>CAWUFW010001977.1:0-2482045 GCA_963921515.1 Calotriton arnoldi
GGATGCTTGTTTCCGGTCCAGGGAAGATATGGCTTGGCAGTTCGGGCTGGACTGTTCCCATGAGGCACAGGGTCAGACTGATTTGCATATGGCCATGTCTGAACTGGGGTGGTGGAGTGAGCTAAAGAATGATGATGGATTAAACCCAGATCAGTTGACTGGGGGTGAGTGTTTGATTTGCTCAAGCGCTCCGTCCATTATCCCCTTTGGTATCGCTTTGTTCGCCCTAAGTTGGCAGGGTATGCCCAGACGTGGGTCCCTTGCTCACTTTGCCACTGGATTCAAGCTAGCCTGGCTGATGACGGCTGAATAGCCAGAAACCGGTCCCAGGATGCTTGTTTCCGGTCCAGGGAAGACATGGCTTGGTAGTTCGGGCTGGACTGTTCCCATGAGGCACAGGGTCAGACTGATTTGCATATGGCCATGTCTGAACTGGGGTGGTGGAGTGAGCTAAAGAATGATGATGGATTAAACCCAGATCAGTTGACTGGGGGTGAGTGTTTGATTTGCTCAAGCGCTCCGTCCATTATCCCCTTTGGTATCGCTTTGCTCGCCCTAAGTTGGCAGGGTATGCCCAGACGTGGGTCACTTGCTCACTTTGCCACTGGATTCAAGCTAGCCTGGCTGATGACGGCTGAATAGCCAGAAACCGGTCCAAGGATGCTTGTTTCCGGTCCAGGGAAGACATGGCTTGGCAGTTCGGGCTGGACTGTTCCCATGAGGCACAGGGTCAGACTGATTTGCATATGGCCATGTCTGAACTGGGGTGGTGTAGTGAGCTAAAGAATGATGATGGATTAAACCCAGATCAGTTGACTGGGGGTGAGTGTTTGATTTGCTCAAGCGCTCCGTCCATTATCCCCTTTGGTATCGCTTTGTTCGCCCTAAGTTGGCAGGGTATGCCCAGACGTGGGTCCCTTGCTCACTTTGCCACTGGATTCAAGCTAGCCTGGCTGATGACGGCTGAATAGCCAGAAACCGGTCCCAGGATGCTTGTTTCCGGTCCAGGGAAGACATGGCTTGGCAGTTCGGGCTGGACTGTTCCCATGAGGCACAGGGTCAGACTGATTTGCATATGGCCATGTCTGAACTGGGGTGGTGGAGTGAGCTAAAGAATGATGATGGATTAAACCCAGATCAGTTGACTGGGGGTGAGTGTTTGATTTGCTCAAGCGCTCCGTCCATTATCCCCTTTGGTATCGCTTTGTTCGCCCTAAGTTGGCAGGGTATGCCCAGACGTGGGTCCCTTGCTCACTTTGCCACTGGATTCAAGCTAGCCTGGCTGATGACGGCTGAATAGCCAGAAACTGGTCCCAGGATGCATGTTTCCGGTCCAGGGAAGACATGGCTTGGCAGTTCGGGCTGGACTGTTCCCATGAGGCACAGGGTCAGACTGATTTGCATATGGCCATGTCTGAACAGGGGTGGTGGAGTGAGCTAAAGAATGATGATGGATTAAACCCAGATCAGTTGACTGGGGGTGAGTGTTTGATTTGCTCAAGCGCTCCGTCCATTATCCCCTTTGGTATCGCTTTGTTCGCCCTAAGTTGGCAGGGTATGCCCAGACGTGGGTCCCTTGCTCACTTTGCCACTGGATTCAAGCTAGCCTGGCTGATGACGGCTGAATAGCCAGAAACCGGTCCCAGGATGCTTGTTTCCGGTCCAGGAAGTCATGGCTTGGCAGTTCGGGCTGGACTGTTCCCATGAGGCACAGGGTCAGACTGATTTGCATATGGCCATGTCTGAACTGGGGTGGTGGAGTGAGCTAAAGAATGATGATGGATTAAACCCAGATCAGTTGACTGGGGGTGAGTGTTTGATTTGCTCAAGCGCTCCGTCCATTATCCCCTTTGGTATCGCTTTGTTCGTCCTAAGTTGGCAGGGTATGCCCAGACGTGGGTCGCTTGCTCACTTTGCCACTGGATTCAAGCTAGCCTGGCTGATGACGGCTGAATAGCCAGAAACCGGTCCCAGGATGCTTGTTTCCGGTCCAGGGAAGACATGGCTTGGCAGTTCGGGCTGGACTGTTCCCATGAGGCACAGGGTCAGACTGATTTGCATATGGCCATGTCTGAACTGGGGTGGTGGAGTGAGCTAAAGAATGATGATGGATTAAACCCAGATCAGTTGACTGGGGGTGAGTGTTTGATTTGCTCAAGCGCTCCGTCC
Source organism: Calotriton arnoldi (assembly GCA_963921515.1). Classification (NCBI taxonomy): domain Eukaryota; kingdom Metazoa; phylum Chordata; class Amphibia; order Caudata; family Salamandridae; genus Calotriton; species Calotriton arnoldi. The sequence goes on from CAWUFW010001977.1 coordinate 2,170, forward strand.
ATTATCCCCTTTGGTATCGCTTTGTTCGCCCTAAGTTGGCAGGGTATGCCCAGACGTGGGTCCCTTGCCCACTTTGCCACTGGATTCAAGCTAGCCTGGCTGATGACGGCTGAATAGCCAGAAACCGGTCCCAGGATGCTTGTTTCCGGTCCAGGGAAGACATGGCTTGGCAGTTCGGGCTGGACTGTTCCCATGAGGCACAGGGTCAGACTGATTTGCATATGGCCATGTCTGAACTGGGGTGGTGGAGTGAGCTAAAGAATGATGATGGATTAAACCCAGATCAGTTGACTGGGGGTGAGTGTTTGATTTGCTCAAGCGCTCCGTCCATTATCCCCTTTGGTATCGCTTTGTTCGCCCTAAGTTGGCAGGGTATGCCCAGACGTGGGTCCCTTGCTCACTTTGCCACTGGATTCAAGCTAGCCTGGCTGATGACGGCTGAATAGCCAGAAACTGGTCCCAGGATGCATGTTTCCGGTCCAGGGAAGACATGGCTTGGCAGTTCGGGCTGGACTGTTCCCATGAGGCACAGGGTCAGACTGATTTGCATATGGCCATGTCTGAACAGGGGTGGTGGAGTGAGCTAAAGAATGATGATGGATTAAACCCAGATCAGTTGACTGGGGGTGAGTGTTTGATTTGCTCAAGCGCTCCGTCCATTATCCCCTTTGGTATCGCTTTGTTCGCCCTAAGTTGGCAGGGTATGCCCAGACGTGGGTCCCTTGCTCACTTTGCCACTGGATTCAAGCTAGCCTGGCTGATGACGGCTGAATAGCCAGAAACCGGTCCCAGGATGCTTGTTTCCGGTCCAGGAAGTCATGGCTTGGCAGTTCGGGCTGGACTGTTCCCATGAGGCACAGGGTCAGACTGATTTGCATATGGCCATGTCTGAACTGGGGTGGTGGAGTGAGCTAAAGAATGATGATGGATTAAACCCAGATCAGTTGACTGGGGGTGAGTGTTTGATTTGCTCAAGCGCTCCGGTCCATTATCCCCTTTGGTATCCCTTTGTTCGTCCTAAGTTGGCAGGGTATGCCCAGACGTGGGTCGCTTGCTCACTTTGCCACTGGATTCAAGCTAGCCTGGCTGATGACGGCTGAATAGCCAGAAACCGGTCCCAGGATGCTTGTTTCCGGTCCAGGGAAGACATGGCTTGGCAGTTCGGGCTGGACTGTTCCCATGAGGCACAGGGTCAGACTGATTTGCATATGGCCATGTCTGAACTGGGGTGGTGGAGTGAGCTAAAGAATGATGATGGATTAAACCCAGATCAGTTGACTGGGGGTGAGTGTTTGATTTGCTCAAGCGCTCCGTCCATTATCCCCTTTGGTATTGCCTCCCCCTATCGGCACGGCCAAAGAAGGCTTATGCACCCAACCCACAAGAATGATCCTTGATATACGAGACCATTTGGATACCAAGAGAGGTCTCATGACCTTCCCATCGCTGAATACACAGATCGCACAGAGCCCTAGATCCTAGACCCTGCCCCAGCTCGGCAGACGGTGATTTTAGAACACTACAAGATCTAGGTCACTGCAGCAATTTTAGGATGTTTGAGCAGTGCAAATGGGAGTATCACATCCCAGAATCCCCTAGACTCCAAAATTATCACCCAGACATCGGACCCTACACCTCACCAATGCCCAGGAGACGGATCGCAGACTAATGGCTTTTGAAGCCATGATACGTAACTATTTAGCTACAAAGGTGTTAATCTCTAGAACCTACAAGGTGTTACAGGCCTCAAAACCCCTAACCCCGCACCCTTGCAAAGACCGCTGGGAAACAGACCTCCAGGAAGCCATAGAGACCAATGACTGGGACTAACTATGGCATGAGAATGAGATACCTAAATCCTTACGAAGTGTCACCCAGAGCGAATCAGCTTATAAAATCATGTTCCAATGGTATCTTACCCCAGTCTGCTGACATAAAATGTTCTCAAGGTCTCAAAGAGACGCTGGCGATGTGGGCAGGGAGAAGGATTGTTCTTGAACATATGGTGGGAATGTGCACTCATACAGATGTTCTGGAAGAAGATCCTTAATCAAATCAAAAATACTTTATGGTATCTCGTCCCGGCACAACCACTCAATTTTGGACCGCATCCAGCTGGCCTTCAGAAATGGGCCCTCTCCCACTGCCAACCTTGAAAACCAAAAGCTTAGGGGTGATAAAAGATGACAAATTAAACCTCAGCAAGCAATTTAACTCAGTCATATCTTCTTCTTCTAACATCCATAGAAGAATGAAAAATATTCTCCAGTACCTTCCTATTAATACCAGGAAAAGAGTAATCACATTACTAGTTTTCTCCAAGATGGATTACTGTAATGGACTGTGTATCAATCTACAGGAACAATATTTGAAAAAACTACAAGTCCTACAAAATACAGCTGCCTGAGTACTCCTAGGCCTTCCCAAATATCACTCGGTCTCTCAAGCAATCAAAGACCTTCATTGGCTGACAGTCAGAAACCATATCAAATTTAAAACTCTGTGCTTAACGTTTAAGGCCTTACATGATACAGGCCCGAAATTCCTAAAACAGTCCTTCTACTTGTATGAACCTAGTAGGGACCTCAGATCAAAGGGAACTAAAAAAAGTCACCGCATTTAGGTTTAAGATACCAAATTGGGAGAAAGCAGCTTCATTTTAGGAGCTAATAAACACTGGAATCTCTTAATGATAAACATCAGGTCTGCGGGGGCGTGGCTAAGCCAGCAATGGAGCAGGACGCGCTCGGATAGAGCTCCATTGTAAGCTCCCTGTTCTGGCCTCATTTCTCCGTTAATATCGAATTGCAGAGGCTGAGACTTGCTGACGTAACACCTGGGCATGGTCTGGAGCTCAGAGGCAAATTAGAAGAAAATCGAGGACCTCTTTCCACACCGCGACCTCCGGCCCTGCGCGACGCCGGGAAGACCTGCGGCAAGCCGAAGGCACGGCTCACACGAGTCTGGAGTCAAGCTCCGCCCACAAGGCCAAAAAAGAGTGGCGCACTTGCTTCGGAGAGATGCCAGAGCCGAGAGTTAAAGTTACCCTGCACGGCGGACAACACAATGTCCTGAGGACCCATGCTGCTAGATCGGAGCCACCAAGCACTAGTTTTCCGGCCACGAGGCCCAAACAAACCTACGCCACTGAGCGCCATCCTTGCAGCAAGGCCACACGCTTCCATCAGCCCTTGCGTTGGGGCCCAGGCACCAGAACTGTAAATTCCCACGAAAGCGGTGGCGACCCACGCACGTATACAGAGGCTTCGAAGTCCTGGGAAGGCGTGGTGCGTGATACTTGCAGCGGACCAGGCCTGCTGGAATTCCCGGTGCATTGCAGGCGGCGGAGGGGGACACAGCGACCAGGTAGGCGGGAGGCTCTGGAGGAAGCGGCTACATTGTGGTGCTTCAGGCGGCCTCCCCCCCTCGCATGCCCGTCTCGGTTCCGCTGCTGCCGGTTAGAAACACAGAGGTACTCCTAGCCCATGACTGCTGGGCCCTCCTGCTGCAACCCTAAACCTGCCCTGAGATCGCCTGCGTAAAATGGCTGGACTTCCCTGTTGTCCTGGTGATTGAATGCATACCTTACTCTATGCTGTGCACCTTGCCTTCCCACGGGCCCGAGTGACTTTCTGTAGGCCCGTAGAGGTTCTCCAAGCTAATCTGCGACCAGGCCTCGTTTTATGAGGTGGCGGAAGAGGCAGCACCTTGTGCAAAGCGCAGCAAGGACAATTGATAGGTGCCTTCCCTGTCAGCGGCGGTGAACTACCGGACTGTGGGTGGGTGATTTAGAGGTGACTAACTCGGGCTGCAGCCCTTATCACAGGAATACAGGAGCCCCAGTGACGCGCGCAATTACTTGCGCGCTGGTACATTATCTCCCCGCCTTACCCTTTCAATAACGAGCGGAAGCCAGGGATACCCGCATCGGAGAGGAAGGCTACGTTTTCTTTGTCGACTTGTCGCCTGACGTGGAAATCCTTCATTGTTCCGCGCAGATATACCCTCTTATCTGCAAACAGACCTGAATAGAGACTACAATGGTTGTGCGCACAGATGGAGGCACAGCTTAGGGCCCAGCAGTGAACTGTAAGTGCAACACGTGCGAAAAGAGGCACGCAGCGGCGACCCTAGCACAATCAGAGATGCAACCGATGTAATGCGGCGACAAGAGAAGTAAGGGTGTAGTAGTGGACACGTGTGCTGACTCCCTCCTGATACATCAACTCTGGGTCGCCCTTGTGAGGCCGCACTTGTAGGGGAAGGGGGCGGTGCGCATACTCACAAGCCAGTGATCGCCACGCACACTCGGCCCGAACCCAATGTCACAAGGCACCCGTGCAAAGATAGGAGCGGGAGGCACCCTTGCACCACCCCTGTCATCCAAAACTAAACCAGGTAAAATGGCGGAGCACACTCTCACTGACCCAACCTCCAGCAAACTGGACGCAGTGCTTGCAGCAGTAGAGAAACTGGGTGAAGCACTCAATCAAACCCGCACCTCTCTCGAAAATAAAATAGATAAAGTAGTCATTGATATCACTCACCTGCGCGCTGATCACCGTAAATTGGCAGACCGCACGGCCGCTATGGAAACCGCCATTGCTGACATCACTCCACAAGTAGCAGCAGCAGACAAGCATGTGCAAAACCTACTGAACAGAGTGGAATTCCTAGAGGACAGGGTCGAGGATGCTGAAGGACGGGCACGAAGAAATAATGTCCGCGTAGTGGGCTTGCCAGAAGGGAAGGAAGGGAGAGACCCAATCACATACACCGAAACCTGGCTTCACGCTCTGCTGCCTGAGGGGACCCTTTCACCCTGCTTCGTGGTGAAACGAGCGCATAGGGTGCCAACAAGACCCCAACCCACGGGCTCGAATCCGAGACCATTCCTGATTTGCCTGCTTAATTACAGGGACAGAGACGCTGTATTGCAAGAAGTCAGAAAACTACAGGATGTCACAGTCGATAATTGTAGAATAATGTTCTTTCCAGATTACACGATACAGGTTCAGAAGCAGAGACTCTCGTTCATAGCAGTCAAAAAACGCCTTCGCCAACATAACCTCAAATACTCCCTGTTATTTCCAGCACGGCTACGAGTGGTTGCAAACGGGAAGACACACTTCTTCAACACCTCGGAGTTAGCAGAAGATTGGCTCGACACATATATTCCCACAGACTCTGGCGCTGCGGCCGCTGGCACGAAGGCACAGACACGTGGCGTATCCTCTCGTCGTCGTAGAACAGAACGGAGACGGAAACAATCACAGATCTCCCAACCTGTAGGGCCGGACAAACGTCAAGTACTCAGTGGGCAATGAGAGGCCCTCCGGGCAGCGGCGGACATTGGCGGATCCGTGATGGAGGAGGTCGCCTCCACATCAAGCCGACAAGAGCAGGCCAGTGATGATGACCTTTCCGATGACCTGCAGACTTCACAGGACTCATGTGAATTACCCAATGTCACCCCGCAAACATCAGATGACATCACTTAAAGTGTCAAATGTAGTCCTTTCTTGTAAGATACACTAACTGATGCTTGACCAAGTAAGCAAGTGACACTTGTTACTCACCGCACCATTTTTGAGGCATAACCACTGGTAATTATGTCCTAGACGTTGTATATGCAGAACAAGGTAACTGAAAGTGTGATGGGACCAACAAAACTATTGCAGGTCAACGGTAGATATTGTATCCTTCGCTAGAATCTGTGGTTGTTCACATGTCGCTGTAATGATAGTCACGGCCTCTGCTTAAATGAGACTGGCCAGTAACTAGGGAGCCCCCTGAAAAATGGTTACAGTACTTGAACATTTCTTTTTCATAGCATAGCGCACAGCTCACCCCCCTTAGTCCTTGTTTAAATGTTGCCTTTATGCATAGTTTGGATGACTGCTTGTTGCATGCTCTCCCTTCTGGAATTGTTCATATGTTTAGCTCTGTTTAGGGCGCCATCTACTATGTGCTGGGACATGAAACTTAGAATCTCCGGCATGAAGGAGCCAACAATGCCACAATTCCTAGTGATTGAGACACTTAATTTATCTGTGTCAAATACATTCGCTTCCTCACTATTAATAATATCTACATGCGATGGCATTGGTTAGAGTGGGCACATGGAACGTGAGAGGCATACACACCCCGTCGCGCAGGTACCTAATCTATTCATATCTTAAGAGACACCACATACAAATAGCTCTACTCCAAGAGACGCACTTATCTAGCTCAGAATTACCACATCTACACCGACGCTGGCAGGGACAATTATATGCCACAGGCTACTCGGCGTTTGCACGAGGGGTTTTAATATGGATCAGGCCAGGAATTCCGTTTAAGGTCACCGACACAAAAATTGATGCAGAGGGTCGGTACGTAATAGTGAAGGGGATACTGGACGGCAAGGCAATTGTGATTGCATCACTTTATGCGCCTAACGTTGAACAGGGAGTCTTTCTGGATACCCTTTCACAGACACTAGCACCTTGGCACGATACCCCTATGATACTAGGGGGCGATTACAATAGTGTATTAGATATCACGTTAGATCGCTCGTTCCCTCCCCTTACAGGCACCAACATATCTTATGCCATGAGAGCCCTGAACAACTGGGCGACACAGTGGCACTTGATAGATGCATGGAGACATCGAAACCCAACTGACAAAATATACTCTTATTATTCGGGGGCACACAGATTACATGTACGCCTAGACCGTTTTATGGTCTCCGCTGCCCTGCTGCCAAATGTCACTGCAACACACTACCTGGGGCGGACATATTCGGACCACAACCCCCACACACTAGATCTAGAGTGGGAGCACACTAGACCGCCAATTCCAATCTGGAGGCTGCAACCCGACACCTTACTAGACGCACCATTTCACGACTCATTAGCCACTGCCGCTGCTCAATATTTCGATGAAAATACCGGCCCGGCCTCTGTAGGAAGGTGGAATCTGACTATATGGTTGCCCCCACTTTTTTTCTGGTGTTTTGCTGGTTTATGACTTAGTTGGACTGGGATCCTGCTATTCAGGGCCCCAGCCTAGCTGCTTCCTCTCTAAAATGGTTTCCATGTGCCTTAGGCACATCTCTGATTGGAATCTGGAGTGCCCTTATAAGTCCCTAGTATATGGTATACTATGTACCCAGGGCATAGGTACCTCAGAGGCCTACCAGGGGCTGCAGCATGTATTGTGCCACCCCTGGAAGGCCATCCAAACTGACACCACAGGTCTGCTACTGCAGCCTGGGTAAGGTGGTGCATGCACCCCTTACTGTGATATAGGCTACCTATATCACTATATACATACACACATATAAACCTATAAGTCACTCCTATGGCAGGCCTTATCAATCCTGAAGGCAGAGTGCGTGGTTCCTATGTGAGGGCCCCTCTGCAGCATTCGGAGACCCTTCTCTGATGCTGTTTGTAGTGCAGCCTGACCATATACTCTTAAGCGCATTATAACCTCGCGTTAAATGCTAACTTTGGAATGGCTGCACCGAAACATGTCGTGTTTGGTGCCAAACATCTTGGAATACTACCCCCCGCCAATTCTGGTGGCGGGGTAGCATTCCACCCTTCTAGAGGGAGAGACATGTTAACCCTGGCCTGGCCGGTAACTTCTTTCTAAAGCCCTGGCATCACAAAATGGATGCTGCTGCCACAGACACAAGTCTGGCCTCCTGCTGCTGGACGAAACTCCGGCAGGGGAGGCCTGGACAATAGGGTTCCTGTCCCAGGGAGGTGTGACCACCTCCCCAGACAGGATAGTGTGTATTGGGGCTGGGCGGGAGCACTTTCGGGTGCTTTGAAGTCCTGCACTGGGGGCACACTTGGTGTCCCTGTGCATACCCCAGTTCAAACCGGATCAGGGGCTTGCAGCCCCTGCTTTGGCGCGAACTGGACAAAGGAAAGGGGTGTAGCCCCCTCTGCCCTGACCCACCCATAGGTGGGGCCACAGAGTAAGTCCAACCCCTAAACTTAGTATAAGTATAGGAACCCAGTCCTTAGGACTTTAGATTATCCCTGGACGAAACTCTGACACAGAATCCTGGACCTTCGACGCTCTACTACAAGATTAGAGGACAGAAGAATCTCCCTTGGGGTCAAGGAGTGACTCCCCTGCTTGGCAGGCACCAAAGAAGCAATTGTCCAGTCTGCATCGCCTAAGCTCCCGTCGGACGCCGAAGTCTTTGCATCACCAGAGGTGGATTTCCAGACTTCCCCGAGGCTGCCCTGAGTTCCCAGCAAAGCTGAGGCCCGTAGCTGTCGTGGGTAACGTGGAACCGTGACCCCTGGACACCGCACCCATTTGCTAGTGCATCCTCTTCTGGGTCTCCCACGAAGTCGTGCTTTGGGCTCCGAGTAGCCCTAGCCTCCAGCACCGAAGATCACTGGCCTCCACTCCACGAGTGTCCTGTGAGCCAGCTCCACGTGCACCGTCTCGAGGCTCCTTCGCGGTCGCTAGCCCGTTGGCTAGTAGCCCTTCACGAAGGCCAATCTTTTTCTTCTTGGGCTCCCTGGTTGCTCCAGGTTTGCCCTCACTTACCCTTGCTGGGTGAGTTCCTCAGACCTTGCTGGTCTGCATCATCGTCAATCTTCATCTTCATCGAGACTTGCCGTTGCCAAAGCTTGTTGGGTCCAATCCGGTCGCCGACACCTCAACACTCGACAGACATCGTGTACCAGCCCGAATCCTGCTCCAGGTCGCCGACAACGCCTCCTGGACCTCGTGGCTGAAGAGTCAAGACGACCGTCAACCTACCTGAAGCACTCGACATCGGTGGGCATCTGCTCATCGCCTTCCTGGTCACTGGCTAGTGACCCAGACTCTGTCCCCTCTGCTTTCAGGTTCTTCAGATCTCCGATCCACCTTTGGATCCACCAGGACACTTTTCACTTGGTCGCCAGCAGCATAAATCGACGACAAAACCCGACAGCGAAAGGCACCTATGCACCCGGCTTCCTGGGTGAGGTAACAAGAGTACTCCGGTGCTCCCGTGGGTAGAGACTCTAGAACGACCTAGTTCTCAAAGGGTTTGCTCCAAGTCCTTCTTTAAGTGTCCCTTTTCTTTAATTTCCAAACCGCGACTTTCTCCATAGAAGTTAACGGCGTTTCGCGGCTGTGTAATTACACTGCACGCGTCCCCGTGGGTCCCCTGTGTCACTACCTTGGGTGGTTCCTTGTGGTCCAAGCACTTCTAGAGGCTCTAGGCCTAGTGTCTAGCTCAGTCGTGGTTCTTATACCACTTTATTGGTATGTGGTTTGGTACGCCTCTAGGGCCCAAACGTGTATTTGTGCTATTACTGTGTTTAAATAACTTAGAACTTATGTACTTCGAACTCTAGCCTCATAAAGAGACTAGAGGGGTTGTGTTTAGCAATAAATACATATATTTTGAATATATACCTGGTGTGGTGCTCTTTCATTTGATCACTCAAGAGATTATAGACTGGTAAAACAAGCTGCTTTACATTCCTTCAAGACTTAGCCTGAAGGCTGCTCTCCATAGCTACCACTAGGATAGCTTTCAATAAGGTTGTCTTTAACCTATCTCCAATAAGGGGTTGTTTGGACTGGTGCAACGTGCCCACTATAATTAGTGGACAGCATATGCCAGGCCAACTTCTCACATTGGTGTGCAGCGTGTGGGATTCCAGCTTGCTATTGTTTTACCAGATAATCTCAATTGAATTGATCAACTGAAAACCACTAAAGGTACCTAAGGTACATATAAATTAAGCTTAATATACAGTAAGTTCTACTGAACTTAGAGTTGTGTGTCAAGGGATAGCACACCCTTTCTACAACTCAAGAGAGTTTAGTAGGCCACACTAGAGTAGGTAGTGCATACACCACACCTCACTAGTGATGTCTTCAAAGCCAGGACCCAGTGAGTCCTTGCCAGAAGCCCATGGGCTTCTTCCCTCCAAGTATGATACACTCCCATTCTTGGAATTGAGAGCAATATGCAATGTGAGGAAACTGAAGACAGGCCAAAGTCCCACCACCCAACATCTGAGAGAGATGTTAATGGCTGATGATCTCAACAGGCCCTTAGGGACTGAAGGGGTAGGTGCAGAGGGTCGGGCAGAAGATGAAGATGGGGCCAGGGGTAGCAACACCCCCAGCCCCCCCTCTGGAACTGACCAGGAGGGTGACAATGACCCTGACCTGGAAAACCCAATTCCTCCTGTGGATGAGGAGGAGGCTCAGGATGACCTCCACTTTGTCCCCCAGGAAGGATTGTGAGTGTGCCTAGAAGGTCTAGATCTCCTTCTCAGGAGTCTAACCACTCTAGCACCTCAGTAGGGACCTCTGTCTCCTCTCATAGGAGGGAATCCTCTCATGAGAGGAGAAAAAGACTGATTCAGTATGAGCAAGCCCAGCTTGAACTCAGAAAACAGCAGTTGGCTATAGACAGGGAGTCCCTAGATCTCTACAAAGAGAGAAACAAGTTGGGACTATAGTCCCATGGTGGCAACAATATCCCTAAAGATAGGGAAAGGTCTTATGACCATAGAAACCTAAACAAGATTGTCCCTCCCTACCAGAGTGGGGATGACATCCACAAATGGATAACTGCACTGGAGAGGGCCTGTAAAGTTCAGAGGGTCCCCCAGAAGCAGTGGGCAGCAATCTTGTGGCTCTCCTTTGCAGACAAAGGTAGAGACAAGCTCCTCACTGTAAGAGAAGAGGATGCTGACAATTACACAGTCTTGAAGAGTACTCTGATAGATGGGTTTGGCCTAACCACTGAACAGTATAGGTTGAAGTTCAGAGACACCCAAAAAGCTCAAACTCAAGACTGGGTTGATTTTGTAGATTGTGCTACTAAGGCTCTGGAAGGTTGGATACATGGCAACAAAGTGCAGGACTTTTTAGGATTGTACAATTTGATTATGAGGGAGCAGATCCTTAATAATTGTCAAAACCAGCTTTTGCACCAGTATCTGGTGGACTCTGATCTGACCTCTCCCCAAGAATTGGGAAAGAAGGCAGACAAATGGGTCAGAACCAGAGTAAAAACTAAAAATCAGGGTGGTGACCAGAAGAAAGATTCTACTAAGTCCCAAGAGAAAGGTGGGGATAAATCTAAGGATAAGTCCCCTACAGGGCCCCAAAATTCCTCTTCTGGGGGTGGGTCCCAAACTCCTTCTTCTCCTGAAAAGAAACCATATTGCCATGTCTGTAAAAAGCCTGGGCACTGGAAAACTGATCCCAGTTGCCCCAGGATTGGCAATAAAGAAAATGTTCCTCCCACAACTACTACCACCCCTCCTGGTACTACCAGTAGTAATCCTCCAGTTGGGAGTAGTGCACCCAAAAGGTTAGGTGCTTTTGCAAGAGGAACAGAGGTGGGCCCTAGTTTAGACAGGGACCCCTCAACAGACTCCTCTGACTCTGATGGTGGTATAGGATTTGCATTGGGCAGGTACAGATTGGAGCCAATAATTAATGGTCAGAAAGCTGTGGCATTTAGGGACACAGGGGCTAGTGTCACCATGGTGGCAGGGAAACTAGTCCCCCCTCACCAGCTTTTACCTGAGTTTAAATGCCAGGTGACCAACATTGATGGTGTCAGAACAGATCACCCCATGGCCATAGTCAATCTCAGCTGGGAGGGGGTCACAGGCCCAAAAAGAGTGGTAGTGTCCCCAACCTTACCTGTAGATTGCCTGATGGGCAATGATCTGGAAATTTCAGCCTGGGCTGAAGTTGAACACCAAACCCATCTCAGGATGTTGGGTGTCCCAGTAAAGGTTAGTGGGGCTGTGATGGCCACAGCCCCAGCCCAAGAATTTGGAGAGATGGAGCATGAAAGAATGGCCCCCTCTCCCCCAACAGAGAGCACAAGGGTTGAAGAAAAGTCTTCTTCCCCCCAGACAGTAGGTAAGAGTCAGCCTCCTCAGGGAACTGACCCTACCCCTAGTGAAGGAACTGCCACAGAGGTAGGCAGGCCTGGCCTGGCCACCCCTGATGGCAGAGGACCCTTCCAAGGTGGTACCCAGTCTGGAGCAGGTAACCTGCCACTCTCTACCCTGCCTCAGTCAGCCCAGGGCTGCAGAGGTCAGGGAGGTCAGTGGACCCCCCAGGGCCCCCTGTCCAGAGGAACCCCACATCAGCAGGTTAGGGGCACCCAGGCTAGTAGCCCTAGCCAGGTGAAAACTCCTCTACACACTGAGGGATCCCCATACCTTTATGTAGGGACCTCCCCAGAAGGACTCTGGTAGGCAAGGGCAAACCTGGGACCAGAAGGTTCCAAACCTGCCATGTCCCTCCAGTGTTCCATCCAAAGGGACCCAACCCCCAGCTGTAGGCAGCCAAAGGTTGACCCTTAGAGCAAAGTGCAACTCAGTCATGGAAAGACAGGCATACATGGTGACCAGTGATCTGAGGAAGCTGAGACCAACATTCCTAGGGCCTCACTTCCCTACTCAGACACCTCACCAGCCTTGTACTTTACCTAAGCACACCACAGGTAGTGATTCCCCATGGTGGAGACCCTCTCATACCCTTAGGGTGAGGGATTGCTTAGTGGACCATAAGAAAGGGGGCAACCATGCTAGTGCAGGTGCTTCCTTATATGGCCACTTAGTCAATAAAGGCTCAACTGGCCAAGGTTAGCCTTATCTCCTTTCGTTTGGGGGGGGTTATGTAGGAAGGTGGAATCTGACTATATGGTTGCCCCCACTTTTTTTCTGGTGTTTTGCTGGTTTATGACTTAGTTGGACTGGGATCCTGCTATTCAGGGCCCCAGCCTAGCTGCTTCCTCTCTAAAATGGTTTCCATGTGCCTTAGGCACATCTCTGATTGGAATCTGGAGTGCCCTTATAAGTCCCTAGTATATGGTATACTATGTACCCAGGGCATAGGTACCTCAGAGGCCTACCAGGGGCTGCAGCATGTATTGTGCCACCCCTGGAAGGCCATCCAAACTGACACCACAGGTCTGCTACTGCAGCCTGGGTAAGGTGGTGCATGCACCCCTTACTGTGATATAGGCTACCTATATCACTATATACATACACACATATAAACCTATAAGTCACTCCTATGGCAGGCCTTATCAATCCTGAAGGCAGAGTGTGTGGTTCCTATGTGAGAGGGTGCCCCTGCATGAGCAGGGCCCCTCTGCAGCGTTCGGAGACCCTTCTCTGATGCTGTTTGTAGTGCAGCCTGACCATATACTCTTAAGCGCATTATAACCTCGCGTTAAATGCTAACTTTGGAATGGCTGCACCGAAACATGTCGTGTTTGGTGTCAAACATCTTGGAATACTACCCCCCGCCAATTCTGGCGGTGGGGGTAGCATTCCACCCTTCTAGAGGGAGAGACATGTTAACCCTGGCCTGGCCGGTAACTTCTTTCTAAAGCCCTGGCATCACAAAATGGATGCTGCTGCCACAGACACAAGTCTGGCCTCCTGCTGCTGGACGAAACTCCGGCAGGGGAGGCCTGGACAATAGGGTTCCTGTCCCAGGGAGGTGTGACCACCTCCCCAGACAGGATAGTGTGTATTGGGGCTGGGCGGGAGCACTTTCGGGTGCTTTGAAGTCCTGCACTGGGGGCACACTTGGTGTCCCTGTGCATACCCCAGTTCAAACCGGATCAGGGGCTTGCAGCCCCTGCTTTGGCGCGAACTGGACAAAGGGAAAGGGTGTAGCCACCCCTCTGCCCTGACCCACCCATAGGTGGGGCCACAGAGTAAGTCCAACCCCTAAACTTAGTATAAGTATAGGAACCCAGTCCTTAGGACTTTAGATTATCCCTGGACGAAACTCTGACACAGAATCCTGGACCTTCGACGCTCTACTACAAGATTAGAGGACAGAAGAATCTCCCTTGGGGTCAAGGAGTGACTCCCCTGCTTGGCAGGCACCAAAGAAGCAATTGTCCGGTCTGCATCGCCTAAGCTCCCGTCAGACGCCGAAGTCTTTGCATCACCAGAGGTGGATTTTCAGACTTCCCCGATGCTGCCCTGAGTCTCCAGCAAAACTGAGGCCCGTAGCTGTCGTGGGTAACGTGGAACCGTGACCCCTGGACACCGCACGCATTTGCTAGTGCATCCTCTTCTGGGTCTCCCACGAAGTTGTGCTTTGGGCTCCGAGTAGCCCTAGCCTCCAGCACCAACTGCACCGAAGATCACTGGCCTCCACTCCACGAGTGTCCTGTGAGCCAGCTCCACGTGCACCGTCTCGAGGCTCCTTTGCGGTCGCTAGCCCGTTGGCTAGTAGCCCTTCACGAAGGCCAATATTTTTCTTCTTGGGCTCCCTGGTTGCTCCAGGCTTGCCCTCACTTACCCTTGCTGGGTGAGTTCCTCAGACCTTGCTGGTCTGCATCATCGTCAATCTTCATCTTCATTGAGACTTGCCGTTGCCAAGGCTTGTTGGGTCCAATCCGGTCGCCGACACCTCAGCACTCGACAGACATTGTGTACCAGCCCGAATCCTGCTCTTGGTCGCCGACAACGCCTCCTGAACCTCATGGCTGAAGAGTCAAGACGACCGTCAACCTACCTGAAGCACTCGACATCGGTGGGCATCTGCTCATCGCCTTCCTGGTCACTGGCTAGTGACCCAGACTCTGTCCCCTCTGCTTTCAGGTTCTTCAGATCTCTGATCCACCTTTGGATCCACCCGGACACTTTTCACTTGGTCGCCAGCAGCACTTTGCAGCAGATCGCCATTCAAATCGACGACGAAACCCGACCCCGAAAGGCACCTATGCACCCAGCTTCCCTGGGTGAGGTAACAAGAGTACTCCGGTGCTCCCGTGGGTAGAGACTCTAGAACGACCTAGTTCTCAAAGGGTTTGCTCCAAGTCCTTCTTTAAGTGTCCCTTTTCTTTAATTTCCAAACCGCGACTTTCTCCATAGAAGTTAACGGCGTTTCGCGGCTGTGTAATTACACTGCACGCGTCCCCCGTGGGTCCCCTGTGTCACTACCTTGGGTGGTTCCTTGTGGTCCAAGCACTTCAAGAGGCTCTAGGCCTAGTGTCTAGCTCAGTCGTGGTTCTTATACCACTTTATTGGTATATGATTTGGTACGCCCCTAGGGCCCAAACGTGTATTTGTGCTATTACTGTGTTTAAATAACTTATAACTTATGTACTTCGAACTCTAGCCCCATAAAGAGACTAGAGGGGTGTGTTTAGCAATAAATACATATATTTTGAAAATATACCTGGTGTGGTGCTCTTTCATTTGATCACTCAAGAGATTATAGACTGGTAAAACAAGCTGCTTTACATTCCTTCAAGACTTAGCCTGAAGGCTGCTCTCCATAGCTACCACTAGGATAGCTTTCAATAAGGTTGTCTTTAACCTATCTCCAATAAGGGGTTGTTTGGACTGGTGCAAGGTGCCCACTATAATTAGTGGACAGCATATGCCAGGCCAACTTCTCACATCCTCCACTCCACAATTAGAGTGGGACGCCTTTAAAGTGGTGATGAGAGGTCACTGCTTGGGAACGCAAGCAGGAATGCGTAGGCAGCTAGAAAGGGAATTAACCAACATAGAGCAGAGACTATCCACAAGTGAGCGTGGAGAAGCCGGGGATTCCGCAGGATCTCAAACTAGTGAGAGAGATGAACATTCTCGGTTATTAGACAGATTGCACTGTTTAAACTATGCAGCGCACTCTGCAAGGACACATCACCAGGGGGACAAGGCAGGCAAGTTACTCTTGTGGCTGATTCGTCAGGAGGTGGCAACCTCGCCGGTCACATCTATACAAACAGCACAAGGCACCACAGTATGCACCCAGAAAGACATACACGGTGAGTTTATATCCCATTACGGCACACTGTACCAATCCCAGTTGCAGGCCACACCTACAGATGTCCAGTCCTTTCTTGCGGGGCTAGCGCTCCCACAACCAACCTCAGAGCAAAATGAGGAACTTAGCAGCCCCATCTCGCAGGAGGAAATTAGAGAAAGTATATTCTCATTGTCCAATGGTAGGTCACCAGGTCCGGATGGATTGCCTGTAGAATTTTATAAGGCATACTCGGACATCTTGATACCGCAGCTACTCCATTTATATGAAGCCGCCATCCAAGATTCTGCTCTCACAACCACGCAGAATGAAGCGATATTGGTCTCCCTACTTAAATCGGGCAGAGACCCTGAACTTCTCGGCTCTTATCGCCCGTTAGCGCTCCTCAACACGGATTATAAAATATTTGCTTCCATACTGGCCGAGCGCATAGCCCCGTTAGTAAAAACAATAATCCATCCCGATCAAAACGGATTTGTCCCCACCAGGAGCACTAAATATACGCAGATTATTTAGAATACAAAAATATGCCTTAGACACTTGGCCGAGATCCGGTTGCTTAGTGCTTGATCTAGAGAAAGCCTTCGACTCTCTGGAGTGGCCTTATCTTGCAGCAGTACTGCGTAAATATGACTTAGGGGAAGGATACATACATATGGTGCGAATGCTTTACCAGCGCCCCACGGTTCGGGTCAAGACAGGGAAGTTACTCTCAGATACATTACGGATAAAACGGGGGACGCGACAGGGTTGCCCACTATCCCCATTGCTTTTCTCCCTTGCAATGGAACCCCTAGCGGTACTTCTTCGAGACAGCGGAGCGACCTGGGGCATACCATTGGGAGACGGATTGCATGCAGTCTCCTTATATGCGGATGATTTATTACTGTATATAAGAGATCTACAATACCCCCAATCATAGCAGAAATCTTCAGTAGATTTGAGACAATATCCGGGCTTTGTGTAAACTGGACAAAATCGGGAGTATATTCGTTTAGCAATAACACGACTGAAACAGATGTCATTATCAATGGGACTACCCTGGCCTGGTACCCCACCGCATTTAGATACTTAGGCATTTACATATATAGATCCCCCACTGATATATTCGATGGCAATCTAGTGAGAGCCATTACTGCAATAAAAACGCAGGTACATTTTTGGAAAACTCTCCCTTTGAGCGTAATGGGTCGCATTACCTTAACAAAGATGATAATATTGCCCAGACTGTTGTATTATTTTTCAAACCTCCCTGTGTATGTTCCGGTTAAGATACTTAGGAACATAGAAAGTATTTTTCGAGACCTAATTTGGAATAAAGGAAGGCCTAGAATAGCGCTATGGAAACTATATGCGCCCACAAGCAACGGTGGACTGGCAGTTCCAAACATGGAACTCTACTACCTACCATCTCAATTGCAATGGGTGACGAAATGGATGAGCAGCAAGGGTCTGGAAGACACTGCAGCAGCATCACCATCGTGGACGCAGTCTCAACTCTACCGTTTATTCCATCCTACCGCTCGGCCTCCCCGCCCACCTCAGATGTACATTGAACTAGCTTATAGGTGTTACCGGAGGAGTCTTCAACTAACTCGAGACACGCTTCCCTATGCCCCATTGATACCACTAGTAGGAACTCCTAGGGGCAGGGGGACAGTGACTGAACCGGAGTTGCTACCTTGGCACGAGGCAGGACTAGACACAATAGGGGATCTATATGCAGAGGGCACCCTTCTACCTTTTGAAACGTTGGCTGCGGAAAACGATATCCCTGCAGGTCAATTCCTATTACATGCTGCTATACAGCGGACTCTAACGACAGCCTGGGGTGATATGACAATTGAGCCAAAAACGCATTTGCTCTTACAATACTTGCACGTTATGGGCGAAGGCTCACACGGGGTACACTCGTTGGTGGAAGCCCTCCTCACGCACACACTGAAGCCACTGATGAGTCTCCGTGAGAGGTGGGCTGAAGATAGGGGGCGTCCGTGGACGGACAAGAAGTGGGACACAATCGTCGCCGGCTCCACTTACATACCGCGTAGCTCAAGATTTAAGCTTATACAGACATATATACTTCACAGGGCGTACCTGTCCCCGGACAAAATTAATAAATACTTTAATATCACTACATCGGCCTGCCTACGGTGCCAATTGGTTGGTGCCGATCTTTTGCATATGCTGTGGTCTTGCGCCTCACTCCAGCCATATTGGCATGCCGTTGCGGAGGCATTGACGAAATGCACAAAATTGCCATTACAGTACACGTGGGAAGTCTGCCTCTTAGGGCTGTATACACGGGCGAAGAAACACAAAGTAACTTCCAGATTCAGAGATCTGGGACTGATAACGGCAAAGCGCCTAATTACAAAGAGATGGAAGCATAATGACCCCCCCAACACTAATTAGCTGGGTGAAATCTCTTACAATATGGGCGCAGGCTGAGAGCACCACACTACACAGAGAGGAGACTGCGGGATTACGCAAGTTTCCAATGGCGCAGTCCTGGGACGTCATCCTTAAAGCACTCATGCAACCGGAGGACTCAGACAGTCCTGCAACCTCACCACCACTCAGTGACATTGATGGAGTAGCAGGCCGCTAGGAGCCCCTCTCCTGCCAGGCTCGTTAGCACGAGCAATCCCCGCTCCTCAGCACAAAATATGCAGCCAGTCTTACATGTGATGTCTCAAGGGCGAGTGATGTGCCACAACTCTTCACGATTCCTACTCAAACACTAGCTATACATAGGCTCCATCATATCCAGGCACACAAATCCCAAGCCCAGTTGTATTACGTTCTAGATGGCGATCGCTTTATTTCCTGTCATGTACATATTTCTGTTATTATATATTTCATTTTTCACCTTTTCAGTGGTTTAACAGTTATTTATTATTTCTTCCTTTTTTCTTTATTTGTTTTCAAACTGATGGTTCTGAGCACGAAACAAAAAAAGTAATATCTTTCAATCTCAGAATTACCAAAGGTCATTTGACCGCTATGCAGTGCAGCACTATTTCAATACAGAACGCTTATGAACCTTGCGTCCAGCTGTTATATTTAGCAGTTGGAAATTGCATTTATTGATTACTGTGAATATGTGGAGCGATAGTGTCTATGGTAAATAAAGTTCGTAGGCAACGAGTAAGAGACACTAAATACATTTGCTACTTTGAAGAACTAGTTGCAGATGATGCTTTCGCATGTGATAACTTGTTGAATAGTGAAATGTAATTGCAGCTGCACATTCAGACATGTTGATGTATTATAATGCTATGCATGATTGGTCAAACACAACATGTTTGTATTCAACAAAATCTAATAAAGATATAAAAAAAAAAAATGATAAACATCAGGTCTGCTCCTTCTTTACTGATATTCAGAACACTCCTGAAAACCTGGCTCTTTAAAAACTAGCTTCTTATAGTCTCTCTTACGTTTTCTGCTGAGTCAGCGCCAAGACACCCCCTAGGGTATATATTAAATGTCCAGAGCACCACCAATTAAATACTAAACAGTCCGTCAATTTGACAGGTCCATATTTGTAAGATAGACTCCAAAAGTTGTGAAGTTAATAAACGAGACAGATGGTTCCATTCACTTTAATGAATTGTTCCGTTTCTTGTACAATTTGATCTAAACAGCCGACACGTGTTTCGTCATACTCAACTATGTCTTCAAGGCTCTGATAAGTTGTCAGTGCATAAGTAGTTCATCCAATGTAAGTAAATAATTCAGATCCTAATCCTTGCAGCCCCGAGGACCAAAAGTAGGAGCAATCTGCGGAGATGTCACTTCTCGCGCGAACATTCACAGTTAGTGTCCATGAACTAGTATGCAGTAAAAAAACCATATACAAGGGCTGGACTTAATAAACAAAGGACGTCAGTAACAGAAAGGTCCGCCTATTTACCCAAGAGCCCTGATAAGCACAGGTCAGCCGCAGTATCCGTGTCCACGTGTACCCCGTCCACGAGCCGTCTGAAGCATCTGAAGCTGCCCCCTCCCTCTTTATTCTAGTGGGAATATGATAGCCGCACGCTGATGTTGCCTCAATTTCCAGCTCTTGAGGGAGATGATCAACAGGTAAAACATACGCTCAGCAATCACAAATTACTTTACAAATAACACCAGCCAGGACAAGTCCTTACACATGTAATGGGATGCATTCAAAGCTACAGTTTGGGGGGCCCTGACAAAGCTAGAGAGGCACGCCTTGTGCAGAGCACACTCACCTCGGAAATTACAGAGCTCAAAAAGGCGGACAAGAAAACTCCTTCCTAGAACCAGTAAATGTAATCTTGCCATCCTTAGGAGCCAACTAAGAGCAAGTTGGACCAATCAAGCAGAAAGAACGCTTCACTCTTTGAAACAGAAGTTCTATGCTAGAGGAGACAAATTATACTCCGTACTGGCCTGAAAGATCAGGCTCCATAGGGCTAAAACACTTATCCCACAGATTTGATGCCCAGATGGTACACACACGAAAGGAGGAGGGGAAGAGGGAAGTCTTTCATGCCTTCTATCAAAAGCAATACAATCGAAGTCCTGAAAGGCAGAAATAAATACTAGCATGCTTAGAAGCTTGTAACTGCCCCCCCCCCAATTGACCAACTACACTTGGAGAACCTAGGGGCCCCAACATCAGAAGTGGTGGCGGGTCCAGCACTCAAACTTCTCCTGACTGGGAAGTCCCTAGGCCCAGACGGCCTGCCATCAATCTTCTACAGAACGTTCCTATCAGATCTATGGATGCACTTGGAACTTTTGTTTAATTCCTTTACACTAAATACTAGCTTTTTTTTTTTTTAAGTATATTGGCATTTTGGTTATGTACAGTACATTACCCCATAGCACTCTCGCACAGTGGTTATTTCAGCAGTGTACGTCACATCATAGTTCACATATGAGGTTTAGCGATGTATATAAGTTGGTCATTGGTATGTTTGGTTGGTTGGTATGTTGGTCATTAGATTACCGATAAATTACCTATCTCCCTTAGATTCCACTCTTGTTTATCTTTACCTCATTATTGCATTCAAATAATATAGCACCGCAAATGGGTCTAACACACTCCAGTACAGTGATCATTTGGGGGTTTACACTTGTAAGACTGCATTATTGAATCAGGGAGTGTTGTATAACCAATGATACCTCTTAACACTAAAAACAAACAAACTATAATAACTCAACTAGAGCAGGAGAGGAGTCTACACGTACATTTGTATGCTAGATCTGTGGGAGATTATGGTGTTTGGGAAGAGCCGCTGTGTCTGATGCCCGCACTTGGTCTTGGCTTGCCTGTGGGGTCTTGTCTGTATTCCACCGAGAGGGGTAGCACGTGTGAGCATGCATTTTCATTAAAATCTATAAGTGCAACGTGCATTTGTGAGTCTCTCTCAATGTTTCGTTTGCACTGTGGTGTCTCTGTTTCATGTAAAAAAAACATTCTAGTGAATGTTCTACCTTCCAAGTACAATAACACAAATATATACAGCTACAACAATTAACACAATTATTTAAAAATAACATCCGAGCAAATACTGTTTCGTTATTAATATCTATGCTTGTTTTCTGCTCAGTTTCTGTTTTTGCCCACATTTAATAGGTGCTATAGGACCCTCTAGTGGTTCAGAGCTTTTACTGCATGCTGAAAATGTTTTTCGGTATGGACAACAAACTGCTTTTGTCCTTTCGCAAATCTGAACTATCTAAAAAGTAATACATATATACATAGACAGAGGGGCTTTGGATCAGCCCTTTTATCCTGTGACGATTGATCTGTTCGACTGTCATTCACATCCACAACAAAAATCCTGGGCCAATGGGTCAGTCTACTTCAGCCACAAGCTTTCTTGCACTGAGTGACTGCATTTCGCCTTATCACATCCGCCTAAATAGAAGTGCACTTAATTCAGTGCCGGTGTTTGTGGGTCATTTCTTTATCAGTGTTTTTTCTTTCCATTTTTCCTTTTTTTAGTGACTTTTGTGTGCTTATGCTATATGATTAGGTTACAGTATTTAAAAAACACTAGTGCCATTTCAGTGCAAGAAACAAAATCATATTTTCCTGTGAAGTACATTAAAACCGAAAAGGGTATCTGTGACTGTTCTAAGTACAACTGCCTGCGAGAAAGGTATTGTTGTATTAAAATGATACATAATGGTTAATTTATTTTTAAATGTAAAATTTAAATTGAAAAGGTATGGCTGCCACATTTAAGCGACTGTATGTTTTCCTTTTTCTTCTGATGTGGCATATGCTTGCAAAAAATAGAGCAGATTAAACGATTTGCCTATGAATGTTTATGTGTGTTGATGCATATGAACTTTTTAAAGCCTCGTTTTAAATGACATTTTAAATATCCGACGCACAAAAGTACCGTATAGATTAACTTTGTAAAATTCTGATAATGATTTTATGTGTTTATATGTAGTAGTACTATTTAAAAATGTAATTTGGTGTAATGGTTTTTGTTTTTAAAAGACCGATCACCCAAAAATAAAATCTTGAAATCTATACGGCTGATATCTTAAGAAAGTCAATTTTGTTAAGCCTAGACGTGCTGCAGCGCTTTCTCTACCCCTGCCCTTGCCCCAGTGCGAAGTACTTATTTTGGCATTTGGTACAGTTTGTATATAAATATACGTATGTCTATAATTTGCTGGGCATCAATAATTGTGAAGCTTTCCAATTGTCAATTACGTTTGAGTGGTCTGACAGAAAAACTAAAGAAGGGGATTTTTTGTCTTGAAAAATGGCAAATGTGTTTCTTTCTAGACATGACAGTAACAAGGTTTACCGTGTTAATATTTCTCTTTTCTGAGTTTTCGAAAGCTGTTTGTGCAGAAAAACGTTTATAAACCGCATTTATTTATGTTTGAAGTAATTTTCAATATTTCCTATTCTTGCTGTTTATACATGCTAGAAATTAGAGGGGGCGATGACTGAGAAAATCCCAAGTAAACTCTGACAGTATATATGGGCTACCTGTCTGAACTGCTCATGGTTACCGAAAAGGAACATAAGATACCAATCCTCCAACAACATTTCCCCAAGTTCATCTCTAATTGCCCCTCTTCACAGTCTACAAAATGTTTATAGGATACTTTGTGAACATTCTGTAAAATGTACAAAATCATCAGCTCAATACATTCCAGGGTGGTTAGTGGTGCAGGTTCCTGCTTGGCGATCACCATCCTGACTCATTCCACAAGTAGGAAACCTTCTGGGCAGATCATCATTGAAAGAGGAAAGTATTCTTTTTTTTGTAATAGTGTCTATGCCATTATTTTCCATGCCCTTGGCGCTGAGATCAGAATCCTAATGTTTGGAGCTGCATGGTAGCTACATCCCTGGGACCAGGTGGGATTTTCCCTGGGTGGGCAGATAGACAGGCAACCCTTTAATTGTTTCTCAGTGGAGAGCATAGGTAGGTGGTGTCAAGGGGACTGGAGGGAAGTGGACCCTGGGCCAGGTGGGTCCTCCTCCCATCGACATTCCCTGATAGCTGGTGGGAAGGATTCCTGCTTTGGAACAGGTGTCTTCTTGCAATCCCTGAGCAGTAAACCTCTGGGGAGGGGGAAAGGGGAGAATCCCTCCTTTCCAACAGTGTTTCTCCTCTAATTGGCCATGCCCTGTAGGCGATAATCCGGGCCTCCATAGTTGGCACTGTATGGTGCTAAATACCCAATGGTGCCAAGTGAGTGTCTACCTTCCTTGGGAGGGAGAGGGGTTATAGGCCCTGTGATGTACACTCTCTTGAGAGAAAAAGGTTGTAGGACACAGAGGGCTGTGGGAGTTAGGCTCTCTGGCAGTGGAGAGTCACTCCTGCCATTCTCTGGTCGGTAGTGGAAGGATTCCTGCTTGAAGACTGCGATCCTGCTGTGGTCCTAACCAGAATCGTTTATAAGGGGAGCAGTTAGAAAGAAGAGTCTCTCCCCCTTACAGCAGCAATTGCCATTATTTTTTCCTGCTCAAGGGCAGACATCAGAAGCACGCCGCCGCTTGCACCTTGCCAGTCACTACTCCTCTTGAACCCCTTGCATAATGACCCTCGCATAATTCCTAGCATTATAACTTAAACTGGTAAAGAAATGCCCTGAATTACCCCAGTGGTGGCATTCCTTATTAATTTCAACCCCTTGGACTCTTGTCATACCAAAACTATTTTCTCCTTTACTGAGTGCAACGTTTTTTAAAAAACGTTCATTGTACCCTATTCTCTCTTCTGCCCCTGATCTACTATGGTATGCTTTGCCTGTCTGGCAGTTGGAACTACCCCTCTTCATATCGAGGACTTTGGTGAAAAGTTTTCCTAAATTTAAATATTGGCTGTACACCTCACCAATTTGTCTCTTCTTGATGGTTCTGCTAGAGACACAAAAAATCACACAGATTAGACATACTACTGTGGGCAATATATGGTCCAGCTTACACTTCGCTTGCACTCAGACCAACAATCTATATATTTATTTTAGTTTAAATATGTTTTACTAAACATTTAACTACAAGTACATTTTTGCAATAATAATAAATTACATGATTGAAATGAAAACAACAGAACTCTAAAGAATACACGTGTAAGAGAATATATCACAATCTTAAATAACAGTTATTTTTTACTATAGTACAAGACTCATGGGGTTGCTCTAGCTTAATTAGAATATATTATTAACTTAAGCAATAAGTATTTTGTAATATTTTGGAGGAGGAAAGAAAGAGGAAAGAGAAAAACAAAAGAAAAATGTAAGAGTTACAGAGTGTTAACAAAAAAGACTATACGTACATAAGAGAAAAAGCAACTGACCAACTAATATTAAATGCCTTTCTTGGGTAAGTAACACAACTTCTATTGATCATAATAGAGAAGGACAATATAAAACAAGTATGTATTTTTAACGTGGGTTTAAAACTCCAACTATTGTATTGTCTCGCACAAGATTTTAGAATTCAAAGGAAGTCATGGACATCCACATTATATACCTCTAAATTTTCATAGAGGTTAGATTAGGTAACAGTGTCAATATTTTTCCAATTGGCTGTAATCAATTGTGGAATGATAGCAATATGGAGATCAACAAATGTCCCAATTAAAGAATTAATCACCCATATATTAGAAGAACCACCAAGAAAAATATATATTCTATCAAACTGTAGTTTAGCTACACATATATTTGTAATTTTTTTCCAAACTTTTGTCCAATACAATCTAATTTTCAAACATTTAAATGTAATACTATCACTACCATCATTAATACAAGACCAGCATTTATTATCTTTAGAAAGCTTCATCTTATAAATAGAGGTTTGGGGTTATAAACAATCTATTTTAGACAAAATGCAATGTTTGACTGGTGCTTGCAGAACAAGAAATTGAATAAATTGTTTACCAAATTTTGTTCCATAGGGAATGGGTAAGGTCTGCTCAAGGTCGTTTTCCCATGATACTTCTACTTTAAACCTTGCTTTTACATTACTCAATGAATAGTTTTTTAAATATACAAAAAAAGGAAGCATTAACTTCTATTAAAAGAAGTAATAATTTTGTGATAAGTTGCATTATCCTTAACAACTAACATAGTAGGATCCTGCAAATAGAGTTTAATAACTGCTATTAACAAATCATACTTGTGGCTAAACGTTTTAGGAACATTAAACTTGCATTGCATATCTTATAAAGACAAACCCATTATTTGAGATTAATTGACTAATGTTCTTAATGCCCTAATCTACTCAACTTGCCATTTTGATAATCTTTTTGCAATGTTAAAGTTTGTGTTACACCAAATGGGTGAAAGTGTAACAACACTCTGTGCCTTTGAGACTTATACAAAAGAAAGAGTGTAGCAATTAAACTAAAAGTATTAACTACATGGAAAGAAAATTATTTAGGTTTGTGTGGCATTCAAACAAAATCCTTAAACGTAAAAGGGTTTATTTAAGAACCTTAAATTTATTTACCAGAAGTTCAGAATTTGGATGACGTCCTCTGATAATGATGTTCAAACATGTTTTCATATGAAAGCAGAATGATCATTCATGTAATTGTGGAAATTGAAGCTTCCAGTAGCTTTAGATTTTTAAAGCTTGTGTAAATGTATACATGCTCCAGAGAAACCTTGACAGAAGGCTGTCAATTAATTAAAAAATATTGAGGAAGGTTTACTTGAAGCATGAACAGGTAAGCATTGATAAATGGTAGTATCTTCATTTTAAAAGTGTCAAGCTTGCCCCACCAATATAAAAAGAGTGGTGACCACTTATCAGACAATATATTAATCTTACTGTTGTCATCCTCTAAGTTGGCTCTAATCATACTTCTGATTGAATTACAATAAATGATAATTAAACATGTCATTTTCATAGGTATCCATACAAACACAGAATTCTTGGAGATATCTTTAAGACAACACTAATTAAGCAGCATGACCTCAAACCATATTCATTGTAAAATGATTTTTAAGATCTATGACATTCACTTCTGCCTTATGCACTGTTATCGCAGGAATCCTCTTGCAGATTCTTCTTCGTTCAGCTCACCTGCAATTAAACTGGTCTGAACTTTTCACTAGCAACATCATTCAAAAAAGGGGTTAAACATTTGGAACCATTCTTTGCAAGGTATTAACGGTTGCCCTGCTTCAAACAAGAACATTGGTGGCTGTGACATACTGGCAGCAGTCATTCAGGCAAAAAAAATACAAATTGCTGGAGAAATCAACACCAAAATCTAACAATAGTTACCTCCGTCTCCTTATTCAGAAAATCTACTGCATCTAACTCCACCCTACATGCAGACAATTGTGACCCACAGCATAGTTTTAATAGTATACCTTTTGGAGAACTTTTATAGGTGTAACATAATTGTATGGAAGATCATTATCACTGGGAAATCTCCAGGATGTGGTTAATTTATGTTTATTTAGTGTTATCACATGTCATAATTCCAACGAGGTAGAACTACAGTGGATTAAATAGCAACCAGTGATACATTTCAAAATTGCAAAGATAGGGATATCATAAAACTATTGACATAGGGCAATTAACAGAGCCATAGACTGACACAGAAAATGAACAAACATTGGCATCTACTAAAATGTGCTCCGTGTTTGCGTGATGGTAGTTCAGATAAAGCCTCTATTGCTTTTTCCAATAACATCTAATCTGAAGGATAAACTGACAAAGCCTTCACATCTTTTACAGCTCAAAGTGGTTATATGAAACTGACTTTAATAAATGTGTTCAATTGTCAGAGAGGTTAATACAAAAATATTGTGAAGGTAAATAGCTTTTGGTTAACCCCTTGACCGCGATCGGAATTCCGCTCGTGTGCTGGACATTCCGATCGCGGGTGCGGTCGTGACGAGCTGAGCTCGTCATGCGCACAGCGCTACCGCGCAGCATGACGAGCTGAGCTCGTCACGCGCACCGACTAAGTGAGACTATGCTTAACTCCACATATATGTACCTAGAAATAAATATACACCCTCAAGGTGCACCAATGTGGCATTAAGAATAATATATCTAATCTTATTACATGCCTATTTGCCTGCTCAAGTGCCAGGATAGCCTCACAGGTGATTAGCACGGTCTACAAATCGGCATAACATAACATGTACTTTTACCTTTAAAATATTTTGGTAGTTGATATTCTGGCTACAATACTTTTGTGCTCGATATTCTGACTTACAACTCGCCATTGATAAGTGAAAACAAAGAGTGGATCATTTGCATAAGACCTTTTGCATCAGATCACTAACCAAGTATAAAGGTACACATGCTCTCTATGCTTTACAATTTATATGCTGAATTAAATATTAACTAGCCATTAATAGGATCAATTATGGTTATCAACTTTGATTTCACCTTGTAGATGATTATTGAATATGGATAGCATGTGTCAATTTCAATTCAATTCAATAACTTTATTCAATCTAGTTGTAAATTATAGATCATAAAAGTACATACATTAAGATGAATATTCTTTCTAAAACAATAAAAACTAGTGAGAGCTAGTAAATAAAAGAACCAATAACCCCTATTCAGTAAGGATTCAGATTTAACAATTTTACGGTAAACAAGATTTCTCAATGTGCTCTCAATGTTATGTAAAGTGAACACGGTGCAAAATCAAATAACCTAATTAGCCTACCCAAATACCAATTAATAAATAACAAAAAATTAGTTACAAGTAAAACGTCAATCTCAATCATAAAAGACATTAAAAAATCGTAGTTTGAACAAATCCCTATTGTGTCAGACCTGATTCACATACTTAATTTTCTTGATATTATACAAGCTCAGTTAAGTAGATAGTTAAAATTTGCACAATTCTCTATTAAAAAGATGTCTCCTTCGCTTACAAGCCCAAGGAAATGATGCTACGCAGAAACAGGCATAGGGGTCATTGAGCTTCTTCAGAAAAAAACAAGGTAACAACATTGAGTAAAGTTGTGCCGCCTTACAAGAGGTAGAATATATCTAGATCTCTTTTCTTTATAGAAGTGACAGAAGAAGAAAAGGTGGAGGTCAGATTGCACAGATAAATTATCGCATGGGCACGGTGTCAATTCCTTAAGAGAATACTTTTTAGCGAGAAAGCCCAGAATCAGAGGATTAAATTGGTACAAAACCTCAGTAGGATGAACCTGTGCTGTAAGTTTCTTACTCCTTCTACGTATGAATATTCACCCTCTGTTAAAGGTGGGATCAGATAATATAATTTTACAGCCGTTTTTGCATGATATCTTTCCTTCCTTACTTAAGCTGCCTTTGCTAAAAATAGTGCCTAAAGCCTCTTTTTTGGAAATGTAGAGCAAGAACTCGAATTTGTTTATAGTTTGGGTACACCTAGCGACAGTGGCGTAACGAAACTTGAGGGTGCCCCCCTGCAAAGCACATGAAGTGGGCCCCCCTCCCGGCGGCCTGGCCCACCACCTACAGTGCATCATTGACATCTCAGTCCAGCAATTCCTCAGGTTAAACTCACAAGTGGTAGAAGTACCGCGTTTATCACAGATAGGTATATATACACATTGCTCCTCGTAGAATGCTCTTAGGCATTTGATAAAGGCAGGCAGCTCTAAGTTTTGGGGTGGTGAATGGCCAAACAGCCGGAATGTCTTTCAGGAATAACTAATACATGACTGAGACATACGTGAGAAATGAGAGCACAGCAAACATTACATCAGCCAAACTTAAAGCCACATTAAAGACTTTAGTATGTCACTGATGACGTAAAATAGGATTTAGTACGACAATGATCAACTAAAGTAGATAAACAAGTTAAAGCGGTAAGCGAATTAAGGAAACATTGCCTATTACAGGGATCTTGATGTTCATCAATATATACTGACTCCGTTAGAGCCCCGATGTGAGATTAGACAACCACAAGTAGAAATAGTAAAATATAGATATAGTTTGGAAAGGCTTTCATTTTGCTAGTAGATTGATCTATTAATTTTATATTATATGCAGGCGAATTTCCTTCAGGTGTATGGCTGGCATGAGATGGAGAGTGGGTGAAGTATGTACCGCCTTACACTATGTTTTACTTTTATTGCCGGCCGGGCCCCAGCCGCCCCACCATGATGCCCTCCCTGATTCCAAATTATCCGATTACCACCCGCCACCCACTGAGACTCCGACGGTCCTTAGGGGTGGGACAAGGTCGGTGATCCCTCATGGTCAAGGACCTATGCTGACCGAGAGCTTACCAGAGCAAATCCAGGACTGGATTCAAAAGCGAAACCCACTGAGGAAACTTGTAGGACCGAGGTGAATGCACACATTTTTAATATAGCTCGCACATGCCATGGAAGATGCCGCAAGACACTTAACATCTGCACGCCCTTTGTGAGAAGAGGGAAGCGTAATGCAATGGGAGACATTTAAATTCCACCAACCCACATGCTACTCGAATAGAGAGGGCTGGCAATAGAAGCTTAATGGGGAACGACCCAATACTATTTCTTTGGTAATTCCAAGTAACTGCTGTAAAAACCACACACTTGCAGACAAAATTGACCTGGCAACAATCATTAATGGATATGGGTGAGCAACAGCCAGCGAGAGCAATATGGCCGCATTATGAGGATGCTCACAATTATGCAGGCGAGGGCGGGAGCATTTTTAATCACGTCATTGCTGTGCCAATATCGGACACTTTTGTGTGACCATTTTCGAGTCAAATGCTACACATTTGTCTTTTGTATTTTTATTCACCCTTTAGCCATCCACAAGTCGTAACCCATCCATCCTTACCCAGCCAACTAAACCACCCAAATGACCCATCCACCACCCGCCCACTTATCCAATCCCATCTATTCATCCATGCAAACCCTTTATCCATCAAACTAGCAAAACCCATCCATCTATTCACCCACCCAGCCATTCAGCCAACCTAACACAATAACCCAACCGTTCATCCATCCCCACCCATCCATCCAAACTCTTGCATCGAAACACATACCAAACCAAGATCATCTGTCCATACCATCCATTAATTCACGCATCTACCCACCCATCTCTCTAGATACAAGCTGTGAGCAAAGGATAAGCCTTTCACAGGCACAATCGAAAACTGGGAGATTTTCAGAGCAGCCTAGTTTTTATTCCACCCCATGCC
Organism: Calotriton arnoldi; assembly: GCA_963921515.1. Taxonomy (NCBI): domain Eukaryota; kingdom Metazoa; phylum Chordata; class Amphibia; order Caudata; family Salamandridae; genus Calotriton; species Calotriton arnoldi. The sequence goes on from CAWUFW010001977.1 coordinate 32,601, forward strand.
TGATTCTTCCACTACACACTCCCACCCTGCCTCTTAGCTCACAGCTGGGATTATTTTTAGCCCGATTCCTGCTTTTATCACTGCTGCTGTCGTATCCTTCTCTTCCTGCTTCTTTCTCCGTAGTTGTCTGCCTTTCTCTCTATTGCACTGGGTCAATCTTTGGAAATGAAAAATAGTTCTGGATGCCCAAATATTGAACGTCCATGTCTACAACATGCATCCACCAGCACAAATTAAGCATGTTTGCCTGAGAAACGACTGACTCTGTCCTGACCCTCACAAGCTTTCAGAGACACTGATCTTTTCAGAAAATGTCCCAGTTTTGAGACAGGCCAGCCCGTCGCTGATCTCTGCTTATTCTTAGGCCTTAGTATTAAGTCCTGTGATGCAGGAGGAGAGGCCTCTCACTACTCAACACCAACAATGGATGCAGTGGTGACATAATGAACATCGCGCTCCTCAGAATGCGTAAGCCCTACTAGAACTAGCAAATTTTATGGGTTTACAGGTTCTACACATATCATTTCATAGCAATAACATCTATCTAACTTAAGATCTTTGTGGACAATGATTATTTTATAATACATTTTTATATGAGTAAACAATTACAACTTCCCATAAAGTTTTCAGTAATGGTTTAACTACACTTTGGTCATTTTTCAAAGTAGCCACTAGTTTCGGGCCAGCCTTTGCCCAAGTTCTTTGCACCCAGAGTCCACAAGGCCATTGTCGAAGTATACAATCTTCAGGCACACCCTGCACCCAATTCCCTAGCTCCCTATCAATATGGGTATAGACTCCCCTCCTAATGATGTCCCTCTGTCCAGAGAGCCTACTAAATGCAGTGTCTGGCCTTTGGTCATCTTCTACACTCACTCCCAAGTGCCCTCAGAGCTTGTGGCCATGGCATCTGGCCAGCCCTTGTGCAGTGTGGCATTTAGCCACACCCTAAACTAACTTTTACTGCCACTGGACCCCATAGAGCATCACCTTCAGCCATGGCCACCACACTCTAGGCATCATCCACCTCCAGCAAATAAATGTAGCAAAAATTGCTTTCATAAGCTATTCATTGGAGTTAATGGTAATATGCAATGTCACCATTGATGTCCTCTCCAAACTAAATTCTGATGCCTTCAGTATAGCTTGGTCTTGCTGAAACCAATATGCCAAATAAGGGTTTCAGACAACTTAAATATTTTAAACACATGTATAACAATTGGTAAGGCACGCAAGATGATCGTCAAAGGGCCAAGTTGAAAATAATGCTTTCTTCACCAGTCAGTCAGAACAGCAGAAAAAGTGGGCAGCCATGCATCTGAAAACAAATAATCCTAAAAAAAAACTCTGAAATTTCTGCTTTTATAACCTTGTTATATTTCAATCATAACTTTTCAGGATCGAGTAGAGCACATGATGAGAGCAGGCAATGGAACTGACAGAAGGCATAAAACTGAGCAGACTCTTATAAGTTGCAGAATAGGCAAATTACAAGAGTTATAAATTTAGAGCATAAACTGAGAAGGGGCAGGAGTGGGAAATGGCAGTTGACAGGGGCAGGAAATCAGGAGTGGCTATGGCTATTACAAGGGGCAGTGTGTCAGGGACTGTCCAGGACTATGTGGGGAACACAGTCAGGGACTTGGGCAAGGACTGGGAACTGGGTAGAAAGCGTACACAGAAAGAGGAGTACAGCGCTGCTCAGGATCATACAGGGAGTCAGAGGAGAAAAAGGGATCCAAAAGGGGAAGCCTGTACAAGTGAACAAGATTGGTAAGACTCAGAAAGGAAGGACACTCACGAGGCAATTTAGCATTCAGAATAACTACACCCAGGACGAATGTGCAAGTCATATATATGAAACAACATTAACAATAAAGGGGAGTGTGGGGTAAAGCACTCAGGAGCTCCACACGGTAAGACTGAAGCTCAGTAAGTTTCTCACCCACAATTGCTGTTACAGATACTGACTGCAAATACCCACTTGTAGGATAAGCATGCAAAGGCAGGGTCTGTGGAGCTTATACCTATGGTGATGTTATAAATGTAACTCAAAGACAATACTCACAGTGAACAAGAAACACCACCTAGGTAGTCAGCTGTGCCCACGGATCCTGGCGATCAAACAGGAACACGCAAGGCAGTAACAGCAAGGGGGTAGAACTAAACACAAGCACAATAGACAAGGAGCTAGCAAGGAGGAGTGCTTAACAGGAAAGGAAGGAAATCACAGGGCACACTTGGCAGAAAGCAGGTAACAAACATACAAGGCAACAGAAGCAAGACAGCAGAAATAGAAAGACAGCAAACTAGAACTGGAACCAAGGAAATGGGAAAAAAGGCAGGGACTAGAAAGGGATATACAGAAGGGGAGGCTACAAGGGTATACTAGAATAGTGCAGGTTAAGGAATCAAGAAAACAAAGTAGCATAGAAGGCAGTGCTGGGGCAGGAACAAGAATTGAGCTAAGGCTCAGGAGTCAAGGTAGCACTGCAGACAGTGCTGGTTCAGGAACAGGGAATTACTAAAGCTTCAGGAGTCAAGGTAGCACTGCAGGCAGTGCTAGTTCAGGAACAGGGAATTACTAAAGCTTCAGGAGTCAAGGTAGCACTGCAGACAGTGCTGGTTCAGGAACAGGGAATCACTAAAGCTTCAGGAGTCAAGGTAGCACTGCAGGCAGTGCTAGTTCAAGGAAACAGGAAATAGCTACAGCTCAGGAAACAAGGAGTCAAGAGAGCACTGCAAGCAGGGCAAATCAGGAACAAGAAATAGCTGAAGCCCAGGAACAAAGAATAACTAGGAACTCATGAAACAAGGTAGCACTGCAGGCAGTGCTAATTCAGGTACAAGGAATAGCTATAGCTCAGGAACTCAGGAAACAAGGTAGCACTGCAGGCAGTGCTAATTCAGGTACAAGGAATAGCTATAGCTCAGGAATCAAGGATTAACTATAGCTCAGGAATCACTGGAAACAAGGATATCAAAGGCTCAGGAAACACTGGAAACAAGGATCGGTCTCACCGGTATACAGCTACAATGACCACCCTTGGCCTGAAGGGAGCTGGGGCTTAAAAGAGCTCACAGTAATCACATGCATCAGGTGTGAGCAGGCTAGCAGCAGCCAGCCACAGGTGAGCTGAATTCCTCCACCCATCCTTGGCCTGCAGGGGTGGAGACAAAGCAGTGAGCAGGGAATTCTAGGTAATGGAATTTCAGGCATGAGCAGGACGGCTTCCACAAAACTCGGCATGGATTGGGAATGGATGTCAATTCCAAATAGTGTCCAAATGGCTTGAAGTCAGTATGTACATGAAGGGGAGGGTCTGGAAGCTTATTAGAATACTGGAGAGTCCCACTGTTCAGCCCCCTGGTGGTGGACACGACAACGCAGGAAGCAAGTCGTGACACAGTGAGGTCAGAGGCATCAGCATCTTACAATAATAAATGGGCAGGGTAGATCTCACTAGGAGCAAACCTGAGTGCAATTAAGCACCCAGAACACTCTTAAACTGCACAAGGGGTTTGGAATAGGCCATGGGGGATTTTAGGGACCTCCCCATTCGCTAAATTGAAATAAAAGGCAATACCATGTTTTTCTTCATTACAGTGCAAAAATCCCAGACTTTGATTTTATAACTATTTTGCTAACTTTGTGTTTATAGATTTGAGATCTACAAATGTACAAACTAATTTCAGTCGCAAAGATCTCTTAACAATATCCATTTGATCTAAGACTTGTCAAACAATAACACTATGAAGAACACATTGACTTTGATGTCACGCTTTCACAATCAAAACACGTCATAAATAATACTGCTTTTCCTGACAGTTTGTGGTGGGGCATAGGGTGATGGTTAATTTATACTCCTGTAATTTCCTTCCATGTACATCTATGTTCTCCCTGATGTTCTTTAGTAAAAAATATTTCTAGCAAATGGTGTTTTACCACAAATGCATGGGTTTTTGATTTATTTTATAGCAACTTGTTTGTTAAATCTGATATTGATGGCAAGGCTAGATAGACTATAACTTAAAATATACTTTCAGAAAAACTTAAAATGTAGTTTTGGAAAAAGCGCTGCTCAGATGAAGATTTGTGGGGGGCAAAAAGGGTCCTGCACCTACCAGTTGACTATAAACACCTGGAAATCTACACAAGTAAGTTTCCACCTGCGTACGTTTTTGTATTTTTGCAATTCACAAATTTCACCTTCGTTATGCCAGTTAATCTACAGCACCTGACAGTGCCAAAAGACTAGGCCCTCTGGGCTGCGTTTCATCAGGAATCGCACCTCCTGAAGCGCTCTGTGCACTTGCGCCTGACTTTTGGCTTACTTGAAATGCGTTTTAATTATATATTACTATGCAAGATTACCAGGAGGAGGAGGCCATCACGGTCCTTCCCCTAGATGATGAATTATAAGAGGCTGTAGACACCTCCATACACCAGGCAGTAGCAGCCGCCACGGGGCCCTTCAAAAGGTGCCTGATGCAGCTGGCCCACTCTTATGCAACCCCCTTAGACCTGCCCCGAGCTGAAGCTCCCCCCTCTGGTGTGCTACAGGAGTCACAGCAGATGGGTCTATGACCCCACAAGTGCAAAGGGGACCCCACCATGGATCTAAGCGCCTTCGATAGGCTGAAGAGGGCTTTCCTGGCTGACCCTCCTGAAGAGGAAGCAGAGGACGCCCTTGGTGAGCCGCGTGACATACCCTACTCTCACCCACTGCCTCTAGGGGAGGACGAAGACTCCCATGGAGATTCCAATGATGAGGCTGGCCCGTCCAGGACTTGGCACCCCTCGCCTGATCCTTCCCATGACACATCCTCAGCCGTCCAGTCGGATGATATCTCAGATATGCTAGACCCTGACGATCTTGTACACCCACGCTCCGCAGATTGGTTCCCATCGGCCAAGGTCAGCAATTATGTGGCAGGCCGCCTACGGAAACCACTAGAGAAGGAGGCGCACACTCGCCTTAGGGCGGAGTGTCCACGGTAGGGGTGGGCAGAGTTCGTGGAGTTGCACTACACGGAATTCCACTGAGTGTCATAAAAACTCTACCTTAAAAAAAACACCAGTAGAAGGCTACAATGCATGCTTGGCCTTCGGGGACTCTACTTTGTTGTTTTTCACACTTTACACCAACAAGGGACCTTGATTGAAATAAATAGGCTTCATTACACTGTTACCTGTACATTATCTGTATATTTATGCATGCTCCCTGCCTATGCGCGTGCACACACTCACACACTCACATATGCATTCAACTAAACCTCTAATTGCACAAGATGGCAGCAAGAAATGAGAATATAACTCAGCGCCAGTGTTTAATTTAATGGCTCGTCAATACTCATCTCACAAAGCTTTAAACACACAAGTCTGTCTTGCTTTGCATACCTTGCCCATGTCTCTGTATTGATTAGAATTTTCTGCCACAGTCCTCCCCTGGAGGGCTGAAGTGGCGGGGCCTCTAGTGACATTAGGAATCAGAGGCTGTGCTGAGAAATAAACAACACTTTGCATGCCCTTAAGTGCTGCTGAGTGACAGGCCCGGCTCGGAGGCTCTAGCTCCCAAAGCGTGGTTGCCTGGGAATATTCAGGGAAGGCGCTATCTCAGGGAAGAGAGAGTTGCGCGTAGCCAGTGTGTCATAGGCTAGTAGTGAAAGGAAGGAAAAGCTGTGAAACACACCACCTTTGAAAATTAAATATAGCAATAATCAGGGTTCAATGCGCCCCGGTGTCACTGCACCTGCTTCTTCAATGGAACCTACGCCCAGGAGAAGAGAGCCCTGATCAAAAGTGTATTGAAGCCGAAGCACCGGGGAAGCTGACTCAACCACAATGGCTGCCGTCTATGTTTTATTATCGTCATATACTGTGAACCTAGTACTCTGAATTATTTTGAAATAAGAGGTGTGCATCTTTAAACCTCAAAGTTAGAGCATCGCACCCCACACCATGAGATCTCGTATGTTTATATATATGATGAATTGTAGGGCACATCAATATATAGTGTGTCATTCTTGTGCAGATAATCGCCATTTGTGTGTGAAGAGAAGTAACAAATGTCATTTTCGTCACTTGTTTGGCAATGAATGTTAATATAATACGCCAACATTTGTTACAATTTTTCAGACCAGCACCTTCTCTTGTTGCCATAGAGATGCCACAGAGCTCTATGTGGGAAAAGGAGGGATCTGCATAAAATATCAGTCTGACAAATGGCTGGCACTATCCCAGCCCTACCGGCCTACAGGGGCACTGCCACTTACTGCTTGTTAACTCTCTTTACAATGCCAGCTCACCCGTGGCAGATCTAGTGCTTCCAAGAGAGAGTCTCGGAGAAGGGCGCTATATAATGTATTGAATTAGGTCACATTACAAAACGAAGATAGATCAAATTCCAGACGTACTCCTCCACCGAGTGAACCCTACATACAGTAGTTCACCCTTAATATGTCCAAGAACTATGTCTGATGAATTATTGCTCAATGTCATTCAGATGTCCTCTTTGGTGTGCTGACATCCCAAGGGTGTAAGACAATCAGACCACAAAGAAACTTGCTTCCTCAGCTGACCCAGGCCCGGGGAACCACCAGAGGCAGATTGTCCCCGCAGCCCTCTCTCTAACCCACACCCCACACTCACCGCTCACCGATTTTCTGCTGCAGAAGGCAGGGGCAGGGCAAGGCTAGCCAGGCCGGGGGGGGGGGGGGGCTACTAATAAATTAATTTAAATTATGGCCGGGGACGTCGGACAGTTCTTCTCGGTCTCGACGGCGTAGGAGCGTGGCTGGGTCCTTGGATGCCACACCTCAGTCTCACGCGCACTTTTAATTGCGCGCGCTCAATGCGCATGACAATAATTCAATCAGGGCATTGGTCACCAGCCCTGCCCCCTGCCTCACCCTAAAGACCACGCAGATGCGTCGCGGAACAACTGCGCGCCGCGCGCACCCACCCTGACTCAGACTTACCATTTAATGGAAAACAGTGAGCCTCAGAGGCCCGGCCGGGCCCGCGCACCATTTAACTAATGAAGAGGCTCATCAGAGCCTGAGGCCCGGCCAGGGCCCATGCGTGCACAGCACTTGTGCACCATTAAAATAATCAGGCCCGGCCGGGGCTCAGCCGGGGGCGTGCGTGCCGTGCGCACCATTTAATGTATTAAGAGGCCGGGCGTGCCATTTACTTCATGATGAAGTGAGGGGGCCCCTGGAGCACAGAGGCCCCCCCGCAACGCGGGGGCTGCGGGGGCCTGTGTTACGCCCCTGCCTAGCGAATACAGCGTGGATTTAACATACTGAAACCAAACAATTTTGTGCGCCTTGTCCAATGACAGACAGTTTTTTATTATAGTCTGGGTAAGGTCCGCTGTGTCTCTTTTCCATATCGAATGCCATAACATGATCGGGGATAGACTCACAATGTCAGTCACATAGGGTAAATCCAGTTCTAAGTGGCAGACATAGTTGGAGAATGAGCCAGGGAGGGAAGCTATCCTCTTAAAAAAGCCATCCTCTATCTTCTGGAGGGAGTCTATTGGCACCATTGCCCACAGCCCTGCCCCGTATGTAGTGGCCGAAATTGTTTTAGCGCTATAGATATAGCTATAGGTTTTGAGCCCAGTTTCTTGATAAAACTAGAGGCTGCAACCAAAGTTCGCTCCATTATCAGCGCCCTGCTACCCACCATGTGTGACCAAGTTTGTTTAGTATCAAATAGTACCCCTAGGTAGTGAAAGGTCTCCACTACCTCTAATTTTCGAGTCCCAATATGAAAAGATGGCATCCTTTTGGGGGGAGGGGGGATGGGGGTAATCCTGCAACTAAAATAAAGGATTTAGACTCAATTTACTTTTAAATCCAAAGATAACATAAAACTCACATAGGCCTCTATTAGGCGTTGGAGTGCTACGCCTGCCCTGGCTATTAGGACAGCGTCATCTGAGTAGGCCAGGATTGGGAGTGCAGCGGGGGGTGGCGGGGGTGATGGAACATCTAATATGGAGCCTGTTAAGGCAGCTTCCACCCCATTTGTATAGAGCGAGAATAAAAATGGGGCAAGAACACAGCCTTGTCTGACTCCCCTCATGATTTTAAAAGTTCTTGTACATTCCACATCCCTTCCGTAATGCACACACACACCGTCGCCTGTGAGTACATCTGACGTGTATGGTTGAGCAACTGAGGATCAATGCCCATCTCTGTCATTTTTGCCCATAATTTCGCATGGCTTACACAGTCAAACGCAGCTGTTAGATCCATGAAAGCCATGTAGATCTGGCCTCCCTTTACTGTGGTATATTTGGCAATGACCAAACTCAGGTTCAAACATTGGTCAATCGTACCTTTGCCCTTCTGGAAACCATACTGGTTTGGGATCAAGATGTTTTTTTTCCTTTCCCAGTCTTCTAGTCTATTCAGCAAGATACGTCCCAACAATTTCGCAGTGCAATCTAAAAGGGAGATAGGACGATAATTCTGAGGTTTAGATTAATCTCCCTTTTTATATATTGGGACAATGATGCTTGTTTTCCATGATGGTGGGGGACCCCTCTAGGATATTTCATTAAATATGATGGTTAGCAATGGGGCCCACAGACATTGATATTCTAAAAAGAAATCAATAGGGACCCCATCCGGGCCTGGGGCTTTGGCAAGACTACACTTGCCCAGGGCGATTCTTACTTCATCCAAGTTAAAAATCAGATGCTCGCTTAGGGGCTCTGGGGGAACAATCGGTTCACCCCTCAATGCAATCTCAGACCCGAAAATATTTTCAGAATACGCCACCCATGAATCTTCATCCACATGGTTATCCAGGAATTTCTCTGTGTTATTCTTAAAGAAAGGTGCATTTATCACGTTCCAGAATTCCCTGCTACTATCTGAAGATGCAGCCTTTGCTAGGTTTTCCCAGGCATTTTCTTTCAACTCGAGTTCCCTGTTTTTCCGAGCTATCTTATATGTCTTATGTAAATCCTTAATCAGGAGCTGGTCTCTAGGAGATGCTTTAAGAGCCCTACGGAGGTCTTTTACAGCCCTGGCACAGGCCTCGTCAAACCATTGTATTTCCAGTCTCTCCTTATTAGTTTTAGGCCTGGTCAGGGACAATTTAATTTCCTCAAGTAGTGCTGAAAATTTTGAGATTAGGGTATCTGATGCAGCAACTGGATCTAGGCTATTAAGAACCAAATTCAACTTGCTGGATACAACCTGTTGAATGGTTCTCTTCTTGTCTATATTATCCCATTTAAGCTGATAGGCATTCTGCCTGGCTACGATTGGTTTCAGTACCTTTTCTGTTTGTAGGAGAATAACACCAACCCCAAACAACTCAAGGAATAGTATAGCATTGTCACTAAAATTAGAGGGTTTAGTATCAATGTGGCGAATATTTCCGCGACATGGCACAGAGGCAACTATGAAGTCAATTGTCGAATCGTATTCGCCACGAAAGAAGGTTTTTTCAAATCCTCCTGTTGCTGAGAGTATCTTATTGCAAACTTCTAAATTCCTGGAGGTTAAAAACCTATGTATGGTATTCCCATATTCATGATGCATGGAATGCAACAGTGGGTCTCCCTCCATATCCTCCAATCCGCAAACAATATCCAAGGAGTAGGGACATAGCTGGGCGTTGAAATCAGCTAGTCATAAAATATTAAAATTCTTGTATGGCAATGCGCCAACAAAATTTAACAGTTCCTTTTCCAATGAGTCTACAATCGATGTTATTAATATAGAAGTTTATCGATATCCAGGCCTGCGCACTTCCCCATATGAAAGTGGGGAGAAGAATGTTCAACTTTACAATCTTAATGGCTAGAGTATTAGAAATTAGGGTTACCAGACCCCTTTAGCTCTGCCTGACAAGGAAGGAACTGCATAAGTTTGATAAGTTTGATACCCATTTATGAATATCTGATCTAATGCCCATGCATCCTGAAAGCATAGTATATCTTGATCCTGCCATATCGACAGCCACTCAGCTGTAGCCTTCTTAGTGACAAGGCCCACAACATTCCACGTAGCTATTTGCACCCCACGCTTTTGTTGTCCCATCCAATCCACATGTGCCAGTGCTCCCGAATTGCTTAGTAGCTCATTGGAGCTGGTTAAGTTATCAGTTACACCCCCCTTGGGTAGTCAGTCGCAAGACTCTAGGTCAATCAAGGGGGCAAACTGATTCACTGTCTCAAACCTCGTCTCCAATCTAGGGGGACAAGTGGGGTCTCGTGTCACAGGCAGGGGCAGGCAAAATGGGCCATTCGGGGCTCTCATGCTATGCAGGCGCAATAGTAGGGTGGGTCTGTAAAAATGTACTAATGGAAACATGGTAATCTGTGAGCTAAGCGGGGGTGCATTTATACAAACCCTTAGCAGGTTTTTTACCACATACTGATTATTAAAATTGACAACAACACAGTCTCCTCTAGTTTCTTTAGCAGAGGGACCCACCCATCCTACCCTCCCTGCCATGATAATGTGCATATCCAATCTATTCTCCCACAGTCCGTAACCTTTAACATGAGTATTAAACCAATGTAAAACTTTAGCCATTTGCTGCTCCATTGATTCCCTTTGGCTCTTGGTCAGTGGTGGTACATTGACCAAGACAAGGACATGGGGTAGGGCTGCTGCGGGGAGATATAATGTGTGTGGGTGATTTAAACCAACAGGTGGAAGCTCTAAATTCTGTGCTGCCTCCACCTCCGTTCTCTCTCTCTCTCTAGTTATTCGAGGGTTAGCCTGTGCTCCACGCAAAGGTATTCTGTTTTCCCCCTGAGTGCTGTTATTTACATGAACCAGAGGCAAGACAGAGGGGGCGGGAGGGGTTTGATGGGGAATATTAGATACTATCTGTAGACCTAGTGGGTTAGTGGGATTCATTTGCTTAGGCTCCTTGTCCCCCCTCACAGGGGCACCCAGAGTCCCTAAAACTTGACCCGATAAAGGGGGAGAGCCATCCTCGGGGCATTACCACAAATAAGGCCCCCATTGATGAGGAGGTCTAGTTTCTCCTCAATCTTCCCCAGTCTACTAGTTAACGGCTTATGCAGCGTAAGAACCACCTGCTTCAATTTAGCACACATATTCTTGCATAACCCCGCTACAGAGTCTTTTTCCGCATACAACGGTGCCATAAACGTGGGGTCAGGAACGGGTTTTGTCACTCTTGGCTCCCTCAAAGTTTTTGGTTTCGGTTTCCCTCCAGGTCTTATCCTCTTGACTACTGTTTCAATTATAGAGTCTGTGGATACGGGGGAGCCCGGAAGGGGCAAGGTAGTCAATGGATAGTTGGAAATGGTGCTTGCTTCCTCGCCCTCATCCACTACTAGCTGTGGGGCAGAAATACATTGTAACAGAGAGCAGTTTCTCCTGCCTTCCTCCAAGGAGAGGGACGCTCCGTAAGCTCAATTTCTTGGGACAGGACATTTGCGGGTCTTGACAGGAAAGAGCCAAGTGTGTTTACTATTCTGTTGTAACCTGTATTGTATTTATCTGGTTACTTTCTCTCTAGCTGCTCAGCCAGTGTGAATGTGATGCATGGAATGTTGGTGTGAGAGTCTTGAATGGAATGTTTGGGTGCCTGGATGCTTGAGTGTGTCAGTTGGAGTTTGGGCTGAGCAGCAGGCAGACTGCTCCTGGTGGGGCTGCATCTCTACAACTCAACTACCTGTAACTGAACTTAATAAATGTACATGAAACTACATCTTAGCTACGGACCTCATCACTACAGATTTGTGGCGACGATTCTTGAAACGAAACTATGCGTGTTTTAAAAAGGACACTGAAACGACAAAGCTCTAAAGGAAAGCTACATAAACTAAGAAGAAACCTTCAGTCTGAAGTACAAGGCGTGGCAGCCCCACCAGTGTCTCTTTCACCAGACAGCCCAAACCTGCTTGTACTTCATTGGGTCAAACCATTGGAAATTCCTGCTTCCATGACAGCTTGTGTGATCCTCAGCACTCCACCTTCCACATTTTAACTTTTGTACACTCTACATCTGTATGGATTTTACCTTCAAGTTACAGTCAATTGGAAGCGGTGGAGTTTTATTAAATGGATTTACACACGTTTTTGGTGTGGTCAAGTAGGGAAATGGCAGGAAACTCGAGTACATCACTAGCCCTATCTTTCTGCCAGTTTTTGGTTTGTGTGTCCACAGACAACCCATTTGGAGTATTCTACATGCAGTTTGGACATGAACAAGTGTGCACAAGGAAGGTATTTGCTTGACGCTTTGCACACGTAGTGTCTACATTTGGCTTTACTGGCATGGGAAATGTGGTGTCTGACCCTCTTTGCTGTATGCAGTGGCGTGCTTGCCAGCTAATAGCAATGACAATGTTTTTTTTGTCAAATTGGACTCGGTACCGGAGGCATGTAAAGTGGGTCAACAACGGCAGTTCAACCGCTGCGGGGCATTTTCAAACGGTGGTTCGAGTCGTCAATTGCACGCGCCCACTTACTTTCAGCTTTGGGGTCATGCGAAGTTTCTTCAGCGACGTCCTCAGGTTCCTGGAATTTTCATTTGTGACATTCTACCCTTTCTCCGCATCAGTACCTCTGCGCGGCAACGTTTTGCGCACGCACGCGCCTGGAGCCACCCAGCGCACGTAATGCATACGTGCCGCCATCTTGTGGTTGGATGCAGTGCACAACCCACGGAGTATCCGGCGGTCTCCAGACAGTCTTTGGTCACATTCGCGGACAGATCCTGGTGCGCTGCTGCTCCGCTCTGTGATTTGGAAAAAGGAACCATACAATAACGTCCTGCTTTGCCCAGCTTTCATCATATTGCACCCGAACATTTGCGTGTGTACCTGCATAGTAGAAGGTGAATTTGATGAAGATTGGGCATGTTGCAGTTTCCAAGTGTACGGCTGTTCTGCTCAAGAAATAGAACAAGTTGGTAAAGCACCTGTGTCTGGGGGCCACCCTTTCCTAAGTTTGACTATGGTTTAGTTTATGAAACTTTACTACATAGTTACATGCTTCTCAGTCAAATGTATCAGTATGCTGCAAGTAATTCCTGTGGGGTCCTCTGACATTTTCATCCAAGATCCAAGTAATGGTTTTGGAATTAGTTTGACTGTAAATCTGGTGTGAATTGTCAGAAGTCTTTATTTTAACACTAATGTATTTAGACCATGTTTTCTTGCATCTTGTTGTTAATGTATTGTGACTTTTGTTACATGTTTGTTGGGGTCAGCAATACTAGAGTTTGGGCATAGTAGCATTACTCGGGTGAGGGGTCGCTCACCGGCGAAGGATGTTGTTTATGGTCATTTTGTCTTCATTTGGCCATGTTCTGCATTGCTTAACTGCCTCTAGTTCTTTATATTTGTTTTGATGTTATTCTGACAGTATTTACATGTATTTGTTTATCCTACACGGGATTGTTGTTGGGTGCTAGTCCCATTCAACACTGTTGTTGGATTTTAGTCCCTTTCATTGTAGTTTTCACAGTTCCTGGGTGTAGTCATCTTGTGATCCACACTTTGTTTGTTGTAGTGGGTTTTAGTCCCATCTACACAGTATGTGGTGGGTGTCAGTCTCACTTACACAGTTTCTTAGGGGTACGAGTCCCCATATGTTCTTCTGCTCTGTGCACGTTTCTATCCTCCACACAAGGTTTCTATTGGGTAAGAGTCCATGTGTTCTTTTGTTCTGTGCACGTTTCTAACCTCCACACAGAGGTTCTAATGGGTGTGAGTCCCATGTGTTTTGCTGTTCTGTGCACATTTCTAACCTCCACACAGGGGTTCTAATGGGTACGAGTCCCATGTGTTCTGCTGTTCTGTGCACGTTTCTAACCTCCTCACAGGGGTTCTAATGGGTACGAGTCCCATGTGTTCTATTGTTCTGTTCACTTTTCTAACCTTCATATAGAGGTTCTAATGGGTACGAGTCCCATGTGTATCGTTGTGTATGCGCACTTTTGTGCACACTCGTGGTTGTCTGCCTTTAAGCCTCTCTGGCTGTATGGTTGGCAGTCAACGCTGTTTTCTTTATTCCCCTTATCTATTTTCTTCAGTTTATGTTGGGTGTAGATGTTCCATGTTTCTGGTCCATTTTTTTTTTTCACCTCTATTTTGGGGAAAGTCAGTTTGGGTGTCCGCCACCCATTTCTACTGTTTTTTCAAAAAAAGATTTATAGGAGGATGATGGGTGGGTGATATATATATATATATATAATGTATATTTGTCTATGCATCTCCTCTGCATTGTTTATTCTACATGTACTTATTGTACATCTCTTGTATATTTTCTCAGAATTTACTTTCTATTTCTCTTGTACTTCGGTCTGAACCTTTCATTTAGTTTTCTCTTGTACTTATTCTTGCGTATCTCCAATGTATTTTCTTCCTTGTTCATGCTTGATTTTTCTTGGCATATTTGCTTTGATCCCTTCACGTTTGGGTTCACTTTCTTCTTGCTTTTTCTCCACTTTTCCATTTTTACATTTCCTGGGGTTCTCCTTGTTTGAACCTTTTTCTTCTTTGTGGTTTCCATTTTTGTTTTGTGGAAGAAGGGAAGGTATGTTGTAACCTGTATTGTATTCATCTGGTTACTTTCTCCCTAGCTGCTCAGCCAGTGTGAATGTGATGCATGGAATGTTGGTGTGAGAGTCTTGAATGGAATGTTTGGGTGCCTGGATGCTTGAGTGTGTTAGTTGGAGTATGGGCTGAGCAGCAGGCAGACTGCTCCTGGTGGGGCTGCATCTCTACAACTCAACTACCTGTAACTGAACTTAATAAATCTACATGAAACTACATCTTGGCTACGGACCTCATCACTACATATTCCCCCCCACTTTTTAAGCTGCAGGTTTGCGCTTACCCACTACAGAGCGTCAGCTGCTCAGGAAGCCTCTCAAGTCTGTTTGGAGTCAAGGCTGAAGATTTTCCCTTACAGCAATGCTTGGGGAGGGGCAAGCAGAGGACGTTGGGAGATGTAGTCCCTCCCCAGCGGTGCTGTGTGGCAGTACACAGCTTCTCCTCCCAGGCACTTCAGTCAAGCGGCTTACAATTGCTGCGGAGCCGAAGCGCCCTTTTATGTTCGGGATTGAGTGGCTGCAGCAGAGGACGTTGGGGGATGTAGTCCCTCCCCAGCAGTGTTATGTGGCAGTACACAGCTTCTCCTCCCAGGCACTTCAGTCAAGCGGCTTACAATTGCTGCGGGGCCACAGCGCACTTTTATGCACGGGATCGAGAGGCTGCAGCAGAGTACGTTGGGAGATGTAGTCCCTCCCCAGCGGTGTTGGGTGGCAGTACACCGTTTCTCCTCCCAGGCACTTCAGTCAAGCGGCTTACAATTGCAGCGGGGCTGCAGCACGCTTTTATGTGCGGGATCGAGTGGCTGCAGCAGAGGACGTTGGGAGATGTAGTACCTCCCCAGCTGTGTTGTGTGTCAGTACATGGCTTCTCCTCCCAGGCACTTCAGTCACGCAGCTTACAATTGCAGTGGGGCTGCAGCGCGCTTTTATGCGCGGGATCGAGTGGCTGCAGCAGAGGACATTGGGAGATGTAGTCCCTCCCCAGTGGTGTTGTGTGGCAGTACACAGCTTCTCCTCCCAGGCACTTCAGTCAAGTGGGTTACAATTGCCGCGGGGCCGCAGCGCGCTTTTATGCGTGGGATCGAATGGCTGCAGCAGAGGACGTTGGGAGATGTAGTCTCTCCCCAGCGGTGTTTGGTGGCAGTACTTGGCTTCTCCTCCCAGGTACTTCAGTCAAGCGGCTTCCTTTATGTGTCTTACATTGATATTCTAGAGGTTTTTTTCATTCTTGTATGTATCATAGTGATTATTATAGTGGGAAGACATTTTGTGGCATTAGCAGTATCATTAGGTTGATGTGTTCTTGATTTACAGATTGAAATTGAGTTATGGTTTATTTGGTAGACATTTACAGGATTTGGAAGTGTTTTCATGACCCTTTTGCTATTTTGTAAAAGTTTCTAGTTACTATTTTTGTATTAAAAAGTTTACTGTTTACTACAAAATGCCTGGAACATTGGCTTTTGGTTTGTAAGCGGTTGGGTCTATTATGGATTTGAAATTCAAAGTGAGTGAGCAGCAGTTCATGTGCATGTATAACACAGTAAATTAATATAAAAATATTACATAACAAGCCCAAAAAACTAATAAAGACAGCATAGCACATATCCCTAAGAAATCTGAGTGAAGAAAAAGATTAAGTTAAGGTGATTCTCAAAGTTTATTCACTTTTCAAATTATGATCTGCAGTAAAATGAAGTAGGGAATAATCTTAATTTTTGATAAATTCCTAATTTTGCACCCAATCACAACAATCAACAGTCAATTGCTATTATGATCAGGGTGTATTTGCAAGTAAAACATGTGGAATTGATACGTACACATGGTTGAAACAATATGTATCCACCCGCTCAGCTCAAAGAAACCTACCCTAGCCATCTTCTACCCCACTATGGGCAAAAGAAAAAGCACCCGATCATTCTACAAGCAAAAGAAAAAGGAAAATAAAACAACCATTCTATACCTCCTCCAAGCAGGTAGTAAATGGCTGGGGATTTGTGTCTGTTTTTTTCCCCCAGAAGAGGGAAAACAAAGAATTGGATCTGGTATTGCAGGGTATGCCAATTATTCCCTATTCTGGGGAAATCAACTTGTAATCCCTGGTATTTCAAAGGGGGATATTGCTTGAACGAAAATTCTGTCCCCCATTTCTCCTCTCAAGGATAAAGGGGAGCTCTGTAATAGGGGTCTGACTGTAGTATGCAAAAAACACAACTATGCCATTCTTGCATGGTGGTGGCTGCTCCAATATTAGCCTTGGGTGCTGAACAAGAAAACTATTACAATGCTAATAACTTTACTTCACATTTAAAAAAAATGGTTACAGTGAGATTATATGTAAGTGAAAATGTGAGTTAAAAATATCTTTTTAATATCTTTTTAAACTAAAGATAAACAGTAAAATTCACCAGTTATTTTTAACTGAACTAACTATAACTTGCACTCTTGCCATGAACTGCCCTCACGTATTACCTCACTGTTCAATTACAATTTTTATGGCATTTCAAATAACATCACTGATTACACAATCCATCATACTGATGTTCCCTTTACTTTATAAACCAGTACAGCCTTTGAAATATGTTACCGAGTACTAAATGGCAAAGAATCATGTAGAGCATGAATTATATAAACATATATGCTTATACAAAATAATTTGACTGTAGCCCACTCCCTATAAACACAGAGGTTTCATTAGGTGGGAAAGTCCCTTTGCACATCCTTTGCAATGTGCATAACTTTTCATAGAAAGCCAAGCCCCTTCAGGTGGTCAAACTCCTACTATGTTCAACTTTTGTCCTGAGAAGAGCTCTTCACAGAGAGCCCACTCTCTCAGTGCCTCAAATGCCCTACTACATATAGCCTGTGCAGTGCTTTTCTTGGAGAGTTCACACACTCCTGGCAACCAAACACCATTAGGTCATCAAAATCCTACTGCACACAGCCATACTCCTGTACAGAACCTTTCAAGGAGAGCCCACTAGCTACACAATCTCAAATCCTGTTAGGTGGTGAAGGCTCTACCATGCACAGTCTTTGTCCTTTTGACAACTATTGATGGACAGCCCACACCCTCCACATATGCACGCCTCGTGGGAGGCCACACATTGTGCCAAAGCTTACACTCATTCGCCGTTCAGATGCTATAGTAAATGTGCTCTAGATGTAGTTCACTAAATACCTTTCAGTGTCAGAAGTGTGCAGAAAACTGTCACACTCATTGGATGATCTCATCAGTAATGTCATCAGTGATGTTATCAAAGATGTAATTGAACACGTTATGAGTGATATAATATGTGAGGTAAGAAGCGGTGCATGGCGGGGCGCAAGTTATAGTTAACTCATTTTACTATAACAGGTGAAGTTCAGTGTTTTTATATTTTACAATGGTATTTTTAGCTGACATTTTCACATACTATAACCTCATTTTAACCATTATTTTTTCAGAAAATATAAACATATATAGTTAGGTGTTGAAATAAGATAAGAACTAATGTTTAAAAACTGAAAAAACATGGAAAATCTGAACGAATTTCCACTTACGCCCCTGTCATTCACTGTTCATGACCTCCCATAGTACATCAGTCATAGCATATTAAATCACATCATTGATAACATTACTGACTAAGGGCCTAATTATGAGTTTGGCGGTCCATGGGACTGCCGATACTGTGTCGGCAGTCCGTGGAATGCCACACTGGAGGTCCATCCGCCGTATTACAACTGTGGCAGTGGGACTGCCACAGGACCACCGCAACTGCCGGGGATCCCTGATCCCATGACGGCGGCACAGCGGTGTGAGGCTGTAATATGCTGGTGGTGGCACTGCGGCACCGTCAAGCATATTACGAGTTTCCTCACTGCGACCGTTTTTATGGTGGCAAGCCTGCCATGAAAAGGGTGGTGGTGAGGAAACTAAGGGGGCCCTAAAGGGACCCATTGCCTCTGCGCACGGGGGGTACATACCGGGGGGATCGTGGTGTGCCCCCCTGTTTATTTGCACCCCCTGTTCCTGCACAGAAAGAAATGCACCACATTGTGCATTTTTGCCTGTGCAGGAACAGGCTGCGGCGCTCCTACGACGGTGCCTTTCATAGAGTCTCCTATTACCCTTAGAAAGCTACCGACGTGAGACCACCACCTCAGGACCATCTGCCAGTATTACAAATCGTAATCCCGCAGGCAGACTGACTACGGGTTTGGCGGTCTTGTAGCGGGGCGCTGGTGTGGCGGCCCGCTCCAAGACCGCCAAACTCGCAATCAGGCCCTAAATCATTGCCAACATCATCCATGATACTTCTTTTCAAAATCGTTACATCCTCTTAAAGAAAAATCTTTGGTAGTAAAGAGCCTGTAGTCATGTACAGCATAGTATAACTGTCTCTACACTTTATGGGTGTATATAACAGAAATAGCATTAGTATTGAAGGAAATTTTGTCTGTGCACGGTGAAAGTTCTATGGTGCACAGTTTACTTACCAGAAAGTTTAAGGTACAAGCAGTCTTCCACATTAAACAAGATAAAGACTGAGCGCACCTGATTTGGGTTGCAGAGGCATGTTTCAAAGAGGGTTGTGCCTTAAAACTTCTGTTCACAATATTGTATCCACAAGTCTATGCCTGGACTTATACTTGTGTTAAATAATTCTTAAACAGTGCTATGGAGAAACTTAAATGTATAGGGGACATTTATAAGGTGTGGATGTTTATTTGCATAATTATTTTGAGATATTGCAGATTGTGTAGAATGCAAGAGTGAACCAACTAAAGATGGTTTAACACATACTGTGGTTGTGAGCATGGCTCTAATGTTGTATGCCATTGTGCATTTTTTAATATACATTCTTTATGGTACTAGAGAACTTTAAAACAAAGTTATGAAATAAAGTATTCATATGATATTTTTTAACAAATATTTATTTATTTACATTTACCTCAAAACAGGTGTTATTGCTATGTGTAATAATATAACATTTATGTACAATGAGACTTTTTTTAGTTTAACCTTTCATATGCATAGATCAACATTGCTTACAAGTCATCTTTTTCCTAAATACATTTATTTATTATTAAGAAACATTTGCAACATATCACATTTCAATAACTGCAACATTTGTAACAAAACATTTTTTTTTCATTGTAACATTTTCCATGACATTTTTTAACATTTCTGTAAGCTATTTTAAAAATAGGATAGCATTGAATAAAAGTATTTTTTTCATTTTCATCAAGATGCAATTTTCTATTGCACACATAACCTTCTAGTCTTTCTGTTTTCTTTAGATAGAGGAGATGTGCATGGAGAACGGAGGGGCCATTATGCCTTGTCTGCTAAGGTAAGGCTCATTTTAAGTGCAATTTGAACATTAATTAGAGGTTTGAAGTTAGCTACTTTATATTTTGTTAAATTTATTAAAGTCTTTGGGTGTTAGTTTTATATGTTATATATTTTGTATAAGTGTTAGCATTAGTGTTAAGAATATTAACTTTTAAAGTGTGCTATGTTGATAATATTTAAGGTTATGGTGATTGCATGTTTATGTAATATTATGTTTATTTATAGTGTTACCATGTTTGTGGGATAAAGTGGGATTTATGTTTTTGTGTCTATTTTACAGAACTGATTAATACTTCTGTCATGGCCTTTTTTACTTGCTTACCCATTTTTGAGGGTGTTGGTCTAGTACTATTTCTGTTTTTTTATCTTTATAAAAGAATACAGTTTTGGGGTTATAAGGAAATGCCTCATTTTGCATGTTCACCACCCACATTTTTAGACTGATTTTGCTGGTTTTTCAACTCTGAGAGTGCACTGAGACCTGCTATCCAGTCCTCAGTGCCAGTGTTCTAACCCTATACAAAAATATGTTGAATTGGATACAGCCAATTGGCAAGTACTGACTTACTTTTAAGGGGCCGATTCCGATCTCGGCCGGTAGGGCTCCGAATAAGATTCGGCTTAACCGGATCCGATTCGGAGCCCTATTTCCCGACCGATCCGTACGCGCGTCCGGACGAGCGAGTACGATGAGAAATCGCCGACCGACTCGTTCGGGCGTCCCAACCGCTCCGACCGACTCGTCCCCGGGTCGAACCGCACCGACCGACTCGCTCGGACACGATTCGCACCGCGCAATGGAGACGTTCCCCGGCCGGGTAAGTACGATGCGCGCCGCGAGCAGTCTGACCGACACGTGCCGTCCGACTCGAAAGAGCAGTAGGAGCCGTACTTCGGGGGTCCGTGTCGGACCCCCTGTACGCGTAGCCGTGCAAGTCGCGCACAGGGGGGACCCATGGGTCCCCCCTACCTGTGCGTGTACGGCGTGAGTCGCTTCGCCGCGTACCCGCTGTAGGGGGCGCTCTTGTTCGCCTCGCACCCATTGAGGCAATGGGAGCCCGCGTACGCGTTGTACGACCGGCTCCCATTGACTTCACTGGGAGTCCGACCGACTCAAGTACGATAGCATACGGACGCATCGTACTCGTTCGGTCGGGCTGCACGGGTCCGATTCGGTCGGAAATCTCTCCGGCTCCGGCTCGGTCGGAGAGATTTCCGGCCCGAATCGGAATCGGCCCCTAAGTGTCTGGTATATGGTACCCAAGGCATGTACTGCAGAGTGTTCACACAGGGCTGCAGGACTGTTTGTGCCACTCTAAATGTGACAAGGACACAATGGACTCCAGCCTGCCACTGCAGACTGAAAGGGCAGTGTTTACACTGCTAGTTCAACTTTGCCATTACAAGCAATGGTAAAGCCCCACTTCCCTTAATATTATATGTACGTCTCCCCTAATGAAGGCATATGGAGCGCTATGGCATGGAGCTATATATTATTAAGTAGGACATATATGTTTCATATGACTTTACAGCAACATTTCCAAATAGCTGTTTTGCTGTGGAAAGGTTAGTAGCCCCATTGGCTAACACAAGGTTACCACCTAGCATCCCGGCCTGGCTAACCTCTGAATGGGACTACCTAAGTGGGTCAAGTAAGGTATCAAATTAAATGTGGCATTAAACCCGACCTGATGCCCAGGTTGAATTTATTGTTACTATTAAAGAAAAAACTTTTGGAAAGTTGCCACTCTGCACTCCAGCAAGTACAGTGACCTCACAAAGGCCCTGGTACACAGACAGCTTTCTGCCTACCTGGGAAGATGTGTGAATGACTTCCTGACCCAGGAACAAAGGCAGTTGCTGCAGAGCGAGGCGTTACCTCCTCTCCCATAATGGCCACTCAGGGTGTTAGCCCAAAAGGCGAGCTTAAAAGGGGAAACTGCGTTTGAAGGGCTGACTGCAATAACATCCTGAGCAAGAAGCCTTTTGTTTCAGCAGACAATTAGGAGACAGAGCCAGAGAGGGAAACCAGTCCCTAAACTGGTTTTCCCGTGGGCGTGTAGCGCAATGCTAGCTACACCTTTAGGGTGGGCTGCTCTGCTCCTGACTACTAAGGAAGGGTCGTGCCATTTTGAAAGGGGCAAGATTGGGGCAATCTGGGATAGCTAGATACCACACATTCTAGAAAACACATCACTACTTAGGAGGGGACCCAGTAGACTATTAGCTAGTGACCTCGTGGTCCCTTGGGGCTCTTTCCTGCAAAAATGTGTTACCCCTGGCACCCTGCCCCTCAGGTCACACTTGAATTGAAGAAAGGACTGAAGAAGGACTGCCCTGCTGCCCTTAACCTGCACCAAGAAAGGATTTACCGCCGAGAGGACTGCACCTGCTGCACTGTTGGGCTAGTGAGATTTAGACTCTGCCTACTGCTCCTGGCTTGGCGAAAAGTTGGTTCCCAGCCTTCAACCACAGTTTCATTTAATACACCATAAATATTTGCATGTTTTTGGGTTTAGGTTTTGGGCTAATGATTGTTGGATTCTTAGTTCCTTGTAAACGTGTTCTCATAAAATTGTTTCCTATGAATTGGTACAGTGATGGATGTTGTTTGCCTATTGTTGATCGGAATGAATTATGCCAACTTTCTGCTGCATTGTTGGTTTTAAAATGTTTATTTAGAATGCTATTATATATTTTCCACCACTCTATGTGGAACCTGGCTTGGTGTCTCTGTCCTGAGCTATGCAGGTAGCCCATGTGACCTTAAATTAGTCAAGGAGTGGGGTTAACGTTTCTTAATTGTCTTTCCAGAATATAATTCTATTAATAAGTCATTGTATCTGGTCACTTCTTTAGGTGGCACGAAGATAAGAGCAAACATTTTTTTCTGTTGGTATTTGAATGTGCTTTTGGCTGATTATTCTATACTTAGGGTAGGTTTTTTTAAAGGTGATGTCAGAGGCTCTGTTATAGTGGAAATAATAACTCTAAATTTGGCTCCTTGGATACACATTTGCTAGTGTGCATATCATGGCAAATTCAACGGCCATTACTATTTTATTTGGTGAAAAGTTGTTGCATTTTTCTTTAATTATGTTTAATAGTTCAGTGTAGGAGTACATTTATGGGGAGGGGGAGATGGTTATCTTGGTATTTCCCATGGATTGTGTCTAGTTGGTAAAATGGAGGTGGGTATGTTTAAAAGTTCTATCCATGAGCCATGTGAAGGTACATTTTTACTGAGGCATATTCTTGCAAGTGTGATTATTCTTTTTTCATTACTGAGATCATAATATAATATGAATTTCTCTTTAGTGAGGGTTAAAGTGCGATGTTCTGGAATGTGTATTCCTGACATTGTTTTTGGTGCTGAGTTAGCTATTGGTTCGGCTTAAAATTGGTACAGATAGTAATTTAGCTATATAGTGAGGAGGTATTCTGTGTGCACCAAGTTGTCTACATATACAAGAAATATATCAAATTAATTTACGCTAATATTTACCATAAAATATTTTGACATTTTTTTTAGTTAAACAGACTTTTCTACTTTCACCTAAGCTTTACCAGTTGGAGACTCCACAGTTGGGATGGAGATCTACCTATGGTAAATTCTAGAGAAAATTATAAAGTGTGTTGAAATTTATAATAAATTATTAAAAATATTTTACTAAATATTTATATTATATTTTACATTGCAATTTAACAACATTTTTCAAATATTGTTTTGGGTTATACTCACCATACCATTTACCAAAGGAACACTCCACAGACCGGGTGGAGATCTCCTTAAGATAAAGTGCAGAGACACTTAAAAAAATTAATTAAACTTTATAATAAATTTGTAAAAATACCACATGCCTTTTAATAATTTCATTATATTAAATTGAAACATTTCTTCTGAAGTTTAAATTACAAAATAATTCCCACTTAAAGTAACAAAATTATTTTTTTATGCATAATAACTGTTAAACATAATGTATAGTATTAATTAATTAATTAATGTTACATTAGGGTATAAATTCAAAAAGGTTGTTAAAATATTTTAAAGTTAAATGATAAATGTTTTATGTTTAGATTTTTTCAACATGAAGTTAAACTTATTTATATTTTAACTTTGAATTACATTTATTTTTACTTAAACTATTTTATTATTTTAATTTAAGTTAGCATTATTTCCTATGGGGTTTTATGTAACCCATTAACTACATTATTTTCTATGGGACATTGGACGGTGTTACTGTACCAGTGGTTGGCCATGTTTAGTGCTGGACTTACTATCGTTTCTTTTGGCAGTAGTTACATACACTCGTAAATGACATGCAAGTCTGTACTTTTGAGTAACTTTACACATGTATAGTTACTATAACAGGTGAATTTCTGTGTTTTTGTTAATTTAAAACAGTATGTTTCAACTGACATTTTCACCTAACTATAATGTCCCTTTAATAATTACAATTATTACAATAGACACATATATCAAAGGCAGGCTGTGTCGTGTCCTCAGCAACACATAAAACTCATACTCCAAAATATGTGTCAAAGATTCATTTGGCAATGCGTTTCGACATTGCGCTCTTTGTCACGGCCCAAATACCAACAAAGTGCACAGTCTCACCTTTTAAAAGCTTTAGAAAGCAATAGACAAAAGAAGCATACTTGTCGTGCTTGCTCATCATGATACAGCGTTTTCAAGAAAACAATATAGCAGAATGAATCTAATCTTTCAAATAGTAAGATCTATTTTTAAAGGAATGAAACATTATATAGTAACACACTTATTTTTAAATGATCAAATCTGCATACAATAGTATTTCATCAAACTTCATGTGAATGCAACCATCTTAAAGCTGTAAATGACCGCCATGTGGCCTATGTCAAACCGCCAATGTCTATATGCAAACCTCCATCCCGGTAATTTGTAAATGTAGTTCCTTCACTGTATACTAATTGGTATACAGCTCATGAAATTTATTGAAAATTTCTGTTGCCATGTGGCTTACTCGTTTAATCTGACATGTTTGTATATGTAAACAGAGAAACCTAAGCACATCTATTCTATACGACAATCATTGAAGACATACTTTCGCTTTTAATGCCAAGTGTAAACTGTTATCTCTGTATATCGTTCCAGTGAAACTACTCAAGAATGCTAAAGAACAAACATAAAGAAAAGTACGTACATGTAATTTTACTGTTCTTGATCTCATGCGAGGATAAGAAACCCAATTTCAATTTAAACAAATCACATAGGGTAAATTACAAAACAAATATATGGATAATGTATGCAGATTGAAACAAATAGCAATAATTAATGAAAAAATATCTAAAAATATAATCAAGAAACAGCCAAAACTCACTAACTCCAAATAATACTCCACTGAATGCAAAAATGTAAGATTTCTTCAATACATCAAATTGCATAATGGTCTTGAATGGAAACAAGACGTCCTTAACCAATATGAACAAAACGTTCCTCATCTACATTTAGTTCTCCGTGGGACTTGTTGTTGAGAGTGATAATGTATTCTGATTCCAGTTTCTCAATCTCTTCCCTCTGTCCCTGCCTCTCGCACTCAAGAGAATCCTGTCAATACCAAAAAATAAGAGCGTCATGAGTGTTTGTGTACTTGTTGCCAGTGATGTGCTGTGGGATAGTTTTGATCATGATTTTTTATGGCATGTAAGTGCTCCAGGACCTTTTTCTTTACAGGAAGAATGCTGTTGCCAACATATTGACGATGACAGGGGCATTCAATCAATCAATCAGGGCTGCTGCCAACATATTGACGATGACAGGGGCATTCAATCAATCAATCAATCAATCAATCAGGAAATTGTAACCGCGCTACTCACCCGTGATGATCTCAAGGCGCTGGGGTGGTGGGGAGTAGCTCTGCTCAGTCGAAGAGCCAGGTCTTGAGTGTCCTCCTGAAGATGTTGAGGGAGGGGCGCGTCTTATGTCGATCGGGAGCTCGTTCCAGGTCTTGGCCGCGATGTAGGAGAAGGCTCTTCTGCCTGTTCTGGCCCTGCGGATGCAGGGGGTGTCGGCGAGGGCGAGGTCGGCAGATCGGAGGTTTCTCTTGGGTGCGTGGAAGGAGAATCTCTCGTTGAGGTATCAGGGGACGGTGTTGAGGAGGAATTTGTAGGCGTGGGTGAGCATCTTGAAAGTGACTCTTTTCTCGACGGGGAGCCAGTGGAGGTTATGCAGGTGTTGGGTGATGTGTTCGTGTCGAGGGATGCCGAGGACGAGTCTGGCTGTGGTGTTCTGTATGGTCTGGAGCTTGTGGAGAAGAGACTTGTTGATCCCGGCATAGAGGGTGTTTCGGTAGTCCAGTCTGCTGGTTATGAGTGCGTGGGGGACGGTCTTCCTTGATTCTGGGGCGATCCATTTGAAGGTCTTTCGGAGGATGCGGAGGGTGTGAAAGCAGCTGGAGGCGACGGCGTTGACCTGTCGGGTCATGGAGAGGGTGGAGTCGAGAATGATGCCGAGGTTTTGGGCGTGGGGGGGCTGCCGAGGGCGGTGGACCACCAGGTGCTGTCCCATGCAGAGGGGGAGGGTCCAAGGATGAGGACCTCTGTCTTCTCCGTGTTGAGCTTCAGGCAGCTGCTGCTCATCCAGGATGCGACGTCCTTCATTCCTTCCTGGAAGTTGAGTCTGGTGGTGACGGGGTCCTTGGTGAGGGAGAGGATGAGCTGGGTGTCATCGGCGTAGGATACTATGCGGAGTCTGTGCTGTTTGACGATGGCGGCGAGGGGGGCCATGTAGATGTTGAAGAGCGTGGGGCTGAGCGACGATCCCTGGGGTACTCCGCAGTTGACGTCCGTGGGTTCGGAGAGGTAGGGTGGTAGGCTGATCCTTTGGGTTCTGCCGGTGAGGAAGGAGCGGATCCATTTGAGGGTGGTTCCCTGTATGCCGGCCTCGTGGAGTCTGGCGGTGAATGTGCGATGGGAGACGGTGTCGAAGGCTGCCGAGAGGTTGAGTAGGATCAGGGCTGCGGTGTGTCCTTGGTCGAGGAGGGTGCGGATGTCGTCTTTGGCGGCGAGTAGGGCGGTCTCGGTGCTGTGGTTTCTGCGGAATCCGGATTGGGAGGGGTCGAGGATGGAATTTGCTTTGATGAATTTTGTTCGCTGGGCATTGACGATCTTCTCGGTGACTTTGGCTGCGAAGGGGAGGAGGGAGATGGGTCATTAATTCTTGAGGTCCGTGGGGTCTGCTGAGAGTTTTTTGAGCAGGGGTCTGACTTCTGCGCATTTCCAGTCGTTGGGAAAGGTGCCGGTCTTGAAGGTGGTGTTGATGGTGCGTCGTAGTTCTAGAGCAATAGCGGTGGCGGCCCTGTAGTAGATGTGTGGTGGGCAGGGGTCCGTGGGGGCCCCTGAATAGGTGCCTTTCATGGTAGAGGTGGTGACTTCGGTGGTGATTGGGGTCCAGGAGGAGACGGTGGGCTGGCTGGCGTTGCTGGAGTAGGAGGTGGTTTCGGAGTCAAGTGTCTGGCTGTTGAAGTTGTCGTAGAGGCCCTTGATTTTCAGATGGAAGTAGGATCCGAGCTTGTCGCAGAGGTCCTGGGAGGGGGTGATGTCTGTGGTTTTGCTAGGGGGTTTGGTGAATTCTTGGATGACGCTGAAGAGTTCCTTGGAGTTGCTGGTGTTGGCAAGGATTTTGTTTTGGATGAAGGTCCTTTTGGTGGATCTGATGCGCTGGTGGTATTCCGTCATGGCGTTCTTGTAGGTGGTGTGATCTTCTGGCATTTTGCTGTTTCTCCAGTTCTTCTTAAGGCGTCTGCAGGTGCGTCGGATTCTTGAAGGGCGGTGGTGAACCAGGTGGCTTTTCTGGGTCGCTGTCTGTCGGAGTTGCGTAGGGGTGCGATACATTTCTATGTGATATATTTCTTTATTTTAGCAGTTTTTCCTGTTGGCAAAATATATGTTTTCTAATTAGCACTTTTCTTGCATGTGTACGCCTCCCACACCTATAGAAACCTTGTTGCTCTTTTAACCGGGATCAAGTTTTTATCCTGTTCACTAAGGTGACTGTGTACAAGTAAGTCCTTTACTGACTTGCTTTTTCTATAGGTAACCACAGAGTGTGGAGTCACAAGTGTGGCTATCACCGGATCAGATTTAACCAGTGTGTCTGGAGCATCCATTTAATTCTGGGTGATTCTCTTTTAAAATTGGTAATCAACCTCACTTTGTTGTAGTCAAGCCTCTTTGTGCTCATTCTTTACTTTTTCACTAGCGGAGTTTTTGTACGTCTGTGTAAAAGTGGTGGGGGAGACCATACAGACCATTCTTTTCAGCAAAAGCGCTGCTGGAAATAGCATACTACACGTCCAGAGCCATCACCCAAAGAATTTCAAATGGATTATTCCATTTTGAGAGATGTTGCAGGTGAAATGCAAATACTGCACCCCATAGGCATTTGAGGTTGAACAGAATAGGATGATTAGCAGGTTTAGAGCTAGAGGTTACCCTAATAAGGTTCTGAAGACAGTCAGTGAAGAGGTAAATAATCAGCCCAGAGAGGCTTGAATATAAAAGAGGAAAGCAAGTACTCAGCGTGAACAGTGCGAGGTAACGCACTTCGCCGCTCGCTGAGTTTTTTCGTCACTTCGCAGAGTTCCTGCAAACCCCTCCCAGGCCTAGTTCTGGGGCACTTACATGCCATAAAAAATCATGATCAAAACTATCACATAGCACATCACTGGCAACATGTGCACAAACAGAGTCATGACACTGTCTCACTTTTTGGTATTGACAGGATTCCCTTGAGTGCAAGAGGCAGAGACAGGTAGAAGAGATTGAGGAAATTGAAATAAGAATACATTATCACTCTCAACAGCAAGAACCCCTGAATCCTAAATGTAGATGAGGAACTTTATGTACATATTGGTTAAGGACTTCTTGTTTCCATTCAAGACCATTAAGAAATTTGATGTGTTGAAGAAGTCTTACATTTTTGCATTCAGTGGAGCATTTTTTGGAGTTAGTGAGTTTGGGCTGTTTCTTGATTATATTTTTATATATTTTTCATTAATTATTGCTATTTGTTTCAATCTGCATATGTTATCAATATATTTTTGTAATTTATCCTACATAATTTGTTTAATTTGAAATTGGGTTCCTTGTCCTCACATGAGATCAAGAACAGTAAAATTACATGTACGTATTTTTCTTTATGTTTATTCTTTAGTATTCTTGAGTAGTTTCACTGGAATGATAAACAGAGATAACAGTTTGCACTTGGAATTTTAAATGAATGTATGTCTTCAATTAATGTTGTATATACTAGATGCACTTATCTTGCTCTGCCAGATTATTCGAGTAAGGCACTTGGCAGGAGACATTTTCAATACATTTCATGAGATGTATACCGATTAGTATACAATGAAGGAACTACATTTATCAAAATTACCGTGATGAAGGTTTGAATATAGACATTGACAGTTTGCGTAGGCCACTTGGCGGTCATTCACAGCTTTAAAGTGGTTGCATGCACATGAAGTAAGACAAAATAAAATTGCATGCAAATTTGATAATTTAAAAATAAGTATGTTACTATATAACTTTTCCTACCTTAATAAATGTATCTTACTGTTTGAAGAACTCAGGACCACCAAGCACAACTGCCATCAACTGGAGAAATGATAGTGCGCCACTAAGAACACAGCCAACAGAGCAGTTGGCACAATAGCCCTAATCACATATCACCAGCACATCAATGAAACCAAGAAAGCAGCTGTCTCCACCCACATCAACTCTGCGGCCAACCACACAAAGGAACTCTTCAAAACAGTCACAGACTTCTCCAACCCAACAGCCATAGAGAACACCATTCACCCCTCCCAAGAACTCTGCGACACCCTCTTAGACTACTTCCCCAGCAAGATCACCCACATCTACAACAATTTCAACCTCCAACCCACCAACCTCAACCCCAAAGGCCTCAACCAACCAGTAAATATCAGCCAAACTATTACCACCTGGTCTCCGCATGCCGTCCTGACCACCTAAGCCGTCATGGCTTCCATCAACCCTGGGGCGCCCACTGACCCCTACACCCACCACCTACACATCCTCACAATCAGCACGCAACTCACCAGCATCCTCAACACCTCCATCTCCACAGCTACCTTCCTGGACAGATGGAAACATGCGGACGTCAGACCCCTCCTAAAGACAGCCTCCGCCGATCGTAGTGATCTCAAAGATTATCGTTCAATCTCCCTGCCTACCCGGCCAAAGTACTCGAGAAAGCCATCAACAAGCAGCTCACCGAATTCCTGGAACAAAACCACCTTGACGTCTCATAATCAGTATTCCGTGCCAACCACAGCACTGACACTGCTCTGATTGCCACCACAGATGACATCAGAACACTCCTCGACCGTGAAAAAACTGTGGCCCTGATCCTCCTCAACCTCTTCGCGGCGCTCAACACCGAATCCCAGAACACCCTCATCAACAGACACTACAACATAGGCATACAGCAAGATGCCCTCAAGTGGAACGCCTCCTTCCTTCCAGGACGCACACAGAGCATTGGACTGCCTCCATTCACCTCCGCCCCAAAAGACATCATATGTGGCATATCACAAGGATCATCCTTAAACCCGACCCTGTTCAACATCTACATGATACCCCTTGCAGACGTTGTCAGATCCCACGGACTCAACATAATCTCCTATGCAAACATACTCAACTGATCCTCTTGCTCACCGAGGACCCCTCCAATGCGAAAAAACAACTTGTGCAACGCCATGACCAACATATTTAAATGGATGAGAGAGAACTGCCACCAACTCAACTCTGACTAAACTAAAGTACTGATCTTCGGGAAGAACACCCCCCGTATGAGACCACAGCTGGTTCCCTGCAGAACTCGGGCCTACACCCACTGTCGTGTAGTTCCTACAAATCTATATAGGATCTGTGCGTTTAGACAACATAAATCAAGAGACTGGAATCCAGACTGATTCCATGCACCCCCAAAGGATATGTTAGTCTGTAGACGAGCTAGTTCACAGTGCCACTAGAAAGCCCCACAACAACTATCGAACATGACAACCCTGACCCCTCAGGGATCGTGGAAACAGTACAGTACTTTTCGCTCAGTCACTCATGCTCATTTGTTCGGAGAGAGATATACAGAATAAACGGAGGGGACATTTTCAATAAGCATTTATTGAACCAGTGTCATTCTAGTATAAAATACGTGTGCTGTAACAACCATTAGACAGAAACAGATATATACGGTTATAAGCACCAACAGAGTAAATAAAAGGTAGAATTCTTCCATGGTGCTAAAACAATGAATAAATGCAGGCATAGAGATACAAGGCATTAATCATGAGTACTCCTAGGATGCAAACCCTAACTAGATGTACCTAAGTGTACCTGGCATGTATGTAGGTGTATAGCCAAGAACCCCCCTACGAAAGAGCCAACCCCATTACCTGATGGGAGGGAACGGGTTGGACACCCCACGAGGAATGTCAGACCACTGCGTGATGGAGTGTCTGCGTGCAGGGACTTCAGCGTCTCGTGTCAGCATGGAAGCCACTCCTCTAACTTGCCCAACGAAGATGTGGTACTTATATACCCGAAAGTTACCCTCAGGGTTTCTACCTACATATGTCATTGTAGGTAGAATCATTGTAATCCCAACCAACACTATTGTCATTGTAATCCCAACCAACACTATTGTCATCCTTGGTCTGTCGGCCAAGGATGATAATAGTGGTGACTCTTGTACAGAGTTATGCAGTAGATGGTAATCCTGCGGTGATACCAAGAATCCTCATGCATAATAAATGAGGCTAGTTTTCTAAGAAAACCACACAACATTTATTCGCACCTAACTAGGTAAAAGGTCAGCACCAGAGCCATTATGGAGAGCAAGGTAGGACAAATGTAGGTAAAAGGTTGTGAAACTACCGACACTTATATTGGGGTGCATTGGGGCTCATTACACCACACCGACCGACCATGCGCACAACCTTAGCATCATCCTCGACAGCCAACTGACCATGAAATGACAAGTCAAAGCAGTCACCTCCTCCTGCTTCCACACACTTCGCATGCTCCACAGAATATTCAGATGAATTCCAACCAACACCATAAAGACCGTCACTCAGCCCTCGTATCCAGCTGCCTCGACTACGGTAACGCCCTCTACGCCGGCATATCCACCGAGCTCCTCAGAAGACTCCAGAACATACAGAATGCCACAGCGAGACTCATGCTAGACCTCCCCAAGCGAACCCACATTGCCCCCACCTGAGAGACCTCCACTGGCTCCCCATCTAGAAGAGATGCCAGTTCAAGTTCCTCACACATGCCTACAAAGCTCTCCATGACCTAGGATCTGCCTACATCAACCATTGACTGAACTTCCACCAACCCTTAAGAAACCTGCGCTCCGCTTCACTCGCCCTCGCACACACCCCCTCCCGCACCCATCACAGCCACAGCGGTGGCCACTCCTTCTCCTACATCACTGCCTAGACCTGGAGCGACCTTCCCCTCCAGCTCCGTACAGCCCCCTTGCTGGCAGACTTCAGAAAAAGACTCAAGACCTGGCTCTTCGATGGAGACACAGCACCCAGATATACCTAGGGCTGGCAGTGCTTTGCTTCACAAATGCTGTTTGATTGAAGAATAAGATTAATTTTGCTAAATTGTTTTCTTGAAAATGCTGTATCATGATGGGCAAAAAGAACAATTGATGGACAGAATGCAGAACAATGTCATACATTCACCCCAGTACAGAGATCTGGGCCTAAATCCATCGTTTTTTTGCTCACCATGCCATTCCAGTTTGGACCCAGCCATATACAAATCAGTCTTGACCCTGCGCCCAATGGGAACAGTCCAGCCCGAACTGCCAGGCCAGGTCCTCCCTGGACTGGAAACAAGCATCCTAGGACCGTTTTCAGGCTTTCAGCCCTCATCAGCCAGGATAGCTTGACTCCAGTGGCATGGAGAGCACGGGACCCACGTCTGGGCATACCCGTCCCACTCGGGGTGACAAATGCAAAAAGAACAATTGATGGACAGAATGCAGAACAATGTCATACATTCACCCCAGTACAGAGATCTGGGCCTAAATCCATCGTTTTTTGCTCACCATGCCATTCCAGTTTGGACCCAGCCATATGCAAATCAGTCTTGACCCTGCGCCCAATGGGAACAGTCCAGCCCGAACTGCCAGGCCAGGTCCTCCCTGGACTGGAAACAAGCATCCTAGGACCGGTTTCAGGCTTTCAGCCCTCATCAGCCAGGATAGCTTGACTCCAGTGTCATGGAGAGCACGGGACCCACGTCTGGCCATACACGTCCCACTCGGGGTGACAAATGCAAAAAGAACAATTGATGGACAGAATGCAGAACAATGTCATACATTCACCCCAGTACAGAGATCTGGGCCTAAATCCATCGTTTTTTAGTTCACCATGCCATTCCAGTTTGGACCCAGCCATATGCAAATCAGTCTTGACCCTGCGCCCAATGTGAACAGTCCAACCCGAACTGCCAGGCCAGGTCCTCCCTGGACTGGAAACAAGCATCCTAGGACCGGTTTCAGGCTTTCAGCCCTCATCAGCCAGGATAGCTTGACTCCAGTGTCATGGAGAGCTCGGGACCCACGTCTGGCCATACACGTCCCACTCGGGGTGACAAATGCAAAAAGAACAATTGATGGACAGAATGCAGAACAATGTCATACATTCACCCCAGTACAGAGATCTGAGCCTAAATCCATCGTTTTTTTGCTCACCATGCCATTCCAGTTTGGACCCAGCCATATGCAAATCAGTCTTGGCCCTGCGCCCAATGGGAACAGTCCAGCCCGAACTGCCAGGCCAGGTCCTCCCTGGACTGGAAACAAGCATCCTAGGACCGGTTTCAGGCTTTCAGCCCTCATCAGCCAGGATAGCTTGACTCCAGTGGCATGGAGGGCACGGGACCCACGTCTGGGTATACCCGTCCCACTCGGGGTGACAAATGCAAAAAGAACAATTGATGGACAGAATGCAGAACAATGTCATACATTTACCCCAGTACAGAGATCTGGGCATAAATCCATTGTTTCTTTGCTCACCATGCCATTCCAGTATCATGATGGGCAAGCACAACAAGTATGCTTCCTATGTCTATTGTTTTCTAAAGCTTTAAAAAGGTGATAGTGCACTTTGTTGTTGTTTGGGCCGTGACGAAGACCCCGAGGTCGAAACGGATTGACAAATAAGTCTTTCTTTGACACATATCTTGGAGTGCGAGCTTTCTGTGTTGTTGAGGCTACAACACAGCCTGCCTTTGATTTATAGCGGGTACTGCAACCGCTGCTTGGCACCCCCACTGTTTGGTGGAAGTAACCAGAGTTCTTGCAGAATTGACACTATATATCAAAACAATACCGTTTCAGGCATAGAGTGACGCATATATATATATATCACTGAAAAAAACAAAGGTTACAGAGACGTTATAGATAGGCTCAGGTTTCACTTGTACAAAACCAGTGAAATCTAGCAGTTATAGTTAGCTGAGCTAACAATACCTCGTCCCCCTCAATGCACTGCTCATGACCTCACATATTACATCACTCATGACATGGCCAGTGACATCACTGATGACATCATCCAGTGACTGAGTGTTTTTTTAAAAGTTTATCAGTGTTTAATATATAGATCAAGGTGTATTGGTGAACCAGTGGTTGTATGAGAGCCTTTATGGATGATTCAGTGGCTGTGTGACTGACTGTATAAGTGATTAGGTATCTCAGTGAATGTATGGGTGAGTGACTAGTGTGAATGTCTGTATCAGTCAGTAAGGTGGTTGTATGGGTTTGTGAGTGGGTACGTGAGTGGCTGTATGGGTGAGTGATTGGTTGTCTGAGTATCTGTATGGGTGTCTGAGTGTCTATGTGGGTGGGTGAGGGTGTGTGTGACTGCCTGTATGGATGAGTGAGTGGGTGAGTCAGTGGCTGTATGGGTTAGTGATTGCATGTGTGAGGGGCTATATGGGTGAGTGAGTGTGTGTGTCAGTGGTATAAGGGGGAGTAACAGTGTATGTGAAAGGCAGTATAGGTGAGTGATGGGGTATACAAGTGACTTTATGGGTGAGTGAGTAGGTGAGTAATTAGCTCTGTGGGTGACTGACTCAGTGTGTGAGTGGCTGTGTGGGTGTATGAGTGGATATGTCAGTGTCTGTATTAGTGTGCGAGTAGGTGTATAAGTGGATGTATAGGTGAGCGAGTGGATATGTGTGTAAATCTATGAATCAGTGAGTGGGTTTCCAAGTACTGGTATGGGTCTGTGAATGGGTTTGTGAATGGTTGTGTGGGAGTGAGTGTATGAAAGGTTCTTTGGGGATGTGAGTGGGTGCGTTAGTCATTTTCTGGATGATGTCACAGACCATGTCATGAGTGATGTAATATGTGAGGTCATAAGCAGTGCATTGTGGGGTCGCAAGTTATAGTTAGCTCAGCACTATAACTGCTGAATTTCACTAGTTTTGTACGAGTAAAACCTGAGCCTAACTATAATGTCCCTGTACCATTTGTTTTTTTCAGTGAATATCTAAGGTTTTTTAAATGCTAATTCCTAACTATAATGTCCATGTAACCTTTGTTTTTTTCAGCAAATTTCTATGTTTTCTTTTTTGTAATAGTCGTGTTTGCAGAGTGGTGGAGAAAGAGGGCTGGGCCTCCGACCAGCTCTGAGGAATCCTGCTGTGTAGCACTTACAGGAAGTACCAGGAGGGCTTCTTGGCCCCCAAGGCTCCTCAGGAGTTAAGCGGACTTCATCCCCCAACTAGTAGCGCACCAGGAGGCGCGTTTGCAGAGTAGTGGAGAAAGGGAGCATAGCCTCTGACAACCTCTTAGCAATCCCGCTGTGTGGGACTTACTGGAGGTAAAAGGAGGGGTTATTCACCCCCAAGGACCCTTTGAAGGCAAGGGTATTATAACCCCAAACAGCATTGCGCCAGGAGGTGTGTTTACAGAGTGGTGGTGACAGGGGGTGGGGCCTCCACCAGTTGCTGGGCTTTTTATTTATTTATTTATTATTTTTAGGAAGGAGGCTGAATTGCCCCCTTCCCTGGACCGATTTTGGCCCCGGGGACCCCATCCCTTGGGGCCAGGTGTTTTTAAATGGGGAGGAAGGGCCGTGTGGCCCTCCTCCCCGGGGCCAATTTCAGTCCTGGGGACCACATTCCCCTGGGACTGGGCTTTCTTTTTTTAACTTTTTTTAATTAAAGGGAGGGGGACCGAGCAGACCCCTTCTTAGGCCTATTTCGGCATACAGGATTAGAAAAATCTTCAATCAAATTTGGCACATCTTAAAGACATATTCTATACTTGGAAAATATGTACATGAGCCCCACCAAATAACTTTTAGAAAATGCAGATCCTTAAAGGATGATTTAAGCTGCAACATAGTAACTTCACAGGGTGTGGGGGGTCAATTGGAAGAACTGGGGGCTTTGCATGTTGCATGCGCTGTAAAGCGTGTGTCAATAGTACTAATTGCACTAAGGTCAAGGTCCCAAACAGTGGGAGAGAATTTATGATCAAAGGAAGTTTTTACTGTAATACAGAGTTCTGTATATATTACCTAATCTGTCCCTGTGGTAAATACTACATAGAGAGTACCATACACAGAGCGAAAAAGAGGGTGCTGGAGCATCAATGAGCTATAAGGGGTAATGATGAACACTACTCTGTAGCTCATCACTTCAAGGAATTGCAGGATCAGAATGAGAAATTACTGAGCTTTGTGGTCTTAGATGCAGTCAGACCGCAAGAAAGGGGAGGTGATAGAGAACGTCAATTGAGAATTCTTGAGTCTAAATATATAATTGATTTTGAGACTCTGACGCCTATCGGTCTGAATTCCAGCGAAGAATTAGTATACATCTAGGGTAGGAAAAACTTACCTTGAATACCGGGAATATAGCCAATTCAGTACACCGAAGATGATCGACTACAGTCAAAGCTAGGAGGTACCTCCGTCTGTGGAATGATGAGGGGAATTGAGTATAGGCTTTCTCCATGTTTTTAATCAAATGGAATTTGTTAAATATGTGTGTGTAATCCCCTTTTTTCGTAAGGAGTTTGCAATGTGGCTTTTCTTTTTTTTATTAAAATATACAGTTTTACATATCTGTTTCATTTTTCTTTGTCTGTTCCATTTATGTACACAGGGAGAAAGCACAATTGAAAGAATAGTGAGCGGTTTATCACAATTATAACAGTAAGAACATGAGTGAAGACAAGATAAAAAAAGTTTCATCATGACAATAGGCGAGAAAATTATACACACATGAAGACAAAGAACTTTGCATGAATATTATGTATATAACACTGATTATGAATTTGCAATTCTGATTAAAAGAATGCCCACAGAGGCGGGATTGTCTGTTAAATAGATCGCGAGTTGGAACCACGAGGCTTGTGTATATTATGGGCCAACATTGGTTGAAATGTATATACATAAGTGTCTTTGAAGAATGCCGAACTGTGCATGAACATTATGTATAGGATACTGATTATGTATTTACAATTTTGACTAAAAGAATGCCCACTGGGGCAGGATTGTCTGGCAAATAGATCGCAAGTTTGAATCACGAGGCTTGTGGCCAACATTGGTTGAAATCTATATACATAAATGTTTCTCAAGAATGCCCACTGGGGCGGGATCATACTAGATGCCAAAAGGTTAACTCACAAGACTGTTGAGAAATGTGAGCCAATTTTGGCTAAAATCCATATAGACATATAAAAAATGAAATGAAGATGCATCTTAACTAAATTTTTAACAAACATTAAGGAAACATATTCTTTGTGTCCAGTGATCAGCTGACGAATACTTGTTTAAGATATTTCAAAATGGCGCTGATACAAACTGCTCGTATTGACTTTTGATGCTGTGCTTGTCCTCTCTCACTGTTAACTGCTGCGTGTGTATGTAAACAGAAGCACTTGTACACAAGCCATACCGTGATCAAACCGAAAGGCGAAACGTGTTGGTAGAGGAAATTTTCTGCTAATAAATTAATTAAGCATCCCGGGGATCCTGGTATTTTCTTTGAGAAAGAAAATTTGGTTTTTGGAATATATATATATATATATATATATATATATATATATATACACACACATTATAGACTGGTTGTAACCCCTGTGTAGTTAAAGTTAGGATTCTCAGAGATAGTATTTCCTCAGATTTTTGACTGTTAATAACTTTGCGCCCGTTTGACCAATCCTGACAAAACGTTGAAGACCTATAGCTTTGTCTAAATTGGAGGATGCTGCAAAGTTTTAGGGTGATTGGTCAAGGGGTGCACAGAAAAAAGGTGGGTCCTAAACGCGTTTTTCCACCAATGCATTTTCCATAGACATTGTACTCACACATAGTGGCCCAATGGCCAGTCAGATTTCCATGAAATTTCGCAGGATTAAAGATTCTGTTGTGCAGATGATTCTTTTTGGTATACAGGTAAGTGGGTTAAGTATTTTTAAAGTTATAAGTGATTAAATCTTAGTGATATCTCAGGCTGTGGTACTTTATGTACATGCCGTTGACAAAGTATTATGTGATTGGCTAATGACTGCTTTTACAAAAGTTAGAGGCAGCCATGTTTATTTTAAGTACAATTTGCCTGTGTTCTGGTTAGGGACTTAGATCTAGGTAAATAGTAGGTTTTATATTTTTCCCTACCGATTACCACACAATTAAAGTGGTAATTGGTATGGAAAATTGTGTAAAAAAGTCATGGAATACCGTGGTACCAATGAGGATATACTGCGGTACTCATTTAAAAAAAAAAAAATAATAATATGTAAAACCATTAAAAATACACTCTACTACACTATATTTCACCAATACAGTGTACTACCATGTATTTTACATTTTTAAAATATTTACTTTAAAAAAAAAAAATTAACACAGTACTGCCTAGAAAGTACTGCGCTACCTAAAAATACTTAATTTGCACCCAAATTTTTTTACACTGTACTATGCTATATTTCACAAATATAGTGTTCTAAAGTGTACTTTTTAAATTTTTACATCTTTACTTTTTTTATTTTTCTGTACTTTGTAGATGTGAGCA
The DNA here is from genome assembly GCA_963921515.1 of Calotriton arnoldi. NCBI lineage: Eukaryota > Metazoa > Chordata > Amphibia > Caudata > Salamandridae > Calotriton > Calotriton arnoldi. The sequence continues at coordinate 71,627 of CAWUFW010001977.1, forward strand.
CGGTAGTGCATAAAAGTTTTTTAAAAAAATAGAAAAATATTAATTATTTTCAATACCTATTAACACTTTATTAAAGTAGAAATGGGTATGGAACAACAATAAAGCCTACTCCTACTATGTATATCTAAGGCCCTAACAAAGAACACAGCCTAATTGTGGTGAAAACTACATGGTTGCATTTTACTTTTATAAACACAGTCATTAGCCAATCATATACTGTCTTGTAATTGACATGTACCGCATGTTACAGCAAAGTTACTGCGTGAAACTGCGGAACATTATATAACTAACGGTTTGGCACTTATAACTTTATTACTACTTAACTAATTTTGACCCAATATCAAAAATTACCCTTTCCACCCCATAATATATATTCCTACCAAATTTCATCTAGATCCGTTTCCACCAGTTTCACTCTATGTCTTTTTAAAATACTCTTTACTACACCTCACACTACTCCACTCTACACCACTGCTCGCTATGCCACTCAACTCTGTAGTATTCAACTCCACTCACTGCCTCTCTACTCTACTCCACTCTACACTATTCCTCTATGTGCCACTTAACACTACTCCACTCTATGCCATTTCACTCTATGCTATTCCACTCTACACCACTCCTCTCAACAGCACTACACTCTACAACACTCCATTCTACGCTATTCCATTCTACGCCATTCAACTCTAAGCCACTCCACTCCACTCTGATATTTCACTTACACCACCCCACTGTATGCCACTCTAAGCCCCTCAACTTCATGCCACTCCATTCTATGCCACGCAACTTTGTGCCAACTTTACGGAACTCCCCAGTACGCCCACACACTCTACGTCACTCCACTCTACACTATTCCACTGTACGTGACTTCACTCTACAACACTACTTTGTATGACACTGTCCTCCACTCTTCTCTATAACACTCCACTCAACGACACTCCACTCCACTTGACGACAGTACACTCTACGATTTGAAACACTTTTGATTTAAAAATATAAAACATTAATATTCAATGAAAAAATCAAAGGTTAACAGTTATAGTAAGGATAACTTTATTCTTTCTATACAAACCAAATCTAAGCTACACAAATATTAGAAATTCTAAAATTATAGTTACACCTTAAATGTATAATTTACACACCACCTCCAAATTACTATAAATCGCGCATCTCCATACACGGTGCCGTTAACTCCCTAGCCACACTACATTTACATAATTTTTGCCTTTATGATGCAATGCTTATTCTTTTTCATATCACATCACTTATATCATGTCAAATCATAGCATTCATAACAACACTGATGACATCTCGAATGACATAATTTATTAGAACACTGCTTGCTAGAGTGGTGAGTTTCAGTTAATTTAGTGGGCAGGGAAACCGCTATGTCCTGGAGGTGGACAACCTGGGACATAGTTACCCGGCCCTGGGGGATGGGGTGCCCAGGGTCATTAATGGATCTAGGAGGGGGGACCAATTGGCCCAGTCCCAATTTTTGCATGGTTGAGCCCCCGGGGGTTGGGGTTCCCGGGGCTGAAAACAGCCTGGGGAAGATTGTGCCTCCTCCCACTTTTTCTGAAGGCCGGGCCCCGGGGGATGGGGTACCCAGCGCCAAAATTGGCCTGGGAAGGGTGGCCACGTGCGTCCCCACCCCCAAATAATAATGGTGATAATCTCCCCAGGACCTGGCCCACTTGGTGCCCATTATAGAAAAGAAGCCTGTGTTTTTTTTATTTTACCCTGGATTCGCAAATCCTCTGCAAAATCCCTGTAAAATGTAAAAAAAAACAACACATTTTTAGCCCCTGGTGGGGTCCATGTGAGACTCCACCACCAGGTCTCGGGGGCAGGGTATTCCTACCTGCCCTCTTGTCTTATTTTTTTATATTTTTCTTGGGACTCAGCAGAGTTCGAGTCCCAAGATGTTTGCCAACACTTCCTGGTTGAAGTGTTGGCAGCCAAATAGTTCTCAGTATGAGCTCTGTCTTATGAGCGAAGGGTCAGCATCCCTGAATATCTATAAATCTTTTTTCTTTGCTGACTCTAAAACTACTGAACAGATTTACACCAAACTACAACAAGCATTGGCATAGCCAATAGGTCTCGCCTTTGCGACCTTATAAGTGTTTAGCCATGCAACACTTGATGTTGTTGCACCAAGGATATTGTACTGGATAACTAAACACTTATAAGGTCCCAAAGGGGAGACCTATTGGCTATGCCAATGCTTGTTTTTTTTTTTTAAAGGACAAGCAGTGCTATCAGGCTCCGGCTGCCACTTAGTCCACCGCATCCCACGTAGACGCTGCAACCATCTTTGAATGGTTTTAAAGCCAATTGAAAAGCGGTCGCCAGTGTATGTGAATCCTTATCTCAACTGTGAGACTGTTCTCCTGCTTCCCAATTCTATTAAATACAAATTATGTAAAAAGAACATCCCTTTCTGAGCTGCACGGCTCATCCTACCCACGTTTCACGCGCAGATTTGAAATACTGATGGTTTGGGCTTCCCGGAATTCAACTGGTTGAGAGGTAGAGAGGTGTAGAGAGGTAGATCGGTAGAGAGAGGTAGAGAGAGAGAGAGGTAGAGAGGTAGAGAGAGGTAGAGAGGAAGAGAGAGGTAGAGGTAGAGGTAGAGAGGCAGAGAGGGAGAGGGAGAGGTAGAGAGAGGTAGAGAGGTAGAGAGGGAGAGGGAGAGGTAGAGAGGTGTAGAGAGGTGTAGAGAGGTGTAGAGAGGTAGAGAGAGGTGGAGAGAGGTGGAGAGAGGTAGAGAGGTAGAGAGGTAGAGAGAGGTAGAGAGAGGCAGAGAGAGAGGTAGAGAGAGAGAGGTAGAGGTAGAGAGAGAGGTAGAGAGAGGTAGAGAGGTAGAGAGGTAGAGATAGAGAGGTAGAGAGGTAGAGAGGTAGAAGAGAGGTAGAGAGGTGTAGAGAGGTGTAGAGAGGTAGAGAGTGAGAGGTGTAGAGAGGTGTAGAGAGGTGTAGAGAGGTAGAGAGAGGTAGAGAGGCAGAGAGAGAGAGTAGAGAGAGAGAGAGGTAGAGAGAGAGAGAGAGAGGTAGAGAGAGGTAGAGAGGTAGAGAGGTGGAGGTAGAGAGGTTGGGGTAGAGAGGTAGAGAGAGGTGGAGAGGTAGAGAGAGAGGTAGGGAGAGAGGTAGAGGGAGAGGTAGAGGTAGAGAGGTAGAGGGAGAGGTAGAGAGGTAGAGAGAGGTAGAGAGGTCGACAGAGAGGTAGAGAGTAAGAGAGAGAGGTAGAGAGGTAGAGAGAGGTAGAGAGGTAGAGAGAGGTAGAGAGGTAGAGAGAGGTAGAGAGGTGTAGAGAGGTAGAGAGGTGTAGAGAGAGGTAGAGAGAGGTAGAGAGAGGTAGAGAGGTAGAGAGAGAGAGGTAGAGAGAGAGGTAGAGAGAGAGAGGTAGAGAGAGAGAGAGAGAGGTAGAGAGAGAGAGGTAGAGAGAGAGGTAGAGAGAGGTAGAGAGGTGTAGAGAGGTAGAGAGAGGTAGAGAGGTAGAGAGAGGTAGAGAGAGGCAGAGAGAGAGAGGTAGAGAGAGAGGTAGAGAGAGGTAGAGAGAGGTAGAGAGGTAGAGAGGTGGAGGTAGAGAGGTTGGGGTAGAGAGGTAGAGAGAGGTGGAGAGGTAGAGAGAGAGGTAGGTAGAGAGGTAGAGGGAGAGGTAGAGGTAGAGAGGTAGAGGGAGAGGTAGAGAGGTAGAGAGAGGTAGAGAGGTCGACAGAGAGGTAGAGAGTAAGAGAGAGAGGTAGAGAGAGGTAGAGAGGTAGAGAGAGGTAGAGAGGTAGAGAGAGGTAGAGAGGTGTAGAGAGGTAGAGAGGTGTAGAGAGCGGTAGAGAGAGGTAGAGAGAGGTAGAGAGGTAGAGAGAGAGAGGTAGAGAGAGAGGTAGAGAGAGAGAGGTAGAGAGAGAGAGGTAGAGAGAGAGAGGTAGAGAGAGAGGTAGAGAGAGGTAGAGAGGTGTAGAGCGGTAGAGAGAGGTAGAGAGAGGTAGAGAGGTAGAGAGAGAGGTAGAGAGAGAGAGGGAGAGAGAGAGAGAGGTAGAGAGGTAGAGAGAGGTAGAGAGAGAGGTAGAGAGGTAAAGAGAGAGAGGTAGAGAGAGAGGTAGAGAGGTAGAGGTAGAGAGAGGTAGAGAGGTAGAGAGAGAGAGGTAGAGAGGTAGAGAGAGGTAGAGAGAGGTTGAGAGGTAGAGAGAGGTAGAGAGGTAGAGAGGTGTAGAGAGATGTAGAGAGGTGTAGAGAGGTAGAGAGGGGTAGAGAGAGGTAGAGAGAGGTAGAGAGGTAGAGAGATAGAGTGGTAGAGAGAGGTAGAGAGGTAGAGAGAGGTGGAGAGGTAGAGAGAGGTAGAGAGAGAGAGGTAGAGAGAGAGGTAGAGAGGTAGAGAGAGGTAGAGAGGTGTAGAGAGAGGTAGAGAGGGGTAGAGAGAGGTAGAGAGAGGTAGAGAGATAGAGTGGTAGAGAGAGGTAGAGAGGTAGAGAGAGGTAGAGAGGTAGAGAGAGGTAGAGAGGTAGAGAGAGAGGTAGAGAGGTAGAGAGAGGTAGAGAGGGAGAGAGAGAGGTAGAGAGGTAGAGAGAGGTAGAGAGAGAGGTAGAGAGAGAGAGGTAGAGAGAGAGAGGTAGAGAGAGAGAGAGAGAGGTAGAGAGGTAGGGAGAGAGAGGTAGAGAGATAGAGAGAGGTAGAGAGCGGTAGAGAGAGGTAGAGAGCGAGAGAGAGAGGTAGAGAGAGAGAGAGGTAGAGAGAGAGAGAGAGGTAGAGAGAGAGGTAGAGAGAGAGAGGTAGAGGTAGAGAGGTAGAGAGAGAGAGGTAGAGAGAGGTAGAGAGGTAGAGAGAGGTAGAGGTAGAGAGGTGTAGAGAGGTGGAGAGGTAGAGAGAGGTAGAGAGAGGTAGAAAGAGGTAGAGAGAGGTAGAGAGAGGTAGAGAGGTAGAGAGAGAGAGGTAGAGGTAGAGAGAGGTAGAGAGGTGGAGAGAGAGGTGGAGAGAGGTAGAGAGAGGTAGAGAGGTAGAGAGAGGTAGAGGGAGGTAGAGAGAGGGGTAGAGAGGTAGAGAGAGGTAGAGAGGTAGAGATGTAGAGAGGTAGAGAGGTAGAGAGAGGTAGAGAGGTAGAGGTAGAGAGAGGGAGAGAGAGAGGTAGAGAGAGGTAGAGAGAGGTAGAGAGAGGTAGGGAGGTAGAGAGGTAGAGAGAGGTAGAGAGGTAGAGAGAGAGAGGTAGAGAGAGAGAGAGAGGGAGAGAGAGAGAGAGAGAGAGAGGTAGAGAGAGAGAGAGAGGTAGAGAGAGAGGTAGAGAGAGGTAGAGAGAGAGAGGTAGAGAGAGGTAGAGAGAGAGAAGTAGAGAGAGAGGTGTTGTGAGTCACTATGTTTATGTGAATCAGGTGTGGTAACTTCTGTACTTCATTTTTACTGAAAGGTATATTGATTAAAGGGGTAAAAGAAAGAGAAATAGAGAGAAGAAAGAATAAAAGCGTGAACGGAAGAACAAAAAAAGTGCAAGATAACGAGAAGCCACACAAAGAGATCCCAGACTGACAGTAACTTTCATTATTTGGATCCCAAATTATTCCCTTTTGAAAGTCAAGCTGATAACGGGATGTGTCTTGCAGACCAGAACAAAAGACAGTAGGCGACCAGGCGGTAGCAAGAGCTGCGCGCGCGAGAGAGAGGGGGAGCAGGAGGTGAGCCCGGGAGTGGTGCGTGCGCAGTCTGCTCATTTTCAAGCACTGCACTCGTGCTTGTGGCGCGGCCCTGCTCGCTCCCGCAAGGTGGATGCCGCCACAAGCACGGGTGTGTGCTTGAAAATGAGCAGAGCGACGGCTAAAGGCCCTCCTATAGAGCGCATGCGCGCTGCGTAGGCGAGACCTAAAAAGCACTCTTTCTGGACCAGGATCTAGCTTTCTGCCAACTTTGGTGTAATTCCATTCAGCGGTTCGGGTTGTAGTCGTGTTTACAATTTCAGGGGAAATTGCACGGGGAAAACGCATTGTGGGACCCCCTTTATTCTCGGTCCGCTTGACGAATCACCCCAAAACGTTCAAGACAGCAGCTGATGTGAGTGGCAAACTTGTTTTGAAACTTTCTGAAGATTCATCAAACAGCACCAAAGTTATTAGCAAAACAAAAAAATACTTTGTCCATGGAAACTAGGTCCTAACTAGAACTACCTACTGGTGACCCCCAGTAGGATATTTATATATATATATATATATATATATATATATATATATATATATATATATATATATATATATATATATAGCTTGATCTATATTCATTGAAAAAAGTAAAGGATATGTTGTATAGTTAGACGACAATGTCAGTTGCAACATAAAATTTTAAACAAAAAAAAATATCATTCACCAGTTATTTTTAACTGAATTGACTATAACTTGAGCCCTGAAGTAACTACTACTCCCGCCCACTATGCAAAGCATTGTCATAATTGGCGTAATTTCAGACATCATCAGTGATGTTATCAATACTGGTATTGAGCATGTCATGAATAATGTAATATATGAGGGTATTAGCTGTTCATGGAAAGGGAGCGAGTTATAAATGCTTCAGGGCTCAAGTTTTAGAAAGTTTAAAAACTCTGTCCATCATTTTATTTTGTGATGTTGCTATATGTGTCCTAAATGGCTAAGGATATGCCCAGAAGTGGGTATCTTGCTCGCTGCACCACTGGATTCAAGCTTGCCTGGCTGATGAGGGGTGATACCCCGAAATTGGTCCCAGGATGCTTGTTTCTGGTCGAGATAGGACCTGGTTTGGCAGTTCAGCTGGACTGTCCCCATGGGGAGCAGGGACAAGACTGCTTTGCATATGGCTGGATCCAAACTAGGGTGATGTGGCTAGCAAAATAACAATAGATTAAACCCAGATCTGTGACTCGGGTGATTGTTTGAAAAGTTTCAACACTCTGTCCATTATTTTATTTTGTGATGTTGTCCTCCTAGGGCAAACAGGGCACGCTGGACAAATTTACCCAGGCCGCGGCAAATTCCCCCATGGGGATGGGGACACCTACACATCCAATCCTGACACCACTGTGATCTTGGAGAAGAAAAAACAATCACAGGATGCCCTAGTTGTAAAGATAGGCGCAGTGGGCTCCGATGTAATATTGCTGTGCCGCCAGGACCTAAGCAATTCAGTGGACAGAATTACTGAGGCAGAGACCAGAGTTTCCAATGTGGAAGATATGATGTCAGAAATGCAATGCAAGCTCTCACCTATTCGCCATCGCCAAGGACCGGGCCACAAGGATGGAGGATGCAGAGGGGAAGGTCCGCTGGAATAACCTCTGCTTTGTGGGATTCCCTGAGGGTGGCAAACGATCCTCACCTGCGGCACTCCTAGATTAATAGATCTGTTCTATACTGCCTGCCATGTCCTTATCCTCCTGTTTTATAATCGGGAGGTCACACAGAGCCCTGCTTCAGAGGCCACCCCTCGGACCCTCGCTTGACCTATAATTGCACGCATACTCAGGTATCTGGTCAGGAATGCTATACTCCTTCCTGCTTGATCTCAGGACTCGATTCAGTTCCAGTCCCAAAAATGAACGATTTTACAGACTACACCAAACTAGTCCAGGATCAATGCAGGTCGTTCATTGAAGCAAAGAAAAGGCTACATAGCCTTAACATTTGAATCACGCCATTGTTCCCCACCAAACTTAAAATGATCTTCCAATCCACGACTTCCTTCTTTGATAACCCAGAGACGGTGTTTCAGTGGGCTGACAAACGGTGCCAGCCTCGGCCACACACCCGCCTCCTCTGCAAACGACCTCTCTGGAGGGATCGACAGCCTGGCCCTCCCTATAATGAATAAGGAATAAGGGGAACAACAGAAACCACTCTCTCGCCTCCTGGCACAGGAAGCCTGATTACCCAGCTGAAGCACACCGTCCCCATGGTGAGTTGACCGAGGCGGACTTGATACTCCCAGATATAGAGATGATGAGACCTGCTTCACCTGATCATGCACCTGACCTACGCACCTGGGTCAGACCCATGCCTGAAGCAGCTGCGAGATGCAGTGTGCATGGCGGGCTCCCTGTGCCGACATCAGCAGGGGTTGACTGACTGAAGGTACAATTTATGATTGCTTCAGGGCCACGGGGTGTGGACACCAAGAATGGGTGGACCAGGCCCTCCCCCGGTGTGTGACCTCTCCCGCCTGTGGGGTGCTAGGCTCCGACGCTGATCATTTGACACCGATATTAGTTTTTTAAGGGTGGGACTGATTGGGACAAGACAATGCCGCCATCCCGTTGGCGTTGGAGGCTTTTCTGCCTCGCAATAGGTACTTAGTGTTCTCGGAGTGTAGGTGGGGGGGTTGGGATGACTACGGGTTTTGTTCTGGTTTCTGTTACTGTTTAGAGATTTTCTTTAATTTTCTTTAATTTGATGATGCGCCCACTACACCCGATAGTTACTGCCCCACAGATCACCATGACACTCACAATCAATGATATTTGAGGAAAGCCAGACCCAGCTCGATCGGGTCCAACTGATGTCCTGGAATGTTAATAGCCTATTAGACAAGGTCAAGAGAGCAGCAGTCCTCTGAGTTTCCAAAAGACTGCAAGCCGGCATCCTGTTCCTACAGGACAAACATTTATTGGGCAACAAAGTTCCTTCCTGGCACACTACGGCTATAGCCAAGGTTTTTAATCAGGATTCATAAGGAACTTCCAGAGAATTGCTATGCTAATCAGACGACCCCTCCCTTACGTAGTGCATAAAACCTGGACCCACCAGTGGGGCAGATATATTGCTACCACAGGTCATTTGTGCAGAAAGGTCTTCCTGATGAGTGTCTACGCCCTGCTCCCGCTCAACAGCGCCTTCCTAGAAGTAGTTACCAGACTCCTTGGTACAGTCCCAGTGGGAACCCTGGCGCTCTGTGGGGACTGGAACAGGGTAATAAATGAAGACATCGATAGAATCCGCTGAGGGTAGACTCGCACTTGCTCCACATTACTAAGAGTGGGTGGAATTGGCAGAGTATGATTCCGTGGATGCAAGGATGCATTTTGCGCTAAGAAAATAGAGCAGTCAAACACCACTCGAAGCCCTTACACACTCTGCAGTGATTGTACTACAGAGTATGAAAGGGTTCTGCAGCCGAATGGTATGCAGTGGTATCTAAACTTTTAAACCACTGCATATCACTCTGCAGTGCATACCCCTTGGTGCCTTTACATACTCTGCAGTGACAACTGCAGAGTATGTAAGGGCACCGAGGGATATGCACTGAAGTGCAGTGCATACCCCTCAGTGCCCTTACGTACTCTGCAGTAATCACTTTAGAAACCACTGCATATCACTCTGCAGGGCATACCCCTTGGTGCCCTTACATACTCTGCAGTAATCACTGCAGAGTATGTAAGGGCACCCAGGGGTATGCCCTGCAGAGTGATATGCAGTGGTTTCTAAAGTGATTACTACAGTGTATGTAAGGGTACCGAGTGATCACTGCAGAGTATCTAAGGTGACCGCTGGATATGCACTGCAGCGGTTTGGTTTCTAAAGAGGGCCGAAAGAGGGAGCAGTCCCTCTATGTTTAAAAACTACTGCAGATTAAACTTTAATCTCAAGTGATTTTTAAACATAGTGGGACTGTTCCTTTTCCCAGCCCTGTTTTAAAAACAACCACTGCAGAATAATTCCACCGGTGGAGCCGTGGAATTTACCAGTAATTCTGCATTACAAGAATAACACAGAATTACCAAATTCCTCTGAATCTGCCGGCAGAATTCAAGATTTTGACAGACCTAAATATGACAGCCATTCCTGTAAGCGATGTGGTGAACAGATGTCTGGTGTGGGTTTCATCAGGGAGACAGAGGATATACATTCTATTCGGGGGCACACAACACGTTCTCTCAGCTGGACAATTTCCTCCACCAGAAGACTTAGGGGCCGATTCCGATCTCGGCTGGTAGGGCTCCGAATCGGATTCGGCTTAACCGGATCCGATTCGGAGCCCTATTGCCTGACCGATTCGTACGCGCGTCCGGGCGAGCGAGTACGATGCGAAATCGCCGACCGACTCGTCCGGGCGTCCCGACCGCTCCGACCGACTCGTTCCCGGGTCTAACCACACCGACCGACTCGCTCGGACTCGACTCGCACCGCGCAATGGAGACGTTTCCCGGCCGGGTAAGTACGATGCGCGCCGCGAGCAGTCCGACCGAGCCGCGCACTCCGGCTCCAAAGAGCAGTCGGAGCCGTACTTTGGGGGTCCGTGTCGGACCCCCCTGTACGCGTATCCGCGCGAGTTGCACACAGGGGGGACCCATGGGTCCCCCCTACCTGTGTGTACGGCGCGAGTCGCTTCGCCGCGTACACGCTGTAGGGGGCGCCCTTGTCCGCCTCGCACCCATTGAGTCAATGGGAGCCTGCGTACGCATTGTACGACAGGCTCCCATTGACTTCAACGGGAGTCCGACCGACTCGAGTCCGATGGCATACGTGCGCATCGTACTCGTTCGGTCGGGCTGCACGGGTCCGATTCGGTCGGAGAGATTTCCGGCCCGAATCGGAATCGGCCCCTTAGTTGCACAATGCGATAGATGCGCAGATCCTCCCCCGGGGGCTCTCCAACCACTTCACAATTACACTTTCCCTGCACACAGTGTTCTCCCTACAATGCTTCAGATGGCGTCCACTCCATGACACAGCCCTTACCTCACACTTGGGATTAACAATAGACACTTACCTGACCCACAATCTGCATTCTGTGGGAATTCCAGGCAATTTATGGGAGCCTCTTAAGCCAACACTCTGAGGGAAGATAAGTGACCTAACTGGAAAGAAATGTAGAAAGTGGCAAATGGTCCAGAATTTAGAGATGCACATCCAAATGACGGAAACACGCCATACCCACAACCCTGACCCAAGACTGCTTAGGGATAAACTTCATGCTGAATCCCAGTTGCAGCACTTTCTCCTGGAAGAGGCCCAGATGGTATGGATTGCCTCGCAGTTCTAAGTATATTAATGGGGAAACAAAGCCTAGAAGCTGCTACACTTCCTTTGCTCTAATATCAAACATCAAATTCCGATCCTATATTTGCTAGACTCCGCAGGCTCGCGGATTTCTGGGGATAGGGCTATGGTGTTACAGTTTGCCCACTTCCACCAGAGTTATATGCTTCATGCAATCACTTGCCTGACGTACAAATCAGCCGTTTTGTGTCAGACCTGCTCCTAAAAACTCTATCATCAACTGATAAAGATGCTAGATGAAGACCTCACTCCGAGGAATTACAGATAGCCCCAGGTGATCTGCATTCCGGGAAGATACTGGGCCCTAACGGGTTCCCAAGTGATTTCTTTAAACTAATTATGAACAAACTCAAAGACCCCCCTGATAGCAGTAATTACCATGCCAGGGAAGCCCTCAGACCAATGCTTCTCCTACCGCACAATCTCTCTAATAAATACAGGGGCCCAGATCTTGGCCAAGCCCATTCCAGTTGCCTGCTTAAGGTCACACCCTCCCTGGTACATCGTAACCAGGCAGGCTTCATGCCCCGGCATGCCACCAGACACAACATCCACAGGGTATACAATGTGCTTGCCCTAGTTGACCGACTAGTTGGCCCAGTAGTAATTTTGTAGAGAAAGCGTTTGAGGCTTAGAGGTACCTTTTTGCATTGCTTCAGCGGCGTCACTTTGGACCTAAGTTTATAGAGTACGTCAAACTCCTCTACACAGATCTAACTGCTCGCGTCTCAGTAAGAGCTGTGGTCTCCAGGCCCTTTTCAATCGGGCGTGGCACGCGTCAGGGATATCCCCTGCCCCTGCTACTCTTCTTGCCTGCAATAGACCACCAGTCCAAATGGCTTTATATCAATGTGCCAGGCAGTGGCGGCTGGTGACATTTGAAAGTGGTGAGGCGTAAAATAATTGTCGTACTGCACTGTGGCGAGTGAGCGTAGCGAGCGAGCCCGAACAACCTACGGGGGGTTTGCTGGGGTTCTCCCCCCGAGAAAATTTTGAAAAAAGAGTGGACAAATGGTGCATTTTCAAGCAAATTTGAGAAATTAAAATAATAATAATACATTTAAATGACCTAACACATGAAGTCAAGTTGGAATAAAGTAATTAGAAGTAGCAATGAGAAGTAGACCTTAAAACATGTAAAATAAATTACAGCATGGGTTTTAGTGAAATGTAGGGGGTTTGGAGAAGACTGTCGCTCCCAGCTACTGTGCTCTTTAAAATGAAAATAAACATGTTTATTATCTTTTCGGCCAGATATGGTTTTTTTTTTGCTTTCTGAACATCAAAGCGTTTCGCTTGATATGATTTATTATGCCAGGCTGTTGAGGAGTGTCCAACTTTAAAATGAAAAATGGATGACGGTAATGTTTTTCCTGACTCACAGTCAAAATTGTGTGACGTCAGTCCTGTACTCCGTTCTAAACGAGTACGATGCAGACCTGCCAATTAAAATAAATATATATTTTTATTTCGCTGTGTGAATTTCTGTCAAAGAGGCATTAAACAAAGAAATGTGCAGTGCCGAGGCAGAGAAAAGCTCAGTTAACATTTTCTAATACGAGAGTGGGGCCCGCTCTCCGTCCCACGGCTTGGCCAGCCTAATCAGTGTCAGGCAACACACCTGTGGGACTGTTAGCCTCAAGCAAGCCTACCTCAGTCTGTATAAAAACGTGAAGCGGCGCTCGCAGCGCTACCTGCTGGAAAATTAAATTACTGGCCAATTGAAAGTTTTTGCTTTTATTACAAAACAAATTCAGCCAAGCAACAACTGTAACTAGCCTTCCCTGCATTAAATAGGTTCACAGCAGCACACTAAAGTTGGTCGTGCAAAGCCCCTTTGAAAAAACGGCATCATATGACTGGCTGTAGAGAATAGCCGAGATATATATAAGAAATCAAAAAAACACCAAACCGTTTTGTGTTAATAAACTGTTCGATTACCTCCTCACAATGATGTGGCTGTTAAAAGTGAACTAAATGGCTTGTCGTAGATAAGACTCAACAATTGACAACAATTTACTTGTTAAAAGTAGCGCAGGTTGTTTTACTTGAACTAAACTACACTAAAAAACATTTTCATGGGATTTGGCTATAAAGTGAAAACAATTCTCTTTGAGGTCACAGAAACCCCTCTAGAATAATTTGCAAATGTCCACTTTCACCTCGCCAATGTTAATACCAATGAGTGGCTGAACAAAGTGCTGCGCCTGACCTGCACAATGACGCCGTCAGACCAGGCATTCTGTCTTCCGTGGTTTTACTGCCCCCATAAGAACAACATTTCAAGTGCTCAGTGACAAAGGCCTGCCAGAAATGCTCCACGGGCCGTTACCCAACAGAATTTTTCCAGAACAAAGGCATATCACTCCACCCTGGAGTTAGGTTGTCTCATGAACTCAGTGTAATATGGATCCGAGGAGATACTCTGGTGTGGTGCTCAAACCCCCACTGTATAGTAAAGTTTGCCTATATCATGAGCGTCAGAAGGGGCGATGGGGCGGTGTCATTAATCAGCGGGGCCTACGTTTTCTCACCGTCGTACCACACCATTTATTTAAAGATTTTAAAACAAGTATGCTGTATCTATTAATGACGAGGCATCTAAGATGGCTAATACCAGTTGAGGGCACCAGATGGTGTTAGCTTGGTGCCCCAGCCCCCCAAAAACGTCTGGCATGCTGCCTTTCCCCGAGACTGATTGTTCCTACTGACAGTCATTCCTGGCCAGAGGAAAATACAGGCAGGCTCTGGTGCCGAGGGTTCTCTCTCTTCTGCTGGTGCACAGTGAACGAAGACAGGAAGCGCACAGCTGCCGTGCCTGGAACACCCGGTTAGCGCCCTCTGCCCTGGCCGCAGAGATCCCCTGACGTGCGCTCCCGGGGAGACGGAACTCTGGTGGCACAATACTGAAGATGCGCACACAAACTCAAAATTTAATAAATAGGTCATAAAGTAAACTTGCGCAAGAGAGGCACGCCACCACGTTCTTCTGGTTTAAAATAAACAAATACTGCCATAATTAATGAATGAAGAAAGAGCATGAAGCAAAATATTCCGCTCAACAGTCCTTCCCAGAAAATGCAATTTCAGCGAAACACTAAGCGTGAACACAGCACAAGGGTGTAGAAATCCCAGCAGGCACGGCACATACCTTTTCCAAGTGACGAACTCCAGGTAGCTGGACTGCAGCGAGCGCTCCAGTCCTGGGGTGGCCTTTGGTAGAATTAAAGTTTGTTTCATGGCGTTTGTACGGCGCGTTCAGTGATAGGGATGGACAGCCTTGGACAGTATCAGTCGCGGCCGGCATAACGGGCGGGTGGAAATGGGGTCGTTGCGGGGGGAGGCAGGAGGGGTTTAAACTTTAATTAAAATAAAACTCACCGTCCTGCGCCGCCTAAGCTCCTGGCCGGGTCCCGACTCCCGCCGTCCCACATTTTCCCACAGCTCTCATCAGGAGGAATGCAAAACCCACAAGATGATGGACGGAATGCTGCACATTGGCAAACATTCACCCCCAGTCACAGATCTGGGTTTAATCCATCGTTATTTTGCTTCACCACGCCACCCCAGTTCAGACATAGCCATATGCAAATCAGTCTTGACCATGTGCCTCATGGGAACAGTCCAGACCGAACTGCCAAGCCATGTCTTCCCTGGACCAGAATCAAGCATCCTAGGACCGGTTTCAGGCTATCAGCCTTCATCAGCCAGGATAGCTTGACTCCAGTGGCGTAGTGAGCACGGGACCCACGTCTGGGCATACCCTTCTCACTTAGGGTGAAATGCAAAACACACAAGATGATGGACGGAATGCTGCACATTGGCAAACATTCACCCCCAGTCACAGATCTGGGTTTAATCCATCGTTATTTTGCTTCACCACGCCACCCCAGTTCAGACATAGCCATATGCAAATCAGTCTTGACCCTGTGCCTCATGGGAACAGTCCAGACCGAACTGCCAAGCCATGTCTTCCCTGGACCAGAATCAAGCATCCTAGGACCGGTTTCAGGCTATCAGCCTTCATCAGCCAGGATAGCTTGACTCCAGTGGCGTAGTGAGCACGGGACTCACGTCTGGGCATACCCTTCCCACTTAGGGCGAAATGCAAAACACACAAGATGATGGACGGATCAGGAGGAAAGCCACCCACAGGCAGCCTCCCTCCCCTCCACCAATCACCACGCTGCAATGGCAGCGTGGTGATTGGTGCGGTGCAGGCGCACAGCGCCCCATCCGGGCACCTAATGGGAGGCCCTTTTCTCTATGTAGGCACATAGAGAAAAGGGAGAGTGCGCATGACTGCTTTGGTTGGCCCTGGGGCCGACCAAACAGTCAGGGCCCATAACATTGGGCAAGCCACCCCCCCCCCTGCCCTCGAGCAGGACCGCCCACCCGCCCGCCCACAACCAGGCACTTCTGCTTTCTCGCAGTGCGAGAAGCAGAAACATAAAAAGGTAGTTTTACCATTTTATGTTTCTGCTTCTCGCACTGCAAGACAGTGGGGCAACGCCCCACACCCCAATGGAAGAGCCACCACTGCGTGCAGGTATGGGATTTGAGTGAGAGGGGGGACCCTCAGATATTTCGCGGTTTAAGCGGATGACGCCTTGATCTTCCTAACTAAACGGGACACCTCCAGTCCCGAGTGCCCCAAATCTTTTGAATTTTTGGTTAGACATCAGGCCTCTCCATCAACACAGTGAAATTCTCTATCTTTCCTGTCCCCTCCACCCTCAAGATCTGGGATGGGCCATCGGCCTACAGATAGCTGCACACAACTTCAAATACGTGGGAGTGCATATTGCTCTTAACCTGTCTGTGGCCAGGGCCGGACTGGGAACGCAAACCAGCCCTGGCAATTGAATCAGACCGGCCGCAGGGGGTGGGGGGGAGGGCTGTTGTATGTCCTTGTGGAAAACACTGCTGCTGCTGCTTTTGGTACAGGGGGCCGATACTGCAAAACCAGATTTCTGTGCCAAAACCGGCCCCCACCGGTCCAAAACCAGCCCCCACCCTTCCGGGCCACCGGGAAGACGCCCGGCGCAGGCTATGGCCAGTCTGGCCCTGTCTGTGGCATGGGAAATGAACATTCAACCACTCCTGGACGCACTGAAAGCGAATGACAAATCTTGGCCAGCCCTCCCCCTATCCCTCATGGGGTGCTCGGCTATAATCAAAATGATCTCGTTCCCACGGTTCTTATACCACTTTCAAAGCTACTCGTACCATCTACCGTGTTCCTTTTTTCAAACAGTGGAATCCATGATTCAAAGTTTTCTGTGGAACCAAGGCTCACCCGGCAAAGCCCTCTCTAAATGCTTCAAGTCCACATATGATGGGGGGTCTCAGCAGCAGACATTGAATCCTACTATTGAGCTTCCCATTTAATCATTATTAACGAATAGTGGTACGTCACCTTAAGAGAACCCGCATTTGCTTTGGACGAATGGGCGCTCCAAACACCTAATTCAACATTTACTATACTGAGGAAAGGCGCGATCCCTGCTTCCCCCATCAATGAGGGCAGTGCTGTGTAGCTGAAAGAATACGTTGGCAATGATGAGTTTCAAACAAAAGCTCACAGTGCAGACCTGACTATGGGTTGGAACAGTGCTGTACCAGGTGGTGGCACTGAAAGACGTCTCTAAATGGGATGCAATAGGTTTCTCAACCTTGGGAGCTGTAAATAAGGATGCCACAATGAAAACATACTCCACCCTTCAGGGAGATTTACACCTGCACTGCAGTCAATTTTATCTATACCTCCAACTGTGCCATGCCCTGACACCACATGTACAAGGGCTGGAAGAACTCCCTGAGTTCAACCCCCTCAAGGCTAAACTACTCCTTGGGGAACTAGAAACACATAAGATCACCCAAGTCTACCGGTCCATAACACACCACATGCTGACTCATTTGATACACATCGCGCAACCTGGAAGCGGGATATAGGGACAATGGCAGATAAGGACTGGGCAGAAGTCAGGGCGTCTACAAGACACTCAGCAATTGTATCTCAAATATGACTCATACAGCTGAAGTACCTCCGCAGAGTATATCTCATATGACACAAGCTCTGGACAATGGAAACTATTACCTTACCCTCCTGCCTTCGATGTAAGGCAGCAGATGGTACCTTCCTACACATGGTATGCACTGAAATCCAAACATACTGGAATTTAATACTCACATGTCTGGGCCGCGTACTGGGGTCCCCCATATCGTGGGATCCCAAACTGATTCCATATATCAGTGGAGTTTGAGGGTGACCGATATGCAACCACCTTCCTAAGGTTGGGCTTGACATTAGCTAAAAGAGACATCACCTGCCACTGGAAAGCTACCACACCGCCCCCGATTGCAGAGTGGAAGACGAGCGTAGAGTGGTGCCTGAGCAGAGAAAAGCCAGTGTACAAGATTAGAGGATGCCCTCCAAAATGCACAAAAATCTGGCAAAGTTAAACAGACTAGAGGGGGATAACCATTACGCAATCGGACTATCGCACAAACGCACTGGATATGGAAATTCGCAATTATGGCAATCCAGAACACTGACACTTCTTTGAGGGTTACCTTCCTTGTATGTGCATGGAAACCAAAGTTGATTTGGGGGAGGGGAATCTCGGAAAGCCACGGGCCTTACTGCATGGTCACCAAATCGAAATGCATTACGATATTTCTTTATTATTAGGACAATACAAAAATTAATAAATTGGGTTTAAAAAAAAACAACATATGCTTTTTAACTACATTTAATAGATATTCTGATATAGCACCAAAACAATTGGCTTCTTCTCCTAAAGTGCAAATAGCCTGATCAGGATTTGAAGAGAAAACAGTTATGTCATCAGAATAGGCATGGGTAACAGATTCAGATTTCTTCAAATAGCACAAGAAAAGTTCTATTTAGAGCAAATAGTTGGGGAGATGAAGGGCAGCCCTGCAGAGTCCCTCTAGTTACAGGTATTTCATTAGAGATACCCCTGTCCATACCACCTTTGCAAAGAGACCTGTATAAAGCATTTGCATTCTGGCCAAGAATTGGAAGCCAAGCCCCACAGCAACTACCTAATGAACTGTTTTTCAGCATCCAACAGGATCATTCCAGATAAAATTGCATGTATGTCAGTGACATCAAAGGCAGTAGGTGCCACATTTGTATGGGCAGTAGTCTTGGAATGGGTAACAATGTATGTTGCATTGCATGGACCCAGAGGAGCTAAATGATTAGTCACGATTTTAGAATAAATTTGGAATCGCAATTAATGAGGCAGATGGGTCAACACAATGAACAGAGTCTTGAACTGCCAGTCCAGGTCCTCCCTGGACTGGAAACAAGCATCATGGGACAGGTTTCGGGGTATCACCCCTCATCAGCCAGGCTAGGACCTGGCAAGGCAGTTCCGGCTGGACTGTTTCCTTAAGGAACAGGGTCAAGACTGATTTGCATATGGATCGATCCAAACTGGAGTGGCATAGTGAGCAAAAGAGCGATGGATTAAACCCAGATCCTTGACTGGGGGCGAGTGGTTGAAAAGTTTCAGCGCTCCGTCCAACATCTTGTGTTTCACAAAATATTGAGCATGTTTATGTTTAGCAGCTGCACGAGTGTTATACATTTTGCTCACCTTCTTGGTGAAATTAATCAGTGGATCGAGAGTCACGTTGAAATAACCACAGACTATGAGAAGACTTCCCAACAGACCAATTCCAGGAGTAGCTGTTGAAACTTAGATGGGTCATCGTGGTTGGTATACAGAACATAGTGTGAAAAATCACCCATCTCTACTAATTCTGCCAATTACTCATCAACCATTTCTTTTAGAACAAGGTTTTAGACACACCCATGAATTATTCCATACTAGAATGGCTAAAACTCTTGTTGGATTATCATATGGAGAGGAACCAATCAGCTGACAGTCAAAAGTATGTACAAAGTTGGTTTCTGTTTTTAACAAATGGGTTTCTTGTAAATATATCTTGTCAACATAATTGTATTAAAGGGTGATGGGACAGCATGATACAAGAGTGAGTTGGTAAGAAGAAGTTGTGGGAACTTTGAAGAATAAGCAGGTGTGTTTTTAAGGCATTTTTAAAAGTAGGATTTGATTCCTGGGGTTTGGACTGAGTAACGTGAATGAGTGGAATCATGGGTGGGATCACTGACAAAATATCGATCGCACAAATATCGAGCAGACAAAATATCGTGGACAAAATATCGACTGTCAAAATATCGACTCCTTATCTCCAAACAGGTAAGTACAAAATATCGAATCCAAAATATCAGTCGTTGAAAATATAGTTAGTCAAAATATCGAATTTTATAAATCTGTTAAAAGTAATGTAAAATTAATGAAATAATAAATAAAATAAAGTAAAACATACTTAAAATTAGTTAAATTACTTTAAAATTAATAAATAATTATTTTAAGTAAAAAAATCTACATACATTTTTATTTTTTAATACATACATATATTAACGTAATAATATAAAATAATAATCACTACTTTTAGCGTAGGGTAGCGGGAGGGTAAAATGTACTATTCCCACTCCAAAGAGTGCGACAGTAGGGAAAGCGTTGGATAGCGTAGAGGTAAAAATTACTATTCCCACTCCAGAGAGTGCAACAGTAGGGAATGCGTTGGATAGCGGGAGGGTAAAAATTACTATTCCCACTCCAGTGAGTGCAACAGTAGGGAAGCGTTGGATAGCATAGGGGTAAAATTTACTATTCCCACTCCAGTGAGTGCAACAGTAGGGAAACCGTTGGATAGCGTAGGGGTAAAAATTACTATTCCCACTCCAGAGAGTGTAACAGTAGGGAAAGTGTTGGATAGCGGGAGGGTAAAAATTACTATTCCCATTCCAGTGAGTGCAACAGTAGGGAAAGCGTTGGATAGCATAGGGGTAAAATTTACTATTCCCACTCCAGTGAGTTCAACAGTAGGGAAACCGTTGGATAGCGTAGGGGTAAAAATTACTATTCCCACTCCAGAGAGTGTAACAGTAGGGAAAGCGTTGGATAGCGGGAGGGTAAAAATTACTATTCACACTCCAGTGAGTGCAACAGTAGATAAAGCGTTGGATAGGCTAGGGGTAAAAATTACTATTCCCACTCCAGTGAGTGCAACATTAGGGAAAGCGTTGGATAGCGTAGGGGTAAAAATTACTATTCCCACTCCAGAGAGTGCAACAGTAGGGAAAGCGTTGGATAGCGTAGGGGTAAAAATTACTATTCCCACTCCAGAGAGTGCAACAGTAGGGAAAGTGTTGGATAGCGGGAGGGTAAAAATGACTATTTCCACTCCAGTTAGTGCAACAGTAGGGAAAGCGTTGGATAGCGTACGAGTAAAAATTACTATTCCCACTCCAGAGAGTGCAACAGTAGGGAAATAGTTGGATAGCGAGAGGGTTAAAATTACTATTCCCACTCCAGAGAGTGCAACAGTAGGGACAGGGTAGGATAGCGGGAGGGTTAAAATTACTATTCCCACTCCAGTGAGTGCAACAGTAGGGAAAGTAATATTTTAATATTTTACTAAAAAATAATTAATTATCAATACTAATACATATTATTAATAACACTAATTACCAATTACAAAATCTTTAATAATTAATTTATTATAAATACAATACATATTATTTATTAGAAATTAATTACTTATTAATAAATCATTAACAACCAATTAATAATCATTACCAGATTTGTATAAATATTTAAATAAATACCAATTAATATTTACTTACCAGTAAATTAAGTATCAATACAAAAAAAAATTCTATAATTAACTAATTACAATTAAATTACTTCCCCCACATTCCCCTATAAACCCACATCCCGCTACAACTATTTAATTAATAGAAATAACATAATTACCAATAAATCAATTTAAAAAATGAATTACCAATTAATAAAATTTATTTACCAATTAATAATTAATTAGCATTAAATTAATTATCAATACCAATTAATATTAATTAATATGTACTTAATTTCAATTAAATTACTTCCCACCCTATTCCCCTATAAACCCACATCCCGCTACAACTATTTAATTAATAGAATTAACATAATTACCAATTAATCAATTTAAAAAAAATTACCAATTAATAAAATTTAATTACCAATTAATAATTAATTAACAATAAATTAATTATCAATACCAATTAATATTTATTAATATGTACTTAATTTCAATTAAATTACTTCCCACCCTATTCCCCTATAAACCCACTACCCGCTACGGAATTAAATTACGCAAAAATTAAATAACATAAAATTCATTGCTTTTAAAAAATTAAACATACATTACAACAACTAATATACACTTTTAACACATATACTAACATACAATACACTTAGAAAAAATTCGATATTATTAATAATTCAATATTTTTTAATGCCTATATTATGTACTTCGATATTTTAACAATCGATATTACTTACCTTAATTTCGATATTTTTAACGACTATATTATGTCCATTCGATATTATGTCCATTCTATATTTTGGACTCGATATTTTGTCCATTCGATATTTTTTTTTCGATATTATGTCTATTTACCTCATGAAGCAGCTAATGTTTGCGGAAGAAAGGAAGATTTAGCTTTAACGAGTGAGGGTTGCAATGAGGCTTATATTTTGCTAGATTTCAAGATAGGTAGTTGGAGGATTTGTCATTTACAGATTTGAAAACCTGAATTCATTGTTTTCTGCTGAAATCCAGCCAATTTAATGATGACGGTTGGGATGTAGCAGTATAGCATTGAATGATTATAAAGGGTTCTTATAATAAGTTTAGTACTAGGGCCAGTGGAAGGAGTGATTTTTGAGGAAGGCCTACTATTGGTCAACTATTTGCTGCAGTAGAAGTCACAAAACAGTGTGGCCAGTTGAAAGGGGACATACAGCTGAAATTTGCTGATGGCAAGTACTTGGTAGCTGTGAAAGTCATGTTGAATTTCAGAGTTTGTTTGTGTTAAAGTACACACCATGGTTTCTAGCCAAAGGTTCACTGATGAACAACAGTGGAAACCAGAATGAGAATCTGCATAGTTATGGGTTATAATTTAGGAGGCAAGTAAATATTATCTGAGTTGGAGCAGTTCAGCTCAAGGCAGGAGCTTACCGTAAGAACCTGCAGTTTTCGTGATTCAGGGAGGCTCCCAAACCTTCAGGGGCCCCTCTTCACATTCTGCAGGGGGGCCCATCATTTTACGTTGTGCCACTGGATAAGGCAATGGATAGGCATCCAGTTATGAAAGGCTGCGAAGAAATTAAAGACTTTGGATTGCAGCTCAGGAGTTCAAGTTGGGCAGAGACGAAAATTGGTGTCATCAGCTTATAGGTGATAACAGAAACTCAACGAGTAGATGATGTCTCCTGGGATGTGGCTTAAGAGGAATATAAAGGTCACAGAACTGGACAATACCAACTGGCAGAGCAATAGTGTTATAGATAATGAACACTGTGAGATAAAAAAAATGATCAGTTATAGAGATAGGAGGAACACCAGGTGAGTACTTGGTTAGTTATGTCTCGAGTGATGATTGTAGGAAGGAGAGGAGCATGGATAATGGTATTAAATGTAGCTGAAGGATTCAGAAGTAATTTGATGAAGTAGAGTTCTTAAGTCAGATTGGAACTTGCTAATTATGTTACAGAAGTAAGAAATGCTGCAAGGCAGTTAAAAACAAAGAACTTCAAGTGTTTAGAGAAAAAAACTGGATTTTTGAAAGAAGGTTATCATTTACAAGGTTGGGTTGACCCACAGTGGGTCTATTGAGTAAGTGTAGAACAATAACTGATTTGAAGCATTGAAGGTATGTAACCAAACCTAGGGGATAATGAAAGAGTAATGCCAGACAAGATATAGTGTGTGATTAGAGGGCTAGACGTTATATGATTTGGAGTTAAAAGTATTGCCTACAAAAGGAGTTGAAAATCGTAAGTATAGCAATACGTTGAGTTGCAGATCTGAGAAAGAGGGCAATTACCTAGATGACATTAATGGAAAATGGAGAGTATGTATGTGAAGGAGGGGTCGCTAAGTGTGAGTCAGAGATTACTTTCATCTTTGTGATTTTAGAGGAGAAATATGTTGCAAAGTAAGAGACAGACTGAGTGAATGAGAGTCCAGGTGGGGAGAGGAGCCTGTCAATAGGTGTGAGCAAGTTCCTGTGTGTGAAAGCATATTAAGGTTATTGGGGGCTTGAAAATATATACGTATCATATATTTTGTGTGAAACAGAGCTAGTTCAAGTCGAACTTGTAGTCATCTAGCTGTTCTGTAGCTTTTGACTTCTGTCATATGCGAAGGAGTGCTCCCATTTTCATTTTCAGGGAGCTAATAAGAGCCAAGATTCAAGGTTAAGTAGATGGAGTAGTTGGGATGAAGGTACACAAAGGATAAAGGTTGTAGAAGACTGTTCTTAGGGTGTCATTAGAGTCTATAAGTAAAGTAGAGTAAAGTAGTGCTTCAAGGTTGTTTTTGAGATGTTCAAAGACATAGGTTAATGTGGATAAGATTCTAGCAGAATAATTATTTGAAATGAAGTGCTGTAATATAAGTGGGTTTTTGGAGGAAGGACGGCATGATCTAGTTTGAAAGGACCAATGCTTGGCTATGTGCGTGTGATAGTGTTTTAGCAATGAAAGTAAGATCAAGCGGTATGAGTTTGGGATTATATATATATATATATATATATATATATATATATATATATATATATATATATATATATATATATATATATATATATATATATATTGCTGCAAACTTCGCCCGTGGATTTCCAATCCCTAGGAACAGACGAATGCGGACCCATATATTGGTGCACAGAAGTTTATTGAAGCCCCTGCACCACCGCCATGACGCGTTTCGGCCTCGCAAGGCCTTGATCACATGACATATCTATATATATATATTTACACATACACACAAATATATATATATACACACACATATATATACATTTGTTAATTAATACTGTTTTAAACAAACCACTGAAATTCACCAGTTATAGTTGCACTGTGCTGTTATTAATTATGTCATTTCAGATGTTGCAGTGATATCAATGATGTAATAGAACATGTCATGAGTGATGCAACATGTGAGGTAATTAGCAGTGCATGGCAGGAGTGTGAGTTATAATTACTTTAGAGCACGAACTATAGTTACTTGAGATAACTATAACTGGTGAATTTCAGGGGTTTTGTTAGTTAAAAATGGTATGTTTTCACTGACATTTTCAACTAAATATAACGGTCCTTTAACCTTTGTTTTTATTAGTGAATTTCTAAAGTTTTCTGAATGTAAAGTAACATAGTATTACAATTTTGAACTATAACGCCACTTTAACCTTTGTTTTTTCAGTGAAGTTCTGTGTTTTTTAAAACTTAAAATAGAATGTCAATTGCCGTGTGTGGCGTGAAATTGCTTAAAATAGAATGTCAATTGCCGTGTGTGGCGCAGGATTGGGAGCAGGGCCTGGCCTGGCCCTGCACTTAACCCCCTGCAGTGCTCTACTCCTTTTAGAGGAAGGTTTTAGACACACCCATGAATTACTCTATACTAGAATGGCAACACTTTTTGTTGGATTATCATATGTAGAGGAACCAATCAGCTGATAGTCAAAAGTATGTAAAAAGCTGGTCTCTGTTTTTACCAAATGGGCTTTTTTAAATATATCCTATCAGCATAATTATATTAAAGGGTAATGGGACAGCATTGTGCAACAGTGAGTTGATAAAAAATAGTTGTGACAACTTTGAAGAGTAAACAGGTGTGTCTTTAAGGCACGCTTAAAAATAGGAATTGATTCGTACATCCAGACTTTGCTCCCAACTGCCACAGGCTCACTTTTTGATGGTACAACATAAAGGGTGTTATTCTAAGTAAGGCAGACTTACTGACTTTCTCAAAGAGTCAGAACACCAAAATATAAAATGTGGGCCTATTTAAAAAAAAAATGCCTTTGATTCTTTATTCTAACATTTTTCAACCCACGAAATACAGACATAAAAAACAACCATAAGAGGGCTGTACGGTTCAGCTGAAGAGCATAGAGCTTCATCGTGGAGTGCTTTAAAAAAGCTTGATAATCTCTACTAGTCTACAAAAACCTCAGAGAAGGAGTTTGGGCAGACACGGTGCCAACGTCTTGTGGCACCTTTGTTACCATGTTGTCTAAAATCTAGTTTTCCAGAGTTGTCAGTCTGGAAATGGATCAAAGCATGATTGGTCCATGTGAGGGGGAGGAGTGGTTCACAAAGTATATCATTCGAATTTGTAAAAATCAAGTCCAGGGTGTGGCCAGCTGACTGGGAGGGGCCTACGTTTTTTGGTAAATGCCCATGGTCTATAAGTCAGCTAAGAGCTGGGACGTGTCTGTGTCCAAAGGGTCATCAAAACGATAATTAAAATCACCTAATAATAGTAGATTTTGGGCAGATAGTACATGGTGTAGTGAGCCACCCGGCCACTGCAATACAATGTTGCCACCCGCAACTCCCCGGACCGGGCTCGGGCCGGGGAGTATAAATAAAGGACGACGTCAGCGCACGTGGCTGACGCCGTGAACCCGATCCAAGGTGTGGTTGCCCCTTATTGCCGGCGCATGCAGTAACTAGGCCCCGCATCCCTCTATGACCCTAGTAGTCGGCTGTAGCCCCCAAGCCGCATGCCCTTAGGTCAAGGACCCCGATACCCACACTATCACACATGGGTGGCAATGCTCTCAGTGAGATGATGACTAAAGTCTTTTTTTGGCATCAGTGGACGATAGAGCAAGGCACCTTTCCAGTGAGAATTCGGGGAAAATTCTATTTTGAAGACACACATTTCTGCCCACTCCGTGTTAAGGAAGTCGATGAGAGAAACTTTAATGGTATCTCTGAAAAGAATGTCAATGCCTCCCCCTGGTCTCCGAACTATATCTACTTTAATCATTCAATAGTTGTCTGAGAGAGCCTGCGTAATAGCAGGTATGGAGCTTGGGTTTAGCCAGGTCTCCGTCAAATGACTAACATCGGACCTAAGCGAAGAGAGAAGCTCCCAACATTCAGTGGCATGTTTCGGTAGGGATCTTACATTGCATAAAAAAGCTCATTGGACACTCTAACATTTCAGGGAAACTACTAGCACAACTTTTATCATTGGTGTTAGAGGCAGGTATCTTTCACGTGTGTACAACAGAGTCTTAGAGAAATAGGGTATCGTGGAAAGACGGACCTTTGAGCAGCGGTACTGGCTTCTGGTGACAGTCGGGCGTGGAAGGGTGCAGACGGGCTTGCCTTTGGCATGCCTGGGGTGCTCCTTCTGCGCACGTCCTCTGCTCGCCCGGCCCATCATCTGCTTTTAAGCCAGGAGGTGCGGCGAACTAGACTGCTACCCTCCTGATGGCAGCGTGCTGGCGGAAATCAGTACAATTAACATGACTTCCTCCGCACAATCAGGGGAACCTGCGGTGGGCCGGGAAGTCAACTGACTAAGACAAGGGGAGTTTTAAAAAGTAGGCAGAACAATCCCGGCTATTTA
This sequence comes from Calotriton arnoldi, assembly GCA_963921515.1. Lineage (NCBI taxonomy): Eukaryota > Metazoa > Chordata > Amphibia > Caudata > Salamandridae > Calotriton > Calotriton arnoldi. Next base: position 98,175 of record CAWUFW010001977.1, read on the forward strand.
AAAACATACAGTATTTGCAAATAAGGAAAAACTGAGCGAAGCACAGAGCACCAGTTCCCATTTGTACTGACTGCTGCGCGCCTGGCCTGTCAAATAAGTTTTGTCAATGTCTTTTTGCTTTGACTTCTTTTGTATGAAAACCAATAAAATAAATGTAAACCTAAAATGTGTGAAGGTTTTTAAATTGTAATTATGCTAAATTTGTGCATGCCATCAATCCTTATTGGTATTTAATTAGACCATCTGATTATAAGGACATGATTTGTTAGATTGTTGTTATGAACTGAGTAAAAAATTAATTCATTGCTATGTAGTCTGCCTCTGCTATTTAAAAAAAGTCTCAGACATTAAATAAAAATAAGATCTTACAAGACAATACAAAATAACGAAATGGGCAAACAATATGCAGAGATGGGGAGCGTGGTCAGTACTAAAGCAATGTGGATGATCGAGCATGAAGCCCTAAATCCAGACTCCCTTTATCCCCTTTAAGATCTAGTAAAATGGATCCCTTTCATCTAACATTGCACTAAATGCCTTTGTAAACAACTCCGGCATGCTCTGAATCCTCAAAGATGTCCATAACACGAAGAAAGGTCAGAGGAATGAGCTGATCACATTGAGAGTAGGCCCAAAGCAAGAGGCAGCCATCTTGAAAAAGCAGAGATGCACCTGCGACTTGCACGGCAGCGACCTTATACACTTTTAGGACCCACAGTGAGTGTAGAGTGAAGCAGGTGAGATCCCTCTCACTGAAGTGGGAAGCGAGAGCCAACTGGTGAAAGTCAATGTCTTAAAACCTGAGGGAGTGAGCTAGTGTGCATGTGGTATGCCCCTGTTCTACCACTCCACAGGTGCTGACCCCTCCCATAGGGAGTAGTGAGTGGAGGCCTCAGCCTTCCATGTGCGAACAACTCATAAATCTCATAATCATGAGATCCAAGACACCAATCCTGTAAATCACACATGGGCACGAGCTTGACTATATGCCCAGCAGTGTCTCAGTTTCAGCAAGTTCTAACAATCAATTGGAACCTGGGAGCCGTTGGGAGGGACTAGGGTGGGATAGGAGTGGCACTGCTATCTGCCCCATGGGCACTCTTGTTTGTAATGCTGGTGGTGGATGAATCAAGTCTTCATACTACAGGGACTCTCTGCTCGAGAGACTTGGTTAACACAGCTAAGCACCACATTAAGCATGGCTCTTCATATTACTGTAGCCCTTGAGTGACACAAAGCAATAATGCTGAATCAAGGTAGTCACCTCGATGGATTTATGCAGGGTGCCAGAGAACCTTGCTATATTTTTCAGGAACTCTTTCACACCATAGGCATTCAATAAAGAAAGCAGACACGCCAAAAACCCGGCATGCCCATATATGTTGCTGGAATAACAGGAGGAAAGACATTGGACAACCCCGGAAAGCCACATTAATCCAAACCAAAAGCCAGCTATAATTGTGGCCGCCTTGAAAAGAAGTGACCTTCCATACCTGACTAAAGAGGAATTGATTATTTGCCAAACAAGATTGCAAGATAAACTTATCAAAACGTAGTTACAAGCCGTTAGGGTGGATATGCAATCCATGCTTGCAGAAATATCTGAGACATTCAAGCTAAAAGGAAGAAGGCCAGTACCAACAAGCATGCAATTGCTGAACTCCAGGCTGCAACTGAAGACAAGTGAACTTAGGGGCACAGACAGCGAGGGGATAAAGCAGAAATGCAAAGACCTAGAAGACAGATCATGAAGAGATAATGTACGCACCTTGCAACATCGGAGAATCCATGTTATGTTATGTTATGTTAAAACCACTTCTATAGCGCACGACTCACCCGGGGGCATCTCGGCGCTTGTGTGGCATCCTTGTGTGGCATCCTTTTGTGAACACCTCTTTAAGCACATCATTGGCAATGATAGTTCCTCCGAAATCGGTGTAGTATTAGCACACAGAGTGGGCCATCATGACAGAACCCCATTTTTTGTCCAAAAGATATATTATTATTTCTTAATATATTTTTATTGTTTTCATGTCAACAAATACAAGAAACATTACATTCATGACAAACTCCCACCACCTGTTCTACCCATGGTTAAATCCCATGTACCCGCCAATACAGGAACTATAACTGTGTCTACAGTTCACTACATCATGGGTCCGTCCAGTGGCACGAGTTTGTGCTCAAAGTCTATGATGGATGTATTATTTCCCCTCCCAGTCCGCGTAGAAGGGGAGTCTGCCATGTCCCCTTCTCTTAACCCACATTCGTGCCCCATTCCCCCATATCTTATCATATTTTCTCATGCACCCTCTCCCTTTGTAGACTTCCCTTTCCATTATTCTACACAATTATATTCCTAATTCCCAGTTTTGATGGGTAGGGAGAAGCCCAGATCCCCATCTCTGTGCAATGTCCTGCTTAGCCACCATCCAGTCCAGGTTTACTAACAGTTTCTGGTATCGGAACAACCATACAACCAGTAGTGCCAACCTGGGTTGCAGTTCCAGAGGAAACCCAGTTGCTGCCATCAACAAGTTCCTAACTGTTTCCAAAAAGGTTCAAATACAGGGACAGCTCCATATTGTGTGCAGAAAAGAACCCTCCATTCCACAACCTCTAAGACAGTTTGCGTCTCCAGTCCTACCAGTCTGTAGAGCAGGCTACGCGTATATTATGACCTATGCAGGACCTTGAGCTGGATCAGTCTAAAATTATCTTTTATTGCCACCATTGCAGGGAACTCCATTGCCTTCCACCAATCATCCTCATCTAGCTCCCCCACGTCTTGCTCCCACTTACCCTGTAACGGCAGCAGGGGGGACTGTGTCTCTCTCATTACTATGCCATGGTTCAGTGAGATCAATCTCCTCTATAAACTCCCATCCAGGAGCCTATTTTCTCATGGGGAGCCGTCCTGCATTTCTTCCTCCAGGGACACACATTCCCTGAGGGTATGCCGCAACCGAACACATTGTAACCACTGTGTTTCAGACATCTGATATTCTTGACGTAGATAGGAGAAGGGGACCACCCTATTCGCATCCCACACATCTGCCAGTGTGGACAAGCCAAGGGCGTCCCAACCTTTAAACCTCTGCAGGGCTGCAACTGGCCATAGTCTGAAGCCTTCCCATAAAGGTGTTTTAGGAGTCAGTTGACGACTTCATCCCATTTCCCTGGTTAGTTTCTTCCACGTCCCCATCACCGTTTCTGTTGCTGGGTACGCTGCAGGTGTCAATTTGCCTCCATACAATGCGTGTAGGTAGCTCTTTGCCCCAATTACTACTATGTGTTGTCTAAATGCCGGGTCCTCCCAGTCTGCGTATGCCCAGTCATTCACAATACTCACTTGTGCCGCTTCATAGTACTTCCACACATTCGGAAAGGCAATACCCCCTTTGTATTTCGACCTTTGAAGAACTCTCATGGCTGTTCTGGGTTATCTTCCTGCCAATGGCAGCGTTCGTACTAGTGCATCGACCCTTGCAAAAAAAGGTCTCCAGTATTTTATTGGGGCTTCCTTTGAGAGATAGCAAACTGAAATGAAGGAGGAGACTCTTCGATTGGCAAAATGACAAGAAGCAATTGATTTTGGAGACTGTACAAAGCATCTCTTCCAAGACATCTCCCTAACCACATTAGCCAGGAGGAAGGCTATGTCAGAAATCACCATGGAACTCAGACATACAAGATACAGGTGGGCATATACATTTGTACTAATCTTCACAATTCAATGACTTTATGACTTTGAAAGTTTCAAGAAATAATTTTTACAAATTTTTGATCGAAGAGCAGTATCTCAAGCGACAGATAATGAATTGTTGGATCTAAAACAAGGAAATGGAGGTCTTATATCTTACCTGGCACAGTTTAACAAATTAATAGTGGAAACAGATTGGCCAGAAGCAAAGAGAGCGGCTATTTTCTACAAAGGTCTTCATGAAGAATAAAAGGATGCCTTGGCTCAAATTCCAGAAAGGCCCACAGATGTTTCCAAATTGATTGATCTAGTTCTGCAGATTGATCAGCGACTAAGTGAACGAAGAACTGAAAAAAGAAGGGACTTTCGTCCGCCTCCTCCACGCTTTGATCGAAGTAAAATTGAAGTCATTAAAAATTCTGATTCCAATTCCTCAGAAGAACCTATGCAAATAGGAAGTATTAGAGGTCCCCTTACTAAGGAAGAGAAAGAGAAGAGACGAATTGGGAAGTTGTGTATGTATTGTGGTCAAGCAGGTCATTTCGTAAAAAAATGTCCAAAGAAACTGAAACAAAATAATCAGTTAAAAGAGAAACTCTGCCAGTAAAGGGAGTTGCCCTGGTGGGAGTTTCGCAAAAGACAGCTCCAGAGAAATTACAAGTTGCTAATACTCTTCAATCAGCTTCACCTCATCTCACTATTTCTTTTGAAATGTGATTTGGAAATAAAGTATTTCAAGGAACTTCATTGATGCTAGATTCAGGAGCTACTGGAAACTTTTGTGACATAAATATGCTATAGGGAATGGGTATAAGTTTCCTTAAGAAAGACATTTCTGAATCAGTTTGTGCAGTTGATGGAACAAATTTATCTTCGGGTCCTATCACTGAAGAGACTGAACCAATTGAATTATTGGGAAAAGATGCTCATCGAGAGAAAATCAAATTTAATCGGATTGATGCTCCTCAATTCCAGTTAATTCTGGGGTTACCTTGGTTAACAGAGCATAATCCTGAGATATATTGGGAAAAAAGGACTGTCCGATTGAACTCAAAGTATTGCAGAGAACATTGTTTTCAGCCTTTAAAAGAACAGTCCGAAAGATCGCAAGCACAATTTTTGGCCTCTCAACCGATAATTATTTGCAATATTGAAAGATCAGAAATTCCTCCAGAATATCAAGATTTAGTAAAACATTTTAATAAGGTCGAAGCTGAAAAACTACCACCTCATAGATCTTATGATTGTAAAATTGACCTCGAACCAGGAGCAAATTTACCATGCAGTAGAATTTATGCTCTCACTGAGAAAGAAAATAAATATCTGAAAGAGTACCTTGAGCAATATCTAGCCAATGGTTTTATTTGACCTTCCCAGTCTCCGATGTCATCTCCACTCTTCTTCGCACCCAAGAAGAATGGTGAATTGAGAGCCTGTATTGACTATCGAGCCCTAAATCTGGTCACAGTAAAGAATCGTTATCCGCTTCCTTTGATTACAGTACTTCTTGATCAAGTGAAAGAAGCTAAGATTTTTACTAAATTAGTTCGAGTGGCAGAGGGAGATGAGTGGAAGACAGCTTTTCGGACAAGATTTCGCCTGTATGAATATCAAGTTATGCCCTATGGGTTATGTAATGCCCCAGCTGCATTCCAACATTTCGTTAATGATGTACTGAAAGAATTCTTGGATAGGACAGCGGTTGTCTACATTGATGATATTTTGATATTTTCAAAAAATTTGGAAGAACATAAACAACACGTCAGAGCAATTCTACAGAAACTTTTGGAACACAGTCTATATGTGAAACTTGAAAAATTTGCTTTTCATGTACATAAAGTAGAACGTCTTGGTTTTGTCTTATCGGCTCAAGGAGTTGCTATGGATTCTTCCAAGATTAAAGCGATTTTGGATTGGAGTTCGCCCAGAAGTGTGAAAGTGGTTCAAAGTTTTATTGGATTTGCGAATTTATACCTTCGTTTCATTAAAGATTTTTCTAAGAAAATTGTACCCATCACTAGTCTTCTTCAAAAGGGAGTTTGTTTTCAATGTACAACAGAAGCGGAAGAGGCCTTTCAGTTCCTGAAGGTTGCCTTTACTTCTGCACCTATTTTACTCCATCCGAACCCTGAAGAACCTTTTTATGTGAAGCAGATGCTTCGGATTTGGCTGTTGGCGGCGTATTATCACAGTGTCCTAAAAGTACTGGGCAACTTCATCCCGTAGCCTTTAGGTCTCGGAAATTAACGCCTTGTGAGATAAATTATTCTATTGCGGATAAAGAACTTCTGGCAGTGAAGGATGCCTTCCAAGAATGGCGACATTACTTAATGAAAGCAATGCATGTTGTAACTGTATATACTGACCACAAAAACCTACAATATTTAAAATGTGCTAAAACTCGTTAACTCCTAGACAACTTAGATGGTCCTTATGCTTTGCTGATATTTATTTTACCATCACCTATCAACCAGGATCTTGTAATGGAGCTGATGCTTTTTCCAGAATGAACATTCAACCAATGGATCATGTTGAAGAACATAAAACCATCATCTCAGCTGAAAAGATGGTGGGTACATTACAATTTCCAGATCTAAAAAGAAGGATTCTGGCATCAATGTCTAAGGAAAAGATGGTTGAAAGGTCTCAGGAAAATTCTGAAAGAGAGATAAAAGAAGGCCTTCCATTTTACAAGAATACTCTTTATGTTCCAACTCATGAATTGCAAAACATGATTTTGAAGAATTACCACGAAGATCCTTTAGCTGGTCACAAAAGAATTTCAAAGACTAAAGATGTGATTAACAGAGATTTTTGGTGGCCGGCTATGGACGCTTAAATAATACAATATGTTTTAACCTGTGACAAGTGTCTGCATGGAAAATCTAATCGACAAGCCCCAGAAGGGAAACTTCAACCCCTTCCTATTCCTCCTTATCCTTGACACACTGTTTCCATGGATCTTATTGTAGACTTGACCAACAGTTTAGGTTTTAATACTATCCTAGTTTTGGATGCTCACTTCTCCAAGATGGGTCATTTCATTCCTCTTAAGAAAATTCCTAATGCCTTAGAATTAGCCCAACTTTTTTCACAACACGTTGTTAGAGCTCATGGAATTCCTGTGACCGAGGAACTCAGTTTGTCTCTCATTTCTGGAAAGCATTCATGAAAAGTTGGGGAGTGGATGCCAGATATTCCACCAGCTTTCATCCAGAGACTGATGGACAGACTGAGAGAGTTAATCAAGAACTTGAACAATATTTACAATTATATCTCTTAGATCAGGAAGAAGAGTGGTCGGAGTTGGTTTGGATGGCGGAATTTGCATATAACAATGCAGTTTCCACTAGCCATCCCCTTTTTAGGTCTCGCCTAGGCAGCGCGCCTGCGCTGCTCTAGGAGGGCCTTTAGCTATCGGTCTGCTCCTTTTCAAGCACACTCGTGCTTGTGCTGGCATCCACCTTGCGGGAGCGAGCAGCGGCGCGCGTTCTAATTGAAAACATATGGCTTTGGCGCCGCCGCTGCTCGCTCCCGCAAGGCGGAGGCCAGCACAAGCACGAGTGTGCTTTAAAACAGCTGCTGCTTGTTTCATCATTCCTTCCGTCTGTTTTTCCAATGGACACGTAGTCGGATGATTTATGAACTTTTCTCGGGCTTTACTCTGGTATGGCCACATGATGGCGCCAGCGATCTTCTGATTGTACTCAGCACAGGCTTCACGTTGCATTACTGACTTGAAAAATTATCAAATTGAAAATGCCCGCCTCTGCCTCTGATTTCTGCCTTCTTGGTGTGTGAAGTTGTAAATTATAGAAACTGTGCAAAATTCTATGGAAACGTTTGCGAAGATTGCAACGTTTTTCGCTTTGCCACTTCAACGCCCCGTTATATAAATACTTGCGCCTGAAAATCATGACATCTGTCAAAATGTGTTTCGCACAAATCCTAGTCCTTATGACACCCGTGCGGTTGCCGCCCCGCGAAAGGGGGTGGGGCGACGGTCCCTGCGTTTGCCGCCCAGCTCGCCCATGCCCAAGGCCAGCCCTGGATGGAATGGTTATAATTACAACTGCTGTCGACAACTGTGAATCATGGATGCCTTATTGTAATTGTTGTTAACTGCCAAAATTGATAAAAACTCTAATAAATAAATTCTTTTTTTTTTAAAAACAGCACATTATTTGGGAAGATTTGTAATTGTTTAAGCAATGTAAGGATTGGATTACCAAATTTGTATTAAAGAATGTATATATTTGCCCCCAAAAAAGTCTGATAACTTAAGGCTCTTGCAACATCCTTCACGTGGTGAATTAAATAAATGAAACCCCCAGTTTGAAATAATTCTTACCCTCTAGCATTCATAATGTGGAGCATTGCATGAAACCACCCTTAGTAACTTGGGCTTGTATTTTTAGACTTTAATATCCCCCCTTTCTTTTTTTTTAGGATATCCCACGGCGGACCTTAAGTGTGCATATGTTGCAGTTAACCTGCTACATTGCGGTTGTAATCGCGGTTGTAGCCAATCTGTAGTTTAATAGCCCATGAACCTAATTTTGGGAGAGCCTTTCTTTCTCACCAAGATCTATGTAAGCACTTCATCCTTGAATGATGGCTAATCTTGATTCTGGTCAACATTTAATAGAGAGGGGGAAGAGAACTGTGAGCCTGTGAGTCCCAGCAGTGTGACTGAATTAAATATGATAAAAGGATGCTAGTCTTACATGTGTTGAAGGGTCTGGCCTCTCCGTCTCCTTTTTGCTCGCGCTTCTTGTTTTTTTTTTTCCATTCACTTATTCATCAGCCGCGCGTAGAACTGTTTCCCAGAATCCTTTCTTCGCCTCCGTTTTGGTTTGATTATATCTAGCTCGGCTGCAACATGCTAGGCGGATTCCATGTGTTAGCTAGTGGATGGTTTGTTATATTAAATTACAACTGGAATGTCTAACTAAACCTTTAATCGCTGGACTGGAACACATTTCATCACTTTGATTCGGGTTGGAAAGATTCCAGTGCTGCTAAGCTCTGGTGTTTGTACAGGTCCATGTGCCTGGGAGACCAGATGCCCGGGACAGAGTTTTGAGTTTATCGGCTAATATTACATTTCGAGTGTCCTTGTGCCATGTCTTGGAAGCCCTTCTCCTACACGCTACCAATATTGTGGTCAGTGCACACTCTGTGTCCTCCCGGCCGGGCCTTGTCAGTACGCACTTGCGCAGTGTATGTACCAAGAGTAGCATGTGTGCACGCCCTGTCCGTACCGAAGGCATGGCCCTGCTTATAAGCACTAGGAAGCATATTTAAAATCTGCACCGCACACAGGTTCAGTTCACGCTTCGTTCGGTCCTCCTCCATGCGTCTTCCCCACAAAGAAACCCTAGAAACGAGATTTTAGACAATACAGAAATCTGGGACCAAAGCCTGCAGATTACATCTTTGTGTATCTATCGACTATTTGAAGGAAACCTGTGAATTGGTTATTGAGGCATTTCGGCATCCTTGGTGGAATGCTGGGAAGGAGGTGTTGGGGTTTTCACCCACCTCTAGAACCTCCCAGGGGTGCCTTGGTTGGCAGCCCAGTATGGCTTCCTGGCTTCATTCTTTAGCATGGATTTCACATTTTCCTGGAGTTTGCTCCCCTGTTGACAATCGCATTCATCGGAGGCTTCCTTCAATGATTTTTAGGAACGACGCGTCAGATGTAGGAAGTTTGCGTGCAGAGGACACTGGGACTTCCTTGTGGGTCTGCGGGGCTACGCGTCCCGCCACTGCTCTCCTGAACCCACCTGTGTGCGAGCAGTGCGACCGCCCAGCTGCCAGTGCCTACTCCCACTGAGCTGGCCTGCAAGCAGCTGAAGAGTGTGCGCGTGTCCTGCAACTGCGCCGTTTCTTTGGCGCCTGTCCATGTGCTGCACAAACTATCTTCTTCGTTCCCCTCCCTAAACCACCCCCGCTCCCCCAACACACACCTTCACACCTCCTCCCAGGGCCCCTCAATTCAAATTTACATCTGAATAGGCGATTCCGGTTTCGGAGAGATTGAGGAGGGAACTTGACCTGTGAACACCGACCGACCTCCCTACCCCACCCCCCCACTAACATCAGCAGCAGCAAGGAGGAGGTGACCGATGAGGTCAGTTGCACATCACCTACCATTGGGAGTCACCACTCACCAGTCCATTGGTGACCAGACGTGCAAACCAGGAAATGTCATTTATGTAGCGCTTACTACTCGTGACAAGGCGTCGAAGAGCTGCCGAGGTGCAAATCTTCCTTTTTTCATCAGCCTGTTGAGCAATAGGGGAACCCTGCCCAGCCCTGCTCCTGTGCCGCTTGGGCTGGCCTTCGTTGCATTGTTCTGCTTATTTACAAGGGCACGCAGGGCACTGTTGGCAGCAAGCAATGGAGTAGCAGGAGATCAGTGAGAGACCACTGCCATTTGCATCACCGAGCAGAATAACACAAATAAATAATGACCCAGAGACGCTGCCTAACTCATGCTCCCTGCCACTGGATTCATGTATCCATTAAAAACAAAAGTGTGCGCTGTACACAGCATCCATTGAACATTGTGCAAAGTGTTACACTTCTTAGCCCCTGTCATCACTTACATGTCTTTTATGTATATTTCTTCAGCATTGCAGGCGTTTGGATCCACCTGCCATCCCCTTGAAGCCGAAAATGTAATTATTTTGACACAGGACTGTTGTTGTTTATGCCTGATAACGCCGATTCTTATCTAATTATCTATAAGAACCTTCTGGTCGCCAAGATCTTTTTACCGGTTGAATAGTGTAAAGGAGAGGATCTCATCTGGTTACATAACAGCATTCGTTTTGTCTGAAAGGACCACTGACTCCGAATTCAAGTTTAAGAATTTATTATCGCCAAAAATAACTGAACGTGCAAGCACCTCAACACGAGGTTAAAGAAATAGATGGGCACTAATACAAATAATAACCTACGCAGGAGTCTCATCCGACTCAGAATAAAGAGAATAGAAAGTTCTAGAAGGATCAACCAAGCTATGATTGCTCCAATTTCTACGTTGCTCTTCATTTATCTAAGCAAGCTTTAAATCAATTGCTGTCCCTACACTAACACTTAGTGACATCCCTGCATAACGATTTTCAAAGGCAAGAGTGAATAAAAGGTGTCAGCTGTGAAGACTTCCTCAGAAGTGCAATCACATAGTACCTAAGCTCAGCACTGTCCTCCTCTCTGGTCTCCCCTACCTCTTCTCTGGCCTCCTCCCTCAGGGTACTATCCCTAATACAAAACCCCAATACAATTGTACACGCCTTTGTCACGCCTCCTTGGCCAGGTCTTCTTTCTTGTACTTTTCCATCGAAACGGTTACTTCATCCTGGACGGTTGCGATGACCTTGAGTCCCAGGCACCTTCTCCGCTGAAAGTATCATCCCTAAATTCCATTTCACTCCCCGTACCATGCGCTCCCATCTCTCTAACTTTTGAAAACAAAGAGTTAGTCTTTACTAACGAGACATGTGTCCTTGCACCTGCAACAAGAGATACGTTCAACAGAAACCTTCTACTGTGCTAATTAAATCTACCGTTTGTGCCCAGAGAGCCTTACCAAGAGAAACTTTTCTCTGCCTACAAAATAAGCTAACATAAGAATAAATCAGGCCTTCCCTAAGCATATATGTAGTCAGGCCTTTACATATAACTTTTAAACACACATCTTACTTTTCCCCATAAGCATTTCCATTACAATTCATATGCGAAAATGAATTACATGTGCAACTTTAATATGGTGCACGTTTAAACTACTGCAATTAGATTACACACGAACTAATTTCTCTATGCATTATTTCACACAATTCAATAAGCATTACATTACATGATTATCATAACACAATTATACTGCTGATTCACTTTAATATTAGTGAACTATTCCTTCTTTACTAAACATGCATGAATACACAACTGAATACATACGAATATATGTCTGAATACATGTGGGTGCGGACTATCAGTGATTATGATGCACCCCTACAATTCACAAGAACATTTCGCTCTATCAGTTCCCCCTTTGATGACCCCTGTCATCACATTTTCATTCTACTTTCTTGGAGAAAGAACCGACCTAAACAGAACTTGTTGCCATCTTCCCTGATCTTAGTTTCTCCATGCTCTTGAGCCTTTGATACTGACTGTCCTGCAGTCTTGCCAATCTCATCTCATTTTCCCTCAAAGCTCTCTTGACTCGGCCTGCCCGATACCCCTTGTAGGCCTTGATCGCAATCCACAAGCCAACCACACAACCCACCAAGATAAAGAGAGGTCTCAGAAAGTACCCAAGGAATCCCTTTCCTAGATTCGCAAACCAACCTCCCACTTGACCAAAACCCTTGCCGACCTTTTCCCAGGCCCCCTCTTCGGTCAAATCCGCTATTTTTGTGTGGATTGTAGTGATGTTACTTATATATTTCTCCAGATCCTTGCTACGGTCTGGTATATAAGTGCAGCACTCTTGAACCTTCAACATTTTACAGACTCCGCCCTCTTTTGCCAATAGGACATCCAAAGCAAGGCGATTCTGCAAAACCATTCCCCTTATCGACAACATCTCTCCTTCCACCAACACCAATGACTTTGCTGTATTCATTGAAAATTCATCCACCACAGTCGCCAACCTCCGGATCTTCACATCATTCAAGACTACTCCCAGACTGGGTATCATAGCTCCAAAGATATCTCCCACGACAATTCCTGCACTTGCAGCCCTTCTCGCTCGTGAATGCCCTCCACCTTCAAGAAGATCTAAATCTTCTGTATGGTAAATCTTTGGAAATATTATTGCCAAATAACATGTTCCATACCAATTTGCAGGCAACCTCACATAAGCATTCTTCCCACATACGTAATACACCGTTGGTATCACTTGTACAGGACCTTGGAGAAAATCTTTTGCCACATCTGCCATGGTGAAAACGTGATCACAAGTACTTTGTCCCACTGCTACCTTCTCGTAGTAAGTCTGATAACGCCTTATACACAACTTACCCCTCTGCTCCTTATCTAACGCTATAGGACCATAGCTTCCCCTGGTCTTATGCAACTTTTCTTCCTCTGTCCAATCAGTCCTGTGATGCCCCAAGTCTCGGGAGTGAGTCAGCTTTCTATACCTATCCTCAACCAGATCTACAAACTTTCTCTCTACATCTGACATCAAACAAGTCAGATTGTGTCTGTGTGCGAATGCTGTGTCCAATTCCAAACTCGGTATGAAGTACTTCCTGAGTCTATCTTCCGTCTTATAATATTCATATTTATTCAAATGCTTGTAAGCTGGGACTTCAGGAAGCACTGCGTCGAAATTGGAAAAGAAATACTCAAACTGATCTCTCTCATAAAATAAACTAAGCAAAAGACTACAAGAAATACCATAAGTCAGTGGAAGATGGTGATACCTAATACCCTCGTCCACTGAAGTAGGCAACTGCATACACACATAACAATCTTTCGCATCCATCACATCAACATACTCATACAACAACTTAGCATATGCATTCAACTTAAAATCACCTTTTGATAAATCTACATGTAATCTACGACTTTCTTCTAATAGCAAAGCTCTGTCAGCTGCCCTGTCTACCCCCTTCTGGCTAGGTGTAATAGGTGTAGGTGTCCCTGTCACCCCTTCTACTTCTAGCTCGTGCGAACCAGTATATGAGACTATAACTACTATGATTATAGAAACTATTACACTACTTATAAGGATGCCTACAATCCATTTAGATCTACGATTGGGATCTCCCGGCTCCATGGTTTCGAAAGTTCTCAAAAGTCTTGGTTATAGCAAAGAACCCTGAAAAAGTCTCTGTCCTTTATTTGTGACTTGCTTAACCAGCTCGAGCAACCATGAAATCTCCGGATTTTCCCTTTTCGATCACAATCTTATTTACACAGTCCAGAAAAAGACTTCCTAGTTTTCGTTCCTCTTCTGTGGAAAGTCCCTAAGTTTACTCTTCTTCCACTCGGACCTAGGTTATCTTCTTCTTTTAGACTTTTATTTACAGTTTATAGTTGATCCACAATAAGATCCTCATTGAGCAATACCAGAACGTGATACAAAAGTTCAAGACGCAAAATCAACACTTCATGCGAAAACGGCTCAACTCCAAAAGGTGGGAATTCGAGTCGATGCAGAACCAAGTTTCGGACTTCACTCAGAAGCAGGGGATTCGGAACCGTGAGGGTCAGTGTTCCTTCTATTTCGAGCCCTGGCAACTGCAGCACCACCTTCACCACCACATTCGGGCTCCGACGGACCACCTGCACTGACCTCAGTCTTCCCGTGCTCACCACCCCCTGCATCAAACACAGTGTAAGTCCACTCAGGGGTAGAGTATCTGCGACAAGGCACTCTTGTTCTCTTTGACCTTCGCCGACTGTCTTGTGCTTGGTCTTCGTCACTTGCTTCCATTTCAGATGCTTCGGACACTGGAGCAAGGTCTCTTTCAGGTGCTAACCTCAGGTTCAGTCGCCTCTGTCTTTCAGGCCAACTTTCTGCACTTCTGTTCGTTCGTCTGCCTTCCCCTTCTATACCCAGTGCACTACTTCCTCTTTCTGCTGAATCTGTCTCTTCTCCGCCCACTGCACCGTTTCTGTCTTCGGTGTCTGATTCAGGGTTCGAACTGTGGAAACCCCCTTCAGCTTGCTCTAGTGCACCACCAGCTGTGTCAGCGACCCTTACAGCTTGACTTGTCCTCTCATGTGGCCCTGCCACATCAGCTGGATTTTCATTTACGAGAGGAGCTGTTTCTTCCAAGGGTGCTGAAACTCTGCGGGTATGGGAGGCATGCACCCAGTTCGGCAATCCTCCACACTTCACTGCTGTGTTCGTGATAAGTATCACCTGATACGGGCCACGCCAGCGGGCATCCAAGCAACTCTTCCTCACGTGCTTCCGGACGAGCACCCAGTCTCCGGGACACAAGTCGTGGCACAGATCACTCGAGGCTGGGACCACTGCTGCTTGCACCTGCTGGGATACAGAACGGACCACATCAGAGAGTCCTTTACAATAATCGAGAATCAAATCATCAGTGATGCTTATCAAGGCTGTAGCTGGTACTGCTGGCAATCTCATTGCCCTTCCCATTAGGATTTCGTGGGGGGACAACCCGGTCTTTCTGTCTGGGACACTTCGCATGCTCATCAGCACGAGCGGCAAAGCGTCGGGCCATTTCAGGGACGTCGAAGAACACATTTTTGCCATCCGGGCCTTCAAAGTTCCATTAACTTGTTCCACCATCCCAGAAGCCTCTGGTCTGTAACTACAGTGGAGCCTCTGGTCAATGTTCAATGCAGCACAAAGTAACTTCATGATTTCACTGTGGAAGTGCCTTCCTCTATCTGATTCCAAAGAGGTCGGGATCCCGAATCTAGGGATGAGCTCCCTCAACAATAACTTAGCCACTGTGAGAGTGTCACACCTGCGTGTTGGGTAAGCCTCCACCCACCGTGAGAATACACATACCAGCACTAAAATGTACCTCAACCCATTACACTTAGGCATTTCCACAAAGTCGAGCTGTATTCTGTTGAAAGGCCCACCTGACCTTCCAATGTGACTCAATGTAACTACAGTTTTCTTTCCAGCGTTCATCTGCTGACACGTAACACACCTCTGACATACCGTCTCAGCCATTGCTCGGAAACGTGGGTTATACCACGTCTGTCTAAACACTCTCATCATTGCGTCTCTACCAAGGTGTGCCTGTCCATGTATCAGTCTTGCCATCGGACTCAACAATTCTTCAGGCAACACGGCTCTCCCATCGTTGGATACCCACACATCCACATCTCCTTTCTCACAACCTGCTTTGATCCATCCCTCTCTCTCTTGGTCTGAAACTTCATCCTGCAATCGCTTAAGCTCTTCCCAAGTGTCTGCCATGGCCAACATTATGCTGAGCTCGGTTCCTTCTTGGCTCTCCCCTGCGTATCTATCTGTGAATATGCATCCTTGTTCTGCACAGAAGCGGGCGACCTCGTCCGCGTAATTATTACCCAATGACACAAAGTCCTCCCCTTTCCCATGGGCGGAACACTTTACAACAGCAATTTCTTTCGGATGCTGTAGTGCATCCAACAGTTGTCTTACATATTCTCCATTCCGAATGGGTGAGCCAGATGATGTCAAAAATCCCCTCCGAGACCATAACTGCCCGAAGTCGTGCACCACGCCAAACCCATATTGGCTGTCTGTGTAAATCGTGATTCGAATTCGATCAGCGGCCAAACAGGCACGGGTCAAGGCAATGATCTCAGCTACCTGCGCTGAACGTACTCCTTCTAGGCAAGCAGCCTCGACCACTCCTGAAATGGTACATACAGCAAACGCTGCTCTCAATTGCCCCACACTGTCTCTTAAGCATGAACCATCGACAAAGAAAATTTCATCTGGGTCAGCCAATGGTTCATCGACAATGTCAGGTCTCGGTTTGGTGCAAAGCTCGGTCACATCGAGACAATCATGGTCCGCACAATCTTCATCATCCGTGTTCGGTGTAGGCATCAATGTCGCAGGGTTCAAGACAGAGCACCTTTTCAGAGTCACATTCTCTGCGGCAAGTATGACTTGCTCGTACCTCGTTAACCTATTGTTCGTTAGGTGCTGGGTCTTGGTCCTGGTCATCAATAACTCAACCGAATGTGGCACATGTACAGTCAATGGATGTCCCATTACAATGCTTTCACATCTTTCAATGCTGACACCTGTTGCAGCAACGGATCTTAGACATCCGGGCAACGCAGAAGCTACTGGATCTAAAGTAGCTGAAAAATATGCAACTGGTCTACGGACACCTCCATGGTTCTGAGCTAACACTGCTAATGCACATCCTTCCCTCTCATAACAGAACAATGAAAAGGCCTTGTTGTAGTCTGGCATTCCCAGTGCCGGAGCACTGCACAATTCCTCTCTCAGTTTCAGGAATGACATCAAGCACTCCTCGTCCCATGGTACCGGATCACTCACATCCTTGTGTGTAAGCCTCTGCAAAGGCTTTGCTCTCAAGGAGAAACTAGGAATCCACTGTCGACAGTAGCCAACCATTCCCAGGAACATCCTAACTTCTCTCTGTGTGGTGGGTACTGTCATGCTCATTATTGCCTCAATTCGATCCGGTGACACCT
The DNA here is from genome assembly GCA_963921515.1 of Calotriton arnoldi. Taxonomy (NCBI): domain Eukaryota; kingdom Metazoa; phylum Chordata; class Amphibia; order Caudata; family Salamandridae; genus Calotriton; species Calotriton arnoldi. The sequence continues at coordinate 115,051 of CAWUFW010001977.1, forward strand.
TCCTCTTGCCTTTTTCCAATCTGTGTCCCAAGTACTGTACCTCATTCAAACAGTACTGCAGCTTGTTCGGGGACACCTTATGTCCATTCTCTGCTAAGTGGTTCAACAGAGCTACCGTGTCAATTCTGCAAGCATCTTCTGTTTCTGAGGCAATGAGCAAGTCATCTATGTATTGCACGAGAACTGAGTTCTGCAGCAACACAAGACTCTCAAGGTTCTTCTTCAGGATCTGGTTAAAGATCGATGGACTTTCCGTATACCCTTGAGGGATACGACACCATGTTAACACGCGATTTTCCAGCCTGAACGCAAAAAGAAATTGGCTTTCCTCGTGGAGCGGTATCGAAAAGAAGGCTTGACACAAATCGATGACCGTAAACCACTCGGCTTCACATGGGATCTGGAACAATATTACTGAAGGATTCGGTACCACTGGACAACAAGGGACAACTATCGTGTTGACCTTTCGCAGGTCTTGCACGATCCTGTATTTCCCGCTCGGTTTCTGTAGTCCCATAATGGGTGAATTACAGGGGCTACCTCTGATCTCTTTCAAAATGCCTTTCTCTATGAAAGTCTCGATCACAGGTCTTATCCCTGCAATCGTTTCTGGCGACAAGTTGTATTGAGGTGTCCTGGGGAAATCAACGTTCTGTTTCACCTCAATCCGCACTGGTTCAACCCCTCTGATTAGACCTATTTCGTCGCCTGCGAAATCCCACACCACAGATGACACTGCATCTCTCAGATCAGGTGGAAGTTCTTCCACAGTCACCATTGGGTACAGATCTATACAAAGATGCTGATTGGAAATTTTAAAGTCAGCATCGTCATCTCTCGTCTGGACCTCCACTCCCTGAGGCGTACAATAAATCGTGCAGTTCAACTTGCACAACAAATCTCTTCCCAAAAGGCAAACTGGACTCGTATCACGCACTACAAACTGATGTCTAGTTTGGAAGGAACCTATCTTTACTAAGATCGGTTCTGTCAATGGGCTGCTTATTCTTTTATTCGCTACTCCAACGACCTGGATTGATTGTCCCGAGAGGGGTAGGTTAGGGACTACTGCTGATCTTACAGTAGACCGGGTAGCACCAGTATCAACCAAAAGTGTGGCAGGATGACCCTCAATATCTGCCTCCACAAAAGGTCCTCTCTGGTCTACCTCCAAGACCGCTCCAAGCGTGCAGTCTTCCTCCCCCCTCAGGCACCGTCAGGATAAAGGGTCTAAGCAACTCTCGTCATAGTCTTCGAACAGGGGCATCTGTTGGTACTTTCGTATTCCTTGTGTAATCCTTGGAGCCTGGCGAACCTGGGCGTGAGAACTGTATACCCCCCCTTTCATCGTCCTAGGCCTCGTTACTGTGTTAACTACCTCTTGCGCGGGTGCCTGAGCCCCCTCTTCCTCTTCCTGCAACTGGTTAGCTGGGTTCAAAGGACACTCGCGTTTCCAATGTCCGACCTGGCGACAAAGATGACACGCCGTGGTCTTCTTCAGTGTGGCCACGTCCACTCCTGTCTTGGGGTCTACGGGTTTTCCCCTTCCCATGGCTTGCCCATTCTGGTTCCCCTGCAAATTTCCTTGTTTTCTTCCTAAGGTCCCTCCACTAGGCTGACCCTGTGCTGTCTGCATCTGGACAAGCATCAATTTGTCTTTTAGCTTCCGATGTTTTGAGTCCACCTCATCACTACAGTATCTCGCATACCTCAATATTTCATCTAGTGGCTTGTTCTGCCAGCAGATCAAATGGTGCTGTATCATGAGGCTGATTTCCACTCTCAGACCCATTACAAACTTTGAGACAAACTGTCCCATATCCTTGGGGTCCAAGATATCTAACCCACTATACTGTTTAAAAACTTGCAGAAGTCTTTCGTAATATTCATGCACCGTTTCTTTGGGTTCCTGTACAGTCCGATCTATCTTGACCCAATCTATATCTTGGGGTGAAATCTTCAGTTTCAACTATGTAATCACCTGCTCATACTTTTTCATAACTAGGGGTGATGGACCATTTGTAACCGCCTCTCTTTCCGGTTCCGAAGTCGGCCACTCGATAGCGACTTTACAAGCTGTCCACAAATCTCCCGGTACCACTATGTCAAACAAGGTGTTCAAATCAATCCACAATACTTTTGAAATTTTCACAAACCGCTCAACCTGCTTGTACCACTCTACTGGTTTCTCCCTCAGCCGAGGAAAATCATTTGTAAATGCAGCCAAATCACCTCTATTCCACGGCACATGCACGTACCCTCCATTCTGTACTTCCCGTAAAGGAAAATTTCCAACACCCGTCGCCCCCCCTGGAGGCGGCGTTTCCCCCTCAGCTTTCTTTGTTAGTTTCTTCTTGGACCACCTTTCTTCCCATTTGTCCAACAAAATCCATATCCTCATCCCTACGATCAGATCTCTGGTATGTGTCCTTAATCCTGTTAGTCTTTTCTCCTCCAGCTCCTGGTCACTGTACTGTAGTCTATGTGGCCCCTGCAGCGCTTTAGTTTTATTCAAGTCCACCTCATATCTTTTGGCCAATTCCTTCAATCTATCATGTGCCATCCTAGCTTTTCGAGTCACATCTTTTGCTACAAACAGCAGCTCATCTGGTCCATAAATTTCTATCCTTTCCAAGGGCAGACCTCCATCAATCATCTCGTCTACCTCTGCTTTCAATCTCACTACGTCTAGTAACCTTGCCTGTACCGCACTCCTCAGTACATCTCGACAACCCGAGCCATCCCGCTCATCACAGTCACTATTCTGTCCTTGTGACCTATTCCCTTCCCTCATATTCCTGGAACTTGGTCTGTCTTCCGAGATGTTCTGTGCCCTATCTCCTTGCATCCTATCACTTTGGTTTGCCGCTGTTGGTGTCCACATCCTCAAAGCTGACTTGGATTCACGCAAAGACCTTGGTCTTTCTGGTCTCTCCTCTTCTTGTCTAAAGGAAGAGTCTGCAGTAGCCGGTAATGGCGTACTTGTCTCCACTGGCCTGGGGAAATGAACCACTCGTACTCCAAACCCATTCCCACTCTCGCTGGTTACTTCTTCCCTTCCCATCTGTACGGAGCCCCCTTCTCTCACTCGGTCTGGGTCATATATCGGTACTATAGGGCCAATGGTAACCGGAACTGTCAAGGAGTCCGGTAATCTTGTGTTCCCAACAGGAGGCTGTGTTATCATAGACGCCGTTGCCCCTCTGTTCCTGTGGAAATCCTTCCCACTACTCTCATACTAGTCTGATTCTGGCTCCCTTCAATTGTTACTGCTGGGGTCGGCTTTCCCTCTTCTGAGTCTGGATTAAATGGTGGTGGCCTCTCTGCCAACATCCTATCCAACAAGCTGTCATCTAGATCACTGTCGTCCTCATCGATTCTTATTATTTTCCCATTTTGTACTAACAATGGGTACAACTTATCTCCTTCGATCGTTTCCACTCTCCACCTTTTCTCCAATGCATCCCACCTTGCATCTTGAAATGCCCTGACCGATTTCTTCACCCTTTCTTGGCTTCTGTCTTTCTTCCTATCATACGCTGCTCTTATCCACGCATGTTGTGCCTCAAACTGTGTTGGTCTAGGTAGTGGTCGTAAGGAAGCCATTATACTTTTTAGCTGGTACAGCACCTCTAACCTGAAAGTACCATAGCGTGGGAACGACAATTCTCCTTCTGCTTCTGTCATTTTATGCCAATTCTCAAGCCAAATTATAGTATGCATTCCTACATTCTTTGCCATATAATGTGCTGGTGTATCCTCGGGAGGAGCTTCCTCTCCTTCCCGAACAACCACATGTCTATCACCTCTACAAAGTTCCCGTAAAACTTTAAAACATTTCATGATGAATCAACTTTTTATTTGCACTCAAAATGTCAGCTCTTGCTTCTTGATTTCACTCCACCAATACCAGCGCGGCTCACACCAACCGGCCTATCGCAGCGCGGCACTTGTCTGACGTCACTTTTCCTCCGCTCGCAGCAGTTCCCCTCCTTTCTAATTCACTCGTTCTCACTCGCACCTGTCCCAATCATACTCTGAAATAATGTCCGTCCTACCGAACAATTACCTCTCTGACTGTCAGTCTACCAATGACCGATCAGCCTCTTGAGCTTGTTGACCTCAATCTGGCAACCGTCTGTCCGCAAAACGACTGGACAATCGCCTCTAACACACTCGATAGGATTCAATCACTCGATGTTCTGCACACAATAACCTACGACCTGCGTTGGTTATTCACACACTCACTCATGTGTTCCCTATCTTCAGTGGGTCTGTCAATGACGTCTCGTGACCCCCACAACCTCTGGTCAACGTTCTCAACTCTGGGTGTATTCTACACCACAATAAATCTCCCGGTCCCGCGCGCGCTCACGGTCCGGTTCTCAATCACACAACTCTCTTTCCAACTCCGCAAGACATCACACAACAATAAAACACCGCAATCTACCAAACATCACTCTTTTCATACTCACTCTACCACGAACTGCTACTTCCGCCGCACCGTCACTCTCCGTCAGTTTTCCACGACCTCCGACATCCTTCTCCCGCGGTCCTCTGGATCTGCGTCACTCGAGCTCTATGGGGCAACTTAGTCTCCTATCTTGCTCTAGATCTCCCCTTACCATCAAAGGTAACCATCCTACTCTGCTACCAACTGATAACGCCGATTCTTATCTAATTATCTATAAGAACCTTCTGGTCGCCAAGATCTTTTTACCTGTTGAATAGTGTAAAGGAGAGGATCTCATCTGGTTACATAACAGCATTCGTTTTGTCTGAAAGGACCACTGACTCCGAATTCAAGTTTAAGAATTTATTATCGCCAAAAATAACTGAACGTGCAAGCACCTCAACACGAGGTTAAAGAAATAGATGGGCACTAATACAAATAATAACCTACGCAGGAGTCTCACCCGACTCAGAATAAAGAGAATAGAAAGTTCTAGAAGGATCAACCAAGCTATGATTGCTCCAATTTCTACGTTGCTCTTCATTTATCTAAGCAAGCTTTAAATCAATTGCTGTCCCTACACTAACACTTAGTGACATCCCTGCATAACGATTTTCAAAGGCAAGAGTGAATAAAAGGTGTCAGCTGTGAAGACTTCCTCAGAAGTGCAATCACATAGTACCTAAGCTCAGCACTGTCCTCCTCTCTGGTCTCCCCTACCTCTTCTCTGGCCTCCTCCCTCAGGGTACTATCCCTAATACAAAACCCCAATACAATTGTACACGCCTTTGTCACGCCTCCTTGGCCAGGTCTTCTTTCTTGTACTTTTCCATCGAAACGGTTACTTCATCCTGGACGGTTGCGATGACCTTGAGTCCCAGGCACCTTCTCCGCTGAAAGTATCATCCCTAAATTCCATTTCACTCCCCGTACCATGCGCCCCATCTCTCTAACTTTTGAAAACAAAGAGTTAGTCTTTACTAACGAGACATGTGTCCTTGCACCTGCAACAAGAGATACGTTCAACAGAAACCTTCTACTGTGCTAATTAAATCTACCGTTTGTGCCCAGAGAGCCTTACCAAGAGAAACTTTTCTCTGCCTACAAAATAAGCTAACATAAGAATAAATCAGGCCTTCCCTAAGCATATATGTAGTCAGGCCTTTACATATAACTTTTAAACACACATCTTACTTTTCCCCATAAGCATTTCCATTACAATTCATATGCGAAAATGAATTACATGTGCAACTTTAATATGGTGCACGTTTAAACTACTGCAATTAGATTACACACGAACTAATTTCTCTATGCATTATTTCACACAATTCAATAAGCATTACATTACATGATTATCATAACACAATTATACTGCTGATTCACTTTAATATTAGTGAACTATTCCTTCTTTACTAAACATGCATAAATACACAACTGAATACATACGAATATATGTCTGAATACATGTGGGTGCGGACTATCAGTGATTATGATGCACCCCTACAATTCACAAGAACATTTCGCTCTATCATGCCCATAAAATAAGCAAGTCACAGGAGTCTCCATTTTATATTATTTTTGTCTGCGAGAGAGATGGGAGGGAGGGATCCCCAACTGTTTGGTACACATTTAAACCCCCATAAAAATAAAGGGTTGATTTGGCCATACTGTGGGTTGAATCTGTGGTGCTCAACCTACTGAGCTATCTTACATATTGTTCTTAGGTCTTAACCAGGGCCACTGGCATTTCTTGATTCTGCGGCCACAGCATTTTCTGTGTAAGTATAGCAGCACTCTGAGCCTCACCCCTCTCCCAAAACTTGTACCCCAGAGAGTCCGGCGCAAATTCAAGTCGGCATTTCATCACTTAAAAGACTACATCTTCTTGCCTCATAGTAGATGGTGTAACCAGGTGATGGCTGGGCTTCAGTCCGTCTCACATCGGCCGCCAACACCTCGAGTGCGCTTGTGAATAACTTGTTTGAACAGTGAGTCTCTCTCACTGCAGGGTCATGGGGCTCCCAGAAGATTGAGCACTCGCTCTAAACCCTGAGCTCGTGACCGTGAACGGAGACTGCAGAGAGGGAGCAAAGCGTAAAAGGACTGTCTACGCACTGCCAGGTGAGCCTTCTTCTCCCGCAGCACTTTAATGCCAACCTCTCACACTCACCCACGCGTGCGCATGAGAGGCAACAGAAACAGTTCATGAACCCTTGACAAAGCTCGGCTTTCCAATGAGCGATGCTATAGAGAGTTCCTGCAGCTTTCAAAAACATCAGATGTAATGCGATACCCATGCTTTCGGGACAATAGTTAATCTAAATTTAGTAAAAGCAGGACACCTGGCTCTTCTCTCTACGTGGCAGACAGGAGGAACTTCTGAAACAACAAGCATTGAAAATGCAATAGGTCTCGCCTTTGATTAAGTTAAAGCCATTTGCTTTGCTAATGGTATTGTATAGCAAAGCAAATGGCTTTAACTCAATGAAAGGCGAGACCTATTGCATTTTTAATGCTTGTTTCTTATGGTGGGTGGTGGAGAAGGTTAAAAGCAACACAGACAAGGGAGGGTGCGAAGGGTTAAAAACAACAGGGAAAAGTGGGATCGGAAGCGTTAAAAGCAGCATGGACAAGTGGGGTAGGTGGGGTTAAAACCAACATGGACAAATGGGCTGGGAGGGTGTAAAAGCAACACACATAGGGGGTGGAAGAGGTTAAAAGCAACATGGACAAGGGAGGTGGGAGGGGTTAAAAGCAACACAGACAACAAGCAGGGAGAAGGGTTAAAAGCAACAAGGACAACGGAAGGGAAGGGAGTTTAAAGCAACACGAACAATGGGGTAGAGGTTTAAATACAACACAGACACTGGGGGAAGAAGGGTGTTTAAAAGCAACAAGGACAACGGAGGGTGAGAGGGGATTAAAAGCAACACAGAGAATGGGGGTTTGAGGAGGTTAAAATCAAACCAGGAACAACGGGAGAGGGAGGAGATTAAAAGTAACCCAGAAAATGGAGGAAGAAAGGGGTTTAAAAGCAGCATGGACAACAATGGGGAGGGAGGCTATTTAAAGCATGCAACATGGACACTGGTGGGTGGAAGGGAAGAAGCAACACAGACACAAGGTGGGGGGAGACAAGAAGCAACAAGACATGAAGAAGAAAGAAAAATATTTCCTCAAACACAGCGCGAGCAGTGGAAGCACACTAATCAAGATGAAGCAATCAATACTTGGTCCATGCCCCCAACGAAAGAAGAGGAAGCGAAGCCTGCGCCTGACCAATTAGGAGGCAGCAAATAGGAGTGACAATGAAGCCAATGACTGCTAAGCAATGGGTGGGCTCCAAGTCCCTTATTGTATACAATATCTCTAGCAAGCAACAGTGCATGCGCGCTATTTTAGACGAGACATAAAAATAATCCAACCCTCTCCAGTCAATACTTGTTTCATGATATCTGGTTGTGGGCTGAAACCTTTTGCCACACCATTCACTGTATGACCCCTTCAATGTTCTCCAGGTGTGAGAGACTTGAAGCTGCCCTGAGATGAATCACCAGCTGTGTGTATGAGAAAAGCCAAGCAGTGATGTCCTCAGCACGAGGCGCAGAGTCCACGCACTACTACAAAGTGCAGGCATTAGCAGGAGTTGATAGCATTATGTCTCGGTTTTTAGTTGCAGCAGCATTAATCCCCAAATCCATGAATTTTAACCACCAAAAAAATACAATCCTTCACGTGACATTGTGGATCATTATTCCAAGCCCTGACTCACGTATTGCACAGAAAATATTGGTGTACTTCACTACATTCATGGTTTAAATTAGAAAAACAATTATAGTCAGTAAACAGCTATGTTTGATGTAAAATGGAACGAGGCCTATTGGTGGCAAAGTACACAAAATGCATTGAAACGTTTTTAGTTAACGAAGTGTTATGGATAATCCTGGTTATAAATGGCGTGCATGAAATTAACATTCACTGACACTTAGGTTTAAAGTAATCTTGCAACATGTGAACATTATAGTACTTAAGCCTATAACATGTGTGATGTATGTGGTATCATTAGTGCTGTCAGGATCGTACCACAGGGTGGCTCAGTTTTAGTAAAAACGCTCGCCACTGACACTTGCAGTGGTGTGCAAGTCACTAGTTGAAATGTTCACAAAGATAATTCATTCTTGTTTCTTACTGAGACCAGTTAACTGAAATCGTTAAGCTGGTAGTAGTAACTACAATACTTACAAATGACATGAAACACTTGATAAAAATGGTTATTACTATCATTAGGTCTGCATGGAACCTTTAATGCTGCATTTTGCAGGTTTTGTGAGATTAGATCGAAGTCTTAATGCCAATTCATCCGACATTGTCATCATGGCACCCTGATGCTCTGGCCACGCAGCACCTAATTATGTTGTCATGTTCGATCTACATATTTATGAATCGATATGTCCGTGATATCACCAGGGTTATATGTCATTTGCTAATATTTTCTTTGCCGTTAATATTTGTCATTACATTTTTTCGCTTTGGATAATTGATGGGTATGTGATGAATGTTGGTGAATAAGTAGTATTTTAGGATATTTGCTTGTGATTTTAAACACATCCTTGTAAAAAGTGTTTTTCTTAAAGGCCTAGCTATAATAATAATGTCTAATGCGTTCATTCTATTGGGACTTCTGCATTTAATACTGTGTAGTGTTTGAAAAACAACCAATTTTACGTATCTAAAATCTAAAAAAAAATCTAAAATCCGTATTTGTAAAGCGTAAACTACTCACCCTTACGGGTCTCAAGGCGCTGGGGGCCATCATGGAAATTAAGTGAGCTATTGCCCAGAGTCACATGGTGCTGAGCTGCCGCCGCTGTACCAGGGGTAGCACAGACGCAGATACTACTGGATCTACCTTTCAATGTGCATCGAGATGTTTCCAGCCCTGTGAGGTCTAGGGTGTCGGTGGGGTGTCACTGGAGTGGAGGATTCCCTGAAGGAAGATTACTGTGCCTACCAGCTTTCAATGCCCTAGTCTTTATTGTGATTCTGGCTGGCCGCTCTCGCTCGCACCGCCTTACTGTGAACTTCAGTCACTAGCAGCCAGCTACCTTTCTGTTATTCTGAAATATATTTCTATTGAGTTTCTTATTTTGTCTCTTTATTGACCATTTTAAATGAGACATTTTCCCAGGTGAAGGATTGATGGGACCTCAGTACGTTTTGGTGGTCTCAGGCTAGTTGGTGAGTTCTGCAGATACTGCTCTGGGCGCATATGCACTGGACTGTCCACAGCTAAAGGAAGACAGTGGCATGGAACCAGAGAAGGCCAGAGCACTGTCTATTAATCGTTCATTTTTTACACTGACTACACTGCCATATGCCAGACCATGTGGCAGGACTTTGCTAGACTGGTCTTTTAGTACTGGGCACATGCTGGGCTCCAACTCAAAAGTCTTGGGTGTTTGGCAGGCCCTTACTATCTCCCTGTTTGTCTCAATGTGGTCGGATCCCTTTCCAACCCATTACATTCATCCTTTAATTAATTATTAAATACTATCTGGAGCCAGGGATCGGCTCCAACCGCGTGTCGCCTGTAACTTGTGCAATGGATTTCATTGTTATTAACAATTGAAAGAATATTAGAGACAAAGTGCTCGCTGACTAGAAAACTGGGTTCTGAAGGAAAACAGCATTTTTGCAGATATAATGCTGAGGAAAGAAAACTGCATTTTCCTATTATTTCAACTTCACAGGGCAAAGACTGAGGCAGGCACTGACGCACATCGGCGACTTGCTTGTTCTTTGCGAACGTCAGAATCCTGCAAGTCCCCACTTCCGGTGGTTCCCAGCCTTGATTGGTTCTTTTTGGCGCACCACCGGCTGGCGAAGTTTGCACAAGGGTGCACAGGGTCACAGCAGCAAACTGACGTGGGGCGGGGGTATTGGAATAGCACCTATTTCTATGGACCGAGTTAGTAAATGCCTCTCCAATACAGATTTTCTAAGCATGTCTAAAAGGAATGAACTCATCAGAAGTATGTTCATGGAAGAAACGCTGCTGAGGCAGAATATCATGGAGGCAAGTCTACTCGACCTCTCCTCTTCCCTCCACCCCTCCCCCCCACCCTCCATTTACAGTCCATCTGCGCTTCTTCCTGGCCCCAATTGTGCAAGATATGTCTTAGTCACACTTTCACCTCAGGGATGTGTCCCACTGCTATTTACAAGAGTCTTTTTACTAGCAGCCTTATAGGCGTACAAACCAATGCCCTTCGTTTGTGCTCATCAGGCCGTGGTACCCAATAGCCCCCCTTCCCTCAGCTCAGCGGGGGTCCCTGTTCACCTGAGTACCCTCCCAGCACAAAAAGGGCACGCATTAACGCTGCTGTCTTCACTGAAGCTCCAATGACACATTTGCGGGCTCCACTGACGTGATTCCCTTTCCGAGAAATGAGACGCTTGGTGTAAACGCACAAGCTGTTGTATAGAGCAACGGAGTCGTGTCAGGATATCTAACAAGCACGGAATCGAAACCTGTGGCGCGCCGAACGCAGGAATCGAAACCAGTGGTGCGCGCGCACCACAGAGGAGCGGGGGGGCGAGGGAGCCTGCCGTCTGTGCCGCGCGCTAATGCGCATCCTAGACACGGACGGGAATGGGCGGAGCAAAAGTGGGACATGCGCCCGCCTTTGCCCAATTGCGTGCTGTTATTAAAAAAAAAAAAACACGCTACAGCCAATGTGGGCTTCCGAAAGCAAAACCACACGCACGAGCGTGTGGGCAGCTTTCAGAAGCCCATACAAGAGGTCTCGGGCTGTGCGAGAAGTGCTGCGCACTGCAACGCTAGGCCCGAGACCTAAAAAGAACAAATCCACCATCCCATTGTTTATGCCCCCACCCACCCATGTCCATAACAAAAATAAACAATAACAAACCAGCATTACAACAGGCAGGAAGAAGTTGCCAGCATGACCAGGAGAAAAAGACTAGAAGTCTTGATAATTCTTTTTGGATAGGGTCGTTCAATTGTACATATTGTCTTCTTGGTTATATATTTATAACGTAACAAATGTTTATAACACTTTTTTATTAAAACTTTTCAACATGCTGCACAGCAGCCGCAATGCTCTACACCATAGCTTAAAGAAATTGCCAAAGGCAATTGCTCTGGCTAAACACTTTTAAGGTCCCAAAGGCGACACCTATTGGCTATGCCAATGCTTGTTATTTGAATTCAGGAAGACACCCTAATGTTTTGTAGGGAACTCAATCAGTTCCGTTCCTGCTGTAGAGGAACTTAACAAGAGGTTTAGTAAGGCTTATGATTCTGTCAAAAGAAATCTTTTCGACGCTAAGGCTTATTATAAAAAAAATGCTGATAAAAAAAGAAGGGAGAATCCAAATTATAACAAGGGAGATAAGGTATGGCTTTCCACTCGTCATTTACGCTTAAAGGGGAAAAGAAAGTTTCAACCACTATTCTTAGGTCCCTTTACTATCGACAGAATAATCAATCCAGTAACAATTAAGTTTGAATTACCTCCTCAAATAAAATCCATACAGTATTTCATGGCTCTCTCTTAAAAAGAAGTCCTCCGAGTTTGAGGTTAACCGTCTCTCCAGATCCTATAGTTGTAGGTTCCAAACAAGAAATTGAGATGAGCAGAATTTTAGATTAAAAAATTAAGACAGGGAAGATATATTATTTAATGGATTGGAAAGGATTTGGTCCAGAAGAAAGATCTTGGGAGCCATCTCAGAACGTTCACGCCCCAAGGTTGGTAAAGCAGTTTCATCAAGCACATCCTGACAAACCTTCAACGGAGGCTCGTTCTGTGTGAGGTGGTACTGTCAGGAATACAGTGTCCAGCATTAAAACCCACTCATTAAGCAAAGGAAGTTGGAGACCCTGCCTTGTTTTAAGACTCACCCATTTATCAGAAGAAGTTGGAGGTTCCTTCCTCGTTTTCATGTGAGGTTGCGAAAATACCTCTTTTGGGCAGTTTTGAGAATTTTTCTGCAGACTCTCTCAGATTCACGTATTTTTTAGCTCAAGATGGCGGTTCCCGCTTCCAACGATCAGAGTTCTAGTTTTCTTTCTGTTTCAAGATGGCGGTTCCTGTTTTTCATGATCAGCTCTCTAGTTTTCTTCCTCGTGCTGATCTTAACTTGGTCTCAGCGCTCCTTGATGAATGTGCACTTCAACCGTCGGATCTCAGCAAGAACAGTGTCTCGATGTCGCTGTTGTTAAGTGGCAGTTAATTTGTTTTATTGCGCTCAGTCCGCGTCTTATGTGTGCACAAGGCGGGTATGCATAAGAGTTTTAAAACAACTCTTTCTGAGTTTACTCCTGTGAAATTCGGTATTTCCAGAGTGTTCCTTTTAAGTCATTTTGAGAGTAAAGAAGCACAAATGTGAGGAAGAAATATCAACATAGAGAAGGAGGTACTAGTTTTTCTACTGAACCAAGTAAGGCGTAATATAGACATTTATGAATTTTTGTCGATCACTCTGAAGATCCATTATTCATTCGTGAAAGGCCTTAGGAGGAAATTAAGACTCCTTATAAAATTCTTGAATGTACTTTATATCATTTACATCAATTGCTTATTGAACTCACAAAGACATCTACAAGAATTAATGAAGAGATACAGAGACTTTTAAGAGAAGGGAAGAAGGTCATGAAGATTGTACAGATATAGTCATTGGATAAGATGTAGAAACATAGATACATATATATATTTATATTGTGAAGAATAGAGAGAAGCTAGTCTAAAAAGTTAACAGGTACTTGAATGAATGAGAGGCGTGAATGACTAATAGTTTAGACTATGAAAGTTGTTTCTCAGTTGATCGATTATATTTTCTGCAAGTGCCAGAATGTAGAAAAAGAATAGATTTGACAGAACCTATTCAGTGAGAAAGGCGCACCTGACTCTGAAGGCGGTCTCTCTTTTTCTGTCCCATTCCCCTTTCCCCCTCCCTTGTGTTGGATTAGATGTTTTTTTTCTGGTTGGACACGAGAGGGGCGGATTGTAGGAACTCTCTTCTGCTGATGTGGAAACCAGGTACGATTGGTTAATCTGACAGAATCGGACAATATCCCACAATTCTTTGAAAAGACAATAAGCTTGTGCATGACTTGTGCTTGGTGCCGCCCAGACTGCATTACAGCCTGGGCAGAGAGCATGCCCAGGCTCCCATTCCCTGTCTGAGCGAGAAACACGGTGCTCAGACCAATCCAAATGGTTTAGGGGAGCCTGGGTGCTTCCTGGTTGAGGAGCAGAGGAGAGATGGAGGAGAGACACTGCGATCAGGTAAGTGAAATTTGTTTTTCCCCTCTCACCCTCACCACCGCCCCCGTACCATACTGACCGCCACTGTGGAGAACCACAATTGGAATGAGAACTGTGGTATCCCATGTTTATGGCCTATGGGAGAGTACTTAAAGGGGGGGATCATTCTCCTCAGCGGAAGTTATCTTTATTCAAGCACGGTCTAGGAGGAATAGGTTTGAAAGAATTAAAAAAATCTACCTTCTTTAGAAGGTGCAGGTGATATGAATATTTTTGACCAAGCTATTAAAAGAATGAGCATTCACTTTGGAAGGAAAATTAATACCGTGATGGAGCGATATAAATTTTATTCCTGTGCTCACAAAGAGGATGAGTCAATTGAAGACTATGTGTTTAATTTACAGTGATTAGCAGGGTCCTGTGAATTTGAAACAATTACATGTGAACAAGTCTGGTGGGAGCATATTATGATGAACACGAAAAGTAAGAAAATTCAGAAAAAACTATCGGCAGGAACAGAATCTTCATTACGTGCTATTATAAACATTGCCATGGGTATTGAGCAATCTAAAAAGTTTGTAAATGAAATTAGGGGCCAAAATATTAAGTCTCTGGATACTTGTTCAAATGTCAGTATTGTGAGAAGTCCTACTTACTCTAAGAACATGAAAGACTTTGAGCATAAAAGCAATGAGAGAAAGAAAGGTATCAATTGCTTTAGATGCAGAAGATCATATCATTTGAGAAATTTCAAGGAATGTCTGGCATTGCATAACGTTTGCATTAAATGGGGGCACTTTGGCAGAGTGTGTACAGTTGTTTTATCTCAGAAGGTTAATTATTTCACTTATGATGAGAGGGGAGAGGATTCTGTAGATTTCAATTTTATTCTATATTTGAAAGACAAGCAATGTAGGTTCTCCCAAATGTATGTTGCCCATTGATGGTAAACGAGTATCAATGAAGTTAGATTCTTTTAGTTAGTATAGCAACGTAGAAAAGGCATTATTTACAAATACATGGGGTGACAAGAAATTCCTTCCTTCTGATATACAACTTGGTGGATACTTTGGTCACAAAATTGATTTGGAGGGTGTGTAGTACAAACTATGCAGGACCTTGAGGTGGATCAGTCTAAGTGGACAGATTTGAAATTTGAGGGAAGAAGAACAAGGGAAAGATATATCTAGAAACCTCATCAACAGGAAATGGGAATAAAATTGGATCTGAATGCTTCGCCACCTGTTTATGCAATAACATTAGATCAAGAAAAAGAGGATTTTGTATCAAAAATATGTACATCTTTCCCCAGTTTGTTTCAAGACAGATTGGAAAAATATGTGGGATTCAAGCATAAGATTATCCTGAATAAAGGAGTGGTACCTGTGAGGCACAAGGTAAGGAATGTCCCCTTAGCATATCATTCCAAACAAACAAATGTGGGATGATTTGTGTGAAAACAAAATTATTGAACCCTTTGAATCTTTTCCATGGGTGTCTCCCGTGGTCATTTCAAGGAAGGGGTCTGGTGAATTGCACCTATGTGTAGATTTGTGCAGCCTCAATAGTGAAATTCGGGTAGATAGACACCCTCTTCTGAATCTCCATTAACTAGTCTCCACTCTTACTGGAGCAACTGTTGTTTTCACTGTTGATTTAGCAAGAGTATACCACCAGGTGGTATTATACATGGATTTCAAACATTTAACAGCGTTTGTGACCCCTGAAGGGATGTTTCAGTACTCATGGATGCCCTTTGGTTTACCAAATGCTGCTTCGGTATTTCAAAGCCTAATGAAAAACATGCTGGAAGGTGTTGTGGGGGTGGTTACATTTTAAGACAATATATTAGTTTTTGGGAAAAGCTAAGAGGAACATGATAGGAACTTGCATAAGGTATTGGAAAGATTGCAGAGCAAAGGTTTAAAAATGAAACTTTCCAAAGGTAATTTCAGGCAGGATAAAGTTGAGTATTTAGGTCATGACATTTCGAAAGAATGCATTAGACATAACCATGTGAAGGCAATTTTAATTTTGCTCCTACATCTAAAGATCAATTATTATCCTTTGCAGGGTTGACTAATTTTATGAGAAGTTTGTGCAGGAGTATCCACCAAAGTACATCCCCTTAGAGAAATGTAAAAAAAAAAAAAAAAAAAACAAGTATGAGTGGGTCGTAATCAACAGGAGATTTTTGAAATGTTGGAGAGAGATTGTTGGAACACCTTTCGTAAAATCACATGTTGTTGGTATAGAGTGTGTTGTGGCGGTGGATGCCATTAGTGTTGGATCTGGTGCTGTATTAAAGCTGCAAAGACAAGAATAAAGAACGAGTGATATCTTATGCTTCTAGATCGTTGTAGGATTCCGAGTGCAATTATGCCACAATTGAGAAGGAGTTATTAGCTTGGCCCAGGGTGTTTAAGATTTTTGACAATTTTGTGGGGGACAAAGTTTGTGTTAAGAACATACCACAAACCTTTGGGGAACATTTTGTCCGTGAGGGTGGGAGAGTGTTAATGGCATTTTTAGAAAGATTAGCGGCCACGTTGCAAGAGTACCGATGTGTAGTAGAGTAATTTCATAGTCAAATTAATGTGCATGCGGATTGTATCTCATTTTCCATTGATGGGTGAGGAAAGATTTGGAGAGTAGTTGAAGTGTGTTGTGGTGAACACTGTGGATGCTGTGAATGTGTGGGGTGGAGATGATGATTATAACTGAGAAAAATTGTGTAACTCTGTGCTTAATGATCATGTTTTGCATCTGGTTCAGGATTATTTGGTCAAAGGATGGCCAGAGGAAGAAATGTTGAGTGGGGATTTGACACCTTTTTCAAGGGATGAGTTGATGGTCTCTGATTGAATTGTCATTAGAGGTGACAAGATTGTTCCTTCACTCAACTTAAGGAAGCGGGTTTTTCTGTCAGCACATGACGTTCTCATGGGAATGTCCACCACTAAAAGGAGAATCTGTGAGTTGATGGTATGCTTGACAACTGAGGAATTGATATTTCTGGACAGTTCAGGTTTTTACAGAGTAAGAAGGCATATGTAATTGTGTTAATTGACTATTTTATGAATTCACCAGAGCTAAAAATGGTAACATGTTATAGAATTTTTGGATGATGTTTTTTGTCATGAATGGATATTAGAGAAGTTAGAGTCGGACAATCGTCCCCAATTTGTAAGTAAAGAGTTGTATATCTTCTTAACAAGATGTGGAATGTCACATAAAAGAGTGTCAAATTATCACCCTCAAGCCAAAGTTCCAGTGGAATGCTTTAATAGGATCATTAAGAAATCTCTTCAATTGGCTATGAAGAGTGGATTGTCTTGGAAGAAAGCTCTATAGGCTAAGCTTTTGACATATAGGACGTCTCCTAATTTGTTTAATTGGATGTCTCCATTTGAAATATTGTGAGGAGGAAACTTGGTTTGATGTTGATGCCTTGGATGTTTAGGGGGAAGAATGTGGATGATGTTGACATTGATTTTTCTAAGCTCAGGAAGCGTGTGGAGATATAGCAGAAGAAAATGAAAACTAAAAAGATCAGAAAACAGGGGGAGAAAGAGGGATACGCTAGGTCCACCCTCCTAATATAATCATAAGCCCACAAAAATCCAAAGTCTCGGATAAAGAACCTAGCCAATTTGTACAAAATAGGTTTTCCGCTCAGTGAGAGTCAGAAAAAAAGCAAGAAAGGAAAAATGTCCTTTCTTGAGTCCCCTCACTCACCAGGGTTTCCCCACGGTGACATGCTTCATCATAGGGGCATCCCAACCCGCTGCGGGTTGGGGCGTGCTACGACTTGCGACACTACGTAGGAGCACTTATTGTGAGTGACTATGTGTAGTGCGGTGTTGAGAGTGGAGTGGGTGAATTAAAAATATCTAGTTAGTGGGCGAAATAGATTTATTCTGGCTCCTAGCCGATATATTAAAAACGGGGTCGGTCTCTAGGGTTCCTGTCTGCAATGGGTCAGGGGTCCCTAGTGGACGTCAACTAGTTTTGAGCTTCCCCAGTGCTCTTCTTCAGGACAAACCGGGTCCAGCCCTGTATTGTACCACTCCTAAAGTGACCTAAAATAGGGAAAAAGTGGTGCTGCAATTATTAAGCAGGCAAAGTTAATACATACGATCCAATGATCACGTGGTATCTGTAATAGAAATGAAAAACAGCATTATCGAGTACAACCTACTTCATGCGATGTAGGTGAATTCTTGAGACCGCAATGCAACGAAATCACTCATCCATGGTGTCCTCAAAGCTCTCACGTGCTTAACCGTGTACGGTTAAGAAAGCTATACACGCCTTACTCAGACACATCAAGTTGTGACATAGTCAGTGCCTGGTGCAAGTTAAAAACAAAATGTCACCACGTGACATTACCCTTTAAAAACATGACGACCTTACGAAAGTGATTTTTTGTTTGTTGTCGTTCTCATTGTGAGCAATCAAAGGCATGCATGGCCGTTTTATGCCTCTCGTAATTGCCGTGATGGTAATTTATGATGTACGATAAATGATAGAACCGCACCTGGACTGACACAGACAGACAGTACGACGAAAAAACTACATATATGGAGTAAAACATACTGATTAGATAGCAAGATTGTGCTTCATCGTCTCTGAGGGACTGGAGAGGTCTCGGACACTGTGGGAGGAAGCAGGACAAAGCATTGTTGAAAGCTTCGTTGCTAAAGAGAAAGACGGGGCGGGTGCGCTGTGGAGGTTTCCGCTGGCTGCCCTGCCCGTTCCTGAAAGGAATTGACTTACTTGGAGAAAATATCCTCACCGGCGTGTTCACCTGCTTGCCCTCACGACCGCATGTTAGCAAGTCTCTCCCGGGTGCAGGTTTTTAAAAAGGAAGTGTTTCTGCCTGGTCATGCGGTGAAGACTAGAGCGGAAACCTTCACAAAATGGCCGCCGCATTTGACTCAGACCGGTGTCCCTTTTGATGATATCAAAAGGCTTTGTCTACAATAGGTGCCTGTTATGAAAAATGGTTTATGGTTAAAACGAAAGAAAATGAAGGAAACTAAGGGAAAAACTAAGGAAAAAACTAAGGAAAAAACTAAAGAAAAAACTAAAAAAAAACTAAAGAAAAAACAAGAAAAAACTGGGTGTTGGTGAGATTTTTCACATAAAGGGAGAGGGAAAACAATACATACATACAAACAAACGCAGTGTGCCTGACTTTCAGTTTGTAGATTACGAGGGGCTTTTGTATTACTTCTCTCGTAGATAGGGTATGTCTGTTAAAAAGAGGAAGCAGTTATGATTGTCAATGAGGGTTTATCTTAAAAAGGGGCCCATTAGTGTGGCAAAAATGTTTTTTTTTTAGCCCTGACCAAAGGGTTAACAGAAGACCGATAACATAGTAGTGGGTTCCTCTGCGATTTTATCTTGAGAATTGGCCACACGGAATATTGTCATTGAGACCTTGGCTATCAGTACGTAATTTGAACACCCAGCGTTGTTCTTTCTCGAGTAGTCTTTGCTCAAGGTTGTCATTGCCTTTGACATGTTCTAGGACCACCCATTTCATGTCGTTGGGTGTGTGTTGCTTTTCAATAAATTGTGTTGTCATTTTTGTTGTCGCCCGCTTGCACCTGATGTTACTGCGGTGCTCAACAATTCTAGTACTGGCTTTTCTTGTGTTCATCCCTACGTAGTGGAGGTTGCAGGTGCAGGTGATCAGATATACTACCCCTGTGGTGTTGCAATTAGTGAAACTGCGGCGTTCCCAGGTCATTTGATTGTTGAATGCCACTTTCTTGGTGGCTGACGTCAGGTGGCAAACGCTGCAGTTGTTGCATGGGTAATGTCCGACAGGTAAAGTGTGCAGGGTCTTTTGCCCATCAGATTTGGTGTTATTTTTGGGGCGAGTATGGACAAAGTAGTTTTTAAGGTTCTTTCCTTTTCTGTGGCTAAACATAGGTCTTGGTATGTTTAGGTTTGTACTATTCAGTGTCCGCCAGTGTTTTTTGATGATCTTGGTCACCTTGTTTGACGCAATGTTATAGGTGGTTATGCAAATTGGTCTTTTATCTTCTACGGTGTTGTTTTTTTGTCTGGGTTCAAGGAGAGCATCTCTGTGGTTGTTGGCTGCTCTTTTTTTGGCTGTTGAGATTAGGTATTTTGGATAATGTCTTGCCTTTAGTTTCTCTGCTAAGTCTTTTGTTTGGATGTGATAGTCAGCTTTTTCTGTGCAGTTTCGTCTCAGACGCAAGAATTGTCCAAAAGGTAAGTTATCTTTCAATTGCTTTGGGTGGAAGCTGTCGTAGATTAGAAGACAGTTCCTCGCTGTTGGTTTGAAATGTGTGGTTGTAGTCAGACCACCTTGATTTGCCATGATGTTTAGGTCCAGAAAGACCAATTGGGACCTACTCATAGTGCGAGTAAACTTTAAAAAGGGGTCCTGTAGGTTCAGCCAACTGATGAAATTCGTGGCCTCGGTCTCATTGCCTTCCCAGATCACAAGCACATCATCGATGTAACGTTTCCAGAGTTTTAGGTTTTTAATGTGCGGATTTTGGTGGTTTAGTATCTTTTGTGTTTCAAGGTGATGGACGTAGAGTCCTGCCACGCTCGGCGCAAAAGTGCTCCCCATACTGGTGCCGTGCACTTGACGGAATAAGGTGTCTTTGAATCTGAAGTAATTCTCAGTTAAAGCCATCCGGCAACATTCAAGGACTACGTGTCTGGGTGTGTGGTAAACCCATGGGTTTTCGAAGAGTACTTCCTCAAGGATTTGTAAGGTTTCTTTATGCGGTAGACTAGTGTAGAGGCTTTCCACATCAAGCCCAATTAGGATGTTGGTTGTTGGGTTGAATTGTAGGTCTTGTAGGAGGCACAGGACTGCTTTTGTGTCCTGTAGGTACGTGCTAGTACTCTGTATGATGGGTCGTAGGAAAGCGTCGGCAAATTTTGAGAGCGGTTCTAGAATTGACCCAATGCCTGACACTATCGGTCTTCCTGGGGGTTTTTCCATTGATTTGTGGATTTTGGGGATGGTATAGAAGTAAGGGATCGTGGGGTTGTTGTTTTCCAAAAAATCTGCTTCTTTCTTGGTTATCCAATTATTCGCTGTGGATTCTTCCACCAGGTAGGCGATTTCTACGCGTAAGCGTTCCGTCGGGTCTTCCTTGATTTTAGTATAGTTCCTTTCATCTGCCAACAGTTGAAGGCACACTTCACGGTATGCAGTGGTGTTTTGTAGTACTATGGCGCCGCCTTTGTCTGCTGGTTTTTTAGTGACTTTTTTCTCCAATGCCAGCTGTTGTATGGCCTCATGTTCTTTCTTACTTGTGTTGTGGTAAGTTGTGATAGACCTGGGGTCTATTTCAGACACTTCTTTGAGGACTGCTTTTTCAAAAGCCAACAATTCCACTGTAAGACTAGCCGCTGGTGGTGTAAAGTTGGATTTCTTGTGGAGACCTGTGTCGCTCTCCGAGTTATTGGTAGGTAGTTTGTCTTTGAAGAAAACCTGGAGTTTAATTTTCCTGATGAATTCGTTGAGTTCACTGCAGAGTCTGAATTTGTCCAAACTCGGAGTTGGCACAAAACCAAGTCCTTTTTCTAGAACTGATTTTTGTGTTAAAGTTAGGTTGATGTCTGACAAGTTTACCACTAAACTGGGTGGTTGCTGGTTGTTGGGTTGTCCGGTGGGCCCATGCTCCTGGTGTGGCTCCTTGAGGTTTCCAGGGGTTGAGCCCATTGTATTTGCTGGCTTCTTCTGGATTTTCCCCTCTGTGGTCCTTTGCCTCTTCCTAAAAAAGAATGTGTTTGTGGGTCGGTCGGCTGTACTTGATCCCAAAACGTATGTAGTTGCTGTTGGTATGCCTGTTGGTGGAAGGGCGGTGGGCCATAGAAAAAAGGTGGTGGGCCTCCATATGGTGGTGGTCCTTGGTATGTTGGCCAGCCATAATTTTGTCCGCCTCGGTTCCTGAAGCGTCCTCCACGTGGTCGTCTGTTTCTATTTCTGTTGTTTGGATTGTAGCTTCCATCAGAGTGGTCTGAGCCGGTATCAGATCCGTCGCTGTCGGTATTGTATCCCGGGTTTCTCCCTGACGGGATGTATCCTTCCTTGGTGTAGGGGTAGACTTTTTCATGTGAGAAGGATTTCAGGTCCTTCTTAAATTTAGTGTACTTGGTATCCTTTAGGGTTATTTCAAAATCCGTCATTGATTTGTTCAATTCTTCCAGGCGTTTTTTGAGCTCAGTGACCCCTTGGAAAGTTCTTAGGCGGATTTCTAGTGTTTGGATTTCTCCTTTCATCTCTTCTGACAATCGTGCTGCAGTCTTAATTATAAGGACCAGCCAGTCCCTGGTACAGTGCCAGGAAATGAGCGACCAGTCCTTTTTGAAGGTTTTATCTTGCTGAAATATGAAAGGCTCATTGCGTACAATTAATCCTCGTGGGCAGTATTAGATCTTAAATACTCGGTCATCATGATGCCATGTACAAAGGTTTTTATTTGATTCCTTTTTAGTTCAGATAATTCGTCCCAACATTGGCTGGATTCGTCTGAGTCTCTATGTGGTGTCCCTGCTAGGGGGAGCATCGATGCGATTGTTCTTTCGACTTCCTCTTCTGAGAACGTGAGTCCGGTAATCTCAGTCATGTTTGAAGGTCGTGTCACGTGTGACAACTGAATCTATTGACTCCCACAGCTGAGTGCTGTAAATCACAAGATCAGAAAACGGGGGGAGAAAGAGGGATACGCTAGGTCCACCCTCCTAATATAATCATAAGCCCACAAAAATCTGAAGTCTCGGATAAAGAACCTAGCCAATTTGTACAAAATAGGTTTTCCGCTCAGTGAGAGTCAGAAAAAAGCAAGAAAGGAAAAATGTCCTTTCTTGAGTCCCCTCACTCACCAGGGTTTCCCCACGGTGACATGCTTCATCATAGGGGCCATCCCAACCCGCTGCGGGTTGGGGCGTGCTACGACTTGCGACACTACGTAGGAGCACTTATTGTGAGTGACTATGTGTAGTGCGGTGTGTGGAGTGGAGTGGGTGAATTAAAAATATCTAGCTAGTGGGCGAAATAGATTTATTCTGGCTCCTAGCCGATATATTATAAACGGGGTCAGTCTCTAGGGTTCCTGTCTGCAATGGGTCAGGGGTCCCTAGTGGACGTCAACTAGTTTCGAGCTTCCCCAGTGCTCTTCTTTAGGACAAACAGGGTCCAGCCCTGTATTGTACCTCTCCTAAAGTGACCTAAAATAGGGAAAAAGTGGTGCTGCAATTATTAAGCAGCCAACATTAATACATATGATCCAATGATCACGTGGTATCTGTAATAGAAATGAAAAACAGCATTATCGAGTACAACCTACTCCATGCGATGTAGGTGAATTTTTGAGACCGCAATGCAACGAAATCACTCATCCATGTAACCAATCACTCATCCATGGTGTCCTCAAAGCTCTCACGTGCTTAACCGTGTACGGTTAAGAAAGCTATACACATACAGTGTCAAAAACCATAGCTGGTGCGTGGGAACACCCATTGCAATGCCCATGGAAAGCCTACTTGCAGGGCCGGACTGGCTGTAGCAGGCACCAGGCGTTTTCCCAGTGGGCCGGACAAATGGGGGGCGGTTTTCGAGCAGTGGGGGCCGCTTTTGTTACTGGGGGCCGGTTTTGCAGCAGTGCTGCAATATCTGCCCCCAGTAACAAAAGCAGCAGCACTGCTAAAGCGACAGCAGTGCTGCTTCTCACCAGCAACCCCCCTTCAAATCCCCCTAGGCTGTCCAGCAGAATTACCACGGCTGGTTTGTGTTCCCAGTCCGGCCCTGCCTACTTGACATAGAGTTAGGCAACGCAGCGACTTGTGCTGCTTTGTCTTACTCCATATCTATGAGGCCATGCAAAGTCACGCAGGGTGACTTTGCGCCTCCTCATAGATATGATTGAGACGCTTGTGCCGCCGGATCATCAAAAAAAGTGGCACTCCAGCTGCGCAAGCCTCTCAGGAATCAGCCCCAAAATATTTTGTTAGTTCTTTAGGTCTTTCATCATCAAGTGGCTTTGGGAGCTTAGCATATTGACAAATTGCTTGCATACGTTTAACAATTTTCAGAGAAAAGAGAGGTTATGGTCTGTGCATGAAGTGTTGGCAGTTCACCACAAAATCATAGTAGAAAGAAAGGCAACGGGCCCTTAATATTACACTAAAATTTAGAGTAGGAAATGAACAAAGAGAGTGGGGCGAGCATAGGGTGGTAGGTAAGACCAGGGATTATTCGGTAACCACAAAGAGCTTTTTTAATTTAGAGTTTTGTCAATATAGTGTTGTTAGAGGACAAGTTTGTTGGGGCCTTACCAAAGTGTGGATTGAGCCTGTCTGTCTCCTAGGAGATCTGTGAATAGAGCAGCTCCCCAGTCCCAGCCCCACCCCCAGGCCAGCAGACCTAGGACTGCTATTGGGTTTCCCCAGCTCCAAGCAAATCTGAGCCCTCCTCTCACTCTTAAGGCTTTGCTGGGTGCACCCCAAATCATTCTCCTCCATCTTGTGAGTTGCAGCCTACCTGTGCCCCAGATTGCAGTGAGCAGAGTCCAGGAAGTGGTAAGGAGGCAGACTAGTGCTGTCTCTTTCCTAAAAAAAAGTTTAAAAAACGATTTTCCCTACCTGTGATTGCATCATCTTACTTTTTCTTTTAAAATTTCTTTAACTGTCTTTGCCTGTGGTTGTTACAGTTTAAATAGTAGTTTTAACCTGCCAGTGATTGCATAATTTATCCCATGTTTTTGTGTTTAAACTTGTGTTTTTTCCTGCCTGTGACTGCTTCCATTTAACCTGTTGAATTGTGGGATTTGCAGTCCAAACTCTGTAGTTTTTCCCTCTCATTCCCTGTGACTATCAGTTTTTTCCCTCCAAATGTCTCCTTTGCTCTGTGCTAAGATCTGTATGTTAAGCAGTGCACCCCCAGCGACCATCTTGTGTTAACAAGTCAGTGAAACCAGCCCCCCTTCCCTCCTGAGACAGCAGTAATGTGCTGTAAGCTGTTTAAACTGTGTTTAATAGGGACTGTGCACTTCGTTTTTGGCCAGGAGAGGGAGTAAAGTTTTATACAAATAGTGTTGTTAGAGGACAAGTTTGTTGGGGCCTTACCTGCAGAAGTCCAAAGTGTGGATTGAGCCAGTCTGTCTCCTAGGAGATTTCTGAATAGAGAAGCAGCTTCCAACTCCCTGGCCAGCAAACCTTGTCTGAGGTAGCTGGGACCTTATATAGTCTGATATTGTTTGGTACATGTGTACACTGATTGGTGGTTGTATGTGATGTTTCTATTGGATTAGGGTTAGTATCCTCCTTGGTTGGGTATTTGAGGGTTCTGATTGGTTTCTGGGTCTGTGATTCAATCAATGTAGGGTTGGGACTAGGGCTAGGGTTAGTATTTCTATTGGAAGTAGGGACTAGGGCTTCCTGTGTTATTGGTTGTTGGGACTAGAGTGGGACTAGGGCTAGGGTTAGGCCTTTAATTGGAAGTAGCGATTAGGGCTTCTGGTGTTATTGGTTGCTGGACTAGGTGTGGGACTAAGAGTAGGGTTAGGCTTTCTATTGGAAGTAGGGACTAGGGCTTCTTGTGGCATTGGTTGCTTGGACTAGGGTTGAGACTACTGGTAGGGCTAGGGCCTCTATTGAACGTAGAGATCAAGGGATTTTGAAACAGATTGGGTGCTTTGACTAGGGCTAAGTTTGGCTGTAAGGTCCTCGTCTCCTATTGGTTCTAGATTTTAGGGCTAGTGCTGTGATTGGATATTGTTAGGGCTAGGGTTCCCATTGGCTGAAGGGGTCACCTGACTACTAGGGCTATAAACGGCCACGGCTTAGGGCGTCTCAGCTAAGGGTGGAGAGGACAAGGGTGAGTGCCTGTTTGAGCCTGTTAAGGGTGGAGAGGACAAGGGTGAGTGCCTGTTTGAGCCTGTTCGAAACTGGTCGGGACCAGGGCCAGGAAAGCTGCCCATTTTCCCAATTCATTAATACCCACCCTATGTATTTGTCCCTCTGTACATAAGCATTGATTTTCACTATAGATATGTGCCTATCTTCGTGTATTGCTTTGTATGAACATGTACAATAATTATGTTGTTATAAAAACAAAAGAAAAAAAAAATTCTTCTTTGGTCTCCATGTACTTGGATCTGTGTGTCTGTTACTTTTCTCCTGAAAAAGCATATCCAATGCACTACCCTATTTCTCATCCACTACCTCTATCAATATCTTTAATCTGCATATACTTACCTCCTTTATGCATCTATATACTTTCAATGTACTTATGGATCTATATATTTATCACTTTCGTTCTAATTTAGCATCTCCAATGCACTACCCCATTTCTCAGCCTATACTTCCCTCAATATATCTTCTAGCCCAACTTTCTGACTCATCTCAAACTTCTTTCTACTACTCTTTCCAATTCACTACCCTATCTCACCCTATACATCTATCATTATATCCTCTACACCCACTCTCTCATTTATCCCAAACGCCATACCACTACTATGTTCCCCAAAATAACCCTTTCGTGACTCTCTCCTACTCTACCCCTCCTTGCATCTTCTGACACCTCCTTTACTATACCGATCCCCCAAAACAAACCTTTCTAAACTCTTCCCTCTGACTCTTCCCCTCCAAAAACCCTTTTTACTCATCCAAAAGCCTCCTCCTACTGCTATGACCTAAAAAAATAAATCCTTCACTCTTCTATCCCTCCACTATCCTTTTCAATCAAAATAACAGACTAGCATGTTCACTTCTCTAATTCCATATTCCACTATACTAATTCACCACTAATCCGTTATGGGTTCCAGAGTAGCGTGCTACTCGCCAACAAAGTGTTTCAACACCTCATCAGGGTTACAAGCGCTATATAAATGCAAACCTTTTTTCCTTTTTTACCCCTCCCTAGCCCTTCTCAATCCAAATAACTGAATAACATATCCACCACTCAAATTACTTCATATTTCACTATACTAATTTTCAACACTAATCCTTTATGGGTTCCGGAGTAGCCTGCTACTCGCCAGAAAAGCGCTTCAACACCCCATCAGGGGTAACAGGCGCTATATGAATGCAAACCTTTCTTTCCCTTCTATCCCTCCACTATCCTTCTCACTCCAAATAACTGACTAATATCCACCACTCAAATTACTTTCATATTTCACCATACTAATTCACCACTAATCCTTTATGGGTTTCCGGAGTAGCGTGCTACTCGCCAAAAAAGCGATTCAACACCCCATCAGGGGTTAGAAGCGCTATATAAATACAAACCTTCTTTCCTCTTCTATCCTTCTGCTATCCTTCCGAATCCAAATAACTGACTAACATATCCACCACTTAAAATTTACTTGCATGTTTCACTATACTAATTCAACACTAATCCTCTATGGGTCCCGGAGTAGCATGCTACTCGCCGAAAAAGCGCTTTGAAGCCTCGTCAGGGGTAGTAAGCGCTATACAAATGCAATTACAATACAATACAATATAAAATAGTGGGTAGCTTAAATCAAAAATACATTTTAAAAAGTTGTTATTCAGTGGGAAATGCACTGTAGTACATTATGAAACCTCTATTAGTTAATGTACTGCAGAGGTCTGTGTGTAACCAGAGCCACAGAATGAAATTTGGTTGGTGCAGTGGAGAATAGTGACGTGTATTTTTAGTGCTACGAGGTCACAGCCTGTGACAGAAAGCACTGTGAATGTGTAAGTCATTATTTTATGCTTGCATTACACGCATTATAAGATAGACTATTAATTTCATCTTTCCCATTGTGTTAATCACTCAATCCCACACTACAAGTTGATTCATTTTCCAAACCTGCAATCACACACTTTTTTAAATCCTTCAAATGCACATCCTCTTGCATCGCTGCATTCCACTCTTCTTTGCCTAAAGCAACTTCTTCTCTCTCTACCATTACCACTTCTACATCTGCCTCTGTCCCCTGATCAGGTTCATCTACAGGCATTCTAGACAGACAGTCCTAAAAACATTTTTTAAGCCCTTAGCATATTCGATATCGAAATTATATTCTAGCACAGATTACATTCTTGTAGTCACATTTCTGTCAAGTCCTTTCCCCCTTTAAATCAGTGTATTAGCGATTTATGATCAGTCTTAACTTTGAAAGGCAATCCTCACACAAAATACTTGAAATGCTTGATTGCCCAGCAGCACGCTAGAGCCTCTCTCTCATTCACCAAGTATGATGTCTCTGCTTTCTAAAGCCATCTTGAAGCACACCCTACAATCATATTCTGACCATCTTTTTTTTTTTTAAACTCTTTTTATTGAACAAAACAGCAAAAGACACAGCTGCACAGTTATTAGCTTGACATTGGTGGGTTACAACATTGGCATTCCATATGTTTACTTTTACAATTTGAGACATTTCCAATAGTGTGTGTATACCCCTTTTCATTCGGTAAACCTACCAACCTTGCCTCTCTCCTGTCCAGCTCCGCCGCTGGGGACAAGCAGATATCGCCTCTGTATATATTCCATGCCGCCCACTTCCGATCCCATTTTTTGGGGCATCCCGTTTTTAAAGACGTCTTTTTCAGCTATCATGGCCCTGTCCATGTCTGCCACCCATCCTTTTACTGGTGGTGGTTCCTCTATTCCTCATCTTTGAGCTATATTCCGTTTTGCGAGAGCCCATCCCAACGATGCCCATGATTTTTCAGTTTGTGTGAGGTCGGTGGCTTCCAGTATGTTTAATAAACAGAGTTTCAGGGTGGCGTTGAGTTTCCCCCCCCCCGCACTTTCCATTTTTGATGTGATCGCTACCCAGTATGTTTGAATGATTGGGCATTCCCATATCGTGTGAAAGAAGGTTTCCTCATGGGAGCAATTTCATAAGCAATTTGTGTCAGCTCTCCTCTTCATCTTAGCCAGGACTATCGCTGATAGGTAGACTCGTGCAGGGTTTTGAGCTGAATTAGTCTAAGTCTCATGGGAATTACGATTTCCCGGGGTGAGGCGAGTGCATCTCGCCAATCATCGTCCTCTAGGTCACCCAAATCTAGCTCCCATTGTTGTCTTAAACGTATCAGTGGGTCTGGTCGATTGTTAAGCAGTTTTTTGTATGTTAGTGAGATAGCTTTCTTAGGCATAGGGTCCAACAGTAATCTGTCTTCAAGGGGGGATGCTTCGGGTTGCGGGCCGCCCCCCGGTATCACTGTTTTTAGGGCATGGCTAATTTGTATGTATCTAAAGGTTTCAGCTTGTGCAAGCTGATAGTCTTTCTGCAGTGCTGCAAAGGTTACCACTCCATCTTTAGTCCACATGTCCCTCACTTCGGAAATACCTATCAAATCCCACCTGTCGAATCCGGGGCAAGTGCTCAAACGGCCGAGCCGCTCAGCCTCCCAAAGCTGGGTCACTTGTGTGATCTTCCCGTGCCACCCAAGTTTTCTTGTGACTGAGTGCCAAATTTCTATTGTGCGGGCCGTTGGACCGGTGAGTCGTAAGCGTTTAGGATTGGTAAAGAGTGCTCTCCGGTATCCTCCCTGTCCCATTAGCCATCTATCGGTACGAAGGCACAAGTCCATTTGCGGGCCATAGACCCAGCGATTGATGATCGTCATTTGGGATGCCCAATAATAGAGCTTGAGGTCAGGTAGGGCGATCCCGCCATCATACCATCCAGCTGTTAATTTCTGCATGGCGATGCGCGGCGTCTCCCCCCCCCCCCAGAGCAGAGTGCGCACTGCACTCTCAATACTCCCGAAATACGAATCCGGGACCTTGAAAGGGGTGCTTTGCAGTGCGTACAATAAACGGGGCAGCACCAGCATCTGGTATATCGCCGCACGCCCTAAGAGGGTCAGTGGCAGGGCATGCCAGTGTTTAATGTCTGTTCGCAACCGGGCTAGGGGACCCTGTAAGTTGGTGTCGTAAAATCGTGATGCGTCAGTGGCGACATATATTCCCAGGTAGCGACACCCTTCTGTTGCTGTGGGAATGCCGTATTTTTGTGCCAGTCTAGGCTTTTCTCCATGCAATATGTATAGGAGGGATTTAGACCAGTTTATTGTGTAGCCTGAGTGGCTGCCAAAAATTCTAAATATGTGAGGTATACAATGGATAGACGACGACGGCGACGCCATATACAGCAGTATGTCGTTTGCATAGAGGGAAATGTTGTCCTCGTGGTCCTCTGTCCATTTGAGTCCCCGTATCAAGGGGTCACCCCTTACCCATATCGCTAGAGGTTCCAGTTTTAACCCGAATATTAACGGCGACAGGGGCCACCCTTGTCTGGTTCCTCTCCCCAGATGAATTTGCCGCGATGTGTGTTGGTTTACCACTATCTGTGCTTGCGGCTCGGTATATAGGAGCTTAATCCACTTAATGAAAAATTGGAACCAAAACCCATTCTTTCCAATACCGCGAATAGAAAAGACCATTCAATGGTATTAAAAGCCATCTTGGCGTCTAGCGATAGCAGGGCTGCATCTTTACAGATCGTGTCCACCCTGCCCAACACCCTGTGGAGGCGGCGCAGATTTGAGGCAGTGTTTCGCCTGGCATGAAACCTGATTTATCAGGGTGCACCAAATTAGTAATTAGGGGGATGAGTCTGTTGGCTAGCACTTTAGCGAGAATTTTAGCCTCCGCTGTCAGAAGCGAGATAGGTCGATAGGATTTGCAATCCTCTGCCAGTTTACCCTTTTTAGGTATAACCACAATGGTGGCTAGCTGTGTCTCTGCTGGCAAGTGTCCTTTGTTATAGCTATCTAAATACATTTGGCATAGGTGGGGCGTCAATTTTGTTGCCGCCAACTTAAAGAGTTCTATAGGAAGCCCGTTGGGGCCCATGGCCTTTCCCGAGCGAATATCTTGTATTGCTTACTGTACTTCCTCTTCCGTGAGGTCTTCCTCAAAGGGAGTCACGATCAGCCGAGAAGAGAGACCCTTGAACTGGATAGTGGCAAGAAGGTTGCGGGCGTCAAGGGCCATGGATTTCGAAACCGATGTATAGATGGTTTCAAAGTAATCAGCAAATGTCTCTGCTATTTCCCGAGGGTCATTTACGTCTATTCTCTCTTC
Organism: Calotriton arnoldi; assembly: GCA_963921515.1. Taxonomy (NCBI): domain Eukaryota; kingdom Metazoa; phylum Chordata; class Amphibia; order Caudata; family Salamandridae; genus Calotriton; species Calotriton arnoldi. Next base: position 145,874 of record CAWUFW010001977.1, read on the forward strand.
TACCCTTAGTTGGCGAACCCATCTCTGCTCTCTTTTTTCAAGGCATGCCAACGGTTTACCCGTTCGTTCCCCAAGTTCATATATTTTGTGGTATATGGTCTTTTGCCTAGATTTTGCCGCTTCAGCGAGAAGTTGCCTATAGTCTAGCTTTTTAGCCTCCAGCGTCTGTTTAAGGGAGTCATCGATCACCTGAGCTAAGTTCTTTTCTCCCGTTAGGATTTCGTCCTCTAGTTGTTCTAGTCGCTTCATTAGTTCCTTTTTGTGTCCCACCATTAAGGCCAGTGCTTTGCCCCTAATGACGGCCCCATATGCTCCCCATATCGTTTGTGGCAAGGGCACTTAGCCTATGTTTTCATTAAAGTAGAGATCTGTTTCTTTTAGCAATTCTGCCTTAATATGAGGTAGTTTTAGTGCCCATGGGTTGATTGTTAAAGTTGTGCGTTTAGGTTGGACACCTATTTCCATTCTTGCGAGAACTGGGGAGTGGTCTGAGATTCCCCTCGCCAAACATCGGGTCTCGGTGATATCGGGGAGATCCACGGTGTGAGTGAATAAGTAATCTATACGAGATTGGCTATCGTGGGCCCCAGAATAAAAGGTAAATTGAGTGGTGTTGTGGTTAAACTGCCTCCAGATATCGACCAGGCCGAGCGCTGAGAGGAAATCCGCAAGTTTGGACCCCGTAGTTGGGTCCCTTTCGGGGGGGTCGCCGATCCAACAACCCGTCCATTGTTAAATTGAAGTCTCCTCTAATTACTATTGTGCCCACGGGAAGGTCAATGATGAATTTGCTAAGGTCAATTAATGTGGCTTGTTGCAGTGCTGGAGGAACGTATACTGATACTACATTAAGGGGTTTCCCTTCCCATGTGCCTGCAGCCGCTGCAAACCTACCTTGCCCATCTGTCCATGTGTTACTGACCATATAAGGGGAGTTTTTGCGGAGAAGAATGCTAGTCCCCCGGGAACTAGTGATGAATACTGCGTGTGCGATAATTTGGAAACCTCGCCTATGAAGGGCTTTGCACGTATTGCCAATTAGGTGAGTCTCCTGTAGGAACACTATGTCAGGTGCTTGGCGGTTTAAGTACTGGAGGACTATGCCTCTCTTCAACGTGTCGCCCAGTCCGTTCACGTTCCATGTGAGGAACTTTAGATCTTTACTCCCTACACCCATCATAGCGGTATATGTGTGTTACCTGATGCCGATAAGGCGAGGGACTCATAGCTGGGCCATTTTGCCCCGGGCGCGTGCTTTGCGGTAAATATACTGCGCGCCCTGCCATAGGATTTTAGTGTCAGTGTGCCTTGAGCTCTAGCAGGCCTTTCGATTGAGCTGACTCTTGAGCATATATCCTGTGTGACCACCAACTCAATTATCCTCAGTGTGTAGCTGTCTGTATAACCCCAAAAACCACATTGGTATTGCTGTTCCTTGCTGTGCAAACACAAAAACAAAAATATAAACAATTCGATCACACCCCCTCCTCCCAACACCCCCCTCCCTCCTCCCTGCCTCCCTGCATGACGGTGTCCCTTGGCCCGCCTCCCCAACAGTGCAGAGTGCCGTCGCCCACCCAGCCCTATATTGGAGGAGTCGTGGTCTCAACCCACCCCTTCCCCCCCCCGCCACTTACAATCAAACCGAATGCTGCAGGAGACAATATATAAAGTTAGTTTTTACTCATCGACTCCTCTTGTCTGCTGCCGCAGTCCATAATATCACAGTGCTGTCTGCAGATTGTCCCATTATGTTTTACCCTGGTATATTGAGCTCTGAAGGAAATCGGTCCTGGAGCCAGTCTAGCAAGACACGCATGCAATTGTCTCAGTTTCTCATTTGTCCCCGGGAGTGCCTTCGTCCCGTGTGTTCTAGCCATGAGCCCTTTATATTCAGTTCACGAGCCACATTTGGTGTGTTGATCCTTTTCTCCTTGCGCGGGGTCTTGCCGTTTCTGCGTTGTCCCTGGGCGTCGGTCCTGCCGGTCCGGATGTCCCCGTTTCTCCGACACGTCGCCATCCATCCAGCCAGTCACGGACCTCACCTGTCTCCGAGAGAAACCAGCTTTTACCACCATCTTCGACTCTCAGTTTCACCGGAAAGAGCATGGCATATTTTATTTCCCTCTAAAGGAGTGCTGGTTTTACCTCCAGGAAGGAACGTCGTTGCCTTTGTACCTTTGCGGTAAAGTCCTGGAAGAAAGATATTGCACTGTTTTCGTATTTGAGTGGTGGTGTACTCCTAGCGGTTTCAAGAATGTTGTCCCGGTCTCGGAAGTTGAACACCCGTGCCAGGATTGGTCGGGGGGGGGGGGGATGCCCCTGGCTTAGGCCTTACCCCCGGTACGCGGTGGGCTCGCTCAATTGAAAAGTAGTTAGAGAGGTTTTTGGGTTTCAGATATTTAGTTATGAGGGTTTCCACGAATAAATCCATTGTTGGTCCTTCGGCTTTTTCGGGTATGCCTAAAATGCGGACATTGTTGCGTCTCGGCCGTCCCTCATAGTCGTCCAGCTGAGCCGTCAGGGACTCGGTACGGAGTTGTAGGTCAGAGACCTGTTTCTTGAGTGTCGACGTATCTGCAGCCAAGTCCCGGGTGACATCCTCCACCTCTTTGACCCTGGAGTCCATTTTTCTGAGCAGTGGCGGCTGGTGACATTCGAAAGTGGTAGGCGTAAAATTCTTGCTGTACTGCACTGCGGCGAGCGAACCGGAACAACCTACAGGAGGTTCGGGGGGTTCTCCCCCGCGAAACTTTTGAAAAAAGAGTGGATAAATGGTGCATTTTCAAGCAAATTTGAGGAAGCAGGAAGGTTAATAAAGCAATACGATTGAATTATTTATCATTTAAGAAATTGCCAATTTTTATGAATATAGAGGACAATCTTTACGTATGCTGATGTTATCATTTGCCCATACTAACTTTTGAACACACTGATACATTTGTAATGCTTTTAACTATACAATAAATACATTGATTGACTGTGCAGTGCTGTACATCAATATGATGACACTATTTCCTTAAATTAATTTTCTGTTTTCATGCAAGAAACGCCATTTAAAAAAAAAAGTGCAACAGTGACTTCACTACAACATTCTGAATGAGAGAGCCAAGGGGAGTTGTGTGAGGGAGTGAAACCAAGAGGAGCTGCGTGAGGGAGAGTTTGTGCTATATAAAACTGCAAAAAAGGAAAGAAAGAAAGGGCCATAAACACTGCGTCCTCTCTCAGAAGTGAGCACCTGGGCACAGCAGTTACAGGCTTTGGTGCATGCTTCAGGCTGGGGCACCAACACAAGTGTGAGGATTCAAAAACAAAGGACCTTGAACAATACCCCTGAAACAGCATGTACATAGCGCTTAAAGCCACAGAGAAGCCGATTTTTTAAAAGTGTTTAGAGCGACATGGATTAAAATTCCAAATTCATTGCTGGAAGCCCTGAACGAGGGGAGGAAGAGTGAATAAATGAATGCAGACATACATATATATACAGGGGAGAGGATGTGGCGTTACTGCAAGAGCGGTCTACTTTGAAACTAGGGAACCAGGTTCGAGTCTCGGCGTCAGCTCAATATCCTGTGATTCTGGGCAAATCACTTCATCTCCTGGTGCCTAAAAAAAATGAATGTGTCTTTGTTTAATGTAGCGTGCGTGTAAAGCGCTCCAATACCTTCGGGTCAAGGTCACGCTATATAAAACTGCCCAAATATATATATATATATATTTGGCGTTAAACGCTAGCAATATGTCTTCTCAGCACATTTTGGCATACAAAGAAGCATAATACCCTCGTGCTCACCCACGCGGCTTGCAGGCAGTAGACAGATCTTAACAGCAAGCAGTTTAACCCTCTGATCTATCGTACTGTTTGTTTGCTTGGCACAGTGCACTGCCCTTACCACAAGCCCATCCCGCTTCCAAATGTTCTTACTACAACAACAAACATCCGCCTGTAACACATGCCTGGAAGGCAGACAAGATTTTACAGACTCCCTCTCGGCAGGGGTCTTGTGCCCACTCTCCACTAAAGTGCCACAGGGTGACAAATGCCTCCCTAGCTCCTGAATACAACAGCACTTCAGGTCTTTAAAGCGTGCCCCAGCCCCCTCGGCACACATGGAAGGCCATAATGGCCTACTTCTGAGCGACGGACCCCCAGGAAAAGCAACAGGAGTAAATAAGGCCTACACAAAGAGAAGGCGATAAGGAGGTTTAAGTGGTGGAATGTGCCGCCAGAAGAACTGCGCCACAGACACCTCCATAAATTAGCGGCGTAATCCAATCAGATAGAAGTGACAGTAGCAAATCTTTAAGCCTAGGCCTGCTCGTCAGCAGGCAGGCAAAGACAGCGCTGTACCCTTTCGGTATTGAAACCTGATGTGACCAACGACCCTTACCTCGCTCTGAGCCAGAAATCAGCCCCTTTCCCCATCCCTGTTATTGTTGGTACTAACAGACTCCCTAAAACTGTCCACTCGCCTAGACCTCCTGCTCAATACTCCTCTATCAACCTAGCTCCCCCCACCACCAAGGCTCCCCGCCCTCTCTCTTGCATGCTCCTAAACTGCAGATCAGCAGTACAACACGCCACAGACATTGCTGAAGCTCTACTCGCTGAAGAAATTGACATCACTTTCCTCACAGAATCCTGGCTTAATGTCCACTCCACCCCCATTCTTGACATTCTCACCCCTCCAGGGTACAACATCATCAGACAAGACAGGCCAATCAAAACTGGGGGGACTAGCCATCATTCACAAAGCTGGAATACAGATCACCAAACTTAAACCTGCAGAATACCTATCGTTTGAATACCTGGGTGTCGAACTCACTGCCAAGGGCACCTCTCCCATCAAATTCCACACCATCTACCATCCTCCTGGAGAGCGTACCCTTTTCCCCGAAGAACTAACAGACCTAATAACACGTTTCTCCATGACAGACACAAAAGACGTGTTCCTGGGTGACCTCAACATCCACTGGAATGACCCAGAAGACTCCACTGTCCAGAACCTATCCAACCTACTTGAAATATACAATCTCAAACAACTCTGCAATGAACCAACTCACATCAAAGGTGCAACACTGGATGCGATCATTACCAACAATGAACTGGTCTCTCTGAGAGCGATTTCTCCCATTGACTGGTCAGACCACCACCTCATTCTGTTCAAGATAGATGCACTTGTCAGACACCAACCTATTCGTGTTGACAAACCTAAGCACTGGACCAGAAACATCAAAAAAGTCCCTTTACCCGAACTTGAATCCAGGATTCATGCCCATCTACAACCCCAACCCTCATCATGGACGGCCGATGACCTCACTACACACTTTAACTCAAAAAACACATTTTCAGTGAAAAGGCGTCTTTCTTCCGCAACCAACTAGATCTGGTGAAAAACAGACCGAGAGAACTCTTCAACATTGTCAAAAGCCAAACAAACTGCACTCCCTCTAACGAAATCATAGCCACCAAAGAGCGATGTGAAGAAATTGCCACCTTCTTCTCTAATAAAGTCTCAAAAATTGATCAATCCTTCCTCCAAACCGCAAACCCTCCTTCCCTCTTAACCTGCCCCCTTTAACCACCCTTGACCAATCAGAGAGAGTTCTTACCAAGGACAATCAGGTCTGCCTCCAGCTAAAAACAATGCGCATTGGTCCGACTTTGAGCTAATGTCGGAAAACGAGGTCTTCAGTATAATCTCTACCCTAAAACCTTCCTCCCACACGATGGACCCCCTCCCATCCACAATTATAAAAGAACTCAACCACACCATTTCCCCTTTCTGGACAAAAATCATCAATGCCTCTCTCATCTCAGGCTGTGTCCCAGACTCCCTTCAACTAGGACAAATCACACCCATTCTCAAGAAACCAGGGGCCGACCCTAATGATCTTAACAACCTCAGACCTATCTCCAACCTCCCGTTCCTTGCGAAAACATTGGAGAAATGCGTTCTCCACCAACTCAACAAACACATTGATGAGTTCAACCTCATGGTCGTATCAGCAGAATCCACCTCCTATGGCTAACATAGGTAAGTCGGGATTATAGCAGACGTTAGATTTTGGCGAAAACGGCCGTTTTCGCCAAAATCTAACGTCTGCTATAATCCTGTGGGCTGCCTTGTAAATATCGCGATGTGCACATCGGCGATATTTACAACGTAGCCCATCTGGGGTACGCCCAGTAACGCCACTTTGCATCTCATTAGAGATGCAAGGATGGGCGTTGGGGGAAAGGGCGATAGTGCAGGGATTCACGCGATAGCGTAACCTTGCTGATTAGGCGATAGAATTATCGCCGCTTTCCGTCCGAAAACAGACGCTAAAGCGGCGATAATTGTCTATCGCCTCGTTGTTGATATGCCCCAAAGTGATTTGGCCAGAATCACAGGATGTTGAGCGTCTCTGTCGAGACTCGAACCTGGTTCCCCAGTTCCAAGGTCGGCAGTTCTGGCCATGAGCTTGGACCTTTTAAACACTTCTTAATCCTGTTTGCTGGAGTATTGTGGGATTGTTCTTCGGTCTTTGTTTTTTGCTGTGATAAGTCTCTTGCTAGCCTTCTTTTAGGGCCTGGGCTCGTTGAAACTCTACTGCGTGTTACCGTATGGCAAGTGTTAACTATAGCATAGTGAGTTAAAAATCCAGCAAAATGCGTCCAACATCCGAGCTTAATGTACAGTTATTGTGCAAATTATGCCTCAAATGCAAGGTTTGTTCTCTGGTTACGAAATGCTTAGACCATGGTGAACAAATATCCTTCTTTCATATTCCAGCAAAGATCCTGTGCAAAATGTACCGATCTCAAAAAGGATAGTGCAATACGGCATTCAGATGACAGTGCGTATGGTAAACATTTCTGCTGCCTCATGTGAACCCAAAGACAAAAGGCAAGTGCAAGCTAGCATAAAAAAATGCACACCTCAGTACACGCCTGGTAGGATGTCGCAAATAAACAAGATTTGTTCAAAAGAATGTACGGTTAAACATAAATTTTAAGATTAGCGAGATGTTTGGTGAAAAGCTCTTCTTCCTCTACTGCCATTTTCTGAGGCCAACAATGAAACTTGATGTCAGTTAACGCATCGGTCACAGCATTCCAGCTAAAAACGCTTCTCTATGGGAATATGCGAGGCCGCTTGAAGCAGCCAGCCAGAGGCAACGGCGAGGACCCCCTTAACTGTGAAAACAAAGGCTGCACCTAGTGTAGCCAGATAGCCCTGCAGCCTTTCCTCGCCACACTGTGCGCACGCCCCATGATTCCGGGCTCACTTACCATACTTGTTCGCTCCAATCATTCTCTGTGTGTGTGCCGGTGATATGTGGAATACCAAAACTAGCAGTGCAATCGGCTGCTGGTGCGGGACAGGCGCTTGGAGCCACTCACGAAACCAGCTTTTGTCATTTCCTCTGTGGAGCAGGGCCCTGTGACTGCTGCGCACCATTTTACAGCGCCTGACTTTCGCGCGCGCCCTGGCAGCCGGGTCTTCATTTCAGCTAGGCAGCTCCCCTCCCCTAAGTCAATCACAACGCTGCAATGGCAGCGTTGTGATTGGTGGGACAGCCCAGTCGGGCGCCTAATGAAAGGCCATTTTCTCTATGTAGGCTACCTAGAGAAAAGGGAGAGTGCGCATGACTGGTTTGGTCGGCCCCAGAGGGCCGACCAAACAGTCAGGACCCACAACAGTGGGCAAGCCACTACCCCCCTGCCCTCGAGCAGGACCACCCACCCGCCCGCCCCCAACCAGGCACTTCTGCTTTCTCGCAGTGCGAGAAGCAGAAACATAAAATTGTAGTTTTACCATTTTATGTTTCTGCTTCTCGCACTGCGAGAAAGCAGTGGGGTGACGCCCCCACTCCCCAATGGACGTGTCGCCACTGTTTCTGAGGTCTGCCCGGAGTAGCGATATGTCCATGGAGACGGAGTCTATGCAACCGTCTAGTGATGTGCGCACTCCAGTGATCGCCGCCATTACATCGTTGAGTGTGGGGGATTCTTGCTCCGCTGTTTTTTTGCGGGGTTTCTTGCGCTGTGCCTTGACCAGTAGCTGCCTCCTCCTGTGATTTCTGCCAAGCTAATTTATCAATTTTTATGTTGGTGTGAGCCGCGTCCCCTCTTAATTGTCGCCATTGTGACGCCAAGCGCTGCCCTCTCGTCGCTTGGGGTACTCACCGCCGCCTACCAGGGAAATACCCATGTGGCCTGTCTGTTTCCCCCCTCCAGCAAGTCATGGTGCCCCAAACGCGCCCCTAGGTGATTTTGTTTTGTGGTAGCGGGCACGCAGCACCTGGTTGCTGCAGTAGATCTCTGACAATTCAAGTCCAATGGCTGATTACGCCGCTGGTCCTGTGTAGCGCCGCTCACTCTCTCTTTATAGGTTGTACAGAAGTGAATTTGCCCTGGGGGGGGTCCCCGGTTATTTGCGGCCCGATTGTTTCCTCCCCCAGTCCAAAGGTCACTTACCCCTGTGTCTTGGGGGCCAATGCACTCAGTTTCAACTGGGTTCTAATGTAAGCCTGGGTCTTTGTGCCTTTGTTTGATTTTTTGCCCAGGTGCTTCACAGCCCGGGTCTATCCAGGGCCCTGTGTATCTAAGGCCAATATTCCCCCATTGGCGCAGCAGCTGAAGGCAGTGTTTGTGGCATCAGATTATTCCTTTCCCTCTTCTGCTGGCGATTATGTCTGTTGTTTTGCCCCTCCGGTGAGTACGGCACTAGGATGAGTGTTACAAATGCAGGCGTGCCCACGCCGTTGGGCTGCTCTCCACGTCCTGTGGCTTGGACGCAAGACTACGCGGGCCAGCGGCTTCCGTGCAGCCACAGGCTGCGATCTCACGGCACCCGGATTTACACGCTGGCCACTGTCGGGGTCCCGAGGTCGGGTGGTCCTGCTCCCCGCTCGGTCCCCGCGATGTGCACGCCTCGTGCAGCCGGATAGTGTGCAGGATAATCGGCTAAGGGGACGGTCGGGGCCGGAGCCGCGCTAGCGTGCAGCCATTCTTCCCGGCAATTGGCCACGCCCCCCATTCTGACCATCTTTGATTTATATCAACACAGCTCCTATATCAACACTGCTTGCATCAGTTATTATGTAAGTCTTGGCAGTAGCATCAAAATGCCCCAATGTAGGGCTTGCAAATTTCCCTCTTTATCTTGTCCCACAATTCTTGTCCCAACTGAAGATATTTTTTTTCATTAACAGTCTCAACGGTTCAACTATTTCAGTAAAATTGGCTACAAACTTGGAACAGTATTTTGCCAAACTTAAGAATGATTTAAGCTGATCTTTACAAACCGGTTTAGGTGCTTCCAGCACCGCCATCACTATATTTTTCTTTGGTCAAATGCCCTCTTTGAACATTTCATGTCCCAGGTACGTTACTCTGAATTTTCTTAATTGGCATTTTTCCTTCTTTGTCATTAAACCACACTTTCTCAAACGTTCCATCACCTGTTCTATCAAGTCATCAAGCTCTTTTCTCTTCTTCCCCACTATTAAGATGTTGCTCTGAAAACATAATCTTTTAATCCATCAAATATGCACTGAGGCTGAAGCAAGACCAAAAGGCATCCTGCAATAACAATAGACTCCCAGGTCTGGAACTTTCATGAAGATTAATTTGATGATACGCAGCAGACATATCAATGACGCTAACAATTTCACCTCCTCCCAACACTGTCAGCATCTCTGAAATATTCAGAAGAGGTTGCCTATACACCCAAATGTTTCTATTGAGGTCACGCAAGTCGATGCACAGGTGAATCTTACCCTCCTACTTAGGAGCCACCAAATGGGTGCTAGCTACTGTGAAGATTCAATTAGCTCAATTATCTTTTGTTCCAATAACTTATCCAGTTCTTTTTGCAAAGGCTTTTTCATCAGATGTGGGACATTCCTCACTTTGTTAACCACTGGAACGGCACCTTTTTTCAGTACATTTTTATGTGAGAAGACTTTTAGTTTGTCCAGACTCTCCGCAAATACTTTGGGAAATGTTTTCATTAACCTTCCACCATACAACTCAGTAGTGTCTATTTTCTGTGACCACACTTTGTATTTAGACCGGCATAACTGGTTGTTTGGCATTAGGGTTTTTTCCATAGGTATCTTTAGATATCAATGTGTACAAACTTCCTGAGTCTGCCAGTATCCTTACTTCGTGGCTATCTATATGCAGGTTGCAGTGAGTTTTTTCCAACTTGTCTATGCTTTCTTTTACTAATTCTCTTTCCTCTTGAATTGCATTGATCACTTGTTCACTATTATCCAATTCCTCTATGGTAAGTACTATTTTATGTATATTTTCACATGCATAATCAATCTCCTTAACTTTTACGATGCCACCTTTAATTCTGCAAACCTTGACAAAATGACCTCTACATCCACAATTGCGACACACAAAATACCTTGCAGCATACTTAGTGCTAGATGCTAAGTGTCCCGGCGCTTTGCATCGCCCTGGAATTTGATCCTGAAAAAGTAGACTGATTCTGCTCCTTTCCTTTTGACTCCCCTTGTTGTTGGACCTTCTTGTTAGATTACACGTTCTTAAATCTTCTATTGGCACACCTATTTCAGATACCTTTGCCTGATGTTCCTTTACTAATTCACTTAGACTACTTTTGTCCATCTCTTTTATCCACATTTAGGAATGCTTAAGCCCTTTGGCAATTTGTATGGCTTCCTCAAGTATTGGATCTTTGGTAAACATTATTCTTTCACTCTTTTATTATCTGCGCATCGCACTACTTGATCTCTAATCAAAGAATCACTCAAATTTTCAAATTGGCACATCAATGACAATCCTCGCAATGCTGCTATATGGGATGCAATGTCCTCATCTGATTTCTGAGCCCTAGAAAAACACTTATGGCGCTCTCAAACAATATTTACTTTTGCCATAAATTGTGCATCCAATATTTGTAAAGACATCTCCTATACATTAGTGGGCTGCCCATTCCCCATTCCTAAGGAGATTTCAGGCAAATCTTCATATAGCCTGCGCTCTTCAACACCAAGATGGTGGAGCAAAATTGCTTGTCTTCTCACAGGACTTTATCAGCACCAATAGCCAACATAGAGGTGAGAAACAATTTTTCCACTGTTTCCATGTTATTCACGGTTTACCCGGAGTAGCCAGGAATGTAGGAGGTGGAACAAACCCTTGATCAGCCATGTTAGATACACACCAGGATGTAAAATATGCAATGAACTAATCACTCCCTCAACCTGTCAAATGAAATGTACATTAGTGAAAACACTAAACTAATATAACTAGCAAACATAAAAAATTACCACACTAAACTAAAATAAGAAATATAATTTCTAAGGTACATACAATATTACTTAAAATGTGTCTTTTCTTTAGTTGTTGTGCCCAATATACTTTCTGCATTAAGGATGTTTGAATTTGACCATAGAGATGTGCAGTAGCTAAGGTACATTCTTCAGTGGAGTCAGTAAAGCCTGTTGCAGTCAAAGCAGGAGAACAAGAGGCACAGCAGAACAAGAAACTTAGCATTTGAACAGTAAGATTGAGTATTTATGACCAACAGAACGAGGTGTGAATAGTGAAATGCTCCAATGATTGTTTACACACACAAAATTACCTTTCCTTTAGAGTATTCTGATTCCAGAGTGTTTCCTTAACTCATGCCACACGTCTGTTCCCAGTGCTAGATGTTTGCTTTATAAAGCCAACGGACCAATCTATTACTGTCGCCTATGGTATAGAGCGCTTGGTTCACCATGTTGACAGGGAGTTCTGAGCTCTGAACTTGAAATAAGGTGTGCAGCGATTGTTTGATGTGGATATAGGTAAGAAAGTGGACTAGAGGAATGTCAAATTCAGTCATCAAGGCCTCAAACATGCGCTGTTCCCCAGCATAGAATAGATCCAACAGTGTAGAGATACCATGCTCCGCCCAGAGCTCGATATGCAACGAATGGATGACCTAGGGGCTGGCCAGCAGCTCACAATCTGAGATCACTGGGGCATAGTGAGATGTGTGCCTAATGAGCATTCATGAATGTCAAAGACAAACTAGCAAGGTGGATAACAACGGGGGGAACATGTCAATGAGTGTTTTGTGGAAAGAAGCACTGATCTAAGCAACCAGAATTCCAGCCTCTCAAAGTGTATCTTGTCTCTTGTAGTAAGTGGCCAGTCAGCTAGTGTGGCGGTATAACTAGTGTACAAATGCTAAATATCATGTAATGATGCTGTGGGTTGAGGGTATAAGCAGGGGGTCAAACTTTTTTTAATGCCTTGACGCTTAATACGATTTTTGGACAATTTGCCTACAAATGTAATTATGTGAAAATTAATAAAATGTCGTTAAAAAAAGATGCAGAAACCAAACGTTCCAGTACAATTGTTTTTATTTCTATAATTTTCATAAGTATAAAACAATCACCTCAACATTGTGCGAACATAGTGGATCAAACCTACAGCATGTGAGTACATTGAACTTTCTTGAGCCTTCACAATGCATCTGGCTATTTACAGTAGATCAAGTACACAATTTAGGAATCATGAGAGCAAGTCATTGGAAAAATATCTCTTGTATAATAAAATAGGCTTCCCGGCGTCGTTTTCACTCTACTAAAACAAAATTAAAAAGGTGATTTACCTCACTGATCAATGGGACCCAAATGAATGCTGAACAAATGGGAGTGTCCTGTCCTTCTGCTATTACCTTAATGGCGTCTGTAAACAGTTGCACAGTTATTTTCTATCCCTCCAGCTAGTGCACTTCCAAAGCATAGTGTGTAACCACCAACTGCGCAACAGGGATGTCACAACATTTAAACTATCTCCTTTCCCATCCATGGAGCACAGGATTAGTGTAAATCAAATGTACGGGTGGCCCTGGGGCACATGGTTGAGTTCCAAAAGCCATATATTAACGGGAATAAGAGAGGAGTTTTATCTTGGACTTCAGTAAAAATTATAGCATAGAACCAAACCCTGCACTCCTCGCTATGAACAGATTTTAGGATTAAGGGCATTGCCAAATTACTATTGTAAAAGTCAAAAGCTGGAAAGAATGATAGATTACATACTAAGTATAATTGTCAAAAAAAACCTTCCTCTTCTAATCTAACTAAACCTTGACAAGTTGAAATGCTGCACATATATTAGTCACAAATAAAGGCAGCGATTTGCCACCACTTGCAGAAGAACCAAGTTGTGGCAGCAGCTCCGGTGGTCCAGCAAATGCACTACAGATGGGTCTCTCATTTACAAATCTCCCTAAAGTGCAGAGGGCACCTCCTTCGTGAGCCCTGGGTCATCATTCCCTCCTCAGAGACGAGAGAGAAAGCGTCCAGAACTTACAGTCCATAAACCTCGGAGTCCCCGCCACTGGTAACAGACCGAAAACCCAATTTTATACAAACTGGGAGCTACAAGCACAGATCACAGATCAGAACTTCACCGTCATTAACCATGAGAGTCCCAAATAGAGACAGCAGGTTTTAAACCCACCGCCATTAAAACCAAGTCCCCCAAACACTGGCAGCAGGCCAGACATGCCTATTAGAACACAGAACCCCAGGAATGGCTCGCATGTCAGAACCTCACCGTTACTCAAACTGAAAGTCACTGATGCTTGCAGTACAACAACCCTGCCCTGTTAAACCTTAGAGCCTCAGACACTGTTGGAAGACCAGAACATCAGTGCTATTAAAACTGAGCGCCATAAATACCGGCAGCACACAACTGCCCTGCTAATATTGCCCGCTCCCGAGGGCTATACCAGCTGTTAAAGGCCCTGAACCAGAGTTATATGCCCGAGCTTAGCCTATATATAGCCTCACTTCCATGTCTTTTAAATTCACATTTCCGTGCTGAACAAAAGTCTTATTTTAGGACAGGTAAAAATGCAGAGTGTGCCTCCAAAATTGAATTTAGCAGACAGTGCCATAGATTTTGCATCTCCAAGCAGACTGGCGACTGGAACAGATTTCCCATCATTTACTGCAAATCAGGAACTTACAGAGAACGCGCCCGACGGTTGCTCTCCTGTGATTGATTGAAAGTTTGGGCAAGGCTGGAGGGCTACAAGATGTCCCACCATTTTCTGCTAGTGATGCCCATTAGGGTGATCTACGACACACCTGATTACATGGGCTAATTCTTGTTTTCTCTGATGTAATAGGCAAGTTCTTCAGTATTTAACTTACTGCAATATATAATTGGCCCAACTCCGCATTAATTAAAGCATGAAAGCTGTGAAAATAAGCAGATGCGTGGCACTCAGCTAGTGGCTAGAAGAACAACTTACTGTTTTTTAATTCTGCAGATTGAAATGTGGAAAGAGCGTTTCTGATGGCAACCAGGGCAAACTTTCAAAGAGTACTTTTAACAGGCGAATCCCTTACTGGTTTACTCTCTTTTCAATGGTATGTAACGCGTACTTCATCCTGCTAACTAGAACTCAGCAATTCTGCTTTACAGGTGAATACACACTGGGGGGCCTTCAATTTCAATCTGACTAGGCTTTTGTGCTGTGACAGATAAGTTCTACTATTTGGCAACTCAAAGAACCCATGGCACGTCTGACGCCACCCTACGTGCAGGGGAGCCTAGCACGATGCACTCTTTGCTAAAATGGGAGAAGCAATAAGTTATTAAATAAGACAGACAGTGTCTTCATATAAAAATATCTTTGATGGACTTTGCAGATGTAGTCAGGTCAGCCACTTACATGAAAATGATTCTTTAAACATGCCAGGGTACTATTATACCTGCAACTAATGGTTGCATTACAAGGCTTTTGAAAAGTGTTTTGAAGTATGCATCACAGTTGTCCTTTGCATTTTTCCTTTGCAAATTCATCAGTGAGTAGTGCAACTAATATGCATGTTTTAGTCAAAACCTTCCCCTCAGTCAACCACTGTGTGAGTTTTGCACTCTTTAAATTGAGATGTAGAATTTAATTTTTTATCCTTCATGTAGCAGAATCTAAAATATCAGCAGTTTCTAGATTATCTCCCCTAAGAATATGATAATCGTTTATTTAACTGGAAATCTACAAAAAATAATGCACCATAGCTTGAAAGAATACTCTTGAAATGGTGTTTGGAAAAGATGTCATCAAAGCAGTTTTCAAAAAATCAGATTGGAATGTTATCAATTATCAACAAAAGGGAGCAGACTGTACAATTTAACTTTAAGTGGGGTTCGAGGTAAAGCAGCGGAGGAACGTTAAAACATATAGAAATATTTATGTGGGTCTTTGATATTTCACTGCAGTCCGTTTTTGTTGCTTTTTTTCCTCTTGGGCCTGCCAGACATCCCTAGATTCTGCGCTAGAAGGCTTTGCTGCAACAGAATTAACTCAAAAAAGAAGTTCCATTACAGAGAAACAAATCTACTAAATGGAAAAAATTTAACTGGTGGTTTTGCCTCTTTTAAAATATACTTTATCATTTCCACACAAATAAAATATGACTCATACCTGCGAAAGTGATATCAAAAATTCATAATGCATGAGCAGTGTTCAGTGTAAACCGAAAAATATAAAAATAACAAATAAATCCCGCTCCCAATGTCTAAGTAATGTGGTTTTCGTCTTAAAAGTGATCGCTCAACCTACACAACCATCAATTAAAAGTCAAAAAAGGTCAACCCTAAAATTCAAACACATAAAACATGACATAAATCATACAAAGAAGCAGAATAATATTTTTGGTCAACTATTTTCCTGTTACCATTTCTACCAGGTGTTTTAAAAAGAAACATATTAAATTTCTTAAATACAGTATATATTAATTACAGTCACATCTCATGCAGTTGTCTTCTGTACAATGAAATCTTCTCAGTAGTATGACAGGTGTGTACATTCCCATAGGCCTGGTGATGGTGGTGATGCAGAGACTCTAGCATGCTCAAAATGAAGCCAACACACTCATTCAATAACAGCCAAGCTGCTACAAAACAGAGAAAACGAAACAAAGTTGCAACTGTGAAGCAAATGGTTGAATTTACATCACATTTTGGCATCGAAGGTATCTACGTAGTAGTGATGCGATAGATTCGGAGTTACGGTACAGCGGGCAATGGAGGACGACAACGGAACACAACCTAAGGAAGGCACTCCTTTTCAGAGCTACAATGGGGCTTTGTCGTACAGTGAGGCATTTGGTACACAAAGTCACAATTATAGGCGAAGCATTTTTTCACATTGCAGATTGTCTTCCCACAAAAAAAGTTCAGAAATCTCACAGGTGTGAAATACGAATTTGCAATACAAGGATTCCAGTCAGGGAAAATGCTCACCTGGTGAGTTTTTTTAAATATATACTAATATATATATATACATATACACAGTACGTATGGACATTTCTTCTGCAGCTTATTGTGGGTGGAGCTATGAAGACTTGTAATGGATGCATGTATCCCTCAACTAATCAGAGATACTGATTGCTGGAAATTGCCCAAATAATAGTCAAGATTGTGGATCCTACTGTATATTACAAAGGTCGTCAGTCTAGGTTTGTTGTTTAATGAACTACACTCAGAGAGTGGATGCTAACTTTAAAGTCATCCAAAGCTCTGTGACTGAGTATGGCTTATCACCAGAGAAGGGCATCACAGGTTTCAGTAACCAAGTGCAATCGGAGACGGAGGCGGGAGGAAACAACTACTCAGAGAGCAAATCCACCTAAAAGCAGGCCTGGGAAATAAGGTATATCAAAAAGAGTCATGCTTCTCCTCCTGGAAAATCTCTAAAAACAATAATGCATCTTCAACCTATACAAAAGGGTCATAATCTCAGGATGTACAACATGATCTAATCAACAAATGATTCCCCACCACACCCCTGTTTCGGGTAGCATCGGTATACCAACTCTTAAGACACCATGGCAGGAAAAGAATCAATGTTGGAATAAGAACCATGATGACTTGCAGACAGTTGTCCTAGTGGGTCTCAGTCAACTGATTTGAAATAGTAGCAACACATATTCAGGCCTTTTTATATACATCTTGTCCAGCACGTCTCGGTCTTGCTGTTTCTTGTTACTGAAACACAGCTTTCTGCTAACCTGCACAAGATGGTACTCCCGTCAAGGACCATGGGTCCAATTCGTTTGCCTAAGAAATGCATCAATTCATTTACATAATCATTCATCTTAATTACCATAGCCTCTCCCTTCTCTTATACCATCTGCACATGTTCTTGAAACCTTGAAATCTATGAAAGGTTTTGCATTTTCAACCTTATTTTAGGTTCCAGCTCTCAAAGTGAGCTGGTCATATAGATTTGAATGCATACAGTTCTCTCCCTAGCCCACAATTTAGCAATCCAGTTATTGCACCGTTTTGTATAGAAATAAGCTACAAACAAATGTATCCAATTTTTTTTGCCAATTCACCCACTTTAGCCTGATAGTCGGACCTATGCAAACCCTGCTGGCTTCTGCTGATGTTTGAACTTGAGAGACTTCAGTTTGAGTTACAACTTAGAGTTCCTTTATTCACAACTTTCTCTGCCTGTGCTTCAAGAACGGCTTTTCCTCCTCTCCTGTGGGAAAGAGCAGAAAATACAACCACTGGTTAAAACCATCAAACCCACCAGGAAGGATTCTATGATGTACATAACCCAAAGCACATAGCATTACTTGATTTGTTGATCCAGTTTACTGATTCTCTTGTGGCTGTAAATCATGCATATTGACAATGCTAACTCCTTCAGAAGATGGTGCTCATTAAACAAACAAAGCAGATGAAACAACAGTACAGTATTGGATTCGTCTATACCACCTTATCTTACAAAAACTCACGGTGGAAAAATTGCAACATTCTACCATTCCTCGCTGATACACACTGCGTCACCTCTCCCCAAACACAGTATTAGAACCTAAGTTATTGCCACCTGAGCATCAATTTCAAGACGGTGGTACAGCCTGAGATAAGCATCAATCAGTGACCTCTGTCACTGCCAGCGACCCATCAAAGCCCAGTCAGATCAGGACCAAGGGATGGCATACTTCACCCAATTATGACATGGTCAGGTGGGGTGGTAGAATGGTGGTGGGGTTGAGGAGGTTCCAAATCTCTCCCTCCTTGAGCTCTGAAAATCCCTGAGAATTCCACCACCAGCCTGCTGCACACGTGTGTTAAGCTGAAGGAATCCCTGGGCACTCCTTTAGCACTGGTTAGTGGCAGGTGGCTATTACCATCCTTGGACATCAAAGCACCTAAGGTGCACACAAATCCCCGGGGATTCCCTTTCAGACATCTGCTATATTATGCATGTGTGTAATGTCAGCAAAGGAAGCACTAGGATTTCTCTTTAGTCAGGTGGTATGCGCACAGCCCAAGGAAAGCAATCCTTGAAGTCATCAGTGTCCTGGGGGCCCCAGACCCTCTAGACTTTTATTTTTTTTTAGTTTTATGTAGTGTGAACTCTACCCAAAGGTATCAGAGCGCTTTACATGAGCATCAGTTGCGTTACAGTCAGACACATTCATTTTGTTAGGCACGGGGAGATTAAGTGATTTGCCCAGAATCACAGGATGTTGACCGTCCCTGCCGAGACTTGAACCCGGTTCCCCAGCTTTGAGGTCGACCCTCTAGCTGTTAGGCCACATCCTCTCCCCAGACATTTTCAGATATTTTATAGCCATTGACAAATGCGTGCGCATTCTAACTCCCTTGGATTCCCCAGGGTCCGGGTGCCTCCCCAGAGCACCACTCCCACCAGGTGGCCCTTCAAGGACGCCAAAGTAAATAGGAAAATCACCATGGAACGGCTTGCACTGCCATTCTGCTGCCCATCACTGGCTGTCATCCTCTAACCATGACTTACCAATCCTGTAATCAAGAGCAAGAGCCGTCTATAGGCCTTAAAGGGGTTGGTGGTATTCAGGTATGAGTGGAGACGGTGTCTCTGCCCACTACCAAAGGAGGACTTTAGTAACTCAGCATGGATCCAATACTTGGGGTACCAAGGAGAATACACCACTACCTTAAAGGGTGGCCACGAATGATGTCAGTATTGTTGCTACATAATCACCCACATTGAGCATCAGCACCCGAAACAATAAACCCATCACAAAAGAATGATTCTAATAAAGTGCGCATTGGAAAACGAGAAGCTTGCATCCTATATGAGCGGGCCTGGCACTTTGTACACTTAGTATCACTAAAGGAAGCATGTATTATGTCATGGGACGCATCCCCAGGCCTGGACTCCTCGTTATTTTCTAACAGACATTTCCCTGATGGGCTGGAGGCTTTGGCGGCCGGTGTTTGGGGCAAGGGCCGGTGCTGGCACCTCTGTTACTTTCTCTAGATTCCCCTGGTGATTAATTCAGGCATCAGCGAAGGACGTAATGTGCTGAGACAAGACAGTTCTCTGAACATTCCTGCACTTAAAGCTTGCTCCGACTGAAAAGTGTTCACAAGACTGGGTGTAAACACTGCATGCTGAGTATTTTGGTACTTCAGTTAAGCTTCACTCTTTCGGAGGCCGGGCCTCTGTTAAACAACGAACTACCACCAACATAAAAGCCTTGTCAATACCGTCACAGCTTGCAAAATGACATCATGAAGAACTAGCAGCATTCGTATTATCAGCTCGGTGATATCCACTGCCAGCCCCTGGACGTCAAGGTCATTCTATGCTTTATTTAGTATTTGTTCACTCTTTAAGCCAACAAGGGGTATATGCGAATACTAGACAGCGTGGCACGAGGTTCTTGTTAATACATTTGCAACAATACCCACAGTAGAGGTGGCATCAGTGTCTGATACAATCAATGCATCTTAAAATAAAGTCATCAATGCTAATGATAGGGCACATAATTCTGCAGACTCCTGGTGGAGAATAAGCTATGATGGGTCGGTCTGACCCGCGCAGAGTCAGCGTGCCAGGAGAACTGAGGGAGACTAGTTCAGAAAATTGTATTATAGTTTTTTTAGGTAATGCATTCCTTTGCATCAACCAAAAATACATGACTACATCATCAATATTTGGATCTTAGCGTAAATATGGCAGCGAAACCGTCATGGGGTGGTTAGGAACTTTCTGTGCTGTGGGTTCCCAACCTGATTAGGTATGGCTAAAGGGTTACATTGTCAGTCTACAATCCTGTTGGCCTACCTTTCCCTGATCAGCATAGATCTCTAGTAAAACTGATACCTCCCAATACTTGGTCAAAAAGTGACATTCATCTAACAGTCCATACAAAAGAGTACAAGGAAGAGGGCTTTAAGAATCTAAATTGAACAAAATGTGGTTTGAATATCAGGATTTCTAGAGCCACAGCTACTCCGAGGAGTGTCCCGGCGCTAAAACGAAAAGTAAGAAGCAGAGGCTGAAAGATTTAGAGGGTGAAAAGCCATGCCTTGAGTTGTTTTCTGAAAGGCCTCTCACTTTCAATTTGACATAGTCCAATGGAAAGTCTATTCCAGGCTTGATGGCCCAGAAGAGATAAGGACTTTCCTCCTTTTTTTTGTGAGGTTAAGTCTCTGAACTTTGCCCAAATGGCCATGGGAAGAACCAAGACTTCTAAGGGGAGTGTAGCAGTAGTCCCTGAAGACAGGTACTTGTGGCCAGAGTGGCTAAAGGCTTTGTGCATGATGACAAGAGTCTTGAACAGGATCCTTTTATCGACAGGGAGCCAGTACAGGTTCTTCAGATGTAACAAGACCGAAGTTCGTCTAGGTAGGTTGAGAACAAGCAATTACTTTTGATGTGTTTAGGAGGAAACATATTCAAATGCAAATGAAGGAGTTTAAAATAATCTGTGTTACCCCTCTGCTTTTTAGGTCTCGCCTGAGCCAGCGCATGCGCGGCTCTTGCGAGAGTTTTAGTAAGCGGGTTTTGGAAGTCCAAACAGTGGCTTTTGCTGGCGACTAGCCTGCGTTCACGCGAGCGTGCACGCGCGATCAGGCGCCATATGGCTTCCCTCGCCATCTGGACGCTCGCGTGAACGCAAGCTGGTCGCCAGCAAAAGCCACTGTTTGCACTTTCAAAACCCGCTTATGCACGATTACTTTCACGGCCACGTGGCCGTGTCAGTTTCACGGCCGCGCGGCCAATGCTTGTTTCTTTTCTCGTGTATTTTATTTATAATTGAACCACTTAGTTTTTTTTTACATTCTAATTGTTTTTTTTAATTATTTGCTGGAGTATGTTTTATTCTGTTTATTTTATCCTTTCATGTATTTAACTCTTTCTATCTTTTTAAATGTTTTTTTTTCTGTTTTGTTAACTGTATCACCACTTCTATCGTTCTTTCGTTTCTTCTTGCCCCTTCTCACTAATGTCACCCTTTCTCCTTTGTGTTCTTTTTCTTTGCCTTTAACCATCTTAATTTCTCTTTACACACCTCCTTCTTTAAAGCATACGTTTTATTCATTGTTTTTCTTTTCCCATCTCTCGTATTCCTTTCTCTTCGTCTCTCGCCCTGTTTCTTTTAACCTTCCTTTCAAACACGCCTTCTAAACTCACTGTTTCCTTTTGCCCCTTTTCCCTCTTACTGCCGTGTTTTTTTTGGCCGCTCTCACGCTCTTTTTCTTGTAACTCATGCCGGAATCTCCTCTTGACCTGACTCGGTCTCATTTTTCGTCCCTCCTACTGCGTTCTCTCGCACTACGTATTTTTCTTTCGTCCTCTTTTCTTTTTCTGTCCTTTTTTAAATTTCTCTCTTTTGC
The DNA here is from genome assembly GCA_963921515.1 of Calotriton arnoldi. NCBI lineage: Eukaryota > Metazoa > Chordata > Amphibia > Caudata > Salamandridae > Calotriton > Calotriton arnoldi. The sequence goes on from CAWUFW010001977.1 coordinate 167,550, forward strand.
CCTATATTACTTTCCTTTCTCTCCTTCTGTCTGTTCTACCTGTGCTATTTATCTCCAAACAACCTCAGTCCTATTTCCCTTTCGCCCTCCATTTTCCACCTAGTCTATCCCCTTCTCCCCATCTACTCCACGCCACTGTCTCTCGTTACTACCGTTTCTCGATTTTACTTTACCTCTTTAGCTCGTTGTTCCCTCCCTTCTATTTCCACCTCTCCCATTTTTAACCGGTATTCCCTAGTTTCCTATCTACGCTGCTTCTTCCTTGCTCCCACTTTTCCATCTCCACTCCTCCACCTCTTGCCTGTGTTCCTATAATATTGCCTTTTTCCTTTATTTTCATTCCCCTTCTCCTTTCAACCCGTCTCATCAATTTTCGCCTCCTCCCCATCACTCCTCTTTCCTGCTCGTCATTCCTATTTTTCTCCTATTTTTCCATTCCCCTCTTTGCTATTTTCTTTCATATTTCTGCCCCCTCTCTCTTCTTCGTTTTCCGGTTTCTACGTTGTCCTCTCGCCTCTTTTTCAGTTACGCACCTCTTTCCTCCCCCACCCCCGCCTCTCCCATATCCCACGCGTCCTCCCCGCTCCCTTATGTCACCCCCCTTTCCTCACACCCCCTTCACACTTCATCCCCTGACTGGCCGTGTCCCCACCACTGCGGGAGCACTCGCTGTCCCTCGGCTCTTTTTCTCAGGCACATCGCCCTGATTTCAGAGAGGCGCTGGATTCCTCCCAGGCCCAGAGGCCTCCAGGGCCGAGGACAGCGCCGACCGCTCACATCTGCATGCACGAAGACCCCCGGGCCTCTGAGCCCGGCTTGAGGGCCCCCCCGCTGACGCAGCTCGGATTCACGCAGCAGACACTAGTGTCGAGAGGACATGCGCAGAATCCTCTTTCTCATGTCGGGTGTCGCGATTGTAGCAAAAGTAAAGAAATAGAAAAATAATCTATTTCTTTACTTTTGCTACAATCGCGGCACCGGAGCTTTACTTTTAACATTAAAGTAAAGCGCGGGTGCCACGATTGTAGCAAAAGTAAAGAAATAGAAAAATAATCTATTCTTTACTTTTGCTATAATCGCGGCACCCGCGCTTTACTTTAATCGTTAAAGCGCTTTACTTTTAATGTTAAAAGTAAAGCGCGGGTGCCGCGATTATAATGGTGTAGCCAATAGGTCTCGCTTTTGGGACCTTATAAGTATTTAGTTATGCAACTGTTGCATGGCTAAACACTTATAAGGTCCCAAAGGCGAGACCTATTGGCTATGCCAATGCTTGTTATTCTATAGCATGTCCTCAAATGAATGCATAGGATGGCTGAAATGTGTCACTAGTGTTTCTGGATGTTGCGAAGATGTTTGCATCTTACAAAGCCATCTGCTCCACCAAGGTTAAGATAAGTCTGCACAAGGAGCGGTAAGGTTTCAGAGGTCACAGAGGTTGGTGACTGCATAGGGGAATTGGCATGTCATAGAAGGTTAAGGGTACTGAACATTTTCAATCAGGGAAATTGTAAGAGTGTTACTCACCCGTGAGGTAACATTTTGGAATTATGAGCAGGAAAAAACGAACTGTGAGGGGTAACAGCGAGGACAAGTGGGCACACTGCTATCTGAAAAGGGCATCAAAGTATAAAAGTGACATGGAAGCTGCAAGTGAGTGGTGGGGTATGCTGAGGATTTGGGGTGTTGGTTGAAAGAAGCAAGTGATGAGGCAAGTCCCACAGGGGAGGGAGAAGGGATCGCCTAGGTATGTTTTTCTGGTTACATGATGAGCAGGACTGCCTCAAGTAGGACGCAATTCTCTTTTTCGAGTCAAAATATATTGAAAACTAAAATAGACAACGCTCTCTACCCATTACTTGTCAGGGGGGTGCTCATTTCATTCCTGGCTCCGAGTCACTTCTAGAATTTAATGTATTCAAGAGACATCACACTGTAACCCTTTCGTGGATGTGCTCTGAAATTCTGGAACTCTATTGCACCCTCACTTTGCATTGTCCTCTCACTCTCAGCCTTGAAGACCTAAAAGGCCATTCATTTGAAAGACATGTCCAAGCCTGATCTCTGGTACCTCTCATTGCATCACTAAATCAATTCTCCTTACCTGTGAGCTCTTTTTCTTTATTGTAATTTGCCGAATCTTGGAAATTCCTTGAATGTAAATATTTTTGTATTCAACACCTAATATCATTATATTTAGACTCTTTACTGAATACTTTTATTTGAAATCTGTTATATATAATGTTTATGTTCATGTTATTCAAGCCTGACATTCCTATCTGTACCATACCAATACTCTTTTTCTATTTGTTACTGCTATTTTCTTACCCTTTTCTGTGTAAAGCAATACGATGCCCTTGTTTTTGAGATGCAACAATACAAATAAAATAAATATTAGTACCACCAGCAACCTAATCTAAGAGGATTCTCACAGCTTTACCCGTGAAATGGCTGTCTCCAGGGAATCAGCAATATTGCAGGGGAGAGAGACATTAGCCCGTACACATATCTTCAGCCACTCTGAAAGATAGGCACTACATTTTTTGAAAATCACCAATCCTAGAACAGGATTGGAATTTTTTATTTGTCATAGTCATCTTGTTGAACGTCAATCACCGACATTATTTTGGCGCCTCTATTAAACGACGCCTCAACAGAACTTATTGTAGTACCTCCCATAGACTTATGCCAAGCAGTTACTTAATTTACCCATTTATTGGTTTTTACAAAAATCCCTCTCTTTGTGCATGTAATGTTTTGAAAGTTGGTGATTTCTATGCCCGAGCTTATTGCTAAACTAGGGAATTTCCCATTTATGGAAAGGTTGCCAATGTGGCTGGGGTTACATTTTGTCTGCATATGAAAATCACTTTCTTTACATTACTTGAAAATAGGGCGTTTCAGTCATTTTCATATCAATTGTTCCCATTTACATCAGCATTTTTCACAGTATGCAGATCATGTGCAAATCAGTCATTGATAAGGTTTGTGAAGGACCACAAGGTTAGAGTTTTGTGGTGATTCACCACATTCCAGATGGCCTCACCCACCACACTCCTTAGTTATGACAGTAGCAAATCCACTACACAGCAGATTTAGCACCACTATTGTGTGTTTAGGTACTTTCAAGGATGTGTACCAAAAAACTAAAGGCATAGTACCATTTGCTTTGGTCTTCTGTATAACCCACCCCAGTATCAAGAGACGCAGAGTTATAATGGTAAACACACACTCTATTAGATTCAATGGTCGGTCCTTGCATATCTAGGTATATATTGGGCAGTTGGGTGAGGGTGTGTGTGTGTAGCATATGTTCAAGGGGATGTTAATGTTGTGGCAGCAATGCTGCATTGTTGTGCCTGAGTAAAGACTGAGGTTTCTTTTCTTGAGACTCTGCTCTATGCTACGTCTCTCATGTAACTGTTGGGTTGGGTCGGCTGAATTATTTGTCTAGCCCACCTTCTGTTTGCTGTGTCTATCACATCATATATATTACCGTCTCTGTTCTCAAAGTTGTAATCAGTAGGAATGGAACAGCCAACAACTAATGGTTCTGGCTATTTGGTAGATAAAACATATTTTTCTTTTTGAGCATCTTGTCTTTGTCTATAATATTGCTTTACTGTTATAGCTAAGGACTTCATACCTGGAGGTTTGTTTTGGTAAATTTCACTGCTGGTTCCCTTCCCAAACAGCAGGTGCATGCATACGTAGGATGGGGTGGAGTCATTTGACCAAAGAGCAGCTTTATGGAGAAGGATAAGCCCAGTGACACTAGTGGTGTGCAGCATGGATGCCCCAAGCCTAACCGGATACTTAGGCCCTCATTATCAGCAGCCTCTTCATTTCAATAGGGCTGAGAGCAGCAGATACCCCAACACCGGGATTATGAAATCCACGAGAACACCGCATATCTCTTAAACTCACACTGAGATTATAATTAGTTTGCTTACGTTACCTGGCACTTTGCACATCGCACTTTTCTCCGATCCCCGGTCCGACGCGGCTATTCTGGCCGTTTGTGCGGAGGGACGCGGCTCCTTCCCCCACGCTTGCCTCATTTCCGGTGACAGCACACTTAAGGGACATGTGTGCACGGACGCGCAGCGGACGCGCGCATCGGGTGCGCCGCCGGCGAGCCAAAGGCAAGCCCGTCTGCGCCCGTCCGCCTCCGGACCGCGGCCAGCGCCAGCCATGCTGCGCCCCGCAATAACGGTAATATTACCTCCTGGACACGTGATTCCCTTTTGAATTTAAGGAAGATGGCGTGCCCAGATGGTCATGCTATTGACCTAGCGAATGCCATACTCCCATACTTCTGCAAAAATTGTAACTTTGTGACAGGGCACACAGTGGGAATACGCGGAAACACCAGAGATACACTACTAAACTCTGTGTTAATGAACCCAGGAGACAGAACAAGAGCCTGCCTTATTAACTGCAGGTCTCTGCTTAAACATGCAGAAGATATATGGTTATCTCTATCGAATCATGACTGGGACATGATGTTCCTGACCGAAACCTGGCTAAAAGAGGATTCTAAACCAGCTTTAGCTCTAGCTATCCCGCCAGGTTTCAAAGTATGTTGCGCAAACAGATCAGGAAATAAAAGAGGGGGTGGGGTAGCCATCATAGTGAGAGACTCCTGTGAGATCTCTTCTACAGAACTACAGAATTTGGGCTTGATTGAAGGATTACATTTTTGTATAAAGGCTGGACCTACATCCTCTCTTGCTGGACTATTGATCTACAGACCCTCTAGCTGCCCTCTCAACCTTACTACAGATCTTTGTAATTTCATTGCGCAGAAGTCACTACAATACGCAAACTATATGGTCCTAGGAGACTTTAATTTACATATTTTGGACCCCAATTGTACTCATGCATCTCAGCTGATGATGTCACTCGAGGGGGCAAATCTCACTCAGCATGTAAGATCTCCTACCCACCGTGCTGGCAATATCTTAGATCTGGTGTTCTCCAACATCCCGTCCTTGGTCGTTGAGCCCCCGCAGCAATTGGTATGGACAGACCATTTCTTGGTCCCATTTTCATGTAGTAGAGAAATGCCACAACTAGGTGGAAAAACACGTAATACGCCTAAAAGGAACTGGAAGAAACTGACACCGGAATCCTTGGCCCAGTACTGGTGGAAAGCCAACCCCAACTCACCAATGACCCTAACACTGATGCGAACGCCTTGACCGGATGGATCTCCGCCGCCTTGGACAACCTAGCCACATTCAGGCCAGGCAGATCCCACAGAAACTCTCCGTCGGCCCCCGGGTTCACGGAGGAACTGAGAGTGAAAAAAAGTAAATGTAAACAAAAAGAACGCCTCTGGAGAAAAGAATACTGTCCTTTGGCTAAAATGACTTACAAGGAAGCTCTAAAAGAACTTCATAAAGCCATGAGGGTTGCTAGAAGAGACTACTTTGTGATTCGATTTAACACCGCGGAAAACTCCTTCAAAGAAATTTTTAGGATAGTTAGCTCCTTTATTAAGCCAGTAGCACTTGATAGTAAGATACCACCGTCACCGTCACTGTGTGCTAAACTGTCTGATTTCTTTGAGGAAAAAATCCGGAAGGTCTATGATGCCCTCACGACTAGAATGGAAACTACTGAATCTGAAGCTGCAGAAACCCACATTGGGGAGGTTTCCTTTTCAGAATTTCCCTCCATCTCACTACAGGAATCTTTGGCAGAGATTCTGAAATGCAAATCGGGGTCCCCAGAAGATCCTTGCCCCACTAAACTCTGGGGAACACTCGCCCACATTATTAATCCCGCCCTGAACCACTTATGGAACAGCTCACTTACCACTGGCATCTTCCCGGAGTCGTGGAAACATGCTATGCTTCTACCTCTCTTGAAGAAGCCCAATGCTGATCCGGGCAAACTTAACAACTACCGCCCGATCTCTCTTCTCCCAGCACCTGCTAGGATGCTGGAAAAATTGGTTCAACGACAACTTACCAATTTCATTGACAGATGCAGCATTTTACATGAAAAGCAGTCCGGATTTCGAGCGGGTTTCAGCAAAGAGACAGCTCTACTGGAGGTGGCAGAGTCTATAAGAATGGCGGTAGACAGTGGAGCCTCAGCCATGCTAGTGCTACTGGACTTGTCCGCCGCCTTCGATACGGTGGACCACCCAATCCTACTGACCAGACTTAAATGTGCGGGAGTGGAGGGGACGGCGCTCGCCTGGATAAAGTCCTATCTTAGTGACCGCACGCAAAGGGTCACTCTTCACCCTTTTAAGTCAGAAGCCAAACCTCTACGGTGTGGGGTACCACAGGGATCGGCACTGAGCCCTTTACTCTTCAACGTTTATCTGGCTCCACTCTTCTTTCTCATTGCGAAATGGGGAATAAAAACTATTTCCTACGCGGACGACACCCAGATGGTATTCTCCTTCAAGGACCAATCTGCTAACTCCTTCGCCAGATTTAGGGGATGTCTGAAGGACATCTCCAGCTGGATGAATAACAATAAATTAAAGCTTAATGCCGAGAAAACCAAGGTCCTATTTTTTGGCAAGGCACCCCCACCGGCGGCTGGACTATGGTGGCCGGAGGAAATGGGTCTCCCCACCTGCCCCTCAACCACAGCGAAAAACCTGGGTGTAAAATGGGTATCCGACCTGACTTTCTCAACCCAAGCACGTGTTATTGCATCCTCTTGCTTCGGCCTAATGAGAAGTCTGAGAAAATCTTTACACTTACTACCAGAGAGTTGTCGCAGATCCGTTGTCCATGCAACTGTGACATCAAGGTTGGACTATGCGAATAGTCTATACCTGGGGCTGCCTGCATATCTGATTAAGAGATTGCAGATGGTGCAAAATGCGGCTGCGAGATTGATCAGAAGAGTACCTTTCAGACAACACATCTCTCCGCACATCAAACAGCTTCACTGGCTGCCGGTAGCAAAACGGATAGAATTCAAGGCCCTGACGGTAGCTTTCAGGGCTCTGAGAGGCATCTGCCCCAGCTACATAAGGAAACGTATTCGCCCCTATCAACAAAAACGCTTTTTAAGATCGAACTCCCAGAATCTGCTGTGCGTACTTCGATTTGCGAAGTCACGCATTGGAGGTAGATCTTTTGTGGTGGTGATGACCAGATTATGGAACTCCCTTCCGGACAGACTTCGCCTAATCCAATCTGAACTGGAGTTCAGGAAGGCGCTAAAGACCTGGCTATTCAGCCGATGCTAGACCCCTACATTCTATCTCTCTTGCTTGACTGCGTTAGTGCCGGGACACCTCTGTTTGAGGTAGCTGTTGCGCTTTATAAAATGTATTATTAATATTATTTCAGCTGCTGAAAAGTCTCAGTGAGAAAGTACAGGGAAAATTATGAATTAGCAGGGCCCCCCACCCAGTAATTCCTCATTTCTCTTTGGAACCTCAAGGCCAACTTGTAATGGGTCAGATGTTTCCCATCCCCAGGGTTATCGGTACCTCAAGTATGAGTAGCTCTGTGATTGGGAAAAATCCAGCTCATTTAATGGGCAATGCTTAATGAGGGCTCAGTATTAAATGACTGTCAGAAAGATAGGAATTTATCAAACCCAAGGAAAGCATTAATCTCAGCTTTGGATACATCTTCCCCAAAAACCTCGCTTGAAAATCAAAGGGCCTCTGGCTACATGGAGTCATTCAGCTCAAACATTACTAAGGGGCCTATTACAATGTTGGTCATAAGGCCTCTGACCTCAGGTTGGAGGCCTTATGACCTACATCGTTGGTTTCAATTCTGACTGGCTGATTTTGATTGAGCCTGTCGGAAATGAAACCGGCCGGTCATTACGGCTGGTTTCCGACAGGCTGAGCCTGTCGGCTAGTCGGAACCGGCCCGTAATCCAAATGGACGGGCGTTTACGCCATCCGGATTACGATGCACAGTTTCCATGCTGGCCTTTCTGACATGAAAATCCTGACGGAAAGCATGTTTGTGGGCCCAGAGGTGCCTGCCACGAAGTACAGGGATTAAGACCACCTTACATTTCCCTATGGGAGCATGTATTACGGCCGGGTTACGGCCGTAACACATGCTGCCATAGGGAAATGTCGGAATGCGAGCGCACCATGTGCGGTAGCATCATAAAGAGGCGGTCGGGACCGCCGACGGTCCTGTTTCTGAGATGGTGTCGGGAGGATGCAGGTACGCCCGACATCATAATAGGCCCCCTAGTTTCTTTGTTCCAAGTCTGCAACAGGATCCCTAACACTGTAGTGTGACTTTGAGTATTACATTGTCACGCAGAGAATGGTCAGGTGGATCACTCTAGGGTAACAATCTTGAAAATAAATCAGCGTCCATCTTGCTTCTAATTTTGAGTTAAGTAGTCTATTATAATCAAGCTTGCAAGAGAACGTCCAACAAAACCCAGATTTCTAATAAACTCAGTGTAGCAGGGGGTTCAGATCTGATAGGGAACAACTGCTGAATCCTAACACCTTTCCCATGTTGTTTTTACAGGTGTTGAAGATTGAGGAACTGAGTAGTGCCACACTAGTAGAACAAGCAGAATTATGATAAATGTCCTGACCCTCAGATGTAGACCACAATACACCCTTGCACCTTTACACAGAAGGTGGCATGTGAAACTACTGACAACAAGTGGATTCAACACAGTTGACAAACAAATGGCACACACAAGAAAGCAGACCCGGTTTGTTCTTCGTTCCCGCAGGGTTCCTGCTGTTGCTTCCTGTCCCAAACTTGGCTTACTGTGATGAGAATTCCTGGCAAAAAATGGAACAGTGATTTTGAACAGACAATCCTTCGATCTTGAGCAGTTAGAGACATGGATGACGTGCACAAGAGAAGTGTGATGACACATTCTCATTTAGGACCACGTGTTGTTGTGATTAAAAAGCAGCGGCTTCAGAAATGCATTTAGCAGTGTGGCAAAGTGCAGGTCTAGCAGTGAGGCATGAGCTGAGGCAGGGTGCCAAAAACATACAAAGAATCCTCATCAGTAACTACTCAGATGTATAATTGTAACAATGCAGCAGAAACAAAATGGATACAGGAAATGACAAGGTAAGAAAATACATTGGGACTTCGGTGAGGGGTAGAAGTCTGGCCCCTCTCTCATAAAAAGCTAAAATAAAGAAATTGGGTTTGTCAAGAATCTGTAGGACTTTTTCTTTCACGTGCGATTCTGAAGTTTGCCTGGGTGTGCTGAGTAGAAATCTAGCCACAATCTGAAAAAGCAAAACTGATATATAATTGTGTTCATCAAGTTTTAGAAAGAATTGTTGGGGTCTTTTCTTTCAGCTGTAGGAATGCACTTGTCATAGAGCTCCCATGGTCTGAGATAGCAAGGCTACAATAGTTATCACAAACGAAAGCCATCTGGAAATCCAACAACATGGAGGCATGAAATAGAAAAGAAAGTCCCAAAGTCCAAATCTTATTAAAAAAAAGCTTGCAGGTTTCATTTACTAGGGGACTGTATCGATCAAATTGTGATGCCAAATCTAGGACCCAGTTCACAAAAAATGGTGTAAGAGTTGGTGTGACTTACTCTTCAATGTATCTGCTGAATAGGAGGCATGCCTCCTAGGAAGATACAATCATTGAGGCAATGAGAAGGATAGACTTTCGGGCTGGGGTAGTTCTCCTTGAAGAGATATATCCTCAGTGTTATTCTGAGTTGTAGAAGAGTCAGTACTGGTCTAATATCAATAAAGATGGTGTTCAAGCGCCTCTAACCATGAATGGAGAAGGCTTGACTTCTGCTTTTTTTCCTTTTTGCAGTGTTTGTTTTTTCTCCAGTCTGGCAATATCCAGGTTCCTGGTCAGGACTGGCTCCAGACATGGATACTTTGTCAAGGAAAGCTGGGGTCTTGTTATTGAGGGCCGTGCAAGTGATGTAGCTGGTATTTAAGATGATCTGTGCTGGAAGGAGGAGCCAGTGTAGCTTTTTTAACATATATGGGATGCCGTCAAATTTCTTTGAGTCTTAATAAACTATGCCTCTATGTTTTGGGGGGTGCAGGAGTCATATCGAGGAGACTGCTGAGCACGGTATTTCCTCTGTACAGATGGGAAAGGACTGAGGCTTGTACAGTTGTTCTGATGTCATCTTCAGGGAAAAATGGCTCCATTTCTTTCAAGAAGACGGATTGGAACCTTAATGAATTAGATATCCTGGTGATGTTTTGCTTGAATGAGAGTCTGTGCTGACGGTGAATACCAGAGATTTTGCATGGTCTGGCAGCTCCAGGGTGAGGCCTGGTGTTTTTAAAACGCAGAGCCAAGCTAGAATCTGGGGTTATTTGGTGCTTTGTGGGGCAGGACGTTAGTTGAACTAAATGGGTTGAGACCGCATTTGAGTCTCTGCACGTCCTTGGGTGAGGATATTTTAAGGTAGAGTTGTGTATAATCTAGATATTGAGGGAGCAGAATGCTGCTGTGTGCAAGAATTGATCCGATAGTCTCCATGCAGTGGTAAAGTTGATGGGATAGAGAATTGAGCCATGAGATACTCTGCAAGAGACGGGGAGCAGCTGTGGTATTGTGGAACATATTTGGATTAGCTGGCACCAGTTAGTCAGTTAGAATGTCAACCATTTCACGATGGTTCCTGAAAATGCCATGCATATTTTCAGGATATTGATCAGAGCTATAGGATCTTCGGGGTCAAGGGCTGCAGAGAGGTCAAGAAGGGACAGAAGGCAGGGATACTTCCTGTCATTGAGGAGCACTTGACTACTTGTAATGCAGCTCTCTCAGTGCTGCAGCATAGTCTGACGCCTGATTTATAGTCAGGTAGAAGATTATTCTTCCTGATGTAGCTGGGTGGGGACTGCTTTCTTATTGTTTTTCTCTCCGAATGGAAGGTTTATGAAAGTGGATTGTTATGAGATCTATTGGGTCTAGGGATGGTATTCAGCAGAGGAAGGATAGAACTTGCCTTAAGGGAATTTAGGAATGATCCTTGGCTTACTGAGGGATCAGAAATGCAGAGAAGGGGTGTGAGGGCCTCTCCTTAAAGGGAGTAGATGATGGAAGAAATAAGGCTGTTGTCTTCATAGTAGCTTGCCTAGAGACATTAGGATGTTGGAGAAATCCATGTACGAGGAGGGAGGTCTATTTGCTAGTGAGGTAATGGGGGATGGGTGGGAGTGAGTGCGTCACGGAAGAGATAATGATGATGGATCTGATTCAGATGATCTTCTCAGTGAAGAGAAGGTTAATTGTGTTGCATTTGTCGAGTGGAGCAGGGACTGTGGGTTCTGAAAGAGGATTGGTCCAGTGTTTGACAGCCTTGAACATGGAATATTAGTCAAAACCTTTGTTGAGAAATGGTGAAATGAACAGAGCAACTAAGTTGTGTGCTTTGACTAGAGATATTTTTATGGTAACATGAGCAGCAAAAGCCTGCTTCCCTGTTAGATAGGTAGAAGCTATCACTAAAGCTGCAAACAAGCCTCACTCTCACTAGAATATGGACCATACCAAGCACGATATTTATGTGGTCCCGCTCGCTATCAACATCTGCAGCGATCTGAAGATCACGTTTGAATCCTGGCAGTGCAAGGTCAGCCTTTCATCCTTCCAAGGTTGTTAAGTTGAGTGCTATTAACTTGAGTAATAGTAACGTCTGATATACACGGTGCTTAGAAACAGCAGAACTGTGTTACGAAGCTGTATATGAGAGGCGGGATATCTTTGTAATAACAATGCAGCTCTATGCCTACACTGCAGCTGGGCCACAGACAAGTAAGAATTAATCAATTATATACAATTGAGTAATGTTCTTGGACAACCCTCTGTCGCGCAGCCAGTACCATAACTGTGGATCTCAGAATACACAAGAAAATGCCCTTCCAGTGAATTGGTAAAACCCTCTTCTGCAGGCTTGATGCCTTGATGCCTTTATTGAGGGCCATTAATGACTCATTTCCAGGGTGCCAGTTTGGGAAAGAGTCATACTGAAAGTGTGTAAACCGAGGTGTTTATGAGGATCAACCAACCAGCCATTTAAAACAACCCCTCCATTTGGATCCATCTGCTCGGAACTGGAAATCTGATGATCCCGTTCAAAATCTGGATATGGCAAATGGAGGGAGAGTAAGTACAAAGGTCACTCTGGAGCATGACGTCATAGAAGCTTAGAGCCTTGTCACGTTGCAAGACCTTCAGAACATGTCTCAAGACTGAAATTCAGAAGAGGACCCAAGTTTGTTGTACGGTAGATTCTTGAAGAATTTTCTTTCATCTTTGGTTTCCTACAAGCACCATCACTCATTCACTAGCTTGGCCAGATGAGTAAGAAAGTACTGTAAGAAAGTACTGTCTGCACTTTTGCTTAAACTGGATCTAAATACACACAGTATTTAACAAGCATTTGCAATGCAATAGGTCTCGCATTTACGCCGTTTGAGCTATTGGCATTGTAAATAACAATGCCTTTTATTTATGTTTTGGTTCTTAAAACATAAATAAAAGCTATTGTCATTTACAATGCCAATAGCTTAAACTCGCGTACATGCGAGACCTATTGCATTGCAAATGCTTGTTTTTTAGTACTAGTCATTTTTGGTTTATGGAAAAACGCTAATATTAGATGGCCTTTAAGAATACTGCATTTAAAGCGTATTTATGTGTGTTTTAGCTTTTTCAGTGACAAAATAACAAGCCCTTAAATGTGTTTTTCTAGAGTGAAAGTTACTCTGTGTGTGTTTTTTTTTTTTGCGTGGCAGGTTGAGGTAGGTACAGTTTAGGAATGTATAAGGCACATTATTATTTATAGGCTGTACCCTGCGTAGTATATACAGCCTATTGTGTACTGAGGAAGGAGATAGATAATACCACCCGAAGTACACTTCTGCTGGTTGTATTATTTGCTGCGTCTTACTGCGCCCCCAAACCCCCTCCTGGACCGTAAAAAATATCCCCTTTAACTAAAGTGAGTGTGTTATGAACATGGTAGGAAACACATAACAGGTATAAAATGCAAAACAACGATTAAGTAATAAGCAGATGCAGCTAAGGCGTTTTCCAGACTGTTCTTAGTTGCAATTGAATGAAAGCCTTCACGGACAAGGGGAAACTGGAAGCATGTGGTGGAATGCCTAGAACATGGAGCTTTTAGCAGCTAATTGAGACGCACAATAGCTGGTGGGATAGATAAGATCAGGAAATTGGCCTCCGAGACAGCAGGAAAAGACCTGGAAGATATGTGTGTGGGCGGACTGTTTATAGCCGCGCCAAAGTGTGAGTAGCACTGGTGTACAATGGAAACAAGCTTAAATCAAAGCAAGCAAGACGCGCGGCCGCGAGACGCGCTCTGTGGTGGCGGAGGGGGAGGAGCGTTGAAGTGCGCACTTGGGAGAGCAAGTGAGAGGAAAGCCAGATGGCGCCTGATCGAGCGATGCGAGGAATGCGCGTTACTGTGCGCGTAACCGCACGCTCTAGGCCACACAAAAAGCTGTGGTCGGCTTTTTAAAGCCCACTCACTAAATGTCTCGCCAGAGCAGCGCATGCGCTAGCTCAGGCGAGACCTAAAAAGGTCTAGAGATTAACTAGAGGTTAACTAGAGATTAATGAGCTCTTCCACACTGCAGCCATCGCTCTTCACTCAGTTATATTCACTCTTTATCATCTAACCTCACCTAAGCATGGATATACCCTATTTCGGGTTTTATGTTTACAGTATTCATCATCCAGTCAGGTGCCCTTTGCTTGGCGCTGTTATGCTAGGTTGCAGTCAGTCTTTGCCCACTCACCCATTGTAAATAAGCTTCACAATAGAGTTTACATTCAGATTAGAAAGTTGTGCTTCCACCTGAAGTTTCTCACTTCATAAAACATTTTAACATGTGATAATAGGATGGCATAAAGCAAAGGTGGCCACTGAAAATATGTGAAATAAGTAAAATCGAAATTCTTTGTTAAAAATAGGCAATATGCCAGAAAGTATTGTTTTCTTGACAAGAATATGCCCCTCATCATGTCTTAAAATGTTTGCCTTTAGAAACAGCAAATATCCTCTCTCTTTTTGCCACCACTTCTCAGGACCACAGGTTATAGCATAAGCCCTGGAAGCTAGTCTGAAGCATTTGCTGTCTATGTGAGTAGTGCAAAGTGATGTAGGATGCCCACATGTGGGTCCCATTCTGACTGTGCTACAGAGACTCATCAAGCTGAACCTCACTAATGAGAAGCAACAAGCCCATACTCCATCCGAGGTAGCTTGTGCTTATGTTTAGAAGGGAACTACCAGAACAGAACCAGAGCTGATTTGCATGTGATTGGTTCTCTGCTACACTGCTACACTGAAGATGAGCTGAAAGTAGATTACATGGCATGCACTCAAAGTAATTACTAGTGGTATAGATTGATTTAGACATTTATACCCATCACTTTCTTTTTGCTGTCCAAGCATCAGGAGGGAGCACTGCCCTCTCACTCAATCTCTCCTTGACCAGTTTTGAAACTGTAAGGCAGTGGTGTAACAAAACTTGAGCCCCCCCCCCTTCAAGGGGGGCCCGCCCTCTGGACTCACTCAGGAGCACTCAGGCCAGGGTACTGTGCTGAGGGGGCCCACCCCCGAAGCTTGGGGACACCCCCCGCACTGTGTGGGCTGCAGAGCGCTTTGTTATGCCACTGCTGCAAGGGTAACTATGACGGTATTAGGGAATGTCTGTTGCACTCTACTTACTGTCTCTTTGATTCAGCGCCACTTCAGTGGCTGCTGCTCCGCTAAGGCGGAAGAGCGTCATCTCACTGCTTTTCGCAGTGTAAAAAGAGGGGGAAAAAAATGATAACCATGTTATTATCATTTTATTTGTTCCTGCAGCAGCGTCTTGTAGGGGTGGGCGGATATGCTCTGCTCTCAGAGCAGGGGGGAGAAGTGGTGGGCACTCTGTGAGTGCGCAATGACTGATTGGCCGGCCCACTCAGGCCGGCCAAACAGTCATGCGTACTCTGCATGTTCTCCACCCAGACTGCATTGCAGCCTGGGTGGAGAACATGTCCAGGCTCCCATTCCCTGGCAAAGCGCCAAACTATGGCGCTCAGACCAATCACAATGCTCCATTGCAGCGTTGTGATTGGCTATGGGGAGCCCGGGTGCCTCCTGTTTGCACAGAAGAAGCCAGAAAGAGGACGGAGGCGAGGCAACGGCCGGCTGGCTGGCAGGTAAGTGCATTTTTTTCAAACTGCCTCACTGCTGCTTCCTAGGAGAAGCCGCCACTGCACCACTGCCTACCATAAAGCAGGTTGGAAATCTATATGGCAACTATATAACAGTGGCCACATGTCTTCTAATCCAAGAGACAAATAAGATTATTTACAGTGGTGGTGTTTTTCAAAGGTAGGCAATATTGCACAATACTTTGACATCTGAAGAGGGCTCTATTTTTGCTTTGGACTGTAAACACATATCCCAGTATGCAATACTTCTAGGCTACTTCGGCTGTGAGAGCAGGAAAGTCTTTTTCAGAAAGCAGATTGGATGTTTTCAAGTGATTCCACTGGGTGATGATTTTTGTTGCCATTAATACAACTAGAGGCACTTAATTTACCAGAACATATTTTCTGAATAAGTATTACATGAAGCGGGGATCTCAGCATGTGGAGAGTGCAGTTCCACCATTGGAAACGTGACCAGAGCTTGAACATGAGCATTCCATCAACAGCAGTGAGTGAAGGTGCCTACAAAGCAGGAAAAGCAATAAGCTAGTTAGCTGACAAGAAGGCAAAATATCCTGCATGCATATTTACCCTCTAGATGGTGCCGTGAGAGGTACTTAAGTCCTTCGTCAAGCAGGATGACTGGGAAGGAAATCTTCATAACTATCACCCACTGGTGCCAGCTCAGTGGTGTGACCTGGAAAATCAACTGCAGACAGAAAGACAAGGTTCTAATCACTGAAAGTGGAGACAAACTAAATCATGTTCTTATCAACAAGCAACCCAACAACATCTGCAAACGGTTGGCGACATACAACACAAGACACAGGAGCCAAAGAACACCAGAGACTTCAATATCGACCGTACATTTAATTCTTCCCTACATTAGCTTTTTTATTCCATTAAAACACCCATAAGAAATCCAACCATCATCACTTACAGGCATTGGCTCCACATAGAGGATTAAAAAGTGCAGGGCCATGGACATGACGATAGCCCCCAGCAGCCAGAAGTTGAGCCACGGGGGCATCCGTAGCAAGGACTGATTCTCGGACAAACTGCAAGGATGGAACAGTGGCATTAGTAAGAGAAAACCTCAAAAATAGGAAAATCACACCTGTTTGTGTATTGAATTTTCATAGTCCAGCTATTACAGGGTACACACTACAATGTAAGGGCATCTTTTTGTATTGTGATTCACTTAACTAGTGCACGGAACACTTTGACAAAAGTGATTCTCCTTTTTTACACAAACCACTATTTATGCCTGTAACTTTATTAAAAATTCAAATTTAAGTAACAACAAGTTGTACATAAACATGATCAAGGCAGCCAAGCAATACCAGCATGTTCTAGTTGGAATAATTCCCAGTCATTTCATAATGTCAGCGCTACGGGCAGCGATGGACAGGGAAAGACATTAAAAAATTAATTTATATGCTTCAGAAAGTAAAACAGGCCTCATTCCCCTCTTAACGTTGGTCAAATATGGACTTTCAGAAATAGATCTGGAGAATGTTCAACTACAACCATGGGTCAAACATAGAAATAAGGTTTTTAATTCAGATATAAATTTCACTTTAATTCAGATATAAATTTCACTTTATTACAAAGCAGATTAGATAGCAGACTTAGACCAAGTTAGACTGACACTACCGCCTCAGGTTTAAAACTTAAACACACAATGTAAATGGTCCGATTTAGAACTATTGCATGCAAATGTTGTGTGGATATCATGAAACCTGGTGTGATTCTGACGCTTGAGATCCACTGCTGGTTGTGCTGAATATTAAGCATGAAGATCAAGAATTACTATACACGATTCCTTACAATTTGTCAAAACTCCAACAACCCTAGTGCCAATAAAACCACTGACACTGGCTAAACCCTGGCATGTCCATGTGTATAAAATATGTCCACATGTTCACAGGACATATGAGAAATCCAAATGTAATACTTCTACAAAGCCCAGGCTTCCTTTTCATAACAGAGCCCACAAGTAGCCAGTGTCAGACCATGAGGTCACCATGTGTTACCCATTTCTTTATCAGGATTTTGCTTTATTCGAGGTCAGAATCAGAGCTTGGTAAACATCTCACAATCTACATCACCGTTAAATAGAGTGGCCTTCGGACCACCAGGAGAATAGGGCAGCTCCAAACTCTCTGGACTTCCCAGCTAAGGGATTCTATGTTTAACTTTTAGTTTTCATTTTTAGGTATGGCCTAAAGACACCTATAGCTGTCTTGCCAGCCTTGTGTAATACAAAAAATATAGATACACATAGAAGGATTTGGGTCCGCCCTCTTACTCTATTGTTCTGTTCAATTATCGCTCACTTTTTGCTTCCTGCCATCATAGCACAAAGCATTGAAAAATTTTATGTTAGGAATATTTGTAGAGCGCATGGCTACCCGTAGGCATCCCAGCACTAGCGAAGGCACCGGACAGATCACACCAGCTTAGTAGGTGGGGTTTTGAAAGAGCCATGTTTTCAGAAGTTTACGGAAGGACAGGAGGTTGGGTTCTGAATGTAGATGGAGGGGGAGAGCGTTCCGCAGCTTGGCAGCATTATAATGGAAGGACCGGCCACCACTTCTCACCCTTTTAATTTTAGGGACAGAGGCTAAGTAGAGGTTGGTTGATCGGAGGCATCTGTTAGGACAATAGGGGGAGATGATAGAACGGATGATGGAGGGGGCTTTCTTCCAGAAGGACTTATGAGCAATACAGAAGGACTTGAATTTTATTCTTTCCATAATCGGGAGCCAGTGCAAGGTCTTTAGAGCAGGTCTTGCAGAGTGACTGTTGGGAATCTTAAGGAGCATACGTGCTGCGCAATTCTGAATAACTTGCAATTTGTTTGTGGTTGCCCCTGGGGCTCCTAGATACAGAGCATTTCCGTAATCGAGGCAGGAGAGGATCAAAGCCTGGACCATGAGTCTCCTTGCTGAAAAGGGGAGGAGCGGGAGGACTTTGCGGAGCATTCGTAGAAAACCGTAGCAGGAGGCGGCCAGTTTCGTTGCCGGATGATCAAATGTGAGTGACCGATCTAACCACATGCCCACACATTTGATCTGGTTTTTGGGAGTGGGCGGGGAGCCGAGACAACTTGGCCATGCTAATCCAATGTCAAAGATGGGTGAATTACCCAGAAGCATAAGCTCCGTCTTATCTCCATTCAGTTTAAGATAGGAGGATTCCATCCATTTAGCAACTCTTTCCAGGCAGGCACCTAGGCAGGGCGAGGTGTCTTCCAGGTGACTTAAGGCCACCACTAATTGGGTGTCATCGGCGTAAGTAACTATTTCAATCCGAAAAGGGAGGACAATCTGTTCCAGGGGGCTCATATAAACATTAAACAGAGTCGGGCTCAGGGACGAGCCCTGAGGGACGCCACAACTAAGTGAGATACGTTTTAAATGTTGTCTCCTTCAATCAATCAATCAATCAATCAATCAATCAATCAGGGGTTTGTAAAAGTGCGACTACTCACCCGTAAGGGTCTCAAGACGCTAGGGGTGGGGTGGGGGGGGTGCAGGTTCCATTCCATCAAGGAGGGGGTCTGTCGAAGAGCCAGGTTTTGAGGTTTCTTGCGAAGATGGGGAGCGATGTTGTCTGTCTGAGGTGGAGCGGAAGGACGTTCCATGCTTTGGCCGTGCGGAAGGAGAAGGAGCGGCCTCCCGATCTGGTCTTTCTGGTGCGAGGGACCACGGCGTAGGGGAGCTGGGCTGATCGTAGGGTCCTTTGGGGTGCGTGGAATTTGAGTCGGCTGTTCAGGTATGCTGGCCCGGTGCCATGGAGGGCCTTGTGTGCGTGGGTGAGCATCTTGAAGGTGATTCTCGCCTCGACTGGGAGCCAGTGGAGTGTGCGCAGGTGCTGGGAGATGTGGCAGTGTTTTGGCAGGTTGAGGACCAGTCTTGCGGCGGCGTTCTGGATGTTCTGTAGCTTGCGAGTGAGGTTTTTGTTTTTGTTTATTCCGGCGTAGAGTACGTTGCCGTAGTCGAGTCTGCTGGTGACCAGGGCGTGAGTGACGGTCTTTCGGTGTTTGAGGGGGATCCATTTGAAGGTCTTACGAAGGAGGCGGAGGGTGTGGAAGCAGGAAGACGAGCCGGAGTTGATCTGGCGGTCCATTTTGAGCTCGGAGTCCAGGATGATTCCCAGGTTGCGTGCGTGGTCCGTGGGGGTTGGCGGGTTTCCGAGGGCGGGGGGCCACCAGGTGTCGCTCCAGGCATCTGGGTTTGGGCCCATGATGAGTACTTCTGTTTTGTTGGTGTTTAGTTGTAGGCAGCTGTTTTTCATCCATTTGGCGACGGCTTCCATGCCTTCTCGAAAGTTGCGTCTGGCGGTGTTGGGCTCGTTGGATAGGGAGAGGATGAGTTGGGTGTCGTCTGCGTATGACACGATGTTGAGTCCGTAGGTTCTGACGATGGGGGCGAGTGGAGCCATGTAGACGTTGAAGAGCGTCGGGCTGAGGGAGGAGCCCTGGGGGACTCCGCAGGTGGTAGGTGTGGGGTCCGACAGGAAAGGGGGGAGTCTGACCCGCTGCGTCCTGCCGGAGAGGAAGGAGCGGATCCAGTCGAGGGCCTTGTCTTGGATTCCTGCGTCGTAGAGTCTGCGTATTAGGGTGCGGTGGGAGACTGTGTTGAACGCCGCGGATAGGTCGAGGAGGATGAGGGCTACTGTTTCTCCTTTGTCCAGTAGGGTGCGGATGTCGTCTGTTGTGGCGAGGAGGGCGGTTTCCGTACTGGGAGGAGTCGAGGATGTTGTGTTCTTCAATGAATGTGGCGAGTTGGCTGTTGATGGCTTTCTCGATGACTTTCGCTGGGAACGGGAGCAGGGAGATGGGTCTGTGGTTTTTGAGGTCGGTGGGGTCCGCTGAGGGTTTCTTTAGGAGGGGGTTGACCTCAGCGTGTTTCCAGTCGTCGGGGAACGAGGCGGTCGCCAGGGAGCGGTTGATGGTGTGGCGGAGCATGGGTGCGATGGTGTCGGCGGCTCTGTTGAAGATGTGGTGGGGGCAGGGGTCTGTGGGGGCCCCTGAGTGGATTGACTTCATTGTCTTCAGTGTGTCTTCGGTGGTGAGGGCTGTCCAGTTGTCAATCGCTGGTTTCCGGGTGTCGGGGGTGGTTGGTGAGGGTTCAGTGTGCTGGTTGTCTTCGTCGAAGTTGTCGTAGATGCTCTTGATTTTGTGGTGGAAAAAGGTGCTGAGTTTGTCGCAGAGGTCTTGTGAGGGAGGGATGTCGGTAGACTCGCTGGTGGGTTGGGCGAACTCCTTGATGATGCTGAAGAGTTCCTTGCTGTTGTGCGCGTGGGTGGAGATCGCTTTTTTCCTCGTTTCTCTGATGAGTTGATGGTGGGCGTTGGTGGCGGCTCTGAAGTTGTTGTGGGCTTCTGTGGATTTGGTGTTCCTCCAGGCCTTTTCGAGGTGGCGGCATGTGCGTCTCGAAGTTCGGTGGTAAACCATCTGGCTTTCTTGGCGCGGGTATTGTTGTTTTTCTTGAGGGGGGCTATGGTGTTGGTGCTGTCCGAGATCCATCTATGCAGGGTTCGGGCTGCGGTGTTGGGGTCATTGTTTTCCGCGATGGTTGGGGTGGAGTTGTTGAGTGAGGAGGTGAGCTGGTCGTTGGTGATTTTGGTCCAGTTTCTTCGTGGGAGCAGGTGCTGGTATCTGTGGATGGTGGGTGTTCTGAAGGTGAAGTGGACGCAACGATGGTCGGTCCATGGGAGTTCGGTGGTGTGGCTGAAGGTGATGGAGTTTCCTGTAGTGAAGAGGGGGTCGAGGGTCTGTCCTGCTGAGTGCGTGGGCTCGGTAACGATCTGGTGGAGTCCAATGTTGTGGAGGTTGTCCAGGAGCGATGTGGTGTTGGGGTCCAGTTGGTTGTCGAGGTGGAAGTTGAGGTCTCCCAGCAGGGTGTAGTTGGTGGATGTGATGGCCTGCGGGGAGATAATGTCCGTGATGGAGTTGGCGAAGGATCCGCAGGGTCCAGGGGGTCGGTAGATGAGGGTGTCTCGGAGGGTGTCGGTGGGGATGGCCAGTATCTTGAAGTGAAGGTGTTCCATCAGTTCTGTGGGCTCGTCGGGGAGTGTGCTCAGGCGGAGGCTGGATTTGTGGACGATGGCGATTCCTCCTCCTGGGCGGGTGCGGCGGTCCTTCCTGGAGATCTTGTATCCTTGGGGGATGGAGATGGCGATGTCCGGTCCCGAGGTGGTGTTGGTCCAGGTTTCGGTGAAGAACGCTACGTCCGGGGTGGTGCTGTCGAGGAGGTCCCAGATTTCGGTGGCGTGTTTGTGGAGGGACCGGACGTTGAGGAGGATGCATTGCAGGGTCTTCGGTTAGGTTGTGTTCTTGTGGGTGGGTTGTGCTGGATCCGTGTTCTTGGCGGTGCTGCAGGTGTGCCGGCAGCCGTGACAGCTGAAGGGTCCGTGGGTATCGGCTGGTGATGCTAGCTTGCCGTTGTTGTTGCGGCCTGGGTTGAGTGCGTGGAGTGCTGCTGGGTCGTAGCGTTGGCGGGGCGGAGGTCCAGGGTTCCTGGCGCTGGTCGGGTTGCGGACGGACGCAGACGGGCTTGCCTTTGACGCGCCTTCGGCGCCCCAGCGGCGCGCCCGCTGCCCGCGGCCGCCATTAAGAAGGGGTCGGGGAGTGCTGGACAGCTGGGAGGCGGGAGCAGGGAGGGGAGCTGGATTGGGCCGGTCGCGCTGGGGGGGAGGGGCTGCGGGGGCAGCAGCAGCGGGGAAAGGTAAAGGGAGGAAATAAGGGATAAAGAAAAAAGGGAAAATAAGCAGAAATAAGGCACAAAAGAGCAGAGATGCAGAAAAGTGCAGAAAGGTGAAAGCTAAAAGAGGGTAGAAAAACGAGTGAAAGAGCAGAGCGAGAGGAAGGAAACAGAGGTCCACTGGACCACCAGGGATGAGGCGCAGGGAAACCTGCGGGTGGAGGAGGGCCTCGATCACCACACTCGAGAGTGCAGGGGCAGGGGCAGGCCTCACTTAATGGTGGAGCTGCGAGGGTGGGAGAGCAATTTCACTAACAATGAGTCAGTGGTCTTGCTCGCCTGTCCCCGCAGCGGCCGCCATCAAGTAGGGGTCGGGGAGGCCTGGACAGCGGGGAGGGTAGCTGGATTGGGCTGGTCACGCTGGGGGCAAGGGGCCACGGGGGCAGCAGCAGCGGCGGGGAAAGGTAAAGGGAGGAAATAAGGGATAAAGAAAAAGGGAAAATAAGCAGAAATAAGGCACAAAAGAGCAGAGATGCAGAAAAGTGCAGAAAGGTGAAAGCTAAAGAGGGTATAAGAACGAGTGAAAACGAGTGAAAGAGCAGAGTGAGAGGAAGGGAAAATGAGCAGAAATAAGGCACAAAAGAGCAGAGATGCAGAAAGGTGGAAGATAAAAAAGGGTAGAAAAACGAGTGAAAATGAGTGAAAGAGCAGAGTGAGAGGAAGGAAACAGAGGTCCACTGGACCACCAGGGATGAGGCGCAGGGAAACCTGCGGGTGGAGGAGGGCCTCGATCACCAACACTCGAGAGTGCAGGGGCAGGCCTCACTTAATGGTGGAGCTGCGAGGGTGGGAGAACAATTTCACTGACAATGAGTCAGTGGTCTTGCTCGCCTGTCCCCGCAGCGGCCGCCATTAAGTAGGGGTCGGGGAGGGCTGGACAGCTGGGAGGCGGGAGCGGGGAGGGAAGCTGGATTGGGCTGGTCGGGCTGGGGGGGAGGGGCCGTGGGGGCAGCAGCGGCGGGGAAAGGTAAAGGGAGGAAATAAGGGATAAAGAAAAAAGGGAAAATAAGCAGAAATAAGGCACAAAAGAGCAGAGATGCAGAAAAGTGCAGAAAGGTGAAAGCTAAAAGAGGGTAGAAAAACGAGTGAAAGAGCAGAGTGAGAGGAAGGGAAAATGAGCAGAAATAAGGCACAAAAGAGCAGAGATGCATAAAAGTGCAGAAAGGTGGAAGATAAAAAAAGGGTAGAAAAACGAGTGAAAATGAGTGAAAGAGCAGAGTGAGAGGAAGGAAACAGAGGTCCACTGGACCACCAGGGATGAGGCACAGGGAAACCTGCGGGTGGAGGAGGGCCTCGGTCACCAACACTCGAGAGTGCAGGGGCAGGGGCAGGCCTCACTTAATGGTGGAGCTGCGAGGGTGGGAGAGCAATTTCACTGACAATGAGTCAGTGGTCTTGCTCGCCTGTCCCCGCAGCGGCCGCCATTAAGTAGGGGTCGGGGAGGGCTGGACAGCTGGGAGGCGGGAGCGGGGAGGGAAGCTGGATTGGGCTGGTCGGGCTGGGGGGGAGGGGCCGTGGGGGCAGCAGCGGCGGGGAAAGGTAAAGGGAGGAAATAAGGGATAAAGAAAAAAGGGAAAATAAGCAGAAATAAGGCACAAAAGAGCAGAGATGCAGAAAAGTACAGAAAGGTGAAAGCTAAAAGAGGGTAGAAAAACGAGTGAAAACGAGTGAAAGAGCAGAGCGAGAGGAAGGAAGCAGAGGTCCACTAGACCACCAGGGATGAGGCGCAGGGAAACATTCAAAAACCTGGAAGGTCCTAACCTCAAGGAAGGACTGCAGCCAGGTGATAACACCGCCCGATAATCTAGCATTCCTCAACCTGCTGATCAAGATGTCATAGTTGACAGTGTCGAAGGCGGCACTAAAGTCCAAAAGGATGATAGCTGTCGATCCACCTTTGTCTATAATCTTTTTGGACTTTTCTACCACTGCCTATAAAGCACTTTCGGTCGCATGTTGGGGGCGGATTCCAGTTTTCGAGGGGTGCAGTGCATTGTGAGATTCGAGGAAAGTAGAGATAACCGAATTTACATGCTTTTCTAACATTTTACTGATCCCAGGGAGATGGGGGCGGTAGTTTCCAAGAATGTCAGGATTAAGGCTGGATTTCTTCAATAGTGCCTTCACCATAGCGTGTTTCCACAGTGGCGGTACTAGTCCGGTCGAGATAGAGGAATTAATCAACTTCAGTATCACTGGGAAGACTACTTCCCCAGCCTTATATAGAAATTGAGGGGATGCCGGGTCACTGGGAGAGCCGGATTTTACCGAGGTAGAGATGTTTACTAAAGTGTCCATATCCATCAAGGGGATTTCCTTGAGAGAGTGCTCACCGGGCACGGAGTCCTCCATAAACGGCAAATTATTAGGAGTGGCAGGGGAGGGAAAAGAATTGTAGATATCCTGAATTTTATTAGAGAAGAACTCTGCCAGTTCATCGCACCGGGCAGGAGACCCCTCATGGGGAGCATCCATGACAGGCAGTTTTAGGAGATTCTGCGCAATCTTCAAAATTTCGCGGGGGAGTTTGAGACTGAATTAATTTTTTCCTCATAGTAGGATGCCTGTGCATCTTTCACTTTGGATTGATAGGTTTTTATGAAGTCCCTATATTTCTGTTTACTTATTACATCATAGTCTCTTCTCCATTTCCTCTCAAGTCTCTTGCAGGTTTGTTTGTACTCACGCAGCTTGGGGGGGGGGGGGAGTACCACGGACAGGGGTTATTCCTAACTTTTTTATGAATGCATTTCTTAGGGATGACTAGGTCCAAGGAGGAATCAATCCAATAGTTAAATTTATCATTTGCGGCAGTGGGATTGGAGTCTAAAGTAGGCATTGTATTTTTCAAAGCTGAATTCCAAGAGTCCAACGGAAGGTTGGACCAAGAACGTTTCCAGCTGCTAGTCGTGCCACTGACAGGAGGGGGGGGGGTTTCGGTAGATCCCAGGAGAGGGGAAGCAGAAAATGATCTCACCATGGCGCTGGAATCGGGTCTCCTACTGAAAGTTCACTATTGTTAGAAAAAATAGGATCTAGGCGGTGCCCTTTCTCATGGGTGGGGCCAGTAACGTTTTGCTTCATCTGAATAGCTAGAAGGTTCTGGACTAGGTCAGACACTACTGGGTCCGAGGGATCATCAAGGTGCAAGTTGAGATCCCCTAATAAAGTGAAATTGGAAGGGGAGCTTGCCAAGTTGGCGACAATTTCTGGTAAAACTTTAAAAAGTTGTCCATGGACTCCAGGGGGGCGATATATAAGAATACCCGAAAGGGTGTGGATGGGAGAGAGCGTAATGGAAAAGGAAAAATTTTCACAATCAGGAAAAATATTAGGGACAATACTGCATTTAAAACACTCTTTTAAAATGATAGCAATGCCTCCTCCCTTCCCCTGCTCCCTGTCTCTCCTCAGGATATAGTATCCCGGTGTAAGACATTGCACCAAGTCTGGTTCGGACTCACTATTGAGCCATGTTTCGGTAAGAAACAACACATCGGGACACTCCTCTTTCAAGCAGAATAGAGATTTCAGTACAGTGTTTAGGTAGAGATCTGCAGTTTAAAGACAGCATTTTATAAGTTGAGGAGGTTGCTGGGACTGGACGGGGTTTGGGGAGTGGTTTATACAAACAGTGTGGGCAGCTAGGATCATCCATAGCTGGACAGATGGTGTAGACATTTCTCACTAGGAGAGCCCCTCAATCCACGGAGTTGCCCTGAGGAGTAAGTGTGTTGACTTGTGTTGAAACGGGCAGGGGGGGTGACGCCTGGCCCCGGTCGGACGGGCGCAGACGGGCTTGCCTTAGGCGCGCCTTTGGCCCGCCCGCAGCGCACGTCTGCACAGCTGGTCGCATAAGTAGGCAGGGATCTCGTGAACACTAGAGCGCTAACCAAAATGGCGCCTCCTAGTGTCACGCTGCGTAAAGTGCGAGTGCAAAAGGTCCGTCTATGTAAGCAAATTCATACAGTTCCCCCCCCCAGTAAAACAGTTCAATAAGAGTTTCCAATATATAAAATTTGAGCAGAAGATAGCAGCAAAAACACGTTTGAATTGCCCCCTGATAAGCAGAGTGTGTGCGACGCTAACCGCGCGTCTGCACAGCTGGTCCCTTAAGTAGGCAGGGATCTCGTGAACACTAGAGCGCTAATCAAAATGGCGCCTCCTAGTGTCACGCTGCGTAAAGTGCGAGTGCAAAAGGCCCGTCTATGTAAGCAAATTCATACAGTCGTCCCCCCCCGGTAAAACAGTTCAATGAGTTTCCAATATATAAAATTTGAGCAGAAGATAGCAGCAAAAACACTTTTGAATTGCCCCCTGAAAAGCAGAGTCTGTGTCAACCTACTTTAGTCTTATACTCTCTTGCACTGTGAGTACATTTACCAGACCACATATGCAAATCTGCCTGAAAAATACACTTAGTGCTAGGGTAGTGGGCCACTATTTTACTTTGCCAATTCTGTTGCCCATTTGTTCCTGATCCTTTAACTGCTTTTTTAAGGTATCCTTGTGTGTTTAAAATATGTCTTCAGGGTACAGTAATTTAAAGCCAATAGTAATGTTTCATTGCACCAATAACAATAAGATTCCTATGATGGGGATTCAAAATAAAAAAAGAGTTCCAATAGCAGTTCTAGGCTCACCTGCCTGGTAGGAAGCACCATACAGTTCTAATAAGATTATATACAATGGTTAGTGTTTACATGC
Source organism: Calotriton arnoldi (assembly GCA_963921515.1). Lineage (NCBI taxonomy): Eukaryota > Metazoa > Chordata > Amphibia > Caudata > Salamandridae > Calotriton > Calotriton arnoldi. The sequence goes on from CAWUFW010001977.1 coordinate 194,194, forward strand.
AAAGGTTGTATTGCAAGCATGTTGTTGCCATTTTTAGGTTAGATGTTTTCATTTTTTTCCATTTTTGTGGTATATCTTGCAATAAAAATGAAAAAACGATGAATCCTCACACGCTTGCAAAGGTCAGACCAATTGGCTTTGCCCATGGTGGCTAACAATCACAGTCTCAGAACAGGTTAGTTTACAGCATTCAGCAATTCCAACATAGGCGTGTACCTGTTGAGAGCATTGCACATCTCAATGGTCACCAGCACGGAGAGAGCCATTGTGGTTGGATACCGGGATTCAAAGATTTCACAGTCGATTCCTTCAAAGAGGGGGTTGTCAGCGGTGCATTTCATGAAGTGTCTCTGTTGGCAAAGTCACGATTGATAATGATGAGCGGGATTGTACCAAAATAAACAACAAAAGGAAAAGGAGGTGGGGAGAATCAGGAAGGGTTGAAGGGCACACATTCATATTTAATAATGGTAGTACATTTTGTGAAACTGAAAATACTTTCCCTAAAAGCTTTTCACTCAAACATCAACTTGTAGTAAAGGTTATGTGTAAATACTACCTGGGTTATGATCTAAAGATACATGCTGCAGATGGCCATTCAGTAGGAGGCCTCTAGGAACAACTGTAACTTGCTGCTAACATTTTATTAACATCAAATTGCAGAGGGTATAAGTTTCAGAAGCCTAAATTGTTTCAAAGTTATCTATAACTCAGAGGCAGGTCAAATACCAATAGAATGTGCAATGCCAAAAACATTGCCCATGTGCCTTTAATTGCACGTGGTGCCTTTGCCTAGAGAGAACATGTTTTGCATCTCAGTATATGTCTGAACTTAAAATAGTCCACTTTCCAAGAGAAAATGTGTTGTTAACCTAGGAAAATTGACATGACTCGGACCAAGAAATGTCTCCAGTCATGTATATTGAAATGACCGTTGCATGACCTTTTATTTGGGGTGTGCAAAGTTGCAAAGCTGCTGACCAACAACTGTGTGCACTTTACTGAAAGCTTGACAACTTCACTGAGCACAAAACTGTCAATGTTATTACAATACACAATTGAGGGGAAAGGAGCCATGCACAGTAGTGGGAATTTACGCACTGCAATACAAGGCCGGGAGCAGCAGTGCTCAACTTCTTTTGGTAGGCTGCTCTCCTTTATTTTGAGATCCCTAAGGCACACAGGATGGGGTCTAGACTTTTTAAGACTTCCGGGATCAGGGATGTCCTACAGGGCGACCCCGCAGTCCCCTCGGACTGCAGAATGAAGACGTTCACACAGCACCACTAACAAATCACTGCATCAGAACGTCTAATCTTGTTGGATGGATATAAAGTTGTAGTGAATTTACTGAATTTCACTATCTACTACCTGGGCTTGGGGTAATGTCATTATAAAGAATTGTTTATGAAGAAATAAAGAGAGAAACCACAATAAAGAAAATGTGCATGTTTTTTTCCAGCAGTACAATATTTTTCCTTCTGGAGAAACACCTCTGCTTAAATACACAAGAAATATGGGTCTGTTCTTTACCGACCCTGGAAAGGATTTTATATCAGCCGTGGCACAAGAAGTTTTACCTGCATTCTGGACATTTCAGACAACCTGCAGGAAGTTTAGGAAAACAAAGCATACAAGTTGGATACTTTTCACTAAATGTTGCAGTCTGTTACAGCCCTTTTCATGCCCTGGCCCTAAATTTACAATGGTGAAAAATCCACAATACTGGCTGATTATCCATCGTTCAAAAAGCACCTTTTTGAATTGGGCCAGGCAGAATGTTAGTTTCAGGCTATTATAACAACAATAGCCATTGTCACCGAACAATATTATCATTAAAAATACAAACTGGTACAGAAATTAAGGTTAAAAAACCCAGCTAAGAGTAGGGATAGTGTTATGGTTAATGTGAGGCAATAATTTACAATTAAGATTACAGATAATTGCTAAATTTGCAATACATTTATAGATAGTTTGAGTTGGAATGGTAAAAAAACAGTTTCTCTATAACGTTACTCATCACAGAAATGCTAGAATTTCATTTCTCCTATTATTCATCTTTGCAAACTCTTCAAAATGATCCCTGCATGATGGTATTTCTTCATCATGAAACTATTATTCATTTCATCATAGTGACGGCATCCACTCCCATACCTCAAGGTAACCAGCTGCACCTCAACCTCTCTCATTGCTTAAATTCATTCTACAGTCCAGACGTTGAAAGGAGGCCTCTAGTATTTAACTGTTGTTCTCCATTACTCTATCTGAGCACCAGGGAACTCTGTTTAAATACGTATGGGATAAAATGCATTCTTCCAACTACCATAAAGATGTTAAAAGTCAAAGAGGACTGCATGAACATATCAAGGAGTAGAGCAAATGTCAAATTACCTTTTTTGGTCTCCTAAGAGTAAGAGTCTTGATATATCTTTTTTTTCACGAGATAGGGGTTTGTTTGCTCATTCCCCTCACATCTACACTCAGCATCATGATGGTCATGAAGACCTCAGGGAAAGATATCTTCTGGGTTTAGCTACGCAGAATACATGTGAAAAACTCATGTAGAAGCTTAAAAAAATCAATTGGCAACATGAAAACTGCGACCAGAAAATCATTGAAGAGGTATATCATAGGTCCTTTAAAAAGTCAACTGAATGTTCTAAAATGTGAGCTAACAAATTAAATTTCTGATCTTTTGGCCTGCATTTCAGCAATGCAAACTGTCATTACCAATGAAAGGTCAAAGAAAGGTCACATGAGAAGGATGTCAATATAGTCCTCTATGAATACCTGCTTAGGTGACAGTTTCTGCTGTTCTCAGCAAGGTTCCTTCAATAAATGGTGCCAGTACTGGTACACGGTACCTTTTCTGAAACTAATATTTCAGTTGGGCAATATGATGCCCAGCAACAACCTGAACTGATGCCATTTTTCCAATGGCTGATTCAACAATAAATATTCTCTCCTATACAGGCAGGCAAAATTGAGCAACAGCAAAAAAGTTAAGTCTCAGATATAGGAATTGTGTTTTTTTCCACTTACCAGTTGGTAGAAGGTAACCTCTGGCCCTTCCTCATCATACAAGAACCACCAAGTTGCAGCGCTCACTGTCGCAAGTCCAACATAAACTGAAAGGAAGAGAAAAGGCTGTAATCATGCACACATCACCATATCTGGAGAGAATTATACCCCATGAAAACTTCTAAGTATTACCCAATGGCAAGTTATAGCCATCTAGTTACATATATCCTGAACATTTTTCTATGGTCAACAAAAAAACATCCATAGAGACTCTCATGTAATGTAGGACATCATAGACTATAATAACGGTTGGTATAACTATCTTTAATTACAAATGGTCAATTCTTTTTTTGATTCTTTCTCCCTCTTTCCTCTGTGTTTACAGTGATTACTAGTAAATATATAATTACTGTAGCTTTGCTCTTTGATTGCCCAGCTGATTTACTGATGATTATTCCAGAGGATGAAACATAGAGGCAGGTCACAGGGGATTTAAGGGTCTAAGCTCTGGAACTCCCTTAACCCCAAACTCAGAGATTAAACTAACTACATGAAGGTTAGGAAACGTCTGAAAACTGAAGATTGCACACTTGGCTTCAACTGGTCCTAACATAGGACATGGTTTGTCATTGAGAATATTGGACTCAGCTACCCATGAGAGCTAATTTGGCTATTGATAAATTCATTTATGGGCAAAGCTCCAATTCCCCTTTCTATCACTGCTCCAAAGTTACTGAAACAGCCAAGTGGCACTGTACAAAACTCCTTAATAAATAACTAAATATGACCATGGGTTGAATGATTTGATCAGTGGCGTAGCAAGGTCAGGTGGTACCCGGTGCAGAAAATTTCTTGTCACCCCGGCTTGACAAAATGGCAAAAATATGTGTTTAAAACACATATTTTTGCCATTTTGTCACCCCCCTCAGTGATGACACCCAGGGCGGCCCGCACCCACTGCACCCCCCTTCCTACGCCACTAGATTGGATCACGTAAGCCAGAGTCTAAAATCTTTTCAGTACACAAACATGAACAGCTGAAAAAACCTCGTCCCCAGAGGTGAATGTGATGGTGATGAAAAGGTATGGCAAAGGGCAAGAAAAGCACCCATTTTTATAGAACATTATTTTCAATTTGAAGAAAAAATATTACCCCTACATGTATGGTTAGTGTCTACAGGATAATGCTAGGGAAACAACGACAATCAGATTTTCCAGGTGTCTGCCTCAGGGACCTAGGGCTAAATTTAGAAACCAGAAATCTCTTGGCACATGCTGCTCGCAGCCTGAAGGAATCTCTGTCTCCCTTGAAACAACACCTACATTCTTCAATTTTTTGACTACATTTTGATTTGGTGATTCCCCAGACCTTCCGTTAGAGTAATACTTGTACTTGGCCCAATTCAGTAGAAGGCGATAAAAGATCACTCCAGGAGAACTTCAGCTTCCTTCTGAGTGGGTTTCCAGAAAGGGTGTTAAATTAGCTCAACTAAGGCATTTATTATAGTGTCTAGTCACTTCTACTCTCCCAGTAAACTTGTCATGTATGATATAGGTATGTTATAGTAGTTGACCGACTTCAGTCAACTTTATTGTACGTGCTATGTATAGTTATAGTAAAGGAGCAAAGAGAGAATCCCTATGGTACTTCCAATTAAACTGTATTACTCTAGGGAACCCAATTCATACCTGACATTAATTGAGGGAGAAGAAATGGATCCAATCTAAGGCAGTTACAGATACCCTGGCCAGGCAATTGTCTTTTTTTTTAGTCATATCACAGTAGTTCACACTAAAGAAAGGTCAATATTGGATGGGGCTGCTTGTTGACCCTCATTAGGTGTGACAAGGAAATTCTTGCTCAAGTGCTCAATTTGCTCTCCTAATACGCCTGAAGAGTGTTCAATGATAACATAGTATACCACATGCTGATGTACGATGTGTTTCACATAGCTATTGAGGTGGCTCTCTGGTGCAAGATCCTTGCCACTTGATGTTTCAAAGAGGCCTGCTTTCCCCATCAGGTTTTTATGTCAGGAGACCCGCTCTCTTTCCTCAACCTCACTCCGAATGCGCTCTTTTAAACTCTGTACGTAGCTGGCTGCACGGCACAGAATAATGGGTGCATTGAATACACTGCACTATTCTCTCTTACTTGCTTTTGTTGCTGGTGAGGTCTTGATTTGATACAAGGTGGGCATAAGGCCGATGCATTACTACTCAAGGCTAAGGTCCATTTAACTGCAGCCCAGCCTCCTTGTCCAGTCTTCAGAGCAGTATTCACCAAGACCCACGGAGTGTGAGAATTGGGACCACTTTGCAGTATCACATGGACTTCTCTGCAGCCAAGCCATGTCAACTGCTGAGATTCAGGATGTTGCTATTATAAACTGGCACATTCCGGATTCTGATATGCTCTCATACCAATTGTTGGACTCATGATTTCCAATGGGATTTTAATGCACATATTGGCATTTTGAGTATAACTCTGATAGGTTGTAATTTTCTTCTTGCTTAAACCATATATCACGGTCACTTTCGAAATGGTAATTTCTCATGACAAACATGAGGTGAAATGAGAGCTTCTTGTCTACTCAAAACAAACTATCTTTCTTCAGCCCCCTTTGGTTAATCAAGATTGCCAATATTTTTCAATAATATATAGATGCCAAGCTTATTGATACGTGAAACCATAGGACTAATCACAGGTATTATAAGCATATAGCCAAAGTAACTATGGGCTTTCCACGCAAACATTTTTCTTTGAGTACGTGTGATTTACTCTTGGTTTAATTCCTGCCTTACTCCTAAATTTACATGGTTAATTCACACATACTCAAGGAAGAGGAATTACTGTATTTCGCCATGTACAACCAATAACCACAGAAATAAGCTCTCTTCTCTGTTGATCTGTAATCATCTGGACAGATGCCTTGTGGGTTTCTTTGAAAAGTGCACCCTACAAATGGTGAAAGTAAATAAAGTGATATACAGAATCTGCATCAATGAGAAATATTCATATCATGCTGGGCATTCCAATCACACACATTGTAAGTCTGCATTTTCCCACATTTAATTACACAAGTGTGAACCTTGTTGGATGTTTCCAAATGGTAAATGTACCTTACATATGTATACTCACTTCCAATGGCAAGGTAACGGAAGAAGAGCCAGCCACTAATGAGTGGCTCTCTTGGGTTACGTGGGAGCTTATCCATGATGTCGAGGTCAGGAGGGTTGAAGCCGAGGGCAGTCGCGGGCAGCCCATCTGTCACCAAGTTGACCCAGAGAAGCTGAACTGGGATCAAAGCTTCTGGAAGACCCAGGATAGCGGTCAGGAAAATGCTGTAAATTGAAAATGTGCATCTCAGATTAAATCGAATGTGGACACGTATGGCAGGTGTTTCTTATTTCATAAAATATTTCGAGCTCACAAAGTGAAAAAGTGCATAGAAATGTTTTATACACATGTTATCAAGAGGTGAGGCACATGTAAATACAGAAGGCAACATAAGAGGTAAATAGAATAAGGGATCCATACTGTCAAAAATGCTAATACTCAGAGAAGGAACACACACAGAAGCCCAGGGACCTATATCCATGATTTAATCATACAATCCCTTCAGCTATTTTTTCTTTGGGATCTGTTTTTTCTCCTAGGAAGCTGAGAAGTTTGAACTTAGTGAGATGGTGATGGAGGGAGTCTGCCGGATTGAAACAAAGCTGCCTGGTCCGAGAAGAACCTTGCTGTGTAGCGCGCTTGAATAAACAAGGAAAATAGATCCAGAAGCTGGACATATCCCATACTAAAATGTAATATATGTAATGATGTTCGGGAATAGCTCTTACAATCTTGCAGAGGGAGTAGGAATGCTCTGTCAGAGGCTTTATAAATAGCTTGTTCACATTCTTTGCAGTCTGATGTTTCTATAGAGATGTGGCTAAGGCTCTGATAAATTGACAGGTGATAGGGTTTCTGCTCTGCTGCTTTGTCATGATGATGGGATTTTGAAAGCAGTTCTCAAATAATTTTGGCAGAGGCATGTGATGTGCACGATGTGTTTCATTACCAAAACCAACGCATTGTGCTATGTTTAAGATGAATTGTATGAGAGGCCTTCATTTCTACAATACCACTAGGATATAATACAGTAGTTAGCAATGCAAGGTATTAACAACTTGTCGTCATTTAGAAGCAATGAGTAGCGAGCTTTCTTACAAGGATGTTATACTATTACCTAACTTTGATGAGCATCTGTGGGGAAGGAGTGCTAGTCTAGTCAGTCCAGACAGTTTATTCTTTGTATTGTAATATGCACAATTGTATAATTAGATCCTACAGTTTATTTATCAGGTTTGTGAATTTTATATCCTCCATTACCCTCATGTGACTTTCTTATATTATTTGTCTTATCATTTTTGCTAGTACACTTGCATCCTTTTATGTTTTTTTTCTTCTCTAATGCAACTATTATATGTATTATTATTATAAAGGACAGAGGAACACAGTTTTTAGTTGCTGTATGATGGTGTTTCACCAGTTAAAATTGTAAGAATTCATAGAAACCAAATAATACAATTAAATGGAAAGCAGCATCAACTAGAAGAAACCATAAGGTGTCTTCTTGTTAGGAAGGGACAGAAAAATATACTCAAGAAAAAATATCCTCCAAGGAAATATCTATTTTTTTCAGTGTGTCAAGGGATAAAAGGATAACAGTTTTATTGGGTCAAAATGCAAAATTGTCTCTTGGCTAGATCTTGAGAAGCAGTGAGGAACAGAGACAACTGTGTTCAATATTTACATTCTGAATGACTAAAAAACTATATTCCTCGCATCAATGTTCCGAGGGAGAGACATAGACTTTGGGGTGACTTTTTTTTTACATTTCTTTATTAACAGATCGCAAACGCATGATGAACCAATTGCGCCCGTCCCATTCAATGTATAAACTTATGCAGCAATACAGGGTAATAATATAGAGCTCTATTTCTATGAAGATGCAGATCATGCATTTCAGGACAGAAAAAAAGATCAACCTTAACAGTGCTAACCCCGAAAATAATGCTGCTGGATGAGACGGTTTGCTTGGACACAATCACATGTGGCAATATGAAAACAAGGCAGGCGCAATAGCAGTTTTCACAACAGGGGAAATGGATCAGCAGATAGCAGAGGAGTACATACAAGTCCATTGCAATCATTCATTACATCCACAATTGCCAGAGCAGGATGATGAATCATCCTCACCAACATCACAGCTGCCAACAGCTGGGATTATCCCTCCAGCTCCATCAGTGGCCGGGATTCCCATTAGGATTCTACCCCATGCATGGGCAACTTCAGGGAGCCGAATACCTCTCCTGACCTCTTTTTTAAACACAGTCTCTTCACACTTGACCCACTTTTTAACCTCATAGTACCATTTCAAACAGCTGGGGCCAGCTATACTTTTCCAACTCATAGAGATCTGTTGCTTGGCCAAGACAAATGGCGGGTCATAAACCTTCTGTTAATGTTGTTAGCCTTGGTGCTTAGAAACAACCCTAATATACAGGTGGTTAAAGTATTCTGAATGTTGCTGTCCCTAGCTTTTTGAATAAACTGCATCACGCTTGCCCAGCAAGTGACCTGATCCGTTCAGTCCCACACCATGAGGAAGAAGTCAGCCTCAGCAATACGACATCTAGGGCAGCCTGCATTGACCCCTGGGAACATACAGGATGGGTGTGATCTTGGAGGATTTTGAGTGCCTAAAATCTAAGCAGAAGATTAACCCAATAGAAAAGCCAACCAGGTCTTTTTTCTCTGGTTCATGGGCTGTGTAAACAAGTTGTAGGCAGATTATAGTTTCAGTAATGTATCAATTGCCTTTGGTTAAAGTCATAAAGTGATTGGGAGAGCCTGACAAATACAGAATCAAATGGCATCAAGATTTAGGTGCCCATTAGGAGGAATTGTTCCGAGTAGAATTTGCAGGCATTTTGCAGCGTGGCAATAAGATTAGTACAACAGATAACATTGAATAGACTCCTCTGGATTTTAGTTTGACCACTGTGATTCCAATTTTTGATGTCCACAGGTTGCATGGACCTTAGGGCCCATGCTATGGGGTTGAAGAAGAATGATCACATTTTGAGCCGAGCGGTTTGGTCAATCAAATGTTGCTGCAGGTACTAAGTTAAGTCTCCACTTTTGCTGCTTCTTCAAGATGTAAGCAAGGCCTATGGTTTTAGTGATGCACAAAAATGAGTCCCTAACAGGCTTTAATAATTGTAAAGAAGCAGGGTCTGAAGATATGTAGCTTTTGCTCAACCCTGATAGCAGAAGAAAGGATTTTAGAATTAATAGCACTTGCCAAATATGAAAAGGTGTGTGCCACAGATGCAATTGTGGATAAAGGTATAAAAGTGTACAGATAGCTTGCAACGTCTTATAATTGTGATATTTTTGCATGTGAGTGAATGTTGCTCCTTACCCTAAATTGTTATTGTGATTGATACTCAGCATTTGATTAGTGTACATTGTGCTATAAATTGGACACCGCAAAAATGTTCAGAAATTCGATGTGGTCTGTGTGATTTGTCCTATAAAAAAGTAAGGGCAGACCACATTCCTTATTAAGTGGATTGTAGTTAACGTATGTGGGGTGTATATTATTAAGTATGGCGCATTGTTACTCTTGTGTTGAGGCACCTACTTTGATAAGTAATGAAATATTTCTGAAAAGAAAAATACAGATACCATGAACATTCACTAACTCATGCTGTTCACTTTTCTTACATTTCCTAAATTAAATTGATGGCATGATATACCAATCAGTATTTATTGCTAAATTGTTTTTGAAAGAATCTGATAATTACTGAAGTTTGATACATGATGCTATCTTGTGCAACAGCAGACATAGTTGCGTGTGGAGATTCACAAACAAACTTACTCCAAGTCGTTAGAAAAGGCAATAAAGTATTGTGTAGAAATAACTGTACCGACCAATGTCTCAATGAGTAGCTAAGGAAGCCCTTCTATTTAGATTTGGAAGGAGAGAATGCATTTTATCTGTATAAATCAACATCGGGATATCACGTTCTACACTTTATATTATAAGAATAGATTTTTCTGAAGTTCTTACCAAACGACTTCACCAACATTCGACGAGATGAGGTAGCGTATAAACTGTTTCATATTGTTATATATTGCTCTGCCTTCCTCCACTGCAGACACAATGGTGGAGAAGTTGTCATCTGAAAGTACCATTTCGGCTGCAGATTTTGCCACAGCAGTGCCGGAGCCCATGGCTATACCGATTTCGGCCTTCTTCAGGGCAGGGGCATCATTGACTCCATCACCGGTCTAGAATAAACAAATTTATTTGAAGCAATATTTCAGATCCACTATTGTCTGCATTATAACATCTTGGGCATCCAATGGCACAGGAAAGTGCTAATCCTCTTAAGATGAGGTTAGTTCTAAATTAAATGGAGAAGACCTCATTTAGACGTTCATGGACAGACACCATCTCACCTGCCACAGCCTCCACATAATATTTAGAGATCACATCCATAAGGCTGAGCTTTTTTCATCAAACTCATTTCTGCTTCCTGGGGCATGCTGTTGGGCAAAAGGGATACTGTGTGCTACTGGGAATGCAACAAATCACCTTCCCTCAGCGAATGAATGAGAGGCATGGACTACTGTGTGAAAGCAGAAGAAACTGCCTGCAAAGCAAGAGGCTGTGAAAAGAAACATGAAAAGGTCCTGGGTTCATGGTGGAAGCATGTCTAGAAGATGCTATATTTCAGATATTATGTAAATTACTGACTATGAGTGTGTAATAATGTAAGCAAGCTGGACCATGATTAAGTTAAACATGCTGAGGATTTATTTATCACTGTGAAATTGTTCGTGTTTTTGTTCAGTAAAACAAAACAAAAGCTTCATATAAAAAAAACAATCTTTACTTCCAGCGTGGTCTAGTCGTCAAGACCTGGCGACTACAAAACGAGACGCTGCGCGAGTGCGCAGCGGACGTGCGCAGCGCGCGCGCCGCTGGCGCACCGAATGCACGCCTAAGGCAAGCCCGTCTGCGCCCGTCAGCGTCCCGGAGGAGTCCGGAGCCGGAAATGCTGCTGGTTACTCGCCCCTACCTGGGCCTCCTGTTGTCTACAGCATGTCAGAGCTCCTTGATATTGGGGATCAGGCGCAAGTCTGCTGTCATAAAGGTATTACTAGTATGACTGTGACCCCGCTCTTATGCCATGTGTGTAACTGGGTAGCTGACCCTCAGGGCAGCAAATGGAGGGGTGGTAGCGCAATCAAGGTTAGCAAGGGCTCAGTTCCGGATCTGGGCTTACGGGATAATAACCCTCTGAAAATCCTCCTCTTGAATACCCGCTCCATAAAAAAACATGAAGCCCAATTGCACGCCTTATTACTTGAGTCTGACCCTGAGGTTATGTTTGTAACTGAAACCTGGTTGAATGACGGCTCGAATCCTACGATAGCAGTGGCTATCCCGCCTGGCTATCAGATCATAAGGAAGGATCGGCCTGCAGGAAGAGGGGGTGGAGTTGGCATAATTTTTAAAACTTCACTGTCTTGCTCTATTCTTCCTGCGCAGGATACTGTGGATGCTGAAAGCCTCAGTTTCGTGCTCATTGTCTCGGATCATCAATCCATTGCGGGCATCCTGGTTTATAGGCCGCCAGGTCAGGGTGGCAAGTTTATTGAATCACTCACTCAAGCCATCGCTCCTATTTCCATTAAATATAGGCATTGCCTTTTGTTAGGAGATTTTAATATCCATATGGATGATCCCTCTGACTCTGAGGCCATTCGGCTGCTGGAATCTTTAGCGATCTTCGGATTGTCCCCTTATATTCATTTTCCCACCCATGAAAAGGGTCATACGTTAGACCAATTATTCTCCAGCGTTAATATGGAAACTGATGCTCCTCAACCATTGGTATGGTCGGATCACTTTCTCTTGAGTTTTAGAATCCCTAGGTCCTTATCCCATGTTCAACCTAGGGATAAGCTCCGTTCCTGCATCTTCAGACCCTTTAATCAGGTTACGCCTGACAGCCTGGAGATAGTTCTGGGTAAGCACCCGATTCCCTTTAGTGGAAACCCAGAAATCGATGCCCCTAGCCTAGAGAAGTGGCTTGAAGAACAGGTCGCGGTGTTGGAGCCCCCCTCAACTCGTAAAGCCACTACTGGCCGCACCTCTGCGCCATGGTTTACAGAGACTCTCAGGAAAAGCAGGAGTGCTTGCAAACGGTTAGAGAGAGTGTGGCGAACAAAGTTTGACTCTAAGGACAAAGCCATCTATAAGCAAGCTTTGAAAGCTTATTTTAACGATGTGTGCGCTGAAAAGAAAAATTTCTTTACCTTAAAAATAAAAGGGGCTGATAATAAAAGCAAAGAAATTTTTTAAATTGTTAAGGATTTCTCATGCCCCAGTGCTATGAGCAAGGCATTTACTCCCACCTTCAGTTGGGTTCCTCAGATGGCTGGTTTCTTCCATGACAAAATCTATCTGATTCAACAGTCATTTGCCCCTATGGGCACAGCCGAAACTGTGGAGACATTGAGTACCCCGCCCTCGGGGGTTAGTTACTCACTTACTCAATTTCCCCCTATTTCCTTAGAATAGTCCTTGGATATCATGGTAACTCTGAAGTCGGGCTCTCCTTCTGACCCCTGTCCAGCAAAAATCCTGAAGAATATTGCAGAACCTTTAAACTCTGCAGTTAATTCAGTTCTTAACTCGTCGCTTGGACAGGAATGGTACCTAGTTGCTGGAAAAGGGCTAAAATCATCCCCCTCCTGAAAAAGCCTACAGCGGACCCTGCGGTCACATCCAATTATAGGCCCATTTCCCTGCTGCCCTTCTTTTCAAAGGTTCTAGAGAAGTACGTTATCTCTGTGCTAACAGACTATATAGAAGGAAACCATGTGCTCCATGACAGTCAATCTGGCTTTAGAACCACTCTAAGCACAGAAACAGCCCTATTGGAGGTCTCAGAAACCATTAAAACTCAGATGGACAAGGGGGGCAGTGCTGTGTTGATACTGCTGGATTTATCCGCAGCCTTTGACACCGTGCCCCATGACCGGCTCTTGCGCAGGTTAGCGGAGTGTGGTGTTGGGGGCACGGTGTACAATTGGTTTGCTTCCTTCCTTACTGAGAGGCAGCAGGAAATTTGGTCCCCGCCCTTTACAGCGGCCATGCCCCCAATGCAAGTGGGGGTCCTGCAGGGCTCTATTTTGAGCCCCACACTTTTTAATATTTATATGGCCCCACTTGCATGTCTGGCAGAATTGCACGGAGCAAAGACTATTTCCTACGCCGACGATACCCAACTCCTGTTCACTTGTGACAAAGGTGCGAGTTTTCGTGGAATGGAGATAAATAAATGTTTAACGGAGGTCTTTTCGTGGATGTGACTTAACCAACTCAAGTGTAATCCAGAAAAATCAGAAATCATCTTTTTCGGCTGCCCCCCTTGTGCTGACTGGAATTTATGGTGGCCCCGTGACATGTCCCCTCCTGCGACCCCAGTCAGCACGGTTAAAAACTTGGGAGTCAAGTTGGATACTAGTCTAACGATGAAGTCCCAAATCCAAGCTGTCGCTGGTACTTGCTTCGGCTTGATAAGAATGGTAAAAAACGTTCTTCCCCTCCTCCCGGTGGAATCCCGTAAGATCGTAGTGCAAGCCTTAATTACATCAAGGCTGGACTACGTAAATATCCTGTATCTGGGGCTGCCAGAGTATTTGCTCAATCGGCTGCAGGTTGTCCAGAACGCTGTAGCCAGAGCTATTCTTATGGTACACCCCAGAACTCGCATGTCGTCCCACCTGAAGGCGCTGCACTGGCTCCCGGTGAGAAAGAGGGTCCAGTTTAAGGCCCTAGTGCTCGCTTATCGTGCCTTCCATGATACGAGTGCGGTTTACCTGAGAAATAGGATCCGACGCTATCAGCCTCAACGGGTCCTAAGATCCTCTAGACAATCCCTCATGGTGATTCCCAAGATCATGAGATCTTGGATAGGAGGACGGTCATTTCAGGTACAGGCTGCTCGTCTGTGGAACGAATTGCCCCTTTACCTTAGACTGACACAGGACCTGCAGTCTTTTAGGAAACAACTTAAAACGTGGCTGTTCCAACAATAACACTATGGTGCCGGGGCGGGACTCTTTCTGTTTCAATTGTTGAGATTAGCGCCGGGACACTCTCTGTGAGTATCCGCGCGCTTTATAAATACCCAATTTCATTTCATTTCATTATGCAAGCACAGCATTGTTTGATGTATCCATCTCATTTTTGAAAAACGTGGAATGAATGACCCTGGCATGCTGTCATTTTTCTCCCACAACGTCGGTATAGTGGTTGTTTTTTACTGCCCGGGGCGCCATGTTGTGCATGGCAATCCAGGGTAGGAAAGAACACGATGGACATGTTGTCAGAAGGATGCACTTTAAAAAGGGACAACTTTTGATGTCGCGCCAGTGCTAAATGCTGGCAGCTGAGCTGACCAGTCTTGAGGGTGCTTCAGAGGCAGAGCTGGCATCGGCTCAGATAACAGCTCTCAAGAGGCAGGAGAACCAAGAGTTTGGCAGATGTAACATTACTATCCAACTCCATATGCCGGGAACAATTAGCCTATATGTAAATACTTCTCTGCTCATTTGAACATATAATGTTGGGCGCATAACATTATCTCCCTGTGACCCATTTGATTCTTTGCCAAGTCAAGGGGAATGAAGAAATATGTCACTGCCAGTTCTATATATAAATCACAACAGTCACAGAACTCGAACCCACAAAATAAGTGGTACACTTTAGATTAACAGTACTGATCATAGAACATACTTAAAAACAAAACAAACAGAATGCAATTGTTATTCCAATAAAGCGGGAGATATGTGGTGGAATTTTGAGTGTCCATAAGTAAGCATTAGTCTAGGTTACACTCCTCCCAGTGAAACTGGAGGAAGTGGAGTTTGAGTTACAACTTCATGTTGCCAACACCGTTAAATATAGTTGAAACTTGGAAAACTTGTTCATGTAGACCTGTGCATACTGGTGGTTCTCTCTTTATTAGAAAAAATAAACCTCACAACGAGACCTTCAGGAGCTTATGCAGAATGTGGTCTCATTATGTCGTGGCATGCTTACAACCACTGAATGAACATCACTACCCACATTCAATGGGTTCACATATGTAATCGATATCTTGGAAGTAACTGTTAAAAATGATTTTGCTTCAACATTTTAGACAGGGAAACTCATAAAATGTTAAAATAAAGGGTGCTTTAGCATCTGGAAGAGAAGTATAAACCCTAGTGTTATGGTTATCGCTTGCAAACACAGGGAGGAAACTCTCTCTTAATCACGTCTTACATAAGGGCCAACTTCACCAAGAATCACACTTTTAGCCTCGTCTTTTAATTCATTTTTAACATACAAATTGAACTCCTTACTACTGCCAAGATCACTTGTCATCACTCTTTTCAACTCAATGGGTTGGTGCTTTGTTGGCCGCAGGAACGACTATGCAGGCAATATAGATTCTTTATCGCATATCCCATAATAAACACAGGATGGACTCAGTTACTTATTCTTCATTACGTCTGTGTTCTCTTTCAGCTTTTCCCAAATGACTCTATGATCATTAAAGCAAAGACTTTAATTGTGCCAGTGCTGCTTTCTGCCAGCAGCTTGTCTCTTGAACTGATGGTCAGCAAAGAGTGGCAAGCCCATCAATTAAAGAAAATAAAGCAATGGAAGAAAAGAGTAAACTGTCCTCTTAGTTTCTGGGGGATATAAGGACATTTCCACCTAAGGAAAGCACAAAGGACTTCTTGGCCAGTGGAAAGATCAAACAGAAGAAAGCCTATAAACAATCTATTTTAACTGACATTCAGAGGCAGCAAATCTTTGCTTCCTTTGAGCCATTTCATAAACTAGACGCCCACCATCAACAACTGGTTCAATAAACACTAGAAATTACAAACACTTGACAACTGTGGGCTCACCATTGCAGTGATTTCATTGAAGGATTGCAGGTACTCTATTATCTTGGACTTGTGAGATGGTTCTACGCGGGCAAAACAATGGGCAGTGCAGCAGGCGTCACGTTGTTTCTCTGGTGGAAGGTCATCAAATTCCCGCCCAGTATACGCCTTGTCCGTCACATCCTCATGTTCTGAGAAGATTCCAATCCTCCGGCAGATGGCTATGGCTGTGCCTTTATTGTCGCCGGTGATCATGATGACCCGAATGCCAGCCTTTCGGCACATCTCGATGGAGACGCTCACTTCTTTTCGGGGAGGGTCCAACATTCCCACACATCCAACAAATGTTAGGTTGGTCTGAAAAGAGTATAAAACAAAGTTTTATTGCACCCACTATCAAGTTCTTTAGCCCCTCCCATTTCTATTGATGAAAAAAAATTACTTCTTTGGTCCCTTATTAGTGAGAAATTCAGTCTTTAATAATTTGTAATTATATTTTTCTGATGTTAATTAAACCAGGCGGTGGAGAAAATGAGTTTAATCAGCCCGATTAACAAGTGCCAACTACATGCTACTAATTGAGAGAATAATAATTAATTGGCTTCCCCACAGATAACTGTACCTTGTTTTGTTAAAAATTTTAAACTTCACAAAAGTATTGATTTTTTTTTACTTCTCCTAGTCTTTACTTTGTTCTTCTTCACTGCGAATTATCACTCCATCCCTTTTTTCCTTTACCTGTTTCAATCTTTACCGTTTTATTATTTTTTCCTCATTTGTGCGTACCCTCATAACCACTTTTTCCTTTTTATTTCTTTTTATGCTTCACCCTATTCACAATCTTGTTTTTGTTCTTTCCCTTTTCTCCCTATTTTTTTTGAAGACCTACTTTATTCGCTCTGATATTTTCTACTTCCATCGTCCTTTCTTACCCCACTTTAGCCATTTTTTGAATTATTATTGTGTTGGATTTTTACCAACTCAAATATTTTAGGGAAAGCAAAACTTTAATAATAATCTAAGATCTTAGCGTGTACGTATCTTCTGTAGACAACTAGCAGGAATTATGCCATCCTGTGGTGAGGGTTGGTAATTGATTTTACATGTTTAAAGGAACATATGAGGCTAGGGCAACATCCTCTTACACAAATGCACACAAACGCACAAAACATTAAGAAATAGCAGAATGTCATAATATTGGAATCAGCAAATGTTTCCCAGAGCGAATTGATGCCCGTTCCACAGTCCATGCATCAAACATGCTTCTCTCCTTCTCTTGGACCAGGGAGTATGTAAAGTAAATGCATTGCTCCAATTCCTATTATTTTATGTGTTTGTGTGTGTGCATCATTTTGATTTGAACATTACACAACTATTTTCATTCCTACAACTATTCAAATTAGTTCAGATAAAGCAACCTCTCCCCCCCCCGTAAACTAAATGTTACCAGATCTTTTAAGTGCACCCTAACACATAGCAGCACCTGAAGAAATATGATCACATCACCACCCCATCAGATGGAACTCCATTGGCTTCCGTTACCATCCCTCGCCATCTTCAAAAATAGCTGCATCCTTCACAACGCCATCACTACCAGGACTCCAGTACATACTGCAAGGCAAACTCACCATTTCTGGTGGTACACTTCTCTGCACACTCTCAGCCAACACACAATCAGACTGCAGGCCAAGAAGTGTAAAAAATAAAAAACAAGGCAGTAGGCCTTTTCGATCTATGCATCCAGCATCTGGAACAACTACATCCCCTTATCCATAAGGACTGCCCCAGCACATCTCCATTTAGGAAGGAGTTGAAGACAAACCTCTTTAACGTGCATTTCATCACAAAGCATTAACAGTGCTCAACCCAGGTACCTCTCCTAACACTTGTTGATTATGTGCTTGTCTTTGATCTTGTACAGCACCATTTTTGGGTAGGCTTGTGCTATGGAAATACCATATATATACATCTCTTAGAATCTGGATCGACTGCGTTAGGAATTTGAAGCCTTCCGCCAGGACTTACCTCTTACCCCCATATGTCTCTACAGTGTCACTAGACTTAAGTGAGAAGCTTGTGTTATTTCCACTGATCACTGAATCATGTTATTTAGCTCTAACTGAAATGAGATTGAAGGATTACCCAGAGAGCACCCTGTCCATCTACCAGACCTTCAGCAGGGTATGTGGTTTTACGAAGGCATTTTCTTATCAGACCACAAAGGCTACTGAGCTTTCCTATACCTTTCATTGGTTACACCTGTACTACAGACGAAAATGTACAGGTATACGTTGCACCAGTCACAAACCACAAATGAGTTTTTGATGAGGAACTATGGGGCCCCAAACAAGAATTTTCTACTTGAAACCTCCGAGGGCCAAAATCATAGTTAAGTGCACACTCCCAAGGTTTCATTTTTTATTATTTTAATCAGCATGTTCTTTTCATGCTCAATACAGCCTCCACAGTTGATTCAAAGCCCAAGGTTTCTGACAAGCAGATAATGTAGTTCGCTGTAGTGCTGCACAAGAATCTCACCCTCGTGATCCTGAGCTTCCTTCCATATAAACTTCATCTGCTTGTACGAGAGCCGCAATCACCCAGAGCCCCATATAGTGTGCATGGCTCCAAACCATCCTATTGTCCCCTCTGAGCTCCTTTCACACCCCTGCCTTCCTGCAAGCCTCTAAAGTCACTGGGGTCGCAGTGAACCTAGTGCAAGTCTTTATAGAGACCCAACTCCTCGTGCACTTATGAGATACTATATACAGCTGGGGGAAATCCCTACCCTTGTTCACTTTCTTCCTCACGCACCCCACTTCCATCCATTCCTCTGATGCCTCATAAGTATTAATGCCACCCAAAGTTAGAGGCTTCTGTAGAATTGTACCAGAAATATACAGAATTATCTAGAAATAGGCAAGCTTTTGGTCCAGGGTCTCTTCTAACTCTCAGTCCGCTCCACCTGTCCACTTACCTGAACCTGTGCTTACAACCTGTTTCGTCCTAGTCTGCACTGCTAATCTATCTGGATTGCAGCACGAGCCCTCAACCAGGATCTTTAAGTTATAATGATTCTTCTCTTGACGGCGACTTAGCTACAAATACTCTAGAGCTCACCAGCAATCCTCACCCATCAAACCATAAATTCACTCTGGAGCCACATCGGACTTCCACATATGTTTAGTAACAGAAGACTCTGCATCAATGAAATCACACTTCTTGACAGATCATATTGGTGGTCAATTGAAGTCGTATGGGGACTATATTACCCAACAAGATCAACACAGGAAATGCTTTGTACAGAAAAGGTATCCTATATCCATGGGCTTATGCAACTTAACCATAAGAGAACCCATTTTTGCACACATATGTTTCCTAACTTATATCTAAAAAGATGACATGTTAGGATAGATAATGATTAGATTATTGTATAAACCAGGGTGTGCAGTGACCGTAACAAGGAGTTAGAGTATGACTTTAACACACAGATGACAAAATATAAGTATAGGACAAAAACTGCTGTTTAAAGCCTTTAATTCATTAGTTGCTTTCATTATTATTATATAATCTGCTTGCATAATTTGTCAAGAATTTACAGATATTGAACATATACAAGCCATTTTACTGTCTTGGTGATATTATTAAAAGTTGCGCTCACCTCATAATTAATGAACTTGGTGGCGTCCTCCAGCTGCATCTCTTCCTTCTTTGGTGGTGTGTCCCTCGTCGCCAGAGCCAGGCAGCGCAGAGTATCAATGCCAGTTCCCCAATCCCGGATCTTGGACATGATCTTCTCTCTTGCAGAGGGGGTCAGAGGAAGCTTGGCATTTCCGACGCGCACATAGTTGCAGCGCTCGATCACACTTTCTGGTGCACCCTACAACGTAGAACAGAACAATAGTACAAGGATGGTGACTGGTAGAGGTGAGATACCTTTTTTAAGTCTGTGAACCCACATGCTATGTGATCTCTCATTTATCTAGGAGTAGAAGACATTATCAATAGAAAAAGGATACGCATTTTAACCAGAAAAGATAATCTGGACAGAGTGACAATGCACCAAATGTTATCTTACTAGTTGATGCCCATTACGTTGACAACATTACATGTGCACACTGTTACTTTAACATTACCACTGAATCTGTTCACCTTTAAATCCACATAATCTTTAATAGTATCTTTGTTTTTTATGTAATAAATTACATTTATTGTTATATAACTTAATATAATTTAACTTTATTTCAGGTTGGAGATGGCCTTAAGGTAGGCTGTGTCTGTTTATAATTTAAAATTAACAGACTAGGGTTAGTTTAGCATCACATTTAGACTTCTTTTATACCTAGTTTTAATTTCATTATGGAGTAGGAATATAGCAATGTATTCTTTTCAAATATAGGATTAATATTAGGATCAGGAAATGGGTAACTAATTTGTCTAATTCAATTTACTTTAAAATTAGGGTTAGCATTAAGATTATGGTAAGGTAACTTACTGTCTTAAATATAAATTAACTTAGGGTTATGGTTATGATAACAGTTAGGGTTATGGTTAGGTAACATTTGTTCTGAATACCATGTAATTATATTAAATTGATTTTAATTTAAGACACAGTTAGCTTTCTCACAGTAAGTCTATCTCTCCTTTAAATTTATTCTAAATTACTTTAGCTCAGGTGTAGCGTTGGGCTTAGATTTAAGCTTGGAATTAGAAAAAGATTGAGAGTTTGTATCAACATTAGAGTTAGGATTAAGAGTCTAAGTGATGTCAGTTTAAATAGAGCAGAACCAATGGCCTTTTCGAAGTTATGGATAGGGTGCTAAACTAATGCAAAGGTTGACTTTGCGCAAAATTAGTACATCAAATATTCGTAACAAACCGAAAGCGGCCTTGGAACAGGAGAGCAAGAGTATGAAAGCTAAAAGATACATCTGGAAAATAAGTCAGCTCTGCAGAGAATTGCAATGATCCACAAAAAAGGTGACTAGATGGGGCATCTAAAATCTGAGTCCATCAAGAATTCTTGAATTTTCCGCCTACTCCTTTCATAGGTGCCAAGTAGCAAAGTGACATGTTTGACACTTTCAGCCAGTCAAACCTGTTTAGCCAAGAGCACCTTTTGTTCAATAGATTATTGAAGCTCAAATTTGCAACTTTAACAAGTAAACTACAAGTCCAATAATGCAACATTCTTAAGCTAAAAAGAAGGCAGGAATGACTGCAGGTATCAAACATGGCATGGGGATGCTTGGCAGCTCAACCAATTTAAACCACAAAAAAATCATCTGCTTTGGCCTAAACATGAAGGGAGTGCCAATCTGAAAGACATGCTTAAATAATTAACTTTCATTCATAGACCTTGGACAAGTATGTTGCTTGGGAAGGGATCTCCCTGTTGCCAAGTGCTGCCAGGTTAAGCATTTCCTTTGCTTGTTGTTAATCATTGATTCTCATTAAAGCAGGAGCATGGCCCACTAGCGAGCCACTGAGCCACTTTCACTTGCAGATGAACTCAGCTTGCTGTTGCTGTGGTGTATGCAGCACTGCTTTACCCGAGACAACAGAGGTGCACACAACTTCTGTTGGAGTCTGGAGCAATTGAGTAGTGACAGAATTTTCTTATTATATCAGTGACATCTTAATGTTTTTTGAGAACTTGGGCAAGACATTTTGTCAAAATTTTAGGGCCCTCCTTTGGAACCCCTTTGAATTTTCATCTAATCCAAGCTCTTATGATTATAAACAATATTTAATTATATGTTAAACTTTCTGAAAGAGGGGCATGCAAAAAACAGCTGAAAGCTCAAGCTGCCTGGTGTCTGCCAACCAAATAGCTCATCCTCTCCCTCACGAAGGACCCCGCCACCACCAGACTCAACTTCCAGGAAGGAATGCAAGACGTCGCAGCCTGGATGAGCAACAGCTGCCTAAAGCTCAACTCCGAGAAGACTGAAGTCCTCGTCCTCGGAACCACCCCATCGGCATGGAATAACACTTGGTGGCCCACCGCCCTCGGCAGCTCCCCGACCACCACAGACCACGCCAGAAACCTCAGCATCGTACTCGACTCCTCCCTCTCCATGAACCGACAAATCAACGCTGTCGCCTCCAGCTGTTTCAACACCCTCTGCATCCTCCGTAAGACTTTAAAATGGATCCCCCCCGAGTCAAGAAAGACAGTCACCCACGCACTCATCACCAGCAGGTTGGACTACGGAAACGCCCTCTACGCCGGCATAAACAAGTCCCTACTCCGCAAGATCCAGACAATACAGAACACCACCGCCAGGCTCGTCCTCTGCATCCCTCGACACGAACACATCAGCCAACACCTACGGATGCTCCACAGGCTCCCCATCGAGAAGAGAGTCACTTTCAAAATACTCACCCACGCCTACAAATGCCTACACAGCACCAGACCCCAATACCTCAATGATAGAATCACCCTCCACGTACCCAAAAGAAACCTCTGATCCGCCAACCTCGTTCTCGCCGAAACCCCACGCATCCACAGAGCCAAATCAGGGGAAGATCCTTCTCCTACATCGCGGCCAAGACCTGGAACGAGCTCCCGATCGTCATCAGACGCGCCCCCTCCCTGAACACTTTCAGGAAGGCTCGCAAGACCTGGCTCTTCGGCTGAACGGAACTGCTTTGAACGGAACGCCAGCGCTTTGAGACCCTCACGGGTGAGTAGCGCGCTTACAATTCCCTGATTGATTGATTGATTGAAATAGTGCCAAAAGAAAGCTTGAACAAACATTGATAAAGTCATTTTACAGGCACTTCAGTGCCTAAAAAGCCAGTTCCTCCCATTGTAGCACAGACCCAGTAAGGGTGGTTTAGTGGGCATTCAGTGGTCTAACGCATAAGATTAAAATTAGGCTATGTGCTTATGCCTAATTTTAATCTTATGCGTAAGCACATAGCCTTGATTGACATATTCATAATAACAAATACATCTCTATAAAATATGGTCATTCCTGCTGCAAAGAGAAAATCAGGCAACATCAGGTGAAATATGATAATTTTCTCCTTTTTCTCTTCCCAAGTCTTGTCCTTCTAGTCATTCTTCTATGTTTACACTTCTTGGCTACACGGCTACCTCTGACTCTGTTAAGTAAGAGGAATTGGAGGGGGATGTACTCAAGAGAAGCACAGAGAGGTACAGGAGAAGGAAAAGAGCGGTAGAGATACAGATGAGGTACCAGTAGATAAAGTATTCCTTTGTGAGGAAGCCCGAAGAAAAGTTAGAGGTAGAAAGAAGAAGAAATTGGTAAAGGAAGAGAGAAAGGTTTCAGTGTGTGGTAGAGAGACTGCTAGAGGCAAGGACAAGAAATGTAGAGAGGTGCTGGATAAAGAGCAAGACAAGATAAAAAGATGTAAATGCAGAGAGAGGTGCAGGCTGGCATACAGAGAGACTTTAGGTAGTAAGAAAAACAGAGAGATACAGGAAAGAGAGCTGTAAAGTAGAGAGGGGACATAATGAAGAAGAAGTATAGAAATACAGGTCAGATAGAGAGACTTGAGCCAGAGAGACAGGCAAAGAGAGAAATGAAGGGTAGAAAGAGATGAGACGTAGAGTGAAAAGGAGGACATTAGAGAGACATGCAGTAGAGAAAGAGGTGAGGTAGAGCAGGATAGATGGTAAAATAGAGTGAGGATTGTGAGATAGAGAGAGACTGCGACCGATAGGTAGAGAGACATAGGTGAGGTATACGGGCGAGTTAAAATCAGTGGTGTCTTGAACTCCCCCGCTCCAGTAGCTTGAGCGGGGCTGGGGGTCGTGAGGGTGCTACCTGGACCCCAAAGCACTGGGCGATGAACTAACCGGAGCTTATCAGAATATTGTGGGCAGGTAAAAAAGATGAATTAGAATAGTGGCCGAATCGGAATAGGCAACCACCAACAAGGCTGGAGAACAGAATCTTATGAACAGGGCCTTGCAGACATTGCGTGCCTCTTGCCACCACCACATCACTCTATCAAGCAGGGGGCAGGCAAGACCTATGGACCCTACTGGGCTCATATACAGAGGACGTTTCCGTTCAGTTCGTCAGTGTTGCCAGCCTTTCCTTATTCTTTTTTTGAACAAGGGTTTTTAGTCAAAAATTCCGTTTGCGGCCTCTGGCCAATATGAAAGTGTACCCAGCGCAGCGCCACCTGCCGGTCACCCCACATTTAGTTAGCGTAGGACAGTTGTGTGTTGGCGCTCAGTGGGGGTAATCACGTATTTTAGTGCAGGCACGCTCTGACTCCAGACCTCACTTGCACTAAAAAAGCAAGCGGCAAGAGATTACACTTGCCCTATTCAGTTTCATAAAGCACAGTCATGGGGGTCTGCCAGAAAAAGGTGTTTAGGGGGTCCTGAGATTCCGGGACCCCACATAGTGCGATGTTGTAATCATACGTCTTTGGCTAAATGGAGGACCCCATAAAGGCTGGTGGTAGGGAAGAAGGGCTGTGCTGCAGCGGCATACGTCACACCCCTATAACCCATGTATTGTAAAGGTTGCAGTCATCTACAGCTTTGTGACATGCTGAAGGGGAAGCACGTACCCCCCACAACCAGCAAACACACACTGCATCTTTGTAGAGGAAATTTAGAAGGCAGCTCTAAGTGCACAGAGAAACTAAATGAGCTCCTTGTAATCAGTCATTCATTGATGGACTGATTGCACTGTGGACTGTCTTACTCTGTGGAACAAATTTAACCAACTGTAACAAGCATTGGCAAAAGGCAGAAGGTCTGGCATGAGCTGCCGGCCTTTTCACTTTGCCAATGTTTGCTCCGTTTTGTCTCTTTTTAAAATTTTTATTGTTGAGGTAACTGCTGCGCCCTTGGCAATACAAAAAAAAGTTAGCTAAAAGAAAATGTAATTTTTGGTCCTAAAATGTATACATTCCCTGCTGCTGAAGGTAAGGAACTACTTGGTGTGAGGATGTGCTGCTTGTGAAAGAGCCGAACTTTGTCACTCACAGTGAAGTTAGCCAATGGCTGAATGATTACTACTTGCTGAATGCTGTAGTGGTCGGAAGAAAAATGTGAATGACAACAGATATATTGATGAGGGGGGATCGCTGAAACCATTCCTCAATAAACTACAAACACACACTAGGTGCAGTCTATCTTACAGCCTCCAGATGGCGCTGCCACACTAGCATTACATTGATAAACGACACACAGAGAGGCTAGCAGAAAATAAACGCAGGGCTGCACTTGTCAAGCGGCTTCTGTGTTCTTGCACGCACGATTGGAGCCAAAGGGTTTTTATAGCTCTTAACGTTTCCCTTTGGTAAACCTTCAAAATAATTATATGTCCCCTTTGGCTTTGCAGGTAGAATCGTACAGGATCGCAGGGATTCAATAAGGTGACCATACCCAATTAATTCTATCCATGGATAAAAACTGATAAAGTCTGTCTCACCAAGGTAATTGAATGGATGAATGATAATCATCTACAGCACAACACAGAAAACACGGAAATATGAACCGAAAGGAAATAAAACTTTTCAGCCATTGGTGGCTAGCGGGACTGGCCCATTCCAACAACCGCCTCCAACACCCACCATCTGCATCATTAACTAGAAATTTGAATGTAAAATGTGATTTGGAGCCGTCTTCTCGCCCTCAAATTCTTTCAGTGATAGATTCATCATTTTGTATGTTACATGCATTAGGAAATTTCCTGGATCGAATTCCTTTAGAATCACGATAAAATAATGGTCCGCAGGGTCCGGGTCGACCTTTAACACAATCGGAGTTACTTGAAACTATAACTAGAGTTTAGCCTCCCAATCACCTCTCCGGCACATTGCCTGGCACCCTGTGCAGGGAAGTGGCCATGATGCTGCTGCCATACTGGACATCCCTTGTACACTCTTCACAGCAACAAAATGTTTCCCCAGCATTAATCATGTCAAGGATTTACTATGCCGACAGCTTCTACTGGGACTTCCAAAGTACCTGATCTACTGCCACCCACTGATCTCCTTGCTCCCAATCAACGCAGCCTTGTCACAGCCCCGACTGGCTATCTACCACCCCAAGGATCACTCTCTCCTGCTCCCAATCTGCCCAATACCGACTTGCTCCCAAATACCTTTTCAATAACCTAGCCAATGCCACGGCTCTATCTGAACACCCTCATCGTTTACACTCCAATATTTTTACTCATCCTCTCACCGCAAAGGTACTCCATCCTAAACATCCAGAATCATCGACCTCTCCAACCGCACTCTCTACCCAGGTATAAGGGCCTAGCAACTTCATTCAGGTTCCCACTGGAAGCCTTAACTATCCTGTCTCCAAATTCACTCACTCAAGTCTGCGATACACGTTAAGTAGTTGCTGATTCGTGGTTAAGCACTGCTTGGAGATTCTGACAGGATTATGAGCCTCAACATTGATATCCTGGTCCTCACAGAAACATGTCTGAATGATGCTTTGAACAATGCGCTAGACTTTCTTCTCCCCCCAAATTATTCCACCCTCCGCTGTGACGGTGTAGCAGTAATTCGAAGAAGTAAGCTTAGATGCAACTGCTCAAAATTAAAACCTTCCCTTCTTTCTAATATCTCAGAATGAATAACATAACATTATCCAAGCGACAACCACATGCTCGTCAAGGAATGCATCCGATTTATAATGTCACAGATGATACGCTCAAAGTCCTTCATCTTCCTTACTTGGGGGGTTCAAAAGGTGATAGCAACAAACCTGTTAATATGATCTCTTCTTTTCTCCAGGACAATTACCTCCTTTAACACTGTAAAAAAAACTACGCACTACAAAGGCTTTATTCTTGGATTTTTTCTCTCCAGCACCCGCCTGCACTTTGAAGGGGGATTAGAGATCCCCTTGCAGGCGGGTGCAGTCAGTGACTGCACCCGCCTCCAAGGGGATGTCTGGGGTGTGCTTGGGACCCCCTTCGCCCCCCCCAGAGGGCTGCTCTCAGGGGGCGCACTGACAGTGTACCACCTTTTAGATGGCGCACTGTCAGTGCGCCTCGTGAGAGATTCTTTGCCTCTGAGCCCGCATCTGTAGTACGGTGCATGCACAGAGGCAAAGGGATTCCCTCATTTGCATGGGGCACGCCCCCATGCAAATGAGGGAACGCCCCCTGCAGATAGCGCTGGCGCTTTATATGTGCCAGCGCTATCAGTATTACAGAAGGGGCCACACAAGCGTCTGCGTCGTTTTTGTAATACCAAAGAGCCCCGGGGCGCTCAAAGCAGGCGCACATGCCCGTTGCGCCCCCGAGGCATTTAAAGTAATACGGCCCCTGGTGATAATAGATTGCTTTACGATATTTGTGAAACAGAATGCACTTTCTGATCTCTTGGAAACATCTCTAATGCCTCTGGGCCCAGCCCCCGCTTTATTAAATCGCAAAAAAAAAAAAATGAAAACTCCACTGCTCAAATAGTTGCGTAAAGTGTATTTCCAGACGCCTTGCTGTAGTCTCTCCGAGCCAGGGAGAGTAAAAATACAGGCAATTTCGAGGCACATGTTTGTAACAAGCCCACATGCTCAGAAGATGTGGTAGGGCATGGAAAGACAGGTAACTTCAAAATACAGAACACAGACACTTGGGAGCTGAGCAGTGTAACAGCCTAAAATGTGAACTTTGGAGTGCTATAAAGAGGAGGTGTCAGATACAAGTCTGATATTCACACCTTTAGACCAGTTACAAATATGTTCCACTGGATTTAGATGATAACATGTGTCTTTTTGGACCATGCTGGGAATAGCTGTAGTTGATAATAGTTGCATTTTTGAACTGGTTATTGGTGTGTATTGGCTTGAGCTGGTATTTTTATTTAATCAACTGCGTTTCCCTTTTTCCTGCTGAACATATATATTCCATTCTCCAAAACCCCCATGCAAAATTTAGATTTAAAAAATGCTTTTTGTACTTGGGAAACTAAAATTTGTAATGGGCAAATAGGACTTACAACAAATATAAAAACAGTTAAAATAAAGCACAGGTTAAAAAAATTACCTTGTGCTAAATAAAACAAAGTCAGTAAAGCGAAGTTTTCAGAAACAAAACGTATCCAGAACATAGCAATAAAAACACTGGGTATGCTGTTAATACTACATTAAGAGAAAAGCAGTGTAAGTAAAGGGAGAGAGCGGGAGAGGGGTAAATAGGCAGGAATACACTCTCCCTCCCCTCTTTTACATAAGCAGGTCGTGGACGGGATGACGCATGTCCTCAGGGTGTACAATGAGGGTCATTTTCCTTCAACCACAACTAGCGCAGCCATTACTTCTTTCCAAGTATCTTGTCTAGACCAGGGAGCTTCAACCTTCTCATTAATAAGAGCTACTTAGGTTCATTACAAATAATGATGAACTAGTAATATTATGTGTGTTGTACACATCAAGCAAGACTGCATTAGTGGCCCCCCTATGCACGATTACCAGCCATAATCCCTTCAGGGCCGGATTACCAGCAGTAATGTAGAAAAGGCTTTGGGAATTTGGAATGCCTCTACAAGGGTAATATATAACAGCACAGCTGCAATGCAGCAACGTTACAAAGGCTCCGGCAGCCCCCATGGTGCGGGGGAGAGGGGGCAGGCTCATCCATACTGGAGGGGGCCCCCTCAGCCCCTACTCTTGTGAGTGTGAAGGGCCCCTTCAGCATATATTTCAGGTGGGCTTTCGTTATGCCACTGTGCAATGCCCCTGGCGCCAAGGTAACAATATCAAGGTAATACTATTAGTGATAAGTCTCCCGATGCTGCATTATTTATCATTCAATTATCAGTTTGAAATATCTTTTGGAAATTATGAGTTCTGAAAATACACACATTTTCCTCTTGGATACATATATTAATTTAACCAAGTAAAAGCTTCAAATTTAGTTGGCCGGGCTGCACACTGGAGAGCTATTTACAGGTAGCTACCAGTAGCTCACAAGCAATGTTAAAACTATCTCAATTAAAGAAATTAAGGTTGCACCTCAGGCCATTAAGTCTAGGTCCCTGCTGGACTCTCGTCTGGTGCACATTTTCCCCTTCTGTCTGGCAGTAATTGTACCAGCACTTGCAATCTCTCAATCTCTAGTCTCAGCTTGCTGGAACATACATTTGTGGTACTTGTACTAAAAAAAAAAAAAGCTGACCCTGCAGGGCCAAAAAAGCATCAGACCCATTTCGTTCTTACCTTTCCTATTAAATCAACCAAAGATATGTTTATTTAGACCAATGGCCTTTAAACAATACAGCATTAAAATATGGTAACAAATACATATATAGTAATAATTTTCATCTAATAAAACCATAAATAAATTATTCAGATAAAATTTATATTACAATAAAATCTGCAAATAATTCTGTCAAATATATCCGCACTCCTACTCGTTCTCAATGAACACTGCACTAACTGCCCTCATGAATCTTCCAATAGCACATGCTAGGTCTAAAAAGCGCATCTCATTTAAAAATTCTGCGGCATGCCCTCGAGTCGTAATTTCATATTTCAAGAATATTGGCCATAACTATTGTCTCCGCTGTTTGAGTTTTAAGCAATCCAACAAAATATGCAACATATCACATTTGGTGTTGAAACCATAAGCACAATTCCCTCCTATACCAATCATTTTTGCTTTTACCATATCACTTATCTTACAAGGGTTAAGCCCAATTCTCATTCTCAGCACTTCGTTTCTTAATGACGGGTTTGGTAGGGTGTCCACATATGGATAACTCACTTTATTCCGCCACGCATTTAGCATAAAATGTACAGACTTTTTCTCTCTTAGGTATTGGTAGTCACTTTCGTTGGACAATTCTTTGCCTAGCACTTTTAACTCACTCTTTGAGATTTCTATTTGTAAAGTCTGTGGAAGCTGCTTTACTTTCATAGCAGCGCAAACGGCAGCCAGGTTAGTCCTAACCTTTTTTGCCCATTTTAATTCGCTTTGCACAATTTCATTCTTTCACCACTGAGAAATTTTCTGTCCAGCCTCCCCACTCAGTTTCCCCCAGAATCTTATTAGGGCTTTAGCGGCCAGCATATGCCATGAAATCATGCCAGTTTCTAATCTTATTGCTTGGATCATGGCTGAGCTGGGAAGTGATAGTAAATACTTCAGGCATTACCCCTCCTCAGCATCCCACCTGTTTTTACCACCAATATATAACAATTCAGCTCCATATTGAAGTTGTGGGGGATCATTGCTTCGTAGGCTTTTAGCACTTGTCTGCATGACATTTCTCCAAAGGCCTTATTAAATTTTTTCAGCCCACTCACCGAGGCAATAGCCCTAGTTTTTAGAGCCTATAGGTGAAATTTCCATTTCAGAGACCGTTCGAACCAGACTCCAAGGTACTTATATTCATTAACTACTTCAAGTCTCTCAGAGCCTAGGTGCCAATTAAATTTGCTTTCAGTTTTCCCAAAGCAACGCACTCAAGTTTTATCCATATTTACCACAAATTTTTTCCACCTACAACAGTTCTCAAATTTCTCTAATTTCCTTTGCAGGCCTATTTCAGTCTGGTCTAAGATCGCAAGATCATCTGCATCCAGGAGGCATGCCACATGTTTACCATTCATCTTGGGGCTAAATCCATTTGCGGCAGCTAGGGTCACAGGCAGATCGACAACAAACAAAGAGAAGAGTAGAGGGGCTAATACACAACCCTGTCTCAACCCATTATTCACTTGTATTTTTTGTGTTAAAGTCCCCGTGGTATCCAGAATAACCTGAGCCCAATTCCTCCTATGCAGCTCCTGAATTAGCCTTAAGAGGTCTTTTGGGATATCTAATTTTCTCAATGCCTCCCATAGGACATCTCTGTCTACAAGATCAAAAGCTGCACGGAAGTCTGCAAAGCAACAAAATAGGCTCCCACTTTGCTCCACAGACTTGCATGCAATGGACCAGAGCGAGAAACAGTGATCAATTGTCGAGTGCCGTTCCTTAAAGCCCCCCTGTTCCGGAGGTACTATACCATTAAGACGGCCCAATCTTTTAGCATTCCCAGGATTATTTTTGCAAATACCTTTTCGGCCACATCTAAGAGATTAATCAGCCTATAGTTTTTTGGGCTTTTTATCTCTCCCTTTTTATGTATCGGCCTGATGATTGCCCCTCTCCAGTTTTCAGGTATAATCCCTGTATCCAAAATTCGATCAAACAACCTGTACAATAACTCCGCCCACCAATCCGGATTATTTTTTATAACTATCGCAGGCATTTTATCAGGTCCAGCAGCTCGGGTAAGGCTTAATTTTACGATTATATTTCTAATGTTTCTTAATGAAAACCTAGCTCTGATATCTTCGCCCACTCTCTCCCAAGGGGTTACTTGTTTCCCCACCATCTCCACTTCTTTACCATATATCTCCTCCAAATGGTCCACCCAAGCTTGCTCCTCCACTGCACAAACCATCCGTCCTTGAGTTTTTCCTGATCCCTCTTGCACTAATTTCCAAAAATCTTTTATGTTTTTAGTTTCTATAGCCTCTATCATAAGTCTCCAGCACTTCTCTTTGTATTTTCTGGTCTCTGATTAAGTTTTTATACCTGCGCCTTAACTTCATCAGCGCATTAAGGCTTTCTCTATCATACCTTAATTTAAGGTTTCACTCCCCTTTCCTTATCTGTGCCTTAAGGATCTTACATTCCTTAGTGAAGCAATTATTTTTATTACTTTGGTTGTTTGGGGGCTTTGCATTTTTTAATCCTTTCCCTTTAAAAACTGCTCCTAAGCACTGTACTACCTGCCCAATAATATTCTCATACCTTTCCGGGTGGGACTCTAAGCTATCACCCATTGATTGGTTTTGCTGAAAATGTGACTGTTTTTCCATATGTTCCTCTGTTAGTCTAGTGGAAAGTCATTTCGGTTATTCCATCTGAACTGGGATCACCTTTTCCCTCTGTACAACGTTTCCTCTTCTCAGTTTTAACTTCAGAGGATGGTGATCACTTCCTTCTTCAGAGCCCACTTTAAAATCCCTTATTTTGTCAAAGTTCCAAGCATGCATATACATATAATCAATTGGGCATAATTGTTGGCCGATCTTAAAGGTCTGATGTGCTGGGCAATTCCTCGCCTACCTCCCCATTTAAGCAAACAAGACCTTTTGAGCCCTGGTAGTTACCCAGCGCTATATCCCATTTAGATCCTTTAGTTATTGGAAAATTTGCCGCCTTTATATTAAATGATTTCAGCATTTCTTTGGACCATTTGTCCATTTTATTTGGGTTCAATCTGTGGTTCAGGTCCCCCATCAATATAAAAATATCTTTCGGATAACTTTCACACAACCAATCGATGTCCTCTTTCATCCTTTTCATTTCTTGCCTATATTCCTCAGACCGCCCCCCCCTGTATATAAACATTAGCTATTATCAGCTTTTCATTCAAGGGGTATGGGTCCCGGGGCTCCACCTTGCATGCTACCAGCCATATACAACTTACTGATAGGGGTGTTATCTTTCTAGCTATTCTAGTTGATATTAGGGAAGAGATTCCTCCTGTAGGTCGCTCTTGCTGCCCTTTTGTTGCAGGCTTATAGACCTGCACATATCCTTCTATTGTTGGGGTTACATCGCATAGCCAGGTTTCTTGCAGGCACACAACCTCATGAGTATCTATTATTTTTTTGAAGGTTACCCGGTATCCTAATCTGTTTCACTTAGCCACCCCTCATCTCTCTGGGTTGGCGTACTACAGTTCAAGGGTATATCTCCCAAAATTTCATTACTCCAGCCCTTTACCATCCTTCCCCCAGTTACTGTAATTTCCATGCCTTCCTTTCCATCCAGCTCCTGGTCAATTAGTTTTATTTGTCTTTGCCCCAGACCCGCATGATTGCTCAGAAAAACTAATCTTTGGTTATCCATTGTAGGTAGTTCTACATCTGGGACTAGCCTTTTTCCTTCCCTCTGAAACTTATTTTCTACTTTTAGTATTGTATGTTTTACTAAGCCAGAGTACTTAACATTTTAGAAAAAGCTTTGAATGGTCAACTTTCATCCTTCCTTGAACAACACTGCATTATTAACTTAGTCCAATCAGGTTTCCACTTTGCAGGACCGAAAGCAACATGGTTTCTATTTTGGGTGAAGTGAGATTGTAGCTGATAGGGCCAGTTCTGTGCCCCTCCCACTGGGTCACTCTACTGCTTTTGCCATTCTGCTCTCCCGTATCAGTGAAGCAAGTATCTGTGGCAATGCCATACACTGAATTGCTTGCTATCTCTCAAATCAAAAAAAGGCCATCCACCTTCCTCCTTTTCGATCTGACTCTAGAAACTTTGATTAAGGAGTCACTTAAAGCTCTACATTCATCCCCACTGCAACAAGGAACGGAGCAACAAAAGATCAACATGGTTCTAACAGGCACGGCCGGTACAGGTACAAGCGGTGGGGCCAGTGGGGTTAGGGCGGGTTGAGTTGACATACAACACGATAGGGAAAATAAATAAATAAAACCACTTGCCTTGAGCTGAGTGCAAGGTAAGTGGTATTATTTAATTATTTACTTTATTTTTCCTATCCCGTTGTATGTTGACTTCACGCCCTGCCCCCGCTCTGTCCCACAGCTCTTACCTGTACAGGCCGCGCCTGGGTATTAAATCTCTACAGAGTCATGGCCAAAAGGCCCACACTATACCTACAATCCCTGGTCAGAGGAAGACTCAAGAGCTCAACAACAAGAGAAGATGCTACCTAAGCAATCGCATCAAGATACATGCTTCATCTAGTCCCATTTACTATACTCATACTGCCCTCCAATGCCTTCTCCAAAACTGCAGATCTGCAGTGAAACATAGGATTGAAATATAGGACTCCATCACATCCAAAAACCTTGAGTTTCTATTCGCTACAGAGACCTAAGTGCTTAATTTGTAAACAAAGAGTGCTGGTGCCTGAAACTCTGTACAGAATCCCGATGCCGGTGCAATTAAATGTTGGAATGCTGAATAACAATGCTGGTAGTCTTAAATCCACCTCATGCTTCTTTAATCGACTACCAGACTCTCCCTGCCTCTTTATCTCACACTTGCATTTTCCTGCTTTTCCCTTTGTGATGGGTTTTCCGTCTCTCTCTTCCTCCATCTCTCCGATTTGTGCGTTTTCCCCTCTCTTGATGTCAGTAAATATCTGATGCAGAAAAATAAGTCCCGGTCTCCAAAAATATGTGCCGGTGGCCCGCACTAGCAACCACCGGCTCAAATTAAGCACTGAGAGACCCGGCTCAACAAGCCTCTCTTCCTGTGCTCGAACGATTGGTTTCCTCCGAAAAACTCCTAGATGTAATTAGACTAGATCGAAAAATTTGGAGGTGGAGTGTGAAACATCCACAAGAACTCCAGAAAATGCAGAGCAGCACAAAATAATAGCTTTTCAATAACTCTTGCTAGAAATACAATCAACAGACACCACTCCGCCTAAACTCTAACCCACCTGCCTCCCAGGTAAAACCCCTCCTTCATAGAACACAACACCACACTCATCCTTGAGATACTATCCCACCATCTTCCTTGGTGACTGTAATTTGTATTTCGAAGTGCAGGTGACAACGTGCATGTCTCACAGCTTTACATACTGGTAAAAGCACACCATCCATAGGCTACTTTTATATTTTGCGCTGTTTTCTATATTATTCTACTTTCTGTATTCTCCAACCTAGTTTTGTTCATCACATACACTTGTTAGTTATGAATGTGTGATGTAGCCTATTTTTTTGCTTTAACATTATATAATTACCAATCCACAATTTGTAATTGGTAATCTGGCCTGCCCTGCCCCCCTTAAGGTCTAATCAGCACTATAGACATTTTTTAATAAATAAAGATATTCAGTATTATTCTTTGAGAGGGTCTCTATTCATGACAGAATTCTCTATTCATGACAGAATTCTCTATTCATGACAGAATTCTCTATTCATGACAGAATCGCTTAGCTGTACGCAGAACGTACTGTACACGTTTGTCCAATGTATTTGAACAAAAAGAGTAGATAGTGATGTGTTGGAAACATGTTGTGAAACAAACTAAACGCTTTATTAAGATTACCATTCTATTTTGCCTTCCTGCTGTTTCAAAATGTTTTAATAACAGGCCTAAAGGAAGGAACAATAGGACAATGGGTATAAGGTGTACCCGCCAGCAAGGGGCAGATCTAATACACAAGATCTGGGCATCATCCTGGTCTTCAAGAGCCCCAGATAGGCAAGTGGGGACGATGGTTATTCACTTTTAATTCACCCCGCGTGACGTTTTTGCAGCATATTTTAATTTATTATTCTGTTGTCTTGCATGGAGGTGTTATGTTACTAACGTTTGTAATATTTCCATTATTGTAAACCTGGTAATAAATCAGTACAGATTTAAGTTTTTTGTGAGGGGCACCTCATCACTGACCCTTTCTAGTAGCACAAATCACGAGCAGGGGCGGTGCATCCATTAGGGCGCTTTGGCGTTGCCCCACTGCCCACATTCATCATCACAGTGGCATCGGCCATCGGGCGATTCGGTCGCAGGCTGCAGCAAACAAAACTTACGAGGAGGCAGTCAGGACGATCTCTGAAGGGGGTGGGGCAGCACAGCAGCCGGGTTCGTTTGACTGACAACACCAGTGAGTTTGACAATGACAACATGCATTGCAAAGCAAGCTTGCTTGCAATGCATGTTGTCTAGCAAGGGTGGCACTGGTC
The DNA here is from genome assembly GCA_963921515.1 of Calotriton arnoldi. Classification (NCBI taxonomy): domain Eukaryota; kingdom Metazoa; phylum Chordata; class Amphibia; order Caudata; family Salamandridae; genus Calotriton; species Calotriton arnoldi. The sequence continues at coordinate 229,925 of CAWUFW010001977.1, forward strand.
TCGTCTAGCGCAGCAGAGTGCGCATGTTCGGTTTGGGGCTCGTAATTTTTCAGCCCAGCACGAACATGCGCACTGGCCTGCACAATAGGAGAGCGAGGGTTGCTTCATGTCGCAGCCCCCTGTCTCCTAATGGGCGGGGAGTATCCCCTGCTCAAACCAATCCTGGCTCTGCTGGAGCAGGGTCTGGATTGGTTGAGAGGCACGCGCTTGCAGGCCTGCCGCGCGTGGTTGGCACTCTGGAACACTCTGTAAGTTGACCAATCACTGTGGCTTATGCAGACAGTGATTGGCCCGATTTCGACAGATTTCTGATGATGACGACGGACGGACCATGACGTTGCAGCAGACCGCCGGCGCCACACACGCACGGTGACGCACCTCGTGCAGTGTGCTGACTGCTGATCACGCCGAACTGGCTGGTGGCGTGGCTGCGATTTGCGATTCAGATCGTCATCGACCGACCGACTGTCATACTAAAAAGTAAGTCTGTACTCAGAGTCAGGACTGTGTCTGTACTTAGTCAAGCTGCTATAAGTTATTTATTTCAAGATTCTGATGAACTTAAGAAGAAGACGAGTAGAGACTAACTTAGTCTCTTCTCGTCTTCTTCTTAAGTTCATCAGAATCTTGAAATAAATAACTTATAGCAGCCAGGGAGGGCCCAGGCCTGGTTGATGTCATGACGCGGCCGCCGGCCGGCGACCCGTTGATTACCTCGGACTGCTTGCCTGAAAGCAGCAGGGGCCTTAAACTCTGGCATGTGGTTTGTGCACATGGCACGTTGCCCTGGTACTAGGCTAGTAACTAAGCCTAGTACGCAGGGCACCGTGCCACATGCACAAACCACATGCCAGAGCATGGCCCTGGGAAGCTTTAGTTGGTAGCTGCAGTCCTTTCCAAGGATGGCGGAGTGAGTCCCTGGTGAGCTGGTGCCGGGCGCAACTTCAGTCTGTCAGCGAGGACAGTCATAGATTCATGTTATATAAGGACTTGGGAGTTGGAGATGCTGCTGTGAGTGAGTGAGTTCTGGAGCATGGAATGTAGCCATATGGTGAGACCTGGCGCAGGGACTGTAGTTGCCTCTGGGTGAGAGACCTGGAGCGTGGGCCGTAGGTGGCCTTGGTGAGACCTGAAGTTCGGCTTTGGGTGCCTACTAGTAGTGAGATCATGAGCTGATGTTACATTTGGACGATGCCTCAGAGGATCAGCTTCTACTGTGGTGAGACGCGGAGCACGTGCTGCTGCCCCCGGGGTCTGCCATGGAGAGGTGAACATTGGAGCTGGGCGGTGCTTGTTCCGACAGTGCACGTCTCCATCCTTCAAGGCAGGACCCGCAGCTGTGGGTCGTGAATGCCCACTTTACCCATATGTGCCCCTTGCCCATCTAAGGAGAAATGCGCATCCAGAGTTCACTTACAGCCAGGCAGCAGTCTTTAATTGCACCCTGCCACCACGGGGAGCAGCCGGCTTCCCTCTTTTGAGCAATTGCAATACTCCTCGCCTGTCGCCTCCCACGCTGATTGATGGAATCAAGGGACAACACCCGATATGATTGCGGAATGCAACTTAAATTCACCCTCAATTGTCCAGTGTTGAAGTTTAAAGTACAGATTGAGCAATGAACAGCGCTGAAGATGAGGGAATTTGGTGTGATAACATTTGGACAAGTGTATGAGATAGACACGTTGGTTTAGCCCTGCCAAGTATTGTTGTGATTAAAAAAAAACAACTAGGATTAAAACCTACAAGAGAAAAGGGATGTCTATATTTACAGGACAAATGTTTAAAATATCCACAAGAGTGCATTGAATTTCCCAATGATGTGCAGGCGATTACGTGTCATCTTCTCAGTCCCTCTTTTCTACCACAGCCAAGCCTTATTTCTCACTTGCGAGGTGAGGCAGAATATATACAGAACGGCTTCAGGGCTATTAATCCGCCCACAGGTTATGGAAATGCACAACATAGGAGCCGATAAACATAGAAGAAACAGGAACCCACTTGTGATTGGTGTGTATGTGGTTGTGTTGTATGAAAGCTGAAATCTTTTGTTTGGGTATATATTTTAACAACGTGCTGCTTCAACATAGATTTCCTGCTAAAACATGTTCTTACTTGTTCTGTGTTTTTGTGACAAAATATTTCTGGTCTGAGCATTGTGGTCCCCTAAATGGTCACTGGGTTGTGATTGGCTAATTTGTCCCATCTGAGTCATATGGTTATGTTGTAGCCTTTTCCTTCCCCTTTCTCAAGGTGTCCTGTAGTTTGGGGCATTTGAAGTAAAAGACGACCTTCTGTAGCAACTCCAAAGTTAGGCTCTGAAACAGCCATGAGCAAGAACTTCTGATTTCCCAATGGCAAGACTCACCACTTTCCCCTTCTTCATGACCTATAATAAACAATACCCACCCCCAGAAAGGGTCTAGTAAAGTGCAAAAACCTTCCTAACCCTACAAATCTGTGCTTCATCTCTTTATAGACCAATAGTTCCTTGTCACTCCTCAGTGGACCAAGTGTGCACTCATCTGGCTCTGTAACCAGTGCTGCTCCTCTGTCGCTTCTGGAGACTGTACTCGTCATTTATCCTAACTGATTCTAGCCAATACATACCTTGTGTGTTCCTCTGTCTCTCCTGGATGAAGCCCAGCAAGCAAGGTTTGAAATCTGTCTGACACTGCCAACTCTTGATGACAAAGGGTCGAATGTCATTTACATGCTTAACGTTAAGCTTTAGATTCAACTGCACTTTTGCCATGATTCCTGCCCATTCTTCTCTTACTAACTCACTATTGCTTCACTTATAGCAAAATATACAAATATGCTAAATTGCCTTCTCGCAGCTTTAAACGTTGAATGATGCTAGCTTGCGACCTGTTTAGTTGTTTGTTAAATAAAAAACATCTGTGAGGTACTCAGAAATACATTGTATCTCGAAGTCTGTTATGAAGCTCTGTGGTTATACTGAATAAGCAGCTACCTATGTTATATGACTTCTCTTTATTAATGTAATAACTGCACTTTCACAATTGCTTTATTAACCTTCCTGCTTTCTCAAATTTGCTTGAAAATGCACCATTTGTCCCCTCTTTTTTCAAAATTTTCTCGGGGGGGGGGGAGAACTCCCCCGACCCCCCCCTTAGGTTGTTCGGGCTCGCTCGCTACGGTGCAGTATGCAAATCATTTACCGCCCCACCAGTTTCAAATGTCACCAGCCCCCACTAATCATGAGGCTCTGGCACAAGGACCCTTGCAACCTCAGGCAATGTTACATTCTGTTGGCCTCGGTATCCCACCTCACACCGCATCAAGAACATTTGACGGACATTTATTACAATTAGGCACCACCATGTGACCCCTTGTGATGGTACCGTAATGCAGCTTCCTGTAGTCGCCTTAATGAAGACCTGGCCCTGAGAGCACCTTAATCTGCAGAACCTCTTGTATGCAGTGCTTAATGTGAGCCAGTGGTTTCCGGTGCTCGGCACTAGCACTTAATTGTAAACACCAGCGCTTGTTACACTCTGCCACAAGGTGGCGGTGTCTGGCTAATTTAGAGATGACCACAACCACTGTTAATTATTAATTACATATACATTAAAAAGGACTATTATCTGCCGCCCAAGCCATTCTAATAGCTATGTGGGCCTGAAACATTCCAAATTGTCAAACTTGTAGTAGTGTGATGGTTAGTTGTGTTATTACTATCATTGGCAGCATGGCAGGGGCAATGTGTAGAGCAAGCTGCAATGGCCTCCTAACAAGAGCCCTGGCACTTATTTTTTTTTTACAAATTAAGCACTGCTTGTATGAATTTAGACCACTGCTGTGCTGCAATAAAGGGATCCGAACCTTTTAGTATGGCATGGTCTGAGCGCTCCCATCTGTGCTGTGGACACCTCTTCTGTGCCAAAGGCATGTACATGAAGTTAGAGGGATGACCTTGAGCAACCAGTAGAAGAGGAGGCAGCCAGATTGTAAGGTCATACTACAGTAGGAAGCCAGTTAAAAAGTGGTGGTGTAGCATATTAGTTAGTTGGGAGAGCAGGAGTGATGTTCTGGTAAAGGATGATTAGTTAGGATTTGGTCTTTGTGCTGTTTTTGAACTAGTCTTCATGAAGCGTGCTTAGCTCTATAGATGGCACAGCTGACTTTTCACTGGAACGCCACACATACATAGTCCTGCCGCGCTGCTGCGTCAGTAGCTTAGTCATGCATTTGCTTGATAGGCCTGGCCACCTTACAATACCTTCACAAACATCTTGTTGCCCGAGGACATTGCACTGGCGCTGACAGGGGAGCAGTACACGGACATAGACTTGCGGTCTCGGGAGAACTCCAGGGTGCATTCCTTCTTCATCAGCTGCTTGATAACCTGGCAGGGGCAAAAGCCAACAACGCGTCAGTTTTTCCAATACCTGGAGATGTGAACAACATAGAGGGAACATGTTATGCAATGATCAGGTGTTTAAATCTGGGGACCAAGCCAAATAAAACAAGCATTGGCATAGCCAATAGGTCTCGCCTTTGGGACCTTATAAGTGTTTAGCCATGCAACAGTTGATGTTGTTGCACCAAGCATATTGTGCTGCATAACTAAATACTTATAAGGTCCCAAAAGCGAGACCTATTGGCTATGCCAATGCTTGTTTCTTAGGTCAGCAATAAAAACAAAGCAGATGAAGAGAGCAAAAAAAGAGAAATTCTGGTTAGAGGATGGACAGTGTATACATGTCCACTGACTTGTTTTTTTACTTTCAATTCTCCTTGAAGCTAATATCAGATATTGTAAGCCTGCGTTTGCTTTCTTGCAACAACTTGGCCATGCTCAAATACCCTATGCTGTTGTTAATTTTATAAGATGTTCACTGGCAGTTAGGAGGAGCCATGGGGACTTGTCCTAAGGGCATTTATCAGTACTCTTAATATTTTTAATTTTCTGTTTTCTGACTGTATTGTTGTCATATTGATGTATTTTATGTGTGTTTTAACTTTGCTTTTAAGGCTTTTTATAGCTGAATAAAGATAATTATGACTGACTGAAAGAACATTTCCTTTTAACTGGGATACACTTTGGGCACCATGTTTACCCTCCGCTATTGTAGGCAGCCTCAAAGGCAGGACGAGAAAGAAACATACTACAAACAAACACCTCAGCATTCACTGGAAAATATACCCCCAACCCTACAAGGAGTACAACCTACGCCCCAAAACAGAAACTGTATTTGCATGCTCACACACTTTCACTGGGAGACATATTTTTGCTTCAGTGATTCAGAAATAAGGCAGTGATTGTTCAGCACATTTGAGAGAAGTCTGGTTTGGCTGCTAATAAAGAAATGGTAGCCTGGGTCAGGCCTGTGACACGCAGCGCTCGGTAAATGCTTTGCATTTTCTTTAGGGTCACTTGGACACATTTTACCCATTCCCTCATGCGTGTAGACTCCACTGTGCATCTGTTTTACTGTCTGTAACCCAGGAGGGTATTAATAAAACGAATGTACAGCAGGTGGTTATACCCACAGCAGACCATTTACAACGCCAAAAGCTCCAACTTTCACAAATGCGAGACAGAATGGTTTGCAAATGCTTGTTATTTTTCATTGTAAAATGTACCAGTGTCTCTTAGTGGCTTGATGGTGCCTACAGAGCATCTATTTACACGGATATACTTGCAGCCAATCGCAAGCTGTCTTGCAAGCCTGAGCCGGCTGCAAATGTAGTTATAGGTGCAGCCGTAATGAGAACCAATCAGAGCCCGCGCTGCCCTTGGGCACATTTGAAGGCCAAAAAAAACGGGAAACTCGGAAGCCAAGCCATCGCCTCGTAACCTTGTCCTCTTTCTATTGCTGATGACGGTTGGGTGACTCTGACGCAGGGACTGAAACTTCTACTATTGGGATTGCTGGCTCGCGTACACCCGTGTACACAGTCGCCATGTTGGGATGGTATCTACCGGAAGTGCCTGGGTGGCGAGTGAAAGGTAAATACACAGAGTAAGATTGAGTTAGTGAACTCTCGCCACTGGGGGTTAGTTACCGACTGACCTCAAGCTGCCTGCGAGTGAGAAAGCTTGTGAAAACCATGTGCTGCTTGAGGTCAGGTTTTGGCGCCCTTGAATGCTGCAGGGATGTCCCAGGGACTGCTATGAAGTGATAGCAAATTACGTCAAAGGGGCTGCAGCCTGGCGAGCACCGTTGTGATGCTGCATGCCATGGTTTTCTGGTGTGTTGTCCCAAATCTATCGCATGCTTGACGCAAACCTAGCACATTAATCATGTTTACCTCTCAAACTTTAAATGGTAATTTGTATATAGCGTGTGCCTGTTGCTGTGCTTGTTTAAAAACATAACGTCTAAAGTGTTGCACAGAAGAGCAGGATCTGTAGAAAAAGCGATTAAAGAGAGAGGGAGCAGGAGGTGAGCCCGCGTGTGGCGCGCGCACGCTTGGGAGAGCAGTCTGCTCATTTTCAAGCACTGCACTCGTGCTTGTGGCGCGCCGCTGCACGCTCCCGCAAGGTGGATGCCGCCACAAGCATGAGTGTGTGCTTGAAAATGAGCAGAGCGACGGCTAAAGGCCCTCCTATGCAACGCATGCGCGCTGCGTAGGCGAGACCTAAAAATCTAGGGAACCTTAAAATGTCTTATGCGTTCTAAAATCCAAAATATTTCTTGTTGATGCAAAAGATGTGTAATAGACTAACAATTGTCAAGTAAGTCACTTAAGAAAAGGATTGGAGTCACCAAACATGGGCTCGGTGGTACAACACAAAATGTGGCGGTCGACAGCCAAATATAGTGAGATTCCGGTCAGCTGCCATAAGTCGATATGCAACACTTTTACAAGCATGAAATGCAAACCACAAATGTAATGTTTGTGGGGATCTAGGTAAATAAATGGTTAATGTGGCTCCCTGGATCACCAGGAGGCAGAGGCTTTGTTTACCAGGCCTGCCTGTTTCAATGTTTAAATTTGGTGTGATATGGTGTAGTAAGGAAGTGTAGCTGTTTAGTAGCCATATTTTCAATTTTATTGTGAGTGTTAGGAGAATTTCTGAAGTTGTTTTAAACATACATTAACTCTTATGAGCCAAAGAAACCATAACTTACAATAGAAAACTTTTTTAGTGGATGTAAACAAACCCTCGTTCCAAAACAAACTTTGGGGATTCTCTCTTTGCCTCTTGTTACTAAACTGGAAAGTGCAGTTTTCTATATCACGAAGGGTCGGTGTTCACCCTCTCCTTCCAACCCAGGAATGTCACACAGACAAACATACACACACCTGCTACATTGAAAGACAGAATTACATTTTTTTAATGCTGAACAATGATTGAGTGGCCCGGACCTGAGACAAACAGGGCCACGTTTCATAGTCCCATTATTGGCAACACACCCCACCCACACCACAACAGAGTATGCATGCATAAATAAATACACAACACAACTTTTGTTTGGGAAAATTAGTGCTGCAGGTTTATTCCATACAAAAGTATGCAATATGGTGGGTTATCTTACGGGCGATCCAAGGGCAGGCAGCTGTACCAACCTATGCTGCCCTGCCCGCCTGATGAGCCAAGCACTGTGGAGTAACCAATCAGCGCTACCCTTATGGGGGTGATCCCCTTACTGGATCACGTGACACATTGGTCCCTATTACTCACGCCCCTTTCAGGGCGGAGCGTAGCAAGGCAAGCCCCCGGTTGTTCAGGCCCACAACCGCCCGAAGGACTAACGGGGCGCCGACGTAATTGTTCCAGGACCCTCCCATGAGGCTCCTGGGATTTGGCTCTGGCACCCCTATTGTGCTCTTGCAGAGGTACTCTTCTGTACCCATTTGCTTCCAGATCGCCCTGTAACTCCTCCTGCAACGAGAAAGAAAACATTACAACGTTCTATGTATTTCGCCTGCCAACCCCACGCCGGGTAAGCGGTAGGGTGGGAGACGGCGTGTCCGGCGCAAAGAGGACGCCAAGATGGCCGGGGGAGGCATAAATACCTCCCCACCTCCTCTGCGTGCCGGAAGTGACGCGTCTGGTAGGGGGACTCCTCCTTGAGTCCCGCACATCATTGGGGGGTGGGGAAGTGCCCAAATGGCACTAAAGGGGCCGCCCGTTTAGGGTGGCCCCCTGCGGGGCCGCGGGCAGCCGCATAGTCCCATTATTGGCAACACACCCCACCCACACCACAACAGAGTATGCATGCATAAATAAATACACAACACAACTTTTGTTTGGGAAAATTAGTGCTGCAGGTTTATTCCATACAAAAGTATGCAATATGGTGGGTTATCTTACGGGCGATCCAAGGGCAGGCAGCTGTACCAACCTATGCTGCCCTGCCCGCCTGATGAGCCAAGCACTGTGGAGTAACCAATCAGCGCTACCCTTATGGGGGTGATCCCCTTACTGGATCACGTGACACATTGGTCCCTATTACTCACGCCCCTTTCAGGGCGGAGCGTAGCAAGGCAAGCCCCCGGTTGTTCAGGCCCACAACCGCCCGAAGGACTAACGGGGCGCCGACGTAATTGTTCCAGGACCCTCCCATGAGGCTCCTGGGATTTGGCTCTGGCACCCCTATTGTGCTCTTGCAGAGGTACTCTTCTGTACCCATTTGCTTCCAGATCGCCCTGTAACTCCTCCACAGCTCTGGAGGCGGCCCCCGTCGCCTAAAGAGCCCCCACCAAAACAGCTCCTTTTCTCACAGCAACCTGACAATTTCCCGGGCCTCATTCCTGTCCAGTAGGAACAGATCCAAGCCCACCTGTGCCAAATGCACCCCAACACTGTCAAATTAACCTTTGGTGTTCGCCCGGCATAGCTCATGCCTGATGAAGTCAAAGCCCCTGTTCTGCAAACTAGCGCATGGAGCGGGTTATCCTTCTCTGGGAATGTACCAGTGCCTCGCATGCGCTGCAAGAATCTGATGGCCTCCCAGGAGGGAGCTCTACTCTTAAACATCGCTGTATTACCCTACAAGCTGATGTGGCTCCCACCTCCTGCAACCTGAAGTTGCAGGCCTTCTAGCAGTTCGTGCTCCCTAACACCTGTTTCCCCAATATATGGAACAGCAGCACACATGCTTGAAGACCGCTTCCACTACCAGGCTAAATACTCTGGCTGTGCTTAACTGAAGCAACCCGTAACCTGCCCAGGGAGCAGAGTGCACCTACTTTGTTGAGGGTGCCCAGACATGTGCACCGACCTCTGTGTTAATAAACCATGGCGAGCATGGCTGTCCGCCTTGCGCACACTATTGCAGTCACAGCAACCGCTGCAGTGACAACTTACGCCACCTGCCAGGCTTGCTTTAACTAAAGCTCGATCACGGATACACACATGCCTGCTAACCAGCTGTGACCCTAGATGCTCAACCAGCTAATGACCTAGCACTTTGTTATACCAGGAATAATAGCCCTCCACAAGATCAAGCCGCACCTGAGCATATGGCCTTCATCTACTGGACCGGGTGCCGTGTGTGCTCTTGAATTGTCAGTGATTGTGCCCCAAACCTATCTTTCATGCAGCTATTGGAGCCACGGCACACACTCAGGCCTAACCAACTGACGCATGTCACTTGGCTGCTTGCCGCTGCGAGATTTTGATCTTACAACTCGCTCTTGAGGTTACCGGTGCACATTGTCTATAGGTCCGCCCCCAATCTGTTTATGCTGAATCCTGCAATGTACCCTTCTGCCCCTGTATGGGCGAGAAAATGCCGGTAACATTGCAAATCCCACTGCCCTCACCTCCTCGGGCAGTCCGTGGGGAAGAGGAGTCCTTAGAATTGGAACACTGCCCACCCTGAGCAGCCCCAGCGGCGGAAAATTGCCTCCTCCGTTCATTTTTGTGGTGGACACTGGAGGGGCCAAATGCTCTATTACATAGTAGCCTTTTGTGCTTGGCACCTTGGTTCCCCCTTTCCTGGGACGGTAGCACACTATGCTGGCTGACAGCATCCCACGCAGCGGGGTTAATGTAGCTAACAGGGCGGGGCATATGAGCTTAACTGCAGGAACAAGTCACCTACCCTTGGTTCTGGGGTGCACTTACCTAGCCCCGTTGACCAGATGCTTGCACAGGCCCACTTTGCTTTAAAACCCTGGCGAACACCTTAATGGTGTCAATCTGGTTGAAACAATATATGTCTAGTGCCCACTATTGGAGGCACCTCACCCTTGTGCCGTGATAACTTACACAACGCACCCCGCTTGCTTAACTGCCAACGGATCACAGATGCACAGAACCTACTGCCCGTCCCTGGCTGCTTCAGACCCTCAACAGTGATGGAATCCCAGATCCCCAGCTTACTGTTTAGCTGCAGTACACCTTCAGTGGATCCGCTAGGAGGTACCACAAACCGCATTGGTCATGAACATTACGAAGTACACAATTTCCACCTGGGCGCACCTCAAATGAGGCTGGCTCCACACAGCTGTAAGGCCAGCGCAGGCAGGGGGCGGGATCCCCTACCCACCTAGCTTCCACTCTAGTAGTGACATGCCCTTAATGGATGTGACATTCTACAAGCACTGCGCAGGAATCCCCTTTGACCTGCTAGAGCCTGTGGCCATTCTGCTGAAAGCCTTGTGGGCCTGGGGAGTGCTACTAAACCTCAAGTCCTAGGCACTCAGGAAGCATCCTTCACTGCTGCAGTTGCCCCAACGCATTTATTATAAAACATTTAATGGGTAACAAACCGGTTTGCGCCCACCTTAATGTGCCATGCTGTGAGCAATTAGATACCCCACATATCTCTTCCTTATGCAAAGAATAAACAAACCGGCCAAAGCACAATGCACGGACAGTGCGTGTGCCCCTGAGACACCCCCAGCTATGAGTGGTACAAACCCTAACGCACCACGTGCCATTTTGTACATATCATTCTGGGGTGACTAGGCCCTAATGTGCCCTTTTCCTTGTATGATCCCCAGTACGAGGGTACGGACTGAATGGCCAAGTGCTGCGCCAGCCCATAAACATGTACACTCTTGTCAACAACCCAGCCGTGGCAAATCCCCAGTACGAGGATACCGACTGATGACCAAGTGCTGCGCCAGCCCATAAACATGTCGACGTGTGTAAAACTCAGCCGTAGCCAAACAAAACCACTAGCAGCAGTTTATCCCGACAGGTCACCTGCGCGCATGCCAGGTGGAGAAACCAGCAGCCCTTTGCCAACGGAATGGCCGAGCACAATACCCGCGTTGGAGACAAAATTGACCTTGTTATACCGCGACAGACATGTGCGGCACTCGAGTGAGACAAAGCAACTATTCTTGGCAAAACAGAGCCTGTCCATACTATTGTCTGTCTTGGGACAAAAGATGAACTGTGGTCTTATCACTGGCCAAGTCTGTGATGTCATATTCGCTACATCTGGCATATTCGCATGAATCGCCATATATGACTGACACCGCACTCTCATCCTGTGCTTGGTGTGGACTTGGCCCACCTCTAGGTGAGCAGAGCCCCGCGAAGTAAACTTGGCTTCATGTCAGTGCAGGGTCAATCCGCTGACCCCCGCCAAAAGACTGGGGCCTGTGTCCAAAGCCCAAGGCAGCATATCTCGGAGCCCCCATCATGGCAAAGTTTGCCAATGCCCACGAGCTGAAGTTCTTCACGACGCCATTGTCAGAAGACGGCACGCCAGACAGGGCCCGAACACACACTGGCTGCGGACCCTCAACCCCTGCCACCGCCGCCCCATACCTGAAAGGAGCCTGGCCGGCAGCCCAGAGGGCAAGTCAAACCAGCTCGACGGTCCCCGGGCTCGCCCCGCAAAACACCAGTGCTGCCCGCAGGCACTTAAGCGAAACTCAAAGTCGCTCAGCTGGAACCCATGGATAAGCTTGTCGCCCGGCGAGAGTATTCTCCAGTCTCCCATAGGGGCGCTGCATGTAGTCCGCAAGACACAGAGTGACGTACAACTACCAAGTGCGGCATGGGTGCAATCACTGGATGAAGGACGCCATCGCCAGTGCTGTGAGGACACCACCACACTCTACCCTCGCTACTAGGAAAGCCCGGACACACAGTCCGTTCAGCGATAGGCCAGTAGAAATGCCGGCGGTAACTGGGGACTACATCCGAAAACCAACTATAGTCACTGACACTGGGGCCGTCCCTAATACAGTAGCTAGACAATGCGCCAGTGGAAATAGTCCAAGAACCCGCAAACGTTGATTTTATTGGACAGCTTCCAATGGTCTGCCCTTTCGTAGAACATGCCCTTAATGGTACATGACGTTCTACAAGCACTGCACCGAAATCCCCCTCTGAACAGCGGCCATTCTGCTGAAAGCCCTGTGTGCCTGGGGGAGGGGAGTGCTACAAACCCTCAAGTCCTCAGGAAGCTCGCTCACTGCTGTAAGTGCCCCAAAGCATTTATTATAAAACATTTAATGGGTAACAACCCGGTTAGCGCCCACCTTAATGTGCCATGCTGTGAGCAATTAGATACCCCACATATCTCTTCCTTATGAAAAGATTAAACAAACCGGTCAAAGCACAATGCACGGCCAGTGAGTGTGCCCACTGAGACACCCCCAGCTCTGTGTCGTACAAACCCTAACGCGCCGCGTGCCAGTTTGTACATATTCTGGGCTGACTAAGCCCTAAAGTGCCCCTTTCCCTGGATGATCCCCAGTACAAGGGTACAGACTGATGACCAAGTGCTGCGCCCACCAATAAACAGGTAGACGTGTGTAAAACCCAGCCGCAGCCAAACGAAACCACTAGAAAGCCCTGACACAAGAACTGTGCTGCACAAACCGACGCATGCATCAACGGGCCAAGGCCCGGAATGATTATGGCTCTGATTAGGCTTGTGCACCCCTGACAGGGCAGGGAGGCAGAGCCCATGCAACGTGGTTGCACCCTGCCAGACGCAGTGCCGTGCCCACAGTGTTCCAGTTCCCAACACTGGAATGGCCACATAGTACAGTCCTCCTGACAGTCACAGTCCAAACCGCAACTATCACCACGCAGGCCATGGTACACTAGCACCTAGGCACTGCGCTTTGCATGTTTGAAAATAAGTGGTAAAAGGTTCCCCCTATCTACAATGGCCTTAAACCAGACTCTGAAAATGTAAGGCAAACTGACTTAGTCAAGTTCAGGGGGAGAGGGGGAGTGTCTTAAAGCCACTCCGATCCCCCTTCGACTCAGCTAAAATACCTACGAATACCAATAGCTTGAATTTACCACCTGAAGCACCATCCAGGGTAAAGTGTTGAAAGGAACGCAGTGTCGATTGTCATTGCATGCACTTGAAACCATAATATAATCAACAATTGACACTTCAGACCGAGATTGCAGCAGTCAGCTCCTGCCAGAAAGGGTAGATGGAATGGACACAAACTATTGTCCAGGCCCCACACTGCTCTGCGAGAGTGGCATCATTCGCTTAATGAATCAAACCCCTTCCCCAGAGATACAGTACCAAGCAGACAACGTGCCGCACCCAGGGGTCCAAAATATTAAATGGACAGAAACATTAGGCTCCATCTATGCCTGGCATCGCCTGGTCAGCAGCCAGGCCACCATTGCAGAAAGATGCACGTGCTGCCACCGCCAGACTTCGGAGCCTCGCCCCGTAAACCACATAAGCACAGACTGCACCCTGAATCACCGGACCAGTTAAGAAACACTGGTGCCCTGAGTATTGAATCAAGCGTGGGGGCCTACGGATCCCCGTCCCCCTTGGGCACACAGCCACCTGCGCCCATGCAAATCCCATCCACATTTGTTTAGCCCACAAATCTGGCCCTTACCCCCTACCACCTGGCTCAGGTTTGGCTCCACAATCATAGAATGTAGCACAATGGAGCCACGCAAAGGTATTGCAACGCTATACATGAGTGCCTGTTACATCACCTATTCAGCACAACTATCCTCATGCCCACTGCAAATGAAGCATGGCTGTCCATGGAACTGTGCAACGCACTCGCTGCTCCAGGTGCAGCCCACCATACGCAAAGTTTAGCGGCCTGTGCAGCGTCATGGGCTGAGGAGTCACAGCACCCTCACTGGCTCATGGCCTACTAAGAACCCAGCTTCCCTCTGCGTCTGGTTGCTGCCACCCAGTTCGTAACCTGAAACCACCGGCAGGGAGGTATCCGAAGTAACAAATAACAGAAAGAGGAAAAGAGACAGGTCCTGAACCTGTGCTCAACTCGCTCCCACATTTCAGTGACACTAGTAAATCTTCACATGTATGCTTGTATAACAGTCACTTTTTACTCAAAAGTGCAAGGTGCTCTTGGGTGACTTCACAGTTCTATCTAGCACATGCTCAAGCTGAAGGTATCGGAGCGCCTTACATGAGCACCCCTTACATTGTACCAGGACTTACGCACAGACAGATTTACCGAATTACGAGGGACAGAGTTGCCCTATCCAGTGCAAACACTCTTTGCAGATGCGGGCATCGGTCTCCTAGTCGACTGGTAACCACCCCATCTGCTGCCCCACACACCAAGGGCTGCAAGATTAACAGTACCTGTGACATGCACCAGTGGAAGGGGACAACATTGCCAACAATGTGTGGAACCTCCACCAAACCTCCCAGCCGTGGCCAGTGGAGCACCCCCAAGAGGCACGCACAACTACACATTTGTGCCACGTGCCATAAGCTCCCTCAAGCCACGAGCAGACCGCGACAGAGGCCATCCTGCACCACCCGCAGCCACGGGTGCTTAGGATAGTGTGCCGCACGACTATCATCTGGCTGTTACGTTCATTGAATCCAGATATGTAATATAGCAAGTAACATCATCCCTACAGCAAGTCAGGACTGTTATCTTTGTCTATGGTTGTTGGTCGCGGGGCCTCCTACGTGAAATGCGGTGATTACTGGCCTGACCGGGACTTTCAGGTTATCACCACGATAAGCCTGATTAAGGCTCAGTGACTCGCATGATGGCATAACTGCAATATTATTCAACCGCAAATTCTCCGCATCTCTGAATACCAGCAAATATAAAGCACACATCACTAATGATGACATGACTCACCGAGGCGCTGTGCATAACATGAAAGCATTGATTTGTTTTGAAATATAACCGTTACAATGCATTGTATGTAACTTTATCTCCATGGCTGGTGATCATTATGTAATACGTCGAAGTTGTTAATTGATGGCATTGGTGCCAAATCGAAGGCCCGACTGACCGCAGTCTGATGCGCATTACCAGCAGGCGCTGGGACGCGGCCCAGTTTAACCATCTGCAAGTAGGAAACTACCAGGAGCATGACCCAGAGGAGGTCCCCCAGCTGTCCTCACCCTCACACCACTGTGCCACCCATTCCCCTTGTCTTTAAGCCCCGAGGCCTTACTATGATGAGCCGTTCTCCTCAATGCATGTTAGGCCCAGCCGGGAGCGCAGCACCACGCGCTCAGGCCGCATTAACTACTCTTGGCACCTTTGCTTTTCCCAGGTCATCCGAACTTACCATGGAAATACTCGAGAGAAAACCCTTATGGTTTGATGCCTGCACGTACTAGGGCTGCTAACTCCTCTTTTAATCGGAGGTTGATTCTCCCTCGTAAAACCACGCGGCATGCCCCTGAGCCGTCCTGCCTGCTGGGAGATATATGAAAGGTGCTCTTGTCAGAGCACATTTTTCAAGAATTCCCCGTTGCCGCACCTGTGCAAAACACGAAGAACAACTGAAAGTGTTCTGTGAAGATGACCCGGAGGCCATCTGTGTGGTCTGCAGCGTGTCACGTGATCACAAGCAGCACACGATGCTTCCTATTCTAGAAGCAGCCCAGGAGTATAGGTATGTCTGCTATAGAGCTGGTACGGAAAACCAGGCTAATCAAATTCGAGACGCTGCCCAGAAGCGCAAGTTGCATGGGCTGGAGATGTGGGTTGGATAGGGGCGGGCCCAGGCTCACACTGTTACCCAATCGATATCCCTACAGGGGCTGCTGTAGACTACAAGGTAGGAGTTACTTATTCGGTGGCGACTGGAGGATTTTAAATACTGTGGCGAAGTGCTGCGAGCCAGCGAAATTCAGAGAGGTTGTGCGGGGATATTCCCATATGCCTTTCCCCTGCGTGAGGAACATTTAGAAACACATTCACATTACGGGTTTTACTGCATGCTGCCGGTCACGGAGAAATTTGTATTTCATAGTAACGTGTAGCAGTTGCACAGCGTGCCTATATTTCACCTAGACATAACTGCACACACATACAAGTGTGCACTGCCCTCAGAGCAATTAAGATCACAGTAGAAACTTGAATCTGTGTACAAAACGTTCTGCAGCTCACTTGTCTATTCCGCTACTCAGTGGAGATCAAGGCCAGAATCAGACACGCAAGCTCCTCTGCTGAAGATTTTAAGCAGCACCGAACTTCCCACACAGAAGTCACACTCTCCTGGGGGTGGAGGTAAATTGAAGAGCCAAGAGGTAGTAGGTGCCGACTGGCGCAGGAACTCGGACCCGTGTCCCTGCCATTGAAGGAGCATCCCTTGCCGCTTGAACCATATTTGGGGAGCCCGCCGATTAGAGGTTGTCCCCAACCCTCAACCCCGAATCACAGCGCTGCCCCCTCACAGCCCTGTGCAGCCGCTGCATCTGAGGCCGTGATGCGAGTGACCCGACCAGCCACGAGGCCGGGGACTGCGAAGAGGGGGGTGGAGGAGGGGGTAAGGTATGCAGTGCGACCGGAGCAGCATTACCAACACGCCTGCTAGCCACCCCTAATACCCCCCCCTTCACAACCCACGCCCGGCGCTGATGAGACGGACACTGCAGACGAGGAAAGAAGGCCAGGGCGTGAGCTACCGCAAATGCCGCGGCATGAAGGCTCCAGACCCAAGCCACCCGCCTGACGCGTGCCCCCCCCCCATGGATAAAGTTGCAGTGTGGACATCGTGGGGCGCCGGACAGGGCCTTGCGCCCCCTGCGCTCACCTTATTACCCGCGATCTCTACCACTCGACCCTGTTATCTTCATAGACGAAAGTCTGGAGCCAAGTCCGGTGCGCAAGGGCCCAGCTGGCCACTCTACCGGAGGAGGGGGTTCGCGGCGCCCGTTGCGCACCAACCCCCACGATCCGCGTTCAAGCATGGCACGCCGCTCTGAGGCGGGAGCCTGGCCAGACTCCTGGCCCTCCAACGCCCCTGTGCACCCTGGGCCGACCCGAAGCCGGGCCCTGCCCAAGGCCGCATGAACTGACCAAGTGGCCTCAGCTGTGGCTGCCGGCCAGAGCGTGCCTGGAGCAGCCCCAACCCCCCTCGCCCTCAGGCGGACAGAAGCCTCGGCGATGGCCAGGCTAGGCAAACCAGCCTGGGGGCTGCCCCTTAGTGGGGATGTAGAGAGGGGGGTTGACTCACCGCACACTCCAGGCGATCTCGGCACGGGTCACAGCGGCACACACCCTCACGGCGTGTCCGGCGCAAAGAGGACGCCAAGATGGCCGGGGGGAGGCATAAATACCTCCCCACCTCCTCTGCGTGCCGGAAGTGACGCGTCTGGTAGGGGGACTCCTCCTTGAGTCCCGCACATCATTGGGGGGGTGGGGAAGTGCCCAAATGGCACTAAAGGGGCCGCCCGTTTAGGGTGGCCCCCTGCGGGGGCCGCGGGCAGCCGCATAGTGGTGAAACAGGAAATGGTAATCTGAACTCGCAATGGAGACTAGAAAAGCAGGAGGGTTCCATCTGCACAATTTTACTTCAAAGACTTTGTACAGTAAGCTGCAAGGACATTAAACATGAACTACAGAAAGAGGTGGCTTTCCCTACACACTGAATATTTGGATCTTGGCAGGCGCGCAACGCCCATTGGGCTGAAAGGGCTTCAGCCTCCCCCGTCGTGTGCGTCAGCCCGGGCTGAGACAGAAATGGGCACATTCATGTACATTAAGCTGTTTTGCATCTAATGCTGACACAAACTAGGGTGTGCAAAGTTTTCTTTCACTAGTAAGTTTTTCGAAGTTCAAAGGTTTTTTATCTTTCACATCGCTTGCGTTTGTCCATTCCCTGGATCATAGCCTCCAACCATCATTTTGCTTGGCTGACTAGTATCCTTTCACTTTTATTTTACGTAAAGCATTTTATGAGAGTGCAAGTGTTTTTCAGCTCTCTCCCTCGTGTGCTTTTTCCTCATCATACACCACGCCCTTCTTTTTTCCTCTCTCCCTTATGTGCCATCAACACCCTCCTTGCTGCTCTCTGTCTCATGTGCTTTTCCCGTTCAAAACCTGCACGATACTTGTGAATGGCACCTTCACTAATGGACCCCGTCACATCCTTACCATTCAGGCTCTAATTCAGGCAGAGAGAAATTACCGCCTGAATCTGTGTTGGTAGGCTATTCCACACCTGTGTTTCCTGGTGTGAGTGAACTAGATCCAATTTTGCTGGCCTGTAACTCTGGCCACAAAAATCGCTTGATGCTTTGGCTGCAGCAGCAGCCCGGCCTCATTCATTGCTTTTTTTCTGACGCGGGGAGCAGACTATGCTCCCCCGTCAGAACTAACCTTCCCTGCCCTATTTCTCCCACTCCTCCCCCTTACCCTCCCCCCCACACCCCACCACTGCATGCATTTACCACCTGCTCAGAGCAGGTTAAATCCCTTGGAAACTGGAATTCTGTGTGCTTAAACAACTGGAAAAAAATAGTTCCACATGGTAATACCACATTGCATGGGGATTAAATCGAAACTGAATGGTACTGGAAAGAAATTATTGCACACTTATGGTAAATTCGCATGCAAATTTACCATTCCATCAGTACTACCCTACTAGTAATCAGGGCCTCAGTGGAGCCACTCAGTCACTGGAACTGAATGGTCTACTGACCGAAGACTAGGGGAGTACTGCCCAGGTTTAGAGCATGGGAGACCTTTTGTACTTCTGCCACACCAGGGAACATGACAATTAATCAGCACAGAAGGACGTGGTTTCCATCTCTATTAGTATTTAAGAATTGCACCTTGTTGGCCATGCTTGCCAATGCTGTATGTGGGCTATCTGACCACAAAGCAATGGATCTCAGGCTGCCAAAACATCTCAGTAAACAATGCAAGTATTAGACATATATACCTTTACTTATTCATTTATTTATATATTTTTTTGTGTAGCTGCTATCGGAATGTTACCTCCTTGTGATGTGTGTAGAAAAGCGTCAGCTTAACATTTTGGGGGTACACAGATGTGCTTCAAGTGCAGCTATGATCTAGGGTAGTCAAGCAGAGATACTTTGAGATATTTATTTGTGAGTCAGTTCCATTGAGGATGAGCAGAAGGCCTGGATGGGGAGACACTGGGATAGAGTGGAACATCTCTCTAGTCCTTGAGGGCATTCCCTCGCTAGCGCTTGCCATTCCTGCCGTGGCACTGCATGGTTTTGTGACAGAGCAGTTCTCTTGGCTTGTGTCTCCTGAAAGCTGTCACGCACCAACATTCTTCCCTATTAGTTTCAGAGGCAGAGATGCTCGTCGATGGCCGGAGCCTCAGTTCCCTGCACTGTGACATCAATTTGCAGGTATGGACTCTATCTTCAGCCCCACCAGCCTACACACACCAAACTACGAGCACTCACCCACCATCTCACCTGTGGACTGATCATAAAAGCTTAACAAGCAGCTGAAAAATAAAACTAAATTCTACTCACAGAGTTGCAAGCATTGGCCCGCTCCACCTTGGACAGATTGTCGACGGCAGTACCGAAAACATTCATCTTCTCGACGAGGCAAGTGAGGGCTGTTTCTGTAGCTTCCCCAACCTTCTCGTAGACTCCTTTCGACTAAAATCAGTTAAACAGGAAGCAAGTCAGTCAGTCAGTCAGTCAGAAAACTTTATTCGGCAGACAAGAGCCAAAAAAGTAAACATAGTCAAGAAAAAAGGACACAAATACAGAATTGACACATCAATACATAAAAACATTGAGTCACTAGATTAAAATACCAATACAAAACAGGTTAAAAAGAATCTCATTTAGCCATTTCATCATTCATATAAAAATCGTGGAATAGTGCAAACAGTGTAAAGTGCAAAAAGTACTAAGTAAAAGTCCATGGCTGATAAAGAGAGTTTCAAAGGGGTACTTTAACGCAAGTGGCAAGTTTGTTCTGGTGGCGGCAACTTTTTCCTGTGTCTAACGGCCGCTGTTAAGAAACTAGCCACACCCAGCGATACCACAGGGGAGGGTAACATCTGGAGATAGACCAAGGCCGGTCTTACTTGAACAAACCGCCGTTCTCTAAGGAGCGGTAAAATGTATTTTTTACGCTGATAAGCATAAAAGGAACAGAAAAACAAAAAGTGTAATGTATCCTGATCCGAGAAATTGTCACAGGGACAGGGTCTAAGTGAGCCGGGTTTAGAATAACCTTGGGGAAATGCCAAGAGCCAAGGAACCAAGTTAAATCTAAATCTAGTCAAAACAAAGCGATGGTATGCTTTGCTGACATAAGATAAATATGGCTGCATTTGCGAGCCCAGGGACAATAAGATAAATCTTCTCACTGAAGGTTTACTTAGTTCCGTCTCCTCCCTCATACTCTGCCGCTTATCCAAGAACTGCTTTTTCACTTCTTTAATTGCAGTCTTGGTCAGGACACCTGGGCTCGGGTACAAATCAGGGCGACCTAACCATCTAGTCTGTTCCATGACATATTTCAGCCATGGGATGGATAACACCCCCTCCAGTAACATACAGTCCGCAATTATAAGTTGATTAAGATTAGGGGCCGGATTTGCCCATACTCTTAGCCAGCGTAACAATGGGGCAACCGCGATCTGGTCTGATATATAACCCGTTCCCAGTTCTTCATGTAGATTAAAAACAGGGGTTGCGGTAGGGACCGCCAGAAGTTTGCGCATAAAGTTGTTCTCAGTCACCTGGATCCCCTTAACGTCCTTGTATCCCCAAATGTCGCACCCGTATGTAGCCATCGGAACACATTTTGCATTATAGACTTTTAATAATGCAGGTAGTGGCTTTGACCCCAGTCTTTTGGCAAAATTTAGAGTGGCACCTGCTCCTCGGGCTAATGTATTTTTTTTTAATAAAAGTTGCGGGCACCAAGATCCTCGCTCATCAAAAACCACACCTAAATACGGAAACGTAGGCACTTTAGTTAATTCTGCCCCGTTGCAGTAAAACTTAGTCTTGGCCACCCTTCCCAGCCCTATGGTCATGGTATGAGATTTCTTAAAATTTGTGGTTAGGTCTAGTGACTCCATAAAATTAGTAAAACAATTTAAAAGACGTTGAAGGCCCAATGCGGTTCTTGCCAGTAGGACCGCATCATCAGCGTATAAAAGGGCTGGGATCATTTTAGAACTGGCTCTTGGTACATCTTTGCAGCAGGCTGTTAGGGAGTCTCCTAATTTGTTGATGTACAGTGTAAACAGCAGTGGAGCCAAGATGCATCCCTGCCGGACCCCCTTTTTACTTCCCATGATTTTGTCAAGCTGCCATCAGTATTATACCGTACAGCAGCTGTGGTATTATCATGCGCTGCTTGCAGGTAAGAGACCAAGTCTGCATCTATCCCCAGTTCACGTAACACCCGCCATAATTTGGATCTATTGACATAGTCAAAAGCTGAGGTTAGGTCCATAAAGGCAAGGTGTAAGACTCCCTTCCTGGCGATAGTGTACTTCCCGATAACTAACTGGAGATTAAGACACTGGTCCAAGGTCCCCTTCCCTGTCTAAAGCCATATTGCAAATCTGAAATAATATTAGCTTGATCGAGATAAGTAGTTAGGCGATCCAAAATTACCTTCCCTAATGTTTTTGCTACAGAATCTAAAAGGGAAATTGGTCTATAGCAGGCGGGATCCGCCCGGTCTCCCTTTTAAAAATGGGAATGATGACCGCTTTGGCCCAAGAAAATGGGAATCCGTAAATACAAACTGCATTAAAAACACAAGTTAAAATCTTGGCCCAGACTCTATTGTCGGCCTTAAAAAGATCGGCTGGAACCCCATCTGGGCCGGGCGCCTTGCAAGTCAACCAACCATGAATTCTTTCTAAAGTCGGACCTACTAATGATAAATACAAACACTATCTTTGATGGAACATTAATTAAATTGCCTAAATATGAAACAGCCAAGAACATAGTTACTTGACCGGGTGGTAATGAATTACTTACAAAGTCAACAAATGATATTTTAAATAAAATGAGGTAAACTATGAGTATAAGCTGAATTTCAGGTTAACAGTATGTTGGATCACTGGCTAACCCCAGGGACTTTAGCATATATTTCCCGACTTTAAATTGTAGTGTATTCCACACGGAGAGTATAATAGTTGTTGCATTATGTCGACACATAGATATGGGTCAATGTATAATCTTTATTCTAAGTATTTTTTATTTGATAGAAATACATTTCAAATGTGAAGTTATCGTAAAAGTATACAGGATAATATTAATAAAGACATGTCTTGAAAAAAGAGAATATATTAACCAAAGTATAATTTAGGCAAAAATCTATTTTGAATTCGTATATAAAACATAGATGAATGTGATGAAATATCCACATGTTCATTTTTCAATAAAATCTCTCAATTATTTTTGGACCAAGAGGCATGACCCCCCCCCCCCCCCAGGAGTAGTGCCCAGAGGCCCAGTTAACTCACCGAGAATATCTGTGCTAGAACAATGTCATCCTCACTCTTTTTCACCACTCCTACATAGCTAGAGGACCCCTCTCCATAAACATCCATTGATGGTCCTTGACGACACCTCAGTTTCCTAGAATTCCCATCTTCTCACCATGTTATTAAAGCGCTCCTACATGTTGAGAGCAGGACGTGAGGGTCATGGTCAGCATCAGCCCCAGATGACACATCGCTGGAGACTCCGATAACTGTCCTATTTAGACAGGGTACTAGCAGATTTGTTTGTTCCATTAGACCTTGTTAAACCTGAATACCAGAAACCCATCTTTAATATACGTAACCTGCATCCTGATAACTCAAGTTTAGACCACTTAGCATAACTCACCAGGCCCGGCTGATTGACATTGCATGGACCAACAATATGTGCTGTTTGCAGTCACAGACTGGTAGCCAATTTGCCACTGTTCAACTCAAATGCTCCATAAGATCCATCGCACTGCAGTTAAAAACTGGCCTTCACCGACAGTTTCTCCTTAAGGGTCTGTACCTGACCCATATATGTTTTGTTGCTTAGTAAATCACCTACAACGGTCCATCAGGTAGTGGTCTGCTCTTGTTGTCCACCATGCCTCCCCTGAAAGCCCGAACATCCACAGACACTACTGACACGCACACACATAGAGGAACATCCTGCCATTTCCTTTTCAAGCATTAGTACCAGTGAGCTAACTCATTCCTTTAGAGGGCACAGTACCTCCTCAAACCAACTACATAAGGCAAGGACATAACACATAGCCCCTCCTCCATCCTGTCATCTGTGTTTCCAATGGTGGAGAACACAACTGCTAACGAGAACGTAGACACTTCCTTCATTCCAGACAATCCTGGATGTGATCTATCTACCAAAAACTACAAAGTCCACAAAAACAAAAGTTATCCTCATCAATGGCAGTAAGCTAATAGATACCAAGCTGGATAAATAAACTTTGTCTTGATGGTTTCACCCCTCTGCTCTCCAATTGTCTCTTGGCTTTTCCATTGATCCCGCCCCCTCCTTCAAAGTCCATATCAACCGAACGTTGATCATCCTGACACCAGATACCCGCTGCATCAGATCAACCCCTTTGAACTGAAGTCCATTCAGATTCAGGGTTGTCATTGAAGAATATCATGAAGGATCCCAACTGCACCCAAGTGGGCACCAATATTGCCCCATCTTTACCACACACATAGAGCACAATGAAGTGACCAAAAGGTGGTTTACAGGGTTATAAATTAATGAGACAGGAGAAAGTTTATATGTCACACTATAACAATACGGAAATGCTAAACGTTGACCTACAATAGGGCTTAAATGCATAACGTTAGAGTAATTTAGATGACAGAATGCTATTTCAGAATTTGACTGAACTGAAAACTGCATTTGCCATACCCAGGTCACCGTTGTAGAATTTGGTGGTTGGCATTGACCTTTGATGGGGTGTAAGGCTCTAACCCCAGGAGTGGTGATCCATTTGTGGTGAGCGGTAGGAACATGTACCTCTGTTATTGGCACACCTGTCGCATATATTGGTGGGAAATGCCCCTCTGAAACTTCCCAGCAGTAAAACTTCAGCAATATGATCACTATAGTAGGATATCTACTTTAAAAAAAAAAAGAATTAGGTGGCCAGGTAGAGTTGTGCTCGAACTTACCGAGTTGTAATCCAGCGAGGAATCATTGCAGAGAGCACAGATCGTTGCCAGCTCCACTAGACCATCATATAGACCACACTGAATGGGCTTATCGTCCTTCAACCTGTGTTAAGAGACCAGGCATCAGTACAGCACGCTTTAACATTGAACATGCAAAGCTTCCAGTGAAAAGGAGCATACCGTTGTTGGGTGGCAGATTCATACCTAAGCTACATTTAAAAAATAGTGCAATGCTTTCTAAACTCTATCAAATCTTCGGCTACACGTGGGCGCGTCTTCCAGCTATCAATCACGTTGGAGTGATGCTCATCCAACTGGATGTTTTCAGGTTCAACAATAAATCTGTTTGATCAGCAACAAGGATGGCACTAAGTGAACAAGTGAGAGCAAGTTCAGGACGGGGAGGACATGTTAAATACATGATCCTGAGATTTTTCTCACAGCCAGCTCCACCCCATACCTTTATGAATCATTTCATGACGTAATTTGCATCGATTTTAGAACTAATGAGATCACACCTAAAATAGTGTAGAACAAAAGATGAAGTCCCTAACACATCGTCGTTCTTAGCTTCATAAACTCCATTTTGTCTATACTAAGCATGAAAGGAGGCCAAGGAAACCTGACAACAGTTAGAGGTACAAAAGTTTTAACAAAATTGTCAGTCAGATTTCCTCTGAGGCCTGGCAGACTGTTGTGTTTCAAATTCCCATACCAAAATGTGATCTAAAAAAAACTAGAAATATCCAACTCTAGCTAATTGCAGATCTTTTACATCAAATTTCGTAAGTGTATATTTTTCAATTCAATATAATCCATTTAGGACAACTTCACCATATCTAAATTTATGGCTTAATAAACAAAATCTGTTCAAAGCCTTTTAGCAAGTTTTCTGTACAGTATGTCAAACAACGCTGAAGCGAATACGTAACACTCCATCTCAACAAATTGGAGTCCTCATTTATAGAACTTAGCTCTTGTCAGGCAAAATGTCATCCATTAGATATGAGCCTATGGGTTCATTAAGCATGCTCTGACCACAACAAATTACTCACAGCAATATCAAACACCCTTCACCCAAAGGGATCCTTATACAGGAACAACAAATTACCATGTCCCAGTAGGGACCTTACAATTTTTGGGACCTGTGGCAAACACATCGGCTGATTCCTTTCCACTTAGTGGAGAAAAATAAAACAATGTATTTTGAAGAACAAGAAATTCTTCTCGTATATTGTGAGCTCTGACAGCATATTAACATATTTGAGCGGATTTCCAAACAATGAATATAGTTTTCCACATGCCAGTAAGACTGTCCCTCTACCCTGTCCAGAAGAAAGAAATGATCTACTTGAAGACTGTCACTTCACTCTCTATATCCTAAATTATTCACTTGACTCACTGGATCCACCGCGTGTCCTACTAATGATGGTGATCTTCAATCAATCAATCAATCAATCAATCAATCAGGGGTTTGTTAAAGCGCG
This sequence comes from Calotriton arnoldi, assembly GCA_963921515.1. Lineage (NCBI taxonomy): Eukaryota > Metazoa > Chordata > Amphibia > Caudata > Salamandridae > Calotriton > Calotriton arnoldi. The sequence goes on from CAWUFW010001977.1 coordinate 255,698, forward strand.
ACTACTCACCCGTAAGGGTCTCAAGGCGCTAGGGGTGGGGGGGGTGCAGGTTCCATCCATCAAGGAGGGTGTCTGTCGAAGAGCTAGGTTTTGAGGTTTCTTGCGAAGATGGGGAGCGATGTTGTCTGTCTGAGGTGGAGCGGAAGGGCGTTCCATGCTTTGGCCGCGAGGAAGGAGAAGGAGCGGCCTCCCGATCTGGTCTTTCTGGTGCGGGGGACGACGGCGTAGGAGAGCTGGGCTAATCGTAGGGTCCTTTGGGGTGCGCGGAATTTGAGTCGGCTGTTCAGGTATGCTGGTCCGGTGCCGTGGAGGGCCTTGTGTGTGTGGGTGAGCATCTTGAAGGTGATTCTCGCCTCGACAGGGAGCCAGTGGAGTGTGCGCAGGTGCTGGGAGATGTGGCAGTGTTTTGGCAGGTTGAGGACCAGTCTTGCGGCGGCGTTCTGGATGTTCTGTAGCTTGCGGGTGAGGTTTTTGTTTATTCCGGCGTAGAGTGCGTTGCCGTAGTCTGCTGGTGACCAGGGCGTGAGTGACGGTCTTTCGGTGTTCGAGGGGGATCCATTTGAAGGTCTTAAGAAGGAGGCGGAGGGTGTGGAAGCAGGAAGACGAGACAGAGTTGATCTGGTGGTCCATTTTGAGCTCGGAGTCCAGGATGATTCCCAGGTTGCGTGCGTGGTCCATGGGGGTTGGCGGGTTTCCGAGGGCGGGGGGCCACCAGGTGTCGCTCCAGGCATCGGGGTTTGGGCCCATGATGAGTACTTCTGTTTTGTTGGTGTTTAGTTGTAGGCAGCTGTTTTTCATCCATTTGGCGACGGCTTCCATGCCTTCTCGAAAGTTGCGTCTGGCGGTGTTGGGCTCGTTGGATAGGGAGAGGATGAGCTGGGTGTCGTCTGCGTATGACACGATGTTGAGTCCGTAGGTTCTGACGATGGGGGCGAGTGGAGCCATGTAGACGTTGAAGAGCGTCGGGCTGAGGGAGGAGCCCTGGGGGACTCCGCAGGTGGTAGGTGTGGGGTCCGAGAGGAAAGGGGGAGTCTGACCCGCTGCGTCCTGCCGGAGAGGAAGGAGCGGATCCAGTCGAGGGCCTTGTCCTGGATTCCTGCGTCGTGGAGTCTGCGTATTAGGGTGCGGTGGGAGACTGTGTCGAACGCCGCTGATAGGTCGAGGAGGATGAGGGCTACTGTTTCTCCTTTGTCCAGTACGGTGTGGATGTCGTCTGTTGCGGCGAGGAGGGCGGTTTCCGTACTGTGGTTTTCTCTGAAGCCGGATTGGGAGGAGTCGAGGATGTTGTGTTCTTCAATGAATGTGGTGAGTTGGCTGTTGATGGCTTTCTCGATGACTTTCGCTGGGAACGGGAGCAGGGAGATGGGTCTGTAGTTTTTGAGGTCGGTGGGGTCCGCTGAGGGTTTCTTTAGGAGGGGGTTGACCTCGGCATGTTTCCAGTCGTCGGGGTACGAGGCGGTCGCCAGGGAGCGGTTGATGGTGTGGCGGAGCATGGGTGCGATGGTGTCGGCGGCTCTGTTGAAGATGTGGTGGGGGCAGGGGTCCGTGGGGGCCCCTGAGTGGATTGACTTCATTGTCTTCAGTGTGTCTTCGGTGGTGAGGGCTGTCCAGGTGTCGGGGGTGGTTGGTGAGGGTTCAGTGTGTTGGTTGTCTTCGTCGAAGTTGTCGTAGATGCTCTTGATTTTGTGGTGGAAAAAGGTGCTGAGTTTGTCGCAGAGGTCTTGTGAGGGAGGGATGTCGGTAGACTCGCTAGTGGGTTGGGCGAACTCCTTGATGATGCTGAAGAGTTCCTTGCTGTTGTGCGCGTGGGTGGAGATTCTGTCTTCAATCGCTTTTTTCCTCGTTTCTCTGATGAGTTGATGGTGGGCGTTGGTGGCGGCTCTGAAGTTGTCGGGGGCTTCTGTGGATTTGGTGTTCCTCCAGGCCTTTTCGAGGCGGCGGCATGTTCTTCTGGACTCTCGAGTTCGGTGGTAAACCATCTGGCTTTCTTGGCGCGGGTATTGTTGTTTTTCTTGAGGGGGGCTATGGTGTTGGTGCTGTCCGAGATCCATCTATGCAGGGTTCGGGCTGCGGTGTTGGGGTCGTCGTTTTCCGCGATGGTTGGGGTGGAGTTGTTGAGTGAGGAGGTGAGCTGGTCGTCGGTGATTTTGGTCCAGTTTCTTCGTGGAAGCAGGTGCTGGTGTCTGTGGATGGTGGGTGTTCTGAAGGTGAAGTGGACGCAACGATGGTCGGTCCATGGGAGTTCGGTGGTGTGGCTGAAGGTGATGGAGTTTCCTGTAGTGAAGAGGGGGTCGAGGGTGTGTCCTGCTGAGTGCGTGGGCTCGGTCACGATCTGGCGCAGTCCAATGTTGTGGAGGTTGTCCAGGAGGGATGTGGTGTTGGGGTCCAGTTGGTTGTCGAGGTGGAAGTTGAGGTCTCCCAGCAGGGTGTAGTTGGTGGATGCGATAGCCTGCGGGGAGATAATGTCCGTGATGGAGTTGGCGAAGGGTCCGCGGGGTCCAGGGGGTCGGTAGATGAGGGTTCCTCTGAGGGTGGCGGTGGGGCTGGCCAGTATCTTGAAGTGAAGGTGTTCCATCAGTTCTGTGGGCTCGTCAGGGAGTGTGCTCAGGCGGAGGCTGGATTTGTGGACGATGGCGATTCCTCCTCCTGGGCGGGTGGGGCGGTCCTTCCTGGAGATCTTGTATCCTTGGGGGATGGTGATGGCGATGTCCGGTCCCGAGGTAGTGTTGGTCCAGGTTTCGGTGAAGAGCGCTACGTCCGGGGTGGTGCTGTCGAGGAGGTCCCAGATTTCTGTGGCGTGTTTGTGGAGGGATCGGACGTTGAGGAGGATGCATTGCAGGGTCTTCGGTTCGGTTGTTGTCTTGTGGGCGGGTTGTGCTGGATCCGTGTTCTTGTCGGTGCTGCATGTGTGCCGGCAGCAGTGACAGCTGAAGGGTCCGTGGGAGTCGGCTGGTGATGCTAGCTTGCAGTTGTTGTTGCGGCCTGGGTTGAGTGCGTGGAGTGCTGTTGGGTCGTAGCGTTGGCGGGGCGGAGGTCCAGGGTTCCTGGCGCTGGTCGCGGTCAGGTCGCGGACGGGCGCAGACGGGCTTGCCTTTGACGCGCCTTCGGCGCGCCAGTGGCCGCCATTAAGTAGGGGTCGGGGAGGGCTGGACAGCTGGGAGGCGGGAGCGGGGAGGGGAGCTGGATTGGGCCGGTCGCGCTGGGGGGGATGGGCCGCAGGGGCAGCAGCGGCGGGGAAAGGTAAAGGGAGGAAATAAGGGATAAAGAAAAAAAGGAAAATAGGCAGAAATAAGGCACAAAAGAGCAGAGATGCAGAAAAGTGCAGAAAGGTGAAAGATAAAAGAGGGTAGAAAAACGAGTGAAAACGAGTGAAAGGGCAGAGCGAGAGGAAGGGAAAATGAGCAGAAATAAGGCACAAAAGAGCAGAGATGCAGAAAAGTGCAGAAAGGTGAAAGATAGAAAAGGGTAGAAAAACGAGTGAAAGAGCAGAGTGACAGGAAGGAGACAGAGGTCCACTGGATCTTAACATCCGTGTGCTCCCTGTGCTGGTCAGAAAGAAGCATTCCACTCCTAATAATTGCAATGCCAAAATATGGACAAAATCCAAAAACCTGACTATGATTCCTTTAGAATACCACTGTCATATGATGACCAAAACCACCACCTTATGCTGCCTTCTCCATAATTGTTGGTTGACAGCAAAACATCTGGTTGAGATAGCTAACTCCGTTGTCAGCTCTTAGCTTGACCTTCTGATGCTAACTGAAACCTGGCTAAACAAAACTTCACTACCTGTCATGGGCATGCGTAACTCACTGTATTAGCCTATCCTCTGCTGTGATAGAGAAAGCACCATTGCCTACTAACCACCAGGGAACAACAAATCTTATCGATTAATGCATGGAGCATACTACTTCACAGCCGATTTAGTTAATTAACAATAGTTTTGGTGGCAACTACAAGGTGCATCGGGATTATGCAAACTATTTTGCGGTCTCCATCTTCTTTACATTCCTTCTTGATAATGACTTTGTCCAACACTGCCTGAGGTCCACATGCATCAAATGTGCCACACTGAATCTTATCTTAGCTAACAAAGATGACCGACTCATTAATGACTTAGTCTAGGTCGACTGGTCTGACCATGTTCAAATTGCGTTTCTAACTCCTTCTCCATCTCTGTGTGCAGAGAACAATGGGGAAGATTTCAGATTATCATTATGTCAATTATGCCACCAACAGCTCCATATATGATATATGAAATCCTCAACATTCTTGCTTCTCAGATGGAGAAAACAGCAAAGACGAAGAAATCATCCCTACTACAAGGCAAATACAGGAAATACAGGACAAATTAAAGAAATACAAACCTTAGAGTTATGGAGCAAATTATTTGACAAAACTCCTCGATTCCTAAACATATATAGTCTTTGTTCTGCCTGAAGATCCTACAAAAAGCAACTTTTGAAGCAAATCCCACCAGCATTGAATCCCAAATTTATATGCTGAAAGATCACCCCAAGTAATTGACTTAAATAGTGAAACGAGCTGCTAATCCTACCTCAGACTTTAAAGTGGATCAAACAATCCGCATTTGTAAAGCGCAACCCTGCCACCCCTAGGGGTATCTGGGTGCTGTGTCTCCATCGAAGAGCCAGGTCTTGAGTCTTTTACTGAATACTTACAGCGAGGGAGCTGTACGGAGCTGGAGGGAGAGGTCGTTCCAGGTCTTGGCTGAGATGTAGGAGAAGGAGCCGGTGATGATGCGGGTGCGACGGATGCAGGGGGTGTGTACGAGGGTGAGTGAAGAGGAGCGTAGGTGTCTAGCAGGTTGGTGGAAGTTCAGTCGACGGTTGAGGTAGGCAGGTCATAAGTCATGGAGGTCTTTGTAGGCGTGCATGAGGATCTTGGACTGGCATCTTTTGTGGAAGGGGAGTCAGTGGAGGGCTCTCGGGTGGGGGGCGTTGTGTTTTCATTTGGGGAGGTCCAGGATAAGTCTGGTTGCAATGTTCCGTGTAGTCTGGAGTCTTCTGAGGAGCTGGATGAAGATGCCGGCATAGAGGATGTTGCTGTAGTCGAGGATGTTGGTGTTGGTTGCGATCCATCTGAAGATTCTGTGGAGCATGCAAAGTTAATGGGAGCAAGAGGAGGCGACTGCATTAACTTGCCGTTTCATGATCAGTTGGCTGTTGAGGATGATCCCGAGGTTGCGTGCGTGGTCAGTCGGTGTGGATGTGGACCCGTGTTCTGCAGGCCACCAGCTGTGGTCCCATGTAGAAGTGTTCTTCCCGAAGATCAGTACTTCAGTTTTGTCGGAGTTGAGTGGGAGGCAGTTATCTCTCATCTATTTGGCTACATTGGTCATAGCATTGCAGAAGTTGGTTTTGGCACTGGCGTGGTCCTTGGTGAGTGAGACGATCAGTTGAGTGTCGTCTGCATAGGAGATTATGTTGAGTCCGTGGGATCTGAGGACGTCTGCGAGGGGGGTCATGTAGATGTTAAACAGGGTGGGGTCAAGGGATGATCCTTGCGGAATGCCCCATATGATGTCTTTGGGGGCGGAGATGAAGGGAGGCAGTTGGATGCTTTGTGTGCACCCTGTGAGGAAGGAGGCAATCCACTTGAGGGCATCTTGGTGTATGCCTATTTTGTGGAGTCTGTTGATGAGGTTGTTGTGGGAGACTGTGTCTAACACCACGGAGAGGTCTAGGAGGATCAGGGCTACCGTTTCTCTGCGGTCGAGGAGTGTTCTGATGTTGTCCAAACATTCAATTGTTGAAATCTGTCAGTTTCTTTAACCAGAAAGTCAAAAACATTCAATCCACATTCAAACTACCCCCAAAAATTACACTCACCTCAAGTGCAGAAAATCACCTAACAACTGATCCCTCTTCAAAGAGATAACACAGACCAAATGTTTATATTCTATTTTTCAACTTAAACCCACTTCCAATTTCTTAGGCCGATTGCCTAATGCTTTAGTCAAAGATCTGAAAATGCACCTAACATCACATGAAACCAACACTGTCAATTTATTTTGGACTATCTTAAAGTAGGACGCATTTCTATCCTCTTAAACAAAACCAAATGCTGACCTGAGAGACCTAAACAACTTCTGTGCCATGCTAGGTCTTCCTATCCTTGCTTGAGTTAGAACAAATTGAAACTGTTTAAAAAAGATAACCCACTCTTGGATGATCTCAATCTGGTTTCGAAGCTGGGTAAAGTATAGAAACTGCTATACTACTCCTGACCACTAACTGCACTGAGGATCCTTTTTTTAAAAAAAAATTTTATTGAAGTTTTCCATAGTTTCCATTCAACATGGAATTACAACCATACAACAAAACAACCAGGCATTACCTCCAGATGACATCATAGCGCATCATTATATCAATCGGTTAAAAAACGTACATTACTATTACAAATATTACAACCATACAGTAATGATATAGGATCTAAGCGACCTTTGCTTGCAAAATATCAGGGTGCGTACGCAGATACTCCGTGAGTGGCGCCCAATAGTCTCTTGGCCTCGAGCCATATGGGAGTTCTTCCTCATATGTTTTTAAGGTATCTTTACTGTAAACCATGTCTTTCAACCACAGTCTGCTGTCCGGGGACACTCTACTATCCCAACAGAGAGATACCCTTCTCTACGCTAATAGCAGTGCAATAGTACAGAACTTTCTCGCCATGGCACGTAACTCTTTCACAAGGCCCAAGAGACATATTTGCACTGTGCATTCCATCGTACATGTCAGCATTTCGCCTAATAATCTTATTACTTCTCCCCAATATATCCCCACTTTATTACATCGCCATGCTAAATGCAAAAAGTCTGACCGCACCTTTTACACCGTGCATCCTCCTGTAGTCCATATTTGTATAATGTGAGTGGTGTGTGATATGTCTGATGTAAGTATTTGTAGTGTATTATTCTGAGGTTACCATTTGGAGTCAGCATGCCAGTTAACGCACAGCAGGCAGTCCAGTCTGCTTCTTCCATTGGTGCTTCCAGGCACGCATTCTATCGCTCTCGGGCTTTCGCTGCAGTTCCAGCAATATCTTCTTGCATTGCCTTATAGAGTCTAGATACCAGTTTTGTGCAGCTCGGGTTTTCAATAACCATTTGCAATGCCGCTAGTGTTGGCGGTTCGGCGGGAAATGTTGGGTACAGTTTCCGTGCTGAGCCTCTTAGCCTGTGTATTGCTAGTGTAAATAGTAGTGTCTTATTGCTAATATAGCTGAGGTCGGTACTCTCCAAGAAGGCGCTATTAATGTATAAATCACCCATTGTAGTTATCCCTGCTCTCCGTAGCACATTCATGCTTGCCTCCTCTTGCGTTACCGATATAGCTTGGTGATGTTCCAGCGGTAAGGCTGGTGCATAAAGGGGAAGTTTATTTGCCAGTCTCCCCATACATTGCCACGCGGAATTGGTTGTGCGTATCGTATTAATTTCAGTTCTAGCTATATGTGGGCGATGGTGTGTGATAATGCTACTCAATGGCACCGGGTGAGCATCGCCATCCTCCACCGCTATATGAGCCATATATGGCGTCGGATGAAACCAATAGTGTGCATATTGCGCTTGCGCGCAGAGATAGTATAACAGAAAATCTGGCACTGTAAAACCACCCCTGGAGAACGGGAGAGTTAGAGCACGCAGTTCAATTCGTGCCTGCTTGCCAGCCCATATCAACCGTATGATCAACGCTCTCAGCTTCCCAAACACGGATGTAGGTGGTGTGATGGGGATATTATTAAATAAATATAACATCTTTGGTAGAATCACCATTTTGACTATAGCTATTCTGTCAGCCAATGACAAAGGCAATCGCAACCATCTCTCGGTATGTTCCTCCAATTTTGTTAAGACTGTACCATAATTGGCCCGGATCACTGTGGGCGGGTCTCTGTGGTACCAGATCCCTAAATATTTAACAGGTTCCATTTGCCATTCCAGTGGGTATTCCACCGAATGAGGTACAGTAATTTCTGTTAGCGGGATAATAATGGATTTGCTCCAATTAATCTGAAGACCTGACTGCCTGCTAAATTTAATATACTCCCGTATAATGGGGGATAAGTTCTCCCTGGGTTCTCTAACATACAGCGCCATATCATCCGCGTATAATGAAATACTTAGAGGTCTCTGTGGGAACTGCAGTGCTGTGCGCTGATGGCACTGTCGGATCTTACATGCTAGCGGTTCCAGCGCGATGGCAAATAGAAGCGGAGATAGCGGGCAACCTTGCCTCGTACCCTGGGATATTTGTATTGGATTCGAGACATGTCCGTTCACTCTAACACACGCCACCGGCTTTGTATATAAAATTTTTATCCATTTCAGGATAGTCGGGGGCATGCCCATTTTAGACAATACAGTAAAGAGATACCTCCATTCAATCGAGTCAAAGGCTTTGGCGGCGTCAAGTAACACCGCCGCCGCCTCCAACTCTGGATTGAGCTGATGCGATAGGGCAAATAGTGTACGCAGATTGTGTGAAGTGGACCTTGTGGGGATAAAACCTGATTGATCCGGCAGTACTATGGTTGTCATTAGTGGCTGCAGTCTTTGGGCAAGTATTTTCGCCAATATTTTGGCATCAGTATTGATTAGTGAGAGCGGGCGATATGATCCACACTCGTCAGGTTCCTTACCTGGTTTTAAAAGTGCTATAAGCATTGCCTCACGCAGAGTAGGGGGGAGCATTTCCTTCTCAAATGCCTCCTCATACATGCTTGCCAGGTACGGGCAAAGTAGTTCGAAGTATTCTTTATAAAATTCGGCCGTGAAGCCATCCGGCCCCGGAGCCTTGCCATTAGGCAGTGCCTTAATTGCCGCTTGTATCTCCTCTTTCGCAATGGGCTGTGCCAGGAACTCCCTGTGTGCGTCGGACAGCCACACTATAGCTATATCTTCCAAGTATTCTAGTATCTCAGGAACGGTAGCTGAGTCCCTAGATGTATATAGTTCACCGTATGTATTCTTAAATGCGTCCAGGATGGCAGGTGTGCTGGTACACAGAGTGCCATTGACATCTTTAACTTGGACAACTGTATGTGGGGGGCGGTCTATGCCAATTTTTCGTGCCAGGATATGGCCTGCTCTACCTCCCTCCCCGTAGGCTCTAGCTGTGTGTCGCATCGATACATACTTCAATTCACTGTCAGCATATCCTTGATATTCGGACAGTCTGTCTCTAATATTGGCCAGAATATCGGGTGTTGGTGCCCGTTCATACTCCCTCTCCAGCTCCGCCAGTTGCTGTTCGCATCTAGCAAGCTGTCCCCTTATGTCTCTCAGAATCCCCGCATGTGTGCTAATACACATACCGCGTATGGTGGCTTTAAAAGCCTCCCACAGCAGGCCTGCATCATTCACTGATGAAACATTTATATTAAAGTAGTCGTCTATAGCTTCCTAATTGCTTGGTTATATAGGGGATCTAACAATGCTTTAGAGTTAAAGCGCCATAAATGGGGCGGTGGTATATAATCTGGTAAATCGAGGGTAAGTAATACCGGATTGTGGTCCGATAGTGTTTTCGGTAAATGAGTGACGTTTTGTACCCATGTACTGGCTAGTTCTGTCGTCAGCCAGTAATCAAGTCGGGACCAACTATTATGCACCGCTGATGTATGTGTACTTTCCAATTTATGCGGGTGACGTTCCCGCCACACATCTAGCATTCGAAATTCGGCTAGGCCATCCTGCAGTACTTTGACTGCCTGCTTGTGTGGTTCCGTCGTGCCAGCCGATCTGTCTAGTCTGACATTTAGCGACACATTGAGGTCCCCTCCCCAAACCAGTTCTATATCAGGGAGTTCCCGTAGTTCTCTCCAAAGGGTCCGAAAAAATTCAGGATTATCCGTGTTGGGACCATAAACGTTAATTAGGCCCATTAGGTGTCCACGTAGGTGTCCCACTACAATTATGTACCTTCCCATGTCATCAGTAATCGTTCTCTCTATGCGAAATTGAACTCCCCTCTTAACTAGTATCAGTACTCCTCTTGAGTATGTGGAATAGGATGACGCGAGTACTGCTTCCGCCCACCTATTGCCAATTCTACATTTTTCAACTTTTGAGAGGTGAGACTCCTGAATCAGGGCTATATCCACATGGTGCCTAAGCAAACATCTGCCTAATTTTCTTCGGATTATTTAATCCGCGTATATTCCAGGTGAGAAATCTAATGTGGTTTAACCGCTTATTGGTAGACATGTGTCAGAGTGTACATATGTGCTATGGGTGTAGCCATGTATCTACTTGTGCTAGCATTTGTAAGGTACATTCTTTGTGGTATTAAGCCATATCTTGGTTTGCCTGGTAAACAAAAACAACACCCAAACCCCCCACCCACTCCAGCATCCCAAACATGCCAAAGACATACCCAGATAGAACAAATAACAATCAGCTCAACTTTGTTGGGGGATACCCACGTGGGGGGCTACTGGGTGCCCACTAACTCATCCGCGGAGCGGATGCGGCCAGATTATATATCAACATTATGGCCTTTGCCAGATTGTACTGCCCACTGTCAGAATAACAAACGCATCAGTGCTCTTTTAATATCCCAATTAGTACTGCATGCATAACTAGTGAACCAAAACAGTTTCTTTGAGCCCTATTGTATGTGACATGAGTTTCAGCGCCGGTCTTTTCTCAGTCACATCTATACCGTCGCTGTATAGCTTAGTTATCGTGACTCATGCAGCCCATATGGCCTCTAAACTGGCGCTCCAACCTTTCTTCATAATCACCCACTGCAAAGTTCAGGATGAAAGTCCAGTGCTGCTTCCAGCGTCTTTCGGCGCTGCTCTTACCTCCAAAAGGAACTCTCGGGTCAGTCGGTTTCTTACCCCTCCCTCGCTTTTTGGCAGACTGTAGCCTTTATCGTAGCCTGGGGATAGCACAGTGTTCAGGACCCATTTTCCGTTGCCTGTTGCGAGGACTGTGGATGGGATGGTGATCTTCTTCTCGGAGTTATCCCCTTCAGGTAGTCTTCACTGCCTTCGGTGTGAGGAAGATCTTCGCGTGTCCATCATGTGTCACCCTCAGGCGTGCCGGATACAGCATTGCGTATTAGATTTCCATCTCTCGTAGCTTTCTCTTGACCGCTTGGTATTCTCGTCGCGCATTCTGAACTGTAACCGGGAAGTCCGGGTAAAAGGCGATATCGTTGCCTTGATATTGAATGGATTGTCGGTCGCGTGCCAGCCTCAGAACCGTGTCACGGTCTCTATAATTCAAAAGCCTGGCTATAATGGGTCTTGGAGGTTCACCTGGCAGAGGTCTCGTGGCTAGTGTTCTATGGGCACGTTCGATTATGAACACAGGTGAAAACTGTTCCGGACCAAAGATATCTTTTAGCATATTTTCCACGTACTGTTCCAGTCGTCCACTATTCGTGCTCTCTGCGACTCCCATAACGCGTATATTGTTACGGCGAGATCTCGCCTCCAAATCTTCGTTCTTACTTCTGATGCTCTCCAAGGCCTTTTCCATGACTGCGCATTTCTTCGCCGTCGCACCTGACTCGTCCTCAACCGTCGACAGCCTCTGTTCCGCAACATCCAGCCGCTCTCCCTGTTTGTCCAATTTTGCCGCCATACTATCCACGCGGAGTGTCAGGTTATCAATCTTACCATCAATGTTTTGTAACAGAGTGAGCCGACGTGGGTTTAGTTCCTCTCCTCCCTTCGAAAGTCAGCTTTGGCTGTTGTTTGTCAGGTTTTCCCATGATTGATGAGGTTCAGATGCTTAGTACAGGTCCGCTGTTCTGTTTAGGTTCAGGCACACCGCCCGCTGATGTATCCCTTGGAGTGTGAGGTCACCAAGCAAGGTCCCGCTCCACTAGCCCGTATCTCCGGAGCGACAGATCTGTAAGGGTGTCGTAATCTCGTCACAACAATTCCTGTATGGGAGGGGAGCATTCAGACTCTTTCGGCATGCGGTAGTTACTCACAATTACTGCTGGTCGTGTGCCAAGTGATGTTGTACCAGATCGCCGCTAGTTCCACTCCAATCTAGCAGCCTCCATACCTGAAATTTGTCCCCAGGGTCTGCCAGCACCCCACATCAGACATATAGGCAGGGGTCATTATGCAGGTTTAGTGGTGGAGGGCCGTCAACCACTGGCAGACGAATTGGGCGCCATTTTGATTAGCGTATCCTCACTTCGCATCTCAGCTACTTTCCAGAACTTTTAACCGACTTAGCCCGGAATTATATCGTGGTTCTTATTTCGGCTCTTCCCCTTTCATCCAGCAGCGCCGCCGCGCAGCTCATCACACGCGTCCCGCTATCATTCCTGTTGCCGTGCAGGTCATGTAATTCGCCCTCAGTCCGCCATTTTCTTATCGGTTCCCCGCCGAAACAGTAGACCGCACACGTCGCATTTAATGCGAGGTATGCAACTTGGATAGGATGTGGTGCATTTCACGGCTAAAATATCGGGTATTGAAGCTGCCCGTTATGCGCATCTCATTACAGCATGGCAGTTCCTATCGTCGGGGGTTCAGCAGCATTCCAGGTCACTCACCGCAGTTACAGCTTGTCTCCGTTATGTTGCGGTCGCGTCCGCTCAGCCCGCGGCGCCACCGGGAGTTTATTTGCACTTTATAGTCCTCGCGGCTGCCACAATGCAGGGGGAGATGCACTCACCCTTCGGTCGCCTCAGATGCATACACAAGCACAGCGTTGATGCCAGGTGAGTGAAACGTTCGCCTCGATCGGTCCGCAACATCACAGCCTCGCCGCCATCTTGCCTCCACTTACAGCGCACCAGGCTCGCTCCTATGTTTTCCGTTGTTTATTCCGCAGATAATTCAGCTTCCTAGCGTTTAAGCAGTTCAACTTCTTGCTGGCATATTCCGATACCTGGTACACCCGCTCCCGGGTGTTAGGACGGCCAAATAAGCATATTATTGCCGGATAGATGTTCTGGCCTGCGGAGCCGCACTAAGGTGCAGCCATACCGCAGTGCGCCCTCTAGCGCCCCCGCACTGAGGATCCTTGATAAAGGTGACCTGTGCTTGCTGATCTTGCTGGCTCTACTGGCGACTTTTGACACTATGGAATATGACAAGTTATTAAAGACATCATGGAATCACTTGCCTTTGAGGACATGGTGTTTGAACCATTTGAATTCTAGCTTATATTTTATCAACAGATTAAGATGGGAGATTCATTCTGGAAACCCAGTTTTTAAATTTTATTTTTTACTCCAAGGTGCCTGCTCACCTCTGCACTCTTCTACTTTTATAGGGAACCCCATTGGTGGCATCATTAAAGATTCTGACACTAAGATTATCAGCACCTGTACTTCCCTGAAGATATTTTACTCTTGGCCAAGTTTTTAGGCTACATCCAATCGTGGATAACATCCTGGTACCTCAAATTTAACCCCAACTCATTTGAGTTCTTGCCTTGTGCCTTTCCATTCCTCCACCCTGGTTCAACACAGAAACATTCCACTTCTCTTGGTTTTATTCTAGACAGTCTTCTTCACCAACATAAACACATTAACAATACTGCCAATAACACCAAGTGAAAACTATCCATGAAATACAACCTTTCATCCAGAAACAAGACCTTAAAGATGTGGGCCGGGCGGTCTACGTGCATAGGGGTTGGGGGAGTTGGAACGCATACCGTGGCAATATATGCGAGCCCCCTCGGGTGGACACTATATCAGATGTTAGTGAATAAGGAGTGTTCCAGTGGGAGGAATGTGTGTTAAGTATAATTTCCTTCTACAGCTATGCCTTAAGTTTTTTTTGATGTACTGCACAGGGTAAAAATATCTCTACGAAATGTAACTGTATACAAATGTGTAAGGTAATGCAGACGAACTGTAATCTTAAGACCAAGTACCGATTGTCATTTGTTCAAAAATAAAAACAAATGTTTAAAAAAAAAAAAAAAAAGATGTGGGCCAATCCGTAGGTCTTTTCAGGTCTTACTTAAAAATCATCTTGCCCCCTCTAAGTCACCATTCATGCTGTGGCTAGAATCATTATGGGAATGATTGGATCGATTACATACACACTATACTGATTTCCCTAAGCAGGTTCCTCATTGATGGCTATCCATCTACAAATTGGCCTGTTTGGTACAAAAAGCATGCCCTTTGGCTCCTTACATTACTCAACCATGAAACTGAGGAACTCAGGGGGAATCTTGTAAGGTCTGCAGCTCTCAGACACTACTCCTCGAGACTCCTGTCTTCCACACAAAACATTCTTTGGAACAATCCTGCTCTAGCAATGCACCCAAAGTTTGGAGTTCTATCCACCCTCAATCTGGACTATCCCTTCACTTCACTTAAAAAAGAGCTGAAACTACTGCTACTTAACCTTCACTTTCTCCATGCTCTCTCCGCCCCCTCCCTCCCACCCCCTTTACCCACTGATTATGATTCAACAAGCTATTGAGAAGCTGGTAAGCTGGTAACCTGTAAAGGTCCCTAGCTTTCTGTGTTTACATATCTATGCTTGTATCACTAGTTCTCCTTACTTTGTATACACATTTATGGCCTCAATTGTCTAAGCTCTATTTCACCTCGCTCTTGTTCCTGTTGGTGCAATACACTACCTATTGCTGGACAATAACACGTTTTTCTTGATCCTGGTTTGCTGTACATCTCTAACTCAACACTCAAGAAAAAACTGTATCATCTCTGTAGTATGTATCTTTGGTTATTAATATAAATCCTAATGTATGCATCATTTCACTACTGAACTTAAGAACAAGGCTCTTCTGCCTTGTATGTAAGATTACCTCCTGTGCAGACAGCCTCCCGAACCCCCAAGGAATCACCATTCACCAAACGGATTCAGAACAGCTCCAACAACTCTAAAAAATCTTCATCATAGTGAATGAATCCATGTCACCAGCTCCATGATTTTCTCTCACAGGAACTCTGCACCTTGGTCTCCCAGTACTTCAGCAACACAATCTGCAACTTTGCATCTCAACCGGACCCCTCCACCCTTGTCATCCTCCAATCCATTGAAAATAACTCCCCAGAAACTGCGCTGACCTGCTGACCCATTATCACCGCTCTAGAAAATGCCACCATCATAAGCCCCATCCACTTGGAAGTCCCCTCGGGCGTTTCCCCTCGGATGCCCGCCGGGGAAACGCCCGGTAATCTACCCCATTTCCACAACCCTCTTTCCTCAACAACTCACTCACTCCAGCAACCTTCCTGGACTCCAGGAATCAAACCACCATCTTACCAATCCAGAAGAAACTTCAGTAAACCTGAAGAAACTGGAGAAATACAGACCCATCTCACTCCTCCCCTGCCCGGCTAAGGTTTTGGAAAATTAATCAACAAGCGTTTGACTAACCATCTTGATGCCAACCCCCACCTTGACCCCTCCCACTCTGGATTCAGACTTATTCACAGCACCAAGATTTTCCTAATCACTGCCACCGATGAGATCCGTCAAATATTGGACAAGATTGGCCAAGGGGGACACAAGGGGACTCTACCTACTCGACCTCTTGGTCGCCTTCAACACTAACACCCTCCACATCCACAACCAACGCATTCATGACACCAAAGGATCAGCTCCTTCCTCAAAGGATACACCCAAACAGTCGGTCTTGCCTCATACTCTGCCACTGCCCCCAACCTGATGTGCAATATCCCTCAGGACTCATTACTCAGCCCTATGCTCTTCAATGTCTACATGGCCCCGCTCACCAGCATTGTATGAGCCCATGGATTCAGCATTATTTCTTACACTGACGACACCCAGATAATCCTCTCCCTCTCCAATAACACCTCAATGAAGGTCATCAACTGCATGTCCCAAGTCGCAAACTGGATATGGACCAACTGCTTGAAGCTCAATTCTGACAAGACGGAGGTGGTCTCTGGTCTTCGGCCTGGTGGCCCTCAGAACTAGAACCGACACCCAGCCAATCAAACTCAGCCAGAAACCTATGGATTGAGATTGATAATATCTCGATGTCCAACCAGGTCAATTTGGGCACCACCACCTGCTTCTGCACCCTTAAGCTCCTCAAGAACGTTTTCAGATTGTTCCTGCTAAACACCCAAAGATCCATCACTCAAGCCCTGATCACCAGCAGACTGGACAACGGAAAGACCCTATATGCAAGCATCACCTTGCAACTCACTGAAAGACTCCAGGTCATTCAGAATGCAGCAATCTCACTTTGAAATTTCCACTCCGCAATCACATATCCAAACACCTCGTAGATATCCTCTGGCTCCCCATATACAAACGTGCAGTCTTCAAGCTCCTCACACATACCTACAAAGCACCATGGAGTCGGGTTTGCAGGGATTGAAGCGGGTGAGCACCACGTTTCAGTGTTGAGTGCTCACTCACTTAGCCAATACTGCAGGTTTAAAGTGGTTTTATATTGTAGGACTGTTTGTAGAACTATCAGAAATAGACATTCGCCCATATAATCTCTCCCCTACCAGCTAAGTATCTACCATACTCTCCCTGGTCCGTTCCAATCATGGTGGCCTTCACCCTCCCAACCCTGCTTCAGTTATGGACCTCCATGATCCCTTACAACGCTAATCTACTCTTGGACCCATTGCGCATTATCTACTCTAACCCATGTCCGCAAACATATCTAAGAAGGGCAGCCAGGTTGGAGAATCAGTAGAGTGATGCTGCAAGTGTCGAGACAGCGGGCATGAAAGAGTTTGATGGACCACGCTCTCTTCAAACTGCTGTATCCTTGTCACCCTCTACCAGACAATAGTCCTTCCGTCCTACATCAATATTTACTTATTTAGTTTACAGTTACACGGTGCTTCCTAGCAAGGTAATGGCGTCACTGCGCTTTGTTTCCAACGGTGTTGGTGGTAGATGAAGGCATCACATGAGAAGAATCAGGTGCAGGGTGGATAAATATACATGAGATATGCAAATACTGTGGTGGGAATTGATGGTGGAGGGTGAGGCACATGGAAGGCTTTGGGATACGGGGAGAGAAGTGGCTATCGTTTGTTTTGGAAAGAAAGAACACTGAGCAGACACTAGTGGTAACAGAAGCGGGCACTGCGGTCATACAGATCGTACAAGTGCTGCTACAATCACCTGAGCAGCCATCACCTGCAATATGGCTTCCAAGCAGGGCTGTGGTTGCGCATAGGTTGGAACGAGAGTGGTGGGAAGGAGGTCTCCGAGGACAATCAATAAAAAGAATTATCCAGGCTGGATCACAGGGACAGCTTACAGATCCGAGCTTGTAACAGATAGAACTTCTGTAAGTAGAATCCAGAAGGACGCTGTACATTTAGTTTTTATCCTCACAATGTGAGGCCCCTCACAACGCCTGTTCCCTGCATGTTACTAATATGGACTGCTCAAAGTGCACATTATAATAGTATGAACAAAGTCTAATGATTTTGCAATTGACTTACATACAACACAAATGTAAACCGGAAGTGCCAGATCCTACCTACATTGAAGAATATACAGCTACGACAGAATAATTACACTTTAGGAAGCATGTCAATGCCAAAAAAAGTGGATGCTGAGTCTTGTTCAGCAAGGACGATGTGAACATAAAGTCACATCCTTGCTGGATACCTTGTATGGATGAGTGCATGGCTCGAATGGCCTGAAGCTCCGGCCTGAAATTCAATGCATGCCTTTCTTATTTTAAAAGGGTTGTCTCTCCGTAAGGCACGTGGTATTACTAGTCGGAACTGGTACAGTATAGAAAAACATGGACCTTTCCTTGGCACCGCCAGGTCATGTTAAAATTGCTTTAACAAAGGCGCCTTTCACTGTGCACTTTAACGTTTCCATGACACAAACATCTATTCAATCAGAACAAAATCCTTTTTACAGACTGTTAGGTTACTTGAAAAGCCAATGCTGTGAAATCATTGCTCTAGTTCGACAAAAGCTGATTCACACAGAATATTATTGAACCCAATTGTAATCATATAGTTTTTACAATTTTGCGAGTACCTATTTGGTACTGGCAAATTGCGCATGCAATTCCCATTCATTCCTATGGGCCTGTAGGCCCATAGGAGTGAATGGAAAGGCATTCCTTATTTGCGACTCGCAATTTGCGATTCGCAATTAAGGAATGTTTAGGAATCGCCATTTTTTTTGCGATTCCTACATGCATAGGCTTTTGCGATTCCTTAACTGCAATTCCTTAATAATCGCAATTAAGGAATCGCAAAAGCCTTCCTTGATGCATGTGCCAGTAAGAGAGGTGAGTTTCAACTATTTTGAAGTCATGCACGCTTCCTCTTTCAACTTTTTGTAAAGAGAGTTGCATTGATTATCTGTTTTCTTTTGTCTGTATTCTTTTATTTTGGGGGCGACAGCAGATATTGTTGGGTACCTCACTGAAGAATGTCTGTACTGTGGGAGCATATTTAGAGTGATTTATGATTTATGGCAAGTAGCTCAAACCAATTCTGGTCACCATCTGGAGCCAATATAATAGTCATATAAATCAGGAAATGGCGGACTTGCTCATTAGCAACTACAATTCTGAACTGTTGATTGTGTTCTCCATTGTAGAATTCATTGCAATGGTCAAGTTTTGCTCCAAACATGGCACAAGCTGTAGCAACTAGGTATTCCTTTTAAAGGTTTGCAGTGAAACTGGCTACATCAAACATTTCTTTGAGTTGATCATCCATAGACAAAAATATATTTTAGTCGCATCCCAAAATGTTGCTTGTGTGCTGTGCCTTTATGGTGATTAGATTCAAACACAGGTGATATTTTAATGGGGGGCTTGGGTGACATGCCCAGTTGTTCTCCATCAATCTTTTGATCAGATGATGTTTCTGAAATTGTGGGAGTATGAGAGGTGGTGTCCTGAGAGCTGGAAACAGAATAGTCTGCCCTGTAGTTAAAACAGGAAGCACACACCGGCCTACATGCTGGAGGTGCCTATTGAAAAGTTCGAGGGAAAAGGCAAAACACTGAAGAAAACCGAAGACGACAATTTTGTAAAACTGAAGTCTCAATTTAAATGCACATATTTTTACCAAATGAAACACAACATGCATATGGTTTATTTTTGCCATTTGTGTAAGGGGTTCCCACAAACACATGCACACAGTAAAAAGTAGCGTTTCCTTATACGTTACGTGCCATTCATTACCACGCATCAGCCATTGCTGTAGGCAAGACATAAACAGTGTCTTCATCGTTTCCAGTCCCTACCCCTGTTCCTACCCACTGCAGCGACAACTGTTTACAGAGTGTTGGCATTGTAAAAAGTAAAGCAAATGGGCACAGTAAAGTGGCCCGCGAGGAAAGAAGTAAACAGGACCATTACTTAAGACGGTAATGCTTGGCCTAGATTTTATATATAGCTTAGATATATTGGTGCTTTGTTACTTTAGGACTAGCAAATGTTTTCAAAAAGGTCAAGAGAGATGAATAAAAGATGTTACCAAGCAAGCGAACACTGTGAAAACAATATCACGCACAGTGTATAAACAGATACACGGTTTTTTATACACAGTGTGCATAAGCCACAGGGAACAGAGAACACAGAACTCAAATAATAGGAGAACAGATTGTAACTGAAAAGTTGCATCAACTTGGACTCTGAATCCCAAATTTATGGCAATAGGGAAACAATCACAAGTATACACTGTTTGGCAGCCTGAGGCGCCTGGCAATGCTGCACGCCAGGTGTTGTGTTAGCTCCTTTCGGTAAGAGAGGGGTTATTGTCCAATGGGTCGACCAAATGACAGATCCTCTGCTCTATATATGGATGACCTTTTACAAAAACCAATGCAAAAGGGTAAAAACCCTGTGTTGTGTGTTTATGGTCAAGTTCTGTGTGTGATACGCTACCTTTTGACTGGTGTCACCTCGCTTTGCCTGGTACCACCCACTGGCCTGCATGGTGCATGGACAGAGATAAAATGGTACGTGGCAATGGCCTCTGTGTAGGGGTGGGCTTCCCATACTTGCTCAGCAGCCACAAGCGTGGTATTTGCTAATCCCATGCAACATTCAGAACGCACCAGCACACAGATGTGGTGCAAACTACTAGTGGGCACACCTCCATAGCCCTCTAGAAGGGTACGTCCACTTAGTATATATTAGAATTTGACTTTACCATTAGGAGACTTATTTGTGTATTTCTATGAGGGACTGCGTACATTTAGAAAAAACAATTCTCCACATGTTGATAATATGTGCACCTTCTTTTCAATGGGAATATGCGAATTGTTACCTTGAAATGGTGTGAAATTTTCTACCACATAGAAGATTAGGGAATTTGTTATATAAAGGGCCAGAATGTACCAAAAAGTCATGGACTGTGTTTGGCAAAAGACACTGGGATCCATTTTTCTGTCCATGAAGCACGCCCTGTACAAGGACAAGGCACAAATAGTGTACAATGCACAGAACAGCAACAGAACTAAGACTTGCACACTTCTTTTCCACATGGTGAGTGCACACAGATGTAAACACATTTTTGTTCACGACATGACCAATATATTTCACTTTCTGGATATTCAACTCTTTACACCTCTATCTTTACGAACAATGCAAGCTTCCTTGCCCAAGTAGGAACTTGGCATAGCCAGAAGCAGATAAACACAAAAGGCCTGACTCACAAACTGCATTTTATAGTACTACTCACATACTACAAAATGCAACTCACAAACCTATGGCCAGAGAGCTCGAGCTCCACCTATTCTATCTTTCCAGTGCTTAGATCCCCAGTAGAAATCTCTGCACACTTAAATATACTGCTTTGTAGTATATGTGGGAGGTACCGAGGGAGTGGTAGTAAAATGGGGAATGATTACTCAAAAAAGAGTTGGGTTAAAGGACATTTAAGTTTGGGAGGGATATTAATACAAAACACACACTCATAAACAAGTGAGACTATTGCAATAGGGAGACCTTCACCCTGGTGGTGGAGAGCTCCACGAACAAGTGAAAATTTACTAGTAGTAACGTTAAACTTGTAAACCTAGATCTAGGTGTAAATATCCACTCAGAAATGGTGAACAGCAAAAACGTAGAATGTTACACCTAAATAAAGGTGTAGATCTACATCTGAGTAGATATGTACATGTATATTTACCTCTGTGTATTGGGCGCAAAGCCTGAACACACAACAAACATGAGGAGTGAGCCAAACAAAAATAGTAGAGAATAACCCAGACAATAAGAGGAGAGATGGGCAGAAAGAAGCCGATAAAACAAGTAGGGTTTCTAATCTTGCCATAACCTATGCTGCATTTCCAAAAACCAGCAAGCTATGCATTATGTAGAAGCTGAATATTGTTTTTAAGGAGCTGTGCATGAACCTGGGAAAGAATTTGGAAAGTGCGCATTTGGCTTTGCATGTAGAGAGTTGATTTCACTAGGGTGAACTAGTCCGCGTTCATCACATCACATCAGATCTAATGAAAGATGACCGAAGCATCAACGTGAGGCACGAACTCTGAAAATCCATGTTTTCCGTTTAATAATGAATCGTGCAGATCCCAAGGCGTGTGCAGAAATGCAGCCTCTGTACTGCTTGGCACACAAACACACCACATTCATTTCAAAGAGGTGTTAAATGGATCTATGTGCTTAACGAGCGGACTACACAAAGATGCCTGTGCAAAATGGAGTATTATGGGAAACGTAGAATCAGAACCAACCAGGGTTTTGCAAGAGCATCACGTCGAGTAATCGGTCTGTGACAAAGCACTTACTCAAAAACTCACATGTCAAGACTGGGTCATTCTACTGGTGCATCGAGTACCCTGAACCACACCTTCGACAAGCTTCATTAGTAGGCCGGTCCTATAAAATGGCATATTTTAAATCAATGATTCAGCATCACAAGCTTCCTGTCCAGTAAATATTGGAATAAAGGTAGACCTAAAAAATGAAACTCCCCTGGTTTACTTGCACAACTAAAACAAAAATATGAGGTGCCATCATTATGTCCAATAAAGCAAAATATGCACTGCTGTAGTAGAAACAAATGTACCCACATCTGATATGATACAAGCACAGCAATGCTTATTACCTTGGACCACCTACACCTGATCCATAGACTACTCATCTTACTAATCAGGTACCACATGCATGCAATTGACTCTCTGCTCATTTTCCTTGTGCCAAGTACCACATATATCTTACAATCCCTGCTCCTTTCTTTAAACCTATACCATATACATCCCTACCAGCCCCCTCCATTCATCCTCATGTACCAGAAGCTCTTCACAGACACAGCCCAGCCAGAATGGCGTTCTAAAGTCAGATTCCTTTATGCACCTGATGAAGTAACCGCTCCTTCCCTTCATCCCATCTATCACACACAATTCAGCCATAGATCTGCTAATTGACATTGTCTCACCTTCACCTTATGCACTATCATTCCATGTTCTGCATACACCTGATGGATTCACACCTCAATAAATTATACTTTACCTCATACCCCTGAAAGGGTCACACCTTGCTTCATTAATATTATTCTATACACACCTGACAGAATCCTAGTTCACTTCATTAACGCAGCTACACCTTATCCATCAACTTTGCCCTCATGAATGTTCTATCAGATACGTATGGAGTCCCTGCCCACTCTCACCATCCCAAAATACACCTTAGAGTCACTATAGTCTTCGGTAAACTTGTACCATATTCACCTCTTACAGTCACAGCTCCTTTCATTAACCTGATACAACATACACCCAAAGCTGTGGCAGCTCCCTTCATTAACTAATTCATACATACACCTGATGGAGTCAAAGATCCTGCCCTTCATTAATCTTGGACCCGATACCACAGATGGAATCACAAGCCCCTTCCCTTCATCCCTTTTTTACCCCATAAAACTGATGGAGTAACTACTTCCACCCTTCATTCCTTTGCACCCATTCAACTTATTGAGTCGCAGCTCCGTCCATTAATCCTTCGTACCCCATACCACAGATGGGGTCACAACTTCTGCCCTTCATTCCTTCATACCCCATTTAATTTATTGAGTCGCAGCTCCGTCCTTTATTCCTTCGTACCACATACAACAGGCGGGGTCTCAACTCCTGCCCTTCATTCCTGTGTATCACAAACAACTGGTGGAGTCACAACTCCTGCCTTTCATTCCCTCATACCCCATACAACTGATGGGGGGGTCACACCTCTGACCCTTCATTCCTACGTACTCCATGCACTTGAGATCATAACGCCCGCCCTTTATTCCTTCACACCACATTCAACATATTGAGTCACATCTCAGCCCTATATTCCTTCATACCCCATTCAACTGATGGGATCACAAAGCCTGCCCTTCATTCCTTTGTACCCCATACAATTGCTCTGATCAAGGCTTCTGCCCTTGATTCCTGTGTATCCCAGACAACTGAAGGAGTCGCAGCTCCCGCTCTTCGTCCTATCGTACCCCATTTAACTATTGAATTGCAGCGCCGCCCTTTATTTCTTCGTACCCCATACAACTCAAGGAGTCGCAGCTCCCGCTCTTCATTTCCTTGCATCATAGGCACTTGGCCCTGTGTTTTTGGTGCATTTAAAGCACAGGATAAAGGATACCACAGAATAGTTGATGCAGCTACTTACACTTGGCCTTCAGGCGTGTAGGTCGACCCCGTGATACTGAACTCGTGGAGGCTGCAATTAATGCCATCGATTTTCTCAATAACAAACATCTGTGAAAGAAAAGAGGAGTCGGTGACTAAGAGCATCAGGCAGCGCAACTTCATGCAGGAGACATGTTTTCTGTTAATTTTCATATGGATAATTACTTGATTAATTGCTGACCATAAAATTGATACAAATACAATGAATCTTCATAGCCCTGTTAAGAGTGACATTAGAGCTGGGTTGGTTGACAGCATAGCTCTTTGTTAGGCAGAGTTTGGGATCATAGGTGCATATGGACCACTGTTCGATTGCAAACTTCCTATGTGTTGGGTAAACAGGAGATGCAGGATGACACAACAACACAACACCTACTTAATACACTAACAGTCCTGGAGTGCTTTACAGGAACAACCTAGGGAGGAGTTGTGGTCTAGTAACTAAGCTGCCGATTTTGGATACTTCGAGTTCAAGTCTCGGTCTCAGCTACTTCACTAAAATGTTCTGATTCTGGGGAAGTCACTTAATTTCCCTGTGCCTAAAAATGTAAATATGTGACATGTAATTGTGTAATTCAAAAAATGTAATTCTTCAAAACACTCACAATGTACTGCCAAGCTGCTATATAAATAGCAATACATACATGCATAAAAGTATACCAGGTACAATCACAGTGCACGGCATTACTGGGCACAGTCTGATACCAGGTGCTCAGCCCACTAGTTTGAACATTTCTAGTTACTCAAAACTAAGCTTAATGAGTGGGTGATTCGTTAGAGCTGCTAAAGCTGGGCTCTGTTGGAGTAGCCTTAACTTTGTGAAATGTATAGATTATGTAAATGACCAAAACATGAGCACTGTTTGGCTGACTGCCCCTAAGCAACCTGGAATAAGATACATACAAGAAATGCAAGGAATATTAAAATAACGTGCTCGGTGGCAAAACACAAAATGATGGTGCCCCTCTGCAGAATGTGATGAGAGGCTCCTGACACTGGTGTCTCTTTATGGGGATGTGGGGGCAGATGAGGTGCTACTTGTCCTGGTAAACCTCTCCTCTGCACCCATTGAGCCCCACCACCACTGCTGCTGAATGTGCTAGGAGGCAAAAGAGAAAAACAGACATTGCACCTTGCCACACACATTCATTTGTGCAACTACTCGTCTTTGTAAAATAGTGTTGTTTGCTTAAAATGTTAAAATCTCATGTTGTATGTATGCTCGTAAAATTATATATCTAAATATACACACATATATATATATATATATATATATATATATATATATATATATAAAATCAGATTTAAATATTTTAGGCAAACATGCACACACGTCTGCCCATATGTGTTACACATACATATATAGGTTACCTCTCTCTCTCTCAAAAAAAAAATTTACGAATTAATTCCATGATAAACAACATTTTATGGTTAGAAACACATTTTTTACAAAGATAAAACATACAAATTCAATGAAAAAACTAAAAGGTTTAAGATTAGTTATAATTAGGAAAACCTAAATTATTATTTCCATACAAAACCAATTTAAACTACACAAACCTTAGAAATTGAAAAGTTGTAATTTAAAGTTATAATATGTGCCCCGAGCAAAACGTACTATAACTCGCGCACCTCCGTACACAGTGTTGTCAACTTGCTAGTCAAACTAAATTAACTATAACTCGCGCCTTCCCCAAGCACTGCTGATACCCTTTCATATTGCATCACTTACAACATGTTAAATCATAACATTCATGATATCTCAAATGACATCATTTATGAGAACACAGTGCTTTGTAGAGACCCGAGTCTCAAAGATATTCATTGGCCATTGGCTGAATGGGGGCCCGCTGCAAGCGCCTTTGGTTTGCCCCTCAGGATGGTACACAAAGCTGCCAGAGGAGAACAGGGAATGGTGATCATCTGCTTTGTGGGGCTAGGATTTTCCTGGCAAGTCTTTGAAAACTGGCTTTAGGATCTTAAGGAATGTGTTTGATTGGTGCATGTTATCTCCAATACAGTGATTCTATTAGTATTATCCCTGTCTGTGCATACTTATTGTATTATTTTATGTTGTCATTTTAACATGAGGAAATGATTTCCAAAGAAACTTCGGGACTCATTTTGACTGGCGAACGGATTAGGTTCAGTCGCCATGGCTGGGTACTCAGCCCACCAGATTTAGAGATGTCCACCAGCCTAGCGGACATGGCTTGCATTTAGAGGAACCGCTGTCAGGGTGGTTCCAGTAAATGCTCTCAAAGTATGACAGATGGCTCTGCCAACATGACGGAGGCCTATGTCAAACTTTCAACTTCTTTTAGAGAAATTCTAAGCATGATTTTGTTTTTGAAAAATAAAAAAACAATGACTCTCTCACCAGGGGAGTTTTCTCCCATGGCCTGGGGTCATCTTCCAGTTTTTCCTGCCCCTTACCGCCAGGACTTACCTGGCGGTGACAGACAGTGAAAACTGGCCATGTGTTTGCCCACTCTAAATAGGAAGAGTGTACACATGGCCAAACCTCAGTATGTCCTTACTCCATTGGACTGTCTGAGGTTTATGTAGGCGGTGGCGACAGAGTAGTCCCTGCCTTCTACATACTGAAGATCTGCCCGACTCTAAATGAGTTGGTCTAATTTCGTTTTGGCGGAGAGGGTACTCAGTCACTGTTGCGACAAAGTGCCCTCTCGCCAAAGTCTAAATCAGGCCCTTTGATACTGCATGATGAGCCTGTGGTGATACCCTGGGAATCTGGTTGTAAAATAAGTCTGTTAAAGCAATCAAATGAGGTTTGTAAAATTTCTCAAATTCTATATAATAAACAAACTACATGTAACTTTTGGCAAGCTAGCAATGGAAAAATAGGGTAATTGAGCCTCCTGTATGACTAGCTGCACCTCCAGGTTAAGCGGAGTGCTGTGCCATACTGAGTCTGTTTGACTTTTGTTTATCATTCCTTGTGTAGCTTCCTTGGTTGTTTGGGAATGTGCAAGTCCACTAACAGTGCTCCATTTTCTTTTGAGGTTCTGCTTGTAGTGTACAAGATATAGAGTGTAACAGCACCAATAGACTAGAGTGGCTCCTGCACCCTCACTAGGCTATGCGAAGACTGATAGCTGAGAATAAACCGATGGTCACAGGCATTTCCAAGACCTTCCTCCTCTACCACTGGGAGAGGGATCTACTGCTGTCCCTGTGTAAAATCGTCTAAGTGTCCCATAACTGCTGTCCTTTACTTCCCCTACTTGAAATCTCCCTTTACTTGAAACATCTGCTTAGTACCACCCACAAGTATCCATAATAATGCCTCGTTAGCGAGTTCAAACATTGTCCTTTTTGAACAACCGGTTCTGATATCACAAAGTTCTGATTAAAACAGCAGGAAGCACACGTGGCTATCTGCTCCTTCCCAACAGTGCTCACAGGCCCTGTCATTGTGGTCAACGCCAACCCATTCTTATCTCTTGCCTCCCAACTCAATCTGATTAAAGAGGATGTTCATCATCGGAATATTTGCGCATTACCCATCTTATGACAAGAGCGGGCGGTCTATCGTGGTACGATCTAAAATGATAAGCAACGAGAATGCCCTAATGCACGCAACTAGTCTCTTTTTCATAATCCTTCATCGTTCCATATATCAGTACATTTTTGCCTTGACTAGCCAAGTCCATGCTGGTGCACCCCACCACTTCTGTCTATGATCCATGTTACCAAATCTTTAACCTTACCAAACCAGTCTTCTCATTCATTTTTTGTTCAAAGCCAGGACAATACCGCATGATTTCCACAATTAAGCCGCTTCACTGACCCCGACTGCCAAGGAACACTTTACAACTTAGATTGTTTCTAACTGAAGCAAAACCTTTTTAATTCCAATATTGAGCATGCAGTAATACAAACCAAATAGTATAATTCATTTAAAGATAAAGATTAAATTGTCTTCATGCTTTAAGCTCATTGCTTAAATAGCATTAGGTGCTGTAATATAATGCTACCGCTAATAGTGTTTTTTTTTTTTACATTAATGTGTAGTTCCAGTGTAGAGTAATTCTTTGTGAATTTTTTAGGCCACGAACAGCTCAGCACAGGTCGACTAAACTAAACACATTCACCAGAATCATGGAATCACCGAAAGTGGGGAGGACCAATTATTGGAAAGACTGGTCATGATCACTAGTTACTGTACACAACTTCTGTGACAAGCAAACAGGTAACGCTGACATGGGTCACATTACTCCGAGTCCAGCCCCACCATACTTATCAAGTACACTACCCTGTCCGCCTGTCTATTGAATAATTATGATCAATCTGATGCCAGATGAGGGCACTTGTCCATTCCTCAAAACAGCTTTTTAAAGTGAAATGCCAAGTTATAGACCTGATTCACAATTTGTCTTTGCACCGAAGTTCAACTTGGGTGCACACAAAAGGCTTTTGTGTTCATAAATCCCAATAGCCTCATTCACACAAGCAGCCTCCTCGGACATTTACACCCCCATATGTAAATTTGTTCTATGGAAAATATACAAGTAGAGAAATATTCCACTATACTGGTAATAGCAGTAGGGGTAGGAAAAGGAGTGTTTCAAACACAATGAATGAAAACCCATAAAGCCATAACTTTTCCGGTATTCACAAACATTTTGCAAGACCATTTCCATTATAGAAATCTCTATGGAAATGTACTTACAATAACAATTCCACGCTCTTTTGGAGTACAGTTTTTACAGACAATACACCACAGTAAGTATATAAGAAGCACAGGTTTCCATAAGTAATCCTGGATATTTTTGTGATTACCATAAAAGCCAGAAAGCCACACAAATCATAGGAGAAAACATTAATGGACCGAATTCTGACTTTTTAGAAAAGGTTTTGTGAATTGGCACAAATTATGTCAAGCGTGCCCTTCAATTTGGATTTTAGGGACTCTCAGAGGAGACATAAAAATACTTTCTGTGCAAACTGAACTCTTGTAGGGTTTCATAAAGACCAAATGTTTATCTAGACTAAATTCACAATCAATGTATTAATCTTAATTCCGTTTATCCAATATTATTATTATTTTTTAAAACAAAGAAACTGCACAGGAGTAAGACAGGATAATGCACTATCTGCACACTGCATTAGATGCACAAGCACATTAGTTTCACCTCCATTCTGAAGAAGACATCCAATTCAAAGGGTTCTCCCTGAAGATGAAGGTGTACATGTGTATCTCTGGTGGTTATATATTTATGATACCAGCATCCTCCAATCACCTGTATCTTAACATAGGCACCTACACGTATTCAGTATGGTTTTACGTGTGATACCATTCATGGGTCATTATGTTTTTTAAAGTGTTTCATCCAAGAAGTGCATAAATCGTACAACATCATTCAGAAGTAAGCACCTATTCGAATTAACTAAAGCTATACAAACTTTAAGAATGTTAGTAGAGAAGCTGAAAAGCAGGTCATCAGTCAAGCAGCAATGTAGTGTTAGATACCCCTATACCAAAGATGGTTCTATGCTTAAACGACCAGCTATGATAAACGCATGCCAAACGTTACTAGATTAAACCCTTTGCAAAGTGGACTCAGCCATTACTCCACCCAGTAAGATAGCAAACAATAAGGACAATGCTTTTGAGCTACCTTTGTGCCTTTAAAATAACTACAAAAGACACACAATTGATGGACGGAATGCAGAACAAATCAAAACATTCACCCCCAGTCAAGAGATCTGGGTTAAATCCATCATTCTTTTGCTCACCATGCCACCCCAGTTTAGACCTGGCCATATGCAAATCAGTCTTGACCCTGTGCCTCATGGGAACAGTCCAGCCCGAACTGCCAAGCCAGGTCCTCCCTGGACCAGAAACAAGCATCCTAGGACCGGTTGCGGGGTTTCACCCCTCTTCAGCCAGGATAGCTTGATTCCAGTGGCACAGTGAGCCCAGGACCCACGTCTGGGCATACCTGGCACACTTAGGGCGAGAAAGCAAAAGAGACACAATTGATGGACGGAATGCAGAACAAATCAAAACATTCACCCCCAGTCAAGAGATCTGGGTTAAATCCATCATTCTTTTGCTCACCATGCCACCCCAGTTTAGACCTGGCCATATGCAAATCAGTCTTGACCCTGTGCCTCATGGGAACAGTCCAGCCCGAACTGCCAAGCCAGGTCCTCCCTGGACCAGAAACAAGCATCCTAGGACCGGTTTCGGGGTTTCACCCATCTTCAGCCAGGATAGCTTGATTCCAGTGGCACAGTGAGCTCAGGACCCACGTCTGGGCATACCTGGCGCACTTAGGGCGAGAAAGCAAAAGACACACAATCGATGGACGGAATGCAGAACAAATCAAAACATTCACCCCCAGTCAAGAGATCTGGGTTAAATCCATCATTCTTTTGCTCACCATGCCACCCCAGTTTAGACCTGGCCATATGCAAATCAGTCTTGACCCTGTGCCTCATGGGAACAGTCCAGCCCGAACTGCCAAGCCAGGTCCTCCCTGGACCAGAAACAAGCATCCTAGGACCGGTTTCGGGGTTTCACCCCTCTTCAGCCAGGATAGCTTGATTCCAGTGGCACAGTGAGCCCAGGACCCACGTCTGGGCATACCTGGCGCACTTAGGGCGAGAAAGCAAAAGACACACAATTGATAGACGGAATGCAGAACAAATCAAAACATTCACCCCCAGTCAAGAGATCTGGGTTCAATCCATCATTCTTTTGCTCACCATGCCACGCCAGTTTAGACATGGCCATATGCAAATCAGTCTTGACCCTGTGCCTGATGGGAACAGTCCAGCCCGAACTGCCAAGCCAGGTCCTCCCTGGACCAGAAACAAGCATCCTAGGACCGGTTTCGGGGTTTCACCCCTCTTCAGCCAGGATAGCTTGATTCCAGTGGCACAGTGAGCCCAGGACCCACGTCTGGGCATACCTGGCGCACTTAGGGCGAGAAAGCAAAAGACACACAATTGATGGACGGAATGCAGAACAAATCAAAACATTCACCCCCAGTCAAGAGATCTGGGTTAAATCCATCATTCTTTTGCTCACCATGCCATTCCAGTTTAGACCTGGCCATATGCAAATCAGTCTTGACCCTGTGCCTCATGGGAACAGTCCAGCCCGAACTGCCAAGCCAGGTCCTCCCTGGACCAGAAACAAGCATCTTAGGACCGGTTTCGGGGTTTCACCCCTCTTCAGCCAGGATAGCTTGATTCCAGTGGCACAGTGAGCCCAGGACCCACGTCTGGGCATAACTGGCGCACTTAGGGCGAGAAAGCAAAAGACACACAATTGATGGACGGAATGCAGAACAAATCAAAACATTCACCCCCAGTCAAGAGATCTGGGTTAAATCCATCATTCTTTTGCTCACCATGCCACCCCAGTTTAGACCTGGCCATATGCAAATCAGTCTTGACCCTGTGCCTCATGGGAACAGTCCAGCCCGAACTGCCAAGCCAGGTCCTCCCTGGACCAGAAACAAGCATCCTAGGACCGGTTGCGGGGTTTCACCCCTCTTCAACCAGGATAGCTTGATTCCAGTGGCACAGTGAGCCCAGGACCCACGTCTGGGCATACCTGGCGCACTTAGGGCGAGAAAGCAAAAGACACACAATTGATGGACGGAATGCAGAACAAATCAAAACATTCACCACCAGTCAAGAGATCTGGGTTAAATCCATCATTCTTTTGCTCACCATGCCACCCCAGTTTAGACCTGGCCATATGCAAATCAGTCTTGACCCTGTGCCTCATGGGAACAGTCCAGCCCGAACTGCCAAGCCAGGTCCTCCCTGGACCAGAAACAAGCATCCTAGGACCGGTTGCGGGGTTTCACCCCTCTTCAGCCAGGATAGCTTGATTCCAGTGGCACAGTGAGCCCAGGACCCACGTCTGGGCATACCTGGCGCACTTAGGGCGAGAAAGCAAAAGACACACAATTGATGGACGGAATGCGGAACAAATCAAAACATTCACCACCAGTCAAGAGATCTGGGTTAAATCCATCATTCTTTTGCTCACCATGCCACCCCAGTTTAGACCTGGCCATATGCAAATCAGTCTTGACCCTGTGCCTCATGGGAACAGTCCAGCCCGAACTGCCAAGCCAGGTCCTCCCTGGATCAGAAACAAGCATCCTAGGACCGGTTTCGGGTTTCACCCCTCTTCAGCCAGGATAGCTTGATTCCAGTGGCACAGTGAGCCCAGGACCCACGTCTGGGCATACCTGGCGCACTTAGGGCGAGAAAGCAAAAGACACACAATTGATGGACGGAATGCAGAACAAATCAAAACATTCACCCCCAGTCAAGAGATCTGGGTTAAATCCATCATTCTTTTGCTCACCATGCCACCCCAGTTTAGACCTGGCCATATGCAAATCAGTCTTGACCCTGTGCCTCATGGGAACAGTCCAGCCCGAACTGCCAAGCCAGGTCCTCCCTGGACCAGAAACAAGCATCCTAGGACCGGTTTCGGGGTTTCACCCCTCTTCAGCCAGGATAGCTTGATTCCAGTGGCACAGTGAGCCCAGGACCCACGTCTGGGCATACCAGGCACACTTAGGGCGAGAAAGCAAAAGAGACACAATTGATGGACGGAATGCAGAACAAATCAAAACATTCACCCCCAGTCAAGAGATCTGGGTTAAATCCATCATTCTTTTGCTCACCATGCCACCCCAGTTTTTGCATTTAAAATAACTACAGCAGAAACACATTACCTTAGTTTAAGTAAAAGGGTACAACAACTCGCGTATTTGATTGAATAGGCTCTACGACTCACTATCTTGACTAGCAGTCCTAAGATGGGGGTGCCATATTTCTTCATGTCAGGAGGACTCTGTATTCAGCTATTGGCTTACATAAAACACACCAGTACATGGAGCTTCCCTCCTAGTAAACTCTCTGCTCACCCCTCTCCCACCAGTAATTCAAGAGAGACCTCAAAATGTAGTTTTTAGAGAGTAACATTCTGGATTAGCATTTTCCATCCACACCCTACAGGAGCCCAGCTGATGTGTCAAATCCCTGTCCACTTCCACCAACCAATTTTGCATGTTCATGTCAATATATATATATATATAACGTAAAAAAACAGCACAAACAGTATGCCTTCATGTAATCCTGCACCGCCAATGCTCCAAGGGCTATCTTTTCAAATAAATCCAAATGAGCACATGTTGATTTACCAAATGCAATTTTCTGTCATTACCTTGCCCCATTAAAACGGAACTGCCTAAATTTATTGTTGGCGTGATTACTGAAATGTGTTTAAGTGTGGTTTCAAACTGGGGACCAATTTTGGATGAAGAGAGGAAACCGAACATTCACCTCAGGAAAAAGGATGAAGTGTTGGATAGATCTACAAAGGAAGGGACCTTGGGATTGCCGGCACCCGGCATCTAGCGAGAGTCTGTGTTCCAAGAAGCATGCGACAGCAACGTGCCAATGGAGAACACTCTTCACCTGAGGCTCACAGGAAATTCCTCTTTCGAAATCCGGTCTTGGCTGAAGAAGAATGACTCACAGAAACCTCCAAGCCATTTATACCTGATCAAAAGCAGTGTCACTGGGACAGACTGCTGAAGGGGCCATCTGGTGAATGATGTCACAGATCTCAAAACCCCAGCAGTAATCATCAAACAGAGTGACATTGTGGAATACTCATTGTTGGTGATTGTTCACAGTGTGGGGCTGGACTAAAAGAACTCTTTTTTTCTGTTCATTAGATTGGCCCTCTAAAGACCCAAACATACCTGGAAGCCATAAAAGGGTATTGTGGTGCTGAGGGGAGTGCAGGAGGCAGGGTCATGAGCAACATGGGAAATGGGAATGGATCACTGCACGGTCATGAGCAACATGGGAAATGGGAATGGATCACTGCACGGTCATGAAGGAGACCATGTGTAAGCGCAGAAGCTGCCCGCAGAAATCAATCAAGAGGGGAGTAGGAGAGAGGCAAATGTTGACCTAGTCGAGGAATTGTAAGTAGAGGGCAAGAAGTTAAGAAGAACCTTGTAACCCAATCAAGGATAATATCCTGCTTCGGGGTACCTTACTGACACCACATGTTGGGTTTCTTCTGCTTGTGATACACAACGCATTGTTTGAGTGTTGTCTTATTAAAAAAACTCATTTTGTAGTTGGAAAACAAAAGAAAGGCGTTTATATATTTTTTTTAAACTGTATGAGTTGCACCACTGTTTATGCAACCTGCCAGTCCTCCAACTCTAATTCCAGAGGGGCTTTCTCAGCCTTTCAACTTTGTTGGTTAATAAAATGA
Organism: Calotriton arnoldi; assembly: GCA_963921515.1. Lineage (NCBI taxonomy): Eukaryota > Metazoa > Chordata > Amphibia > Caudata > Salamandridae > Calotriton > Calotriton arnoldi. The sequence continues at coordinate 289,617 of CAWUFW010001977.1, forward strand.
GTACCATTGATCCGAGTAAAAATAATGGTCTCTAATATCAACAGCATTGTGAAGCAGTAGGACTATAGCAGAGAAGGCTAATGAGACATGCTGCCAATTGACTGACGCGGTACCGATCTAGCAATGCACACTTGTCATGTGCCCGATGGTCTTTTCCTGCTTTTGTTTTCTTCTCTAATAATAATAATAATAATAATAATAATATAATAAATATTAATAATGAGATTAATAATAATATAATCACAATCAAAGTAATGATTATACTAATGCTACTAATCACAAATGTAAGACTCCATGTGTTCAGTGATATGTTTCTACTTACACCTTCTAATGTACAGTTCATAATATTGACATTACTACTTCTAACAATAATAGCAATATGAGTATATGCGATAATGACATTAATAAAAAAATAATAAGTTTCCATGTTCCGAATGGTGCGTTCCTGCTTTCCCCGGTCTGTAGCCACACATGGTAGAATCCGTCAAACCTTCCATGCAATTTTGCCTGAGGTCGCTGTTACGGATCAGGAAAGACTGCATTTCCGCCATATGTGGATATTGGATGTTCCAATAGGAGTGAATCTGAGGTTTTGGTGTTCTTGTTTCTGACCTCCTTAGCGGCTTGAGGCACCTTATACTGCAGTAGCACATCATCAGAGGTGAGTTCTGGGTATCGAGTTCCCAGTATAAACCATCATTTTCTCAGACACCAGTTATCCAAGACTGTACTGTGAGGCATAAATGGACCAGAAACATGATGTGTAGAGAAAAGAAACCCTGTGTCACACATGTTCCGTGTGGGAGGTACTTCTCTTCTCAGAAGCCATGCACCATGTGCAAAGCATGAGCATCTTCTAGTTCTAGATTATTTATCATGAAGCATTGGGCCTCATGAAAAGGATTTCCTCTTTTTCTTTTGGAGGCAAATTGTAAACACATCGATTCACCAATACCACACAGACAGGCAGTGGTCGTGCACCAAAATGAGCTCAAGGCAAAGTGAAATGCCCAGTTTTTGCCATGCTCACTTCCAGGCCAATAATTTCCCACACACCCAATTATGTCGGATATAAATGTTCTGCTACATCAACCTGCAACACACCAGCATGGCAACCAGTTAAATACAAAGCATTTCTATTGCTTCCTGCGAATGTTTAGGAGCCATGAACACATTACCAAGAGTATGTAATGAGAGTTAAATGGAGTAGTGGTAAGAAGAAACATGGTAATGAAACAATCTGTGTACCCTCCCTATCATTACTACCTTTTGAAGATATTTTTGACATGACATTACTACTTTTGAACACATCTGGGATTCCACATTTCTTTGAATCAATGACATGCTATGCGAAAGATTCCATAACAGCTGCAAAATATCGGTGACATCACCTGGCAAAATAACAAATACCCTATGTTGAACTCACTGGCTCTCTTTTGAGCTCACCGCATCTTTCCAAAGCACGCTACATATTTGTTTATGAAGTAAGTACAAGCATGCTTGCTCTACTCCAACTTTTTTCCTTTTCAACTGATTGTGAATCAGGTGGGGCGGTATCCGTGTGTGATATCACTCTGCCTGTTCAGGAATAGCCCGGCGTATTTTCTAACCTCCTTATTCACCACACATGGAATTTTGTACAAAGTGCTTTTGTTAATATTCTGATTCATATAACATGGGTCTACATGTATTATTCTAGATATATACTTCTATTATACAATATTTCCTATGCTAAAGCAGAATTCTGTTTTTCACTGCAGAATGTTTATTATCTTATATTTTCTATAACTATGATAAAAAAGTATTTTTAAAAAAGGAATGGCCCATGTACCTGCATCCATATTTATCTTCAACTCAGCCCAATTGTGCTGGAGCTGGTCTCAAATGGTTTGTATAGCGTAGGCTATAAGGCTATATTAGAACATTCAAATGTGGACAGCTCCATTAAAGACAATGGAATAGCTCTGGTTTATGATGGCTGGTATAAGCCTGAAGCTCCAACATTCCAATGAATTTTTTATGTTTCACCCTTTTTAATTCAAAACATTCTACCCTTAATGTGTGGAATGTTCTAATAGTCTGATAGCCCTTCTGCCTCGGGCTACACCGGTTGTTAAAGGCCCTCTCCCTCGTTATAGACCCCTGCCTGCGACTCAGGACTATAACTCGGTTTCAGGGCCTTTAACAACCGGTATAGCCCTGTGCAGCAGGCTATAAGGCTATATTAGTCCATTGGAATGTTGTGAGATGCACTGTCAACAATTCAATGACTGATACAAACCTTCTCTTCCAACATTCCCATGCTTGTCTTTCTGTTTCTCCCATTTCATTCAGAACAGTCCACCCTCAGTGGGTGGAATGTTATTATACCAGTATAGTCCTTCAGCCTCAGACTACAATAGTTGTTAAAAGCCCTCACCCTAGTAATAATGCCTCCTATGTGGTTCAGGCCTATAATTCAGGGTGAGAGCCTTTAACAATTGCTATAGCCCTCGCCAGCAGGCTATAATGCTACATTAAATTTACAGAGGCAGATCAGGTGAGGACAATGAAGGAAAATGTCCAGCCAGGGGCGTAACACAGGCCCCCCGCAACCCCCGCGTTGCGGGGGGGCCCGAGCTCCAGGGGGCCCCCTCAGCGCACAGTACAGTAATTTACAGCGGGATCCACGCACCATGCTGGGACTTAGTTTAAAAGTTATGCTCCAGTCTCCTCAAATAAATGAAATGCTGCGTGGTGCGCCGTGCGCACGCACACAGCTTTGTGGTCTTCGACCTCAGGGTGGGGCCAAGGGTGGAGCAGGGCTGGACTGGAAGGTTCATGCGCAGTGTAAACTGCACGTGAGGCGGCAGACCGGTGGGTCCTGGGCACTGAGGCGGTGAGTGAGGCCATATTTAAAATTGCGGTCCTAGTCCCTTATGGGGATCGTTTCCTAAATGGCACAGCTGTAATGAGCATCAGACGTGAATTCATAAAATGTCTCTAGAGGTATTAATCTGTCACACCGGCTTTAAAGATTACTTGCTGCTTATGGGATATTGGTTCACGTTAATAACGTACAGTGCTAAGGAGGAAGGGTCGAGTCAGTCCTGATTGCTGATTGGATTGGAACTTGCGATAAAAAGGTTACACACGCATCTCCGTTAACGAACTCTACACTCCGCAACAGGCCCTCAATGCTTAAATATCACATACATCAAGCCGAGCGCCTCTCTGAGTGAGTGGGCCGGCAGTTTGTCCCGGGGGCGGCGACTCTATTTCCCTGGCCTCGGGTTAATATCCTGCTGGCAGTGTTGGCCCACTAAGTGTTGAACAGTTTTATAGATAGCGCCTCAACAAAACCTTCCGGTCGAATTTGCGCTATCACAGTAGGGATCACTTCCCATGGTTCAATTTTAGCCATAACGCTTGAAAAGCTGCATTACCTTTGCAGCACAGCATATCGGCACCTCAGCTTGTGTTCCTTTCTGTTTTCGGAAGACTCGGGCATTTTGAAAATAAAAGCGTTACAATGTGCTACTTAAAACACGGTTTGACAAATGAAAGCATTTTTTAGCCAGAACTGCTTTATCACTCAGAGTGTCTTTTGCCAACATAACAGACACGCACTACATTCTGCCGCAGCCCTCATGGTTTTCTTGAGGTGATGTTGTTACCTCTACATTAACACATATTCTAAAACTACAACCAAGGTCACATCTAAGTTGATGTTAAGTGGGGTACGGAACACCTCCATCAAGTGAGATAAATGCCAATTGACCCCTGTGATTGGTAACTTTTTGTTGGCTAGTACTCTTATAGACTGAATCCTATTAGCTTTTACAAGAAATACGTTTAAAAAAAGTCTGTTTTTCCCATGTTAATTCCCTCCCCCCCGTTTTTCGTTGTCTTGGTAGTAAATTATTCTTTTATGTCAAAGGGGATTTGCTAAAGCACTATCTTTTCCAGCTGGTGGCATCCGTACGTGTCCCAGCTGAGCTAAATGGCAAATAGGAGTGTCTTTAAGCTCCCGTGAACTTGACATGTTCATTCATTCTCTCATTTTCATAGGAAGTGTTTCAGGCCATAGTAGTTAAGAGGGAATCATTTTACCCAGTGAACAAGTCGGGGCATTCTGTTGTGACTGCACCATGCACATTTCTGCCCCAGTTGTGGAGTGTGAAATAAGCTGGCAATAAAATAGTTTTAGAAGTAATCCTTCCAGCAAAGTGCTGCCAGTGGAGAAATATAGTTTGTGTTTAAGCCATACTCCTAATTACATAGGCCATGCATGCCCTTTCTAGAGACCCCCACTTTTTTCATCCCACTTAAAACCCTGATGTCAAGCTCTTCCATTTCTGGTGTTTTGCTGCAGTTTTAAGATGATCTTAGAGTTTTTCGTTGCTCAAATGGGTTTTATTTCTGATATTTATATGTTTCCCCTCATCTTTATTCCTTGATTTTGCACACGAGAAAGTGTCACTCATAGTCGTTGAAATGTCACTCATAATTAGGGCTCCCTGTTTTCCGTTTTTACGGATTTTTACAGATAAATACAGACAGAAAACAATGTGTTTTCTGTCTGCATTTATTTTTTTAAATGGATAAATACAGAAAATGTGCTTCTTTTCAGTGACTCTTCATGTTGTCTTTCATGGATTTAGCCCAACAGCTGAGCAGATGGACAGCATTGGAAATTAAAAAACGGGGTGCAATTTCTTTAAATAACTGCATTTGACAACATACATGTGTGGTATAATGCTAATATTTGCCAGTGGATGTACTGTTATGTAATATTTGGCAACTTAAATAGCTAAAACACCACAGACATCAAAGTATGAGTGCGCGTCTATCATTTAAATAAATATGGAAATGTACAGTTTTACAACTACATTTATATGCAAAACACAAAATAAATATGGATAAATACAGATAAAATGACCAAAAATTAAATATGGATAAATACAGACGGAAATGTTAAAAAAATAAATACCATAAAACCGGGAGCCCTACTCATAATTAGACTGAAATTCAGAAAATGTCACACACAGCAATCTGAAACCTTGGCAGCTATGCGTACTTCCGCAGTAGAAGATAAGCAAAACTGAAGTATGCAACAGCGAATAGGCAAGTTAAAGAATGCGAAATGACCAAATGTAAATTCTGCTCAATACAACGCTCTGGTTTGCTTTTAAAGTGTATAGGTTGTTGTCATTGGGCATTATAAGGCCTGCATTCAGAAAGTGCAGCTCACCGAATCTAACAAGACGGTAAAGGCTGGGAGTATTAGAATGTAGAGCGAGTCAGCTGTTTTATCCTACGTCAGAGAATGGGAGCTTAACAACCTCTGCATTGTTGTATTTAGTGCGCTTAAAAAATATGGCCTCCATATTATTATTATTCTTACGTACTGGTGATTGTATATTTTGACATATCTCCCCTTAGCCTGCGTCTGACCCACTGTCGGGCGTGCTGTCACCGTTCCGCGAGTTTGGGGGCCAAAACGGTTCTGAGAGTTTTGATCTTGTGGCCGTGCTTTCATTTCCAACGGCGGATGGCGGCTCCATTCTCTCTCCCCGGCGCAGCAAAGCCTTATGTGCCATGCTTTATTGACCGCACTTTCATTGTGACTGCAGGCTTTACAGTAAGCTATTATTCTCAGTGCTTTAAATGGGCCGGTACTCACAGATACTGAGTACCGGCACTTCTTATTTTTACCGATCAGAGTACCGGCACTTCTCCACTGCCAAGGAGAGTACCGGTTACTCACTGAAGGTAAGCTCATTGGTGCTATTGCAGCTGAGCTCGAGGCAGTCAGAGTGGAGTAGATCTGTAGGGCACTCTGACAGCCAAGTGCCTCTTTAGTTCTTAGCTGAGTCACTGCTTAACCATTCAGCAGCGGCTCATTCCTGTTATGCAAGAGATACCTGTGTGTTGGAAATTTCAGGTCCTGCTCTGTTTGATAGAGTAGGGCCCATTCAGGCCTTGCTCTGTCAATCCCATTCACACGGTCGCATGCTGTGCAGTAACACAGGAATAATCCAAAATGAACCTTTTTTGGTGTGTATTTGTCTGCGTGTGTGTGTGTGTGTGTGTTTGCCTACTCTGTGTATGTTTGAGTGTGAGAGAGAAAGCGAGCTCAGTGAGGAAGAGAATCGGGACACTCTCAGGTAGTTTTAAAGAAATGCGTGGAATGCTTTTGTGTGTGCATGTCTGCTTGTTTCTGTGTATATGTAAGTATTGTGCCAAAAGCAACCAAGTCGGAACAGTATAACAGTAAGAAGCTGCAAATATTACCAAACAAGGAAACCTTAACATATCGTGTTAGGCCTTTATTTTGTGTAATGAGTTAACACGTTTTGTTTATATCGATACTTTTCTCACATTTTGTTATGTCCTGCAACTGGCGTAGTACTCATTATTAATGCGGCTATTCCAAAGTCTCTTTTGTTCTGAGGCACACTGATTATTAGCCTGAATAGTGCTGTTGATGGCGTGACTGTATTCATTTAAAAGCTGTTAATCTGCATATATGGGAAGTACTAGCAAGGGAAATGCAAGGGCAAAATGAATACTCCATAGAAATGTCTTTGCATCATCATGTCTCGCCCCGCCTCTAACCCCGCCCACTAGCCACGCCCCAGCTCAATTTAATGAGTACCTACACTTATTTTTCCATTTAAAGGACTTATTATTGTTGTTGTTCTCCAACTCGGATGACAGCAGTTGGGTTGGGGAATACATTTTCTTGCCCCTGGTGTACTTTCTTGGGTATAAACAACAAATGTTAGAGATATGAAAATGGCTGACCCATTTAAAATGTGTTTGCTGCTCTAAAGCAGCGTCTTAATCACACACGGTGCTGTAGCCCGACTTGAGCCAGAAGAGACATCATGTTTATAATTTACACTCTAAAGATTTTTAAAGACGTGACAACAGCCTCTGCAGCTGGCCTGTATTTTTTACGATATACCAAGCTTTGCTGTGCTAGGCCTTTTCTATGCAATAATTTTACATGGAGCCCAGTCTAGCCTGCATGCAGCCCTGCAAGGGCATTGGATTGATTGATGTTTTTTTAATGGAGGTTCCAGTGACTCCAGTCGCTGCAAAGGAGGAAGGGGATAGGTGACGTACCTATGGGGGTTGTGATGGCACTGCTGCTTTTTTTGGGGTTGCTTGCTGCTACTAGGTACATTTGAGTGGGCCCCCGCCTCAGTATGTCTAGGCGGCCACTTGCTAGGGCCTCCTTTGTTTTCCCCAGGTCACGATTGCTGCCTTTTATTAAGTTGCCATTACTGGATGGGAGATTGTTGCAACCATTTAAGGGCCGATGCCAGAGACGTTTTAAGGCATGGGCAAAGTGGGCTCTAGCCCAGGGCCCCAGCATTTCTGGGGGCCCCCTGATAGAACCAGCTCTGTTCTTTAGCTCTTGCTTGCTTGATGGCTTTGAATGATTCTTAAACAGATTGTTTTAAATACCATTTTCCTTTGCTTTATTTTCACTGTGGGTGATATGTGTGTCTATTACATTTTGTAGAGAACTGTTGTGTTTATGTTTCATGCAACATCCATAAAATAGTTTCTTTTGGATCAAATAATGACCTCGTATATGGGAAATGGGAGTGTGTCACAGAGATTATTTGCAATAATATTAGCAAGCAGCTGCTGTGTTACAATATTGAAAACACACATCACTGTCCCCGAATATTACATGTAAACACATTTAGAATTTGGACAAGTGGGTCTGGGCTCTGTCAATGACTTGGCCAAAGAGGGCATGAAAGAGCTGAAATAGAATCATAAATTCAAAACTGTTCCTTACAGGTGCCCCCAAAATATGCTTGGCCCAGGGCCCCGGAAATCCTAAGGATGTCCCTGGTGCCGCCATCTGCGAATATGATGGCCCCAAATACCACGTGTGCTGGCATGTCTAGGCCCATGGAAAAGGCATTTTGTGTACAAAGTTCAGCAAAAAAGCAAATTATAGCAAAGCTACAGAATGTTTAAATTCTGCATAAGTGTTTCTGAGATTATATGAAATGCTACAGGCACTGTACATCAGTTCTCTTTGTAATACAAGTGTGCTCACATCATATTCCCTCAATGTGAATTATTACCTTAGGGAAAGAGTATCATGATGCAGAAACGAACCCTACATCTACAGATGTACTTCATCCACACATCTCTTAGTAAATAAAGGTTGAAGAATTCTGAATTGCCCAAAATTCACAGAATTCAGATTTGGTTGAACCCACAAACCCTTTTTCAAATGCGAGCTTGAGGTTTGTGGGTGTGTGACATGGGGAGTGGGCAGTCTGGCATTTATTTTAATATGTACTACACTACTATAACATGTAAGAGAAATTGGTAGTATTCAGAAGTATCACGCACTATTGATTGCGCTAACTTCCTCTTTCATAGACTGCCTAATGTCAAAATAGCAAATATTCTCACTTCATGTCATCAAGAATGGTACAACCAGATGAGCAGCGTAACAAGGCCTAAATTATAATCAAATGCATGTTTTAAAAAAAAAAAAAAAAGTATTTATCATTCACATGGGAGGTAATAATTTCCATCTCCTACGTTATTTACCAGAAAACGCACGAGTAATAAGTTTAATGAACTTGGGCACTCCTGCAGGGAGTAACAGAATGTAAATAATGTTAGCCCAGCATAGTGTCTTAGAATCCAGAGGTCAAGTGGGTGGTAATGATGGAACACAACACTGCCTGGCTTCCTTAAATTTGAAATACACTCCAGGTATTTTTCTCAGCAGTTGGCATTAATGATGACAATCGTTTCCGTAGAGCTGCTGTGACTGTTTCAAGTTATTGTCCATCAATATAAATTCTAATTCAGACCCTAGATAGTTGTTCTCTGTTGTTCAGCGATAGGCAGTTCCTGAGACAACAGGACCGCTCCTTGGCATTGTTCTGATTGCTGTCTCAGTTAAATAATCTGCTCTTGACAATGTTACAAATGGCGTAGTTTTATATGTTAAGAGTGTTTCCCACTTTCTCATTAGAACTTTGAGCAAGACAATATAGAGGCATTTCATTAAATGTTGGAGGTTTCAAGTCAAAATATACCAGATTTTTGGGCGGTGGGGCAAAGTGGTAGGTGGTGGGCCGGGCGGCCAGGGGGGGCCCCCTCCATGTACTTCGCAGGGGGGCTCCCTCAAGTTTCGTTACGCCACTGTGTCCAGCAGACCTGTACTAAAGCCTCCACCCCTAATATATACCCATCCTAAAACCCTTTAAGGCTCAAAGGAGCACAGAATTAAAGGGACCGCCCAGTGAATGGCATCACAATACTTCACAAAACCTAACCAGACATCATCAAAGCAACATTCTAGAAAGCCTGATGTTGGAGGTTGTTAGCGATGCAGGGCTTGGTAAAGAGAACTGTTTTTTCCTTTACACCGGATCGCCCCTTTAAGGTTGCCCCCCCCCCCCCAGTAGGAATTTCCTCAAATAGTCCACTTCAAATTATCAAGAAATGTTTCAGTACGACCCTGGTAAACCGTGTTCTATTTTCCAAAGCAAGCATAGGCAGCAAAGAAACCAATAAATACTTGTAAAGCAGACTTTTTAATGTAGTATTTTTGCCTTTAGGAAACAGCAGGCTGTCATTGTTTTCTGCATGCTGAGTTCCAACAAGTGCCTCTGTTTCCTTTGTGTGTGGGTTATGTATTTTTCGTCCAATCGTACCAGGAATCCTTAAACCTTTTACAATTAGTACACTGACGATTTCAGGACGGCCAAAGGAATAGCGCATCACCCTTCTCTGCAGTATCTGGGCCTTTGGTGGAAACCATTTTGCTATTTGTGTCAAAAAGTGTTTTTTATTTTGAATACTGCATCCATATAAGGCCTGATTTTTAACACGTCCAATTTAGCAGCACAAAATAGAGGAATACCCCCATATTAAAAACGCTATATAGGATGTGCAGAGTTTTTCAAAGGCAGATGCGACTTAATACCCTGGATAATTATGCCAGGTTTTGGTCATTTCCCATAGTTTTAAATATGAATGGAGGTGGGGCTAACGTGGGTGTTCCCTTGGGAGGCAACATTGCCAATGTGGGAAAAACTCAAATAAATATATCTTTGTTAATGTTCATAAGCATTAGCCATGCCTTTAGCCCATACCATCAGCATTTCTTAAAAATATAGCTAGTTCAATGTGGGCATGTGGGGAAATGAGTGTCAGAAAGGAGAATCATGGTGACACGCTGTCACTATTTTTATATATATATATATATATATATATATATATATATATATATATATATATAGTGTGGTTTTATGTTAAAGGTTGATGATAGTAATTTCACGTTATAGTTAACCATAGTTATATTGTGTACACGTGATGTGCTATCCAGTTCGAGCTATCTTCGGAAGGCCGTGCACCTGTGAGCTTCCTTTGTGTGTTGTCCTGGAAAGAAGAGCGAAGGCATTCTCGAGCCAATCTATTTCCTTTAGTCCATTGGAAATTCCATTTGACTCTGCCTTAGAGGCTTAACTTGCTGGCACCCGTTGCTTAAACTTCCCCTGACCTCATTTGAATCTTTATCTTAGCTGTAAGAAATTTCTCTTCAGGGGAAACTAAACCTTATTCAATTTGCATATGACTATCCTTAAATATCTTGTCTTTGAAATTGCTATTCAGACTCGCTTTGGATTATTCCACGCCTCGCTTTTTATAAGGGGACTATTGATTTATGGCTAATTTTATTGATTTGGGTTTGCAACTTTACTAATCTGCTAATGATCCTTCATTGTTTCTCAATCTACTACTCTGTAGTCCTTGTGGGGCAAATATGCTTCACTGTCCTTGATATACTATTGAAATGTTGATGTCGAGCCTCAATTCGAGACAAAGGTCCATCCACTTGTACTTTGAATTTGCACCAAGGATCTGCATGGTGCAAATCCCATCCCCCAATGCTTTACACTCATTCCCCATTTTTCCTTGATGGTCCAGAATGCTTTCTAACCAGGAAAAACTGACTTACTTGGTAAGAAAATAGTAAACCTGCACAGTATCACAAAATCTACGACTGTGGATATCTTGTGTGCGGACAATACACAGCCATAGAGCTGGGGCTGATGGGCACACCCAAGGAAAACTACACATTTTGTTTACCTGTGTGTGTGGCTGTCACCTTTGTGATTCAAAAGAACAAGACTAAATCTATGCAGTTTGTAAGGGTACATTTATGTATGCCTGGATTCATTTGGACCGAGATGCAATTTAGCACCATAAAAAATGCTATAAAGGTTTGCAATTTAGCTCCATGTCTAGATAGACATCGCCATTTCCAGAGAAATTGTGTAAACTCCTCTCTCCTGCTACTTTCATGATGCTGAACACTGTCTGGAACGTGAAAAGCAGCCATTTGTGAATGGTCAGGTGACCGTGTATCAGGGCCTGCTTCAGTAGTGCTCAATTACACAATGTCATGCATTTCTAGCTATGCTTTCCAGTTAAGTCCCTAATAGCAATAACTTCTTCTATTTCAAAGTGCTGTAAATAAGAAATATTATTATTAACCAATTTGTGGTTGAGTCTGCCTTGCCAGGGTTCAAACTTGCTACCATTTTGAGCTGTGTTTCTGGCTAATAAATTAGGACTTGTGAAAGATGCCAGGTTCATAGCTCTGTAAACACAGGAGACAATCAAAGGCCTCTCTGATCCCTCATAATCAGCAACAAGATGCCTCTGACTCACTGCCTGCACCCATTATAGACCAACATCAACGAGGCATCATTGGACTCCTGTAATAAATGGGCATCAGTGTACTCAATAAACTGGTTGATGCAATGCCTAGTGGACTCACTGTACTTTACGGACAATACCACCACATAGATGACCTCATACCAAGGACAGAGCTCCAGAAAGCAACACCAAGTGCATGTAAGGATGTGTGAACAGTTGTGTACAGAAAGCCTGTTGACTTTACAAACAGCAAACCTAGAAACCAAACAGGAAGATCCTCCTGCCCTCCAGGTACCGTACAAACAACGTGAGAAAAATACTGTTTAAAGCAAATTGTTTTGGTCGGATGTGATGTTGATTAAACACTGACATAAGAAGTTGGTTTGTATTATTATTTTATAGCCATGGTTGGGACATCCAGCGCACCTAGGATCCATTTTACAGAAATTATTGTGACCCAATTTCCACTATGGTGGCAAAAAAATGGATGTGTAACTCGTAGTTCCTGAATAGGAGAATCGTGATCTGATGCCAATGACCACTGTAGATGGGACTGTGGAAAATCTGTAAGTAAGGTGTTTTTCTGCAGTTGTAACATTACCATTATGGGTGGGAAATGTGCGTCTTCAGGGAGAAGCAGGGAGATGTCCAATGGAAAAGAGGTAAATGCTGGCAAACTTAGTGGAACTTCACAAACCTTCCCATCGCTTTCTCACACTAAATAAGCCCCATGTGTGAGGTCTTCTTCCCCAAAACCTTTGGCCTGGCATTACCAAAAGCAATGATTCGAGCAATCTGTGACCATCTCTAGGGAAAAACTATACAGTGCTAGGTTTGTACTATGGTACTCTTGCATTGGTTCGCATCGGATAGGGCCACCACTCTCGCACTGCTGCCACCACACTTTGAAATTCTGAGGAAAAACAGACTCAGTGGTAAACAGAACTGTGGCTCTCAGGTGCCATGATGCACTGACAGGCTCTACAATACAGGGAAGAAGCTACAATTCCTTTGAACTAGTGTGGATCCGCCCATGCGCCAACTACTCTTTTATCATTTACCTAATGGATTAAAAATAGGGACAAACCCCTTCATTCACCAAGAACTTGGCCCTGACAGCACAAGCACTTTCACACAGAATAATGCTTCTAAGTGATTTCACCCTAGTGATAGACTCATCAAATCATAAACAGGCCACAGAAATGGTCGAAAACGTAGCTCATTGTCTGATCCCATTCTCTACAGGATCCGATTGCAACCATACTATAATGAAATAGCCTCACATCGATGGATCAACCAACTGTGGCAATGCAGGAAGATCCCACCAGAAAGTCTCCAATTACAGTTCATGAGCATGAACCATTCGACTCCTGCAGTAGTCGCTAACCAAGATGCGCTGCTCAAAACTCTCCATAACAAAATCAAGGAATTCTAAATGTGATGGCTACCCTTCAGCACAAACAAAATCCAGAAATGCTGATGGAGAAATCCCAGTTTATAGCTGAAAGAGAAACCTGCAAAACCCACATGAGGTACCACCACAAAGCTACCCAGAAGACATAGAAGAAACATCATGCAAATCGGATCAACCACGTTCTAAACCACACTAGAGAGGCATTAAACCGAGATATTATAAGGCCAAAAGTACTAAAGCAATCTCTCATCATTCCTGATCAACACCCTGAGAAATTTAAGATGTTCTTCGAGAATAAGATTTTCAAGATCTACACAGATGTGTGAAAGAGCCCAGAAACCCCTTTGAGTAACCATATATAACCTCTCATAATTCAAAATTACTTCACATCCTTTCCGACCATCAGCCTTGACCACACTATTAAAACCACAAGTAAGCTGAAAACCTCTAAATCTACTGCAAACCCTTGCTGAGCTGCTTACGATGAAAGAAAACCTGCACTCTCTGCTTTTGGAGATAAATGGTAAGAGGTATGCCTCATTTCATCAAGAAAAAATTCCAGCACCTTAAAAAACGCAATAACTGGATTATTGAAAAAACAAACAGTCAGCATACCCAGAAGACTTAGCAAACTATAAAGCAATCTCGAATCTATCATTTATAAGCAGAATCTTGGACAGTGACTACATGTGATAATTGCAAGAATTTGTTGAAGCCAACAACGTCCTCCATGGCAGACAACCAGGTTTCAGAACTGGTAGGCAGGGCCAGACTGGCCGTAGCAAGCATCGAGCGTTTTCCTGGTGGGCTGGAAGGGTCCGGGCTAGTTTTTGACCCGTGGGGGACCGTTTTGTTTCTGGGGGCCCGTTTTGCAGCAATGCTACAATATCGGCCCCCTGTAACAAATGTAGCAGCAGTGCTTGATACTAGCACCCGCCAACGCCTGGGCCCAACACGTCTTGCAGTAGCACCCGGCATCACTGCCTCCCCCTTGTCCCCCATCCCGGGCCGGTCAAGCAGGAATTGCCAGGGCTGGTTTCTGTTTCCAGTCCGGCCGTGCTGGTAGGAGTACTGAGACGACTATCGATATATCAGAGAATATATAATTACTTCCATGGAGATTAATTGGCAGATCATGACACAGCAGATTCTTCAAATCTAATGGAGCAACTGCAAAAACAGGCAGGGATAACCAATACGTCCCTTAAATGGTTAGAGCCGTTTTTAAGAAACAGAAGTCAGCACGTCAAATTGGCACATGGGCAACCACAATACATTAGGTGTGCCGCGAGGATCACCTCTGTTCACTTTACTGTTTGACATCTATTTGACACCACTGGCTCAGATGTTAGTTAACACAGCAAAGTTTCTAGTTTCAAATGTCAGCAGACAGTGTTCAATTACATTTAAAGGTGGGTTTGTCAGAAAACTAGAACAGAAATACCAGTAATGGAACAGTTAGATTAAGGACAACTCCCTGTGCCTCAGTGGCTTGAAACCAAGATCCTGGGAATTGGTAGTTTCTCAACTAACAGCCATTCCTAACTTCTAGTCCACCTGTAGAGGAGGCGAACTAGGCATTGCCCCAAAACTACACAAACAGTTAGGAGCCTAAGTGTCCGGTTTGATGAGGACCTCTCTTTTGGTAAAGAAAACATGTTATCACACGCTCCTGAGGAAGATGCTGTAGGTCCCACACCACAATGGACTGACAAGGGCACTGGTGCCATCGCCTGCTTGACTACGGTAATATTATCAGAGTACACAAAAAAGTGACTGAAAAATTAAAGAGTACACGAAACCAAGCAGTAAAAATATGCCTCAATTTAAAGAAATCAAAGCACATGGCATCCTGTGGTGCAATGGATATAATTCAACCTTCTGTGCACCGCCTTCAAAGCTCAGGAGGGCAGGGGCCCTGTACTTGCAGGGACTTTTCACCACCTACTTACCCAACAGAAAACCGAGATCTGGCAAAACTAACTTGGTTTGTCGAACCAGGTTTCACCAGAAGGAGGACAGGGCCCCCGAAGAACGCAAACCTAATCACAGTTGAGGTCCTGAACAAACAACCATCCACCACCCATGTGTTTGAAAGCTGGA
This sequence comes from Calotriton arnoldi, assembly GCA_963921515.1. Taxonomy (NCBI): domain Eukaryota; kingdom Metazoa; phylum Chordata; class Amphibia; order Caudata; family Salamandridae; genus Calotriton; species Calotriton arnoldi. Next base: position 304,837 of record CAWUFW010001977.1, read on the forward strand.
AATGATGATAGGGTTAAAAACCAAGCTGTTGACTGCCTTGTACGGCACTATGTAGTGGCCAGTGGATGATGATGATGATGACATGTCATTGATTACTACTTAAAGCTAACCCTGGGCGGTGAACTCCGCTCCGCTCGCGGAGTTTGCGGAGTTTTCTGCACTCTGCGTTACGCGGAGATCGCAGAGTTTTTTCCTCGCTCGCGTTCGTCAACATCAAGTTGGCGACCGCGAGCGAGGAAAATCAACCTCCCGGCGAGATTTTTCCTCGTTCGCGATCGTCAACATCAAGTTGGCGAGCGCGACCGTGGAAAATCAACATCCCCGCGAGATTTCTCAACGCAGGGGGGGGTCAGGTTTCTCATTGCGAGTGGTTGCGGATGCTCGCGGCAGCTCGCGTTGAGAAACTGCCCGTTCGCGTTGAGAAAGCTTCTGCTCGAGTAAAAATCTACTCGAGCGGCAGAAAAGGAAAGCAGGGACCGCTTGCACTGTGCATGGTGCTGTTCGCAATGATTGCACAGTGCAGACAAGCATCCGGCACTGTGCAATCACCGTGAACGGCATTTTTCTATCATACTCCGCCGCTCGCGGAGCTCCGCGTAGTGCGACAGAGTTTTTTTTTGCACTTCGCAGTGTTCCGCGTAGTGCAACTCCGCGAACTCCGCCCAAGGTTACTAAAAAGCATTACAACACATACAGAAATTAGAAAACGGGTTCCTTTAATTAAAAACAATACATCCTTCATTAAAAACATTAAAGGCTGTTAACAGAGAATTAAAAAAATGTGCATCTGCTAAGAACATAAACAACTGAACAAAACACAAGAAATGGTCTTCCTGCTCTAAAGCTTGAACTTTAGTTAAGATGAGCTATAAAAAGGATCACCACTATTACACACCGTGCATCATGTTAATAAACAGCACCACTTCCAATATACACAAGTGGCACAATGAGCACCAGCGGATTTTCCCTTTAAGTTGCTCAATGTATGTTCAGTATACTTCGTCCCTCTGGCCAAGGCTCATATCAGTACCTCGCTCACATCATTTTCAATTGTCCGAGTGTCATATTGCCCGCAATTCGATGCAATACAGTGGATGCGATATAGACACATAGGCCACAGCGCCCACATGTGTATTTGTCATCGGTGTTCCAGCCGGCTCTGAGGTCTGTTCTTGGGAGCAGCTGAAACTGGACCCTCATGTACCCATGTTTTATTTCTGTTTTCAAAGCTTCGGTTAAATAAGGCTGCAGAGCTACAGAAGTGTATGTTTAGATAACAGTGTTCTTTTTTGGAGTGAGCTAAACCTTCCATAATCACTGCTAAAGGATAAAGTGAGCATAATGTCTTTATCCGCGCTGTGATGGCATCATACTGCTTTGGGATAGACCTGTCAGTGGATATTTTAAATTGATCAGTAATCGAGTTTATTCGAGTTGACCAACATTGCCAGCTGTACTAAGGGCTGACACTTCTTCCCATAGCATGTTGTTAGTGAGATTTCTGGGGCGCTCTTCAGTCGTTACCAGTAGTTAATAAATAATGCATCTTTTATTAGTTTGGGTATCACAAGTCCTAGCTCTAATCTCAGTTGGCTTCGACAGCAGGCCGTGGACAGGCCATATATGTATTTTAAACAGTTACCAGATTGTTTTTCTCCAGCTGTATCCACATCTTATTACACCACGTGTAAGTGAAGGCATAGCCCCCAAGGTTTCAGATTGCTTATGTGTGACATTTTCATAATTTCAGTGTAATTATGAGTGACATTCATCGACTATGAGTGACATTTTCTCACGAGCAAAATCAAGCAATGAAGACGAGAGAAACATATAAATATCAGAAATGACACCCATTTCAGCAACGAGAAACTCTAAGAAGATCTTAAAACTGATGTAAAGCACCAGAAATGGAAAAGCAGTAACTCACATCAAATCCTCATAAAATACAGTTTTGCGAATATGCCTGGTTCATGTTGAAGGAGGTTTATGCCAGAAAGACTTCTATAAACCTTCCAGCCCCCGCAGTGGAAGGGCATTAGGATCAGGTACACAGTGTCCGGACACATTCCTGGACAGGCTCAGGGCCTCCTGCAGTGACAGACACTCTGCCGGCCCCACCCACCCCCTTGGACCCAGTTTCCAGCACGCTTCCAAGACCCGTAAATCCCCAATCTGTGCACCTGAACAATACAGAATATTTTGCCCATTGAGCCATAATTGACCGCGCTCCGACACTCTCACAGACATCACACTGCACTACTTCAGTGCTCTGCTGGACTCTCACCTGCGCCACCATGGCGGGCCCTCCAGCAGTGCCAGAGTGAGCCAGAGAGCGTCTTTGGCCAGGTTGTTGGGAAGAGGGTCACTCAAGCTGCAGGCAGTAGTGCTATAGACTGGCTGTACGTGGCTGTTTGTGCTGCTGAGAGAGTTGGCTTGCCTGGTTGATGCACTAACACTCACTGCCACCGCGCTAAGCTGCTTCCTCTGGTTGTGTCACTTTGATGGCCTTGGTCCTCATTCAGGAGCTATGGTTACTGCTGTGGGCAGGAGGCTGGAGCTTTCATGTGTGCACCTGCCAAAGAGGACATCTGTAGAGCCCTGGAACTGGATTGGTAGAGGGCTGCTTTCACAGGGCATGGCTCAGCTGGACTGGGGGTCCCAGGTTGTGATTGTTAAACACTTGTACGCTGCAGGACCGGACAGTGTGCGCATCCTTTGTGCATCCAACAAACCCAAGTGGTGGTCGGGTGATGTGAGAACGTGTTGACTCTCATTCAGGGCCGGCAGGCGGAGCCCCAGTACCAATGTCTGGTGGCCACAGGCACCTGGGAGCTGAGGGTGTTGGGGCGGTCTGCAGGACTCAAGACACTGCAGGCAGAGTCTGGCCTGGCTAGTGCCCTGGAACAATAACATCCTGCAGCCTACGACCCGGTGGCCCTCCTCAAAGTGAGAATGGATTGCGAGGGAGGAGGGGGGAGTGGGGGTCTGCGCAGGATGGAAAGGCGCCAGACTACAGTTTCTTCATTGGTGGTGGCCGTTCAAGGGGAAAAGAAAGCTGCAGACCCACCACCTGAAATCACCAATGGTAATTGAGCTCCTCATGACCTGTGGTGCCGGAAAACAACAAGGCAAGGTTAGTGCTGCCTGGAATGGATCCATGTGCTGTTTTCGGCAGGCCAGTGCTGTTGTTTATATTTCACTGTGAGACCAAATGGTCCAGCCCATACACAGAGCCCCAGCAGCTCCCGGCGGGTATGAGAAGCCTGATAACAGATCATAAAGAGATTGATACTGGCCCACGGCACAATAGCAATGCGAGCAGTGGGGGGCTCCCCTGACTCCAGTCTAACTTTGAAACTATGTGATAACTGCCGCCAGCTCCCCTCGAACCGCTGGCGGCCAACCCTATACTATGAGCCCTGCCTCTGCATTGGGGAGATGTGGGACACATTGTTGCAGTCTCCGTGACACCATCATGTCACATGAATGCCTAATGGAGCTAGCAAGCTGAGCGCAGCTGAGACAGATCTGCAGCACTCAGAGTCTCTGTCAGTCACATGACCCTGTGGCTGCGAGAGCAGCGCAACAGAGTACTGCTTTCCTCTGTGCTACTTATAGTGCTTCGGTTTGACAGCTTCAGGAGGAGCTATAAATGCATGACTTTGCTGCATTTTAGTGCTGTGATGCAGACCACCACATTGAAATGTGTTAGTCTAACGCCTGATGCATGGTACTTGGCAGGGCTGTGAAGGTAGTAGGTTGGCCTTTATCACTTGGCGAATAGGTACCACTGAGGGCTGTGTATACTCCTAAAGTTTGTTCCAAGAGTGTACCTCACATGAGCGATTTTTACTTTTAATGCTTGTAAATGTGTTTTTGGACCAGCACTGCTATCCTGCCACACCTCCAAATGAGTGTAGGATTTAACACACTCTAGTTTTTTACAACCCAGCCTTCAAATAAATTCCTTCCTAAATTAGCCATTTATAACTTTTTTGTTTTATTCACATTTACTGAGAGCTTATTGAATGTTTTAGATGTGTGTATTGCTTGTAAATCCCTATGCAAGCCTATTAGTGTGGTGTCAAGGAAAACAGCGTCATCAGCATAGTCGAGCAATGAGAGATGCATGGCCACAGCTTTGGTGGAAAGTGTTTGGCCCCCTTCAGGCTGTCACCTATATCTGCTGTCTAACTACAAGTTAAAGAGAAGTGGTGCTAGTACACAGCCCTACTTCAGACCACTGCTCATTGGTACTTTGAAGTCATTCTAGTCCCGTGCCCCATATTGGTATACCCCAATCTATGTGTTCAAATGTAATAGATGAATTGCTCTTAACATTGATTCCAGAATCCCGCAGGAAACCCTGTTTTCCCATAAGACAGACCTGTTCACTCTATCAAACGCAGGCGAATAATCTAAAAAACAAACAAATAGTTTGCATCCTTTTGGGGTTTGTTTTCCTGGGCTAAAATGTTCAGCGCACAGATCTTACCTATGGTCTCACTACCCTGCTGAAGCCCTGATTGGTGCAGTGGTAGAAGAGTTCTGTCTTGTGCCCACCTTATGAATTCTTCAAGAAATATTTTTTTGCATACAGTTTGGTTATTTAGTATCAGGTACAGCTGTTTGATAGTTCTGAAGATAGAACAAGTGCTTAACAAAACATTTAAATAATCACCTTCCCCTATTTGAGGGACTCCCATATCTCTGAAGACCATGCGGTGAAAAGAGATGCCCTTATGCGCTAAACCACACCATTTGAAAAAACCAGGGGTTAAGGGCACTGAAAGTCGACAGAAAGTGTGGTGAACTGGCAAAGGGTGCAATGCACGTGAGAGGATAACTATGCAAGTATCTAATAATGAGCAAGTGACAGTAACAAGGATGCACACTGTTATGGTATACAGCATGGTGCTATCTGGAAATCTCACTGATATATATATATATACACACACACATATACGTACACATATTTGCAAGTTCCATATATGTATATATAGATACACACACGTATATATATATATGTGTGTGCGTCTATATATATATATATATATATATATATATATATATATGATATAGATACATAGATATTTTTTTTTTTTTTTTTGCAAGTGCCTCTTACCACTCACCCCGCCCCTTATCCCGGTATTTATCTCCTCACTCCACAAGGCCTGCAGGTCCCCACCATGCAAACTATCTGCATAGCATTTTGAAACATGCCATTAATAGCATGTCACCAAAAAGGTAAAAAGCTAACAACTGAATCTTTCAAACAAAAATATTTTTTTACAAATCAATTTTTACCAAATGAATTCTGTGTTCACTTAATGACGTGAGAGAAATAAAATAATTGGTCTTATTATAGACCTGAATAAAAGATATTTACACACCATTCAGAGAAAACCAATAGGAAGAAAATAAAAAGGCATATACAATGATTGGGTTATAAAAAACAATCTATTCAAAGTGCATAGGAACAAAGGGGAACAGAACAAAAACCATCCACAAATACATATAAATGTATGAACCCAGCCCAGTGAAGCTGATAGTTACAAGAACACATGTCGATGTATGAAGAGTTCCCTCTCATGGGTGTATAATGTCTATCTTCACTGCAGAGTTAACAGTCCATAGGTGAAGAAACTCTAATTATAAAATACAGAGGTGGGCTTATTGTTGACGTTTCAGTCTCAAGTGTGGTGAATCTGGGAGACCATCCTCAGGACCAAAATGATATGGGAGGAAATGCAACAAAATACCTCATAGGAAGCCAAGATTAGGGCTTGTTTCCAGTGGTTAGTGCTAGAAAAACTAGCAACATTCAATATGGGGTGGGCGTCATCAAAACATCAGAGAACACACAAAATGGAGTCAATCGTGTAGCTGCTCTTACGAAGTAAGAGACTTGGGCGATAGTTAAGCCAGTATAGAATGTTAACAACTAGTGATGGGAAAACAGTATGTTCATGAGAGCCAGATCTAAGCTGAGCCAGGTTGGCTGGCCCTAAGTGTGAAAGCACAAGTCAAGCGATCAAAAAATATCATGCAAATCGTGCAATAGGCAACATATGAAAATATTAGAAGAATATTTTAAATTTCAAAAGTAATGTGTCTAATATTTATGTTTTAATCTAGTTTATTTGAATACATTACTGCATTGTATGACATTTATTAACGCACATCATTTCTAACAAAGTTAGAAAGATTTCAGAAAGGATTCCCTGGTGAGGTTGCCAAGTGTGAGTCAGGAGAATATTCTTATTGGGAAGGACTCTGTGTAAGGTCTGGATATTATTATTGGCAGTGGGTAAGTGAAAAAGTCTATTAAAGCTTATAAACATATTTTTATAAAATGCACAAATACACTTCTAGGCACCTCCAGATTTGGCAATTACGAAAAATAGCAGCGAGTTAAACATTTTGACTAGGATCACACAATTAGTACAAATAGGGAAACTGGGATTTCAGCCCAGTTTGACTCGTCAAACATTTTCTTATTCAATCATTACCCAATATGTTCTCTTGCTTCAAGTTTTACTTACATTGAAAGACAAAGCCTAAAGTAACCTAGCTTAACCTCCCCCAACCTACCCTATGTTAATGTATCTTAACCTATCCTATCCAGTACTAGCCTACTCTATCTTAATTTACCGAATTTAACGTAACCAATTTTTGCCTTACATATCCTGACATAACTTAGCCTAAAATCATCCAAATACACGTGTGCTAATCTATCATTAACTATTCTGGCCTATTCTAACCAGTCCTAATCTATCCAACCCTAATATGTCCTGCCCAGTCTAAATGCACCTAACATATCCTGGCACATCCTAACCACTCCTAATCTATGCTAGCCTAATTCATCCTAACATAAACTAGCCTTACCTATCATATTCTAATCCTAAACTACCTTGATCTATGCTAACATAACTTGTTCTAACTTATCCTGACATTACCTATTGTGACCTTTGAAACTATACCCGGTTCCTTTTGAATTGCTTTGTCGCTTTTCAATATTATCTAAGTTCTTGGATGGCCAAACATCAATCTTCTGTGCTGGACAGTGTGTGTGCATTGAACAGCATTTTATCTTTGTGAGTGATGGATTCGCTCTCCTTTGGAAAAAGGACGAATCACGCTTCACAGCATTGTCAATATACTTAAAGCTGATAGAGAAAAGGAGAATACAGTGTTTATTTACAAAAGCAGAATAAAGGTTCAACATGGAAGCCATGGCAACTAAGCGCTCCTTCGTTTATCATGTCTGCATGTAGCTTCCAACAGAGCAGCGCCGAGTCACAGATTAGACAACGGTTATGAGCTTTGACTGGATAGGGTTCGCGGATTTCATAAAACATCGCAACATCTTGCCAGATGCAATATGTGCTGGTTGTCAACGTCAACAGAAACGAGGAACTAGGTGTACGTTGATGCATAAACAGGATGAGCCTCATTTTAAGACCTCTAGAAGCTGTGATTAGATGTGTCTTTTCCCTGAAGGATGCTGGCTCTTCTCCAAGGAGAAGGTCCTCTGCAGAAACCTGCTCCACTGTTTACCTTATAAGGGATGCAGGGCACAGAGTGATTTGTGTCAAGCACACAAGGGAACCCAGCTGGCCCCGGACCAGCCAGCCCGGCAGGTCTGGCTCACGCACAACCTTTGTAGGCCACGGCTGTCCCCAGAAAGGTACCGTTGGAAGCTCCAGCGGTCTAACTACTAGCCCTGCCAATCAAAAAACAATTTATTTCATGTAGCTTTAGCTCTGTGCCTGTTAACAAAATGACCATCTGGAGGTTCATTTATGTCTTCAGTGGGCATAACCTTAACAGGGAAAATTGAGGATTTCTGAATCTGTGCCCTGCAAGCTTAATGTGCAGCAATGGAAAGAGTTAAGTCACAGGTTTTTTTTTGCAAAACTAATTTTAGGCAATCGTGCTTTTTTAAAAAGCAAGATTGCTGGGCAGCTGAGAAATGAGATTTTCAACGTAGTTTGGAAGAGTTACAAGCAAATAATGCATTATCGTTAAAATCAGAATTTGTAAGGACTTTACTGACGGCAGGGGAGCTGGGACTTTTAGTATTACAATTGCAAGAGATTGTTTCATCAGCCTCCAAACATTCACTTCATGCATGGTGCCTCCAGGAAGACCCTATATTCATACATAACTCTAATCCGTACTGAAGGAGGCTTGGGAAAGAAAACCAGCAAAACCATCTCATGGTTAGCGCAGAAATTTTAAATGATTACAGGAATTAATGGGTCTAAGTACAAATTGTTGGCTCCATGCAAAAATATTTTGTACTGAAGCAGAAAATACCTATGGTTTTCCAATCCTTCCACAAAAGCTATGGGAATCCTCTCTTAAAGCAATGTGGCCGTATTAGTTGCTCCTCTTGCCAATTTGTCGTCAACCTTCTCACGACACCCAAGGGAGCTTCTTAATATGTGTTTGTCCTGAGCCTGCCCAACTCCATGTCCATCTCAAATTAGAGATAATGAATTTATGCATGGATGGGGTTCATGATTAAGAAAAATACCCACTTTAATAAATCTTTGAGGCCAAAGGAAAGTTGAGTACTAGGTAAACTACAATGCATTGCTAACAAGACTGAGTGCTCATTTGTTTCGCTTGCACCCAGTAAGAGAACGGTACCTCCTTTATTGTTTAAAAATCATTAGAGTAGTTTTACTGCAATGCGCTGGACTCATCATCCACTGACGAATCAAGAAAAAAGGCGTTAGTGCAAACATGATAGCCTTTCCTCCCAGCACCCAAATCCAGCAACATTTACCAAGAGTCACTTGATACCCAGGTCTAAAGTAGTGAACCGAGGAGAACAAGCTTCTTAAGATGTTCACCAAGACGGAGATCCAAGGAGTGAAGAATGCACCCCCATCTCCTTGAAACTGGCATCCTTTTTTTGACGTCAGTGGAGGTTTGATATGCTTCACATTTATGGTCAGCCTGGCCCAAGAGACAAAACGTTGCAGAAGGCAGACATATCTAGGCTCTCAGACACCTCTGGTTCCTAGTCTGAACCATGCCAGGCCATTTCTTGAGCACAGAATGCCTTTTTCACTGCAATACCAGAGACTCTTTAAGGAGCAAGATTTTTTGGAAGGCTGCATTGATGTTTGGGGCTCGTCGCCAGATGGTAATCTGGTGGTTTGTTTGCACATGCAAACAACTAGTCTGTTCTGTCAGTAAGTAAGTGGAATAATGCATTTTAAAGGCAGGTATTTTTCAGGTGCTATGTACGTATTATTTAAGTTTGCTTATTTGATTCACTGAAATATATTATATTGTGATGTCCATATACAAAGCTCTAGTAAGACCAAAAGCAACATTTTATATACTTTTATACCTTAATACTTACCTCCCCCTGATTCTGAAGTGGCTAGGTTGTCCACTACTTTCTAGAAGCAGACTGTGGCCGAATCCAGATTATTTTTTCTACTGGAAACCAAAACCCCAACTATAATCTTAGACCGGAGTTCAGTGGGTCTTAAACTGAGTAGGTGGTCAGCCACTAATGAGAACTTGCACTCTGTCCTATAACCATTGATACAGATGCGCCATGCGATCCTAACCGGACTAGTGGGTGCACCTCAAAGCTTCTGAGCCCCTCTCTCACATTTATTTTATAGCTCTAGTCATCCCAAAGTAGAGTGTCAGAGCACTTTACATCACAAATATATAATACAGAGACGATGAATCATTCAAGTGTGTAAATCAATGTATAGGAAATATTACTTAAACCAATGAAGACTACAAGGTGTAGAAGTCGGATGTCATCCACACTAGTAGGCATTATATGCTAAAAGTGCATGGTTTGGAGAAACCACTCGTTGGTAGTGCCTGCTGGAGTCGACTCGAAATGTTTCCCTGAATATTGTTTCTATTTTGACAAGGTACTAATGCTGCCAGAAAATAAAGAGGGACTCAGCATAATTGGCGTCATTAGGATGTCAGGCGGACCACCACTGACAGGCCGTCGGTGGTGGTCCGACTGAAATCCAGTAGAGCGGTCCGACCGCCACATTATGATGTGGTCAGTCCGACCGCATCGGTCGGGGGGACTGACCGACGCTTCCGACGGGCTCCAGTCGGTCGGATCGTATTCCCTACAACCGGGGCAGTGCCTGCTCAGGCACTGCCGTAGGGATTACGATGTCCCTTTCCGACAGCCTTTCCATGGTGGTCCGAGACCCATGGAAAGGCTATCGGAAAGAGACTTTGGGGGCCCCCCGTCCACCGTGGTCCTCCGCTTTGTGGCCTGGAGGGCATCTGTGGCGCCCCCCAAACATCCATACCCCTTGTGCCAGGCATCACATGGTGCCTGGCACACGGGGCATGGATGTTTAAAAACATCCTATTTTCCATTGCGCTTTTGTGCGGCCCTTTTCGAGCGCAGCTCAAGCCGGAATGGAAAAAGCTATGATTCTGACCACCTATTTTATTTATTATTTTATTTTATTTGAAGAGTTTTATATAGCGCTGGTTAGACCCTGAGGTATCAGAGCGCTTTACATGAGGATCAGCGAGTTACGAGGAACAAAATTACATCAGTTACAGGAGCCAAGTAGAACATTGGAGAAAAAAACTGTGAATCAACATTAACATGAGTTATTAGCGCAATAGCATAGCCAAGACACACGTCCAATGTGGTAGGGATGTTAGAAGGGGAATGGTAAAAAAGGGGTAAGGAATGCAGATTGGGTCATGTCGACTCAGGCTGGGAGGGGTGGGCAGCCACAGGACCACGGAAGGAGGATGCGGGGGGGAGGGGGAGAAGGAAAACACAGCGGAGAGACAAGGAAGGACTATGTCAAATGTCCGGCTGGGTAGGTGAACGGCTGCGGGGGTGAAACCAAAGCCGATTTCCTCTATTGCTGCCTAAACAGCTCCACCGGGCATCGGCCATGTTGCTCGGGCTCCGCGGGGGGGTGGGGGGGGGAAGGAAACGCAGCGGAGAGAAAAGGAAGAACTATGTCCAATGTCCGGCTGGGTAGGTGAACGGCTGTGGGGGTGAAATCAAAGCCGATCTCCTCTATAGCTGCCTAAACAGCTCCACCGGGCATTGGCCATGTTGCTCGGGCTCCGCGGTCAGTAAAACAAATATGGGTTCCGCCCGGGGGGCATCATCTCTTCTTCAGCCACTCAATTCCTATTGTTGTCGTTTTTTAATAGTTATTATTCCAGATTTTTCCGATGTTATTAAGTCTATTGAGATTATGTCTGTTCTGGAAATCAATTTAAGGTTCTTTGCTTTGGCTTTAGTAGATTCAGTTACAAATAGTCCGTGGATAGTCGCCATCTTAAGGTCAGGCAGGTCAGAAATAGTGGATTAAGGCATTGGGTGCCTTTTTGGTGGCCATTTTGAAGTCAGGCTGTTCACTAGTAAAACTAATGAATCATAAGAAATAAGAAAATACCTGAAGGGTTCCGGAAAATCAACAACCCCCAGTGTAGTCAGGATTCACATAGTAGGTACCGCCCTCACCTGGTACTTAGGCCCCACCACTGCTGTAATCGAAGTCGTGACAGCACGCAGCGGGTGGGACTGCCGACTACTTGTAGGTCAGTCCCAATCCCGCTTCGATGGCAGTCGGTCGCTCGTCTGACCGCCATCATAATCGGGCCCAATCTTACTGACCAAGATGGTACAAAAGCCTGACTCGCAGCATGGCGACTGCTGTGAGACCTGAACGCTTAACTTTGATGCACATACCCCAGGGAATGCTAACCTGACAGGCAGGTTGGCGATTGTTGGGGACTTGCACTTGAACCTCTAGCCACAGAGATGCTTTAGTCACCCCAGAATACCACAGAGCACAGCATGAGACATGATCACAAATGTAGTGACAACACAGGAACGCTCAACCATACAAGAACAATTCAACCGAGGGCGCAGCATGCCTTTCCCAAAAGGAGGGCAGCTGACACATGTTCAAGGGGCAGGCACACACGGTCCCTTAGTATTGCTTTATAAATTCTCTTTTACAGAAGTTCCTTTCCGGTCTACAAAATAAAGTCATTATCACAGATTGAAAAGGAATAGTCTTCTAGATGCAAGTTTGTTTCCCCAACTTATTCTTTTGCACCCATGAACTCATATTTTGTAAAGACAGACTTCCACACACTTGAACACCTCAGATCCGGGATTTCTATTTATAGCAAACGTGTGAAATACCGGAAGGAGGATTTTAACTACATATAGTGATTATTGACAAGGAGTACCATTGTATAATGTACAAAATATGGTGCGACAAAGTGAAAAGGACTTGATTCTGACGAGCTCAGACAGTTGTGCAAGAGGCTGTGCATATATGTTATGCTATGTCGATTTGTATAGCACACTAATCACCTGAGAGGGTAACGCTTGGGCAAGGTGTGTAGGTGTGTGGTCCAAAGGTGCTTATATGAAAAGCCAGGTCTTCAGCTTCTTGCGGAACTCAAGAAGTGAGGAGGAGACTCTGATGTGTTGAGGGAGGTCGTTCCATGTCTTGGGTGCGATGTAGGAGAATGAGCGACCTCCAGTTTTGCTTTTACAGATACGGGGAGTGTGTGCGAATGAGAATGAGGCAGAGCATAGGTGTCTAGTGGGATGGTGAAAGTGTATGTGGCTATTTAGTTATTCTGGTCCTGGGTTGTGTAGGGCTTTGTATGTGTGCGTGAGAAGTTTGAATTGGCTGAACTTGTGAATGGGGAGCCATTGAAGCTTCCTGAGGTGTGGTGTGTTGTGGGTGCAGCGTGGGAGGTCGAGTATAAGTCTTGCGGCTGCATTTTGGATGGTCTGGAGTCTGAGTAGGAGTTCTTTGGAGATATAAATATCAGTATTTGCTTCTCTGGGTTGGAAAGTGTCTCTTACAAAAATACATGAAGGTTCAACAGATTTCACTGCTACAGAAAATAGCAGGTTGAACCTCGACACACTTGCTAAATTGTCTGCTTCAATATATCACATTTTGAGGCAAGGCTTGACTGGGATGTCAAGTGTGGTGCATAGGGTCCCAGTGCAAAGAAGGAAAATGGACACCCCCATATGCATGCGTCGAGTGGTAAAAATCAGGTATAATTAGGGTACCTTGTCCCCTCACATCCCTGGGTCCTGGTTCTACTGCACCTGCTGCACCAATGATAGCTATGTCCCTGGAAGTGAATGCAGCCAACCACTTCAGCGACCATGCAGTGCTAGCAAGCCCAATGCTCTGAATGAGTGTTTTGGGGTGAAGGTGCTATGGAGGGTGCCCTCCCATCAAGATATTTTTGGAGGGTTTAAATTAGTCAAAGCTATATTTTACAGCTCACCTTTTAAACTACACCAGAAAGACGAAGGCCTGCACGCAGTTCCGGCGAAAAAAGCTCTGTATTTCGGTACTCCAGGGCCCGTCACAGAAACAATATTTTTCAAAAAAGCAAATCATTTATGGGCCTGTAATAAAATAGTGCGCTGCAGGCAAGCTTGTTTTGGTGGCCAGGAGGCCTGCCTCAAGATGCCAAACGCCACTGTTCTCCAGGCTACGAGGATCTTTCCCTAGGCATAGTCGACCCTGCCCAGGCAAGTACGTGCCACAATGCGTAGATTGCATAGATGGATGCTTGTGCATGCTTACACCATTTGGCTCAACTGACGTAAACTCATTGACTATAACAGGTGTGGAACATGGCAGTGCTTCTCCTTTACTGTGCAACAGATATTTCACCATTCAAAGGATGACAATAGTTTTTAGAAACATATTATTTATAGTGTTTCATCAAAGGAAGAAATGCAGGCCAACTATATCCTACGAGTCTTACAGCAGCATGCAAAATGGGCAAGCAATAGGGGTCCTAGGCTGCCCATATCTTTTATTTTGAAAATGTAGGTACAAACACAAAAAGGCAGGACCATAATGCAGATAGCAATGAGCGATGTAGGTGAGTAGACCGTTTTTTTAAAAATAGCTGAAGAAAGATAGGGACATATTGGAACACATAGTTTCAGTTTTATCTTGTCTTTCTAAGAGGCCTGTATACAGAGCACCTGCACCAGGAATCACCTCCATCACACATAACATGAAAGAAAGGTACACTATTATGAACCATCATCATTCATTTCCGGGGCTATCTTCCCAGGCGAGGAGTGCACATCAGACTCTTTTTCACCCCGGCATGTACACTCTGAAAGGACCCCAAATATCTTGCGGGCGAGATGTAGGAGGTTGCAACGCTGCATATACCTCAACATGCTCATTACAAAAGACTGCATTAGGCAGCCGGTCGGTCACTAGTCTTCAGTACTTAGATCCAAGCTTTAGCAACCTGTCACCTTGCCAGTATAACTAGTAGAGCGATCAACTGCTGCCTGCATTGGGAGTCATCAGCTACAAAGCCCAGCAGCAGTTTGAGAGGAGTACAGGCAGTGCTTAGTTTGAACCGGTGGTTTCCAGTGCTCTGCACCGGCACTTAATTGTGTTGTTACTTTCATATGCAGCATGACTGGGGCAATGTGTGGTGCGAGCTGCAGTGGTCTCCTGACGTTTTGTTTTTTACAAATTAAGCACCGAATACAGGTCAGAAAAGTCCATGCTTTCATTGAGAACAAGTACGAGGTCCGTCCAAGATGCTTGAATTTGGACGGGAGGCAATAAATACCAAGCAAGGTGCATAAAATCCGCCGGGTGAACTGGGCAGCAGGGGCATCTCGAAGCGCAAGTATTGTCCACAAGGTGCAAATGTTTAGGGCCGTAGTCTATTCTGTTGAGGATGCTGAAATGTGGGAGCCTGCGCCTCTGATTAATAGAGGCTGCCCAGCTCAACTTACATATGCATTGCAATGTACAACTATTTTCTTGCAAACTGTGCTTCTCTCCATGCTTCAAACTGGGATTTCCCAGAGGCATGATGCTTCCTAAGGCTTCATTCTACACTATTCATTTGTACCACTTCCCCTTTCAAAGCCGACTGACGTATCCACGTTTTACGTATCAACGTCACTAGAAGCTAAACAACAGACTCATTTCCTGAGGGGAACAGCTCTGTCCGTTGGACAGGACAATGCTTCTGAAGCTAAACCGGCATAGTACGAGCGTAACTAATATGTTACCAATTTCTATTACCAAAAGGTCGAGAAACAAAGCACTTAACTTGTTTTCAGGCAGACAGTAATAGAAACGCGAATCAAAAAAAAACCAACCAAAGGATTAAAATTCCTCCATAAAAGTGCGCAATGATTGGCCTTCAGAATGATGTAATCGAAATCTAGGTTGACATGTCCCGGAGCTCAAGTGGCAGGCAGAAGAAGAGAAATATTTTCCATAAGGATATAAAAGGAAATACTAAATGAGTTCTACTCTCTGCCTACACCATTACCAGCGAGCCCTCAGCTTTGTACGAGAAGCAATTAAATATGGTTTTCCAGGCGTCCTAATTAAATTGCTTTCTACCCTAAACTACCACCGGCAATCACAAGCCACAAAGCGAGCCTTGTTCGTTCTTGGCAAGGCAAGGCCTGGAGCCTCAAGCCCCGCCTGCGAGGCCTGCTGAATGCGGAACATGGTCCCGCTCACAGGCACCCGGTTTGTGGTTTGTATGGCTGCGGGTGTCCATTCGGGCAAAAAGCAGCATTTTACATGCATTGAGAAACGCATTAAGGGCTCCTCGTCACAATATACGGCCTCATTATTTCGTTTATATTTTCTTGTCATTGAATTTACTTCTTTACTAAAGTCACCAAACAAAATCAATTAAAAGCAAGACATCAAATGCATCAGTAGTTTCTTTGAATTGCCTGGAGGTGATTGTTGCGTCATTTCCTACATTCTATTTATTGTTTCATTTAATTTTGGTTTATTTCACTTCATTTCTTTCAGCATTTTTGGAAAATATGTGGGCTGGTGGCTAGAGCTGCTGTCTTGTTACTTACCGGTAATCTTCATTACCCAGATTAGGGTCCTCCTCGTCCCAGTCCTTACAGAGTGAGGCAGTCCTGCCTCTAACCAGCCAATCAAAACGCTTAACATTGAGATGCCAAAGGTCACATAAACCCCTCCCACCCACCACCATGCCTGTTATCAACAAGTCCCAGACACAAACACAGCGGGAGGGAGGGAAGAGGACTGGGACGAGGAGGACCCTAATCGGGGTAATGAAGATTACCGGTAAGTAACAAGACATTACCCCCTCATGGGTCCTTCTCGTTACAGAGTGAGGAACTCACAAGCAGAGAACCAGGAATAAAAAACGCAGGACACCAGGGATCCATGCAAAAAGTACAACATTTTAATCAAACAAGTGGTTAATGAACAGCAGCGTTCAAAACGCCAACAGCAAAACTGCTAACAGAGGCATGTAAAACATCAAGGCGATAATGCCGAACAAACATGTGATGGGACTGCCAAGTGGCCGCCCTACAAATCTCCTGGATCGAGACTCCCGCCGCCTCAGCCCAGGAAGCGGACACAGAACGTGTCGAACGACCCTGCACCTGAGACGGAGGAGGCAGACCCACAGACTCATAGGACTGGCAGAACGCCAAACGCACTCATCGACTGATCGTAGAAGTAGAAACTTTCTTCCCTTTAGCCACACCCCCACAGGAGACAAACAGGGCAGGAGAAAGCCGAAACCCCAGCAAATGCTGGAGGTAAATTTGAAGAGCCCTGCGAACATCCAAAGAAGAAGGAACAACGGAATCCCCCTCCATAGGCAAATCAGGAAGGATCACCTCCTGCTGCAAATGGAACTTGGAGATAACCCTAGGCAGAAAAGCTGGGTCAAGCCGTAAAACTACCCTATCCGGCAGGAACTGCAAATAAGGGAAGGAAACAAGCAAGGCACCCAACTCACGCAACCACCGAGTAGAGGTGATGGCCAACAAAAAGGCCACTTTAGCGAACAACCACAACAAGTTCACCTCCAAAAGGGCTCAAAAGGGTGCAACTGCAGACCCCGCAAAACAGTAGGCAAATCCCAAGAAGGCACAATCACAGGAGAGACCGGACGACGAAGCTGAAAGCTCTGAAGAAGCAGACTCACCAAAGGAGCAACACCCTCCAAGGAAGCCCCCGGACCCAGACAAGCACGAACCGCAGCACATTGAGCAGACAACGTGGAAAGGGAAAGGCCCTTCAAAAAACCATCCCGGAGATAGTCAAGAACAGAAGCAGGATCCCCAAGCACAGGATCCACACCATGCGAAGAGCACCAAGAGACAAAATAGCCCCAATGACGACCATAGCACTTAAGGGTCGAAGGCCGTCGCGACAGCTGGATGTCAAGGGCCACCACAGAAGAACAGCCCAAAGACTCCAACGTCAACCGTTCAAGAGCCAGGCCATCAGATGCAAGCGACGAAGACTGGGCAGAGACAGGAGTGGAAATTGAAGCAGAGCCGGGACCAAAGGAAGGCGGACAAACCTGCCCCTGCCAGCTGCATCACGAGTGGAAACCAAAGGCGGCGAGGCCAAAAAGGAGCAATCAACAGCACAGACACTCTCTCCCCCCGAATCTTCTGCAGCACCCTCGGGAGGAGGGGAATAGGAGGGAAGGCATACAGAAGGCCCGAAGGCCAGGGAATCGAAAGAGCATCCACCGCCCAAGCCTGAGGACACACTATCTCCGAACAAAACCGGAGGAGAAGAGCGTTGTGAGGGGAGGCAAAGAGATCGATCCAGGGAGTCCTGAACCGAAGACAAAGGTCCCGGAACAAAGGAACAGAGAGATGGTACAGAACAGATGATGGAAGGTTGCGGCTCAAAGCGTCCGCATGAAAGTTCAGATACCCCTGAATGTAAACAGCCCTCAATGCCAACAGATGAGATTCCGCCCAGGCACAGATCATGGAAGCCAGCAGATTCAGAGATGTGCACCTGGTCCCCCCCCTGGCGGTTCAAATAACAACGAGCCACCTGATTGTCGGTACGAACCAACAGATTCTCCCCGTGGAGAGGAACCTGAAAGAACCGCACAGCCTCCCAGATGGCTGCCAACTCTCACCAGTTCGAGGAACGGGCGCTGTCCCCCTGAGACCACTGACCCTTGGCCTCCAAGGTCCCCAACGTTTCTCCCCAACCCCAAAGACTGGCGTCCGTAGTCAACAAGAGGGGAGGAGGAAGCTGAAAGCGCACCCCTTTCTCCAGATTGGGAGTGCAAAGCCACCAGTCCAAGTCCCGAACCAACGCAGGAGAGAGAGGAACAAGAGTCTCGTAGTCCACCCGGGAGGGGTCCCACCGAGCCAACAGATGAGTCACCAAGGGCTTGAGATGCAGGCGAGCCCAAGGAACCACTGCAGTGGTGGCAGCCATCAACCCCTGGACCCGCAACCAAACTCGAACCGGAGCAGAGGGGCAACTCAACAGATCCCGCAACAGAGTCTGCAGGGAAAGGATCCGAACAGGAGGGAGAAACACTGCCCCCAGAGCAGTGTCGAACACACCCCCAATGAACTGAAGTCTCTGAAAAGGAACCAGATGAGACTTGGCCAGATTCAACTTGAACCCCAGATCCTGGAACAAGGCCAACGTAGCTTCCACCGCCAGAAGAGCCTTAGGAAAGGAGGAAGCAGAGATCAGACAATCATCAATGTAGGGAAACATGGAGAAACCCCGATGTTGCAAAACCCCCACAGCAGGAGCCAATACCTTGGTAAAAGTGTTGGGAGCAGTGGAGAGGCCGAAAGGCAAAACCTGAAACTGGAAATGCATCCCGTGCACCGCTAACCTCAGGAATCGCTGACGAGCTGGATGGACCGGAACGTGAAAATAGGCGTCTTCCAAGTCCAGAGAAGCCAAAAAATCGCCCTCCTGGATGAGGGGAATGACGGACTGCAAGGTGGCCATCCGAATATGATCCAACTGCACCAACTTGTTCAAAGCCCGGAGATTCAGAATCGGGCGAAAGGAACCGTCTGGCTTTGGGACCAGAAACAGATGGAAATAGAACCCCAGGCCCTTCTCCTCCACCGGAACTGGCACAATAGCCCCTTTTGACAACAATATGGCGACGCCGGACAACATGGCAGACCGTCTCACGGGGTCTCTTGACAACGGGGTAACCTGAAAGAAGTCCAGAGGGGGAGGACCCCATAAGGGAATCTGGTAACCCATCCTGATGACAGACAAGACCCACTGGTCAGAAATCAGAACAGACCAACGGGCCAGAAATAACTGGAGCTGAGCCCCCACCATGGAATAGTCACTTTTGTCCAGCACCGGGGGGATGCTGCTGTTGTTGTTGTTGAGGCCGGGACTTATAATGGAACGCAGCCCCCCGACCACGGGCCCGACCACGAAAGGGTTGAGAAGACAAAACCCCCTGAAACCTCTGTTTATGGAAAAAGGATTTCTTCTTTGGCACAGGCTGAAAAGGTTTCAATATTTTCTTCTCCTCCGCAGACCGCTGCACCATCGTGTTTAAATTGTCCCCAAAGAGACGGGGACTCTCAAAAGGCAGCTTATGGACGAAAGCCTCCTGAGCAGCATCAAGACACCAAGGCTTGGTCCAGAGAGATCTCCTACCGTCCACTGCTGCCCCGGCAGCCGAGGAGAAGGCCCACAAAGAATCAAAAGTCACATCAGAAAGGAATTGCGCCAAGACCTCCATCTGTGCCAAGACAGGAGTAAGGTCCCCCTGATCCTGTAAACAGTCAAACAACTTCTCAAAATCCTTGAGAAGGACCTGCGAAGCACTCACCCCAAAATGTGAAGCAGCATAAGAACGCTTGAGAGCAGATTCCACCTTCCGCTCCACCGGGTCCGCCAAGGAAGCCTCCTCCGAAGACAAAAAGGAAGACAAAGAAGAAGCCATGGAGGACAAAAGAGAATTGACTTTAGGAACCGGAGGATACTGGGTGTCAAAATCCGCCAGGCGATACCTCTTCCCCAGAAAGCGAGGAATACCCTGCTTATCAACTTCAAGCCATTCCTTAGTCAGAACATCCGTCAGGACAGCATGAAAGGGCAGGTCATCCACCACAGAGGAACTATACTGGGAGTAAAACCCCTCATCAGATAATGATTTAGGGACAAAACCCAGCACTTCCCGAATATGGACCAGCATGTCCGAGAAAACCTTGCCCTGAACGTACTTCCCTTTAGGGGAATTGTCCATGTCCTCATCATCATCTTTAGACTTTTTTGCCGCAGGCTCCAGCAGCGCAGACTGGACAGCAGAATTAATCAACTCCTGCAAATCAGCCCTAGAAATCTGCAAAACGTCATCCTCCTGCAGCTCCTGGACATTATGCTGCTTGGACAAGGATTTCGCAGGCACCGGAGAGTCGAAAAGCACTCACGGCACCGCAAACACATCCCACCGAAACCGGAACCGGCAACATGAGACACGGAGCACCAGCGTTCCGACCGCCGTCGGACAGCAAGAAAAAACAGGCATGGCGGTGGGTGGGAGGGGTTTATGTGACCTTTGGCATTTCAATGTTAAGCGTTTTGATTGGCTGGTTGGAGGCAGGACTGCCTCACTCTAAGGACTGGGACGAGGAGGACCCATGAGGGGGTAATGACCTTTTCACATAGGGAACCAGGTTCAAATCCCAGCTTCCTTTTAACATCCTGTGATTGTGGGCAAATCACTTAATCTCCCTGTGCCTACAAATGAGAAAAAAAAATGTGAAACTAATGTGGTTCTATCGCACAGAGCTCCGATACCCCTCGGACAAGTGGACGCTACAAAAAAATGAAAAAAGTGTAATGTTCTTGAAGCCTACAGCCCAATGCTGGCAAGAATCACCCTCCAACATTAAATCTTAAGACTCTTCAAGTGTGAGAATGTTCAGAATTGCCTGCTAAAAACAAAAACGGTGGTCACGAGCTCCCTCAGTCATTCTAATCATTGCTTTAAGTGTGATGAAAAAAAGGGAGGGAGGTTTTTAAAAGGGGAGTGGCCTGTGTAATTAAAGGCATGGCTTAAACAAAAAACCAAATTTTTGTGATTCCCATAATGAGCCCCTGATGGCTATTTTGGTAACTCTGAGCTTTCGATTATTGCCTCCAGATTTATAACACAAAAACTAAAACCAGCCAGGACTATTGGCTTTGTCAATGATTGCTAATGAGGTTGTTGTAAATAATCTTGAAAATGTTTCAATTTTAAAGTTGTGAGACTATGAGTTAAACATTACCGAGGACTGTGGAAGGTGCAGTGGTCTTCAGAGTGTCTCGCTTATTCCTCTGTGTTAGACATGCAATCCCATTTCTCCCACATCTCTGCCACTCTTTCCTCTGCATCACCCTCTTTTCAATTTCTTCTGAAGGCATTTCTTCCCATCTCCTTCGCGCGACTACCACAAAAACACACAATGCTCTTACTCAACTGTAAGCAATATTTTTCCAACCGTGTACATCCTTCACACAAATTTGCACAGAATCACAATTGCATCTGGAATAGGTGACTATTGCTCTGTGTGCTCTGCTGAGAGGCCAAGGATTGGATGACCATGTATTCTGAACACCTTTCTGACCCACTGACAGGAACTGTGAGACACTCGCACTGCCTTCAGCCTCAACTCCAGAGGCCGGTTATAAACACCTGGGGTTGACACAGTTAAAAGTATGCACTATATGTAATATGCTACACGAATTTTTTTGCAGAAACACGTTTCAAAATAGCTAACACTTTTCTGGGAATGCAAGTTTAAGTAAAACATGAAATATAAACAGGAATTAAATTGCTGACATGGATTACTTGAACCTTTTTTACATTCATTTTTCAGATATTAATCGCAGTTTTTTCCCTGAAAGGTAAGGACATGAATATAGGGCCCGATGGAGACCCCTTTCAATGTCTGTTTTTAATTACTACTGAATCTGAGACCCGGCCCATGCCATCTTTATGTGTAGAAAGGCGGTGGCTTGGGAGATGTTAAAGTTATTCAACTTACATCACTCACTTTTATTGGCCTCATTGTAAATGATGAAATCGGGTTCAAACGGTTTCAAATTAAGAGTGGCGTGCACATTTTGCACCGTCCCTATGTTTTTGGCCAAGCAAATTCTGCCACATTGAGCAAATTAAGGGTTCACAGTGGTCAGTTATTGTGAGCACTGCATGTGTTCTCACTGGTCAGTCAGTGTCTACAGTATAGGTGCGCTCATCGGTAGGTCAGTGTACGCAGTGTGTTCTCACTGGTCAGCCAGTGTGAGCAGTGTACATGTTCTCACCAGTCAGTCAGTGTGAGCAGTGCATGTGTTCTCACTGGTCATTGTAAACACTGTGTATGCTCTCGATGGTCATAGCTGGCAGGGTAGGATCTCACTGGTCATTGTAAATACTGTCTGCTCTCTCTGGCCATAGCTAGCAGTCTGGGTGATCTCACTGATCAATCGAAGAAACAAAAGGGGATTTCAATTTTTTTATGGCAACCCAAGGAAAGTGTGAGAGGTCCCAAGTATGATGTAGTTCTGCTACATTCCCCCACCCAAGACATTTTATTAGTTTTCTTTCAAAATATTACAGTGTACAAATAACCAACAACTATTTTGACATAATTTTCTCCCTTATCTACGCCCAGCTGGCAAGGGGAGAGGATGTGGCCTAACGGCTAGAGCGGTCACCCTCGAATCCTGAGAGTCTGGTGAAATCACATAATCTCCCCGTGCCTAACAAAATGAATGCGTCTATCTGTAACATAACTGGTGCTCATGTAAAGCGCTCTGATATTTTCGGGTCAAGCTCGTGCTATATAAAACTCCCCCCCCAAAAAAGAACAAGCCTACCAGTATGTAATTATAATTCATCACACATCGTGACATTTGTTGTCTGATTATCATCATGTATTACGCCCCTTTTTGTATGTTGCCAGGGATCCCAATATAGTAAGTGCCCAGAGTGTTCTGGGGTAGGAAAGAATTGTTGATCGAGACTCCGGGTAGTCTATCAGACGTTTCCATGTCCGTCGTGGTGCAAGTGCATGGTAAGCATCTCCATTGCTAGTGTTGACCATAGCCTTCTTGACTATGCCATCAAAGTTGGTGGTGATGTTATTTTCCTTTTCCGTGCAATCAATACCAGTGCACAAGCGCTGTTCTATAAGCCATCCATCTTCTCTAGACCTAGTATTATGGTTGCTGGGTCTCCCGATATTGGATATCATACTACTACCCTAATGTGACTTAGGATTTCTTTCCAGTTTGTAGCCAGCACTGGGCAGCTCCACCATATTCCCTCCAGCAATGCATATCTACTGCTCGGAACATCTTGCGTAATCTATGTCGCCTTCTGTACCAGTCATACATAAGCTTATACATTGTGTCTCTATTTTGTACACTTTAGTTACTTACTTCGAGTTACTTTAGGAATGCTGCATCATAGTCTCTGCCATTGGTCTCAGTAGAATTCTCTTTCCAGTGCTTCTCCCAGGTTTTCTTGTCTGTCCATTGTGGGGGTGTTTCGGCTAGTGTAAGCATTCTTGGGATATTGTAGACTAAACCTCTTATGGATTTGTAAGTGATGAAAAGTTTTTGAAGTTCTATTAAGTCTCTCTTCCTTGCTTTTATTAATACGTCTGTGGAGAGTCACTGTTCTAATTATTTGTAATGTAGTGTCTGATTCGCTTTTATATGGAAGCTTTTTTTACATTCTTCAAAAGTTTTAATGTTGCCTTGGTAGAACATGTTACTCACTATCTGGTAGTTTCCCTCCTCCCAGTGTTTGAATGTCTTTCCTTTTCTTGATGATTCGAAATCTGGATTTCAATGGATTTGGGTGCTGAAGAGGAAGTTCTTTGAACTTCCATCCATCCCATGTTTTGACTAGTGTGTGTCATCTCTGATACATATGCTACTGTTGGTCTATTGCTACATAGGCAAACAGAGCAAGTCTCTTAATGGGCGTCCCATTAGTGCCCTGTACATATGGGTCCATATAGTTCCGGATACTCTCAATGATCGCCAATACTCCATTCTCAACTGTGCAGCTTCGTAGTATACCTCAAAGTCCTAGAGGCCTTGGCCGCCTTCTATGTTATTGCATCTCATGGTAGCGCTCGCTATTCTAGGTTCTTTGCCCCCCGCCCCCCAATAAATGCCTCCCCAACTTTTTGTAGTACTTGCATATCTCATTTACTATGAGGTTAGGTAGTGCCTGGAATGTATGTACGTTGTGCTGGGTACTAGGTTCATTGCATGACCCACTCTGTACAGGATCTGGACGCCACTTAAGAATTAGGTGCAACAAGCCATGAAGCATTCACAGTCATGCAATCACTTCTACTTTAAGGTATCAATTGTCCATGAACTAATGTATCCCTACACCCATCAGTTCATTCTTCAGTTTTAACAGACATCCGTTCTGTCACAAATGAATCCATCTATCCAGACATTCATCGCTCCATCTATTCATTTTCTTTCCATCTTCGGCTGCAAGAATGAGATGGTGACCAAATTTGAATATACTCATGGATTCAATAATTCTGGATGGAAAATATTCATATTGAAACATACTACTAAACATTTACATTGGAAGAAGAAATTCGGTGTAGCAAGGATTATTTTTTGGCACAGTCCCTTAGTCGTGTGTGCAACAATTCTGTACACCAGGCTGGTATACAGCATCTTTCACGGGTTGTTATATATGTCATCATGTTCACTCCTTGAAACATGTCTGGCCCTGTGAATCAAAGGCCCTGTGCAGCACTGTTCGCTATGTCTGACCCAGGCCCTTCTCAATTTCCCCTCTTCAGTCTGAGCTTGGATTTCGAACAGCCCCCAATGGCTTTCAATGCTACGCAAAGTACAATCCCTCTCTCTAGTCTTTTGCAAGCAAAAACTTTCTGATTATATTTATCTTATGCATTTTTCAAAACAAAAGAACAGTGAAGACAGATTAGATATAAAGCAGCTCAGACCTTGAAAGGACACCGAAACATCCCAAATATTGGTGCTGTCACACGCATCCTCAAAAGAGAAATGTCATAGCTACATGTTGTGGACATCAGAAAGCACATGCCATTTCTGAGATGTGTAATAAACTCAGTATCCAGTAAAAACATCATATTTTACTGGACTCTCACTGCAAGTGCATCCACTGTCTCAGGGTTCAGAACCAGTTTAGGGTGGTCCTCCTTTCCAAATGTCTTTTCCAGGCCGCTCTACCAGGCTTTGTGTAGAGTGATGCTCCTCACAGCAGGGTAGTCTCCAACCTGGAGCACCCACAACAGAGGCACAAACAGGTGGCAGATGTGATCAAAGAAGACAAAATACTGCGCCTCGCTTAAAGTCCCCCTCCACCTTGAACAATAGAATCTGCAACCCCACCATCACCCCTACCATCTACCAAGGTCAGTGCTTTAGGAAGTCTGACTAACAGCCCCTTGCTAACAAAGTCTTCACTGAATTTCTAAAGAGAGCCTAGTCACCATCCTCCTCATCTCAGGGTCTAGAGCTCTACCCTCCAGCCACAGAAATACAGGCAATACACTTCCATTGTCTGGTGTGGGTGTCCTCACCCTCCATCCTGTGTGATTCCAAACCAAACACATACAACTGGATCTAACTTTGCTTTTTGTAATTAAAACCAAGAGCCAAACTGGAGTATGAGCATCAGAAGACATCCGCTCCACCATTTTTAATGTTTGCATTCCTTATCCATAGATTTTCTTACAATGTCCGTATCTCCTTCTGCAGGCCTCCTCTCTCAGAGCACAATCTACTATGTCGCATGCATGTTGCCTTAATCTCTATTATTGTATTTCTGGAAACTGTCCACAACGCATTTACTACATCACAACGAGTCATACTCCTGCAACTTAACAATTCATTATCTCTTCTAGCTCACCTATTAATCCCACCAACCATCTGCATGAGCTGAGATACCTCCCCCACCACCTAATAATCACAACTAAGTTGTATTCATTTAATTCATCCACAAAGAAACTGGAGTGAATGCATGGAATGGCTTGTTTGAGCACACACACAAGGCTAATCCCAATAGCCATTATAGCCGGTAACACTTGACTCGGCACTAATCTTGGGCTCCGGAGCAAAGTGCTGCTCGGCGTAGAGAACTTCAACGTCTCCTCAGGGGTAGTACGCGCTACATAAATGCAACTACAGTTATAATTGCAGTCTCTTGTCAGACCCAGTATCAGAAGGGAAGCCCTTGATCAGCAAAACAAGACTATCACCTTTGGGGAGTGCTAAGAGGAGTATCCACTCTTCCAAAACTGCTCTGTAACATAGTCTGAGAAAAAATAATGAATGGCCACTTCAAAAAGCACTGGCCTAGAGATTTTCCTAAATTGAGTAACGAAATATCTTAAAGTGTACATTAAGTTTGGATATCAGATGCCCATCTAGAGGCGGCCAGGAGATAGATGGAATACCTCCACTTACCGAGTCACAAGTTCTCTGCTAAGCGAAGAGGTTTGGGATTTGTATAGTGAAAATATTTCTGTTAATGCATAGACAAGCATAGGATGGAGGATACATGTCACAAAGCAATTGGGGTTGAGTACAAGGGACTCAGGACAATGGAACTACCACCCAGGGTAGACGGGGGAAGGTTCAGGAAGCAGAAAAGAGGAGCACTGAAACCTTGGTTGTAGAGGTGAATGCTGCAAATGGGTCTAGAAGTGAGTTTAGGAGAGGGTTACTGCATTTGAACCAACATCTGGAGATCATTGGGTACCTTCGCACTTCCCAAAAGCACCACACAAATTTTAGGTTCCCATCATAAAATATTTCAAAGGTTTGTATCCACTTGTTATCAATAACACAATTCTATAAAAAGTATGTATGTATGTGGTATTATCAGAACACTGTACAAGGCTAAAAGCAAAGGCACAATGTGTGATAGGAGGGGTTGCCTGTTTGTAGATTGTTACTTTCCCCTGATGTAGTGTGTCATAGTTAATGAGGTGAGTCTGCTGCATGTTCCTACACTGGAGCAGGGTGGGACAATCCTGATGATTTGGGAACATCACTCCCCAATATTGGGTACATAGCTAAACAAGCATTGGGAAGGCCAATAGGTCTCAGCAATGCCCAAGTTATTGACCGTGTCAATGTGAATGTCTTTTAGCCATGTTGTCTAGCAGCACATCTGCTGTTCAGCATGGCTGAAAGTCTCTGAAAGTCCAGAATCACAGTATGTTGAGCTGATGCCGAGTCTCTTCGCCCCCCATGTTGAGTTTATTGCCCTTCCCCTCCTTACACAAAAAAGTGCTATGACGTGGCCTGCGCTGGCCGCATCATAAGGCTTTTTTCAGTGACTTTCAGACAGGCTGAACATCAGATGTGCTGCTAGACAACATGGCTAAAAGACATTCACATTGACAAGACCAATAGCTTGGGCATTGCCAAGATCTATTGTTCGGTGTTGACAGGGTCTTGCTTAATAAATGTGGAAGTGATAGTGAGAAACACTTGAGGAGCTTTGAAGTGAAGTGAGGATGTGGCGTAACGGCCAGAGTTGTGGACAGGGGAACCAGGTTCGAATCTCGGGGTCAGCTGAACAATTAGTGATTCTGGGCAAATCCCCCTGTTTACAACAACGAATGTATCATTGTGTAATGTAACTGGTGACCACTTAAAGCGCTCCAATACCATTGACTGGTGCTAGCACCATGGCAAGATGGAGGACGGAACAAGCGCTCCAATACCATCGAATCATGCAGTAAAAAAAGCAGCATCGACAAGGGAGGTAGTTGGGGAACGGGTCAAGCAGGGAAACAGGAGGTGATGGGCAAGCAACGACGGGAAAAAATACCTTACTTGAAGCAGGATCAGCGACAAAAATGAATGTGTCAAGGTGTAATGTAACTGGTGAGCACCTAAAGCGCTCCAATATCATTGGCTTGTGTTCTTGCCATTACCAAGACAGACGATGAAGCGAGCAGTCTAATACCATCAAATTGTGAAAAATAAAATAAATGCTGTTCGTGTTTTAACAGTTTTTTTAAGAAATGCATTTGTTTATGTACACATGCAAGTATTTTAGTGGTATGTGTGTATATGTCCAAGGGAGAAGGACTGAAAACACAAGTACTCCTATGGAGTGCTTGAAAACAAAGAAAAAATAGCCCCACAAACCGGGAGCAGTGTAAGGAAACATGTACTTGGTCCAAGCCCTATGGGAGGGCCAAACACAAGAAGAGGGCATGACGCCCGCATGCCATGACAAATGACATCAAAGAAAATGAGAGCGATGCTGAAGTTTACCAATGGTAGGTGATGGGGAGCCGTTAAGGCGACAGATAGAACACAACACGTCTCTTTGAAACCTAAAGAGGCTTTCTGTTTTGTTTTTTTACTTTTTAAAAAACTTTTTGTCTCCAGTCTGATTGTGATGTGGCTCTGTTGTGCCTAGAGCCACCAGGCTGGCTAAGGGAACCAGTGGAGTTCCATCATGGCAAGGTGAAGTGGTCATGTTTCTTCAGACCTGTACATGGGTGTGCTTCAGCATGAAGGATGCCCTGAAGGGGGTTCAGTGTGGAGCCTGTGTAGCAGGGCAATGCCATTATCTAAATGCAAAGTATGGAGGTTTAAGCAGCAGTTCTGAAGTTGCTTTCTTTGAGGACTAGTTTCACTTTCTTCAATATAGAGAGCTAGTACCAGGGTCTCTGTTTTTTTGTGATGGGTTCCTTTAAGGTGAGATCGGTGCCCATAGTTAATTCAAGTCGCTTGGCAAATAGCAAAAGTTCAGGTTTGAATCTGTCCAAGTTCATGTTGGTGAGCCAGGTTTGGACTAGTTGTTGCTTGTTGTTTTTGGCAAACATCAGGAATTCCATCTTGGTGAGGTTAAGCTTCAGGTGGATGTTGGACATTCAGTTGTGTATGAGGTGCATGCACTTTTCAAGGCGTTGGGTGTCTGGAGCAGAGGAGACTTCCAAATATAGTGATAAAGGAATCTTTTACAATTAATTTATTATAAGTACCATTATATTAATTTGTTTGATTTATTCAAATTAAAAAATGTATATAGCTGTTACAGCTGTCCCATGACTGCTTCGTGTTAAACCAATATAGAGGTTTGCCTTCTAGTGTTGGCAAAGACACTGTACAAACACTGAAATAACCAGGTAAACTCTGCTGTTTACTCAGCAAAACAGGAGGAAAACCTTTTCAAACACAAAAAGATATCTACTTTTATATAATAGCATATAACAGATCAACATTGCTGTCAACACTGTGCCTGTAACCATCAGGTGAAAACTGGCATTTGTGTGACCGCGCAGACTCTCTAAAGCAAACTTTATTCCACTCACTAATATCGAACACTCAACTGTGGGTACCAAAAGTCAGTATGTTGATGATGCCACGCTACATGTTCAAATCTCAGATGATCTAAAAATCGGAGGCCGCTCTTGGACTGACTCAGGAATGCACAGCTATGGATATGGTGTATAGTTCTGAGCCTTATTGTGTATAAAAATGGAGTTCCTTCTTCTGAGGAGTGGTGTGCTGTCCCTAATACGGAATTGATTGGCCCGCTCCACTGGGTTAGTAATCCAGTTGCTGTTTCACCCGATGAGCAATCTAGGAGTAACCTTCAACAATGAGCTGTTGCTCGTTACACACAAACAGCATGGCTGGATGGGTTCATCCTGGTTCACAGTGTCGTCATCTCCGACACCAAGTACTATAATGGCGTCTTTGGAGGTCTCCTATCTAAAAGAGTGAGCAAACCCTAAAGGGTGTAGAATTATGAGGCCTGATATACTTTGGGGCTGACAGTGATGGACCCGTTGCCCCTAAATGCTTCCAGAGAAGCAGTCAACTTTAAAACCCTTGGTCTTCTCCATAAAGCTCTGTATACTTTATGTCCGCCAAAGCTGTCCCTCCTGTGTAATCAGCCGTACTACCTAACCTAACTTAGATGCCCTGTTAATAAACAGCTCTCCTTTAGTGGGATACAGGTATTTGGTAGAAGGTTGCTTCTCCCCTATCTTACAGAAGTCAATCCTTTTTACCCTATGCCTTGAAGCTGAGTTTGGCAAGTTTTGGAACAGACTGAGTCTGATACCCTAACCCTTTGGCAAGGTTATAGGTTACTAGTTACTTATGTATGTATATGAGTTTCCCAGCTGTCCCGTCAGCCAGCAGAATAGCAAGAGTGTCACAGGTCGTCAAGTAGTGGAAAATGGGTCTCCACGCCCTCTGATTACGTAGTGGAACTTCCACTACGTAATCAGAGGGTGTGGTTGTCTTCCACTGTGGAAGGCAACCATAACTGGGTAACAGAAGGCCCCTCGCACCATTGCCCACCCCCAGTGCCACTGTACCTGCAGCACTGAGAGGTATGCAGGCCTCTGCACCATTGCCCACCCCCAGTGCCACTGTACCTGCAGCACTGAGAGGTATGCAGGCCTCTGCACCATTGCCCACCCCCAGTGCCACTGTACCTGCAGCACTGAGAGGTATGCAGGCCTCTGCACCATTGCCCACCCCCAGTGCCACTGTACCTGCAGCACTGAGAGGTATGCAGGACTCTGCTGTCTGCAACCCCCTGGTCGAGTCCCTTGCGCGAGCAAGCGCTCTGAAGCCACCATACGGGTGTGTCTGTGCAGCTTGCTACGCAAATACAGCAAATAAAATGCAAGCACAGCTATTTGCAGACGCTTTTTTTAATGCAGTGACCACAGTTCATGCGGAATATTTTGGAGTTCATGGCTGGAACTAGCTGAGAATGTGTCAAAGTTTAATTGATGACGTCAATTGGGATGCGGATTACTAACTCTGACAGGAAATAATCGCCGAATAAAAACTCGCAGAATGACGTCACAGCCCCGGGCAGCCTTCCAAGTGAATGGACGGTCTGGCAGAAGGAAGCCTACTATCCCAGTAAACCTGAAGGCAAGGAACGCCCCGGACCATTAGAGTCTGGCAACATTTGCTCAGCAACCGCCGAGCCCTGCCCGCAGGAGGACGCACACTCCAGATAAAATGGAACTTTGCATACCATTTGTCAGGGACAGAGGCAAACGCTGTCCAAGCCGGGCCCATATGGAGCGCGCCTGTTTACGCAGCGAGCTAACACAGGATGCCAGAGTGTTCAATGAACCCCTGCTGCGGCTATTAAGTAAATATTTAAACGTCCAGCAGGTCTGCAAAGCCATGAACAATATCCATCTTCCTACCATTAGCGCGCTCACCTTTATTTAACCAGGGAACTCCCAGCGGTTACACATTAACAAAGGCCTCCTCCCTGCGGCTGAAATGGCGGCCCGAGCAAATATCAGAAAGATTTACACTTCAGCATCCCCTAATGGCGTCTGACAGATCGCAGACTCGAACCACATCCTCTGGAATTTAAAGAGACTACGTGTACAAACTCGGCACGAGCACAGGGCAGCAGCAGGGTTCTCATGCGCGAGACATTCCGTCAGGTGACTTAAAGGCGTACATAACCTGGGTATAAAAAGGTGCTGTCTTAATACGGCAGGGTCTTATTGCTTGCTTCAGAGTGGGGGGGTGCCATCAATGTTACAACATTCAGAGGGATTATGAAACATCCAAGCATGAGACAAAGAACAAGTGTAACAAATGAACCACGCCCATTCCGCAATAGTAGTAAGGGTGTAGTATGCAGCCGGAAGTGCATTTTGGAGAAAGCATGTTGCTAAAGCATGGGGTGGTAGCACATTTTCATTTAAAGGCAGCACATTTTCCATTGAAATGGGCCCTAGGTTTTCACAAACATGCGGTTGTACTAATAAAACTATAGAGTGCTCAAAAGATAATTTGTGGAAATTGGATTTCAGCAAATATTTATCATTTGTGTATCACCAAGTAGAGTGTCTTGATGTGTTCCGATCCTATTAAAATCTGTTTCTATCACTCTACAGAATTACAAAAAATGTGCTTCATTTGTACTTTCCTAACTGCTAATATATTTTTGATGAGTTTAGTTCATTAACAGATATTTGAATTTTGTTGCATGTCAAAAAAAATTGGCATCCTACAATCGATCCTTTCATACTCCCTGTACCCCAGCAAGATTATCATTAAATTCAAGCCTCTCAATTTGCAGTCAGAGAAAGAAAAGTAAACACCAGCCTACATGTTTAAAACATAAGGAGCAATTTGTCAGAATACATAGCCTGACATTTGACCTCCATCTTTGATACACAGATAAAAATGCATCTTTATTGCTCATTCGCCTTCTGAGCCTCAGCATGATTATTTTGGGGGTACTGCAGCACCCCCAGCAACCCAACTTCTAGTGCCTAAGTCTACCCCTGCAACATATTACGTGGATGTTTTCTAGATTACAGTGCCCCTTCTGCCATTGTTGCCAAACATCCTTGGCTATATCTTGGATGCCACGAAGCACTATTTGATAGTAGCTTGGCTGCTGGACTAAGAAAGCCTACATATACTCTTGCCATGGCCTGCAACAAGTTGAGTGCCCTCTTCGCTACCAGCCCGGGACCGTCGCTTTCTAGGAGAGTCAACGGTACCAGAAGTCAACTGAGCTGCTCATCCACCAACTGCCCTTCCACTGCCTGGTGCGAGAGATCGTGCAGGACTTCAATACTGACCTGCTTTTCCGGAACTCAGCAGTCATTGTCCTGCAGGAGGCCAGTGAGGTCCATCTGGTTAGGATTCTGAAGGCACCAACCTGTGTATAAGACTTGTGTGCCTTTTTATTGGCCTCTATCAGACAATACCCAACAACACTTCTTATTTATTTAACAATATGTTGTGTTTTCATTCTTTCCATTACATGTCTAAGTATGTGCTTTCTGCAGGTTTACAATGAAGTTTTTGTTGACGGTTATGCGCTTGCCTGCATACTTTTACATAACCAGGGGTAGTGTGATATCCACGTGGATGAGCTTTTGAGAGCCTCACACAGAGGTAGTGCTATACAAATGTTACAATACAATGTGCAACCTGCAAGGCCACATGCAAACAACATTGCAATAGTTTTATTCAGATTGCATGCCCGCTCAAAAAGCCTTTTACTATGTTCGCAATACCCTGCAAGTAAACACTGATCTTGACTTAAGCTTTTCCTCGTACTCTCTCCATACCTAATATCCTCTAGCCTATCTACTCACCGCACAATTTCCATGAACTCACAGTTATGATCATGCTTCACTCCTATTAATTTAATCTTCTGCAAAGAAACTGGAGTGAAGTGTTTCCTTGAGAGCACAAGGTAATCCCAACAACCAGTAACCAACAATAACTAATAACCACTGGATTAAACACCGACATTGTATTCTGGAGTAGTGCTATAGTAGTAAGCACTATTTAAATGCAATCACAATACAATACAACCACAGAAGGATACATGCAGCCCAGGAGCAGGCATTCAAGAGCAGATATTTTTCGCTTACCCTCACAAAGCAGGCCACCACACAGAACAGCTGTGACCAATTAGGAACAGCAGAAGTTGCACCCTTTATTTTCAAAAGTGGATTAAAAACCAGAATTTGTGAACCTTATTCATTTATGGCAATAAACATGGATGACTGACACTTTCATGGTGATGTTTTCCACTCCGATCTCTGCTATATTTTGAAAATGATTCTGAGAAGCTGTTTTGATGCTATTTTTGTACATGTGAGAGCACCACAGCAGAGCATGAATATTTAATAGATGCATCAGGAAATGGATAAAAAGTTATGTAATGTCTATTATCCAGCCATCATTGGGCTAGGAGATACAAAGTGGCATATCAAGTGATGGTATCATAGTCACACATGAATATGATCTCAATACTAGCTGGTGTTACAAAGTAATCAATGTGTACTGTCACTACAGGTGGTCTCCCATG
The DNA here is from genome assembly GCA_963921515.1 of Calotriton arnoldi. Lineage (NCBI taxonomy): Eukaryota > Metazoa > Chordata > Amphibia > Caudata > Salamandridae > Calotriton > Calotriton arnoldi. The sequence goes on from CAWUFW010001977.1 coordinate 338,563, forward strand.
GCAAAATAAAGAAGATATCTCACTGCATCCATGCACGAGTAAACCAAGGTAAAGCACGTCAATTCTTTAACTTACAATTAGGCTGAAAGTCTGCAAAAAACGGTGCAATGTTTATGTTAACCCAAGTATGATCCATGTTACCTAGAACTTTGGAAGAAAGTTTTCACCTTGTATGGTCCTTTAGTACATAGTGTGCTAAGCACTACTACATTTGCACATTTACATCTCAGCCTGATAGCCTGCAAAGTTATATCACATGGTTCCCAAAGACCAAATACCATTCTCTTCCCTGTGTATATGAAATGTGATCATCACTTGCTTAGATGGAGATATAACATCTCATATAATATCTTAGACCATAATGTTAAGAAATCCATTGGTGAACCGGGTGATATGCGGTACAATGAAGGAAACGTGTTCTTCTAGCTAAGTTGTCTCAAATTCTTACACTGGCTTCTTCACAGGACCAAAATGTATGGTCTTGGGCCAATCATTTTATCTCAGTGTGTCATAGTTTCTTATAAGACAAATTAGATGCGAGCTAAATTCCATTTACACACAATCCTGAGTGGAAGTTTAAAGTTAGTTCAGCATCTGTGGGAAGAAGTAATAAGTATGTTTGGTGTCTCAGGACGTCTTGCTCATTGGGTGCTCAATGGCGGTCAACCAATCCTCCACCATGCAGTGAAATCCGGTCACATCCTAAGTGCTGGAGTCACTTATAGACTGCAGACATCCTTATTGGAGTTGCATCCTGGCTGCTTGTCTCCTCTTTCATGCTGCCTTCACACAAAGGAGTGTAGCAGCAGTAGACCCAGCCCCACCAGCTTCATTCGACACAAGATTCAAGCTTCCATATTACTAACATTAGCAAGGATTACTAAGAGTTAAGAAGCAGGTGGTCATAATGATCTAGGCATCCACTGGGCTCAATAATTAGTCTTTTTTAACAATGAATTATCATAGGGGATAATTATAAGTGCCATGAGAATTTAAGATGTTTGGTATCTCCTGTTACCGCGCATACCAGAATTCTCTCAGGGATGGTGACGGGAGGCCAAGGGGAGGGAGACACTTCCTCTTGTCCCAATTGCAAGGAGACCATTCAGAGACACTGCGGGACGCCAATTGTCCAGCATTTTAGCGCCCCCACAGTTTTAACTTCCAACCCACAAGCAATTCTCACACCTTCAGCCCAATAGGAGCTGTAAAAGAGGTGCTTGCGGAGGCTGAGAGGAGGAGCTGCAGCCCAGGAGGAGCCTGCTCAAAGCAGATTCCTGAGCTGTGTCACTTATGTAAATTAGAGGGCCCTCGCACATTCGCTTTTGGCCCGGGGCCCCGCAAATCCTAGGACCGGCCCTGGCCACCGGCACTGATTTTTGGGGACCAGCACTTATTTTTCTGAATCAGACATTTACCCAGAGCAAAAGAGGGAAAACAAACAAAGCAAAAAGATGGAGGAAGAGAAAGACGGAAATCTTAAACAAAGGGAGAAAGCAGGGACATGCAAGAGTCAGATGAAGGGGTAGGGAGTGTCTAGTGGTGGATTAAAGAGCCCTGGGGGGGGGGGGAGGGGAGGGGGGATTCAATACTTGGGCACGCCGACATTTAACTGCACCGGCAGCGGACTTCTGAGCAGAGCTGTCAATTCGGGGCATTCGTAATCTGGGTATTAGGAGAGTGTTAGAGTTCTGCTTTGCCTACCGATCTACGACTCTGTTTCGCTCATACGTAAAAGAAGAAAAAACGTGCCTCCCTCTGGTGCAGAGGACAGCACCGGGCAGCTGGACCGGCCGCTCCGCTCGGTATCACTTTGCATTTCACTGGTTAATGAATTATCCCCCAGTTTGAGATCCCCTCCCCCGTCTGGCTTCAGAACTCTCCGTTTTAATGTCGTTATCCGCCCACTCCTTTCATTATGCAGATGTAATACGGGCCACTTGTTCTGCTACAGTACGTCACCAAGGAAACTACACATCCAACGGAGCAGCAGACAGCCCGAAGGCACAGCACCCACCCGTGGTTGGCAAACACAGCTCGCGTGCTCTAGGCCCGAGGTGCAGAGATCAATCACCTTCACAGAGCAGAGGCACGTGAACGCTCATCCTTCACAAACCCCCGGCACCCAGACAATCCCAAGTCAGCTCAAACACAAGGCTACATGCAAAGCACAACAACCAGCAACAAACCAACCACGAATCAGATGCAGCTTTGCTATTACACAGAGCAGTGATACACAGAACAGAAGGAAATCATCTAAAGTCAGCAGAAGTCTATTGACACAGAGTAAATGCCCTGGGTGGTGTAAAGGAGAGAATGCCAGGTATGTAAAGGGCTTAGAAAGCTAAAGACAAGTTACTTAAAAGCGAAGCTGGCATGGTCGTTCGGTGAGTTGAGCGTTCACTGCTTCTCTGTAGAGCAGGCTCTCTCAGCCTTCCATTTTTTTTAGGCCGCTGAATCAAGTACCATCAAATTGGGTAATAGCTTAGTAATGGGAGAAGTGTGGTATGAAGCGCCTCACATATGGGCTAAAGCACCCCCTACTCTACATTATAACGATATTGCAAGTCGCAGAGGAGTTCCTTGACCCTATACAGAAGCTCGGCTAAAGGTTGAGTTCTTTTGTTATGTGATGGAACTCCAAGGTGACTTGCAGTATCCTTAGAATGTATGGCAGGGGTACTTTATGCCTTATAATACATGGACACACCATCACACTCCCCACAAAACTCTGAAATCCACATGAGAGAGATAGGATATTTGTAAACATGAAGAACAAAATTAGATTCTCTAGAGCAAAACTAACCACACCTAAAAGCAGTTGTATATTTGATGCAAAAATATATTAGAAACAATGTAATAAAAATAAAAAATAAAAAATGTGGTAGCTCAGAATGTGCAGAAACATGCACAGAGATTCTATTTTTGCTATAATTACCAAGGAAAAGCTACTTTCATTTTCCTTTTGTAAAATGCAGCTTAATTATGCTTTGTGCCTGCCTTTCCTCCTCTTGCTAGCAGCATGCATTGTGGCATCAGAAGCAGAACTCGACTATAATATATAATTTTAGTTGAGAGACTACTTAATTTCTTATTACAGACAACTGGGTGTGTCATAAGTCGCCTGCAATAAGGAAATTAGAGAGGGGCATTTATACAATGATTACAGGATCCCATATGTTATAGAAATAATATTGAGCCTTAAATAGATTCCAGGACAAAGCAAAGATGTGTTCTATCCCTTTCCTATAAACACTGCAGCCAACTCTGGACTATCCCGCTGGACACAACCCACGAAATATGCAACAAGAAGAGAACAAGCACTGGCAAAGTCAATAAGTCTGGCCTTGGCAAGCCTGCATTTATTTATTTTTTTGCAGTGCTGTGTGATGAGGAGCAGGAAGGCCTACGCACAAAAAAATTGCAATGCCAAAAAACATAAATATTGAAATGAAACTAGAACTGAAAGTAGAGATTGGTCCACCTGACCTGACGTGCAAGTGGATCCTATTTTCTAGGTGGATAAGCACATGTTCTCAACCAAAATGTCGTCATTCGCAGTGAAGGGAGCCAATGGTGTATATTTATTGCAGAAATATTATTATAGTTCAAGTAAACCATGCGATTAATGTGATTTTTAGCTTCTGTGTAGTAAGCCGGTGTTTACCTTCTTGATGTGGTTTTTTTAACTAAATCAATAAATGTACTTACATACTATCACGATTACCAGTGACAGTGCTAGTTAGGTTTACTTGAATTAATTCCATTACCATACTTACCCTGCAGTGTGCCTGCGTTGTTCTTCCTATGGTTTACCCAGCCTATTATTATAGTGTCAGAGACGGGGTTTAGTTCTGAAGACTGTACTAGTGTTTGACCTGACAGTCATTGCTTGGATTCATTTAACACAGTTTATGGTAAAGTTGAGTGCAGGATGCCAAGGCCGGTGGTCATTAACACTGTCTGGTGAGTTTTGGGGCAGTATCCCACAAGATTTAGGTTGCGTTATTTCTGAATATGTGCACCATTACACAAGGGCCAACCCAAACCCGCAAGGATCATTAAGTAGGTTATTAAAATCTTTTTCCAGCAACCAGCTGTAGCAAGCACTACACTAACTACAATCCTCAATAACACAAGACACTGACTCACTAGCAGAAGCATTGAAATCGGCCTCCCGCGTGAAGCAGACTGAGGCGCTGTAGCCACCACCAAAAAACACAAAGCCCAAATTCACAGCACCTCGATGCACACTGGAGCACAATGCAAACAAGAAAGAAATTAGTAGACTCAAAAAGCAATGCCTAAAAACACTGTTGATGGAAAGTCTTGCAACACAAAAATACAAGATACAAAAGCTGGAGAGAGTGCCACACGAATACCCATTCTAGCTTGTACTTAAACATTACCTTAGCCAACAATGTTGTCATGGATCTCTTCAAGGTAGTGAAAAACTGCATTAGCTCTCTTCTTACCCAATACATTTACTACAGAATTCCACATACATAAGATAATACTTCATTACAAGTCTCTCACACAAACCAGCCAGTAACACAATATCACCTTGGCACATCACAACCTCACACAATGTCTAAACAGTCTATAGCTGATCTCTCAGACATCATCAACTCATTAAAAGCTTTCACTCAGACATCAAGCCACCCTCCTTCATCAACATCCTCTTCAGCAGAAGACCACCAGCCTCCTCAAGAAGCTTCCCAGCTACAAAAACAGCATGGTTTCAGCTGAGTGTCACTGGCAAAATCAAGCCTTAACTTCCCACCACCATCCTCCTCTCATCTGTACATGCGCTAGTTCAATCCCACATTGATGAGGGTAAGGCATGCCTTAACGGCTTACAGGATATCATCCTGGCCACGTTATAGAGCCATTTACCAAGCAGAAATCAGCATGATCATGGGTCAAATGGAATTCAGGTACATCTCCCCAACCTATGGATGAGGCATTCGCTACCCCGGTTAGCTAGCATACAGTAGAAAGTGTACTGTGTTATACTTGTGGTGATTCATTCAAAGAAACCAGTCAGGCTTATCTGTATCAAATCACTCTCAATACACTACCGGACCCTAGGAAGTTTAGAGAGCCAGAAATGAACAAAAAAGCATTTTCAGGGTGGTGGGAGAAAGGCTCCGGATATCGTCTAAATGGTGCCTTTTGAATGTGTGGGAGGACACAAACCTAGGGAGGGCAGACCAAACCTGGGTAACTCTGGGCTTTATGCTGGCCAAAAGAAACATAGCACGCCATTGGGGGGCCTCTTCCCAGCCTCTACTGCGGGACTGGAAGAAGGACATGGACTAGTGCATGGTGGCGGAGAAAACGGTATATATGCAAAGAGGGTGCCCGAAAAAATGGGGGGAAATCTGGGACAAATGGAATGTATTTAGAGGGAGTCCATGTGAGCCCCCGGAGGGGGTTACACCCCTGGCCTTGGCTCAAGCGGAAACAATTTGATGCTTCCAGTATTCCAGGAAAGAAGATGGGTGGCGGCCCTGCATGGCCCAAGAGCAATATACAGGGGAGGACGGGATGCTAACGCTTAACGGTGCTTGTAAGCTTGATGATGTACTGCCATAATTTTGCCGTGTTACAATAAAAAGATATTTAAAAAAAAAAAAAAGTCTTTTCAGTCTATGCTCTTGGCTCTGAAATAAGCCCACTTGAGCCATAGGTCTCTACTTCCCATGCACAATGTAGGAGGGAATTCAAGACCGACAGCTTCCTTTAGATCTATGTAAATTAACTTAACACATCCCGATTCCTAAGTACCTATTATATGAATATCATTCATAAGAAGAAGACAACCCATTGAATCCTTAATTCGGCTAACAAACATTTATTACAAACGTTGCACTATGACTGGCATTTCTTCTGTCAGGCTGCAAATAACATATTTCTGAGATGCTAGCACCGCTTAAAAGAGAGCTTCTCTCATCTCCCCTTACTCCCAGAAACATATCCTGGAGCAAGGAAACCGGGAGCCACCATCAGGGCTGGATTAACCATTAAGCAAAATAAGCAGGTGCTTAGGGCATCAAGGGAAGGGGGGCACCACAGGCATTTTCTTTTGCCGGATTTACCATGGACTATATGGTGAAAAACTGCAAATGCTGCAGCTGAACCTCTAAATAAAGTAGAAGTATACAAAAATAAACATTTTCCATCTTACTGTAAGTTTTGTTTCATTTTTTATTTTTTTCTATTTTACTGTTTATTATTGTTTATATTTTGAATTAGGTATATATAGGTGGCACCAAACGTTTTTAAGTGCTTAGGGCCTCCAAAGGTCTTAATCCGGCCCCCATGGACAAGATACATGTATCATACTACACAAGGCGTACTACATTTCTGCTACCCCCTTTCTATGCTGTTCCCTACGTCCCTGCTATGTAAAAATGATGTGAACTGTATTGTCCTCTTTCTATGTTCAGAGCTCTGTTGCTCCTTTAGACTTAGTCCACACATGAAAAAAGACACACAAAATGAGAATAAAATAGCTCTACTTTAACATAAACTAATCCCATCACACATATAATTAACAGCTAATGATAAGAAGAGCGTTGTTCAGTCTGGGTATGTCAATCTTTTTGGGTAGTGGTTTTCTGTTGATTGTCAATGCTTTCTGGAAAAATAAAAAAAAACAGTCTGCTTTTAAAACTGGTGACGTCAGCATTCCTCAACAAACTTTTCTGATTAAAAAAGTCCTTGCTGGGCTGAAACGTTAGTGCCAGGCTGGGCTGGAAACCAAAATCAGCCTGGCAAACATTCTCCAACCACTCCTGCACTTGCAGAGGCGGCTACTAGAATGGGGGCAAAAGAGCCTTCATGGTTGCTCATGGCAGCCAGTCCAGCTCTGAAAGTGCCTCCCTCCAGCCTGCAGCCCATCAGGAAAATGCCAGAGTGACAGAATGGCCAGTGGGCAAATAGATGTTGGATCAAGAACAAAGAGTACAACTCTTTCAAATGGTAAAAAGGGACCTGTAAACTTACCCTGCAGACAGACATCTGATTTGTGGTCAATGTTCCAGTCTTATCAGAGCAGATGACTGAAGTACAGCCCAATGTTTCCACAGATGGGAGACTTCTCACAATGGCATTTTTCTTGGCCATGCGTCTGGTGCCCAGGGCCAAACACGTGGTTATGACAGCCGGCAGACCCTCCGGAATGGCCGCCACTGCCAGGGCCACAGCAATTTTGAAATAGTAAATTGCCCCTCTGAACCAAGATCCACCATGGACAGGATCGTTGAAGTGTCCAATGTTGATGACCCAGACAGCCACGCAGATGAGGGAGATGACCTTCGAGAGCTGTTGGCTAAACTCATCCAGTTTCTGCTGCAAAGGGGTTTTCTCGGGTTCAGTAGCGGCCATCTGATTCCTGATCTTCCCAATCTCTGTGAACACACCTGTCGCAATCACGACCCCAGCGGCCTTACCAGCGGCAATGTTGGTACCCTGAAAGAAGAACACATTATTAAATCTACTATAAGGCAAGAAGATAACTACATTTCCTACTTCAGTGATTTAAATGTACTCAACGAGTGAGGACAAGGGATCGGTATATTTAAATCTTCCTTTTACCTTCAGATTGCCCTCGCCCTTCACCCTCAAGCACTTAACCAATGGCTTGCATATCATGACCTTCTTGGCACCCTTGTTGTTTATTGCTTAGTGAGGAATATATTTTCGTCTGCCAGGGTACAGCCATCACTGCATATAAAATGTCACTTCACCATTACATCCCTTTGGTCCCAAACATCAAGTTCACATGCAGACCTTTACTAGAACTGCTGAGAAAAAACAAAAATGTAAGGTTTGGTTTCCAAAAAAGTAATGCACCAAAAGGAAGAGCTGCAAAATATAACTCAAACATCTGTAATGTTTGGTCAAGATGGCAAAGTGTGATAAAGTCATAAAAGCTCAAAACCCAACAAACGATCTCTCTTTCAAAATAGAAAACTAATCCCAATCTATTATCAAAAAAGAAGCGTTTTGACAAAATCTTTTTTTTTTTTATTAATTCAACATTTTGAAAGCTTTGCTCTGGGGCGGTTAATGGTTATTCGCCTGTTAGATGAGTGCAGTGATTGGGCTGTCCATCTCAACCTGGTGCCTCAAGGGTCTGGGTAACAAAGCACAAAAGCAAAGATCATCCCATGTTTACTCTACGGTGATAATATTGAATACTGTGCCATTTCCATTGCCTGGAAATTCAGCTGGGTATTTTTAGTCATTTTTATTAAGTTTTCAAAACGAAATCTTCTTACCTCATTTGCTGGGGTGGAAGACCACCACAGCTGGCATTTACTAGCTGCCATCTGTGTGGAGTACCTTTAAGATCAGAACCTCTTTGTAGCCCAATATCAAACAGAGCTGGAAGATAGGCCAACGAGGTGGCAACTAATGGTCATCTCGGGACAGAGAAAAGTCCTGCATTTATAACACAAAAATGCTTGGGAGCACTGGAGGATGGAAGACTCCAATAATGTCATGTGATTAAATAACGTAACAAGCCTTTATGGAAAGAAAGATGAATGTTGGGGTCCATAAGGAGAGGTATCTCTATCACAAAAAGAGGTTTATTTTAACTATTTATGGTTGCCCCATCTCCAGAAGAATAATGTCTAAAAACACTTAACCACAAGTCCTACTAAAAGAAACCTCGAGATACGAATCAAGCGTACAGCGGGTGGAAGGACGGAGAAGAGGATAGGCAGTGGAATCTGATGATAGCTGGACGTATGCCAGATTGTCAGATTATCGAAAACATACATTCACTTACAATTAATCTGAAGAAGACCTATGTAAGGAGTCAGTGGTTCTCCTGAAAACAGGACACAGGTGGAATAAGATTTTGCCATGCATGGGCCAAGAGGAGCATGCTTGGCACTTAGATATAAACTACCTATGATGTAAGGTACATGAATTGAGAGCTCAGGTACAACATCAGAAAGCATTTTATTGAAGATTGGATAGCGGAAGCATGGAACAGATCACAATCATAGGCGGTGGAGGTAAAACCAGTACATTAATTCAACATGCAGGGCAAAGGAGGAGACCAAGTAGAAAAGGGAAGGCATAAACAATGGGCAGACTGAATTGTCACTGTTGACCTTATAGGGAATTTATCCCTAGGTTTCAGTCTTGGCAAATGGCAGAACAAATGGACACTGAAAAATACTTTTCCAAATTTGCGGCTTATGAGATGGTGGGGACAACTTCAATAAAACAAACATCGCAATGCAATCATGTTGTCTCATCACTCGTCAGCAAAATACAACAGCCCTACCAGTGCTGTTGCCAGTCTTCTTCATTTGCTAGGCTGAAATAAATAAATAGGGTGCGATTCATGAGTATTTGTGCACATCTAAGTGGAAGCCAAGAGAACAAAAAGTAATTTGACATGGTCAATCTTACCTCCAGGATTGCAGAATCAGAATTTGTGGAATTTTAGACTCATGCATTGCTCTCATTGTAAACTTAGGGCTTGGGGCTGGACAGGGGACATTCTGTGGTTGGTATCACTGAAAACACAGTGCTCATTTCTAAAATTATATATTTGTAGGTATTCATATTTTCCAAGGTATTATCCTGCCATGGAAAGACATAAAAATGTACTCTCATGAAAGGCAGGAATATCTTTCCAGGGTTAGAAATCGAAGTGATGACCCCCATATTTCATAGGACTGTATTGGAAGGTGTTTGTTGGAGGAGAAAAATATTTTCCCTCTGGAGAAAAAATAAAAGTTACATGGGTAAGAGCTCTTTTCAGGATTATTTTACTCCAGCGAATATTTCGCCCAGTGGAAAATTCACATCAGTAGTTTTAGTGAAGCAGACTTAATTTGAGGTCTGAAGATAAAGTAACCTTGCACGAAAAGTTTTCTAGTCAAATCTTTTATTTTTGGACAGCAATCTGGTCCACCGATAGTGTAAACACGTAGTTTCACGACATCTAAGTCGCTTCCTCGGGGCAAATACGTAAACTTAACAAAGTGAACAAACTTATTAATTTAATCATAAGGTCAGAACAAACCAAATTCATAAAGGAAAATAGATAGTAAATTCAAAGTAACAAACAAAATAATACCAACAATAGAATGATGTTAAAACAGTTATAATAAGGGATCACCACTAAAAAGGTACGCACGACTTAGGTACCTTTTCTAGTGGAGATCGTTTGACTGTGGATAAGCACACTTTCTACATTGTGATGTGGGTTGTTTCTTTTCTGGTATGTTTAGTTCTATTTCTAGTATAGTCTTATGTTGATAAAAATCGTGATTATAACTCTTTTAGGAGGTATATACTCGTGATTTTATTGATATTTTTTTGTTTGTTTCTTTCAATTTACTGCCTATTTTCCTTGTTGAATTTGGTTTTCCTCACTGTCTGTTCTGACCTTATGATTAAATGAATAAGTTTGTTCCCTTTGTTAAGTTTACGTATTTGTCCTGAGGAAGCGACTTTGTTGTGGTGAAATACGTTAGGTATTGGCCCTGACGAAAAGATTTTGATGTCGTGAAACATGTGTTTACACTATCGGCGGGCCAGGTTGTCGTCCAAAAATAAGAATAAAAGATTTGAAAAGAAAACTTTTTGTGCAAGATCACTTTGTCTTCAGACCCAAATTAAGTCTGGTTTTGTACTGTGATTTGCGGTGGAAAGTGGAAGGCCCCGCTCACTTTAAGTTTGTTTTGTCTAATAACAGAAGCCTCCTTGTTCCCCTTTGAGTGAGTAGTAGATTTAGTGAAGCTGGGGAACTCCTGTGAGTCTAAAACTGTCATAAGTACTCTTTGTTGAATCCCCAAATCTACCTCAAGTGTACAGCAATCCTAATTTAGCAGATTTCTGCCTTCCAGCAGCCTATTTTAGTGAAACAGGCATAACGTTCCAAAGTTGTACCTTCTCATCCTGGAGTAGTTGATCCAGTCCTGGTATTTTCATTGCATGCTGAGACTTGCAGTTATTATCAGGACTGGCTGAGCTATTCACAGCTGACATGAGACAACTTGAGCTCTGTGATGACGACATCCTTATAAAGTGATATGACTTTTACAGCTTTTATGAAACAAATTCATGTCCTCTTTTAATAAAAGGCAAATACATAAGAAGAACTCAGCTAAGAATAAAACTAGAGCAAACTACTAACTAGGAGTCTATTTTGCACTGCCGTTTTAACGAGGTTGTGTAACTCAATGCTGGAAACTTAGGAGTATGTTACAAGTAAGCCGGGTGTAGGCAACTACTCGCATAGCAATATTTGTAATTGGACCTCAGTGTTTGCAAAAAGGGTAAAGAAAACAGCCCTAATTTAAGCAGATCTAAGCAGATTTTGATCAAAACGAAACCGGAAATAAACAGAACTAAGAAACGTACAGGTTTGTTGTAAAAAGAGATTTCTGGCTGTAACACCCATTTAGGGGCAGTGCAGCAAACTTCAAAAAATCCTGCCAGAAAATGGTTTCAGGCAATATTGATGTTAATTTGCTATAAGTTCATCTATCATGGAAAACACAAACTACACACTTTTGCTCCAGACTACAGAAACTATACCTGGTAAGAAAGCTGTTTCTTTCGTTTGATAACTCCTTTTTTTCCTCTACTAGAACTTTAGCCACATCCTTAAATCACAAACTGCCCGCACCACTGCACCTTATAATTGCCACAAATTAGCACCGTCCGCCATGGAAAGGCCGCCCTGCTGCAGTAGAGGGACAGGAAGCAGCTTCTGGAAATTCAGAACACTGCACAACAGATTTTTTAAGCTCGAGACCAGGTTGTGACTGGGCAGTCAAATCGAGGGCCTAGAGTCATCACTCCCCACCCTAAAAAAGGGTGAACCCCAGCTCCACAGTGGAACATGTACACGCTCCGACAGACTCCTCCTTCAACCCCCAGTGACCCCAGGCATGTTTGTTTTCACTGAGTTCCAGGCCAGACTTTGAAAAAAACGTGTTCTCGTTAAAATGTGTACCTAGTAATAAGCATTACATAGATCAGAAGTTATTCAAAAAGTAAACACAGGCTCAATTATGTCATTCAGTTTTCTCTGCCCAGAAGGGGCTTCCAATTTCATGGCTGTTAAAGCCTGGAGCTAACATGGAAATGAGGGCCCAGTGGCACTGGAGGCCAGTGACCAAATTAGTTTACTTTAATTTTTTTTTGCTTTATTAAAAAAAGTCCTTCCAAGTGGGAGGTCAGAATATATACCCTAATACACTGATTAGTATGACTTCAGGGTTGTCGCCCTCAAGTCAGGACAAAAACATTAGTTAGTTAACACTTTTCTGCTGAGTGTGTTAATCCCTTTTGATAGCACATCCTGCAATTATGCAGAAAAGCCAAAGGTCAGGGTGCATAATTGAGGAAAGGCCATTACAGTCTGTATACGTGAGATCCCATCTCCTAGCAGATATTAATCCCTAGCCAAAATCAAATACTTCCCCCAACATGGCCGCCATTACCCATGTGCCACTAAAATGTGGAAGTAGTCACACCAAACATCCTATAGTACCAAGCTAAACCACATAAATAACAACATATGATCAACACCCAAGCAAAGGACGGTGGAACATTTTGGACTGGAACAGGGAAGACAGGGACTCGGAGTAATGAAGATTACCGGTAAGTAACCAGAGCATTGACAGCAATTAATGCCCAACATTGTTAGCAACTATCACCCTAACTTTACTCAACCAAGGCAGAAGAACACATCTAATGTCTCTCCGTTTAATGCTCCTGCTTGTCGCCCTCCCTCAACTAAGAGTGTGGGCATACAACACTAGTGCCAGACTTCCAGGCACTCTGCCAGTCAGATGAAACCAAGTAGGCACTTATAGTTTGCCTGTTTTTCGTAACCCTTGACCTCCATTTGAACCTATTCTGCTTGCCATGTTAATATTGTCCTGGCCCTCTCTACCAGAAGGTAATTACATTTACTTACCTTTCACTCCGTAGAAGAATCCACTAGTGGTCTCTCCTAACATTTCCTCAACGAGCTTTCTTGGCCTCTTGTCGAAGTTATGCCCCTTTCTATTGAAAACTGCCCTCTACTTCACTTACTCTACACGGTGATTAAATGGCTGCATCATATCTCTCCCTAGCCATCCTTCCAGACTATTCAGCTACAAGACCTTGCATTTGCCATCATATGATAAAAAGGTGCAGACTGTGGACTGTCACTCGATATGTGGGTTCAGGGTGTGGTGGGGTTCCAGATGAGGTCTCAGAGTGATGTAAACTATCCACTCCTATACCAGCAAACACATGCAATGACAGCCTGGACATGCAGTAACCTCAGACTCCTTTGGGAGGTGATACATGGGAGAGGAATGGCTAACGACGGAATGTCAATACTTCCCCTAAGTTCACTAGTATATCCACGGGTGAGTGGTATATCCTGAAGGATTAGCAGTCCCATTAATGAAATCATTGTTCAAGCTGGGATAAGACGTAGATGGAGTCAAGCAGATCTTACAGTTAAATCTACTCCACCGTTTCTGTTTCACACCATTATCACTGGCACTTTGTCTAAGCAGTAGACACCTATGTACAAACCTTTCCCTGGGACAGTAGATCTTTGCCGAAGGCAAGGTAGTCCTTTCAAGACTCGAGCGGCCAATGACCATCTCTTTCTTCCATCCTTCTGGACATCCATCCACCGCACTGATCTTTTTCACATTAACAAAGCAATTGTTTATAAAATCATTGTTTTTTTTATCCCAAAGTCTCACCTTCTTATTTCAAAGTTAACTATACAGCTAGCAAGTCCAAGCAATAAAAATCACCTGAAAATAGCTACTCGTTTGTATTGAAATACAAGTTTCACATATTAAAAGACTTAGCAAGAAAGTGAACAAGGAAGGTCAGATTCTCTAGTTCACGGTGTATTGGGTGCTTTTAAAAATAAGTCCTTCGAGCAAGAGCTCTGTCTCTTGGCCAATTAGCCTCCACTTAAGCAATGCACATCCGGACCACACACACGGCATCTTCTATGCTGTGATAGATCGGGCCAGTGCTCCTACTACTGGTATGCCAGGTGGCACTAGGGCCAGGAAAATGTGGCAACTATCAGCTTTTGGCGATCACAAGTTCTTGCCCATGACTAGCTCGCAGTTGGCTCTCAGCCCCAGGGCACGCTAAAAACCCAGCATAATTGCTCACCATGGTTGCAACACAGAATACCCATGGGTGCAAAGATACCATCAGGACTCTCTCAAGGCCCTGACACAGACACCTGCCCTGGATGCCCTACAGGTGCTGTAGACTTGATTTCCCATCACGCGGTCCTCACCATCTCCAGCTGTAACATGGCTGCCCCTATATGCCAGCCCGCTGACAGTCAGGCCCCCGAAGGTTTCTGTCCTGTCCTGCAGTGTTGCAATTTTACCTGCACTCTGCACCATACTCTGCATCAATTAACTGCGTACAGTACGCTCCATCCGTCAGCAAGCGATTCAGCGAACCCCATTGTTTCAGGTACTTTTCTAGAGTGTACTCTGGAGGATTAGAGGTTATGGGTAATTCACAGTCACTCCAATTATTTCCACCAGTCTTCAGTTCACTGACTTACAGGCACATATATAGTTAATATATATATATATATATATATATATATATATATATATATAAATATATATATATATATATACACATGATGCATAGGCTATTGAGTACAGCTTACCATGTGTACAGTTTAACCAGTTTTTCCTCTCCCTAATTGTTATATTTAATATTTGTTCAAGTGTATACGCTGCAGGGGTGGTATTTCATTGTGGTAACGCGGGGCACCATATTTTCTTGCATTACTCATGTTAAGTATGGTGGTTGGCCAAGTGTGACCATTACTGTTTGCATGTCCCTGGCTCCAGTTACTGCTTGCAGGCATGCATGTCTCTACCATGGCATGTGGATCCGTAGTTATCCTAACTGATATTATGGCACATTGTCACACTTATACAGCTCCAGTAAAGGATCTGGGGACACATGGTGCTCCTAGGACAGCCTTATGTATGTGTATAGTACTTGAATAGAAGGGTGTGGCTAAAATGGCGAGCATGATGGTCGCACACTAGCGAGCTCCAGTGCTGTGCCTATGCAACTTATCCTGCGGACTGATCACCAGTCTCCCCTGGTCAGAACCGACAACCCCTCTAACCCCCTGAGTTCGAGCAGAGGGCTCCTGAGGTCAGGGCGGACGCACGCATGGCTTACAGGCAGACGGCGATGGCTGCAGCAGGAATCTCCCCGGGGCTCTGGCAGGGCCGCGAGTCAAAGATGAGACAGAGGAGGGTGCTAAGGGGCCCTCGAAGCAGCAGGGAGTAGCGCTAACACGCGAGGCCGCCAGGGTTCGAGAAACAAGAGGAAACTTGTGCATTGGGATCAGCCTGTGCGGACACTGCTAGTGGGACTTACTCTCCCAACTGACGGTCAGCTGCTGCGGAGTCACCGCCAGCTGAACGAAGACCCAGTAGGGCACAAAGCAAGAGACCACGAGGAAACATGAGTGAGGCAAATAAGGACCCAGAAAATATCCTGCATACCGGTAGCCATTCCCGGTGCTGCTTCAGGGCGAAAGGCGAGATGTGGCACAACAGGCTTAGGGGGGCACCTCCCTTGGCAGCGGCACCCTGCTGGCCCCCCACACCTCTGGCTGAGACGGAGGACTGCACCTGTAGAGCCTAAGGGGCCGATTTAGAGTCTGGCAGACTGTGACTGCCAGACTTGTGGTGGCGGTCCTGTGTCCGCCCTGTTACGAGGTGAATTTCTGAACTGCCACTACTGCGCCAGCTGCGCCAGGGAACTGCCGTACCCTGGCGGTGGCGCAGTGCACAGGCCTTTATAATATGCAAGGCTGGACAGCCGTCGTCTGCCAAGCATATTATGAGTTTCCCCTCTGTCAGCCTTATCATGGCGGGCTCACCGCCAAGAAAAGGCTGGCGCAGGGGAAACAAAGGGAGCCGCCATGGGGTTGCATTCAGGGGAGCATAACATGTGCCGCCCTGTTTGCATGCACCCCAAGTTCCAGTCCATACCATTGTGGAACTTCTTTTGCATTCCCATTGCGGTGCCCGTTTTCAGGGCACCGCCGTGGGAACTGCAAAAGAAAAGACAGGAAAAGCCCGCCAGACATGAGGTCAACTCGTAATCTGGCAGGCGGTCCCTGTACGGCTTTGGTGGGGCTGAGCTGGTGAAGAGCCGGCGCAGCACCGCCAAAGTCGTAATAGGCCCCTAAGAGACTGGGGAGAGACTACTCTGAGGGTAAACAAGGGGGGTGCATGCAGACTCCCACTGAAAGGTGGTGAGAGCTCGCTGGTTTGAAGGGGTCCCCTGACCCTCCTGAGCCACAGTATCTGCCATTTGCTCAGGTAATACACTGGCACACAGCATGGTGAGACCGAATTGCCCAAAGACAGGTGCGGAGGCTTCGACAAGTTGTGCTAACCCAGCGCATGCAATGGGGACAAAATTCAGCAGAACAGACACTTCAGACCCTAACGGGGCAGTTTGAGATGCTCCTGGAGGGCATTAAGGATGTGAAAATGACATTGGAGCCTAAACTAAATGCTTTGACAATTAAGATGGGGCTTTTGCACGTGGACTGTAAAAAAGCTCGCAGACCGCGTAGACACTACGGAATCCATGCTGGCAACTATACGACTAACGGTAACAGACAAGCAAACCTTGCGACAGGAACTGAGGAAAGCTGTGGCAACCCTGCAAGCGAAAGCAGCCGATGCAGAAGGCCGCTCTTGGTGCAATAATGTGCGTATCATGGGCCTACCAGAGGGAACGGAAGGCCCTAGCTCAGTGGCATAGCTAGACATACTGCCACCCGGGGCGGCTACTAAGTTTGCCGCTCGGGTGCAGGTAAGAACGGGGGGTGGCAGCAGACAGACGACTTGTTCGGGGGGGGTGGTGGCCGATGGACGACTTGTTCTCGGGCTGGGGGGATGGTGGTAGTTGACAGACATGATTCCCGCCATGCCCAAACCGTGCTCCCTGACCACCCTAGCTACACCACTGCTCTAGCAGGGAGCTGTACCTTGAAGACTGGAGGGAAGATATCAAATTTTTTCTCTATTACATGAGCGCACATAATACCAGTCAGAAACCCCCCAACCGGCGCTGCCACAGACCAATGGTGGTAAAGCTGTTCAATTACTGGGACAGGGACCACATCTTGCAGGTCTCGAGAAGAAGAGGTCTGTGGCAGGTGGACAACGGGACTGTATATATATTCCTTGACTTCGCGAAGGAGGTTCAAAGACACTGCAAGTTCTTCTTGGCCGTCAATGACAGCTCTGGCTATTTGGCATCAAATACTCACTTATGTTCCCAGCTAAACTCCGGGTGTTGGACTTAGAAAATACTCTTTTTCACGTCTCTGTCAGAGGCATGCGACTGGCTGGAGAGTGTGTAAAGGGTAATCGATGGGCAACCAACTAGTGCTACACAACGGCTGGGAGTGACAGAAGGCCCAGTGCAGACCACGCAGGGCCATGAGGGGTAAACCCTCACAAGCACAGGCAACCAAGAAACGAGCCATGGTGGTGGCAGAGCTCGAACAGCAAGGTCACAGCAATGCAGCTCCACTACAAACCCCCCGGGACTCCCCACTTCAATTCATCAATGAACAGGCGGAGAAAGCTGAGCTGGAGCCAAGAATCGGACCAGACATCACGCCGATGACCTCAGACCAGATCATCTGACTTGAAAACTGTCATAACCTTTGCATGTTGCATGATGTGGTTGGCCTGTGGCATGGGGAGGTGGGAAAAAGGGGGGTCCACAAACTATAGCCCATCAACGGAGGGGAGACACAGAGTATATCGAATGTAACAGGGGTACCTTAGCTGCAAGTCGGAAGGCTGGGCCTACCCCTCATGACCGGGATGGTCAACTGGACACCTCTTACGGGTGGGAGACGATTTGGTTGGGTCACTGTCGTGGACTGAACTGAACCTGGGGAGAGGAGTTGGATGATATACAGTTGTTTTGGTTTACGAATATAAGTTACAGGCATGGTATCATGTGCAGATGATACCCCTCTGGGGCGACACCTGCTTGCCAAGCCATCTTTCTGGAAAATACACTGCCACATACTATGGCAAACACTCAGGGGAGGGAACCATATAGGTACACTATTATGACCTGGAATGTGCGTGGGATGGCCACACCCGCAAAACAGCATAAGATCTATACCTACTTAAAGCACAGGGGCTGCACATGGCATTTATACAAGAGACATTTGACCTCCCTAGAACTCCAGAGATTGTCCAAAAAGTAGAGGGGGCAAGTAGTGGACACGACCTACTCGGTATATTACCAGGGAGTCTTAATATGGATCTCGCCTTCGGTCCCCGTAGTGATTCATTGCACAATCACTGATAAAGAGGAACGCTATGTGGTGGTCAAGGGGGAACTGGTGGGAGGCCCATTGGCGCTGGTAGTGGAATACGCTCCTAATAGCAACCTACAGCAGTTTCTGGAAGCTCCTCCCCCAGACTAGTACGAGACTTAACAGCTCCATATATACGGGGTGGGGATTTTAACTGCGTACCTGATGCTCGGTGGGACAGGCCGGCATCCCCGTTGTTGGGCGCGAACAGTCTAGAGACTTCATGCCCCTTCAGCACATGGATCACAGACAACTCCATGATGTGTGGAGAACACTGCACCCTGAAAGTTTGGAATACTCTTACTATTATCCTGTATACCAGCTTCACACGAGAATCAATTTATTGTTGTGCAACAAGGCAATGTCAGTCAATGTTCAGGACGCTGAATACCTGAGCCGGACCCTATCGAACCCCATCGCTCTCAAAGTGTTGGTGGGTTGGGGCAGACACTGCACACGCATACCCACGGTAAGGCATCCGAGAGGGGTGTCAAATGAGATACTTTTAAGATGGTAATCCGCGGGCTATGCATCAAGACATCCTAGGACATAAAAAGCACGCTAATGGGT
This sequence comes from Calotriton arnoldi, assembly GCA_963921515.1. NCBI lineage: Eukaryota > Metazoa > Chordata > Amphibia > Caudata > Salamandridae > Calotriton > Calotriton arnoldi. The sequence goes on from CAWUFW010001977.1 coordinate 357,557, forward strand.
CAGATTAATGCATTGGAACAGTGAATCAGGGCAGAAAAGGTAAGGCAGGGGGTGGAGCCGGGAGAAGGCGCAAACTTTCCAACCTGTGAGGCGAGTGCATGACATTGACGAACCTGCTGTGGCAGATAGACTACAGGGAATATGTTGCCTGACAACATGCAGAAGGGGATAAAGTGGGTTGACTTTTCACATGGTTCCTCCAATTGGACATCTCGAGAGCACCCGTAGGAGCTATAAGGTTGCAAGCAGGTGACAGAACTTCCTCACAGGCAATTATTAATGCAGTATTTGTGGCATTTTACTCAGCACTCTACATGGCTTCAGATGCAGCAGAGGGAATGGCCCGGGGTCCATACCTGGACAGGATACCTATTGCATGCCTAGACTCCTTACAGAGAGCTGCCCTTCACGATCCGCTCAATATAGCAGAGGTACGCGCAGCAATAGATCAGTTGGCATGCCACAAGACCCTGGGAACTGATGGACTCGCCGCAAAGTTCTATGCAATCTACAAAACAAAATTAGCCCCAAAAATCCTCTAGCTGTTTGAGGAAGCTAAATACACCAGACTCCTACCCCTTACAATAAGGCAAATGCTGATAACTGTTTCACCCAAACACTTGGATGTGAGATCCTACCGGCCTCTCTCGTTGCTCAATACTCACTGCAAGATATAGGGAAAAGTGATGGTAAACAGGTTGACCCAAGTGATTAGTACACTGGTGCACCTGGATCAAAATGGGTTTATCCCAGGGAGGAATATACTCGCCATTTTTAAATGCCTGCTCCCCAAGTTAAGTCATTGGGAGCAAGCAAAAAGCACCCACAGTGGTGCGTTCAGTTGTTGGATGAAACCCACAATGGGTCTCTGCATTGGTTTTTAATGGCTAAAGGGGCACAGACAACTAGCCTCTTGCAAGTGATAGCTATGAAATCATATCCTTGCCATTTAACAAATAGGGATCTATCAATGATTTTGGATCATGGTTTTCACAAAAAAAGTCCACATAAAGTGTTCCAAACTACAGTCCTATAATTTGGTGTATTTAAATAGATATGTGTATTTCTAAAGTGTAATCTCACCTGCAAGGGTATTCTGGAGCTGCGCAGATGTGTGTGTCTAACCCGGTCTATGGTAGGATGGTTAATTGAAAAGCCAGGTCTTCAGCTTCTTGTGAAATTCAAGAAGAGAGGAGGAAGCTCTGGGGTGTAGCGGGAGGTCCATCCACGCTCTAGGAGCGATGTAAGAGAACACCTGCCCTACTGATCTGGTTTTGTGTATGCGTGGGATGTGTGTGAGTAGGAGTCTGGGTGATTGGTGGAAGGAGAGGCTACTGTTAAGATAGGTGGGGCCTGAGTTGTGTAGTGCCTTGAATGTGTGTGAATTATGCACGTTTGTTTATCGGGTTGCAGTGTAGTTCTCTGAGGTGTGGTGTGATGGGAGTTCTGATGTGATGTTATGTGAAATAGTTATGTTCCTCAAAGGTTATTCTGTCACTGAAAGTCACAGGTGGATTGTCCACTCCTGGTTAGAAGTCAGCATTCTGGGAGTAAATAGGACCACCTAGGAACAAAATCAAAAAGACAAAGGTGTTGAAGCCAACTCCACAAGTAGGCACATTTCTGGAATAACCGTCCCAGAACACGTTTGCTAACAATTAAATCTATAGATGACTAATGCTCAATAAATAAATAGGAATTTAAGTATGAAAAGCGTAGATTGGTCAGAAATCGTATAGTATGGTGGGCAGCAAAGAGTGACACCCAACGTGATATTAATCCTTGAGGTGCTTAATTCACTACAGAACCCTCATGGACAGCAGGGACCAGAGTCTTCCTTACCCCAGAACTACCTGAACAATCTGACAACCCACCCTATACATTACTTTACAAATAAATTCTGCATTACATTATTTCACCGTAATTGTAAGATACAAGACATATGGAGAATGAACACAGAAGTGTTGCAGGCAGATCATTTTGATGCCCATCTCGATCAGTAATCCGCTTAAATGAAGAAATGTGGGAATCTTTCAAACTCAGCTGAAATAACCTTAACTCAAATTAATATATTTCAACTGTCTGCTTGAGTCTGGCACATAGACCACTCCAAGCGGAGCCCGAACAGCCACCATGGCCAATCTCTGTGGCAACCACTGCCACCAAAACTACAAGGACGAGGATCCAGGGGCGGCTCCTCCACGTGGGCGGAGGAGCGTCGCCGCACTGCTTTCTCGCAGTGCGAGAAGCAGAAACATAAAATGGTATTTTAAATACCTTTTTATGTTTCTGCTTCTCGCACTGCGAGAAAGCAGAAGGGTATGCCTGGTTGGGGGCGGGCAGTCCTGAAGGAGTCCAGGGGAGGAGTGGCGTGCCCACTTTGAGTGCACTGACTGTTTGGTCGGCCCCAGGGCCGACCAAACAAGTCATACGCACTCTGCATTTTCTCTATGTAGGCTGCATTCAGCCTACATAGAGAAAATGGCCTCCTCATAGACGCCTGTAAGGTCGGCGTCCTAGCCAATCGCAACGCTGCCATTGCAGCGTTGTGATTGGCTTAGGGGAGGGAGGCTGCCTGAGAGAGGAGACGCGACGCGACTAGGGACCGAAAGAGATGGTAAGTTACTATTATTTTTTTTTAAATAAACGAACCCCTCCCCCTCCTTGCGCGACCCCCTCCCCGCACAACCCCCCACTTGCGAGTCATGCCGGCCGCGACTGCATGCATCTTTATGATGTATCAAAGTGTTATCATTGAGCCACCAGGAGAATTGTCTCCAGGAGTGGAACCGATGTTTACAGAAAATGAGCTGGGGCATTTAGACTTCAGGCAACCTCTGGTAACAAACCCTTGCGCTGTGTCTGAACTGCGGACAGAATTTAACACAGCAGATATACAAAAGGCTAAGATGTCAAGAGTACCATCTCTCCCTATCCTACTACAGTTTCAGTCTGTCTTGAAGGGAGCTAGCATTGTCCTGTGGGTTGCTCTCCTCGCTGCAGACGCAGCTCTTTGATTCAGTCTCGCATCCAGGATTGCTGCTGTATGAAGACAATGAAAGGATGTGCGCTTGGAACTCCCTTGATTGGCTGAAGGGCCTTGAATAAACAGCATCCTCGGAGCCAGATGAGGGCAGGGTGAAAACTCACATGACCCAACTCCTGAGCATATAATTAAGCACTACTAAACTCTGCCATAAGTCACAACAGCAATTTGTTAGATGTTTCCTACTTAAACAGAGTTCATAACGAGAGTCTAAAACTGTATTGGTAGTAATTAACTAAGTAGAAATACACAGTACTTCCTGTAAGAGTGAGGCGACAGCTGTATAAAATGTACTACTCGCTCTTCAGCACAGATAGAATAGACACTCCCTTGAAGGGCACATGTGAAATCGATCAAACAGATTATCTGTGGTCTTTCTGTCATTTGGTTTGGCCTTTCTGTCTGCTATAAAGTCTCTTCAATAGAATATTTATTATTGTTCAAAGACATACACAATTTTTACTTCCCCTTCAAGAGGGAAGGTTCTCAACTGCTTACAGCAGGGAAATTGCACACAGCTCGGCAGTAGCTGCTGCAAGATAAAGGACTGCAAATATGCAACAACAACAAAATATACCTGGCGTTGAGCAAAGAAAAGCACCCAGTACTGAGGGAATGCACTAACTGAACGAAAGAAAAAAGATCTATATGAACTGCCAACAACAGGAAAACATCAAAGGTCATTGGGTACAAAAAGGCACAGGTGTGTGGTGGCGCTGCTATGTAGTATGGTTCAGGACCCAGGCCGAAAAAGGCACAATCATGCACAGTAGCACTATTGAGGCCAGATGTACGACCCTTACGATTTGCGAATCGCAAATTGCGTCGTATTGCAACTCGCAAAATGTAATTTACAACAAAGTCTCAGACAATGTTTGTGATTCCCAATAGGGTCGCAAATTGCATGCCACATTAAAATTTAGCAGGCAGGTGCAATTTGGCTAGCACTCCCAGGGATGGTGGCCTGCTGGGGTCAGCTGACCACTATGTCTGTGACTGCTTTTGAAATAAAGCAGGTTGTTTTTTTAAAATGCAGTGCGTTTTTGTAAAAGGAAAACAGGATGCATTTAAAAAAGAAAAATGAAACGTTTCGGTTTCGTTTTTTAAGAGTAGGCAGTGGTCCATGGGACTGCCTGCTCTTAAAAAATATTTTCGCATCCATTCACAAAGGGGAAGGAGTGGCTTACCACCTACTTGAAGTAGGTGGTAAACTGCGAGTCGCAAAACAATTGTACATTGAAGTGCGAGTTGCTATTAGGAAGGGACGCCCTTGGCATGCCCCTCCCTCATAGCGAGTTGCAAACCCTATTTTGCGAGTCGGTAATAGGTTACCGACTCACAAAATAGGGTTTGTAGATGGGGCAGACCAATTTTGCGGTCGCAAACGGACCTATTTCCCGTTTATGACCGCAAAAAACGGTCATACATTTGGCCCTTTGTTTTTATACCTTTTAAAAAGCAGTTAAGGGTTCTGCCACTGGAGGGCAGTAAATTCAAGAATGTGGACCCAGGAGAAATGAATAGTGGGAGAGAGCCTCTGAGTTCAGTGCTCAACTTCAGTACAACCCCTCTGCAAATACTGAACCCATTTCAGTGTATTCATACTTCCCCGGCATATCTTCACAATCCTCAATTTTCAATGGAAAGGGTTGTCAAAGCTTAGCATATGGCACCATGCCAACGCCTGGCTGCCAATGGCTGCTGCATTTACTTACAGAAAAGAGCATGTTCTTCTTGTCCTGGTTCACAGCTCTGGGGTCTGGGATAGGATCCGTGTGTTTAATGACAGAGACAGATTCACCTGCAGAGGCGCAACAAAGACAAAAGCTGTTACTTTTCTTGTCTGGAGTGTCAGATGATACACATAGGACACATGTACATGACCCCAGCTGTAGAAAGTGTCAGAATCTAACAACCATGCGCATTATCAAGTGCCAACAAGCATAGTAACTGGTGAATGCTGCAATGTGCAAAAACTGCACAGCAGGACATAACGTAACTAAGTACCATAACGGCCAAGTGTTCTGCAAAAGAGAAAGCAGATTTCAGGAAAGGCAAATAAACGGTGAAAACTATTATATTCCAATCAAACTAGACATAACAGGGCATGCAATCACTGCCTACTTAAGACAACACTAACAGGAACAGTGAGAGCATCTATACAAAGTTAGGGAAAGGAAAGGAGAGGGGAGGAAACTAATTTTTAATTTTATTTTTTTAAATTTCTTTTTATTCAACAGATTACTATAGATCTTAGTCACAAATATCAATATCGAGTCTCTGATGTTTCTCCATCAATGGAAAATTGTGAATCTTCATTAAGAATCATCTTCAGGGCACGGTTTTACTTATTTGTCCGCTATCATTCATAAGATTTGTATTCCGCATACATTGTTCTTATGAATTTTTCATTTTTTTACAGCACAGGCACTGCCCAAAGATGTTAGATCACTTTACAATAAATCAGATTTCATTACAAGAGATACAAAGTTACAAATAGTTGCTAGTTAAGATCATTAGCCACAAAGTGGCACATAGAAGCGTAGGATATTTGCTCATTTCAATCGTTACATAGACACGGACTTACAGACTGTTAGAGGATGTAGGCAGTACAGGTAGTAGCAGCAAGGTTAGATTAAGTGAGACAGAGGTAGTGCAGTTAGTCTCAGGGCCTGATTTAGATCTTGGTGGACGGGTTACTCTGTCACAACAGTGATGGATATCCTGCCCGCCAAAATATAAATCCCATAGGATATAATGGGATTTACATTTCGACGGACGGTATATCCGTCACCATTGTGACGGAGTAACCAGTCTGCCAAGATCTAAATCAGGCCCTCCGTCTCGGGGGCGTGCATGATCATGGGGTGGATGGCTAAGGGGACAACTGGCCAAAATGTCTTCGTTGTAGAAGGGCTTTCAGCTCCGATTTGAAGATCGGCATTGAGGTGGTGGTGTGTAGTTTGAGGGTAACGAGTTCCATATTCTAGTAACACTACCCGAGAAAGGTTGTGCCACGAGTTGTTCCTTTGTAAAGGTCGGAGGCTCTAACAACATAGCTTCAGCATTTTCGCGATGGTCTGGTGATGGTTTTTATTGCCACCCATAAAATGTATGCGGCTGGTGCTCTGTAGTCAATCACTATTTAGACCTGGTTGAACAGAGCTTCAGCTTTCGCTGCCAGCATCATTTAATGGTGCAGTTCAGATGGACCAGGGGCTCCAACCAAGAGCCCTCAAAAGACTGGGAGATCCTTGGGAGGAGGATTTGTAAATGATTAAATGGAGTCTGATCTGCAGGGCCCAAAAAAGGTGTGTTCATGTCAGAGGGGGACAATATTGATGACTGGTAGAATAGTGGAGTGGGTAAATGCTACTACTGGTACAAAGATCTTTGAGTAACTTGCCAGGAACAGGCTCGAGCTACAGCAGGCGCGAGCTACAGCAGGCTGACTTGGCCTTTTTGTGTTCACAGTCAAAGTTTGCTGCCAGGTGTTTGCTGTTTTATCATGTTTGTTTCCCTTTCTTCGGGCTTCACCCAGGTAGATCTCTTTATGTCCTAGCTCGCACTCTGCACAACTGTAAATAAATAAATACAACTGCTTGATAAATGGCAGCAGAGTCTGTGCCCATAATGTACTGGGTCTGATCATGGACCCTTTCTGCTGCAAATTAAACTGGCTAGTTTCCTCTATTTTATTTATTCTAGTATTAGGATTGTGTGTTATTATCCTTTAAGGTTCAGACCTCATTTGCAGAAATGTTCTCGCCGTGGGTGTAGCCCTTAAACAGGAGCCCTATAGAGGTCAGCCTAAAGACCTATATAAGACATTAGGAAGTTTGCGCTGGCAGGGGTAACAGCCTCCTGCCAGCAATGGAAAAAATGGCAACTGACAATGCGAGCTAAAAAGCAAAAAAAAGACATCTATCACTGAAAAGCATATCCCTCTTCCGGGAAGATGAGGTCCTAGCAGTACCTGAGGCGAACGATTGGTTAGAGAAAAAAAAAGTCCAGTCTATCCAGAGGTCCCATCCAATAAAACTGTAGGCACCCTTCGAACCTTGATTGTGTTGATAGAAATGCTGCAGTAGAAATGCAAGAGCCTAGATGACTGACCAACACCAAATCATTCTTCAAAACAGTGGAATAGTAAATATCATTCCATACCATCAAATAGATAATTGGCTAAAGCTATCTTCATGGCCGTCCTCCATTTTAAGTATGGTGGTAGAAATCCCCATTATGGCAGTTTTTTGTGAAGATGGGTGAAGTTTGCAAACTTAACTCAGTTTGCCGTGGTGTAGCAGAAACTCCCGGCCCACCTCACTTCTGGTAATTTCCTATTACAGGGTTTATCGTGGATGGAGCCTCCTGGAGCAGGAGATAGTCCTGGTCCTCAACTCCCTTGGTCACCGAGTAAGAGGGGTCAGGGAGCGCCCACTGGGGATGGTGCAGCACCTGGGAGGCAAGGGGCCAGCGCGGAAGATCTCGTGACGGGGCAGGACGCCCCTAAGGCTGGGGCTGCGAAGCCGTGTGGTGGTGAGGACCATTGGACTTGAAGCAGCTTGGGACTCTGGCAGGGAGGCAATGGGTGTTTGCAGTAGGGCACAGAGGAAGGGTGCCATGCAACGCCATTGCACAGTTCTGCCAAGCTGCCCCTCATTGCAGCAGCATTTGTCACTGCTGCATAGGGGCACTAAAGCTGTCCATTTTTATAATTTCTTATTTATGTTATGTAAAGTTGCTCCTTTGCAACTTTGAACACACCTAATTTGAACATGTCGACAACATCACAATGAGGTGCCCAGACCAAGAGAAATACTTCAGGGATTAGTGATATATATGAGAAATTACTGTTTCGGCTGAGAAAGTGACATTTAAAGTGGCATTGCATTTAAAAGTATTTAAATCATTCAACGCAACTCCTTGGGGTCACTGAAGTTAAACATGAAAGTTAATTAAAGTAATAACTCGATTTTCAGGCCTCTTTCTCTGAACTGACATGCTGGTAAATCCACCGTCTCTGATATGGAGATATTTATGGTAGTATGTTTATTTATTGCACTTCTGAAGTTCAGTCAAATACTTTTTCAAACAAACTACAAATCGCATGGTGGTGTATTTACTTTCAGAGAACACATTTCTGATTAATTCTAAGTGCCTGCAATGGGGGCATCTTGTACATGAGAAGGGGCAAAACACTATTTAATGCAGAGTGGTTGAAAGACGTTGATGGTGTGACCCTGAGTTATAAGGAATAAAGTACTCCCTAGCATATGTTACAAGGACATTATAAGTCACCTCGTACATCCATCACTATATAAGGGAGCACACTCTTCACTATATGGCTGTACTCCATGGTGTCTGGGTATTTTCTTATATCGTATAGCAGAGATCCTTCATCCTGCAATCCTTGTACAAAAGCAGGTCTCTCATTTTCTTACTACTAGCTCTTTTCTGAAGTCACTAGTCACCTTTAATAAAACATTTACATAGCTGCTAAACTGTAATAACATATTATAGTTGGGTTGGATTGTCACACTGCCTGCTGCCAGAGCCGGCTGACAATAAAAACGGAGCGATACAAAAGGGGATGATGGACGGAGCGCTTGAGCCAATAAAACACTCACCCCCAGTCAACTGATCTGGGTTTAATCCATCATCATTCTTTAGCTCACTCCACCACCCCAGTTCAGACATGGCCATATGCAAATCAGTCTGACCCTGTGCCTCCATGGGAACAGTCCAGCCCGAACTGCCAAGCCATGTCTTCCCTGGACCGGAAACAAGCATCCTAGGACCGGTTTCTGGCATTCCAGCCGTCATCAGCCATCGCTTTGTTCGCCCTAAGTTGGCGGGGGTATGCCCAGACGTGGGTCCCTTGCTCACTTTGCCACTGGATTCAAGCAAGCCTGGCTGATGACGGCTGGAATGCCAGAAACCGGTCCTAGGATGCTTGTTTCCGGTCCAGGAAGACATGGCTTGGCAGTTCGGGCTGGACTGTTCCCATGAGGCACAGGGTCAGACTGATTTGCATATGGCCATGTCTGAACTGAGGGTGGTGGAGTGAGCTAAAGAATGATGATGGATTAAACCCAGATCAGTTGACTGGGGGTGAGTGTTTGATTGGCTCAAACGTTCCGTCCATCATCCCCTTTTGTATCGACAATAAAAACGGAGCAGGATTACAACTGCTCTTTTAACAACGAAGTTGAGACCGAGCTTTTCAGACTCGCAGAACTGTTTTTTCTTAAATCAACAGTCCTTAGAATAATAAGGCCATTTATGAAGGGGTACAGTTCATTACAAATAAGGAGGTAACATGCATTATACCACACATGCACTATAGCTCATCAGAGAGACTTCTATTGAACTGCATATCAACACATTATTAGCTGTTATACATATTGAATAATGTAATTTCCCACTATAGATTGCACAGGCATGCTGCATTTGACAACCATGGTCATTCACTTGAAGGAGCAAGAGCCCATACAGCAGCTTTTTGGTGCAAGTGTAACGCTTTGACCATGTATTATAAAGAATAAGAATCCCCACCCTCAATCACTGGCATGAATGAACTACTGAGCTCAGCAGTCTGTAGGACATATGGTTACCAATTCTTTAAACAATACCTAGAGTAGAATTTGGCTCCACTTAGAGGAGTATTTCTGTCTCACCTCATGCTATTGGCAGTTTGGTGTGTCACACATCCTCCTATAGAGTGATTGTCTTGCCGTGAATGAGGGACTATTTTAACACTCAAAGTTCACTGAACCATCACACATTAAATTCTTTATATTATAAATGCATTCTAGACAGAAAGCAATCATGTTTTGCTTCTTTTCAGTACCATTACACTACAATGATAATAATAATAGCACTTATAGAGCGCGACAGCTACCTCAACAGAGGTGTCCCGGCGCTATATGAGGTAGGATAGCTGGCCAAGCGCTAACCCTGGCTAAAAAGCCAGGTCTTCAGGAGCTTCCTGAACTCCCGTTCGGTATCCACCGAACGCATATGAGCTGGCAAGGAGTTTCATAACTTGGCTGTCCTCACTGAGAAGGATCTTCCTCCCATTCGCGACTTTGCAAAATGGGGAACAGAGCAGGTGCTGGGAATTTGATTTTAGGGTGCGTTTAGATTGGTATGGGCGCAGCCTGTGACTGAGATACCTGGGCCCCTTGTTATGTAGGGCACGGTGGGCTAACCCAGTAAACCTCAGAACCTGGGTAATATTTAGTACAAAAAATATATGATCCTGTCGGAGCAGAATGATACACAGAATAAAAGTTCAACAGTAACTCAATGTTTTGAGGTAAGAATCCCTTTTAGATCAGAAGTGCATTATAAACAACTTTAAAGAAAAACAACCAGAAACATATAAACTATACAGAAGAAATACACAACCAGAAATTGAATTAGATTACTTACATGTATTGAGGCAATAGAACATTTAGAATATTCATGTACAAAATAATGGGGGCTACTCCATTAGAGCAAAAGTGAAAAGTGCTCATGCAGTGTGACAAGTGAAAACGTTTTGACTGGGAACATAAGATACAAGTTAAAAAATGCAGGGCATCAATCGCCTGCATAACGCCTGTCTTGAACGGTATGATTTAGGATCCCATGTGTCCAGAGGAACTGGTGAGTCGCATGAGACTCAAACTTTTCTTCAGGCTTTTTAAGGGTACTCCCTTTAGATATATGGCGGTTGATCCACTCGTCTAAAAACTGTAGGTAAGTGCGATATTTTCAATTGCCTCACCATGCATATATATATTTCAGCTTGACTTAATTTTCAACATCCATGCTCATACGTAGACTCTCGAAGCTGAGGTTCCCAGCTTTTATGCTAGAGGATCCGTCTTCATATCTAAAGGGAGGACCGCTAAAACGCCCAAAGAAAATTTTGAGTCTAATTTGACTCCAAGTGAGTCCTGCATGATCATCAGTTACATATAAACCACCAGGTATGGTCCTTAATATACATACGTACTGATGATGCCCAGCAGAGATGGTTCGATGTAACCACGATATCTTGGGTCGAAAAGCTGACGATCTGATTGTTGGCCTGTACTGATTCAATATCCCTCATGGGCATTTAAGAAGAATCATCTGTTGCCCTGGATACAGGGGCTCCTGAAACATACCTTCCAAGACAGGAGTGCAGGCGATTATGCACTGTATTTTTAACATTTATCTCATGCTCCCTGTCACAACGTTTTCACTTGTCACACTCAACAAGAACTTTTCACTTTTGCACTAATGGAATAGCCTCTATTATTTTGTACTTGAATATTCTAAATGTACTTTTGCCTCAAAACACACAAGTAATAGAATTTAATTTCTGGGTGTGTACTTCCTCTATATTGTTTATATTTTCTGGTTGTTTTTCTTTAAAGTTCTTTATAATGCGCTTCTGATCTAAAGGGGATTCTTACCTCAAAACATGGAGATACTATATATATCAGGATTATTAATGTGTTAAACAGGTCTCAAAATTCAAGCCAGACCTACTGGTTTTGCCAATGCATGTTTGATAGGACAGTAGGCACAGAGGGCTCCTTTTCGGATATATATTCCTGCACGTTGCAGACTGCACTTCAAAACGTGTCTGAAACATGACTCATAAAACAATTAAGCAGACTACATTAAAGTGCCAGTGTGTTGATTAGGGGAGCAGCTAAAGGGATGCTTGGCTGGGTGACAAAGTCCACTTGACAATTGCTTTCGCATTCCTCACTGGTGATGAGTTAATGCAATGGAGGAAAGAGACATTAAATCACCTCCGTGGTCAGCAACCTTAGAGACTATAAAAGCCAGTCTCGTGGTCCTGAACACCCTGAATATTTGTGGCAGTGCTTGCAACAAGAGCAGCGGAAGGAAACCTGTGCCCCTTCATCTCCATAGTGCAACAAAAAAGTATGCCCCCCACTTGCAAAACTTGGTTAGAAGCCACTAATATTTACTTAGGCTGACTGTCTCAAGATATTCAAAAGCTAGCCACTTGGGTTAAGGGCCCAGCACTGCAGCACCTACATTATACCTCTGGGTTACCACCAGTAGCGTCTGGCACGGATCGGGAGTAGTGGCGTGGGCGGGGGGTGGGGAGGTGTGGGGGAGGATTGTGAGGTAAAAATAAAAAAAAGTGAAAAAGACTTACCTTCTCGACGCTCTCCCGCACCGCACATTGTCTCAGTCTCTTCTCTCCGGGGCCGGAACAGGAAGCAGCCAAGCTCTCTCCCCTAAGCCAATCACAACGCTGCAATGCAGCGTTGTAATTGGTCTGAGCGCCGTGGATCGGCGCTCAGCCAGGGAATGGGGGTCTGGGCATGTTCTCCACGCAGGCTGTAATGCAGCTTGCATGGAGAACATGCGAAGTGCACATGACTGTTTTGCACAGACCCAGAGGGCCAAACAGTCATTGCGCACTTGGAGTGGGAAAACCACTCCTCCCCTGCGCTGAGAGCAGAGCAGCCCCACCCGCCCCGCAAAGCTGCGCAGCAGGAACAAATACAATGATAATAACCTCGAGTTATCATTGTATTTGTTCTTTCTTTCACTGCTTTGCAGCAGTGGGGCGACGCTCCTCCGCCTTAGCGGAGGAGCCGCCACTAGTTACCACCTTCTAAAACAGCACCCTGTCAGCATGTGCACTGTGAAAAGTGAACTGCTAATGCTGCGCATCTTTTTCGAGCTCTTCTGCACCGATCTATTTTTTTGCAGAATGGAATGCACCGCCCACCAGAGGCATTTTAAGGCATGGATACCGTCAGCTCTGTTCTGCAGTGAGTCTTGCCCTGATGACCTTCAATAATTCAATAATTCTTAAACAGATCGTTTTAAACACCGTTTTCCTTTAATTTAATTTTATTGTTATTGATGTGTGGGAGTCTATTACAGACATTTCCTGAGAAATGTTTTTTTTTTTTTAAACTACGCAAACTCTATAAAAAAAAAAGTTTCTTTTAGATCAAAACAGGACCTCACATATGAGAAATGGGTGAGGCTTACAAAGACTACTTGTAATAATATTAGTGAGCGGCTACAGTATATTCCAGTATTTAAAACACTTCATTATCCTTGTATTTTAGATGTACGTACATTTAGAATTTGGACCAGTGGGGCTGTGTACCCACAGTGACCTGGCCAAAGAGGGCATAAAAGAGCTGAATTTGGGTCATGAATTCATAGTTGTCCCTAACAGTGGCCCCCAAATTACGTTTGGTCCCAGGCCCCCCGAAATCCTTAAGATGTCCCTGCCGCCCAGCAGCCTGGCAAGCAAGTGGCATAGTAATCTGTCGCGTAGTGTCTAAGACCAAGAATAGCACTGCCTCACAATGCATGTTTTATAAGTTGTCAATACAGATAACATGTATAATTAACCATGTTTTCGGGCACCACCTTGCGTGTTGCACTTACATGTCTAAGACAGTTAAGAAAATGGTTCTGTATAAGCAGGTGCTATAGCCATGGCAGTCGCTGGCAGTTTATATATTCTAGGGTGTGCTACCAATTAATTATTCGACCAAGAGAACAGACAGATATACGGTGCAGAGCCTGGACTTGATGTACAACTGATGAAGGCACGTGCCAGGCCCTAAAGCATCTAAACTTCCCCTTCTTCGATTTCTTTTGTTTGCCTAAAACAAGATTTTCTACTTGGCAGCAGGAGGACCAACGTTGGTTTCAGGAAGCATAGCCATGCCTGATTTTCAGGCTAGCCATGCGGAGCATGATTACCATTTAAAGCTAGGTAAATGTATCTTCTATGAGTAACCTTGTGAGTTTACATTGGACACCCCTTACCATCTAAAATGGGTGTTTCTCATTTATTCCTAGACACTTCTCATTGTGAAAACAGTCTGCCAATGTTTCTCTCCATTAGATCATCTGACTCTGGATGAGGTGAGCTGTCTGTTTTTTGTGAATGTTACACAGTAGGAGATCCATTTCAATGACAGCCACCAAATGTTGGAACTCATTATTTTTCACAGGTGATTTGCAACCAGTTCTATTTTTTTTTTTTTTAAAGAGCTGAAGACATGGCTCCTTTAATGTCTGGGCTGACTGCAGACCTGTCAAACAGTTCTGCTGTTAACAATAAACATAACGTGGGCTTTGGGTTTGGCCCTTTCTGCCATTGGCTTGAGACTTTGTCAATTACAAGTTGACTCAGCCCAGTGGGGTATTCCTCTCTCACATAAAGCTGTTGACTGTTTGGATGTATCATTTCACCTCCACTCCTTTGAACTACATGAGGGACTACTTTACAAGGATACCTCTCTCTGTCTGCTGGCTCCCTCTATAACACAGTCTGTGTTAGCACAACAGTCCCAGACCTAATGGCATGCCAGGGTGTCAATAGAAATGATCTGATCAACGAAAAAGAGCTTTTGGAATACAGCGGAGAGAGGGACTTAGGCTCCACTCACGTTGGTTTCCCTGATTAGAGGATTCAATTGGGCCAACGTTGCATGGTTCCACTAAAAACAGTGCTTGTTTTGCACTTTTTGGCTTGTGGCAAATCTTGTACTCAATACAGCAGGACTGAGTTGGTTATGGCAGCAAGTCAATGATCATAGCTGTAGGCCTGCTCTATTTATTATGAAATGTTACGAAAAAGGCAGTAGGTCTTGTGCATTGTGAGAAGCAGGTGTTAAAGTCAATCGGCGTTTAAGGGTGGATTGTTATTACTGTGTATAATAGAAATTTTGTTACATGGGATCTCATAGATTGCCATAGTAGGCAAGGGTTTTTGTATTGGGTACCTCACTTTGATAAACTTTGGGTATAGAAGATTTGCACTGTGAGTAGTTTGCTTTACCAATTGTAATTACAGTAGGCCTGAGTTGCATATGGTGAGAAGGCCTGAGTGGTGTGCAGGGAAAAAAATTGCCAGATGCCATAGGTCCGGTCTGTTTATCATGAAAAGTTAAGACAAAGGCAGTATGCCCGGCTTATTTATTCTAAACAGCATTTGTTAAAGCCAATAGACCTCTAACAGAGGATTGTCGTCACACAATGTTACAAGCTGTAAACAGGTATTTAGTTACAAGTAATCTCGCAGATTATCATAATAGGCAAGTGTTTAGGTGTTGGTCTCCGCTCGGACAAACCCTTGGAGTAGAAAATGTTCACTATGATGATTCTTGCTAGGCCCTATTCAGATTGGTTGCATATTGTTGTGTCAGCTGTAATTCTGTACATATTTGTAATTTAATAACTGAATTCATGATGGTTGCCAGTTTATGTGCACTTCAGTATGCCTAAATTGGTTAAAGTGTCAATCAAATGGTAAAAGCTATAGGCCTTAAATCTTCACTGGGAAAAGTAATGTCAAATTCCTCAGAAGTGATCTGTTTACAATGAAAAGTTATGAAAAAGCAAGTAGGTCTTCTTATTATGAAAAGGATGTGCTAAAGGCAATGGGCTTTTAAGGATTGAAAGCTATTACACTGTGCTAAATCATGTATGCAGGTTTTCGCTGGGGTGTGTGAAATTAGTGTAGTTTATTTTTGCATAATTATGCAAACTTTTGGGGAAATTATGCAAAATGCAAATCCGTTATTAGCACTACATTTTAGAATAAATGTGTACTCTTCTCAATTTTTGTTGCGAGGATATATAAAAAAATAGCAAACAGCCACTCGTGTTCCAGTTGCCCGCTTTGTTCTTGCGCTCCTGCATTATAATTTTGTCACAAACAGAGCTGTAATTATACAAAGTGACATAATTTCTGAAATTTCGCATAACATGAATAAAGCAAGATTCCTGAAATCACACAAATTACGCCAGAGTATTTGAAATTATGCCAGGGTACGTATTTTGTTACACAGAATCTCACAGATTCCTCTAGTAGGCGAGGGGTTGTTGACCTACTGAACAAACCATGGGAATAGAAGATTGCCTCTATGGTAATCCTTACTATGCACTATTAGCAGATACTTTATATTGTTTTGACAACTTGTAACATTTTACATATTTGTAATTTTATCAAGCTGTACCTGATGGTGCCTTGTGGGAAAGCTCAACACAGTAGGTCTGAGTTGGTTATGGTGAGAAGCCAATGATGAAGGTTTTAGGCCTGTATTGATTGTGATAAGCATAAGATTAAGTCAGTAGGCATTTAAGGGTGGATTGTTATTAATCGGTATTCCAGCCTACAGGTAGGTATTTTGTTACATGAAATCTCACAGATTACCTTTGGAAGGAAGGATTTTGTTGTTGGATAGACCCTTTAACAAACCCTATAGATAGAAGATTTCCACTGAAATAGATTCTTGCTTGAATCTCTTCGGAAGCCCTGACAGGCCTAGCTGTCTGCTAGGAATTTGCAATAATAAATAAATCGTTATATGATACATACATATATATATATTCATATAGCTACAAAGAGGGCCTGTGGGTCAGTTTCTTCTGCCATTGGTGTTTCTCCGTGTCATTTACGCTCAGCTTCCACCCATCGCAGCACAGTGCCTGGGGTAATGGCTCAGTCCACATCAGTCATTAGATTTCTTATCCTGTGAATGATGGCAGTTTCTGATCACATGTGCACATCTACCTGAAAATGAGTGCGATGCAGCGTCAGGGCTGGTTTGTCACTCCTTTCGCTTTCAATTTTCTCCTTTTATAGTTCCTTTTTTATTTCTTTGCATCTTTTCTTTTTTTTTTCTTAAGAGGATACTACAGCTCTCTAGGCAGGGCTAACAGATCGCTTGCTTGCCAATCATTTTATCCGCACTGTGCCGGGTCCTGTGTAGTTACTTCCTCTAAACCATGCAGCCATTATGGAATGCTGTTGTCCATAGTGTTTCATTGATTTACCATTCCAAGATGGCCAGAGCATTAGTTCGAAACATGACAGCAATGCTGGAACTTTAAAACGATAGACTATGTACAAAGACAAACACCTACTCTAATATTTAATTTCGTTATTGTAATAATTTGCCCACCATGTTTTAATAACAGCAGTTTTCTTTTTTGACTTGTGTTTTTTTGTTGGACTTGGATGTGTTGTTAAGCTTGTATTTTTTTTATTGTGGTCGTGTCAGAGATGTAAATCAAGAATGAGTCAGTGCATGGATGATTGGATGCAGGGGTGCATAAGCCAGACCTATTTACCAATGCTTGTTTTTGTTAATTGAGTAAACAGCGTAAGTCACTGCTTTACACACCTTGGTTAGCATTTATACAAACCTGGGACGTGCACAACTTTTATAATAAGCCCCTATAAAAGCAAGGATGTCATTAGAAATACACACACGTTTTAATTCTAACCTTCAAAAGAGCATTCTGTTTTCCTTTTTCCCAAAATACATGATTCTGTTTACTGAACTTCCAAATTGGTAAAATCATGTTTTCACTTACATTTTAGCATACACTCTTTTCTGTTCCTGATCAGAAATGCTCTTGATCCATTGTAATGGCGAATTTGTGAGAACTGATGGCCCCATAAAACTGGCCGTGGTCTGCATTTCAAAGCTGTTTACAGCAAAAACTATGTACTAATCATGCGTGTTTCTCATCTGCCACACCTCCTGCCTCCAGAATCTAAGTATCTGTAACTATCGCCTTTTTGGCTGTCATTTTTTTGGCCAGTGTCAAATTAAAGCCTCCAACCTATGTACAAGAAAATAAATTAATTTAAAGAGGCCATCCAGTGTAGAGTAAAATCCTATCCCGTCCCTATGTAATACACAAGGAAAGAAGTACTTCACTTTGTGCACATACATATGCATGTAGTACGGAGAGTGCGCAACCATTCACTGCTGTAACAACCATCCAACAACCTCCCACTTGTACTGTACCGTCAATAGAGCTGCAGCTCAATCTAAGCCCCGGACCAGGCACACTCGACAGCGAAGCTGTAACAGAAACTCCACCCGCTCCACCTTTACCTGTGAGAATGGACTGGTCCACCCGGAGAGTCGTGGATCTTATCTCGATGAGTCGGATATCAGCTGGGACCTTGTCACCAACTAAGATATGAGAAAAAGAATACATTCCAGTCAATGGTGGGGCTTCAAGTCAGGCCTCTACAGAGCTGCACACAGTCCATTGAACAATCAACCACTCTTAGCTGCACACCTATCCTTTCTTGTTCCAGATACACCTCAAGGTTTGCTGTAGAACCACAAACTTCTCATTGTTACAGCTGATGGGTGGTACATCAAGAGATGCTGCCGGAAGATCCCAACACTCTTCTTACTAGGGGGTGCATCTGTGTCACTAGAAAGGACCACCAGTTGGCACTCGTGAGAACCACTCTGTAGACGACTTCCTCTGTGGAGTGCTCTCACACCAACTGTGCAGTCTGCAGTACACAGATTTATTTAAATAAATACATTTTTCAACTTTGTGAAGCGGCCCTTGCATCAGGGGTGTTTCTCGAAGGCCGGAACAATGTCGCAGTTTCAAGAAAACCAACAACTATGTAAATCAATGATTTTTGGATTCATTGCGCTCAGTTGTTGAAAAAAGGAGCCCAGGCTCCAGGGGGCCTCTCAGCCGAGGGCAGTCTCTGCTGCACCCCCGAGCCCAGGCTCTGCCTTGTCAGCTCACATCACACACAGGGGCAGCTGCCCTGCTCGGCTTTCAGGCCTCCGGTCACGTTTACATTTTGTGACTTGGTGCTGTGTATAGCGCTAGTGCAGGTAACGTGGGCTTCAGGCAGGTGTATTATTTCTGAAGGCCACGTCCCCGGACCCCGGTGCATGCAGCACGGGTCCTGTGCACCCCTACAATAAAGTGGGGGAGCATTGCGTTGAAGGCAGCTGTGTGTCAGCCGTGACGTGCTGTGCCCTCAGTTTGTCTGAACCCAACACACAGCGCCACGTACAGGCAGAGTATGGTGTTGTACACAGGAGCATTTCATCGTAAAGTGGAGCCCCACTTAAAAGGCCAGCGCCCCTAGGTCCTTAAACATTCCAACGCACACAGCTGTGCCCGGCCCCGTACTGCCCGGGTGCCTGTTGGACTGCACTGTACAGCGCCGAGCACAGGGGGAGTGCTTCAAACGCTAGAATACTGCCGCGATGACCGCGCCCAACCTTGGCCAGCCCTCCCCCCACGAGCAGGGGGTCCCAGAGGGCCTCCATCCTCAGCAGCGCACACACTGCACGGGCGTGTTTCTCTTCATTGGTACGTTCAGCGACGAAGCTACCGTTGGTGCAGCAGGCCCACTGAACCCTGATTATTGGTTTCTTTCACTGTTCAAACAGGAGCCGGTGGACCCATTTCATTCTTTGCACTAGGGTCCGTGGCACCCTGGGTCCATGGCACAGTGACTGCGCCCCTGGGTCCGTGGCACAGTGACTGCACCCCTGGGTCCGTGGTACAGTACAGCGCCCCTGGGTCCGTGGCACAGTGACTGCGCCCCTGGGTACGTGGTACAGTGCAGCGCCGACTGTAGTGTTTCCAAACACCAATACAATAAGTCCGACCTTCCATCGCCTAATACATTTATTCTTTTGTGCCGTTGGCACCTGTTGGTTTCGAGGCACTATATGGTTTGAAATGGCTCAGATATCTGGCAGCAGTTCACAGTAGCCCGTTCATATGTGGCGCTTTACAGAAGCCGGAACTCAGTCCTTTGGAGAGGGCTTCAAGGCGCTTGTTCGTGTTGGTTTTTAAAAAATCCAGTCTTTAATTATATATTTTCTGTCTTGAAAACGAAACAAAACGACCTAAACTTGAAAAACAATTCGCACATTTCTGGCGTGTTCGCTGTGCGGCTGCCAGGGCTGTGGGCGCAGCGCACGCTCCCCGGGGCAGGACGCGCCCTGCCGGAGCCCAGCGGCGTCTGATCCCTGGAACCGCACGGCGCTTTCATCTTAATGCTCTTTTCGCGCCGTGAGCCCTGCGTGGAGTCAGTGGGAGCGGGCGAGGCTCTCTGACGCGGAAACTTAGGACGTCGGTGCGCCTTACAGCCAGGGGTGTGCCCAGATTGCGGGCCCTTGCCAACCTCAGAGATGGCACAGCCCATGGCGTCCACAGATTACGGGCCCCTCAGAGCTGGGACAGCCCGTGGTGTCCACAGACTGCGGGTCCTTGCCATCCTCAGAGCTGGTAGAGCTTGTGGTGTGCCCAGATTGCGGGCCCTTGCCACCATCGGAGCTGGCACTGCCTGTGGTGTCCGCAGATTGCGGGCCCTTGCAACCCACAGAGCTGGTAGGCCCTGTGGTGTCCAGAGATTGCGGGCCCTTGCCACCATCGGAGCTGGCACAGTCAGTGGTGTCCGCAGATCGCGGGCCCTTGCCACCATGGGAGCTGGCACAGTGAGTGGTGTCCACAGATCGCGGGCCCTTGCCACCCGCAGAGCTGGCACAGTTAGTGGTGTCCACAGATCGCGGGCCCTTGCCACCATCGGAGCTGGCACAGTCCGTGGTGTCCACAGACTGTGGGCCCTTGCCACCCTCAGAGCTGGCACAGCCCGTGGTGTCCACAGACTGCGGGCCCTTGCCACCATCGGAGCTGGCACTGCCTGTGGTGTCCGCAGATTGCGGGCCCTTGCCACCCACAGAGCTGGTAGGCCCTGTGGTGTCCAGAAATTGTGGGCCCTTGCCACCGTCGGAGCTGGCACAGTCAGTGGTGTCCACAGATCGTGGGCCCTTGCCGCCATCGGAGCTGGCACAGTCAGTGGTGTTCACAGACCGCGGGCCCTTGCCACCCTCAGAGCTGGCACAGTTAGTGGTGTCCACAGATCGCGGGCCCTTGCCACCATCGGAGCTGGCACTGCCTGTGGTGTCCGCAGATTGCGGGCCCTTGCCACCTGCAGAGCTGGTAAAGACTGTGGTATCCACAGATTGCGGGCCCTTGCCACCCTCCGAGCTGGCACAGTTGGTGGAGTCCACAGATCGGGGGCCCTTGCCACCCTCAGAGCTGGCATAGCCCTTGGTGTGCTCAGAGAGCCCGCCAGTTGCACCTGCAGAGCTGGTACAGTGTCTGACAGGCCCAGAGCGCACGCCACGGCCTTCGGCGTGCCCAGTGTGCAGGGCTGTGCCCTCCCTCTGCCTGCGCTGCGTGTACCCAGTGTGCAGAACCGTGCCATCTGCCTGTGGTGCGCCTGGAGTGCAGTCCAGTGCCACCCGCAGAGCCGGTAGAGCCTGTTGTGAGCCCAGGTGCCAGCCTGAGTCACCTATGGAGTGAGGACTGCCGAGGAGTTCCCAGATGGTGGGCCGGTGCCATCTGCAATGCTGGCACAGGCTGGCACACCCTCCGTTGTGTCGCGGCACCCCTGCCAGGCCCCCAAGCCCTCCTCAGTTCTAACCCCGCAGACAGACACACTGTGAACCATCTACAGGAGCATCTGTGGAACAGAGCCCGTCTTCACAGCCAGAAGCTTCCTTCCGCTGCCCAAGACTTTTATACATGAAAACGAAAGTGAGGCTTCCTAGCCATGGAATGTCCTCTTGTATCCCCCCGTGTGACAAAGCTTTACATTCATTGCATAGCGCCTCGAAGCTGGGCTGGCCGGCTGTTCAGACATTGGGACGAGCCACAGCGCCTGCTTGATGCCTTCGAGGAGTCACTGGATAACTATTAACTAAGAAACCACATCATATTGGCCAGGAAAAACAAGCATTTGAAAATGCAATAGGTCTCGCATTATTAAAGTTTGAGCTATTGGTGTTGCATTATTTAGCAATGCCAATAGATCAAACTCTAATAATGCGAGACCTATTGCATTGTAAATGCTTGTTGATTCAGTGACCACAAAATAATGTTAAATATTATAACCTTTCTTGTTGGGCTTTGTGTTGGAACAGGTTGTTGGGAAATAAACACAGACGACCATTCAGATTATTGTTGAAATTATTAAATCATTTTAAGTGATGTAAAGTCGATCTTTAATAAAAATATTTTCAATATTGTTTGACAACTTCAGATAGTGGAGTGGACAGAAGACCAGCAGGGCCCATCGGGGATATCTCTTCTGCTGAGCAAGTTTTGTGTTACCTTTTTAACATATGCAACTCCGCAATAAATGTTTATCCTATTAAAATTGCACAGGTTTTTAAATGTGGTCCATCTACAAAGCGAAACACTAATTATCCCATCTCCCTTAACTTCCTAAGAGCGTAGCAGGTGTTATGTCAGGATCTGCAGGTCACCAGTTCAAATCCTGGCACGGCCAGCTCAGCCTTTCATCATTCTGAGGTTAGTAAAATGAGTACTATTGAAATGAGTAATAGTAATGACTTCTACAATAACTAGGAGTGTGAAGCGCTATACACAACGCAAGGTATTATTGAATGTGTTTGACGTCGAGCATACAGAAGTGTAACAGGTTGAATGAGAGCGAGTAGGAGAGAAAAGGTGCTCTGTCCCTGGGGTACCTCCTTCTTGAGAGTTTGATCCAGTTTCTAACTCCCAGGATGAACCATTGGCCACAAAAGGCAGGCAGAGACATCTTAGCTCCACACCCTCGATGCAACTACACCCATAGCCATCACATGCAGGACATGGCTGGCAGAGTTTTTTCACATCTCATAAATCCACGATACACAAAGATTTAGGTGGAAGTGTCCGTCATTAGCGCCAACAGCACTTACTCCTAACCTTGGAGTAGATAGATACATAAAGACTCCCAGTAGTATTCCAGCAAATATACAACAGTCAAAGAGTTTTAGATTTTTCTGGAGTTCTCCAATGTGAAAACATTATTCATGCCTAAATAAAGCACACATATGCGTTTGCCAATGCAATATTCTTTTTATCATGTCCACAGGGAAAATAGTTTAGCCGTTGAGAAACCCCTTCCTCTACACATTCATTTAAATAAGGCAGTTCTCTCCCTTCCCACTGTGTAAAATAAATTCGTACTTTCTATAACAATAATACATTCAAGGATGAAAAACTACTTGCAACAGTTACTTGAATACCCATAGCCCTACACCTAATCTTAAACTTCCAAATGTGTTATAGAGAATAGGCCTACACAAACAGGGTTGCTGCTGAATACATTTTGCTACATATGTTTAAATTCACACACATAAGTGACTTGTTTTATCAGAACTTGAAAAACTGCAGCATATTAGCTTAGCGCAGAGAGGAATTACAGGCACGCCTTTCCTGCATGTGACTTTGAACCCTCCCTACACGCTTCCTCCACTGCGATCCTCCCACACTTGACGCCCTCCCACACTTGGCGCCCTCCCACACTTGGCGCCCTCCCACACTTGGCGCCCTCCCACACTGCGCCAATCACCAATCACACTAAGCAGGAGACAGCCACCCCCTCCTGAGCAAAACTACAACCAACTCCCCAGAACCATCCCACCTCCCTGGGAATGCTGCCAAGAAGTGAAAGCAAGCTCCTGGAGCAGAAAGAGGGCCAACAATGACATCTCCGGCCACGCCAAAACTCACACTAACCAGCAACTTCAAAACCTGAAAACCTGAAAACCTGGCCCATATCTTGGCAACTTACTGCTGCAAATGTGGTTTCTCACAAGGTGTCTGACAGGAACAATGGCACTCCAGTGGCACCTGCCTAATAAAACATTGGGCAGTAGTACTTATTTTTAGGTCTCGCCAAAGACAGCACATTAGTTGTCTCTTGAGAGAACTTTTGTTACCTTACAGTGGGCTTGAAGGCTACCAATGGTTTGGCTTTATTGTCACTCATTTGCTTGCTTCTTATTTGTCAGCTTCCATAGGCTTTCCTTCCTCTTGTTGTGGCTGTCCCTCCTATAGTGCAGGGTTGATTTACAGTGCCCTTCCACTGCTTTGTTTTTCAAGTGCTACTTTTTTCTTTTCCCTAAAGCACGCTACAAGAGTGCATGTGTTTTCCAGCCATCTCCCTCATATATTTCTCCCCCATCTGTCCTCCTCTGCATTCCCCTCCCGCCCACTGTCCATGTGCTACCCCCAGTCCCTCCTGCCCACCCTCCATTGTCCGTCTACTTTCCCAGTGCCTCTCGTCCACACTCGGTTGTCATTGCACTTCTCTGCTTGTCTCCTCAGCCCCTCTGGTCTACCCGCCACTGAAATGTGCTTCATCTCTACCACCCGTCCACCATCCGTTGTCCGTGTGCTTTATCCAGTCCCTACCACCCACGCTCCACGGTCTGTGTGCTTGCCCCAGCCCCTCCTCCATTGTCTATGTGCTCCATCCGCTCTTGCATGTTCTCTCTCAAACCCGCACCCTTCTCTCCTGCCCTCCATCCCTCCATGTTGCCTCGTCCCCCAGCAACACAGAGGGAAGGAGGGCTGTTGAGAAGGATGTGGCTGGGAGTGGGAAGAGGAGTAGCGAGAGGGGATGATGAGCACACGGCTAAAAATAACGAAATAAGAAAATGCTATGACAATGCCTGCGTTAGTGTGTGGTTTCTTCTTTTTTTAAATCCCATTAGTGCTGGCCTCATCAGAGGTTTTAAAAAAGTTATTTTTAGCCATGCTGCTGTACAATATGGCTGCAGATCATAGCCGAAGCCAATAGCTGTCATAGGTGAGGTCTATTGGCTTTGGTCAATGCTTGTTTTCACAAATTAAGTACTGAATAGAATATATGTGCAGGTGTCTTCTTTTTTATTTCACTATTTAGGTACAATAAGCACAAGAAAGCAAGAAAGTAGACTCCAAAACAGCAAGCAAACGGTCACCTTTGAAGGTGTCTTTGTGATATTAAATCAGCTGGTTCAACGCGAAGAGAAGAGGCAACAGAATTCATGAAAGTGGAGTAAAATCTGGGGGCACAATTTACAAGAGATTTCATAAATCTAGACCCGTAGATTTGCACCTGCCTTTGGTGTAGAATTATATATTTTTGGGAATTCCAGGAATTAACCTTGAAAGCGGCGGTAGACACAGCTTTCCAGCAGTACTTTCATGCATATGAAGAGTTACACAAGCGTAAATATGCATTCTGTACGTTAACATGTATAAATGATCAAAGGGGTATTTTTACCAGCTGATTTTTTTTTAAACTTTATTCCCCAAAAGGAAAACGCTTTTCTTTCCAGAAAAATGTTTTCCTCCCGACCCCCACCAATATTGGGGGTATTTTCTCCTCATTCTGAATGTGGATTTACTCCTGTGATTGACTGGAGCAAGCCTTCAACTGTATCCAAGATGGAGATGTGCTAGAACAAGTTTGTGAATACCCACAAGATTGTGGGTATTTGCAAACTTTCCATGGGAACCCTATCCAGAGGCATCTAGTTCTGCATCTCACATTGGTTTATTCCAACGTAATGTGAAGAGAGCGACCCTTGACCTTGCCAGGTAGGTCGCTCCCCCGCCACACAGCTCCGCCTGTGTTGTCCTGCCCGCTGCTGCTGCTGGTAAGCTCGCCCCTCTGCTGTTGCCTCGGTGCCCGTTTTGCTTCTGTTCCCCTCGTGCCCCCATTTCTTGTGTCCATTTTTTTGCCTTCTGTTTCCCCTCGTGCCCCCATTTCTTGTGTCCATTTTGCCTCCTGTCTCCCCTCGTGCCCCCATTTCTTGTGTCCATTTTGCCTTCTGTCTCCCCTCGTGCCCCCATTTCTTGTGTCCATTTTTGCCTTCTGTTCCCCCTCGTGCCCCCATTTTGCTGTGCCCAACTTTGCCTTCTGTACCCCCCGCCGCTGCGTCCCCTGCGGCCCCGCCCCCATGACTGCCCATTCGCTGCCCCTGCCTCCCGCCTCCCAGCTGCTCCTCCCTCCCAGCTCCCCATATATGGTGGCCGCCGGCGCGCCAAAGGCGCGCCTAAGGCAAGCCCGTCTGCGCCCGTCCGCGCCCAGCGCCAGAACCCCTGGGCCGCGCGCCCCCCGCTCCAGCCTCGAGGACCGACGCCATTACGATGCCACCACACTCCACGCTCTCAACCCCGGACGGACACACAACTGCTTCAAGGCCGCCCCGAAACGCACACATGGCCCCTTCACCTGCCGGAACTGCAGCTACACCAGCCTCAGAGCCACCGAAGCGCCCGCCAAGAAGGACCTCAACCACCTCCGATGCATCCTACTGAACACCCGCTCCGCACGCAAACCCGCCGTCGAGCTCTGGGACCTGCTCGACACATCATCACCAGACGTCGCCTTCCTGACAGAGACCTGGATGAACGACTCCTCCGCACCCGACATCGCCATAGCCATCCCAGACGGCTATAAGATCACCCGCAGAGACCGCGTCAATGGAGTAGGAGGAGGAATCGCCATCGTCCACAAGAACTCCATCAGGGTCTCGACAAGCACCGACGACTTTCTCCGCACCGCCGAACACATGCACTTCCAGATCCACACGGACCCCAACACCACCCTCAGAGGCACCCTTGTCTACAGACCCCCTGGGCCCCGACCCCAGTTCAGCGACTCCATCGCCGACTTCATCAGCACGCACGCCCTGACCTCTACCGACTACATCCTCCTCGGAGACCTGAACTTTCACCTGGAGAACAACAACGACAGCAACTCCACCACCCTGATCGACAACCTCGCCAACCTCGGACTGAGACAGCTCGTCACAACACCGACTCATTCCGCCGGCCACACGCTCGACCCCATCTTCTCCTCAAGCTCCCACGTCTCCTTCAGCCACACCACGGAACTCCTCTGGACCGACCACCGCTGCATCCACTTCACCTTCCAGAAACCCACCACACACCACCGCACCCAACAGATCCCACGCCGCTGCTGGAGCAAAGTCAGCGAAGACCAACTACGGGCAAACCTCGCTCTCAGCCCTCCCTCCGACCCATCCAACACCGACGACGCTGCCTGCAACCTCAGACAATGGATAGACGACTGTGCCAACACCCTCGCCCCGCTGAAAAAACTCACCTACAGCAACACCACCAAAAGAGCGAGCTGGTTCACCCCGGAACTCCTAGCTTCCAAGCGTACCTGCCGGAAACTTGAGAAGAAATGGCACAGTGATAAGACACCGGACAGCCACGCAGCCCATAAAGACGCCATCCGTAACCACCACCACCTCATCAGGTCCGCCAAGAGAATCTCCTTCAAAGACCGCCTCGACAACAATGCACACAACAGCAAGGAGCTCTTCAACATCGTGAAGGAACTCTCCAACCCCAGCTCCAACACCAACGACATCCCGCCGTCGCAAGCCCTGTGCGATTCCCTCGCCACCTTCTTCCACCGCAAGATCGCCGACATCCACGACAGCTTCAACACCCAGACAGCCCCCACTAAGATAGATACACCAGACCCGCCGCACACCATCGACCATGACCCCTTGCCAGCCTGGGCCAGCGTGAACATCGATGACACCATCAAGACCATGGGCACAATACACTCCGGCTCCCCGTCAGACCCTTTCCCGCACCACATCTTCAACAAAGCCAGCAGCTCCATCGCACCCCACCTGTGCAACGTTATCAATCTCTCCTTCGAGACCGCGACCTTCCCAGAGAGCTGGAAACACGCAGAGATCAACGCCCTACTCAAAAAACCCAAGGCGGACCCAAGAGACCTCAAGAACTTCCGGCCCATCTCCCTGCTTCCGTTCCCAGCCAAGGTCATCGAGAAGATCGTCAACAAACAGCTAACCCGATACCTCGAAGAAAACAGCATCCTGGACCCATCCCAATCGGGGTTCCGCAGCAACCACAGCACTGAGACTGCCCTCATCGCCGCCACCGACGACATCAGGACCCTGCTGGACAACGGTGAGACCGCAGCCCTCATCCTGCTGGATCTCTCCGCCGCCTTCGACACTGTCTGCCACCGCACTCTACGCGCACGCCTCCACGACGCAGGGATCCGAGACAAGGCCCTGGAATGGACCACCTCCTTCCTCGACGGCAGAACCCAGAGAGTCCGCCTCCCACCTTTCCGATCCGAAGCCTCCGAGATCATCTGCGGCGTACCCCAGGGATCTTCCCTCAGCCCAACACTGTTCAACATCTACATGGCCCCGCTCGCACGCATCGCCAGACAGCACGACCTCAACATTATCTCCTACGCCGACGACACTCAACTGATCCTCTCCCTCACCAAGGACCCCCTCGCCGCCAAATCCAATCTCCATGAAGGAATGAAGGCGGTCGCCGATTGGATGAAGATCAGCCGACTAAAGCTGAACACGGACAAGACAGAGGTCCTCATCCTCGGCTCCAACCCCTCAGCATGGGACGACTCCTGGTGGCCAACGACGCTGGGAGCAGCCCCGACACCCACCGACCACGCACGCAACCTGGGAGTCATCCTCGACTCAACGCTCTCCATGGCCAAGCAAGTCAACGCAGTCTCCTCCTCCTGCTTCAAAACCCTCCGCATGCTTCGCAAGATCTACAGGTGGATCCCGACAGACACAAGAAGGACAGTCACCCAGGCCCTCGTCAGTAGCAGACTTGACTATGGGAACGCCCTCTACGCGGGAGCCCCGGCCAAGCTCATCAAGCGACTGCAACGCATACAAAACGCCTCCGCACGCCTGATCCTCGACATACCACGCCACAGCCACATCACCCCCACCTGAGGAACCTGCACTGGCTCCCCGTCGACAGGAGGATCTCCTTCAAACTCCTCATCTACGCACACAAGGCACTCCACAAGACTGGCCCAGCCTACCTCAACAGACGACTCTTCTTCTACGTCCCCAACCGCCAGCTCTGCTCCGCCGACCTCTCCCTCGCCACCGTCCCTCGCATTCGAAGAACAACCACCGGCGGCAGATCCTTCTCACACCTCGCCGCCAAGACCTGGAACACCCTTCCACTTAGCCTACGACAGACCCAAGACCTGCTGACCTTCAGGAGGCTACTCAAGACCTAGCTGTTCGACCAGTAGCAGCACCCCCCCCCCCTTTCCTCTCCCCAGCGCCTTGAGACCCTCGCGGGTAGGTAGTGCACTCTACAAATTCTGTGATTGATTGATTGATTGATTGATACCATACTGGAAAGGCACTTAAACATGGCCTTGATGTTAATGAATCCAAACTTTGTTAATTTAGATAAAAGATTTAAAGAAGAAAACCACTATTGGCAAGTGATTTCTTACACTCCCTCCTACAATGCCAGCAATCCACCATTTAGCATGGCCACTCACCCCAAGCAACATATTTCCTTCAGATGCCTCTACCTCCACACTCTGACTCATCCCAAACCTCATTCCTCTACTCTCTCCAATGCACGACCCTATACCGCTCTCAATATCCTATACCTCAACTCTGACTCATCTCAAACCTCATTCTACTACTCTTTCCAATGCACCTCTCTACCTTACCTATACCTCTCTCAATATATCCTCTACCTCCACTCTCTGGCACATTCCAAACCCCATTCTACTACTATGATCCCCAAAATAACCCTTTCTAGACTCTTAACTCCTCTACCCCTCCTTGCACCATCTCAAACCTCTTACTATTGAGATCTCCCAAACAAGCCTTTCTAAACCCTTCCCTCTGACTCCTCCCTCTCCCCTCCACTCATCCCAAACCTCCGTCTCAGGGCTAGCTCTAGGGCGTTGCGACCAGTGCCACCGCACAGGGTGCTGACTTCAGGGGGTGCTGTGTTTGCAAGTTTATTTTGGTTTTTAAAGCACCTGCTTCCGTGTTCCATGCCTCCAGCAATTTTCAGGCAACAATAGAAATGTCTCGATAACTCTAGTGAATAATGTTCTTCCTGGAGCGAGATCGGAGTTTTGTCTAGTTGAGGTTTTGACTGATCATAAAATAGTGCAGAGGGTTAATATGGCTGCTGCAAAGAACGTGTACCATGCAGATCACAAAGTGCACATAATGTAAATAGGTCAGTGGGTTACTGCTTTTCTATGATACATTCTTTTTTTTTACTTGCTGTTTATAAGGTAAAATCCTATTATAGAACAGTGAATTATTAACTGCCATCAAAGAACTGCATGCACTGCAAAGTATAGATTAGAGCATAGAATAATGTTGCAAAAAGGGTTCATTTGGCTAGAAATTGAGTCTTATTATTAAAGCGAACCCCCAACTATCAAGTCTTATTATTAAAGAGAACCCCCAACTATGGTGTTCCGTTTTCAATTCTGAGTTTGTGCTTCTCCAGACCAAGCACTCTTAAACTATACTGCCTACCAGTATGGAAGACATATCACTCCTACACGTTCTAGTCCTCTGTCTTATGTAACATTTCCTGTACGCTGATTTACACAAGTAGGATTGATTGTCTCTGTGTAATAGTAATATGTGTGTAATGCAAAGTGCTCTGACACCCTGCACTGGTATGAATGACGCTATATGACTAATTAAATGCATCTGAAAGAGAGAGGTTATGGAGATTTGAGGGACACTGTTAAGAGGTGGTGGTGAGGGAATCCGTGGTGGAGGTGGTCACCACCTCCACCATGGATGGGGGTGAGGCACCAACAGACATTGTTGCACCGGGCGCCACCAGCTGTAAAGCCGGCCCTGCTCCTCCTGCTGTTATGATCTCCAAATAAACACGTTCTAGACCCTAGTCTCTCTTCTATCCCTCCACTATCCTTTTCAAATCAAATTAACAGACTCACAAGTCCACCGCTCAAAATCATTTCATATTTCCCTATACTAATTCACCACTAATCCTTTTTGGGTTCCGAGTAGTGTGCTACTCGCTGAAAAGCACTTTCCACGCCTCGTCAGGGGTAGTAAGGCTCTATAAATGCAATTATAATTACTATTACAATAACTGCTGTATATTTTAGATTGATTGTGTGCTCCCAGTGATAACGCTGTACACTGAAAGAGAAGGTGCAATAAAAAGGCAATTAAAAAGAATTGAACTCCACCTGTCTAACAACAGTATAGGAAAAGTCAACTTCTTAAAAACGAGTGAGATAAAACCATCTATTGGTCTATGTGTCATTTCTACTAAAACTATAAGTAAATGAGGACACAAGGAGTGGATAAAGCCGGAATTCAAATTGTGGCTGCAGTGTACAGGCACACAAGGAATCAATAAACATTCAAGGCGTTGACGTCTTTCATTCTGCTTTATAGTTTGAGGATTACCATGCCTCCTGTGTTCCTGCCATCGCCAGCAGGTCATTGTATCAATATGAGAATTCCATTGTAGTTCATCTCCTTTTATAGCTTGCAGGTGCATCTCATCATGGTTGGCTAGTTTATGTCTGTACATTTATATTCTGTAGCGATTTGTTTACATTTATTCCCCAAATGTTTACCCTTTGTTTTGAAGCATATCCTTTTCTATGGGTTACCTTCCTTTATATATTTCATATTTGCTTCTTTAAGCTGATCGCACAATATAGCTTTGAACTTCTCTGGTGCTTCTTTGGAGTACCATGGTGGATAGTGATGTCCCATTACTTAGACGTCCATATATTTTAGTTTGCCATTCCATGATCTAACATGCAATGCAATTTTTTTAAACTTTGGGATTGGAAACTTGAGATAGTAGCCCTGGACTGAGTTTGAAATTAGCATATCTTATAATTGGAGGCATTTTATGTCTTTTTCTTTGGAGTGGTAATGTCTAAAAAAGGGCCATCTGCAATCAAAGCCACTTTTCGCCCACTGTTTATTGCACAGTGGGATTATTCCATCTGCATCTCTAAGTATCTGGACAAATGGCTCCACATACATTGTGATTAGTGTCAATGCTGGGAAAAGCCGTGTATTTCCTCTCGACTTATTGGAATTTTTCCAGCGGTTGATCCACTAACTGGCCATGAAAAGGACCACAATTAGAGACAAGTGGAGCCCAATGACTTCTTCCATCCATGGCTGCATGCATCACCTATGACATTAGAGACCGTCATATGAAGCTTTTTTTGTCCGGGTGGGTTAATTGGGGAAAACAGGCGAGGTGACAAGGGACTCAAGAAACAGATGGGAAGTAACTAATGACTTACCACACAGTATAATCAGACCAACTGTTCTGAAAATAAAGTATTTTGTCATTTTACACAGATTGTTTTACAGGCCAGCTGCCAGCAATGTGGATCAAGCAATCCCAACTATACATGCATGCACGTGAAGTGTAGTCAGTCAGCAGAATTTATTCATTATTTATGATGGTTCGTACAGCATAAGCTTGTGACAGATGCAACTTCATAGCACTGTTGAAGCTAGGATCTAAAGTCTCAGCACAGCCCTACCACCCGCCTCCCACAAAGATGGCCCCTGATAGGAGGTTCTTGAGGCTTGCCTGAAGGTTTACTCCGTTGCACACTCCGTAGATGGGAGGTGCACTCTTTAGACCCGGTCCTGTGTAGAGGGTACTTCTGAATGGGGCAGGCATGCACTAATGAATAGATACATTTCAGCTTTTTCTTGTTTTAAACAAGATTAGGTTCACACAGAAACTGTGAATCAAACAGGAATGTGAACTTTGCCCCATGGGTGGAAATGGAATGTCTTTAGTTGAACAGTATCAGAATAGATTATCAGGCTTGTATGATTGGCTCACTAAGTGGAAAGGTGAAGGAATCCATTTTGCATGCCCATTCTCAAGTATACTCATATTTTTTCCTTTGACCCGGACCTCTACCACATATGGCAAACATTTGTTGATCTGTAAACTAATCATATAAATCCTGTGGCCAGCGCAAGCTGTGTCCATGGACTGCGCCAGAGGTCCTTAAGTGATGTTCCTGCTCAGAGATCTCCAGCGCTAGTAAATAATTCTCCATTTAGCACCTTCTTGCAGCTTCCAGCCACCCGGATGCATAACCCAAAAAACAAAAACAGCTGTGTGATGAGTGTCGCTGGAAATGTTTCCTCTGGTCCCACAACTCTGGCACGACATGTTCTCCATAAACCATGAATACATGCATTGATTCCAGGATCATGTCGTCTCCCACTTCTGTACCATCAGGTCTTGGGTTACATCCCAGAAGCTTCATCCCACAGAGTACAACAAATTATCATATGGTTCCCTGGCTAGAGCTCATCACATTTCACGGCATTAATCCATATGCATCACGCCGAGGGTTGTCCTGTACTTTCTATTTCAGACAGGACAGAAGATGCTCTCCGCTATACGCCGTAAACAAAGAAGGATGACGACAAACCTGGCAGCAATGCAGCTTCCAAGCAATCAAATCAATCAAGCACATGTAAACCAATGTGTGTTAGTCTAGAGCGGACAAACCAATACCTGCCTAAAAAAAATAATCAATCTATCTAATAATCCCTTCTCTCATGCTTCCACTGCGCTGCATCACCACATTGTCTCACAGTAGTACTTAAAATCAATACGCATGTGGAGTTTAGCAGAGCTAAAAATTCAAAGAAATGTTGATTTATTGAGGATTTAGATCTTTAATAGAAGATTTGGAATCAGGTTTGTTTAAAAAAATTTTTTTTTTATAAATAATGACAAATTATAAAAAGAAAAAACTGTTCACCTTGTTTCCCAACCTATAAGTCTAGGCCACACCCTCTGTAGGCCGAGCCATGAAAAACTTGTTAAAAACTGAAGCACAAAGTAAAATCGTCCTGTGGGTATGGAAACAACAGATGGGCATGCAAGGCAAAAGAAATCGAATGCATGCAAAATAATTTGCATGCATTTGCTCTTCACGCTGGGCATATTGTTTTGTTGCATTTCTGTATCATAACTCAAAAAACCTTTACAACCACTGCTTTAACCCTCATCACCGAGGGTCGGGCTACCATTTCAGAAAGGAGTTAGAACGTCTACAACCTCTTTACTTGGGGGGTGGGGGGCTTTGCTGAATGCGAGACAGCCGTGACATAAGGAAGAAGGTCTTGAGCTTTAGGTAGCACACTGTAGTTTTCTCTTTTTCTCCAGAAAATGTTCCTATCCATCTTTTAAACCCTTCAATTTCTTACCCCCAGAGACCACTGGGTGCCAGCTATCATGGGCGCTAGCAGGGCAGACGTTTGTTGCAGTTTTGGGGATTTTTCTGTACCATTCGTCTTTGTCCTCGGTTGAATAATTTCCCTCAACCATTTATGGAGAAACTATCTAGCAGAGTTCTGAGGTACAGCTTTTATGCTACCCCACGGGCGAGGACTTCCTCCCCTCTCTGTCTACAATCTAGTCAGTATCAGCTCCCTGTAGCTATGCTTTTGTTCCCTACTTCAAGCATATGGTGTGTGGCTTGCCTATAGTTGTGGTAGATCACTACTAGAGAGTCAGACTTGAGTCCCTGACCCTTTCTCACCTGTGCCACTGCTTGGAAAATCCGTGCCCAAATAAAGTGCAGTATCTGTGCACATAGTTTACCAAAATTCCTTCCTATAAAGCCTGCCGCCACCAGGATAGCTTGGCAAAAAGGCTGCAAAGCACTCTCCTCTGTGATTGGCCACAGACTTCAAATTTCAAAGAAAACTCCTCAGCAATTGAGAGCTCCACCAGTGTCCAGCGCCCCACATCATGAGTACTGAACTCCCCTGCCAGTACTTTACTTTCATTTGAGAGCACCTGACAAGGCACTGCAGAATGTGGACCCAGCCTGGTGCTCATTTCCCTTTCCAGTTGAGGCTGAAGTAGACAATGTTCTTCTCTTGGACCCGGAGCCTACCTGCCTGAAGTGCTGGGTTACCCAATAAAAAGACACCAGCCTCATCCCTTTACGTTCTTACCATTCTTTCTCCAAAGCATCAACTGGGGAGATGCATCTGGGTAGAGGCTCTTCTTGGTGTGCAATCAATCAATCAATCACAGAATTTGTAAAGTGCACTACTTACCCGCGAGGGTCTCAAGGCGCTAGGGAAAAAAGGGGGGGGGGGGTGCTGCTACTGGTCGAACAACCAGGTCTTGAGTAGCCTCCTGAAGGTCAGCAGGTCTTGGGTCTGTCGTAGGCTTAGTGGAAGGGTGTTCCAGGTCTTGGCGGCGAGGTGGGAGAAGGATCTGCCGCCGGTGGTAGTTCTTCGAATGCGAGGGACGGTGGCGAGGAGAGGTCGGTGGAGCGGAGTTGGCGGTTGGGGACGTAGAAGAGGAGTCGTCTGTTGAGGTAGGCTGGGCCAGTCTTGTGGAGTGCCTTGTGTGCATGGATGAGGAGTTTGAAGGAGAATCTCCTGTCGACGGGGAGCCAGTGCAGGTTCCTCAGGTGGGGGGTGATGTGGCTGTGGCGTGGTACATCGAGGATCAGGCGTGCGGAGGCGTTTTGTATGCGTTGCAGTCGCTTGATGAGCTTGGCCGGGGCTCACGCGTAGAGGGCGTTCCCATAGTCAAGTCTGCTACTGACGAGGGCCTGGGTGACTGTTCTTCTTGTGTCTAATGGGATCCACCTGTAGATCTTGCGAAGCATGCGGAGGGTGTTGAAGCAGGAGGATGAGACTGCGTTGACTTGCTTGGCCATGGAGAGCGTTGAGTCGAGGATGACTCCCAGGTTGCGTGCGTGGTCGGTGGGTGTCGGGGCTGCTCCCAGCATAACTCACTACACCAGTAACGCCTGTGCCACTTATCCCTAGGATTCTGAGAAGGAGCATCTGTCCTGGACCCACATCTCTTGAAAGACCACCTTCCCCCCTTTGAAAGCACACTAGCTCAGTCTGGCATGGTGTCAAGCTATCGCACATAACGTATGCTCTCATGTATAATCCGTATGCCGGACCTCTGCCAGGCGGCATGGAGGACCTTCTCAACCAGAATAATATTTGTAAGTAGGAGGCATAGGTAAACTGGGCCCATCTCTCCATGCAATCGCTAACAAGATAGTGCAGAGGTAGGAGAGACAGAAGAAATACTCAGCTCAAAGCACCCAAAATGTAAAGCCTCCCATTACCCCTAATCACAAATGAGCAAAGGCATATGGGCCCTCCTGGGACTGGCATCCTATTGCCAAATGTAACCACCAAAAACAAAGAAGCATGGCTGCTGTGTTGCACTGTAGCTCTTAAAGCTAACGGTGAGAGCACTGACCTCACAGGAATCCCAGAGATAGCAGCACATCCTAAACATGGTCGGCCAAAACACAAGCAATCCTTTGGTCACTTTAAAAATCTGGACCATCACAGTGAGGAACTGGGATATGAGACAATTTTCTGTCCACAGCCTCAGAAAAACTCGACTGTGTATATCAAAAATCATGTTGATTACAAAAGCAATTATCTTTCGCCATCAGCCACATTGCTATACCCAGAAAACCCAGTGGGATGTCATGGGGAGAAGAAAACTGATTTGAGTAGTCCATGAGCATCTTGACAGAAGACATAGTTTCATTACATCCCCTTACACTGAAACCAGCCCAAGCGGGAGGGGCAGCTCCAAAGCTTTCTGTGGTCCTGAAACTGCCATAGGTGCACATTTGGGGCAAGAACCTGCAAGTTTAGGTTTTGTAAAGCCTAACTTCAGAGTTAGAGTTCAGGGCCACTAGAGACCACCCACCTTTTTTGTGACGCAAGGTCTACAGATTCAAGTCCAACATTCTTTGTGGATACTAAACCTGGTGCAAAGAGTGAAAGTTAGTTTTGTTTTTAACTATTACTCACCATTTCACCTAGTTTACAAATCTATGTGAGTATGAAAGACATTTGTCTCTAAGGTACTCCCACTGACTGCACAGTGACATTTACAGATTGTGTTAACCGTCCATAAAGTAGGCTAGAAGGCTCAACCACGGCTACAACTGGACTGTTCAGG
Source organism: Calotriton arnoldi (assembly GCA_963921515.1). NCBI lineage: Eukaryota > Metazoa > Chordata > Amphibia > Caudata > Salamandridae > Calotriton > Calotriton arnoldi. Next base: position 394,095 of record CAWUFW010001977.1, read on the forward strand.
AAGCTATGGCGTCCCGCACTCACAAGCCCAGCACTCAGAGACCTGGGTCTACAGGGATAATATGCAGAATGAAACTGTAAGGGGTGTCCTAAGACCAGCAGGATCTCGGGAAAAAGCTAGATGGACAAAGAGATGGGGAAAACCTAGTAAATGCACATGTTCATCAATAGGCTGCCCCTAAAGTGATCACCATAAATATAATTAAAATACAATTTAAAGGCTAAAAAAATCATGCATTGAAAACGTCTGCCCACTTTGGTCTGTACCTGCAATTTCTACAATGTCGCCAGGCACGATATCCCGGGCTCGGATCCGCTGCACCCCACTCCGATCGGCACGGACCACTTTGCCCATTTCCGGCTCGTACTCTTTCAAGGCTTCGATGGCACTCTCGGCGTTTCTTTCCTGTAAGAAGGGCGAGTATTAATGGTCTAGTCTGAATTTCATCTGTCGAGGTTACATGCTCACTTACAGATCTATTAGGTTTACTGACAGCCAATATGGCTGACTTTGTGTTTATATTGCAAACATTTTGCAAGTTAAGCACATGGGAGTGTTTTAATGGTTTGTTTCTGTAAGACAATATTTGCATGAAAAAGTATTATTAAATAGGTTGTAGGTGTAACAGAAGGAATACGCACATGTGGCACAATAATAGTTGTGGTAAGAGATTTCTTATGCATCTGATGATGTCAATATAGTCACTGAATTCGCAGGGTAAGAGCAAAGATGGAGCTGGAGAGTGGGTAGAGTCTACAGTGTTACACAAGGTAAGGAAATGGGGAGATTAGAGCCGCCTCATTGTGCTCATCTCCCATCAACGTTTCGTCACACAAATAATGAAAAGCACAACTGCTTAAATGTTCTCAAATATTTTACAGTCTTTAAAGAAAATTTCTGCAGACATGCACTGGCCGCCCGTGCAGGTACCCTCTGTAGTATTACTTATATACTACAACCTCTTTCAAAGCCTTAAGATGGCACCCGAACCTCGTCTCTTTCAGAGCTAGCACTTCATTCGAATAGGGGCTTTCCGGTCAATGATGTCATAGTATATCTCAAAGCCCAAGCAGACATCATGAAACAAAGGAACATTCTAGAACTACTACTGTTACAAAGGACTGACCAAAGAGAAATGTGTTTTCTCTTTTAAAATGAATTACTGTTATCTCAAAGATAAAACACAAAGTAACACTACCTAGACTGACAAGGCAGACCTATCACAGCTGGTATAGTTAGGATCGTCTTCTCATATTATTATTTGTTTATTATCAATAGGTGTCTTTACTAAGGTAAAGCTCTCTTTAGGCAGACCTAGTAATTATGTTTGCAGGAAGCCTAGTCAACAGTCCATTCTTGGCAGAGCTTTCTTGGGAGAGTCTCCGATACACCCATGCCAACACTGCTGATGACCTACACTGCTTCCTAATAGTGCTGGACGGAACTGCCTGTTTATTTCGGGAAACAAGACCATCCGTAAGGCCATCACGGAGCCCACATTTTGGCGATTCGTATTTGCTGTTTGGAGTTCATTTCCAGCACTCGTCCTGTCGTGGGAAGTTGGGACTGAACATACCCCTGTGGGAAAATGGCCAAGTCTGTTTGTAAACTTTCGGCATTTTTGATATCAAATGCAACAGAAACGAAAGTTACATTTGGCTTTCGAGGTCTGCCTCCACTTTCTGAAGGAGGTTGGGTGTTACTATCACACATTTAAAAATTTGATTGAATACACATTTGTGATAAATACTGACTGTTATAACAGTCAGCCTGAAGGTGGCCTTTCCCCAAACTTTTGCCTGTACTCCTCTATTTTGCTGAACCTTATTTTTGTTGGACTTCAGACTTCAGACTCTAGGCACTTTACTTTACCACTGCTAACTAGTGCTAAAGTGCTTGTGCTCTCTGCTTAAAACATGGTTAAATTGGCTTATACATAATTGCCATATTTAATTTACTTATAAGTCCCTTGTAGAGAACTATACCATATTCCCAGGGCCTGTAAATTAAATCTTACCAGTGCCTGCAGCACCTATTGTGCCACTCACTTAAGTAGCACCTTAAAATATGCCCCAGGTCTGCCATTGCAGCCTAAATGCAGTTTCAAACTGCCATGTCGACTTGGCATTTAAAGCCCCTTGCCAAGCCATAAGCTCCCCTTTTATTACATATAGGTCACCCCTAAGGCAGTCCTTAGGTAGCCTGTAGGACAGGGTAATGTGTGATCAAAAGGTTGGACATTACTTATAGGTTTTACATGTCCTGGTAGTGAAAAACTTCCAAATCCGTTTTTCACTACTGTGAGGCCTACATCTCCCATAGGATAACATTGGAGTTGCCTTATTACCTTTTATAAGTGTACTTTCCAAATGGAAGTGATTACCAGTTCATGTTTGGTGTCTCTGGAATTGGAAATCCTAACTTATGGTGAGGTTGGATTTTTAATTACAATTTTGAAAATGCCAATTTTAGAAAGTTGGCATTTTCCTAACCTTAGCCCTTTTGTGCATGTAGCCTGTCTTGGGTCACATGATTGGGAGTAACCGACAGTTAGATTTTGTGAATTCCTCCCAGACAGTCACATTACAGAGGGATTAGATGAGTCTGGATGGGCCATCTGCTGGCAGGCTGAGGGGGCGGAACTGAGCACAGCCCCACTTTCAACTGAAAAGCCTGTGTTTTGCTGTGCTGGCCTGCTGCCTTCTAGCCTGGGGAGGAAGAGCTGGACCTGCAACCTATCTTGAACCCAGTACCCGAAAGGGACTCAACGGGCTAGTCTGCTGGCCTCCTGATCTTAGCCTCTGGGACATAAAAGGCTCCCGAACAGCTCCTGGACCCGTCTTCAGCAAGTTCCTAACCCCCGAGTGGTGTCCTTCAGGTCCTGGACCCTTGATGTGGCTCAGTGGGATCTTAAATCAAGCTTTCGGGCTCTTTGCAACAATGAATGGGCCCGTTCACATTGGAACTGCGCCGCTTGCACCGTAAATCAGCGCAAGCTGCCATCAGCCCGTCTTTTCGCACAGCAAATATCGATCACCACGGAGGATAGCCAACGTGAGGCACCAGACCGCCCGGCCATGACACCCGGCCTGCTCCACACACCACACAGACCACCACCAGCGACGCTCTTCTTGCTCCCTGTGGCCCTCTCCAATGCGAACGGGATTCTTGGCACAAAACTTGCGAAGGTAAAACTTCAGCAGGACTATTGTGATACTGTATCCAACCCGCACTCCATCGCGGTCGGCCTGAACTTTTGACTTTGACCCAGTCCAGGGTGAACAGATACCCCCCGATTGGTGCTTTATGCTTTTTGGCGCTATTTTACAGTTTGTTCTTTAAAAACTCATAACCCTGGTTCTACTGATTGTATTTTTGTCATTTTGGTCATTTTATTTATTAAATTTAGCTCTATTTTTCTTACCTGGAGTGGGGTCTTTTTGTCTGTTGTTTTCACTGTTTTACTGTTTGAAGTGTTGCACAAATACTTTACGCATTGCCTCGAAGTTAAACCTGACTGCTCTGTGCTAAGCTACCAGGGGGTGAGCACAGGTTAATTTGGGGCTTGCTTGTGCCTTACCACGACTAGGATTGTGGTTGCTGTTTGACAGGGTTCACACCCCAGTCAAACAACAACCCAATTTCTAACACTGACAAAATACTTAGCATTCAGATATCTCTTAAGCTGCTGCTTTGGTATAGAGCGGTATGAAGTGTTCGGCCGGGTCAACCATTAAAAGTAGTAGGCAGGCAATAAGTGCAGATCGGGTTGTAACACACCTGCCAAACACCCACAATGGCGTTGATGATCAAAATCAACATGATGACAACAGGTTCCACAAAGGCTGTTGAGGACTCTTCTCCACCTTCGAACCAAGCAAGAATCTGTAACAGAAGAGAGAGAGCTTATTAGGGCAGGAAGAGAGTCAAGCATGCACAAGGAGAAGCCAAACCCAATGCTACATGATCATGTCAATCTCAGCTCAGCCAGGCAATAACGACACATCTATAATGCAAGATTCGTGTTTCACCTTATGTAACCGAAGACTCATAGCACTGCCTGAGTGAAGTTGATTTGTAGGGAAGAGGTTCATTAGATGGCTTAGGTTTGCTGCTCTCATTTGTGGATTCCTTTGTTGTATTGTCTTTCTTGAGGGTCACTCATATAAGCCAATCAGACAAGAGCCAAAGGTTTGCTCTTGCGAGAAGAAAGCTTTGAGGAAATTATTCACTGTTATACCAAGAAGAATTCCACTATTAAGCATAAAGCAATACCCACTCGAGTATCAGAAGGTTTTACATTGGGTTGTGACCTTCAGCAACAATCCTGGGCAAACACAAAAAGCAGAGTACTATTCACTACAAACATGTTGGTTTCTTTGCTACTGTCTCAATAGATACTAAAATACACACAACTCAAATTTTGTTATGAAAATTTGGAATACCAAATATAGGTAAGCCACATCTCAATGTTTGAGCCCATCTGCTCATCTCTGGCTGATATTGTCCAATCATGGAGCAATCAGATACATGTGTTTGTTCATACGCACCATCACACAAAGCGCACTTAGATACAACAGTAAGGGCCTCATTTTAAGTTTGTTGGTCAGACTGCCAAGAAGTCAGTGGAAGAAATACAGATGTCAACTGCACTTCGGGCCTCCCGCCAGGGAGGGAGTTTTCACCTGAAGTGTCTCCCACAAGTGCAGTAGAAGCACTTCCTGGGATTAAACCTTTGTGGCGGCTGTCCCAAACTCACCCCTCAACTCTTCCCCTTCTGGCTCCCGCCACTTTGTATCTGCCCTCCTTTAACTCCAGGCCCAATGTCACTCCCATCACTCCACTCACTTCTGCAGCTTCCTCCCTGAATTTGTAGGTCTTGGAAGTGGGCTCCAAAATCTGGGGTACCTCTCCTGGACGCACTTTGAAATGTCCTCAAAGTGCTGGGAGTTGTCTCCTTGCACGTCATGGACAGCTCACCAGTTTTCTGTGCAAGATCACCATGGCTACCTCGTGGTCCTGCATTGAAGTGGCACCATCAGTAAAAGAGAAGGACCTATCACCTTAGATCAGACAACCACCCTGGCCCCTTTTATCAAAAATATCATCCCAGGCACATGACAGACCCAGTGACGGTCCGAAGATGAACCCGCCATCTGGCGTGCAATCTTCATCTGCTTTTTAGATGGAACAAGATAGCCTCTGCCCACCCCACTCCAACAGCACCATATACCGATCACAACTTCATATGTAGGCTTACACCTGCGGTAATATAACAGCTATAGGGTCTTCGATGGACAACGGCCTGAAGCTCTCTTGAAATAAACATGAGTCAATGCAAGAGGTTGAGTGCCGCTACATATATGTATGTTAGCCTGCATGTTAGAATCCCAGACATGAGTATCTCAGCCTTTCTACTTATTTGACTGGAGATATTACACTATATTTAAGCGCCAAAGAAAGTTCAGTATGTGGTGGACGCTGTATAAGATGTGAATAAATACAACTCTACACCGTCCATTTCCTGCTAGGGGTGGTTGGTCTTCCAGCAGGTACATGAGCAAGGTGGGCTTGCAAAATCATTCCTAGTTGTAAACAGAGTACAGTTCCCCATCCAATAATTCACCACAGTCTCCTTCAAAAGAAGTGGGGTGTTCTTCTGCTCACTCTAGTACTAAAGTCACCCTGTGTATGACGAACTAAATTTTTGTCATCATTTCCTGTTCCGGGCCAAACAAGATTCGGTGACCAGGGGTCAAGTTAGGAGAAGTTATGGTTCCCTCGTGGATGCATGTTATGTTTTGAGTGACTACACTCCCTGCCTTTGGACATCTATTATTCCTGTAACCTAGTACTGAAGATCCTAATTTCATCTATTGGTCTAAAGCGGGTATCTTGCCAGCTTCCTGGAAGTTGCCCACACATGCACTGCCGTCCAGCCTAACAGTTTCATGAGCCACCGGCGGATGGAATCCTCACTTTTGGGCAGAATGTGTGGATTTGCATGCTGGCTGCACAGTTAATTAAGGGGAAACGTTCTTTAGTTTAACGTCTTGTAATCCACATATACCCCTTCTAGTGACTTCGAAACTTGTTACCTATACCCCTTTTTGTGGTCTTAGGTCATTTACTTTTCAAAAACCTGCAGCATAAAAACGTGGTGGATGACTTCAATGCTTCTGAACTGGTTGCAGCCTCACTGCTGCAGTGCTGCACCGTGCAGGGATGCTCACGTTGCAGAAGCCTGTGTCTGTGTGTTAGCCATTCATTCCTTTTTAGACGTGCAGAGTTTCTGCAAATGTGCCACAAATGTAAGCCGTCTTCAGATCGATACATCATCTGCCGCTGTGATGTGTCAGCAGCTTTTTCCCTTACAAGCGCAGCGGCGTAGCTAGGGGGGGCGGTGGGGGCGGTCCGCCCCAGGCGGCACTATTTTGGGGGCAGCGGCCGCGCGGCACTGGTGGCCCGTTGCGGCGGCCTTTATAATTTATTTGGAGACACTGACACTACTGTCAGTCATTACAGTAGTGTCAGTGTCACCAAATAAATTATAAAGGCCGCCAACTGAGCCACCAGTGCACGCGGGCGGCCCCATTTGAAGTGCAAGCGCCCTGCTTGCAACTGCTTCCTGCAGCGCACGCACCACCACCTAGCTTAGTGGTGATGGTGTGGTGCGCGACCGGATCCGAGGTCAGAGGGGAAAGACTCCAATGAGCTCTTTCAGCTCAGGGAGCCAGCCGACGAGCCCTCCCCTTCGTAGGGTGCAGGCAATCAAATGGAGGCACGCAAGGGTCTGCATTGATACAGCAGGCTTTGAATTTCTCTGTGATATTTGACGCCGCGACGTACCGCGTTTGTTGTGGTTGCTTGTGGGTCTGTCCCCAGGGCCGTCAATGTTGTAGCGTGCCAGCGCTACCAATGACGGCCCTGGGCATCATTCTGGCCAGCCCTCGCGCCGAGAACGTAGCAGTGACGCGTCACGCGCTCCATCACTACGCGCTCTCGTGAGGAGTCAGAGTCTGGGGCAGTGGCAGTGCATGGCTGTTTGGATTTGCTGCTGCAGCAGAAGTGAACCAACCCCTACCATAGAGACCCTGGCTGCCACCACTGTGGAGTACTGGAGGCTGAGTGAGGTAATAGCTAAACGGTTTTCAGAGGGGAGGAACATAGCTGCCAAGGTTTCAGATTGCTATGTGTGACATTTTCATAATTTTAGTTTATTTATGAGTGATACTTCAACAACTATGAGTGACACTTTCACGCAAACAAAATGAAGATGAGGTAAACATATAAATATCAGAATTTACACTCATTTGCGCAATGAAAAACTGTAAGAAGATCTTGAAAGTGCTGTAAAGCATGAGAAACGGAAGTGCCCTAGTAACCTGATTGTATCGTAAAACAAATATCTAACCATGATATTAAAACTTAAACTCCGACCTTAGCAGGAACCTTTATAATGTCAGCACTCAGCAGCTTTCATTTTTGCACTTACCAAGTCTGTGAGTCACAGTGCGGCAGCTAGGGATATAAAGACAGAGACTGCTGGCCTTGGGTCCCTGTAGTCTCTTGGAGTGTCACCCTCCTTGGCTGCAGACAGCTGCTGGCAATCGGGATACATCACGTAGAGACTGACGATGGTGAGACAAGCTGCAAAGTGGCACCGCTGTCTTGAGAGCCGTGTCCTGTGTCGTTTAATGACACTCAGCAGCTTGCTCTCAAACTCACGCCGACCAGAAAGAACCCACCATGACAGGGCCTGAGCATGCAGCAAGTGTCGAGAATCAGGAGGTGACAGGCCGAACACGGGCCTCCTCCCTTAATTATTTAACTCCGCGCAGGAGGTGCAATTAACTCAAGGGCCTGACGAGCAGGAAATTTAAATTTAAAACATAAGTGTGTCAAAGGAGGTAAGTACCTCGACACTAATGTACAGGACAGAGCGAGCTGGAGCACCACCACTGTATGGGCCAGAGCTGAGCCACATGGCTGCTCCCGCAGCGGCTGCTGTCTGGTAAGGATTCGTCCCGCATTCTCAAGAGGTATAACTGCAGGCACTCTCTCACGTGCGGCCGTTGCGCCGCGTGCCTGACAGGCACTATAAGAAATTCTCACTACCGTTAGCCTGAACTTCCTAGCTCTCAATCATGGTGATGGGGCACACTGGCTGGGGGACAGGAACTGTAAATATTAGGACACTAGTGATACCATGTGCTACCCCCAATCCCTAACTATGCCACTACTTGCCCCCCTTCAGTAGTAACTATCCACATCGCTCCAAACTAAATCGGCCAAGTACTTTCACTCTTCACTGTTGAGGAGTTTATTTTACCCCGTTCCCCGGAGCGGCGGCATTAACAAGGAATTTGTACATATGACTGCCACATCGGCGCACAACAGAATGACAAAATGGTGCAAGCACTAGAGCGCCAACCCGGCCCGCATTTCACTGTCCTGTCTAAGCTGCACAGCCATTAGGAAAATGATTCAGTCACTCTCCTGACGTGCCTCACATGATTCAGAATGCTGCGGCAGTGCGGCTGAATGTATGACGCACCTAACAGCCAGCGCGGACCGGTGCAGACAGCTTTCCTCATGCAGTGCAAATTATTATACGGCAGTCCTCCAGCCTTGACAGCTGAGGACAGGAAGGGCTATTATGCTCATAATTAATTTTAATGCAGTGATGCGGGGCCTTGCCTTCAAATGCATTAGGGTCACGCCTGATGCGTGGCACTTGGCAGGACTGGAGGAAAGGATCTTTAGTGAGTGGCAGACAGTTCACAAGTCCTATAAAAAGAAGTGGGGGGACTAACCAAGTTAGGCAGTCAGCAAATTACATCATGACACGTGATCATGCAGTCTGTGTGTTCTCCTTTGTACTGCCGGTCACCGGTGTATTCAACTGTGTAGTGTTGGACCGTGTCATGTATGTGCATGTAACTTGCATGATCGAGGTAACTATTAGCGGCGATACTACGTGTCTTTCGGACCTCTTTCAAGTGCTCACCGTCCTTTTTCCCCAGCACCCCTCCCGCCTCCACCCCCCCTCACAGGGGCGGCAATCTGAGGAATAGCCCCGGGCGCCACAAGCTCTAGCTACGCCTCTGTACAAGCGCCTTCTTTTCCCTCCATAAAACTAGGCGTCGTTTAGTGAAATTGGGGGGCTCGGTTCTCACTGAACAGCGCCTGCTGTTTCCAGAGAGAGCAAGGGGAGATGTCTATGAACAGAAGAGAAAATACTGCTTTAGTAGGACTTTTTGATTAGGGAAACAATGAGTGAAATCAAGAAGTGTGTGGGCCGTGTGTGCATCAGTGAAACGGCCACGGTCGGCGGAGGTGACACGAGCTTGGTAATAGTGCACAAATGGAGCAAATGCCGCTTTACAGTTTTTGCTGCTTGTGTAAAAGGGAGTGGAGAAAACCGACGTTGCACTAATTTTGCTGCAAACTGATAGGTGACAATTTCATCTCAATCTGGGTCATCCTGGAGGGCACAAAACAGTATTTTTTAACGTTCTTCGTTATGTTAGCACGCAAAAATAGAACACGATTTGGCAAAGCCTATGGGTCTGGCTTTGATTTGAGTCCGGATTAAAACATGAAAAACAGCCTACCTGCCTCACTGAAAAAACAAAAGCAAAAATGATTGCTTTCTGTGTACACTGCATGCAGGAGATAATGATTTTAATTTGCAATGATTCAGAGTCCTTTCAAGATGTAAAGCAGTCCTTAATCCTTCGTGAAAGTACTCCGTAGGAGGCGGAGTGAAATATCAGACAGCCAGTACCATGAGGTAAAACAATATCACGCCAGACCCAAAAAATGGAGCTCGCCCGGCTTACTCTATTTATTGCATTTGTGCAAATAGATAAAAAATATGCATTGTAGAAAAATAGGGCAAAGGAGGACTTTTCCGCACTGGCACAAACATCTGGAGTAAGACTTGTAAAGAGCCAGTTCCCTCCTGTATCCTTTACACTTGTGGCCCAAAATAGTGAACTCACGAGTGGAGGAAGACTGTGTGATGCACATGGCTGTCACGATGGCTACAGAGCAAAGTCAGCGATGTGGACAGCTGGAAAGGACCACACCCACAAAAGATACAATAATTTTCCTTAAAAGACACAAATGGGACTGTCCTGGGTCGTTAAAATGCAGCCTGTAGCTCTCTGCCTCCTGGGCCCAAGAGAGGCCTAATAAAGCCCATCAAGCTTGGTGGGTTCCACACGGGAGCTAGCTTTCAGGAGCTCCCCGGCAGGCATTGTGGAGGGCAGGGACAGGCAGAGACAACAAAAGCTGCGGAATGCTCACTGTCCCGCCTAGATCCACCGTCCCACTCTAATGCTCTGCCAATAATAGCTGGTGGCACTGAGTGCAGAGCGGAGCTCATGTCAGGAGACATTTGTTCTCACCCTGGCAAACCCTCTAGTTCTGAGTGTGGGCACCCTCTTGCACTCCGGCACCAAACACACGAGTCTGGGGGTGACATTGAAGGTACCCCACTCTTGTGATTGATTGAATTGCACTCACTAATGAATTGACTACACAAGTAGTGTTTAGTCTCAGATAGATAATAATTAGGGGTCGGTATATAGAATTAGTCCTGAAGATGGCCATCTGAACTTACTGGCAACTGTATATAGCTGAAACGTGTAGACTTATTGGTGTGGGAATCCATTAAAAAACTCCATCGGCATCTCATGCTGTTTCTAACCTTGCCAAAGTTTTCTCTATTGAAGTCTACAAGACACAGGAGATCTACAGGCAAGTTTAGACATAGATCCCTCACTAGTACAATCAAAGAGAGGAGTTGGCCTAACGGCTAGGGCGGTCGACCTCGAATCTGGGGAACTGGGTGCGAGTCTCGGCAATGACGCTGAACATCCTGTGATTCTGGGCAAATCACCTAATCTCCCCGTGCCTAACAAAAATGAATGTGTCCTCATGTAATGCAACTGGTGCTATGTAAAGCGCTCGGATACCCGATTCGGGTCAAGTTCGCGCTATATAAAACTCTGTAAAAAAAAGAGCTCCGCTGTCTCACAGCGTAGAGTCCCCCAGGCAAACTAGCTATTTGGAAGGATGAAACGCACCACTAGAGGTTCTAGTGGGTGGGGTGGTCCTTTTAAATAAATAAGCACATCTCTACAGGGTTGATAGAGAGACCTAAATAGAAACCACACTGACTTCTCTTCCCTTTGCTTATAGGATTCCCTTAATTTGGAACATGGCTGGTATTAGGTCAGTAAGCTAGGCACGTGGCCAATGACATCATACTTACTACTGTATGTTCTAAGGCACATTTAATGCAAAAATAACGTGCTATAGGGTGGCACTTCAGTTAAGCGGAAAGCTAGCTGGTATGTGCACATTACATTCATTATAAAAATGCCCAATAGCAAATCCATCACCAGTGTCTATGAGATCTAGGCACGAGCCACTGTGAAACATAAAAGAGGATCTTTCTGCAGCCTTGGTAATGACCATCTTGCATGAGAGTGGCTGATTCGGAAGGAAGGATAATTTCATTTCCTGAAAGAAAACCAAGCGAGTCTCATCTCGAGCTGGCAGGAAGAGCCGACCACACTGTTACATTCCCTGATGCCAGTAGGCATGGATGGAAGGGCGGGATATATTTGTTAGATTAGGTGTGACGCGCACAGCAGCAATATGAAACTGCCCTTTGCTTGCTTCATGTGTTGATCGAAAAAAAGACAGTGCAAAGCACAGGAAAATTTAGTTTGACCCTCAAGAGATATTTGGAGAGAATGAACTGAAAGTGTTGTGATCACTTTCACTTTTCGTTTTGCTTCTATGCAAATCATGCATTTATGCTTGCTGTATGGATTTCTACATTTCGAAATAAATGTTTTATAAAATGCTGTGGTGGTGGGATTTCCGTGCCGCGATGATAGGTTTGACTGTGTAAGTATCCACAGCTCCCAGTTCTGTGACCCACGCTTTGCCATGCTCTATGCAGCATGTTTGCTAGGGGTTAGACTGCACCCTAGCCTACGGAACCTAACACATTCACTCCTATGCCAAGACCCATCCTACATTTCCCCATAAAGATTGCATTTATTTGCCAAATATTTCTTTCCTCCACCTAGACGCGGTGTGGTTCTGGTTAATAGTCAACATGATGAAGAGCAGATATTTGTTGTAAGGTCACCTGATGGCTGGGACACCGCCCTCCGGCCCACCTACATGTGAGTACCCTGGAGGGCAGCCACAAAAGTCAAGTCTCTGGGCTTGTACTACATCAGGGGTCTCTTTGAAGAAGCAGGTCAGTGTGGTGCCCAGCTCTCTCGTGCATCTGCTCCGCCTGCTGAGGAAACTCTTCCTTCTCTGCCCCAAGCCCACCATGTATCCCCAGTGGCCTCATGAATCTTCTCCAGACTCAGCTATTGTAATAGTACGTATCTTGGCCTGACCACCTATCTATGGGAGATCTTGCAGTAAATTAATAACTTTGCTCTCAGGATTGTAAAAAATCACTGAAAATTCGATCACACATGGCCGGCATGCCAGGATCTACTTTTGCTGACAATGGAACGGGTGCACATTCAGTGCCTCTGTCTGATCCACAAACTTTCCTAAGGCCAGAAGAAATCTGAACTTCCCAAGCATCCCTAGCATTACACTCCTCCTCGTGCTCTGCCTTCATCAAACCTTCATCTCTGCACCGCAGGAGTCAAGAGCACACACACTGGGGCAGGCCCATTTTGTTACTTGGCTCGTAGACTGTGGAACATTTTGCCACTAGAGATCAAGAAAATAAAGACCTTTGTAGCCTTTAGAAGGCCCTAACACATTCCAAGTTTGCTGTCTCGCTACAGAAAGCTCCAGCTGTCTGTCGCAGGCAACACTGCATACAGTACTACACAAAGTCAGTCCTTCCTCATGATTGGATGGCTTTCTTGTCAATCTCAGTTCCCTGCTTTTCATTGGTGGCTTTCTTCCTTATTCTGTCTTCCTCGCCCATGGAGCATGGCTTGTTTACTCTTGGCTTTGATTTGCTAGAGTGCAGCCTTCACCTGCTGATGTCATGAAATAAAAAAAAGCACAAAAAATGGTTCCATTACTTGCACCCCACCCCTAGTCTCACCCAATCCCTCCACTCCCACCCTCCCTTCTAATGCTCCTCAGCAGCACACCAGGTGCCAGATGTCAACCTTAATTATGACCTGGATGTTCTCCTTGCTCTGTTGCTCGCCTTTCCCCCTTCCTACCTTTGCTGCTCTGTGGCGCACCAGGTGCCTAATGACAGCGTTAGTACTGACCTAGCTACTGTCCCGCTGCACTATCCAGTGCTGCTCCTCTCTATGTGGCAGCTATTATTGGCTTTGCATTGCCAGATGTTTTTAAACTACACCTCTACTGGCAAAACCAATAGCAGTGACCGGCAATGTTAAAACAGTAAAAGCATGTTTTTTCTTATACTTTCAAGATGGCCGCCATGTTGCAGGATGCAATTTGTGTTGCAGCGGCGGATCCTCCGCTATGGTGGAGGAGCCTCATCCCCTTCGCCCCCTGCCAGCACCCTCAAAAACTTGAAAAATAAAACGATAATAAAATGGGTTTAAAACCCTTTTTATTATCGTTTTATTTTTCTTCTAAGTGACTGTGTGCCAAGTCTTCAGGGCGGGGCCAGGGTGTGACAGTACAGGAGGGGGGGAGGTGGGCGCTGTTATCAGTGCGCATGATGGTTTGGCTGGCCGTCTCAGGATGGCCAAACCGTCGTGCGCACTGAAGCTCTCTCCAACCCGAGCTGCGTTGCCGGGTTGGAGACAGCAGACACTAGTTTGTCTGGGAGCGCAAATTCATGGCGCTCAGGCCAATCCTGAAGCTGCTCTCATGCATGAGAGCAACTTCAGGATTGGCCGAAGGGCAGTCTGGGAGCCTGTGCCTGCAGTACAGAGGAGCAGACAAGCGCGATGCTGGAGGGCGGCATGCAAGTTCTTTTTCATTTTTTTATTTTTCTCTGTCGTCCCCCATCCCCTCCCACTGACCCGCATTTTTTCCCTGACACAAGCCGCTCCTGGGGTGTTGTGTATTTATTTCTGAGTTTTATATAGTGCTAGCTAGACCCAAAGGTATCAGAGCGCTTTACATGTTGTGTGCACAGGTTTAACAGTCAGAGAGGTAAGATTAAGGTAGTAAAATAGCCAAAAAGTACATAACAATACAGCATTGAGGTAATGGCGATAGAGCCAGATTGGAGTCATGTCGCTGCAATTCACGCGACAACATAACACACTGCATCACGTAATGCTGTGGCCATCTTGAAAGTACAGAAAGCAATGTTTTCTATGTTTTTAACATGTTCAATTGAGCTTTGGCAAAGCGGATTACGTTGCTGGCTAAACACTGGCACAGTGAAATAGATTGCTTTGACAATGCTTGTAGTTTTTTGTTCTGTCAGAGTACTTGAATACCTCTGTATGTTTTGTAATCATATAAATGTCTCAGCACCATGAAACCCTGTTGGTAAGTGAGAGTTACATAAATAATAAAAATATTTAGGCATCGATCGTCGACCCATTCACCAGTCCAGTCTTTTCCACGACGCCGCAAGGACCATTCATTGGAAGTCGTTTTACATTTCATTCTGCAACCCGAATAGTTGTGCGCGATTTGGCTTGGCTCAGACAGCGTGATGAAAGCCAAGCATTACAGAGACTCGCGCAATGTGTTATCAGGGTTTAACAACACATTCTTATTCTTAGATGTTTCAAATAAAAGGGTAACTCTTATAAAAATGTTCCCATGTTCTCAAGGGATGAGTCATCGAATCTTCCCCCGCACCTCCAGCAATCTCAGTCTGTGCAACTACACAGCTGGGGGACAGGGAGCCAGTTAACCCCTGAGCAACGACAGTATGGGCTGCTGCCACTGTGCGTTGTACACCCTGATCACCACAGGCCGTGGGTCGGTGTACTGGGCTGTACACACTGGTCACCACAGTCCGTGGGTCGGTGTACTGCGCTGTACACACTGGTCACCACAGTCCGTGGGTCGGTGTACTGCGCTGTACACCCTGGTCACCACAGTCCGTGGGTCAGTGTACTGCATGGTACACCCTGATCACCACCATCCGTGGGTAGCTGTACTGATTGTACACTCTGGTCACCAGTCTGTGGTTGGTGTACTGCGTTGTACACCCTGGTAACCGCAGTCCGTGGTCGGTGTACTGCATTGTACACTCTAATCACTAGATGCTGTGGGTTTGTGTAATGCGTTGTACACCCTGATCACCACAGGCAGTGGGTCCATGTACTGCGTTGTACACCCTGATCACCACAGGCCGTGGTCCATGTACTGCGTTGTACACCCTGATCACTACAGACCGTGGTCGATGTACTGCGTTGTACACCCTGATCACCGCAGCCTGTGGATTAGTGTACTGCATGGCATACCCTGATCACCACAGGCAGTGGGTCCATGTACTGCGTTGTACACCCTGATCACCACAGGCCATGGTCCATGTACTGCGTTGTACACCCTGATCACTACAGGCCGTGGTCAATGTACTGCGTTGTACACTCTGATCACTAGATGCTGTGGGTTTGTGTAATGCTTTGTACAGCTTGATCACCACAGGCCGTGGGTCCATGTACTGCGTTGTACACCCTGATCACCGCAGGCTGTGGATCACTGTCCTGCATGGTACACCCTGATCACCACCATCTGTGGGTAGCTGTACTGAGTTGTACAACCTGATCACCACAGTCCATGGTCAGCTTACTGCATTGTACCCCCTGGTCTCCAGCAGGGGCACAACTAGAACCAATTTGTGGGGGCGAGGGGGCTAATACTTCCAGCAATGAGGCAGGACAAGCATTTCCAGAAGTAGGGTCGGAGATATCCTCATAGCAAATATGAGAAAAACTAGTGACAAACTGGGCAATTTAAGCATATTGGACAAACTTGACAGTATAACAAGCATATTTTTGTAGATTCGACACTGTTCCTAGGCTACTCACAGTGATCTTTGAAAAACAGATTGAGTGCACTGACAACTAAAAAACAGCTTCTATAAATTTGAATCCAAAGCATTCTATTTCAAGACAACACCCTTTTTGCCAATTCCCCGATTCCTTCTGTGCAGGACAATTTGCATGTGACATATTTATAATTGCAAGTGCAGAAATATGCTCCTGTCCCATTAATCACTGAAGGCACGATTTAGTTTGCCCAATTGGAGGTTGCAAAATATTCATGGGTGAGACTGCCCTTGCGTACAGGTCTCAAAATATTAGGCTTAGCGGCACTGCCTAATTTGAGTCGATGGTTGCAGGTGAAGCCCACTTGCACTAATTTTTGGGGTCCAGCACTAATTTTTCTTCAACAGACTTTGTTCCAGAACAAGACAGAGAAAAACACAAAAGCTGGAAAGGCAAAAGAGAAATATGGAAAAATTATGAAAAAGCGAGAAAGCAAAAATGAAATAGAACCTGCAAGAGTGAGATAAGGGGGCACGGAGTGCCTGGTGGTGCATGAAAGTGGCACACAGTAGAATTTCGTATAGGCAGTCTTGGTATTCGGCTCTCCCGACATTTGAAATTGCCGGGCACAGGATCCTGAGCAAAACTTAGGTTCAGCCTTTATTATTCTATGAATTAAGGACTGCTTTGTGGGTTGCCACACGTGAAGTTGGGGTAGGTAGCTGGTAAATAACAGGTTTAATTCCCCAAATACCATTCCTTCCTCAGCAGTTGTGTTCCAATGAGTTGGTTATATTAATGCATGTATCTGCACTGCCAAACACCTGTGCTACACAAAAAAATTCCAATGGTTATTGTTAGCTAGCCACATTGAGCAGTGCCCATATATGTTAGCCTATTGAGCCACATTCAGCGGGAATGCACCAGGCTGTTATTGACGAGCTGGCAAAACAGTTGACTTGTAGGGAGTAATTGGCAGAGGTGCCATTCTCAATGACAGAGGTCTAGCTAACTACAGATACAAAGTTATTTTTTAAGAAGATTTGTCCAATTCCAAGTCCCTGTAGAGATGGACAGAATCGGAGGTAAGGGAGAGTTCAAGTAATAGGCGTGCCGGTGCTCCATTTGAATTCATTCCAGTGTTTCAATCAACCTATGTGGAAGTCAGGGCTACTGTTGTGCCACAGCCATACCAGTGTCTGTTTTGGTAATCTAAGTGAAGGTTACTTTCATCAATGAATGTAACTATTTGACTTGACGCTGAGCTTTCAATCTTTTTGCCTAGAAACAGTTTGTTATTGTCTGGAAGTTAGACGGAGACCTTGTTTGAAGGCCTCTTTGTTTTAGGGAGTTCTTTTGAGAAGAGACCTTTATCCAAGGGGTTGTTGATAGTTCTGGCTAGATTAGTTGCAGAGCTATTGATGAGGATTTTCTTGCATATATGAGCAGGACATAGGTCTACCGGTGATCATGCTGGTCTACAGGCTTTTGCAGCTTTAATGACGTCCTTTGTGGTCAGGAGGTTAAAGGTGAGTAACTGGTGGTTGTTTTTATAATTTGTTTCCTAGTGAACTGTGTAGCACTGTTGGAATTGTGATTCAGCATTGGAGAGGGAAAGAGGGGGGTATAAAATCATTTGGAGGGTTGAAGAAATGCAGGTGTGTCAGGCATACAGCAAGGGAAAGTCCAGAGGCCTTTGACTGTGCTACCAAAGCATCAGGATTTCCTAAGGTACTGCTACTTCGGTTGATGTGGTTAGAGGACCCTTTTACCCATGAACTCTTACATTGGGTCTGTCATCTCGAGACCCATCGTCACCTCCCCTGTTCAGATCTCCTGTCTCATGTTTAGGTCTCTTGACAACTGTCTACTCTGCAGGCCATAGGTCATCTCTAGAGGACATAGGGCGGGTTCCTCTGAAGCAAGGCAGGCATCAGGTATCTTGGCTCCAGTTCAGCTTTCCCTACTACCTACTCATAAATTTGAATACATATTCTGACAGGACAACTGTGCACTGTGCGATACCTAGCTCCATGGAGTCAGTGTCATTTACTTACTAAGATTTCAATGAGACTCCAAGGCACAATGGGTGCATATAGGAACTGTGTAAAATTTTTGGTAATAAATGCATGAAAGGAAAAAAATGGAAACTATGATTTTGAATAAAACTGAGAGGGTTAAATAAACGCTGCATCTGGATGAGTTATGTCACGGCCAACCATGACATAACTCCATCTGGTAGTCTCGACTAGTTAAGATACCTGTATAGTGCTGTGATGTGCATTTTTTAAAACACCATCACAGCATTATACAAGTCGTAACACTATTGGAAACAAACTAATCCACTTTTAAACATTAATATCACAGCATCCAATTGATCTCATGAAATGCTTGACTCCTTTGGAAACATGGTTTTTTTATCCCGTAAAATATTTAATGCTGCCGACCCAACATACAATGTAAAAAAAAAAAAAAAAAAAAAAAAAGCACACGTTCCATAATGAACCATTGTAGTGAACGGAAAGCCAGGAATGGCTGAAGGTGTCACACAGTACAATGGGCACCTATGTATAAAGTTTAAAAACTTGTTTCACTTTGTGATTTTCTGTCTAATTTCTTTGAACCAATCAAAGATTAAGCAGTGAAGTGGTGAATGCGAGAAGATTCCATGTCATGTGCACATGTTAGAATTCAAGTAATAACTGTCAAACATTCAAACTCCTCCCAAACACTGAAGCTTGCTGAAAATGGACAGCCTACCACAGTGACAGGTCATATAGGACCAATGCTATAGCATTACCTGTAACCCTTTGGTCACGCAGTGTAGTAGCAGCAACTGAACGTGTCTGAACTGAGATAAACAGAAAATCTTAATGCTGGCGCTTGTGTTCCCATGCAGAGCCAGAGCTTTGATGTGCTTTCACGAGCCCCAGCCCCTCAGCTGAAATATTGTTGGGACTTTAGCCCAAGTGTTCTGCAGAAGGTGGTGCCAGTGCGCACAGCCTCAGACAGTTCTCCACCCTGGTACCTGCCTCCACAGAGCACTACCATCATGCAGGCCAATAGGTCCACACACTGATCTACGTCATGGCTTCAGCAGCAGCAAAAACACCAGCCCCCTACGCAGGCCATGGGAGCTCAGTTGAAGGATTAAAAATGAACTCTGGAACCAGTGCTACTTCTCCGACCTGCAATGTACCGTTGGCCTAAGTCCCCACTCTATTCCATTACCAGCTCACAGCCTCTGTCGCATTGCTTCATCCTTAGCCTCTAGTGCCTGCTTCCCCCTTCTGCAGTATTTGCCTGCTTTCCCCTCCTCCTTTACCAAATAAACACTTGATCCCAGCTTATCCCCACAGCCTCAGACTGATCCTCAATCCCTCACCATCCCCCAAAGCCTCAGCCCTAATCTCCCTCCTTTCGCCATCACTCTCCCCTCTTGCACCGGCCACTTAGTTACAGATAGAACTGACTAGGTATCCCATTCTGCGGAAAGAACAGGCATTCTGCAGGTGCCTTTGTAGAAATGTGTATATTCATGACAGTTGGGTATTGTTTAGGTCTCGCCTGTGACAGAGCAGGCACTGATTGTGCATGCAGTCTTGCTTGCAAGACATATTTTATACAACAAGAGGCTTTGCCAATGCTTGCTATGTGTGCAGTATAAGAGGTGTGCTCATGTAAGTGCTGGGTGATTGTGAATAGTGTGAGTGAATGCAGCATGAGTTTTGCGTGTGTAGGGTGAAAGGTGTGCCGATGTAAGTGCAGGGTGAGCTGCATGAGTGCAAGGTGAGAGAAGGGCCCATGTGAGTGCTTGGTGAGAGGAGTGTATACAGAGTGAGAGGAATGAGTACAGGGTGGGTGGTGTGAGAGGAGTAAATGCAGAGTGAGTGATGTGCCTGTGTGCATGCTGGGTGACCAGTGTGCCTGTGTGAGTGCAGGGTGAGCGGCGTGAGTGAAGGATAAGTTGTGGGACTGACTGGTGAGTGCATGGTGAGAAAAGTTAGTGCAGGGTGAGTGGTGTGTCCCTGCGAGTTCTGGCAGACTATTGTGCCTGTGTGCAAGAAGCATGAGCTGCGTGAGTGATGAGTGAATGCAGTGCCTGTGTGAGTGCAGGGTGAGAGAAGTGAGTGCAGGGTGAGAGAAGGGAGTGCAGGGTGAGTGGTGTGAGTCCAGGGTGAGTGTTGTGCCTGTTTGAGTGGTGTGAGGGCAGGGTGAGTGGTGTGCCCATTTGAGTGAACGGTGAGCTGTGTGAGTGACTGGAGTGCCTATGTAAGTGCAGGATGAGTGATGTGCCTGTGTGAAAGTAGGAGAGAGGAGTGAGTGCAGGGTGAGTGATGTGAGTGCAGGGTGGGGGGTGTGCCCATTTGAGTTTGGGTGTTGGTGAAAGTGCAAGTTTCGAGTCTCGGCGCCAGCTCAACATCTTGTGATTCTGAACAAATTGCTTTTTCTCCCGGTGCATACAGAAATTAATGTGTCCTTGTATAATGTAACCGGTGCTCATGTAAAGTACCTCAATACCTTCGGGTGGAGTTCGAGCTATATAAAACTCCATAAAAAACCAAAGCCTAAGGTTACTTTTCAGGAAATGCATTCTCACACTGTGGCAACAAAAGTAATTTGCAACTGGAAGGAATAGGCAGAGTGGAGACGCAGGGGCTCTAGGAACCGGTAAAAAAACAACAAAGATTCGTTATCAAGTAAATGGTCTTTTAAAGACCTGTGAAACACTCCGGTACGGCTGCGATAAGACGCCAGACCAGCCAGTCCACAGCAACTCAAGAAATCTGTGTGTATGTCCGGGAAGCTGCCTCAGCCAAGGCTGACACACACAACGGGGAGGGGGGCTAAAGCCTTTTGAGCCCTATGGGCATTGGGCGCCTGGCACCAGTCTGTGGTCGGTGTACTGCATTGTACACCCTGGTAACCGCAGTCCGTGGTCGGTGTACTGCGTTGTACACTCTGATCACCAGATGTCGTGCATCTGTGTATTGCGTTGTACAGCATGAGCACCACAGGCTGTTGGTTGGAGTACTGCACTATACACCCTGATCACCACAGGCCGTGGGTCAGTGTATTTATTGATGCATTTTTTTATAGCACATACTTTACCCAGAGGTGTCAGAGCGCTTTACAATAGAGTGAAGTAAATTACATAAGGAATGAGAGGAGCACGAAAGTAGATAAAACTACTTATAGGTACTCATGGTGAAAGTTACAGATTAACAAGTTACAGATACTGCAGTGTACTGTGTTGTACACCCTGATCACCGCAGGCTGTGCATCACTTTACTACGTGGTACACCCTATTCACCACCATCCGTGAGTAGCTGTACTGAGTTGTACGGCCTGATCACCACAGTCCATGGCCGGCCTCCTGCCTTGTACACCTTGGTCACCATAGTCTGTGGTCGATGTAATGCATTGTACACCCTCATCACTGAAGTCCGTGGGTCAGGGTACTGCATTGTACACCATGATACCCGCAATCAGTGTATTGGTGTACTGCGTTGTACACCCTTATCACCGCAGGCTGAGGGTCGGTGTACTATGTTGTACACGCTGATCACCCCAGGCCATGGGTCGGTGTATTGCGTTGTACATCCTGATCACCACAGTCCGTCCGTGGGTTGGTGTACTGAAGGAATACTTATCCGCAAACTGCATCCAATTGGATAAACTGGTCTCTCTGCTCGTTTGTTAATATTTTTCTAAAAGCGACGTCAACAATTTTAAACAAATTTTAAACAAAAAAAAGAAGAAGAAAAAACGACACACGTGACCTGCCACCAGCTAACAAATATCACACGACATTACAAAACGTCTGCATAGTACTTACAAAAAGGTACTACATTACCATCAACCATTAGAAACAGTGGTATACACATGAAGTGTGTCATTTCAGATCAATTCATCAGGACTCTACATGGGATCACCAATAACTGCAGCGGTTCGGAGGATGCTACAAATCCTGTGCACATCATTGTTGTCAATAAGTAGCACAGAGCAGTTAATGTTCACTAGATAATATGAGCAGGACACAACTTCGGCAGTCTCTCCTAGCTTCCATTTTAATTCTTCCAGCCCAAGTGGCGGTATCAGGCATTTCACCCATTTCAGTTGAAACAACCACTGGCAAAGCCAAAAGAACTGGCCTTGCAAACCTCACTTTTTTTCTTTACATTAGTTCAAACATATGCAAGAGACATTAAATTTGTGAAGTAAAAAAAATGAAAACGCTGCTATCTACTGTCTTAGGTGGTGAGCATGTTTGAAAAAACAAGCATTGGCAAATCCAATATGTCTAGTGTTGTCTGCCGCCCTTTTGGCAATTTTTGTTTTGTCATGGTTTTTGCAAAATGTTATTGTTCATGAAGCTGCCAGACCTTCATCAAAGTAAAAAAAAAAAACACATTGGCTGAGGCAAAAAATGTTTTGGGTCTCCAAAAAGCACACATTACCATAGCACTCCCCGGCACTGAAGGGAGCTACTTTGTGTGTGTATGTGCTCTTTGTGAAAGGGAAGCATGCTGTAACTTGTAGTGAAGTCAGCTAATGGCTGAAGTGGGCTGGCACATTGCCCCTTGACAAATGCCAATGACACAATCACAGACCAATGGATGAAGTCTGCATGAAAAGTCCTAAAAGTAACATTGTATACATAATTTTAGTAAGAACAAAAGGTCTTGGCTAACACAGACCTAAAAAACACCAATTGATCGGGAATAGCTGTAGCTTCTTGCCTTTAAGAAAGAAGGGAGGGAGGGAGGGACGGAAGGAAGGAAGGAAAAGTAGGCAAGAAAGAAGGCAAAAGCAAGAAGAAAAGAAAGACTAAAGAAAGGAAGGGAAAAAAGAAAGAAAGAAAGGATCAAAGAATAAAGGCAAGAAAGTAAGAGAGAAAGAGAAAGGAAAAAAGTCAGCAAGAAGGCAAGGCAGAAGGAAAGAAAGAAAAAATGCAAGAAAGTAAGAAATAATGCAAGAAAAAGAATGAAGGAAAGGGAGAAAGAAAGAAAGAAAGAAAGAAAGAAAGAAAGAAAGAAAGAAAGAAAGAAAGAAAGAAAGAAAAAGAAAGAAGATAAGAAGACAAGAAAGAAACAAAGGAGGCATAACGTAATAAAGAACAGTTTCAAATGCCCACAATCTGTTATGTTTTGAAATCGCAGAAGTCAGATAAAGAAAAGGCACTCCAAAAGAAATTTACAACACCATTGGCAGGAGACAAGAACTGATAATGCCGGAATGAGCATTGGTTACGTCAAAAGCGCCCTGCTATCACATCAGGCTCTAAACACAAAGGCAACACTAAAGTAATTATAAAGTCAAAACAAAAAAACACTGGCACTGACGGCAACTACTTGTGTGTGGATGTGTTCATTGTAAAAAAAAAAAAAAGCAAAATCCAGTCTCTCAAAGTGAAGTTAACCAGTGTCTTAAGTAGGCTGACCCATCGCCCCATGCTGTATCCTGTAGTGGGCATAAGCAAACTGAATTACACTACAACAGACCAATGGATGAAGAGAGCTTAATATAAGTAACTATATTATACATATGCTTTTAGTAACATCAAAAGGTCTTGGCTAATGCCAGACTTAAAAACAGAAGAATAAATTAAAAAAAGACTTGGAAAGCAATCAGAACTCTGCCTACTAGTCTGCGAACTGAAGTGGATTACTTTTTAGTTTTGGGAGGATGCGCACCTATGCAAGAGTGAAATGTTGCACTCTCAGTGAAAACAGCCAATGGCTGAAGCGGGCTGACCCACTCGGTCACGCTGTAGGCGTGGAATCAAAATGTGAACGGCCATTCAACGACCAATGGATGAAGAGAGCTGACTGCAAGCCTCCTATATGTAATGATTGCTTGGAAAGCATGAGGCCCCAGAGCATCACGGGATGCCTCCTCCCTGGACGTGTCTGGCCGCGCCCGTGGATGGACAGAGCCTGCCGGGCCTCGTCCAAGGTGATGATGTTGGCACAGAAGGCGGCGTGTTTTCCTCTTCACTGGTGACGACTCTGTCGGAGGCTGAAGGCTCTCCGTGGGGCTGAGGGTGGCAGGGCAAGGCGCTCATTCACTGTGTTCAGTCCTGGAGGGCTCTCACTTTCCTCCTTCAACACATCTGAAAGAGAATCAGCATTTCTCCCGCAGCTGATTGGTCCACCTGATATCGATACCTGGGAAACACAATCACAGCTGTTTCATCTTTCAAACAGCGTGATTTAAAAAAAATCTTTTTATCTGTTTGTGGGTGTGCAAAATGTATATTTATATATTTAATAATAAAACGTTTCATGTCTGTTTTTAAGGGTGGCTGTACCCAGGGCCTGCTTTAGCGCTGGTGGCGCCCAGTGCGAGAATCATTTTTGGTGCCCCCACATCTCATGACCGCCTCCTCGGATTCTCTCACTACCACCAGGCATAAGTGCCCCTCATCTCTCCAATCATAAGTTATTGCTAAACACAGTGCCCCCCTGAGTTTGGCGCCCCCTCCACAGGTCAGCGCCCAGTGCGGCCGCACCAATCGCACTGCCCTAAAGCCAGCCCTGGCTGTACCTCTCCAAACGGGTTCTACACATTCTGACTGTGGCTTTAAAAAGGAGTGCACCCCTTCATTGGTGCCTCATTGTCATTTTTAACTGCACCTCTTTATCGAGCCTGCGGTGCCGGGACAGGCGAGGCTGATGCCCGCCTCACGGGTTCTATATTCTTAGATTCATCCTTCCAGCTGGAGGAGCGGCGCTGGGTCAGAAGCCTGGACAGTAGTTTCTCAATATCATCATAAGACATCGATTGCAGGGTTATTTTTATGAGTATTCAGATGCAGGTCTGTATTTTGTGAGAATGTGCAACCTCCATTGAAACAGCCATTCCATGGAGCCAGATATATACATGGTCATCCGAGAAGAAACTATTGGGGTTGCAGAGAAAAAATGTCTACAGGAGGAAAGAGCGTGATTGAGAGTTAGTGACAAAAAGACATGAAGGCAACAAGTGCATAGTGACAGACAGGGGCGAAAAGAACCTGGCAGCGGAGGCGGGTTTTGGAAGATAAATTTAAAATTAAAGGGACAGTGATGGCGCCAGGAAGGCTGACAGAAAGAGTCATGGAAGGACTGAGAGGAAAAAGAGTGGAAGAAACTGATAAAAGTTTCAGAATGAGATGGAAGGGATAGAGTGAATCACGAGGGTGTGCAGTTCCTAAGGGAAGGGAGGAAAAGAAGGTCTTTTCTAAAAAAAAGTGCCCTCACACACCACGAAGGATGTCATGCTTCATCATTGGGCCTGCTCCTCGTCGGGCCGGCGCTGCAATGCCCAACGGGCACCCGCGAAGGGGCTCTTTGGCGGAGATCTTTTGATGATGACGCCGTAGGGTGAGTGCGGGTGTGTGGGCTAAGCAGTGCAGTGAGTGTGAAGGATAAAATAGGTCTAGGGCAACCTTAACTATTGTATTTATTCTCAAGGGGCACTAGCCGAACTAAAAAAGTGGGCCCTAATTGGATATAATGATTCTATAGGGGTAGTGTGGTGCATGAGGTCGACGTTTCGGGCCTAGTGAGCACCTAACGGGTCTGGTGGCACTTCATCAGGACCAAGGAATAATGTAAAGGTACTCTGGCACTACCGCAATACTGGTTCAGTAATTACCAGATGGTAACCAGATGCAGTTAAGGACCCCGGGTCAAAGGATCCCGAGGAGAAAGACCTAAGGGAAAGGGGGAGGGAGAGATAAAAAACAACAAGAATATCATTATTATGATTTAGGCGAGTGGTGTTTAAAGTGGGTGAGATTACCAGCAAGTACGAAGGTGACGGTGCCTCTAGTACTTGTACTCATATAAACTTAGTCAGTGTCCAGGGGTGTGGTATAGATCGTAATCTTAACTCAAATGAAACTCGCAGTGCCTCTGATCGTGAAAAGGACTATGGTGAGTGATGTTACCAAGATGCAGCAATACAAGTAGGCTTTTGGCGACATAATCAAAATGACAGTGCATTCATCAGAAATAGCCATCACAACCACGCAAGCACACAGACATCCGTGCCAAACATATACAAAGGTTACTGTTGGCTGGACGACCAGCGAGTGATGCTGTCAAGGCTTATCGGGCACCACATACGACATCCGTTAAATTAATTGGATATCACGGTGGATGTGGTGTTCATCTAAAAATAGTGGAGCCCGTGGGAGCGCGCCGGCAGTGCTATATGGCACCGTGATTATCGAGGCGAACTCACCCCAACAATGTAGGGCTTAAGGCTGACGGAGATGGGAGAGCACCTCGTTGCTCTGATCTGAAAAGTGAGAGTGGTAAAAATGCCGGTTCTTCTATGCGCATTGTTATTCTTACCAAGAAGTTGAGGAAGGTACTACTTAGCGGGAGAGAGGTATGATGAATACTCACGGCAGGTCTACAGCGCAACTTGCTTCAATCCTACCCTCGCTCCGGGCCCCGTGCTGCTTCCTTACGGGTCTGTGGAATATGAGGAATCCCAAGTGTCACACAAGTACGTGATACACTAGACTGCTAACCCGGGCGGCCATCTTAGGAGAGGATTTTATTGGTTACCTCGTCCTGAACAGGAATGGAGCGGGAGAGTCATTCTAATCAGGCGGAGGGGGCGGGGGCCCTAGTGGCGGTCGCAATGTATAATGATGACACACCTCCATAATATTAACCCCTATTTAGCAATATCAGAAGAAATAAAAATTAAAGGTTAAAAGTCACGTGACCCAGTTGAAACTTGAAAGAGTGCTTATGGAGTGGTGATGGTATATTTGCACGAATGCCGCATTAAAGTCATCATGTAGGCGCAACTGTACCCACAGGGGGGTATACAAGGGGAACGCCACAGGGGAGTCAAGTGGCTTGGGGTGAGTGCAAGGCGGGCAGAAGGTGGCCGTATTGTATGGCCCTTTGATGACAAGAAGATGGTCAATGCCCAGGGTGTTGCCCACTTAGTGCGTGATCGTACTGGGGTGGGTTAGGTATTAGCTAAACGCATGACAGCTTGATCAGTATAGTAAGGGAAACTAGGGGCGGTTCAACTCGGCCCAAGGTATGTCATCGTTCAGACCCCGTATGTGTGATGAGAGCTTAAAGACCCAATTCTGTTCTTTTCTGAAAAGGGCCTCTTTGGAAAAGGTTGGAAATGCTTCCAGAATTGTCCAGTTCAAATCGTTGTTAGTGTGGTTATGTTCAATAAAGTGTGTGCACATCTTTGTGTTAGTTTTTTTGCACCTGATGTTGCTTCTGTGCTCTGTTATCAAGCGGAATGACAGTGCAAGGTTTTGGGAGACAATAAACCGATTTATTCGCCCAACACACGAGGGTCTGTCTTCTAACATATCCAAGGAGGACTGGGCTACCTACCTTGGAAATCACTTTCACCAAGAAAAAATCTCATCGCACACAGGAATTAGTACTGAGACAACACAGGGGTCTACCACTATATTAAGCATCAACCCAGCGAGGAAAAAGCAACAGGACAGGAATGGAACGAAGGAGAACTGCCGGGAGTTATACCCTCAAACGATCATCTTAAAACAATTAAAAGCTACATTAAGAAGGGAAGACGAGAAGGGGCACCGGGCCCCAATGGAATACCGCCTGTGCTCTATAAACAAGTTGCAGATTATTGGGCAAAAGCACTCAGCCCTCTGTTCATGGAAATAAGGCAGACAGGCCTACTTCCTCCGTCCTGGCGGGCTTCGATAATCTCGCCAATTTTTATGTCAGGAGATAAGACTCTGCCAAGGAATTATCGCTTAGTTGCTCTTTTGGACAATGAGGCAAAATTCTTTGCGGGTACTCTACTGGACGAACTGAAACTTTGGGCCGAAGACAATTCGATTATTCCTCTAAACCAGACTGGCTTCTCCAAATCTGTTGGAACTGTAACCAACATAACAACCATGGCTCTGCTTATCGATAAGGCCGAGACTACAAAAATGCTGTTATACTTGTGCTTTATCGATTACCGGGCTGCTTTTGATCACGTAAATCGCAACAGACTTTGGCTAAAACTGGCCAGCTGGGGCATACCCCAGGCTTTGCTAAATCTGCTAATCAATCTGCATACTCAGACCTGGGTTCAAGTAAAGTTGGGGGACGGGTCAACTCTATCAAGAAAGATACCAACAACGAAAGGCCTCAAGCAAGGCTGTGTGCTGGCCCCGACCCTATTTAATCTGTTTCTTGCAGACCTTATCCTGCTACTAAATGCCAGCAATTCACATTCTCCAAAGGTCGGGAACCTAGTATTACCATGTCTACTTTATGCAGACGACCTAGTTTTGATCAGCCAAACGAAGGTGGGTTTACAGCATCTTCTTAATACTACATTTGATTACTCTGAGGCAAATAATCTGAATATCAACTTGGAGAAAACCAAAACCATGACAATCAAAAAGAATTCAAAGAAAACACCTGTCTGATTTTGGGGTAAGACCCGCATAGACTCAGCAATAGAGTATAAATACTTAGGAGTGATTATCGACAAAGGTGGGCATTTCGCAGCCCAAAGGGACACAATCAAAAGGAAGGGAACAGCCCTGGCAGCCTCGATGAGAAATCTTAACTCTAAACTGAACGGCCCCTCACTTGCCCCACTAGTTGAAGTAATACGGGCACAACTCCTACCTACAATAACTTACGGGAGTGAGGCACAGAGGGAAAGGGACTCCAAGCTCCTGGATAGTGTGGTCGCAAAAGTGTATAGAATAATCTTTGGTCTACCAATAAGAGTCTCTCCAGATTAGGCTCGAGTTCGGTGTTCAGAAACAGACCCTTGCAAGACAAGGTGCGACAGTCATCTTTTGGGACAAAGTACGAAAATCAAAACCAGGAACCCTAAATTGGTACTTGTGGTTAGAACTAGAACAGAAAAAATCATCACCAGTGGCAAAATACTTATTAGCAAGTCTGACCACTCTGGGTCTCATCGAGCTTTGGGAAACACCTATTAGTCACTGCCTTCTTAAAAAAATAACAAAGAAAACAGTAAAGTGTCAATCCTGGATTGAGGACAAAGCAGCCCTATCCAGAAGGTCGCACAGCTGGATGACCTTGAGCACCTACTCCTCCCCCGCCGCCCAAAAATACCTAGCCCTGGGGTTTGCTAAATCCACTAAAATCCAATTCCTAAAGTACCGACTTGGCCTGCTACCATGCACAAAGCACTTTCCGCACTGGCTGAAAAACCAATTAGATTCCGCCTGCCGCTTGTGCGGTACAGCGCAAGAAGACATGCTGCACCTTCTCTGTATGTGTAAAGTACTGACACAGGAACGGAAACAGCTTTTAAAGCCACTTTTTAATCAGAGAGGAATCCGCACACGGAGGCAAGCGGTGCTGGCGTGATTTGCACCGGAGGACACGCAGCTGAACTGTTGTCTGGTAAAAGTTTTGAGACAAGTGGAGAAGAGAATGCCACAATATCGACAGGCAGATCTCCGGCCACCAACTTCAGATAGAACAATATTATAGCCAATATTATAGCCAATATTATAGGAAAAAAGTTGCTAAACAAATGTTCATTTCATCAACGTATTGCACAGACCAACTGGCTTGCACTGATTTTAACTGATTTTTAGTAAATCGTTTTTACATTATTTTTAAAAATTGTGGGGCATATTAGCAAGACCCACGTTAAAATGATCGCCGTTTTAGCGGCAGGAAACTGCCGCTAAAACGGCGATAATGGGCTTGCTAATATGCGTTATGGAATCCCAATAGAAGCCCAGGTTAGATGTCCTGCACATCTAACCTGGGCTTCTATTGGAATTCCATAACGCATATTAGCAAGCCCATTATCGCCGTTTTAGCGGCAGTTTCCTGCCGCTAAAACGGCGATCATTTTAACGTGGGTCTTGCTAATATGCCCCTGTAATTTATAACGGAAATGTTATGAGATATTCTGTAGCAATGGTTTTAAGTAACTGTGCTAATAAAATACTTGACTGTGCTCTGTTATTCTTGTTTTTACAGGGCGAGTGGTCATGCCTATGTATTGCAACTGGCAGGGGCAAGTGATGAGGTAAATGCAATTACTGGTGTTGCAGTTTGTGTGTTTATTTTGATGCCATGTCAAGGTATTCGTGAGTGTGATAGTCTTAGTTGCCCTTGTCAGAGGACAGGCTACACACTGTCCGCAGGGAAAGTGGCCAGTGACAGGGGGTATATTCCACAGAGTATTTTGTGGTGGTTGTGTTTTTTTCTTGGGTCTGGTGTTTACCAGCAAGTCTTTCAGATTTGCTGTGCGCTTGAAAGCAAACCTTGGTTTACTGGGGGCATGGTCACCTACATGGAGGATATTCCAGTGTTTTATTACAGCCCGCCTGATCATGTTGGACTCGGGTGTAAAAGTTGTGACATGTCATTAGATCAGTGTTTTTGTTTTTAGTTGTGTCTCCAACAATGCTTCTCTGCTGGTGTTGCGGGCTCTCTTCTGAGCACTTCTTATTTTGGTTGGTGGGTATTGTCGTTCGACCAAGTGATTAGTCAATTCAGATGCCTGCAATCAACCAAATTGCTGCAGTTGCGTCGTATACGCAAAAACTGCCCATAGGGCAGATTCTCCCTTAGGGCTGGATGGAAGGGATAGAGGCAGGTAACGATAGGGGAAGAGAGTGAAAGAAAGGGTCACCAGGGAAACAAGCATTGGCATAGCCAATAGGTCTCGCCTTTGGGACCTTATAAGTTTTTAGCCATGCAACAGTTGATGTTGTAGCACTAAGGATATTGTGCTGCATAACTAAATACTTATAAGGTCCCAAAAGCGAGACCTATTGGCTATGCCAATGCTTGTTTAGCAAGCAACGTGGTTAGGGAAGGCATGACTACTATTTTATATTATGATTACCTTGGCGAATGGGTTTGGCCAACTTCTAGTAAAGTAGAAGTGGGGAGGAATAGGTGAAAAGTGGGATATGAAGCGTGGGAGGCGTGTGGCGAAAGAGAGAGGGTACGAAGAAAGAATGGAAGAAGAAGAACCAGAGCGAGCGACAGAAAAATAAAAAGAGTGAAAAAGAAGAAGCGAAGAGTAGGGAGGCTACACGGACACCCGACCGGGTAACGGGGAGAAAGATAGGTGCGTATGTTTTTTAGATGACGTGTAAAATAAATAATTAAAGAAGGCAACGAGGACGTCAGACAACCAGGAGAAAGGATGTAAATGGACCTGTAACGGGAGGGGGGGGGTGGAGGGAAGAGGACATGGGAGAAGGACGGGAGAGAATGAGGGATAAAGACAAAGAAAGGGTACGGGGATGGGGAGGGAAAGGTGGGCAGGTAACTAGCCGGGTGGAAGCGGGCATGTGATGGAAAGTGATGGCGTGAGGCAGATGCCGGGTTACTGGGGAATGGATAACATTTAATCCGTGGAGGGAGGACACTAAGCGGGTGAAAGGAGAGAAACTGTAATTGGATCTGAAGGAGACGAGAATAAAAAGCGAGAATAGGACGAGACAAAACACAGGAGAGAAGGAGCGATGCGAAGAGAGAGGGAATGCATTTGTTAGGGTGTAGAGGGAGATGGGAATGGAGGGAGACAGACTCCGAAAGATACGCACTTGAAGGCATCAGCGACTCCGAGCTCAGAGTAATATTGTAATCTGCCTGTGGAACTTGATCAACGTAGCTTTGTCAGCAAAGGTCAAGTGCCCCTCAAAGTAG
Organism: Calotriton arnoldi; assembly: GCA_963921515.1. NCBI lineage: Eukaryota > Metazoa > Chordata > Amphibia > Caudata > Salamandridae > Calotriton > Calotriton arnoldi. Next base: position 425,716 of record CAWUFW010001977.1, read on the forward strand.
TTCACCAATCACAGACGTGCCTCGCCTTGCTTGGAGATGCTACAGGTACACAATGGGTGCTTGTGAGTGAAAACTTGCAGTACCACTGTTTAAGGTTGTGCTTTTAGTCTCGGGTGAAATGTCTGCACCTTGGAAAGAGTGCGTGAAATATGAGATTGTCACTGGCATATATATTTTCGGGAACATAACTGTGCAATAAGTGCCCACCACACCCCCCCAAAAAAATATTAATAATAATTGAGGCTGTGTGCAGTTCGCACTTCGCTCATTGGCTCCTCAAAGTATGTAAACCTCATAATTCCAATTAACCGCAAACAGGATGATTTTACAACTGCGATGATTGTTGAACATTTCTGAGCACATTTGAAGGCTTTTTTTTCATCCCCCATAGAACAAGCCCGGGAGTTGTGTGCGCGCGCTAAAAGAATTTTTTTTTAAAAAGTACGCTACGGCCTGCTGCAGTATAGAGAGGCGGGGGGGGAATGGAGGCCAGCAGAGTGACGCGATCTGTGGTGGGGGAGGGGGAGGGAATTGAAGCGCAAGCAAGCAAGGTGGAGAGAGGCACGCAAGGCTTAATGAGCCTTGACAGAAACCCACATGGCGGCTACGCGCGTGCACGCTCGCGTGAACGCAAGCTTGAGGCCAGGAAAAACCTGTGGTAGCACTTTCAAAAGCCACTCACTAAATTTCTCGCAGAGCAGCGCATGCGCTGGCTCAGCGAGACCTAAAAACGGCGTGATGGGGAGAACAGAGAGTAATGCATACACTGTAACTGAAAGAACGAAGCGACAACGAGAGTGACAGACTAAAAGGGAGGTAGTGACATGAAGAAATTGACAGACTCCGGGAGATGTGCAGCAGTAACTAGTTAGGACCTCTTCATTCAACGGAAAATGATGTGCAACATGTCGTTGTCATTTGGTTTTGGTGGTAGACACGTAACCAACATGGTCCCTAAACATCAGAATGAAATAGGCCCCCATCTTATCTTCAGCCGGCCATGTGATGACAATTCCAGTGCCGTAAAAGCAATTCATAATCCCAAGGGTAATCTTCAATCCGGCCGACGGCAAGAAACCAGTGAGAGTACAGAAGCGCTGGGGAGAGATCAGGACCGCGGAGACGTGCTGGACCATCACAAAGTAAACGCTGGAATAAGGACCAACAGGGAAGGTGGCCAAACTGAGATTCACCCGGGAGGATCAGGAAATATCAGAGGGCAGATACGGTCCCACAGACACCCAGCTAGGGAGGAAAGCAGTGAGGAGTGGGGCAAGCAGCAGCCCAAAATAAGGCTCATCTGTAAAAGAGCCCAGGGTCTGGAGGAAAGGAGCCTGGAAAGGAGCGGTCCTATCTGGTAACAGTTCCTACAGTCGATCCGAAGATCAGCAGCCAAAGCAGCACGCCAAAAGGAAACTGAGAACTGGGCAGTCACACTGCTGTAGATACTATGCTTCTGTTTTTACTTACAGCACTGTTGTTTATTCCTTGCCCTGCCCAGCTCCAACTAGATAAGCAAGGATTATCACAGGAAAACCAATTACAAGGACTAGTGATATACAGAACTGGCATGAGGTCTCGTCTTACTGTTCATTTGTCTCCATGTTCCTTCCCTCGGATGCTTTCCAGCTCCTTCTGGACATTCCCCTGCTTTGAATGCTCTGTTGTATTGCAGTTAAGATTGCACGTCCTAGCAATTGAACCTGGGATCTGCTGGAGGCAGGATGCTTATTGGTCGTGTTTATAATCTTCATCAATCGATGCAAATCTGTGTTATGATTTACCTGTTTTTCACTGATTACAACACTGTGGATGAGGATGCAGTCCAAACCCACATATGCAAAGCACAATGGATTTGAGAATCTATAATTGAAAGTTAGAAAGGAATCAAGAGAGACACAAACAACGGTAAGATCACCTAGAATGTGTAGAGGTTATCGAGGGGAGAATAGGGGATTAGGTTTGTATCAAAAGACCAATGTCACACAAGAAAAGACAACCCAAATATTCTAAACCTTGATCATTACTGAGGTGAGAAAAAAAAGGTCATAAGACTGAAAAACGACCAAGAGACAACAAATATTTCAGCCCTCCAAACATGTCTCCTACTGGAATTTGCAGGTCGGAATAGTGACTGAACACCATAGTGGCATGCTGAGTATGTAGGAACTCCATGCAGTCCTTACTTGTTTCTTTATACAACTCCAGGATTGTTTTAGCCTCTTTTATTTTTATTTATTTAACAATCTCCCAACATACATTGTAACAGGACGTCATATATATGCCTGTTGCACAATTGCGCAGAAGTACATTCCAACACAGCCAGTTATGAAGTGGGAACATACATTAGATTATAGCAATCTAACATTGGGGACCATGCCCCATTACAACTGGTGGCCTGAGGTATCCTCAACCATGAATATCAGAACCTCGATATATGGATCTACAGGCATGAAGTGGTGTGAGAATATGATGCATTAACCACAAAATGAATAAAAAAATATATAAAACAAAAAAAGGGAAAAAAATATGAAATTTCCAATAACTATCAGCAACTAATGATAGAGGCAGCAGCTAACCAACGCAGTATCGGCCCCCCCCTCAACAACGGTCTATGAGAGAGAGGGGAGGAGGGACGGAGGGACCGGGACCCCGGGGAGGCAGTTCATCCACCTCACGAGGACTTGTTTCATCTTAGTCCATGTTTGTTTTGTACAGTCCCAAAGCAAGAGACATGTTACGATGTTGCTTTTTACTGTTCCTTTGTTTCTCATATTCCTTCCCTCTGCCCCGTCAGCTCCTTCTAGTCCCGCCCACGTTGTCAAAAAGGGGGCGGGGAGCATACTGCCTGGCATGCCTACACACAATTCGCCCAGATGCATTGTGGTAAATGCAGTGCATGAGAACAGTCACTTTATTTGAAAGTCTTTCGTATTCACCATAGTTGGTGCAACCAGTGCTGTGACTCGTGTTTCAGGGTGTTTGTCCTTCAGGAGAGAGTGCATACATACATTGGTGGGTTCTGACAACACCGCTCAGTCTCCTCATGCTTCTGTTCCTCTCCCAGAGCGCATGCGCATCCCAGAAATTCACTTGGGAATCTTCCATTGTCCGTCTGAGGAGGTACAGATTACTGACGTTTGCTCTTTTCCGTTGTACTAGGCCTCACCTTTTAGTTACTTCAGATGGAAAAGGGGGGGGGGTTACTGTCCAACGGGATGAGGCGGGAGCTGTCCGATATTCTTTCATCGCCGCTCCTAATCTGTGCAGAAGTTCAACGGAAAACAAACGTGGAATAAATATTTGGCCACATTTGGAATCAATACACCGTGACATTTTCCACAACCTGCTGATCCGCAGCTGCTGGACCGTCGGCGCTCCCACCGCGGCGGGAGGACATTTACCGCCCCAGTGAGCAAACTTTGAGGAAGGCGCGTCCGCCTCACACGTCTGCACTTGTCCGCTCCCTTGTTTGTCTTCGGGGAGGCTGCAGGCGCCGAATACTGGAACCAATATCACCTTAACAACTGCTGCAGGAGGGGGCCTGGAGCTTCAAGACACGCAAACCGAGAACGGTTTATGGACCCTTTGCTTCTGTCCTACACAGAAAAACACCAAGTTGTATCTAATGCCTCGGATAGCGATAGAGACGTCACACAATCGATTATTCTCTGTGACATTCCAGGGTTAACCCCATCCTGTCCTTAGACTGGCTTTGTTAAGAACATTCCGTCCACTGCCTTTTTTTGTTTTACAAATTAAGCAGTGCCCACAGGCAATCCATACCATCTATCAACGAGGTAATGTCACTGCACTGGACAACTGTGCAGACCTACCTTTATATTTGCCCACTGCATCAAGGGGAATTGTGTAACCATGAACAAACACAAACTACCAACAGCTGCCCTGGCAGGGATATGACGGCATTATCAGCTCATTATGCCCACTTCCTGTGTTGTGAAGATGTGCAACTCGCAATTTTCCAGCTGCACAGAAAACTGGCCTCTCCATGTTCATAACACTTTAACAATAAAACTCAAAGTATGACATTATATTACAATCTCTTTGGTTTTATGGCTTCTTATAATAAATCTCGTAATTAGATTTAAATTTCATCACAACCCCCTTCAAACATTTTGTGACAGCAACTGCATCCCGAAGAAAGAACATGGCCAGAAGCCTTCCAGCCCTGGATTCTCGCAAAGCTTTCAATATCTGTGGTAATAGTTTTACTACTTTCGGGTCCATCAGATAATTTCATCCAAATTTATAATGAGAGGACCCAATATGGTAGGGGAATCCCCCTGTGCAACCCAATGGCTTGATGTCCCTGTTCCTTCCACACACGTCCATGCCATTGGACCATTCTATGGTCACACATCCGGTTTCCTAAGCAACACCGGTGTAAATCCAAAATCGGCTATTAAAATACTTCTGGCCCTCTATCTAGGTTACCAGTCGTGCCTAGATGTCTTACCCGAATCCGACTGATCTACAGCATACCAGTGACAATTTTCCCTTTTTTCACTCTCCTGTCGCAGTGTGTCGCTTACTGGCACACTCCTTCTGTTGACACATAGTCAGGAACACCAATTGGCCATTTCCCTCTGGGATGCCCTATCTGGCTGTTTAAAGCCCCACTCCAAGCTCTGTCTCTCTAACATGAAACCCTGCACTGCATTTTATTCCGGAGATACAAGCAAGGCCGCGATGAATCATGCAAGAAATATAAACAGGAATTTCACCTATTCCCAAGAAAATGTGCAAATCTGACCCACTTTCAATATCATTCCGCCTGGAAATCTTTCCCTTCACTGTGACATACCATACCGGTCTATTGCCTTGTTTACTGTGTCCCTCCTTCCCATGTTCACCTCCAGAACACTCACAACTCTAAGAGTGATCCAGTCACATAGCTCCTATCTTTTTTCCAACCGTGCTGGATGGTGCCAGCCCTTTTCTGACTATGTGCAATAATAAAGACGCAGTTTCATCCTCCTCTCCAGATCTCGCTAGTTGTTTTTTCTCCTTTAAGGTCAGCTCCCTTAAAAAAATCTATCAATGGTGAATTTCCTCACACACCTTAATGGTAACTATGGACCGTAGGTGACCTGATCTATGCTGCCATGGTTTCCAGTCTCTCGGTCTAAAACAGCAACCCATAAAATTGTAACCAATGCTAACGAGACAAAATACGAGCTAGCTTGTTTACGAGACCCTGGAAATCATCTAAATGCAATACTGCAGTCGCATGCAGGCCAATGCTGAGGTCATTCCAACAAGCCCAAGTCAGCTCTGCTCTCTAGTCCTACTCAAGAGGATTGAGCAAAAACGCACCTTCTTAATACACAAAGTAACAAACTGCTCTCCCCCAAACTCAGGAATTTATACCTTTGTGTTTAACACAGCACAATCACTATCATTCAGCATCAATGGGAATTGTGCATGTACCATCAAGAAACAACTGCCAACAGAGGCATTAGATCATGCGCACTCATTGGAAGGGCTGGAGCAGCTTCTGAGGCCTCCATTAAATGATCTCTCAGCACATCCGCTTAACAGTATTTCAAGGATCCCCCCCATCCAGACTGTTACTCATGAGCACCGCTGGTCCCTTCATCTTCTTCCCTCTTTGCCCGCTTTTCTGTCCTCCATTTTTCCATGGAATCACACAATCACTGTAAGGCAATCGACTTCATGGTTTGTTCTTTAAAAGCTCAGTCTGGCCTGGCTGTGGGACACATACCCCTCCATTACAGGGAAGTATGTTTTTCCAATGTGATCGTCTCCTCTTCTTCCTGTCTTAATGTGCGGACAGCTCATTCCTCTCATCCTCTCCCCTTCCCTCATTGAATCTAGGGTGTGTGAAATTTCCATAATTTGCTTTCCTGTAATTACGTGAAATTTCTGCAAAATTATGCATAATTACGTGAAATGCGAATCTGTCATTTTGTTCTATAGTGTAGCGTAAAATGCATCCGCATGTCAGTTTTTGGCACGAAAATGCATTTCTACAAAAGCATCTCAAACAACAACTGCTCGCGTTCTGTTGTTAATGTGCGTTCACTGTAAATATTTACTGCGAATGCCTCCTAATGATGAAAAGTGGCATAATTTCAGGTAACAGATCTAACACAAAATTCTCCAAAATACGCGAATTATGCCTGCGTAATAAAAATTTCGCCCAGGCGAATCTATTAGGCAAATGATATGTTGCCCTGTGTCAGCATTTGGGGGAGCTGCTTCTCCTTTCCCCTCCTCTGGGCTCTCGTCTCTATGTTCAACTACTCTTAGGACTTCTAAACCCACTCCTTTATGTATGCATCCTGATTGATATTTGCACGTCACTTACTGGTTGGGTTTATGCTGAGCTGCCTGTACTAATGCAAATATATTCACACATTTTTTAAGCAACCCCTTGCTTATCCTGTGTTACCTTCCAGGTCTCTTCAGTGGTTTGATCAAAGGGGACAATTTAGCTCTCTCTCCTCTCCTTGTCCTAAATGGTCATCCTGTGCCGGTGGCCTGCCTTAAAGATTTTGCATAGGGCGGTGCTCTGGCCTTCTCCCAGCGACTCAATGTCCCTGAAGTTTGCATTCAGCCTTCCTTCTGTCCTCGGTGGCCAGGGCTGCACTCAAGCTGGACCTTCTCCTTGAGCTCTGCCCAGTCCTAGTTCTCACCGTGATCCAGTTGCTCTACATTCTCTCAGTCGTGCCTCTGGAGTGTGGCACTCTGGCCAGATCTCTGCCCCATTACCCAGCTAGTTATGGTCTCATTACGCTAGTCCTGTCTCACTGTAAATTTTAACAGTTTTATACCTTTGCCATTTTGTTCCTAATGACCCCTCATTCCATTTCTTGGTCTCTCCTCCTACAGGGAGAGCTCCTAATGTCCCCATGCAAATGAGCCCACTCTCTCCGCCCCAAACCCCCGCTGAAACATCATTACTTTGCCCGGAGTCACAAGGCATAAGCCAACCAGGATTAGATTAGCCATTTCCTGTAAATGGAAGTTGGCACTGCCGAGAAAGCCCACTGTGCAGTAAAACCTTTCTGTCCTGGAGAGGGGTACCAGCGAGCCCCCCCCCTAAGATATAGGGATGAGCAAAGGAACATCTCAATCCGAGCACAAATTTTCCCCTTTCAACTCCCAGGAGGAAACAACTGGGAAGCAGGGAAATCCATCTGGACAGAAAGGGGTCAAAGCCGACTGCTAGAAATACATGTAATGTGGACATAAATGTTTTAACAAAACACCATCCTTTACAAAGATTTAAACTTTAATAACAGCAAGATAAAGCTCACAGTGAAACTAGCCTAGAGTAAGGGAGAGGTCCAGTGTTTAAACTGATGACTTTGGATCTGGAGTTCTGATCCCGGATTAAAATTGGGAGTGCTTAGAAAGAGGCTGATCCAGTATGAAGTGAGAAATACAAGTGGACATGTATATTTAGAATACTCATTTGAGTTTCTTTATGAAACCATGCATGCCATTTAGTTTAGAACTAGCCAAGTGTCCCAGCTGCTACCCTTGGCTGGACGTGTGGTACCCCGGAACTGCTCTGGATGTCGCAGGTATCAATAGTCTTGAAATCAGCGCCAGTAAAAAAAGTACACACAGCTATAAGATACCTGTTTACTTAGTGTAGTTTACAGTCACTGCTCTTAGGCTGTCCTCTCTGCAGCTAATAGAAAGCTGCTGAGAGGCTGGGGTAGGGACAGGAGTTAATCCTGTGATGTCATCTATTCAAAGGATGATGGATCTCACTTTTGCTACTCCTGGCATTTTGATGAATCAACATCCATGCACGAAGCATCAATTCCTTGCGGTCTTCCTTCAAGTTGAATAAGAAGGGTTCTGATTGGGAAGCAGAGCAGTTTCACACGTTCCTGATTAAGAACCTCAAAGAAAAACGTTACTCAGGTCCCAGGGTGCCTTGCATAGACCGATGGAGCACAAATCCACCAGGCTATTTCTGCTCCCAAACATAAATATAGACTTAGCGGGACGTAATACATTCTCCATAAACATTAATCTGGCTCCTGATAGAACATGTTTTGCAGTCCTCTCTGCTCCGCTGCACAGGAAGCGCTGGTATATTATTTAAGCCTATCATAAACAATACGGCTCCAAGATTGGAAGGGTTCCATATTTCCTGCAAACATGGAAGGCCTTTAAATGAGAGGTCATCCTAAATTGTCAGCATCGCCACAAGAATTCTACTCCAGATGGGAGGTGACTTGGAAGTGATCAACAAAGCGCTTTGGGAGTCGATGTCTTTTCCCTAACCACTACAGCTGTTTTGTTTTCAGAAATTATCATTACTAAATGTTCTAGATGGCATTACAATGAGATAATTGCCTACCACCCAAGTTATGCACTCTAAGATAAGGCAATAGGAGACAATGGTCAAAGAGTGCGAGGCCATGAGGGTTAGCGAGGGAGGGACAGGGAACACGTAAGGGATGAGGCCTGAGTGGTGGAGGGATAGGAAGTAAGTGTCAAAAGGAGGGAGGGACAGGAAGTGAGAGAGGAATGTCCTTAATGTTGATGCCATTCCAGTTTATGTTCTTACTGCTGAAATCTACAATGATGAAAGTGCCCAAATAAGTGTACATTGCTCCTGCACTGACAATTTTTCCATTGTCCTGCACATTTTCCTTTGGTTTTCTTTTTTAGGCTGCATATGAGAGGCCACGAATACCAAGGAACATCTAAGCTGCAATTATAAAATCGTCAGGAACTTGATGGAGTATCTTAGGGTAGGAGAGGTCTGAAACTGGTCTCACCCACCAGTAATCGCTACTGAAGTCCTTTTTGGTGCACCCAGAATCCATCTAGATTTGCAGGTCAGCTGAGTGGTGACTCTACCTGCAAACATGGTGTCTCCCTTTATCAAGGCTTGTTTCTTGTGTCACCTTTGTGAGACCCAGGCTCACTTGCGCCTTGCCCTTAACCCCTGGCCTCCACTTGGCTTAGCAAGGTCCATTCTTGCTTTTGGCCGAATGTTCCTACAGGGACGTGACCATCACGTCTCTGGCTTGCACGCTAGTCAGATACAGACATTTGAAGAGGTCCTTCAGGGTCCTATTTGTGAGTGTTGTGCCTTTAGGCCCTTCCTTCGATTTCCCCTGTGGGTCACACCATGCCTGCTCTAGTTCAGTGCCAAGGGCTGTCTTTCTAGATGTTGAGCCACTGGTCTGGTGTCGTTAGCATGCGCAGGTTGTGAGATACCCAGGTTTAAAGGCATTGAGAATCCTAATCCTTAGTTGGGAAACAAAGAAAGTTTACTTTTTACAAATTCCTAGTTAAAATGAACAATGAGACACACCACTTTACTGGTGAAGAAACTTGTTATCTTTCCCTATAGATGGCCCGTATCAGTGTGTGTTTTGTGTAATTTTCCTATGGATCTCAAGCAATTAGAGATTTCAAACTGCAAAGTAGGAAATATTGCTTTTTGGCAGGATGATCACAATCCTCACTATTCTCAAATAACTACAAACAGCACAGCTTACAAAAATTATATTTCTGCTGTACCGATATTTGAATACATTTAAGGCTTATTAAAGTGTTGTCCTTTTACACAAAATCACTCTGGCTGGAAATTATATCTTTGTTGCAACTCCCTGTTGCAACAAAGTGCAGTGTTCTATTGTATCTAGTCTCCGATATCACAAGAGCTCCACCAATCTACCGAAACATAGGATAATAGGCTCAAGCCAACTTTCCATTGCAGACCGAGCACCTGGGGTCATGCTATTAAAAATGCCTCGGGAGAGCAATGGGCCAATATGGATCACTCTGGCACACATCTAGCACTGGCATCATCTCAAGGGGAGATCCCTCATTTGCATGGGGACGTGCCACAATGAAAATGAGAAAAAACGTTGTCTCTGCATACACAGAGTTTTATAGACACGGGTACAGAGACAAAGATGCCATCAGGAGGTGCACTGACTGTGCACCACATAGAGAAGCCACACAGTCGATGCGCCCCCCAAGAGCATTTCTCGAAAAGGCGAAAGGGTGTCCTATGGAGTGTCTCAGACATCCACCTGCAGGTAGGTGCAGTCACTCACTGAGCGCACCTGCATGGGGATCTCAACCCCATTTCAAAAGCAGTCAAGGTGCCGTCTGCAAAGTGACAGACCAGCTTTTTCAAGCAGCCAGTCTGCCTTTCACTAATGTACTGCGCCCAGGGCACGCAGAGTTTGCAGCTGTGCTGGGGACATTGCATTTACTGTGATACTTACCAGGTCTGTGCCTGGTGTGCCCAGTTACAGGTGCTCCGTGGCGCAGACCAGGGAAGTGCCCCCTTTCTGTAAAATGGCCCCAGTGTTTCAGTTTGTAGGGAACATGCACAGTGTAATTCCATAAATCAGGAAGGCGCACTCTGATTGAAGTCACTCAGGAGGCATATGTAGTATGAGAATCTTCTTTTTATTAATGTTATTTGGTTTGTAAAACCGGCACACAGCCAACGTGTTTCGTGCCACGGGAACTTCATCAGGGCTAGTTCAAAATATCAAATGAATCGATATAGCCGGGGCAATCCCAAAAGGTCCATGTAATCAGTCCAAATTTAGGTCAATAAAGATATCTCTAGAAATCGATTGAAGGGCATCCAATGGTATCTAGCCCAAAGCAAACAGTCATTCACATCAGTATCGAGCAACAAGTTGTTGAAAGAACCCGAAGTAAAGGTTCTGTGCTTCTCTGCCGGGCTCGGAGGACCGTTTGGGATTGCCCCGGCTATATCGATTCATTTGATATTTTGAACTAGCCCTGATGAAGTTCCCGTGGCACTAGGGAACGAAACGCGTTGGCTGTGTGCCGGTTTTACAAAACAAATAACATTAATAAAAAGAAGATTCTCATACTACATATGCCTCTGAGTGACTTCAATCAGAGTGCGCCTTCCTGATTTATGGAATTTCTTGCTTGTTTGACAACCTCCAGCAGCGGATGTCGGGAGTAGCTGCACTCGTATGGAATATATGAAACTGGTGGAATTTAAGTGCTTGACCCTGGTCAGCTGCTGTGTGCATCTTTTTGTTTGTAATCCACGCACAGTGTAATTGTTCATATTGCTAGCTGTTCCCTGTAAATTCAAGGATCACAAAAACGCCTCATAATATGTTTATGATTGATGTCCTTTCCATAACATTGAATGCCCTCTTCCTGGCCATAGTGGCACTGTACTTTGAAAGCTTGTCCCTTTCCCTCTAGGGATTCTCCCTCCACTTCACCTTTCTGCTGCCTCCTGACCATAGTGTGGATCTGAACATTGAGGGCTTGTCTGTTTTCTCCCTTGCACTTCAATGGCCCTGAGCTTCCCTCCTCCTTTAATGGCCAATTGAGGCTGCCGCTCTATGCATTGCTCCTTTCCAACTCGTTTTCTGCCACCTTTCCCTTCCTGCCCCTTGTGTGCCGGTCCCTTGAGTGCTCACCCCGGTCTTGTCCTTTCGAGGGCCCGTGGTCTCAATAAGTAGATTTGGAGAGCGCTACTTGTCACCCGTGAGGGTATCCTGGCGCTAGTCTGTGCCTACATCTCCGTGACTGTGGTGGGCCTGCCATTCGAGTGCTTGTCCCTTTTGCCCCTTGCAGTTCTGTGACTCGGTTTTGCTCTTCGCCCTGCCCTGGCTGTAGTGGGCCAGCCCCTTGAGAGATTGCCGCTTTCATCTCTTACCTCATGTTTTGTTTCCTCTGGCTGTTGAATAAACAGGTTTCTCACAAGGGGTCTCCCTAATAAAACAGTTAACCAATACAATAAAAACAAAATAGCAGAAAACATACACCTACATACACTCCTCCTATAGGGGGGAGACCCCCACCAGAGGCTTGTAGTGTAGGAATAGAGATGTATGCTTCCCCTTTCTGGAAGGGAATGTCTCAATAGGGGCAATACATCAATGCCAACACCAGGGGTGTCAGGAGTGGCATCACACACACCTTGACCCCTGATGGCATCTCATGGTTGCTCCCTTGTCCCACCCAAAGCTCCATTACACCCGTATTTTGCTACGAAGGGGTTGGTGAAAGGGCAAGGAATGAACTTTACTGAAACTAAACAGATGCTGCCGCCAAGGCTTTCAGGACCCCACGAGGTTCAGTGGCAGCAATCAAAGAGCGGCCAGGGATAGCAGCTACGACCCCTGGTTCGAGAATATGCGTGAATGTTGAACCTTAAACAATCAACTCCCTGGGACACAGTGCGTGGATCAGCAATGCCATTCCCTTACTACCGTTCACAAAGATGAACACTCAAGAGACATCCCAGGAGTTTCAGAAGAACCAAAAGCGTCCCTACAAGATTCAGTCATTGAGAATTTGTGATAATTTTGTAGACGTAGAAACTACAGGAGCCGCCTAATTCCTGGATTCCCATAAGGTTCTTGTGTCTAGACTTACATGACGCAATATGGTAAGCAACATCCCTACTCCTTAACCATGCTCTTTTCACTACGTCAAAATGTAATACATTTATACAGAAACAAGCAAAGGTAGGAGCTCATTTGTTACTGACACCATACACTATACCTTCTCTTACCAGAGCCGGATATTAAGAGTTGTCAGAATTTTCCAAACACTTTGAAAACAAATAACTTCACAAATTTTGAAACGAAAGTTTGAGGACATCTGTTTGTTTAAAACCACTCTACAAATAACCACTTTGCACTTACTTTTCAACAAATGAGCAAAACCTTTGTTTTCCTGGCAAATATGACGTTAAAAAGATGTCTTTTTTTGTGCATAATTTCCGGTAAAAAATGATGTTTTGCAGGAAAGAAAATCACGAGGTGCATTGTTGGACAAAAAGTTTGAAATTTTGCAACTTCTTGAAAGGCAAAAATCGTAAGTTATATTTCCAGTTCCTTTGGAGAGAAAAATACGGCCCATTGTTACTGAATATTCAGGGCATGTATAAACGTTTGCTGGGAGCATGGGGAGCAGGGGCATACCCAGAGAGGGAAAATGGGAGATCTGGCACACAAGAGTCGGATTAGACACAGTTCACAAATGTTCACAAGAGGAAACCGAGTGATTGATTGGCACGAGGCTGGGGGTGGGGAGGGAGGGTGAGGGTGAGGGATGGATAATCATGCATGAAAAGATTGAACCCAGGCTCTGATAGACATACTGATGGTAAGAAGGGAAGAATCATGCAGTGATATAAGCTATGAGAGCTGAAGGGAGAATTAAAACTCACTAGAAGTGTCAAACAGGATTAAAGAAACATGTTGGTGGCATGGAGGAGATGGGATTCTTTACCACACATTTATCATCACGCATGTTTTTGCCAAGTACATGACTTTACCACGCATGCCTTTAGCACACATTTAAGGTAAGTATGGGGGGTCTCCCCCATAAAGATAAAAATTATATATATATATATATATATATATATATATACACATATATATTTAAACTTACCTTACTAATTATTACCGTAGTTAAACTAATAATGCGTGGTAATGGCACGCGAGGTAAAAGCATATGCGTGCTAAAACAATACAGGGTAAAAAATGCGTTGTAAGAGAATGCAATGTTTTAACCTGCCTTGTTCCATCATACAACCCAGGAGAATGGACGATGAATGTGAATCGGTCTTTCCTGCAATGACCATGGACATCAATATTGGGTAGCCAAGGAAAGCATCTGTTACACCTGCGCAGATCTTTATTATAATAGGTGCTGCCTTTTTCTGCTTGCTGTAGCAGGGCTGACTAAAGCAGCAAAAGGAACAAAATTTAACAAGCACTGGCAAGGACAATCGGCCTTGCTTACCTTTGTGTACAAGCAAGACCAACTGGCATTGCCAATGCTTGTTTATAGTAGTCTTAAACGTCTCTCACGCTCGATGTTGTATCTTCCATATTTCTGCTGCAGTTTTTTAGTGACCACTCGTTGGCACTGAAATGCAGAAAACTGGTGTTTAAATGTGGCTCTGTTATGTTAGATGCAACGCTGCTTTCGAAGCAGGATGGGTGACGTACCTACTGACAGCAAAACCAAAAAGGTCCAATGGGCCGGTCAAAGGCAGGAAAGCAACAACTAAGAGCAATGCAACGGAGACTGCCACCCAACCTTAAGCAACCATTGGGTCTGTGGAGTATTGTTTGCAATGAAGTCTGCGACAAACAGATACAACTCTCTGTAGCAAGACTGCAACAAGGGCTGTATGGGCCTTTTTCAGTTTCTGTCCTTGCTCATCTCCCAGAACTACAGCAGGAAATAGGAGACTATTGGGTGGGCCAAGTGAGGGGCAGAGCAAAGATCCTTTGTGGTCACCGGCCATCATATGGTGTTTGGTGCCATTCCCACTACCTGCCATTCGGCTGATTTGGAGAACAGGACAATGACACACATTGGAATTCATGCTTACCCTTCTGTAAATCTGACTAACAGGCGTTCCTCTTCTGCTTCCCACCACATTATTTTCATTTGATTAGCTTTAAAACTCTAGAAATTATGCCAGTTAGTAACGAATTTCTGTCTAACCATCATCGCTCCCATTGTCCATCCTTAAAATCAGTAGTGGCTGCTACAAAATGGAAGGGGGGGGGCAGGGGCGCGGGAGGCAGGGGAGTGGAGGGAATAATAAAAAAACACATCCCTGGATACGGCTGGCTGGCCGCCGGCTCTCCTCCATCGTCTTATCTTCATCAGGGCAGCAAGAACCAGGAAGCACACAGCCTCCCAGACTCCCCTGACCGATCACAACGCTGCCTTACAGCAGCGTTGTGATTGGTCTGAGCGCCGTAGTTCAGCGCTCAGACGGGGTGGGGAAGCTGTGCATGTTCTCCACCCAGGCTGTTATACAGCTTAGGTGGAGAACATGCAAAGTGTGCATGACTGTTTGGCCAGCCCAAGAGGGCTGGCCAAAATGTCATGTGCACTTACAAAGTGCATAACACTCCTCCCTCAGCTTTAAACAGCCCAGCCCCACCCCTCCCCCCAAACAATTGAGCCAATACGGTTAAATAAAATGATAACGTTGCGCTATTATCATTTAATTTTTCTGTTTTGAATTGCTCAGTGGGGCAATGCTCCTCCGCCTTAGCGGAGGAGCCGCCACTGCTGAAAATCCCATCAATTGTAACCAACATGTCTTCAATGAATCAAGTGACTAGTTTTTCCAAGCTCTCCTTTTGCCTGTGTTTTTTAATAGTCTTTAGCAGGATTTAGATAGAAAGTGCAGTGTAAAGTACACCTCTTCTATACAATTTCAAAGATGTCAAATAATGTGATGAAGGAAATTAAAGTGTCAACTTGAATCGGGCATTACATGCCTGTTAGACATATGCGCGGGTCTGGTGCCATTTTACATCTGTTAACAGCGTATCCAGTTCCCCCGCCCATATCTGTTGGAGCTGCAGTAGTCTTCTGGAGAATTCTACCCATGTTATTACCATACTGTAGTGACCTCCTGCCACGTTTTAATGCTCAAAAAGGAAACAGGTTACTCAAAGTGTTACAACCGCATTCTTTTTGTTCAAAATCAGAACATCAATTACTGCCTTCTGTGGAACTCCACCCAGTACCTTACACTGCTCAGACCACATCTGCAAATATGCGCCTAGAGGCTGCCCCTAGGTAATTGTTGCAAGAATCTTTATCCCAGTTTCTTGTAGGCACTATACAAACAACCTGGAATAGGAAATAGTGGTATCATATCTAGGCAATTAAATATAGAGGGTTTCCAATTCCTTTGGCAGCTTCTGTGTATTGTACGCTTCCAGTAACAGACTGCAATCACTTATTAAAAGCTGTAATAGCTAGATTACCATCCTTAGGTTGTAAGCCATTTTTAAAATCTTTAAAAAAACAAAACCATGCATATAAATGAGATTTAGCTTGGAGGATGTCTCGCTATGAAGACATTGGAAATGTCGCAAGGATTTTCAGCTGAACGCAGGATGGGTTGAATTGTGTGTCAGGTGAAGTTTTCTTCAGGGCTCAATCGAGTTTGGTGTTTGCACTTTTTAACAATTTAAAGAATTTTTTAACTAGGCCTTTGCTAATCATTTGCAGCTCCTTAGATCACTAAAGTATCAGGGCACAGAGTTCTTCTTTGCAAGATATTATTTAGAGGAAAGCAAGGTTGCTGATGATTTTAGGGTTGATTTACTGTAGTACCTCAGCAGTTTCTAGGCTGGCAGGGGATTTCGAGATTGTGTTCAGTTCTTCTGAAGTGCTATAGTGAAATGATTTTCAAGGGCTCTCAGTATTTTAGCGGTTTCTGCCCCTTCTGTGTGTGCTGTGTGAGGAACTTTATTAAATTGTACTACAAAATCAAAGAGTTATACGGCTTGATTTATTATTTGGCTGGCGGCCCTTTTTCCGGAAGGGCGACAGATTAAATTACTCCGTCGCCCTGACGGATTTGCGGCCAGCCAAATTTAGAAATGTTCGCTTGCCCAGCATTGGCAGAACCACCGTCACAGCAGTTCCTGTCAATGCATTGTAAGTTTGCCGTATGGCTCCGTCAACATGCCGGAGCCGTATGACAAAAATACAAAGGTTTATTGTTACAAAATCCCAAAGCATAAAAATAAAAAATAATAATGTTCCCCTGTCCTGGCTGTGACGGACATAGAAAAACAGCTGTATGTCCACCCACCTGTATTAGGTGGCCGGATATATAGCTAAACCTCTGACAACACTTATTCTGTCGGGCCGTAGGAGAGGTTTGAGCACGGTGGAGACGGAGTAATCTCTGCTGTCACCAAACCATGGTCCGCCCACTTCTAAATCGGGAGGGTGGGCCATAATGTTGGTGGAGAGGGAACTCTGTCTCCTTTGCGAGTTTCCTCTTCGCCAACATATAAATCGGGCCCATAGTTCTTTAATTGCATAGTATATATATATAATTCATAACTACAATTATAAGTCAACTGGATCAATATTAAGTCATTATCAACCTAATAAAATGAAAAACAGATGTAGCATACGCATAACACTTTTGTGTAGTGCAGTATTGTGAGCCTCTGAAGTGTGTACTCACGTCTGCAGCTTACAGGGGTACCGGACAGAGGCTCATATAATGAGACATGTGGTTCATGGACCTTCCACCCTGCCTGTATAAGTGTGGGGAAAGCTGACCGTAGAGTGTGCGATTTCCCAAAGTTGGTGATGCAAGGTTTTCTATGGGGAGGGAGATTGTCGGGTCTAATGGCCCTCCACATAACCTGGGTTAGCTAGTTAGCTGTGTAGGAGTGCTGACTCTTATATCCAAACCCTGTAACCTTTGTGAACGGAAGTTAGAATCTTTGTTGACCTTTGCGTGTGACTTGAAAGGTTCATGTCTGAAAAGAATTTTTGATTTCCTGCCCCAGGGCCTAGTCACACCAGGAGTCTTCCTATTTCTGTGTCTCCTTGTTCTGCTGTTCTCTCTGCCCCTTGATAGCTGGCTCCTTAGTCTATTTGTCACATTCATGGCCGCCAATCAAAGCTATCCAAGGATAACAGCTACTGACCCGGGCCTGCCCTTTATACACCGGATATGAGAGGCCCTGAAAGCAGCAACAGAAAGCAAACAGCTTGTTTAATGTTTTGAAAGATCCATTTATTGCCCTTCCACTGGCCACATTTGCCTCTCAAGAGTAGCAATGTAGGAGGCTCTTGAGAGGCAAATGTTGGCCAAAGGAGTCATCCCTGTAATGTTCAAACTGTGTGTGATGTCACTTCCGTTACCCAGAATCCTCGAGTTTCAGTCTTATAAACACCAGTGTCTTCCTGTCCCAAAGTCTCCCACTACCCAGAGTAACCTGCAGCGCAAAAAACACATTCATCACGTCTTTTATTTAGAAATTGATCACATGTCAAGCTCTATTTGAAAAAACATATTATAAATCAATACAAAACCATCGTAAAATGTTTTAGAAGGCACTCTTGTGGGCAGTGACGAGATATGTAGAAGAAGGTGCAAAGGAATATGCTGTGGATTGTCAGGCAAAGACGGTGTCTGCAGCCTTTGCAAACTTTCTGAAGCGTTCATGCTCCGTGGGAGGCTGCGTGAGGACATCTTCAGGCACAAAGGTTTCCTTCTCCTGGAACGGCGTGAACAATAGAAAATTGATACTGTCGCCAGTTCGTGTTCCAAAGAGATCTTGGGAGACTGAACAAGGAGAAACTAGCAATTAAAAGCACATCATCGCTGCACGCGAGACTGGTGGGCAGGAGGGGTGGCACTCACTCAAGCTGCCTCCGCTCCCTACAGCGGCGCAGCAGATACACTCGCAATACCCAGCCCGTCGGCTGGGGGGCTGCTGGAAGCGTGTGTGGCTCTCCAGCTTTATCTACTACCAGGGCATCACCTTGTGTGTTTGTATAAAGTATGTCCAGTGCCTCTTTTAGTAATTGTCTTGTTAATCTCTTGTGCATCTTTTTATTAGAACATTGGAATGTGGAGAGCTCTAGTAAAGACTGTGGAGTGGTGCAGGGCCAATAATGGCAGGCACCAACAATGCAAAACGTGTCTTTCTCATTCTCCATTTCTAATTTAGAACATTCTACCTGGATTGGATGGAACCAACCAATAGAATTACAGCTCTTCTGCCTCAGGCTATACCGGTTGCTAAAGATCCTCTCCCACAGTATGGACCCGAGCCACATAACAAACCTATAACTCTGGTCCAAGGCCTTCAACAACTGCCAAGCCCTCGACAGTGGGCTATAATCCCATATTAAAGTTTGTGGCCTCCTGGAAGGTGCCATTAAACAACTGAGCTTTGAGGGTGATAGAAACCTAAAAAGTCTAGACTATGGGTGCATTTTATTCAATATTCAGATTTAGTAAAGAGTTAGTGCTGACACAACAACCACACTCTTATCCATTAGATTTCTTTCCCCTGTTTTGTATAGGGTATTTACCACTGCTGCCTCTTACTGGAGCCTGGTTTTGCATTCTGCACGAGGACCAATGATGGAGATTTTCAAATACAGCTACTGAAATTATTCTTTCTGACTGTTCCGTCCTTCCCAGTAACGAGGACAATTTCCTTGAGAAAATTATTTTTAAATTATAACATACTGACTGGTAAGAAAGTATTTGCACTTTTCATATATGCCTCGTGTGATATGTGCAATGCAGTCATTCAACTTTTTTTTTTTTTTTTTTTTTAAACCAAATGTAAAAGTGTTATAGGCACTGCCAGGCAATTCTTGTTATGATCAATTTATTTAATGATATGTTTTTATAATAAAAGTACCTGTAAGAATGCCTGTGCATTTTCAATGTTATTACAGTCCAACGGTATTTGCTGTGTCCAAGCACACTTTTGTAACTGGTTTTAATTGAATGTAAACACATTCTTAATAATGTTGTGTACCATTAGTAGGAGGTGTTTATGAGTTTGACTTTTCAGCACTCAATCATGTAACCAATTTTAGATTACATTATTTACTTCTACCTAATGTCTACAACATTACTAAAGGTTCTTTATAAAGTGCTGTTTTACAAGGCCACACGGACGACAAGCTATAGATGCATATACACTGCTCAGGTACTAGCAGTCCACCGGTAACATCACTTAACTTTTAACAGCTTAAGCATCATTCAATGCCTGGGATCGCCTGCTTTTCTAACCATTCACGAGCCCATCTCAGTTTCATTCTGCTGCGGACCAACTAGAGCTTCTGTAGCTGCAGACCGGTAGGTGTTGTAGTGTCCAGGCTGTGGTTATGTAGTGTCCAAGTGGAATGCATGTCGCCGGTGCTCTTCTGGGTTTTTGCATGTACTCACTATTGATCCGCTCACATTCACATCGGCCAATGATATTGCCAGTCTGGGAGAGTCATGGTGGGTAGCTACCTACTCGAAGACGTGCATGTGAGCAAACTGGTTCTAAATAAACACACAACGCATGCGATAACATGAAGGATGAGAAGGAGAAAAAGTCCTATTTAGAATGGAAGAGAAAGTCTCACTCACATTATAGTGACACGCTTTATCATAGGCTGACTCACCCCACCCGGACAAGATAGCACTGATAGGGTGGCCACAACCTTGAGGAGAGGAGGTTCAGAATAAATGTTGCTGGGCAGGCAAGGGATCCAGAGCACTGTAAAAACTGTCTCTAAGTATGCCCAAAAAGATCCCTTTTTTTCGAGGTTATATAGGGCAGGATGGTATATATAGGGCAAGATTAAAAAACGAAGATATGATGCAAAATGACAATAATGTCTCAGTCATCCTTCATATGATTTTTTGGGGGGGGAGTTTTATATACCGCGAACTAGACCCAAAGGTATCAGAGCACTCTACATGAGCACAAGTTGCATTACAGACAGACACATTCATTTTTGTTAGGCATGGGGAGATTAAGTGATTTGCCCAGAATCACAGGATGTTGAGCGTCCCTGCCGAGACTCAAACCCAGTTTCCCAGGTTCAAGGTCGACCACCCTAGCCGTTAGGCCACATATGTACAGATTGGATGTTTTTATGAATCTAGATAATTAAATTTGCATCCTAGCAAGAGATCTCTGATTTGTTTAGGTGTGTAGCAATGCTGGATTGTGTATTTGCCTTCACATGTGTCAAAGAGACATAGCTATCTCATAGAATTTTGAGCAGCTGAAAGGCAGATGGGTGGGGCTACCAGATGGCAGCTTGCCCTGTGGCGAGAATGTTGTGAGTCTCTATTTTAGTAATGAATATTTGCATCAACCGTTTGCCTTAATCATTTCCGTGCAGCATGAGGAAGCCGTGGTCTCAGGTTGTCTTGGGTGGGTTCATGACGCTCACCATGGTCAATGTTCACTAGTAGCCTGTTTGGCAAAATATCCAAAACTGACCATAGGAATTGCTAATCTGATGACTGTACTAACTTCTTGGACTTTTCATAAATGTAGCCGGTACTTTCTGAATCAGGTAGCTTGCTTTTGCCTGATGCATTATCTGTACTGAGCAACATACACAGCCCTACAATGTCAAATTGCTGTAACGTTTTCAGAGTTTTAGGAGATTTTATATTCTGTGGGAGGCAGTGTGATATTTTCAAGCACAAAAGTTTCCTCTTGGAACAGTGTGGACAATAAAAAGATTATACTGTTTACAGTTCTGTGCAAGTGTTCCAAAGACATCTTTGGAGATTAAACATGGGAAAACAGCAATTAAATACACAGTACATAGTGATATTGTACACTAACATCTATAAAATAGAGGAGTTATGCCCACATTTCATTAGTGTAAGAAATTGGAGTGTTAGTTGACGGGGTGATAACCCACTTCTATAATCACAGTCCTTGCCAGGATGAACAGCAAAAGTCACTAAATAAACCTGTGCACAACCCACTGGTGGCTTGGAGCAAAGCAGTCAGGCTTAATGTAGTGGCAATGTTTAGAGTATTTATGCAGCACTTAAATAGTAATAAGGTGAAGACACAACACAAGAAAAATCGCAAACCAATTTAGAAAAACATAAGAATGTAATAAAACAGAATGACACCAACATTGGTACATATCTATAGTTGGAATTTAAATTACTCTTATAATGAGTCCTTGAACCATTTTTCTAGCTATTCCCAAACTGAATTTAGCACTTCTTAATACTAATAGTATAAACCAGTATTAACAAATAGGACAACCAGGCTTGACACAGTGAAGCACTACTTTGAAGGCTTTTCACTGTCAGGACATGTAAAACATTATTTCTACATGTCCTACTTTTAAATACAATGTGCCCTGCTTTATGGCCTTTTAAGGCCTACGTTAGGGGTGACATAAGTTTTAAAAATAAAAAGGAAGGTTTAGGTCTGGCAAAAGGTTTACTTTGCCAGGTTGAAATTACAGTTTAGAATTGCACACCCAGGCTGCAGAGGCAGGCCTGGAGACATCTTTTGCAGTGTAACTGCTGTGGGTTGCACAATGAGTGCTGCAATCCACTAGTAGCACTCAATGTGCACACCCTGGGACGGGTGGAACCATATACTATGGGCTTATAAGCAAATTAAATGTGGCAATCGGGTGTATACCAATTTTACCATGTTTTTACAGGGAGAGAACAAGCCCTTTGCCCCTGCAGGGGTAAGGTGTACAGAGTTCTACAAGGAACAAAAATAGGAGTCATAAAAAGGCAAAAAAATCCCGGGTGACCCTGTAGGAAGGGCACATTTCCAACAGCCAATCAGTGGCTCACCTAGTTACTGATTTTGTCTACAAGCAGGGAATTATGAAGTTTCTTTCCATGGAAATCATGGCCATTATCCATATGTTTCAATGGTTTTCTATTTAATGCGGCATTCATTTTTTTAAATTATTGCAATATTAGGTAAACTCAAAGATGTAAAAAAATAAATACAATTTGGACAGATCACTCACTGTAATGGGTAACTAATTCAAATATGTTTTTATTAATATCTCATGTGGTTACCGCCCAACCTATGTGAATAATGGTGGAGAATAGCGCATAATGGTTATTTTTACAAGAAAATATGAAAAAAAACAGAGAGCATAGTTTAAAAAAAGTTTGCCTATAAAGCCAAACACAAATAGTGAGTCTTGCATCTGGTGCAGAAATTCATGTTGGCTGGGGTCTGTGGCCAGGGGGGAGGGGGAGCTGAGGAAGTTGAGAAATGAAAGTGGGCGGAGTGCAGTACGCGGGACATTTAATATACTTGGAGTTACATTCAAGGATGTGCAGCTCCTGAACTAAGCATTAAAAATACAACATCTCAGTGCACAGATGGCACACGGCATCTGAGAACTGCAGGCCTTTGGCAGATCAACAGAGATTAGAGTCCAGCATTGTCTTCTGAGATTGCAACGACTATCATGAATCCAGCACTGAAGGTAACAGGAACCCTAGCAGACAGCAGAGACTGGAGGTTATGTGCTCGAAACAAGAGAATCCTCTGCATTTGAGCGGCTATGGTCTGCAAAAAAAGCAACAACACAGTGGAAGACCTATACATGGGTCAATGTACATAGCCTTAATGCAGCAATAGAACCGTATGATTCTAGGTCTCGAACTGAGTGGTGTTGGGTCAATCAGTACACTTAGATCACAAAAGTTGATTTTACTGTAGATGAAAATGTGAATTCATATATATGTTGTTAAAGCTCACAGCTCACCGCTCACCCTGGGGGGTTTTAAGTCTCTTGGAGAAAACCAAGGCTGAGTAAGGCCAGCAGTAATTTACATATCAGTGGTGAGAGCAACGTTGAAAAAGGCCATCTAGTAAATGATGTCACAGTACATCTGAAAACCCCAGCAGATGTCATCACACAAAGCAATATTCTAGAATGCCTGATGCTGCTGATTGTGAGAGATGCAGGACTCGGTAAAGAGAACTGTTCTTTTCTCTACTTTCGATGGCCCATTTAAGCTCTTTCCTTATGGCCTTGTCGATGATGGCACCTTCCAGGAAAAGAGATAGAGGGTTCCACGTTTAATGCTGGGTACCATACCAGATATTTTTCACTATCATTTTAAAACTATAGCCACTCAAGAACCCTGAGGATGTGTGTCGTTTAGTGACAGTGAGAAGGCAGACTCCATTCATTAATGACAGTGTGTGGTGACCCTGACACATTCCCTATAGAGGCGCAGAACCTATTATCATCAGCTCTCCCATGCCTGAAGGGACTGTCGCACAAACATTTGGATAGGGAATTGAGAAATGTGTCATGAGTCCAATTGAACTGGTGTGCTGAAGGCGGTATAGTTCATGACTTGTGAGGAGATTCCTCAGCAGCACTGCACGTACTCTTAACAATGGGGAGACAGCACTGGCCTTTGAGGAAACCAAAATGAGAGCAGTCAACATACAAAACTCGTCAGCCGAGGGTCTTATGCTCGGCACTCTTGAAGGAAAGACACTGTGAATCTATTATCACTATCCCATTAAGAGAGCTCTAAACTCTGTATGAGCAGGACATAAACAAGCATGTTGAATCAAGCCACCCTACCCATGAACTTTAAGTCATTCAGACTAGACAAGACACAGTCCAATGACCCTCCAAAAAACCCAACTCTGTGTTATTGAATAATCCCACTTGATTGAAGCAGTTCTTAGCTCTCTCCAACAAGTCTTCACATCCATGCAGGTGACCCACCTGGGCCTTTTTCAATATTCCTGGAACCACCCTCAAAAAGTGATATTTTAGGATGCTTCGCCACCGTTGTAGCCACACATTGAAGTGTCTCATAAAGGAGCTGGAAGATCAAGGGACCATGTCACGGGTGGTCTAATACATCTTAGCAGTCAATCAGCACTAGGTGGTTCTGGAGAGATACTGATAAAACGCTGGCGAACATAAAATTTAAGCTAGGGTATAGATTCCATATACACCCTCAATTTGGGTCAGGGGCAGTTTCTTAAAACCGCCATTACCACAATTTTTGAGTTTGTGGAGGTAAAGGTGATGGTGGGGAAAGACTTAAATGTGGTGATGGATGGACGAAAAATGGCTCGCACCAGAAATGACAGAGGGAGAACAACTAGTGGGGACTTTCAGAGTTGGTTGGCAGAGTTGGGTCTGGTAGATGTGTTGCAAGAAACAAATAGTGCAGAAAGAGACATGTATTACTCAAAAGCCCATAAAACATTCATCAGCTTGGACCACTTCCCATT
The DNA here is from genome assembly GCA_963921515.1 of Calotriton arnoldi. Taxonomy (NCBI): domain Eukaryota; kingdom Metazoa; phylum Chordata; class Amphibia; order Caudata; family Salamandridae; genus Calotriton; species Calotriton arnoldi. The sequence continues at coordinate 450,300 of CAWUFW010001977.1, forward strand.
GGCTCCAGGTGTACTATGCGAGACAACGGACATTTCCATTTGCCCTTTCTGATCACAAGCCCCAACCCTCACACTATGACTTTCACATTCCCCATTCAGGGACCGCTCATGGCAGATGAATGAATGCCTGTTACACGATCCAACAGTCTAAGGTGGGGAAGGCCATTACCAGATACCTGCTAGACAATGATATATTCCCGCAACTCCCCTAGCAACAACAGAGGATGCTCTGAAAGCAGTTCTTATGAGCATAATTACTTCAGAAGCAGCACATATGAAAAGACTATGAAAGGAAAAAAGGAAATTCTTTGCATCACAGCTCACCAACTTAGAATAAGAACATAAGCGGACTTCATGACAAAAAAAACATAGCAGAAAATGTTAACGGCCTGCGTTCTGCTTAAATCGCTAGACATAGGTAAAATTTAATACGCTCTTCTGCAAATAAACATAAATACATCTCTATGAGCACTAAAGTGGGAAAACTATAAGCTTTCCAACTCAGGGCCAAAATAAATAAGGAACGGATATCAGAAATCTGCACTCCCGAGGGTGCACCAGCGAAACAGGATAGAGAAATATCCTGATCTTTCAGCCTCTTCTACCAAACTTTGTATATGAGCGAGGAAGAGTCTCCCAACTGAGCGGAATCCTACGGGGACTCCAATCTTTGACGGCTAGCATCCAAAGCCAGATTTGAAGAGCTGGTGATCCCATAACGCTGAGGAGGTTGTTTCAGATATAGCCAAGCTCAACCCAGGCAAAGCTCCATGGCTAGTTGGCTGCCCCACCACAGATTTTATAGAATGCTCTGCTTAAAACTGGCTCCCAAATTAGCAAATCTATTCAACAGCTTTGGAGAAATGGGAGAGATGAGGGTAGCAACAACAATGGTCTTACCCAAACCAGGCAAAGACTCGAGCCTATGCCCGTCCTGTAGGCCTATGTTGCTTATGATGTGAAAATCTTCAAATCTTCACTAGTATACTAGCAGTGTGCCTTAACCCTCTTATGCCTTCACTGATAGACCCAGACCAGTCGGGGTTCACAAAAGCTCACCAGTATGGTAACAACACCAAAAAGCTTATACATATCACTACTGAACGAGCCTAGAGAATGCTAGGGAATGCCTGCTTGCGGTCACTAAACGCTGAAGAAGCGTTCTACATGGTTGATTTGATGCTAGTGTTGCACATTTTAAGAAAGGAAGGATTCGGACAGAGATTTAGATCCTGAGTCTTAGCAAGCTACTATTCTTCACAAGCCTATATCAGAGTGAAAAGAGTTAAGTGAACACCAGTGGGGCTTGGTAGGGACACAAGTCAAGGATGCCTTTGTCACCACTCCTATTTGACTTGACCTTATAGCTTTTAGCTAATGCCATAGGAAACAGAGGAAATCGAGGGCTTAGAGTGGAGAACTACAAGCTTATGTTTGGTGACAACATCATGGTAACAGTCAAAGACCATGTAAACTCACAACCTTCCCTACTGGAAAAACTGGATAGCTATAGAAATACTCAGATTTTAAACTAAACCTATCAAAATCAGAGGGACTTCTTTTACATCCAATGCCGCAACAACAAGACCTACTGAACAAACCCCATTTCAAACCAGGGCCAGACTGGGATTGCAAACCAGCCCTGGCAATTAAGTCCGACCGGCCCCGTAAAGGAGGGGGGGGGGCGGAGTTTAGTGCTGGCAGTAACACGGCTACTGCGTGCACATTTGTTAGTGGGCCGATTTTGTAGCACTGCTGCAAAACCGGCCCTCTGTAACAAAAACCGCCCCCACTGGTCAAAAACCAGCCCCCACCCTTCCGGCCCAGCTGGGAAACGCCTGGTGCCCGCTACGAACGAAAAATCACCACGCCAAAAGCGATGGGAGGCTGAGTTGGGCGTACCCATATCGGCTAAACAATGGAAACGCCTGTATGACAGGCACAGAAGGTGCTTATTAGGGAAACGCAACACAAAGGTTTAACATACTGGTACAGAATCCCGGATAAGATAGCGAGGTCAGACAAATCAAAATCAAATTTATGCTGGAAGGGCTGTGGCACGACAGGCACTTAACTTCATCTTATGTGGTCAGGTCCTAAACTTCTCAAATACTGGTAAGAGGTACTGAAGGAAATTGACACAGCTTTTGACATTCAAACTCCTAGAGACCTAGGAGTAGTCTTACTGCGTTTGCAATACAAAAGTGGCAGAACACCTAAAACATTACGAGGTAAATAGATTTTGATGATAACCATTACTGAGATGAGCACCGTCCTGGCCATGTGGATGACACATTAGATGCCCACACTGACTGTCTGGCTAAATAGACTATGGGAAATCTTCGTGATGGAAAAGATTACATTAGCCATAGACTATAAACAGAAAGCATACGATACATATTGGGCCCCCACTAATCCCGAATCAATTGAAAGAATATAGAAGCGTAAAGTGCCACCTGTATTTAAAAGTCATGCATCTACTGCCTTCAGGCACTGGGTAAATGTCCCTTTGTCCATAGGCATTGCAGAGGTAGGTGACACTCTTCCCTGAGTGCAGAGCTTAATTTGTAAAAACAATAAGTGCCAGGGTCCTCGTCAGAGGGCCACTGCAGCTTGCACCATCCATAGCTCCTGCCAGCGCTGCCAATGACAGTATCTACACAAGGACTAACCATCACACTCCGAAAAGTATGACGAGTCAAACAATTCCAAGCCCCCAAAGCTATAAGAATAGGATGGGCAGCAGGAATTAGTTGTTTTAAGTGAATACTGAATTAATAAACAACTGGTGTTTTGCTCAGCTCTCATTTAGACAAACAGTGCCACCTGTGGCAGACTGTATAAGTGCCGGTGTTGACAATTAAGTGCCAGTGCCGAGCACCAGAAACCACCGGCTCAAATTGAGCACTGCCTGCGTGTGATGGAATGCTCCACTCTACTACAGGCTTTAAATAGGGGTGGAAGGGAGGAGGGGTGATTTAAAAGAGTTGAGGACAATTACACTTATCAGTTTATTTATGTTTATTGCTCCTTGTCTGCCAAAGGATGTAGGTAATGGCATTTGTCTATAAAACAAAGAAATGTAAATCATAAACACAACTACCAAGTGGCACCAGGCCATGTGTGTAATAACTTAACCTGTGAAGGATTTTACCACTCATCACTTTCCGAGCTGGCCTAAGCCAGACAGCAACGTGTCATCAATGGTTCAGTTTACCAGCCCTTGGCTGTAATCTGGCACTGTAGCTTACTTTGTTCAACTCAAGCAAACTAAAACTACAATACCCAGAATGTAACAGATTAAGAAAGTAAAATTTAACCCCACCCTGTAGATAGTACAGGTTGTGAAAAAACACAACCAGTAAAATGCAAAGTTCTGCTGGCCAAACAGTCAGGCACAACAGAAAATATCACACAAAATGTGGGGCCTCCTGGCAGCCTATGTACATTTTGTTGGGTAATAATAAACATCCATGGGTGCCAACAGCTCCAAGAACATCATACGGCGAACATGCACTTGATTATGTTATGCATATAGGTCTGCCATGGATTGCCTTCTTGTCAGGAGGAGCTTCCCTGCAGAGGTCATGTGATCTGCAACAACGGTAAGGCATATGCCAGAGTCTGAATCCCCATTGCCTTTTTAGGGCTCCTGCGCTTCATTTAAATGAGGCCCCCGGGTGGGCCAGGTCCCGGGGGCATTGCCCAAATAATAATAGCGGTGGCCCGCGGGGGCCCCCGCTGCCCCGGGGACCGCCACCTCCCCGGGGCTATGCTGATTATTTGTGGGGGCACGTGGCCCCCCCGCAGCCCCGGGAACCGCCACCTCCCCGGGGCTTTTAAAAAAAAAAAATGCGCAGGGGGGGGGGTCCAACCCCCCCCCCCGACGCTGCCCTGGGGACCGCCACCTCCCCGGGGCTTTTTTAATTGTATGCGGGGGGCACACGGCCCCCCCCGCAGCCCCGGGGACTGCCACCTCTCCGGGGCTCTGTTTAAAAAAAATAAAAAGTGGGGGGGTGGGGCAAGAGCCCCCCCACACGCCCCGGGGACCACACTTCCCCGGGGCACTCTTTTGTCAATTTCAGGGGTCCTTTACGGACCCCCAGCCCCGGGGACCACCACCTCCCCGGGGCTTTCTAAATGAAGGGAGGGGGGCCGCGCGGCCCCCCTCCAGGAGCCCTCGATGGCCCTGGGGACCGCCACCCCCCAGGGCCGGCTCCTGTAGTGTCCCGGGGTGCCCACCCCCGGTACACTGCTGTTTGCTATGGCAGGGCGGGAGCCGTGCGGCTCCTGCCCTGTCATAGCAAACTCTGCTTTGCTTCATTGAAGCGAGAGCAGGGAAACCTGCTCTCACTTCAATGAAGCAAGCAGGATTGCTTTCCACAAGGGAGCTGCATGTCAGCAGCTCCCCTTGTGGAAAGCAATGCCGGCTCCCGCAGGATGCGGGGAACCGGCAGGGACCGTGGGGGCATTGGGGCTCCCCCCACGGTCCCCAACGGAGCGGCCAGGCCCCAGGAGATGGGGGTCCCCGGTGCCAGAAGTAGCCCAGGAGGGGGGCCACGCGGCTCCCCTCCCCAAGAATAAAAAAAAAAATTAAAAAAACAGGCTAAGGTTGGCCCCGGGGGATGGGGTCCCTGGGGCCATAAATGGCCTGAGGAGGGGGGCCACACGGCTCCCCTCCCAAAAAATAAAAAGGCTGGCCAGGCCCCGGGGGATGGGGTCCCCGGGTACATAATTGGCCTCTGGAGGGGGGCCACGCGGTCCCCCTCCCGAATTTTTTTTTTTTTTTTTTTTTTTAAAGGCTGCCAGGCCCCGGGGGATGGGGCCCCTGGGGCCAAAAGTGGCCCAGGGAAGGGGGGACATGCAGCCCCCCTCCCATAACAGTCATTTAATAAAAAAAAAAAAGGAACCGGCAAGTCGCGGGAGGCCCCGCCCCCTCCCTGCAGCACTGTGCAAACGCGCCCCCTGGCGCGTTGTAAGTTGGGGAATTAATTCCCCTCAATTACTGAGGGTCCCTGGGGGCCAACTAGCCCACCAGGTACCTCCAGTATGCGCCAGGGAGCTGCGTTGCAGAGAGGTGGTCCTAGGCCACGCCCCTTTTTACACCTCTCTGCAACGCAGCTCTGTGGCGCTTACTGGAGGTACCTGGTGGGCTAGTTGGCCCCCAGGGACCCTCAGGATTCAAGGGAACTCAATCCCCCAACTTAAAACGCGCCATGGGGCGCGTTTGCACACTTGTCACATCAGGTCCCACCCCCTCCCTTCACCACTGTGCAAACGGGCCCTCTGGCGCGTTGTAAGTTGGGGGATTAACTCTCCTTGAATCCTGAGGGTCCCTGGAGTCCAACTAGCCCACCAGTTACCTCCAGTAAGCGCCACAGAGCTGTGTTGCAGAGAGGTGTAAAAAGGGGCGTGGCCTTGGAACACCTCTCTGCAAAGCAGCTCTGTGGCACTTATTGGAGGTACCTGGTGGGCTAGTTGGCCCACAGGGACCCTCAGGATTCAAAGGGAATTAATCCCCCAACTTACAACGTGCTAGGGGGCGCGTTTGCACAGTGGTGCAGGGAGGGGGGGGGCCTGATATAAGAAGTTAGCAATCCTGCTGTGTGGGATTTACTGGTGGTAATAAAAGGGGTAATGGCCCCCAAGGTTGACGTTGGGGGCTAACTACTCCTCCTGTTACCTCCAGTAAATCCCACACAGTGGGATTGCTAAGAGGTGTTTGAAGGCCACACTCACCTTTCTCCACCACTCTGCAAACGCGACTGCTAAGTTATAGTTAGAAATTAGCATTTAAAAAAACCTTTGAAATTCACTGAAAAAAACCATAGGTTTCAGGGACGTTATAGTTAGAAATTAGCATTTAAAAAACCATTGAAATTCACTGAAAAAAACCATAGGTTTCAGGCACGTTATAGTTAGAAATTAGCATTTAAAAAACCTTAGAAATTCACTGAAAAAACCATAGGTTTCAGGGACGTTATAGTTAGTTGGACATTTCTCTCGTACAAAACCATAGAAATTCCCCCGTTATAGTTAGTTCAGGTAACTATAACTCGTGCACCCGCAATGCACTGCTGATGACGTCACATATTACATCATTCATGACATGGTCAGTGACATCACTGATGACATCACTGATGACATCTCAAATGACATCACTGATGACATCATCCAGTGACTGTTTTTCTTTAAAGTTTAAATATGTATTATATATATGCCAAGGTGTTTTGTAGAATGATTGGTTGTGTAAGTGTCTGGATGGAGGATTTAGTAGGTGCGTGACTGACTGTTTAAGTGAGTGATTACATGCGTCATACTGAATGCATGGGTTAGTGACTAAACTGTGTGAATGTCTGTATCAGTCTGTCTGTTGGTGTGTAAGCTGCTGCATGGGTTGGTCAGTAGCTACACGAGTGTCTATATGGGTTATCGATTGGTTGCCTGAGTATTTGTATGGGTGCCTGAGTGTGTGTGTGGGTGGGTGGGTGAGAGGTGTGTGACTGTGCATAGATGTTTGAGTGGTTGATTCACTGTGTGTATGAGTTCAAGAGTACATGTGGAAACAGCTGTATGGGTGGGTGAGTGTGTGTATGGGTGTGTTGGTGAGTGAATGGATGTCTCAGTGGTACATGTCCAACTAACTACATATGTAAAAGGCAGTGTATGTGAGAGTTGGAGTATATAAATTACTATACGTGAGAGTCAGTGATTGTGAGAGTGGCTGTATGGATGAGTGTGTACTTGTATCAGTAATTGTATCAGAGAGTAAGTATGCGTTTGTTTCTGTTTGAATAAGTGATGTGGTGTGTGTATAACTGTATAGGTCAGTAAATGGAAGTGTGATTGATTTTTTGCATGACTGACTAGGTGTGTGAGTAACTCTGGATGAGTGGTGGTGTGTGAGAGTCTGTATAGGTGTATGAGTGCTTATGATAGTGCTGTATTGATGAGTGACTGCATGTATGAGTGATTGTATGGGTGAATGAGTGGATGTGTGTGTAGACCTAGGAATTGGTGAGTGCGTATGTAGTAACTGGTATTGGTGTGTCGATGGTTTCGAAAATGGTAGTCTGTATTTTACAGTGGTAGTATCAAAGGTTATATTAGAGTGTGAGGAGGTGCATCAGATTTTCACGTGGATGATGTCATCAGTGATGTCATCAGTGATGTCACTGACCATGTCATGAATGATGTAATATGTGACGTCATCAGCAGTGCATTGCGGGTGCGCGAGTTATAGTTACCTGAACTAACTATAAAGGGGGAATTTCTATGGTTTTGTACGAGAGAAATGTCCAACTAACTATAACGTCCCTGAAACCTATAGTTTTTTCAGTGAATTTCTAAGGTTTTTTAAATGCTAATTTCTAACTATAACGTGCCTGAAACCTATGGTTTTTTCAGTGAATATATATATATATATATATATATATATATATGTGTTATTTTTTATAGGGACTTTTTTAGTCTGTCTGCTTCATCCATTGGTCTGTTGTGTCATTCATTTTTCTGCAACCCACTACAGTATACACAACAGGACAATGGATCAGCCCACTTCAAACATTGGTTAACTTCATTGTGAGTGACAGCGTCCTGCTCTTTCAAATGGAGCACACACACAAATTAGTTCCCTTCAGTGCCAGGGACTACTATGACAAAGTGTGCTTTTTGAGATCCATAGTATTTTTGCTTTTATCAAATGTTTTTATTTTAGATTGACAAGGGCCTGCAGCTCTCATAACCAAGTTTAACAAAACCCATTGCAAAACAAAACAGTGACAAAGTTAAAAGGCAGGTAGCGAACCCCAGGACTTTTGGCTTTGCCAATACTTATTCATAATGAAGATAGGCACTTTAGCCCTCTGCTGTAAAGGTGGCAGTGTAAAACATAAAGGTGAGTTGTGAGTGTCTTCCAACTATAAATAAGGGTAGTTTTCCGTTTTCACTGATTTTTACAGATAAATACAGACGGTCTGCATTGATCTTTAAAAGTGGAAAAATATAGAAAATTGTGCTTGTTGGGAGTGGCTCTCCATGCTGTCTTTCATGATTTCCAAGTCAATAGCTGGGCAGAAAGACAGCATGGGGAGTTAAAAACAGGATGGCATTGCCTTAACTACAGGCATATCTTAGCATACAGTTGTAGTAAAATGCTAATATTTACCTGTGGGTGTAGCTTTTTGGTATATGTGGCCGCTTAGTTTGCCAAAACACGACAGGCATCAAAGTATAAGGGCATGTTCATCAGTTACAACACGCACCGTCTGTTTACGTGCTAAGATGGTCTCTCTCTGTGAGCTGAGTCCAACTAGGAGCACTGTCCATTCCAGTGCTTAATCTGGAAAACAACAGGCGCCGGCGCCCAAAGTTTTGCTCACAAACCCTCAGTTGATGCCATCGAACATCAGGGGTGCCAAATTCTCGTCCTGATACCACGTCATACCTCTCATTCACCACCAGACACTCCCTGCCCCTCTCATTCTTACAGGTTCTTTTTCATCCCTGCTTTCTCCCTTTGTCACTGTGTTCAGTTTTTCTCTTCCTCCTTCTTTCCGACTTTTCTCCCTTTTGTTCTGGGTCTAAGTCTGATGATGAACAATAAGTCCTGGACCCTAAAAAGGTGTGCTGGCGGGCCCTGCCTGCAACCACCGGCTCAAATTAAGCACTGGACTCCATTCCCTATCACTGGAGCCCGCACAGCGGTATAATTCAGCTTGCAGCGAGTACACTTCAGTGTATATTTGCACCGAACTGGCTCAGATGCTTTCACAGCAGGAGTAAAATGGCGCCTCCCACACAGTGCACTGCAAGGCTAGAAGCCCAGTCGTTCGCAGCCAGCTCTAGGAAAATGACACATTATTTGGAGCGCCTCCCACTCGTTAGCGTTGCGGTGCCAAAGCACGGGGGGCACTGCTGCTGTGCCCTCACGCGCTGGTATTCATACTCTGTGGCACAAATGGGATTTCCATTCCAGTATATGATGCGGCCACCGTTTGGAAGAAGCCGTGCAGACCCCATACTGCTCAGTGTGGTTCTGGGGAGAAGACGCACATTGACTTCAGCCGGCTTGTCTCTTCCTTTCACCATGTAATGTCTGCAGATGGATACAGTACTGGCCGAGGGGCGGGGGCAGAAGCAAAGAGGGACAGATACCCAGAAAGGTGGAAGGCTTACAGGAAAGACGCAATGACAGATCTCCAGTTCGTTCCTCTCCTCATCACATGGAAACAAGTATTGACAAGGCCAATAGACCTGGCTTGCATTTACAGCCCCAACTAAAAGACTTTAAAAAAACAAAACAAAGAAAAACATGTTTTTTTCTGTATACAATGCATCTTGGAGAAAAATGATTTCGGGTGTGATTAGTAAGTGTACTTTTGAGATGTTAAATATTCCACAGACATTGTAATACACGCACTCCACAGGAGGTGGGATAATACACCTAACAGCTGATAGATGATATGAGAGAAATAATCTTCTGGGTGGAGGAAAAGCCCACTTTATGCATAATTTAAAGACTTGGTAAAAGTAGGTCTAGACATCTGCACTGTCAAGCCAGACCTAATAACCAGTGAACAGCATCTCCAAGAGATTGCTGCTCAGGCCCGATGGGTGTTTCAGTCATTGCAGCAATTACTCAGGAAGGGCATAAAGAGGTCTCATTGGAGCCTGAGCAGTATGCAGATCAGTGGCGGAAATAAAAACCCAGTGGACCATAGGAGCCAATGATCAGACAGCGGATCAGATGGGCCAATAAGCAGACAGCAGATCAGAGGGGGAAGCGAGCAGACAGTGGATCAGAGGGGGCAGAAAGTAGATTCGAGAGGCCAATAAGCAGATAGCAGGTCAGAGGGGCTAATAGGAAGACAGTGGCGCAGAGGCTCTAATAAGCAGACAGAGTAATATAGGGGCCAGTAAGCAGAGATGAGGCAGGGAGCAGACAGTGGATCAGTGGAGATAATGATCAGATAGTGGATCAGAGGGATCAATGAGCCGACAAAGATCAGGGGGTCAATTATCATAACGGTCAAAGGGGCCAATAGGAAGCCACTGGCGCAGAGGCTCCAATAAGCAGAGTAACATAGGGGCCAGTAAGCAGACAGTAGATCAGTGGGGATAATGATCAGATAGCGGATCAGAAGGGTCAATGAGCCCACAAAGATCAGGAGGGATCGATGATTATAGCAGATCAGAGGGGCCAATTGGCAGCTAGAAATGGCCAAATGAGCAGACGGCAGATCTGAGGAGCCAATGAGCAGACGGAGAATAACAAGGGCCAATGACCACACAGCGTATCTGAGAAACCAATGATCACATGTGTAACAGCGCAGCCAATGACCATCGCGGATCAGCGGGGCCAGTGAGTTGACAGAGGATCAGCGCCACCAATGATCACAAACAGGATCAGCGAGAATAACGATCACAAAGGGGATTGGAGGGGACAATGATCATGTTCTGCAAGGGCTGAAGTTAGAATAAGATGCAGGATGGTGCAGGAGGATAAGAACGCCGCTCACACTCTCAATGTGTATCTTATTTTTAGCATCTGGTGCAATCAGAAGCGCTCACCGAAGGACTGTTGGTTTTGCATTTATGCATTTGCATGTTTGCTATCTCCGTGCTGAAGAATAAACAGCATCATTCATCAGGGCCCCGGTACAGGTAAATATTCAAAACTTTGCAAAGCGCTGTTTAGCGTGCTGACAAGCAGCGACAGGCCCAACGATTTGCCTGAATGAGATCAGCACAACAGTGACCAAGCGAGAACTGCAAATATACCTACAGCAGCACTGTCCACACATCAACGCATAGGTACAATGCATAGTCCCTGCACAATACACACCCATCGCCCTGAATGGCAACACTATCGTACCAAAGCACAAAATCCCTCTTCAAGAAGCGGACCTTCTCATAGAGCATCTTGCTGGTGCGGCTACAGAGACTGACGCTAGATCAGTGACTCTGTGCCACGGCAGTCACTGGGTTTCCAGACTGTGGTCCAGAGGCTACAGAGAGCTGCTCTAGAGCCGATCTATCTACTATATTTAATTACAGAAAGCTTTTCTGGACAGGGAGCCTCAGGCGGCCCGGAACTTGAAGCCAGACCGGCGCCATCAGGTTTCACGGCGCTTCGTCCAAGCCAGAGAGATCTGTCCCAGATCTGGTCGGTCTGCTTTAAGTTCACAATGTACAGTGCTCCAGGCACAGAGCCTGGTGCCACCCGCGCGCCTTGCAGGCAGAGGAGAGCCAGCAGTTTTCTCAGGCCTACTGCCAAGTCTAGAAAGAGCCCTTCCAGATTTGATCTGACTCCTTTACTTAAACAATGCAAAGTGCTCAGGTTAAAGCCTGGTGGCAAACACCATCTTTGAGCCATCCGGCTTGTGGGGCTTCACTGAGAGTCAGGAAAGAGCTGTTCTAAAACTAGTCTACGAGAACAAGAAAAACTCCCACACAACCTGTATTGTTTCTATATAGGCTTTAAGAGCTCTATGGGCTGACCATGACTAGATTTATTAAAATGCGGGTCACAAACCTAGACCTACTGATATTTATCTTTTTATTAGGTTTTTAAGACTTATTTATATTTTTTCAATCAAAGTTTCTTTATCATTTGATTATACAAAGTTAAAAACATATTTATGAGACCACAAATTAATCATTAATACAAATATGCAATTCATCCACTATGTGGTACATGAAATGTTTGTCTTATTAAAATAAAACAGATTGAAAACTATACCTATGTATTGAAACATATACCGACCATAACCTAAGGTCTGCCCCCTATAGCCAACCACACATAACCATTCTTCACTCATATGCAACAACACACAATCACACTCTCATCTCATACATGACCTACCCAACCACATTGACACACACAGGAGGTAATAACGGAGAAAGCACTTCAAATAATATCAGTTATTGTGTTGTAGGTTGGGATTTCAAAACAACCTGGTCTACGTCCCTTCCTCACACAGAATATGCTCCCGGTTCCTTGCCTGTGCCAGCCACGGGGCCAGGGCAGGCCCATCCGGCTTCCCGGGTCTTTGTCCAGAGTCTAAAAGCAGCTCTACGTATCATCTAAACTGATCTAAACAGCATCACTTGCCAACAGAGACCACCCATCCAAGGCGATCAACCTTCAAAAGATGCTGAATAGGCTGATGTGATGATAGGAGACCGGTTTTTGTACCTCAGGAAAGTGCTTTACATGAATATATATTTGTACAATATTATGCACAGAAAATAAACTATTGGAGCCATGGAGAAAGCAATTGGAGCTGGGGGCTCTTGTCTTGCGTAGATTTGCAAAACATCTGGGATTCAGCAGCCCAGAGACCAGAGGGGGCCACGGATACATGAAGACCTCTATGGACTGGCCACTGTCTCTGACCAATGCTTGTCACTCCCTTTAAGACGCAATGACCTCATCACTTTGTTAATGACAAGTTACTGGAGGCGAGGGGAATGAGGCAAGCGCGATGAACTTGAGGGGGTGCCCCTTTGAGAGTCCAGCAAGGCAATCCTTACAAATGATATGACGGACTTCTCCCCAGCTCTGCTTGACTTTCAGTCGCATTGGCATATAAGGAGCCTCGCCATTCCAGTCCAGCCGTGCTGGAGTCAACCTGGACTTAAACCAATCAGAGGGCTGGAGTCAGACAGAACTAAGGCACATACAGGCCACCGTAGAATCGGTCTGAAAGCAGGGGCGCCGCACTGTGAGTTTTCCAGGAGACTTAAGTTGACAGACCCAGGGGTGAGCCCCATCGGGGAGGAAGAGCGCACAGAGGCAAACGCTGTCAGAACCAGTGAAGCGAATCCCCTCAGAGACCTCCGAGGACCGAGCGGCGCTGCCAGTCGAGAATGTCACTCCCCGCTTATCACGGGGATCAAACAGGGAGCGAGAAGGCACTCGTTTTCTTAGAAACCTCTCATTTTTGGACAGTTATTTTTGTAGCTCACAGATTGTTGTCATGGAGAAAGCTCCTTGTTTGTAGGGCCGGGCTTTATATGGCAGCGCTGGGCCAGGGCTGTAACCAATTTAGGTTGCAGGGTTTTCCACTGGAGCATTCCACAGATTTCATCGCCGTGGAATAATCTGATCACGTTCAGAGGGCACCGGCGGCGGGGCTGCTCTCAGAGTCACATCTCGTCCGATGTTACTTGCAAATGTACCAGACGTTTCGCGATCTTCTGACGTCAGTCGAGCTCGCGCCCCGGTGCGCAGCGCCAAGCGCGCACAAACACTACAGGTCACACGTGTGGAGTCCCGTGCAAAGTGCAAATGAGGCTATTCGTTCTCTCACATGTTATATGTCGTAACAGCCTTTCAGGCTCTTATGTTATGATACTTGCCTGTGAATAGCGCTTTCACACTGTTAGTATGGTCCTGTAGCCAGAGTTGGACTGGGCTATATATATATATATATATATATATATATATATATATATATATATATATATATATATATGGCAGGGCCACTGGAATTCTGAGACAGAGGAAGGTCAAATTATGTGTCAGATTGGGGCAAATTATGCGGCAAGAAAACGCAAATTGTGCAGCATTATGCTGCACATCTTGTGGTAGTATTACTTGATTATTTTGTCATTTTTAAACTTGTTAACACTGTCTGGGCATTAGGTCTACCTCATAAGTACTAATTCAACACCCAAATATAGCAATAAGCTACAGAAAGGTGACCAGTCAACCTTTGCAAAGGGCCTTCCACTGAGCTGCAATACGTTGAAGCATTTTTAGTTACTTTGAACCGTTTGAGCTAGAAACCAATTTTTTTGTTAAAATCTGCAGATTACGTGGCAAATGATGGATTATGTGGCAAATGCGACAAATCTAGAGCTGCGCAAAAATCACTGCGGCCGCACAATTGCATAATTCCATTGGTCCTGTATATAGGCCAATCAGGCAGTGCCAGAGGGTCTAGTCTGACAGATCAGTGTGTGGGTTGTTTTTTTAGCACTTTGTGGGCCTGTTTACGGCCAAGTGGGCTGGTTTTTACTGTTGATTTCCCCGATATTACCACAAGCATTGCCTGCAACAAACATAAAAGCATGCAATCTACCATACCTTGCAAATTACCCATACAGCGTGTATTTACAACATCAAAACTAAGTCTGGGCGGTGAAGTCCGCTCCGCTCGCGGAGTTTGCTGAGTTTTCTGCACTCCACGTTACGCGGAGCTCACGGAGTTCCGAAAAACTCCGCTCCGCATAGCAGAGTTTTTTCCCTCGCTCGCGTTCGTCAACGTCAAGTTGGCGATTGCGAGCAAGGGAAATCCACCTCCTGGCGAGATTTTTCCTCGTTCGCGATCGTAAACATCAAGTTGGCGATCGCAAGCGTGGAAAATCAACCTCCCGGCGAGATTTCTCAACGCGGGCGGTCAGATTTCTCATTGCGAGCAGTCGCGTATGCTCGCAACTGCTCGCGCTGAGAAACTGTCCGTTCACGTTGAGAAAGCTGCTGCTCGAGTAAAAATCTACTCGAGCGGCAGAAAGGAAGCCGCGCCCGCGTGCGCTGTGCATGGTGCCATTCGCGATGATTGCACAGTGCGGTCAAGCATCTGGCACTGAAAATCATCGCGAACAGCATTTATCTAACGCACTCCGCCGCTTGCAGAGCTTCGCGTAGCGCAACAGAGTTTTTTTTGCACTCCGCGAACTCCGCCCAGGCTTTATCAAAACTAGCCGGATTTCTAAATGTGGACAACTTTTGTTTTTTGCTATCTCATTCGCTAATGAGGAGAGGATACGTTTATTCCGGTGCCCTGACTTATATTTTGTCCCAGTCCAACCCTGCCTGTAGTGCTTTCAGAATCTGGGACCCCTTTATTTATTTATTTATTTATAACGTTTTATATAACGCAACCATGACCCTTGCGGGTATCAGGGCGATTTACAATAATACATGCGACGTGTGTAAAAATAACATCTTCAAGGAGGGATAGGGTATGGGAGAATCTCCAAGTGGGAAAACAGGATCCAGGCAGACAACAACCGGTAAAACAGCAAGAGAACATAGTGTGTGAGAAATAAGTATGCATGCAGGCTACGGGACAAATCATGACCTGGAAAATAGTTCAAGCATTTTACGGCATAAATTTGTTCATCAATATTCTTCTAACTTCTTTCTTGAATGAAGCAGTTGAGGAATTCATTCTGATTTCAGGGGGGAGGACGTTCCAGATTCTCTGGGCCATGCCTGAGAGGGCTCGGTTTTAAGTTTTCTTTTAATAAAATTTTGGTGGTTGCAGTAGAAGGGAGCTAGTGCCTCTAGATGCTCTGCTGCCAACAGACAGCTCAAGTTTTTGTGCAAGGTATCTTGGAGAGTTAAAATGGAGGACTATATGGGTCATGCATGCAATTTTCAAATTAATCCTTGCCTCATATGGAAGCCAGTTAAGAGATTTCAGTTCATGAGTCATGTGATTGTTTGTTTGTTTTTTAACCTGTAATGAACCTAGCCACAGAGTTAAGAGTGGCCCTTAGTGGCGCAAGCTTATCTCTGGGTAGGCCGCTTAGGGTTGCACTCCCATAGTCCAACTTGGGAATCACTAGAGCTTGAACAGCGGACCTGAGGTCATTCGGGGGAAGGGAGGGTTTAAATTTTCTCAAGATCCTCATGTGGAAGTTCGCTCCTTTGGCGGCATCGCGGATGTGCTACTGCATGTTCAGGGGTTCTTGCTGACCCGTATGAAAGTGGTCTGTATGTGGTCTGGTGAAGTAGTATTTATTTGTGTTTCACACTGTTTAGGAAGACGTCATATTGTTTAATGATGGATTGCAGTGTTTTAATGGGCTGGTTCTCACCAGTGTTGCGGACCGGCACTTCTGAATTTTCTGCCCTAATGTACCGGAACTTCTCCCTGGCCGAGAGGAGTACTGCTACTCATGAGGCAGCAAAGCAAGTTGAGTGGAATTACTATGTTTAACAGCGCAGGTGCTGCTTAACAGCTGCTGACAAGTCTGTCAGAAGCACATCTTCATGCAGCACTATGACAATTGAGTGCCTATCTAGCATTGTACCGTGCTGCTGTCGCATTTCTTTTAATTCGGAGCTGCACGGGAGCTTGGAAGGGGCCGGGCCACATTGTGATTGATGGTACAGGTTCCGGCTGACCCTGTGAGGTCAATCACACTGTAGGTGTGTGATGCTGCACTTGCTGACTGCCTCATCTGGGGACTCTAAGGAAGTTTAAGTGAAGACAACGTACATGCAGACTGCACCAGGATGTCTCCAGTGCAGATCTACCTTTCTCTGTGGGGTGGCGCGCTTTGGTTTGAAGAGACCTGTCTTGGGTAAAGGGGTGACTCTGGAAGAAGGGGTCTGACTTTAGTGCAGGGAGAAGCTTTGAGGCAAAGATGTGCCAGCCAGGAGCGGCTGGATGACGTCTGCTAGGTGGCAGTGAGACAGTGGGTTTAAACATTTCCAAAAATGTTAAGAAAAATAGCTTGCACAATCCACATGAGTTTTGTCACCTGATAGAGAGTCCACTTCTATTGTACTGTCCAGCTAAAGAAGTGATGGAAATGGAAAATAATTTCTCCAGGATCCCATAAGCCGGGGTCAAGGTGCGGCAGGAGAAAGGGGGTAGAGGCAAGAAAAGCGTATTCTGACAGTCAAGCAATAGATCTATTTTTTAAACACTCTACTACAAAAAATTGGAAATAACAACGAATGTTACACTATCTTTGATCTGGCTTACTTAATTGGTCAGAAACAGGCTGCACCTTAAAATATATAGCGAGGTTAAGGCACCTGGTGCAGAGATTTTCAGGCAATGATATGAATGATAACCTAGCTGGTGGTTCATGAATTTGCTGGCGGGATCTGTGTTTTGTCTACTCAGTTTTTATTCACCATTACGTAGTATAGAGGGTTAATGTGCCTGCTGCAAAGCATAACATGTAACAGGCAGATCACAGATTTGTATTTTATGTAGATGTCTGCTTTTGGTGCAGGGAACCCTTTGTTATTTGCAGTTAATAATTCACAATCTTTCTAATATACCACTGTGAGCTATGGAGTGGTATCAGGAGCGGTATGTAAACAAGGCATAGGCTTAGATTCTGGTTGTTTTGCTTCGTAATCCTTTGTTAATATAATGTTCTACGGTTGCTAAAATTGGTTATTTTAGGTAGTTACAAAGTCTTGTTTGTACAGATAACCCCAACCACTGCCTTTTTACACATGCACTCAACAGGCATCTGTTTAGAAGTGCCCATTTTGTTGTTTAACATGGGCTCATAAGCTAAAACCAGAGCCTGTTTGTTGGAATCCACTGTTTCTATAAAAATACATCTATTGGGGCACTTTGTCAAGGATGTGATGGCGGGGTTTTTGGAAGAATGTATTTACCTTTCATCTTAATACCAAAGGAGGACCATCCCATTTTTGGTGGTGCATGCAACTGATTGAGAAGGGGCCACTGGACAATATAAAGGCTGTGGGTCGGAGTAACCTGCCTATAGATGGCATAGTTCAATGGCACTGAACATGTGACAAGCATGCATGTTAAACAGATGGGGACTGTTGTTCAAAGGAATGAGATCATGGTGTTTAATGTTCAAGAGTTCCTTCTTAAAGTTCTCCACTATCAATTACAGTGCATAAGACAAAAATATAAAAATGCACAATGCCTTTCATGTGGCATATAAAGAGGTAACCTACACACTTAAAATGTGAAGATAGTATTAAATGTACTCTTCTATACATGTAAAGACAAAAATAATACTATAGAGAAATGTCTCTATCATGCACACTTCCACATCAGAAAAATCTCAAGCCCATTAAACGTGTACAGCGTAGCCCACCCCTTCAGCTCTTCCCCTTAGCCCCGTCCTAGTCCATATGGATTATTTTTATAGTGGTTAGTTAGGTTACAGTAGACTAGCACATTGATTAGCATTGGAAGGTATGGATAAATGCCAGTGAGATTAGAGTAGACTAGCGTATTGTTTAATGATGGATTATATTTATAGTGGTTAGTAAGGTTAGGGTAGACTAGCGTATTGTTTAATGATGGATTATATTTATAGTGGTTAGTAAGGTTAGGGTAGACTAGCGTATTGTTTAATGATGGATTATATTTATAGTGGTTAGTAAGGTTAAGGTAGACTAGCGTATTGTTTAATGATGGATTATATTTATAGTGGTTAGTAAGGTTAGGGTAGACTAGCGTATTGTTTAATGATGGATTATATTTATAGTGGTTAGTAAGGTTAGGGTAGACTAGCGTATTGTTTAATGATGGATTATATTTATAGTGGTTAGTAAGGTTAGGGTAGACTAGCGTATTGTTTAATGATGGATTATATTTATAGTGGTTAGTAAGGTTAGGTAGACTAGCGTATTGTTTAATGATGGATTATATTTATAGTGGTTAGTAAGGTTAGGGTAGACTGTTGTTTAATGATGTAAAGCAGCAGATAATGGCCAGGGAGATGAGAGCAGACATTGTTTAGCAATGGAATTTATTGATTAATTACCGGTAAGGTAAGAGGAGACTAGTGTATTGTTCAGTGATGGATTATAATTATAATGGCTGGTTAGGCTACAGTAGACTAGAGTATTATTTAGTGATGTGTGGAGAGGTCAGCCTAGGTTAGAATATGGTTCAGTAATGAAATATATGAGATGGTAGCCGGTGAAGTTAGAGCCGACTACTGCATTGTTTAGCAATGGAATAAAGAGATATTGACTAGCGATGTTAGAGTACACTAGTATGCTGTTCAGTGATGGATTCTATTTAGTAGATAGTTAGGTTAGAGAAGACTAGAGCATCATATAGTGAATGAGTAGACTCCTCCTAATCACTCCTAAAGTGTGGAACAACCTCCCATGTCTCATCAGAGTCTCCTCCCCTTTTCTTCACTTCGCATGAAGATCTGGCTCTTCGAGTAATCCCCTATGGGCTAACCTCACTCACCTGTGAAGCGCCTCAATACCCTCACGGTGATAGCGTACTATAAGAATGCACATAAAACAACAATGTATATTATGGATAATGCCCAGAGATGTTAGCGCAGACTAGTGTATTTTGTAACAATTAATTTCATTATAGTGGTTATATAGGTTAGAGTAGGCTAGAGTATTGTACAATGAAGGATTATATTTATAGTGATTAGTTAGACTAGAGTGGACTAGTTCATTGTTTAGCAATAGAATGTATGATTAATGGCCGGTGAGGTTAGAGTACACGGGTGTACTGTTTAATGATGGATTACATTTATAGTGGATAGTTAGGTGAGAGTAGATTAGTGTATTATTTGAGAGATTACATTAATAGTGACTAGTTCGGTCAGAGTAGACTAGCACAATGTTTAGGAATGGGGTATATAGATAATAACCGGTGAGGATGGAGTAGACTAGTGTATTGTTTAATGATGATGGATTACATTTATAGTGGATAGTTAGGTGAGAGTAGATTAGTGTATTATTTGAGAGATTACATTAATAGTGACTAGTTCGGTCAGAGTAGACTAGCACAATGTTTAGGAATGGGGTATATAGATAATAGCCGGTGAGGATGGAGTAGACTAGTGTATTGTTTAATGATGATGGATTACATTTATAGTGGATAGTTAGGTGAGAGTAGATTAGTGTATTATTTGAGAGATTACATTAATAGTGACTAGTTCGGTCAGAGTAGACTAGCACAATGTTTAGGAATGGGGTATATAGATAATAGCCGGTGAGGATGGAGTAGACTAGTGTATTGTTTAATGATGATGGATTACATTTATAGTGGATAGTTAGTTGAAAGTACACTAGTGGATTCTTTAATTAGAGATTATATTAATAGTGATTAGTTCGGCTATACTAGACTAGTGTATTAGTTAGCAATGGAAGGTATGTATAATAGCCGGTGAAAACAGAGTAGACTAGTGCATTGTTTACTGAGAGATTATGTTAATAGTGGCTAGTTAGGTTAAAGTAGACTAGCACATTGTTTAGCAGTCGGATATACATATAATAGCCAAGAAAATTGAGTAGACTAATCTATTGTTTAATGATGAATTATATTTATAGTGGTTAGTTAGGTGAAAGCAGACTAATGAATTCTTTAATAAGGGATTGTATTACTAGCGGTTAGTTACAATAGAGTAGACTAGCACATTGCTTAGCGATGGAATGTCTGGATAATGGCTGGTGAGGACAGAGTAGACCAGTGCATTGTTTAATGATGGATTGTGACCGGAGAAGTTAGAGTAGCCAACATATCTTTAGTGGAAGACTAGATCCTATAACGTATCTCATAGAAGCATTATTTTGTGTGTGCTGAAAGGCACTGCTGTCTTAACGATGGTGTCTGCTCGCCTCTTCCGTTTATAAATCAAAGATGACCGGAAACAAAGCACTAGAATGATGGTAATCATTGAAATAGAATAATAAAAAAACATTTTTTTCATGTAGAGCTTCATACCCACTCCTGACATTTATAAGAGATATAAAGGACCGGTGTTACTATTACCCAATATAATGGTCTTCTATTTACCAATCTGAGAAAAATGGGAGGCAGAGTTGGCTAAATAAAGTCTAAACACAAACGTAGTCTTGCAAGGTCAGAGGATTCTAAGGAAGTTTGGAAGCCTCATGATTTTGCACTGCAAGGAATATTTTAAACTATTTAAAGACTACTGTGCATTACATGACATTTGGAACGATATGTTACTGTAGTGGTACCTCAATTCCTTAACAGGAAAATGGCAATTCCACAGCCCTTGGTGCAAAATGAATCAATAGATTTTTAAAGAGGGGTGGGTGGCAGTACCTCTCTGGTAAATCGTGCGTCCTTTAGTTGAAAAGGTAGGTTCAAGAAAAAAAGTATTCTAAATATGTGTAATGAGAACAGAGGGATATGTAAACGCAGCTCCAACAGGCGCTTTAAATATTTAGAATTTAGAAGATTTACATTGACCGGAGATTATAAAACATAGTGGGTATGCATGCTGACAAATGAATACCAGCTGTTTGAACTGCCTCGTTAAGTGCTGCTGCTTTGCAGAGTAAATTAGTTTGCACAGTGCTTAATTTGTTAAAAAAAAGTTAAGTGCCGGGGCTCCCGTCAGGAAGCCACTGCAGCTTACACCTGCCGGCGCGGCCAATGACAGCATCAACACAACTGATAACCATCACACTCCTACAAGTGTGACAGTTCAGACTATTCCAGGCACTCAAAGCTATAAAAATGGCTTGGGCGCCAGGTATTAGTTATTTTTTATGTGTATTGAATTAATAAACTGGTGTTGTGCTAATCTTTGAATTAGGCAAACAGCACCACCATGTGGCAGACTGTTATAAGTGACGATGCTGATAATTAAGTGTCGGATCCGAGCACCAGAAACCACCGGCTCAAATTAAGCAGTGGTTTCGCGCCACCAAACTTGGTTGCATGGAGCTCACGTGTGAGGGAACATTTATTTAGTTTGGGCACCTTAGCACATACACAGTCTTAGAGATGTAGGGGACGGTGAGTTACCACTGCCAACCTTAAATGTACAGCAGGAAACAATATCCCACCTCCCTACTGTATTTACATCCTTTTAATGTAAATATGCAGAGCGTTAAGTCACCTTCCTGGCTAAATTCACGTTCTGAAGATAAACCCGGTAGAAGAAATCGAAAACCCTTGTATCCACGGGACCACGAACATGGGATACTAAATTTGGGTAGGACGATATTAAAAAAACCTCACTACTCTGGTATTTTCGAAGACAATATGTAAACACAATAAAGAGAGCAATATATTGTCATCCTAAGAGATGACAAGCAAATGGTAAACACCCTATGGCAGAGCTCTCAACAACACAATTCACCCACCTGCAACTCATTGAACATGACACCACCACCGACTCATAGGTGGACCAGAACACAATAACCGGAACATGTCCTCATAGGACAACTCAGACCCCAATCAACCCCAAGACTGCTGACAACATAAGCATATGGTACCAAGGGCAGAGTGTGCACTATAGAATTTACAATAACTTAACATTTGTTTTCATTTACCACATTGCTAAAACAGACACCAGCATTTGTAAGAAGGTTATTTCCGCCCTGTGTCTTTTATCGTGCCTTTTAAGTCAACTGACTGTTATTTCAATTTCTTTACAACTTAACTAGTGGTTTGTTTCACCAGTCAGTCACTTTAGTCTACCTTTGGGCACGTGGCTAAAAGATGGTATATACCAAATAATCTGTGCATCTGTGGCAGCAAGTACAGGTTTCTGTTGAAATATTCAACTAAAAATAGATTTTTGGCACATTTCTCACCAGCAATTGCTACAGGTTTCTGCTGGTGTCAACTTATCTCTTTAGGGTATTAGATACTGGGTGAATCTATCTCTGTGGCAGGATTCTGAGCTGAATTACATCATGAAGCATTCTGTTTTACCACAAAACTCAAAATGTGCAACATATGAAAAATGGACGCTAATTGGGTGACAACACATTTTGCCATTTGCGCTCTTCTTTTTTAAGTACCTTTGGTGTTTCAAAATCTGCAAAGACTACTAACAAAAAATAACCTGCCCTTTGTTTAGCCACCATGACTCCTGGGACTGGTGTTACATTTTAAGGCGCATTGTACCTAAATATAGATTTTTGCAGAAGTTGAAAACCATTTTGTCTTATGAAGTCTTACTTCTGTATTTCTACTACTATCACTATTTTATTTCTGCTGGATTTTTCTATGAAAAAATCCTTTCTTGTATTTCCTGTAGAAGCCAAGATGTTAAAAGTACAATTTCCAAGAAGAAATATTTTCTAATCTTCTATTATGGCAGCCTTCTATCCAGTCTGAATTCAGGATGCCATAGTTTCCTATACTGTCACTATTCGAATGAGCAAGGCTGTAGTATCCAGTATCAATCTCCTAGCCCCTCTCTTCCCACGACCACTTCCTACAAAGACCACTTGATTTTCCACTAGATTAATTAGAATACTTTCCCCTCCAATGAAGGCCTCAGGCCTGGTCTTATTGTTTTGAAGACATGGCTTCCAGACTTGGCCACAACACAGTAGGTGAGTTCTCTTTAAGTGTGTGAATAACAAAGAAACTTCCACTTCCCAGGTCCCCTTCATTGTCCCATCACCCGGGCTCTGCGCGACTGCTTTCCACCAGAAGTGACTACCCTTCCTGTGCATGTGGCTTCTTCATATCCTAGAAGTCATATTACAAGTCATTCTCCCACCCGTCAACTGCTCTGCTTCCCCAGGAGTATCGATTCTCATTCTATACTGGTCCATGCTTTGGAAATACCATGACCCAGTGCTGCTCTACGAAACACTTGCTCAGCCAATCAACAGCTCCTTTATCAAAAGAACAAACTTCATCTGTCAGACTTGTGGCCTCGCACTCTTAAAAAAGTTCACAACTAGAGTCATGTGATCACAACTGTTGGAGAGGACAGTGTATAAAGACACTCCTGGTCCAACCCGCGGGGCTGTGCCCAAGAAATTCATGCTGCATTTCAACGCAGAACAGGGATTGGTCCATTAAAATAATTGTCTTACAACAAGTACTAATCACTTTTTCCCAGTCAAAAGGCTCCTTTTGCCAAGTTTTTCTACCGACGGAACTGACGTGCTTTAACATCTACCCTCCCTCAAATAAACGCAATGCATAGGATGAACATAGAATAGACGTAATGTGGCTGCCACAAAAAAATGCTGAGAATAGAGCAATTCCGGGGCAGTGGTGATCGGAATCAATTGCATCCTATATTCTACAGACCTTCATCTTTCAAAACACACAGTTCAATTAATATTAGGTGCATGAACCTGAAGTGGGCACACCTCCGTTGACATGTTTTCTACTCGCCCTTGGACTTGTAGATAAAAAGCAATGCCACAGCGTATTATGATTTAGTATTTGTTTCAGTGAATAATACTTATGGGAAGAAGAGGAGAATACAGCAGTTCCTTGTTGAAAATCATATATAAAACAAACCAGGGCATTGGAAAGACCGCAAACATTCAAAAGAGGAGCCAGTCTGATCTCACCTGATCATCATAGGGAACGCTAGAGGGTTATATCAATGACCCAGTCTGATCTCAACTGATCGCCAGAGGGAACGTTAGAGGGTTATATCAATGAGCCAGTCTGATCTCACCTGATCATCATAGGGAACGTTAGAGGGCTATATCAATGAGCCAGTCTGATCCCACCTGATCGCCATAGGGAACGTTAGAGGGTTATACCAATGAGCCAGTCTGATCTCACCTGATCGCCAGAGGGAATGTTAGATAAATATATCAATCAGACAGGATGCGGTTGTAGGTGACTAAATGGAATTTATCCGCATTGAGATACCGCTACCCAGAGTTCACTAAATGTAACGTACCACTATAAAGAAAATCACTACACAGGGTAAGTGTACTGACCTTAAGCCTTGTTCTAAACCCTAAAATGTAACTTTACCTAACCCTATACCTAACCCTTAGTCTAATCAGGAGCAAAATCTATATCAACCTAACACTATGGCTAACCTTAAATGCGAGGGCTAAGCCTACTCAACCCTATAGCAAAAACTACTTTTTCTAAACATAACACCACACTTACCCTAACTCGAACTCTAAAGCCACCAAGATCACCTACTATAACTCTTTTCTTTACAGTTATCCACAACGTTACTTCAGCCCATGTTGTAGTAGACTCAGTGGTGGTATTTCAAACAGTGATAACTTATATTTAGAGGAATCTATGTAATGGTCATGCTGTTGCGGATGCTCAGATGCAAGGAACCCCCAGGGCAGATGTGGGAGGGACTGAGGTTCTAGACAGCGTCTCATTCCAAAATAGCACATCCTTTAGCGATGGCGATTCCTGATGTTGTGCGGGCACCTCTTGCAGAACTTCTGAACCAGACTTTCCCTCTGCAAGGCATTCAGTGCGCTTTATAAAAACAATACAGGACTACACTTAAATCAGCTGTGCATCCGTGCACTGTACATCTGCAGACGCTGACCACAGCTAACCCGACTATTTTGGGACCCCCACCCACAGCCAGGCTCAATTCTGCTCACCGAGGAATTTAAATCCCTTTATAAACGTGTGGCTATACACTTTAAATAAACCCATTACAACGGGTTGCCCATAAAAAGGCTGGAAAGTCAACAATTTCCTCAGAGTAATCCTAATTTAATTTAAAAAAAACACATGTAGCTTAGTTCAGGCGAATCTGCTATACTTAGCATGCGGACAAAGGCGCGCGTTTATCATCAGCATCACTGCCTTAGAGCGCAGGCAGCCGCAGTTCATCTGTAATAAAAATGTTGAAATCAATGGTGCTGGAACAATTTTCAGAGTGGGGGGCTGCCATCAAAGTTGCATCACTGAAGTCACAGGGATTGTGGGGAAAACAAGCGTCACATAAAGAACAAGTGTGACAAATAAGCCACATCCAATCAGCAGGAGAGTGGTAAAGGTGTATGTGGCCAGTGGTGCATTTTGGAGAATCCGGGTGTGGTGGTGCACTGTGTTTACAGTCAGCACGTTTTCCATTGAAATGGGCATAACATTTGCACAGACGTGGAGCTTCACTGATGCATAGCGCACAAACGATAATGTGTGGAAATCGTGCTTCAGCAAATATTTATCATTTGTACATGACCAAGAAATATGTCTTGATTTGTTTTGATCCGATTAAAATCTTTATTTTCATCATATTTAAGAATTATAAAAAAAAAGGTGCTTTAGTTGTGCTTTCCTACCTGCTAATGGTATTTGAAGTATTTACACCTTATAATGTAAGGGGGAAAAACGTGGCATGCTACAAACTTTACTTTCGGACACCCTGCGCTGCAGCCAGATTGTCAGATTGTTCACTTTACAAAATCCTCTCACTTTATGGTCAGAGAACGAAAAGTAAACACCAACCTCCATATTAAAAGTAGCACTTTGTCAAAAGACAATTAGCCTTACATTGGTCTTTGAATGCACATCAAATGTGATAAAATAAAAACAAAATTTAAAAGCATCTTTATTGGTCATTCACCAACTCCAGCATGGTTATTTTGGGGGCGCTGCAGCACCCCGACCAGCCTTACTTCCAGCGTCTATGGTGAAAACACTGGAAAGAGAGAGAGAGTGGATGGGAAAAATGCCCTGTGCACAATTATTGTCAACAAGCTGAGGGGGATCCCAATGAGTTTTTCGATGCGAGGTTTGCTCAGTTTGGCACATTTGTGAAACACAATGGAGTGGCCTCCTTCCTGTTGTGGTGCTCAGTTTGTGCCGGTGGTTGCAGGCTATGGGCACTGGCGCTCATTTTTTTTTTGGAACCGGATTTATTTTTCAACATCAGACTTTGACCAAGAAGAAGAGAGAAAAGAAAGAAGGGAAAGATAATAAAACTGTGACAAAGAGAGAAAGCAGGGATAAAAAACAACTTGCAAAAGTGAGATAAAGGGACAAGAAGTATAGGTGGTGCACACAAGAGGCATGAGGAGGAACCAAGATTTGGTAGCCTGGGTATTCAGCAACCATGGTGTATGGCAATGGCTGCAGCAGCACTCTAGCCACACATGTTCCAGGTGAGCTGCAGGCTAGGAGGCTGGTTTCAATTAGGGTGGGATGCCACCCGCCGTATCTTAAGCATTATTAAAGGACATCAGGGGCTAGGGAACATATCATTGCTTTTGAGGCGAGAGCTAGGATGGAGCACTGTACTTACAAACGACACAAAAGCAGCCAAAAGGAGAATGCGCACGAGGAGATCTTCAAACTGCTCCAACACCAGCTCCCATATGGACTTCCCTGGAAAAACAAACAGAGATAGATCCTTTAAAGGAAACCATGTTTGTGCAATGTCCTCCTTTAGAATTCTCATCTCCGTGACGTCACACGGTGTTAGACAAACACAGATAAGGATGCACAGCCTTACACAAATCCTATTGAGCCAGGATCTGCCTGAGAAAGCCACATCAACTGCAAATACGGCCCAGGATGACCTTAATTTAATAGTGATGCACACACACTCTCAAACAACCATATGCCGTCCACAGTTAAGGGTAACAATTTCCGGGTTGCCTTTTTAGTGCCACTATAAAGAACATTTTGCTTATAGTATTGTAAACATGATAGGGCAGTAGATGCAAAGGAGAAATAGTCCATGCGGCAACGTAGCATCTCAATAAAAGATATTTCGGTGAAAACACACAGCGATAATTTAATTTGTATGAATGAATGTAACAGGATCTTGGAGTGGAAGGCAGTGTCACCCCCATAAGGCCATACACTACAACTTTGCCTAAGTGTGTGCAAGGACATTTCACTTCACTGAACCTCCACTGCCTGCAAGTGCTAGAATGTTAACCTATCTCGCACCAAGAACGAGTGGGTGCCATGACAGTGCTTTGTCAAAACAGAGGTTCCCTACCTACATTGCCTCTTGTCAGTTATATAACCAGCAGAGTCATGGTGGTTCATTTAGAAGCTGAACGGAAGAAAAGAAACAGAATTGAGTAAGCAGCATACAGAGAAAAATGCCCGTGGACCAGTGGCACAACTCAAAATGATAGGGCCCCCATGCAGAATGTGATCAGGGCCCCCCCAAGGCTCCCATATCCCAAAGATATTCATTATCATTTGTCTGAATGGGGCCCCCTTGATGGGTTGGGCCCACCTGCACAGCAGGAGGTACAGGGCCCTGCATTATGCCCCTGATGTGGGCACAGAGAGAACGCCTACCGCACTTGGAACAAGTGAGGGCACAACACCTCACTTGGATTCTGGTGAAGGAGGCAGTAGGGACCGGGAGCACATAGGGACTTGTGCACTGGATATCAGTGAAGGCACAATAGAGAGGGATGACCTTCAGGGTTTAAAAGTGAGGTGACTTGCAATATTATCTTAACATACACATGGGGTGCATTATTCCTTATATAACTTGGGGTATGGTAAATATAGACTTTGAGAAATGTACCTGTCGAAATAGGTAAGGCTACTGCTATTGTTGTAAGGCATGCTCGCCTGAGGGCTTGTAGGGTGGGAAATGGAAATGACCTGCATTATCACCCCACCTGGATGCCTCATTCCAGGCAGAGGATGGTTGCATTTGGCCTGCTGGTGTCCTGATGCTGACAAAATACATTCAGAATTTCCTTTTAGCCTCACCGGAGATGGCGTTGGTGGTGTGTGACAGGCCTGCTCTCGGTGACTCCTTGGTTACTCACTCAGCCAAAATGTAAGCCTCACCTGCAATGCTAGACTCTCGGTTGGTGGGAGGAGTTCCGCAAGTGCCAGCTCTCCACAACTCCCAGGTCCTTCTCAGCTTATAGGTCAACCCCACCTGCAAAGCTCTCATGTTGGCAAGTGGGGAGAAGGAGATGTATGGCAGGCCTGCTGTCCGCGGCCCCCCATTCCAGTCAGCCTATATGTTAGCCCCTCTTATGCTGTGTCAATTTACCAGTTGGGTAAAAGGAGTTGTGTGGTGGGCCTACTCTCTATGGAATGAAGCACAAACTCTGCTTAAACTGCAGCCATGTTGTATTGGGTTTAACTAGTGCAGCAGCTATTTTGTAAACCCAGTTATATTCCATATTCGTGAATGTGCATTTTGCACCTGCAAATTCGTCCCCCATCGTGATGGGCACCTTGGTCTCCCTTAACTGTGATCCTTTCCTTCCCATTGAGTGAATGCTATTTGTTTGTGCTAAAATGTGTCATGCTCTGGAGCGTCCTTGTATTTAAATTTATAAAGCACACTTTGCCCATGGGCATCAAAGCACTACCACCAGTGAAAAAAACTGCTGAGAGAAACCATAGCACTGCAATCACAGAAGGGAGAAAAGCTATGTTTTTAGTTGCTTGCAGAAGGTAGTATTGGAGTTTAAGCTCGCAATGTTGATTGGCAGCGTGTTTTACAATGTAGCTGCTGCTACAGAGAAGGAACGACCGCCCCATCTAGCTTTCTGAATCTCAAAATGTTCGCCTATCTAAGAGAGGAAGATCTAAGCGGTCTCTTAGGGGAGTACCAGTGGTTTGCTGTCCTCATGGGTAATGTCCCCTGAAGGTGCTCAGCCAAATGGACCATACAGAGCGCTTTGAAAGTCACCCGCTTCCCAGCTGGCAGCCAGTGCAGGGGAAGCCAACGTTCCCTAACTGAAAAGCTTTTAGGTACATCCAGTACCAAGCGGGATGCCGCATTTTGAATGACCTGTAGTTTGTTAATCGATTACTTGTTAATGTTTAAATATAATGCATTGCAATAGTCAAGGTGAGCTGTGACTAATGCAATAACTACTGCTACTTTGAGTTCAACTGCTAAAAGAGGCAAAATCTTTTTCAGAATTTTGCTGATAAAAAAACAAGAGCTCACGTTCCTATTAACCTGTGAGTCAAAGGTAAGGGTATTATCAAAAATGACCCCCAGGTTTTTCGTGGAGACAACTGGCGTAGGTAAAGGACTGCACGTGTCTGGCCACCATAATTCTGACCACACCAAATGTGGTGCCCCAAAGACCAAAATTTCCACCTTTTCGGCATTTAATTTCCGACAGTTCTCCTTCATCCAGATGCTGATATCCATCATACAGAGTTTGAATTCCCTGCAACTGACACCATGTCGTTAGATATCGAAACGATGATCTGGTAGTCGTCCGCATAGGACAGCACCTGAAAGCCGAATGACCGCACCCGTTTTGCCAGGGGGGTAGATAAGGATTAAACAGGGTGGGGCTGAGGGAGGACCTCTTTGAAGCCCCACAAGGGAGCTTAAAAGGTTCCGCCCTGAAGTCTCCAAAGCTGACAGTTTGGATCCTATTTGTCAGCCCAGAAGGTCCAAAGCGGTATCCCTCAACCTTGCTTGGTGCAATCTTTGCACCAAGCAGGATGGGAATATTGTGTCGAATGCCACTGACAGATCCAACATTACCAGGATGGCCGCACCTCCTTGATCCACTGGCAACAAATTATATCTGCGGCGGCAACCAGCGCCAATTCAGTACTACGACCACTCCATGAATGGTGGTGACTATGAGGGTATGTTGCATTTCGCATGAAAATGGGTTCCCTGCATCATTAATTAATGCCATTCCAGGTTCCCTTTCCTCGGAGGCCTCTTTGGGGCTTGTTTTTATTCACACCTGTCTTCTGGAGCCAGCTCACAGGTCCATCCTGTTGTAATACCTGTTAGAATCTGGTCTGGCTGCTTGGGTAGCCAGCCCTCAGGTCTGCATAGGAACAGTTCACTCCTACCTATGATCTGTGCCTATTACTTTTTACTACACATTCTCTTGACTATTTGTGGCTTCCCCGCCATCCATCAATTACCCTTTTCTCCAGCTTCTTCGGGATCCAAATTGACTTTTGAGATGCAGGTTTCGTTGGGTTTGGGACCACTGCAGCATCCCAGCTGAAGCCCACTAAGTTCCCCTCTTTGAACTAGGGGCTCAGAGGAAATTGATATAAGCCATATGAATCCAAGCCCTTAAAGAAATAGGGTGACTATATTATCTCTATCATCTTTTTTGGAAAGTCTACATTTCCTTAAAAGGTTACATTTCTGTTTCTTTCTCCCATGTAACTCCAGGGTGATGCATGGGTATTTCAGTTATCCCTGTGGATTCAGTGCAGGTCTTTGTACCCTTGCTGGTCTCGACAGGTGCTAGGATGGGACAATCATCCAATCAAAATAGGTTATTCAATGACTGACTGCTATTAGAAGTATTACATCTGAAGGGTACAAGTGAGGGATACACAAACAATTAATCTCAGTCTAATTAAGGTTCGTTTCGGTTTGTAAAAAACTACAAAAACACACTTGCTTTAATAATTGGAACTTATTTTACCAAAATTTTGAGCAAAGCAACTCAAGGGCGATTAAAGGAAAGCAGTCAGTAAGGAGAGGTTTGCACTACAGCTCCCAGGTGTAACCCAACCTAGGAAACAGGGACATTCTATAAATATATTACATTTCCAACCGGAACAGGATATTTGGCGGGACAGCGTGCAGCAGAGGGTTTCTAGGAAGTAGCTCATGCTGGGCGTCACTCAATCAGTAATCTGATTTTCAGAAATGGTACAGGGCATATCAATGTCCAACAGGGATGCTGTGCAGTGCAGTCCAGTCACCCATGCCTGCCCGTGATCTTTGACAGGGCTTAATTTAAAGAAGGAAAATCCTGGTGCTACTGGACGGGAGCAGGCGCTGCTGGGAGGGCGCTGTTTTGCATTTGGCTGGTTCCTGTCGGAGTTTGCCTGGTAGGCAAAAGAACGATGGGCCAGACGCGGCCCGAGTGATTACTAATGACAGAGTTTAATTCAACGATCCCACCAATCCAAATTTTGTTTACCTTAGTGTGAAACCCCAAGTGTGACAGGTTTGTTCAGACATGGGTCCTTCGCTTACTGTGCCATAGGACTAAACCTACATGCTACTGATAAGGCCCACGTTGGAGTTGCTTGCAGTTCTGTTCAGAGGGCACCTGGCCTGCCAGTTCGGATGGATGGTTTACGTTTAATCAGGAGCAAGGCTGCTTGCATGTGGCAAGTCCCTGTCTGAGGCTCAATGGAGGGCTAAGACATGATGCACTAGAATGCGGCCCTGAGGAATCACTAGAGGCTGAGATTAATTCAAGCATTCCACCCATCACGCTTATATTTTATTCACTGCTGAAAGAGGGTACTGCTCCTGCTACTCCGTTCTGCACCGGTAACATTGGCTCAAGGCAGTCTCTTCTGCTCCTGGATATGGTCCATTCAGTACATTACCCTAATCCCCTGATCAGTGTGTTGGATTATGTTACACAGCTTAGTCCACATTTCATTGAGCAACTTCGTTTTGAACTTCCCAATATGGCATCCCGATGCTCTGGTTGCAGAATATACAAGCATTATGCTTTTCTTTGGCCTCGATAAGGTTTATTCAAGCCACGATAGGACAGCTACTTTAAGTAATTTCAAATTAATCTCTTCGCCAGATGATCCTAGCCATTATGAGACAATTAACATCACTGGGAACAGCCCCGACACCCACCGACCACGCACGCAACCTAGGGGTCATCCTCGACCCCACCCTCTCCATGACTAAGCAGGTCAACGCCGTTTCCTCATCCTGCTTCAACACCCTCCGAATGCTCCACAGGATCTTCAAGTGGATCCCCACCGAAACAAGAAAACAGTCACCCAGGCTCCTCGTCACCAGCAGGCTGGACTACGGAAACGCCCTCTACGCAGGAACGACGGCTAAGCTCCTGAGACAGCTGCAACGCATCCAGAACGCCTCTGTACGTCTTATCCTCGACATCCCCCGACGCAGCCACATCACACCCCACCTGAGAGACCTGCACTGGCTCCCTGTCAACAAGAGGATAACCTTCAAGCTCCTCACCCACGCACACAAAGCACTCCACAACTCCGGACCAGCCTACCTCAACAGACGACTCAGCTTCTACACCCCCACCCGCCAGCTCCGCTCCACCAGCCTCGCCCTCGCCACAGTCCCCCGCATCCGGAAAACGACCGCCGGCGGCAGATCCTTCTCCCACCTCGCCGCCAAGACCTGGAACACCCTCCCCACCAACCTTCGGCAGACCCAAGACCTACTGGCCTTCAGAAGACTCCCTCAAGACCTGGCTCTTCGATCAGTAGCAGCACCACCCCCTCTTCCCCCAGCGCCTTGAGACCCTCGCGGGTATGTAGTGCGCTTTATAAGTGACATGATTGATTGATTGATTAAAAAGATACTGTGTCTCAACAGTGGATCACTAATGAAGATGGTTGCTTTCCTGGAGATTTACAACATCTTCAGAATATACTACTAGGAATTAGTAGTTCATATTTAAAAACTGAAAACAGCATTCTGAATTAAATTGTTATGTTTAAGAGAAAAACATGCTGGTCTTGTAGTAATAGGGTTAGATATCCTTATGTTATACAGGTGAGCGAGGAAATAAATTATGTTAGCTAGATGAGAGAATAGAAGAGAAGATTCAAGACTTTCTTCTATCACCTTTGACAAGAATTCGGTAATCTGAGACTGCAGTAGTTCATCTATGGCTACCAGTGATCCAATTTATGGATCAACAAAAAGTCTACAGAGACACAAGCCTCTTATTTGAAATCAGGGATTCCCAATGACATACACATTTTGAGTTATTCTTTCTTTTGAGATCAGTTGTATACGTATTTTCTGTAGTCAACTATAATGCAACCATTGACAGTCATCTGATGGGTGCTTTCTTCCACTTCCCCACCTACTAAGGAACGTACTCCAGACCTACCTGATACTAATAATTCTCCAAACATTTCTAAGACAGGAAAGGGTCAGAAAATGGTTTGTGAATACTCACAATTGTATCTCACAAATGTATCCGTTTGTGGATTTGCACAAACTCATAGGGCCTTCCCTATCCACACAGGGAGAGCTACTCAAACGAAACCCTCTATGTGAGTAAATCCTTCTAACAGTGCAAAACCAAATTCTGTGTATTATAAAACGTTTCACGTAGAAAAGGAAATTTGTACACATAGCTGGGTGCATCTGCCCCAGAGAGAACAATGGAAAACTTGAAAAAAACATGTATTCATAAAAGATTAACAGTCTACAATTTCTACAATATATAAGCAAGTGTTGGACCCGGACCTCTCTGCAGTTGTGGCTGTCCCTGAACATCTGTCTGTACTTCTCAGGGTTCAGTCCAAACGTATTAAGAAGAATGGCCTTCATGGGGGCATACTTGGTTTGGTCCTTTACCTCAAGTTTCAGGAGTCTGACCCTCCTCAACGTGGGCATGTACCTCCTTGATGTGATATACAATCTATCACATACTCACTTCAAATTAATGATCCTTGGAGATTTCAACGTCTGGGAGAATGGAAATCATGAGCTGGCTCCTAAAGAATTATGCCAAGCCTGTGTAAACATTAATTTATATCAGCTGGTGCTGCATCCCACTCATCAGGGAGGACATGCGCTGGACTTAATCTTTGCCATGTCCTACGGAGGTAGATGTGGGGAAATACTACCTCTTTGTTGGACAGATCACTTTTTGGTCCTTTTTTCACTAAGGTCTGCCATTACTAATAAGAAAGCCACTACCCCGGTCAGCTCCCGACTGGGAAGGGAATGGTCCAGACTATTAAAATCCAAGGTGCTCCCACAACTTATTAGAAGAAGTACCTTCGACATTAACAATTCAGTGGATGAGAACTATATGAATTTGTGTGACCAGATTACCCACACATTAGATCAAGTGGCTCCGATGAAAAAGCTTAAAAACAGGAATAAACAGTCAGCTCCATGGTACAATGGGGAGCTAAGGATGTTGAAGATAAAATGCAAACAGGCAGAGAGAAAATGGAGGAGGCGATATGAGGAAATAGACAAAGTAGGCCTGAAAAAAGTATTACACATCTATAAAAAGACGATTGCTAAGGCCAAAGCTAAATATTATGAAGAAACTATTTCTCAGGCTACTAATAAGACCAAAACCTTATTCAGTATAGTAAGGGACTTGTCCAATCCAGATTGTACGAAGAATAGGACCCTAGCCACGCAAGAGCTATGCGATGGTCTGGCTGTGTTTTTTGAAGAAAAAATTAATAAAATCATAAGTGGCCTAAGTACCACTATAGAATCAGAGTTAGATAGTGGAAATTATATACGTGTACCATTAAGTAGTAGACCTCAAGAAAAAGAAATTGATAGAGAAAACCACGGTATTCCTGGAGTCTTTCCAGGTTCCTACACAGGAAGAGTTCAGTTTAATCGCAGATAGCATCTCCTCTGGACCCTCTTCCACACAAGATGTGGAAGGTGTTCGGAGTGGAGCTCTTTCCGTACCTCTACCAAATATGTTGCCAGTCTCTAATCAATGGTACTATTCCAAAATGCTGGAAAAAGGCAGTCGTGCCTCCTTTATTAAAGAAAGCTACTTTAGACCCTCACTGCCCCTCAAATTATAGACCTATATCCTTGCTACCATTTCCTGTAAAGATTCTGGAGAGATTAGTGAGCAGATCCCTCTTCTAAATATGCGGAACAAAATAACCTTTAGACGAAGTCCAATTTTGGGTTTCGCCCTGGACATGGCACCAAAACTGCCTTGGTGACAGTCCTTGATGACCTTAGAATGCGGGCTGACAATGGCCATATGGCCATATTGGTGCTATTAGACATGTCAGCCTCATTCGACACGGTCAATCACAAGATCTTGATCAAGAGGCTCAAGGAGAATGGCATTGTGGGAACAGCACTGAACTGGTTTCAGTCCTACCTACTAGACAGACAACAGGCAGTGGCTATGACACCATTCCTCTCCCAAGATAGCTCCATAAAGCATGGGGTCCCGCAAGGGTCAGCAATCAGCCCAATCCTTTTTAATTTCTATTTGCGTCCACTGATCTCCCTTATAAAATCCTTCGGTATTGAAGTGTTAAACTATGCAGATGATACCCAACTCGTCTTCTCCTTTGAAGGTAATCAGGCAGTATCTTTGGAAAAATTTCATAGCTGTATACGAGAAACAGCAGGCTTGCTTAGGGATAACTCCCTACAATTCAATGGAGACAAGACGGAGGTTATTTGCTGTGCAGCAAATATAATTCCCCGTCCACTGCCTGTGGATTTCTGGCCGGCACCTGCAAATAATCCTCCGCAGCCTGCTAAAACAGCTCGTAATCTAGGGGTATTACTGGACAGTAATTTACAACTAGACTCACAAGTGAACAAAACAGTGAGCACTTATCTTTATCTGCTCAGAGTTCTTCGGAAAATACTCCCACTTCTACCAACCTCGGCTAGACCTCAAGTGGTAAGGAGTATTATCATGAGCAGATTAGATTACTGTAATGCTCTGCTTCTTGGATCTCCGGTATCCTTGATAAAAAAGCTGCAAAGGATACAAGTAATGGCAGCTAAGCTAGCATTAAATAGACAACGCAGAGCTTCTGCTTCACTAGCCTTAAAAGACCTTCACTGGCTACCCATCGTGCAAAGAATTCAATTTAAAGCGCTCTGCATTGTCTACAGGGCAGTACACAAAATAGGGCCTAAACCATTACAAAGAAAATTTCTCTGGTATTCCCCAGCCAGAAACTTTCGCTCTTCTTCGGCCAACCTAGTTTGTATCCCACGTTTCAATAGAACCCGTCTTGGAGGCAGATCGTTCAGCTATGCAGCCTCCAAATTTTGGAATGAATTACCAAATGAGCTCAGACAAATTGACAATCTGATGCAATTCAGAAAAAAGCTAAAAACTAGACTTTTTCCTAGAGATTAGTATTACAGTTGTTTCCTCGATCTGTTGTTTCAAGTACAGTTACGCATAGTGTCTTTTTTAGGTAATCTCAGCGCCAGGATACCCGCTGGGTGACAGCTGCGCTATAGAAATATTACTTACATTACACAAGCTACCCCTCCTCCCAGTACTCCTCTGGGACCTTGTGTACCCTCAGAGCTACTTTATTTATTTATTTATTTGAAGTTTTATATAGCGCTGGCTCCACCCGGGGGTATCAGAGCGCTTAACATTATTAGGATGATATTCAGAAGAATACAGAACAATTGTATCAAAAGCAATCAAGCATAGTACGCAAAAATATCATAATGAGTGCTATAGAGTCATTGGAGAGAGAGAGAGAAAGAAAGTGCAGCTAAGAAGAAATAGCATCAAAGGATGTCGTAACAAATTATACTACAGTAAACAACTAATAGGTTCATTTGACAGACTCAAGCTGGTAGGTAGGGTGCATGAGTAAGGTGGGATATGGGTTGTTGGGTTGAGGAGAGGATGGTGGTAAGGGGTATAAGGGGGTGGGAGGGGGATGTGTGGTGAGAGGGGGAGTGTATTTGGGAGAAAGGCGAGTGTAGCAAGTGCAGTATGAGAGGGATTAAGAGCCCCAGTATTTGTTGAGCAGGTGTATTTTAAGGTCTTTTTTGAAATTGAGATAGGAGGGGTTTCTCGAGATTTTTAGGCAGGGCATTCCAGATGCTGGGGGCTTTTCCAGAGAAGGAACGGGATTGTGAGGCTTGTTTTTTCAGAAGAGGGGGGATGAGGAGAAGAGAGTTGGTGCTTCTCAGCGGGCGGCGCAACCCGCTTTGTTGAGTTTGTTTGAGAGGTAAGGCGGGGTCTTTTGGTAGAGGGTTTAGTGCGTAATGCAGGCTATTTTATAGGAGGATCGGCCTTCAATAGGAAGCCATTTAAGGGCCTTGAGGGCAGGTGAGATGTGGTCGAAGCGTTTACAGTCCGTTGTGAGCCTAGCCGCTAGGTTGAGAACAGATTTGAGGGGGGCAAGGTGAATTTTGGGAGTACCGGAGATTAAAGCATTTCCGTAGTCAATTTTCGAGAGGACTAAAGATTGGACAACCGATTTGAAATCTTCCGCTGGAATAAAAGGTTTGATTTTTTTGAGATGTCGGAGTGTGAGAAGTGCTCCCTTTGCCGAGTTTTTTATGTGGGAATTAAGCGTTAGCTTATTGTTTTTTTTTTTTTTATAAATCTTTTATTAACTGTGCTCATATATCAGACATTACAGAACATTGTTCGTAGAGCATGTGATAAAGACATTCCATAGTATCGTGTAGACACATTTCACAGTGTTATGTACAGCGAGCCTAGACACAAACAGGGCCCTCACATGGCTCACCCCAATCCTGACCCACCCCCGCGCCCTGTATTGCCGCCAAGGCCCCCAAACCTTTTTCCATTTCGTAAGGCAGCCTCTACTCTTATAAATGGTCTCCTCAGCTCTCTGACACCAATCAAGGTCCCGCCGCCACTGATCCCATTGCGGAGGGGCCTGCGCCCCAGCCGCTGGCAATATTCCTTTCGCAACCCCGGCTGCCAGTGCCAGCCAGATCTCATTGTGTCTGGACCAGTCAGTTGCCCCCTGATCATTAACAATAACCATCTGGGCCCCGCGGGACCGGTGAGCCCACCACCGCTGCCATTGTGTCTGTAACCCTAGTCCAGAAAGGCACCATCTCCGGGCACTCCCATAGTATATGATAGAAGGAGCCGTCCCCCCTGCATCCCCGTACACATAGGGCCGACTGACTCCTACCCCAGGTATACAGATGTGTGCGAGGATAGTATACGCAATGTAAAATTTTTAACTGCACTAAACGGAACCTGGCGCGAATGGCTATCTCCCGCGGGCTTTGCAAGGCGTCCTGCCAATCATCGTCCTCCATAACGCCCACGTCCTCGCCCATCGCTCCCGCAGCGAAACCAACGGGTCAGGTTTGTTATTTATGAGTTTGCGATATATAGTGGACGTGGGCTTCTCCAAGATGGGATCCAGGAGCAACCTATCCTCCATGGGTGAATACTCCGGGAGGGACGTGCCACTTCAGTATATGGGTGCGCAGGGCGTGGGTGAGGCGGAGGTAGTGGTATTGCTGCGAGTCATGGAGATCATACTCTTTCTGCAGATAAGCAAAGGAGCGGGGGGCCGTACCCTGCCATACGTCTCCCAAATATTCGATGCCTATTAATTTCCAACCCCGAAATCCTTGGAGTTGGGTCACTTCTTCCAAAAGCTCGCCTTGCCACAAGGGGGTTCTGCCCGTCAGGGAGCCCCGCCACCCCAAGAACTTGTTGGCTTCCCTCCAGCACTGAACCACTACCGCCGTGTGTGGGGGCCAGTCCTTCCTTGGCTTACGGGCGTAGAGCAAGGGCTCGCAGTTGCCATTTGGCATTACCATCCGGTCGACCCTATAGGCCGGTTCCGTCCCCGGGCGCATACACCCAATCATTGACCACTTGTAGCTGGGAAGCCCAGTAGTACAATTGTATGTCTGGGAGGGCCAGCCCCCCATCATACACTCCTCTCGTCAGCTTGTGCAGCGCAATCCTCGGGTTGCCCCCATCCCAGAGCAGAGTCCGTACTGCCCGGGATATTCGTGGGAATACCCCGTCGGAACCGGATACGGCGTGTTCTGTAGGATGTAGAGGAGTCTAGGCAGTGCCAGCATCTTGAACATTGCTGCACGTCCCATGAGGGAGAGAGGTAGCGATCGCCAATGACACACGTCATTTGTCAGTCGTGCCAGTTGGGATTCCAGATTCTTGGCATGAAACTCCGCCCTATCCCTGGTGATGTATACCCCCAGGTACTTAAACCCGTCAACAACAAGTGATGCTGGGCACCTGGTCGGGATACGCGGTGGAGGACCCGAAAGCGGGTAAATCACAGATTTCGCCCAGTTAATAGTGTAACCCGAATAGCTACCGAATAGTTCGAAAAGATGCAGCGCCCGCACCATCGACTGGTACGGCCTGGCCATATACAACACAATATCGTCCGCGTATAGGGAAATACGCTCTTCCCAATCACTGTTTAGTGCCAGACCCCAGAAGGCCCCATCCCTCCTAATCCAGTGTGCCAGCGGCTCCAAGGCCAACGCGAACAGGAGTGGGGACAGGGGGCAGCCCTGCCTCGTACCCCTTCGAAGTTGGAATGCTCTGGACAACGTCCCATTAACTCTGACTCTCGCTGTCGGTTGCTCATACAGGAGGCGCACCCAGCTACAAAACGTCGGGCCGAAACCCAATCGTTGGAGAACCATGAATAAGTACGGCCATTCAATACTATCGAACGCCATTGAGGCGTCTAGCGCCATTAGTGCCGTCTGAGTGTTCCCCACATCTCCTGTCATATGTAGTACGCCATAGAGGCGACGTAGATTATGGCGGGTGCTCCTGCGCGGCATGAAACCCGACTGGTCAACATGCACAAGATCCGACATAACCGGAAGCAACCTATCCGCCAGGGCCTTAGCTAGGATTTTTGGCTCGGCGTTAATGAGCGAGATCGGCCGGTAGGAAGAGCATTGGTCTGCCGGCTTGCCTGCCTTGTGGATCACTACGATTGTGGCTTCCTCTGATCAGGTGGGAGCCTTCCTAACTTTCGCGCTTCTTGGTACATCTGTAGAAGGGGTCCCGTGATGACGTTCGCCTGCCGCTTAAATATTTCTACTGGGAGCCCATTTGGTCCCTGTGCTTTCCCAGATTGGAGGGAGTTAAGGGCCTTCCCCACTTCCTCCCCCGTTAATTCTGCCTCTAGTCGCTCTCTTTGTTCCTGAGACAGTGTGGGCAAGTGGAAATCCTGCAGGAATTCCGCACAGTCTTGCTCTGACCTGGTGCAAACCGGGTGTAGACCCCTCGAAGTAAGATGCGAACTCCTCCGCTATAGCCGTGCTGGTGGATGCTGATGTACCTGACGCGTCCCGGATCTCAACCACCCAGGACCGCTCCCTATCTCGACGCTCCAGCCACGCCAAAAGCTTCAGGGCTTTATCCCCTAGATCGTAGATCCGGTGTTGCGTGGCAAGTGAGTAGGCTCGCGCCTCTCTCTCTGCCAACGCCCGGAGTTCCTTCTGTTTGAGGGCCAGCATATGGCTGCGTTCCACCGTAGGGGTATCACCGACATCTCGCTCCAGATCTGCTATCTCTTGCTCGATCTGCCTGATCTGCAAGGACTCCTCTTTCTTTTTGGCCCCAATCAAGGCCTGGGCCTGGCCTCTCAAGACGGCCTTGTAGGCCTCCCATAGTGTGAGGTGGGACTCGACTGACCCCTGTTTTCTTCCAAAATATAGCTTAGAGCCCTCCCGGAGTCTATCTCCCAGGGTTACGTCGCGAAGATACCACGGGTCTATCCTCGGGAATGCCGCCTTGTTAATCACCGGACCCTTGAGGATAACGCTCACTGGGGAGTGATCAGAGATTCCCCGAGCCATGATATGGGGTTCCGCATAATCGCCCATCTGGTCGATGCGCGCTAGCAAGTGGTCCAGCCTTGAGAAGGACCCGTGTCTAGCCGAATAGAACGTGTAGTGTCTGCGTGTGGGATGATGCGTGCGCCACAGGTCCTCTAGCCCCAGTGCCTTAGTGAAGCCCTGTAGCCCATGTTCCCCCTGAACCCCTGCCCCCGCCCGAACGATCCAGGTCAGCATTCATTACAGCGTTCATGTCTCCCCCACCAGAAGGGTTCCCGGGGAAGATCCGCCAGGAAGGAGCCCAGCCGTGCAAAAGTCGTGGGTGTGAAGGCCGGGCGGGATATAGCAGGAGCCCAGCACAACCGTACGGCCCTCCCATCTACCCGCCACTGCCGCCATGCAGCCCGAGTCGTCAGTCCATGCCTCAGAAATTACCATGGGGAAGGCGTTGCGAATCAAAATACCTACCCCCTAGAGCCAGCAGTAAACCCCGAGTGGACCACCATTTTGTACCCAAAGCGGTCAAGTGCCTTGCATCTATTGCCTCTTAGATGCGTCTCCTGCAGGAGGACCACATCAGGGTGTGCCGCTTCAGGTGCTGCAACACCAGAGTACGTTTGATTTTGTTGCCCAGCCCGTTTACGCTCCATGCCCATATTTTACCCTGAGTCTGGTCGCCCATGAATGTCCAGGAACCCCGCTTTCCTCGGATAGACCATAACCCTCCGCGTCCTATGATGACAAATCTCACATGCATAAACACTTATTTGATAATGAGCAAAACATAAAATTCCCCACAAACCCATCCCCTTCCCCCCAACACCCCCCTCCCTGCCTCCCTGCTCAGTGGGTCCCCAACCTCCCACCTTTCAAACTGGCAGAGTGCCTGTCGCCCCATCAGCCCCAACTCAACTTGCAAGGGAACGTAGGCTTGCAGTCAGCAGAAAGAAGTATACCTAAGTGGCGGATATTACACCCACTATTATGCCTGTACCCCTAGCCAGTACGGTCAAATCCCCGATCCCCCCCCCAGAGCCCACCCTGCCTGCCCCGAAGCAACATGTGAGGCATTTAGTCTGCCTTCCCTCCCGGAACATACCCACAACACTGTATTTCGGCAGTCAGGGGTGCCCCTCTGGGTCCCCGTGCATCCCCATCGACCCAAAAGCCTTGTGGCCCCCATTACCAAGGGTCAAGTTCGCCACAATGGGCTACGCTCACTCCCTTCATCCAAGCCCACTCTGTTCGTGACCTTCGGTATCCGGTGCTGCTCCATCAGTGTCTACTGGGTCGCAGCCGGCCTGGCGGCCCTCCAGTCTGCGCGGGCCTCCATTTCTGCCCACTGTTCGCCACCCCTCCAACCAGTCGCTGGCCTCTGCCGGTGATTCAAAAAATATGATTTATTGCCGTCCAGGATCTTGAGGCGAGCTGGGTATAGCA
Organism: Calotriton arnoldi; assembly: GCA_963921515.1. Lineage (NCBI taxonomy): Eukaryota > Metazoa > Chordata > Amphibia > Caudata > Salamandridae > Calotriton > Calotriton arnoldi. The sequence goes on from CAWUFW010001977.1 coordinate 492,432, forward strand.
TCATATACTTCACTCCTTGGTCCCTAAGGGCTCTTTTAACCCCTTCAAAGGACCGTCTCTGACGTTGTACTTGGAGAGTGAAGTCCGGAAAGAAACGGATCGTGGCGTTCTCGGGCCGAAGGTCCCCAGATACCCGTGATGCTTGCAGGATAGCGTCCCGATCGCGATAGTTCAGGATGCGGGCAATGATGGTACGCGGAGGGGCCCCAGGCTTGGGCCTACCCCCAGAGCCCGATGAGCCCTTTCCACCGAAAAGAAGTTGGAGAGGTGCTTCGGCTTCAGGTGATTAAGTATGAGGTCTTCTACGAACCAGTCCGTGGATGGCCCTTCCAGCCCCTCCGGGACCCCCACTATGCGGACGTTGTTGCGCCTCGCGCGTCCTTCCTGATCCTCCAGCCGCGCATTTATGACCGTTTGGTTTTTCGTCAGGGCAGCTACCTGTTCTTCAAGCCTCTTCGTCTTGGATTGGAGGCTGCCGATCCCAGTCTCTGCCACGGCCACTTTCTCCGACATTTTCCGGAAGTCTGCGCGCAATAAATTAACCTCCTCCGTCACTGAGTCCAGCTTAGGCTCCAATGTGCCACGTAGGTCCCTGATGGCCGCCATGATGTCTCTGAGCGACGGGTCTGGCTCATTGTCCTCGGTTTCCCTTTGCTGGCGTGCCCCTCGGGGACCATCCTCCTTCCCCATGGCCACCGTGTATTTGTCTATGTGGTTAGACTGGCCTTGCCCTATCGGTCTAGTGCGGCCCATCGCAGGAACCGCAGTCCTGACGCACGTGATACAGGGGGGCCGCAGTGAGTTTGTGGGGCCCTCCGGTACCCTCCACTGACCTGTTCGTTACCCGCTGCAGCTGCCCCTTCCGCCGTTCAAGCCCTCGTGGGCGGCCCAAAGTTTTGGCTAGATCCCCTCCGCGCTGTGCCCCGGTCTCTCCTCCCGGATGATGAAGTGTCAGTGAGCTGGGCGTGCCCACGGGGGCCACAGGTGCTGTGCTGCCTGGACTACGGCACCCGCGATGCGCCCTCTCCAAGGACCCAGGACTCAACCCACGGGCCGCCTGCTCCCACTTGGTCCGCCGCTGTGGTTGGCCGCCACCCCAGGAGTCTGTCGGGTCCACCTGTCGCCTGCAGCGCTGGGTGCTTACCTCGCCGGGGGTCGTCACTGCTGCTCGCTCCCCCTGCGCCCCAGGCGGTCTCTCAGGACGCAGCCAGCCGTCCAAGTCCTACTGGAATTTCCCCCAGTGAGTGTCTCGTTTGGGGGCCGGTGTCTTCTCCAGGGTTCCAGGCCCTGTCACTATTGCTGCCGGATGTTGCTTTGCAGTGCGACGTGCTTACTCCCGCTCCGCCGCAGGCTCTGCAAGCGGGGTGGGCTCCCGCCCGTCGTTCAACCCCGGGGCCCAGTGCGTACCTCCGGTGTGCCGCCAACATTCACTGTGCGTCCGTGATCGGGGATGCACCGCGGCTATCTCCAGTCCCGCGCCGCCGGCTCAGCCAGGTTAGAGCCCCCTCCAAGCTGGTCACGGCACCTCCTGCTATTGTGCTCTTGCTGTCTGCCGCCGCCGCCTCAGGGGGTTAGTGAAGCGCACCTCAGCAGTCGCGATCAGCCACACTCCTGCGCTGTCTCTGTCAAGCGACACTCTCCCCGCTGGCGGCCGCCATTTTGCCGCTCCGGCTCGTACAGCCCGGGTCCCCAAAGCACGGTTTTGAGCAGCCCTGGGGGGTCGTCACAAGCGCCGCTGCAGTGCGCTACCTCCCGACACCTGCGCACGCCGTGGGTGTTACTGCTATGTCGGATTCTGCCGGATTTTGGGTGCCTTACAACTGACTGCTAGCGCAGCTCTTCTAGTCTGCGGCCATCTTCCTCGGCTGCAAGCCACGCCCCCGCGTTAGCTTATTGTTGATGGTGATGCCAAGAGATTTTACTGATTCAGCGAGGGAGAGAGAGCAGTTTAGGGCATTAAGGTCAGTGACCCAAGTCTGAATGGGGAGAGGATTGTTTTTAGGAGCGAAAAGAATGATTTCAGTTTTGCTAGGATTGAGTTTGAGGTGATTGGAGTAGAACCAGGCTTGGATCTTGGTTAGGGCAGTGTTGAGGTGTAAGATATCGGAATGGGATTTAATTTTATAGTACAGTTGGGTGTCATCAGCATACAGGTGGTAAATTATTCCGGCTTGTTTGAGTACGAGGGTAAGGGGTTCCATAAAGAGGTTGAAGAGAGCGGGAGAGAGGATAGATCCTGGAGGGACACCGAGGGAGACAGGTATGGGGCAAGAGAGGTGGTTTTGAATTTTAATTTGTTGGGTTCTGTGTTGGAAGTAGGAGGTGAACCAGTTAAGGACAGTGCCATTTAAGCCGAAGCGATCTTGGAGTGCATTAAGTAAGGTTGAGTGGTTAACTGTATCAAATGCAGCAGTTAGATCGAGAAGAATGAGTATGCAGGACTCCCCCTTATCCAGGGCGAGGTGGATATCATCTACTATATTAAGCAATGCAGTTTCTGTGCTGCAGCCTTTGCGGAAACCGGATTGTAGAGGGTCAAGTAGGTTGAAAGAGTCAATGTGTTTATCTAATTGGAGAAGGGTACATTTTTCAAGGGCTTTGGAAAGAAGGGGGAGGTTGGAGATGGGGCGGAGGTTATTAGGGTCACTAGGATCGGCTTTGGGGTTTTTAGGGATGGGTGTGATTTGTCCAAGTTGGAGGGAAACAGGGACGCACCCCGGAGAAAGGGAAGAATTGATGATATTGGTCCAGTAAGGGACGATGATATGCTTTAGATCATGGACGAGGGAAGATGGCAGTGGGTTTTTTGTGTGAGAGGATGGTTTTAATTTGGATAAGATGTTAAAGACTTCTAATTCTGACACGGGATTGAAATTATGCCAGGAGGCATTGTTTTTAAGCAGAGGTTTAGTGGGGCAGGATTCAGGCAGGGAAGATGAGGGGAGGTAAAGGGACGGAGTGGGGGGGGGAGAGATAGGGGGGAGTGTGGTGTTGGGGTCGCATCAGGATGACATTGGGGGGTGGGGGGGCTGAGTAATCTGGAAGGATTGATCAATTTTGGCAATTTTTTCGCTGAAAAAGCTTGCAATTTCTTCACATTTGTTAGTGGAGGCCAACAAGTTGAGGGGGGCCGGGGAGGTTTGGTTTCTAACAATGTTGAACAGTTCTCTGGGTCGGTTCTTTGCCCGGGTGAGTTGTGCGCGGAAGAAAGATGCCTTTTCAGAGAAAATGTGTTTTTTGTAGGTAGATCTAGCGGTTCTAAGGAGGGTTAGATGGGAGGGGGAAGGATGATGTCTCCATGTTCTTTCTGCGAGTCTAAGTGAGCGTCTTTCATTGTTGAGGTCAGAGGTAAACCATGATTTGGAGGGGATATTTTTTAGTGTTTTAATTTTGAGAGGGGCAAGTTGGTCTAAAACCTCAGAGACTGATTTATTATAGTACTCCATGAGTTCGTTTGTATTGTGAGAGGGTGGGGTGAGACGAAGTTGGGATTGGAGTTTGGACTCAAGTGCACCCGGAGGGATTTGCTTAAGATTTCTAGTCATAATCGTGGTTTTGTTGTTTCTAGCAGGGGCGGGCGGGGTTGATGGGGAAATTTTGAACAATATGAGGTGGTGGTCAGACCAATCAATGGGGATGATGTTGGATAGGGATGCTAAGTCCTCATTAGCGATGGTAGCCCCTTTGGAGTGGGTTGGGGAGTGGCAGAGTTGTTTGAGGTCACTAATCTCAAGAAGATTAGTGAGAAGGTTGATTGTGGGATCCTCAGGTTCGTTCCAGTGAAGGTTAAAATCTCCAAGAAAGAGATTTTTGGAGTTAGAAAGTAGTGATTGCGTAAGAAAGTCTGATAGTTCTTCTGCGAAGGGCAGAGGTTCACTAGGTGGGTGGTAGATATTGTGTAGTCGTATTAGGGGAGATCCCTTCAAATTAAGTTCGGCTCCAAGGTATTCAAAGGTTGTGTAGTCCGTGATCTTGGCTAGGGAGAGTTAGAGGTCTTTTTTAAAAATAATTGCTAGACCACCTCCTATTCGCTCAGATCTGTCTTTCCTGATAATGGAGTAACCAGGGGGGGGGAGAGTAGGTCGAGGATGGGGGTTGAGTGGTCTTTGAGCCAAGTTTCTGTGAGGAAGGCGATGTCAATATCTTCGCAAAGGATGGTTTCGGCTATTTCGGTCGCATGTCGAACAGCCGAGCGGCAATTCACAAGCATGCAGGTCAGGGGTTTGGGGTTAGAATTGGGGGGAGGGCATAGGAGGATGGCGGTGAGTTGGGGGGGGGAGGGTCTGGGGGATTCAGGAGAGGAGTGGATTCTGCTGATCCCCATGATAACAGGGATGTTGGATTGAGGGAAGGAAGAATCCTTGAGGGAGGACTTTAGGGTATGAGTCGCAAATGTCAGCTAGGTTGGAGGAGGAGTAGTCATTCAGGGTGCGAAGAGGTCTGTGTGTACGGTTGAGAAGAGGGGTGGATTTCCAACGTTTGGGATATGGGTATTTGCTAGGGCCAGAGTATAGAGAGGACCATGAGGGGGGGTTCTAGGTTTGGGGGACTTGAAGTTTTTGAACTCTTCCCTAAGTCTGGCAAATTCAGTAATCAAGGTAGAGATATTGCTTTCAATGTTGCAAAGTGTCTGGGTTAAAAGAGAGGTGGGATGAGGTAGGGGCCGGGGAGGGGAGGAAGTATGGTCAGAGTTTGCTGGGGTGGTTGGTTTGGGGTCAGGAGGGGGTGAGAGGTCATGTGGGGATGATGTTGGGGCAGGAGGAGGGGAAGGGGTGTGGTGAGAGTTGACTGGGGGGGGCGGATTGGAGTTCAGAGAGGGCGAGGGGCGGGGGATAGGGGTGATACTGAGCCTGTGGTGGTGGAGGCCTGGTGAGGGGAAATGGAGGACGGGGAGTGAGGAGATGCAGCATGAGGGTTGGAGTGTAGTTCTGGGAGGGAGGAGAAGGGGCAGGAAGGGGTGTAGTAGCTAGGGGGAAAGGGAGAGATTGTGTATGTTGGGAGGAAGGGGGGGTTGAGATGGGGTTCCGGGTTGGAGCTAGGGGGAGAGCTGGGGGGGCGAAGGGAGGATTGAGATGTGATAAGGGGTTGGAGAGAGACGGACATTTGGGGGCATGGTAATTTGAGGGGTGGTGAATGAGTTAGAGGTGATGAGGGGGGTGGGTTCAGGAGAGGGTGATAGCATAGCGCTCAAAGAGAGGGATATGTCATTAAGGTTAGGTATAACCTGGTGGAGAGGGGTTGACGTTGGGGAGTCAGGGGAGAGCCATGAGGGGTCTTGGGGTTGGACAGGTGTGGGAAGAGGAGTTGGAATGGACATCTGGTGTGAGAGGGTGTTGAAATGGTGTTCAAAGATGGTGAGGTTGCGTTCAGAGGCTTGTATCAGGATGTTACCTGTTTTCTAAATGGAAATGTCAATTTCACCAGGGAAAAGTGGGGATGGAGTGGTGGATAGTTTAAAACCGTAAGGAATTTTACACGATTTAGATATTGGGAGGTGGTGTAAGAAGGTGCTCTTCATATGCAGAGAACCATTTATCGATATCATCTACCACCACATAACTGAGAACCAGGTCTTTTGGTATGCGGACCCTCAACTCTCCACTGGGCACTGCTGGTATGCTGCCACCATTACTGCTGGACTCCACTTTGGCTTTTATGTCCAGCTCTTTGAGTTTGAGCTCATGTGCCATCCTTTTCTACTCCACCCTTTTTGGCCAGCTCCAGCTTGAGCTTCCTTTCCTCCCTCCTGTCAGCCAGGGTCAGGGCCCTGGCAGACACATTGCTCCCTGCTCCATACTGGGCATCCGGGATATCCTGGTCATCTGTTGGGATCGAGTTGGGTTCTCCTAACAGCTCAAGACTCTGGGCTGGGTCCTCTCTCTCCTCATCCCATGTTTGTGCTCCCACCTCCTATTTGTCATTCACCTCATCCTCTTCAGAGAAGGAGGGAGGTTCTGGTAGGCGGTGGCCCAGGGTACCCCATTTCCAACCCCGCTGATTTGATTGTTCTCAGCTAGGACACAAGCAAGGACTCTGTCTGTCCAAAGAAACCACCCGCTGGTGGGACCTCTACAGGGGTGGCCAATATGGCCTTGGCGGTACGTGGTCCCCAGGGACAGGAAGCAGATCATGCCCTAATCTCCCTTAGTTGGGGGGTTGAACTCAGAGGGTAGACCGGTGACCTCTGAGGGTGGAAGTCATCACTTTCACCAGGTCAAAGTGAATAGGGTCCCTATCACTGCTCTGGGGGACACCGTGGCCAGCTAGACCATGGTAGTGGAAAGGCTGGTTTCCCCAGAGCAGTACACCGGTCAGATGTGTAGAGTAACTGAGGCCCAGGGGCAGGTCTTTGTCTGCTCCCATGGCCCTGGTATCCCTGGAGTGGGGTGGGGAGGTGAACCAGAGAAGGGTCATAGTTAGGTCCTAGATGCCCACTGACTGTATTCTGGGGAATGAGTTTCTAATGGCGATAGAATAGTTATGAGGGGTGGACTCCCAGGGCACCCTTAAAGCTCAGACATCTGGACGTACCACTACAGTGATACCGAGGCCCAGATGGAGGGGCAAGAGTAGAAAGGACTCGCCCCGACTCCTGTTCAGCCTCAGGGTACAGATCCTGGGCTGAGTGGCCAGTCGCAAGCTACCACCACTGGACTGGTGGGAAGGAGAGTGGAAGAAGGGTGCCTAACACCTGGATCTGTTGCCCCCTTAGTCTGAGAGACCACAGAGGACAGTAATCCCTGGATAACCCAGGGCCAGGCTGTTGACACTGACACCTGTCGATGGCCTCTGTTATTTGCTGTCATTATGGGCAGAGTTTTGCTTGGGCTGGGGACAGACGTCTGATCCAAGAGGTGGAATGGGCCACATTACTTTGTTGTTATTGATTAGTCTCCCCTGGCTTTAGGCTGGAGGGGGATAGTGTTGGACCTGGCCCTCTCTGTAGGGTCTCATCCAAACCTTGTGCCTCCACTCTTTCTATTTTTAGCTGAATTTAGTTTTTTTGGCCTTAGGACTCTGTGCACTTTACCACTGCTAACCAGTGCTAAAGTGCTTGCGCTTTCTACCCTATAACATGGTACAATTGGTTTATACTAACATTGGTATATTTAATTTACTTGGACGTCCCTTGTAAAGTGGTATGCCATATATTAGGGCATGTAAATTAAATGCTACCAGTGGGCCTGCAGCACCCACTTAAGTAGCCCTTCAAAATATGTCCCAGGCCTGCCATTGCAGTCTGAATGCAGTGTTGCACTGCCATGTCTACTAGGCATTTAACCCCCCCTTGCCAAGTCTTAAACTCCCCTTTTATTACATGTAAGTCACCCTTAAGTTAGGCCCCAAGTACCCCATTGGGCAGGGTGCTGTGTAATTAAAAAAGGTTGGACATGTACTTTTAAGTTTTACATGTCTGGCAGTGAAAAACTCCCAAATTTGTTTTTCACTTCCGTGAGGTCCTGAAGCCCACAAGAGGTGTACCACCAGTCCTGGGCCCTTGGTGGTGGTGCTAAAGTTGCCCAGATGGCCGATTTCCAAAACTGATGACTTAGACAAAATTTGGCCAAAAAGTGCTCCAAGACCCAGGAGAAGACCGGGACCAACCTGCTCACCTATCCACCCAAGGTGCATCACCTGTTGGTTTGAGTTTGTGGTTTCTCCCGCTACATTCTTCTCCACAGCAGCAAATCCTTCTCAGCGGTCCTTCACCAAAGGGGTATCCAACCTTGTGGAACTGTCTTCGGCTACAGCCCTCTGCCTCATCCCGCTGGAGATTTTCAACTTTCATTTCGGCTACTAAGTCCGAAGGTAAAAATCTTCACTGTGGCTTCGCTCTACGGCCATCCGACAATGACGCTCCCTCCTCAGACACTCCTGCAGCCTTGCCCTGCTGAACTTCTACCTTCTCAGACATTTTTCTTCAAGAATTTTTCCAAGTTCGAAGAAAAGCACTGACTGGGCCCAATCCACTTCTTGTATTTGAAACCACGCTCCATTGCGATCGGCCTTAACATTCGACTTTGACCTGGTCTCGCACAACTAGATGTCAGCGGTTGGTGCTTTGATCTTTTAGGCACTAGATTTCACTTAAACTTTGAAAATTCATAACTCTGTTTCTATTGATTGGATTTTTGTCGTTTTGGTGTCAAATAATTTATTAAAGTTTAGTCTATTGTTTCTAAACTGGTTTGAAATTTTTCTTGTGTTGTGTTTTCATGTTATTGCTGTTTGAGTGCTGTATAAATACTTCACAAATACTTCACAGCCTTTCTAGAGCAATCTGAATATTTGGATGCACATCAAGCAGGTTTCCGCCCAGCCCACTCCACAGAATCAGTGATACTATCAGTATTGGACACTCTGAGGGGAGGGGCGGATACAGGTCTCCTCAAGCCCTGGTGTTACTGGATCTCTCCGCTGCCTTTGACACGGTCGACCATAACATCTTGATCGACCGTGTCAGGGATGCGGGTATCGAAGGAATAGCCCTGGAATGGACTAGATCCTTCCTAATAAATCGATCTCAGGCGGTTCAGCTTGGCGGTTTTACTACCCCCATGATTAAAACTACTTGTGGAGTCCCTCAGGGATCTTCACTTTCCCCTCACCTATTCAACTTATATCTACTTCCCTTGATTCATGCATTAAAAAGAAAGGAATATCCAAACCTTTAATTATGCTGATGATTTTCAATTGGTATTTCCCATCAATGACTCCCGGCCTCCATCCACGAATACCAGTCAACAATGCTGTTCATCCGTGACTGGATGAACAGCAACCAATTAAAATTGAATCCAGATAAGACAGAACTGATCCTCACGGGAGGCTCACTCAATCCCTGGAGCTCCAAGTTCTGGCCTAAAGAACTGGGACAACCCCCGACCCCATCTAATCACGCTAAAACTCTGGGAGTCATGATCAATAGTGACCTCACCATGAAAACCCAAATAGGATCTGTAATTTCTGCCTGCTTCTTCCAATTAAGGAAAATAAAGAAAATAAGTAGATTCCTTACTCAGGAAGCAAAACTGCAGGCAGTCCTTGCCATGGTGATCTCGCATATTGACTATGCTAACTCCCTATATTTTGGAATCCCGGCCTATCTCATTCATCGTCTCCAACTGATACAGAACCAGGCGGCCAGACTGATTCTACAGGAAAACAAACGTCAACACATCTCTCCCCTTCTGAAGAAACTACATTGGCTCCCTATAACACAGAGATGCGCATTCAAGATGGGATGCATTATCTTTAAATCCTTGAATGGCAGAAACCCCAAATTTATTAATAGCATGATTAACAGATACAATCCAACTCGTAATCTGAGATCCGCCCACATGCACCTCCTGGCAACCCCCTCCTTTAAACAGAAACGATTTGGTGGATCCAGGTTTTCTACACTGGGTCCAAGATACTGGAACTCTATGCCCCTAGAGATTAGATCCTGTACTGATTTCATAACATTTCGTAAACTTCAAAAAACATGGCTCTTTAAACAGGCTTTCACGTAATTCGTGGAATTCGTATATCATCTGAACAAACCTGCATCCATCACCTTCCTGAGGAGCGCCAAGAAACCAATCTGGTGTACGAGCGCTATACAAATTAGATATAACATAACATAACATAACATTGCCTCTAAGTTAAACCTGACTACTTTTTGTGCCAAGCTGCCCCAGGCAAAGCACAGGTTAATTTAGCAACCTTTTGTGGTTCACTCTACAAGGGGTTGTGGCTGTTGCTTGAGAAGGGCCCACAACCCAATTTCTCACAGCAAGACAATGGGGAAGAAATGCTGAAAGGTATTATACAAGGTGGGCCCATAGCTAGAAAGACTGTGAGCCCACATTTGATCTTTGGACAAAGTCGTTAACACAACTAGTGGATGCTATTTTACTGAACAAACAGTCCACTAAGAAGGTAGGGAAATTCTTTTTGAGCAGACAACAGGACGGCCTTGTGTAATCGATGCAACAGGCAATTCAAACCAGGGCCACTAAGTGTAAACAAGGCGCATACTAAATTTTAGAACCCCTTACCATTCTTAATGTTTTGCAGAGTTAAACCTGTATAAATTTGCATCCTACTTCGGGGGTCATTTTGTAATAAAAACTGAGTTCACTGCACCATGTCCCTCTCAAGTTGAAAGATGCAATTAGGCTATTTAATTACTTTTGTGAAATTGGAAGTACATTAGTGGAAAAGGGGTTATCCTGTATTAACTTCATATTGTTTACTGTGAAATATGCACACTGGAGGATCATGAACCAACATCGCTTGGTTTGAGGCAGTACTTTAATCTTTGGTCTGTAAGGTTGCACTACTCAGACCCTCCAGGATTTCGCGGTTTGCCGCGAAATCGGCACTTTTGTAAAAATGCCGCGATTTTTACAAAAGTGCCCGCGAAATTGAAGGAATGCAGGGAAAAGGTTGTTAAATTTTTACGGTAAAACAACTCCGAAAAGTGAAGACAACAAAAATACATCAGAACACTGTCGATGTAAAACGCATGCACTGGTCATTTGGAATGTTTTTCAATAAATCTATTTGTATGCTGGTATTAAAAAAAAAACTCTAAATTTATCAACGATGGTCTGTGTGTAGGCTGTTCCGAATCAAACTATTTTTGTGCATGCTCTTTTGAAACAAATGGGGTCGCTGAATTCAAGAAACCAACACTACATTATTCCTGTTTGAAATAGTGAGTTAAAATCAGCATTGGGTTGTTACAAAGTGCAGCTCTTCCTGTCCGCAGTACGGGAAGAGCAGCTGCACTGCTTCAGCACACACTGGGCAATGTCAAGTAAAGGTTCCAATCCACTCAAGGTCACGTGATGAACTTTCTACTATGTGGAAAGACACCGCATCAGGCGGTTAACAGGAGCAATACGCCACAGCCCAGATATTTAAAGGAAAAAAAGGCCACTTTACTAGGACAGGTCTGTATGTCAATACATAAAACATTACACAAACCATGACCCCACCTCACTAATACATCAAATGTACCCAACACCCTCTATGCTTACATCTCCCATATAGCCCAAACAACTTACCAAGCAAGCCAGTGTAACCCCTCAACAAACTCACTGTCCACTCCAAAACACTTTCTCGTGCTCCCCTGTATCATGGTTCCTTGTACTTGCACATCACCACTTTCTTTCTCAAAGCACACCATTATCCCATCCTCTGGCCCTTCCCGACCTGTGCCATCAAATAGCCCTCGTTCATTTAGAAAGCCAATGTGGGAACATTTTATAAGAGAAGCTTGGTCTTTTGTGGCCACCAATGCTCTTACACATGACTAGAAGGTGTTGCCTTTCCATATAAGCAAATCAGCACTCTCCAGCAAAGGGGGGAGAGGGGGCGAAGTTACGTTCCTTTTGAGGTCGATTATGAGCCACAGCCGAGGTCATACTGGAACCTCGACGAGCAGAGCTCTCATGTGACTGTGGCTTCTCTCTCTCTAGACTACCGGTATGTGATGTAAAGGCCAGAGCTGCCGACTGTGGAGCTGGGGAGGCAGGTTCGAGTCTCCACGTCGGCTCGTCATCCTGTGATTCTGGGCAAGTCACTTAATCTCCCTATGCCTATAAACAATGCATGTGTTTGTGTTGTAATTGTGTAGTGTGACTGGTGCGCATGTGAAGCGCTTCAATACCTTTGGGTTAAGTTGGAGCTATAATTAAAAAAACTACAGAAGAATGCACTATGAGGTTAAAACTAAAAACAAAGTCTTAACATAAGGAAAGACAAATAGATACCCACTTACTTGCTGATTTGTACAGAGTGAAACCAGAAAATCTGGATAAAATTGTGGCTTCCATGCTGAAATTATGTGATCTTAGGCAAATATTTAATTTCACTAAGGTAGGTTCTGGAATGCCATTTCCTATGGGATGCTACCAGGCCATCTTTGATGGGCTTCTCAGAGCCTATACTAAAGCAAATGGAGGATTACATTTCCAAGGGATAACAGCCTTCACCTGTGGGCTGCTTCCTCTGTTCCATATCCCAGGTTGCCTATTTCAAAGCGGAATACTCTGCCAAAACAGTTTCCATTGATTTAAGGCTGAAAATGAATGATTATGAGTAAAATAAAGTGCCGCAAAAATGCCGCTAAATTTCCATATTTGTGCCGCTAAATTTGCTAATCCATGCCGCTATATCCTGGGGATCTGACTACTTTGAGTAACAGCAGATGCCGGGACACGGGCCTGCGTACCATGCAGCTTATGGCACCTACCTGGGGACAGGAGTCGGACGTGTCATGCAACAGTTTGGTACTAGCTGGTCACTGTCATTCAGAGGATTGAGACAGAAGTCTGATGGATCGTACAGCGGTTTGGTACTTGCTGGTCACTATCATTCAGGGGCTTGAGGCAGGATTCAAAAGAATGGCGAGTGCATAAGGAATCCATCGCAGATGCTAAGCATTGGCTTCCCCGATCAGGCCTCATAATTCAGCACAAGGACTGATTTGAAGTGAGGGCCCAGGAGGTGCCATGCTTCAATCTGCATCCAGGGACATGAAGTAATGAAGAACTAGACGATTGCCACCTAATGCGTCATGTGACCCCTTCTTGTGTGAGGAACCATTGAGCAGCTGTGTGAGCCCCCACAAAGGAGGGAGGGACCTTTGCTGAGGTACTCCACATATCAATGGAGCGCCACTGGCCAATCAGTCTTCAGATTGGCTCCTGAGGCTGGCAGTCAAGAAGAGGTGGGCATACGAGGACTGACAGGAGACAACTGGCTCTCCTCAACGAGACGTCCCCATACACTACGACTTCCCTGCTATTTCTAACTCGTACATCACATGAGGGGTGCTTCTAGAGCATAATCCTTCTAGGGGTATTGGAAAAGCCTCTCCCCTATCCTAAAGCTCTAGATCTCAGGCACATGCCCGGGTATACCACTTGTGAGCGCCCACAGAGCTCAGTGAGCCTGCCCCAGTGCTAGGAAGGACATAGTGGGTGACATAGGCTAGTGCCCTGCAAAATTGAAAGACCAGGTTGCCCACCAAAAATCTTTTAATTTAAAACTAGCAGCTCCGGAATTTGCTTGACTTCTATAGCACTCTCATGCAATTTGCTTTGATTCTTCATTCAACTGGCACCTGTTTTTCCCACGGTGTTCTTATTTTTCAACGACTGGCAATTAACCAAGAAACTCAACCTTATCACAAGGGCTCCAAAATATGTGATAATTAATGTGGCCAAATAACTTAAAGGGTGTGCCCTCTTTGGGTTGGCTCTATTAACTGACAGATGTTTGGCTGCCTTAGTACATAGCTGCTATTATTGGATTCTAAATGGGAGCCATAACTAATGTTCGATCCCCCAAGAGTTAAGAACAAAGGTGGCAATATGATCAGGTTTCCACCTGGTACAGCTGAAATTGCTAAACAGAGCGTACTGCACGAGGGAGCGGCTGTGCAAAATGGGGCATGGAGGGTCTGCCTTATGTTTGAGGGGTTGAGTTCAGTGGGGTACCTTTCTGCACACAGTGTGGGAGTGTCCAACAGTGAAGAGATTGTGGGAGAAAGCGAGGATACGTCTGTCAGAGGTGATGGAGGTGCAGATTCAGCTCGCGCCTCAATTGATTACCACACTGAGGGAGTGGGAAAGGAATCTGGATTGGTGATGAGGGCAGAGGAGTTGGTGTACAAAGCCCAGGGCTGTCCTCAGAAATGTGAGAAAATATGGCACCCCTAGATGACAGCCAAGGATGGACGCTAACAGTGGTAGACTATGGGGTGGACGAGCAAGGAGAAGCTTTGGGGGTCTCCGTGAGGAACTGGAAATGACACGGAGGGATGGTGCTCTGGTTTGCTGGAAGGGGTGAGGGTGACGAACCCTGCGGTAGAGCCCCAAGTGCATGTTGGACTTAGATTTTGGGGGTGTGTTCTTGGTGTGTTATTAAATGGCTGCATGATAGCAGCTGGCTGCCTGTTCTTGGTTCGGGATGGGGGTTATGTTTAGCTGGGGGTTATGGGCTTGTTGAGGGCTGCTTAATATGAGTATTGTGCCATGGCTTCATTGGGTATTGAAAATGCTTATCTGTTGAAGCAGTCAATATAAAGATTGTTTTTGTTTTACTAAAAGGAGTTAAGAACAAAGTGATATAATGGGTAATGTTGTAGAACACCTATTGTACTCAGGCAATTATGATTTGACATATTATTCCTTTAGTTGGGCAGGATATTGAGAAGACTACAAGAGCTGCTCTTTTTATTAAGGTAGAACAAAGTGGAGAATACATAAACCTTGAAATGTTTGCTAGAGAAATATTCTAGGACTATGTCATGGAGAAAATTGCCCATAATGCCCAACTTCACTCAAAATCATTAAGAGGTGACATATTTGCTACTGAAAAAATATTCTGAATATGCAGATGGCGGAGTGTGATATGCTATTTATTACCACTGTTGAATGTGTGAAGGAGCCTCTCATGAGTCATGATGCCCCTCCTCTACCACAACAATAAATAACATATCACACTATACATCCATTCTTCCAGCAACTTGCCTGCAACGCATTCGCCTCTACTACGAAGCGCATCACCCCTGCTACGAAGAATTTCGGATGGGAAACAGACTTGCGGGCTTGATACGTAGAGGATTCCTTCCTGGGGCCGCCCTTATCTCTAGAGGTGCTCAGCTGCTCCCGAGTCCTGGTCTGAGCTGATGCTGTGCCCTGTCGCCTCGGCCGCTGGATGAGCCTCGCTGCTACCCTCCACCTGGCTTATCACCCCTGCTACGAAGAATTTCGGACGGGAAACATACTTGAGGGCTTGATACGAAGAGGATTCCTCCCTGGGGCCGCCCTTATCTCTAGAGGTGCTCTGCTGCTCCCGAGTCCTGGTCTGAGCTGATGCTGTGCCCTGTCGCCTCGGCCGCTGGATGAGCCTCGCTGCTACCCTCCACCTGGCTTTCACGATCGGACCGGCGCTCTCCGGGAAACTATGAGAACACATCCCCTACCGCCGTGACCCGGGATGTGGGGCTGGCTCTGAGATTCATCCTGCCCCTGCAGCACTACTGTGGGCCGCCACGCAGCTGAACAGGGTGCCCAGGCCTCACAGGGGGTCGACTGATGAGCCTGTGGCTTCATGGAGTATCAACCGAGGGGCCTGTTGCAGCTGCTGAAGCCTGAGGGTCGCTCAGGTCTGAAGGAGCGGTGGTGCCCAACCCCACCGGACACACCACGGGGTAGCGCCTTGTGGTAGCTCGGAGCGCCCGCCCTGCAGGAGGTATAACGGAGGAGTGTACAGCCGCCAGAGGATTTCCTGGTGAAGCAGGATACAAATGGCGATCTCCGAGGGTCGCTCAGGTCTTGTGGGGCGGGGATGTTGAATACCCGAGTTCCCGTCCCCACCGGAGACCTCACGGGGTAAACGCCTTGTGGAGTCTCGTAGCGCCCGCCCTGCAGGAGGCGCAACGGAGGAGCGCACTGACGGTGGAGCTTGCCGAGCTTCTCCCTGATCAGGTCGGTGATTCTGGACCCTAATGAGAACAGGGTTTTCCCTCCTTTGAGTCTGGAGGCTTCGTGCATACGTAAGGGTTATCAGTGACAATTTCTGTTGGCATAATTGAACTGGAGGCTCGTCCCGGTCTCTGCTGCTAGGGGAAATGATTATTGACTCGTGCGCTCGGTCCTCGAGGCGCTAGAGATCTATGATGACTAGTCCCCCAACTGATGCTTTTGTCCTGTTTACTGAACCCTGATGCCCCCGTCCTGCGCTTAATGATGTCTGTCTCTTTCTGATGCGACTAGTAGCCGCTCCTTTGACAGCCCTAAGTCCCTGACCTGTTCCTTTTGCTATGGGTCTCTCTCTGGGCACCCATTTTGTGGAATTGTAACCCTCGTGGACTGTTTGGAGTCCATCTTAACCTTCTACCTCGGGCTGGATGATTACGCCCCCTGCACCTGAATCCCGTTACTTGGCGGAGAAGAGAAACTGAAACTGGACTTGCCCCTCCCGTCCATCACGGTGGCCATCTTGTAGTGACCCCCTATCGTTCCCATTGTATATTTACATTTACATTACATTGCTGATTACTATCCTGTATCTCCCTAACTCTGCGGACTGACTTTGTGCTCTTTGACACTTTAACTTTTTTTTTTTTTCTTTTCTTAATGTTTCCTTACCTGCTACCTGATAACCTGTAATTTTTCTCCTGAACTGCCATGTGATGTTTTAACCTATTGTGATCTGTAAACCTCATCTGTGCCTCCAAATTGATCTACCTCATCTTTATGCCTTGATAGTTCAATTGTATAATTGCCTGATGCTAAGCAATCAGCATCTTTTTACCTTATGCCCTAGGTGTTCCCAAATTGATCCACCTCTTTCTGATGCTTCTATACTTCAATTGTCCATCGTGACTCTTTATCACCTGAAGCAGAATTAATTGCCCGAAGCTGATGAGGTAGCTCACTCAAACCGATTGCCTCTGCTGGAGGCTTTTTACCTCAAACGTTTCTTTACCTGCTACTAAACAAGCTGTATTGCTTTTCTGGAATGCCCCATGACGCTTTTAACTTAACGCTCCCCAAACTATCTACCTCTTTTTTATACCTTAATATTATAAATGTTTCTGTACCTGCTGCTTGTCAATTTGTAATTTGCCTCCTGAATTGCCTCTTGATATTTTTTTCTTTACATACTGCGATTTGTGCCGCCAAATTGAACTACCACATTTTGTAGCTTTCATAGTTCAAATGTTTTTTCGCCTGCCACTACATTTTCGGTATTTTATCTTATGCACTACGTACACCCAATTTGATCTACTCCATTCTGCTGCTTTTAGATTACATTATTTTGTCGGCTCCTAAATTAGCCATTTAAAAACACGTACCACTTTGCCTCTTTATACTAATCTGATCGATCTTCTCATCATCATTTACCTCCCTCCTACTCTTCCCTTCCTCCGCCCATTTCACTCTATTGTTCGGCCTCCCCTACCCGTCGACTACTATTTCATCTCCCCAACACCCCTCCGTCTTTAGCCATATCTAGGCAAGGCCCTTGCTCTGGCTTTGAGGCTTATTTCCCACCCACAGACGTTTTCTTCCGCCCCCCCTTCCACTCTTCCCCCCCGTGCCTCTCTTCAACCTACCGCCTGCACAACCTGCTCCTTCACCTTGTTCATCCTTGCTGAATTACCATGGCTCCCCTCAATCATACCCTTACAGCACCGGATTCACTCATCACCAGGCATGGCCCCAACTCTTGGACCATCCTCTACCCTCCCAACCTCTCCAAAAATGCTAAGAAGAACTTTAAACGCAAACTATTAATACGTCACCAAGAAACCTTATTTGTTGATAACTATCTTAGCCTCACCTCCATTATTAAAACTAACTACATTTTTTACTCCAAACGCCCCTCCAAATGGAAAAGTATCTTCCTCCGCCACCTCCCCATAACTAAATCGTGCAAAATCCCATATGGTTTGAAATTGTCCACTACCCCTTCCTCCACTTTTCAAGGCGATATAGACATCTCCATTTTCAAATCCGGAAATATCCTCATACAAGCCACTGAGAACCACCTCACCTTCTTTGAGCACCACTTCAGCACCTTATCCTATCTATTATCTTCTCCCTCCCATACCCCTTCAGCCTCTCAATCACAGGAAATCCTCCCGGCGTCGCTCCTCATGACGCCAACCCCTCTGCTCCCGGATCCTGCCTCCACCTATGAAGCTTCCCAATACCTAACTTTTGAGCCTTCTGCCCCCTTAATATCCTCTCCTTCGCTTGACATTTCCACCTCATACTTAGCCACCCAAACCCTCTCTCCCCTCGCCTCTTCTGTTTCCCCTCCTTCTCCTGACACTCCTTCATCCCACTTGGCCTCCCATACCCTCTCTCCTCCTCTTGGCTCCTTCCTACTCAATCTTAACCACCCCCTTCCTCCCTCCCATTCCTCCCAGCCCCCTCACTCTGTCCCCCTTTAACGACCCCCTGCACACTGCGCCCCTTCCTATTGACCCCCCACTGCTCCATTAAGGACACCAATCTCCTGCAATCTAACTGACCTCCTCCCCCTTAAACTAGATGGCACTCCATCTCACTCGCCCCATGCCTCCTCATCTTCTCATAGCTCCCATCTGGCCCCTGGGTATACTGGAGCTCACACTCCAAGTCTCCCTCAGTCTACCCTCAGGAACACCCCTCACTACCCGCCACCGGGGTTTCCTCCACGTCCATTTCCTAGTCCGCTCTCCCCATCTAATTTAATACATGCCCCTCTCCCTCCCGACCTCCTTTCCTCCTCACCCTCCTCGCTTGTCACTCATTCACTTCTCAACATAGAACTCCACCTCTCAATCTTGACGTCGGAACTCTCATCTCTCAGGAAAGACTTCAACACCCTCGTCGCTTCTAATCCCGCCAAGCATACCCATACCATAAGCGCCATACAAACTAACACTACATTCCCTCAACTAGGGAGTTCCACCCCTTGCGATATCCCCTTAGTTGGACCACCTCCTGGTAACTGTTCGCTTAGATCATCTCAAGCCTCAAGCGATCTCTCCCCCTCTGACCCCTTGGACTCAAATAATACCTACCCCCCACTACCATGACTACTGATTCCCCCTCTCCTCACTCCGCTATTCCGGTGATCCTGGGGAGAAGCCGTATCCCTACCTCCCCAGGCTCGCCTAGACCTCCTCCGCAACTCACCACTATCCACTCTTGCTCCCCCTAAAAACAACCCTAAACCCCTCAACTGCATGCTGGTCAACTGTCGATCGGCTACACAACATGCAACAGAAATCTCGGAAACCATCCTCAGTGAAGACATTGACATTGCTTTTCTTACGGAAACCTGGCTCAAAGCTCACTCTTCACCTATTCTTGACCTGCTCTCTCCCCCGGGTTACTCCATCCTCAGAAAAGACAGACCTGTCAAAATTGGAGGAGGCCTAGCTATTATCTATAAAGAGGAACTCCAACTCTCCCTTGCTCAGAACTCTGATTATGCTACGTTTGAACACATCGGAGCTGAACTTAAAGTTTATGGTTCCCCTCCTATTCGGTTACATAACATCTATCATCCACCTGGCGACCCTTTGCCCTTTGTGGAGAAATTGTCGGACCTTCTCTCCCTATCCTCATTCTCCAACTCTAAAAACCTCTTCCTCGGAGACTTTAATATTCACTGGAACAAAAAGGATGAGCCCTCGATTAACATCCTCAAGGATCTACTCGACATTAACTACCTGATTCAACTCTGCCATTCACCAACTCATTCCAAAGGGGCTACTCTCGATGCTATCATCACTAGCAAAGATCTGGCTTCCCTCTCCCACATTGTCCCCATTGACTGGTCTGACCACCTCCTCATCCTTTTCACCATTAATTGCGCCGCGCTTCCCCCTTCCCCTAAAAACATCAAACATAGGAAATTAACCAGAAATCTTCACCTTATTCCTCCAGGCGAGCTGGAAACTAAGATTAAAGCAAAACTTCAACTTACACCTCCCTCACTAAATGCAAATGACCTTGCCGAACACTACAACAAATCCATCATCGAGGTCCTTGACCAAATCGCCCCAGCCAAACTAAAACTGCAAAAAAACATCCCCGCCAAATCCTGGTTTAATGCTGAACTCAACAATGAGAGACGCTCGCTTAGACTGACCGAACGCATGTGGAGACAACACCCTTCCCCCTCAAATCTTGCTCTCCTCAGATCCGCAAGGGCTAATTACAAAAAGCACATCCTTAATGAGAAGGCCTCCTTCTTCCGCACACAACTCGACCGGGCAAAAAATAGACCCAGGGAGCTATTTAGCATCATCAAAAAACAAACTGCTTCTGCCCCCCCCAAATTGATGGCCTCTACCTAAAGATGTGAAGAAATTGCTAACTTCTTCTCCGAAAAAATCTCCCAGATCGATCAATCCTTTAGCTTAACCCCCTCCACATTGCTTATCTCCCCTCCATGACCGCCCCCCCAAGTCTCCTTTCACGCCTTCTTCCTCCCCTGACTCTGTTCATCTCCAACTTGCTGTCGCCCCTCCTGATCACTTCTTCGACAATCCCCTGCCAAAAAACAATGCTTCTTGGCTTACCTTTCGCCCAGTTGCAGAGCTTGAAGTCTTCAACATCATCTCCAAGCTCAAACCCTCCTCTCATACCATGGACCCTCTTCCCGCTAAACTTGTTCAAGACTTAAAACACATTATTGCACCATATTGGACCACCATCATCAACTCCTCCTTGGCCACGGGTTGTGTCCCGGTCTCCCTCCAACTTGGCCAAATCACTCCCATCCTTAAAAATACTACTGCCGACCCCAACGACCTCAACAACTTGCGTCCTATCTCTAATCTTCCGCTTCTATCTAAGGCCCTCGAAAAATGCGCCTTGCTACAATTGGACAAGCACATTGACTCTTACAACCTTCTGGACACATACCAGTCAGGCTTTAGAAAGGGCTGCAGTACTGAAACTGCCATGCTCAACGTTATTGATGACATCCACCAATCCCTTGACAAGGGTGAGGCCTCCCTTCTCATTCTCCTTGACCTCTCTGCTGCTTTTGATACTGTTAACCACTCCGCCTTACTCAATACCCTCAATGTTCGTTTCGGCTTCAACGGCCCTGTCCTCAAATGGTTCACCTCATTCCTTCAACACAGAACCCAACAAATAAAATCAGCAATTGCCTCTCTAAACCCATTCCTGTCTCCTTGGGTGTTCCTCAGGGTTCTATTCTCTCACCTTCCCTATTCAACCTCTTCATGGAACCCCTCACCCTCACCCTTAAGCAACATGGAATTAACTTCCACCTCTATGCTGATGACACCCAACTTTACTACAAGATTAAATCCCAAGCTGACATTCTACACCTCAATGAGGCCCTGACTAAGATTCTACATTGGTTCCATCACAATCATCTTAAACTCAACCCTAAGAAAACAGAAATCATTCTCTTCGCTCCTAAAAACAACCGGCTCCCCATTCATCTATGGATCTCCGACCTTAAAGCTCTCAACTGCTCTCTTTCCACTTCTAACTCAGTTAAATCCCTCGGAATCAACATTGACCAGAACCTCAGCCTCACTCCCCACATAAAAAATTCTGCCAAAGGCGCTCTCTTCACTTTGCATCACCTCAAGAAAATCAAACCCTTCATTCCTGCTGATGACTTTAAATTAGTTGTTCAATCACTGGTATTGTCTAAATTGGACTATGGTAATGCCGCTCTCTCTGGAACATCGAAAGTCAACTTAGCACCAATCAAATCAGTCCTCAACCTCGCAGCCAGGCTTATTTCCGATTGTAGACGGTTTGACCACATCTCCCCCGTCCTCAAAGGTCTCAAATGGCTTCCCGTCGAAGGCAGAACCACTTACAAGACCGCTTGCATTACGCATAAAGCCTTGCATCTTCACACCCCACTGTATCTTTCAGATAAACTCCACAAAGCTAGCTGCGCTAGAGAAATGAGGAGCACCAATGCTCTCATACTAGATCCTCCTTTGCTAAACAAGAAATCTACTCAATCACGCTCCTTCTCTGGAAACGCGCCTACTATCTGGAACTCACTCCCTAAAGATCTTCGTTGCAACCCCTCCTACCTCAGCTTCAAAAAAGACCTCAAGCTGCACCTTCTCAATAAATACTGGGGTCCTTAACCACCGCCGCCTAGCATGGTGTCTCAACCTGCTCCCGACTGTACTATGCTCCAGCACCTTTATTCCTGACTCACTACCCCCTCTCTACCCTTTTTCATATATTTATAACCTCCCCCCTCTAGTTCTCCTATAATTACTGTCTATTCCCGCATGCTTTCTCCTCTCCCATCACCCGCCTCAGTTCCCTCCTTCTTTTAGATTCCCCCCCTCATCCTTGACCTCCATCCATAGCTGAATTATCCAATATTTGTTATGACCTAATTATTTTTATTATTTTTATTGCTCATGTTATAATTGTCCTATGCATATTGTTCTTATTGTCCTGTATTTTACCTTTTTGTACCAATGTTATAATGCAATTATTGTCCTCGCCTTACCATTGTAAAGCACTCTGATACCCTCGGGTCTAGCCAGCGCTATATAAAACCTTTTAAATAAATAAATTAAATAAATAAACACTATGCTCATCTAAGCATATGGTTTATTCTATGGAATTTTGTCATGTGTATTTGTTTTAATAAATGTATTCAACCAAAACCAGGATGCCAGGGGTTACATTTCTGCAGCAAGGTAAAATCACACTCGAGAGATATGGGGCTCTCAGGAGAGTGGTTTCCATATGTAAAGTACTTGTTACATGCAATCTGTGAGGCAGTAAAAATGTTTTCCCCACATCACACTTGCTGTACTTTGCCAATAAACCCTAATTAACCTTTGTAGTGTAGTATAAATGTGCGAAATCATATTTACCAATATAATTGCTCTAAATAAAGTTATTGGGACACATTTATTTTCACTGCCATGGAGTACATACACATGTTTCTGTCACTGACAGCTTCTTTCTACAGGCTCCATTTGGTATTACATACAGTAAATATGTTTCTTTCCTTAAGCATTAAGGGACACACCATTGCTTATTTTATTTCTGAAGTCTCATAATGATATTTTTCATAGTTAGTTGTTGACTTTTGAGGAACATCACTTCCACTTGTAGACAGCAGACAGACATTCTAAGTGGTGTAATCCCCTCTTCAATGTTGGATCTAAACTGGATTGATGGAGTCTATTGTGTAGAGTGCTCAAGTGGACGACAACGTGCATTTTCCACGTTCAATGTGAACATCAAGCCACCTGCGGATTTTGCCCGCTGACATCATTCGTTGTACAATTAGAAGACTGTTAACACTGACTGGCACCTTCCCAAATAGAACAATGAAGATCCTGGTTGGCACTGCAAAGGCAAGAAGAAGCCTTCGGCAACGTTGACATGCATCAACCGCTCGTCTATACGCTTTCATGGCAAATTAAGCCGCCTCAGCCTTTTGGCTTCGATCAAGCGTAGAAGGCATCGACAATGGGAGTCGCTCACCACTTAAGCAGGTGTGGTTAGAGAATGGGGTTGGACAATGCAGACTTCTGCCAGGTCCCCGCGGTTAAACAGTCATGTCTAGAGGATATGACCGGGGCAGGGTAGTTAAACAAGCATTAATGGGAGTCACAATCAATTTATGAGCTAAATGATGTTCTTCATTCTCTGCCAAGGCTGGATTTGAAGAGGTTCTGACTGATGGGCCTACATGACAGATTCATTGCATGCTGCAATATTTCATTGTTCATGGTGTGGGTGATGAATCCCTTGTCTGCTGGCCACATGCTTTGTACAACGAGACATAGTACCCTGAAATTACTTTCTAGGGCGGAGGGGTTTGGTGTTCCTCTGGTCATCGAGTGATTTTTAATTAAATGAAATGTAGACCTTGAAAATGTACATATGGTGTTAGTACATTATTGTGATATGACCTTGTTTAAACAATTTAATAAATTAATCTTGGGGTGCTATTTTTATCAAAAGGAATTTTAATGTGTTGAGTGTTTTATGCGCCTGTCATTGTTAATAAACCTATTTTTAAACAATTATGCAGCAGATACATCGGCACAATGAAACCCGCAAGGCTGTCTCCAAACAAGTGAAATGTAAGACAACAATATTATTGTGCTGTTCACAAGAGGTAAGACCTGATGATCAAGATGCATACAATGTATTGAATCCTTGCCGGGAGTTATGTCAAAGCTCTATGGCGAGGTGAGGTGTCGTGGCCAACACCCAACGCCAGTTCCACGCCTGCAGGTATGAAGCATTGTATGGCAGAGTAGAGGCATGGAGAGGAGAGGTAATTCATCGTACTTGTGAGAAATCGGTGAAGCTTAGACATACCTGTGTAACTCACCCAGAAGTCATAACTAGCAATGTGCTTACTAAGTGTATACAACAATGAAGCACTGCAGGAGATCCCAAACTTTGACACATTTCTGAACTAGGGAGAGCAGCATTAGTTCTCTTAGTTTGTGGGAGCGAAGGTGTGTGCAAATTGGAGATGCTACCAAAACATAATTAGAGTATCTACGTGAAGGTCAAACAACATTAGATTGGCTTGGCCAAATACACCTGACTTGAAATTGGTATGTAAGTAGGAGGCTAAGACTATAACATTTTCCACGAAATATTTTTTTTGTTGCCATTAGGTGCTCTTGTCAATTGATACCCTGGTTTATGGATACATCTATGCCAACCATGATGGGGTGACCATGTTCCTCTGAATAGTTGAATGTGCTTTCCCCTTTTTACTAGTGTAGCTCCTATTTGTGTGGCCCATTTTTCTGTGTTTCTTTCCTTCCTACATGTAAATAGTCTCTCTTATACCTGGGATATTTTAATTAGTTCCATGTGTTCGCTATACCCCTTCAAGATGGCGGCCGGAATTAAGGGCATCTATGGTCCCCACATCAAGGTATTTACTATGCTCCCTGATTTACAGTCACTCCCCATATTTTCTGTTTATTTGTAATAGACCGTCACCTGATTATATTATTTTATTATAATATTTTTTCACTACTTTAGACCTAATTTCATGGTGAATTGAAGTACTGCCAGCACTAGGCCCATTTTGACCTAATTTTCGTCCCAGGGGCATTGTTCTCCCACTTCCGGGAACCCAAAATAAGATAATTTAATACCCCCCCTCCCCTTCCTATTGCAATATTAATCCCATATGTTCTTCCCACGCTCATGTTTATCCTGGTTTTCAGGCATGGCCTACTCATCATTTTGTATAAGTCCACCCAGCTCCATGCCCTGTGAGTATCCTTTTAGTTTTATGTCTGAACCTCACACTCGTATTAAATTATGACTCCATTTTAACTATGTATGTTTTATGTGTGTTTTTCTATTAGATTCTCTTATTTTTATCGGGCTCAATTAGACTGAGAGTCCTGATGATGATACCATTTATCCCTATGTGGTCGAAACGTCTACCATGATTGCAGACCCTATTGTGATTGTCTACGGAAGAAATGGGCCATGTTGTTCTGATTTATGACACACACTCTTGATCACTATATGTCACGTGTATCGTGTTTTTAAGAGCAACAAGCACTTTCCTCACTACACATCCACCTCACCATCAAGATAATTTCAACTTAAATATTGGGTACATTTAATCAAAAATAACCATTTGATTTATTGTAATTGACCACAATATTATCGGTCTAGGGAACACTGTGTTCTCTGACATAAGCATAGCCAAGGTCCCAGACAATTCAAGGGTTCCTTTGTTATTTAAAACACTTTTCTGGAGCAGGCAAATAAGCTGTTGGAATCACCAATGCTTCATTGAGTCTGTTCCTTTTGTATTTAGACGTTTTAGACTTTTTTTTTAGGTAGGCCTTAGTGGGAATGTACTAAAAGCGAACCATTTTCATTGAATCAATACAAGCTCCTAAGCACTAAAGAGCCCAGAAGATTCTGGTGGAAGCCAAAACTGGTGCAAAGTGGTAAATTATACCAGGGCTGCTGGTCGGCTCCTCTGCTGGGTTTGTGGATGCCCTCCCCAGACACTGCAGCGTCGTCTTGAACATCTGCCATGTCTGGGAATTGCCATTTTTCCCCCCAGAAATAAGTCCAAACCAAAAGCGCCCTGATCATGAAGGCCTGGTAGAATATTTCCAGGTGGATAATTCTTCTGGGTGGTGGTGAGGGGGGGTGGTATCAAGAAGGAGGGCCGGAGGTCTATCTCACACCACACAAGCTAATCAAGATATACAGGAAAGGTGGTAAAACGTGCCCAAGATGTACGGCACCTGATGCAGACTTCCTGCATATGACCTGGGCCTGCCCCCAAATTGTTCAATTTTGACAAGAGGTGTCGGGCGAGCTGGAGCGAACCCTCCACCACACGGATCTCCTAAACATGGAAATATTCTTATTAGGCTTGTATCCAATCCCACATCAGCAAGAGTCATAATAAAGTTCCTGAACCTAGCCCTGGTACTAGCTAAAAGAGCGATAGCAATGCAATGGAGACCACCTGTGGGCCCACCACTCTACAGGTGGAAAAGGAAAGTTGATTGTTGGGCGTGGTAGAAGAAACGGCTCTTTGGGACGAAGAACGCAGGAACCTGCGTACTAACCCAATAGCAGATGACTGGGAGGCGGTCCTGGCAACCTTCCAAAAGTTAGAGGAAGCTGAACCCATCACCCCATAATTACTATGGAGGTCAGAATGGGTACCCCGGGGCTAAATTAGTATGCATGACATTAGCGGTGTGGATATCAAAGCAGAGTGCACCTTCCATGTTGAGAATGAGTCAATTGCCTGGTACTTGTTAATGTATAATGTTTGAACTTTTCTTCTTGCTGAACCTTATGACATTGGGGGTCATTATAGATACGGGAAGTCAAGTATTGTCAACCGCTTAATGGGCGAACTGGTATGCCGAAATATGTTGCCCGTGAGTAACACAACAGGATGTTACATTACATGCTATATGATTTTTCCCAGTATAGTGTACCACATGTGATACTAACTAAATATGTTACAGCACGGGCATGTGCCCATGGTTCTACAGTTTGAAAACCAATAAAAAAAGGACAAAAAAAAAAAAAATGAATAAGGAGGGCAGAGGGAGAGTCCCTGTTTTTCCCTGTTCATGACCAGGAAAAAAGAGCACATGAAGGCCACTGTCTAAATAGTGTAAACTCACTGACATTCTAAAGCCAGCGGTCATCTGGAAAGATGGGATGCTACCTACAGTTTTATGACAGTTTAGGACCCAGCTGATGCTCTGCTGTTAGAAACTAAACAGTCCCCCCCCTCTGGAAATGAGGCAAGGGAACCACAGGATTGGCCAAAGAAACATCAGCTGATTTTTAACATATGGACCTTATCTGCCAATGCTTTAATTAGTCCCCAAGTCCTTTAACAATTAATTTTACTGCTCATTAGTATCAAGTAGCACCAGAGGAGGAATGTTTCTTAATGCTTGTGGGATACAGCCATGCAAACAGTAAGAGGCACACAGACGCATCCTCATTCTTCAGACTTGTCCACTCAAATCTCTGCTCTCTTTGGATTTTAGAAAGAATGTGGTGAGCTCACTGGTCTAACTTTGGGCAAGATGTTTAGTGCAACCAGGGAACTGGCTCAGGAAAGCCGGGGTTCGCTTCATTTCGTATGAATCAGGGAAACTATTAAGGATCCAGGACCGCAGCAGGGGTTTGCAGGGCCCAGCACGGCTCTACAGAGGGGACAGCAGGGGTTGCTCTCTTTAGTGATTTTTTTCAAATGGGAGCCATTTTTAAGCCATACCTAATCTAATCCGTGTGCCCTTGTACAGTAAAACGATAACAAAACCTAGTAAAATGCAGCCTTTTGATCTCTTGGTCGTTGGTCATTTATTCTATTGCAAAGCTGGCAAAGGACTTAACTTTTGGATAACAGCTCCTGAGTCTAACTCTCTTTGTACTGTGAAAAGATCCCGTGTGATGAGACAGCGCAGAAGGTCCCGGGGTGCAAGGCCTGGCCTGCTCTCACAGAGGATAAAGGGTCCTTCAACTGCTTAATCAGAAAGAAGTAGTCTGCCTGGACAAGGTCAACTTCTGGGAACTCCACGTGGCTTTTCTAGGGAGGCTCAGCAACCTAGGACTACCTCAACTCATCCCCTTCATCTAATTCAAAGATGGCCGCACTCAGATGCCTTTTCATTGGCTGAGGTCTAACTTCATTTGAGGGAACATTTTCTAACCGTCTATAAAGACAGATTTAGCAGCACTATTTCAAAAAGTTGTACTCCTGTGTTTGACAAGAGACAACATAATGGCAGAAGCATGGAAGATGGGCAGAGGTGAGCACTTCCATTCTGGCCATGTTAATAGGGGAAGCAGACAATTACATCAAACACAAACTTTTAACAAAAACTAAAATCTGCACTTTTGCCACTTTAGTATGCACATCAGGAAGATTAAGTCATTTAAGCAAAAGTGCACAAAACCTGAGAGAGGCATCCAGTCCTCGGTGTATTTAAATATCAGAATGCAGCAAAATGTTTAAACAAATCATGTTGGGCAAGTGGAATTCCTGACGAACTGAAGGAGTGACTTATCTGAACTGACTTTTACCCGCTTAGACACACTATACAAGAAGCTTGCACTACTACAGAATACTTTGTCACCATCTTTAAACTGCACTTGTACCACTCTAGACAAAACATTCCAATCACTTGGAGCCAACCGCATGCACTAAAACAGGAAACCGACACACACTGCACTGATTCTTCAAATACTCTTCAGATGAGTGTAGACCCCAGATCCGCAGCTGCAGGAATGATGCAAACCACTCTTTCACATCTTACAGGACACAAGAGGGCTAGGGTGCCTCACAGTACACATCTGTAGAAAGCACTCTCACGTGGCTAACAATGATGGATCATGGGGGAGTGAGAGATGGAGGTGGCACAGAAGATGCCAAAAAGAAATGCATGGAGGGGAGATGAGGACTCTTTTTGCGAATAGGTAGGGTGGGGTGTGAAGGCCCCTCTTGGGATGGTGGAGCGACACAGCACTGATTGAGGCGTGAATGAGAGTGATAGTACTTCTTGTGTTAGCGAAAGATGTGACAGTACCTCTTGAGGCAGTGACGAGGATTAGTACCTCTTGAGACAGGGATGCGTGTGCAGTACATACTGAGAGAGAAGGAGACTGCAAGTGTGCCTCTGAGGCTAGGAGTGCCTACATAGCAGTAGTGCCAGTTAGGCTGTGACTGTACTATTTAAGGAGTGTTTTTTAAAGTGGGAGTGTCATGGGGCCGCAGTGGCACACTTCCTACAGTCCTGTTTATACATTTTCCATGCAATGACATCCTTTCCTGTATTGCTGACCTGGAGATGTCAACTGGACAGTTGTTTCAAATTACTCCAATGTTATGCGAATTAAAAAAATGTGGAGAAAACGATCCACTTGAAACCAAAAAGTAACTGTTCATTAAAAATCTGCATGGCAGCATGTTCTACATGTGAGCTAACAAATCTCTTAACAGTGGAACACGGCGAATAATAATGAGAAATTATACAGTAACAGGAAATACCAAAACATACCTTCTTCAGCAGGTAGTTCTGTAGATGCACAGTCGGGTCACAGAGAGAGCACGACATACAAGGGAGAAAAAGAAAAAAAAGCATTTACTTATTTAACAAAGAATGAAATTCTCCATTGCCTTTTCTTTGCAAGTATCAAAAAAACACTAAATTCATTAAAATGACAACATTTAGAGCTATTAAGTGATTTCATGAATTTATGTCCCGAATTAATGAATTCACTTGAATCTTACTACGAGCGAACATAGTGTAAGCACTCTGGCCCAGAATGAAATGCAGGTAACCAGGATACACCCGGAGGTTCTTGGGCAGCATTGGTGTCTGCACACTAGGGTCCCCATTCCAAGCATTGTGGGACTACCGATGTGATGATACCGCACCTGCAACTCTAGATAGCAGACAGTACAATATTTTCTGGGTGCGGTGTTACTAAACTATTCTGAATTGTGCCCTGCGGAATGCAGACTTACTATAAAAATGGGTTTTGCCAGAACATTTTACACAAGTGATTCCCACAATCCAGGCCATTTTCTGGGGGCATATTCCACCATGTAAAACCTAGTGAATAGGCGTTTAGACAACCCAGGATTGCAGAGCTTCCAGAATACAGATTCAGCCTCTAAATTCGCATTGCAGCCGAATTAGCAATTCAGAAAATCTCGGAATGAGGCCTTAGCTGATAGTTACAAACAATTTTGTTCTTAGATATTATTTTAAGTTTTCTCATTTGCCTTTGGATCACAATTCTACTCACAAGACTGTAATTTGCCTTCAAAGCCACCACATGTGCATAGGCTTTGTTTGAAAGCAGGCCAGAGGAATCAGCAAGAGTGATTGAAGAAGTAATAATGCGTGTTATCATTATTTAAATGAAACATATATTTAAGGTGCTAGAATATACCCAGTTAGGGCTCAGGCTTACAGTGTGTCTGAGGCATAAAGACCCAGGTGGAGTGATTGTTCTCACTATTTTAATGACATTTTTTTAAAATATATTTAATCACGAGTAGATCCAAAAGCCACCTTATGTTTTCAGCAATGACTTGAAAGAAGTTGGCAATACACATTTCTAGAATCCATTAGAATAACATCTGATCCTTTGACCTTTACTCCACTCAACACATCTTAAGTAATTAGGTGGTCCATGTTTCCTTGCTCAACTTTCCACCTGCTCTAAGGATAATTTAATAATTACCCTTGGAAGAAGCTGCTCTATATAGGATATTCTACACTGTCAACATTTTCACACTTGCCTAACAAGATCTTTGATGCTACATCTGAGGAGTCTGTATTTAGTCAGAGCCCCATGTATGGGGAACGATGCTATAGGCCAAAACTAGTCACATGTTGCTTATGTTCTGGTTCAGAGAGGATCTGCCTCCGCAGTTTGGGCTGGACTGCACCTATCGGAGCAGGACCAAGGCTAAGCCCCACATGGATGGGTCTAATCTAAGATGGCATGGTGGGCAGAAAAACAATGTGTTGGACCTCTACCAAGAGCGATTGCAAGTGAGTAGACTATTCACAAGCATTCCTCCCATGAACTTTTGTGTAGTTGATGTAACACCCAAGGGTATGCCCAGATGTGGTCCCTGTACTCACTGTGCCACTGGAAGCAAGCTGCAACCAAATGAAGAAGCCCACATTGACCAAAACTCGTTTTGGGTTGCTTATGTTCCAGTTCAGAGAGGACCTGGCTTACCAGTTCCATCTAAATTGATCCTATTGGAGCCGGACCAGGGCTGATTTGGCAAATCTAATCTGAGGTGGCAAGGTGGGCAAAAGAATGATGGGTTTGAACGCTAGTCTAGGTGATTGTCATTGGTTAGACTATTTGCAAGTATTCCTCCAATCACCTTTTATGTGTTTGATGGGTTGTACATTATATCTGCTCCCACAATTTAGGAGTGGGCTCCCACAAAGAATAGCAGGGAACGTCACAGTGCCTAATTTGTATAATTAATAAGTGCAGGGACACAGAGTTTTTTTTGGAACCCACTGGTGCTGGCAAATGTTGAATACCAAGACTGCCTAGTCTTGATTCCACCTCATGCCTCTTTCTTCTACAACCCTGCACTTTCTGTCTCTTTATCTCAGTCTTGAAGGTTCTTTTTAATCCATGTTTTCCCTCATTGTTCTTGTTTCCATATCTTTCCCTTGCTTCTTCTTTTCCCCCTTTTCTTCCTTTCAGCCTCTTGCTTGGCGTCAAAGTCTGATGCTGAAAAATAAGTCCGGGTCCCCAAAAATGACTGTCAGTGCCCACCACCAAACAACCACAGAGAAAGAGAGAGCAAAGAGGAGAAGAAAGGCCAGGGACTGAAACCAGAGAATTATGCAAATATTTAAAGCGAAAATCTATGTCCTTGACAATTGAAGAGTCAGAGTTCATGTTCATTATTTTTTCATTCCTTTAATAAAAAAAATACACAGAAATATGATATGCAATAATACTATAAGGCTTGGATTTACAAGTACATACTGATTACATACTGATTGGCTCTGAGGTTGTCACATGTGATTGTGAAACTCTTTTCCCCAGAGCTCCAGTCAGCAGGTTTTTAAACGAAAGAATCTCGCCTAGATAAAATCTGTAACCAGCCTAGAATACCGGATTAAAAGGTCATAACTTTGGATATTTTTGGTAAAAACAATCATTCCCATGAAAGTGAAAAGTATTTTTAGAGTCACGCTAACACCGAGACATTTTTGTGCCAAAGCTGACACGACAAGCCTTCAGTTACGCAGAACTCAGTTCAAAGAGCAGCACAATGGAGAGTGCTTGGATTACTTACCTGTAACCTTCATTAGTCCTAGGACCATCTTGCTTGTCCCATTCCTCATTCTATGAGGAAGCAAGTGTCCCACCATGACAGATGTCAAAAAGTCTGTTTTCCGTTTTAACTGAAAGGAACCTACCTTTCCCACAATACCTATATTGAGCAACCAAAAAGATGAAGCAGCCTCCTGTGATGAACTGACTGAGTCACCAAGGGGGTTTTGATTCCCACCATGTGAGAGACTGAATCATTTATACTTCCAGCTTTACCCAGGACAACAAATGAGGGGAATCATTCACACAGGGTCTTGCACACCCCAAAACATCAGGCAATTGCAGTTGATCACCTAATTTTCATTGCATGTTCTTTGCTTCTCCTCTGACCTTCTGCCTCACAGCAGCCAGCAAATTTTGTATAGGCATGTAGATGTGAGTGGGTGCATGCGTGTCTATGCATAGGTAGGTGTCACCTAACCAGGTGCACTGCACGTTTGTGAGGTGCATATGTAAATTTCTGCATACACTTTTTCCTGGCGTCAATCATTTGTACACCTCAAAAAATCTCAGTGAATCGGTTCCATTGCGTTTTTTTATCCTTAGCAGGAGCTGCGTTAAATTTCTATTTTCAGAACTGGCGGTAGTACAAGAGAGTCCAAATCACACAAAGCTCTAAAAATTCTGTGTAACCCGTTCATAGATATTTCATCCACGTCACAAAGAGCAGCTCATGGAGAGCCAATGGTTGCTTTGCGTTCGAAATTTCCTAACCCCTTTCCACAGAACCAGGATTTGAAGAGGTTTGCAAGCACATATTACTTTTTCCTCTATGGAAATCCACCAGTCGCAATGGAGCGGTGGGGCCTTTGGATATGTCGCAAAGAGACTAAAAGCCATCCCTTTGCAGGCATTCATAGACATTTCAATGGCTTTCCACTTAATTTATACTTACTTTCAACGCTAATAAATTCTGGAAGTGTGCAAATTTGATGATTCGATTCAAAGAGCCTCATTTATTTATTAGAACATTACAGAACGGCATTTCTTCACGTATGAGCAGAAAGAGAACAAGTAGCTAAATATACAAATACAAATTTTCACAATATTTACAGATTCTCAGCACAGACAGAATATGCAAGAGCCAGTAAGGGAATAGGACTGTTCCAGGAAATCTCTGACCTGCATAGTCTTGTTGTAAGAAAGGGCTATGCAAATACCAACGAAATACTGCTGGGGAGTTTTGTGAACTTCCTGGAGTTTAGGAATCTATGCAAATCATAGTCGGTCACCTTCAGAAGAGTGCTTTTTCACATTTTCCAGGCCCTTTACGTTTTGAAGCGGCATCCATGTCCGTCAAGACAATGAATTCTGGGAGAGGATTCTGGTTTTCAGAAGTTGTCTGTCTGGGGAAGCTTTGCTGAGTACCACACTAATGTTGAGGCGAGGTGTGTCGCAGCGGCCAGAGCGGCTGACTCCGGAGCGCGGTTTGATCCTTAGCTCAGCATCGTGTGACTCTGGGCAAAAGCTCACTTAAACTACCCACAGCCCCCAGCCCCTTGAGGAGTGATATGTTCGCCCTTTATGAATTCTTATCATATTATCATGTCAAGCTGCCACATGCAAGAATTTAACTTCTGTGCTTTTTTAACAGGCTTGGGGGGTGGAATTTGCGCTACTGAAATAAACAGAGCTTGGAGGATGGCATTTTGCACCACTAAAGTCTGGAAGTGCCTGCAGCTCGGAAAATTCTAAGACTTGCCAGACGTGTTTTTCTCACTGGCCAGGAAAGCCAGGAATTTTAGGCACTTTCTATTGAAAGGCAGATGAATAAACCAGCTACATTTTGGAGAAAATTCGCCCGAGAGGTGAAAACCACAAAATGTGCCGCAGCTTCATTTAATTTTAATTTTCCACCTAGCTAATATCTCCCAGAAAGTTCACTGCTTTCTAGGCCAGTGTCATACTGAGGAATCAACAAACAATAACAGACCCCCACTGAGGAATGTTTTCAACGAAAAACATCAAGCTGTTCATTTTCTATGTAGAGGTCTTGATTGTGTGTTGTACGGTACTGGTTGTCTGCAAACTCCGCTTGTGAAATCTACTTTACGGTCTGGTAACACAACGCGAGTACCATGTGATTAAGCGTCAAGCCCAAGAAATGGGGAATAACCACATGAGCCCCAATTTACTGGTTGTAAAACCACATTTCCTAATTCCAAGTGGTCTAGCGCATATATTTACGACATGCTCCGAGCAGGCGGTAAATGTGTACTTTGGCCTCTGTGTGTGGCAGAGGTGGGGGGTGCGGTTTGGGAAGTAGGGGAGGGGAGCTCAGTTCTGGCAATGGGAGCATTGGCAGGGGGAACACTGTAGGCTCCCCTGCCAAAACAAACTGGGAAAAAGGCTTGGCTACTGCAACTAAAGGCTAAAGTGATTTTTCCGAGCTCAATTACATCTCTGTAAATACGAATCTAGTCTTCAGATACCCAGGAATCCCACTCAGAATCAGCTGGAAAAGAATTCCATATGGTAATTCCACTCCGGCTAACTCATAATTAGGCAATTTTTTTTATAAATTTAGCCTTTAAACCCTCATTCTGTTTAGAACGTCCTTGGGTTACCGCTTTACTAACCGGCACAACCGCATGCAAGCTATTGAACAAATCCTCTGCAATCCTATCCCCATTCTGCGTAGAACTCATTCGGATTATATTTATGCCTTGTAGTTTTATACGACCTGCAGCATAACCCAAATAAATTACTAATAAAGGTGAGAGTGGCAAGGTCAAATTCTGCGCAAGATCGTCAACAAGTTAACATGACTTTCGTTCTCATAATGCTCAAAGGATAAAGAGAAAAAAGACCACCCCAAGGTCATCGTATGTGGGGAATATTTGGGCACGAAGTCCATGTGGGATTCTATTTAACTTTAAAGATTGCTTTAAGGTCGCCCCATCCCACCATTTTGATATCTCAATTTTTTGAGTGTCTCAAGTTTTATAGAGGATTTGTTCAATAGATTGCATGCGGGTGTGCCGGTAAGTAAAGTGGTTACCCAAGGACGTTCTAGACAGAATGAGGGTTTAAAGGCTAATTTTATCAAACTTGAGAGACTCAAAACATTTGAGATATCAAAATGGTGGGAGGGGGCGACCCTAAAGCAATATTTAAAGTTAAACAGAATCCCACGTGGACTTCATGCCCAAATATTCCCCACATATGATGACCTTGAAAAAGACTAACTGCTACTCTGGCTACATGGGCTACATCTGTCTTTTGGATAGACCTCAATGTTTATGAGACTTTGAATACAACATTTGAATTATAATGATGCAGAACTGGCAGTAACATTGCTGAATTTGAAATTGGACCTTTGGAATAAAAAGAAGTCTCTACGGCTACATACTTGTGGAATTTGAATTTCATTGGACATTTGCTCAGGATAAAGACTTGTGTAAATGATTTTTTCATATTTCCAGATCAGCACCAGAATAGTAAAATGTGGCCCATTCTGACCCAATCTTCAGCCTTTTTTCTTTCCTAATTACAGCAAAGTGAACTCCTCCACATCTCAAACAGAAATGTTAATGAGTTAGCGCTACATACTTTTAACAGCACAGCACAGCTAAAGGTATACAGAAGTACTGCACACGAAAGCGAATCTGGTCTGTAATGTGCTTAAAAAACTGCTGCAAAAACTAAAAGCGGTTTAATGGTGGTGTAATGGGCATTTGGAGGTTATATAGTAACTCAGTGTTCATGGGTTGCCCTGGTGCAGAGGTATTTAAAGGATGCTCAGGAGGGTCAAACCCAGGCCATATTTTCAGGATACATTAATGAGATCCGCTGAGATTCAATGTCTGTAAATGTATTTTTTGTGGATACCCTCAAAATCTAGCTTGCACCAGGTCCTACTGTGCCTACGCTGGACACGCCTTCCATGACACAAAAGAATCCTCATGCAACCTAGAAGGACCGCACATAACCTTGTCATAAAAGTCCTCGGGTCACTGGCACACTCTGGAACACTTGGAGGCTACTGAAGCCTTGGTTTGTGGGATAATAAGGGTAGGTAAAGGTATTACTCTTAAGTTTTCTAATTGCTTGGCCACACCGGACCCTTCTATTCAAAGTGCCAATCACTGTTCAAGAAAGCGTGGTGAAAACATACCACAGGTTCCTAAAACTGCTTTTCTTTAAGATGGAATGAAGCATTGCTCACCAGTCGTAAAGGTATCTCAATGGGTTGAATGCTCCTTGCAGAAATCTGTGTGTAGCATGCAGGGCGTACAATCATATCCAAGGGTAAGTTCTGTGCATGGAGCGTGCTATCTAAAAGCTCAATTTTATTATCATTTATCAGACTCTGATCTTGCTACCTCTCCACCCATTTTGTTAGGAGAGGTTGTTTAGAATGTGCCCCCATCTTTGCTATAACCATTCAGTTTTTGATATTTCCGGTACATGGGCAACCTTGGAATTCCAGGCCCTTGGCTACCAGCCCTCCATGGCCCCAACCAGCTCTGGTCCAAAGCTCCCTTTCGGCAGCTGGATATTTCCAGTTTTGGTAATGGATTGTGATTGGTTACCAGAGTATAGTGTTACTGTAAGGGGCACCCAGGAGCCCTTTCCTGTAAGTCCAGTGCTGACCACACCAGCTGTTCACACGTTGGCTTTGCTGTTGTTACTGCAGACCTGCGTTCATTTCGGGAAACCGTGAGTTTGCTACTGGAATTCCACATTTCCCTGAATTAGTTTTATGTGAACTGCCAGGACGTGAATCACTGGCACCTGGGGCGGCATGGTTTGCCCTGGCATCCTATCACAAGAGGGAAGAGAGCATACGTTGTCTAAGGCTAACCAGCTTCCTTGCAACAATATATGGTCAGGTAGAACAGGGCGACTATAAAGAGAGTGAAGCTTAAAGCATGCTAGTTCCACTATTATACCCAGAGTTTAACCGCGATTACAAAAAAACAAAAATATTTCTGGGTAGTTGTTATGTGAACTTAAAATAAACAATTAAAGATTAAAATGTACAGGAAGAGGATACAAGTGAACACCAATACCTTTGCATAGCTAGTGATTAAGCATGGTTAGGAAAAGCTAAAATAATTGTGGCTAGCGGATAGGTTGAATTTAAGAAAAGAAAAAAAGAATGAAAAGTACATAAATAGGACACAAGTAACCAACACCCTCTCAACATAGGAAAACACTGAGGAGTGGCTTCAAGTAGAAAAGTGCGACATCCAACACAACCTAGAACATAAGTTGGCTTAATGTAGGGCTAGATCCAGGTCAGATTTTCTGGATATTCAGATGGAATAAATGTACCTATAATAAATCTGAATTCGAATCATTATCATAGTCAGTGGTTAGCCGGAAACCCAGGCTTGGATTCGGTGGAAGTGGATCACTGTTGAACACCCCCAATATAAGGGATTCGTTTATAAAAGGTTCCAAGGAGTTAAATACCCAAAATCTATCTTTCGACAATTTTCAAATGGGGGTAGGGGGATTGTTAGGGGGGTGGGAATTACAGTACTTAATTTGTACCGGTGGTTGTTGGTAGTAGCTACCGGCACTCATTTTAGGGAAGAGCTCCTTGAAGTGAGCGAAAAACTCAGCCATGCTACCCGGAGTTCCGCAAGCGGCTGAGTGCATTAGGTCACGCAGTTCACGCTGTTTTTGAGCGCCGGGAAAATCAGCGCGAACAGCACCATCTG
This sequence comes from Calotriton arnoldi, assembly GCA_963921515.1. Taxonomy (NCBI): domain Eukaryota; kingdom Metazoa; phylum Chordata; class Amphibia; order Caudata; family Salamandridae; genus Calotriton; species Calotriton arnoldi. Next base: position 530,020 of record CAWUFW010001977.1, read on the forward strand.
CAGCATAAGAGGGCGCTGCTTCTTTCTGCCGCTCGAATAGATGTTCTACTCGAGCGGCAGCTTCCTCAACGCAAACGGATGGTTTCTCAACTCGAGCGGTCACGAACATCCGTGACCGCCCACGCTGAGAAATCTCGCTGGGAGGTGGTCTAGCATTGGATATTCTTCGCTCGTCAACTTAACATTGCTGAGCACGAGCAAGGAAAAAAAACTCAGCGGAGAGCTTAAAACTCTGCAAACAAAGCGGAGTTCACCGCCCAGGCCTAGGTAAAAGCTGAGGTAAGTGCTAGGAGTGTGGCACAAGGAATAGGTATAAATAAGGGAGCAGTTTGCAGGTAATGGTAAAATACGTAATCCCATGGGCATTCGAGGCAACAATAGACAATATGATATTGATTAAGTAAACCAGACCAGGAAGTGTTTGCAGGTCTGTGACATGGGTTCAGCATTGTCTATCCATGTGCATATCTAATCCCTTTGAATATCAAATCCTCCCTTTCTAGCACCCCATTCGGCTGAACCTCACCCCTCAAGATCCACAACTCTTGACACCTTTCACATTCATAAACACATAAATATAACTTCCGGTTCAAGTGATAACCGACACACACCTGGCTACTTGGGAATAATGAAATATCAAAGCCTGCATTTTAACTTCCAAAGGCGCTGAGAATCAAAAATGTATAATCTGGAAAGACGGATCAGTGGCAGTGAAGTCTCGAAACTGGCAGAACTTCCGCTGGATGCGCGCGCTGCTGCGCGTGAGCGCAAAAGCGATGCGTGCTGCTGAGTGAAAGCCTGGAGGCTAATTTTAGCATTTTGACTTAGTCTCAAACCACATTAAATCCAGGCTAGTGCAACAGCATAGTATGTTATACAAAGGGCAGCAGATTATACCGCCCCCCCCCCCCCACCCGCGAACCCTCAAAGATGGAGATAAACCGCAGTCCACATGCCTGTCAAGAAGCGGAAAGGCGACGTGAGGCGATGGAAACATTCTGGCAGGAAGTGCGCGCGCCCTATCTGCGCTTCTCATCGGGGAGCGCAAGAAACGCGCCTTCCTTTCGCTTATATTGTGAAAGCAAGGCAACTTCTAGTTGAGCAGCAAACGTAAGATGGATGGGTCTTGTGGGTTAAATAATCACAATGACGATCAAGACCACAAAAACGCGTATCAAATTGGAAGAAATGTACCTTCATGTTTTCCACGCTATGGGCTACAGGGCTTCGATGCGCTTTATTTTTTTGTTAACAGTTTTATCCAGCGCGAAACAGCCAAAGGGTATTGGAGAGCTTTAAATTTGCACCAGATTGCGTTATACAAGGTAAAAAAAATTACGCCCACGGTGATTTGCTTAGAATCACAGGGTGTTGAGCTGCCGCCAGGACTCAAGTCTGGTTCCTCGGTTTCAAGGTTGGCAGATCTGACCGTTATGCCACACCTCCACCTCGCCAACTCCATATTAAATAGATTGCAATTTTGCACTAATTTTTCTGCTAACTAACTAGCGCAAAATATCGCGTCAGCACTTTTAGTTGATGTGAATAACTGCGTAACTGCAACAGTGCAGTCAGCATTAACTCAGGAAAGGTGATACAAAAGTGCATGTGCTCGGCAGGTAATGCTGTACATATGGAATACACTCACAGCGGCAACAGTGTACGTTTCCAGGCCCAAAGCCTGTGTTGGTTCCAGACCATGTATGGTTTTCGTGCACATTAAAGCAAGCACAGACAGTGCACATTAAAGCAAGCACAGACAAAACAATAAGGAAAGCCCCACTCTAAAAAGCTGCACCAAGTATAATAAAACATTCAAACACTAGCTCCCAACATCTAGTATAAAAGGGCTCCCAGGGCTTGCTTTTGATCTTACAGATTATAGGAAAGTATGCTAGAGGTTTTTGAACTTCCCATCTGCAAACCGGAAATTCTGTGAGAAAGAACAATAAGAAGCAACTGAAAAGATCACAGATCAGAAAACCACATTCCCATTTTACGGACTTTTTTTTGGTAAAATGAATAAAACGTTTTTAGACTTTTCTTTTATTTCTGTTGCATTTTGATTTTTTTCAGGACAATTTTCTCACATGAAGAGGTTTGCAGGCACATCTTTCTTATGCTATTAAGTAGAGAAAAAGTTCAAAAATGTGCATCTTATCGGCGCATAATCTAGCATGATTTTGGTACTCAGTTATCCTATTACGCTACATCGCATAATTACTTACCATTTGTGACAACAATTTAGCTTGAGAGCACAGGAACAACACAAACTACCAGAACCTGAACTGTTTGTGATTTTTTTTTGCAGGAAATACATGCTCATGTCCAAAATTAAGACAGGCAAGGAAGCATTTTGCGCAAAAATACAGTGCAAATGCTGGCTTTGCATTGTGTGCAATTTTTCTAACATTTCATGTATTTATGCAGAGATAAATACGTGAATTTCGCAGCCCTCTAGTTACAAAGACCTTGATGGAACAGTGTTGAAGCTTTGATAGGACCCCCAGCCCTCTTGTTACTCCACTTGCACAGCCAGTTGGTGGTCCTACGCCAAAAAAGTCACAGTTCGGAGAAACATGAATACATATGTGCTCCATCTCAGGAATATGGTTTACTTCAGTCCCTCTATGCATGGAAGAGGCTCATTACAAGTGCTCTGGACACACCCCCGGTAATCCCCTCAGCCCAGAAGTAACTTTACCTGGGGGGTGAACTTTCTGGTTATTCAGCGTCTTACCCTGAGGTTTCCCTTGGAAATGGGGAATTACTGAATGCTATCCACATTCACCTGGTAATTCCCCATTACTTCTTTGTAATTTTTAAGAGTCGATAGCGCCAGGGGAAACAAGGCAGCTCAGGCTGTTTTCGCAGACCTCATCATTTCAATGGGCCTTTTAACTGCAGTTACCCAGCCCACTAGAATTAAGGGGCACTTAATGAAATCCTAAGAGAAAGACTAAGGCTACTGTATTTAGTAATAGAAAGCTTATATTTAGGCAGATCCGGAAAGGTGGGTTAAGGAGTTGGGTCTTGAGGGGAAAGTGCTGGGGGGGGGGTCAGCAGAAAGAAGCTGACCAAGGAGTCATAGGAGGAACTCCTCCTTATTGAACTATGTGCAGGATTTTGGATCATCATCACCAATGTTTGGTGTCCAATCGATATTAGATCGTGTGGGTAGGAGAGAAACAGCCCCAGTACACATCCCCAACAGGGATATAAAAAAAATAAGGTATAATTCTGCAAATTGGCGTACAAATTCATAAATTAATGGTCTTAAAGTCTACAGACCCATATTGAAATATGCTTCTAGATTTTATTTAGGATGAACACGCATCCGATTCGTGGACTTTCTGCAAAACTGCAAATATTGAAGCACTTCTGACAGTAGCCCGAAATGCACTTTAGACTATGCACTTCCCTGGAATGGATTCTACAGAAAATAGATCTTATGATTACTTCAGCATTTTTAAATTTGTGAATGAATTAGACTTAGAATATTTTTTTTATTCTATTTAGAATGAATTTCTTTGCAATGAGTCAGGCATAGCTTATGGTGGTCCTTCCTGTGAGAATGCAGGTTTCAAAATCATGATTTAGTGTCCGGCTCAGGGCCACAAAAGAAAACTACTTACAGCGTCTTTCAAAGGAAACCAATGACACAATCAGTGGTTATTCTAAGAATCTAATGTCGAACAGGTCCTCCTACACACACACTGAGCGCCCCAAGAATGCATCTTTTGCCCTTACATTTCACCAATGACACCTCAGGAAACTGCACTGGCTCCCAATATACAAATGCGCTCTATTGAAAGTCCTCATACACATATTGAAGGGACTACACAACTCAGGCCCCACCTACCTGAATAGTCGCATCTCCTTCCACCAACCACCCAGACACCTCCACTCCGCAGGACTGACTCCTACTCGCACACATCCCACGCATACAGAGAATCAGATCAGGAGGACGGGCGTTCTCTTACAACATTCCTGAAGCATGGAACGAGCTCCTACTCCACATCAGCAGTGGCGGCCACCACCTATTTTGAGTGGCAGGGCGGCCACAGGAGGAGGACATGGGTGGGGTGGGGGGGGAAGTTTAAATAATAAAAAAATAAAAGACTTACCTGTTGCTCCGCTGAGGGCCGCCTCACTACTCCTCTCATCTCCGTCGGGCCGGAAGGGGATGAGCCCTCAGGGCACAGGCTTCACACCCAATCCAGACACTGCTCTCACATGAGAGCAGTGTCAGGATTGATCTGAGCGGACTTGTTTGCCGCTCAGACAGTGCATTGGAGACTGTGCCTTTTCTCCAACCTGGCTGTGTAACACAGCCGGGTTGGAGAAATATAAGTGAGCATGTGTGCCTGGCCAGCCTAGGACAGCCGGCCAGGCACACATGCTCACTTATGAGCACTCTATTCCTCCCAGACATGCCCAGCCCTATAGTCAATGTGGAGCTCGGCCAGACAGCATTAATAAAATGACAATAACGGTGTTATTGTCCTTATAGTTACCGTCTGCTGGCAAGGGCGGTGGGGCGATGCTCCTCCGCCATTACGGAGGAGCCGCGCCTGCACATCAGAGCTTCCTCCTCTCTTCTTAAATTCTACAAGAAGCTGAATACCTGGCTTTTCAATTAATCAACCTACCAAAGGGTGGGCTAGACACACACCTGCTCAGCATCAGGATACCCTCGCGGGTGATAGTGCACTCCACAAATACACATAACTTAACATTCTCTTTTATAAATGAACATGTTTGTGGCAAATGTGATCTAGAAAATAGTAGACATTTTAGATCAAGAACAAGGAAAATTGCATTACTGTTCTGTCTGGCCCATTGGAAAGCCGCTGTCCTGGCCATTACTGGGACTACAGTTCACATAACATGATTTGCATCATCTACATTTCAGACTATTGGGCTCACTGCAAGGACTGCGCCAGACAAATTGCCTTGCCTTTGAAATTACTGCATTTGAACAAAACTTGAGTTCTAAACACCATAAATTGACACAATTTACCAATGATTGAGTCCCAAAAGTTCTTTTTGCCTACAATGGAACTGGGCAACAAGCGCCTGCTTCAGTGGTCATGAACAATTTCACATTAAAATTTAAATGCCTAATTTTTGTACTGTGATAGCAATATTCTGCCTTGAGGCGTGCAAAAGTAGAATGGGCATGTTCACAATAGGTGTGATGGGCACGCTAGAATGGGCATGATCACAATAGGAGAGATGGGGAAGAAAGAATGCGTATGTTGACAATAGGTGTGACTGACATGTTAGAATGGGCATGCTCACAATTGGTGTAATGCGCACTTTAGAATGGGCATGTTAACAATAGGTGTGACATGTTACATCGGACATGTTCACAATAGGTGAGGCAGGCATGTTACAATGGGCGTGTTCACAATAGGTGTAATAGACACGTTCACAATAGGTGTTATGTACATGTTAGAAGTGGCATGTTCACAAAATGTGGGATGGGCATGTTAGAATGGGCATATTCGCAATGAGTGTGATGGATACGTTAGAATGGGCATGTTCACAATAAATGTGATGGATACGTTAGAATGGAGATGCTCACAATAGGTGTGATGGATACGTTAGAATGGGCACGTTCACAATAGGTGTGATGGATACGTTAGAATGGGCATGTTCACAATAGGTGTGATGGATGCTCACAATAGGTGTGATGGATACATCAGAACGGAGATGCTCACAATAGGTGTGATGGATACGTTAGAATGGGAACGTTCACAATAGGTGTGATGGATACGTTAGAATGGGGATGCTCACAATAGGTGTGATGGATACGTTAGAATGGGGATGCTCACAATAGGTGTGATGGATACCTTGGAATGGGGATGCTCACAATAGGTGCAATGGATACGTTAGAATGGGGATGCTCATAATAGGTGTGATGGATACGTTAGAATGGGGATGCTCATAATAGGTGTGATGGATACGTTAGAATGGGGATGCTCATAATAGCTGTGATGGATACGTTAGAATGGGGATGCTCATAATAGGTGTGATGGATACCTTGGAATGGGGATGCTCACAATAGGTGCAATGGATACGTTAGAATGGGGATGCTCATAATAGGTGTGATGGATACGTTAGAATGGGGATGCTCATAATAGGTGTGATGGATACGTTAGAATGGGGATGCTCATAATAGCTGTGATGGATACCTTGGAATGGGGATGCTCACAATAGGTGTGATGGATACGTTAGAATGGGGATGCTCACAATAGGTGCAATGGATACGTTAGAATGGGGATGCTCATAATAGGTGTGATGGATACGTTAGAATGGGGATGCTCACAATAGGTGTGATGGATACGTTAGAATGGGGATGCTCACAATAGGTGTGATGGATACGTTAGAATGGGAACGTTCACAATAGGTGTGATGGATACGTTACATTGGGCACGTACACAATAGGTGTGATGGATACGTTAGAATGGGGATGCTCACAATAGGTGTGATGGATACGTTAGAATGTGGATGCTCATAATAGCTGTGATGGATACCTTGGAATGGGGATGCTCACAATAGGTGCAATGGATACGTTAGAATGGGGATGCTCATAATAGGTGTGATGGATACGTTAGAATGGGGATGCTCATAATAGCTGTGATGGATACCTTGGAATGGGGATGCTCACAATAGGTGCAATGGATACGTTAGAATGGGAATGCTCATAATAGGTGTGATGGATACGTTAGAATGGGGATGCTCATAATAGGTGTGATGGATGCCGTGGAATGGGGATGCTCACAATAGGTGTGAGGGGCATGTCACAATGGGCTTGTTCACGGTAGGTGTGATGTTCGTCTCTGGGAGAACTTAGAGATGAAAGTTATTGGGAAGACCTCAGCCACAGGCCGGATACCTTGATCTTCTCATTCAGCTACTTCACTTCTTTCTCCACCAAGGAGTTGCGTGAACTCGAGATCAGGTTGTAATATGGTTATAATATGGGGAAGGAAGGAGAGGTTTGAAGACTAGGTCATGCCCCTTTGCATTCATGCCCTCAAAAAATAAACGTCGGGTCTTCACGAGGAAGCGAGTCACATACAAGAAGTTTTTTAGCACCCCTTGATTAGTGATTTTGCAAAAAACTGTTGTAGATTTCTTTTTAGTGGAGTTTTTTGCGTTTCAACAGCGCGTGCTTTTTTAGCATCTTTAAATCTATGTATTTTTAGCAAGCCGCCTGACATGCGGTTGAAATGGCATCACTGCCATTACCTTTACTCCGGAAATACTTGCTTATTACAAGCGTGCTCCCTAAATCTCCCGCCAGGCAGAATTTAGAAGCGAACCCAAGCAACCGCTCTTCCAGACGCTTCTAAAAACTCGTATCTTTCTTATTAACCCGAGCGACAAAGTCTGAATTTACCCGAAAAACCAAGCCGCTCTCCCCCTTTAAAACACAGTTTCAGTCCTCTGCTTCCTGTTACAGTTACATGCGTGTTACTGTTCTTTGTATCAGAATTATACATTCCACAGTTCCACATATTAAATGTTCGTTATAGGTTCTACTTCCTACTCACTTTTCTATAAAGCCCCTAAAAGCCTTCTGGTGCTATATACATCATCACATAAATATATATATATATATATATATTTTTAACTCCCTACTGTAATGCGAGATCACCAGGGATTCGTAACAGGATCTCATATATTTGGTAGGAGTGTATCAGAGCTTACCAGGATGATGAGTACTGTACAAATACAAATGTACCCACACTGACGCCCTCTTCCTCGCTGGCAGCCATTGGGTGTGTTTTATCACAGTCATTGGGTTTTGTGTTTGGACAATGATGCAAGATCACTTGGACCTGGTCCAAACCAAAGGAGGAGCTGCCCTCGCAGCTACAGCACAAAAGATGACTGACTCACTCGAACTAGCGATTAGCCACAGCATTCGAGTCAAATAAGAAAAGGAAATACAGAATCTTGTGTAATGGTGATTTTCGAAGGGTCTAATGGGGTACATCCAGTCCCATCTTTAGAAGACTGCAGCGAAACAGAACAGAAACCTCTTTCAACTCTTCAGAGCAGTGGCGAGCATGTTTGACAAGAGTATGGCTGCTCCTTTTCCAGCAATCGAGAGATATACACAACCATTTCTGAACAATCATTGTCCTACAGACTGACATCATCATTTCTGGGCATGTTCGATGTGCCATGTGTGCAGATCGGAGCCACTTTCAGGGATTGAGAGAATTGCTCCTACGCCAACTGGAGGTGAATTCTATATATCCTCGTGGGTTCTTCGTTAACAACACAGAATGATAATGTTCCTCATCCCCTGGCCAGCCGAAACCTCATATTTGGCATTATGCCGAGTAGGAACAGTGTCTGACTAGGAGATTGTAGAAGAACCAAAAATCTTTTACTGGATGAACTGTGTGTAAGTGATATATTTATTCAGGAACTCAGAGACATTCAGCCATTGATGAGTATTGAAGATGATGCTAACGTGGACATGGAGGACTGGGCCTCAACGTTTAACCAGCAGCAGCCCGTCCTCAAGGGCGGAGGGGCCCACCACCTTTTGGCAGCCATGAACAGTGTCTGCCAGGCTGAGCAAAGGTCAGCCTGACAGTATTGATGTTCAGGTCAGGCAACCAGGCCCTTTACATGCACTAAATGCCCATACGCATGGCTGCCTGAGCTGAACTTTGCCACGGTGAAGAAGTCACAGTCCTGAAAGCGTGACCTCCTCAGTCCAGCAAAGCGCTTGGAGGACCTCCCTCACAAGACTAGGGGAAGTGTCACTGATTGTCTCAGACCTGGGCACTTCAGTTTTAAGACCTGGAGTTCCCATGGCCAAGTGGCAATCAGTGACATCACAGAGGGAGGTGGGGTCAGCAACTCTCACTGACCCCATCCTACTCTATGACAAGTGAGGGACAGCCACCTCCTCTCTTTGGCTGACCAGGAGGGGCAGTCCCGATCTTCCCGGAACCTCGGAACTTGAGATCACTGCTGAAGCTGAAGTAAATTTAGGAAACTACTCCAAGCCTACTTATTCTGAAACATCTGGTACGTGTTTCCTGTTAGGATCCGCAGCAGCGCCGAGATGCCCCCGGGTGAGTCGCGCGCTATAGCAAATAACGTTAGCATAACATTAACAAGCTCGTAAATTTTTATTTTTAGGTTTGGTGTGTGTGTATGCATGAATGTATGTGTATTTGTGAGTGTGTGCTGTGAATAGATGCATGTGTGCTTGTGAATGGTTGGTGTATGTGTGCACACTTGTGAATGAATGGGGGTGTGAGTGAGTGAGTTGATGGATAGGGGAGTGTTGTGTATGTGGGTTTGTGTGTGTAAGTGTGTGTGTGTGTGTATGGGGCCCACCCACTTTCCAGGGCTCGAGTTACTGGTCACTGCATTTAACATAACCTTAGGTGAGCACTGTATAGTGGCCTTAGTTAAAATCAAATTCTGTTCCAGTCTTGCCTACTTCTGCCACAGATACGTTCTATGAACAAGTTATACACGATATAGCTGTAGATGTATGTCTTTTGCATAAAATAAAGAAACAATATTTATATGAGGTGCTTCCAAGCGATTTTTGGTTTTAAATAAACATATAAATAGCGGTGTGAGTAAATTGCATAATAATTTTTTTCATATAATTACGCAAAAATTCAGCAAAATTACAAGTAATTACGCAAAATGCAAATCTTTCATTTTGCGCTATATTTTAGTGCACAATGCATCCCGGCATCAGTTTTTTGGCAAAATCATCGCAAACAACAGCTGCTTTTGTTCTCATTTACACCACAAATAGCACCATTTACAGAAATTTTTCATCACAAATGGCTCGAAATTATGCAAAATGGAATAATGGCATAATTTCAGGAATTTTACATAACAAGCGCAACACGAAATCCCCAAAATTATGTGAATTACGATGGCATAATTTAAATTTTACCCAGGTCTGCTTATAAACAATACTTCAAGCAGCATTAAAAATACAAGCGGATCTTTATTGCACACCAATCTAATTCAAAGAAAAATAATGAATTGAGCCCCACAGTAGTCTAAACGATCGGATTACCTTAGGACCTTTTGAATGTATTCATTCTTTATGTATGAGGCACATCCATATATTCTAATTGCTGAAAACCCTTTATTAAGATGACACACAAGATTCAACTTATCATAACATGAATTTGAGTTTCAATGGCACCGAGTCACAGAATTGCCACACTTTTTTGCACTGGAGGATCCATATAGTTATGTCTTTTTCGTGACCAAGCCTAATCAATAAATATTTATTAATAATTGTAGGGGTTTTAGTAATTCCAATAAATGCTGTTAGTTGATAACTAACTAGTTGTCAGATTGGTATACAAATCACAAAATGGTTTTGTCCCCATCGCTCTACATTATGCATCTTTTGCAAACTCCATTAAGTTATATAAATTAGTTGTAATCACATTTTTAAAGTTATGGTTTGTAGTTGCTACATCAACAAATATTTCAGCACAACTTTAACTGACAACCAATCACGGCAAAAAGTTACACAGCACTCACTTTGTAGCCTATGCTGCTTATTAATTTCTTCAAAAAACAAATCTAAAAAACATAATTCATTTGGCCAAAACATTATAAATAACCAATTCTTTACCACTGATATTACTCACCACTGTTTAGAACCCAGTGGCCTAAAAACTATAAAACAAGCACAGGCCAAGTCAATAGCACTCAGCTTTAAAAGGCAGAGGGACTGGCTTTGCCGCTGCTTCGTGGCATCGCCATGCGAACGCAAGTGCCAAAACTCACACGCCTGTGATGCACACACACACACACACACGTCTGGCAATATTGCAATGCATTTTCTATTAATGGAAGAAATGAAAAAGAGAAAAGAAACAGAGGCACTCCCAGAGAAACTGAACAAAAGAGTCCATTAGGGTATACAGTGGAAGGATAGAACTCATCCAATCAGAACAATGCGAGGCTGAAATGCTCCTAGATAGAACAAACACAAGAACAGAGAGGAAAGGCTTCAAACCAGGAGCAGTGATGCGAGCTAGACAACAAAGCCATCTAAATGTGAGCAAGAGGCTGATCCAAAGCTTCAATCTATGTCTATATAATTCATTGCAAACAATAGGTCTTCCCTACAGAGAGCCAAGGCAGTCAGTAGCTAAGACCTAATCTGAATTTGGGATTTATTTAGGTTGAGTCTCAACTACATAGATTAAAAGAAAACTATTTGCCAAAACTGTATGATCTTAGCAACCTTTCCAGAGAGAGAGAAAACTCAGCTTTATGTCCAGGGGTCTCATCATGATCAACATCTGAGCGTTCATCATACGATGGCTGAATTAAGCCATCCTCGGTCAGCCGATGTTGAATACGAATTAGTGGTGGATCAGTGGGAGTTGGCTCACATGAATGTATGCAGGAAGTGGGTGGAGGTGTTTCTGATGTCTTTAATATGCCCACAAAATGGCTGCTAATGGAGATGACCTTTTTCAAAGACTCTCCTTGCGATGATCATATTTAATTTCACTTTGAAATGCAATTCAAATATAGGTCACTCTGTACAAAAAAAATTGATCTGAAACACCTAACCCCAATTGAGCTCTGATATCAACCAAATGAGCATACAGTGAGTCAAAGACGAATTTGTTAGTGAAACAATGCTGTCAGTTTCCAGACTGTATTGTCCCTATGAGGTGGCACAGTAAGAGAAACTGAAACCATGATACACCCCTCCCATCAATAAAGGGGCCATCCAGTAAGCTCAAGCAGATGTCATCAAACAAAGCAACATTCTAGAATGCCAAATGTTGTTGATTGTTAGTGATGAAGGACTGGTTGAAGAATGACTTTCTTTTTTACCTCCATACTGGGTGGGCCCTATAAGAAGGTCAGACGAGGGATACCGGGCTCAAAATAAGAGACCCCGGTCAAATACACATGGCTGCACCCTGATGGTCGATGGCTGACTATGCATTTCCCATTGATATCCACAGCTTGTCAGTGAGCAAAAAAGAAAACTCCCCATACATGGCTGCTGTACATGATGGATTTTGAAGAAAGACAAAAAATAAATGCACCAAGAGCAATATTTGGGTACCCAAATGAGGGACCACACCTTCAAAAGAGGAAGATCTGTAAAGTTTGATTTGTTGAAGTGCAGGGTTTAAAATGGAAGGATCTGATAATTGGCAGGTACTGTCGTGCATCCTTTTATAGGGGGTAAAAATCCAGGATAGTGCAAAGATTTATTGGACGTTTGCTGAAATTGCATTTTGCTGTACTTTCTCTCTTAGCAAAGATGCTTTATTTCATACTTAAGGGGCAATCTGGCAGCCCTTTTGTGGTGGTGTACTGGGGACTGCCCTGTAATGCATTAAAGTGACACCAGTCCTGCTCAATGCAATCCTATATGAAGCCCAAAGAAATGAGCACTGGGTATCTTGTGAAACAATCATTGGCAGAACCCATAGCCCTAGTCTTCATAATGCAAGCGCCAAGCTGTTGGATTTACCAATGTTTGTCTGTAAAAAATGGTTTAAAAAAAGTTTTAAAAAATTGAAAATAAAAAGGAAACATTTTTGGTATTTTGTGCATTGAATGTATTGTCTTCAACCTTTATAAATGGCATGGTTTATTTTCCAAATACATTTCACTTAGGAACCTCTAAACAAAAACAAAATTTTAAAAGAATTAGTAAGTGTCAGAATGTAAAGGGAAATGCTTGAAAGCCCTATACTTTCCACAGAGTTCAGCCATTTGGTCCTCTTTAATAGCCCAGGAAGCAAGTTTATTGGCCTCCACGAAAAGTGCCATGCTAATTATAACGCCTGCCTCAACGCCAGCTGAGTGAGTGGAGCAGATGGCCCCCAATGCCATAAAAACCTTTGTGTGCCAGAGCATGTGCTTTCATGCCTTATCTGGGAGGTAGGATATAAAACAAAAAACAAACCTTAAATTCTGCTCTTCAGTCAGACCCCGGAAAAATATTGCTTTTACTGTGACTTTACAGGAAAGATGGGAGGGGTGAGGGGAAACAGCGTGGGTATTGAGAGGGGAAAGAACCACACAAGGGAGAGAGAGCTAGAAAACACATGCATTCTCATGAGTGCCGAAAAAAATAAAAAAAGTAGTTCCCTAAAAGTGAGCAGTGGTAGGATATAAGTCAGCCGATCAAAAGGACTGCAGTGAGGTGGTCTGCAAGGCAGAGATACAGGCAAGAAGAGAAATGCAAGTGTTTGAATAAGAAGCAAGCAAATGAGAGTGACAATAAAGCCAACCAATGGTTAGCAATGGGCGGGCTATAAGCCACTGTAAGTTCACAAAAGGTCTTTCACAACCAGACCACTTGTGCAGCTGGTAGGCTTGACCAAAAAAAAAAATCACAGCTTAGACGGCTCTAATAATGAAGCAAAGGGCTTCTGGGAGAGCAGTTTAAAACGGAAAACAAATATAGGCAAAAAGGTGAAAAGTGCGTTGTTTGGTACAGGCGAATCTATGGTATTATTTAAGTCCACTATCTAGATTGATGGAGGTAAGCAGACAGTGTTCTTCAAAATTAGAACTCAAAAGGGTGCACATATGGGGGGAGGAAGGGAGAGGTAGTTGTGTGTGTGCACTTATGGGTGAGATATGTATTTTTGTGTGGCTGTGCGTGCCTGGCTTTGTGTCTATTTGTGTGCTTGTGTCATTCTGTGTATGTGGCTGTGTGTGTATATGTGTGCGTGTGTATGTATGTGTGTGTGTGTGTATGTATGTATGTATGTGTGTGTATATATCTGTGTGTGTATTTGTGTGTGTGTATATCTCAGTGTGCATATGTTCCTGGGTGTGTCTGTGTGCGTCTCTCTGTCGGTGTATATGTTTATGTGTGTGCGCGAGTCAGTGCTTGTCAGACAGTAGCATTGAAACAAGAAGGGGACCCGCTATAGAACAAGGAATAGAAGGAGAACCTAGCTCTCCATGTCAGGGTCAGGAAGTGCAGAAACTGGAGACCCAGTGGGGTCCATGGAAGGTATGGCGTGACTTGGAAAATGTGCTTATTCAAGAAGTTATAGTGTAAGCAGGAGCTCGCGAGAAACCAGTGACGGTAATCAAAGTAAGAGACATGTTAAGGATATTGAATCTTTTCCAAAACATTATTCTCACCCAATTCATTGGATGTTTTTCGAAATAAAAAGAAAACAAACAACCATGTGTTGCGTCACAGAAATTTGGCACCAGCACAAAAAACAAGCATTGGCAAAGCCACTAGGTCTCGCCTTTGGTTTTTAGCCAATGGTTTAAAGCCACGCTGCACAGCATTCCAATTACTGTGCAGTGTAACTAAAGGTTGATGCCACCACCCGCATCTTTTTGTAGAAGCATGCATCACACATACGTGCACCTACAAAACAATGTGGGCAATATTTTGTCCTTTTTGGTTCCCAATCTGAGTTGGATCGGTAAATAAAAAGAAAATAAATTATGTAAAAGCTTGTTTTTAAGCGAGTCAGGGTGGGGAAGCAACATGGGGACAACAGGGGAACGCAGAAGCAACAGAGGGAGGGTGGAGGGAGATGGAAGCAACAATGGGGAGGCTAGGAGGAGGTAAAAGGACCACAGGAGAGGACAGGAGGGACGGGTATGCAACACAGGGATTAGGGGAAAGCAATACAGAGGGTGAGGGGTAGGAACAACAGGGAGAGAGAAGGATGGCATGGATTGTGGAGGCAGAGGGCACAGGGAGGCAGTGGGAAGAAGGACATGGGTGAGCACAACAGGGAAGGGGGCTGGGACAAGCACCCCGGTGACAGAGCAACACAAGTGCAAGGGGAGAGAAGTACACCAGGGAGACAGCCTGAAAAAACATGCATTCTCATGGAGTGCTTAACGCAAAAGAATAAAACGTAGTGCTTGAAAAGCAAGCAGTGGAATCAGAGATATCAGCCAGTGAAAGAGATGGTAAAGATGCAATGCTCCATGGCAGGAACACACACAAGATTGACAAGCTGGGACATGAATAAGAAGCAGGCAAATGAGTGTTGGGAAAGCTAACCAATAGTAAGCAATAGGCAACTCAAACTCCGCTATGTTCTTGGTTAACCACACTCGCAACAAACAGTGCAAGCACTGTGTAGTAGGCTGGACCTAAAAAGGGCACACCTTATTGCATAATTTTACTGATTGTGTAATATGGAATGGAGCTAACGGTATTTGCTCTGAGCGAAAGTTTTGCACTGGGGCAAAACATATAACAAAGAAATTCACAATACTTTTCTGTGAACTTAACAAATTTAGAAAATAAAAGTCCACTACTTTTCAAATGCAAAAGATTGGACTAGGTATGAAAACGCCAAATCAGTTTGCCCCACATTGTATTACATAGGTAGCACAAATTGTGCAAAATCAGTTTGCTTTTTGCATTTTTAAGATGGTCATTCAAGATCTGGGAATATTTACTGAAAAATTCCGCATACACTTATAGTGGTTAATAAACAAATTTTTGCCAACCAGAAGAAATGGGATAGAGATAGAATTTTGCCTCCTGGAGCAATTTATTTGCAGGAAAAGTCTCATGCAAAAAGTCAATGTAACAGTATTATTTTCAGTAAGGTACTTTAATCCCCTCTTCATTGGTGTTCCAGTTATTTTGAAAGATAAGTCAGCAGCAAAATTGTCATTTGCTAGGTTTTTCTCACCATAAAAAACATCTGTAATTTTTATCCCTGCATTTAAAAACCAGCATTGGCAAAGCTATTATATCTTTGCCTTCATAGGAGCACACACCACACACATGCATGTGCCAACAAAATTACACACCTGCTTTTTTTTTTTTCTTTTTAGTTACCGATTTGAGTCGTACCAGTAACTAAAATGATTTTTATAAAATTTGTGAACGTGCTTCTTTTTTTTTTAAGTGGGTGGAGGAAGTAACATGGAAGGAAGCAACAAGTGTGGAAGTAATATGGGGGGTAGGTACCTGGGGGGGGCTACATGGGGTGGTGGGGCAGAAGCAACACTGGACGCAGTTGGGAAACAAAAGGGTGAAAGAAAGCAACATGGAGTTAGCAGGAAGAAAGCACACTGACGGGAAGGCAATGTGGGGGAGTAGGGAAGAAGTACACGGACAAGAGAGGAAAACGGAGCGAAGCGGGGGAGAGAGCTGCAAAACACATGCACTCTCATAGAGTGCTTAAGGAAAAAGAAAACAGCAGCGCCTGAAAAAGTGAGAAGTGTACGGATACAGTAATGCATCTGTGCTCCAGGGGAGGGACAAACAGAAGAAGAGGAAGGGAAGTCCTCAGAAGTGACAAATAAGAAGCAAGCAAATGAGACTGACAAAGAAGCCAACCAATGTTAAGCAATGGGGGACGCCTGCTCTAAGCCCTCTGAAAGTGAACAATGTGCCTCGCAACAGACAGTACAGGCACGGTCTTAGGCGAGACCCAAAAAAAAACACACTTTTCATGAAGTTTGCAAAGCTCCAGCCTATCAGCAGTAGGTTTCAATAATTGCAATGCGGAGAAGTCCAAGGGCTTCTAAACGTGTCCTGTGATATTCCTGAGTCTGCTGGGAGCTAGTGTTAGAAGAATGTATGCAGCTCTGCCACTTAGGAGTATTTCGTGTGGAGTCTTCAGCTGCTGAAAGATACCAAAAATCTCATGGAGCAATACTAAGCCAAAACATGTGGAAATCAGTGCGAAAACACCGATTTTCACTTCTTTTCCCCCCAAATCCCAGGAGTATTTTGCCTGCCCCCCCCCCCCCTCTCCTGGATATATTGCTGCCTGCGGTATTGCTGAGGGGAGTAAGTGCGGGCAGAGAACATCCCGCCTTGTTATGGGTCCTAAGCAGGGTTGGATTGGGATTAAAAATCGGCCCGGGCAGGCTAAAAAAAAGAGGCCCACATTTGCATATTGCCTTTCCGCAAAACACTGCTTCGGTGAACTTTTATTAAAAAAAGAGGGGGGGGGGGTTTAAAAAAAAATGCACGGATTAATTTACACTGGTGAAACACCTGAAAACAAGTGAGGCCACTTTTGCTCAGGCCCCCTACCCCCGCTCAATATGCATATATTAATGGGCCGGCCCAGCGAGAGAAAGGGAGTGATACCTCTGCTGTTGATAAGAGGGAGGTAATGGACGTCCATCTGCCTCCAGAAAGGCCACTCAGGCACCCACTGGGCCGCTGGCGGCATCGAACAACGCAGGAAACTGCCCAAATCGGGCCCCCAGACTGCTCAGAAAAGCAGCCCACAGCTGTAACTGGACACCAGCCCCTCGGGCATTGCCCGAGTGCCCGCGTTACCAATCCGACGCTGGTCCTAAGTGGAGGAAACATATCGGCTCTCGAGTTTAGCTGCATTTCTGAGGCGTGGCCTGGGGTTTCCCTTTCAAGATGACGGGATCTCCCCGTGCAAACAAGCGTCCAAACCAGCCAGGGCTGCCCAGGCACATTCTTGGAGCCAGAGCACAGTAGCCTGCAACAAAGCGCACACACACACACCACCCCTGGCACACACCCAGATCTAAAAGCACACACACAGGCTTACAAAGCTGTCTGCCACTGCTGGCCCCCGGCCACCGAAGGAAACACTCGTGTCCAGGCTCCGGTTACTTTTTTTACTCTTTCCTTTGGAAAAACATAGCTCCGACAGTACGATTGTTTGGCCCCGCTTTTCAACAATCGTTTTGGCTCAGGTCAGTGGAAAAAAGAAAAGAAAAAAATATACTTTCAGTGTTCGCTGCAGCTCTCAAGACATGTCGGCCACTGAGAAAATAACACAGGGGGGCTTTGTTCTGCTAGAAGGGTCGCTATGGAAAAAGGCTTCCCCCAGGTGCCCTGGGTGAGCAGCTAAAATGAGGAACAGCGCTGCTGTTGGAAAGTTAAACCCATGAGATTGGAAAAATAACACTTGGGCTGCTCTTGCTGGACTGTGCGGTTTATATAAATAAATGAAGAGTGTGGTGAGACGCCTCTGCAGGTGTAACAGGCGGCCAGAGGCCTCAAGCCTTGTAGGGCGCACGTCTTTAGAGCTACTCGGGGCCTGGAGTTCGAAGGCTCATACTGGGCTCCAATCCAAAATCTTTTCCTTAGACAGTATTAACGTCTGACAAAATAATAATGCTTGGAATTATGCTAAATTGCACCACATAATTTGCTACATAATTTATTCAACATTGCCACATAATTTGATTTGCTTTTCATGCCACACAATTCCAGTATATCGCTGGGGGAAGCAAAGTCAGCGGACTGTATGTGTAAGGGCAGACTGCCTGAGTAACGCAGATTCGATAAAAGAGTGCCTGGGACCATTCTGAGGCCTATTTTGAAGAAATCTACATCTGTGGTGTCTGCTTAAACAGGACTGGTGAGTTATACCATCGGCCATTTCTGAGTCGCAGCCCGGACCAGCATGTAGAAAATGTCCCCTTCCACGGACTCGCCTGAGAGATGCAGAGTGTGGGGCTGCTGTGCCCCAGTACTCGTTAGTGCCTGGAGCTACATGAAAACCTTTAGTAGATGAACCAAACCGAGAGCGCGGAAGGCTGGCTGGAGTAGAGAACCGAGGCGAGGGAGGAAGCGAGGCCTGAGGCTGGACAGGCAGCTGGGGTTGTGGTACTAGTTTTAGGGATCGGTGACGGCCGCCCTGATCTTACGGTTTGTGTAATGAATGTAGCAATAAATGTCCCCTCTTTTCACAAACTTCTGTCGTCATCATCAACAGCTTTATTGGGTTTTTACAAAAAAAAAACATAAAAGTCACAAATAAACAAAAATACCATCAAGTGCTTCACAAAAACAAAACAAGCATTCTCATAGCCAATAGGTCTCGCCTTTGGGACCTTATAAGTGTTTAGCCAGAGATATTGACTTTGCCTATGTCTTTAAGCTGTGCTGTACAGAAGTCTGCAGCATGCAGAAAAGTTATAATAAAGTGTCAGAAGCATTTTTGTTAACTTATATATTGACAAGAACACACTGACATAGCCAGTACCTTCAATGCACCAACCATTCCAACAAAAAGAGTTGTATTTGACAATGCATTGGGCGTGACTCAAGTATACTAACCACATGTAGAATCAAATGCTGTTCCACCAGAGCTCACTGGGCGATCCTACCCAGCAGCCAGCACTGACACCACTTGCAGGTGGATCTGAGAGTGGGCGATGCCACCCCACTCCTCCATGCTCACAGGGCCCCTCTCCATCACTATGCAGCCATCCTCCTCGGTCAAGACCAGGTCTCAACTGTTGCCAAAGTCCTGTTGCAAGTCAACGTAGGGTCTTTGAACAACGTGTCACCAAAAAGTTGTAGTTGACGGGCAGTGCACTTCAAACGCAAGTCTGGAGTCATGCTAGGCTCTTAGGTCACAGTGATAGCCCAACAGGTCCTGTGAAGGCTGCATTCTCCCTCTAACTTGAATCCACTTCCAGGCATCATCCAGCACACAAATGCCATGATTCATTAGGTTCTCACAGCCTCCACACTAAACATTCTACAACTTGCCCATGTTGCATCAGATACACCACGTCACTATACACAGATTATCACCAGTGACCAATGCAACAACGCTCACTATTATAACCAATTTGGAGGAGAACTATCGAACAAGTGTGATGGCGTTAATGAAATAACAGACTAACAACTAAAACAGAGTTTGCCTAAAAATGCTTCAAACCCTGGTCAGTTGGAGTAAGCTCTATACAAATACAATAGTTGAACTGTGCCAACTCCTTCTGTGTGCATTCCGAGCGCAGGATTGGCCGCAGCCACAACATAGATCGGTAATGATGTAACTAACTACTGCTCCTCTTACCCTTTAAGATAACGGTCTCGGTTCCTACCCACACGTGGTTCCATCGCGCCGGGTCCGTCATCCTATTCCACTCACGGTACAACTAGAGTCAGGTCAGAAACGCTTCAGGGTTGCGTACGTCATTTCCGCCACGGGGTTAGGCTTCGTAGAATGCATGTGCAGCTGCTCTCGTACTACGTACTATCTGTCAATTCAAACGCATGTGCAGCTGTTCTCGTATTACATACTATCTGTGAACTCAAGGTAACTCAAAGTAAAATTGCTTGCGAAAATGGACTGCTTCAGGGGGCGGGTCTTTTGGAGGCGGGTGTGAGGTAGAGGCGGAGTTACGAGAGCAGCAGCTGCACGGCTTGCGCAACTCAGCCCCAGCCAGGCGGAGATGGTAAACTGTCTGTGTGTGGAGCCTGCCTCGGAGCATTGAGATCGGGTTGGTGGGCACGAGTATGTGCGGAATAGCGTTACAAGCTTGCCTTGCGCCGTGGCCGCTAAAGGCAGGGGTGTTTAAAGTACCCTACCGCGGTCTGTGTGACCCAGATAATATCACTAAAGTTCTGGCTTGTACTATATGTCCAAATGATTGCTAGCAGGTGCGTATCTTTAAGGGGAAAAGGTCACCGTGTGCGTG
This sequence comes from Calotriton arnoldi, assembly GCA_963921515.1. Lineage (NCBI taxonomy): Eukaryota > Metazoa > Chordata > Amphibia > Caudata > Salamandridae > Calotriton > Calotriton arnoldi. The sequence goes on from CAWUFW010001977.1 coordinate 550,465, forward strand.
TTAGCCCGAGATTACAAGTCCATGGGCTGCTGATCACTGAAAATGCCCAAAATGCTCGCTCAAAAAATACAATCTATGTGTTCTTTAGCGTAAAAACTACATCAAGATTTCCCCGAAAGTAACTTTTGTGTCCAGAAGAGGTTACTGACTTTCCACTGTCGCCTAGAAAGACAAGCGCGTGTCAGCTGCTGGGAATGCGGAGAACGGGAGGGGGGTACTCACGTAGAAGTTGGAGGATACAGGTGGCACGTATAAGAGACAAGCAGAGAAAAGCAGAGTTAACAAAGGGAAAAAAAAGCCAGGGCCAGCGCGACCGCCATCTGTTTCCAATTAACACAACCGCGAGACGCGGGCGCGATATTTGGAAACAGATGGCCCTGATGCTCGCTCTCGCAAGCCGTAGGCGGATACAAAGGTGGGGCATGCACCCGCCTTTGCCCAATTGCGTGCTGTCTTTTTTAGAAAGACGCACGCAAAGGCCAATAGCGTGTGAGCAAAAAAAAAAAAACACACGCACAAGTGTGTGGAAAGCCCTGAGTGATTCCAAGAGGTCGTTTTCTTAGAGCAGCGCATGCGCGATGCGCTAGGCTCGACCTAAAAAGAACAGTACAATACATCCATCACTGCTCCGTTCATACAAGTTTCATAACAAGGTCTATGTCAGAAACAAGTAAGATCCTAAATAAAAAGCATCCATCGCGGGCCCATAAAATGCAAAATTAATAACAAGGACTATACCAAGAACAGATTAATTCATAGATAAAAAAGTCTCATCTTGCCACAGTATCCAGGTTAATCACAACTGGACCTGAGCCTAACTGCAGCCCTTAAAAACTGAGAACGTATAATGCTGAATTACTTGAAAGCAATTGTAAAAAGATAAAAGCAAGTCATCCTGCATAAAATTTGCTTTTTTAAGAATGGGAATAATTAAAGACTTTCTTGGTACCTCGTAAAATCTTTTGTCATTTGGGAAATGATTGTTGGACGTAGGGCTGGACACTTTGTTCCTTCTGACGTGAAGTCATCAGATACCCATCGGTCTGGAGACATGATTTGCTGCTGTGCCTCAATGGGCTACATAGCGATACAAAAGAGGATGATGGACGGAACGTTTGAACCAATCAAACACTCACCCCCAGTCAAATGATCTGGGTTTAATCCATCATCATTCTTTAGCTCACTCCACCACCCCAGTTCAGACACGGCCATATGCAAATCAGTCTGACCCTGTGCCTCATGGGAACAGTCCAGCCCGAACTGCCAAGCCATGTCTTCCCTGGACCGGAAACAAGCATCCTAGGACCGGTTTCTGGCATTTCAGCCGTCATCAGCCAGGCTTGCTTGAATCCAGTGGCAAAGTGAGCAAGGGACCCACGTCTGGGCATACCCCCGCCAACTTAGGGCGAACAAGCGATACAAAAGAGGATGATGGACGGAACGTTTGAGCCAATCAAACACTCACCCCCAGTCAAATGATCTGGGTTTAATCCATCATCATTCTTTAGCTCACTCCACCACCCCAGTTCAGACACGGCCATATGCAAATCAGTCTGACCCTGTGCCTCATGGGAACAGTCCAGCCCGAACTGCCAAGCCATGTCTTCCCTGGACCGGAAACAAGCATCCTAGGACCGGTTTCTGGCATTTCAGCCGTCATCAGCCAGGCTTGCTTGAATCCAGTGGCAAAGTGAGCAAGGGACCCACGTCTGGGCATACCCCGCCAACTTAGGGCGAACAAAGCGATACAAAGAGGATGATGGACGGAACGTTTGAGCCAATCAAACACTCACCCCCAGTCAAATGATCTGGGTTTAATCCATCATCATTCTTTAGCTCACTCCACCACCCCAGTTCAGACACGGCCATATGCAAATCAGTCTGACCCTGTGCCTCATGGGAACAGTCCAGCCCGAACTGCCAAGCCATGTCTTCCCTGGACCGGAAACAAGCATCCTAGGACCGGTTTCTGGCATTTCAGCCAACTTAGGGCGAACAAAGCGATACTGGATTCAAGCAAGCCTGGCTGATGACGGCTGGAATGCCAGAAACCGGTCCTAGGATGCTTGTTTCCGGTCCAGGGAAGACATGGCTTGGCAGTTCGGGCTGGACTGTTCCCATGAGGCACAGGGTCAGACTGATTTGCATATGGCCATGTCTGAACTGGGGTGGTGGAGTGAGCTAAAGAATGATGATGGATTAAACCCAGATCAGTTGACTGGGGGTGAGTGTTTGATTGGCTCAAGCGTTCCGTCCATCATCCCCTTTGTATCGCTTGTTCGCCCTAAGTTGGCGGGGGTATGCCCAGACGTGGGTCCCTTGCTCACTTTGCCACTGGATTCAAGCAAGCCTGGCTGATGACGGCTGGAATGCCAGAAACCGGTCCTAGGATGCTTGTTTCCGGTCCAGGGAAGACATGGCTTGGCAGTTCGGGCTGGACTGTTCCCATGAGGCACAGGGTCAGACTGATTTGCATATGGCCATGTCTGAACTGGGGTGGTGGAGTGAGCTAAAGAATGATGATGGATTAAACCCAGATCAGTTGACTGGGGGTGAGTGTTTGATTGGCTCAAGCGTTCCGTCCATCATCCCCTTTTGTATCGCTTTGTTCGCCCTAAGTTGGCGGGGTATGCCCAGACGTGGGTCCCTTGCTCACTTTGCCACTGGATTCAAGCAAGCATGGCTGATGACGGCTGGAATGCCAGAAACCGTTCCTAGGATGCTTGTTTCCGGTCCAGGGAAGACATGGCTTGGCAGTTCGGGCTGGACTGTTCCCATGAGGCACAGGGTCAGACTGATTTGCATATGGCCATGTCTGAACTGGGGTGGTGGAGTGAGCTTAAGAATGATGATGGATTAAACCCAGATCAGTTGACTGGGGGTGAGTGTTTGATTGGCTCAAGCGTTCCGTCCATCATCCCCTTTTGTATCGCTTTGTTCGCCCTAAGTTGGCGGGGGTATGCCCAGACGTGGGTCCCTTGCTCACTTTGCCACTGGATTCAAGCAAGCCTGGCTGATGACGGCTGGAATGCCAGAAACCGGTCCTAGGATGCTTGTTTCCGGTCCAGGGAAGACATGGCTTGGCAGTTCGGGCTGGACTGTTCCCATGAGGCACAGGGTCAGACTGATTTGCATATGGCCATGTCTGAACTGGGGTGGTGGAGTGAGCTAAAGAATGATGATGGATTAAACCCAGATCAGTTGACTGGGGGTGAGTGTTTGATTGGCTCAAGCGTTCCGTCCATCATCCCCTTTTGTATCGCTTTGTTCGCCCTAAGTTGGCGGGGGTATGCCCAGACGTGGGTCCCTTGCTCACTTTGCCACTGGATTCAAGCAAGCCTGGCTGATGACGGCTGGAATGCCAGAAACCGGTCCTAGGATGCTTGTTTCCGGTCCAGGGAAGACATGGCTTGGCAGTTCGGGCTGGACTGTTCCCATGAGGCACAGGGTCAGACTGATTTGCATATGGCCATGTCTGAACTGGGGTGGTGGAGTGAGCTAAAGAATGATGATGGATTAAACCCAGATCAGTTGACTGGGGGTGAGTGTTTGATTGGCTCAAGCGTTCCGTCCATCATCCCCTTTTGTATCGCTTTGTTCGCCCTAAGTTGGCGGGGTATGCCCAGACGTGGGTCCCTTGCTCACTTTGCCACTGGATTCAAGCAAGCCTGGCTGATGACGGCTGGAATGCCAGAAACCGGTCCTAGGATGCTTGTTTCCGGTCCAGGGAAGACATGGCTTGGCAGTTCGGGCTGGACTGTTCCCATGAGGCACAGGGTCAGACTGATTTGCATATGGCCATGTCTGAACTGGGGTGGTGGAGTGATCTAAAGAATGATGATGGATTAAACCCAGATCAGTTGACTGGGGGTGAGTGTTTGATTGGCTCAAGCGTTCCGTCCATCATCCCCTTTTGTATCGCTTTGTTCGCCCTAAGTTGGCGGGGGTATGCCCAGACGTGGGTCCCTTGCTTACTTTGCCACTGGATTCAAGCAAGCCTGGCTGTTGACGGCTGGAATGCCAGAAACCGGTCCTAGGATGCTTGTTTCCGGTCCAGGGAAGACATGGCTTGGCAGTTCGGGCTGGACTGTTCCCATGAGGCACAGGGTCAGACTGATTTGCATATGGCCATGTCTGAACTGGGGTGGTGGAGTGAGCTAAAGAATGATGATGGATTAAACCCAGATCAGTTGACTGGGGGTGAGTGTTTGATTGGCTCAAGCGTTCCGTCCATCATCCCTTTTGTATCGCTTTGTTCGCCCTAAGTTGGCGGGGGTATGCCCAGACGTGGGTCCCTTGCTCACTTTGCCACTGGATTCAAGCAAGCCTGGCTGATGACGGCTGGAATGCCAGAAACCGGTCCTAGGATGCTTGTTTCCGGTCCAGGGAAGACATGGCTTGGCAGTTCGGGCTGGACTGTTCCCATGAGGCACAGGGTCAGACTGATTTGCATATGGCCATGTCTGAACTGGGGTGGTGGAGTGAGCTAAAGAATGATGATGGATTAAACCCAGATCAGTTGACTGGGGGTGAGTGTTTGATTGGCTCAAGCGTTCCGTCCATCATCCCCTTTTGTATCGCTTTGTTCGCCCTAAGTTGGCGGGGTATGCCCAGACGTGGGTCCCTTGCTCACTTTGCCACTGGATTCAAGCAAGCCTGGCTGATGACGGCTGGAATGCCAGAAACCGGTCCTAGGATGCTTGTTTCCGGTCCAGGGAAGACATGGCTTGGCAGTTCGGGCTGGACTGTTCCCATGAGGCACAGGGTCAGACTGATTTGCATATGGCCATGTCTGAACTGGGGTGGTGGAGTGAGCTAAAGAATGATGATGGATTAAACCCAGATCAGTTGACTGGGGGTGAGTGTTTGATTGGCTCAAGCGTTCCGTCCATCATCCCCTTTTGTATCTCAATGGGCTACATGGCATACAGTGTATGAAAGTTCTCATTTTTCTAAGGAATGTATCACTTGACATGGATGATGTGATAATTTATATGTGGACTTCAGTCTGGCCAGAGCACTATAATGGCAGTTTCAAAGCGCTGTAAATAACAGGTGAGAGAGACTTTTACCAAATTGAATTGTCCTCATTTTATCGAACTTGCAAGGATGGAAGGCGGAAGGGAGGGAAAGCCTTGTAAGATTTTGAACACATTACCTGCCGATCAGCACATGTTTCAGCAGCAAACGCTTAGCTCACTGAGCCTCTGAGGGAGAGCAGTGCAGTTTGATTTGCCAGAAGCACGCCATGATAAATTGAGCAGCCCAAGATCAAAGGGTGCACGAGAAAGGAGTAAGAGCAACAAAGCCTCTTCAGGGGTAGTAAGCCCTATATATAAATACATGCCAACATCTCACATCGTAGACTGTGTTCTACGTGGCCATGTAGTGAAAACAAGTATTTCCGGCTTCATAGTAGTCGGTTCACTGCCTCCAGCTGCACCGCCAATAAGGGGAGGACACGCCCCAGCACAGGCCTCACTCAGTTGTGTGACATGAAGAAGGAAATAGTGATTGCAGGCTGGAAAATACACTGAAAGCAGATGCATGAATTAATGTGCTGAAAGCAGACCTACCAACTAAAACAAACATTTCACTGTGTGAGGAGGGGACTGGGCCTTGGAGGGGGTGGGTCCTCGTGCCTAGACGTACCTAAGAGGCACTTTTGCCCCCTCACTGCCCCTACACCCCTTCTTCCAAAAAAAGAAAAAAAGCTTGCGGAGGCTGGTGCCAATGTCCCGGGGTGTTTTCACACCCCTAAATGGGCATGGGCAATTCGAAGCCTCCAGAAACGAGCTGAAAATCCACTGTTTTCAATCGTTTTCAGCTTGCCTGCCCTGCCACCGTGTGATATCGGCTCCTCACTGGGTGACCGTGTGAAGGGAGACAATATTGTGTGACACATGGTGGCACCATATGAGTTGACAGGTCTGTGTAAGGAGTGACGTTTAAGGCTTTGTAACCAAAGCCTGTCAGATAGATAGATATATATATATATATATATACACTCACATCTCTACCACAGAGAACAGACGCACTCTCCTTCAAAGCGTATTTTAATCCAATTGAGCAGCAATCCAGGTACAAAATAATCAATGCAGGCCCAACGCGTTTCAAACTAACACAGTCCTTGACCACGGGCCATTTAAAACACTGCAGACATGCCGTGCTTTATAGTCCCTCATTTGCATATTTTCAATCATGCTCATGTGAGCGTCGTACTGCATTCTGGGACCATGAGTCTGCGGCAAGGAAATCACTGTTCATCATCCTGAAATAGGTAAGTATAGTGCTTCAACAATAGGCATATTTACCCAGACTGTCTCTGCACTGATAAAAATCGCCGAAGGTTACATTCAGAGGCTCCATTCAATGCCTTGGCGGTTCCGAGGAAGCTGCGATGTGAAGTCCTGCGTCATAGCCTAGGATGCTATCAAAGAGGGGATTGCGATGCATAGGTCTGTGTTGAGGATATGCAACAATTCTGAGGAAGCTGCGGGACTTGCATGCGAAGGCCTGCACTAAAGATATGTCGTGCGACGGTTCTGAGGAATCTGCCGGACTGCCATGCGAAGTCCTGCATCACTGTAGAGGATGCCATCGATGAGGGGCTTGCAATGTGAAGTCCTACTTCGAGGATGTGTCGCGCACTAGCAGCTCCGAGGAAGCTGTGGGCTGTGATGCGAGGTCCTGCACCAGGGATGCATTGCACAGTGAGCAGTTCCAATGCAGCTGCAAGGAAATGTATTGTGCTGTATCGGTTCCGCTAACAGGATAATAGCTGGGTTGGCAGAGCACCTTCAGGCCCACTTCCAAGGGACTAGGACTTGGGTGGCACCACTGGGGCGGGGGTAGGATCCCCAGCAAACAGATTCCAGGTGCTGTGCTGAAGAGGTTTTCAGGAGGCCAGCCAAGTAGCCATTGGAGTCAGTCTGGTGGGCCTGGGTTCAAGATGCAGGTCCAGTTCTTTTTACTGAGGCAGCAGGGCAACAGAGTAGCAGTCCTTCTAGCAGAGCAGCACAGCAGTCCTGCTGAGTATTCCACAGGTCCAGAGGTGTACTAAAGAGTTGGGTCTGAGGCTCCATTTTTAGGTCGAGCCTAGCGTTGCAGCGCGCATGCGCTGCACGCTCTGCGAGGCATGGAGTAGTGAGTATGGGAGAGAAGCTTCACCCACTTCCCCGCACTACTTTTTAATTGGCTCGTGTGTTTCTCCTTCCTAAATGCAGGCTGCTGATTGGTAAAGAGGCTTGTTAGTCCCTCCTTAGTACCCTTGTGTCGTCATTTGTAGCGTCTCATAGCTATCAGCCCCTTTACTTCAGTTCTTACACGGTAGTGTGTTTTAGAGTTCTTCTAGGTACTATTTTCTTTCTTGAGTTTGTCCTACTGCGGGCAGGACGTTGTGCTTTATTTACATTCAGCACGCTGTGCGCGCAGGGCCCCGAAGCCCTCAGCACCATGAACCCAGACACGTAGACAAAGGGGGATTAAAGCCCCGGGAAGGAGGAGGCGTCCCTCGACCAAGCGTGATCCCAGACTCTCAGCACCAGGCATGTTAGTGGAGCTCACTCTGGCAAACACGACAGTCGAGCCGTAAGTTTAATAACTTTTATTCATTACCCGGCAGCCCACAGCTCAGCGTCACGCATTTATTAAACATCCTCAGCTAGCCGGAGCGCGTCTAAATTTACTTTGCGTTGTGTCTTTGCTTGACTTGCATCTTTCATTTTTCAACTAAGATTTCACGTCTTGGATGGCTTTGGAATTGCTTCACGCCTGGTCTGCAGGAAACAAGTCCAGATTGCTAATATACAGTCACTGAGCTTCAGAGGACACGCCTGACAGAAATATTAGTAAAACACAGCAGGGTGCATGCTGCATTTATTTTGTGCGCCGCAATTTCACAAAACGGATTTCAATGTACGTTTAAAAGCGGATCCCAAACTCCTTTTCTGGACTTTAGTTGAAAATACGGATGTGTCATCGTGGCAATAACACAGCCATTAGTCGCTCGTACTTACAACATTTGTGAATGAAATGAGAGCACCTTAGCGCTGCACTGCCGCTCCTTGCTCCAGGAGGGAGCGCTGTCCATGTAAGATATCGCTTGTATGCACCTTAAATTTGCATTTTCGTGTCGGAAAAAAGAAAGTATAGGAATTCAAGTATAAATCTTGGGCTTGCGGACAGTTAATTTATAACCATGACGGAGTAATGCCCTGCGCTAACATTTTCCACTTAAGACGTACTGTGTGTTTTAGCACGTGGAAATACACGTATGCAGTTGTGTTTCTAGTGGTAATTTTTCTAGAGCAAGTGCGTGCAACCGAGGTTTAAATTAACCGAATGCTTTTTATAAGCAGCGAACTGTGAAATTTCCCAACAAGGAAGGAAGAGCTCGCACAAAAATGACAAGAATGTCCAGGCCACGTCTGAATACGAGGACATGTAGCGCACGCACAGTGATTGTTACAGTGCGTGTTCAGCACAAGGGCCTCTGTTGTCACTTCTCCTCAGCCCACATCACTACATGTGTTACACACATCACACTAAAGCTAGACCGACTCACACAGTGACCTTGTAAGCTATATTTACTTGTCTGTGTGCAGTACATACACATGAATAAACATTTTTTTAAATCGTGCCGTGATGTTGAAATCATCTCAGTGCAAACACCTGGTAAAGGATCTCAAAGGGGTCATTTCTACCACAAACTGTTACAATCTTCTAAGTTTGTCATCAGCTGCAAAGTCCTAGAGACAGGCAAGTGAATGTCGATATTACTCAGGTTATGTCTAAGATGTATGGATATAGGATTTCTACTGATCTTCATATCACATACATTCGCCAGTCGTATGTACGTTGACTAAAATAAATATACCATCCCTGTGCAAACGCAACCAATTAAATCTGCAGAAACCTCTTCCATTAGATTCCAGAACAATATATTTGTATCTTTTGGAGTTTACAATTTGTGGCATAAGTTGTTACTTTTGTCAATAACAGTTTATGTATTTACAAAAAAATTGACATTGTTTGCAAACTTGTATTGTTAAACAGTTATAAAGTTAATTATGTTTTACATTTTATTTTAAATATCATATATTTGACCTGGTCGTTTATGTCCGAGCAAAAAACTCTTATTCCTGAAGCTTTTTCTAACCATCATATCTGCCACCTGCACATAAATTTCTCCTTTTTATTTTTTGCATTAATCCGAAATGTCACATGATTTGAAAACACTAGTCTAAGCTCGTAAAAATGACAAATGATTTCCCAACAGCATTGTTCTGCATCAGGCGATGAGGTTGCAAGCATGAAGTACCTTAAGCTGGGTTTGTTTATTGCATCCTAAACCTTTTTTCTAGATATTTATTGTGTATCTTAAATTAAATAAACCTTACTTGACTCTCGCTTTTTATTTTTCTATAATGCAGCCATTTTGCAAACTAGTTTTGCAGTATTTTGCAATTACATACTTTTAAATTAAAATACATAATTCTGTTCCTTTTTTGTTATCCTGAGCAGAGCACACTATTTCGCAATAGCACAAGAATATTTCTAACATTACATTTTACTATAATGGATTGACTGCTGTGGGCTTTGAGGTTGGTGAGTCTACATTAAAACAAAGCGCTTGTGTATGTTTTTAGACCCTAAGCACCTTTCTATACCATGCTTTCCGTTACATAAAGGGCACCGTGCATTCTTATGCATTTTAGACAATATTAGGATGCAATGCTCCTCTGCTCTTTAATGACCTTACACTGGGTTACTTGGAGTTACTGTGGGTCACATTTAAACACAGTGGTATGGTGGGCTTACAAACAAAAAGCTGATATTGGATCTTACACTACACAATGGTTTTTTAAATACAAGTAGCTATTCATACTTCCCGTGTCTGAGGACAGCATTGAATATCCTGTGCATCTTATTTTTCGAGTCTCTGAAGCACAATAAGCTGTCTTGGTGCAGTGTTCTAAGAGAGGATTTGGCATGGAAGAGCCTTGTTCCAGTCTTGGGTTGCAGTTACACTCAGATAATGAATCACAGCAAAGGAATAGAGCTGGAGTTGGGTTTGTGATCCCACATTTCCACTGCAGTTATGTGTTGACTGTTCTTTAAGTACAACTGACACACCAATCATCTAATTTTTAAGAAAAATAATGCTACCATGCAATTTTTCAGTGAGGATTTGGCACACATGTATGTGGGATTAGAGCTTGTTTCGTGGCATAGAAACATTGCATTCCAATTGGTTTTTGGGTAGCGGCATCAGGCATGTGACACTTCCACGGCACTGAAATATCCATCTCTGATCTAACAATTTCTGGTCTGATATTTAAAAAAAACCAAAAAACGATATCAGTCTATTGGTTAACGGCCCTACCATTCCCTGTCATCTCCACAAACATCTGGGATTGATTTGTATCCACTGGACATTTCCACATTGTGGGTGGAACTCGGAAAAGTACCCATCCGTAACACTGACGTACAACCTTTATAGGCGCGTATTGCAGCTGACTCACACAAGCATTTGAGGGTATAGGAATCTGTACTACTGGAGAACACTTTTACATACTCGTCCACAGCTTTGGGAAGCAACCATATAACATCCAACTCACTACTAGTAAAAGTGCAAGGAGGGCACAGTCCTTTCTATTTGTACTAATTGTATTTGAATATTCCCACTTTATTCCCATTTGGATATTTTGGGACTAACTTACAAAAGTAGGTAAATGTACGTAAAACAGTACACTAAGCGTACTTCTTTACATACTCCAAAACGACTCTGTGAATAAGTCCCACATCTTTTTAGCTGAAAGGCAATATTTATGTCCATGTGTTCTCATACCTGGCCTGTCACGCAGTTTGGTGCTTACTTTCCCTCCATGTTAAAGAACAGTAGATGCTTCAGCACCCAGGCTAATGTGCTGCATAGCTAAATACATATAAGGTCCCAAAGGCGAGACCGATTGCATTGCAAATGCTTGTTTATACCTGGAGCACACTTTGAAATAGGAGACGTTTCTCGAGGCTTCCACACCCAGAGGTGCTTGACATTTCCCTGCCTTCCTGCCCTGGCACAAGCTTGTCTGGGGTCACAAAAGAGTTGTGCTAAACCCTTTGTGAGGGTGAGCAGGCAGAGCCTTTGTGATGTGCAAGTGTAGGTGACAGCTCCTCCCTCTCATCAAGTCACAAATGGCCCATCCTGCTAACACCAATTCCCCGTTTGTCTCACTGTCTGGGATCAAGCCAACAGCCAGCTATACTTAGCCATGTGACCCAGGATAAAGGCTACAGGCACCAAATGGTTGGGCCAAGAAAATGTCAACTTCCTAAAAGTCAAATTTTCAGAATTGCGACTTAAAATCCGACTTTACCATTAAAGAGGGTCTTAAATTACAATTTGTTTTTACACAAAACTCGATATTACTACCTGCTCCCAATTGAAAGTTAGAACATATTAAATGTAATGAGGTAGCCCAATGATACCCTATGGAAGAGGTAGGCCTTGCAATAATGAAAAACAAAATGTAAGAGTTTTTCACTACCGGGACATATAAAACTTAAAAAGTACACGTCCAACGTCTTAGATACACTGAACCCTGCCCTCTGGGCTGCCCAAGCCCTACTCTAGGGGTGATGTATGTGTATTAAAAAGGAAGGTTTAGACCTGGCAAAAGGTTTACTTTCAGACACAATAGAACACCTGGGTCTAAACAAAAAATAGAGAAAAAAAGTTGAAAACAGAATAACCTGGGTGAGATGGGGTATTCCTTTGAAAGGAGGATTTCCCTCACCCACCATAGGTGGCATGCTTCATCATTGGGAACCTCCTTGCACCGTGATACCTAGTAACGGTGCAGGCTTCAACCCACAGATGTTTTTAGAAGTATAATAAATACCCTTTAATGAGCTTGGGATGGTGAGTTCAGCAGAGCTTAAAAAGAAAAAGTGTGATAGTTAAAACTGGCTCCAGGGTAGGCAAACACCTTTATTCATGTATCACTGGGTCAGGATTAAAAAGCAAGACAATGCAGGAAGGATTAAACCTGCTGCAGTGTGTCAACAGGATAGGTCAATATGTTTCAGCCTTTAACCCTCAGATAATGTGTTGCGGCATTCATCAGGACCTGTAGTGTAGCTTCTGCTTCAAAGTAGTGCTCAAAACAATATATGTATAATGTGAAGCAATAGAAAACAGTCCAGTAGTCCCCTGGGAATCCAAGGGAGGAATCGTATATGTTAATATATATGTACAGATAAACAGCTATGTTATCATTTCGAAACAGGCTCGTGGTGGAAGAAACCAACCATGCCTACAAACACAGTGGAGTGTAACACACTTATCCATGGCACCTATAAAGCAATACCCATTAACACCGTTGAGTGCGATACATCAGGAACAGGCAAGTACTTCATATATCAAGATCGGCTCATGTATAATGCAACTTAGAGTGAGGCTTACCCGCAATTGTCAAGCGTGGTGCCTCGGCTCTAGCTATGGCGTGGAGCTCAGGGTACTCTCTATTCCAGAAGTGGAGCAAAATGTATTGCTGTGTGCTACATATTACACATAAAAATAGTGCAAAATCAGTTTGCTTTGCTGCAACATGGGCCAAGCTATGGTTGGGGATAATGTTTGCATCATTGGCTATTTTTTGACTGAAGCAAAACTTTGCGTTCCAAAGCCGGAGGTCCGCACCTCTTTGGATCCTTGCTGAAGCCCCATTGGTATGTCTCATCCCTAACTGGGCCAATGGCCTCCTTAAATTCTATGCGGCTCAGCAGAGGGCGATGAAGAAGACTCCTCAGCAACAAGATAGAACAACTAAATTTTCTAGAGACAAAAGGGTGAATGTTTGGTTAGCTTAAAAACATGATTTAATCGGAACTGAACACGTGACTATCAGTTTTAAAGAAAACTATTTATTTAAAAAAAAATTACATTATTTTAAAATTGCTGCGACTGCATTCAATGATTTGTTAAGGAAATAGATCTTGGCCCAGGAACAGTTTGGGGTGGCGAGTATGGCTTTTGCTTGTGAAGTTTGGGCATTGGTCCAAATCAGAGAGGCAAAAATTTTCATTGGCCAGGCACATCCACAAAGGGGGGTGCCGAGCTCATAGTGGGTACTTCGAGGGCGTGAGAAGGTCTGTAGAGCAAGAATTCAATATGTTCGAGATAATCCTAGATAGAAGCTGGGGCATGTGTCCTGCCTGCTTGGAGGGTCTAGTCTAAGCGAATGTATGACGGAATTCCGCATGCGTTTTTCAAGCATGCCTTAGGAACTCCGTTATTTGAACAAATGCGTCTTTTGCATGCATTTGTTCTGCATGCAAGTCATTCTAACGACTTGCCTTAGGAGGGCGCTGGATATTGGAATAGTTTAATTTACTATTCCAACTCCAGTCTGCGCAACAGTAGGGAAGGAGTTGGACTTTAATTCCAACACCACTCCACCATTGTGCCCCCCTAAAGCAAGTCGTTGTAACAACGCATGCAGAATGATTGCGTGCTAAAAACGCATTCGTTCTGTTGCCGGTGCTGTGAAGGCACAGCATGATTCTGCCTTCGTCCTAAAGGACGTTTCCCAGTCTAAGCTGAAGACTGCCAAGCTCATTATGTATGGTGCTTAGCTGAATATTCAACCATCACAGACATATACAACAATATCTGTTTTTCTTTATTGAGGCAACATACATTTTAGCTAGTCTTCCTGAAGCAAATGTGCAAGCTTGATGCTAATGGGAGTGAAGCCACACACCAGGTGGTAGTTCATGCACAATTTTAATTGATGCATCCTATTTTCATTTGAAGATCACTATTAAAGCATACTAAGCATATTCCATGATCCACAGCAGCGTGAATCACACTGAAAGACCAGTGGATTCCACAGTAACAGCAAGTTACGTAATCAAAGACCTTTGTGTTCAACAATCATCTTTGCTACTAGGTGGGGCAGCTTCCCAAAGCTTGTAAATTCACACAAAAATGACAACCAGGTAAAGCTAACTGGATCCTCCATCACAAAAATAGCCACACCACACCCAAAAATCTGCTGCTGGCCAAAGCTACTAATTCCAGAATTTATTTTAAAAAGTGGGAATGCAAGCATTAATGTGCTGAAGCAGAGTGATAATTAATAGTATGTGAATGGAATAAGAGTGTATAAGAGCAGGGACGCTTGATATGACATGGCTTTCTCAGATCATCCATCTATAAATCATACATATAAATTCCTTTTTTTTTTTTTTACAGATTGCTTGAAGTGCAACTATTTAACAAATGTGTCAGCAAGTGGATCTGAAGGTTTGAACAGAAGCCAGATTCACACAAAACTCTGGCTGATTGCAGAAGACTTTAAAGTTCAAGGCGGCTTCCAGGTTTAGGAAGCAGTGGCGTGTTCAGGATCCAGGCCATTCAACAAAGAGATTACGTAGATTTCAAATTTATGGAGATGATGAGGGAACCACAAGGGATTCAAAGGGGAAATGGTGGTTAAAGAGTACGTATAGAACTAAAGATCACACTGTGTAACTGTACATATTTGTAATGTTGCTACCATCCACTGCAGAATTTCAGGTTACACAGACAGCACACACTCCTTTATTAACCCAGTCTTCTTGGGCTGGAGCAATATTTTGTGACAACAAACAATCCTCCTGTCCCTATGAAGGATACACAAGAACAAGACATGACCTGACACTTTAGGTGTATACATCTAAAACATACTCTTGGCTGTAAACATACAACTTGTCCTGTAAATATTTTTGTCTACATGCAAATAAACCTAGCAACCGGAACCACAGAAAATGAGATCCGCCAGACCACATTATCACCAGGAAGATCTGTCCATCACTTTTCCGAAGGACACTTTCCATGTCATGCCCTTTAAATCACAAATGTCAGTTTAGTGTTTGCCAAAAAGAGCATGTTTACAAAACTGCAGCGAAAAATGCTATCAAGGTTAGCAAAACGAAAAAGAAAACAATAAACTAAAAATAAACAAAAACACAAACAAAGGAAAACATCATTGCAAGACCGTATAATTGCAAAACCTTAGGCACTGGCTGGGAATGTGTAAACAAATGAGAAGTTAAGTACAGTATATGTATTTGTATTCGTTTGTAGAGTAGGTATACATGCTACACAGCATGATGACATCCACTGTCAACAAACAAAAACGCACCGCAAAACTTTGTCAAAATTTGAGAAATAATTGTATCGAGGTACAGTTGAAGTGCTCCAGCACACAGTGATTCCGAATAAACTTGAGCAAAGGGGGTCTACAGGACGTGCTGCCTTCAGCGATAAGTCAGTTTCCGAAGATGTTGACACAGCTGCTCCAACTAATAGTTGCAGTGCCCTGGAAGACACACCTCCCCTAATAAATGTGGTGGGGTACATAGCTCAGAATAGATCGCCTGCCTTTTCTAAGATGGCTGCCAACACAACCAGCAGTGCCAGTGCTGGCATCTGAGGTAATGCGGATCAGGATCACTCTTGGGTGAGAGCTAGCCTAAGTGGGCCTGGATATATTCATGGTTTGCAGAAACAACTATGACAAATATAGCATCACTAAAATGGTTGGTGGTGTTTTATTAAATTATTTATCAGAGACGAATTGTACTTTTTAGAGTTCTTTTTCTATCAACCGTTTAGAGCAAATGTGAGGAGAGTAAACTGGCATAATTTAACATTTTCTGTTGAACACCAATGGGTACACAGGAGGTCTGCTATTAATCAACTTCTGAGCCTGATGTTTTTATATTAAATATCTTATTTACTAGCATAGTTTCTCCCTTTGTAAAATAAAAAATAAGATTTAAAAAAGAGAACTGGCATCTAGTTCGAGCGCTAGATGCAGAACTCTGACTTTCTCCAAACTTTTTAAGGCAAAAAAGTTACGATCTGGAAAGGTAGAACTAAATAGATAGTGCTTGCATTTATAAACTGAAGAACCGTCTTACAACTCTTAGGCAGATCCGTGTCACAAATGCTACTCTCCCGTCGATGATAGTGGAGTAAG
The DNA here is from genome assembly GCA_963921515.1 of Calotriton arnoldi. NCBI lineage: Eukaryota > Metazoa > Chordata > Amphibia > Caudata > Salamandridae > Calotriton > Calotriton arnoldi. The sequence continues at coordinate 566,499 of CAWUFW010001977.1, forward strand.
CATTCATTTGGTTGAAATACCTCTTTCTAGTGCAGACATTTGTTGACCCTACTTTATTTCAGATTGGTACTGTTGTGCTTTTATAATATGTTTTATTGGCCGTCTTACGCCAATCGCCCTTACATGCGAGTACCTTTCACCAAGACCTAAAAACTGTTCTGCTGCCTGCTAACACAAGTGAATGGAAGAAACTCATTCCAAAGAAGGAAAGGGCTAAATCCATCAGACAAATATGCTTTCAAATGGGAATCCAGTCCACCCCCAAAAGGCCAGCTTACATCAGACATCACGTATCTTCGATCTTAAGAGATACTATAACTACAAGGAGATGGAGCCAGACGGTAACTCCAATTGCTCAGATTACTTGCTCGCAATCTTCATTACTCTGATTCCCCCTAATACTCCTCCCGTTCCTTAATGTCCTTTCACGCCAGAGAGCTGTATTACTATGGCTATTTCTTGGGCGAGGTTAGTTGGGTTGGTCTTGGCCAGAACTTGTTCCCCTGTTGTTCCCCTATCTCTACCTTTTGATGGCTAAAGATGGACCACTCTTCACAGAAATGCCAGTTTGAGAGTCCCTGTGTTTCTCGTTACGAGCGCACACTGGAGCAGGCCGAGGATACGGCACTTGTGACTGGCCCTTCCGCCACGGGAGGGTCAGTCCAGTAGCAGCGGACCGTGGATTCAGCACCTTCATCATCACTCAACTCCCTTGATCCCTGCAGATGAAGTTGTACTGATCTTATTTTTAAAGATTTGGAGGACTCAGAAAATGCTTCCATGCCTTGTTTAAAGAGTCATCGGTATCAGCTGGTGAAGGCGGAGCTGAGTTGACCCAGTTGTGGTACCAGTGTTGGACTGGCCTGTCAGGCACTTCAGCCCGTCTGGCACTGCTTGAAGAGTCAGTGTAGGGGCTGTTTTGAGTCCCGTCATGGCCCACGGAATGAAAGAAATGGCTCACACACTGGCCCTTTCAAGCCTGCCCATCTGGCAGTGCCAGAGTTCTCGACAGGCCAGTCCAACATTGCTTAGTACTGGACTCGGAGACGGGTACTCTTGCTGGGTTTACCTCATTTAGGCCCAGTGAGGTTTAGGATGCAGTGTCAATGGATATGAAAGCAGATTGTCCCTAACAAGCACTAGCTCAAGCCTCCATTAGCATTATGATCTGCGTATGTGGTCCATTCCTCCCAACTCTAGGTCCGGATTTCCAGGCCCTGCTCATGGCCGTGCCAACGGGACGAGGCTGAAGAGCATTTGACAAATATGGAGCCGAAGGCAGGTTTGTTGCAGATGCAGCTTTTGATTTTTTGAGGGTGAACAGTTGGGCTGTGCAGAGACCACATCCATATAGGAGAGCACACAGCTGAAAGCACTCAAAAGTTCTGCCTTCTAAGAAGGAATTCCTACCTCCTCAGAATGAATTCCTACCTCCTCAGAATGAATTCCTACCTCCTCAGAATGAATTCCTACCTTCTTAGAAGACATTCTTGCCTTCTTTGAATGAATTTCTACCTCCTCAGAATGAATTCCTACCTCCTCAGAATGAATTCCTACCTCCTCAGAATGAATTCCTACCTCCTCAGAATGAATTCCTACCTTCTTAGAAGACATTCTTGCCTTCTTTGAATGAATTCCTGCCTCCTCAGAATGAAGTCCTGGTTACTAAAAATAAAGTCCTGCCAGTCCTGCCTCCTCAGAATGAGGTCCTGCCTCCTAACAATGAAGTTGTGTCCATTCAGAATGGACCTGTAAGGTCAGAGGTTGTTTAAACACCAGCTAAACCAGGGGTCTCCAACCTTCTTACTAACAAGAGCTACTTATCAATGAAAATCCCCCCGAGCTACTAATATTGTTAGTGTTGTATACATCAGACAAGCTTACATCAGTGTCCACCCTATGCATTATCAGCCGTGATACCCTCAGTGCAAGATTGCAAGCAGTAATGCTAAAGGGGTTCAGTCCATTTGGAATGCCTCTACAAGGGTAATACATAACCGCCACAGCTGCAATGCCCACTGGCACCAAGGTAAAAATATTAGGTAATGCTGTATGATTAGTCATTCAAATATCAGTTTTCATTATATTTTGAAAATTATGGGTTCTGAGAATACACACATTTTCATAACAAATACACACTTTTCAGTTTTGGTATAAAAATATTAATTCAACCAAACTAAAGCGTCTAATTTAGTAGGCTGGGCTGCACACAGGAGAGCTACTCACAGGTAGCTGGAGAGTTACCAGTAGTCACGAGCTACTCGTTGGAGAAGCCGGAGCTAGACGAAGTCCTCGCCTGGTGGTCTGAGTAACCCTTGAATATGGCCTCGCTGTGGCTGCCATGCCCCGTGACGGCAGAGGGTGGGTGAAGTGCCACCCCTCCAGCCCCTGGCAGAGAATGTGACTGGGCTTGTCTGGCTTAGGCCAGCTAGTCTCAGGGAGGCGCCACTGCAGTCAATGAGGTCCACTTGTTGCAGGGCTGCTGTAGCTACAACACTAAGGGGTGGGCATGAAAGTCCAAACACCTCGGGTTGGCAGACTTGTCTTCGAGAGAAACTGCTGCCCAGAAACCAGGCTTGACGCCACCAGAAGAGAAATCCAAAGATACGTTTGTTCTTTTTCACTTTTATTCGGAAAGACGTCCTCTCCGATACGAGTCAAGTGTTGTCCATTTCCTGTTTGATAATGCCTCGATAGGTTCTGCAAGGAAAGGCCAGAAACCGCCTCCTCCTTGCATCATGCAGGTTCACCTAGTGAAGGAAGCTTCTCGGGATCACGTGAGTGGCCTCCTAGGACTATGCAACACATAGAAAGGAGGGGGTGTGCAAACAATGGTGCAACAGGTGCAGTGGCACCAGAGGTAGAAGCGGCTCGCTGCACCTCAGTTGTGGCTGGCCTTTACTTTTACCTTTCTGTTCTTCTTTTCTCCTTCCATCATCACATACCCACCAGCCTCGAGCCGTAAGTGTTTAAAACACCAACCAATAAAGAGAGTTAAACCATAAAATCACTGAATTAATTTCATATACAGGAAATTATGCTAATGAAACATATAATCATCATACATATTGTTACATATCACCGGTGGAGCTTCACTGTGCATAACAATGACCAGCATTGCACACCACATGCATAGATACACTGCACTTCAAAAGCCCATTTAAATGTAACCATACAACCAGTTCTGGCATTGTGACGGAACGGCCTTAAAAAAAATTACATTTACACACAATGTATGAAAGGATAACTAGGGCCACTGGAATTATGAGGCAGGGTTGAGTAAATTATGCAGCAGGAAAGGAAAATTAGGCGGCATAATGCAGCACGGTTTGTAATAGTGTTCGTTCATTATTTCGTCATTTCTAAACTTGGTAACACTTTATGGACATTGGTTGCACCTCCATAGAACCAGTTTAATACCTAAATATAGCAAAAAGCAACAGAAAGGTGACCAGTCCAGCTTTCCAAAGGGCTTTCCACTGCGCTGCAACATGCGTCTCTGAGTTTTTAGCAACTTTTGAGCTAGAGACATTTTTTTTTAGGGTTAAAATCTGCAGATTATACGGCAGATGAAGGATTATGTGGCAACATCGGTATAGCTATAATTATGCAAAAGTCGCAGCACAATTGCATAATTCAAATGGCCCCGATGATAACCCACTTGCAAACTAGTAATCCTAATTGAGTTTTCACAAAAAATCTCAAGAAAATTTTCTTTATGTGCAAATCAGTATTGAAGTATTGCTAGGTTGCGCTTAAGAAACACAAACTAAATAACTCAATGTGAAGGGTAATACGATGGCATGTGTTGCAAGACTTTGCATCAACATCCTCTGATTTTAAAGGGGCCATCTACTGTAGAGAAATAAGATGGCTCTCTTGGCCCAGTTCTGCATGTCCAACAATCATTAACACTAGGCATTCTAGAATGTCTGTTTGATGACATCAGCTGGGACTTTGAGATCTATTGTTACAATATTCACCAGATGGTCCCTTTAAAAGGGGCGTCTAGTGTAGAGAGAATAACGGGTTCTCTTTGACCAGTCCTGCATCACTAACAATCAACAATAAACATTCTAGAACATTGCTTTGCTTGATGGAGTCTGCTTGAGCTTTGAGATGTTCTGTCGAATTCTCTGCATGGCCCATTTAAGTTTGATGAAACATCCTAGAAATGCCAAACAATCCACTGAGGCCTAAAGACCGGCTTAAAGAAAGGGGAGAGGTGGGCCTGGACAGCCTGCAGGACCCACGAAACAGCCTGAGAGTCAAACGTGGAGAGAAGTTTTACTGCTAGCTAGTTAGATTCACTATGGGTGTGGTCTGTTCTGTGGTACATCGTGCAATAAACCCTTCCACTAACCAAGTCAGCTGGCAAATACAACCATAGTAATGCAATTCAAATACTATTTTGCTGAACAAATTCTACCTCGTCTGACAAATGGGCAGGGCGAGGCTTTTGGCTTACAGTACAAACATGAAGCACTAATTTGCAAATTGTCCGGAACAATGAGGTCTGGCGCTACCACAGAAGTCAGAGTTTACAAAAGGGGCTGTTGATAAAATGAAAAACTCAATTTTTAGAGCATGTATCTATTTAAACAGCATGAACCTAGCTGGAGAACAAGGAAGCCCAGTCCATAAATGGCGGTCAGGAGACAATTCAATATTGTTTCTCATTTGATGCCAGATCGCCTCTACGTACATTCAAAACCTGCCTAAGGAGGAAGCTGTCCTTATTGCTCCATACAACATCCATAGCAGGACTGCGGAGCCCCAACATGAACATGGTTTTTCGGGGAGCAGATCTGTCAATACAATGGAGCTTGGCAGGGCCCTAAGCTACCTATCTAGAAAGTACCACAACTCAACACACCGAGAACATTGGGGGTCCTATGATTGGAAGGAGAACAAAACAACACCTACAGCCAGCAGCCTCCAACTCAAGACTTTGGCCAGCTGTTTATGCTTCTGTGATGTTGTTAAAGAGGACTGGGCTATGCCTGCTCTTAGTCTTGATACTGCTGATTTAAAAAAAAAAAAAAAAATTTAATAGCACTCCAACAGCAGCAGCACCTCCTCACCACCACACAGGAACTCTTTGAAGCCAATGGCCTAAACATCAACCTGGAGAAAAATAGGAGAATGACGATCAAGAAAAACCTAAAGAAGACACCGGTCTGGTACTGGGGCAAAACACGCATCGAACCAGCGGCGGAAAAAGATCTAGGGCGTGACATAGATAAGGAAGGCCATTTGGTTGCCCAGAAGGACTCGATCAAAAGGAAGGGCCTTGCCCTGGCTGTCACACTAAGGAAACTCAGCTCAAAACTGAGCGGCCCATCACTACTTCCCTTAGTTCAAGTCACTCAAGCCAAGCTCCTACCGATGATGGCCTATGACAGTGAAATACAGAGGGGCAGGGATTCCAAGATCCTGGACAGCACAATCATAAGAGCCTACAGAATTATCCTCGGCTTTCCCAACCACACCTCACCAGCACAGATTAGGTTGGAGTTTGGTCTACAAAAACAGACCCTGGCAAGACAAGGAACTTACATTATCACCTGGAACAAAATCCAGAAAGCCCCACCAGAAACCCTCAACCACTACTTATGGCTAGAACTACAACAGAGCCACTTGTCACCTGCCACAAGCTACCTCAAGAAATGCTTGTGCAGCACAGGGCTATTGCAACTTTGGGAAACACCCATCACCAACACTGCATTAAAAAATTAGCATGGAAAAACGTAAAACTTCTATCACTGATTGAAGACAAAGCTGCACTATCAAAGAGGGCTCATGGCTGGATGACCTTGAGTGCCTATACTGCTCTGGCCCCCCAAAATACTTCAATTTAAGATACACAAAAGCCGTCAAAATCCAATTCTTGAAATATCGACTGGAGCTGCTACCTTGCACACAGCAACTCCCGCATTGGCACAGGGATCATGGAGGTTCCTCTTGTCGCTTATGCGGCACAGCACCGGAGGGCCTGTTGCACCTTTTATGCATCTGCAAAGAACTCCTGAAGAAACGGAAACAGCTACTGCAACCCCACTTCAACCAAAGAGGGATCCGGAGGCAAGCCATGCTGGCCTGCTTCGCAACACAGGCCCCACAGTTGAACTGCCGATTGGTAAAATTCTGGACATTAGCAGCCAAAAAGATGCCAGCTCACTGAGAGAGGGACGCACGGTTAAAACAACACACAGCAAACCTAAAGCACTTATGAGGAAATCACTGAACCCACACTACACTTTTCGCCCCTCTAAGGCCCATCAGCATTACAACATTAAACAAATTCTAGTGGGAAATGGGGTTCCCATCGACGGCATCTCCTCCAAAGACGTACAATTTGAACTCAAAAACTCAGCCCACAGCCGCTATGGTTTACAATTATCTGAACAACATTTTAGAAATTTTTCTTTTTCAAAAGATTTTAATGCTGTACATTTTATGCAATGGTTTTAATTAACTATGCCAATAAAATAAACTTGAACTTATTTTTTTTTTATAGTGGTAATTTGCTTCTTACATTTTGCAAGAGGTTTATATGTAGCGCATAATAAAAACACGGAGCACAAAACAGGTATGCAATTGATGCTATAGTGGCTTTAGGTGATTAACCTGGGAGAAAAGACTGTTGCAAGAGATGCAAACATACACCTTGAGAACTTGTGCGCATAAGGATCGGTCGATCTAAGACAAAGAAGCTCAAGTGTGGTGGGTCTTGTTACAATATGGCCGAAGGGGAAATGTCTAGATACAAATGATCATTGCAAGTTACAAAATCGCAATGTGCCTTTTGTACATTAAAAGAAGCTTTTTTTTGCAGCTGCAAACAGACGGATTTGGCGAATTGGGCCATTGGCGATCTCAAAAAATCTTTGTACATCTGGCCCTACATTTTCTGTTACTATTCAGCACAAACTGTGCCCCTGCGAGTCTTAAGCACTGAACGCCCTGTCCACCTCAGATGGACCATCCAGTGGCAGTGGGTGGAAGCAGTTTACAAACTGGTGAACTGACCAAGTAAGAAAAAAGTGTGAAATGAAGTAAAGCTAAAAAACAAAAGAAGAGGTCCAGGAGAAGTTAAAACATTAGAAACAAAGAACACTAGGTTTTATTTTCGTGTCCTCTTTAATATTCCACTTGTACGTGATAATTGTCAGCTTACATTTATACTTTAAAAGGGGCAATGGAACTAATGGCTTTTAAAGAAGGAAAATATTTTCAGACAATAAATACCTCTGTTTTTTATTTTATATGTCTAAGAGAACTTAAAAACAGGTAAAAACAAATGGCTAGACTCAGGGGGCCGCGGCTAACTGCTGGACAAGACGGCCGCTTCCTGAAGCAGCTCCAGTCACCCACCGCAGTAATCCCCTAAAATCCGGTAAAAATCTCCATCAGCCATCTATAAAAGAGTTGGGAGAGTGTGCAGGACACTGTGAGGAGACAAGCGGTGCCTCTAATTTGAAGTTTCGACATCCTGCAAAGGAGTTGATTGACGGGGCCTGCGGGGAGAGATGGAGCCCTGGGTTCGCGTCGCCTCGAGTCACGGGGGTACAGCGGAGCATGAGTCCTGCTGCGTAGAGTCAAGCGGCTGACCAGGCCTGTGGCAGCTGCAAGAGGACACCCCGGCAGAGGCGGTTAACTAATCAGCACCCAGGAAGGCAACGCCTGGATGCAAGAGGCGGTGAAGGAGCAGCCACGTCAGTGGCCGGTGTTCAATGTGGGCCTGCCCGGACCGCAATGGTCTGTGTGTGGTCCCCGACAAGCTGTGGTGGAGCCGGTGAGCGAGGAAGGCAGGGGCATCCACCCACACACTGAACGAGGGGGATCGAAGGGCTCCTTTGTCTCCATGTGACAGGGACCGCATTAGCTGGCCATAGAGGATTCAGCGCTTACCCGCCAAGCGGCCCTATTGAGTGCACCTGAGAAGCACATTGAGCGGGTGAGCTGGTCTGGTACCCGTTGGTGGGATACTGTCTCTACCAACCAAGACCCGGTGACCAGGTGAGGAGCCCTGGCTGTTGTAATCTGGCACTAGACCGCGCCTGCCACCCCCTTGGCCCGGTGGTGTAGAGCACCTCTTTGTAGGCCGTGTACGAAGGCCAATCGTTACAACCCTCTGTACCTTGCAACTGGCAACGCAGGGGAGACACAAGTCCAGTAGAGCTGGATTGGGCGCAGAAGGGGGACTCCTTAATTAGAAGTTTGTGGGGTAGCGGAGGGAAACCCAACAGGCCGCAGAGGCTCATTTACATACCCTCTGGTAGGTGGCGGCGAGTACTAATGCTCCCCAGACTCAACCAACCCAGTGCCACCAGCGCAACCAGACTTGGCAGGTGACATTCTAGGCACCACAGACAGTGATGATCAGTGGCCCCGCACGCCATCCCTATTCATTCCACATTCCATGCGAAGGGGAGACCCCCAATCAGAGCTGTGTCCTGTTTTTATGGTTCCTGATTCACAACAAGATGGTGTAGCTGATGGTATGTCATGGTTCCACCAGGACACGCTTGTTAATATCACACGACTGCTACACTACTGACACCAAGCCTTAAAATCCTCTCCTGGAATGCGAACGGGCTAGGAGATAAAATTAAGAGAGGGGTGGTCCTGCACTATTTGAAACGACACTTTCCTGATGAAGCGCTTCTGCAGGAGACACACCTCCAGAGAGCAACTTACTGCGCAATGGATAGGTGGGGGTACAGGACGGTGGTCATGCGGGTTATACGAGAGGCTCTAGAGGGGTGGGCACACTCCTCCGCAAATCGTTTCCCTTTATCATACAACATATCACACATGGTACTCATGGGCGATACTTAGCAGTCACGAGACATTGGGAGTGCCAACTATTTAAAATAATTTCACTCTATGTACCCCAAAGGCTACATACCCAAATGTTTTCTGATCTGGGGACACTCCTACTTCACCTCCCTGAGGGAGAATGGTTATTGGGAGTTAATTGTAACACGGCCCTCTGAAGGAGCAGTGAACGTTGGCACTCACATCAGCTGGCGCCCTCTAGTAGGCCACTGGCCAACTTTTTGTCCGCGAAGGGCCTGACATACACGTGAAAAGTCATCAACCCGACTGCCCGTCAATACACCTTTCAATCGGGTGCTCACTGTAGTTTGTCCTGTATAGATTATATATTTGCTCTGGCCCATCAACTTCCTCACTTAGTGCTGTCCATCACCTCGCTAGAGGTATTTCTGATCTCCCCGGTGTGTGCAACATATGGACCGACGCGACGAAACCAGGGGTGCACGGTGGCGAATTACTCCTGGTATTTCAAGGTACCTCCATATTCGTACAGGCCATCAGGAGGCCACTGACCACTATTTTGTAGAGAATGAAGCGATGATAGATATGGTGCAAGTACTATGGGAGATGTATAAAACTGTTATATGGGGCCATGGTATCTCCCTGATTGCGGGACACAAGAAGGAAAAAAAGGCCAGATTAGAAACCCTGGAAAGGGAAATCCAGGAATTAGAAGCCCAATTGGCGTCAGATGGTCGTGCCACGGTGCGACAGCGCTTAGACTTTAAGCGAAATGAATACAAAGATGTTGCGACCGAAGCAGCCAGATATCACGCAACTCAACACCGCCTCTATGAGGTGGGTGATAGAGCGGGCAAGCTCCTGGAGTGGCTGGATAGAAGAGAAGCTGCATCGCAATGGACGTTCGAAGTGCTGAATGAGGAGGAGGACCGTGTCAGAAACAGTCAGGGCATAGCTGAGACCTTTGCAGCCTACTATGCACAGTTATGCACCCCGTCCTCCGTGATTACAATCGAGGAGGCAAGGGAGTTGTTATCCGACCTACGTATGCCGCATCCTACACCGACTGAGAGAGACCTCCTCGATTAGGACCTCACTGGCAGTGAGGTTTTGCAAGCTATTCAAGCACTAAATTTGGGAAAGGCTGGAGTACCCAATGGCCGGCCTATTGAACAATACCTGCTTACAGCAGCTAAAATCGCCCCCTTTCTCCTGCGATTGTTCCAAGAAAGTCGAGAAGCCAGGAAACTACAGACGGAACAGAGGCTAGCTAAAATAGTGGTAATTCACAATGACAGTAAACCGCGCGATGACTGGCCTCTTACAGGCAGATTTTGCTACTAAATGAAGAAGTCAAAGATTTAGCAAAACTGTTGGCGACTCGATTGACTCAGGTCATTCAGACACTGACCCACCTGGACCAGTCCTGCTTTATGCCAGGACGGAATATGGCACATAATTTGAGGCATTTGCAGGGGGTCTTGGATCGTGTCTCCGACATCCGTGAGGATTTCGTAGTGGTGTCACTGGATGTGCGGATGGCCATCGATACAGTGGAATGGCCCTTCATTTACGCAGTACTTGAAAACAGGGACTCGGACCACGATTTTTGGCCTGGTTTCGGCTTCTGTACTCTGACACACAAGCCCAAGTGATGGTGAATGGGGGCAAGTCAATGACCTTCCCGCTTAGGTGTGGCACGAGACAAGGCTGTCCGCTTTCCCCCATAATCTTCCACTTGGTATTGGAGCTGCTGACAGTGTGGATAAGGGGTGACCCGCTAATTCAGGGTTTGAGGTGGTCCGTAGACTAGGAAGACAGAATTTCCCTATATGCGGACGGCATTTTGCTATATGTAGTCGACCCAAACACTACGCTAGACAGAATATTACATACATTCACGCTGTATCGTAGATACTCTGGATATACCACAAACTGGAACAAATCTTCAATTTATGTCCTCCAAGGGCCTAGACCACGCCTTCCCAAAGACTGTACAGCGAGAGTGATTACAGAAGGATTTCGCTACTTGGAGATCCTTATCACCAGGGATCCCGACGTCTTTTACAAGCGTAATCTGGAGCCCGCCCCCGCCCCACTTGCGCGTCTGCAGAGCGATGTCCGGCACTGGAGAGCCTTACCGCTGTTCCTGTTGTGGAAGGTGTTGCTCTTCAAAATGATGGCCTAGCCCCACTTTCTTTATATCCTCCACAACACACCGTACCTGGTCCTACCATCATATTTCCAAACTGTAGACACTGTTACTCCTACACTCCTCTGGGATGGAGATGCCCCTAGAACATCCCTCCTGAAACAGCCAAGAGGTTGGTGCGACGGCGAAAAAGCACTCCCAGCCCTTCAGAAATACTCATGGGAAGCCCAATTTATGGCAGTCAATCATCGGCCTCACCTTCTTCAGGATGAACATGCCTATAGATTGTACTGGTGCAACATGCAACCTGGGGGCTACCTTAGAGCGATGTACGGGGGGGTGCTAAACTTTATTCCCAACATGCGTTACGCTTCAAATATGGTACATAACACTGGCGGCACTGTGTTGGCGGGGTAGGACCAACTGTGCTACCCCATTATGGGACACAGCAAAACTGGGCAAACTGGCCAGACAACAGGGATTTGAAAAATTGGACCTAATAGGCCTGTCAAGAGTGGGAGATTTGTGGGCACATGGAGAAGTGATATCCTCTGCAGACTTACAAAGGGATTACCAATTAGCACACTCAGAGACATATCGCTATCTCCAGGTTAGTCATGCCCTATGCACGGCGATACTAAAGGGAGAGGAGCTTCCTGAATCCTCCCCGTTGGAAGACAGGTTGCTTAATGACTACATGGAGAAAAAGGCAGTCTCACTAACTTATCGCAAACTTTTAATAACTCCCCTGAACTCTTGACTCGACTTCAGGAAGGCTGGGTGTCTGATGTGGGGACTTTAGATGATGAAGAATGGTAGGAGGTAATTGTATCCCCTAGAGAGGTAGCTATACGCTCCTTTTTTTCCAACTTATACAACTAAAGGTTTTACACATGTCCTACTACGCTTGTACAAAAAGGGTGAAAATGGGCAGTGCTGAATCGGCAATGTGCTCCAGGGAATATGGTCGGGAGGGCACATTTTTTCATATGCTGTGGAACTGCCCGGCGCTCCAGAATTATTGGGAGGTGTGACGACCTGTATTATGAATGTGTGCAAGGGGACTATGATAAAATCAGCAAAGTGGTTCCTATTAACTAGTTGGGATGAAGCAGACCTGAGCAGCAAAGATCACATCTGGGTGACGCTGGTTTTTAATGGTGGTCAAACGCAATATAGCTAGGATGTGGAGCAGGGGCGTAACACAGGCCCCAGCAGCCCCCGTGGTGCGGGGGGCCCCCGAACTGCAGGGGGGCCCCCTCAGCACTGTACTCCGGTCTGAGAGCTCTGGATTAAATCGGGAGTGGGGGCCCCTCTGTGTACCTTGCAGGGGGGCCCCTTCAACGTTCGTTACACCACTGATGTGGAGGGCTGCGTCCGCTCGGACTCTGAAGCAGTGGAAGGCAAATATGGATTGGTGTATGCAGGCTGAAAGGGTGGTTTATGAAAGTAGAGGCTGCCCAGATAAATGGACCAACATTTGGGGAAAGTGGAATGAGTATAGAGGGATGTTATGTGCACCTATTGGCAGAGTTAATCCAGTTGAGCTGTTGTAGAACCAAGTGTATTATGTGGCTGAATAACGCTAGTGTGCCAGGGAGATCGGAGCACAGTGAGCGTCTGAAAGGCAGTGGTGTCCACTGTTTGACTGTGTCAGAACAATGTGTACTGTGGTTTTTGCGGTCATCGTAATGTTATGTTTGATCATCATAATAAAAAGATTTATAAAAATAAATCATTCTACTCAGTTCCTCGACACCACAATTTCTTTCTCTACAACACACTTGTGGCTACAGTGCAGCGGATCAGCCTGGCCACTCAAACCAATTGCAAAGCGCTGGGATACGCAGACGCTCTGCTCTGTGGCCACAGCGGGAAGTAAGTCGGCTTACAAGAAGGCGGTCTCCAAGAGCAGAGTAGAAAGATTCGTACACTGATTTTAACACCAGCGGTCGGACTGCAGAGTAAAAAAATTTAATCTAGTGCATCAAATCAGTGCCTATTAAAGGTCGACGCCAAAAGGGGTGAGCTACTCTCACTTCTTCAGTGATTCATCAAATCAAGATTTCCAGTTTTCCAATTATCCCAATACACTCGTCTCCTATGACCTCTCTTCATTTCTTTTTTACAACACTTTTCTTACAGTTACACTTATCTTTTTCAAAGAAACACCAGTCTTGAAATTCGATGAGGCACTGTCTTCTCGAATTATGTTTCAGGTTATTAGTGCAGCTGCACTCCTGCCTATATTCAGTTGGTTTCTCGTCATTTGTTTTGCATGATTCTCAGCGGTCAGTACTGATTCCACCGAAAAACAAAGGTAACCAGAAACCAAAAAACCGTAAAGTACTGGGACTATGCAATGGTTTCCTCCTCCTTAAACTATGAAGTCTATTTGAAACTTTGCAAGTGTTGCTCAGTTTTGGAGGGGGCAGCAGGCGCTGGAAGGGGGGGTGCGGAGGTGCTGGAGCCACCCCCAAGATGACCGTGCAGAAGTTCAGAAATGGAATGAGCAACAAGGAGGCCTTTAAGTTTCGTTTTTTTCTTGTTGCATTTCTTATGAGCTCAATGACAGAGGTCAAGAGTCACGCAATGTCTTTTGACAAACTGCTGCTTATTTAACATGAAGTTTGGTGTTTACATTTCCTTTCCTTGATTGCAAATTGAAGGAATTTTTTTTACGGTGAACTAAGCGACAATCTTACTGGAGTAACAGGAGTATGAAAGGAAAAGTTGCAGGATGTCAATTGTTTTCTTGCACACAAAAATGTAAATACTTGTAAACGAACTTTACAACTACTTCAAAATGTATCAGCAGCAAGAATCCTTCAAGTGAAGCACACATTTTTTTGTAATTCCCATATACGATGGAAAGAAAGATTTTATTAAGATCTAAACAAACCCAGGCCACTTTACTTGTGCAATGCACAAATAATACATATGCACTGACACTCGACTTCAGCATGTTATGGTTTGTGTGCTACATAGGTTTAGAAGTAAAGCTGCATGAGTGATGGAAATTTAGTGGCCATTTCAATGGAAAACGTGCTCTGTGTAAAAGGAAGTACCCTGGTGCAGCATGCTTTATTTATTTATTTAGACAATGAATCACTGGACACACACTAGTCGCCTACTATTCTTCGCCTGAATAGGCATGGGTCATTTGCTAAACTCAATGTAACAATTGGATTTTTCACAACCCCTATCCTTCACTGACATAACACTGACAGAGGCACCCCCACATTGTTCCAGCACCACTGGGGGGCCCACATTCTTAGAAAACAAGCAGGCACATGCATCAAGGTAGGATTTTGCGAGTCCCTAATTGCGATTATTAAGGAATCGCAATTAAGGACTCGCAAAAGCCTATGCGTGTAGGAATTGCTATAAAAATGGCGATTCCTAAACATTCCTTAATTGCGACTCGCAAATTGCGAGTCGCAATAAAGGAATGGCTTCCCATTCATTCCTATGGGCCTACAGGTAGGCCTGGGCATTGAATTCCGCTCCGCTCGCGGAATTTGCGGAAAATGGACAATTTCGCGTTCCGCGGAGAGCGCGGAACTGCCATCAATTCCGCGATCCGCGGCGAAGCGGAATTATTTTCTTGTTCGCGCTTTAAAAATGCATTCTAGCGTGCGCGATTATGACTTACCGGGATTCCTGCGTTCGCCGACGGGTTTTCCTATTCGTTCGCGGGCGCCACGAGATTTCGGTAGCCGGCCGCGCGATCCTGCGAGAGTTTGCGATCGCGAACACGTCATTCGATGCGCCATCGGACAACGCGAGAGTGTGCGATCGCGAACACGTCATTCGTATGCGCCATCGTGCACCACGAGAGAGATTGCGGTCGCGAACACGTCATTCGGGCGCGCCATCGGATTTCCGGCGGGATCTTTGTAAACCTGCGATCCCGAACACGCAAAATTTTCAATCTGGAGAAGAATAATATCGCGAGCAGCATAAAACCTTCTATAAACTGATGATTTCCATGGGAAAAAAACCTCAGATTGATATTTGGGTGTGTTTTTTTCATTTTGTGGGCGGGGGAGAGGGAGGAAGTGCCACAGAGTCTACTACTTCCTGTTCCTTTCCAGCAGGCTCCTCCCAGTGCTTTCTCCATCTCTTGTTCATTTTTCACTTGGATTTGAGCTGGAAGGATCACTGTTTGTGTCTGCTGCATCATTATCATTTGATTTGATTTGAGGATTTTTCGATTTGAGATTTTACAAGTAAGTTGGTGTTGTTTGATTGGGTCATTGCAGTTGCTGCAATTACAATTTTTTTAATTTTCATCATTTTTAAAAATAAATATAGTGGTGGGTAGCCACTGTAGCCAGTAGGCCCAGAGCTAGTCATGGGTTGGTGCATGATGAAACATGATGAAACAACTGTTCCTTTGCTGTGTGATGTATTTTTTAATTTCAAACATCATTTAGGGGGCATGGATGGCGTTGGATTGAATTGCAAAATGTGTATTTTTGGGTGTATTTCCGTTTTTGTGCTGTGTGCTAAATGCATGCCTTAGTTGTGTGTGGTGTGCTGCAGGCCTTCTTTAGCCCTGTGGATTTTCGTTTTTGCATTTTATTGCATTACAGGCAAAGCAGTGTTGTTTACCATGCATCCTTTGCATGGCTATTATAGGTCTGTTTTCAGTACATTGTTTTCCAGGCCTCCTGCTTGTTGCTTCTGATTTGTGAGTGTCCATGTGGCTGGTAGCCATTTCTGGTGGGAGTATTAAGTGTGCTGCTTTTTTGCCATATAGGCCTGCATGTGTTTCCTTTGTGACCTAGGCTTCTTGTTGTTGTGTGCCTGGCCATGAGGCTGGCGGCCATTTTGAAGCCAGGCAGTGTGCTTTTTTGCCATAGGCCTGCATTGTCCGTCTTCAGTTTCTTGTTGTTGTGGGCCTGGCCATGAGGCTGGCGGCCATTTTGAAGCCAGGCATAGTGCTTTTGCCATAGGCCTGCATTGTCTGTCTTCAGTTTCTTGTTGTTGTGGGCCTGGCCATGAGGCTGGCGGCCATTTTGAAGCCAGGTAGTGTGCTTTTTGCCATAGGCCTGCAAGCTTGTAGCCTAGTCTGCCAACAGGCCTTTCATCCAGTGGGCCCAGAGGTAGTCAGGGGTGCACGAAACAACTGTTTCTGTGTGTTCTGTTGAATATAAACATCATTTAGGGCACATGCATGGCATTGGATTGAATTGCAAAAAGTGGATTTATTTTTGGGGTGTATTTCAGTTTTTGGGGGTGTTACATGCCTTAGTTGTGTGTGGTGTGTTGCAGGCCTTGTTTAGCCCTGTGTATTTTCGTTTTTTCATTTTATTGCATTACAGGCAAAGCAGTGTGGTTTAGCATGCATCCTTTGCCTGGCTATCGTAGGCCTGTTTTCAGTACATTGTTTTCCAGGCCTCCTGCTTGTTGCTTCTGATTTGTGAGTGTCCATGTGGCTGGTAGCCATTTCTGGTGGGAGTATTAAGTGTGCTGCTTTTTTGCCATATAGGCCTGCATGTGTTTCCTTTGTGACCTAGGCTTCTTGTTGTTGTGTGCCTGGCCATGAGGCTGGCGGCCATTTTGAAGCCAGGCAGTGTGCTTTTTGCCATAGGCCTGCATTGTCCGTCTTCAGTTTCTTGTTGTTGTGGGCCTGGCCATGAGGCTGGCGGCCATTTTGAAGCCAGGCATAGTGCTTTTTGCCATAGGCCTGCATTGTCTGTCTTCAGTTTCTTGTTGTTGTGGGCCTGGCCATGAGGCTGGCGGCCATTTTGAAGCCAGGTAGTGTGCTTTTTGCCATAGGCCTGCAAGCTTGTAGCCTAGTCTGCCAACAGGCCTTTCATCCAGTGGGCCCAGAGGTAGTCAGGGGTGCACGAAACAACTGTTTCTGTGTGTTCTGTTGAATATAAACATCATTTAGGGCACATGCATGGCATTGGATTGAATTGCAAAAAGTGGATTTATTTTTGGGGTGTATTTCAGTTTTTGGGGGTGTTACATGCCTTAGTTGTGTGTGGTGTGTTGCAGGCCTTGTTTAGCCCTGTGTATTTTCGTTTTTTCATTTTATTGCATTACAGGCAAAGCAGTGTGGTTTAGCATGCATCCTTTGCCTGGCTATCGTAGGCCTGTTTTCAGTACATTGTTTTCCAGGCCTCCTGCTTGTTGCTTCTGATTTGTGAGTGTCCATGTGGCTGGTAGCCATTTCTGGTGGGAGTATTAAGTGTGCTGCTTTTTTGCCATATAGGCCTGCATGTGTTTCCTTTGTGACCTAGGCTTCTTGTTGTTGTGTGCCTGGCCATGAGGCTGGCGGCCATTTTGAAGCCAGGCAGTGTGCTTTTTGCCATAGGCCTGCATTGTCCGTCTTCAGTTTCTTGTTGTTGTGGGCCTGGCCATGAGGCTGGCGGCCATTTTGAAGCCAGGCATAGTGCTTTTTGCCATAGGCCTGCATTGTCTGTCTTCAGTTTCTTGTTGTTGTGGGCCTGGCCATGAGGCTGGCGGCCATTTTGAAGCCAGGTAGTGTGCTTTTTGCCATAGGCCTGCAAGCTTGTAGCCTAGTCTGCCAACAGGCCTTTCATCCAGTGGGCCCAGAGGTAGTCAGGGGTGCACGAAACAACTGTTTCTGTGTGTTCTGTTGAATATAAACATCATTTAGGGCACATGCATGGCATTGGATTGAATTGCAAAAAGTGGATTTATTTTTGGGGTGTATTTCAGTTTTTGGGGGTGTTACATGCCTTAGTTGTGTGTGGTGTGTTGCAGGCCTTGTTTAGCCCTGTGTATTTTCGTTTTTCATTTTATTGCATTACAGGCAAAGCAGTGTGGTTTAGCATGCATCCTTTGCCTGGCTATCGTAGGCCTGTTTTCAGTACATTGTTTTCCAGGCCTCCTGCTTGTTGCTTCTGATTTGTGAGTGTCCATGTGGCTGGTAGCCATTTCTGGTGGGAGTATTAAGTGTGCTGCTTTTTTGCCATATAGGCCTGCATGTGTTTCCTTTGTGACCTAGGCTTCTTGTTGTTGTGTGCCTGGCCATGAGGCTGGCGGCCATTTTGAAGCCAGGCAGTGTGCTTTTTGCCATAGGCCTGCATTGTCCGTCTTCAGTTTCTTGTTGTTGTGGGCCTGGCCATGAGGCTGGCGGCCATTTTGAAGCCAGGCATAGTGCTTTTTGCCATAGGCCTGCATTGTCTGTCTTCAGTTTCTTGTTGTTGTGGGCCTGGCCATGAGGCTGGCGGCCATTTTGAAGCCAGGTAGTGTGCTTTTTGCCATAGGCCTGCAAGCTTGTAGCCTAGTCTGCCAACAGGCCTTTCATCCAGTGGGCCCAGAGGTAGTCAGGGGTGCACGAAACAACTGTTTCTGTGTGTTCTGTTGAATATAAACATCATTTAGGGCACATGCATGGCATTGGATTGAATTGCAAAAAGTGGATTTATTTTTGGGGTGTATTTCAGTTTTTGGGGGTGTTACATGCCTTAGTTGTGTGTGGTGTGTTGCAGGCCTTGTTTAGCCCTGTGTATTTTCGTTTTTTCATTTTATTGCATTACAGGCAAAGCAGTGTGGTTTAGCATGCATCCTTTGCCTGGCTATCGTAGGCCTGTTTTCAGTACATTGTTTTCCAGGCCTCCTGCTTGTTGCTTCTGATTTGTGAGTGTCCATGTGGCTGGTAGCCATTTCTGGTGGGAGTATTAAGTGTGCTGCTTTTTTGCCATATAGGCCTGCATGTGTTTCCTTTGTGACCTAGGCTTCTTGTTGTTGTGTGCCTGGCCATGAGGCTGGCGGCCATTTTGAAGCCAGGCAGTGTGCTTTTTGCCATAGGCCTGCATTGTCTGTCTTCAGTTTCTTGTTGTTGTGGGCCTGGCCATGAGGCTGGCGGCCATTTTGAAGCCAGGCATAGTGCTTTTTGCCATAGGCCTGCATTGTCTGTCTTCAGTTTCTTGTTGTTGTGGGCCTGGCCATGAGGCTGCCGGCCATTTTGAAGCCAGGTAGTGTGCTTTTTGCCATAGGCCTGCAAGCTTGTAGCCTAGTCTGCCAACAGGCCTTTCATCCAGTGGGCCCAGAGGTAGTCAGGGGTGCACGAAACAACTGTTTCTGTGTGTTCTGTTGAATATAAACATCATTTAGGGCACATGCATGGCATTGGATTGAATTGCAAAAAGTGGATTTATTTTTGGGGTGTATTTCAGTTTTTGGGGGTGTTACATGCCTTAGTTGTGTGTGGTGTGTT
Source organism: Calotriton arnoldi (assembly GCA_963921515.1). Taxonomy (NCBI): domain Eukaryota; kingdom Metazoa; phylum Chordata; class Amphibia; order Caudata; family Salamandridae; genus Calotriton; species Calotriton arnoldi. The sequence goes on from CAWUFW010001977.1 coordinate 585,659, forward strand.
GCAGGCCTTGTTTAGCCCTGTGTATTTTCGTGTTTGCATTTTATTGCATTACATTACAGACAAAGCAGTGTGGTTTACCATGCAGCCTTTGCCTGGCTATCGTAGGCCTGTTTCAGTACATTGTTTTCCAGGCCTCATGCTTGTTGCTTGTGATTTGTGAGTTTCCATGTGGCTGGTGGCCATTTCTGGTGGGAGTTATAAGTGTGCTGCTTTTGCCATTTAGGCCTGCATGGTTTTCCTCTTGGCTTACTGCTTGCATCCATCCCCTTTGCCAGCTGCAGCTCCCTGAATGATGTGATGAGCAAATAATTTATTGCCAAACAGGGTCCACTTGTATTACATTTGTATTTTGGTTGTCCTGACAGTGTACACAGTATACCAGGAAAGCCCTTGTTGACAGTCTCACAAATGGCTACACTAATTTATATCTTTTATTTGTTTGTTTGTACTACTAGTAATTGAACCACAACAACAAATGCAACGTTTCACTGATGTTCTTCTCCTGGCTTCTTTGCTTTTAGGTGCACAAAAAGACAGAGGAGGAGGTGTCATCATCAACATCACCCGTTGTACTGCCAGGCTGAAGTCCTGCTGCGCGTCACGTCCACGTGTGACCACAGACATCTCTGCAACTTGTGCACCTGCGTCCTGCTGACATCTGAAGAAGATGGCCCCAAAGAAAGATACAAGGTCCTCCAGTAGCAATAAAGTTGCCAGTCAGAAGGGAGAGAAGAAGGAAGTGGCACTTGCCAAGACTGGGGTGCCGGCCGATGTGTTTTTTGGGAAAAAAAACGTACGCCTGCAGCAGCGGTGTCCAGCGGGGACCAAGCTGGGAGCAGCACCTCTGCATCAGTGGCCCCACCCCAGCAACCTAGGCCCAAGCCCATGACTGTGGCAGAGGTAGCCAGTCTACTAACGACCAGTGATGTTGAAATGTCATTATCGCAAAGTAGTACCCAATCCACGCACTCGCAGGCGCAAACTCAGGAGATAAGTGGGCAACCCCAGCCGCAACCCGAACCGCAGCTGGAACTGCAACCACAGCCGCAACCCCAGCCGGAAACGCAACCCCAGCCGGAAACGCAACCCCAGCCGGAAACGCAACCACAGCCGGAACCACAGCCCACAATAGTAGCTGTTCCACCTGAAGTAGGGGCAGTTCAGGAAATCGAGCTTTTTGCAGGCGGAGAGGAGCAAGCCACTGTTCCAGAAGATCCAGTGTCTTCCATACCCCCAGCAAGGAAAAGGAGGCTTAGTACATCAACTTCTTCTTCAAGCCCCGCTTCTGATGATCTAGATGCCACTTGGAAGCCACCAGCTCAGCCTGAGAGTGATGCACACCACAAGACAAGGCTAGTGAAAAGGAAGGTTCCCGAAAGCCTTACAGTTATGGAGGTCGATTTAGACGAGGGGGTGATGATGATGAAGAGCCAGTCATCACGAACATCACTCCTGGGCCTGCGGAGATGGAGACCAACATTATTAGACTATCCCAAATCGCTGCGAGGGATGTAGCACGGATACCACCAACACAGGTAACGCCAACACGACCTCCAGCTTCCATATTTGCCTTTGCAAAGGCCCGGCAGGGACCTACATCAAGCTCAACCACCACCTCAGTAGGTGGTGGTAATGTAAGTGCACAGAGTCAAATTCCATGCACACCCTCCATTTCATCTGGTATTGAAAGTGGCACCTACAGCAGTGCCAGAAAGTTCTCCTCCCCAGTTTGGGACTTCTTTTCGGTTAGCAGTAAGGAGGAGAACATTGCTATATGCTCAATTTGTCGGCAGGCTGTTAGGCGGGGTAAGCTTGGTACAAACTATGGTACCGGAGGACAAACAAGTCATCTCAAAAAACACCACACTATCAGGTGGGAGGCTCACCTACTTCACTTACAAAAAAGTAAAACTGGACCCATTGCTGTTGTTGTGGATGAAGAAGTAGGGGAAGATATGATCGCGGAGGAAGGTCAACAAGAGGGAGACATTTATAGCCCTACCCCCAGCAGTGTACTGGCAACGCCCGCATCCTCAGCAACATCTCAGTGGCACAGTAGTAAGAGTCAACATGAGACAGCAAGGCAACCGGGCACTGCAATGAGCAAAAGTGCAGCGTCGTTGAGCCTAGCTGGGTTAAAGAAGAAAGGTGCAGCAGTAAGGAAAATATTCCAGCCTACCATTGACAGCATGCTTTGGTCGGAGGGGCAGTACCAACGCAACCACCCAACGGCACGGTTGTACAATGCGAAGCTCGCTAAAATGTTAGCGCTGGACCTTCTCCCTTTTTCATTTGTGGAAGGGGTGGGTTTCCTTGAATTTGTGTCGGCCATCTGCCCTAAATGGAAGGTTCCCAGCCGTTCCTATTTTGCCCGAGTTGCTGTTCCAGCACTACATCATGATGTGCTTGAATTGGTTGGACAAGCTTTGCAGCAGAGTGCTGTTCACAAAATCCACCTGACAACAGACATGTGGACCAGTTGCCAAGCCACTGATTACATGTGCATCACTGCACACTGGGTCTCTTTTGTGGGGGTTAGAGACAAGCTATCTGAAGTAGGTGCTGTTGACACAGCTGCAATTTTTAATGCTTCTCGGAAACATGCAACTATAGCCATGTTCGCCATGGAGAAATCTCATACTGCTGAAAACCTTTTGGAAGAGTTTAACAACAAGGTCTTTGAATGGCTGCGCCCCAGAGGGCTTCACATTGGTTTTGTTGCCACGGATAATGGCAGTAATATACTTAAGGCCATGACGCTTGGTAAGTATTTCAGGGTCCCGTGTTTGGCGCACTGCATTAACATTATAGTTCAAGACTTTCTGAAAAAAGAACCCATAGTCAGCAACTTACTGACCACCTGCCGCAGAATATGCACGCATTTCAGCCATTCTTTTAAAGCCCGGAAGCAGCTGCGGATCATTCAACGTGACTATAGAATGCCAGTCAAAGCACTGATCCAGGAGGTGGCAACACGTTGGAACTCAACGTATTACATGCTTGACCGTCTGTTTGAGCAGTACAGACCAATCAATGAATATGTCATGCAAAGGGCGGATGCTGCTGTGAAAGGCATGACCCTTCAGGTGGACCAATGGTGCCTAGTTAAATCTCTTACAGAGATGCTTCTTCCTTTCGAGGTCTTCACACGTGAAGTCAGCAAGGAGGACTGTACTATGGGCCAAGCTATCCCATTGTTGCACATGCTAGAGCAAGAGCTGAAGAGGGTGTGTGAAGCGTACATAGGTGTGGAGGAAAAAAAGAAGCATACCAGTTGGCGGAGAGCTTATCATGTCGCTTAAGTGAAAATGCAAGGGTGCAAAATAAGATTCTGTCACAACAACATTACATTTGTGCCACAATTCTGGATCCACGGTACAAAGCGGCACTGCACAGTAAGACATTACTCCCTTTTTCAGAAGTGGATGTTGCCCGGTACAAAACTTGGATAGCTGAGGCAGCCAGTACATTGGAAAATGAACGGCTGGTAATTAAAGGCCTCAAACCCACATCAAGTACTGCAGCAGGGCATCCTGCGTCAAGTTCAAGTTCAACTTCAGAGCCTGTGGGCAGTGCATTTGGTTCACAGCTGTCACCAACACTATCGACAACAGCAAGAACCGGATCATCTTCAGCCCCAGTACAAACGGCACAGAATTGGTATTTACAGCAAGGACTTGCTAGGTCCAGTGCTGATGCAAAGACAAAAGAGGGCGCACTAAGTTTAGCACCCCTGAACATTGACCGAATGGTCCAGGCCTACCTGGATGACCCAACAGAGGTCTTCATTGATCAAAACCCATTGCGGTATTGGTATGGCAAAAGGGGCCAATGGCCAGTGCTCAGCAGGCTGGCGATCAACTATCTGGCTTGCCCTATCGCAAGTGTCTCTTCTGAACGTGTTTTCAGTGCTGCTGGTTCCATTGTAACAGTGAAAAGGACCAGTCTCTCACCCATAAACGTGGAGAGGTTAACCATGATCAAAATGAATCAGCAATTTATACCACCTAATTATACAATACATGAATCACCGCAGGAAGATGAGGACAGCGGCTCAGGTGATGGAAGTAGCGTGTTGGATGCTGATTACCTACTTCTGGTTGAACCTCCAGAGTTTGAGGATGAGCTATACTTCCCTGACGGTGACAACTAGGCTTCCAGTTCTTACTGTGGTTCTCCCTTATTTACTTCTATTTCTGTGTCTGTCTTTCTGTTTGGAAACTTCAAATCACAACAAATCCATCACCACCGTCTTCTTATTTTATTGCCTTATGAGTTTCAGCTCTCTGCATTTCAGTCCACTCCTCCGAGTCCTGCTCCTCCATCCTCCTGAATCGACCTAAATGTATTGCCCTCAAGCCAGATGATTATTGGATGTAGCATAATCGAAGAAAACCAAATCTTGCCTCGTTGAGTCTCGCCAAAAGAAGTGGAACATGATGATGACTACTATAGCTATCACCCTTTCAGAGCCGATACAGACTGCCCATTAACTGAAGATGAGAAGGAACAGGTAATGAATGATGACATGCATTGGACGCTGACTGAGTGATTTGTGTTGTTGTTGTTTGTACTGTAGTGCATGAAGGTAATTCATTGTGTACTATTATCTAATCTACACACTAAAAGTAACCCAATGCAATGTTTCTTCCCAATATGGTTTTTCAATAACAATTTTCTACTTCTACTGCAGGCCGATCCATTGCATTTTGAATATGGAAAGGGGACTCAATCTGTACACTACTGCACACTGAGTTGGACAACACACCATGATGATGACCACAGTGACATTATCTCTTCGCACTCCAGTCACTCAGTACGATCCGAGATGATTGATGGAATAACTCAGTGCGTTTAATGAGTGCATTACAACAAGGTAACCAAGTCAACAACAACCACTGCAGACCTACATGTCTGTGTAGTGGTGGAGTCGAGTGTGGTGGTATGGTATGACTGACAGCGGGGCATTGATTTAGTCACTTAGTTTGTAAAATGCTATGTTGCTGTATATCTGCCTTGTCTGCCTCTGTCCAAAAAGGTACGCTAAATGGAGGATGTGTCACGGGTGCCGTGGGCCTGCTCAGTCCTGTTGTTGTTGGAGGTTAATGTTGGAAACAGACTAAGTTAGACATGATGTATCCAAATCCATGCCGCCTCTGAAAGTGTTCTTGTTGCACTCCACCGTAATTTTGGCATTTTTTTTATACTTGATTTTTCAATATCCCTTTGGTTTTCCCATCTGCAATTACAGGCCGGCCCTTACCCTGTGCTAGACTGGGAAAAACAACTTTCACTTACCTTACCAATGAATCTACATGTGCCAGGCAGGCAGTGGCGTCACGCAAGATTGATGGCCGGAGCGTCCATGGGATGGAGGAGCAAGACGAATGCCGAGATGCAACTCCCCATTTTGACCAGGATAACATACAGTGACAGTATCAACTTTCATCATCTTTTACATTTCGATTCTTTTTTTTGTCTTCAATCATTACTACTGTGTGTAGTTGTTTTTATGTTTGCTCTCTGCTTATATAATTCAATTCATCCCTACAGCATTTTTGGACTTTTCTTTGCTATCTTTAAGCCCGGGCGGGTACAAAAGAACAGAAACTGTATGTAATTCGGGTCTCTCTGAGGGCAGACAGGCAAGGCAAATAGCATAATATACTGCTGCCCTGTACTGTCTAATTGTCTAGTAGTAGTAGTTAGTAATATCATTAACCATCAAGTTATCATCATCATGCATGCATTTCCTTTTTCTCCCTTAACTGATTTATGGATATGGTTCTCTGCCAATATTGTGTTTTGTTGTTGTCCATGCGTACTGTTTTTCTTTCTCAAACCTTTCCCAAAACACCCCCTTCCCAACCATTCTTCAAACCCTAATCCTCTTCCCCCGGGCTGTGTGGCTTATTGAGGTGTGACTAAATTAAATGTACACCAATAATTTATCACACGCTTGCTGGGGCGGATGTGGCTAAAGCAACATAAATGCATTTTCAAGGCAGGGCGCAGATCTTCTTCTGCTTGCCCACCCTCCTATGAGCAGTATATTTGGGTTTTTGTACCAAAGGAACCGAATCCATCAGCATTAAATGCCATCATAGATTGGATTTGTCATCATCCGAAACAGCACTAACGGTTACGCTTGTGTCGAGTCACGGACCACGGTGTACTGTAGGCCTAGTCGAGTGACTCGACACAGCTAGAGTTTGTAACTCTATGTACTAGGCTATCCCCGCAACCATTATGTTTCCTTGTATTTTGGCATATTATTGTTTGGCAGTAAGTTCCGTACTGTACTTTGTTCTACTACTCCTCCCACAGTCTCTCTCAGGCGACTGACTGTCTCATTTTCTTTTATTTGCAAGTGCTACTGCCAGGGTCTACTACTACTACACCACACCCATGGCATGTTGGGAAAGAAAACCATCACCACCATGCAGCCATCGCCGTGCCCAAGTTAAACATCAAGCACAGGTAAGAGAAGAGGTTTGGCTGAGGCATAATTAATAACTGATTTTTTTTCATTAATTCTATTTCACACACCCCTTTGAGTCCAGTTGCAGAATGCATAGATTATCAGGGGAGACTGACAGTACTAGTAGGACAAGTCCCTCAGTGACGGGTACCGCATCTGTCTGTTTGTGTCTTAGTAACTCAGCCAATTATTAAAATCAAACACTGGCTGTGGCACTGCACCAGCAAGGAAACCGTGTGACGTAAAACAGTAACCCCACCCACAAAACATTAACCACATCGTATATTAAGTCTAAATATGTAATTTAATACCCTAACAAAAATAAACTATGTAAAAAAATCCCACAACACCTGACCCACCCCCTCCCTAACCCCAACCAATGTTCATGTCCCGCAACGAAAAAGTCCAACAAATGTCCAAGTCCAAAACCCAACGCCCGATTCCCACCCACCCAAATAAGAACTAAAAAAGGGGCAATAAATTAACGGGGTCTCAGCGGGCTCGCCTCTCCAGGACACGGATGCGCTCCTCCAGCCGGGCCACGCGGCGCTTCAGCGCGCGGCAGTTGCATCCACAGTGGGGGTGGGCAGCAGTGCTTCTTCCTGTGTGGCGGAGGGTGGCTGACAGGCGGTGACGCCGTAAGACTGGGGTGGGGTGTCTGGGGCCCGGGGCATTGGAGGAGGCTGCAGCTGCTGCCGCCTCCTCCTCCTCCTCCTCTAGAACAACGAGGCGCCGGTATTCGGCCTGTATGGCCTCCAGCTTACGGCGCCGGGCCTTGGCTGCCAACTCCTTCCGGTTGACTTTAGGAGTAGCTATATCAAGAAGAAAAAACAAGACTATTGTAAAATATACTCTTAGCAAAGCAGTCAGACAAATACATTCTACACATAGTGGCACAGTAGCACTAGCAAGCACAGTACGTAACATTTGTGGTATGTATCTATCCTCCCACTACCTCAGCCTCGAACATTTGGGAGAGTTTCAGGCATTCCGCCACCCATGCATCTGATTCATATCACACACCTATGCATGCATGCCACGTATCCTTCTCTGCCAGTCATAAACATAAAATCTCGCCCGTCCTGCCTCCTTCCACCCTTCTTTCCCTTTTAGTTCAACTCATCCATCAAGGTCATCTGATCAGACTTTTATTCGTCTCCATAAAAATTTCACAGCTGAGTTGAAGTCCGATAGAGGCCATTGGTTACTCTCAGACTCCTGTCGCTAATGCTATTGCTAATGCTGCTAAGTAAAGGGTGTCTTCTTCAAACGGCGTTCACAACTACTTCTTACTTAAGTCTCAACAGTACAGTATACATTACACCCTTGCAGCGAGTGTAATGTCAATAAGTAAGGATTAGGAATATAACTTACCACCGCCCGCCACTGGTGCTGGCTCACCCCCTGCAGCTACTCCAACTGCCGCATCGCCTGCACCCTCAGCGGCCGCGTCACCTTCACCGCTGGCCCCGGTACTGGTGGTCGGTAGTACGCCTAGAAAAAACATTACACATTTTTCAGATGCCATATACACCTCCCCCTATTTTTCAATAGCATGAATGAAAAAAAAGTTAATAGATATACAACATACATCACTAGTATAAATCAGGTAGTAGACTAGACACTAGTAGTGTTATATGGTCCCTAGGGTCATTTTAGTCTTTGCTAAGTTACCCCGAGCCATGCAACCATTTTAGCTCTGTCTTTTATTTTTGCGCAAGTTACCTCGCAGCTTGTTGTGAAATACGCCTTTGAGGCCACATGAGCTCATACTGCTACTGTCTGAGCACTGCGTACAAGGTCGAGAAACAAGCGACTTTGTTATGGAGTTATGGTGTTAGTCCATATTGCTTATCCATAAAAAATAAATTACAGTTTTTGGCACGACTGAGAAATGCTTGCACTATACTAACGCGCACCATTTTTCTCATTACAGACGGAAGATTCACTTATAAGAAGAACCAGAGCTTTGCAGAGCTTATGATGTCACCACTACTAGGTTATTCTAAGGTGAGGGCTCCCCAGAATTCTCACATCTCCATTTAGAATTTTATATAAACTCGATTCCTACCAAGGGGAGGGTGGTTCGCCCACCACTGTTCAGTTATCATGATCTCGCCTTTTGGCTTCTATGGACTTTTAGTTGTAAGTAACTTGTAAGTCTAACTGTAACAATGTTTATTGTTTTAATCTTATACATTTTGCTGTTGCTGCTGCATTATACAACATACAGAGCTTGTCAGTTGGAAATAAAAAGAAACCTTTTGAACTTACATAGACTCGGTGGTATTTGGTGTGGACTTACACAAGAGTGAGCAAAAGGGTGTGCATTGCTTCCGCGACACAGGTTGGGAGTGTTATGTTGTCTGGGTTGTCTACTCATTGGGTATTTTGGGGGTGGGGGGGCCTTTCGGAGTAATGAGACACTATAACAAGTCGGTCAGGGGATTGTGGTGGCTTCCGATTGAGGTGTGAGGAAGGTCCAACCTCCCATCACCAACGACCTATTTTCTTGTGCAAAGTTCAGTATGTGCAGAATCCCTACAACAGTAGTAGTATGTCCTATCCTATCTAAACTTCTAAAATTTGGTTGGGCATTTTCTTGGTGGGAATTGTCAAAAAGCCTCAAGAATAAGAAGACTAGAAGTAGTAGAAGAGGACAACCGAAACTCAATGGCTATAGCTATTGGTGAATGAGTTTAATTTAAAATTTTTGAAATAAAGAGTGGGCAACTGGGCAAGCTTGGCTACAGACAGACTAATAGTAGTAGTACAGAGAGTCATAGATGCAGTTAGAGGCAGGGATAACAATAATTTAGAAACAGATAGTATAGAGCAAAGAAGATTTTGTAAAAATGCGAATCAGGATACCGAAATAATAGTTCGGAAAAAATAAGGTGCAGGAAAAGTTTAGGAAATATAATTATTAATATTAACCACTGGTGGACTTACTGGGGCCAGCAGCAGAGCCCTCCATAGAGGAGCGGTCCTGTCCCTGGGAGGCATCGTCCAGATCTTGTGGGCCCACCGCCTGCGACCCCGTCTTCTTGTCCCTGGGTGCTGCTGATCATGTAAGATTCCATAAAGAAAGAGACAAAAATTAAAGTTTGGTGTGAAATAAATAAAAAATTTGAAAATAGGCACCAAAAACATTTTTGGTTACAAAAATTGCAATAAAATTGACCTATCTGATCGACTGGTAGTATTGTGAGATTCACGGACCGTCTAGCAAGCCTAACTACCACCTGACCTAGCCCACCAATTCCAATCCAGACGGGCCAATTGTTCAGTAAGTCTGCATTTCCATTTATTTTAGTCCTCAAAAATGCATAGATGGAGGACACATGCATACATTTTTGCATACACCAAATTGTTGGCTGGTTGCTGCTAATGTTCTGCTAGTGATGATATAAGCCTATTAACACTCAGTAAACAAACTACAAAAGGTTCTGCTAAGGACTGGGGTAAGCATCACTCAGCAGCCCGTGACGTGACAGAGGATGCGTCACGCACACAACTTAGAAATTACCAACTAATAAGTAACTAAACCTAGCAATCCACCACTATCCCTTCTTAGTGGCACGAGGACAAAGGAAGGACTACTCTCTCTAGCATTACATCACTTAAGTTCTCTAAAGTAAACTCTTACATAATCATCAGGCCAAGCGAGCGCAAAGTTGCAAACAAGTAAGATTAGTAGCGTCGAGCGCCTGTGTCATAACAATCACCGATTTTTAAACGTCATTTACCTGCAATGTAAGCAGCAGCATTCTTGCTGGTCGGAGAAAAAAAATTATTCGCAATATATAACACAGAGCAGAAGAACACAAAGTAGTAATATTAAATAGCTACTCACCAAGCCCCGGGACCTCCACTCCTAGCAGGTCCAGCAGGTCCTGCTCCCGGTCCAGAATATCGGACCACCGGTGCGTCAACTGATTCTGGGTGCGCCGGACACCAGAGCAGCGAAACACTGCCCGACGCACCTTGCCCCACCGCTGACGACGCTCCCGGAGACCGTACCCGGACCCAGGCCTGCCGCCTGCTGCCAGGGTTAAGGGGAGGTGGCGCTGAACGAAAAAAACCAGTGCGGCCACCTCCGCCTCATTAAATAAGGCCCGTGCCTGCACCCCTCTTTGGCGCCGTCTTCCGCAAGGAAGGCGGTCGCGGCTCTGGCTCCGACTTCGAGCCCTGTGTCCCTTTGCCATGGTTCTGGGTAGGCGGGGGCGGAAAAGAAAAGGTAGGAATTAAATAAAGTAAGTAAAAGAAATGAAAAAGCAGGTAATAGAAAATGTGTGAAAAAGTAGTTAAAAACACACAAAAAGTAGAGGAAAACTCAAAATATAGAATCAGGAAAATAGAGAGATAGATAATAAACAAAAAAGACCCAAAATAAGTTTACAGAAACAAAGGATTGAAAAGATAGAGGGAGGATTGAAAAGCAGGCCCAGAACCATAGAAATAGAGTGAAAAACAAGATGGCCGCGCCCATTGCGACCGCATGGGAAAGTTTGCGCGATATTTCCCCCCGAGCACGCAAAAAGCGTCGCGAACACGTAATACGCGTTCCCGAACAGGAAACCCTTATCGCGAACGGGCGGGAGCATGCAATACGCGACCCGGAACAGGAAATACCATCGCGAGCGGGCGGGACAAGTGAAAACAAGATGGCCGCGCCCATTAGCGACCGCATGGGCAAGTTAGCGATATATTTCCCCGCGAGCACGCAAAAACACATCGCGAACGGACGGCACAAGCAATTCCGCGAAAGTTCCGCGAGCTCGCGGAATTTGTTAGCAATTTCGCGAGGATTTGCGTAACGCGACTACGCAAATTCCGCCCACCCCTGCCTACAGGTACTCGCAAATTGCGCATGCAATTTCAAGGGTGTCAAAAGGACAAATTGTACTGTGCACCCATGTTGCGCACACACATGCCCCAAGGGCATGTGTGTGTGTGACATGAAACTTAATGCACTTTAATGCATTTTTCAACGTTTTTGCAAAATACAGTTTTGTTTTATTTTACGGTAAATTGTGGCCCCAAATAGCGAAATCGCTATTTGAAAGTGCTTCTTGCATTGCATTTAAGGAATCGCAAATTGCGATTCCTTAAATGTAACGTAATTTGGGAAATCGCAAAATATTGCGATTACCGAAATTGCGCATGCCAAATTGTTTAATGCATCACAAAAGCCCATTTTGCGATCGCAAACGGCCGATTTTTGCGAATCGCAACGTTTGCGATCGCAAAAAGCTTTGATGCATGTGCCCCAAAACCAGTAGCAGTAGATTTTGTCGAAAAAAACGAATCTTAGGAAAACACGAATTTGGTGAATTTACTTGCAAAAAAGGTTTTGAAAAACTAGTTTTGCAAAGCTTGCACAACTTTGCCCGTCAGTGAAAAGTTTGTAAACTTCACAAATCTTTCCCATCATAATGTACATTTTTCCCACCATACTCAAGCACCATATCAAGGTTCTGAAGGTTATAACTTGCAACTCAGAATTTAGACTCAAAGCAGTAAATGTATTTATCCAGCTGCTAGCCGAGGTTCACCCACTACATAATATTAAGAAAAGCATTACAGCTTAGATGTGGCATAGGATTGCTTCACACAGCTTTCAAGTCTAAGAAAAATATATCTCAATCAAGAACAACAAACCAGTTACTATTTTGTCTGGGAATGAACATGATGCAATTAACTTAGGAAAATAATTGAAACATATTCCTAGATAACTAAAGGGCTGATTAAGAGTTTGGTGCTCCAATGGACCGCCAAACCTACGGCGGTGGTGCGGCTGCCGCCGTATTACGAGTTGGGCAATTCAACCGCCACAGGACTGCTGCTACCGCCAGGGATCCACAATCTCTGGCTGTCTTGCAGCGGTCTGAGGCCCACAATATGCTGGAGGTGCCGCTGCAACACCGCCAAGCATATTACGAATTTCCTCACTGCCACAGTTTTCATGGCGGTGAGTCCACCATGAAAAGTGTGGTGGTGTGGAAACTGAAGGTGCCCTATGGGGCCCCCTGTTGGCTCAGGGCCAGGGGATGCATGCACATGTTGAGCCCCCCCCCGTATGCATGCACCCCCAGTTCCTGCACTGCATGGACTTAACAGTCCATGCCTTGCGGAACGTCTTGTGGTGCTCCCATTGCAGTGCCTTTCTAAGGCTCAGATATGAGCCTTTAAAAGGCACCACTATGGGACTGCTGTCGCAAGACCGCCCGACCTGTTTTCCAATTGGAATACGGCAGGCGGACAGACTACAGGTTTGGCGGTCTTGGAGCAGGGTGCTGGTGTGGGGGCCCGCTCCAAGACCGTTAAACTCGTAATCAGGCTTTAAGTCTCAAAGGGAGCAAACAGGTAAAATTTTGCCTTTTTTGTATTTTTTCACAACTTATATGAAAGTAGTCCTTACTTAAATCCCTGGATGATTCTACTTATTTCTGCACCTCAAAAGGGCAGTACTGAAATCTTTCCCAATATCTATGGAGAGTAGTTCTTACAAGTTGAGGCCTGAAAGAAAGCGATTCATCTCGATGGGCTTCATGCTTCATCAGAAACTTAACTCAGATCACAGCAGAAATGTTTAGGGCCAACTCCTGACGACTAGTGATGTAGAGTAGCAAATACACTTCTTTCCCAACTGTTCTGAAACTTGCACATTGTCACAGCTGCCCGAACACAAAGCGGAGATCCTCTGAAGGGGAAAGTTGGTAAAGACTGGCCTGCTTCTGAGGTTTCCTAGTTTGGCTGTGCAGAGGAGCTAGAAAGAAGCATTACAGAGAAAGCCCTTCTAAACACCCCAAATGGCTTCAACTCAAGAATTTGCAGATACAGGAGCAAACATGCTGCAAGGTCCGTCATAGGATATGTGTTTTGTTTATGGCCAGCAGAGTAAAAGCAGATTTCCTTGAGTTGGGCGTAATTTCATGTAGTCCAACAGTAAATTATGTGAGTTCAGCATGGCACAGAGGTGACTGTACAAGCCACACCGGGGTCCACCGATACTCAACTTACAAGCGAAAATTATGCCCCGATGTATAAATAATAATCTACAAGATGCTTGATGAAGTTATTGAATAACATGCAAAAAAGCCCTAAAGGTCTGCTGTCCAACATGCCAAAAGCACAACACTAATTGGTGTCCCTGTGTATTAATACGCTTGGTGACTTATTTATCAATGGTTAACTTCTGTCGCTCGAAACTTTCAAACAAAAAGGCAGGACCACTCCCATTGATTTTTTTGTACTGGTGTATAAAAAGAGCACTGCAATCTCGCTTCCCCCATTTTCCGACCACTTCACCTACTTCTGCAGCCCTGACTCTAGTCTTTGCAGCCCCATCTCCCTGAGGCCTCATCACCAGACTGTACAATGTGACTCCCAAGTCGTCCAAGGGGCCTGAATCAACATTTAGCGAGAAATGAGAATGGGATCTGAACATTGACCTCAATGATACAATATGGAAATACTGCTGCCAACAACATCAGAGAATATCGCTCAATAGCACACACAGTCTAACTCTCTTCAAGTACTTACATCAGTGCTTAATTTGTGCTGATGGTTTCTGGTATTCAGCTCCGGCACTTAATTGCCAACACCGACACTTATGACAGTTTGCCACATGGTGGCACTGTTTGTCTTACTTGGAGATGAGCACAACAGTTGTTTATTAATTCAATATACATTAACAATGATTAATACCTGCCATCCAAGCCATTCTTCTAGCTTTGAAGGGCCTGGAATAGTCTGAAGTGCCACACTTTAAGGAGTCTGATGCTAGTAGGTGTGTTTGTACTGTCACCGGCAGCGCTGGCTGGGGCAATGGGTGGTGCAAGCTGCAGTGGCCTCCTGACGAGGGCCATTGCACTTATTTTTTTACAAATGAAGCACTGATTTGCATAGAATACATTGCACTTCTGCATGATCAGACGCTAACAGCCTTACAGCAGATTAAGGCTATTATCATATGGCATGGGCTTATCCACCTATTTTTGCATTTTGAGAAAATATATTCAAAACTCTCTCAGAAATGATTTCAGTTTCCATCTCCTCCACCCTGCTTCAGGCTCTTGTGGGCTACGTTGAGTACGTCCCAAAGAGACTAGACGGTTTACTGCATCGGCCCTTCTCCTTGCCAAACCCAGGGTTGACATGAGATGGAGCAGAGGTCCCCAACCTACAACTAAGGATTGGGTCAAAGACCTTGTTTGTTCCAATGAAAACATGGACATCTATGCGTCCGCACTCCCTAGCACCTCACATCCCAGAGATGTTTGACTTCCACTTCGATCCTCTCTGATATCCCAAGATGCTCCTCACCCACCTCAAGGTACAGGCGTTAAACACAAAAGCTGCAATCTTTCGCAACACTGACGTTGATTCACTGCCGTTCTAGGTACATTGTTGTCAGATATGTTCCTTAGGCTCTCACTAACTATCAGTCTATATATCTAGGTATGATTTCAGAATATCATGGGCTTAAAACAGTCAAATGCAAATACATAGTATATATATATATATATATATATATATATATATATATATATATATATATATATATATATATATATACACACACACACACACACATATACACACACACACACACACACATCTATATATACATATGTTTCATATGTTCTCACTTTTCTGTATATGAAGAAAATCCTGTTGGCATTTGGGGTTTGCATTTTTGTTGACCCATTTCCAAAAACATGACTTTCTGAAAACAATAGCAATAAAGGTGCAAAAGAACAGTTTTCGAATAGGACAGCAATGCAGAGAGCACATTTAACCCACCACACATCAGTTTATGATGTTAGTGTGTGCTAAACACTGAAGGGGGCCCTTCTTATATAAGGACTATCTTAAATTATGATGTTTCTTGAACATTTATTGTATGCCTGGTAGTCTAATGAAACTTTTGAAATTAAAAACACACATGCAAATAGATTGTATTTACAATTATGCAAAACAATTTGCAAGTGTAATTTTGATGTCAAGTTACAGTCACGCTCTGCATTTCCATGGATATATGCACCTGTCCAAATGATTTGAAGACTAAATAAGGTTTATGAATGAGCAACTAAACAAACACAGAGAACGAGCTCCGAGCTAAGCTCTAGATAACCCAATCATGCGGGTCATTGGAAAAGATCTCCCTTGTAGGGAACCCATTTGGTTTGTAGAAGAACCCTCACCCACCAACCTAGTTGGTGGCATGCTTCATAATTGGGTTCCCACCCAGGAAGCCGAGTGCCTCCTAGGTGTGCTTCGACGCCTGATTACAGCGGAGCTGTTTTTTTTGTTGTTATGTGGCTTTTATGTGAGTGGTGGATATCCTGAAAGTGAAAGGTAAAACTACCTCCAGGGTACCCAGTATTATGTTATTGTTTGGTCCCTGGGGTAGGGTTAAAAATCAAACAAGCGGACATGAATGAGAGGAATTGTCTCGCACGTCTCTTCAAAGGTGTGTGAACATATCAATCCAAGTGAAGTGGTCTACATGTTTCACCGTCAAATTTCTAATTTTTAGAGCACGTACATTTTCCGGGATCCCAGAAGAGAGGTACTAGTAGGTAACTCTGTAGGCGGCTGACCTTGACGCAAGTGTGACGATAGGCACCGCCTCCTGCCGGGATCCATGTCACGGAAAATATCCGTGCTCTAAAAATTAGAAATTTGATGGTGAAACCCATAAGTTACGCACCTTACACACCTTTGCACACCTTAGTGCGTGTGCGGAGTTCACGCGAGTTCAGGGTTTACTCTGAACCACAGGTCCTGAAGAAAGCCAATCAATTGGAACCTCATTGGCTGAAACATGTAGACCACTTCACTTGGATTGATATGTTCACACACCTTTGAAGAGACGTGCGAGACAATTCCTCTCATTCACGTCCGCTTGTTTGATTTTTAACCCTACCCCAGGGACCAAACAATAAAATAATACTGGGTACCCCGGAGGAAGTTTTAACCTTTCACTTTCAGGGTATCCACCACTCGCATAAAAGCGACATGACATAAAAAAAATCAGCTCGGCTGTCATCAGGCATCGAAGCACACCTAAGAGGCACTCGGCTTCTTGGGTGGGAATCCGATGATGAAGCATGCCAACAACTAGGTTGGTGGGGGAGGGTTCTTCTACAAACCAAATGGGTTCCCTGCAAGGGAGATCTTTTCCAATGACCCGGATGATTGGGTTATCTAGAGCTTAGCTCAGAGCTCGTTCTCAGTGTTTGTTTAATTCAAGATTAGGGGAGACAAACGACCGCCTTTGCTCCCTCCTCTCTCTCTCTTTTGTTTATTGATATGAATGAGCAACCTCATGCGTTGATGTATGATACTGCCACTGAAACGAGTGGTTTTAGAAAATAGCAGGAATGCAACGCATAAATTTCGATCGCAAATCATTGATCAGTTACGAACTCCCAAGCTGGAGTGGAAATGAATTCACAATGGGGAATTGGCCCCCTTTGTACTCCTTCCCCTTTAGGAGCCAGGGTGGCAACTTTGGGGGGAGTAGGCACTACTCCAGGGGACCACTGGCAACGCTCACTGGAGTTTTTCAAAATGGATTTTTTTAAGCAGTCCTGTATCTTTAAAGGAAAACAGGCTGCTTTAAAAATAATTTTGAAAATGGCAACGACAGGGATGGTGGTCCTCTGTCCATTGCAAGCCACCATCCTTGTCATTTCAGCCAATTACAGGGGGCTGACGATCTGCGCTTAATCGTATGTTTAAAAGTGCATGTGTACTTCAGTCACCTGCTGCACTTTATCTTTTCTGCACTGTAAGAAGCACTTGCTGCAGAGGTGTCCATTGCTGGACTAGTAGAGCCTGAAATGTGTCAGCTATACATTTGCATATCACTGACCTGAATGGGGCCCTTTTACAAAGTTAGAGATGACCCTGCTTAACTGGTATGGCTCCGCCCTCAAAGACCTGCGTTTGCAAGCATTTGACACATAAGCCTCCATATGCATATTTTAAATACTCCAAATTCCAGCCTGAAATGTTTTTAAAATCACAGCCATATTTTTACTGGTATGGGAGCTGCCTAGTGACTTATCACCCGGCAGCAGCCTGAAACTTTTACTGCAGTCATAATAGAGGCTTTTTGTTGACTAAAGTAGAGAGCTGGGAGGTCAGTAACTTGCTTGCTGCGAACCAGACCAAAAAGGAGAAAAGCTTCAAGACGTGGAAAAATACGGCAGACTGGAAACTTCCTAAACCTTTGGTTACAAGCTGTCAGACCCAAAACAGTTGCAAAACCTTTGCTTACAAGCTGTCAGACCCAAAACATAACAACTTGAAAAAGTATGAACAAAATGGCCAGGGAACACCAATTTAAACACCCAGAGGCAGGACCACAGCGTACAAACCCTCTCTCTGGCCAATTACAGCCATCTCAAGCAATCTGCCTGCGGTCCTTGATGGGCAACCACCATAATTGTACGCTTATGATATTTCTAAGACCGCTTCCAACGGTTTGCGGTTTGGCACAGGAAGACACTTCGCCAGAAACCACGAAGCTAAAACTTTCCACACAAACATTTGCATCAGATTTATAAAAGTGGGGTCTACTAATTCTTTAAGAGCCGATTTACCCAAGAAATGACCGCAGGATCCTTGGTGTGGCGTCTCTCTTAAGTCAGAATACTCCTACATAAAGCCACATGGATACGCCATCAAGAAATGACCGTATAATTATGTTCCAGTGCATGAAGAACCCTGGAATGGTCGGTCCTTGCACTCGCGGTCACTCCTGGCTCCCTCCACCAGATTATTGGCATCTTGCTGCCATCTTGCCTAGACTCAGCATGTCAGACAAGTTTTAGATCTGGGAGTATTTTAATCCTCAACTTTTGAAGTAAAAAACACGTTTTAGGCACGTAACAATATATGTGATATCAAATTGTCGCTCCATTGTGTAATATTTGTGGTCAGTAATTGCTCACAGGCACAGAGCTCTTGTACAGCAGCCCTGTGCTTCTAACGCCACTAACAGAAACACAGTGCTGGAGGGTGGGTGTAAACAGGCGGCACATTTCTGCAATTCCATGACTACCTTTTGGTTTCAAAAGTACCCCATACTTTCATTTTAGGAGAACTGGACATAGCAACAAGCTGGGGAACAGAGCAGGGTCACAAATAGGGGAACACAAAGCCATGGAACACAAAGCGGCCACTGCCGAGAAACACAACAGGGCCACAGTCGGAATAGGGCCATGGTCGGTGAACAGGGCCTCAATCTAGAAACAGAACAGATCCATGGTTGGCGAACAGAAAAGGGTCGCAATCGGGGAACAGACCAGGTCCTCAGTCAGGCAAGATAACGGAGCATGAGCACAGTCAGGGAATAGAGCTGTAGAGCACAGGTAAAGGCAGGGAACACAAGTACAATGAATGCAGACAGTTCCAGTTCCAGGGCACAGCTACCCAAGTACACAGTGACACAGCTACAAGTAGCATGTAATCAGCTGAAGCCAATGCTCTGGAATTACCTCCCAGAGTAAGCGTTTGAAGGATGCTTGAGTGTATTCACTGTAGACACGTCTGTTCAGTAGGTTGACCAAATGTCCTAGATTTGTCCGGACAGTGGCGGTTTTTATGGTCTGGCTAGACAAAGCAGTTGTCGCCAGACAATTATGAGAGTATCACCAGGAGAAGGGCTTTAGATCCGCCCACATGTTGGGAGCCAGGAGTATAGGTTTTAAATGGGCAGAATTTGTGCACTTCCACAAAAAAAGTGCTGGCTCTCCACACAGCTGTGATGATTTTGCTTATCCAGCTGACTGAGCTTGAATTTTTCTGGAGCAAACACATGACATTGTAATGCTAATAAAGTGTCTTAACTAGATAATCCATGGTGTTTGTCTCTGGCAGCAGCACAGATGTAAGGAGGGCAGTCATTAACCTACATGGGTTTATAGGTCTGGCTTGACATTGCAACTGTTCCTTGACCTTTTAACCTACACCAATATTATGCTACAGTTTCTTTCTTCTACACAAATACATAACTATTCCCATGATATCCATTTCTAATGCTTCACTTTACCATACATCATTTCTTTAATGCCAGATCTATTGGCATTGCCAATGCTTGTTAAAGGACTGTTCCAGAGTCCTGAAACGTTTTCTTCATATAAATTAAATACATGTCCTGGTTTTAGAAAGACGGTCGAGTGAGCACACACGTTCGTCAGTGTTGCGCACTGTCACGTTTACACCGGTCCGCTCTGCAAATCAGGAACAGAAGCTCACTTGTTTTGAGCGCCCTACTGTGTTTCTCGATACGTATATATTCTATTTTTGTGTCCGTCCTGGTTTTGAATTCTGAAAATATGGTCACCCTAATGTTCGGGTCTTGCAACTACATGGTATATTGTTTACAACAAGTAGGAGTCAGGGCTGAGGGGCTTCTGCACCGGTAATTTGCATAGAGTAAAATGTTTAGTAAATTCTGAATGCCAGTCACAGCCGAAGTACATATACAACTATACAGTGTATGTGCAATTTAAAAAAAAACATTAGATATTATTGTTATATTATTATAAGATCCTGT
The DNA here is from genome assembly GCA_963921515.1 of Calotriton arnoldi. Classification (NCBI taxonomy): domain Eukaryota; kingdom Metazoa; phylum Chordata; class Amphibia; order Caudata; family Salamandridae; genus Calotriton; species Calotriton arnoldi. The sequence goes on from CAWUFW010001977.1 coordinate 605,719, forward strand.
ATAGTGCATAGCGACCCAAAAAGGGGTTCCCAGCGCTTTGGCAGAGAGGTAGGAGCTTGCGAAAAGAGAGGTGATGAGAACAACTATTTTTTCAAATTTTTGCGGAAGGTGGTCAGTAAGGGGAAGCTTCTCAGGGGCTCAGGCAGAGTGTTCCACAACTTAGCACCCAAGTTTGAGAAGGAGCGCCCACTCATACTAGACAGCTCAACTGTGGGAACCATACAAAAGGTACCGGTTGCTCGAACGAAGGGAGTGAGTTGGCTGGGATGGTACCACTAGTTCTTGTAGATAAAGTGGACCAGTACTCAACCTAGCTTTATGCATATAGCGTAGGTCTTTGAACTGTATGCGTTTGTCCACCATAAGTCAGTGAAGTTTGCGAAGAAGACCCGACACAGAGACATGTTTGGGAAGATGATACAGAAGACTGGTGTCAGAGTTCTGAATGACCTGCAGGCGTCTAATAGAGGCCTTGCCTGCCCTAAGTAGACGATGTTTCCATAATCCAATGCTGAAAGAATCAAGGCCTGGATGACCATCCTGTGGGCTGAAAACTGGAGCATCCAGATCAATTTTAGCCATTTCAGGACCACGAAGCAGGTTGAAACTACCTTGGTGATTTGAGATTATCAACAGATTGGCATCTTGCCAAAAAACAAAGTTCTTTAATTTAGAGACCGGTTCCAGGAGAGGGCCAAGGGTCTCAGGCCAGAGCTGGGGGCCCCAGCTCTTACCCATCACCTCAGTCTTATCGCCATTGAGCTTTAATGAGTTGGTGTTCATCCAGGTAGAGATCTTACCGAGACAAGAATTCAGGCCAGAGGAATTATTGCCCTGGGCAGATGACAAAGAAAAGATTAATTGAGTGTCTTCTGCGCAGGAAAACAGGGTAAGGCCACAGCTTTCTACAATATTCGCCAGGGGACGAACATAGATATTGAATAGCATCAGGCTTAAGGGCGACCCATGAGGAACTCCAGAAGTAAGAGCGTGAGACTGACGTAAAGCTGGAAGAAAAGACTTTGGGGGGGGGGGGTGCAAGGAAGGGAAAACAAAGCACCCACTTCCTGGTCCAGACAACTTTCCTCTCTACAGCAGCATTTATTGGCTTGTTCTCGTCAGCAAACGAGGGCCTCACCACAGAACTTATAAACATAAAACAAGTTGCTGCATGCACTCGGGTGCTGTTGAGAACAAGTCAATAATGCTGCAGAGAGAGGAAAATTGTTTGGAACAGGAAGTGGGTGCTTTGTTTTCCCTTCCTTGCAGGCATGTTCGGAACACTGAGGCAGCTTTCTTTCTTCATCAGCTAACATATTCTGGGGACAGCAAACTGGTAGTGACGTGTGTAGGGTCGCAGAGGTCATGTCGGCTGAGCTCTAGCGGTTTTCTGCAGCTAGTGGTGCCATATAAGGATAGCAAAACAGTGGCACGCCATCTCACACACAAGTCATACTTACCAGGTCAACACCCATAACCCCTGTTAACACCTGAGGCCCCCAGTTTGTTGGCATGGTCAATTGGAGGCACAGGGGAGTGCAACATAGAAGACATCCAGCAAAATGCAGCATTAGAAACACACTGGTTCGACATCTTGGCACTGTCGCTGCACCGCCTGGCCTATAGGGTCATCTACTATATATGGTGTATACCATTTGTCATTTCCCTAGAATACTGGCAGCAAATAGGCGGCCTTTGCACATAAGGGGTTCAACAAATGTGTGATATCACTTTTGGCATTCAGTGCATTCGTGCGATACCAGGTTAAAACTAAAACCTTCAGCCTGAGCTGAAAAAAAGCACATTGTAAAAATCAAAACTTGGAAGTCGCAGCGGGAGAAATAAAGTCTGGGACGTCCTCGCTGCAAGACAGGCTGGTTTTTAGGCTGTTTTGCAGTTTTAGTGTAATCTTCAACTGAAAGCAAAAAAATTATTTTTGAAACCTGCAACAGGAAGGCTGGCAGAAGAGTGAACCAGCTGCTGCACTAAACAGACTTCCAGTTCCTCATTTCACCATGCAGTTTCATCCCTCGACATCTGAGCAGAGAAAAAGTGACTTGGATGCGATGGGAAAGGACCCACCCAGTAGAAAAATGGATGCTGGGTTACCCATGTGCATATCACGGTAGAGGCCTCTCCAGTGGTGTAACGCAAAATTATGCCCTTCCCATGAAGAAAATGGTGAGAGGCCCCAGAGACTCCCATTATCTTGGGGATATTCATAGTGACACCAAGGATAACTATGTCCAGCGAGTCATTTATTTGTTTTTAACCTGCTGTGGGACCAAATTGTTAATAAACTCCACTTAAGGGTCTCCATAGGCAGGTTTAACTCTTTTCCGATACCTCAGCCCAATCTGTTTCTCAAAGCCGTCTACACCCAGAGAACATCTCATCTGGGGGTAGTTCAGTGGGCCAATTGGCCTTTATTGAACAAAGGATAAAATATCTCCATAAAGAGCTCCATAAGGATGCCTATTGGGTTTTGCACCCCTAACAAAACTAGGAGCCGGACCCAATGATGTAGCATGCCAAATCGGTGGGCGAGGGTCCCTGTATCCTACAGCGGGCTGCCCAATGTCAGTGCAGAAACATAATAGATAAAGATACTTGAGGAAAGGTAAATATATATGTTCATGTTCACAAACCTGCAGGCTCTGACATGATTATTAGGGGTCCCTCTCAAGTCAGATTCAAAAGCAGTGACATTCTTTCATGGATCAGCAGTTCCTCTTGTTGTCAATAGAGGTCCTTCTCAAGTCAGATGCAAAGGCCTTGAAATTCTTCATGAAGCAGCAGTTCCTCAAGTTGTTACTAGTGGTACCTCCCAAGTTCGATGAACAAGCATTGAAATTGTTTTGTGAAATTGCAGTTCCACAAGCAGATCCTAGAGGCCTCTCTCAAGTCAAATACAATTGCTTGCATTGTCAATCACAAACTCGGGGAGGTGAGGTATCAACCTAGAAATTTGTATATACACTCTAGCTACGCTAATAACTTGTGCTCATTTTCTATACGATAAATAAATATATCAAAGCTGATTTATAGTGAGGAGTTAAAATTGCAACTTACATTAAATGTCTTGGGTATTATGGAAATGATTGATGACACCCTACAATACATAGGGACTGAGAAGTACAAGTGTCTAAAAAGTTCTATTCTTGGAGAACTATTTTTACGTGTATATATACACACACGTACAAGGGAAAATGCAATCACTCAAAGTGAAAGCATCCATCGGCTGGAGCAAGTTGGTCTGTTGATCTTACTTTGTGCTGTGGTAGGAGTGAGCATAGTTTGAGTCAAATTTGAGCAGACCAAGGATGAAAGAGTGTAGACTAAAAACCCTACATATGCAAGTAGTTTTGCATGATATTTTTAGGAAAACACGAGGCTGGCAAGACAGCCAAAGCGGTCTTTAGGCCAGACCTGAAAAGGAGCAGCAGCGCTGGTTTTAGAGTCAAGAAAATCTTTTACAGGGTTTCCTTTGCTAATCTAGAAAGTGAAACAGAAATGTCAGGTCAAGACCTTTGATAGAAGTGTAGGGGTGACCAGGGGCAGCAGCTGATACACTTGACGTTCCTTTGTGTCCTCTGGTCGCTCTGATCAGGAAGGCAGAAACAGAAAGTAGCCAGAGTGGTAAGAGTCTAATTTCTTTTTTTCAGGTTTTCCCACTTAGTCTTCCCCCCCTAGCTTGTCAGCAGCAAATAAGAGGCTTTTGATGAGTCACCCATGGGAAAAGGGGTAAATGCTGATGTCACATTGGGTGTTAAAAGTTGTGTGATGTCAGTGTCTCTACCCTTGATCATTTGATGAATCCATAGCCAAGGTCAAGCCCAGGGTGAAGCGCAGGTTTGAAATGGAGAAACTAAAATCTGGTCAACAAATATCAAACTTATCTGCCTGTTTTTCTTCCCCTAACCCATCTTCCTTTTGAAACTTGAGGCTCTGGAGTGCCCACCGACTCCAAGTACATTGGTGTGCCCTGCTTAGGTGTTCCCTTCTGTGGTGGAAGGAAATGTATGGTGGCCTTCCACTAGTCACTCCATGTAAGAATGACATCAAGAAATGATGTGCGGTACTCGGCATGCTCGGAACGCATGGGCAGACATGGTAGCAGTGGCGGCTCCTCCGCTATGGCAGAGGAGCGTCCTCCCACTGCTTCTAAGCAGTGAGAAGCAGAAACATAAAATTATGATAACTTTGCGTTATTATCATTTTATGCTGCTTCCTGCTGCTTTGCTGGTGGGTCTGCTCTGCTCTTGGAGCAGGGCAGGAGAGGAGTGCTTTGCCTACTCCTAAGTGCGCAATGACTGTTTGATCGGCCCTCCCAAACCAGTCATACGCACTTTCCCTGTTCTAAATGCAGGCTGCATTACAGCCTGCATGGAGAACATGCCCACGCCCCCATTCCCTGGTTGAGCGTCGAACCAGGACGCTCAAAAACAATCACAACGCTGCATTGCAGCGTTGTGATTGGTCAGTGGGGCCTGCTTCCTGTTCCTCGATATGCAGGAGGAGAGCAGGCGCAGAAAGGCGGGACCTGGCCAGCAGCAAGGTGAGTTTTTAAAAAATTATTATTGCCCCAAGCGCAACCCCCTCCGCCATTCCCCCCATGCCCGATTCCCCCCTTATGCCCACCACCCGCGAGCCATGCCGGCCGCCACTGCATGGTAGCTCATGTTGGCATGCAACCCTTCTGTTTCTAATGCCCTCAATCCATCACCTTTCATTATCACTAATGACCAAGTACCCACTTGCAGATCTACCCACAATGAGACCTAACTATCAAAACATTACACTTGATCTGAGATGTTGACTTATCCTGTTTGGTTCTAGATTATGACATTATAGGTTCTATATGCCTCTGCTCATTATCATTTGTAAAGAGCTCGGATAACCGCGAGAATCATGCTCGTGCTATATAAAACTTTTCAAATAAATAAATACAGTACTCTCTCAAACTTTAATAGCCTTGGCTGTGAACAGCACCATACAATCAAAGAATGTACAACTGGGACTGATTACTAAGGGTGTACACAGACCAAGAGGCAGTCATTTTTGCAAAAGCAGAGTACTCATGGAGCTAGAAGGCACGTGATACAAAGGTTCTCTGGGGGCTCATGAACATCATTAGACAACACATATACAGGGCAAGAGTAGCAAATGTATGGACTATGGAGTAGTGTCCCATAGAATAATGTGTCTTGGTTTAACCGCAAAATTATGTGGCACTTTAGTATCAGCACTTGAAGTGTTTTGGATATCTGTATAGCAGAAAACGAGTATTTGCTATACTCTTTAATGAGCTATAAAGATGTCAGGAGCTGTGTTTGCATAGCAGTGTCCAGAATGTTTACATTAAAACTGAGAACAGTAATGAGGTGAAATTGTAACCCAAGAATGTTCGGAAATTAAATGGGGACAAACAGTAATGAAGTGAAAATTTGGAAATACATTGTATGAAATGTCTGGGTAGAAAAGGATAAACAAGTATCGGCAATACCAATGGGTCTGGCTTTCAGCAAAGTGTCTATTTAGTCACTGGTGAGTTTATGCACTTAAAAAGTCATTATTCATGCACTCTGCCACTCGTCCTTGCGCTCAGGCATCTATTCATTTAACCACTGACTCATTCTTGCATCCGCCCACTTACCAATCTGCAATAAAAAACACATTTGCAAGTTCTAATAAAAGCAGAAAGAGAAAGCACAATGTAGCCTAAACTTGGCAGGCATATGCTTACAATAAAAAATGAAGTTTAACAAAGCACAGGCCTTCTTATAATGTACATATAGCATGTCATTCTTCCATTCCAACATGGCTTGCACAATTAGAATAAATGTATACCCTTGACGCAGCTTTGGAACAGGAGCACCAATTTTCTGGCGAATGCACAAGTCTTCAGGCAAAATACAGTCACTCACAGGGCAATAGAGCCAGTGGCTGATATAGACTGACCCATTGCTCCATGCTTTCATGGGAGGAAAGCAGCTATGAATGACAATTGAACAGACCAATGCAGACGAGGACTGACTCTAAACCCATGTATGTATGTATGTATGTATGTATGTATGTAAGCATGTGTATACAGACTGAGAGCAGCGCCAGGATTGGTGCCCACACAGCAGTATGCAGTTCAACGGAAGAGGTTCGGAGTGGAGGACGTCAGTTCAGGTAAGTTTTATTTTTTGATATCTGTGCGCCCGCTCCCCTCCCTACCTCCTCACCCCCTGTAGATGCCTGCCGCTACTGAGCCTCGCTAAAGAGGTTAAAGGCCAATCAGGTTTAACCTCTATTTTTCATAATACATCAGTCAGATTTACTTCCTTCATTGTTACTTTTCATAGTGAACAGATCAGTCCTATAACATCTGGCATAACTTTCCCAAAGAACTAATCAGGCCTACCACCTTGTCACCAGAACCCATTCATGCCTGCTATATTGAACATAGGCTTTCCCACAAAAAAAACTATCACCCACACAGTTGTAACATTAGAAATAAAGATCACATTACAGATGACAAAAGGCTATGTAAGCCCTCTTAGTCTGGCCTCAAAAGAATGCTAACACTGTAAATCTTCTACCCCCCAGGGTTTGTCAGACGGGGTGACGGACAGAAAATCACCGGTAATCTTTAAAATCTAATTTTAAAAAACACCTCTACACAGGCTTTTAACAGTGTAATAGCAATCCACTGTCAAATGTCTATTGATTTTAACACATGCTTCTCACAATAAATATGCCAGACCTACTGCCCTGGTGATACCTTTTCACAATAAAGAGATCATATTTGCAGCTTTGCTCATTTGTTTGTAACTGGGTCATTCTGTATGGAGCATAAACTTTTCCACAAAGCAAAAAGTGAGATTAAGCACTCTCTTTCAGTGGCGCACACAATTTATGGCCAATCAAATACTGTACTCAAGAAAATCAACATGTAGGTGAAGACAAACCCCTTTCTCATTACTGCTTCTGAAAGCTCTTTATCCTCTGATCACACTAGGTCCAAATACACAAAAAAGAAGAATCTTCAAGTACTATTCAAAAGCATGGACAAATGAAACATCACGCGTGAAGCTGCTTTGAATGGGTGCAGCAATCTCCTTTATCCCACATTCAAATTTTGCCTTACTCCTAAATCCTGCTGCGGCAGGCCTGGGAGGTGCTTCCTTGCAGCGGCTGAGCGCAGATGGCCTACAGGAAAAATGCAAATTTTGCTGCATAAGGGAGCCATAGTACTGACACAAGAAAGTGAATCAAGTAGGGTATCTAGGGTCATGAATAAGCAGTAGTAGTAGTAGAACGGATGAGCTTGGTCGGATGTCCCTACAAGGGAAGGGACAGGGGCAGCTCCTCCTAAAAAGCGGGGGAGTGTCGCCCTGCCTGCTCTGAGAGCAGCAGGCAAACACAAATAAAATGGCATGTCAATGCCATTTTATTTTGCCACCGATCTGCCTTTGTACAGCGTGAGGGTGGGAGCGGGGCTGAATCCTGCGATTGCAGTATGACTGCTGCCCCTGCCAGTGCGCATGTCAAATTGGCTAGCTATTTTGCGACGCCCAGCCCGACATGCGTAGTGTAGACCCAGCAATGCAGGAGCTGTGAAACAGCCTGGGGATTGCTGGCACAGGCACACAGCCTCAAAATGAGCAGTGGGTTAGCCTCCTCCAACCAATCCTGGAGGTGTGCTCATGCTGGAAACAGCATGAGAGCAGTTCCAGAAATGGTTGGATTTGCGTTCCTCTGGGCAGAAAGGAAGTCCTTTACTTTCCTGCTCATGGGCACAAGGATTGCCGGCAGAGAAGTGCCGCACCGGGCAGGAGCGCGTTTATGGTGAGTGGTCTGCCATCGCTCCTCAATATTTTGTTATTGCTAGCCGCCACTGGAAAGGGGCTGCTTGTGCCAAATGAAAACCTCTCGGTCACGGGTTCTAAAGTGGGCTTTGGGTTTGCGCTCATTCTTTAGCAGGAGCTTGAATTTAGCCGACAGGCAGAGTATTGACTACTTCTAGCCCAGACTAAAAGAAGACTTGGTTTCAAATCTGAAAATACGAGCCGCAGCTTGGATCGTACTGCTGCTCCCGGTCTCAATTTACCTTGATAAAACTGTATTGCCAGGATGGCTCTTTTGCCCCTCATTTGGACACCACAAATGATCTCAGGACGTATTTCTAATCTGGATGCTTCGGACTGAAGTCACACTGCGCCCATCACAAAGCTGATCCAGAAAAATAGATCAGTGAATGAATGCACATGCTATAGAAATCACTCTACAAGCTGTAGTTCATGTGTGAGAATCCCAGCTAGACTGACTCGATCTTTCATTCTTACAAAGCCAATACAAGGAGGATAGACGTGTTTAGTGTTATTAGTGCTAAATGTGACCAAGTGTAGCAAGAAAAGCTAAAAAAAAAAAAAAAAGTTACAATGAAATATCAGTTGCTGTGGTAACTACATTGAAATTGCTTATTGGTCACAGGCTGAATAATTTGTCAATAAAAAAAATGGGTGCTCTTTGACCAATTCCGAATGTTCTTCCCTTAATTGAAATCTGAATTCCATTCACAGGTCGTGTACCAAAGGTCATTTTGTGTGCAGTCTCATAACACAAAATGATGCCCCCACAGAAATTGATGAGGAGCCCCTTAGTTTCCCATCACTTATAAATATGAATTGGCCTTGGACTGATTGGGGGTCCCCTGAAGGGTTGAAGGTACCAGAAGGATTGAGGGGCCCGTGAAGTCTTGGGAGTCCCCCTGCACTGCAGGGACCTACGTTACGCCCTGTTTGTGTGCTTGTGTTATCGGATTGGCCATGTTCCTACCAGAAAGAGTACACAGGCAGAAAGACAGAGTAAAGAAACCAACAGAGGATGGAGGCTACAAAAGATGTGACCAGGAGGGAAAGTCCCAGAGAGTCACGTAAGACACCTCTTCATTGTACCCAAGGCTGGCATTTCTTAATGACTTCCTCGAAGAGGGAGCAACTGTAAACAAGATTTCAACGTTCATCTCCAGTGATTGCAATAGTGCAAAAGATTAACCTTACGTAGGGCCCTACACTGCTGCAAGCACGGCCCTGGGATTCACTGACGAGATCCTCAATCACAAACCTTAACGTGGACCTGTAATCCACCAGTGGCCTTCAGTGGCTGAGTTATGAAGGGGTATTGTGCGGTCTTACTCTCCTACACCTGCCTCAAAACCTACTAATCTAAAACACAGCTAACATGAGAGGAAAGGCAATCCTGCTAACACAAAGACCCAGCACTCACAGAACCTTCTCATGATACAACACAACAAACTAATGAAAACTAGAAGCAAAGCCTTGTCACCATTAACAACCTAGGACCAGAAAGAGAGTCTTCTACAATGCAATAACTCAACTTTGGAAGAGCCCATGGAACAAGAACCAACAGTAAAACAATCTACTGGTCAACGTTGGTAAAGAACCAGGAACATAGCGGTCTTTATTGCAACATTTAGACTGTAGAACAAACCACCAACCACACTTGGGAAGAGTCTTAAACAGACTGTGCTCTAGCAAATTACTGCAACAACAGAACAGCCTCCTAGCCACAAATGAACAAGAACCAGGAACAAAGCTTCTCTAAGGAACACCTCGACTGTAAAACATTTTACTGATCATCATTGGTCAAGACCAGACTGGCCACTAGAGCAACATTTAGATTGCAGAACAGACTATCAAACAAGCTTGGGCAAAAACCATGAGAAGACCATGCTATAGCAAAGCTCTATGACAACAGGAGAGCCTACTGACTACTAGTGGACAAGAACCAGGAACACGGCCTTCCCTGATGGTACGCCTCAACCACAGAACAATGTACTGACCACCATTGGTCAAGAACCAGGAACAGAGCAGTCTATCGAGCAACATCCAAACTAGAACAAACCACCAAACAAACTTGGACAAGAGCCATGAACAGACCATGCTATAGCAAAGCATGCAAGAGCAGAACAGCCTCCTGACCACCAGTGGAAAGATTCAGGAAGAATCTTCTTCAGCTCACACCCAGACTGTAGACCAATAAACCTATAACCCAAGGTCACTGTAAATGAGTAACCGGTTACACAGATCAAATTGTGGTGTTTTGGATTCAGCTTGGAAAGTGTACTCCGCTGCACGGCAAATGCAAGGAGGTGAGGGTTTGAACGTAATGACTCCCCGTGACATTGTCACAATGACAATCAGTTTCACTAACGCCTCATGTGTCAGTCTCACACACTCACCAGCCTCCTTGCAGTGCAGACAGCAGCTGCAGGAAGACGAAAGCTTCCCGACCCTCAAGAAGAGAGATTTGCCAGTTCTCAGGACCTGCAAACACCGGCCCAAAATTAAGCAATAATGAGTACAAATAAAGTCATCTTCCTTAACCCTGGTTCAGGCACTCTCCATGCACCATACGCTGTATATACAAGTGGACTCATCTTTGGGCAAGCCATCGTCTCAGGTTTGACCCCTGGAGGTGTTTTTCACCTTTAAAAAAGGCTGTTCGATAAAAAATACCATAGAGTTGGGCCGAAATACACCGCTACAGCACTTTGAGGCATACGTGACAAGATTATTTATGATCAGGAATCTACTATTGCAGCCACGACTGTTCCTTTCCTTTCTACATGCTGGGGGTGAATGTCATGCTCCTCTCAAGCCACGCGCCCTCATTCCCAGAGCAGGTCCCACTTGGGGAGTCTGAAAGATGGCTGCCTCTGTGGGTGCTGGGAGGACGCGTGGAGAATAACGGTCAATGCTAAAAAGGGTACCAGCCACTCTGGCAGCAACTCATCACAAATGGCGGAGCTTTCTTCCAGGAGCATAGTCAGTGTATCGTGAGCACTAGTGCAAGGAAGGAAATGGGCCCCCAACAATAATCAGGGTTCTGTAGGCCCTTCTGGACCCCAGTGCCACTGCACCTGCTGTACCAATGGAAGCTTGTTCAGCTGGTGAAGTTATCGACACTAAGGGGCCGATTCCGATTCCGGCGAAAATCTCTCCGACCGAGCCGGACCCGGAGAGAATTCCGACCGAATCGGACCCTAGCAGTCCGACCGGACGAGTACGATGCATTTGCATGCTATCGGACTCGAGTCGGTCGGACTCCCATTGAAGTCAATGGGAGCCGGTCGTTCAACGCGTACGCGGGCTCCCATTGACTCAATGGGTGCGAGGCGGACAAGGGCGCCCCCTACAGCGTGTACGCGTCCATGCGCATCGCGGCGTACAGGCAGAGGTAGGGGGGACCCATGGGTCCCCTCTGTGTGCGACTCGCGCGCCTACGCGTACAGGGGGGTCCGACGCGGACCCCCAAAGTCCGGCTCCGACAGCTTTTTCGAGCCGGACGGCGCAAGTCGGTCGGACTGCTCGCGGCGCGCATCGTACTTACCCGGCCTGGAAACGTCTCCATAGCGCGGTGCGAGTCGTGTCCATGCGAGTCAGTCGGAGCGTGTTGAAGCCGCGTTCGAGTCGGTCGGCGATTTCGCTGGTGCTTGCATCGTACTCGCTCGGCCGGACCCGCGTACGATTCGGTCGGGAAACAGGGCTCCGAATCGGATCCGGTGAATCCGAATCCGATTCGGAGCACTACCGGCCGAGATCGGAATCGGCCCCTAAGTGGTTGGAAATAAAGAATTGCTTGAGAAAGTCACGATCACCTTAGTTCACTAGCAGTAGCACTTAAACATTAATCACTTTTAAGTCTTAGGGCTGGAGTGATGCTGGAAACTCCTGGCTCTCTCATGGTGACCTTGAAGCGATCTGATTGGTGGAGGCGAGGGAAGGAAGGCATGTCTACGCCAACAGCACAGTTTAACAGGCACACCCTCCAAACAGAAATGGCAGCAGAACTAGGAGGCTGAATTGTCTCATGAAGCTTAAATAATAGACTTTATTGCATCCAGATTCAAGGCCCAGATGTATTCCTTTGCATCAGCCTATGAACGAGGGAAGGCCGCCACACAAACGTGAACTGCAGGTCTCTGCAGCAGGCGCTCAGACTCCTGAGCTTTCCTACCAGCACACAACGCACTGAATAGCAGCCACATATCCCCGAAAGCACCTCCACTCCAGCCCCGACTTTCTCTTTCCTAAAGATAGGTGCATGACTTCAGCCATTAAAGATAATCACGGTTAACTATTTTTGAAAATGCATGTAAAAGGCACAGCGCTGCCTAGCAGACATGGCCATGCATATTCATGAGGCGCAGGCTGGGTCAGCCCACACGCTCCCAACCACTATGAAAACACGCTCCGAACTGCGGCAAGCAGATGAAAGTATTTTTAGACATGGTTGGAGTCCTCCCCTTAAAGCAACAACTCTAATAATTTGTTCTTTTACAATCTCAATTTTTATAAGTAGATGCTGTCAGGCTGCAGGTCTTTTACTGAAATGGAGCCCGTCGCCCAAAGACATTTGATACGCCTATATGGGTTTAATTTGAAGCTGATTTAGGGCGCCTACAAGGGCTAGGTTTTCCTTTCTGCGTATTTGGAGCACTGAGACAATTCTCTTCTGGGTGATCCCTACTTGATCACCGTTTGATCCCAGGTTAGCCAACTTATTCCCTTCTACCTCTGCTCTCTTGTCTGCTGAAACTGGAAGTGCTTCGAAGCAGTCTAACTGCTATGGTAAAAAGACGGGCATTTATATGGTTAGTGAACAAGTGAAAGGAAAACACGTCTAGTGTGCTCATTGTTGGCATTCTATGTAAAAATGAAAGTGATTAGAGGGGGTTAAAATAGTGAAGAAAACGTGAGAGTTGAAAAACCTTAAAATAACAGAATGTGACATTTTATGGATAAGTTCTCCATTACACATGGTTTCTTAGATTAGTCTGTTATGGCACCTGACTGGCACTTCACCGGAGCAGAGCTTTTTACGAGCTCTTACGTTTTGAGAGTAAACAAATGCCTTCAGGAAAAATACATTTGTTAAATGACAGAGTTAACATTAAAAGTACATCCCAGGCCTTGGAGAGTAGATGTAAAAAGAATATGTTCGATCTTTGTGATCACTTCTTGACAACACTGTTCCCTGCTACTTGCAGTGTAAATGTCAGGTTTGTTATATACTGCTTGAAATGGAGGGTGAGCCTGTTTCTACGCCCAGAAGGCTAAAGTCAGTTGCCCAGGATCACACTATTTGGTCATTTGGTCAAGTGAGGAAATCAGGCCCAGCACTCTAGTCTAACAGCTTACCCACTGGGCAAAGTTTCGGTCTCTCGGGTGTCCAACGCAGGATCCAAGAATATCCACATTTACTTACAAATTATCTCATAGCCACAGGTCATCACGAAAATCCTGGCCCACCTTGTACTCTTCTAAAGTAATCATAAGATACAAAAGACGACACACTATGACCGCTCAGTAAAAAAAAAAAAAAAAAAAGTGAGCACAATTCACCAAGGGAATGTTCCTCATATCTATAAATAGTCCTCCCTTCTAATAAACAATAGCTTGCCCATGCTGTATGCATTGACCCTGCACATCTTCCCAGCAGGATGTGATCATGACAGTTCATAATTTAAGAAATACTGCGCAATAACTAGCGCGGAGGCCATAAAAGCATAATTGTTTCGTGAAATTATCCAGGCCTCAGACATCACTGGCAAGGATCTGCCAATGGTCCTTTTCCAAGAAGCCGGTTGTGAATGGAGAGCTGGGCCCGCACAGTGATGCTCACCAGCAGAGCACGGCAGGGAGTGAGAAGAACGGGCTCACACCTGCCCAGGTCTTGGCAGGCACACCTTCACCTTCTTATATAGCGCTTAATTGACATTTTGCTCGTTTCTAAGAACTTGATTTTGGCAGGTAAGTGCACCTGGAGATTGAGGGATTTTGGCCAGGATCACATAAGCCGGAACTGCAACTCTGGGCTTCTAGTTCCATACCCAAAATGCAGGACCCAATTCACAACTGCGAAATTTAGAATTTACTGTCATAATTCCCAGTCCATGTGTAAAAAATGCACTCAGAAGTTTTCTCTACAAATTTACTTTTTGCTCATCTTTTATATGCACACTAGCATTGTGTGGGAAACACTGCTTTCTGCAAAGTACATCTTGTGCACAACCATTTTGTCAGTATTAAATATGAATATGTGTGACACAAAACAGTTACAAAAGTCCAACAACAAAGCGAAAAACTGTGTACTTTGTAAAGTTGAAAAGTACCTTTGGAAGGGTGTTAAAGAAAAATGTGCGCATCCCTTTAAAAGTGCAAGGCACCTGCTTAAAATAACTGATCGCTATGGGCATGGATCCATGCACAGATCAGAGAAGATAAACACCTCAGTCCTCGATGTCCTAAAGAGGTCCAAGCAAGTGACTGTAAGCCGCCCCACAATGGCCCATCGACCCGGCCATGACTTAACCGCACCCCTTTCTCCTCCAAGGCAGCTCAGAGCCCTAAAAGAGATGCCGACTGTGGAATCTCAGATCACTTAGGAACAGTGACAGAAAAAGGTCAAATGTTTGGTTTTAAAGATTGACAAATATGCATAAAAGAAGGCGAGTGTGTGACACTACCGGGTGGCCTTCAGCTGTGTTTTCAAACAAGAAAAGTTACTTTTTGGTGGCTAAGACTAGAGCAGGCCGAGGTCAGGACATGGTTGTGGTTAGGTGTTTGCTGAAGTCACGGAAGGTGGTAGATTGGAAGCTATCACCATGTTAGCACGCTAGGGATAAGGGATCAGCGCCTTGAGAGAAGGCGGACCTCACTGACAGACAACGTAAAAATCCTGAGCATGCGGAATCACCAAACAAGCCAAGAGGAGAAGACTGGACTAAGGCAAAGACAAATCCGGTGTCAACAGAGAGAAGGTTTGCTAGGAGTAGCCCCAAGACGCTTTGTTCTATGGTCGGGCAAAGCATTCACTTCACCAGCAGAGTCAGAAAATGTGCTCATAGCAAACTATGCCCTTGACAAAGTCAGGAGACATTTTCTGTCTTGGTCTGACTTCACTTGTGGCAAAGGTTCGGCACCACAGCCTGCTGCAGGCTGTCATGAGGCAAAATATCATGTACTAAGGAATTACCCTGACTGTGAGCCTCCCAGCCTCCATGCATTGATGTGAAAGGGTGAGATCTTAACAATGGGAATGGTGTTGGGGCAGACAGGAAGAGCAAGAGGTTTCAGGAGTCACGGCAAAGTGGATACTACAAGTTAGGGCAATGGTGCATAACGTGAGTGTAAGGGGGTTGGGAGTTCCGGAGACGAAGGCACTGCAATGAGCGGGATTATGCCGGGCAAGAAGACTCTGGAGTCAGGGACTTTACCTAGAAGGGCTTAGATAAGGAACAGCTGAGAGTAGGGGTGGGTGGACAGCTACCAATGGTCCCTCAATCCACACAGACTTTGGTGGCACCATGAACAGTTCTCAGACCAATCTATGGTCCATTAGAACTATCTTTTTCTTTTGTAAAACGTTTGTAAACTTTGCCCTTTCTGAAGCTCACAAAGTTTTAAAAATAATGTGTGAAATTGCCAGTGAAGAACAACTTCATACACCCTAGGAAGCATTCTCTAGTAGTGACTGAACACATCCCAAAATGCAGCCTACCCTGTGAGAGTTAACTACTAGTCCTCTAGGCAGAGCTGGACTATCAGGAAAAATCTCTGCATAATGTTATAATGCCACTCCCATATTGCACCGGATGAGCAAAAGCAGAGATGAGACCAAACCTTTCCTGAGGAGTTTGGGCAGCAAAGTAATACCACTCCCCTGTCCCCACCATCATTTTTTAACTGCGACAAATAATTCATTTTACAGCAAGGTCGTTGATTCATTGATTCACCAACATGCGAAAGATAGTGCAGGTACTATTTATGAATCATTTGACCCCCGTTGATGACATCACACTGTTACCCCGTGAAGCACACACAGTCCATCAGACATGTCCTATTTGCTGCTGAGAGGATAATAGAAGAATAGGAGGTGAACAATACAGGAAGTGAGCAGGATTACACATCCTGCTGCATTCATTACCCCTCAGACTAAAAATAGAAAAGGCAGCATCAGGGCATCCAAAGTGAAGGACGTCCGTAGTAGTTGCTACCCCTGGCTACCCCAATTGACGTTCATTCAATGCATTTTCCAAATCTGTTAGCTACAAAGCCAGAGGTTCACAAGTAGATGTAACAATACATTTGTGAAGTACACCCTGGCCTGGCATTGATCCCAAGAGCATTATTTCTCCACAGCAGCAAATCATAGGCCTATTAGAAACGAATGTGCTGCTGTCTCAGACTGGTTTCATAACTGGGTGAACTAAAGGTCCCTCCGCCCATTCTACCCTGACAGTTCTTCCAGGTTCCTAAATCTGTTCAGCCTGGAGAACGCCACCATATCTCAGGCATTCACGTCTCTTATGTCCATTAATTCCCCTCTATTCTAAGAAACAGTTTGCTATCCAAAAGCCTTTAAACTCACAAAGAATAAAGAAAAACATTCCATGAAGCAGGGGCAGAACAGAATAGCTAGCAGCAGCGGTCGCCCTAAGCAACCTATACAAATAGTTCCCTCAATTTGTCTTGGTTATATTTTTTAATATAGTTTCCTTTAATTTGTAACTTCATTTAACTTACTGGCTGTTAATTTGGTGCCTCTCTTAACATGATGCCCTAGGTGACCATCTACATGGATAGTCCATCCCTGTGACGAAAATTATAACCACAAATTTTCATCCAGTACATATTACAAAAAGATTTTTGTGAAAGGTAAAAATCGATTGTGTCGTCCTACCTCCCGATTGCTATTCTTAACACAGTTGCGACTCTATACACAAAAATACAGGCACTCTGATTAGAAAATCTCCTCCTGGGACTGATAGACCCAGACCAGGAGGGATTCACCCGAAACAGACAGGGTGAAGAAAATATCATACAATCAGCCCATCTGGTAGCAAAAGTACATAAACAAGATATCCCTGCATTCTTGGTTTTGTTGGATGCAGAAAAAGCAGTTGACCAAGTGAGCTGGGCCTTTGTGGATGCAGTTTTAACCAAAACCCAGATTGGACCTAAAATGAGGGACATAATGGCCTATACCAGCCCCACAGCCATCATAAGGGTAAATGGGCAATGCACACAGAGTATCGACATAGCCTGGGGAACCCACCAGGACAGCCCCCTCTTCCCACTCTTATTCGCCCTGGCTATAGAACCCTTGGCCATAAAAATCAGACACATGCCAGCGATCACAGGTATCCTCTTTGTGGGTTACAACCGTAAACTCAATCTCTATGCAGACAACATCCTCCTTACACTAACCCATCCACATTCCTTCCCGCCTTCCTTGCCTCCAGTCAAGGAGTTTTAATCTTAATCGGGCTTAAAAATCAGCATGGATAAGTCCTTCATCCTCAGTCTCACAATGTCAACACGGGATAAGCTATCCCTACAATCTCAAACCCCCTTCCAATGGGCCTCATCCTCAAACCGCTATTTGGGTCTCCAAATCCATCCTCATCTAGAGGACTGGACAAAAGGAAACTAAAAGATCTTCCAGGGAGCCATACTTGAGGATCTTCGGAGATGGCGCCTACAAATCAGTGGTACCTCACACCAACACGTCTACACAAAATGTTCCCAACAACCACTACACTGTGCTGGAAATGCGGGCAGATGGAAGGCACACTTCGACACGTATTGTAGTCACGCAGGGTAAAACACACCTTCTGGAAGGAGATACTCGGTCACATCAAAGACATATTGGGCTACCCCATCCCAGAGGACCCACTCATTGCACTCACTGGCATCCTGCCCTCCACTATGAAAGACATTTAGCGATCTAACAGCACAACACATAAGACGTCTGGTGGCAGCAGCCAAACAACTTATCGCCCTTAAATGGAAAAAGAAAGGGGCCCCACATTCCTTCCACTGGTTCCACAGAATGTGGCAGGTCTCGGGAATGGAACAGATCACGCACAACTTAACATATACAGAGCGCAAATTCACATGCATATGGTAGTCCCTGATCGATTACATGTCTAAATTGTAACATCAATACTGTACTCCACAGCACCTTCCAGCATGAAAACCTTTTGACTAACTTGTAGGACCAGGGTTTAACGGCAAAAGAACACATAGGATGCCCTATACATCCCACACATAACACCTGCCCCTAAGTGCCTAGCTGTTCTCTGGAATATTTCATACATGGAGTCCCCCGCTCACCACCGAGAAACTCCCCCAATGATCAAACACTTCCTGAAGATGATTTGTACCACCACATGTAAGCCCTCACCAATACCCACACACCAGAGCATGCCACATTCTCTCTGCCTCCCCACCCAAACACCAGCACGACCTCCAGACCCCAAATAAAACCTCCCTACTTTTCTCCCCTTTTCCTTCCTCTTCCATGTTGGAACTCTTTCTTTCTCTACTTACAGTGTCATGTTACCCGTGGCAAAATGTATTAATGATCCTGTAAACAATGTGTGGAGCCTGCATACATCACCACATTGTATGTTTTTGTTGAGAAAAACAATAAAAATACTTATGCAAAAAAAGTTGCCTATGGAACCACAGTAAAACACAGAAAGAATAGTTTATTCAATAAATTTGCACTAGCAAGAGATACCTTAAGAAGAATAAACACTGGCCCATGAGTAAGCTGTGAGAAAAATAAAGGAAACTCGTGTTGCACTATATGTTCTACATTTGTAAGAAAACATGGAGTGAACCAAGTTTGCCTTAAACCGAGTCTCATATTACACATTTGAAAACTGAAGAATATGCTCTTCTGAAGAACTTTTGTCTGCTATCCCTGTCATTCTTGCAGATTACACACACAGCAAAAATGTGAATCAAGATTTACAGGACTTTCTTTGATACCATTGGAAAGTTTCTGTCCATTGCAAAGTTCTGTAATAGAGCAGAAGGTTTCTGAACAATGGCTAATGGGGTTTTGGGGGGCAGCCGACCAGAGGGAGGTCTGCCCCGCAGTGTTTTGGGGGAAGTGGTGCAGTACAGAGGACTGCACAGTGGGTTTGGGCTTTCTTTGGGCTATGATATAGGCCATCATATAAAGGGATTCCATTTTGGTTGCCAGCTACCGTTTTATCGTGGTAGCACGGTGGCTGGCAACCCTTAGCAGTTTTTTGTACCCACCCTCCCACCCCTTTCGTTAGAGGTTAAAACAAATACATTCGAGGGGTTTTATTGTCTGCCCCCTGTTTTCAGTCATTTTCATTGGTCCAGGTGTGCAAGGGGAGCTATGTGTTTGGTTGTCTGAGAAGTTGCCATGATTCACAGAAGTTTATGGTTTGTCAGCAGCAGTGAAGGGGAACGGGTAGTAAGTTCACAACTAAACGAAATAGGAAGTTAAAGGTTAGGTAGGAAGTTCAATGAGGTTCAAAGGGTAGTTGAGGTAGTAAAAAGGCAACGGTTTTTAGAGGTCCCACTCTCAGTTGAGCAGCACTGATTCAAGTGTGTTATTCAAGTTTGAAGATGTAATCGGGGGAGGGTTAATTTAGGGGTGCGGGTAGTTTATCGTAGGCGAGTAAAGATTAAGGCTCCCGGTTTTCTGTTTTTACTGATTTTTACAGATAATTACAGACAGAAAACAAAGTGTTTGTCTGTATTTATTTTTAAAAGCGGAAAAATGCAGAAAAGTGTGCTTCTTGTGGGTGACTCTCCATGCTGTTTTTTGTGATTTCTAGGACAACAGCTGAGCAGATAGGCAGCATGATAAGTTAAAAATAGGTTGAGATTTCCCTAAATGCAGTTGTATGGTAACATACATTTGTATTATAATGCTCATATTTACCTGAAGGTGCAGTGTTTTGCTATATTTGGCTGCTGAATTTGCTAAAATGTGACAGGCAGCAAAGTATGAGTGCATATTTATCAGTTAAATAAATGTGGAAATATACCATTTTATGACTCCATATACTCGCAAAACACAAAATAAATATGGATAAATTCCAATAAGATGGGCAAAAAATAAATATGGATAAATACAGACGGACATGCTAAAAAAATATATACCATAAAACCGGGAGCCCTAGTAAAGATGTATAGTGAGGCTATAGTTTTGTAAGGCAATGGCCCAGGTTATGTTGCAATGTGCACCTGTTTCAATAAAGGGGCCTTTTTCATACAACCAGTGGCCTGTGCTGCCCCCTCTTCTTCAAAGCAATGGGGGCAAAGAGCAAGCAGCTCCTTCTCGTGGTGCACATCCGAACGATCAAAGATGGCTACTGCCTTGTTTTAACACAGGTCTGACGTGGACTACTTCACACTAAACTTGTGCACGCAGGAGGCCCTTTTCTTCCGGGTTACAAAGGGGAAGTCTTCCTTCACCCACCTCTGCTAGATCTTGATTTGCATAAAGGCCCAGCTGCGTGTTCGACTCCCACCAGGAAGTCAGTGCATGCAAAGTACTCAGTGACAAGGCCTGAGCGTTCATCGGCCCACACTTTTTTTTTTTAACACAGTTTCAGTTATTAAAACAAGGGGAGAGTATTAATACCTCATACTTGCAGAGTAAAAAGAACGCGTTCTCGTTCAGCGTCTTTTGCACAGACCTGAAGCACATATGTATTTCATTCTAACAAAAGACCCATTCTGCGTCATTGTTATGTGAAAGAAAGGCAACATCGCCAAAGAACATCTGGCAAGGCCTACAGCGTCCCAAAATGTTATCTAAACAGCACCTTGAAATATACACACACACAGAATGTCCCATAGCAGGAGGCGAGGCGGCCGCTCGGAGCAAGTCCACGTGTCGACGCCAGGGCCCCGAGTTTCCAAAGGTTGCGCACAAAGCATCGTTTATTGGGACCGTGAAGCACCCACAGCAAGTTTCCTCCATGTGGGGACTGTCAAAACGGGGGGGTGCGAAGGGAAACGTGCATGAAGGGCTGTCAGATCCCTCACTGCACTGCACAGAACTGGTGCTGTGCCCAGAGCAGGTGAAGGTACACGGAGAACTGGCTAAGCATCCCAGAGGTGGTGAAAGTATACACAGAACTGGTTACAGTATGCTCAGAGGTGGTGAAAGTATACACAGAACTGGTTACAGTATGCTCAGAGGTGGTGAAGGTATGCCCAGAGGTGGTGAAGGTATGCCCAGAGGTGGTGAACGTATACACAGAACTGGTTACAGTATGCTCAGAGGTGGTGAAGGTATACCCAGAACTGGTTACAGTATGCTCAGAGGTGGTGAAGGTATACACAGAACTGGTTACAGTATGCTCAGAGGTGGTGAAGGTATACCCAGAACTGGTTACAGTATGCTCAGAGGTGGTGAAAGTATACTCAGAACTGGTTACATTATGCTCAGAGGTGGTGAAGGTATACCCAGAACTGGTTACATTATGCTCAGAGGTGGTGAAAGTATACTCAGAACTGGTTACATTATGCTCAGAGGTGGTGAAGGTATGCCCAGAGGTGGTGAAAGTATACACAGAACTGGTTACAGTATGCTTGGAGATGGTGAAAGTATAACCAGAACTGGTTACAGTATGCTCAGAGGTGGTGAAGGTATACACAGATCTGGTTACAGTATGCTCAGAGGTGGTGAAGGTATACACAGAACTGGTTACAGTATGCTCAAAGGTGGTGAAGGTATGTCCAGAGGTGGTGAAAGTATACCCAGAACTGGTTACAGTATGCTCAGAGGTGGTGAAGGTATACCCAGAACTGGTTACAGTATGCTCAGAGGTGGTGAAGGTATACACAGAACTGGTTACAGTATGCTCAGAGGTGGTGAAGGTATACACAGAACTGGTTACAGTATGCTCAGAGGTGGTGAAGGTATACCCAGAACTGGTTACAGTATGCTCAGAGGTGGTGAAGGTATACCCAGAACTGGTTACAGTATGCTCAGAGGTGGTGAAAGTATACTCAGAACTGGTTACAGTATGCCCAGAGGTGGTGAAGGTATGCCCAGAGGTGGTGAAAGTATACACAGAACTGGTTACAGTATGCTCAAAGGTGGTGAAAGTATACACAGAACTGGTTACAGTATGCTCAAAGGTGGTGAAAGTATACACAGAACTGGTTACAGTATGCTCAGAGGTGGTGAAAGTATACTCAGAACTGGTTACAGTATGCTCAGAGGTGGTAAAGGTATAACCAGAACTGGTAACAGTATGCTCAGAGATGGTGAAAGTGTAATCAGAACTGGTTACAGTATGCTCAGAGGTGGTGAAGGTATACCCAGAACTGGTTACAGTATGCTCAGAGGTGGTGAAGGTATACCCAGAACTGGTTACAGTATGCTCAGAGGTGGTGAAGGTATACCCAGAACTGGTTACAGTATGCTCAGAGGTGGTAAAAGTATACTCCGAACTGGTTACAGTATGCTCAGAGGTGGTGAAGGTATACCCAGAACAGGTTACAGTATGCTCAGAGGTGGTGAAGGTATGCCCAGAGGCGGTGAAAGTATACACAGAACTGGTTACAGTATTCTCAGAGGTGGGGATATTATATCCAGAACTGGTTACAGTATGCTAAGAGGTGGTAAAGGTATACACAGAACTGGTAACAGTATGCTCAGAGGTGGTAAAGGTATACCCAGAACTGGTTACAGTATGCTCCGAGGTGGTGAAGGTATACCCAGAACTGGTTACAGTATGCTCAGAGATGGTTAAAGAATAACCAGAACTGGTTACAGTATGCTCAGAGGTGGTGAAGGTATAACCAGAACTGGTTACAGTATGCTAAGAGGTGGTAAAGGTATTACCAGAACTGGTTACAGTATGCTCAGAGGTGGTAAAAGTATAACCAGAACTGGTTACAGTATGCTAAGAGGTGGTAAAGGTATAACCAGAACTGGTTACAGTATGCCCAGAGGTGGTGAAAGTATACTCAGAACTGGTTACATTATGCTCAGAGGTGGTGAAGGTATACCCAGAACTGGTTACATTATGCTCAGAGGTGGTGAAAGTATACTCAGAACTGGTTACATTATGCTCAGAGGTGGTGAAGGTATGCCCAGAGGTGGTGAAAGTATACACAGAACTGGTTACAGTATGCTTGGAGATGGTGAAAGTATAACCAGAACTGGTTACAGTATGCTCAGAGGTGGTGAAGGTATACACAGATCTGGTTACAGTATGCTCAGAGGTGGTGAAGGTATACACAGAACTGGTTACAGTATGCTCAAAGGTGGTGAAGGTATGTCCAGAGGTGGTGAAAGTATACCCAGAACTGGTTACAGTATGCTCAGAGGTGGTGAAGGTATACCCAGAACTGGTTACAGTATGCTCAGAGGTGGTGAAGGTATACACAGAACTGGTTACAGTATGCTCAGAGGTGGTGAAGGTATACACAGAACTGGTTACAGTATGCTCAGAGGTGGTGAAGGTATACACAGAACTGGTTACAGTATGCTCAGAGGTGGTGAAGGTATACCCAGAACTGGTTACAGTATGCTCAGAGGTGGTGAAGGTATACCCAGAACTGGTTACAGTATGCTCAGAGGTGGTGAAAGTATACTCAGAACTGGTTACAGTATGCCCAGAGGTGGTGAAGGTATGCCCAGAGGTGGTGAAAGTATACACAGAACTGGTTACAGTATGCTCAAAGGTGGTGAAAGTATACACAGAACTGGTTACAGTATGCTCAAAGGTGGTGAAAGTATACACAGAACTGGTTACAGTATGCTCAGAGGTGGTGAAAGTATACTCAGAACTGGTTACAGTATGCTCAGAGGTGGTAAAGGTATAACCAGAACTGGTAACAGTATGCTCAGAGATGGTGAAAGTGTAATCAGAACTGGTTACAGTATGCTCAGAGGTGGTGAAGGTATACCCAGAACTGGTTACAGTATGCTCAGAGGTGGTGAAGGTATACCCAGAACTGGTTACAGTATGCTCAGAGGTGGTGAAGGTATACCCAGAACTGGTTACAGTATGCTCAGAGGTGGTAAAAGTATACTCCGAACTGGTTACAGTATGCTCAGAGGTGGTGAAGGTATACCCAGAACAGGTTACAGTATGCTCAGAGGTGGTGAAGGTATGCCCAGAGGCGGTGAAAGTATACACAGAACTGGTTACAGTATTCTCAGAGGTGGGGATATTATATCCAGAACTGGTTACAGTATGCTAAGAGGTGGTAAAGGTATACACAGAACTGGTAACAGTATGCTCAGAGGTGGTAAAGGTATACCCAGAACTGGTTACAGTATGCTCCGAGGTGGTGAAGGTATACCCAGAACTGGTTACAGTATGCTCAGAGATGGTTAAAGAATAACCAGAACTGGTTACAGTATGCTCAGAGGTGGTGAAGGTATAACCAGAACTGGTTACAGTATGCTAAGAGGTGGTAAAGGTATTACCAGAACTGGTTACAGTATGCTCAGAGGTGGTAAAAGTATAACCAGAACTGGTTACAGTATGCTAAGAGGTGGTAAAGGTATAACCAGAACTGGTTACAGTATGCCCAGAGGTGGTTAAGGTATAACCAGAACTGGTTACAGTATGCTGAGAGGTGGTAAAAGTATAACCAGAACTGGTTACAGTATGCTAAGAGGTGGTAAAGGTATAACCAGAACTGGTTACAGTATGCCCAGAGGTGGTTAAGGTGTAACCAGAACTGGTTACAGTATGCTCAGAGGTGGTGAAGGTATACTCCGAACTGGCTGAAGTATCCCAGAGGTGGTAAAAGTATAACAGAACAGGTTGAAGTATGCAGAGAGGTGGTGAAAATATAACAGAACAGGTTGAAGTTTGCTCAAAGGTGGAGAAAGTATACCCGGAGGTGGTGAAAGCATGGCCAGGGGTGGTTTAGGTGTGACCAGAGCTAGTGTAAAATACCCAGAACTGGTTGAAGTATCCCAGGGGTGGACAAAGCCTGCCCAGAGATGGTGAAATTATGCCCCTAGGTGATTTAAGTATGGTGAAGTGTGGTGAACGTATGGCAAGGCTAGTGCAGAATACCCAGAACTGGCTAAAGTACATCCAGAAGCGGTAAAATTATGCCCAGAACTGGCTGACATATGCCCAGAGGTGGTATAAGTATACCCAGAACTGGCTAAAGAATGCTCAACGGCAGTGAAAGTATACCCAGGCCTAGTTAAATAATGCCCAGAGGTGGTGAAAGTATGCCCAGAGGTGGTGAAGGTATAACCAGAACTGGTTACAGTATGCTAAGAGGTGGTAAAGGTATAACCAGAACTGGTTACAGTATGCTCAGAGGTGGTAAAGGTATAACCAGAACTGGTTACAGTATGCCCAGAGGTGGTTAAGGTATAACCAGAACTGGTTACAGTATGCTCAGAGGTGGTGAAGGTATACACAGAACTGGTTACAGTATGCTCAGAGGTGGTGAAGGTATACACAGAACTGGTTACAGTATGCTCAGAGGTGGTAAAAGTATAACCAGAACTGGTTACAGTATGCTAAGAGGTGGTAAAGGTATAACCAGAACTGGTTACAGTATGCCCAGAGGTGGTTAAGGTATAACCAGAACTGGTTACAGTATGCTCAGAGGTGGTGAAGGTATACTCCGAACTGGCTGAAGTATCCCAGAGGTGTTAAAAGTATAACAGAACAGGTTGAAGTATGCAGAGAGGTGGTGAAAATATAACAGAACAGGTTGAAGTATGCAGAGAGGTGGTGAAAATATAACAGAACAGGTTGAAGTTTGCTCAAAGGTGTAGAAAGTATACCCGGAGGTGGTGAAAGCATGGCCAGGGGTGGTTTAGGTGTGACCAGAGCTAGTGTAAAATACCCAGAACTGGTTGAAGTATCCCAGGGGTGGACAAAGCCTGCCCAGAGATGGTGAAATTATGCCCATAGGTGATTTAAGTATGGTGAAGTGTGGTGAACGTATGGCAAGGCTAGTGCAGAATACCCAGAACTGGCTAAAGTACATCCAGAAGCGGTAAAATTATGCCCAGAACTGGCTGACATATGCCCAGAGGTGGTATAAGTATACCCAGAACTGGCTAAAGAATGCTCAACGGCAGTGAAAGTATACCCAGGCCTAGTTAAATAATGCCCAGAGGTGGTGAAAGTATGCCCAGAGGTGGTGAGAGGATGCCCAGAGCCTTAGTCAGACCGATACAGAAAAGAGACCCGGGCACCAAAATAATAGTGGCCTCGTTAGTGAATCAGACAACTAAAAAAGTGGCCCACATTTGAAAATCAGGGCAGTCTTGAAGTTGTAAACAACACGATGTATAGGTGTTTTGCAAGGTATGCGAGACTGCATGCACTTGTGCTTGCTGTAGGAATTGTTTGCGGTAATATCAGGGAAATCAACAGCTAAAACCAGTCCATCAGACCATAAAACAGGTAAAAAAACAGTCGACAAAGCAGCCCACACATTGACCTGTGAGACCAGCCCTTTTGGCACTGCCAGTTTGCCCTATAGGCTGTCCGTCCCCGCCCAGAGCTGCTGTGCACACGCTAGTATGCCTATGGTATTCCCAGAGCGACTGACAATATACCTAGAACTCCATGACGTCTATCTGCAGCTGCCTAACAGCCCCAGTGCTTCTAAAGTATGACCAGAGCTGGCTAAAGGATGCCGAAGCTCCCTCAAGTATGCGCAGAGATGCCCTAAATCAATCTGCAGCTGCCCAACGTATGCCCAGAGCTGTCCGAAATACGCTCGGAGCTGTATAATTTATGCACAGGGTTGTCTGAAATATGCTCACAGCTGTATAAGGTATGCCCACAGCTGCCTGAAGTATGCCCAGGGCTGCCTGAAGTACATCTGCAGATGCCTAAAGAATGCCAGGAGCTGCCTGAAGTATGCCCAGAGCTGTAAAGGTATGCCCACAGCTGCCTGAAGTATGCCCAGAGCTGTAAAAGGTATGCCCACAGCTGCCTGAAGAATGCCCAGAGCTGTAAAAGGTATGCCCACAGCTGCCTGAAGTATGCCCAGAGCTGTAAAAGGTATGCCCAGAGCTGCCTGGTGTTGCACTGAGGTGCCTGAAGTATGCCTAACCCTCAATGACGAACATATGCAGCTGTCCTAATAAGCCCCGACCAGCACGAAGTATACCTGAGCTGCCTATGGTATACAAAGAGCTGCCTGAAGTACATCTGCAGCTGTATGAAGTATGCTAAGAGCTGGCTGGAGAATTCACAGACTTGCCTGAAGTATGCCTAGAGTTGGTAGAAGTATGCACAGAGGTGCATGAAGTATGCCCAGAGCTGTCTGGAGTATGCCGAAGCTGGCTGAAGTATGCCCAGGCGTGCCTGAAGTATGCCTAGAGTTGGCAGAAGTATGCACAGATGTGCCTAAAGTATGCACAGAGCTGCCTGAAGTATGCACAGAGCTGCCTGAAGTATGCCTAGAGTTGGCAGAAGTATGCACAGAGGTGTCTGAAGTAATCACAGAGGTGCCAGAAGTATGCACAGAGCTGCCTGAAGTATGCACAGAGTTGGTAGATGTATGCACAGAGGTGCCTGAAATATGCACAGAGGTGCCTGAAGTATGCCCGGAGCTGCCTGGAGTTGCACTGAGGTGCCTGAAGTATGCCTAGAGTTGGTAGATGTATGCACAGAGGTGCCTGAAATATGCACAGAGGTGCCTGAAGTATGCCCGGAGCTGCCTGGAGTTGCACTGAGGTGCCTGAAGTATGCCTAGAGTTGGTAGATGTATGCACAGAGGTGCCTGAAATATGCACAGAGGTGCCTGAAGTATGCCCGGAGCTGCCTGGAGTTGCACTGAGGTGCCTGAAGTATGCCTAGAGTTGGTAGATGTATGCACAGAGGTGCCTGAAATATGCACAGAGGTGCCTGAAGTATGCCCGGAGCTGCCTGGAGTTGCACTGAGGTGCCTGAAGTATGCCTAACCCTCAATGACGAACATATGCAGCTGTCCTAATATGCCCCGACCAGCACGAAGTATACCTGAGCTGCTCAAGGTATGCAAAGAGCTGACTGACGTACATCTGCAGCTGTATGAAGTATACCAAGAGCTGTAAAATGTATGCCAAGAGCTTGCTGGAGTATTCACAGACGTGCCTTAAGTATGCAGAGGTGAGTGAAGTATGCCTAGAGGTGCCTGAAGTATGCACAAAGGTGCCAGAAGTATGCACAGAGGTGCCAGAGGTATGCACAGAGCTCATTGAAGAACATATTAAGCTGCCTAAATACGCCCAGACCTGCATGACGTATGCCCAGAGCTGTCTGGAGAATTCCCAGGGCTCCCTCAAGTATGACTAGAGGCATCTGAAGTATACCAAGAGGTGGCAGAAGTATGCCTGGAGCATCAATGAAGTATGCCCAGAGCTGCCTGGACTATGCTGGAGCTGCCTGAAGTATGCACATGGCTGCCTGAAGTATGCACATGGCTGCCTGAAGTATGCACAATGGTGCCCGAAGTATGCCTAGAGCTGCCAGAAGTATACACAGAGGTGCCTGACATATGCACAGAGGTGCCTGAAGTATGCCTCGAGGTATCTTAAGTATGCCCAGAGGAACCTGAAGTATGCCCAGAGGAACCTGAAGTATGCCCAGAGGAACCTGAAGTATGCCCAGAGGAACCTGAAGTATGCCCAGAGGAACCTGAAGTATGCACAGACCTCAATGAAGCACATCTGAGGCTGTCTAAATATACCCAGGGCTGCAGTCCAAAGTATGCCAAAACTTTCTTAAACAAAATGCTGGATCCTCGTCCCACAGTCATTGCGACACAAGAAATGACATTAGAAACTACAAGCCTGGATGAATCAAAGTGGTCTACTTTGCTGTACCAGACAGAACAATGTGCAGGTTTGATGACCTCAGAGCTCTATGCCACCACTCTCTATGTACCCATGTATGGTTAGCATCTGCTTGGAAAGATGCACGGACATTTTCAAAATCACGCCGATTGGGTCAGCAGTGTGCACTATTATAGAAATGCTTTGAAGAAAAAGGCTCATGTACAATGTATGTTCTCAGAACACACCTGAGAAGCAAATAAGCATTTAAACACTTGTTTTTCAAGGAGATTGTTTTGGAGTGTTTCGGACATCAGTGGCTCAACAGGGATCAGAGCCTTTCATTCATGGCTCCCAGGTTTGAGTCCTCAGCTAGGCTGGTGAACGGTGAAAGTCCTTCATGAAATGAGCGGGGTGGTCTCTGCTCAGTTTCGGGGTGTGCCTCCATGCCAGATTCAGTATAACTATGCTACTCAGTCACAAAACTACCATCAACAATTTGGCACATCCTAAAAATTGATGCACATGGACCTCACTTGCCGATCCAAGGGCGACTACGGCTGGTACTGCCAAATAACACCTCCTTCACTCTTTTTATAATGTTACTCCCCTTTTCCCTTTGTCTCTGAAGTAAGGAGGTAGGGTGATAAGTGGAAAAACAATGGCCTTCGGCTCCCAGGATGGGAAAATGTGGACGGAACCTTTATATTGAGGCCAATCACTATTGCCTTCTCTTGAGTGCATGATAAAGTCCCACACAAAGCACCTCCCAATCTGAAGGGAAAGACAGCATGGTTCATACCGGTCATCAAACCACTCCTGATCTCGCTAATGAAATGCCAAGAAGAATGGCACTTGTGATTTTGGGTTAGTACTAAGGGCCCGATTACGAGTTTGGTGGTGTGGGAGTGGGCCGCCACGCCACCGCCCCACTCTCACACCGACAAACAGGGCCACTGCCCACCAGATTACAAGTATTATCGTGGTCTGGTGGGCGGGCGGTGTGGGGGTCCCACGGCGGTAGAGTTTAAAGGGTCATATGTGAGCCTTAAACTGCACCGCAGCGGGACCGCCAGTGCACGTTCCTGCACGGCATGGACTGTGTAGTCCATGGTATGCAGAAATGAGGTGCATGCACACGGGGGCACAACATGTGACCCCCTGCATGCACGCCCATGCACAGGGCCAAGAGGGGGCCCTGTAGGGCCATCTTTCTTTCCTCCCTGCCAGCAGTTTCATGGAGTAAGAACCTCCATGAGACCGCTGGCGGTGAGGAAAGTCATAATATGCTTGGCGGTGCTGCAGGGCACCACCAAGCATATTGCGTAATCTAGCGGTCGGACTGCCGGTGCAGTGGTGGCCGGACCGCCACGCCACCGTGAGTTTGGCAATCCTCAGACCGCCAAACTCATACTTAGGCCCCAAGTGTCTGCCCGCTGGTAAGCTGATGGATCACCAAGTGAACCACATGCATCCCGGCCAAGGAGCAAAGCATCAACAAGCATTCAACACTCGACACAGAGGTGGGTTTTGAA
Source organism: Calotriton arnoldi (assembly GCA_963921515.1). Lineage (NCBI taxonomy): Eukaryota > Metazoa > Chordata > Amphibia > Caudata > Salamandridae > Calotriton > Calotriton arnoldi. The sequence continues at coordinate 635,886 of CAWUFW010001977.1, forward strand.
CAAGTGACTACGTAGAGGTGTGCAATTATGAACCTCCTTCCAGACAAATGACCCATTGAGTTTGTATTCTGCAGCAGAACACAAGGAACACAAAGTAACCAAAGACACAAAAACTTTACAACTAAAACAATAAAGATGGTATTTTGTACAAACACACCAGAAGCTTAGACTCTAAAATCAATCATCTTCTGCACATTACATGCCCGTCAGGTCTTACAGAAGGGACTACAGGACCCCGCTCTAATAAATAAAATAAATCCAGTATTTGTAAAGCGCAGACAATTACCCCTAAGGGTGTCAAGGCGCTGGGGGCCGTCGGAAAGATTAAGCGAGCTATTGCCCAGAGTCACATGGTGCTGGGCTAACCTGCCGCCAGCGCCGGGGATCGAACCGTGAGCCCCCGTGTTCCAGAGTCAGCCGCCCTGGCCGCTGCACCACACCTCTTCCACTTCCAAAGGGGGACTAGGCCACCTCCCAAAGTCAGTTTGGGGTTCCCTATTGCAGAGTTAGGCAGCCTCTTGAGACCTGGATATGATCCAAACCCTCACAGAGACCCCTGGAACCCACCATGAAAGCTCAGCTCTTCACTATAACCGCACAGACTGGCAGGTGAGACAGTGGGCGCCTTCACCCCAGATCAGAGCGCCGAATGTGTAAAATTGCTCCAACTTTGATGATCAGTGGGTACACGTAGATGCCACTTGCTACCCTCCCCCCCACCAAGAACAAGTGTTCAGTCGGATCAGCCACAAATGCTTCTGAAGCAGAAACTCTGCTTTTGCAGAACCATAGTTGAGGTGATCCTGTAGTTCAGACAGTCCCTTGGCACTACCTTGAGTTTCAGTGTAAGTACAGGCTACCGAAGAAACACATCACACCAGTGAAGAAAATGGCATTTTAATGACTAACTAGTGACCAAGTTAGAATCCAGAGTGACAGATTAGTGAAGGAAAATCGACTCATAAAGTCCACTGTGGCGGAAATGTCCACAAGACCAACTGGGTAAAGCAATTTACATCAGGTAGCAGCAAGCGCTTATGGGGGAAACCGATGAGCACCAGAAGATGGCTGAGAATTGAACTTTTTGTTTAATTTGTGGCAACGATATGAAAATTTGAACTACATCTACACAAGTCCACGATTTGCCACACTGCAAATCACAGAGTTGTTCACCAAATTCTGACTTGTAAGTTGCAGACTATGTAGTATAGTTTTAGTACAATGTAAGAAAAAGGACAAAAATGAAAAAACTGTAAAAAGAATTACAGTAAAAAGGGGTGTGATCATTTTGTACTTTTAGATAAAAATAAAAAAATTTAAGCATACACTTTTGTTTTAATATCAAAATAAGTAACAGTTTAAGAAAAGGGTAAGTTGGTGTTGGGTGTAATTAACATAAGTGTTAGAACTGGCAGGCATTTTTTAAATTATCGCAATCTGCTTAATTGTTGCTTCACTCTCGTCAGTGGCAATGTTAAACTGAATTTTCCGCATACACATTTCGACATTATGGGTTCCTCATTATTACATTTCTTCATTATCTCATTCTTCTGCTTATAAAGATCCTAGTTTTAGTACTGTCATAAATGATTTGAGTTTGTGATGGGTGTCTGTGTCATTTGTGCATTGCATGCTATTTACATTCCTCAATTAAAAAGCTTTATTTCAGAACAAAATACCACATCCGTGGGGAGCCCCCCCCCCCAAAAAAAAACTACTGTTAGCCCTAAGCCATCAGTGCATGCAGTTCTCGAATTTCTCTTAAAAGACGCGTGTGGACGCTTATTACAATAACATAATTCAATAAAATCACCTATGTATAGATTACATAATCCTTCCTAGACTCCTCCTTTCACGCTTGCAGCATTTTATCATCAGCTGCCTAGAAAGCCAGGTCAAAAATATTTTAATGAGATGGGGAAACAGAAAAGGCCCTTTATGGACAGAACTCTTCCAATGTTATTGCAACCAAATACATCCATCGGAATTGAGCTGTTCTTTCTCCTACTTTATTAGGATAAAAGAATTGTGTGGAATAACGCCATAGTACAAATGCGAAAAGCCACACAGAATGCCTTTCTCCGTGTTCAATTTTATCCATTCAGTGTCATTGTTACAGGGCGATCACTCAATTACGCCACATAGATGTCCAGAGTTCCCAACATCCTGAGATAGTTTGAACTGAAAGATAATGCAATTCTGGTTCGATCCTGCTTTCACCAGGTCTCACATCATCTCTTGCTGATGTTCCATGAAGGTCCCCTCCACGTCATGCGGGTACAGCCTACTGACAACTTCTACCAGCAAGGCACGACTTGAAATTCCTACCAGTGGGAGAATCCTCTCTCTGTACAGAGGACTCTACCAGTGAACCGAGTGAGGGGAATATTCAACTGCTGCAAAATCTGAGCATGTTTAGCTGCAGATTGGGGGACCGAAATTCTCGGAGTGTTTTAGTAACCGGAGGCATGCTATAAAAACTGGCATAAGAAATCCACTCGACAATATCGCAGACTCAACCGAAATTGTGGAAAGATGCAGAATTCTAGGTTTTTCTGTTATGTAACATTTCTCAGTGGCAGGAAAAAACAAATGCCTCCTGTACTTCCTTCTCCCTTAAGACCTCAATGCAGTCTTACAGAAAAAAATGTTTGCAGAACACAGAGCTCAAGATCGCTTTAAGCAGTTTGTTAATTATTTGTCTTGCAATTTGTTCTGGGTTACTCTGCTAGATTTGTCACAAGTCACTCGTGAGTTTTGCTCACTATGTACTCATTTAACTAGGTTTACTCTTGTTGCCTCCTAAAAATGGAGACCATGCAGAGGTGATGATTCTCCTAGTAGTTTGCTCTGCACCGGTGGAGTGAGGCTGCACAGCCACCTAAAGTTGGACGTTGCGGGCTACGTAGCTTTGCATGACTACTCGTCTAGTTGTGTTCAGTCCCTACTGGCTCATCGGTTAGCAGGAATGATAAGCCATGAGAACCTCGAAGTGGTCTCTTATGATGAGAAAGTCTAGAGAACCTCTCCTGCTCACATTTCTCTGATCCCACCAGCTTTCTATCAGTTTGGCAGGTCGACCATGACCAAGTTCACACTTTGTAAGTGGTCCAGCAGGTATTGAGATTTCCTCCTCGTGCGTGGATTGTTTTTATGGTAAAATATTGCAGTACCACCTGTTCAAAGCAGATCAGCACCGTCATTAAAAGCACAAACATTCAGCACACAATGAGTATGATCCTCTCTACGGATAACCAGACAGATCGAAAACCGGGCAGTCAGCTTACACCTAACCCGGAAGAAGAGTTTGCTTCTCCACCATGGCCCTAAAGAATCCATTTCAATGTACTAAGCTCTATCGACAGATCCTAGGGGAAGAAATCTAGAATACTTAAACATGCTGCTTCCCGAATAAACTTATGGACACAAGCAGGTCATCCAACTAAACATAACCACAGGTAGCAAGGGGTTGCAAACCATCAAAGTCCTGGGCTCACAATTCAAACTCATTGACTGCGCAGTCGTGGAAACGATGCAGAATGCTGTCCTTGAAGATACTCTCATGGAACAATGGTTCCTTGTCGAATAATCAATAATGTACAAATCATCGGTAACTATTCATCAGTAAATAAGTAACGACAGAGGCCATAGGCCATAAAAAACGTTGCATATACAGAACATTTACTCTTTCCTCATCGTACTCCGTGCTCAAGTGATCACTTTTAGGGAAAGTTGGATTAATTATCCTCACCCTTCGCCAGTGTAGGTTAAAATCAGCTGCATCACCCCACTGTACAGAAAGTGTAATTAGAGCTCCATCACCCCAAAGTGCACCACGGTGAATGTGGGCTGTGTCATGCCACACTGCCTCTGGGTGAATGCTTGCTACCCACCCCCAATGCATCGTGATGAACATTTGCTATTCCACCACCACTGCATGACTGCATCAGGATGAAAGAAGGCTGCACCACCAACAGGGTGAAAGTGGACTCAATCACCCCCAGGTTGGTGTCAGCTGCAGCACCAACAATAGATCGTTTTTAAAGGGGCTGCACTGACGCTCGCATCATAAAGCACCCTCACACCCACAGGGGAACGCGCTGCATTTGTTCACACTTGTAAAGTGAAAACACATTGTGACTTCTAGGGTCACACACTGTCAAACCACACCTTCCAATGGAGCAAAGTTCATAATTATAGCACGTTACACACAAGCCTGGGAGTACTTTCACGTTCATTTCATGATAAAAGAGTAATATATCACCTACGGTACTGTAGAGCAATAGCTCTCAAATAAGGGTTTGTACATGAGAAGGTGGGCTGCAAGACCACCAACGCGTCAAGTTGAACGTGGGCTGCAGCAGTCTCGAGTGCATCAAGTTTAATGTGGGCTGCAACATCCCACACAGCATCACGTTGAATGTAGGTTGCAACACTCCACAGTGCAGAAAGTAAGTCATTCTTTCAAAGGAAGTCACATTAATCTCTATACTCTAGCCTATAAGCCATCATCGCAAGATGTAAAGGACTTCCCACAGTGGAGAGCCTGAAGGAGGCCCTTTCGATGAGTGTAATTTCAGCAATGTTTGCAACTGGCATCCAATGCCAGTCGTTAGCTGTCAGTACCTATGACTAGAATGGGGAGCTCCATAATGTTGACAGGAGCCAAGGTCAGCAGCTAACATCATTAACATACTGCGGACAGCTTCTGGCCTACATCACCCCTAATTTAGGGAGCACATGTCACCAGTCACTACGGAACCTGACCAGGAGTTGTCCAAGCCAAATGATGAGGAATGTGGGAACCACAAGAGCGAGATTGTGTCGTCCTATCAAGAGGGGCCGTGGGACTAAATTTGGGAGCATTTTAATGATGCCCGCTATGGACAATGCAAGACTCAAGGGTTTACTTTAGAATCTCCTAAACATAAGCCCTTTCGGGAACACTACACATACAAAAATGGACCATTGTATCCGTTCTTCATCAATAATGGAACATTTTCAGGAACACAGAATCATCCAGATAGAAGTCATTGACTGAAACCACCATGAAATGTGACCTAATGTGGCCTTAAAAAATGGGACATTCTGAATTCCCCAAACAGGCACATTTTGGGGTCCCAAAAGGAACATTACAAGGTTGCAAACAAAGGGCCATTGAAATTATACAAAAAAAAGATACTGAGGTAAGCCATGAAGGTTACACTGTTGTGCCCTAACAAAGGGCCGTGGGAGTCTAGAAAGTAATATATTAGGATTTCCAAAATGGAAACTTTGTGAAAACCACTAATAACTGGACAGTATAGTATCACCCAGGAATAGAGGCATTGTTGGACCCCCATAAAATACAGCATTGTGGGACCACAAAAAATGGATAGCGTGCAGCCCCTAACAAAGAGAACACTGTGTGATTCCCTTTAAGGTGGGATAATGGGACACCCCAAAAAAGGGGCATTAAGACACTCCAATATGCAAGCAATTTGAGACTCTATAAAAGGGGTACTTTTGGGGCATCACAGAAAATGAGGACATTGCAACACTTCTCTTTCTCCATTCTATTTCCCCCCATTACAAAAGTGAGACACTGTGGCCATTAAAATGGGGACAATTTGGGATGGACACTAAAGTGTCATTGTGGGACTCTAAAAAGGGGGACTTTGTGAGGCCGACTACTGTGGAACAATGTTGTGGGACCTACAGTGAGACACTGTCAGATGTCCATATAATAGGTGCACCTGGTGTGGCAACCCATAATTAGGCTGTGTTGTAGAAGCTGCTTAAAATGGGATATTTGAGACCTCAAAAGGGGCAATCGTGAGATCCTCAAAAGTGAACCATGAGGAAACCCAAAGACATTGAGGGAACACAGAAATGAATGTGTTAGATCCATAATGGGCTATTGGAGGGGGTTATCCTAAGAAGGGGGCATTTGGAATCCTAAACGTGACAATGTGGCTCCTTCACCCCAAAGAAGGCAATTAATTGCAGGAACCCTAAAAAGATTATGTTATTGGACCCCCACAACCCAAAAAAATGAGTCACTGTGGTAATCTCTCTAAAAGGGGGAACATCGAGAGAATTTAGACAACGGAATTGTGTAAACCCAAAAGTGAATTATTCTGCAACCCAAAAATGGGATATTTGGGGTTGGTCGAAGTAGCCTTCTGATCCTACAATGGAGGGCACAGCGGCACGTCAACATAAATAGCCATTGGGACCCCTCCTATAAAAAAAAAAAAAAAAAAAAAAAAAAAATTCTGGACCCTCATAATGGGGACATCAGACGCAAGAACCTGCTGCCGAGAAACCACGGGAGATGTGCGGACCGGTCCCCCTGAGGTAAGTAAGAGGTGAGTGAGACGGTGTCAAGTGAGATGGGCGCGCGTGGAGTTCATACTGACCGTTGGGGCCGAACTTCTCCCGGCTCCGGCGGACCTGCTCGGGACTCAGGCCGCAGCTCTCGTTCACCTCGAAGTGCCTCAGCACCTCGGACACCGTCTTGGCGTGTGCGTTCTCCATGGCGGGCTCCGGGGGTGCAGAGGCCGTTGACCCAGCGGGGGGCACTCCTACTCCAGGCGATGCAAGGGGGTGTCCCCTGCAGCAGGCTGTCCTCCGGTGATGCCGCCCTCCTGTGCTCCGGTGGGGTCTCCCGGTCAGGCTGTCACGGACATGGAGGTGATCTGTTCCTTCAGCCTGAGAGAATGGGGTCTTCTCGGAGCGCCTTCGCCGTGACTGCCCGCTGCCGTGCGCCCCAGAGCTCTGCAACTTTCCTCCCCAGCTGCACCTTGACTTCCTCTCCCGAAAGGTGTGTGCGGGGCCGGGATCCGCCTTCTCCTCCCCGAGCCCTGCCCTCCTCTACGCACACCTCAGAGGAAATCCTGCTGCCTGTCAGAGCCCCCGAGCGCTACAAGTTGAGCCAGAGAGGCCGGTCCAGCCGGGTGGCAGCCCTCGCGGCCAGCTGTGCGACTTTAACTCTGTGCTGTCCGCTCAGCCGACGGAGCCACCCCTGGCCATGTGCAGAGGCACTGCAGCCCCGACACTACTCTCAGCAGCCCCTACAGCCTGCTCTGCAGCCCTTGGCCGGTGCAGCCTCCCAGGCAGATGTGTATCACCCTAGTCTGTGCGGTCCTCACAGCCCTCACTCACTCCTAAACTGCAGCCCTTCAACAGGATGTGCAGCTCCTAATCTTTGCAGTGGCCTTGCAGCCCCCACATGACGCCCACAGAGCCAGCCCAGCAGCACCCACTTGTGCAACTCGCAGTCCCACACTGTGCACGTCCCACAGTCACTCTCACGACCCCCCAGCCTGCGCACCCCGAGTCGTAACCTGCACAAACTGGCCCCACTGCGTGCGCCCCCAAACTAGTTTGAAGCCCCCATCCATTCAGTGCAGCGAAGCATCCACCCATCTACGTCCTCACGAGACGCTCTTGGATTCTCACAACCAGCTGTGCTGACTGGTGGCTCTGCAGCTCTCACGTGCACCTGACTGCAGAATACAGAGGCAGTCCTTAGTGTGCGTGCAGCCCTCACAGTTTTGCACTTCTGGAGCTGTTATTTCAGCCTAATCTGCAGACTTCCCCTCACCTGGCAGGTCAATGTTCTTGACAATCAGCCCCCCTTAAACGTGTTTCCTACACCCCCAAACGAGTGACATGCAGGCAATGCCCAATGTTTCATGCTCTTTTCCGTCACTTGAACCTCTTCTGTCTTCTATCACGTCAGCGTCACCGGCAGCCCTCGCTCGGGCTGTCAGGAGCTGCACTCACTTTAATGTTTCTTTGCCCTCCTGCCCAGTGCCACCAGCAGCCCATGGGCAACTCTGTACCCCATTCACCAGGTGTGCGCCTCTGCAAGCCCTCGCCCACGCCCTGCCAGGGAACCCGCAGCCCTGCCCTGTTCCTCCCTAAGCAAATACCACTTCGGTGTTTCCTTACACCGATGCTTATCGCACTGTAAAGAGCTCTCCCGCCTTCCGTATTGTGGGTTACTTTGCAGAAATCCCCGGCCCCTTTTCAGCTGTGCAGGCTACCTGCCGCGTTCTGATTGGATGGCCGCTGAATATCCACGCCCTCGACACCTTCCTGCGGTCTTCTCATTGGCCAGAACTGAGCACCGCTCTGTATTTTCCATGAGGCCGGCGGCTAAACTATTGTAAAGGATGTGTCAGCATGCGCGCCTGTTTCTGTTTTCTCTACTCTTCCGCGGCCAGCGGCTGATCGCACGCGCAGCTACTCACACAGTGCAACATGTGGAAAGGGAATTCATATGTGCTAAGTTGCCCCATGTGATAGGATGTTACTGTCTGCCAGGCCTGGCTTTCCACCCAGTAGCTCTCTGCATCATGGAACATGCAGGTCGACTTCTCCAATGATACATATATAGCCCCATGCAGGTGCAACGTGTCGCATGGGCCCACGTTGGTGCCACTGAAGAGTGTCAGAGCCAGGTTCACCTTCAACACGAAGACTAGGACGCACCTCCCTCCAGGGTATTATGACACTGTCTCCCAGCGCTAGTTTATTTTTCAATAGCCTCATGCTTAGTGCCAATATCAGCAACACTCGCCATCCCCCCATACAGCATTCTCCTAGAGAAATAACCCGACAAGACACCTTCTTTGTGGAGAAAACTGCTGCAGGTCTTACGGGCGATCCCAAGGCAGGCAGCCCCTCGCCGCCTGCCACCTGATGAGCCAAATTACACCGTGGCCCTTGCCAATCGGTGTTTGCGAAATTTGGGGGAGGGGAAAACCCCTCCCACCGGTGGACCGCCAGTCCACCCCCTTGCTCACGCCCCAGAGGGGGGCGGAGCCTTCCAGGCAACCCCCGGTTGCTCAGGTCCACAACCGCCCGTAGGACTAACGGGGCGCCGTCGCTCCTCCAGGGTCCAACGCGAGGACCTCCCTGGGGATATTTGGCCTTTGCACCCTTATTGTGCTCCTGCAGAGGGTACCCCTATGTACCTTACAGCCTCTGGATAGCCCTGTAACTCCGCCTGCAACACAAAAGAATACGTTAGACAAACCCACCCCCCTCACCCCCCCACACACCCTGCATGTACGCCGGGTAAGCGGTAGGGAGGGAAACGGCGTCAGGGTAGTGGTCAAAGAGGGCGCCCAGTGGGCGGGAGAGGTATATGTACCTCCACCTCCACCCCGCCCACTCACCCCGGACATGACGCGGGCGCACAGACCCCTGAGGGGGGTCCCCAACACTGGGAGGCTGCCTCCTGTGCCTTCATGTGGCACTAAGGAGGCCGCCCTCTTAGAAGGGTCTCCTTCGTGGACCCCGGGCAGCCTGCATAGTGCCAATATCGGCAACACTTCCCATCCCCCATACAGCAATCTCCTAGAGAAATAACCAGGCAAGACACATTCTTTGTGGAGAAAACTGCTGCAGGTTTATTAGCATTACAAATATGCCAACATGGTGGGTTATCTTACGGGCGATCCCAAGGCAGGCAGCCCCTCGCCGCCTGCCACCTGATGAGCCAAATTACACCGTGGCCCTTGCCAATCGGTGTTTGCCAAATTTGGGGGAGGGGAAAACCCCTCCCACCGGTGGACCGCCAGTCCACCCCCTTGCTCACGCCCCAGAGGGGGGCGGAGCCTTCCAGGCAACCCCCGGTTGCTCAGGTCCACAACCGCCCGTAGGACTAACGGGGTGCCGTCGCTCCTCCAGGGTCCAACGCGAGGACCTCCCTGGGGATATTTGGCCTTTGCACCCTTGTTGTGCTCCTGCAGAGGGTACCCCTATGTACCTTACAGCCTCTGGATCGCCCTGTAACTCTGCCACAGCTCTGGGTGTGGCCACCGTCACCCCAGGGCCCCCCACCAAGGTAGGCATCTTTACCTACATCCTGCTCATTCCCAGGCCTCTCACAGGTCCAGCAAAACAAGGTCCCTTCCCCCTCTGGATAGGTGAACCCCTCTTAATGAAAAACAAAATAAAGAAATGCTGGGTTGCTTCACACCCTATATTGAGCACTGCACACCTTTCTATACACTCTGGTTTGCACCTAAGCATCTTTACCTACATTCTGCTGGTTCGAGGGCCTCTCCCAGGTCCAGCAAACTCGTCCATGCCCACTCTGGACAAGGGTAGGCATCTTTACCTACATCCCGCTGATACCCGGGCCTCTCCCCGGTCCAGCAAACAAGTCCAAGCCCACTATTAGCAGGTGAAACCCCATCTTCTTCAAAGCACCCTGTGGACTAGACAAGCAAAAGCATAACTCCCATGCCCCCAATTGTTGCCTAACTTACACATGGAGGACTTCATCTCTTGCAACAGATCCCTCTCCCCCACGAGAGTCAAGTGTGTACATGGGGCCAGTGCTCTTGGCTACTGGAGCCCTGTGGTAAATCATACGCAGAACTTGCCTGTCCTTTCTTTTCCTATTGCCTGCAAGTCCATCACCGTCTGCAAGCGATCTAAAGATGCTGAGTCACCATGCTACAGTCCCCACCCTGGCGAGAGTGGCCCCGTGCCGAACTTCTGCTAATGTAAACCAGGAAGCCGACAAGTGGATGGTGAGAACGGGAGGACAGTTTGAAACAAATCCCCCCCAGTCTGACTGAGGACTTTTACGGATGTTGTGTAGCCGTCCCGGTGTACCCACCCTGGTGTGGATTACCCAGCCCCCAGATTGGGATGTTGCTGGGATGCAGGAGAGGAGATGTAGGAGCTCTAATACACTTTATCATCCAGAGTCCTCCAACCAGTGTACCCCACACCCTGAGGACCTTGCCCCCCTCTAAGGGCACCCACTCCTACCCATCTGGCTGGGCCAGCTATGGGGCAGGCAGTCTCATAACCATAAGTGAAGCATCCTGTGGTACCCACTGCTTATGTTGAGGGGCATCCCCGTTAATTGGCCACCTCCTAACATGGCGATCGCACGCTAGCCCCACACCTTCTGCCTGCGAATATAAGAGCTGGTATTCCGGGCTGATGTCCCCTCCTAGTGCAGGACATGCACTTACAAAACTTCTGCCAGTGTGAAATCACTGCACTGTGCCCTATATGCGGTGACAACTTACACCGCCCACCAGGCTACCTAGTTTGCTTCATTATCCCCGGCATTGCCAACCCTCCCCAGAATAAAACCTGGGTAGTTTCCCTCCTAGTTGGCAGGACATGCAAGTGAAGTGACGCGGCACACCGGACCCCTGAGGGTCCCAAACACTGGGAGGCTGCCTCCTGTGCCATCTTGTGGCACTAAGGCGGCCGCCCTCTTAGCGGGTCTCCTTCGTGGACCCCGGGCAGCCTGCATTCTGAGTGTTGTGCTCTTGTTTTGGTTTCATTGATTCCGTGAAATCAGTGATATATGGGGGAAAAGTTCAGACCTGGAGATAGTGTCCGTAGTGACCTGCAGTAAGGTGCTCACCGTAACCCTGCTGGACTCTTAAAATACTGAACTTCTCAATCTGATGTTTTATCTCTGTTCCAGCACTCTGAAGAAACCCATGTGACTTGCAGGCCAATAAAACCTCAACATAAATTGATTCAGTCTGGGCAATGCAGTCACAAATACTTTGCATGCTGCTATGTTTAGCCCGTTCTTAATGCTAAAAATGAAAGAAATCCCAGCATCCAGTGTGCTTGTGGCTGAAACTTCAGAACTGGCTCGAGGTATTGCTCTTGACATGGGGCCACTTGGTAGCTATGCTTTACAGCTACAATATATATGGTACTGTCTGTAAACGTTGCATGCAATGGGCCAATTTGCAGCAGCAGTCGTTTGCCATTTACTGGGGAGCAGGCGCCATGTCCCCAGTCATTTGAGTCATACCGCCTGTTGGACTTGGCCCTTTTTGCAGGGTCATCCCTGAACTTTTTGCCTTCCTCCTGGTATTTTCTCTGACATGGTGTTGGTGGTTTTAGGACTCTTGGCACTTTATTACTGCTGTCCAGTGTAAAGTGCATGTACTCTCAATGGTAAAAGGTGGTAAGAGTGGTCTACACCTGTTTGGCTTATTTAATTTAAATATCAGTCCCCAGTAATGTGGAATCTCATATACCCGGGGCCAGTAAATTAAATGCTACTTGTGGGCTTGCAGCGCTGATTGCGCCACCCACTAAAGTAGCCTTTCAAACCTGTCTCAGGCCTCTGCCATTGCAGGGCCTGCATGCGCAGTTTACTGCCGCTGTGATGTGGCACATAAAGTGGTTGCCACGTCTGTGACTCCCCTTTTACTACATATCAGTCACCTCTAAGGTAGGCCCTAGCTAGCCCCATGGGCAGGGTGCAATAGGTAAAAGGTAGGACATGTGCCTTAACTGTGTGGCATGTCCTGGTAGTGACAAACAGCCATTTTGGTTTCTCACTACTGTGAGGCTGCCCTCTCATAGGAATGCATTGGGATTCCCTGATAAATGTTTCAGTGGTAATTCCTGATCTGAGAGGAGTAGAGTGGTCAAGTTTGGTATGTTTGGAATAGTGGTAATAAATGCTGCGCAATGGTGTTCGCAGATTTATTACCACTATTTTAGAAATGCCACTTTTAGAAGTGGGCATTTCTGTGTGCTATGTGTCTTTGTGCCTGCCTGATGTGTATTGCATGTCTGGCTCTGGAGTGACAGGGGCTGGGTGAGTCAGCACTAGGCTGAATATGCCAATCTGCACTTGGAGTGGTGGGAGGAGTAGCACCTGGGACTGAATGAGACTGTGCCTGCCTTCCACAATGCTGGCTCCGCCCCCCTGTGGTGTGTCTGGGGCCAGAGCCTAGACTGACAAAGGGGGTGGTGGTGCACCTTTAGAGAAAGGTGTGAGTGCCCCAGAACTGGTTTGGACCGGGCGCAGAGCCCTGTGGCAGGGGGAGAACAAAGACACTAAGGGGTATAAGTATTGGGGCTGTGACCCCATGAAAAGTTGTTGTGCTTGGTGCTGACCTAGAACTGGTGGCCGGCAGGCTGCTGGACTGCCAGGAGGAACCGCCGTGGGACCCAGCTGCTGCTTCCTGGGGGTCCCTACGTGCTGGCCTGCCTGTGCCCAGCTCTGCCCCTGATGACTTTGGAATAAGTGCCCTGAGAGCGCATTCGGCGTGAGGAGGGCACTGCCCAGACTTGAGAGGGGTGATTGGCAGAGAGCGCGTGCTGAGCGCTTCTGCTTCTTTACCTTTGAGCCCTAGAAGTGAGCTCAACATTCCTAAGTGCGGCGGGCGCCGTGGCCCGAACACGTCAAAATCGACGGAGACTTTCGCTCCGTGAAATCGCGGCGTCCGGGAAGCCAGGCAGGCTGCCTGGTTGTGGGCGGAGCCTCGCCACGCACTGGAAGCCAAGCAGAGCCGACCGGGCTTGGATAAGGGCGGGGCTCCCGCGTGGAGGAGAGAGCCCCATGTGTAGTGCCCAGGAGGAGGCTCGCTCCGTGTTGCCCAAGGAAGAACTCAGTGGCAGGGAATCCCGGTCGGGGATTGCCCGAGCGACAACGAGGGCGGAAGTCAGGCAAGTTTGCGCCTGACCGTGGGCGGGGCTCCCGTAAGGAGAGGGGGAGCCCCGTAGGTTGCCCGGAAGTCGGCAGAGAGGAAGTCAGGCGACGAGCGCCTGGTTGTGAGCGGGGCCCGGCCGAAGTTAGAACCGGCGCCTCGCGGGTGCCCAAAGCTGAGAGACGCCGCAGAGCCTGAAATCCAGGTGGGAGCCTACCCCGCGCTGCTGGGTACCAAAGGATAACGGAGACTTCGCTCCGTGGGAGAAGAGCTTGAATCCAGGCGGGAGCCTACCCCGCCTTCGTGTGAGCAAAAGGAGGGGACCGGGCGAAGCAAGAAGAGGTCCCTTGAGCGGGGGCCTGCCAGGCACACTGTCGGTGCCAGGGGCGTAACACAGGCCCCCGCAGCCCCCGTGGTGCGGGGGGGCCCCCGCGCTCCAGGGGCCCCCTCACTCAGTCTCAGCGGAACCATCAAGCAAGCCTCAAGTCTGTGCGCGCACGCGCACCATTTAATTCACGATTGAAGTTCAATCATGAATTAAATGGTGCGCACGGCGGCGTCCTCCCCATAAATTAAATGGTGCCAGCCACACGGCCTCTTCATTATTTAAATGGTGCCGTTTTGGTACCGCGGCCTCTAATTGGTTGGTAATGGTGGTGCGCACGCGCACGCCCGGGCCCCGGCCGGGCGGTGCCACAAGGGACTTTCACTTCTTGCCGCGCGCGCGGGATGATGAATTCAACTGTGGAAGACTAAAAGTGGAAATGAAACAAAAGCGGACCTGGGGGGCCCCTGGAATTGCTGCCGCTTCACAGGTAAGACTGTGGCTGTGGCTGATGTGTCGCTTTCGACACCTACAGCTGGCTGCAATTTCCGTGTCCTGCTACTGTTATGTACAACCGTTGCTGCTGTGCTTGCTGTTCGTCTTTCCATCCTCTGTGATGTCTGTTGTTTTTTTCCCTGTCGATCTAACTTAATGCAAGCTGCTACTGCCCTTTCACCCCTTACCACTGATTTGTCCTAATTCGAGGGGCGTAGTCATGGTACAACTATGGACATTTTCATGGTTATCTATTGTCACTGTGAAGCATGCAGGCCCTGGAAATGAAAATAGATATATTCTCCTGGAACCCATCGATTAGAAGGGGGTGGGGGAGTGAGGGGCAAAAGGCGTCCAAATCTGGGGGGTGGGGTGGGGGGGAAGGAGTGGAGTTCTGCCCCTATGTACTCACTATTTTTTAAACCTCTGCCCCAAAAGAAATTGAGACCAAGGAAAAATGCAACAGTGAAGCTGTTCAGGCTACTTAATTGATCACACGCAGATATCATTTTAAGGTAGTTTATGGTGTTAAGGCATCTGCTGCAGGAATCTACTTGTGTCCGGCAAGTATCCAAGTATAATACTAGTAAGATCACTCAGGCGGATTAAAAACTTGCAGTGTGTAACCTGCTGGTGATAAGTCTGAATCGTACAATTCTTGTTGGGTTAATGTGTTCCTGCATAGTAATGTGCGTAACGTATAGATCAGAGCTTCCTATGGTCTTCTCCTAGCTCAGTGCGCTAATGTATGTGCTGCAGAGAAGAACCTTGCACAAGTTGTCAGTCATAATTTCCAGTATTGGATAAAATAGCCCAGTGGGTCATGGTTGTGTTGCAAAGATACTGAATGCCGCCTGATTTGTATACTGAGGTGAGCTGCTGGGGTCACTGGGATGTAAAATGCAGGTCTGCTCTAGCATGGATGGGTGATGGAAATGGAATAGAGTGATTTCAGATAGGCCGATCAGTCATGTTGTGGCAGGGCACTGTTTCATGTGTCACCCCTGAGATGCAAGCTTGACAAAGTTTTTAGTCACTATCCAACAGCATCTCGCACAGCCGGAGGCCATCCCTTTGAGAGCCTTCAGCGCGTGAAAGAGGCTAGGGATGCAAACATGCAGACACTGCTCAAAATAATCACTCTCCGCACAGCGAGAATAGGGAAAATGTACACCTTCAAAAAGTTGCAAAAGTTTTACTCGGGGTTTAAGTGGGATGAAAAAACTGGGGGGGGGGGCGGTGTCTCTCAAAGGGGCGTGGCCATTGTAATTAAGGGCATGGCTTAAAAACACAAATGCTAAAAATCTGTGCTTAGCATAGTATGCCGCCCGACTTGTATTTTGCTGTTTCTGTCTTTGCATCCAGATATATGATACAACAAGTAACATCATACCTACAACAAGTCAGGACTATTGGCTGTGTCAATGGTTGTTAGTGCATAAGATAAATAAGCAGCAACTATGGCTTGTATATAATAATGAAAAAGCTTCTAGTTAAAGCCGTGGTGACACCACCACAATGTTGCTGCTCATGAGTTTCAAAAAGAGAAGGGAAACCCAGAGAGAAAATGACTCTCTTTAAAGGATTTACCTTCTCCTACAACGCTCACCTGGCATGACGTCATGCCGTAACTTCTCCACTAGTGAGCAGTGTGAGCACGCACACATCGATGTGCCCGCTGTCACTGCAGTCCGGAAAAAAACGGACCGCCTGTGCCAGGGCACAAAAAGAGCCCGATAGAGACCCGTTTTGCGGCCCCCTTTAAAAAACTGCTGGTGCTCAGCACCGGTGAGACCCGGCCCACTTAAAGCCCTGGTTTTACTCATGTCACCAACAGTGACTGATGTTCCGGTTGTAATTTCGACCATTTACCGTAAATCTACAGCCGTAGGTCTTGTCCCTGCCATGAAAAGGCTGCTGCTGATGCCACCATCTGACTTAATGGGCCAGGAGTATTGCAATTACTAATCTAGGCCTGTACTCATTATGCTATTATCTGTAAACCACATAAAGAGCAATATTTTTCTTATGGCAAGGTCTGTACTATATAGGTGAACTCAGTAGTAGAAGTCTAAACAGTTGCCAACATGGTATCACAATCCACATGTTATAGGTTGCTGGGCAAACCATAACTCATCCTCCCACCACTCACTGCTCTTGACTGCACAAAAGACATCACCAATAACATCTCGAGTTACATTATCAAGGGCATCACTGATACCATCAATAACAACAATATTGTGAACACAAGATTAATGGCTCTCGCTCATAACAATACATGTTAAACAATTTTTTCAAGGCACAGTTTGAGAGTTTTTGTCCACCAACACCTCTTACAGATAACATAACTTGTATTTGTAAAAGCGCACGTTCACGCGGAGGCATCTTGGTGCTGAATAACAGATGTTTATTGTTACCCAACTCAGTGGTACTCATTTAATCGACCTCAGATGGATGAAGGGCTGAGTGGACCCGCCAGGATTTGAACCTGTGACCATGAGGTCAAACACAGGTCCCTGCAGTGGACGCATTAGTCCACTGAGACACCAAATGCTCCTGCCGATAGAGACTGTGTAGTTGGCTGGCACACAATATGGTTTCTGTACATTGTTTTGAACTTTGGCCCCACACCCATCAGTCCAACTGCACCATTTACTTAGACAACAGACTTTAAGAATATCTTGCACTGCTTCAAAGACTCTGAACAGCTCGTAGTCACAACCTTAAGCCACACTTGGTCTTCGATCCCTCTTCGCCAGCTTTAAGCCACACCAGGTGTAGAGTTTTCTGGCTCCCATAGATAATATACTCAATTTGTGGATTTTTGTGACACATTGTTTGCACCTGATGTACCACTCACTGGAACAGCGCTCTCAGGGCTTATTACTTGAAATATACAGGATGCATTTATCTCTCCAGACCATATACATACCTACAACCCATTGTGAATGGAAAAAGCACTTCCACTTGGCCTTTACAGCGTACGTAAAAGATACGAATTTCAAACATATCACAATCATGTGGATGCCCTCTCCAAGTCTTGTGCACTCATGGAAGCTTTGTATCTAGAACCTAAAAGGCAGGCATTGCATCCTTCATTTACACTCTGAGGTCCCACCACCCCCCTCTGAATTGTCTCTGCAGAATGAGTCTCCAAGAGGTTGTTATGAACTACCTACCAGTCTTGAGAAGCTTCTTGGAGTCATTCTTTCGGTGTCTTAGTTTTGGGTATGCAGTTGCCTCCCTGCCAATGGTGCACTGTAAAACTACGAGTGTTGATGCTGTGAGGCAGGGAAGGTGACAGAGCAGGAGCAGCACAGAGCCCAACCTCTTTTGAAGAAGCCAGCTTAGGTCAGAGCACGCGGTTTCAAAACATTCACCATTGAAAGATATAGCCTCTTTGAGCTCAGCAGCGGCTTACTTCATCAAACAAAATATGACCTATTTGGAGGGTTAGTAGACTACATTAAAAGATGTAATTTTCAGAGTCATGCTGCAGTTACACCTTTTCTATCTACTTTTCTTGCTCGTTTTTCTGTCTCTTTCTTTGTTCTCTTTCTGCTTGTTTCCTTCCTTCATATTTTCTCTCCTTTTGTTTCGTTCTTGCTTTCTCAGATCATTTTCCTTCTCTCCCGTGTTTCTCATGTCCTTTCTCTCCTTTCCCTTTGTTCATCTCACCTTCATTCCTTCTTTCTTTTCCTTCTGTCCTCTTCTATGGGCTTCTTTCATATCCTCGTTCTCTGCTTAATTAAACCTTTACCTTTAGTCTCTTTTTCCCTTCTCCATTCCTTATTTTCTTTTCTTACCTTCAGCCTTTCTTTCCTTTCCCTCTCTTTGTTCACAGCCTCCAACAGAGCACATTCATCAGAGTAATGTCCGTTAATCCAATGGCGCTCCATCCCGCCACATAGCTGGGCAGACATCAGACAGCGCATCACGCAATATACATAATATGCAACTCAGTGAGAACATGTATCACTCCATACCAAGACATACTCTACAACTCCACAGCTAGTCTGCTTTACAGGGGTAGTGTGGATGGATGGGAACAGTGGAAAAGGCTGGGTTGGGGTGGGCGGGAGAGGGCACGAAACGGTAAATTTCTAGAAAAAACTCGGCAGGGTTTGATGTTATATCTAAATACCAAAACAATTTCAAGCAGGAGGTTCCTAGGGAAATTTTAAAGACCTGCAAAGGATTCAATCCCCAACCATTGACAAATCAAGACACATACGAAATCCTTGGGTCTATCATGTGTAGAAGTAAATGCAAAATAAAAGATAATTAAGCCATAGACTATTCCACACAGGAGAAACTGTGGGAAAATCCCTTTCAAGGACGAAATCCCTCACTCACCAAAGGTGACATGCTTCATCATATGGGATTCTCCTCTCGAAGGAAAAACCTAGTTCCTTCGAGGGCTACAACCCCTCTCTGAGAGGGAGGAGCTCAGGGATGTTTTAAATATCTGATTTTTAGGATGTTCTAAGTCCACATAGATGAGCAAAATAATGTGAACGAGGACGCAGCGCAAAACAAATATGAAAATAGTGTAGAGGAAGTGAAAGTAAAACTAGCTAGGGGGCGTCATGTGTAAGTTTTATTAAGAGGCACCCTCTGCCAGGATTAAAAACAATAGTGCAACAGCGACATAGATGTAAGTCGCAATGATATATAATAAATTAATGGTCGACATGTTTCAGCCTAACGTGCCCCCATAGTCGGGCAAGGCTTTCTTCAGGACCTAAACAATGCTGCTGCTAGTGCTCAAATGAAAATGCAAACAAAGGATACGAAAACTAAATGTGTTCAAAACTCCAACTGCTCCGGAAGGTAAAGTGACCTATTGGAAACAGAAACATTGATTGGAGTTCATGCAAACTGTGTGGAAAAACGTTTTCTCTAGGCTTAAATCTAGAAATAAAGGAAAAGAAATTGAAAAAATTCTTACCCGCTAGTGCTGGGCAAAGAACTCAACCTCAGCCTGGCAACAGCTCAGGATAGAGGCACCGCTCTAAGAGGGAAAAAATAATAATAACAACTATATTCCAAAAATCCTGTACTACTGCCGGCACAGTTGACAAAAATATTAAGTCATACAGCCGAGTCAGGAAATATTGCAGAGCAAATTGTGGGGAAAACTAGTGGAACACAAAAGGTCCACAGTACATCTAGCATTCAAGTGGTTACTACCCTCATGTGTGTGTCAAAGAGCCAAACCACATGCGGAGTACAAGGAATAAAATCGAAATTACAAAAATTCATGACAATATTATTGGGCACTGAAAAGCCCATAAGGAAGAGCTCCAATGGGAACCCAAAAGAACGGAGGGACTACTATAGAGAACCCCTTCAGGACAACATACCACAGCACAAAGCTTCGCCCTGACACTCACCTGTCCGTCGGTACCCCGGGCCCGTATTGAGCCTGCAACCGGAGGTGAGTGTCAGTGGTAAATGCGTTCGTTTTTATACTGCCCACGACTAATGCAAAACAGTTGTGAAGACCCTAATTATGACGAGCCTACGCATGCGCTAGTGAGAAAACGCTCATTCACTGCGCATGCGCTATTTGTCAAAAATGAAGATGTTGAAACAACGAATTGGCTGCGTGTAACTACCAAATTGGGCACAAGTCCGGAGGAGGCAGTGACAGACTGCTAAAAGTAATAGCGTATCCGCCGCAAAATGTACCAAAAAATTATTTTGAAGACGTCGCTGAAGTAATGCGCATGCGTATTAAAGAGACTACTAGTGAAAGGCCTGCGCATGCGCTTGTGACAAGATACTGATTCATTGCGCATGCTTTACTGACTCAAAAGGAACAGTATTGAGAAGGCAAAATAAAAACAATGATTAAACGGTATGTAATTATCAAATCAGATATAAGTCCGAGGGAAGCAAACTGCTAAATATAATAGCGTCACCACCAAATAGTGTTCGAGACAACACTTAGATAGTGCGCATGCATGTAGATGAATAAGCATATCGGGAGATGTGATTCCGCGCAGATGATGGTCAAATCACTTGGGAAATATCAGAACTAGGATAAATCAAAAGAAACTATCCATTCTCCCTGGCACTGCGTGAGTCAGAATGGTTGCAAATGGATTAACATACCACTCCATTCATGTGCATCAAACGTTACGTACATTAGAACAGATGAACACATCTAAAAAAAAGGCATTAATTACAATAGATGGATTAGGTCAACCTCAAAAAACTAAGGGCTGGACCCACAACCGATGTATACAGGGGTGCACTATGTAAAAACACCATACACAAAAAGAATACATGTAAATACAAGTGCCCAATTGGAGCAGAACCTGAGCTGGATACTATAGTAGAACTTTAAAGAGACACCCAAGGAATCTCATCGTTTAAACCCAACTTGTCACTTTCCAATCTATGAACCCATCGTTGTTCACGTCTAAAAAGAAAGGTAGTAATGTCTGTTATATGATTAGGTATGTACGGCTTCTCTAGAACCGTCCATCTGAGATCTTGAGGGGAATGGTTTGCTTCAAGAAAGTGAGTGGTCAATTTAGTGGAAGACTTTTTACAACGAATGGTGCTCTTATGTTCTAAGATACGGGTTTTGACTTTGCGTGTAGTCATCCCCACGTATCGTAATGTGCAAGGACAAGTGATCAAGTAAATCAACTGTTCACTGTTGCAATTCGTGTGGTTCAGTAGTACCCAAGGTCTTTCCGTCCCGATGTCTATCTCTGTGGTATGTGACATCTGAGAACACGCTGCACATGAACCACAAGGGAAGTGTCCTTTCACCGGCGGCAACCCCCACAGGGTTTCTTGTAGACCTGTCTTCCTTACTCTAGGTCTTGTGTGTATCAAACGGTCTTTTATATTGAAACTCCGCTTGAAAGCAAAAAGTGGACGTGGCAATGATATTGTCCCAATGTTCAGAATTCTCCAATTGGAGAGAATGCTCTTTTTGATCTTATTAGAAAAACTACAAAATGTATGCACGCAGGTAAGTCTATTATTAGCTATCTTCGGTTCACTGGGTTCTATAAGAGCAGCTCTGTGGTTGTTGGCTGCCCGTTTTAGAGATCTCCTCACTAGTTTCTTAGGATAGTGCCTGGCATGTAATTGCGTTGCCAAATTTTGTGCATGCTCATGATATTTAGAGGTAGACGAGCAATTCCTTCTAATCCGTAAGAACTGACCAAATGGCAAGTTCTCACGCAGGGCTTTAGGATGGAAACTATGGAATGACAATAAAGAGTTCTTAGACATCGGTTTTCTGTAAAGTTCAGTCCCCAAACCTCCATCAATGGGAAAAATCCTGACATTCAAAAAGGGGAGACTGATGTTACTGTGTTCACAGGTAAAATTTAGATACTGGTTCCTGTCGTTAAGCCAGGCTTTAAAATCCATGATCGATGATGGTCCTCCTCTCCAAATCACTAACACATCATCAATATAGCGCTTCCATACACGTATATGTTTCATGTATGGGTTAGCGCTATTGAGAATATGTTCTTGTTCAAAGACGTGGACGTACAGGTATATAACGATTCCACATCAAAGGAGACGAGAAAATCAAGCTCAATGTCAAACCGTATCTCTTCCACCAGCCGCAAGACATCTTTAGTGTCTTTTAAATATGTGGGCATTTCACTGACCAAAGGCCTCAAAAAATGGTCCACAAATGTGGATAATGGTTCAAGCAGTGAACCTAAACCGGAGATGATAGGACGCCCTAAGGGCGGTCTCACATTCAGATACAGACTTTGGAGTCTCAGATTCGAGTGACTTTATCAGGTGCTCTGTTTAAGAAACAGAATGAAGAAAATAACAAGAGCAATAAAGAGTTCAAAGACTCGGTTCTTACATTAAAAATCAATACGTTCAAGAAAGATCTTGCGCGCTTCTCTATGGAGAAAGTGTATCCTTACACAAGTGCTGATTATACTCCACCTCAGTTTAACCGGCAAGGAAGGAGGTATGGATCAAACTATTCAACATCGGAGAGCGACGAGTGGTCCAGCGACTCAGACTATTCACATCAGAGTAATGCAGGTTTCAGAGGCCCTGCCCGTAGGAATAGAAGGAATTGGAGAGGATACCGAGGAGATTTTCCATCCCAACCACCACCACCACCTCATTGGTGATCACCAGGACCTTTTGGTTTTCCCAATGCATTTCCACAAGGGAATATGTTTCCATATCAACCACAACCACAACCATATTCCCACCAGCCTTTTTTAGGGTTTGGCCAAGGCAGATCGAGAGGGAAACGGCGGAATCAACAGGCCCAGGTACAATGGGCAGACACTCCGCCAGTTCGATCCACTCGGAGCACGATGGAAGCAACAGCCGGCCCGAACAACGAAGCGATCTAGTGATCAATTTGAGCAGTCGGAGTCTGAACACAGATGAACAAGCCGTCCTCAGCAAGGGATTAGGCTTTGTTCCCTCATACCGGGGGGACACTTTTGTGATTAAACAAGAACTTGCTCAGTTCTTCCGTAAGATCCGTCTTAACTTCTTCTTCAGAGACAAGGTGCAAAATACGGGTGAGGAGACTATTACTAACACAGGCCTTAAGAATCAATCCACATTCACCCCCCTTGCACACCAAGTACCATCGCAGGTCTTGACCTTTGAGAAAGCAGTGACGACTCAAGTCACCAACATCTGTGCCAGTCGCAACAGGCAATATCAAAATTTAACGAAAAACGAATATAGAGCAGTGCAGGCATTGGCTAACGATGACACAATAACGATTAAGCCCGCCGATAAAGGGGGAGCTATCGTTATAATGGATACTTCCACCTATCGTACAGAATGTCTTAGACAATTAGAAGACACTCGCTTCTATGCATCACTGAGAGAAGATCCGACCAAGAGACTTGAGAATGAAATCAAAATCTTAGTTGAAGAGGCGAGTACAAACGGATGGATTACAACACAAGAAGCCGCCTTTCTGATGAAGTCCCACCCGATCACTCCATATTTCTATGCGTTACCCAAGGTACATAAGAATGTGAGACCGCCCTTAGGGCGTCCTATCATCTCCGGTTTAGGTTCACTGCTTGAACCATTATCCACATTTGTGGACCATTTTTTGAGGCCTTTGGTCAGTGAAATGCCCACATATTTAAAAGACACTAAAGATGTCTTGCGGCTGGTGGAAGAGATACGGTTTGACATTGAGCTTGATTTTCTCGTCTCCTTTGATGTGGAATCGTTATATACGTGTATTCCCCAAGATGAGACTCTATCAACCATCGAGACGTTGCTCATGAACAAAGCTCCAGATACAATTACGCCTGTACCTTTCATTATGGCCTGTGCCCGGTTAGCAATGAAGGAGAACTTTTTTAAGTATGAAGATCAACTCTTTCTCCAGGTTTCGGGCACATCCATGGGGAGTGTTTTTGCCCCGAGTTTGGCGAACCTGTACGTCCAGGTCTTTGAACAAGAACATATTCTCAATAGCGCTAACCCATACATGAAACGTATACGTGTATGGAAGCGCTATATTGATGATGTGTTAGTGATTTGGAGAGGAGGACCATCATCGATCATGGATTTTAAAGCCTGGCTTAACGACAGGAACCAGTATCTAAATTTTACCTGTGAACACAGTAACATCAGTCTCCCCTTTTTGGATGTCAGGATTTTTCCCATTGATGGAGGTTTGGGGACTGAACTTTACAGAAAACCGATGTCTAAGAACTCTTTATTGTCATTCCATAGTTTCCATCCTAAAGCCCTGCGTGAGAACTTGCCATTCGGTCAGTTCTTACGGATTAGAAGGAATTGCTCGTCTACCTCTAAATATCATGAGCATGCACAAAATTTGGCAACGCAATTACATGCCAGGCACTATCCTAAGAAACTAGTGAGGAGATCTCTAAAACGGGCAGCCAACAACCACAGAGCTGCTCTTATAGAACCCAGTGAACCGAAGATAGCTAATAATAGACTTACTTGCGTGCATACATTTTGTAGTTTTTCTAATAAGATCAAAAAGAGCATTTTCTCCAATTGGAGAATTCTGAACATTGGGACAATATCATTGCCACGTCCACTTTTTGCTTTCAAGCGGAGTTTCAATATAAAAGACCGTTTGATACACACAAGACCTAGAGTAAGGAAGACAGGTCTACAAGAAACCCTGTGGGGGTTGCCGCCGGTGAAAGGACACTTCCCTTGTGGTTCATGTGCAGCGTGTTCTCAGACGTCACATACCACAGAGATAGACATCGGGACGGAAAGACCTTGGGTACTACTGAACCACACGAATTGCAACAGTGAACAGTTGATTTACTTGATCACTTGTCCTTGCACATTACGATACGTGGGGATGACTACACGCAAAGTCAAAACCCGTATCTTAGAACATAAGAGCACCATTCGTTGTAAAAAGTCTTCCACTAAATTGACCACTCACTTTCTTGAAGCAAACCATTCCCCTCAACATCTCAGATGGACGGTTCTAGAGAAGCCGTACATACCTAATCATATAACAGACATTACTACCTTTCTTTTTAGACGTGAACAACAATGGGTTCATAGATTGGAAAGTGACAAGTTTGGTTTAAACGATGAGATTCCTTGGGTGTCTCTTTAAAGTTCTACTATAGTATCCAGCTCAGGTTCTGCTCCAATTGGGCACTTGTATTTACATGTATTCTTTTTGTGTATGGTGTTTTTACATAGTGCACCCCTGTATACATCGGTTGTGGGTCCAGCCCTTAGTTTTTTACGGTTGACCTAATCCATCTATTGTAATTAATGCCTTTTTTTAGATGTGTTCATCTGTTCTAATGTACGTAACGTTTGATGCACATGAATGGAGTGGTATGTTAATCCATTTGCAACCATTCTGACTCACGCAGTGCCAGGGAGAATGGATAGTTTCTTTTTGATTTATCCTAGTTCTGATATTTCCCAAGTGATTTGACCATCATCTGCGCGGAATCACATCTCCCGATATGCTTATTCATCTACATGCATGCGCACTATCTAAGTGTTGTCTCGAACACTATTTGGTGGTGACGCTATTATATTTAGCAGTTTGCTTCCCTCGGACTTATATCTGATTTGATAATTACATACCGTTTAATCATTGTTTTTATTTTGCCTTCTCAATACTGTTCCTTTTTGAGTCAGTAAAGCATGCGCAATGAATCAGTATCTTGTCACAAGCGCATGCGCAGGCCTTTCACTAGTAGTCTCTTTAATACGCATGCGCATTACTTCAGCGACATCTTCAAAATAATTTTTTGGTACATTTTGCGGCGGATACGCTATTACTTTTAGCAGTCTGTCACTGCCTCCTCCGGACTTCTGCCCAATTTGGTAGTTCCACGCAGCCAATTCGGTGTTTCAACATCTTCATTTTTGACAAATAGCGCATGCGCAGTGAATGAGCGTTTTCTCACTAGCGCATGCGTAGGCTCGTCATAATTAGGGTCTTCACAACTGTTTTGCATTAGTCGTGGGCAGTATAAAAACAAATGCATTTACCACTGACACTCACCTCCGGTTGCAGGCTCAATTCGGGCCCGGGGTACCGACGGACAGGTGAGTGTCAGGGCGAAGCTTTGTGCTGTGGTATGTTGTCCTGAAGGGGTTATCTATAGTAGTCCCTCCGTTCTTTTGGGTTCCCATTGGAGCTCTTCCTTATGGGCTTTTCAGTGCCCAATAATATTGCCATGAATTTTTGTAATTTCGATTTTATTCCTTGTACTCCGCATGTGGTTTGGCTCTTTGACACACACATGAGGGTAGTAACCACTTGAATGCTAGATGTACTGTGGACCTTTTGTGTTCCACTAGTTTTCCCCACAATTTGCTCTGCAATATTTCCTGACTCGGCTGTATGACTTAATATTTTTGTCAACTGTGCCGGCAGTAGTACAGGATTTTTTGGAATATAGTTGTTATTATTATTTTTTTCCCTCTTAGAGCGGTGCCTCTATCCTGAGCTGTTGCCAGGCTGAGGTTGAGTTCTTTGCCCAGCACTAGCGGGTAAGAATTTTTTCAATTTCTTTTCCTTTATTTGTAGATTTAAGCCTAGAGAAAACGTTTTTCCACACAGTTTGCATGAACTCCAATCAATGTTTCTGTTTCCAATAGGTCACTTTACCTTCCGGAGCAGTTGGAGTTTTGAACACATTTAGTTTTCGTATCCTTGGTTTGCATTTTCATTTGAGCACTAGCAGCAGCATTGTTTAGGTCCTGAAGAAAGCCTTGCCCGACTATGGGGGCACGTTAGGCTGAAACATGTCGACCATTAATTTATTATATATCATTGCGAATTACATCTATGTCGCTGTTGCACTATTGTTTTTAATCCTGGCAGAGGGTGCCTCTTAATAAAACTTACACATGACGCCCCCTAGCTAGTTTTACTTTCACTTCCTCTACACTATTTTCATATTTGTTTTGCACTGCGTCCTCGTTCACATTATTTTGCTCATCTATGTGGATTTAGAACATCCTAAAAATCAGATATTTAAAACATCCCTGAGCTCCTCCCTCTCAGAGAGGGGGTTGTAGCCCTCGAAGGAACTAGGTTTTTCCTTCGAGAGGAGAATCCCATATGATGAAGCATGTCACCTTTGGTGAGTGAGGGATTTCGTCCTTGAAAGGGAATTTCCCACAGTTTCTCCTGTGTGGAATAGTCTATGGCTTAATTATCTTTTATTTTGCATTTACTTCTACACATGATAGACCCAAGGATTTCGTATGTGTTTTGATGTTATATCACCTTTACGCCCTTTAGCAATATATTTACTCCATTGTCTGTGCAATCAAATATCTCTTAAAAAATTCCGGCCTGTAAAAAAAATCTTTAAAAAAAAAAGTTTGTTCTGCAATGTGGCCACACTGATGTAGCAGGCGTTAGCATGTATTTTTTCACTCTTG
Organism: Calotriton arnoldi; assembly: GCA_963921515.1. Lineage (NCBI taxonomy): Eukaryota > Metazoa > Chordata > Amphibia > Caudata > Salamandridae > Calotriton > Calotriton arnoldi. The sequence goes on from CAWUFW010001977.1 coordinate 663,045, forward strand.
CTTCTATCAGTGTAAACAGAGCAGATGGTGCAAAAAATGTGTGACATCAAGATGTTTCTTGGTTTCCTGACTGTAGTGTGGACATATATAGAGCATATGGGTGGCAGCTTCCTTTTTCATTGCCGGCCTGCCACCTGTGCAGTACAGTCCTGTGGGGTAGCTTTGCAGGTCAGTGTGTCAAGTGACTTATTTCAGCCTGTATGGTCTGGTGCTCTGGGTTTTACTGGTGATTTTTGGATAATACAACAAACCTTGCCTGAAGTATCCTTAAATAAACACAGTCGCACATTCCTTGCTAAACAAGTGGCAGCCTTCAGCTAAGAGCTTTCTTTTTCCTTGCCTCTCCCACTGCTAGTACTGTCCCCAAAAGAGTAGATGTGACACCTCAGAGAGTGGGCTGATTTGTAGGCTGTTTGTCGGCCTGTTGAATCTGGTATGATGGGTTTTACTGTTGATATCCATTATATTACCACAAACTGCACTGCAGCAAGCATACATTCATGCAGTCTACCATACCTTGAAATCACATATATAGCATGTCTTGATAAGATAAAAATTATCCCTATTTGCAAATGTACCGCTCTTTTAGCTGTCTGATTTGCTAATGAGGGCCACTTTTATTTTGGTGCCAGGCTTACTTTCTGTCCCAGTGAGTCGCCAATCTATGAACTTAAGGGCACGCTGGATGACGACAGGAGTCGCTTTGGGAGACTGTAAGACTCCGCAATCCATTGGTAAGGACGGCATTTAATGTGGTGAGAACGGGGGGCCTCTACATGCAGACATTCAGGCCAGCAAGCAATCCAGAGTAAGATGGGGTAACACAGGCAAGGTGATACCATGATAGGAGGAGCAGAGAGAGAGGGGGGTAGATACTGAGAGAGAGAGGGAGGGGGGAGAGAGAGGGAGGGGGGAGAGAGATAAAGAGAGATAGACATGTTGATTTCTGAGACATATGCAGGGTAATGCCGTGGACGAACATGAAAGATACAGTATCTGTACAACCAGGGTAGCCCCAACGAGTGCAGGTAGGTGGGAATAGGAGAGCGTAGGCCAGTAAGGCATAACTAGAGAATGCAAGCAGCACAAACCATGGGCCTGAGGCAGGTTGACACCCGAAAGCCTAGGCATGCTGTGACCAAAACAAGAGGGCCCCCACTCTGCCTATTCCTTACAGTTGAAATTTACATTTACTGCTGTAGTGTGAGAATGCATTTCATGAAAAGGAATATAAAGTAGGGTTGCCAAAAGAAAAATGCCAGCCATGTGTTTAAAGACCCTGAAAGACCTCGTCTTGACACTAAATAGGGTTATAAATAAAAATGTATGTATTCATTTGTAATGTGACTTTTCTGTCTTTGTTCCCTTTAATTATCAGTCATGGATCATTCAGGCAGCCCTAGAACACAATTAAAGCGCATCCTATTTCTATTTGCTGTTCGAAGTATGCACAGATAAGTGCTGAAAATACGGCTTTAGGTGACTGCTTATTTTTGCTGGTGGGGCAAAGTGGTAGGTGGTGGGCCGGCCACTGGGGGGGCCCCCTCATTGTGCTTTGCAGGGGGGCCCCCTCAAGTTTCGTTACGCCACTGGTCGGTGCTTGATTTCTGCACGAGAGGAGCCCCGGTGAGTGGGGCTGGAGGGGGAGCACTGTTGGTGCCCAAGTGTTGGGTGCCTGATTTCTCCCCAAAGAGGAGCCCCAGGAAGGAGGGGCTCCCAAGGCACTGTGGTGCTGGTTTTCACAGCTGCACTGTCAGAGGGCAGGCAGCTGCAACGTGGGGGCATTCTTTTTAAGAGACGGGGTGAGTTGCACCCCGCCTCTTTCCCATTGCGCACATTTGTTGTGGCTGCATCGGCAGCCAGGGGGCCAGTTTGAAGGCCTCGTGAGGGCATGTTTGCTCTAAGGAGGCATTACGGGGCGAGCCCAGGACAGGGCCCCCACTTGGGAACACTGACTCGTGGGGCGCAAGGCCCTGAGAGGATGAATGCACCTTACCAGTGTTACTGGGGTGCCTTGCCAATTGTGATGAGGCGTGATGTGATTTATGCCTAATGTGATGATGCATAATGTGGTTTATGCCTAATGTGATGATGCATAATGTGGTTTATGCCTAATGTGATGATGCATAATGTGGTTTATGCCTAATGTGATGATGCATAAGGTGTTCATGCTAAGTGTGCCTTTACCAGTAGTTACTGGTTGTTTTATCGTTTACTACCGGTTCTAAAGGTTCTGACAGTGGCCCGATTGGCCCTGTCATGTATATAATCCCCTGTGAAGTATAACCTAATGCCAGGTGGCTCAGTGTGCATTTGTGATTATGTTCTAATGTGTTTATGGATAATACAAAGGCTATGTTTTTTATATAACCTGCGGTGGAGTTTCTTTTGTGGTGTGCCTAGTATGTTGCTGCTGTGTGTGTGTGTGTTGCGCAAACGTTTTACACATTGCCTCTGGGATAAGCCTGACTGCTCGTGCCAAGCTACCAAGGGGGTGAGCAGGGGTTATTTTCAGTGTGTAACTCCCTTGCCCTGACTAGAGTGGTGGTTTCTGCCTGGCTTAGGTGCTTGCCCTAGCCGACCAGAAATTCCATTTCTAACACCGCCCAATTCTAGAAGCAACTAAAGTCACATTTAAATGTACACGTTTTGTCAACTTTTGAAACATGAGAGAATCAGTTATTCTTGTGTGTATGCAAACCAGTGATTTGCCGAGCTAAGTGCAGGTACATCTCCGCAGCACGTTAAGCCACTGAGTTTTTAATTAGAGTGGAACTTGATACCATCACGTTGCAAGTAGATGTGTGGAGTAGACAACTTGAACCATGAACTATCTTACAGGGGTTGGATAATATGACCTGTAGGAGAAATCAGATATTGCAGGAGTCACAACACCAGCTTGAGATATTTTGCTGTGATGGGGAACATTGACTTGAAGATTAGTGATAAACCTCTCTGCACTAAAAATATTAACCCCTGAGGTGCCTCACAAGAACTGAAACCTGCCACTGGCAGGTTACACAGTAAGTTTCCGTAGCACCTCTTTACATAATTTGATAGTGCAAATGCATCACATAGATAGCTGTCTGCAGAAGGCACAGTGTCCTCAGTTCCTATCTACCTAGCGCAGGAACCTGTTCCATACACATTGCACATAGGTGTGTTAAATACCTACCAATGCAAAGATTGTAATAAATGGCTGATTCAAATTTCATATCTGACTATTAATTAAGTCCGAAGTACAATACTGCAAAAAATGCACCAGTGACATAAAAGTTATAAGTCAAATGATGACTTCTTTGTGGACTTACACCCCCTCATGTATAGCGCTAACAATATAGGACCAGGGCTGCTCCTGCAACATTGAAATGTTGCAACCAAAAGCTGCCGCCAGCACATGGCAAAGCTAATCCTTATGAAATGCTGAAAAGCCTACTTTTAACATTATTTAAATAACCTCTAAAGTAGTGACTTGGAACCCACAAAGCCTGGATATGCAGTGTGTAAAAGCAAGACATGCTATATATATGAAAATTGCATGTCTTCAATTACAGGGATCAAAAGGCCTCTTAGTGCATAAGGCTAAAGAAGCCTTTCGATTTTGTCAAGGCCTGCTTTAAGAATAAAAGTAAAACTTTCATAAGTTGGCTTCAGAAAGGCTAGACCAGGCTTTTCCGAGTAGCTTGTGAACTACTGGTAGCTCTCCATCTATCCATGAGTAGCTCTCCTGTGTGCAGCCCAGCCTACTAAATTAGAAGTATTAGTTTGGTGAATTAATATTTGTATACCAAAAGTGAAAGGTGTGTATTTGATATGAAAATATAAAAACTGATATTTGAATGACAAATCATACAGCATTACCTAATATTTTTACCTTGGTGTCAGGGGGCATTGCAGCTGTGGCGGTTATGTATTACCCTTGTAGAGGCATTCCAAATGGACTGAGCCCTTTTAACATTACTGCTGGCAATCTTGCACTGAGGGTATCATGGCTGATAAAGCAAAGGGCGGACACTAATGTAATATTGTCTAATGCATACAACACTAATAATATTAGTAGCTCGGGATGATTTTCATTGAAAATAAGTAACTCTTGTTAGTAAGAAGGTTGGAGTCCCCTGGGCTAGACAAATCATACACCCACCATTATAATATTACTACTCATCTAATTAATTGATGAACGTTGGTTTCTGATATAGATTATTTCTATAAACAAATGTTAATATCTGCCTGAAGCCTAGACAGTCCCCAAGCCAGTTTTGCTAGGCTCCCTCTCCTGCAGTGGCAGTGCTTAGATTTCCCCACCACAGGAGGAGACCTGCGAATGGCACCCATCACAAAAAAGGCCACTCACGGCAGCTTCGTTAGGGGAAAATCCTGACAGGGACAGAGGGGGAGGTTATGTACAGGAACATCAGTCTATAGTTATCTTTGAATATGAGGGGATGGAAGAGTACAGTTTTTTAAAGTTTAAAATGCGTTATTAAGGGAAGAAAATACTTAAATACAGCAAAATATTGAAATGTATAAAATGGTGAGACTTGTCATAATGGAAATGGCTTTGATAATAAGGCAAAATGAAAAAAGCATGTAATATAATTACAAAATCAGTGTAGAAAAAAATCTCTTAGAAAAAAATAAGAAAATATTTTGTGATATAATGATAACAGCATTCGTATGTTTTAAGTGTATATAATTAGAAGGGGGAAAATAAAAGAAGGTCGAGAAGGATATTGATTAACAATATAAAATCTAATGAAAGAATAAAAAGGAAAGGAGAATGGCAGGGAGGGAAATAAAGGTATAAGATAGACAAGAGGTATATAGTAAATGTTTTCATGGGTAGCATCAAAAATGTGAAGGAAAGACTAAGAAAACAAGGAGGTTTAGAGACTTCACCATATCTAATATTGGTTGTGAGTGGGTTTGACAGGTGAGAAGTCAAAGGCAATCAAAGCAGATTTCTCTTAATGGCTATCTGTAAGGTGGGTGCATGAGCAGTATCCATTCTATGGTTATGGCAAATTAAGTTCCACCATGTTATAAAAGAAATATTGTTAAAGTTCTTCGAATTAGAGGTAATAACCTGACCGGCCACTGCCAGGAAAATATCCACCAACATACCTTTAACCTTGTGTCCGGACCAAATAAAAGGTGTATTATGTTAAAAGGCGACAAAATGGAGAAGATTTGAGAGAGCTTACTCCATACTTGCTTCCAAAAAACAGAGAGCTTTGGACACAGAAAAAACATATGGAGGAAGTCTCCATCAGGAGATTTACAAGTCCAACAATTGATATTAAGTAATAATTTCATTTTGAATTATGAGCAGGAAGTTAAGAACAACCTATTGTAAAAGAAAAACATGGTCTGGGTGGTGCTGGCGGAACGAGAAGTATGATATATTTTAAGCCATAATATATTCCACAGAGCAACAGAGAAAGTGGAGTGAAGATCCTGTTCCCAGGCTAGTTCGATTTTGGTTTTGGCCTTGTCCAAGTCTAAGATAGAAAGGTGTTTATATAGAAAAGCAGTTTTGACTTCAGAGGAAAAATCATAAGATGTTGGAAGGTCATCAAGGGACTGTAATGAAGTAGTAGAGGGAACAAGGCCTTTTTGTCCAAGAATGTCCAAGAGCAGAGCATATTTGAATCTGTGAGAGAAGGGAATTTGGAAAAGTGTACGTAACTCCTCAAAGGATATAAACTGATTATTAGAGATGATCTGAGAAACTGATGTAAGGCCATTAGCCAGCCCAGGGGACCATTTGAGAACTTTGTTGTCTTATATTGTTCACCATTTCTACCACGTCTCCTCCCCCTCCGACCCAGTCCATCCAACCAAAGAAATTTACAAGAAACCTTAAACAGATCCCCCCTGGTGTTCTTGAGTCCAAACTCCAAGCCCAACTGCTCCTCACCCCTCCCTCTCAAAATGCAGATGATCTTACTGAGCATTTTAATAAAGCCGTCACGGATGTCCTTGACCAAATTGCCCCAAACAAACTTAAAAATCAACAGAACATCCCTTCCAAATCTTGGTTTAACTTGGAGCTCAATAAGGAAAGACGTTCTCTTAGACTGATGGAAAGAACTTGGAGGCATCATCCCTCTCCTGCTAACCTAACACTCCTTAGAGAAGCTAGATCAACATACAAGAAACACATTTTCAACGAAAAGGCATCCTTCTTCCGTACCCAACTCGATCGGGCCAAAAACAGACCTAGAGAACTATTCAACATAATTCGTAACCAAACCTCCACCGCACCGCCCATCCTGTTGTCCTCTACTGCTAGATGTGATGAAATCGCCCACTTCTTCTCCGAAAAGTTTTCCAAAATTGACCAATCCTTTCCTTCTACTCCTACCCCAACCAGCCCTATTCCTACTCCTGACATCACTTCTAAACCCAACACCGCTCTCCCCATACCCCCCGATCCCCCCGCTCGCAGGCCTGCTTCTCCACCTCTCCTTACCCCCCTACATACACACTCACTGCTACACCCCCCCAGAACCTCTCCCCAATCCCACCCACAACTTCTCCTCTTACTCCTTATCACTCTAACTCACTATTAAAAAACAATGCATCCTGGCATACTTTCCTCCCTGTTACTGAACACGAAGTTCTCAACATCATCACTAAACTTAAGCCATCCTCTCACACCAAAGACGCCCTCCCCTCAAACCTTATCCAGGACCTAAAACACATCATTGCACCATTCTGGACCACAATCATCAACACCTCCCTAGCCTCAGGATGTGTCCCTATCTCTCTTCAACTTGGTCAAATCTCCCCCATCATTAAAAACTCCAATGCCGACCCCAATGACCTAAATAATCTCCGCCCCATCTCTAACCTCCCTCTTCTTTCTAAAGCCCTCAAAAAATGTGTCTTGCTCCAACTAGACAAACACATTGAAAATTTTAACCTACTCGACCCCCTTCAATCAGGCTTCAGAAAAGGCTGTAGTACCGAAACTGCCATGCTAAATATTGTTGATGACATCCATCACTCTCTTGACAATGGCGAGACGTGTCTACTCATCCTCCTTGATCTCTCTGCAGTGTTTAATACCGTCAACCACTCTGCACTACTTAATGTTCTCAGAGATCGTTTTGGCCTTAATGGTACCACCTACAAATGGTTTGTCTCCTACCTACAACACAGAACACAGCAAATCAAAATTCACAACTGTCTTTCTAGCCCCACTCCGGTATCCCTAGGAGTCCCCCAGGGATCTATCCTATCACCATCTCTCTTTAACCTCTTTATGGAACCCCTCACTGTTATCCTTAAACAAGCTGGAATTAACTACCACCTCTACGCTGATGATACTCAACTTTACTACAAGATCAAAACCCACGCTGATATCCTACACCTTAACAACACCCTCGCCAAGATTCAATCCTGGTTCCAAATAAATCATCTCAAACTGAACCCTAAAAAAACTGAAATCATTCTCTTCTCCCCTAAAACCAACCTGCTCCCCATCCAAACCTGGATCTCCGACCTCAATGCCCTCAACTGCTCTCTCTCCTTGTCCAACTCAGTCAAATCTCTTGGTATCTCCATTGACAATAACCTTAATCTCAATTCTCACATCAAAGATTCAGCAAAAGGAGCCCTCTTCACTCTCCGCCAACTCAAAAAAATCAAGCCCTTTATTCCATCAGAAGACTTTAAACTAGTAATTCAATCCCTGGTCCTCTCGAGAATTGATTACGGCAACGCCATCCTCATCGGAATCCCTAAGATCCACCTAGCTCCTCTCAAATCTGTTCTCAACCTTGCAGCCAGACTCATCACCGACTGCAAACGTTTCGACCACATCTCCCCAGTCCTCAAAACTCTTAAATGGCTCCCTATCGAAGGCAGGTCTGCCTACAAAATTGCTTGCATCACACACAAAGCCCTCCACCAAAACACTCCGCCTTATCTCGCCAACAAACTCTGCATAGCGGGCAGCTCCCGCGCTCTGAGAAGTACAAACGCTCTCCTCCTTGTCTCACCCTTGTTAAAAAAGAAATCCACCCAATCCCGCTCCTCCTCCGGTAGTGCCCCAAGCACCTGGAATGCCCTCCCCAAAGACCTGCGATGCAACCCTTCCTATCTCAGCTTTAAAAAGGACCTCAAAGTGCTCCTCCTCAACAAATACTGGGGGTCTTAACCCTATCTCATTTTCCTATCTTGCCTTTTAGATTTGTAAATTGCTCCTGCTCTTATACCTGTATTTGTATCATTTCAATCTGTCACTCTTTTGTAACCTGTTATTATTCCCTGCTGTTGATTTTTGCTGATTTTTGTCTTGTGACTGTAACTAACCTATACTCATGTAAAGCGCTCTGATACTTCTGGTCCAGCCAGCGCTATATAAAACCTCTAAAATACATAAAACAAATAAATAAATAAATATGGTGATGTTAGGATTATACCAGGTAGAGGAAAGTAATGAAAACTGGGAAGGTGTGTAAATACGGGAAATGAACTTTTGGGCAATATGACTGGAGTGACAAAGGAGAGGAGAGAACATAGACCTAGGTATTTGAGCAGTGAGAGCAAATTGAAAAAAAGAGAAGGAAAAGATTAAAGAAAGTTCGTTTGAGCGCCTAAGGGGAGAAAAAGAAGAAGATGATAAACCTAAAGAGGACCAGATCTGCTTGAGAACAAAGGCGGAATGATATTGAGAACAATTGGGAAAATTGACCCCGCCATTTGTTTTCAGCTTCTTGAATTTGGATAAGAAGATTCAAGCCGGTCTCTTATTCCCTAGAAACTTGGATAATAGACTATCAACAGATCTAAAGAAGCATTAGGGTAGCCGAAGAGGAAGCATCTGCAGATAGAAGTTAATAATGGGCAACAGCATCATCTTAATAGTGTCTAGTCTACCCCACCAAGAAAGGTATAGAGGGGACAATTTAGCAGAAAGGGCAGAAATGTTTTGTTTTAAAGCGTCCATATTGGCTTTAATGGTCCCTCTGATGGAGGGAGCGTAAAAGATTCCTAGGTATTTAATCCTGGACGGATTGCACATGAAACTGGTATCCCTAAACATATCCTTAAGAGAAAATTTGTTGAGAGGCATAACTTCAGATGTATCTATGTTAAGTCGGTACCCGGAAACAAAGGAATAGCAAGACAAAAGTAAAAAAAAACTCAGGAATTGAGGTAAGAGGGTTGGAAACATAAAGTAAGATGTCGTCTGCATAACCAGTGAATTTAATGTTTAATTCTCTGTGAGAATAACCAGTGAGAGCCTGGGATCTGTGTAAATTTGCTAAAAATGGTTCCAGAGCGAGCATGAAAAGTAAAGGAGAAAGGGGGCAGCCCTGTCTGGTACCTCTGGTGAGGGGAAAATATGGAGACTGGAGACCATTGGTAATGACAGAGGTGGAGGGGGAGGCATAGAGAATTTTGATATAATGCAGGAATCTGGGACCAAAGCCATGCCAATTAAGAGCTTTAAACAAAATTGTCCCAGTTAACACGGTCGAAAGCTTTTTCGGCATCCAGGGTAACTGCCGCTAAGGGGGTCTTGCTCTTGGAGGCACTATGAATGATGTTGAAAAAGGTACAGGAATTATCTGAGATATTACAGCCTTTGACAAAACCAGACTGTTCAATTCCAACCACAGAGGGGATTAATTCATTAGCATGAAGAGCCAAAAGTTTGGAAAAAAGTTTGCAATACGTGTTAATAAGGGAGACTGGTCTATAATTTATACACTTCGCCAAATTTTTATCCTTCTTGAGAATTAGACAAATCATGGTCTCAGAGAAAGTGCCAACTGTAGTGTAGTACAGCAAAGTAGCGTAGTATAGCAAAGTGCATGTGAGAATAACCTCCCTCACGATCTATATTAAAGTCCAGAATCACTCTTAATTAGTCGATTATGAGAGTCCTGGATTGTTCCAACAAGCTCCAAAGGGGTTTTGTTATGCTCTGATACCGCCCTACCACGAAAGGTATTCTCACAGACGCAAGGAAGACCAGACCAGGTAGGAGCTTACTATGGACTCCCTTCCTGTATTTAATAATTTTGAACATCTTCTCTGATACTTGAATTTTTTGGGACATATTCACTGGACGTGCAATCTATGATTTTCCACCACACCTGACCAACGACGATGCCGAATGCTCACACAGAATATAGCATGTTACAACGCATGCTAATACATCGCATACTATTACAGTGCGGTCATTACAACGACCGCGTTGTTAGTACGCAATACCTTTACATCGCAAGTCATTACAACGACGTGCTGTAGGGGGCGCGCTGGACTTAGGAATAGTATTATTTACTATTCCTACTCCAGTTTGCGCAATAGCAGGGAAGGTGTTGGATTTTATATCCAATACCTTTGCGCCCCCTACAGCAAGTCATTGTAATGACTTGCGATGTGAAGGTATTGCGTACTAACAACGCGGTTGTTGTAACGACTGCATTGTAATAATATCGCGTTGTTTTAACAGCATTGTAAACGCTGTTTCCCCTCACACAACACTTCCCATAAGGTTGTGCCGGATTTGATTACACTCCTGTTGGAATACCTTTTTGGGGTGGGATGGTATCAGAGCATAAGAAAACACCTTTGGAGCTTGTTGGAACTATCGAGGACTCTCATAATCGACTAATTAAGAGTGATTCTGGACTTTAATATAGATCGTGAGGGAGGTTATTCCCACATGCACTTTGCTACGGATCATTAGAAACAATTTTCGGACCTGGTCACACTTACCTATGGACTACTTTCTTACCACATAAAGCCTTGAAAAAGTCACATGGTGACAAAACACGTGTTGGCTGTTTTTTTGAAGCAAGAAACTACAAAAGTGGAATGTACAGAAGAATACAAGAATATTCCATTGTGTCAATAAACTGTATTTCTATATAAACGAAATCCTTCCTGTTTGGATTTCATATTATTGTGACACCATATGAGTGCTTGGGTTTTCGATTGTTTAAATTTTGTATACAGTTGGGGTCTATTGAGCCAATTTATAAATACCACCTTGGGTAGTAGGTTGGTTTTTAACCCAATAGCACCATTATTTACAATATTACTACTGATATTTACACCATACCCACAGGATACATCTTGTTCCCCACGAGGTGCAAAAACCAAACCACTACTACCCTATTTAATTTGTCAAAGAACAACATTACATCATAACTGCATACCATCCAATTTAACCAGACAGAACAAAATAAGATAATGTTATGTCCCGTATAGAGGCCCTAATGTAGACCCGTTCATACATGCCCTAAAATGGATGTATTCATATTTGCCCTAATACAGTCATATTCGTACTTGCCCTATTATGGTCAAAGCCGCATATGCACTATCACGGTTATAACTGTACATGTCCTATTATAGTCATGATTCCTTATATAGGCATGATCTTTCACCTACATTGGTCCTCACTAGTACACAACGTGCTCTGAGGGCTGAACGTTATCTATCCTGTGGTTTTGACTACAGCAGGGTTTTTCCAAAACACAGGCCCACACTGTACTCATCAATTATGCATGGCTCTCTAGGAATACACCACCTGCATAATATGTATGTACAAAGTTCACTCCTGACGTCTTCCTCAAGTCTAACGATAGACCAATACAATCCATACTGAGGACCGAGACTCTTTAGGGTATAAATACACCACATCTTGCCCCGGTAAGAGAGAAGGAACCGAGACTTCCATGCTGACACACTGACCAAAGACGCTTAGGCTCCAGCATGCAGTCGCTCCAGCTGACAGCGGTCTGACACAGCCTTTGCGGGGTGTCCAACTCGAGACCAGGACGGGGTCCCACACTCTCTCTATTCAGGTATGGGGGTTCGACTAAATCCTATAAGGATTCTTTGCTCTTAGGCTTTTAGACCTACACATATGCTAGGTACACTCAGGTACATCTAGTTAGGCATCGTAGGAGTACGCGCACTTTTCATAATGCTTTTTATATTCATGTATGTATCCATGATTATTGCAATATGGTAGAACTGTTCTATCCCTTTGCTTTTATCGTACTGCTGATAATATATCTCTGCTATTGTCTGCTGGTTGCCGCAGCACATATATTTTACACTAGATTAACAACTGTTCAATAAATACTTATTGAAACGCCCAGACTGTTTATTCTGTGTAACTCTCTGAGACAAACCGAATAAGTAAGCACGAGTGACTGAGCGAAAAGTAGTATATTGTTTCCACGATTCTGAGGAATTTGGGTTGTCATGATCTAAGGTTGCCAGAAACTAATCTCTCCCCGTTAAGAGGAGATTTTAATGGCACTGTGAGCTAGCTAATGCAAAACAATCTAACATATGCGGTGAGGGTGCACAGAGTCAGTCTGCCACCAAGCCCACAGCTTATGTTGCACAAACGCGCAGGTCCTGCATGGGTACTATAGGAACTACACGACATGGCGCCACCAACGTTGGTTTGGTACTTATTTAACAGTAGAATCTGAGTAGTTCAGTTGTGCTATTCTCAGAGAACCTACTCAAAAAACCCCAGAGACATCTGGAGTGGGTGGGCACAAACTCCGCCGCAGCTGAGTAGTACGAAAATACTATTTATTGGCTGTTGGTTAATCAAGCTTGAAGGACATTTAGTTCCTAAATTGTGCATAACACCTCATCTTAGTTCCCTTTGAACACTTCTTCCTCTAATAATGTCTGACATCGAAACAGGGGACCAAAGAGTTGATCTGAATCTCTTAACAGGAGAAGAAGATACTGAGGATGCAATACAGATTGCACCAAAATTCAGAAGGACAGTCACCATAAGACTATTAGAAAATGGTTTACCAGCCACGGGTGGCATAGTAGTTTTTGTGATTGAGGCACACGAATCAAACAAAACAGAGGTATTCTATTCATGGGTTACATTCCCAGCAGCGAATGCCATAACAAAGACATTTCACTACTACATAGCAGGAGATGCACCAGCGGAATATGCTCCGTTTGAGGACATAGAAATTCCACTCACTTACCAGGAACATTTTTACTGTTTTAAAGGCACCCTACCCCACGTACAACAAAGAGTAAGATTAGGCCCGCTCGGAGGAGACGGGGCCACATGATCAATACTAGCAGCTTACACACCGCATCCTGGCATTAACACAATGCCACAGCCCGACTTACTCGTACAACACAAAGATTTAATTAAAATCTACAGAAACCTTACACAATTTGTAATGAGGACTTTAACAATCCAACCTGCACCAGCAGGTGCAGCAAACAGTACTCCAGTTCAGGGTACAGGAAATAAAATTACTCCACAAACATTACACGTGGTAATGGGCAAAATGCCCGCAAAACGCGAACAAATACCATTCTGGATAGCTCAGAAAATAGCTCAGCTTGAGGCAGTATTCCCGAATACTACCACCTATGAAAAACACAGAATTCTAACAATCTGCTTGCCCATGGGGATCACACCACAAGTAGAGGACTGCACCTCTTGGGGTTCAGTCTTCGCTGCCATATATACCAGAACACATGGTATCCCGTCCTTAGCAGTAGTACCTGACGTATTGAGACAGATACAAAATGAGTACGGAGCAGAGCCTGCCCTTAACTTAGGGATGAAGTTACTAAATAACTTTGACCAGGTATCGGCCATAATACTAGCTAACATTAAGGGGGAAGCAGCTTCAGTGGCGATCCGCCAACACCTAAGGGAGTTCAGTCCAGAGGATCATCAACACGAACTACCCAAAATAATTGAAACTGCATATGCAGAATTAGGCAGAGACAGTCTAGGTGGGAAAGCATTAAAACCACAACTAGTGGGCGGTCCTGAAAAGGACACTACAAAGCAGACGCCTACTTCTTCTAAAAAGAAGTGGGAAAATAAAAAACAACAAAAGTCTAAAGACAGCAGATCTCAATCCAGAGGTAGATCTCCTCAACAGGAGCCCTCTGAAAGGAGGTATAACCTCAGGAATAGGGATAATATTAAAAAACCTGACAGGTATCAGGATACTGATACTCGTTCCTCTCGTTCCTTTCAGGGTTCATCAAAAAACTCCGAGAGGGAAGGACGGTCAGAGGAGCGTACAAAGTCCAGAGACACGCAACGCGCTGCAGACTACGCACCTAAAAAAGAAGATAAACAAAAATCAAAACCTCAGTTCAAAAAGAAGAAGGTAGCAGGTCTCAAGATAAGACATGCCCAGAATTCTGAGGACACAGCTTCTGAACGGGGAGTGGGCTCTGACGGTGCTAGACAGCGCGGCAGAAGTAACGATAGCTTGCCAGAACCTGAAGGAATTTCTGGTGACATCGGAGTTGAGTGAGTATATCATGGTGGAAACACCTGATACTCGGGTAAGTGTCCCACATAAGTTACATGAGATAACACTCCGGATGGAGGGGGGCAAGCCCAGAAAAGTTAAAGGTCTCTTTTGGAAAAATCTGTCATCTGGTTATGACATTCTATTAGCAGAACAAGACTGGCCGCCAGCATTCGTCATGGAGTGCCCTAGGGGAGAAACTGCAATTTTTCCAGCCTTTTCTGACCTCGTTCCCGTTCACCTAAAACATGCCTATGCGCAGGAGTGGGCGGTTGCCCTAGCTCCAGCATTGTACAAAAATCATGTTGGTTGGGATGAGGATTCAACCCACCACGTGATCCCGTTAAAAGTTTCCCCAAATGCTCATAGGCAATACCCTATAAAGCAGGAAGCTAAAAAACAAGTCAGGAAGATTCTAGACCAACTAGAATACCAGGGGGTGATAGAAAATTGCACTTCACCTATGAACAATCCTTTGTTTCCCGTAATGAAACCTGACAACACATATCGTTTAGTTTTGGATTACAGACATTTAAACACTTGCACAAAGACATTTGCAGTTCAAAAACACACAGTGCCGCATTAATAAATAACATTGTGCGCAAAAAATACAAAACAACGCTCGATATCTCAAATGGATTTTTCTGCCAAAATATAGCGCCTGAAAGCAAGTATCTGACCACCTTCAGTGCGTTGGGGTCCCAGCGACAATTTTGTCGACTGTCCCAAGGGTATAAAAACAGCCCGGGGGTATTTTCAGCACGAGTAAGAGAGTTACTCCAAAATTTGGATGAAGAAGCATTGTCCTATGTGGATGATATTTATCTGACGGACGATGACTTAAAGAGGCACTTGACCAGGGTGAGCACCATTATTATGGGATTTGCCTCTGAGGGCTACAAATTTAATTTTAAAAAATCAAAAATTGCCCACCTCAGTGTCCTGTTTTTAGGATACGAGCTGTCAAGTGAGGGAAAAAGCCTAGCAGCAAACTGTTTAGAAAAGTGTGCGCTGCTCCAACCTCCAAAATCATTAAAAAATTTACAATCAATTCTGGGATTCCTGAATTTTGGTCGAACATACATTTTGAATTACGCAGAAAGAGTAAAACCTTTCTACGACTTAATAAAACCAGATTTTTCAGTCAGACAATGGACACAGGAACACACAAATATCCTGCGTTCCCTACAGGAAGACATGATAGCTTCTAAACATTTCCAGACACGCGTAAACGCACAGAACTTAGTGATCCGAGTAATAGTGGGTCAATGCGGGTACACTTATTTAACTTTTAATGAAGGCGAAACAGTACCAATCGCATACAAATCACACCTGTACACAAACGCAGAGATGCGTTTCACTTCAACAGAAAAAATTCTGACAGCAGTGCAGCCTGCTGTAGCAAGAGAAAGAGCTCTGGCTCAGGGTAAACGCATAATTGTCGTGACCCCAGTACCAGCTTTAGAAGCTGTTACAAAAGCTAGCATTCCAAATGCGAAAGCCTTACATCCCAGATGGATACAATGGGCTAATTCTCTTACTGCAATGGATGTTGAGTACAGATTTGATCCAAGTTTAAAAACACAAGCATTTCTGCAATACGAACAAGAATATCCCCTACCAAATGAAATTTTGCCTCTAGATCAGTATGAATACATTATTTACACTGACGGTTCTGCTCAACCAGCCATAGGGAGTAAGCAAGCTTACAGCGCGGCGTGTGCGATTGTTAAAGGTCGCATGCACGATGGAAAGTTCCATCCGAGTTGCACTAAAACGCAATCTCTAGGAGACTGCACGGCTCAGTTGGCAGAACTCAAAGCATTTATACTGGCACTTATAAATACGGATCACGAATTCCCCACACTTATTGTGTGTGATTCCTTTTACTGTGTACAGTCGTACAATGAATATCTACATCATTGGGAATAAAACGGGTTCAAAGATGCAAAAGGTGGCACAATTAAGCATAAAATGCTATGGGAACAGGTAGTGGAGTTGAGAAACGAACTACCAAGGGCTCACGTGATACATACACTGAGTCATCAGCGTGATGGCGTTCACGTTGAAGGGAATTCATTGGCTGATGAAGCCGCAAAGGGGGCTGTTCGCACAGCCGCCGTAGCTGCAGTTACTCGCTCAAAGACGAGGGTAGACGGCGAGATAATGGTAGCTGTCAATGCTTCACGCAAAGGCAGCACAGCAGTACCTAAAAAATTCCCACTCAAGTACTCCTACAGGTTAGATGCACAAAACATTCCATATGCTCAGATTCCTGGAGTGGGGGATAGAGTAATACCAAATATGGATCGTAGGCAATGCTTAATTTTAGCAGCACTCAAGGGTTTGGGTTCTGCGCATACAGGCGTTACAGCGACTATTTATTTACTGAAACAGCGCTACTGGTGGTCAGGGTTAACAAAGCAGACCAAAGACTATGTCTTAAAGTGCGACATCTGTCAGCAGAAGAAAGGCTCCACCGTAACACGCCCAGCACAGACACCATTGCTGAAATCAGACAAACCTCTCGCATGTGTGTATTTGGACCACTGCAGATCCCTACAATCTGATGGGTCCAAGAAATATATCATGGTTGCAGTGGATTCCTGCTCTAAATTCCTATGGGTTTGGCCTCAGCGCTCGGCTGACGCTCGAACTGTTATAAAAGATTTGCGAGTCTTTATCGGCACATACGCAGTTGGCATGTTACATTCTGACCGTGGTCTGGCGTTTAGCTCTCGGGCTTACAAAGAGGCCATGGAAGGAATGGGCGTAGCATTGCGGTACTCCTCTCCGTACCATCCCGAGGGAAATTCTGTTGTGGAGAGGAAAAACCGAGACTTAAAGCAATCTTTAACAGCTAGGGTATTAGGCAAGGGCGGTAGATGGGTCGATCACCTTTATGGGGTACAGCGAGCGATCAATAACCAGCCAAGAAGCTCTCTAGGGGGTGTCACTCCTTACGAGGTCCTATTTGGGACAATAATGTGGGTACCTGATCTTGATTGTGAAGGCACAGTGGCGGATAAAAAACCATTTGATATCCATGATCGTTTGGCTGTTTTACAGGATCTAAATGAATCCAGAACACAACAAAGTTCGTGCTCCAAAAACAGACCGCCACTGAGGAAGTCAAGGCAGTAACGGCAAGACCTGTCTGGATCCCAAAAGTCGGGGATCTGGTCAGAGAGAAGATTGCTGACAAGAAAGAATTTGGGCCATCCTACAGAAAACCTGTACCGGTCCTAGCAATCCAAGGCACAAGAACTGTACTTCTGCCGCCTCTTGCCGGGAAAAAGGAGAAAAGATTTGTCTCAATCGACTTAATCAAACCACACTATGTGGCCGATACTAAACAGTAGGCCTCGTGGACTCCACAGTAGCAGACGCCCTCCTCTCGCTACAATCCAAGAAGTCCAAACAGAAAGACTCATCACGTTTGAAGAGCCACCTGTACGGAATGAAGGACTAAGCAACAATGCTATGGAACTCGTTCCACTTCAACAAGAAATTCATCTTCAAAAGGAAAATCAACTTAACAACCAAGTTGCAATAAGACCGACTACAGACATCTACGTCAACATGCCTCGTCAAGAGCAAAATCCAATTTCAACAAATCCCGATGCAATTCCAACAATTGATCGAACTGCTTCTGGCTATTTCATGAACTTTGATACGTTTTCACTGGATCCAAGCGACGCCAGCCAAAAAATCACTCAAACAGAAACTCACTGACTTTTTAAACTTTTTTAGAAAGACTTACCTGGTGTCACCTTGGATTGAACTATGGTATATCACTGGGATTTTCTTTTTTCTTTTCTGGGTAGGCTTAATAATAACTTTTAGTATGCTTATTAATGGACGATACCTCCAGCAGAGCTCAACAGCCCAAAGAGTCAATTTGACTTTAAAACCACACCAGTCCTCACATCATGAACCAAGAGACTTGTCTTCAGTGAACATTACAGCAGTTCCTATACCGGACGGTATAGTATGGGACAAGATTGATTATGATGTAGTCGGTCCGACTGAACTTTTAAAGCTAAAACATGTATTTAAAATTTCTTTAAGTGATATCATTACCTCAAGTACATTTTCTGTTGATTGGGACACTGAAACTGTAAATGCTATGATGTCTGATTTAGAAAAAACTGCCGCATTTCCGAACAATGAAATGTTACAAGTTACTTCAGATTATGATACATTGTACTGTTACCAGAAATATGGTCAACATTTCTTGCACAAATCTATAACACCTAGAAATGTATTTGAGTACCACCAGTGGGAACACTGCCCAACACCACCGAAAGGTAGTTCACAGGCATTTGCACAGAAATTCACATACTTCTCAGGGTTTAACACATCCGACCCGAAGTCATTTTATTATAAAGTGGTGAAAATTTCAGCTCAGAAAATTATGTTAACAAACACCAAACATATTTACTCTGCTTCCTTTATGGCCCAGTTGTCTACACAGGGTTTCGACCTATGGAAGGACACTATAGATTTAAAATCAATCTGGGGTTCTAGGGACTGGCAAGTCCAGGGAACAGAAGCGCTTTTTAGAGCATGCCTCATTCCACAGCAGATCATATTTCTGAATGAAACTGTGCAACAGACATCCTGTCTTGGACTAGCCAAGAACAAGGAACTGAACTCACCCGGGTTTCCTACACCGTCACAGATGGGTGGGGGGCAGAATTCAACTACACAAGGGGTAGGATTAGATGACATTCTCCAGTACAACAGATCATATCCTGATTGGACGAAATGGCTGATTTGGCCCATTGACACAAACACCTGTCAACAGAGATTTATGAATACAACCGAAGGGTTTAGTATCCATAGGCCAGATACACGCTATGTACAAAGACAACACCCAGGGGTAGTGACATCCTATAGTGTTGGGAAGTTGTGCCTTGATTGGCTAGAGACCTCAACACTCACAAAAGTAAAACATCACTTGACCTTACTCACACCTGATGTAGACCTTAGGGATTTCCTACTAGGTCGAAGGAAAACACGTCAGAAACGTTTCATATATGCTGGCCTTTATGCCTATTATAATGAAAACTGGAAAATATCCCAACAAGAGGCCGCAGAAAGAATACGGGAAATAGACCGTATTAACTTAGAAAAGGCATTAGCTGTAGTGGATAATGGGTTAACAACTTTGACCTCCAGGATTTACTCCTTAGGCAACATTGTGTCTTCGGCAATCGACATATTAGAACAAGATCTGGCCTTGTTACAACACGGGCAATCTCAGCCACGTTCTAGTATGATGCTAAGCTGGACGCTACAATCTTTGCGTGCAGGCTATGTGCCCTGGCGTTGTATAAACACCACGCTCTGTTTTCAGAATACAATCTAACTGATAAACAGACATAAATGGCACAAAGAGGAGCCAAATATACAATGCTGCATATTGAGAAACTGGAAAGGTTTCACTGTAGCTGAATCACCATCAACAGAATGGCTAATTCATGGCCAAATCACTCTGCCGGTCACTACGTTTCAGTTTCAATATTGCCTTGAGCAAAGGCAGGCAGGCAAATATGAAAAGATGGGTAAGGGTTACATTAAGGAAACTTGGGAGTTACCATATAGATATCGATGCCGGAATGGGGATCGAGAAGTGTATCTGAGTGGTACAAACTGCAAGAACGCTTTAAGCGGTTCTCTCATGTGTCAGGATATTTCACTACACGGAGCCTGTAACGGTTCAGTAGCGAACCTATCTTGTCACATGACTGGGACCCCAGCGGCCAAGATCACGCCGGTTTTCCAGCTGCTCTCGAATGGGAGTTACTTAATGTTAAAGGATCAAGGTTGCTGTGGGATGCTTCCGGGCGTCGCCTATCTGGTCACTGTTAACTCCAGGGTTACTTGCTGTATGCACGTATTGTTTCCACCACTGAACACAGTCAGGGCGGTGCCGTTATGGCCTTCGCTGAACGTTTCTTTCATACAATTTCATATTCTGAGCAGACTGCAAGCCATGCTTTTACAGCAACCTGTGCCCTTAACCTTCGCTCGAGAAACCTATGAACTTCAAGTTGCAAGGACCTCAACTGAGATACAGGTGCTTATACGTACAAACTGCCCCTTTCATTTCATAGAAATGGTGGGACGTATCTTCAATATGTCTAATACGAGCGGTATTGTACACCTATTTAAGACCATAGGGTCAGGACTGTTAAGCACCTTTCAGACAGTCCTCGGAGTAATCCCAAATTTTATACACTCCGTATTGGGAAGCGTATTTGGAGGATTCCCGCTTATCCTATTGCTGGTTGCAGGGGTCCTATTCATAATACTGCTGCTACGCAATGGACGGCCCAATTCCCGAGGGAATGGCGAACATGCGCAAGGAGCGGAAATACCCTGAACGCATGGTACAACTTCTGGGTATTTCTTGCCTGCGAGAACTCAATGCCTCCTGGTTTCTATCCTTTCGACCAGTCTGGGTAGACTGCAACTTACCTGTTCTTCGATGCCTGTTTTGCGGAGAAGAATGAACGTTGGAACTTTGTCTAACATTTCCATCAGATGCACCTCCGGACACGGATGCAATGCTGGACCCCATAAAGGCCCATGCTCTGCGTTGTCCCCAGCGTCTTCCGATTCTGTTGAATGGTTTCCTGGAGAATCCACAGTTGCCATTTGCTCCTGCTGGGTTAGGTGACTCCTCCACAGGTACCCAGGTTACAACTGCCGCACAAGCTGCCGCAGCACCGACTGTTGGCAGTACTACATTCCATCTATGTGCGATTGACGTTCTCTGTGAGGTGTTGGATTTGTCATCTGCAGCAGCTAACACCGATAATATTGTGCTTCCCAGCCAGGACGCTTAATCTTGAATTGGCTCATCGTGTCCTGGGAAAGAATTCGGCTTCTTCACTCGTTTCAAAACAAACGAGCAAAATTGGAACATTTCCTAAATTGACACTTTCGCTTGAGAAAAGCATGGCCTTCTTCCGCTTTGAGTGAAGCAACTTATATAGAGAAACAAAATAGACATTTCTTTTTTAGTGGCAATTGGAAATAGCTGAATTGTAACATTTTTTTTAACAATTTTAAAACCATGTTTTTACTTGCTTTTAAAATGTTTTTAAATTATCCAGATTTTAAGTATGGTCATTGTCATCCTGTTCGGAAGAGGAGTGGGTGTTATGTCCCGTATAGAGGCCCTAATGTAGACCCGTTCATACATGCCCTAAAATGGACGTATTCATATTTTCCCTAATACAGTCATATTCGTACTTGCCCTATTATGGTCAAAGCCGCATATGCCCTATTACGGTCATAACTGTACATGTCCTATTATAGTCATGATTCCTTATATAGGCATGATCTTTCACCTACATTGGTCCTCACTAGTACACAACGTGCTCTGAGGGCTGAACGTTATCTATCCTGTGGTTTTGAATACAGCAGGGTTTTTCCCAAACACAGGCCCACACTGTACTCATCAATTATGCATGGCTCTCTAGGAATACACCACCTGCATAATATGTATGTACAAAGTTCACCCCTGACGTCTTCCTCAAGTCTAACGACAGACCAATACAATCCATACTGAGGACCGAGACTCTTTAGGGTATAAATACACCACATCTTGCCCCGGTAAGAGAGAGGGAACCGAGACTTCCATGCTGACACACTGACCAAAGACGCTTAGGCTCCAGCATGCAGTCGCTCCAGCTGACAGCGGTCTGACACAGCCTTTGCGGGGTGTCCAACTCGAGACCAGGACGGGGTCCCACACTCTCTCTATTCAGGTATGGGGGTTCGTCTAAATCATGTAAGGATTCTTGGCTCTTAGGCTTTTAGACCTACACATATGCTAGGTACACTCAGGTACATCTAGTTAGGCATCGTAGGAGTACGCGCACTTTTCATAATGCTTTTTATATTCATGTATGTATCCATGATTATTGCAATATGGTAGAACTGTTCTATCCCTTTGCTTTTATTGTACTGCTGATAATATATCTCTGCTATTGTCTGCTGGTTGCCGCAGCACATATATTTTACACTAGAATAACAACTGTTCAATAAATACTTATTGAAATGCCCAGACTGTTTATTCTGTGTAACTCTATGAGACAAACCGAATAAGTAAGCACGAGTGACTGAGCGAAAAGTAGTATATTGTTTCCACGATTCTGAGGAATTTGGGTTGTCATGATCTAAGGTTGCCAGAAACAAATCTCTCCCCGATAAGAGGAGATTTTAGTGGCACTGTGAGCTAGCTAATGCAAAACAATCTAACATACGCGGTGAGGGTGCACAGAGTCAGTCTGCCACCAAGCCCACAGCTTATGTTGCACAAACGCGCAGGTCCTGCATGGGTACTATAGGAACTACACGACAATAACAGTGGAAAAGAAAAAAGAAAAACTTGAAAAGATAGGAAAAGGGGAAACAGGAAACAAGTCCAAAAAAGACCCACAGATTAAAAAACAAGGGAAGAATGGCAGAAGGTCGAAAGGACCAGAGCCATTGGAGGAAAGTACAAGAGAAAGGAGAAATCATAGATTGAGCACAGAGGAACACCATGAAAGAAAAACCAACCAGAGATCCCAGTCTGAGCTGAAAGGCAATACATAAGTAAAAGAACCGGAGATAATAGAAGAAAAAGGAGACAGGAGCATAAATGAGATACAACAATATAAAACATACGTGAACCAAAAAGTAATAGTCTTACCCATTGACTAGGGAAATTTGTGGTAAACGTTCGATGAAAAGAGACTAAACAACATTTGAACAGTGAACAAGTGCAACACACCAATGATGACAGATAAAGGACCTGGGGAAAAAACATCAATGAAGGGCAAATAACAGCATTTAGCTAATCACAACTTATTAAGAACAAGGCTAAAAGAGGATGAAATATAAATGAGTTTTCAGGAACCACCAGTGTCCATAGCTTCTCTTTTGTGAGGAGGAATAAATTCCTTGAGTTGGGCTGGAGAGTCTAAAGAAGTGGTCCTGTCTTTGTAGGTAAGTTTGAAAATGCATGGGTGGAGAAGACCATATCTTGCATTAATGGCTCACAAAGAGGGACGCTTGCTCAAGAATGACTTGCAACGAGCAGCTGTGACAGAGGAGACATCTTGCGAGCGGAAAATCCAATGACCAGACCAAATCATCTGCTTTCGTTGCCTGAAAGCAGCCAAGACTTGCATTGTCAGTATATTAAAACGAACGAATGATACTTCCTCGACTTTTAGAATTAGAAGTAGCGCCAGAGGGTCTTTGAATGTTGAGAAGGGAACTGCTGGTAAGGTCCACAATCTTTGGTAAGTTCGTAAGTAGAAAGGTAGTCATATCATCCCCTTCCGATCCCTCCAGTATGCCATAAACACTAAGATTATTATGCCTGTTCCTGCTTTCTAAATCTTCTGTTTGTTCTTTGAGAGCAGCTATTTCCTTAGCCATTGTATTTACTTGCGGAGATGCTTCCCAAGACTCTGAAATATGAAGTTCAATGTCAGAAACTCTAGACTTAAGGGAAGACTATTTATCTTCAAGACGTTGAAGAGTATGTAGTGGTTTCCATCATAAAAGGTTTCAGCATTTTTAACTCATCCATTAGAAACTCATCCATTAGAAAATCCATTAGAATTGGAAGAGGAGATTTCCTGGGAGGTGCAGGATCTTTTTTAAGTCGTTTATTACCGCCATTAGGGTTCTCCTTACATAAGGTAGTCAAAGCGTTCTTCTGAGAACCACTCTTCAGTGAGTTACTGCCTCCATCTGCCATCGTAGATATGTATTTAGGCAATGTGAAAGGAACAAAAAAATAGCAACAAGATGAGGAGTAACTGCTGGTGTAAGAACAAGTCTGCCTCCCACTAGAATGTGTGGCCTGGGGTCCCCCAGAAGATTGGTAGCATTTGTGTGTACCATTCTGTGCAGTAACTGTGCCCTTGTTCTTACAGCCTTAATGGAACAGATTAGGTTGCTGGCAATTGCTTTTCACTTTTGATGCAAAAGTAGGCTTCTGTTTCCACTTTTGGTACTGCACATATGCTATCGTTGACTTTAACCTTCTCGTTGTGTCCTGTGGACAGTTTTTTTACTTATCCAGTTTTTGTCATTTTGGCTTTTGCTAACTCATTATTAGTTTTTCTTTCTTTACAAGATTGTTTTAAGAATCTTATTTGAATTCTTGACTTTAATATTGTTTTGGTGCTACCTAAATACTTGACTCACATTTTCTAGGGAAAGCCTGTTACTATTCAGCTGTAGTTATCAGGGATCATAGAATACTGTTGATTCTATAAGTGCTTGAGCTGCACAGATAAAAAAGACAGCGTTTGTAAAGTATATTTAAAGTCAATTACCTTAACATATTTAATAGCATGTGTGTACTTAAATTGAGCTCTGAGGGATGGAAAGCTAAATTGGCACTTTAGAAATGTAAGCTTCTAAAATGGAGAGGCAATAGCTATAACGCCCTCCTGGAATGCACTGCTCTAAACACATTTTATAAGAGTTCTGTGTCTATCTCAGTAGTGAGATTCAGGAACTACTAGCCGGAGCAGAGGTGCTTTATGAAAGCTCCTTAGATGTGTCAGTTCTCATATTCAAGTGAATGATGAAAGTAAGGGTAGAGGTTTATTGTAAGAGCATTGTGGATGTCTCAAGACTATGATGTCAGAAAAGAATGCCACTCCGTTTAGAGGTGGAGTAGGGTTAATACATGAGGAAGGAGGAATCAGGAGTAAGGTGAAGGGACAGAAAACCGAGGTGGATCATGGAATGAGATGAAATGGGAGATGCGGTGATGAGGTCTGATGAGTGGATGTGGTCCAGAAGAAGAGAGAGGGTTATTGTAGAAGAGCAAAGCCTACAGGATTGATATGGCAGAGTAGGTGAAGTTGGAGAGAAGGAGAGGCAGGGAAAATGAGGGTGGGTGAATTGAAGATAACTGGTATGAAGGGAGTGGAGGAGAGAGTCAGGTGAAGTAGAGGAGAGAGATAGGAGAGTGCGGAAGAGGAAAGACACAGCGGAAGAGGAAAGACACAGCAGTAGAGGGAAAGTATTGAAAAAAGGCTGGCGTGAGGTAAGGTGAAAGGAGAGCAGGGGAGTGATGTGTGGTTAGATGGAAACAGTGATGTGAGATGACGTGGAGGAGGAAAGGACTGAATGCGAAAGGAAGGGAGTGAGAAAAGAACAGGGAGTTGGGTGATTTCAGGGCCAGACGGGCCTTTTATGCAACTAGGCATTTCCACAGTGGGTTGGGGCCCTTGGAGGTAAGTTTTGAAAGCCCAGGGCCGCCCTTGGTACTTCTGTCACTTTCCCCAGCTCCCATAGGTTAATTGCAGCAGGTACGGGAGAGGTAGAAAGAGAGAGTGAAAGAGAGGGGGAAAGTATAAAGAAAGAGATCAGAGAGGGAGAAGTGAGAGAGAGCAAGAGAGAATGGATGGATGGAAAGAGAGAGATGGCTCGAGGAAACAAAGGAAATGGGGCTGGTTTGAGCTTTTTGCAGCCAGGGCTGCTTCTGGTTTCCCAGTCCGGCCCTGGGTGAATTTTAAGGAGTGGGTGGCTGGAGTACGAGGTTGGGGATAATTTAGGAGATCCTAGGAGCAAGGCCAAGGGGAGAGGAGGAGAGGAGGCCCGAGAAAAGAGGTAAGGTGTTTGGGTGATTTGCTATCTAGTGTGAATGGAAATTGCTCCCAGACAAGAATGCCGTTATAAACAGTTACATATCAGAACATTTTGTCAATTATTTAAATGCTTAGAACCCCGGAAGCAAGCGCAGCTGACGGTTAATGGTATTTTCAGTGATTTGCTTTGAGCCGCTGCCCAGTGTAAAGCACAGATGTTCTAGGTTTATCTAAACAAGTCTCTCAAGGGTAACTATAAGCTAAAAAGTAAAACAAAAAAAACAAAAAACAAAATTCCCTAATCCCCAGTGTCTTTGCTAGGATAATTTTGAACGTTTTTGGGATTCAAGGTAGGAGGTAGTAGGTAGGTAGGTAGGCAAGCCAGGCTCACCATCTCTCAGGTGACATTCCAGCAACGACTTATTAATGCACTTTTGTTGTGCTCCACCTTTTGGCATAAGACAAACTGATGGGGGTGGGGAGAGTGCGAAATGTGTTAAGGGCCCTTAGATTCCCACCATCTGCTCAATCCTATCACTGGTGGCACTAGCCCCACTTGAGAGGAGTGAAGGGGTGTCCTGGTGGTTGCAAGGCTCTGAAAGAAGAAGCATAGTTAACATCTGACAGGTCAATTATAATTAAGAGCACCTTAGTTATTATTTGAGATTTTTGAACAAACATTTTCTGAAGTACATCGGCTCAACATAAAAAGTTTCAAGTTTATTTCAATAGAACCATTTCCCAAATACTAAAAAGCCTTGCATTTAGAGGGTCCTAACTAATGGCAGAGCCATGCTGAACTGCAGGGACCTGAGGGGCCATTCTGCACCCACCAAGCTCCTCCTGCCTCTCCTACCTACTTTTTCATATCAGAACGTGGTAGAGGACGGTGGCTACAGAGGACCAAACCATGCTGTACGTTTTACTTCGCCTAATGGGTGATGCTAGATTGGGGTACTTCCTTGTTCAAAGGGCTGCTGTGATCTCCAGCTCCTTCTTGAAACTCAAAAATTTGGAAAAAGGGTCCTATGGAAAAGAAAGGAATCCCCTTTAAGATGTATTTTTGAGATTACATACCAATTCTAGGAGTTGTGTATTGTGCATTCAAGCCACCAAAATTAATATGCAGGAAGAGGAAGCACTCTTGTCCTTAGAATATATATATATTTTTTTAGTCCAAATAGATTGTTTTTAAGGCATGAAACAAGAGTACTTAAGGAGTGCCCAGTCCACACAACTGACCACAAATCGAGATTATTGTCCCAGTCTACAAATGTGAAAATAGTCTTTACAGCCACCATGCGATTCACAACTTGCTTCTTCAGGTACTTTCTTCGCTAGGAAAATCCTCAAAGCTATCAGGAACATTATTTGTACAAGGTGTCTTTAACCTGAGCAACAATTAGCATGTCAAATTAAAACCCAATAAGGCAGTGTTCCATGCATCAGACGCATTCTTTGTTCTAAATTTATTCACAAAAGGATACCCTGCTCCAGTGGTTAATTTGTAAAAGAATAAGTGCAGGGATCCAAAGTTTTACCGAGAAGCCTGCACCCCGTGCTGCAGCAGGTCTGGGATGCCAAATACTAAGGCTGAGTGGTCTTGAATCCATCTCCTGCCTCTTTAATCCTCTACCAGACAGTCCCTGCCCTTTTGTCTCACTCTTACAGGTTCCTGATTTCTCCCATTGTCATGCTTTTTCTGTCTTCTTCCCCCTTGTGTATTTTTTACTCTCATTTTGGGTGAAAGGCTGATGAAAAAACATGTGCCGTTCCACAAAAATGGGTGCCTATGGGCCCCACCGGCAACCACCAGCTCAAATTAAGTGCTGCCTTGCACTCATAAATCGATTTTCTCCTGCATTACCACATAACAGCGCATTATTCTACAGGAGTAAATTCCATCTGACAGAGCGGGTGGTTCAACGTATGGTATACCTTGAAAGTTTGTGAATGCCACTATGGATCAGTTTGTAACCATTAACAAGCTTCCCCCGATCCTTGCTCACCCTTGAAATGGTTGGAGATTTGCTCCTTTCAAAGGCCAAATTAAATACTTATCAAGAGTGGGAGGGGGAGTGGAACAACCCTACTCTTCGTGGGGGTGTCAGGGACGATGTTACTCCGTGGGAAAAAATATTTGTCCATGGTAGGGGAGGGGAGGGAAGGGTGGTTTTGCACTAAGGTGCTTCCCTTTGACACTGCCCATTTGAACCCTAATTACAAATCCATATTCTTCAGCCAGCAGTCACTCGACAACAATGGAATTCACAAAGCTTGTCCCAGTATTACACCCTAGAATCATGTGCCTGCACAGCTTTCCAGGAGTACTCAGGGCACAAATCGAGGGTACACGCGGGTAGACAGTGTCTACCCACTCTCTTCACAAGGTGGGCCAAGAAATTCAGCCCCACAGAAATATGCTGAACTTGTCCTGGTGTAATTGTCAGACACTGGGACACATTCAGCAGCGCCTGCACGTTGCCTGCTTTTGTTCCCAGCAGCAACGTGCAGGCAGAGAGGAGGCTTTGTTATTTTAAATTCAGGCTGGCCCCAAAATAAAGGGAAAAGTTAAGGGGCTATCTGGCCTCCTTTTAATGGAGTATTCTGGCTGGGAGCTATAGTGAGCCTCACACTTAAATGCAAATGCAATAGAGGGGAAACTAAGGCACACAGCTTGTTATCACTTCATAGGCACTTAAGAGAGGCTTGGTTTTGATTTTGTTCAGACCCTGTATATAAAATATATGCATGAACTGTAAGAACATCAGATGTGTTGGTCTGTCTCAGTATTTACACAAATAACAATTTAAATAGCACTATTTTTTTTAATGTCTTTTATAGGGCTATATCACTATTCATCCCAATGCAGGGTGTCAGAACGCTTTACATCACACGTGCACACTATACATTGGCAACAAATTGTATGCGTATAAATTAATGTACAGGATTTATTACTTAAGACCGTGAGGGTTACAAGGTGTAGGAGTCACATGTCCTTCATAGCTCAATGTGCTATATTAGAAGAATTACACTTTATGAACTGCAAGTAACAAAAGGATTTCTGTGTTAGCAGTAACCCACCTACCCAGTAGCATAAAATAAAACTCTGTTTTCAGTGTGTTACATAATGTGCTTTGCAGGAAACATATTAACCCTCTTTGCTACTTTGATTCAAAACTGGGACTAAACAAAACACACATCTTTCCAGCAAATACATTAACCTACAGAGTTTTCTTACGTTATTCCCTGAGATTTAATGGGCATACAAGGATCTCTGCAGCAGGTGTCTTAACCCCATAAGATATTTTAAAATGCAGAATTTCAACCAATTAGCAGAACAGATTTCATGCCACGTTTCTCCTTGTTGCCAGTATCTTTGTGGCAGAGTTTTAAAAAACTAAATGTTTAAGTTGACGCCCAGATTTTGCATCGGGGTTGCGCAATTTTTTTGTACAACCCAGACGCAAAATCTAATTTGTTAAATATGTACTCATGCTAGACCTGCTAAACGTATGTGCAAGGTTTTAAGATCTGATGTCACTTCCTGTGAGGTCATTTCCTGTGAAGTAATGGGTTTTGTGATGCCACTTCCTGTGATGCTACGGGTGATGTCACATGTCGTGTTTATGCGCCGAGATGTCACGCACCATGACGTCACTTGCATACTTGGTTAAGCCCCCCCCACTTCTTTTTTAGGAATCGTGCCCTGGGCCTACCCTTGAAACATTTATTGAGTTCGTAATAAAGCATGAAAATATTCTCAAGAGGAGTTAAAAACTCCAAAGGTAATTTTTTTCTGAACCGGGCCCCCTGTTCACAACTTTGCACGCTGTTGAAACTGTTGCTCACGTGCCTTTTGAAGCGCCTCTTTACCAACACAACAGGAAGAGCTGGGCTCGTGCGGTTTGACGCGGCTGCTGCCTTGCTGTGGAGCGAGGCGTTCTGTCTAAAATGCTCCTGTTGCCCGTATTAAGGCATTCTTGTTATTTGGCAGGGCCTCTCCCCCCTGATGTCATGCCTGAGCCGGCGCCAGGCCCTCTGTACGCTTCAGGTGTAATGATGTGCCAGCGCAAAGAAAATATGACCTGGAAATGTGAAGCTCTCAGGCAGCCTGAACCAATCAGGACGTTTAATTCGTCATGCTATACTTAATGGAAAAATAAACTGGGCTTGGCAGAGCCTGCAAACACCCATGTCATATAAAAACGACTAGAGTTATCCAAATCTAAAGAACAGATAGCCACTAAATTCGCATCTATTTTCTGAGCAAGTCTTACGTTCGTTGCTTGCCTAATTTAATTACACACTCTTTCTGCCCCAACCTAAAAATGTTTCACTTTGCTATGTAGACTGGTTTCAAGGGCAAATGAGAAAAACATGATCAAAGCGCTAGAACAAACAAAGGAAATCAAATAATCCGGCATAAAGAAGGAAAAAGAATAAAAGCACATAAATAAACACAAAAAAGCAAGTAAAAATGAGATCACAGACGAAACATAAAAAAAAACCAAAAAAAACCTTGTAGCGCTGCTATCTAGCTCCATTTCACCAGGACACATAGGGACCGATGGAGTGAACACTAAATTGCCAATCAGAGTGAAGATGAATAGCCATGTGAAAATGTCCTTACTTGGTTACAGAAAATGATCCTCATATTAATAAAACCGGTTAGGAGATGGTGATTACAGCATCCACAGACAAACTCACATGAAAACCCCACCTCAAGAAGCTATACTGGCTCCCGGTCCAGAAGAGATGGCAGTTCACGGTGTTGACCCACGCATGCAAAGCCCTGCACAACGAAGGACCAGCGTACAACAACAAACGCATGACCTTCCACCAACCGACCAGACACCTATGATCCGCCTCTCTCTTCCTCGCAGACACACTCCGGCTCCCCTGAGGCAAGAGCGGAGGATGCTCCTTCTCACACCTGGCAGCCAAAGTTTGGAACAACCTTCCCCTGTACCTCAGGACCGCCTCATTGCTCCAGCAATTCTGGAAATTACTCAAGACCTGGCTGTTCGAATAAACAGATCCCCACGGAGCAGCTACCAACTCCAGCACCTTGAGAAGCTTTACAAATTCCTGATTGATTGATATTTGTTAGAATGAATTTTGAGACCAAGTCACAATTATCAGTAAATTTCCATGATGATGCCCCCCACAAGAAAGTGGTCACTGAAACTGAAAAAAAGCATTAGCACAAGAGTCACAGAATAACCCTGGTTTGGGGCAATTGGTCCTCAGGAGCGTTTCAGAGATGACCCAATGCAAAATGGTCAATTTGAAAGGGCTCACAGAAGGAAAAAATCACCGCTTTCAAGACTTTGGTGAGCATTCAGGCAGAGCACGTCCTGGTGCTTTCATGCCTGGGAATGACAAGCAGACACTGATTTGGTTTTGGTCTTCAGGTCCTCCCAGGGTTCTACGTCAATTACTGTATCAGCAAAATACATGTGAAACCCCCTCCCCATATATAGCACGGGGGCCAACAGAACTAAGTACACTTTGAGCAAGAGTTGATAAGGATGGGAACACTGTGGAACTGTAAGCTCTTTAACATATACATGACCTCATTGGCAGGTGTTATCTGGACTCACAACATAAACGCCGTCATATATGCCAATGACACTGATACTGTCCCTCTCAGACAAAACACCCAACACTAGGAACAAGTTCACCACATGCATGACACAAATGCCCACCTGGATGAAGTCCAACTGCTTCAAGCTGTACACGACAAGACCGAAGTGGTGGTCTTTGGGAAAGACACCTCACCAGAGGACTCCACCTGGTGGCCTACAGACCTTAGACCCACCCCCACGCCCACCTAGCTCACAAGCAAGAATCCTCAGAATCATTAAAGATAAAAAACTGGGCATGGCTGTGCAGGTCAATGCCATTGCCTCCTCCTGCTTCAACACTCAGAGGATACTGAAGAAAGTCTTTAAGTGGCTACTGGACAGCACCAAGAAAATGATCGCACGATCCCTGATTACTAAAAAACTGGACGCAGGAATAACCAACCAGCTCATAAGAAGCCTTCAGATCATCCAGAACACAGCGGCTAGACTAGTTCTCAACCTCCTATACCAAGCCCACATTACACCACACCTCAGGTAACTCCACTGGCTACCAATACACAAGTGTGCAGGCTTCAAGCTCCTAATCCACACCTTAAAAGCACTCCACAACACTGGCCCTGCTTACCTGAAGAGCTGCATTTATTGAGTACCACAGGCACTACCACAGCATTAAAGTGTTCACGCACTACAAACACTTAACGCTGAACGGTTCCAAGGTTGCACAAGATCACAAAGCAAGCTTTTGCTTAGAAGATACAAACTGCGGTGCAGGTGTTGTTTTTGGAGTACCTGAGATCTGGAGGCTGAGGTGAAAGGAACACCTAAATAGCAAAACGGGATGAAAAACACATAGAGCAAAATTTAGGAGTTCATCAGCTATTCCATAGGTTTTCAAAAGTTTAGACAGATACTGTGAATAACACAGCATAACAAGTTTGTAGACATTTCGGAAGTTGTAGCGGGCCCGGTTCAATAGATTGAAACACAGCTCTTATTATACGATGACCTGTTTCAAAGCTTAAAAATGTCCAACAGGGAAAGAGAAAACAAGTGGCATTAACCAAGTTAGCTGCCTCCGTGTTATAAACACAGAGCAGCTTTACTTAGAAGTGTGTAAATAAATGTTGTAATGTAAGCAGGGGGTCCACATAAAGTGCCAGGCCTGGGCAATAGTGACCCTTCTGCCCCCCTCCGCTTTCTTTAGACATGTCTGTGAATATATGGACAGTTTGTTACTACTATTATTTAATGCTTCTAAAAAGCAGTCTTTTGATACTTTTGAAAGCTGCTTTGGAGTTAAATGTGCTCTGTAGCAAAACTATAGTGTTTTGTCTCTGCTGCGGCTGGTACTGTAAGTGCAATTCTAGATTACAGTGGTTTATAGAAGGAACCAATGCACTAGAATCTGGTATCCTGACTGGCACGGAGTACTGTAATACGCTTGTCATTGCATTGGCTAGAGCACTGAAGTAGAAGCCTCCTGTGATAGGATTATCCCATATCTGAAGTAATCAGCATGCTTGAAAACACTGCCTACATTAAAGGGTAATTAATGCAGTACTCTATGGTGCATTAACTGAGAACATAGCATAACCGAAGCTCCTCGCTCCAGGTAGACACCCTCGGGCAGTGTTCTGGTTTGAGTTAACCTGAGCAGGAAGTGGTACACTCCCTACTTTGGTGTGTGGATGGAAACGTCTTCCTAGAGTTCTTTCATCGATATGCATTGTGGCAATGATATCTAGCATTATTTATTATGTCACTTGTTATGTTACTCATGCAGTCACCTAGTTATCAGGGTCCAGGAGCCCAGTGGATGTAGGCCATTCACCAGCAACTATTCACTATGGGCTGACCAAGTCCCATACTCTGGTATTTATTCACTGATCTAGAGTTCCCGGATATCTAGGGTTCCCTGATACAGAGGGCTTTTGTAACCCGTCCTCTGGCTACGGAGAACGGTGATCTAACTACCTACATTATTATACCTTCCTTGAAGATGTGTCACAAATAAGATACATTGTACTCATTCAAGTAACCATATACAAGGCCTCACTCAATCTGGGTCCTGTGGCCTTCTGTTAGACACTGGTGTATGTATCTGATATATTTGCTACTTGACTGGGGTAGCATTCTTAAAGGCAACTCAGACATGTCTCACACCTTCTCCCTGGGCAGCGAACAAGCATTTTGTTGAAGTAGGGATGTGCATGCTCCTATCTGAGCTCACTCCCTATTCCCAAATCTGTTCTTATTTCTCCTTCCTTTTAAACAATTTTTCTTTTGGCCTTCTTGTTCCTGGTCTTTAAGGACTTGGCATTTACCACCATGTGAAAAAAGGCTTGACACACACAACATGCACAAGCCCGGTGTTACATCTACCAGGTGGTTTACAGATTTCCATGTACTGGGAATCCTTTGAGGTTTGCTGCTAATCACCGAAGTCCCTGAAGACAACAACGCCTCACTGACCATTACCATGCCTTGAACAAAATCCTGAAGAACTATTTACCTACTCAAATACCAATTATTGGACATCATTACATCTAGTTTAATCCGCGTATCACCTAATCATCCAGAGACTCAAATTAATTTACCTGGCTCTACTCATAATTAGGGGTGGGTGAAAAATTCCGATCTGCCAGTGGAGTTTGCAGAGTTTTGCCCACTCTGCGCTCTGCTTGGAGTGTGGAGTTCCGACAAAACTCCGCCAACCGCTGTGTGGCAGAGCGTGGAAGAGTTTTTCCCTGTGCGTGGCACCCCATTGTTAAGTTGGCGAGCGCGAGTGAGAATTTGCGTCCCCTAGCATGATTTTCGAGCACTTGAATGCCTCCTGGTGAAATTTCTCAATGCGGGCAGTCACGGTAGGGCGCTACGATTCACATTGAGAAAGCTGCTGCTTATGGCGTGAAAGCTGCTGCTCGAGTAGAAAATCTACTTGAGCAGCAGCAAAGAAGAAGCGCCCTCTGGCGCACTGTGTGGTGCTGTTCATGCTGATTTTATACCGTGGAACAAGCTCCAAGCTCTAAAAATCAGCGCATGCAGTGTGACGTGCCAAAGTTCTGCTGCTTGTCGAACCATGCGGAATCTTGCAGAAGTTTTAGGCACTCTGCGGAATTCCGCGGAGTAAAACTCCACAATTTCTGCCCAACCCTACACATAATCTTTCTGACAATGTCAATCGACACCAGTCTGCAGGCACAAACCAAGCTTGTTCAGCTCCAAAAGCAAAGCTGTCTGTAACAGTGACCTTCAGAAAAAGCATGGTTCAAGTATCGACCATCAATATCTTTAATTAGTGGGTTATAAACTATTAGGACACTCACCTAAATCCCAAATTCCCTCTGGCAAGTTTCAAGTTTCCATGCTTCATTCACCACAGGCGTTACACGCATGTCTTGTTCTGACCAAGAAAAGTCAGAATTCAGAAGTAGGTAACTTTGTCAAAGAATATTCAACAATCACATCACTTTTTTACTCTCTTTCCCAAAAGTGGTGCAATGATCTCTTCTCATCAAAACAGAGGCAGGTGGGTCCAAAATCCCCAAACATAACCCTTTGAACCTCAAGAAGCTCCCATATGACCCAGTGAGCCCTGCTCTCCTCTTTAAGTTCACCTTGGAACTAGAGATAATCAAAATACTGACGAACTTCAAGAAAACACCTCCATCTAGAGAAATGGTCTTCAAATGTTTTAATGTTGCATCCTCGTGTAAAATAATTCCATCAATTCCCTCAAAAAAGCAAACATATTTTCCACTTTTATGACATAAATTGTTAAATATTGCAAGGAGTTGAAGGATTTCAGTGGGAGCTGGAACGCACTCTCTAATATATGTGTAGACAACACTGGTCTGCAGTAGTGTTTTTGAAATGACCACAATGAATAAATCTATGCACCATACGCAAAAGCAAGCAAACATTCATTTCGTGTAGCATTTCCAACTGGAGGGTTGTCTAAGATTTTATTTGAGATACGAGCAGGGTGGATGCTGGAGGGTCAAGGTGACCTCTATTCTGCTGGACATTGTGTCTGTTCTGCGGAGGTACTCTTCAGGTGGACACAGGGGACAGCACCTTCTGAACCAGGTATTGAACGGGTCACGTAAAAATGCACTGAAGTTTGATTGCTGTAATGTATTTATTAGCTACCTTGTTATATTTTAGGTTGGTGGGTGTTATACATAACATGTTTTAATTATATGTGTATTTATGTAAGGTGTAAAGTGATTTCCATAAACTGTACCAATACTTTATGGTAATACACTGCTGTAGTAGGTATTATGTTTGAAAGTATTGCTTGCATTGCATTCCCTGGGTGATGGCAGTGTTGTCAAATTGTAATTATGGGTACAGGGATGTTCAATGTCACACAGTTGCTAGTAAAGGGGACCTCAGCAAGCCTTGCTTTTGCATTGAGGTGAGTATCTGCCATGTCTTTAAAAAGCCACCTTGGTTTAGAGCAGAATTTAAAACAGTTTCTTTACACAGGTTTACATTCACAGACTGCATGCTGTCGTGAAAACCCTACCTGCTATAGTCCTTAAAATCCTACATGAACTTGAATAACTAATTCCCTCCTTTCTTTTGAAGGCACCTCTGCTTACCTTATATACCTCTTCTATATATAAACTACTCTTGAATCTGAAGCCTGTCTCAAGGAAATCTTTAGGAATTGTGAAGGCCCCAGGCAAAAGATAATCTGGGGCCCCTGCTTGGAACGACTCTGATTTTATTATCCGTTTTCAGCTCATTCACATCCTCAGAAACTATGGTCTGATCATTGACAGCCCTCCTTGTTGGTCCCCAAACCTTTAAGGGGACCCCAGTCCTTCAGGGGGCTCCCATTCAGTGCAAAGCCTTTCAATATTTATGAGATATGGGAGACCCTTTTCATATTGTGCAGGTGGCTCCTTCATTTTTAGGTCTTGCCTGAGCCAGCGCATGCGCTGCTCTGGCGAGAGTTTTAGTAAGCGGGTTTTGGAAGTGCAAACAGCACTGGCGACCAGCTTGCGTTCACGTGAGCGTGCACGCGCGTCACGGGTCATTAAGTGCATCGCGATCGCGATCACTTTCACTTTCGCGGCTTCGAAGTAAAGAAATAGATTATTTTTCTATTTCTTTACTTTTGCTATAATCGCGGCACCCGCGCTTTACTTTAAGCGCGGGTGCCGCGATTATAGCAAAAGTAAAGAAGTAGAAAAATAATCTAAAGAAATAGATTATTTTTCTATTTCTTTACTTTTGCTATAATCGCGGCACCTGCGCTTTACTTTTAACATTAAAGTAAAGCGCGGGTGCAATGTTAGCAAAAGTAAAGAAATAGAAAAATAATCTATTTCTTTACTTTTGCTATAATCGCGGCACCCGCGCTTACTTTTAATGTTAAAGCGTTTTACTTTTAATGTTAAAAGTAAAACGCGGGTGCCGCGATTATAATGGTGTAGCCAATAGGTCTCGCTTTTGGGACCTTATAAGTATTTAGTTATGCAACTGTTGCATGGCTAAACACTTATAAGGTCCCAAAGGCGAGACCTATTGGCTATGCCAATGCTTGTTTGTTATGCCGCGCTCTGGGACTTTCCTGGAAGCTTAATGATGAGATTCTTAGAAAGGTGGAGGCCCTGGGCCACAGCCCACTTTGCCCATGCCTTAAAAAGTCTCTGGCCTGTCTGTCTTCAAGCTTTTTTTAAATGATTTGCTTCACACATACCCCCCTGAAATGACCACACTTAAGTCACTAATTTACCACAAATAATCTAATGCACGGAATGGTTTGTGTTAGCATGCAAGACTAACTCCAATAATCAATGGACTGACCACTTACTTTGGGCTCCAGGGTGGGTACTACTCGAAATAAAGCGCTTCAATGGCTCATCTGGGGTAATAAGAGCTATATAAATGCAATTTCAATTTCCACCAATCTTCCAGATACCACACAAACACAGCATACACAAAAGCAGGGTCGGGTCGCATCTTCTCATGCTTGGCTCCTAAAGCCTGGAACGACCTCCCACAACACATGAGATGGTGACCTTCTTCTTTTCTTCTTGACTTCCGCAAGACACTGAAGACCTGGCCTTTCGAGTAAGCCCACCATGCTGGCCCCACAGACCTGCTACAAGCGCACAGGGATACATTCACAGGTGATTAGCACGCTATAAAAATACAGGTAACATAAAGGGAGACAGAGAGAGAGACTGGTTTGAATAAGATGCCTGTTCTCAGAAAGTTTCACTTTTTAAAATTTAGCACCAGATTCAAGGACATGACAATAAATTAAGGATGCTGTAAATGTATAACTTGTAAACTAAGGGAAATTATATTACACTTCTGTTTCGTGCTACATATTTCACATAGATACTGCTGAAATGTCATTTAAGAGCGAAGCCGGTGCAACAACAGGATGTGGCAGACGAGCTCTCTGTGTTGTAAATAAAACATCTCTCTCGTGTTCTTTGCAGTCTGAAGGCAAAGCACGAAAACAAATGCATAAAGGTAATTGCTTCAGTGTGATCTGTTCAGTCAAGGGACTCCCTTTTGAAGGCCTGTTAACATTGTGTACACTACAAACAAGACAAAGTTTGGCCAAACAGAGCCGCCGTAACAGAGAGAATCTGTGTCACCAGCAACATCGTCAGAGTTGTCTTTCTCGGAACCTCAATTCAGCTCGGGCCCTGACCACACACACCGCGTCATGTTTTGCAAGATTAGTATTATAAAAAGTGCACTCCAGTCGAACTTCCTGTTCTGCTGCAAGGACACCCGCAGAGCATTTTCATGGCTCCGCCACTTAGATATCGGGCATTTCAATCTAGTGAGAACGCCAGGGACGTTTTCCGGTTACCACAGCAAAGAATTTGAGCAGAAGGCAATCATTAGGGCTGAAGGAATAAATGAGAACCGTGTAAACTGGCGAGACAGCTTTGTGGGTTGAGCGCCTGCCGCAGACACCTGCTAATGTCCTTCATGGTTGACTCTGCCTTTCATACTTCCGAGCTCAACCAAAGACGGACTTATAGTAGATTTCAAATTGCGCACTGACCTTTTTGTGACCTGCCACTGGTTTTGCTATGCAACCTAAGTAATAATAGGTCTTGTAGCAAAATCTCCAGTCGAAGGGGGTCGCTGAACAGCCTACCTAACCAATATTAGTTAAGCAGGTTGCTCTTTGCAACTCCTTTTTGGAACGGGTGCTGCTTTAAAACATGTTTTCTGTTTGGGGATATATTGGGTGAAGCGGGCAGCGGTCCACTGAACCCCTGCCTGCTGCTCCCCTCCCTCTCCGAGGTCACCCAGCATGATTCGAAAAGGGGAAGGAGTCGCAAGGGGACAACTTTCCCGTTGATAATCAGTATACCACCGTCATTAAGCCATAGCGGCCGGTGTCCTTGCAAAGTGGCTGGGGAGGGGGGCGACGGACAACCAAAAAAAAAAGAACTTACCTGCCCCTTCAACGCTCCTCTCTGGCTCCTTGTACTGTAGGAAGAGGCTCCCAGAATCCCCTGTGGCCAATCCTGATGCTGCTCTCATGTTGAGAGCAGCATCAGGATTGGCCGGAGCGCTCTGAATTTGCACTCCCAGGTAGATTGTGCCTGCTGTCTCCAACCTGGCAACGCATGACGGTTTGGCCGTCCTAAGATGTTCGGCCAAACCGTCATGAGCACTGACACCTGTGCACCTACCACTGCCTGTCGTCCCCATGGCCCCGCCCCCTAGACACAACTCTACCGGAGAAAAATAAAACATGTATTATCGTTTTATTT
Organism: Calotriton arnoldi; assembly: GCA_963921515.1. Taxonomy (NCBI): domain Eukaryota; kingdom Metazoa; phylum Chordata; class Amphibia; order Caudata; family Salamandridae; genus Calotriton; species Calotriton arnoldi. Next base: position 702,326 of record CAWUFW010001977.1, read on the forward strand.
TTCATTTTTTGGGCTGCTGGCAGGGGATGCGATCCTCCACCATAGCATAGGAGCCGCCGCTGTCTTTAAGGCGTCAGTAACTTATCAATGGTTGTGACTGCAACTGTGGTCTCAAACCACTGATGAATAGGATTGTGACTCACCACTCATAAGTTGGTAAGTCTTTTCCAAATCACAAAATGGGTTTAGTACACTGCACATAACACTTTTTGTTCACAAAGCCTGTAATTGTGCTAATTATAGTGTTTGCAAGCACAAAGGCGCTAAGTACATCTGGCCATTTGTTCCATTACTAAGAGTGTACTGTGGTGCAGACCAGGACAGTGCCGCAAATAGTTAATACGGTCGTCCTTATCCTACTGTCCGTGAAAGTAACCTTAGTTTCAGCAGTTCAATTATTCTGTTGTGGCTATTGAGATCCCACTGCTAATATCTGGTGCAAAAAGCACGCTGGGCACAGTGTGTGTGTGTTTTATACCTGCTTAGCATTGTGGGGAGTAACACATATACAAGTTTCTTTCTCCAATTTCTTTCACTAGTTAAGAGCTGATTGCAAGTGCCTGTAAAAAATAGACACCGAGAACAATTTGGGATCAACTCTTAAGGGCCCATTAAAAGTGCCTCGGATTTTAAGTCGGTAATTCCAGACCCTCAGAGGTGCTGATACCGGAGGTCCCGGTAACTCTGGGGGTTGCGCGCTGACAGATACAGAGACTTTGGCATTGGCTTCCACACGCTTTTACTAACATGAATGGGTTTTATACATTGTTCCCCTCCTAGTTACGATGGTACACCGGATTCCTCCCACATTTAATTGTGCCACATGGCCTTCATGGTTTCTAGGATGTATTCACACACCCACGATTAATGAGGAATACCGTTTAATTTTGTTTTCCATCAGACATAATTTGGGAGACTTCAAACCCAATTCTTGCATTTATTTAGCATTTTTTTTTTTTTTTTATCTTTTACAATGCAGCCTGCACCGCCATTACACAAGCTTACCTTCTAGTCTGCCACACACAACTGATGTTACAGAACATATGGCCATCTACACCTACATATAGAGGGGTAGTCTTTTTTCTATGCCGGCTACCAAAACTGCTTGTCATTGCTGCGCCTAGTCATCACTGTATGACAAGATGTTTTACTACATGCTGCAAAAGTGTAACATTTTCTGCCTTGTCACTATGAACATAATAAAGTCACTCATGTCACTATAAATTGTATGCCTCTCACCTTAGCGCACTATGTGATCAAGACCACAGGCTTGTGGTCGAAACGCGCAATCCTGACATGCTAAGACAATAAATTCTCTTTATTGCATCCTCAACTGGAGTCTGTGCCCTTGTTTGGCCCACCGCGGTCGTTCTCTGGGATCCTGGTTTCATGGGGAGTAACACATATACAAGTTTCTTTCTCCAATTTCTTTCACTAGTTAAGAGCTGATTGCAAGTGCCTGTAAAAAATAGACACCGAGAACAATTTGGGATCAACTCTTAAGGGCCCATTAAAAGCGCCTCGGATTTTAAGTCGGTAATTCCAGACCCTCAGAGGTGCTGATACCGGAGGTCCCGGTAACTCTGGGGGTACGGAATTACCAGGGATTACATGTGGAATTTAGAGGTTTCTCTGAGAAAGATAGAAATAAGAGGGGAATAGGTAATTCCCGGTCTTTTCCCCCCAATTGAGTTTAAGCCAGAAATTTTAGCTGCTTTCAGGAATACCTGGGGAAAAGACAATCGATCCACATTGTACCTTCACATTTTGTAATCCCAAAAACCTGATAGATAATGTTATCAGCCCCGTCTGGATTAAAGGGGGTCTTGCAATGGGCTCCGTAGTGGGGTCCAAATACCACTTGGACCTACTTTCACGTCAACATCAGAGTCTAACTGTCTCTGTGTATAGATTTGCTTGTTTTATTTTTATTTTCATTTCAGGGAAAACCCCCTTTAAACATACAAAAATCCATAAAAGTAAGAGAGGTCATGGTAGAAAAGTATAACCATACGACTATAGGAAATATATACAGTTTAAAAGGAGACAACATTACAATAGAGTACATCCTGGAAACCCTATACTTCTGTGTTTAACGTACGCCTTAAACACCATGGTGAATATAATAATTTAGATAATGCAAAAATTATCAATTAATTATTGTCCGATATAAATATCCTCAGCACTGTTTGATGATACTGTGTAGCCAAATTCGCCAATGGTAATATGCACTACAAAAGAATAACAAATGTGCTTCTGTTTCTGCACCGGTCTTATAACCAACCAGGACAAATATCAGAATTTGTAGGGGCTAAACGCCATCTACTGCAAAAACTATTTACTGGTAATATCCCAAAACTAAATTTCATATACAAAGTTCTTGCTTCAGGAGCCTCAATTTAGTCCACAAAAGTATTTTAAACTTTACAGCGGTTTTCAAGTCCAAAATCTTCTCCAGAAGTTTTACTCCTGAGTCGTTTTTCAGTTACACATTGCTAATATTTAGATTTAATAAATAGCCTAAGATCCTTTGAAATAGTTTCTGTTCTATCCCAAATTTTTGGAAAACCAAGCACATAGAACCAAGACCTCACATACCTACACCAAGGTAAACTGATAACATTCTCCAATTCTTTCACTTTCTGAACTGAGATCTTGTAGGATTCCAACTGGTCACTTGTCCATAGCCTCAACCAGCACCCAAGAGGTCTTAGGCTTGCAACATGTGCTGCATCTCTTAAACCCAAATCCTGTTGCAGGGGAAATATTGGAGCACTCTGTGATATGCTAAGCAGAGATCTTACAAATCTATTTTCAACTTTTGTTAAAATAATTAAGTTGCAACTGCACCATCCAGCGCTGCTCCGAAAACCTTGGCCTTTGATAAAGGAATATACTTCCGAAACGCGTCAGGCGAGGCAGCCCGAGAGTGATGGATGGCAGGATGTACACTGTTCCCTGAGTGCATCCCCGTTCTTTGGGCAAACTAGAGCATGATATATATATATATATATATATATATATATATATATATATATTTATTTATTTATATAGTCTTCGTGTCTGATGTTCGGATGCCATCATGGACAAACGTCACAGTAGGGAAGAAAGTAAAACACATTTAAATCAAATGAAGAAATTAGCTTCAAGAAACAAAACACACACCATCACCCCATTCTATTCTTCTTAAAATCCAGTGCGCTATGGTAAACACAACAGTTTGGAATGTCAGGATGAAGAGCGAGCGAGAGAGAGAGAGAGAGAGTGTGCGCGTGCGTGTGTAGGCTTGTACTGATATCAGCTCCAGACACCGAGAGGCTTCCTGATCCGTGGTGCGCCTTTCTTCCCATTGCACTAGGTACCTGATTGAGGAGGGAACAAATGTTTGAAATCTGTAGGTGTTAATGGCTGGTAAGCAGATAAAGGCAAGGCTAAAACACATTCCATTTGAAAATATGTGAACTCTGCAAACAGCCCCTACTCTCAGTAACAGGACAGCAGAAGTATAATCCAACTGTATATCAGCAGCTTGCGCCCAAGAATGCAAATGTTTACATTAGCCCCTATGCTTAAGTCGAGGTGCATCACTCATGAACTTTCCCATGCATGAATTAATGTCGTTCATCCTAAGGAATTCACGAAAGCAGGGGTTACTGTGCAGAGGGGGCTCGTCTTTATGGTTGGTTGATTTCTCCAAGGCTTAGTGCCTGTTTCCAGTTTACAGAACTGCAGACTTCTGCAGGTGGGCAGAGTCCGTGTTCTCTGTGTTAGCTACAAAGATGTGGGAAGACATTATTGTGAACTCTGGCAGCTATTTCAGCCCTGCTGGACATTGCAGACATACGACCTCGAGAGTGAGGACGGCAATGGGTGGTTCTTTTCTGTGCTCTTACAAACTTATGTTGGGTTCTAAGGCATCTCAGGGCCCAACCTTCCACAGTGCTGAGATGTTAGGAGTTTACTTTGGACTAATAGCAAATGTTTTAACTGGAAAAATATGGTGTGGGATTCTATTGACATCAACGAGGCATTCCGACAGTGCATTAAGTGAGACTTTATGTGTCTGGATCCTAACACCAAACTATGTACATCTTCATTTATTGAAAAGATAATAATAAAAAATAAAAGCAGATAATAGATCGTAAATCAACATTACTATACCCAATGAAAACCACGCTCAAAATAACCCCTATTTTTACAGAACGGAAGTCTATGAAAGAAGCACAAACCTGTTAAAAAAAATTAAATACATTTTACAGCACCGAGTACACCCTCATGGGAGTTATAGAGCATCTCAAGCGGCTCCTAGATGAGGCCGAGACAGCAGCGCTGATTTTACATGATCACAGCGCTGCCTCCGATACTGTGTCCCACAACATGCTTATGGCGAGACTGGCTCACTTAGGGATCCAGGAAACGGCCTTATGCTGGTTTACTTCCTTTCTACAGAGCTGTACCTTTCAGGTTTCTTCAGGCAGTTTCTCTTCCTTGGGTCATGCTTTAACCTCTGGGGTTCCTCAGGGGTCGGGCCTGAGCCCCACACTTTTTAATATCTATGTGCGCCCTCTGGCTTACCTGGTAGAAAGCTGTGGTCTCACCCTATTCTTCTATGTGGATGATACCCAAATCATATTTTCGTTATCTTCCGCTCAGGACCACAGCTCCACGTCTCTGAACTCCTGTCTGGCTCGATTAGCCTCATGGATGAGTAACAATTCACTAAAACTGAATAGTGGAAAAACGGAGGTGTTGATTCTTGGGAAGAACCCATGTCTCTGGGGCCCACAACATTGGCCGTCTGCTTTGGGTGATATCCGTACTCCTGCTTCTAAAGTTAAGCACTTAGGTTTCTTGGTAGACTCTAAGCTCTCCATGAAGTCGCAAGGGGCAAAGGCCTCTGGGAGCTGTTTGGCAACCTTGAAAAGGGTATGGGAATTCATTTGGATTCTCCCCATACCTGCCCAGAGAACCATCATCCAGGCTCTTATTTTATCACGTCTGGATTATGGTAATGTTCCTTATCTGGGGGTTGACAAAGCCTTCTTGAGATGCTTGCAGGTAGTGCAAAATGTAGCTGCTAGGCTTATCTACAGATTGAATAACAAACAGGAGCACCAAGGAGTAAGTAGTCAGGTCGCCCCCCACTCAACAATATATTTCAATAAGACCTGAACTACAAGGTCAGGTCTTATTGAAATATATTATCTACAGATTTTTCACTTTGCTGCTCTCCTTTCACAGACAACTGAAGACCTGGCTGTTCTGAATCCATCTGAGCTGGGAGAAACTCTTACCCAGCTGTTCACGCTTTATAAGTATTAAACTAAACTCAACTATGCACCATATTTATAAAACATGTATTACAAAGATATAGAATAGATACATTATTTATTTATTTTATAGATCAGATCAAGCAGCACGAACAAAAGAAGGCTTCACAATTAATAGATGTAAATAGAAGTACAATCAAAGTATAGACTATAGAGAAGAGAACAATCTTAGATATCTAGCTGTGGTCAAAAAAGGTGAGTTTTTGGTTCCCTTTAAAATTTCAACGTTTGAGATTAGCATTGTAGGTAAGGGGTTTTGTTTTGTTTACCCCATCTGAAAAACCTCAGGGTATATCATTTTTCACAATGATTTACAATGATGATCCTTTTTAGACCTTGTTAGGACGGCCTGACAGATTTAGTTGTCTACTAAGTTTTTCTAATCAAAATAATTCATAAAAAATACAAGCATATATATATATACATACCGTTGGAGTGTAATACACATCCTGCTTTCGCCCACAAAAAGCATATTGCATGGGGCAAGGGGTCAGCCTACTTCAGCCATTGGCTCTTTTGCCTTGTGAATGAGGGCATTTCGACCGATCGCATGGGCCCATCCGCCTGAAAATGAGTGTGCTTCAATGCCAGGACTGGCATGCAAATTCTTTTAGTTTTCCATTTTCTCCTTTTATGGGTCCTCTTTTATTTCTTTCCTTCTCTTTTTTAAAAAAGTTTGTTTATAACAGTGTCCTGCAGCTCTCTAGACAGTGCTACCAATCAACTCACTTTCCAGTCATTTTATCTGCAGTGCGCCACATAGCACACTGCCACTGCTTCTAAACATGGCATTAGAGGTGGGTGAGCCACTAAAGACTCAAGCTAGGTTTGAGCCAGAGGCCTGGCTCTGACTCAGATTGAGATCCTCTTGGACCCTCGAGCTCAAAACGAGCCAAGCTTTTATGTGGCTTCTACCTGCCACCCACGCCCTACCATCTTGCACCAAATATTAAAAACAAATTATCAATGTGAAAGCAGAAAAACTGGGATCAATACTGCCTTCCCTACTTGAACATATTCTTTGATCCTAGGAAAATGCTTTATTTTATAGAGCCTCCTTTTTCTTTGTTAACACATATGAGAGCACCTTCCAGCACACGAGTTCAAGGTGAGCACTGTACACAAATAATATGATATATTAAGGAGAAATGCTTCCTGATCTTAAAGAAATACCCTTTTTCTCATTTTAAAGACACATTTTCATATGATGTTGGCTATATGATTTAGATGCCAACTATTTTCAGGGCTCAGCTCTTGTGTGGGCTCTTGGAGCCCAATTTATCACAAAAAAAGAGGGGGGGGCCAAGGAGCTATTCAAGGTCCAGTGTCCATGCTCCTATTACCTACATTCGTTTTAACAAAGGGACACTGTTCCTATAGAAGGGTGCAAATAGTCACCCATGCATGAGGGTACAAATAGTCACCCGTGCAATAAAGATAGAAAGATGTAGAGGTAGAAAAGAAAAAGACATCCTAGGTAAATGGGACCCACTAATGAAGTGGAAAAACCACTTGTAGTCCTCTGTTGCCCTCACACACCCCAGGAGGTGTCATGCTTCATCATCGGGCAGTTGCTCCTCGTAGGGCCGGCGCTGCAATTCCCTACGGGTCCCCCGAAGGGTCTCTTTATCGGAGATCTTTTTAAGGATGGTCCATGTGGGTGTGTGGGGTGTGGGTCCAATGAGGGTGATGAGGGTGCGTGCAAAATGGTGAAAAGGGTAAAAAAAGGGTAAACAAGCAGCGAATGTATGGATTGTAAACCCTTGGATGTCTTTTTCTTTTCTACCTCTTCATCTTTCTATCTTTATTGCACGGGTGACTATTTGCACCCTTATGCATGGGTGACTATTTGCACCCTGCTATAGGAACAGTGTCCCTTTGTTAAAACTCTTGGAGCCCAGCCAGATCCTTGGCTCAGCTCTGCCTGTTATGCTATTGGCTTGCCAACCTCAATGTGGAAGCCCTCTTGGAATGGTTTGTCTTGCCCATAGCATATCATTATTTTATCATTCCAAGATCTTTGCCACATCTCGAAGCATTACGCCAGTCATCTGAGATCGGTACAACAATGATACACAGTGCATAATATCATTCCAAGATGGCCTCCCACTGCAGTGTTTATTGAATGACCATCTTGGAATGATATTTGCATAGTGTATCATTGTATTACCACTCCATGATGACCAACATAAAGCTTTCAAACCTTGCGGGCCGGTTAGAACATGAAAACAAAATTGCACTATGTACAAAACCATTGCAAAATGGCTGCCCACTGTTATGTATAGGTTTATTATTTATAGTGAGCACATGTCTCCCAAGTTTAGGCATGCTATCGTTTTTTTTTACTTTTACTCTTTTAATTCATCTTTATTATGCCTCTTAAATTTGTGTGTGTGTTTCGTTGTGGATCGGTAAGTGTGTGAATGCATGAATAACTCAGTGGGTGGATGAATAGATGCATGAGTGCAAGGATTAGTGAAATAGTGCACATGATACTTATAAGCGACTAAAGAAGAACTTTCAGTTATAAGCCAAACCTATTGCCATTGCCCATGCTTGTTGGAATTTTATTAGGAGGTTAATTTTGCCTCTAGTATCTCTTTCTGTTCCTGAGGTGTGTAGTTTGTTTTTCAAGTAGCTAAGAAGATTGAGATGCATGCCATTTTAAAGTCATTTATAGCCTCAAGGTGGAGGTAGGGAAAGCCTCTGAAAACTGTATTGATATAGTCAAATATATTTATCACTTTTGCTGATGTGAGCTGCCCCATGGAGAACGGTTTGGAGAGGAACCAAGGGGTATTTAAGGAGAACCAACCAATGTGATGCCTGTCACAAGGTGTGAGAGGACCAGAGCCTGGACTACTGTACTGAAGTTAATGGAGAAAATAGCAAGCTTTCACTAGTTTTGTGATGTGAGGCAGCATTGCACAATTTCCATTCAATCATGAAACCCAGTGCTTTATTAAAGGGTACCAGTTTGGATGAGATGCCAAGGTGCAATAGTTTGCAGACACCAGTTCTGGACTGGAGGTGATGGCTTTGTAGTAGAGAAGGAGGAATTACATAATAACAAAATACATCTTTGCATGGTAAGTTGCACTATGAAGGTGTCATCATCACTCGCTCTCTCGCGTATTTCCTCGTCCAGTCGCAATGGTGTTCAGTATAGCTTGTAATTTAGTAACACAAAGAAAATAAATACAAATTAAGTCACAGATCAATGTAGCTGGGTCTACTGATGGGCCTAATCACAAACTGCATTTCGCTGTATGTTCAGAAGCACTACAATAGCAGAAAGGGTTAAGAGAAATTTAAGAAGGGGTTCAGGGAGGAACATGCACCCACCTACAAAAGAGTATGCACATTGCAATTTACAAACTGCACTTCTAAAGTTACACCAGCCACAATGGGACCCACAACAAACTAGACTTTAAGGGCATGTCCATAAATTTAGCGTGCATGCTTTGCTCCCTTCTTTATGTATGTGCTACTACCCCAAAGTTACTGTAAGATGAAAATATGGCACTTTACAAAACACCTAAATAAATAATGAAATGCTAGCATGTGTGACATTGCTACATTGTATATCTGGTGCATGGAGTGAGCTGTCATAATAAGTGAACCACCCAAGTGGGGATTTATTTCTGAAAAACAATCGTGCAATGTCTCTGACATGCTTGGAGTTTGCGTCAATGGCACAAGGGGCATCGCTGTTTTATTTCCTGTTCACCAACTCAATGCCTTGCATTGAGATGAGAGTCTATGGCGGATGGCCTGCCTTGAAATAGTTTTTGTGGGCAAGGTCTGCTCAGTCTCAGATATTGTAAAGAACGTGGTTCCCTCGCCTCAAAATGAGGCAGTGGAGCAAAGGGGTGAATGGAACCTGTCATGTGCCATTTTTCAGAAAATGCCTCATTACCTCCACTGATCCTTCAGCCCGATCAAGTCACTTTATCGCATTCTCTCTGCAGGCGCCTGAACATGTCCTGCATGCATATTCTTTGTTGTTCAAATTGGTGGCCATCTTGTAATAGGGTTCTATTCTGGCTCCAGATCCTCTCCTCTCATAGAAACCATAATCCATGCCACATTTTGGTTTGTAGAAAATAAATTCAAGAGATTGCCATCTCTGGGCTTGATTCACAAAGGTACCTTTTGAGTCAGTTTACAGTTTTGATTAAGTTTACTACTTTTCAGGAAAAAATATATATACAGTTTAAAAAAATAAATAAACTAAAGATATATAAAATATTATTGTTACATTTTTTTCTAAATTCAGAACAGGTTATTACATATTGTACATACTGTACAATTAAATAATAAGTATGTACTATTTTTACATATTTCTTAACATTAATTTTTATTCATTTATATTTTTAACTTTTAAATAATTTAACTTAATGTAACATTCTTTCCTATGGGGTTTTATTTTAAGTCCCTATCTCCATTATCTTCTATGGAAGGCTGTTGCAGTAACAGTGGTTGGCCATGTGTAGTGCAGGGCTTACTTCAAAAGTGTAAGTGTTAGACATGACACGCTTTTGGTAGTGTTTCCCTAAACTTTTTGCTTTTTCCTCAGGGGTTTTGCTGATTCTCTTTTAGTGGCCTTAGGGCCCTGGGCACTTTCCCACTGTAAATGCAGTGTGAAAGTGTGCATGCCCCTCCTACACATGTTAGGAAGTGGTGCTTCCATGATATTTTTTAAACATGCCTTAAGCCTGCAATTGCAGGCCCGTGGGTGCACCCTTGCACAAATGAGGTTTTTAAACATGTATATCAAGCCTTCCATTGCAGGCCTGTGTGTGCGCAATTTCACTTATGCTCAGGTTGGCCTTTCTAAACCACTGGCCAATCCTGAGGGAGCTTTCACTACCACAAGGGCACCCTGGGGTAAGTCTTTGGGGGTGAAGCAAGTGGTAGGTGAACACCTGTGTGCTCCCTGCCCAGGAAGTGAAGAATACCCGTGTGTATTTTAACTACTTATGATGTTTGCTCTTCTCATAGGTTTATATGGGGAATGGTTGAAATTACTTCAAGCTACAATAGTGGCTTACAGTGGAGTAGCCTCATTATGTTTCCTATAATTGGATTCCCAATGACAAACCCTCTCCTATGGTAAAGAGGGATTTGTCATTAATAGCGTACAAATGCCACTTCTAGAAAGTGGGCATTTTCTGCTCTAAAACTCTTTGTGTGCCTTTTAGTTTCACTCCAGTCCACACCGGAGGCTGGGGGAGCACATCTGTGCATTCCCCAGAGACAGCTATAAACATTGGACATGCAACTGAACCGACAGACCTCTGCCAATTGAGGGCCTGGCTGGATAGATTGGAGGGAGACGTTTTGAAACTTGGCCTCTGGGAAGCCAGATCATGGCCCCATTAAAGATTAAGATCTGCATTCCACAGCCCTTATGGCACAAAGGACTGGAATTTAGGGGAGACATCTGTGGTTCAAAGGCAAAACCCTCTGAACCACCTCCAACTTCAAAGGCACACTACAGTATAACTACTGATGCCATACTTCAGCAGGGTAGAGATACACCTGGTGGGACGTGGGACTGGAGATCCTAAAACTGCGTGGTGCGCACTGCCAGAGAAATCTGTTGTGCACAAGGAGGATTACTGCCATTGGAAGTGACCATGCACCCTTACTGAATAGTGGCTGCCCTGGAAAGACTCCCCGATGCTGTGTAACACCCTCAAGTGTGCTCTCCAAGGCCTTGTTGGCTTGTCCCCTAGTCTCTTGTGGAGGTCTCAGGGACATCAAAGTCCTCCCGCGAGAGACCCACACCATCCACTCATGGCACCTGGAGAGCAGTGCCATCTTAAGTGCCCACATCATCTGCTGTATCCCAACTGGTAGCGCGGCGTGAGCGTGGAACTAAGTATTGTGCCTGAAGAACGGATTGCCTTATGAGTATCCCCATAAGTACTGCCCGCATCTAAGGAGTGTGGCCCCTACATCGTGGGGCCTCAACACTCATAGAGTGTCTTGTTGGTGGTAAGCAGATTCACCAGTTGTGGAATCCTGTGGTCTGCTTCATTGATTGTGTTGCATCTCTCTCGTGTGACATGCCAACTGCATGCTCATTGCGTGCGGTGTCTGATTTACAGATTGCAACCCTCAAAGCTGAGGGCATATCCATAGTAGTGCCTAAAACTACCTCATGCGGCAATGCTGAACTTGTGACTGTGTGTGTGACCAGAATTGTCTGGTGCAACCCGTATCAACGTGCATCAGACGCTGTGCCTCATTTCCAGGGAGGTACAGAAATTCCAACTCTTCATTGTGTGACTGGAATTGTCTGATGCGACTCAGATCAATGTGCACCAAACGTTGTGCCTCATTTCCAGGGAGGTCCTGAGTTTGCGACTCTTCATTGTGTGTGACTAGAACTGTCTGGTGCAACTCGTATCAACGTGCACCAGATATTGTGCCTAATTTCCAGGAAGGTACTGAGTTTACGACTCTTTGTTGTGTGTCACCGAAACTGTCTGGTGTGACTAGTATCAACGCTCACCAGATGTTGTTCCTCACTTCCAGGGAGGTAATGAGCAGATTCATATTCCATGGTGCCAGATTGTCTGGGTCCTACTTTGATCGATGTGCGTTTCACGGGGTGCCTCCTTCTTCCGAGATGCTCCCCGGCTTCATCCCCCATTTATCGATTGTTCCTTTTGTGCCCTCTGTGCAGAGGACCAACTTCTTTCTCCTCACCCAGCCCCAACTACTTCATTTTGCCAGGTAGTATTGCCCAGACCGGGACTGGGTGGTGTGAGTAATTGACTAGGCTAAGGAACTCTTCCAAGAGCGATCGGAAGCGGGTCATGAGACCCCCGTGCTTTTCAGAACTGGGCTGGTGGCGGAAGGCACAGTGTGGAATCTCTTGTTTGAACGACTATCGCCCTTAGCCCGATTCTGCTCCGCATACCATGAGTGAACTTCCCGAGATGAGGCCAAATCCCCATTTGTCGACTGCTGCCTAATTGGCTCTGCTCCCTACCCCACCTTCTTCCCTGTGACTCTGACTAAGTCTGACTCCAGCCGCGATCGGCCTAGAATCAGGGGGGAAGGTTTTCTTAATCTCCAGTTCATGGGTGTAGGGTAGTCAGGGTTAGTTGAATGGTGGAGGAGGGCTTGGGCCACGGGGTCTGCACGTGCAGTATCAACTGACCTGCCGGATATCAATTACACCACATTACGGTGCTCTGTGCATGTGTGTGCGCTCCATACAGACCTGCCTAATATCCGTGGCACCGCGTATCGGTGCTGAGTGAGTGTGTGGGAGTAACTGCCTGTTATTAAGTACACTGCATGGTGGTGTTGCTTTACACGTTGATTCCTTGCCAAAAGAATACTACGCTGACATTGGTTTTTACCCGTGCAGCCTCGGCCCACAGTATTGTTTAAAAGTGTTGTAATTAACTATGTATGCTCATTTCTGATATCGTTGTGGTCTTGGGTGCACCCTATAACTGTGGGGTATTAAATTACAATAATTGCCAGGGTGGACCTCGTTCTGACAACATTTCGCACCGCATAAGGGTGCTGGGTAGTGGGGGGAGTAAAATCAGATCTTTTCCAAATGTGCATATTACTGATGTTATTTTAACACGGTTGGGCCTAGTACTGCTAGTGATATTTCTGAATGTGATTTATGCCCCGAAATACATGTTGTTCATGTTGTTAGTCAATTAGTGTGTTGAATACAAACTTTATTTACATACACCACGTGTGAAGTCTCTTTTGTGGTGCTCAGTGTATTTATTGTGTGAGTGCTGTGCCAATTGCTTTACACATTGCCTCTGTGATAAGCCTGACAGCTGAATGCTCAACTACCCAAGGGTGAGCACAAGTAATACAGTGAGTGTAATCATCCACCCCTGACAGGAGTGGTAGGTTCTGCATGGCTAGGGCCTCGCCTCAGCCAACTAAAACGTGCCAGTTTCAACACTAAGTTACAACATAAGTGTAATTTACAAAAAAAAAATGCAGTTTGTGAATACCCAAAAAGTAGAAAACTTACCCAAAAGTGTAAACTTAATCAAAAGTCCAGTTTGTAAACCAGGCTCACTGTTCTTAGTGGTCAGTACAGTCTGCTGGTAAACTGCATCCTGCTTCATGCTGGCTTCCTTCCAGGTTAAGGTGTATAAGGAGAGGCTGGTGGATCATCTTGGTGCATCAAAACATTGTTTGATCATGTTTGTTGCTCACTCAGAGGATTTCCTGGCTCCTGTTTTCTGTAGCTACATCTCAGTTCCTGTTTTTGTGCCGCTACTTCTCTGGTTTAATTCTTCTTGCTCTGCCTAGATCCTCAAAATAATTTTTTGTTATGCAGTTTTTCTCATTTTGAGGAACTGAACTATTCTTCAGTCTGCTTTCCTTGTTTCCTTTAATCAATTTTCCATTGTGGAATTAGAGATGGAGAAAGGAAGTGAAAGGCCTTTTCTTCAACTAAAAAAGGTTAACTGAATCACCGGAAATACATACCCTTGACAGAATGACTCTTTAAGGGGAGTTTGTAACTGAGTTCCTTTGTCCTCTATGGCGGTTTTCAGGCACAAGGTCTACTGTTTAGCTAGTATTTAGAGTGTGATCTCTGGAACAGGCTTAAGTTGTTCACACCTAAAGTTTTTAGTGAGTCCTTGCAGCTCTGATTGCTTTAGCAGGCCCATTAATCAGAATGGTAGAGAATACACTGCCTGTACTCTATTAGATATGATAGCTGAACATTGTTTCACACCCCACTGAAAGGATTTGTATTTCATTTTTTTTCTTTATTGGGGAGTTTACTTGTGCAGTGGAGGTCTCTATAAGCCCAAAGGTTAAATGGCATTTCCTGGCAAAATTAGAACACATATGTGCATGGGGATACAAGGAAAACATTAGCCTTTACTTTGGTGGAGATGGGTAAACGTATGTGTTTAATAGCATAGCATGTCAAGTTTTAGAAACATAGCAGAATGTGGAATGTTATTCCTGAGATGGTAGATTAATATAATTACCTCTCAGTATCATAATTAGGGAAATGTTTGAGAATTATTCATGTATTCTGTGATCAGACTCCGCTTTTCAGTAATATGGGGTGTTTTAGATATTTAAGCCTATATTGTGATACATGTTAACTACAATATAGAACTGTATAATGTAAATGTGATGTTTAATACAGACCAAATTATATGTTCCCGTGCTTCAGGTCAAAACATCTTGGTTTCTGTATTCTAGTCTCTACACTAAACACTACTCTATTACTGCTCTATGTGCAGACCTCATGTGTGGGTTACTCCTGCTTAAATTAAACGTGTTCTCATAAGAACCTGAAAGTTATAGAGCTCACAATCATTTTGTCTGAATTAGATATATTTGCGGATTTGACTGATGGCAGAGGCCTACAACACAAACTGAGATCCATTGCCCCTCTCAAGCTAGGTAGTGGTATAAATATATTCCTGACAGAAGTAACCAAGGAAATTCATTGAATGAAACAGGCTTTCTAAGAAACAGCTAAATAGACAGAATCTTTCACAGGAGGTAAAAGAAGCTCTCATCAGTCTCAGAAATGAAGAGGATCTAGTGATTAGAGAAGCTGACAAAAGGGGTAGCATGTTAATGAATCATTCTGAATACAACTATCACACACAATTTCCTACGGACAATCCACACAAATAACACCAAAATGAATGAAAAAGTAACTTTTCTGGCAATAGATGTCCCTCATCTCAGACTTAGAATTCTGATAGTCCACGCTTTTAATCCTAGATACCCCTAAATTCATATATTTTTTAAGGTTCATAAAGAAGCCCCTCTTCCACCAGAGTGACAAATACTTTCAGGGATGTGCTCCGCGACTGAATTTTTATCAGAAAATGTTGATAGATGTCTTCAATTCCTGTGTAAACTACCTTCTTTCATAAAAGGCACTTACGACATCATAAACGAATCTTTAAATTTAAAATAGGAACTCCAAATTACTTTTGTCACAATGGACATTTGCAGACTCTATAAATAAATTAAATCTGAGTTTAGTCTACTAGCAATGGATCACTTTTTGAGCTCAAGAAGTGTAAACCAAAGACCAAGAAGCGCATTGCATGCCAAAATGCTAATGAACATGGAAGACACCATAGTGTCTTTCTGCATACTTTCTACATACTAATAAATGGTATCACTGCACATGGGGTACCGCTCTGGGGTCCAGGTTTGCCCATACTATGTCAAACATTTTATGGATTGGTTGAGATGGGGCATGCCTTATGCCCAGCAGTGAGTAAGCTACAAATCACATATTTTACTGGGCGCAGTGCATTGGCAATTAGCTAAGTGATTATGATTTGGACGGGAACCACCACTGAATTGGAAGAATATTTAGAGTATTTAAATGATAATTCATAGTGTTACCATGGTATTAGTTTTAAAGCAATAGCATTGGCTCCAATGTGAGCACAGCGGTGGGACTGCATTGCATGCCTCAGCCTGTGGGCTTGGATTTGGGGTACATAGTTCTGGTTCTGTTGGATAGCGGCAGAAGAAGTACTGACTGCCGAATCCGAAATAATACTTTGATATGCGGAATGCAATAATGGAAGCGGGGTTTATGTTTCAATTGTCCAAATCCATCATGGCAGTCTCCTGTGGTGGTTCTATGAGAACTCATTATGGTTTTCTTTTCCTTTAAGGGCATTCTGGATCTCATTTCATGTTCCAAAGTAATTAAGGTGCTACACACATTAACAGTTGCGTTGGAACACTTTCAGTTATGTTTTATTCTGGTGGGATTTTTGCTAATTCACTCCCTGAGTACTGTTCTAGAAAGTAAGGCAAAGCTGCACTGAAAAGGATTGGACAAGTCTATTGTTTGACTCTGTGCTAGTCCATTTTTTATGATGTGGAACCTTCACTCACCCATGCTGGCATGCATAATCATTGGGTTCCTTCCTCATTCAGATCAGACATCATACCAATCTGAATGGACTCCTATTAATCAGAGCTGTTAGGGAAATCTTATTTTCTCATTTACTGAAAAGAGAATTTGTAGAAAACAGGCGGGATCCAACACGTAATGATCATGACATAGGAATATCTGGCATCAACCAATCTGGTATTTATTGAAGTTGACCCTGTAAGATTTAGAGCAAAATAATACAAATTGGACGTATTGGAAAGTTATCAATCCTTACATTTACTGGTCAACATGTTTTGGCCATATACAAAGAGACGCACTGGGTCTACAGCCTTTCTCAGGATCCCTAGATTCTGTCACAATGTATGTGGTGTAGGGTGTTCCGAGGTTTATCTAAAGATAATCACAGTATTTAGGAAGCAATACTCGAGGCTGAAATTATCGACTACTGAATATTACTGAAATGGTAGTGGGAAAGACAATATTATTTTTCTAAGCTTAAAAAGACTTCCTGCAATCCAATAGTACATAGCATAGAAAGAGTAGGATGATATAGTCACATCATGGGAAAATCTGCTCTGTAATCTCAAAATATTTCATGCTGCACCCAAGTGCACCACTGCAAACTTCACAAAAAAAGTCAGAAAAGAACAAAACAAACTTGTGTGAATTGAAACCTGTCTTACCTAACCCTGGGTGGAGTTCGCGTAGCCGCGCTACGCGGAATGCCGCGAAGTTGAAAAAAACTCCGCGAGCTACGCTAGAAATTTTTTTCTGATCTTTTTTATTTATTATCTATCCCTCTCTATTCCTGATTGTATTTTTGTGTTTTTTTCTACTTTTTGTGTGTTTTTTAGTGCGTTTTTCACTCTTTTTCTATTACTTGCTTTTCAAATTTTTTTTTACTTCCTTTCTTACTTCCTACATTTTCTTTTCCACCCCCCGCAACCCCTAGAACCATGGTGAAGAGTGTGAAAAAGGCTAAGGGGAAGAGGGCAACGAGCGAGAGCCGCGACCGCCTTCCTTGTGGAAGGCGTCGCCCAGAAGGGGTGCAGGCCTGGGCCTTGTTTTCTGAGGTGGAGGTGGCCACACTGGTTTTTTTTGTCCAGCGCCACCTCCCCTTAACCCTGGCAGAAGGCGGCAGGACTGGGTAAGGGGACGGGCTCTGGAGGTGTCACCGGCGGTGTGAGAGGGTGCACCGGGCAGTGTTTCGCTGCTCTGGGGTCTGGCGCACCCATAACCAATTGACGCACCAGTGGTCCGACATCCCGGACCGGGAGCAGGACCTGCTGGACCTGCTAGGTGTTGAGGTCCCGGGGCTTGGTGAGTAGCTAATTATATTACTAATGTGTTCTTCTGTTCTGTGTTATTGCGAATATTTTTTTTTCTCGCAAATAGCTAATATGCTGCTGCTGCTTACATGAAGGTAACTTATGTTTAAAAATCTTATATTATGTAATTGTTATTCTTCCAGACATGTGCTCGGCGCTACTAACTAATCGTACTTGTTTGCAACTTTGTGCTCTCTTGGGCTGGTTATGTAAGAGAGGTTAGAGAATTTAAGTTAGGTAATGCAGATAGGAAAGACTCCAGTCCTTTCCTTTGTCCTGTCAAGCTGTCCTGTCACTAAGATAGTGGTAGTAGTTAGTCAGTTAGTATTATTTGGCAATTTAGTGGCCTGCGTGATGCGTCCTCTCACATGACTTCAGTCCTAGTAGAACCTGTTGTAGTTCGTATAGTGAGTGAATAGCAACCAACCAATTTGGTGTATGCAATATGCATGTGTCCATCAATGCATTAAGAAGAATAAATGCAGACTTAGTAATTGGCCCGTCAAAGGGGGTTGGATTTGAGACTGAGAGATGATTGGGAACGAGATCGGAACTTAGAAGCAAATATAAATTTTTTGCAATTGATTCCAAAGTCTGGACTAGGCGGGCTAGGTATGTATGTTTAGGATTCAGGAATCGGAATGGAACTGTGGAATAATAAAGATAGGATGGTGCGCGACTACGATACTAGTCTACTACTAGTCGATCTGATTTAGGATAGGTCAATGTTATTGCAATTGCCATTTCCTGTCTAAAAATATATTTTAGAGGGATTATTTAATATTTATTTAACACAAATCATTTTTTGTCTCTTTAATTATGTCTTACATGATCAGCATCCAGTGGCAAGAAGACTGGGTCTCCTGGCAGTGCTGAGGCGGGTGCGGGAGCCGGAGGGTCCTCCCAGGAGCAGCAGGAAGCAGCCTCAGGCGCAGATGGCTCTGCTGCTGGCCCCAGTAAGTCCTCCCGGTGTTGTTATATAACTTTTACCGCTCTATTATTTCCATTTCCTAATTTTAAAATGTCCCAAATCCTCTTCAATCTATCTGTTTCTAAATTCTTGTTTTTGCTCCATTACCTACTAACATTGTTTGTAGTGTCTGTTTTTTTTACATCAAATCAAACTGCCTCTGACTAACCTCTGAATCTGTATTAATCTGTCTGTAGCTTGCTTTCTTCTGGGTTTCCACTCAGCTTTCCTCTCCCCTTATATATGGATTGCCTAGTAGTGGTACTGTAAGACTCAGAGAACCCATTGGTCCTAGGCTACTACTAGTACTAGTAGTAGTAAGGACTACTAGTACTAGTAGCACTAATCTGCTGTGCAGATTGCATGCCCAAGTAAGGTATTCTACGCAGGTTTGTTGAGATGAGAAGGCTTTCTTTTACTGTCTCATGCTCAATCAGTAAATGGTGGTCACTCAAGTTGGACACCCCAAAGTGGTGTATTTTACTTTTTCTAATCCAGGCCTAGTACTTTTTTTATTAGCAGCAGTTGATGGTGAACACTGAACAACTGTTTACCGTGCACCATGGCTGGAAGGAAGTATGAGGAGGATGACAGCACCATTATTTTCCAACTAAGAGAGACCTCATATCCGCCCAGTTGGCCACTCTTTCTTCTTTTAAAAAAATTAGATGCACCAATAGTTCTAGCCACTGAGTCCAGTCCTTTGGGTTGTCCTCTTCTTGAGAGGCTTTTCAAAAATTGCCACCAACAAAATGTCCAACCGGATATTATTTTGTTATTTTTGATAGGACATACAGTCTACTCTACTCTAGTATCTGAATTGTAGATAGTGATGTGTGGGTGTATGTATTATTAATTATGTATTTTCAATCTTGCTAATGAAAAAAATGAACAGGGGAGGCGTATATGGCATCTAAAAAATGTGAAATGTTTTTTCCAGGCGTACCGACCACCAGTGCCGGGACCAGCGGTGAGGGCCATGCCATTCCGGAGGGAGCGGATGCCGCAGCTGCAGGGGGTGAGCCAGCAGCAGTGGTGGGCGGTGGTAAGTCATATTCCTTACTTATTGAGAATGATGAACTCCCTGCAAGGGTGTACACTCAGTACACTGTACTTCGGCTGAGACTGAGTTGTTGTGAACACTGAACAGTTGAAGAAGACACCCTTTACTTAACATTAGCATTAGCGGTTGGGGTTGAGTAACTAATGGCCTATTCTATCTTCAACTCAGCAGAGAAAGTTTTATGACGAAGTCAAAGAGTCAGACTACATGTAATATATGAGTGGCAGAGAAGGATGTGTGGGTGAAGGAAGGGGCCCCGGGATGCATACAGGTGGCTGATGATAGGATGCATGGGTGGTTGAAGTATGGGTGAAAGGTGATAGAAAGCAGAAAGGAATGGATGCTTGCCTGGGTGGGTGAAATTGGATGGGTGAAAGGAATCCTTCAGGTGGTTTGATGGGTCAAGCTCAAAGGCAAGCAAGGACGCATGGCTGGTGCTTGGTTATATCTATGACAAATGTATGTTGTCGGTGAAAGGTTTATGATAGCCATGTTTGGATGGATGGATGCCTGGATGGTATCATAGTAGGTGAAGAGTCAGACTGGATGAAGAGAATATAAAAGAAAATTAAACCGTGCCAGAGTACCAAAGCCAAGGGTGAAGAATAAAATAATGCTAGAAGAGCAATGCAATGATAAATGAAAAAAGCCCTGGGAAGAACAAGGACTGTTTTCTTCCAAGGTTTTTGATTCAAAGGTTTGAGGTTATATTTCCGAATGGAATACTCCCTTGACTCACAGTAGTTTGCAAGCACAACATATATTTTGTGCATGACTATGTATTATGTACCCTACCCCCCCATCATCAATCGCCTCCCTACGACTCCGAGGCCCACTTCCGCTCCAGTCCCTACCTATGTCATTTTTGACCGTGTCAGCCATGGGTGGCCTATCGGCTGCATGGTTAACTACTTACAAATTAGTATGTCATCATCATCACGTGAGTGACGTGATGCTGATGTTGTGCCGTATATCATCATCATTCATATTAAGCATGTCATGTGCCTTATTGCAGTAGTCAGGGTGAAAGTGAAAGTGAGCATTTGCCATTGTTTTTTCATTTAACATAGTATGGCCGTAATGGAAAAATAGATAAATGTGTAGTACAGCTGCCCCACATGCAGACAGCAGTAAAGTAACATGAGTCTGCGACCCGAGTATGTCTGCCTAGGGCACAAGCTGACTGAGCTGGCATGCCTATAAGATTAATTGTGCTAAACAAGAGAGAGAAGAAGAATACTTGTCTACTCCATAGTGCCTACTGCCTTAAAGTCTAATCATTCATCACATCCAAATCTTAGGGGCCGAGGAAGTGAGGAGGATACCACAACTGCTAGTGCTACTGTGCCACTATAATTTTTATGTATTCAATTTTGTGTTACTGTTTTGCTAAGAGTATTGGCTACAATTGTCTTTTTTCTTTATTGATATAGCTACTCCTTCCAAACCCAACAGGCAGGAGTTAGCAGCAAGGACACGGCAACGGAAGCTGGAGGCCATCCGGGACGAATTTTGCTGGCTGGTTGTCCTGGCGGAGGAGGAGGAGGTGGCAACTGCACCTTCCTCCAATGCCCCGGGCCCCAGCCAGGCCCCCCGTGCCTCCGGTGGTATGGTGCCGTGTTCTGGCAGCCGCCCGCCGCCCATCATTATCATCAACCACTGCTGCCCACCCCTGTTGTTCCTGCAGGAACTTTCCGCACCGCATGCTTCTCCAGGTGAAGCACCTAGAGGCCAGGCTGGAGGAGGTCCTGGAGCGCACTAGCCGGCACGCCCGCCGCTAGACCTCAGTCTTCGACCCTTGCCCCTTTTTTAATCTTTTTTTTGGTGGGTGGGATGTTGGGAGTTGGGGAAACTTTGGGCATTTTTGAACTTCTTGGACATTTAGACTTCTTGACGTGGACAATCATGGACATTTATTTAATTTACTGGACATTGGTTGGGGTTAGGGAGAGGGGTGGGTCAGGTGTTGTGGGTTTCTCCTTCTAGTTTATTTGTTAGGGTAATAAATTATTTATAGTTTTACATACATATGATGTAAATCTTTTCTGGGGGGTTACTCTTTTACGTCGCCTTGTTTGTTTCCTCCTTTTGCTGCAGGAGTAGCGGCTTCTCTTCAAGGGCTAAGGGGCTCTGCCCCCTTTACTTTCACGGTCAAAATTAAAGCAATGCTAAAACTGTTTTATTAAATCCACAAACACACACGAGCTATTTTGCTGGGAGGCCGCTGCTGCACGCTGCCACTCACAGTGATTGTTGCTGGGCGGGCCCAAAGTCTAAAGAATTTGCCGGGCTGACGATCTCACAGTGAAGTCATCAGCTCTGCAAAGACATAGCCTTGTAGACCAGTCTCCACCCCCTGATGACATTGTGGTAAAATTCACCCCAGGCATTTTAAACTGAAGCCCTGTAGTGCTGGGGCTTCACGTCAGTCAGGGAGTGGAGAGCATGATCACCCCACCCTTTCCCAACTCGTCACAGGGTGGTGGGTGGGTTCCATCCTATGACAAGTTGGGAAAGGGTGGGGTTGAGGATGCAGGCAGGAAGCATAGATATCGAGTTTGCGCAGTTTGCAATCAGGAATTTTGAACACACACTGCGCAGAGTCGAGGTGTCTTCTTCCTGCGCTGTAGTTAATGTAGGACATCATTTGAGCTCAGGGGTGTAAGTTTCAGGGCCTGCCAGCAGACTCATAGCAATGGTGTTGCACACTGCAGGTTTGTGTATCTGTTTGAAGTAATTATCTCTTTCATGCTGCCTGAAGGGTTTTGCAAAACAGCGACTGTTCTGTATATTCTTTAATTTCTTTTCCTGCACTCCGTAAAAAAAATCAGTTATTGCCAACAGAAATCAATCTCTTTTTTATCCTCTCTCTTCAAAAACATCTATCTGAAAACCCCTCATTTACTGGCATCTCCAGTGCACGCCTTCTTTTAAACACGCGGTTACAGTTCATGCAATAGCGGGGTACCACTACTCTTATACAGGTGTCACTTCCTGAACATAATTATGTTGGTGGCAGCGCATGAGTTCGTCAGTCAGTGAGAGAAGGCCTTGTGTAACTACAAGGCCTCGCTATAGCCATTAGTTATCAACCCCCAGGACAGTGGCAAGTTCATCTAAAACTAGCTGTGAACACATTTTCCCCATTGCGTGCCAGATGCCAAACAGAAAATACCTGGAAATGGCAAAGACCACTTCAAGGCCTGCAGCTCTTGTGGGGATGGTGACACCTTCACAGTAGAAACAGATTTGCAGGTGTTGTGTATTGCGCTTCACATAGAAAGAAAGGCAAAACGGCCCCAGAGATCTAAGGATGGCCGAGTACTTAATATTGTTGGCTTAACAGATGAAATGGTGCATGTCGGTAGCTCCTTACAGCCCAGGGATAGATTTCCTCACTCCCACTGTACCAGCCATGGAGTTCACAGGAGGCAATGTAGTGGTGGGTGCTGGAGCTGGCCCAAGTACTCAAGAACGTAAGTTATTTAAATTCTGATTGAAAGAACCTAGGAACTGAATTTCCCTGACCCCTCCTAATGCAGCTAAATCAGTGGGTTGAGTACTGGCACCATATGTATCTACGCAACAGGTATGCATCATAATGGAGCCAGCTCCACATGTTATCCTTCCAAAGTCGATTA
Organism: Calotriton arnoldi; assembly: GCA_963921515.1. Lineage (NCBI taxonomy): Eukaryota > Metazoa > Chordata > Amphibia > Caudata > Salamandridae > Calotriton > Calotriton arnoldi. The sequence goes on from CAWUFW010001977.1 coordinate 725,564, forward strand.
TCAGCACTACTACTTTGGGTTGATAACGCTTAGGGGAAGATTTGCTAAGGTGGTGCAGCACAACGCAAAATGTAACAGTGGTTAACAATAATCTATTATAAAAGCCAGCTACACAGTGCAAAATTGCACTGTGCCATGCAAATGGCAGTGCAAACATTATTAAACCTATTGTTTAGAATCTGGAAACCAAGAGAAAATGTATGTTTTTTGTGTGTTCTATAAATATTAGATGGTTGCAGGTATGAGGAATCTTCGCAACCATCTGGTAATTATACAATTGTATTACCTATGGAGCGAATTGTGACTTTACTGAGTGCTTTTAACAGGCTGGTGGTTTTTACATGTGGCCCGTTCTCTTTCTTTTTAATGTCATACCATCATAGGTTTTGATGTGAATCTCGCATGAAGAAAACAGTTGGAACCCCTACAACCCTGAAGAAGTTGCACGAACTATTTGCAACGAAACATGTTGGCTTGTGGATATTGATTATGGTTTGACTAAAACCATTTTTAATTGGGAAAGCTTACAGCGTTTAATAAAGTTACGTCAAGCTAGTAAGCAGTACCGCTTTTTAATGGTGAGAATTACATCTTTATTCTCACGGGGTCCAGTGGGCACTTGTAGCGACACTATGCACTGACAGCTCATTCACATTTAGGTTTTACTATCTTCTTCCTTTTCTTCAGGTTTTCGAGAGTCTCACGATAGAACACACACTTTCCTTTTTTCGGGAGAGAAAGTAACCGATGATGATAAGTGGGTGTGCTAGTGAGTACCAACCAGCAACCCCCTTAGTGTTACGACCGTGAGCTGCTTTCTCTCCTCTCTCACACTTTTTTATGTTTGGGTGAGAGTGGTCCTATGATGGTTTTCTGAAATTTTTTATTGTAAATTGAAACGCCATGGCACTTTGATTAGCGATAGGAATCGCTCTTTCGAGGGAGTTTGGAAAATACGGGCAACCCCTCTAGTGTCGAGGTGGTGGTACTAGGCGTGTAAATCTAGTCAGGCCTTTGTTGTTTATAAAGACCACTTCAAGGTCTGCAGCTCTTGTGGGGATGGTGACACCTTCACAGTAGAAACAGATTTGCAGGTGTTGTGTATTGCGCATCACATAGAAAGAAAGGCAAAACGGCCCCAGAGATCTAAGGATGGCCGAGTACTTAATATTGTTGGCTTAACAGATGAAATGGTGCATGTCAGTAGCTCCTTACAGCCCAGGGATAGATTTGCTCACTCCCACTGTACCAGCCATGGAGTTCACAGGAGGCAATGTAGTGGTGGGTGCTGGAGCTGGCCCAAGTACTCAAGAACTTAAGTTATTTAAATTCTGATTGAAAGAACCTAGGAACTGAATTTCCCTGACCCCTCCTAATGCAGCTAAATCAGTGGGTTGAGTACTGGCACCATATATATCTACGCAACAGGTATGCATCATAATGGAGCCAGCTCCACATGTTATCCTTCCAAAGTCGATTATCAGCACTACTACTTTGGGTTGATAACGCTTAGGGGAAGATTTGCTAAGGTGGTGCAGCACAACGCAAAATGTAACAGTGGTTAACAATAATCTATTATAAAAGCCAGCTACACAGTGCAAAATTGCACTGTGCCATGCAAACGGCAGTGCAAACATTATTAAACCTATTGTTTAGTATCTGGAAACCAAGAGACAATGTATGTTTTTTGTGTGTTCTATAAATATTAGATGGTTGCAGGTATGAGGAATCTTCGCAACCATCTGGTAATTATACAATTGTATTACCTATGGAGCGAATTGAGACTTTACTGAGTGCTTTTAACAGGCTGGTGGTTTTTACATGTGGCACGTTCTCTTTCTTTTTAATGTCATACCATCATAGGTTTTGATGTGAATCTCGCATGAAGTAAACAGTTGGAACCCCTACAACCCTGAAGAAGTTGCACAAACTATTTGCAACAAAACATGTTGGCTTGTGGATATTGATTATGGTTTGACTAAAACCATTTTTAATTGGGAAAGCTTACAGCATTTAATAAAGTTACGTCAAGCTAGTAAGCAGTACCGCTTTTTAATGGTGAGAATTACATCTTTATTCTCACGGGGTCCAGTGGGCACTTGTAGCGACACTATGCACTGACAGCTCATTCACATTTAGGTTTTACTATCTTCTTCCTTTTCTTCAGGTTTTCGAGAGTCTCACGATAGAACACACACTTTCCTTTTTTCGGGAGAGAAAGTAACCGATGATGATAAGTGGGTGTGCTAGTGAGTACCAGCCAGCAACCCCCTTGGTGCTACGACCGTGAGGTGCTTTCTCTCCTCTCTCACACTTTTTTATGTTTGGGTGAGAGTGGTCCTATGATGGTTTTCTGACATTTTTTATTGTAAATTGAAACGCCATGGCACTTTGATTAGCGATAGGAATCGCTCTTTCGAGGGAGTTTGGAAAATACGGGCAACCCCTCTAGTGTCGAGCTGGTGGTACTAGGCGTGTAAATCTAGTCAGGCCTTTGTTGTTTATAAAGACCACTTCAAGGCCTGCAGCTCCTGTGGGGATGGTGACACCTTCACAGTAGAAACAGATTTGCAGGTGTTGTGTATTGCGCTTCACATAGAAAGAAAGGCATAACGGCCCCAGAGGTCTAAGGATGGCCGAGTACTTAATATTGTTGGCTTAACAGATGAAATGGTGCATGTCAGTAGCTCCTTACAGCCCAGGGATAGATTTGCTCACTCCCACTGTACCAGCCATGGAGTTCACTGGAGGCAATGTAGTGGTGGGTGCTGAAGCTGACCCAAGTACTCAAGAACTTAAGTTATTTGAATTCTGATTGAAAGAACCTAGGAACTGAATTTCCCTGACCCCTCCTAATGCAGCTAAATCAGTGGGTTGGGTACTGGCACCATATATATCTACGCAACAGGTATGCATCATAATGGAGCCAGCTCCACATGTTATCCTTCCAAAGTCGATTATCAGCACTACTACTTTCGGTTGATAACGCTTAGGGGAAGATTTGCTAAGGTGGTGCAGCACAACGCAAAATGTAACAGTGGTTAACAATAATCTATTATAAAAGCCAGCTACACAGTGCAAAATTGCACTGTGCCATGCAAACGGCAGTGCAAACATTATTAAACCTATTGTTTAGTATCTGGAAACCAAGAGACAATGTATGTTTTTTGTGTGTTCTATAAATATTAAATATCACTAATAATATTAGGATGATTAATCAATATTTTGGTTTGTGCAAGGTCATCGTCACTGCAGGTCTCTCTGATCCCCCAGAATAGAGATGCCTCCCTTGTCCTGGGTGACTCCGATCCGAGAGGCATGTGCTGGATGATCAAGGATTACTGTGCAATAGCATGCTTTAATTAAACTGAAGATAAGCAAAATTATTACTTCTACTAATGATAACCTGGTGGACTAGCATAGGACGCCGCCTTCCTCGTGAAAGTGAAAAGCATGTATTTGAGACTTAAAAGTGTGTATTTTCAGAACTTATAAGCTGATGTTTGGGAAAATAATGGTTGAATTTCCAAAGAATATTGGATATTGCAGAGATAAATCAGGCAGTATTTGGGAAACATATTAATATTATTACTAGCATGGTGCCAGAGGCTGTTGCATATTAACAACCTAGAGGCAATCCACATTGACAAACACTTTTTCACAATACTGCTGGCATCCCTGCTTGATGAACTGAGATGTACACTGGGATTTCATGATTATGGTTTCCATTAATGTAACCGTCTGATGTGGGCACTATCACAACACTGTATTAGTAACTTGGGTTGATTTGCGTTGAATAAAAGTAGCTCTTACTACAGAGAAGGTTGGAGACCCCTAATATAAATAAAAAGTGCTTTGATAAGTGAAATAGTAGGTGCTGGGGCATAAGGTTTTATTCAGAGGCCAGCCATTGGCACCAGTGTGCTTGGGCTGCATTGTCTTGGTTCTGCCTCATGCCTCTTTGGTTTACTGCCAGACACTCCCTGCCTTTTTGGCTTGGTTTTGCATGTTTCCTTTTGTCCCGGTTTTTGTCTTTGGTGCTGTTTTTCCTTCTTTCTCTTCTTCAGTCTTTCCCCCAAAATTCCTAGCCTGCTGCACACATTGCTAAAGAAGGAAGCCAGGCTTGCCTACTAAGCTAGTAATTTTCCAAGATATTATGAGCCTTCTTGTACAAAAGCCTATGAAAGTTATTGCTTTTTGTTCTATTTATTTTAAAAATTTGTGCTGGAAAATGCATCATTTTATCCCATTTAAAAAAAAAAAAAGATTTGCAATGGAAATGGCAACTGGCTGTTCAAACAATGTCGGGCCTCCCCCCCACCCAGCCCCTCAAGGCCAAGGCCAAGCCCAGCCCCACCACTCTCAAACTTCACCAGCCGCCACTGGCCGCAGCCAGTTTTTTAAATCTGCCAATAGTGTAACACCCCAACAGATAGATGCAGTGCCCTCACTTGTCCTACTACTGTCAGTTTCTCCTCCTAGTCTATGCATTTTGCAACTAAAACCCGTATGTAGTTTTACTCGGAAGGATGTGGGAGTGTGAATTAATTAATTTCCATAGTATATACATTATTGCCTCCCCCACACTTCTTTTCTTACCTGTGATTGATGTTTAGGAGAAGCGATGGCTGCATGGTGATGGTTTGGTTTCCTAAGGTGCCATGGTGGGTGGTGGTAGCAGTAGTAGGCAGTTGCATTTGCGAAAAAAGAAAATGAGACAGTCAGTCACCTGAGGGAGACTAGGGAACGAGTAGTAGAAGTACAGTACACAAGAAGAAGACTACCAAACAAGAAACCATAATGATGAATGATAAGCAATGCTAAAGTAAAATAAAAAACATAATGGTGGCAGGGATAGCCTAGTACAAGTTCCAAACTGAAGTTGACTCGACCTTTGAAGTGGACAAGCGTAACCTTTAGTGCTGGAAGGATGATAAATCGATGCCGGCAATCAATAATTATGGGTTAATTATGTTCCTCTGGAAAAAGAAATTTATAGCGAAAACTGAGCATGGGTGGGCAATCTAATCTATATGTTGCCAGTGTGGCCTATCTATCTATCTATCTATCTATCTATCTATCTATCTATCTATATATCATCTCTATCTATCTATCTATCTATCTATATATATATATATATATATATATATATATATATATATATATATATATATATATATATACTTACAGCAGAAGAAGATCCTCGCCCTGCCTTGAGTTAGTGTTGCTTTCACCACATCCGCCCCAGCAAGTGTGTGATCAATTATTGGTGTAAATTTAATTTAGTCACACCTCAATATAAATCACACAGCCCGGGGAAGAGGGTTAGGGTTTGAAGAATGGTTGGGAAGGGGTATTTGAGGGAAAGGTTTGACAAAGACAAACACTACACATGGACAACACAAATCTTGGCAGACGACCATCATAAATCTGTTAAGGGAGAAAAAGGAAATGCATGCATGATGATGACTTGATGATGATGAGTAGTACTAGACTAGTAGTACAGGGCAGCAGTATATTATTAATTATTATTATTATGCAATTGCCTTGCCTGTCTGCCCCCAGAGAGACCCAAATTACATACATTTTATGTTCTGTTGTACTGGGCTTCCTTTTAAAGCTAGCAAAGAAAATTTAAAAATAGCTGTAGGAGTCAAATATATAAGCAAACATAATAAACAACAACACACACAGTCCTAATAATTGTAGAGAAAAATGAATCAAATGAAAAGATAATACTATAACTATGTTATGGTCAAATTGGGAGTTGCATCTCGGCATTCCTCTTGGTCCTTCCTTCCATGGACGCTCCGTCCGTCAATCTTTGGTGCCACTGCCTGCCTGGTGGATGCGTATTGGTAAGGTAAGTGTGAGTTGTTTTTCCCAGTATAGCACAGGGTAAAGGCCGGCCTGTAAGTGTAGATGGAAAAACAAAAGGGATATTGAAAAATCAAGGAGAAAAGTAAAGTTAAAATGCATAAATTAAAGAGGAGTGCAACAAGAACACTTTCAGAGGCGGCATGGCTAAATCATGTCTACCCTGTTTCCAGCATTAACCTACAACAACAACAGGACAGAGCAGGCCTGCGGCGCCCACCCAACCTCCACTTAGCTTAGATTTTGAGCCAGACAGCACTGAGCATACATACACAGCAACATAGCATTTTCCAAATTAAGTAACTAAATAAATGCACCGCTGTCAGTCATACCACTACACTCGCCTCCACCACTACACAGACATGTAGGTCCGGTGTGGTTGTTGTTGACTTGTTTACCTTTTAGGCCACTTCATGAAACGCCCGAGTTATTCCATCAATCATCTCCGATCCTACTGACTGACTGCGAGTATGGTATGGTCATCATGGTGTCCATCTCTGTAGTGTACCGAGTGAGTCCAGAATCAAAAATGCAATGAATCGGCCTGCAGTAGTACAATTTTGTTATTAATTAACAAGAAAGGAAACATTGACTTGAGTCACTTTTTTGTGTGTAGATTAAATACTAGTAGACATCATACACAACAACAACAACACAAACACCAATCACTCAGAGTCAGCGTCCAATGCATGCCATCATTTACAAGTTCTTACGGGGCAGTCCATCTCGGCTCGGAAAGGAGGATAGCTATAGTCAGGTTCTTTGGAGGGACTCGACGAGGCAGGCACACATTTCTTGTACTATTCTCCATCCAATGTCTGGCTTGAGGGAAATGGATTTAGGGCGAGTCAGGAGTGGACTGAAGTAGGACTCGGAGGAGTGGACATATTTCTTCACTGACTGCATGCAGTTGCAACTCCAATCCGGTAGTAAAAGAGTAAGACAGTGGTGATGGATTTGTTGTGATTCGAACCAGAAAGACAGAGACACACACAAATAATAAAAGTAAATAAGCAAGAAAGAAAGCAACAAGTCGAAAGCCTAGTTGTTGTCAGGGAAGTAGAGCTCGTCCTCAAACTCTGGTGGTTCACCCAGAAGTAGGTCATCTAACACACTACTTCCATGACCGAAGTCGCCGTCATCATCTTCCTGCTGTGCTACTTCAGGTATGGTGTAATCCGGTGGTATAAAGTGCTGATTCATTTTGATCATGGTTAACCTTTCCACGTTATGGGGCGAGAGACTGGTCTTCTCACTGTCAGAACGGCACCAGCAGCACTGAAAACACGCTCAGTAGAGCCACTTGCAACAGGGCAAGCCAGATAGTTTATCGCCAGCCTGCTGAGCACTGGCCATAGGCGCCTTTTCCCATACCAATACAGCAATGGGTTTTGATCAATGAAGACCTGTTGGGTCATCCAGATAGGCCTGGACCATCTGCTCAATGCTCAGGGGTGCTCCGCTTTGCTCGGCATCTTTTGCCTTTGCCTCAGCACTGGACCTAACAAGCCCTTGCGGTAGAAACCATTCCTGTGCCGAGTTTGGTGGGGCTGATGCTCCTGTCGTTGTTGTTGTCGTTGTTGTTGATGTTGTTCTTGGTGTTGGTGGTTTTGACTGCTGTGAGCCAACCACACTGCCCTAAGGCTCTGAAGTTGAACTTGACGCCGCTGCCCTGCAGTACTTGTTGTGGCCTGAAGTAACGGCCCTCTAATTCCCGGCCGTTCTTTTTCTAAGCGACTGGCTTCCGCAGCTATCCAAGTTTTGTACTTGGCAACATCCCCTTATAAAAAAGGAATCAATGTGTTCAGTACTGGTTTGTACCGTGGATGGCAGAATTGTGGCAGAAATGTAATGGTTGGATGACACAATGCCTCTTTGTACCCTTGTATTTTCAGATAAGCGAAGGGTTAAGCTCTCCACCAACTCATATGCTTCTTTTTTTTCCTCCACACCTGCGTACATTGCAGACACCCCCTTCAGCTGTTCCTGTAGCATGTGCAACAATGGGATAGCTTGGCCCATAGTACAGTCCTCCTTGCTGACTTCACGTGCGAAGAGCTCGAAAGGAAGTAGCATCTCTGTCAGGCATTTAACTAGGCCCCATTGGTCCATCTCAATGATCATATCTTTCACAGTAGCATCCCCTCTTTGCATCAATCAATCATATCATTTGTAAAGCGCACTACTCACCCGTGAGGGTCTCAAGGCACTGGGGAGGGGAATGCTGCTACTGCTCAAAAAGCCAGGTCTTGAGGAGTTTTCTGAAGGTCAGCAGGTCTTGGGTCTGCCGTAGGTGGATGGGGAGGGTGTTCCAGGTCTTGGCGGCGAGGTGGGAGAACGATCTGCCACCGGCGGTCGCTCTTCGGAAGCGGGGGACAGTGGCGAGGGCGAGGTCTGCGGAGCGGAGCTGGCGGGTGGGGGTGTAGAAGCTGAGTCGTCTGTTGAGGTACGTTGGTCCGGTGTTGTGGAGTGCCTTGTGTGCGTGGGTGAGGAGTTTGAAGGTTATCCTCTTGTTGACCGGGATCGGTGGCGGCGATGAGGGCAGTCTCGGTGCTGTGGTTGCTGCGGAACCCGGACTGGGAAGGGTCCAGGATGTTGTTCTCCTCGAGGTAGCAGGTCAGTTGTTTGTTGACGGTCTTCTCGATGACCTTTGCCGGGAACGGGAGCAGGGAGATGGGCCGGAAGTTCTTGAGGTCTTTGGGGTCCGCCTTGGGTTTCTTGACTAAGGCGTTGATCTCGGCGTGCTTCCAGCTCTCCGGGAAGGTTGCTGTCTCGAAGGAGGTGTTGATGACTTTCCGGAGATGGGGTGCGATGGCTGTGCTGGCTTTGTTGAAGATGTGGTGTGGGCATGGGTCTGACGGAGATCCGGAGTGGATGGTGTTCATAATCTTGATGGTGTCGTCGTCGTCGTTGATGTTGGTCCAGGAGAGCAGGCGGTTGGTGCGGATGGTGGTCGTGGGGGCGGAGGTCTCAGTGGTTGTCGGGGCGGTCGTGGCGTTGAAGCTGTCGTGGATGTCTGCGATCTTGCGGTGGAAGAAGGTGGCCAGCGAGTCGCACAGGTCTTGCGAGGGTGGGACGTCGTTGGTGTTGGAGCTGGGGTTGGAGAGTTCCTTCATGACATATCCATTGATTGGTCTGTACTGCTCAAAAAGAAGTTCAAGCAAGTTGAGTTCCAACGTGTTGGCCCCTCCTGGATGAGTGATTTAACTGGCATTCTATGCTCACGTTGAACGATCCTCAGTTGCTTCCGGGCTTTAAAAGAATGGCTGAAATGTGTGCAGATTCTTCTGCAGGTGGTCAGTAAGTTGCTGACTCGGTCTTCTTTTTTCAGAAAGTCTTGAACAATGATGTTAATGCAGTGCGCCAAACACAGGGCCCTGAAATAGCCACCATCGGACATGGCCTTAACTATATTACTGTCATTGTCCGTGGCAACAAAACCAATGTTAAGCCCTCTTGGGCGCAGCCATTCAAAGACCTTGCTGTCAAAGTCTTCCAAAATGTTTGCAGCAGTATGAGATTTCTCCATGGCTACAGTTGCATGTTTCCGAGTGGCATTAAAAATCTCAGCAGTGTCAACAACACCTGCTGCAGATATCTTTTCTCTAACCCCCACAAAAGAGATCCAGTGTGCAGTGATGCACATGTAATCAGTGGCTTGGCAACTGGTCCACATGTCTGTTGTCAGGTGGATAGTGTGAACAGCACTCTGCTGCAAAGCTTGTCCAAGTAATTCCAGCACGTCGTGATGTAGTGCTGGAACAGCGACTCTGGCGAAATAGGACTGGCTGGGAACCTTCCATTTTGGGCAGATGGCTGTCACAAATTCAAGAAAACCCACCCCTTCCACAAAAGAAAAAGGGAGGAGGTCCAGCGCTAACATTTTAGCCAGCTTCGCATTGTACAAAAGTGCCGTTGGGTGGTTGCGTTCGTACTGCCCCTCCGACCTAAACATGCTGAGAATGGTAGCCTGGATTTTTTTTCTTTTCTGGTGCCACTGATGCAGGTGACTTCTTGACACCAGAAGTTGTTAGGCTCAACGCATGTTTTTTCGTTGCGGTACTCTCTTGCCTGGGACCCCTTGGTTTCTCAGCCTGACTCTTACTCTTGTGCCACTGCGATGTTGCTGATGAGGATGTGGGTGGTACCACTGCACTGCTGGGGACAGGGCTACTTTGTGTACCAGAGAAAATGTCTCCCTCTTGTTCACCTTCCACTGTGATCGGATCTTCTACTTCTTCATCCCCACCAACAGCAATGGGTGCAGTTTTTTGGCCCCTAATGTGCGCCTCCCACTGGATCAAGTGGTGTTTTTTCAGATGGGTTGTTTGGCCTCCGGTACCACAGTTTGTACCAAGCTTACCCCAACTAACACCTTGTCCACAAATGGAGCATATAGCAATGTTCACCTCCTTCCTGGTAACCGAAAAGAAGTCCCAAACTGGGGAGGTCAACTTTCTGGCGCTGCTGCTGGTGCCACTTGCAATGCCGGATGAACTGGTAGGTGGGCGTGAAGTTTGACTCTCTGCAGACCTACTTCTACTGAGGTGGTACTTGTGGTGGATGTATGTGGCTGCCGGCGATGGAGGTGGTATTGGTGGTATGATCTGTGTTGGTGGTATCCGTGCCACATCCCTCACAGCAATTTGGGATGGGGTAATGTCGGTCTCCACTGGGGCGGGGCTAATGTCCATGATGACTGGCTCGTCATCATCCTCCTCTTCTACATCTACCTCCATAACTCTAAAGCTTTCTGGAACCTTCCTTTTCCCTAGCCTTGTCTCATGGCGTGTCTCACTCTCAGACTGAGGTGGGATCCAAGTGGCGTCTAGATCATCAGAAGAGGGGATTGCAGAAGAAGTTGCTGTACTAACCCTCCTTTTCCTTTCTGGGGATCTGGAAGACAACGGATCTTCTGAAAGAGTGGCTTGCTCTTCTTCCTCTGCAGGAAGCTCTATCTCCTGAACTGCCCCTACTTCGGGAGGAACAACTACTATTGGGGGCGGTTGCGGCTGTTGTTGCCCACTTATTTCAGTTCACTGCATTGATTGGGTACTACTTTGCGATAACGATAAGTCAATTTCAACATCACTGCTCGTCGGTGTTGTCATGATTAGACTGGCTGCCTCTGCGACAGACATGGGCTTGGGCCTAGGTTGGTGGGGTGCTGCTCCCAACTTGTTCCCCGGACACCGCTGCTGCAGGCGCAATTTTTGGTTTCCCAAAAAAGATCTTGGGCGACACACCAGTCTTGGTAAGTGGCAGTGCCTTCTTCTCACTGGCAACTTTCTTGGTATGGGTGAACCTGGTACCTTTCTTTGGGGCCATCTTCTTCAGATGTCAGGAGCACGCAGTGGCACAAGTTGAAGAGATGTCTGTGGTCACACGTCACATGACGTTGTGCGAAGCAGGACTTCTGTCTGGCAGTACAATGGGTGATGACGCCTCCTCCTCTTTTGTGCACCTAAAAGCAAAGAAGCAAGAAGAACATCAGTGAAACGTGGTATTCACTGTTGTGGTTCAATTACCACTAGTACAAACAAACAAATATAATATATAACTTTGTGTGTGGTCACACTTATTAATATTATTATTAAATGTATTACCTCAGTTAAACATAACAATACAGTGTAGACATTTGCGAGACTGATAAAAACAAGGGCTTTCATCGTTGGTGTACTAGTGTACAGTACACTGAAGAAGGATAGGGAAGAAGAAGAACCACAACAAAAATACAAATGTAATGGACCCTGTTTGGCATTGTGCATCACGTGGGATTCAGCATTCAGGGAGCTGCAGCTGACAATGGATTGAAGCAATAAGCCAAGAGGAAGAAAGGAAAGAAAAAGACATGCAGGCCTAATGCAGAAGCACACTGGCTGCCTTCACAAAATGGCCGCCAGCCACATAGCCAGGCCACAACAACAAGAAAGGGAAGACAGACAATGCAGGACTATGGCAAAAGCACACTGGCTGCCTTCACAAAATGGCCGCCAGCCGCATGGCCAGGCTACCACAACAAGAAGCAATAAGCCAAGAGGAACAAAGGAAAGAAGACATGCAGGCCTACGGCAAAAGCAAGCACACTAACTACCACCACCACAAATTGGCCACCAGCCACATGGTCACTCACAAAAACAACAAGAAGGAGGCCTGGAAAACAATGAACTCAAGCAGGTCTATTATGGACACAGACTTTACAAAATGGCCTCTGGCCACACGGAGAGGCTCAGCCAAGGCAAATGCTGGCCCACTATCACAAACAAACACACTCACACACTGGCCAGACAAAGGAGGCAGGCTAAACAACACAGCTTTAATACAACAATGCCAAAAACGAAAATCCACAGGGCTAAAAAAGGTTTGCAAGTTACACAGCAACCACACACATCTAACAGTGGCATTTATTTAACATACATGAAAAAAAGTGAAAAACCCCAAAAAAACACATTTTGCATTTCAATCCAATGCCATCCATGCCCTAAATGATGTTTAAATTAAACAGACGCCACAGAAACAGTTGTTTCATGCACCCATGAGTAGCTCTGGCCTGGGCCTATTGGTTGGAAAACCCATTGGCAGACTAGGCCACATAGTGAATCAAATCAATTCAAATAAATAATATTGCAAATTTATTAGAAAATGTAGTGAACTGTGCTACATTTTTTGCTGGATAAAAGAAGAAAAAATTGCATGCAAAACAACAACCAGCAAGATGGCATGGCCACCACAAAGAAGGCTTGCAGGCCTAATACAGAAGCACACTGGCTGCCCCTTCACAAAATGGCCGCCAGCCACATGGCCAGGCCACAACAACAAGAAAGGGAAGACAGACAATGCAAGCCTATGGCAAAAGCACACTAGCTGCCTTAACAAAATGTCCGCCAGCCACATGGCCAGGCAGGCCACAACAACAAAAAAGTGAAGACAGACAATGCAGTCCTATGGCAAAAGCAAACTGGTTGCCTTCACAAAATGGCCGCCAGCCACATGGCCAGGCAGGCCACAACAACAAGAAAGGGAAGACAGACAATGCAGGCCTATGGCAAAATCAGTGCACACTGGCTGCCTTTACAAAATGGCCGCCAGCCACATGGCCAGGCAGGCCACAACAAGAAGCAATAAGCAAAGAGAAACAAAGGAAAGAAGACATGCAGGTCTATGGCAAAAGCACTACCACCACCACAAAATGGCCCCCAGCCACATGGTCACTCACAACAACAACAAGTGAAGGCCTGGAAAACAATGAACTCAAGCAGGTCTATTATGGACACAGACTTTACAAAATGGCCTCTGGCCACACGGAGAGGCTCAGCCAAGGCAAATGCTGGCCCACTGTTACAAACACACACACTCACACACTGGCCAGACAAAGGAGGCATGCTAAACAACACAGCTTTAATACAACAATGCCAAAAACGAAAATCCACAGGGCTAAAAAAGGTTTGCAAGTTACACAACAACCACACACATCCAACAAAGGCATTTATTTAACACACATGAAAAAAAGTGAAAAAACCCCCAAAAACACATTTTGCATTTCAATCCAATGCCATCCATGCCCTAAATGATGTTTAAATTCAACAGAAACCACAGAAACAGTTGTTTCATGCACCCATGAGTAGCTCTGGGCCTACTGGCTGAAAGGCCTATTGGCAGACTACTGGGCTAGTGAATTAAATAAATATTGCAAATTGATTTCAAAAGTTGGAGAAAATGTAGTGAACTTTACAACATGTTTCCTTTATAAAAGAAAACTAGAAGAAAAATTACATACAAAGAAACAACTAGGCCCCTACTGAAACTACAGGCCACCCACCACAATACATTTAAAAAAAACAATGAAAAGTACAAATAAATATAGGTGCAATGCCTCAATCAAACAAACAACACCAATTTTCCAACTTAGGGGTCGATTCCGATTCGGGCCGGAAATCTCTCCGACCGAGCCGGACCCGGAGAGATTTCCGACCGAATCGGACCCGTGCAGTCCGACCGAACGAGTCCGATGCATTCGTATGCCACCGGACACGAGTCGGTCGGACTCCCATTGAACTCAATGGGAGCCGGTCGTACAACGCGTACGCGGGCTCCCATTGCCTCAATGGGTGCGAGGCGGACAAGGGCGCCCCCTACAGCGAGTACGCCGCGAGGCGCCCGCGGCGTACACGCACAGGTAGGGGGACCCATGGGTCCCCCCTGTGTGCGCCTCGCGTGGGTACGCGTACAGGGGGTCCGACACGGACCCCCAAAGTACGGCTCCGACAGCGAGTTCGAGTCGGACGGCGCGAGTCGGTCGGAGCGGTCGAGGTGCGCATCGTACTTACCCGGCCGGAAAACGTCTCCATTGCGCGGTGCGAATCGGGTCCGAGCGAGTCGGTCGGAGCGGTACGATCCGGGTATGAGTCGGTCGGAGCGGTCGGGTCGCCCGGACGAGTCGGTTGGCGAATTCGCATCGTACTCGCTCGGCCGGACCCGCGTACGATTCGGTCGGGAAAAAGGGCTCCGAATCGGATCCGGTAAAGCCGAATCCTATTCGGAGCCCTACCGGCCGAGATCGGAATCGGCCCCTGACTTGTGAAATCTCAAATCCAAAAGTCCTCAAATCCAATGATATATGATGCAGCAGACACAAAGAGGGATCCTTCCAGCTCCAAATCCAAATGAAAAGTGAACAGAAGATGGACAAAGCACTGGGAGGAGCCTGCTAGACAGGAACAGGAAGTTGGAGACACTGGGGCACTTCCTTCCTTTTAAAAAAAAAGTTTAAAAAAAAGGACTCCTTGCACAAAAAAGTACAGCCAAATGTCAATCTGAGGAGTTTTTTTAATTCAAATCATCATTTCGAGAAGGTTTTGATGCTGCTCGAGAGAGATTCTTCTCCAGATTGCAAAATCTATGTGTTCGGGATCGCGATCTTCACAAAAAATCCGCCGGTAGTCCGATGGCGCGCCCGAATGACGTGTTTGCGATCGCACACTCTCGCGGGACCGTGCGGCCGGCTACCAAATCTCGTGCCACTCGCGAACGGATGGGAAATCTCGTTGGCGATCGCAGGCATCCCGGTAAGTCGCTCCCGTGTACGGGAAAATGCATTTTAAAGGCACGAACACAAAAAAAACTCCGCTCAGGTGCGGAGCGCGGAGTTTTCGGTAACTCTGCGTTCTACGCAGAACGCGAAGTTGCCAAAAATCCGCGAACTCCACGAGCGGAGCAGAGTTTTATGCCCAGGCTTAGTCTTACCCTAGAATGATAAGGGTCTAGGCCTCAGGAAGTGAAGGCAGTAATTACACCCCCGGTTAGACCTGACATCCTTGGCGTAGTATTCCCCCAAACATTTTGCCTTCTCCCTTCCTGTTTTGATGAATTTATTTCTGTTGGCTTTAGTACTCGGTGTACTTTACCCCTGCTAACCAGTGCTAAAGTGCTTGTGTCCTCTCCCTAAAACATTATAAAATTGGCATACGCCTGATTGGAACATTTAACTTACTTGTAATTTCCTAGTATATAGTAATACAGGTGCCCACGGCCTGTAAATTTAAAACTAGTGGGCCTGCAGCATTCATTGTGTCACCCACTAAAGTAGCACTTTAAAACGTGTCTCAGTGTAGTGCAGTTTTAAACTGCTATGTCGATCTGGCAAAATAAACCTTTTGCCAGGCCTAAACCTTCCTTTTTGATACATATAAGTCACTCCTAAGATAGGCCCTAAAGGCTCACAAGGCAGGGTGCATTATATGTAAAAAGTAGGACATGTGCGTGTAAGTTTTACATGTCCTGGCAGTGAAATTCTCCTAAAGTCGTTTTCACTACTGTAAGGCCTATCTCTCCCATTGACTAACACTGGGTACTAACTAGCTTTGAATTGGGTGAAGGTAGAGATGTAATGTTTAGACTCAAATGATAATGGTAATGATAAATACCTTTAATGGTAAAGTCGGATTTAAAGCAGCAGAAATGCCACTTTTAGAAAGTTGGCATTTTCTTGTCCTAACCATTTTGTGCCTCTGCCAGTGTACTGGGTCACATGGCTGTGAATGGGTCTGCTGTTGGGGCTTGTGTATTCCTTCCAGACAGTGACACAAAGGGGTCCAAATGTGGACAGATGGCTGGGGGTAGAGATGTGCCCTGCCCCACTTACACTTCAAAGGGCTTGCCTCCAGCTCACACAAAGGGCTCCGTGGCGAACGCGGAGTAGGCAAAAAACTCCACCTCCGTGGCAGAGCGGAGTTAGCCGCTCCCTCCCGCCTCCCAAAGTCTTTAAAAATGTAAAAGAAGGCACTTACCTGGTGTCTGCCGCCTCCCCTGCCTGGCTGCTCTCCCTCCTGCTCCTCGGTCCTTGCGTCCCCTTCTGTAATTAAAAAAACATTACGTTGTACGTCTGACGCGCGTGCACTCTGGATCTAGAATAGATCCTTTGATGCTTCTGCAGTGCAAATTGTCATAATAGGGTCATAGTTTGGTTTCTTTGCTTCTTATTCAAAGTTTGCTCATGATAATGACACACATAGAGCTACCAAGACATTTCCTTTCTTTTGTTTCAAGGGTTTCACCTAGGATAACTTCTGAGATAATTTCGACGTCATATGCCTAGGTAGCTTTGGCTTCAGACCTTTTGGAATGCATGGAAGTGGTCCATGGTAAAGTCACAGAGAGAATTTAAAAGCAACCCAGATTCAGATGAGAGTCCAGCTTGGTTGCCACAGATGTCTTGAACTAAAGTATTCTATAGGTCACAGGGTGTGTTTATCTTCCTGTTTTTTTATCTTCCAGAGAAGTGCTACCCAAACTTTTTAGAACCACGACCAAATTTTAAGAACGACAAACGTTTGTGACCCACCTAGCTTTAACAGACATGAGGCGGGCGATTTTTTAAAATGTAACAGCAGACATAATTTCAAAATGTTGTGAATTTGGCAAATAACATACTCTTTACATTTTTTGTGTTACTCTCTAACAGCAATTGTTTTTAAATGTCACAACCTTGACCTATGACTTTATCAGGCTATGGCCAAGATATTGATCTGCCCATTTATTTATTTATTTGAAAAGTTTTATATAGCGCGAACATGACCCTTATGGGTATCAGAGCGCTGTCTAGTCTAGAGGGACCTGTAAAGTATCAGCAGGTCAATAGATCAAAATGACACGTGAAAAGAAAACATATTACAATTTGAACAAACAGTATAAAAGAGTATCAAAACCGGAGAAAGAGGTAGAATGAAACCATAAATACAAGTTCAAACAGCATTAACATATAGACACAAATATTACCTCAATTGCAGACAATAACCTTCCCTGATCCTTATTGTGGTACTATAAACTGGCAGCTACATTTGTGCCACAGATACTAGTCCCAAGGACAAAATAAACATGAAAATCTGTTTTCCCGGACCCCAAACAATACATCTTGGGCATCGGGCTATAGGAATTCCACATCCCTGTTAGGGGCATTAGATCCTTCATCCGGGGATCGTCCCGTTCCTGAGGTGAGCTTGGCCTCCCCTCAGTTGAGCACTACTCCTTAGCCCTGCACTTGGCGCAGCTCATTTACATGCTCCTTCAGACCCCAGATGCACCGCTATGGGTCACGATTGAGTGCACCATCCTGGAGTGCCATAGGGGGCTTTGCTCCCTCTATCGGTATGAAGCTTCAGTCCCTGGCTCGATGACCACAATCCTCCAGGTTATGGACAAATCCTGGTCGAAGGCCGACCGCCTCTTCTCAGTGGATGCTTTAAAGAGGCAGATGGTGAACTGCTGTCGAGCTGGATCACTTTTCAGAGTGGGGTGCTGGCCTGTGGCATCTGTTCACTAAAATCACAAGTCTTCTCAGAAATCTTGGTGTAGATACCAATAATTTAAACAAATATGAAAAAAAACTTTGGCGGCAGAGTATGGTGTAAGGCCTCATATCGATTTTTCTGTTACAACAAGGCCCAGTGGTACTTTTTAGATCCGATATACATATATATATATATATTGCAGTCTTAAATAGTGAAAACACTGCTCAAGGGCATTGGAGCACTTTACATGAGCACCAGATTACATTATATAAGGTCTGATTCATTTTATTTTGAGCACAGAGGTTAAGTAATTTGGTGGAGCCAATGCAGGGACTCGAACCTAGTTCTCCATATCCATAGTCAGCAGCTCTGGCCATTTTACCACATTCATATTTCTTAATTTATATGTGAAAGTCATTGACAGGTGGGATGATTGTTATGATCTTGTATAGTGAGCACATTCTCTGTTAAAATGGCGTATGAGCTAAAAAAAAAAACCACAGCAGCACAATATACTGAAATGTTCACCCGAAGACTTGCTTGGGAATACTTGCAAGGGCTTGCTTTAAAACTGGACTTAGGGACATAGTTCAGCACCTTTACATCAGTGGTGCTGGAACAAATTTCGGAGTGGGGGTGATGACATCAATGTCACATCACTGATGTCATAGGGATAGTGAAAACTCCTAGCTTCACCCAAAGTGTAGCAAATGTTTTCAACAGGAGAGTGGTAAGGGTGTAGTATGTAGCTGATGGTGCATTTTGGAGCACATGGTCACATATATATTACTAATGCATTGTGCGATAGCACATTGTTATTCACAGACAGCACATGTTCCATTGAAATGGCCACTAAATTTGCATAAAGATACAGTTTTACTTATAAAACTTTATAGCACACAAATGATAATGTGTGAAAATCAGGTTTCAGTGAATATTTATCATCTGCGCATCACCAAGTGTCTTGATTTGTTTTGATCCTATTAAAATCTTTGCTACTTTTACACTTCAGAATTACAAAAAAGTGCTTCATTTTTGCTTTCCAAAGCGCTGATATATTCTGAAATATGTGTACAGTTTATTTACAGGTAATTACATTTTGTTGAGTGTTACAAAAATTGCCACCCTACAGCCTTTCCTTTCACACTCCATTTACCCCAGCAAGACTGTCACATAGTTCACTTTGAAAACTCCTCTAACTTTGCAGTCTGAAAAAGAAAATGTAACCACCAATCACCGTGTTAAAAGAATAAGAAGGAGTTTGTCAGAATGCATAGCCTGGTCTTCGAAGCACAGCAAATTTGACAAGATCAATACAAAGTGTAAAGGCATCTTTATTTATTGTTCTTTCACGACCCACCAGAAATCGACTGGGGACTCACCAGTGGGTTGCGACCCACACTTTAGGAAACACTGTACCAGAGGACGCCATCTTAAGCTTGGTTCTTATTTTTTAGTACCATTTTCTATTAGAAAGATTTGTAGTCCTCTAACAGTACACATACAGATACCTTTTTCTGAGCATCTCCATTCTGTCTTCATGGTGTCTCACATAAAACTGTTCAATACTGATAAATGTTACTGTGCTAAGTCTTTTCCTGCTTCCAATCCAAATAGAGGGACATCAAGAGTTTAAAGTATCATAGATTTATGATTCTCGTTTTTCCGATGGAAATGACAGTTTCTGGTACCTCGGAAGGGGTTTTCCATTTTTAATCAATCATTGAAGCCTGCTTCCTTGGTACATGCTCCTATGTCACTACTCGGATTTTTCTTTCTCATTCTGATGAACCTGGAGCTCTGGGAGAAGGTTTAGTGGTAATTTAATTACCCGTCTAGGTGACTTGACTGGTGCCTTAAACGTATGGCATTTCCTCGGTAAAGGCACCATCTCATGTGTGGATATAAGACTGTAGGCCTTAAATATTTAGATAATGCTGTATGTACCTAAAGGCTGAAACATATCATATTTCTTATACGTAGGTATAAGCCGTATATACATTTACGTAAGTAATGTTCATAGCTTTGTATTTGACATAAGCCTGAAGATATGTAATTATATATATAGACGCATAAATACTACATGCTTGTATATTAGCCATTTATATAGCATATATGAAAAATTTATGAAACCTAATTTGCACACGTGACATCTCATATGTGAGGTATGTGTTATACTTGCTTAGAGATAGCGATACAGCATGTTGAGTAATGTGTCTATATTTAATTTGTAGCAATGACAAACATAAGGAAAGGATACTTCTGTATATATCATGTTCCTCCTCTCCATTCATTAAAGAACAATATTGTCTATCTTGCCAAGTCACACAATGTGCCTTTACGGTTGGCTTCGTTCTCATTAATGGCTTCTGAAAACTAATGCTTTGCTTGTTGTCTACCTTTGCTAGTTTTTCCTACACTAGCGACATCAAAGTAACATCTGTTGCATCATGTACAAGTATCCACAGTAATTTTCTTAAAGGATCAGCTGCTTTTCTTGTATATAAATAGGTTTTTTACATTTATGTTTTTTATAGCTTTGCAATCAACACAAAAGAAAATTGGACAATACACTGGGCCAATCTCGTGTGAGTTTTGTGTGTGTTTTGTATAAGTAAAAGACACACAAATGATGGATGAAATGTGGAACAAATCAAACATTCACCCCCAGTCAAGGGACTTGGGTTAAATTCATCGTTCTTTTGCTCACCATGCCACACCAGTTTAGTCCCAGGCATATGCAAATCAGTCTTGACCCTGCTCATTATGGGAACACTCCAGCACGAACGGCTGCTACCGGATGGGGGTGGTGGAGCTGGGGAATGAAAACCCCCCAAAAAACAAGCACTTACCTGGCTATGGCAGGCTGCTGCCTCTCCTCTGTCCTCTTCATCTTCTTCCTGTCTTGAGTCCCTGCAGCAGGGAACACCCGGAATTCCAGGCTCCCCTAAGCCAATCACAACGCTGCTGTCACCTCTCAGACAAGTACTGGGAGCCTGTGCATGTTCACCACCAGGCTGTGCATTACAGCCTGGTGGGCAGTGGCGTAGCTAGGCCACCCGTGGCGGCCCCTGCGTTTGCTGCTCGCGGCGGCCCGATCGAAGAGCGCGGGGGGGTGCCGGCCATTCATGCACCCGAGACAGCCACAGGTAAGAGCGGGGAGAGGAGGGGTGGGCCGCCGCCACCAAAACTAGTGCGGCCTAGGGCGGTCCGCTCCCCCCCCTTAGCTACGCCACTGCTGGTGGGTAACATACAAAGTGCGTATGACTGTTTGGCTGGACCAGGATGGCCGGCCAAACCGTCATGCACACTTAGAGAGTGCCACCACTCCTCCCCCAGCTCTGACCAACCCCGCCCGCATGAAACTGAGCCACTGCAGTAGGAAAAATAATATGATAATAACGTTGCGTTATTATAATTTTATTTTTCCTATTGCATAGTGGGGCGACACTCCTCTGCCTTATCAGAGGAGCCAACCCTGTGTAATTCAGATCTATATTTTGCTGACAATGTTTTGAAGATCACGAAATCAGTTTGTGGTGTTTTATATCCAGTTCCTTTGTTTAACTGGCTCATCATCCGCCTTAGCCACACAAAATATAAGGTAATTACAACTTACAAACGATTTTTAAAGTATAATGTTTTATTTTCACTATAGCATATACAGCATCAACGTACTCGGTTTCACTGTCTGCCCAGATGCCTCACACTACCCCCCGTATCAAACACAATTTTACTACCCCAAATCTATAATGTAGTGCACATTTTTTAGAATGTAAATGGGAAGCCAAATATATATCAACATGTAACATAACATAATATTGTTGAAGTTTATACATACCATATTGACTCTAAACAGACATGTTTGGATTACAAATCACACCTAATATGAGGCTCCCCTGGATTCCTGTCTAGGCACGAACCTCACACTACCCAACCATATGAAACAGCCATGTACCCAAAAAATATTACCACCACCCTTTCACTGATATGTTATGTGTTGAAATATTGCACATAAAGCAATGGCAGGCAACACATCCACGTACCTGATATTGCACAAATATAGGGAACCTGGGTGTACACACATTAAATATTTGGCATGTGCTCAATGTTAAACTTTAAACCTGATGGTGTACCCACAATTCATCACCAAAATAATGATGATAAATAATGCCATACGCACCCATACTCTGCTGGCCATACACTCTATCCCATCACACCGCCACTCCCAGAGCGAATACAACACATGAGAAAAGGAATGATCTACATCTCCTACAATGCATCAGCTAGGAAATAGCAATACCTGGAAATTGAATCACATGGTTAACATAAGCAATATATTCAATCAATCAATCATGTCACTTATAAAGCGCACTACATACCCGCGAGGGTCTCAAGGCGCTGGGGGAAGATGGGGGTGGTGCTGCTACTGATCGAAGAGCCAGGTCTTGAGGAGTCTTCTGAAGGCCAGTAGGTCTTGGGTCTGTCGGAGGTTGGTGGGGAGGGTGTTCCAGGTCTTGGCGGCGAGGTGGGAGAAGGATCTGCCGCCGGCGGTCGTTTTCCGGATGCGGGGGACTGTGGCGAGGGCGAGGCTGGTGGAGCGGAGCTGGCGGGTGGGGGTGTAGAAGCTGAGTCGTCTGTTGAGGTAGGCTGGTCCGGAGTTGTGGAGTGCTTTGTGTGCGTGGGTGAGGAGCTTGAAGGTTATCCTCTTGTTGACAGGGAGCCAGTGCAGGTCTCTCAGGTGGGGTGTGATGTGGCTGCGTCGGGGGATGTCGAGGATAAGACGTGCAGAGGCGTTCTGGATGCGTTGCAGCCGTCTCAGGAGCTTAGCCGTCGTTCCTGCGTAGAGGGCGTTTCCGTAGTCCAGCCTGCTGGTGACGAGGGCCTGGGTGACTGTTGTTCTTGTTTCGGTGGGGATCCACTTGAAGATCCTGCGGAGCATTCGGAGGATGTTGAAGCAGGATGAGGAAACGGCGTTGACCTGCTTAGTCATGGAGAGGGTGGGGTCGAGGATGACCCCTAGGTTGCGTACGTGGTCGGTGGGTGGCGGGGCTGTTCCCAGTGATGTTGGCCACCAGGAGTCATCCCAGGCTGAAGGGTTGGAACCAAGGATGAGGACCTCCGTCTTGTCCGAGTTCAGCTTCAGGCGGCTGGTCCTCATCCATTCGGCGACGGCCTTCATTCCATCGTGGAGGTGGGCTTTGGCGGTGTGAGGGTCTTTGGTGAGGGAGAGGATCAGCTGGGTGTCGTCGGCGTAGGAGATGATGTTGAGGTTGTGCTGTCGGGCGACATGGGCGAGGGTGCCATGTAGATGTTGAACAGCGTTGGGCTGAGGGAGGAGCCTTCGGGTACGCCGTAGATGATCTTGGTGGCCTTGGATCGGAAGGGGCGAGGCGGACGCTTTGTGTTCTGCCGGAAAGGAAGGATGTGGTCCAGTCCAGGGCCTTCTCTTGGATCCCGGCGTCGTGAAGGCGTGTTCGTAGTGTGTGGTGGCAGACCGTGTCGAAGGCGGCTGATAGGTCCAGGAGGATGAGGGCTGCTGTTTCTCCGTTGTCTAGCAGGGTCCTGATGTCATCGGTGGAGGCGATGAGGGCGGTTTCGGTGCTGTGGTTGCTGCGGAAGCCGGACTGGGAAGGGTCCAGGATGTTGTTCTCCTCGAGGTAGCGTGTCAGTTGTTTGTTGACGATTTTCTCGGTGACCTTCGCGGGGAACGGGAGCAGAGAGATGGGTCGGAAGTTCTTGAGGTCCTTGGGGTCTGCCTTGGGTTTCTTGAGTAAGGCGGTGATCTCGGCGTGCTTCCAGCTTTCCGGGAAGGTTGCTGTCTCGAAGGAGATGTTGATTATTTTCCGGAGATGGGGCGCGATGGCTGTACTGGCTTTGTTGAAGATGTGGTGAGGGCACGGGTCTAGCGGTGAACCGGAGTGGATGGTGTTCATGATCTCGCTGGTGTCCTCGTCGTTGATGTTGGTCCAGGAGAGCAGGCGGTTGGTGGTTGTGGGGGCAGTGGTCTCGGTGGTTGCCGGGGCGGTCGTGGTGTTGAAGCTGTCGTGGATGTCGGCGATTTTGCGGTGGAAGAAGGTGGCCAGTGAGTCGCAGAGGTCTCGCGACGGCTGGATGTCGTTGGTGTTGGAGCTGGGGTTGGAGAGTTCCTTCACGATGTTGAAGAGCTCTTTGCTGTTGTGTGCGTTGTTGTCTAGGCGGTCTTTGAGTGAGGCCCTTTTGGCGGATCTGATGAGGTGATGGTGACTGCGGGTGGCGCTCTTGTGGGCGGCGTAGCTGTCCGCTGTCCGTTCGAGGAGCCAGATCTTCTCCAGTTTTCGGCATGTTCGTTTGGAGGCCTGGAGGTCTTCGGTGAACCAGGTGGCTTTCTTGCTGGTGTGGCTGTTGGGCGGATTCTTGAGCGGGGCGAGGGTGTTGGCGCAGTCGTCGATCCACTGTCTGAGGTTGCGGGCGGCGGTGTCGGGGTCGGAGGGTTCGGCGGGTGGGCTCAGGGCGAGGGTTGTGGTTAGCTGGTCTTCCGTGACTCTGCTCCAGCAGCGGCGAGGCATTTGTTCGGTGCGTGGTGGGCTTCCTGTAGGTGAAGTGGATGCAGTGGTGGTCAGTCCAGTGGGGTTCGGAGGTGTGGTTGAAGGAGACGTGTGGGCTTGCGGAAAAGATGGAGTCGAGCGTGTGGCCGGCGGCGTGGGTGGGTGTAGTCACGAGCTGTCTGAGTCCGAGGGTGGCGAGGTTGTCAATCAGGGTGGTGGAGTTGGTGTCCTTGTTGTTCTCGAGGTGGAAGTTCAGGTCCCCGAGGAGGATGTAGTCCATGGAGGCGATGGCGTGTGTGCTGACGAAGTCAGCGATGGAATCGCTGAACTGTGGTCGGGGTCCGGGGGGTCTGTAGGGTGGTGTTGGGATCGGTGTGGATCTGGAAGTGCATGTGTTCGGCGGTGCTGAGGGTGTCGTCGGTGTTGGTTGAGACTCTGAGGGTGTTCCTGTGGACGATGGCGATGCCTCCTCCGACTCCGTTGGTGCGGTCCCTGCGGGTGATCTTGTATCCGTCCGGGATGGCAATGGCGATGTCGGGGGCTGAAGCGGGATTCAGCCAGGTCTCCGTCAGGAATGCGACGTCTGGGGAGGTTGAGTCGAGAAGGTCCCAGAGTTCGATGGCGTGTTTGCGGGCGGAGCGGGTGTTGAGGAGGATGCATCTGAGGTAGTTGGGTTCTTTCCTGGGCGGTGGTTTGGCGGGGCGGGTGCTGGCGAAGCTGCAGTTCCGGCAGGTGAAGGGCCCTTGGGTGCGCTTCAGGGTGGCCTGGTAGCAGGCGTGATCTTTTCCGGGGTTGAGTGCGTGGAGGGTGCTGGCGTCGTATCGGCGTCTGTTGATGTGGCGGGCGCGGGGGATGCCCGGACCAGGGGTCTGGCGCTGGGCGCGGTCACGGCGCGGACGGGCGCAGACGGGCTTGCCTTAGGCACGCCTTCGGCGCGCCAGCGGCGCGCCCGCTGCGCACGTCCGCTGCGCGGCCGCACAGCGGCCGCCATAAATGGGGAGGTGGGAGGGAGGAGCAGGGAATGGGGCAGCGAATGGGCAGTGAGGGGCGGGGCCGCAGGGCGCAGCGGCGGGAAACAGGCACAGAAGGGAAAACGAGCACAATCAGGGGCAGCAAGGGGGGCACAGAAAGGAAAAAACGAGGCACAATCAGGGGCAGCAAGGGGGGCACAGAAAGGAAAAAAGCGAGCACAATCAGGGGCAGCAAGGGGGGCAGAGAAAGGAAAAAACGAGCACAATCAGGGGCAGCAAGGGGGCACAGAAAGGGAAAAAAACGAGCACAATCAGGGGCAGCAAGGGGGCACAGATAGGAAAAAAATAGCACAATGAGGGGCAGCAAGGGGGCACAGAAAGGAAAAACGAGCACAATCAGGGGCAGCAAGGGGGGCACAGAAAGGAAAAAACGAGCACAATCAGGGGCAGCAAGGGGGCACAGAAAGGAAAAACAGAGCACAATCAGGGGCAGCAGCAGGGCACACAGACGGAGCTGTGTGGTGGGGGAGCGACCTACCAGTCAAGGTCAGGGGTCGCTCTCTTCATCACGCAGCGGCCGCCATAAATGGGGAGGTGGGAGGGAGGAGCAGGGAATGGGGCAGCGAATGGGCAGTGAGGGGGCGGGGCCGCAGGGCGCAGCGGCGGGAAACAGGCACAGAAGGGAAAACGAGCACAATCAGGGCATCAAGGGGGCACAGAAAGGAAAAAAACGAGCACCATGAGGGGCAGCAAGGGGGCACAGAAAGGAAAAAACTAGCACAATGAGGGGCAGCAAGGGGGCACAGAAAGGAAAAACGAGCACAATCAGGGGCAGCAAGGGGGCACAGAAAGGAAAAAACGAGCACAATCAGGGGCAGCAAGGGGGCACAGAAAGGGGAAAAAAACGAGCACAATCAGGGGCAGCAAGGGGGCACAGAAAGGAAAAAACTAGCACAATGAGGGGCAGCAAGGGGGCACAGAAAGGAAAAACGAGCACAATCAGGGGCAGCAAGGGGGCACAGAAAGGAAAAAACGAGCACAATCAGGGGCAGCAAGGGGGCACAGAAAGGAAAAACGAGCACAATCAGGGGCAGCAAGGGGGCACAGAAAGGAAAAACGAGCACAATCAGGGGCAGCAAGGGGGGCACAGAAAGGAAAAAACGAGCACAATCAGGGGCAGCAAGGGGGCACAGAAAGGGAAAAAAACGAGCACAATCAGGGGCAGCAAGGGGGCACAGATAGGAAAAAAATAGCACAATGAGGGGCAGCAAGGGGGCACAGAAAGGAAAAACAGAGCACAATCAGGGGCAGCAAGGGGGGCACAGAAAGGAAAAAACGAGCACAATCAGGGGCAGCAAGGGGGCACAGAAAGGAAAAACGAGCACAATCAGGGGCAGCAAGGGGGGCACAGAAAGGAAAAAACGAGCACAATCAGGGGCAGCAGGGGGGCACAGAAAGGAAAAAACGAGCACAATCAGGGGCAGCAAGGGGGCACAGAAAGGAAAAAACGAGCACAATCAGGGGCAGCAAGGGGGCACAGAAAGGAAAAACGAGCACAATCAGGGGCAGCAGCAGGGCACACAGACGGAGCTGTGTGGTGGGGAGCGACCTACCAGTCAAGGTCAGGGGTCGCTCCCCACCACACACCGATATATTGACAAACACAATTACATATGGAAAGCATGTTAACATTTTCATCAAGACCTAATACCACAAAAAAAACAGACACAAAGTTTGTAAAGTAATTACTTTTTATGAATTAATTAAAAAGAAAAAAACAGCAATCTCATCCTCCGGGAATTAATAATGTCCACAACACTTTTCAAATTATAAAATGATAATGAATCCAAAGCTCCAGGGGGTATGACAAGCTGTCCTATCACAGTTCATTTTTTTCACACAAAAAACAAGGGTGCCTCAGATCTTGTATCCCACCAGTCTCACCAACAAGATCCCTCCTCACACAGAGCCAACAGGGGCTGGGAATTCTGGGGAGGAAGGATATGGGGCAGTTGGAGGCATTGGGGCAGACGGAGATATTAGGGCAGGTATCCCAGAACTATTGAGCCTGAGGAGCTACTGCTGCTTTCAAAACATCTCTGTAAGGAAGACAAGACAGAGTAGATGTCCTCTATGATGCCAATCAGTGTGGCCATTTGCTGATTGACACCCTGGATGGCATCAAGCTATGCCATCTACCCCACAGAGAACCTTTGGTGCCTCATCAGGCAACAGGGGTAGTGTGGCAGGAGCAGGGGGATAGGTGCTCAGAGCAAAGGAGACCCCAGTCCATCTTCTGACTGGGCGCTGGCTTGGTATTGGGGGGTAGGCAGAGCCAGGGTGGTGCTGGTGGTAGTGGTAGGGATGGCAAACACAAGTGCAGATGTATTGATGGATGTTTCAGCTGCCACCACAAGGGACTGGCCAGAGTCGGAGCCCTCAGACTGGGGAGGTGGGCATATCGCCAGCCCCCTCATCCTCAGTCCCACTGGGTCCCTCAATGGCGATGTGAGTGCCGTCTGATTTCCAGTGGCCCTCCTGCGATATCACTGAAGGATGGCCAGCGTACGCTTGCTCCTGCGCAAGCTGTAAGTAGACATATGCGCACATCGGTTAAACAGAACACAGTGAAGTATGCAAATGAACCTACTACAAAGATGTCCTGACTCATTCTAACCAATGATAATATTCTGGACAAAAGATACCTAATATGACAACACAAAATCTGTCAACTAACCGTTTACAAAAAAAGGGAACAATGAAAATGTTATGCAACATGGGGCCTGACAGAACAACACTGTCATTAGTAAACGGGTCTACCAGATGTACTAAATAGCAATACAAGCACACTTTCCACAGAGCTTCAACATACACTATGGACTTGTAATGGGCAAAAGGACTCAAAATACAAAACATATAAAAGATATGGCTACATCCATTGTCAACTTCTCCATCATCAACTACTAAACAAAACTTTAATGCTAATGTTTATTATTTATTTATTTGAGAGTTTTATATAGCGCTGGCCAGACCCGAAGGTTTCGGAGCGCTTTACAACATTAGTAGTGAGGAAATCACACAATATAACAGTAGAGTGCACATTGGCTCGAGACGAATCGGAAGTCTCAGAGCGCTGTACAACAATGTTAGCAAGGAAATCACATAATATAGCAGTAATATACACTTTGACTCGTGACTAGATCCTTTCAGGGAGGGGGAGATAGGGGAATGAGTCGGGAGGTGGGTGAGGTAGAAGTTTTAAAGTCAAAGTGGCTGTGTGCTGCAATGGGCAAGATTCTGCGATTAGGCGGCAGCTATCCATTCGGAAGAGATCGGTTGAGGAATAGGTCTTTGAACTGCCTTTTGAATTTTACAATGGAGGGGGTAGTCCTGATATGGGCTGGGATAGAGTTCCAGATTTTGGGCGCATTTCCTGAGAAGGATCGAGATGAGGTTTTTTGTTTGTGAGTTTTCGGAGGGATGAGGAGTAGAGTGTTGGTACTCCTGAGGTTCCTTGTCTGACTGGCCTTCTTGAGTTTGGAGGCAGGTAGGCGGGTTTCCCAGTGTGCAGAGCTTTGTGTGTGAGACAGGCAGTTCTGAAGTTGGCACGCATTTCTATTGGGAGCCATTTTAGCTCTCTGAGTGCGGGCGAGATGTGTTCATATTTCTTTACTCCAGTGACCATTCTGACTGCTGCATTAAGAGTTGATCTGAGGGGAGCTAAGTGAGAATTTGCTGTTCCTGTGAGGGTTGCATTCCCGTAGTCCAGTCTGGACAACACCAGGGATTGAGTAGCTAGTTTGAGGTCGTTGGGAGGGATGAAGGGTTTTATTTTGTTCAGTAGTTTAAGGTTGAGGAAGGCGCTCTTTGCGGTGTTCTTGATGTGTTTGGCCATGTCTAGTTTTGGGTCCAGAGTGATTCCCAGCGATTTTACGGAATCGGCCAAGGTAAGATTGCAGTTGAGAGCATCAATGGCTTTTAGCCATTCTGTGATTTGGGGGTTCTGTTCCTTGTTGGAAATGAGGAAGATTTCCGTCTTGTCTTGGTTGAGTTTCAGGTGGTTGAGTGATAGCCAGTGTTGGACTTCCCTTAGAGTGTTGTTTAGTCTCTGAATGTCATCAATGGAGGAGGTTTCGAGATAGATTTGGGTATCGTCCACATAGAGGTGGAAGGGGATGTTGGTTTTTTTGAGTATGGAGGTGAGGGGTTCCATGTAGATGTTGAAAAGTTGTGGGGAGAGAACTGATCCTTGGGGGAGACCTCTTGTGACGTGGAGTGTGTCAGACGTGAAGTTTTTGATTTTTATTCTTTTGGTGTGGTTCTGTAGAAAGGAGGTGAACCACTGTAGGACCATCTCCTCCACTCCAGCCTTTCTTGAAGTACCTTAATGAGTAGTTTGTGGTCAACCGTGTCGAAGGCTGCCGATAGGTCCAGGAGTATGAGTAGGCAGCATTGGTCCTTATCGAGAGATTTGTCGATATCATCAATGACATTCAGGATCACTGTCTCTGTGCTGCAACCTTTTCTGAAGCCCGATTGGTGAGGGTCTAGAAGGTTAGTGCTGTCCATGTGTTGAGTGAGTTGGAGGAGAACACATCTTTTCAGGATTTTCGCTAGCAGAGGGAGATTGGAGACGGGTCTGAAGTTATTAAGATCATTTGTGTCGGAGCCTGTTTTTTTTTAGTAATGGTGTGACTAGGCCAATTTTGAGACAATCGGGCATGACTCCGGTTTTCAGGGAGCTATTTATAATCTTGGTCCAGAGCGGGGCTAGGGTGAGTTTGAGCTTTTTGGCCAGTTGCGCGGGAATGGGGTCCGAGACGTGTGATGAGGGATTGGAGCTGGAAATCATTTTGACGATCTCTGCTTCGGAGATGGGGTTGAAGGATTTCCAGTTGTTTGGGGGGAGCTTGGGTGTGATATCTTCTGTCCCTAGGGGCGAGCTTCTGTGGGGGGGACTGCGGTGATCGACCAGGAAGAGCTCAATCTTGGTGATTTTATCGTTGAAGAAATTGGCAGTTATCACATAGGTCTTTGGAGGCCTGAACTGAGGATGAAGGGGGCTTGGAAGTTTGTTGCCTAATGAGATTGAAGAGTTCTTTGGGCCTGTTTTTTGCGTTGTCTAGAGCATTGCAAAAGAAGGAAGATTTCTCATTCTTGATGTGTTTTTTATATTTCCTGCGTATTGATTTGAGTCGATCAAGGAGGATTGTGGACGGGTTGTTCCGCCAGAGTCTTTCTGCAGCTCTTAGCTGTCTTCTTTCAGAGTTTATGTCTGTGTTGAACCAAGATCTTTATGGAGTGTTCCTGACTCTTTTTTGTTTCAAGGGGGCTATTTGGTCCAGAATGGAAGTCATGGTTGTATTGTAGTGTGAGGTGAGTTCAGTTGTGGAGAGGTCGTCTGTGCTGATGGTAAGGAGTGAGCTTACTCTTTCCTCCAAGTCGGCAAGGGGAATCTGACTTAGATTTCTCGCCCAGTGGGGGGGTTCTTGCGTACAGGGCAGGCAGTTAGTCGTTTGGTTGATGTGGAAAAGAATGATATGGTGGTCGGACCAGTCAACAGGCATGATGTGGTCAATAGTGACTGTATCTGCTTGAGCAATAATGGCATCTAGGATTGAGCCTCTGTTATGGGTTTGCTCTGTGCAGTGTTGGGTAAGGTTGTTGTTGTGTAGAAGTTCGTTCAAGGTTTGGATCAGTGAGTTGTTTTCCTCATTCCAGTGTAGGTTGAGGTCGCCTAGAATTATGTTGTTGGAGTCCCGGAGAGAGCAGTGAGTTATCAGGTCGGAAAGGTGTTCTCCGAATGAGGTGGTGTTGCCTGGCGGATGGTAGAAGAGATGGCAGAATAGTGTTTTGTTGTCACTTGTCTTAATGTTGGCAGTTAGACATTCAAATGTGCTGTATTTGAAGGAGTCAGTTTCCGTTACGGAGATGTTGTTCTTGTGTATGATTGCAATACCCCCTCCTCTTTGGTTTTCTCTGTCTTTATTGATGATTATGAAGCCCGGCGGCACAAGCATGTCAATGGTTGGGGAAGAGAACTCATTCAGCCATGTTTCGGTGATGAACGTGATGTCTATGTCGTGGGTAAGGAGGGTTTCTGCCAGTTCTGTTGCATGTTTGGTGGCCGATCTGCAATTTATGAGCATGCATTTCGTGGTGGTCGCCTCATTTATGAGTTTCTTCTTTAGGGGGGCCCTGGGAATAGTGGTGAGGAAGGCTGGGGGTCTTAACGTTCTGGGTGGGGAGCGGTCTCTTCCAAATCCAGTGACAACCTGGATCTTGGGGTGACAGTAGGGGATGTGTCGTACGAGGAGGCAAGGTCAATTGCCTCGCTCGTGGACGTTGCGGCTCTTGTTCTTTTGGGCCTCTGTGTCTGGTACAAGTGGGGGTTGTGTTCCAGCTGTGCCTTTGAGCTTTGGGAGGTCTTGAGTGTTTAGTGTTGGTAATTGTGGGTGTTGTTAATTGTGGGTGAGCTTTGGGAGGTCTTGAGTGTTTAGTGTTGGTAATTGTGGGTGTAGAGTCTGGGCGTTGGGTAGCCTCCCAGGGTGTGGTGAGGTTCAGTAGGATTTCGTTGAGGCCAAGTATTACGGTTTGTAGCTGGCTTTGCAGCAGAGTGAGTCTCTGAGTAGTCTCCAAAGAGGAGGGGGTGGGGGCGTCTGGGTTCTGGCTGTCCTGGGCGAGTTCGTCCAGAGAAGGTTAGCGCTTGACATTGAGAGGTAGGCTTTTGGTGTTAGTGTTGCCTAAGTTGTCTCTCTGGGTAGCCTTAGACATGGGGTGTGGAAAATCAAGTTGTGATTCAAGCGTCCACCTCTTGTGTGCAGGTAGAGAGAGAGAGTTAGGAGTCATTGACTGCGGATTGAGTTCACTAGTTGTTTGTTGGGAATAGTAATTTGGGGAGGGAGGGGGTAGGTGTCGGTCGGCAGAGGGTTGGAGAGTCTCATCTACGACGTATCTCCGATTGGTTTTGAGAGGGAGGTATGTATTGTGCGCGACAGGAGAGGGGTAGTGGGAGGAGAGGTTGTTGTTCGGGGGGGACAGGTTGGCGTTGTTGGCGTAGGTCTTGGGATTATTTTGTGAGAACCCCCTGAGGGTCAGTCTGTCGGGGATGTGGGGTTGTTCTGGTGGGAGAGGCGTGGGTGAGTGAGGGCGTTCCGTAGCGAGGGGAAGAGGGAGTCAAATGCATCTAGGTTGTCATTGTTGGCTTGGATCAAGACAGTACCGTTGGTGTAGATGGTCGCAGAGGTGTTGCCACTACGCGTAGGGCGGTTTGGGATTGAGATCATGAGTTTGCAGCTGTAGGGAGTGCTAGTAGTTTTGGATATGTGAAGAAGTGTTCTGAGAATGGTGTTCCAGTTTGCAGGGCTTTCGGTATGGAAAATGAGATCCATTTTCAACTGGCCTTTGGAGGAGCAGTGGTATATGTCAGCGAATAATGTTTCTGGGTGTTATCTAATCAGTCTATGTTTGAAGTTTCTTTTCGCTTTTGGTGAGAGATTGGAGGGGAAGATGATGGAGAAGGAGTTAGGTCCATGTGGATTCAGGCAGTTTGGTGTAGGGGGGCGTGGGAGGTTGAGGTGGCAGGTGCCATTTTGTCTCAGTTGGAGAGGTAGATGGCTACCCAGAGCTCTGCTCGGTCAATTTGGTCTGAGAGGGGTAGGACTGGGAGGTGTTAGGAGTTGGTATCCCTCACCGTGGCTTGGTGACAGTTAGAGATGAACTTTTACTCTTTCTGATAATACGTACTCAACATTAGAGCCCACGGCGTGAGTTGACTGGGTCCAGTGGAGTGGGAACTACTTCTCAGATCCTCAGGTGAGGTCAGTTAGGTAGGAGAATTGCCTCTCAGTTGGGACGGAGTGTTATCCCTCAGAGGTCTCCCCAGACTGTAGGGATTAGCGGAGTAGAGGTGGTTAAGTGGGGGTGTCAGGGCTTGGTCTCCATTCTTGGTGGCTTAGGTACATTTGTATGTGTGCCCCTCAGAGGTCTCCCCTAGAGGTGGGTAAATAGGGGTGTCAGGGCTTGTTTCCACTCATTGGTGGCTTAGGTGCAGTTTTGTGTAAGCCCCCTCTCTGTCTAGGAGGACATGCTCCGCATTAGGATCAGTAACGAGCGATTTCAGGTCTCAGTGATGGGCGAATACCTTTCCCCTTGTGTTGAGGGGCTGAAGCTTCCGGGAGGTGGAG
Source organism: Calotriton arnoldi (assembly GCA_963921515.1). Lineage (NCBI taxonomy): Eukaryota > Metazoa > Chordata > Amphibia > Caudata > Salamandridae > Calotriton > Calotriton arnoldi. The sequence continues at coordinate 758,911 of CAWUFW010001977.1, forward strand.
CAGAGCGAAGGGTTACTGTGATGTCAGCTTCTTTAGATTGTAAGAGTCTGTCTGGCCGTTGCTGGAGCCAGTGCGGCAGAGGGGTGATCTGAGGTTCCGGTGGAAGGACCCTCACTCTAGGTTTCTTGGGTACTTCCCGGCGCTGACTATCAGGGCTGGATGTTATTTACGCCCGGAAGCCACATCTTAGGGACCGGCAACAAGTTTACATGACCTGTGCCCTCCGTTGCTGAGACCGGCGCTATTGAGGTGGTTGCTCTACGGTTCTGGGGATTGGATGTATAGCATCAGGTGGTTTGTCCGGTGAGAAGATGTAATTACCGGATGTAAGCCGCCATCTTGGGGACAGGCATCGAGTTTAAGTGACCTGCGCCTCCCGTTTCTGAGTCAGGGCGTTTGTAGTGGTTGTTCATCGGGTCCGGCGAGTGGATGTAGACCATCTGGTGTTTTTTTGTTTTTTTTTTTCCGGGTGAATCAGATGATTATTGACGGACAGAGGCCGCCAACTTGGGGACAGGCATCGGGTTTGTATCCTCTGTGACTTCTGTTGCTGAGGCCAGCGCATCAGTGGTGATTGTTCTCAGGGTCTTAGTTATTTAGTTTGGGATTGGTTTATTGCGGTTCAGTAGCGTGGCTGGTGATTTGACCCATGGGTAAATGTTGTGGACCGATAGACGCCGCCATCTTGGGGACAGGCATTGAGTTCGTGTGGACCGTGCCTCCTGTTGTTGAAGCCAGCGCGTCTGTGTTGATTGTTGTGAGGATCGTTGAGAAGAAGTGGACAGTATAGGCAGTGAAGGGGATGAATGGGATTAATCGGTGAATAGAAGTTATTGAGGGTCGGAAGCCTCCATTTTGGGGTCAGGCATCGGGGTAGCGTGATCCTCGTCTCTCGTTACTGGAGCAGCGCGTCTGCAGTGTTTTTTTGTTCAAGTTCCAAGGTTCCTGGGTTCCGGTGATTAGACCCTTTCACTTTGTTTCTTAGGTACTCACCGGTGCTGGTTATTTAAGATCTTGGGGGTTAATGTGGGTCGGAAGCCACCATTATAGGGTCAGGCATCTGGGTACCGTGACCCGCGTCTCCCGTTACTTGGGCAGCGCGTCTGCCGGACTATTTTCCCATTCCAAGGTAATGGTGAGTAGACCCTTTCACTTTGTTTCTCGGGTACTCACCGGTGCTGACTTCCAGGTCTCTATGGGTGTGGGAGGCGGACGCCTCTGGCGAGAGGGGGCCCCTCTTTCCGTCAGATTTCGCTCCGGTACCATTCGGTCTAGAGTTTCATCCAGTGACTTCCGGGTGTCCGGTGTTACTGGCGACTTTTGGGACTTTTGCGGGTCCAAGCGTGGGGCTGTCCTGGACCTTCAGTTGTAGAGTCCGCCGGGCGATCGCTCCACTCCGAGGCTGAGGCAGCGAGGCGCGGATCAATGAACTCGGCAGGGAGTCCACAACGCGATTCCGGGTCGCCTTCTTGGTGATTCTGCTCCGGTCAGTCTCCTTTGTCGAAGGTGTCACGGGGGGGGTAGAAGGGATTTGCACGTAGAAGTGATCCCATACCCCAGGAGCTCGGTCGATCTCAGACCTCAGACCCCGCTGGTATATATGGCATTATTGATATGTTTGCAGACGAGATACTCTGTCACAAATGTGGTGGATATCCTGTGTATTGTATTACAAATAATATAGGCTATTATGCACTTGTAAAATGGTAGACAGGTTATCTGCCATTTTGCGATGCAGCAGCCCATCCATAAAAATATATATAAGACCCTAAGTGCTATTCCCTAATGATATACAATCAGCTTTACGTTGGGAAATATCAGATGTAAAACACTGTACTTAGTACTGAGGACATCTTTGTTGATATCTTGACAGTAATCATAAAACATGTATGCATATATTGGGGCCAAAACAATGACCATGAGCAAACCACAATTATCAATAATCATGCAACACACACTTAATATGCCATGTAGATTTATGCATCTAAACCACATGAAATGACTCACAAATGTAATCAAGCTGCTACATGATGCCACATTTAAATTAACATGTGTGACGGGAACGCCCCTGCATGGTGTACATTCATTTCCTATGCCCTGCACAAACAAATGAAAGAATCTGCTATCATGGTTTGTGTACTTTTTGCACCTACACTCCTCATGCCAGTCCTCTGTTTGTCCAAAATGCCTAGTTCTGCTTTGTGAGTAGAGTCTGGTTATACACTTGCCCAGGATCTGGATGTTCACAACAAGCCTGTCCTCAAGAAGTGACAAGGAAAACTGTCCGCCACTCAGCCATGTTGAATGGTGGCGCCAGCGTATCATGCTTTGTACAGATCAGAACGTGGCCTGGAGTTTTTTCTTGCACCAAGGGAGTATGAGCCTACTGACCCACTTTGTTAAATTTGTGCTGATAGTGATGGCCTCACAATCCTAGTTCGCAATCAAGAGCACATGGATGTATGTGTTTGTTTTTGAGGATGGAATTGCACACTTTATGTTAGTGTGAGAGGTTCAGAGTGTCACAGGCCTTACCTTTAGACTTTGCATGCCGTCACCTGGACCTATGCACAATTTAAAGGTTAGATTGCTTACACACACACTGGAAGATGCATTGCTTACATTCATGAAGTGGGAGGGAGTGAACATTTATATTAAATTGGTGAAAGAGGAGTCATGCTTCCCCTTAATGGGTTAATGTCATGTTTGCTGTTTTACAACTGCATTATAATCTATGGCACTTGCAATATTTCTGAAGGGGCATCGGCCACATTTTGACAGAGTATCCTGTCTGAAAATCTCTAATGAATGTGCAATATTTTATCAGGGTCAATGTCACAACAAACTTCAATAAAGTTATTGGTTTTGAACATACTTGCCACATAGCAAAATCATATATGTATTAGTCGACATATCACATTGACATGATGTTAACATACAATCCTACATGCAGAAATTGAGTTAAGCATGGTTAGTAGGCAGATACAATGCATCGTCTGATAACAAAAGCAAAATAAGATGTTACTAATGAGATCAATTTACCACCTTGTTGCTGCTCCTGGGCCTTCAGCTTTCCATCCAAGTTGGGTTAGGCCACTAAAGAAAACAGCTCATCATGGGGTCAGGGACCGCCGCACCCACTTTATCTGATGGAAGGGCCTTCGAATTTGGTTCAAAATGAAGAGTCATGTCCATCACCAAAGATCCACCCAATGTTTGTGCAGTGTATGCTACAGCGCTTGTAGACCCCGTGATGACACACACTTCTGGCAATGGCCTGCCAGATTTTCTTCTTGTTATGGGGGCTGGCCTACACAGAGAGAAATAAGAACAAATAAAGAAATGCAATTAACAGCCATATAACAGATGACATCACAATTTAAAACACAATATTAATGATAGATTGTGTGACCTTACTCTCCCACACACTGGTAAGTACTTGAAATATTGGCCAATTAATCCTAACTTTTTAGGAGGACATCAGTGGAAGTTTTGTGATGGCACTAGGTGCCAAGCGAACCATTTCATTTCTATACTAACAATAAGGCCATTCCTCTGTTGCTTAGTGAATATATACATATATATATATATATATATACACACCTCAGTGATTATATAGTACACTCAGAACGTAAACTTTTTTCTAATGTTACATCGTATCAGATATGGGCCACTGGAAGTGGTCATACTTATATAATCCTAGCCATTCCATTATGTCACTATCAGCCTTGTTTTGGACCATGAAATAAACTCGGAGGTATATGTGGTTGACTAACAGACGTAGGTCACCACATATTTTCAATTTTTACAATAATTTTCCTAATATCAAAGGCATCTATTGCCATTTAGGATTCACTTTTTACAAATATAATTGTTTTGTTAAAGGTTCTTATTTTGAGTGTGTTGGAAGGGACTACATCATAAATATGGCAGATGTGCCATCCACTTTATTATAAGTGTTACTAAATATAATGCACTTATAAGACATCTGATTTTACATTTCCTATGTCTGCGATACAGTACCCAGTCACCAAAACTAAAAATAGCACCAAAAATCAGCTCATTTCTGTTTTTCCGAGCCTTCATTAAAGACTGGTGGATGTGATATTCTTTCAAAACATAATGGGTATCTGGTCCACAGTCTTACAAGTGCTATAGGATAAAATGCACTTTTTAATAAGGTAGATGTGACATTCATCACGTGAGTTGGAACATCCCATCCATGAGACTAAACATAAGTGACAGTGTGCATTACTCTGAATTTGTCAGATGGGCTACACCATCACAACAGTAGCGGATTTTCCGTCAGTGGTATTACAAATGTCAAAGGCTATGATGCACTTGTAATATGTAAATTGTTGTGACTGAATAACCCCCATTTCACTATCCCTTTATTGTTTGCAGAAGGACGTACAGTCAGTGTAGTTTGGTGGATGTAAATATTATCTTTCCTAAATATTTTTTGAGTTACATGTTCCTTTTAACTCTAACTGATGGCCTTGATGTCTTGCTCATTGTCCTACAACTTTAAAACTCAACTAGAGTTGAATACTTCCAATGGGTTTGTTCCCGATACTTTGTTTTTAATTCTATGACGTATCAGTCAATCATAGTATATATTCGATCACTTAAAAACAGATCATAAAAGACTCAATACAAGCAGCATAAATTCATGAATAGTTATAACAAGGATAAAAATATATGATAAAAAGCATTGAAAAATATGAACATACTAAAAGACAAGCATTAAGGACTACAGACTGCCAAACATTTAAAGTCTACAAATTCACATATTAAAACATCATTAGGTTGCGCAATCCTAATACACATTATAAAAAAGAACCTACAGCTGTACATACATCAGGGCTGTCTAATTGTTGCAGATAAATCAGCACCTCTCTACACTTCCTGAATTTAAATTTACTGAGCACAGGCCATAAATAGCGTTTAGTAAAGGGAAGATAACATTTACAGAAGAATACAAAATGCAACAGAGTCCGTGAGGACACCTCATCACACAGTCACATACATATATCGGAAAAAGCAAATTGTCCTTTAGGAAGCAAAGTAATCCCCTAATTGAGCCTAACGTAAACCGGGACAGCAGCATATGTTCCCAGGCTCAAATAGGGTGCCACCCCAACATAGTTGTAGACGACAATATTCCGTGACGTAGGGCTTCATTAATTCTCTACCCTCTCTCTGGGCCCTTCTAAAAGATAGAAAACACTCTCAGACGCACCCTCTATCCTTCTTACAAATATCTGTTGGCTTCTCAGAAATAGGACAGCCTAGGGCAAAAGTTGTCTTCTTAATGTTTTTGAGCCAAGGAATTCTTCTCCCATGAGAACAAGAGAAAGACAGTCCAAAAAAATCTCTATATTTAGGCTGGCTTCCTCATTCTTCCAGACTGAGCACCAAAGCAGCAAGGGAGCAAGATTAACCTGATTAATCTGATCCTCGACATATTCCATACACAATTTCTGATGGATAGCAAAGTGTAACGTTGACAAAAGAAGCCACAATATGCGCCGGGCACTTTATTTAACTCAATTCAGATACTACCCACATCCGTGTAACCCCATACCCCAGCTCCATCAGTCAAGATGGGGAGACACTTCCTCCCATAGATCTTGAGAATAGGGTTTATGTGCTTTTTACCTATAGAGGAAATAAGAGAGAAAATTGAGCCAACCACCTTGAAACATTTTTTTTCCTGTTACTAACACACTGTGCCCAAGTACACGCATTATCAAACATCAGGCCAAAATAGGGGTAATAGAGCGCAATTGTGCTCTTTCATTAGTAGGGGTGCATTATAATCACGAGTAGTTTGCACCCACCCATATATTCCTTTGTGGTGTTAACATTGTGGTTATTAGTTTGTGTAATGTAATAATGCGTAAGCGAAGTGATAGAGATTTTTCGTATAATGTGGATAAATCCACATTGTAATCGTGTACTATATGATGAAAGTCTTAAAATGCTGTGGTTTATATGTGGCTAACGAGAGATAATTATTTTGCTTTGTAACGCATTGATTTAAATTTGCACAGTAACAATGATCACGCATATATATGTATGCTATGTAATTTCATGTTGTTTCTTATGTTAGCCGAATTCTGTAGGCCTCATGTGTGTTTCTCCCTGCTGCTCTCTAGATGAGTTTGCTAGTAAAATCCATGTGTATGCAGAATCTGTTCTTTCTCACGTTTCTGTTGCAGGTGGAAAAATTAATCCTTGTAAGTTAGAATAACGCTTTTGTTTTAGGAGCTAAGCTTAGGGAGGAGAGGATACATTTGAACAAGCGATGCTGATAATGTGGGACGGTGTTCTTTCTCACTGGAGAAGGCCTGGGAATCAAGGTCATCGAGCAAGAGTCTGGGAGCACCGTTGCTGCATGGAAAGTTACCTACGAGGAGGTGTCCAGCTGGATGGGGTGATCGCATGATGTGATGATGGGTGTGTCCTACGGTTTTTGTTTTGGGGTTAGGGACAGAGTCCGAGGACATCTGCCGCGCCTTGAGAGGAGAGAGCATCTTAGAACGAGCTCTGTAGCTTTATGCTACTTGACCCATTCAACGTGAGTGCACTTCTTAGAAAGCCTTCAAGTGCTGACACCTTTTCTGAACTTGCCTAGGAAATGCTAAGTAGGGATGTCACATTAGCGGTAGCATAGGGACGGACTAATGCCTTTTACCTACGAACCTCCAATGAAGAAGACCCTCGATGTGGGCGCAGTTGTATTTTACGCCTTGATTCTGGATTTGGTTATTTTATGCATGTTACATCGTCTCAACTTTACCCGTAGATTTGACTTTGTATTGGTTCCCATATAATTCTACACCCTCATTTTGAGGTGTTTGTATGTCCAACTGTTCTTGGTTTTGTAATAAACTAACTAAACTTTGAGTCTGTGATTCTTCGGAGTCATGGTTCATTGGAATTGTGAAATAGAATTGGAGAATGATTTCCCTCCCCTCCACACTTTTAAGCAGGTAACAAAGAGCCATCAACTAGGGGTTCCAGAGTAAGTCTATAACGTGGAACCCGGCTCTTTCAGGGGAAATGACTCACTTCGTCAATAGTCCTATCTCCAATGCTCATGCAACAGGGTTTAACATTTTTGGGGCCACAAACCGTCATAAAGGTTTTTGACAGATTTGTTTCCAGGTCTAGCTGCTCGATAAACAAAACAAATGTAGAGATCAGCAAGTTTAGGCCATTAGCCATCCTGCCAAGCAACACAGCATCATCTACATACAAAAGTGCAGGAATAGGTGTTTTGTGAACCACTGGGATGTCCAACCCGAGATTCACAAAGTCAGTTTTCAGACCATTATTATAGAGTAAAAACAGAATGGGAGCCAACACAGCCCTGACGAACTACCAGTTTAACCGAGAAGGATGTAGAACACTCGCAAGGAAGAGGCTAGGCTGGGCCGCCCTACTTGGCTTCATCATTTCTTCAGTCTATGACATGTCATTTGGGGCATTTTGTATGTAATTATTGCTACTGCACATGCGATTGATTTGTACTTGAGAAGAATTTTGGGAACATGGTGGTTGTGGCATGGTGGTTGTGGCATGGTGGTTGTGTGCTACTTGCCTTTGATGAGGAATGTGTATATTTTGTGATGTTAAGTGTGTGTGGTCACTGCACCTAACAAGGAGACACACGCTCCGTTGTTTCTGCCTTACTCGGATACATCCCCAACTGCTATCCAAGCAAGATCACGAACTCTATTAGAATCTGGTCAAACCGAGTGTTTTCATCACCGCCGAGGCTTTCCCGGTTCAGATATCCGTCCAAGCTTGCCGAACACCTCCCTCACACGGGCGCCCGGCTGGGTCCCTGTGAGTCATCTTTTTTCACTTCTCTCACGGTGCCACCCTCTTTCACGTTTGGCAGCGATAGCCCTCCCCTTCAGGTGTCCCACATCTCCTGGTCCTGAAGAGACCCTACATTCGAACGGGGTCGAAACGTCGTCGACAGCTAAATAAGGGCGAACCATTACCCAGCGCCTATGATTGTTTAAAGTGCTGTGTAATACAGTGTTCAAAGTCTTCAATGGTCGCCTTTATGTTTTACATTGAAACCTTGCACATATGTCACATAATATGTCACTAATAGTTTAGGTTCAATACGTTACACATTGGGACACCCTTCACTATTGTTCATTTATTGTTTGTTGTAAATAATTATTCTACCTTTGCAGCTTTATGTATATGGTGTTCATTTCACGTAACCTATATATAAAAGCTTTAGCTTTACCTCGTGGTGTGCGGCTAGCTTTCTTTCTGACATCAACTCAGCTCTGTATATTGCCACTGTGCGTATTCCTATTAGTATAAACCTTATTAATCCACAGGAGCCATTGTTACTTCTCTTGCCTACTTACCCAGGCTCCTTGCGAGTAGGGTTCCCTTGTTTCTTTTCCTAGTTAAATGTGTGGCGGCCTATTCTTTAGGTACCTTCCACATATGATTTTATGGAGCCAATTTCTTAGCCACATAAACTCCTTCAAATTTCTGGTATTTCATGATTTTTCTTTTTTGTTGGGTGTGATGAGTATTAGCTGTAGTGTTATGAGCTGCAATATCTTGACAAAGTAAATATTTCCTGCATGTCCTATATTTGTGTGTATTGCATGCAACCGGTGTGACTTTAGTGTTAACATTTGATATACCTCACAGCTTGTTGTGTTACACATTATGATGGTTAACCTAATAGGTCAGCAAAGAGAGCATTCTGTGACAGGCCAGCTTCCAACATTCACAATGTGTGCAAATAGGGAGGACTTTAGGGTTATAATCAGCCTGTGATCTGAATGTCTGGGTGATAAAATCAGGTCCTCCTCACAAATAAAAGTAGAAAAACAACAAGCCTGCGCTACTAGGCCTCAGTGGTGTGGACTATGGTTGATGGCCTCTGCTGTCCCGGGGTTCATCATACTATGTATTAGCAAAATTCGCCAAGTACAAACCCTTCCAGCACTTGACCTTCAGTAGGACCAATAGAGAGCAGTCAGAGGCTGCTCAGGTAGGTTAGTGTGGGGGTATGTCAGACTCAGATCTCAACACACATCGAAGCTCCCAATGAAATGATTGTTCAGGCCAGCGCTTGTCTTTAGCACAGACAGTACTTTATGACAATATGAAACACTTCAGAAACTAGAAGGTAGACAATATGCAAGTGTGGGACAAAGATACCTAGGTTTGCTGAATCCCTGTCATTCAACCACCTCCCATTGTAATATAGGGTGTATTTGTCAAGATACACAGTACAGTGGATCAAGAACCTTCAGCTATTACTTGGTCTCTGTGCATATGTTTTCCTACCATATTGTCACCCATTCTCTGGGCAGCAGCAGGGCACAGTGGGCCCTACACTTACGGTCTGTGCTAACCAGAGGTATGCAGGGCCGCAGTTCAGTTACAGAGCTGCTCAACTGTGGTCAGCAGGTGCAGGCCTGTTGGCAGTGTCCTGGAGGGACTTATATCTATCTTCTGCTAGTCCCATTCCAATGTAGATTGGGGATATGACTGTGGGGTTTCCTTTGAAAGCAGAAGAAAACTTACAGTTTGCGACCCCAACCTAATCTTTTTTATGGGTGGGAGCATATGTGTCACTGTAGTGTGATTTTGGATATATTTTATGTGGTAACGCAGTACCACTGATGGTTAGAATGTGTTGTTTGATTGTGATAGGAGTGGGTGCACATTGTGGTGGGATAAGTAACTTGAGATATTTTGCCATAACTTTGGGAATGGTGTCAGTTGTGGCTGATATCATATAGCACGCCTGTTGTAACGGGTTCCCAAAGTGAGTTATGCGAAGGAGAAAATTGTGTCACAGAGTGAGGAAATAGTAGATTGTGATTCCAGAGGGACTGGTGTTAGTTGTGACAGATATCCGTAAGCATACTTGCAAGAATAGGTTGGCATTAGTGAAGTCTGTTGGGTTAGGGAATATGGTACCCGAGTGATAAGAGGGTGACTTTGTTTTTTTAATTTGTGTTTATTTGCTATTTCAGAACATACAGAACTGACAACAACACAGCGACAACGACTTCCACCAGGCATGGTTAAAGCATATGCATCATGTACAACATAATTTCCCCATTAGTAAAATACAATACTGAATGACTTGGGAAGAAATGCACAATTATATAACACAATCCCCGCGCCGCAGGCGTCATCCCTCTATTGTCCCTCCTGGGCTGAAAGGAGATAGCTTGTGAGGAGAGTCCAAATGTCCTTTGGCTGTGAAGGCCCTGGGAGCTCCTCAGCACAAAGCCCTAATTTTTCCTTAGAGTACACTAGATCGTGCAACCTTTGTCTTTTTGTAGGTACGATACGGGTACCCCAATGCATAGCCACTCTTCACCAGAAGAAGAGCCGCCGATGCATAGCGTCTATTGGCCGGCTCTAGGGTTTTTACCAGGCTCAACAAACATAGATCTGGGGCGCTGTCCACTATTTCTAGTACCATTTCCATTAGGGCCTCTGTGACATGAGTCCAGAAACTGCGAATCACAGGCATAGTTAGACCAGATGTAGAAGCTCGACATCCATCTCTCCACATGGTACATATTTTGCATCTGCCCTCAGCCCACATCTGAACAATTTTGATGGTGTATAATACATTAGATGCAGATATTTAAAGTGTATGATGCGTACATTGCAGTTAGATGTGAGCATATTGAACTGTGCAGAGCTGAAGGCCCAGCAAGAACCGCGTTACACCTCTCCAGCACCATGTCTGGCCTTGTCTGGCGCTGACGGCCTATCCGCCTGTGCTGCATTATACACTTTAGTGATCAAGTGCCCGCATGGGTCAGTAACGTCTGCAGTGCGGTAAGCACGGGGGCGCAGCAGGGAATTGAAGAGAAAATTCACGCATAGCAGCTCTAAGATGATAATAAATTAAGGTCAATGTGGGGTATGGCGCTGTGTTCGTGAGATGTCAGCTAGGGTTATGAACATACCGTTTGAGTCGGTGTCTCCCCTTGGCTTCAACTCAGCCTGAGTGAGTGGTGTTAGTGCCTGAGCCACATGCAAGACCGAGAAGGCGGGGTGAAAGTTCAGCAGTAGTTCTGGTGCATATAGAGTGCTCTTACCCGCTCTAACGCCTGCCAGGCGCATGTGGTGGAGTGTATCGTATTAATTTCAGCTTGCATGATACCCTCTCGCCTATGGGAAAGTATGGCTTGCAGGGCGATGAGGTGTGCATCATCGTGCTCGACAGTCAGGTGTGGGATATAGTCGTGTGGTGCATACCAGTAGTGGGCGAAGTGGGCCTGTGCACATAATCAATCAATCAATCAGGACATTTGTAGAGCGCACTACTCACCCATGAGGGTCTCAAGGCGCTGGGGGGGGGGGGGCTGCTACTGCTCGAAGAGCCAGGTCTTGAGTAGCCTCCTGAAGGACAGCAGGTCCTGGGTCTGTCGTAGGAGGAGGGGGAGGGTGTTCCAGGTCCTGGCGGCGAGGTGGGAGAAAGATCTGCCGCCGGTGGTCGCTCTTTGGATGTGAGGGACGGTTGCAAGGGCGAGGTCAGCTGAGCGGAGCTGGCTGTAGAAGGTGAGTCATCTGTTGAGGTAAGCCGGTCCGGTGTTGTGGAGTGCCTTGTGTGCATGGGTGAGGAGCTTGAAGGTGATCCTCTTGTTGATGGGGAGCCAGTGCAGGTCTCTCAGGTGGGGTGTGATGTGGCTGTGGCGGGGTACGTCAAGGATCAGGCGTGCCGAGGCGTTCTGTATGCGTTGCAGTCGTTTCAGGAGTTTGGCCGAGGCTCCCGCGTAGAGGGCGTTTCCGTAGTCCAGCCTGCTGCTGACGAGGGCCTGGGAGACTGTCCTTCTTGTTTCGGTGGGGATCCATCTGTAGATCTTGCGGAGCATGCGGAGGGTGTTGAAGCAGGATGAAGAGACGGCGTTGACTTGCTTGGTCATGGAGAGTGTTGAGTCGAGGATGAACCCCAGGTTGCGTGCGTGGTTGGTGGGTTTCAGGGTTGCTCCCAGTGTGGTCGGCCACCAGGAGTCGTCCCAGGCTGAGGGGTTGGAGCCGAGGATGAGGACCTCCGTCTTGTCTGAGTTCAGCTTCAGTCGGCTGTTCTTCATCCATTCGGCGATGGCCTTCATTCCTTCGTGGAGGTTGGGTTTGGCGGTGAGGGGGTCCTTGGTGAGGGAGAGGATCAGTTGGGTGTCGTCGGCGTAGGAGATGATGTTGAGGTCATGCAGTCGGGCGACGTGGGCGAGCGGTGCCATGTAGATGTTGAACAGTGTCGGCCTGAGGGACGATCCTTGGGGCACGCCGCAGATGATCTTGCAGGCTTCGGAACGGAACGGGGGGAGGCGGACGCTCTGGGTTCTGCCGGAGAGGAAGGAGGTGGTCCATTTAAGGGCCTTGTCTCGGAACCCTTCGTTGTGGAGGCGTGTGTGTAGGGTGCGGTGGCAGACAGTGTCAAAAGCGGCTGAGAGGTCCAGGAGGATGAGGGCCGCAGTTTCACCGTTGTCCAGCAGGGCCCTGATGTCGTCGGTGGCGGCGATGAGGGCAGTTTCGGTGCTGTGGTTCCTGCGGAACCCGGACTGGGACAGGTCCAGGATGTTGTTCTCTTCGAGGTAGCGGGTCAGTTGTCCGTTGACGATCTTTTCTATGACCTTCGCCAGGAACGGGAGCAGGGAGATGGGCCGGAAGTTCTTGAGGTCTCTCGGGTCCGCCTTGGGTTTCTTGAGCAGGGCGTTGATCTCGGCGTGCTTCCAGCTCTCCGGGAAGGTCGCGGTCTCGAGGGAGATGTTGATGGCTTTGCGGAGATGGGGTGCGATGGTGGCTCTGGCTTTGTTGAAGATGTGGTGCGGGCATGGGTCTGACGGAGAGCCGGAGTGGATTGTGTTCATGGTTTTGATGGTATCGTCGTCATTCACGGTGGCCCAGGCGAGCAAGGGGTCGAGGTGGATGGTGGGCGTGTGGTCTGAGGTGTCGGTGGCTGCCGGGGTGGTCTGGTTGTTGAAGCTGTCGTGGATGTCTGCGATCTTGCGATAGAAGAAGGTGGCGAGGGATTTGCACAGGTCTTGCGACGGTGGGATGTCGTTGGTGTTGGAGCTGGGGTTGGAGAGTTCCTTCACTATGTTGAAGAGCTCCTTGCTGTTGTGTGCGTTGTTGTCGAGGCGGTCCTTGAAGGAGGTCCTCTTGGTGGATCTGATGAGGTGATGGTGTCTGCGGATGGCGTTCTTGTGGGCTGCAAAGCTGTCCGGTGTCTGTTCGCAGTGCCATTTCTTCTCAAGTTTCCGGCAGTTTTGCTTGGAGGCCTGGAGGTCTGACGTGAACCAGCTGGCTTTCTTGTCGGTGCGTCTGTTAGAGGGTTTCTTGAGTGGGGCGAGCATGTTGGCGCAGTCGTCGATCCAGCGCCTGAGGTTGCGGGCGGCGGAGTCAGTGTCGGTGGGGTCGGCGGGCGGATTTCGGGCAAGGGTGGTGTTTAGCTGGTCTTCAGTGATTTTGCTCCAGCTGCGGCGGGGGATCTGTTGTGTGCGGTGGTGCGTGGTGGGTTTCCGGAAGGTGAAGTGGATGCAGCGATGGTCGGTCCAGTGGAGTTCGGTGGTGTGGCTGAAGGTGACATGGGAGCTTGCGGAGAAGATGGGGTCAAGCGTGTGGCCGGCGGAGTGGGTGGGCGTTGTGATGAGCTATCTGAGTCCGAGGTTGGCGAGGTTGTCGATCAGGGAGGTGGAGTTGCTGTCATTGTTGTTCTCGAGGTGGAAGTTCAGGTCTCCGAGGAGGATGTAGTCTGTGGAGGCAAGGGCGTGCGTGCTGACGAAGTCGGTGATGGAGTCGCTGAACTGAGGCCGGGGTCCGGGGGGTCTGTAAATGAGAGTTCCTCTGAGGGTGGTGTTGGGGTCTGTGTGGATCTGGAAGTGCAGGTGTTCGGCGGTGCTGAGGGTGTCGTTGGAGCTGGTCGAGACCCGGAGGGTGTTCCTGTGGATGATGGCGATACCTCCTCCTACTCCGTTGGTGCGGTCCCTGCGGGTGATCTTGTAGCCGTCCGGGATGGCTATGGCGATGTCCGGGGCCGAGGAGGCGTTCATCCAGGTCTCGGTCAGAAAGGCGACGACCGGGGAGGATGTGTCGAGCAGGTCCCAGAGTTCGATGGCATGTTTGCGTGCGGAGCGGGTGTTCAGTAGGATGCATCTGAGGTGGTTGAGTTCTTTCTCGGCGGGTGGTTTGGCGGCTCGGAGGCTGGTGAAGCAGCAGTTCCGGCAGGTGAAGGGTCCATGGGTGCGCTTCGGGGCGGCTAGGAAGCAGGTGTGTGATCGTCCGGAGTTGAGTGCGAGGAGAGTGCTGGTGTCGTAGCGGCGGCGGTCGTGGCTGTTGTGAGGGCCGCCATAAGAAGGGGAGGTGGGAGGGAGGAGCAGCTGGGAGGCGGGAGGGGACGAATAGGCGAGCAGGGGGGCGGGGACGCAGCTGCGGGAAACGGGCACTGAAGGCAGAAGGGGGGCACAGAATAAAACAACAACAAGGGGGCAACAATAAGCCAAGGGGCACAGAATAAAAAGAAAATAAAACAATGGAGCAAGGTACAAAAACGAAAGGCACAGAAACTACACAAGTGAGGCAGGGGCCTCGAACTCACGGTGGCAGCAGCAGTGGGCAGAGGAACACGGGCGCAGTCTGGTGGTGCTGTGCGGCGTGGAGAGCGACCTGCCTGGAGCAGGGTCAAGGGTCGCTCTCTTCACCGTGCAGCGGCCGCCATAAGAAGGGGAGGTGGGAAGGAGGAGCAGCTGGGAGGCGGGAGGGACGAATAGGCGAGCAGGGGGCGGGGCCGCAGGGGACGCAGCTGCAGGAAATGGGCAAAGAAGGCAGAAGGGGGGCACAGAATAAAACAACAACAAGGGGGCAACAATAAGCCAAGGGGCACAGAACAAAAAGAAAATAAAACAATGGAGCAAGGTACAAAAACTAAAGGCACAGAAACTACACAAGCGAGGCAGGGGCCTCGAACTCACGGTGGCAGCAGCAGTGGGCAGAGGGACACGGGCGCAGTCTGGTGGTGCTGTGCGGCGTGGAGAGCGACCTGCCTGGAGCAGGGTCAAGATAGTATAAATGTCGTTCTGGTGTGTTGAATCCCCCCATTGTTATGGTATGGTAAGGACCTTCCAGAGTATGCGTGGCTGTTTCCCTGCCCATGCCAATGTTATCAAAAGTGTCCACCAGAGTGTTTTTACAACAAATGTTGTAGCAGTACTATGGGGATGTTGGTAAAGAGGTATACAAATTTGGCCAGTACTATCGTTTTCATAATAGCTATTTTATCCACCAATGAGAATGGCAGCCTTGATCATTTTTGGATTTGGTCCTCCAGCTGCAAAATGGCTCTACCATAATTATAGGGTATTACTAGTTAAGGTTCTCTAAGGATTCTAATACTCAGGTATTTGACAGGATCCATGTTCCATTGCAGAGGAAAGTCCAATGGGGATTCCTGATTACACAGTGTCAGGGGAAACACCACCTATTTTAACCAGTTGATACTCAGGCCTGAGTATCTTTCGAAGCAGATATATTCACGAATGACTGGTACCAGATGCTCAGCCGGGTCCCTGATATAGAACACCATGTCATCCGTGTATAAGGATATGCTCAGTGGCCTCAAGCAGAAGTGGAGAGCAGAAGCAGCATGTTGCTGTCGGATCACGCAAGCTAAGGGTTCCAGTGCAATAGCGAATAATAATGGTGACAAGGGACAGTTGGCAAGTGCCCCTACGTACTGTAAACTCCTCAGCCGTGTTACCTTTTAGGCAAACATGGGCCACAGGCTTAGTATATAGTAACCATGTCCATCTGATAAATGCTTCAGGCATCCACATTCAGGCCATGATCTGGAACATATAGTCCCATGCAATGGAATCAAATGCTTTGGCTGCGTCCATTAGGACTGCAGCCACCTGCAATGATAGCTTGAGCTGATGAAGAAAAGCGTAGAGGATCTGCAACTTATGTGTGGTGGATCGGGCCGGCACAAAGCCCGACTGGTCCGGCAGTACCAAATTGGGGAGCAGTGGTTGCAGTCGGGTTGCCAGCACTTTAGCCAGTACCTTTAGCATCAACATTTATTAGTTACAGCAGCTGGTATGATTCGCAGTGGGCCGATAGTTTTTCAGGTTTCAATTATGTCACAATTAGAGCTTCCCGCAATGAGGGGTAACATCTGCTTATTGTATCCCTCTTCATATAAGGCATGTAAGTGTGGCACCAGTAAGCCAGCAAATTCCTTATAGAACTCCCCTGTGATTGCGAATTGTGGCCAAATTAGCAGAGTCAGGCCTCCCTCATATTTCCTCTCTAGGGACAGTAACTGGGACTTGATTTTCTGGATTTTGGTGTGTATCGAACGCACTACTCCCGCCTGTGTACTAATGCACACTCCCCAGATAGTGTCCTTGAAAGCTTCCCATAACGCACCTGCACTCTCAACAGATCAGGTGTTTTTTCCAAAGTATTCAGTGATGGAGAAGTGGTTTCACTTACGGAACACTGGATCTAGAAAAGCCCTTGCTTGATACTGCCCACAAATTGGGGCGGGGTATGAGTGGGTATCAGCAGCCGGAGTTTCACCGGGGCTTGATCAGATAATGTTTTGGGGAGATGTGAGACTTCAATCGTCCAGGTGCTAACCTCATGCGTTACCAACCAGTACTCCAATCGACACCTGGTACCGTGGACAGAAGACACAAATGTGCCTTCTGGGCACGACGGATGTCGAAGTCTCCAAATATCCACCATACCATACTCCGCTATGCATCCCTGACTATCTTGGCAGATTGTTTACCATGCCGGTCTGCTACAGCTGACCAGTTCAGAGCTGGGTCTAAATAAGTGTTAAGACCACCCCCATATCACTGTCGCAGGATGAATATCATGGATGTGGCGCCAAATGGTCAAGTAATAACTGGGATCATCGAGATAGGGACATAGGTGTTGACTAGTGCAACCAGAGAAACACAGAGAGTGCCCTGCACGATATATATCTGCCCCATTCATCCACCACTGTGTGAATTTCCATGAAGGGGACCCCTTTTTTGATCAAGATCATGGAGTACGAGGAGTTTGTTAAGAAGTTAGTTAAGAAAAAAGAGAGTCCTCCAGTGGCACCCAACAGCAGACTCCGTGTGCTGTGTGAAGAGCATTTCTTGGAGAAAAGTTACCTGTATATGATGTCGATCGAGAAAAGAGAGGACCTGACGGGTTTTGCAATGGTTATTAAGCCCTCGTACATTCCAGGTCAAGAAGGCTACTTGGCCCCGTTCTGGTCTACTGGGTAACTTTTTGGCCCAATGGTAAGCTGCTGATTGAGGTGTAATGTGTACCATGTACATCGTCAGTGCAATAACAATGAGTTTCAGTGTAGTCGCTGACACAAATAAAAACTTCCCCAATCTGACCACTTCAGCATACCAACCATGCCAAAGACAATCCCACAGTGACTTGAATAAAAAATTATACACATAATCATAACAAAAAAGAACAGGTCAGTTAACGTGTTACCACACATCAGCACTCTATGGGGTGCTCCCACAGGAAGTTCATCAGAGTCCCAGTGCCACTCCAGAGAGCCGGAGGTGGCAAGGACGGAAGAATAACAATAGTTCTATTCTATGAGATCACAGCTGAGAGTCAGAGCAGTATACAAGGAGGCAGGGGCCCCCACAGTCACAACGGCTCCATCTAACCACATTCCCTCAAATGTGTGCTAAATCAGAATGTCATATTGTAGGAAGCTGGCTCTGTATATACTATACCAAAGTGAGGTTTAGTGTGCACAGAGTCCAGTGGAACCCAAAAGGTAGGCAGAGGTAAAGTAGATAGCACCTCACTCTCTATTTGTGGTAGTGTGGTCGAGCAGTAAGGCTTTATCAGAGGACAGTGTTAAGCATTTGTTGTACACACTCAGTCAGCAAATGAATTCACACACTCAAAGACTGAACTTCAGACCAATTGTTTTTGTATAAAAAATATTCTTTTAGTTATTTTATTTTCTAGAACCAAGCAAGCCTGGCACGGGTAAGCAATACATATTTTACAGTAGTAATGCAATTGTAACACAGTTTGGTTTGCAATTGTATAGGCACTTTGTTTTGATTACAGTATTGTTACTGAAAATGTAATGCTTTGGAAATACAGTACATATACTTTGTATAGGCTTTTTAGTAAAATGACCAGTAGATTACTTTGCAGATTACTTTTCTTACACAGTACAGTGTACCTGGATACTGCACTGGGACATTTCCTGTAAAAAGGTGAGTAAAAGCATTTTTGTTATTTCTTACAATTTTAAAAGGATTTCTTAGGTTTTCCAACTCCACACTTAGAAACATTTTATAGAAAACAGTCAATGTTATCCTATGGAGGAACATAGTGTTATCGGTTAGCAGGTAACTACTTTGTTGTGGGAGTTGGTATTCTGGGGTTAGACTCAGGGTTTCCCAGGGTCAAGGATGCACTCTTGTTACACCCTCAGCGACACTAGGGCGGCCGGGTGCAGAGTGCTGAGGCCCAATGTTATCCAATGGGGGATGAGGGGCCTCCGGTTGGTGGCTGCTGACGAGCAGGTCACTGGGTTGTGGGAGCAAAGCTCCTGAACTTAAGCTCAGGGCAAATGGGGGTTCAAGTCAACACAAAAGGGGCACCCTCAGCGGCACTGGGGCGGCCGGGTGCAGATTGCTGTTTTGGCGTCGGGTGCCCTGTAGCTTTCAATGGGGAGTCTCCGGTTTCCAAAAGCACTGCAGGCTCGGGGACGAAGGTCTTCTGGGTGCGACCACCACTTGGAGTGGTAAGTTGGGATGTCAGGGGTTGGTTAGGCACCGTCGGTTGGGCCACCCAAGGCCGTGGGGCGTTGGGTGCAGGGGTGCCTTTTAGGGTCGGATCTTCTTTTCCAGCTCCTGGTCGCGGTTGGGGGGACCTTCCGGTTTGAGGCTGCAGGCGTCGGCTTGAGGCAGGTCAGGGGTCACCGGATCTCGGGACAGGATCACCGGGGAGACCTCCTCTTGGTGTTGGGGCACTCGAACTCGGGCTGTGGGCGCCGGGTGCAGAGTGGTGCAGACCCGTGGATCCTTGCGGAGCTGGAGTCTGTTGTTTGAACAAATCCGGTGTTCACAGGAGACAGAGTCTTTGGGATGGAAGGCAGGCAGATCCTCCGGGTTTCTCAAGGTTGCTGGCTGCAGGACACACCGGGATTTCGCTGGAGCAGGTTCGAGGTGGGGACAGGCCGGTAGGGCTGGGGCCAAGTCAGTGGGCGTCCTCCTCTTGTTAGCTTCGGCACGGCTGTTCGGTCCTTCTTCTTCGTTTCTTCTTCTGGTTTCTTGTCTAACTTCTTGGTTCAGGGCTGCCCCCTAAATACTGTATTTAGGGGGCGTTTTAGGGGTCTCGAGGTCAGTAGCCAATGGGCTACTGACCTTAGGGTGACTACACACTTGGTGTGCTCACCCCACATGGGGGGGGGCAGTGAGCACAATCCTAATCCTGATTAGGGAGTGCCTGCCATCAGCAAGATGGCGGGCACTGAAGAGTGGGCTTCACCTCGCCTCCCCCCCCTGAGGGGTGAGGTTGGCAGAGGTGAGCACACCTTCTGGGCTGGCTAATTTTTCCCACCTGTCTTCCCACTGAAAAGGAGGGGAGACAGGAAGGGGGCCTGCTCCTGACAGCAGGAGAGGCTGGGGGTTGCATTACAAAGGCTGCCAGGCCTTTGAAGCTCCCCTGCCACAGATAGCTCTTCCTGGCCTGGGGGAGGTGTGAACACCTCCGCCCAGGAAAGGCTTTTTTTCTGGGCTCAGGGAGCGAAGGCTCCCACCCTAGGGGTCCAGAAACATGTCTCGTGGTGGCAGGCTGGTGTGTACCAGTCAGGGAACCCACCAGAGGCTGGTCGTTTTTCAGGGGGCATCTCTAAGATGACCTCTGAGTGCATTTTTCATTAAATCCCACACTGGCATCAGTGTGGGCTTAATGTGCTGAGAAGTTTGTTACCAAACTTCTCAGTTTTCAGTGTAGCCATTATGGTGCTGTGGAGTTCGTAATGACAAACTCCCAGCACCATATACTCTTAATGGCAGCACTGCACTTACAATGTCTAAGAATGAACTTAGACACTGCAGGGGTACAGGGCTCATGCACCTGTACCCTCACCACCCACTGGTATAGGGCACCCAGCTAGAGGGGTGACTGATCTATGCCAGGGCAGTGGGTTGTAGGCATGGCACGCAGGGATGGGTGCCATGTCCACTCTTCACTTTGTTTTGCACCAAAACACGCAGCCTGCAATGGCAGTGTGCGTGTGTAAAGGTACAGGGCCTCTAAAGGTGGCACAATAAGTGCTGCAGCCCTTAGAGTTCTTCCCTGGTCACAGTGCCATGGGTACCTGTGGTACCATTTACCAGGGGCTGACCTGTGGCTAGAGATGCCAATTGGGTTTGGGTACAGGTTTGGGGAAAGAACACAGGCCCTGGGATCCTGATTGGCAGGGAACCAGAGCACATCAAGTCAAAAGTGCATCAGTAGTCTGGCAAAAAGTGGGGGGTTACTGCAACAGAAACCCAGCTTCTCATACATATCTTATATGCATAGTCGATTGCTGTCTTCTGCAGGGTCAACTGAAGATTAATGTTATCGCTTATGAGTGATAGTCTTTAAATATTCTTTGGATTCACGTGGAGTCACACAGATTTTTTGCATACACTGGAAATCGATGTTCATGTGTGCTGGGTATAGCATGCCATATGATATGTCTGCTTTCTGCAACTGCTTCTTGATGGGCAAGTACTCATGAACGGCAGCTGACATTAGCTCCAGCACGTGCCTGGTAGAGTGCTTAGACGTGAACTTGAGGCGTATCTGCCATTGGTCTACCTTTCCCATCGTGCAGTCACCTTATTCTTAAGTTCCCCTCACCAAAACAGTCTCCAGTATAGACACCTGCACCAGGTGACATCCTAAGAGAGATTTGCGCCGTGTTGTCTCAACTGCCTTATCTGGAGAGGGGCGTCGTTAGCACATTGACATATGGAGTGTAGGTTCCAATTTAACGCAAGCCAGAGGTTTATTGAGGCGCTTATCCATTTCCTCACTCATTTACTTCAGTAGCGCTGTAATCCCAGTACTGCCAGGTCTCATACATTACATAGGCCTGAAGTGTCAAAGGCAGCTTCTCTGCTACACAGTGAGATTAGTACTGCAAGTGGGAGCACATTGCAAGTATGTAACGTTCTGCGATTAGCAAGATGCTCTATGCATGTTCTCAGGTCTCAGCTTCGGCCCACTAGCTGCTAGGCGGTAGGCAGCACATTATGGTGAAAGTAGTATTTCGTAGGCACTTACTGAATTTACATTATTAAAGTAGTAGCTGCAGCTTCAGAAGTAGACGCAAGAGCAGTGCCCGGAGTCTTGCTCGATTTGCGCCACTTCTGTGATATGGGCGCAGAAGGCGGAACTCCAGGCGCCTTGTAGTCTGTTTGTTAGTAGTGTATTTGCATCCCCAACACCTCGGGAGAGATCACCGCTTAGCGCTCTTAGCCTCTGCCTGACCCAGCATCAAGGTAAAGGCCCATATGGGCTTGCAGACTGTGCATAGCTAGGGGCGACAGGCGCCACGTGCTGCATCAACAGCATCCCAATGCTCGGTTATTGTGGCCTGGCTCGCACAACAGCATCTTCACCTCCATTTCTGTCTCTATCTCAGCACAGGGAAGGGGGACCTCAGCACCAGAGTCGCTTCTCTCCGCAGCCGCTAGCAGGCTTTGCGGCTGCCCGCTCGGGTGCCTGATGGGCTGGACTGCTTACTCTGCCACAGCGGCATTGGGGCAATGTTCATAGTAAACTTCGGGGTGTGATCTGCGGCAAGGTGCGTAGTGCTGCTCCCAACTCAGCGCTGCTGTTGTCCGGTACCTTCACGGCATAAGCGCTGATGCTGCTGTGCATGTATGAGGCCTCCGGCGGGGTCACATCAATCGTGCCACGCCCGTCCTGATTCGTGGTAAGGCTCGAACACCGCCTTGTCTGCCAGTAATCTTTCCCAGGCCCCGGCTCACTGCACACAGCCTGCACTGCTGCGAGGTCCCGTATTGTGTCCGCAGCTCTTTGGCGGTGCCCTGTATTAGTGCCTCTTGGGTGGGCACTCTCAGGAGGTAGGCAGTCTCTGCATAGACTCACAGGCTCAGATCCCAACATTAACTCACTTCACAATATGGGCGCCGCTCCTCCCCAGAGGCCTCACCATACGCCCGTGGTTTGGGGACCTTTTTTCGAGCTGCAGTCTTCAGGCAGTAATTTTGGGGGCTCGCCTGGACGCCCGCTGCTATTTCACTCAGTCCAGGACTTTTCGGGGTACAGGATAGCCGGATGGCAGGATTATGCTCAGATGTTCAGTCCCAGCTGGCAGAGCTGCACTAAAGTGCGGCCATCTTGCCTTGGGCAGTCTAGCACCCCCGGCCTTATTTTGAATTTAGTGGATGCAGGACATTTACTAAAAAGCAATAGATGTCCCTTCTGCCCTATTTAGAGGGAACAGACTGCCTATACACTCTAAAAGCAGATAACTGAACATTTGTTGCTTTTTAGGCAGATATCCCACATCCGGCAAACTCTAAATAAGTGCGTAGTGTTTGTACTTACCAGCGGCCGTTCCACTTGCAATTCCCACAATGCCTTCAGTGTGGAGTATGGACAACACCTTCTCCCAGGGCATGCGGTTGAGGGACCCGGGAGACATCATCACCACTTGTCAGGGCATCTCTCTGAATCATGAAAATGAGGGAATGGACTCTCCCCCACAGGTTGTGGTTGCCCTTCTGTGAGCGTCTGGTATTGGAGACGGCATTAACATTATTCACAATTGTTAGCCACATATCCCTTCTCTGGCTCAAGGATGTGGTCTGCACCAGTGCTCCGAACAGTGGTGGCTGAACCCTAATTATCTTATCCACCATCACAGTTAACTAGTTTTCTGAGACTCTTAGTTGCCTTCTACCAGCCATATTACATTAAGGCCCCAAACAGGAGCTTGGGTGGTGCTGCATGCTGTGAGTGGCAAACGGTTTGTGTAATTTCGGTAGCCTCTTTGTAGTGTGAGATGCAGGTATTGATAAGTTGATTTTGTGTATGTTGGTTCACAAACACGTCCACCGTTGTAACTGTTATGTCCCGTATAGAGGCCCTAATGTAGACCCGTTCGTACATGCCCTAAAATGGACGTATTCGTATTTGCCCTAATACGGTCATATTCGTACTTGCCCTATTATGGTCAAAGCCGCATATGCCCTATTACGGTCATAACTGTACATGTCCTATTATAGTCATGATTCCTTATATAGGCATGATCTTTTACCTACATTGGTCCTCGCTAGTACACAACGAGCTCTAAGGGCTGAACGTTATCTAGTCTGTGGTTTTGAATACAGCAGGGTTTTTCCCAAACACAGGCCCACACTGTACTCATCAATTATGCATGGCTCTCTAGGAATACACCACCTGCATAATATGTATGTACAAAGTTCACCCCTGACGTCTTCCTCACATCTAACAAGGGCCAATACAAACCATACGGAGCAACCAGAGTCTTCAGGGTATAAATACACCACATCTTACCCCGGTAAGACAGAGGGAACCGAGACTTCCATGCTGACACACTGACCAGAGACGCTGAGGCTCCTGCATGCAGTCGCTCCAGCTGACAGCGGTCTAACACAGCCCTTGCGGGGTGTCCAACTCGAGACCAGGACGGTGTCCCACACTCTCTCTATTCAGGTATGGGGGTTCGACTAAATCCTAGAAGGATTCTTGGCTCTTAGGCTTTTAGACCTACACACATATGCTAGGCACACTCAGGTACATCTAGTTAGGCATCGTACGAGTACGCGCACTTTTCATAATGCTTTTTATATTCATGTATGTATTCATGATTATTGCAATATGGTAGAACTGTTCTATCCCTTTGCTTTTATCGTACTGCTGATAATATATCTCTGCTATTGTCTGCTGGTTGCCGCAGCACATATATTTTACACTAGAATAACAACTGTTCAACAAATACTTATTGAAACGCCCGACTGTTTATTCTGTGTAACTCTCTGAGACAAACCGAATAAGTAAGCACGAGTGACTGAGCGAAAGGTAGTACATTGTTTCCACGATTCTGAGGAATTTGGGTTGTCATGATCTAAGGTTGCCAGAAACTAATCTCTCCCCGATAAGAGGAGATGCTAGTGGCACTGTGAGCTAGCTAATGCAAAACAGGCTAACATATACGCTGGGGGTGCACAGAGTCATTCTAACACCAAGCCCACGGTTTATGTTATCCAAACGCGCAGGTCCTGTATGGGTACTATACAACATGGCGCCACCAACGTTGGTTTGGTACTTATTTAACAGTAGAATCTGAGTAGTTCAGTTGTGCTATTCTCAGAGAACCTACTCACAAAACACCAGAGATGTCTGGAGTGGGTGGGCACAAACTCCACCACAGCTGAGTAGTACGAGAATACTATTTATTGACTGTTGGTTAATCAAGCTTGAAGGATATTTAGTTCCTAAATTGTGCATAAACACCTCATCTTAGTTCCCTTGGAACACTTCTTCCTCTAAACATGCCTGATACCGAGGCAGGGGATCAAAGAGTTGACCTGAATTTCTTAACAGGAGAAGAAGATCCTGAGGATGCAATACAGATTGCACCAAAATTCAGAAGGACAGTCACCATAAGACTATTAGAAAATGGTTTACCAGCCACGGGTGGCATGGTAGTTTTCGTGATTGAGGCACACGAATCAAACAAAACAGAGGTATTCTATTCATGGGTTACACTCCCAGCAGCAAATGCAATAACAAACACATTTCACTACTATTTGAGAGGAAATGCACCAAGGGAATATGCCCCGTTTGAGGACATAGAGATTCCACTCACCTACCAGGAACATTTTTACTGGTTTAATGGCGCCCTACCCCACGTACGAGGAAGAGTAAGATTAGGCCCGCTCGGAGGAGACGGGGCCATATGGTCAATATTAGCGGCTTACACACCGCATCCTGACATTGGAACAATGCCACAGCCAGACTTACTCGTACAACACAGAGATTTAATTAAAATCTACAGAAACCTGACACAATTCGTCATGAGGACTTTAACAATCCAGCCTGCACCAGCTGCAGCAAATAGTACTCCAGCTCAGTGTACAGGAAATAAAATTACTCCACAAACATTACACGCGGTAATGGGCAAAATGCCAGCAAAACGCAAACAAATCCCATTCTGGATAGCTCAGAAAATAACTCAGCTTGAGGCAGTATTCCCGAATACTACCACCTATGAAAAACACAGAATTCTAACAATCTGCTTGCCCATGGGGATCACACCACAAGTAGAGGATTGCACCTCTTGGGGTTCAGTCTTTGCTGCCATATATTCCAGAACACATGGTATCCTGTCCTTAGCAGTAGTGCCAGACGTATTGAGACAGATACAAAATGAGTATGGAGCAGAGCCTGCCCTTAACTTAGGGATGAAGTTACCAAATAACTTTGACCAGGTATCAGCCATAATACTAGCTAACATTAAGGGGGAAGCAGCTTCAGTGGCGATCCACCAACGCCTAAGGGAGTTCGGTCCAATAGATCAACAACACGAACTACCCAAAATAATTGAAACTGCATATGCAGAACTAGGCAGAGACAGTCTAGGTGGGAAAGCATTAAAACCACAACTAGTGGGCAGTCCTGAAAAGGACACTACAAAGCAGACGCCTACTTCTTCTAAAAAAAAGTGGGAAAATAAAAAACAACAAAAGTCTAAAGACAGCAGATCTCAATCCAGAGGTAGGTCTCCTCAACAGGAGCCCTCTGAAAGGAAGTATAATCTCAGGAATAGGGATAATATTAAAAAATCTGACAGGTATCAGGATACTGATACTCGTTCCTCTCGTTCCTTTCAGGGTTCATCAAAAAAACTCCGACAGGGAAGGACGGTCAGAGGAGCGTACAAAGTCCAGAGACACGCAACGCGCTGCGGACTACGCACCTAAAAAAGAAGATAAACAAAAACAGAAATCTCAGTTCAAAAAGAAGAAGGTAGCAGGTCTCAAGATCAGACATGCCCAGAATTCTGAGGACACAGCTTCTGAATGGGGAATGGGCTCTGACGATGCTAGACAGCGCGGCAGAAGTAACGATAGCTCGCCAGAACCTGAAGGAATTTCTGGTTATGAGTTGAGTGAGTATATCACGGTGGAAACACCTGATACTCGGGTAAGTGTCCCACATAAGTTACATGAGATAACACTCCGTCTGGAGGGGGACAAGCCCAGAAATATTAAAGGCCTCTTTTGGGAAAATTTGTCATCTGGATATGACATCCTATTAGCAGAGCAAGACTGGCCACCAGCATTCGTCATGGAGTGCCCTAGGGGAGAAACTGTAATTTTTCCAGCCTTTTCCGACCTCGTTCCCATACATCTTAAACATGCATATGCGCAGGAGTGGGCGGTTGCCCTAGCTCCGGCATTGTATAAAAATCATGTTGGTTGGGATGAGGATTCAACCCATCACGTGATCCCGTTAAAAGTTTCCCCAAATGCTCAAAGGCAATACCCTATAAAGCAGGAAGCTAAAAAACAAGTCAGGGAGATCCTAGATCAACTTGAATACCAGGGGTTGATAGAAAATTGCACTTCACCTATGAACAATCCTTTGTTCCCCGTAGCACATATCCTCTAGTTTTAGATTACCGACATTTAAACAGTTGCACAAAGACATTTGCAGTTCAAAATGCACACAGTGCCGCATTAATGAATAACATTGTGTGCAAAAAATACAAAACAACACTTGATATCTCAAATGGATTTTTCTGCCAAAATATAGCACCTGAAAGCAGGTATCTGACCACATTCAGTGCGTTAGGGTGCCAGCGACAATTTTGTCAACTAGCCCAAGGGTATAAAAATAGCCCCGGGGTATTTTCAGCAAGAGTAACAGAGTTACTCCAAAATTTGGATGAAGAAGCATTGTCCTATGTGGATAATATTTATCTGACGGACGATGACTTACCGAGGCACTTGACCAGGGTGAGCACCGTTATTAAGGGATTCGCCTCTGAAGGCTATAAATTCAATTTCAAAAAATCAAAAATTGCCCACCTCAGTGTCCTGTTTTTGGGATACGAGCTGTCAAGTGAGGGAAAAAGCCTAGCAGCTAACTTTTTGAAAAGTGTGCGCTGCTCCAACCTCCAAAATCATTGAAGAATTTACAATCAATTCTGGGATTCCTAAATTTTGGTCGAACATACATTTTGGATTACGCAGAAAGAGTAAAACCTTTCTACGACTTAATAAAACCTGATTTTTCAATCAGACAATGGACACAGGAACATACAAATATCCTGCGTTCCCTACAGGAAGACATGATAGCTTCTAAACATTTACAGACTCGCGTAAACGTATGCAACTTAGTGATCCGAGTAATAGCGGGTCAATGCGGGTACACTTATTTAACTTTTAATGAAGGTGAAACGGTACCAATCGCATACAAATCACACCTGTACACAAACGCAGAAATGCGTTTCACTTCAACAGAAAAAATCCTGACAGCAGTGCAGACCGCTGTAGCAAGAGAAAGAGCTCTGGCTCAGGGTAAACGCATAATAGTCGTGACCCCAGTACCAGCTTTACCAGCTTTAGAAGCTGTTACAAAAACTAGCATTATAAATGCGAAAGCCTTACATCCCAGATGGATACAATGGGCTAATTCTCTTACTGCAACAGATGTTGAATACAGATTTGATCCAAGTTTGAAAACACAGGCATTCCTGCAATATGAACAAGAATATACTCTACCAAATGAAATTTTGCCTCTAGATCAGTATGAATATATTATTTACACTGATGGATCTGCTCAACCGGCCATAGGGAGTGAGCAAGCTTACAGCGCAGCGTGTGCGATTGTTAAAGGTCGCATGCACGATGGAAAGTTCCATCCGAGTTGCACTAAAACGCAATCTCTAGGAGACTGCACGGCTCAGTTGGCAGAACTAAAAGCACTTATACTGGCACTTATAAATACGGATCACGAATTCCCCACACTAATTGTGTGTGATTCCTTTTACTGTGTACAGTCGTACAATGAATATTTACATCATTGGGAACAAAACGGGTTCACAGATGCAAAAAGTGGCACAATTAAGCATAAAATGATATGGGAACAGGTAGTGAAGTTGAGAAACAAACTACCAAGGGCTCACGTGATACATACACTGAGTCATCAGCGTGATGGCGTTCACGTTGAAGGGAATTCATTGGCAGATGAAGCCGCAAAGGGGCTGTTCGCACAGCCGTCCGTAGCTGCAGTTACTCGTTCAAGAGACGAGAGTAGACGGCGAGATTATGGTAGCTGTCAATGCTTCACGCAAAGGCAGCACAGCAGTACCAAAGAAATTTCCACTCAAGTACTCCTACAAGTTAGATGCACAAAACATTCCATATGCTCAGATTCCTGGAGTGGGGGATAGAGTAATACCAAATATGGATCGTAGGCAAGGCTTAATTGTGGCAGCACACGAAGGGAAAGGTTCTGTACATAAGGGACTTAGGGAGACTGTTTCTTCTTTGAAACAACGCTACTGGTGGCCTGTGATGAGAAGGCAGATTAGAGACTATGTCTGGAACTGCGACATCTGCAAGCAGATGGAAGGGTCCACCGCAACACGTCCAGTACAGATACCATTATTAGACAGCATTAGGTTGTCCGTTCGTGTATGTCCAGCTCAAGTTTCCTCAAGGTCTGGCCTCAGCGCTCGGCTGACGCTCGAACTGTTATAAAAGATTTGCGAGTCTTTATCGGCACAGCACGTTACATTCTGACTGTGGTCCGGCGTTTAGCTCTCTGGCTTACAAAGAGGCCATGGAAGGAATGGGCGTAGCATTGCGGTACTCCTCTCCGTATCATCCCGAGGGAAATTCCGTTGTGGAGAGGAAAAACTGGGACTTAAAGCAATCTTTAACAGCTAGAGTATTAGGCAAGGGCGGTAGATGGGTTGATCACCTTTATGGGGTCCAACGAGCTATCAACAACCAGCCAAGAAGCTTTCTAGGGGGTGTCACTCCTTACGAGGTCCTATTTGGAACAAGAATGTGGGTACCTGATCTTGATTGTGAAGGCACAGTGGCGGATAAAAAACAATTTGATATCCATGATCGTTTGGCTGTTTTACAGGATCTAAATGATTCCAGGACACAACAAAGTAACGTGCTCCAGAAACAGGCCGCCACTGAGGAAGTCAAGGCAGTAACGGCAAGACCTGTCTGGATCCCAAAAGTCGGGGATCTGGTCAGAGAGAAGATTGCTGACAAGAAAGAATTTGGGCCATCCTACAGAAAGCCTGTACCGGTCCTTGCAAACCAAGGCACAAGAACTGTACTTCTGCCACCTCTTGCCGGGAAAAAGGAGAAAAGATTTGTCTCAATCGACTTAATCAAACCACACTATGTGGCCGATACTAAACAGTAGGCCTCGTGGACTCCACAGTAGCAGACGCCCTCCTCTCGCTACAATCCAAGAGGTTCAAACAGAAAGACTCATCACATTTGAAGAGCCACCTGTACGGAATGAAGGACTAAGCAACAATGCTATGGAACCTGTTCCACTTCAACAAGAAATTAATCTTCAAAATGAAAATCAATTTAACAACCAAGTTGCAATCAGACCGACTACAGACATCTATGTCAACATGCCTCGTCAAGAGCAAAATCCGATTTCAACAAATCCCGATGCAATTCCAACAATTGATCGAACTGCTTCTGGCTATTTCATGAACTTTGATACGTTTTCACTGGATCCAAGTGAGCCGGAAACGACGCCAGCCAAAAAATCACTCACACAGAAACTCACTGACTTTTTGAACTTTTTTAGAAAGACTTACCTGGTGTCACCTTGGACTGAACTATGGTATATCACAGGGATTTAATTTTTTCTTTTCTGGCTAGGTTTAATAATAACTTTTAGTATGCTTATTAATGGACGATACCTCCAGCAGAGCTCGACAGCCCAAAGAGTCAATTTGATTTTAAAACCACACCAGTCTTCACATCGTGAACCAAGAGACTTGTCTTCAGTAAACATCACAGCAGTTCCTATACTGGACGGTATAGTATGGGACAAGATTGATTATGATGTATTCGGTCTGACTGAACTTTTAAAGCTTAAACATGTATTTAACATTTCTTTAAGTGATATCACTACCTCCAGTACATTTTCTGATGATTGGGACACTGAAACTGTAAACAATTTAATGTCTGATTTAGAAAAAACTGCCGCATTTCCGAACAATGAAATGTTAGAAGGTACTTCAGACTATGATACATTGTACTGTTACCAACATTATGGTCATCATTTCCTGCACAAATCTATAACACCTAGAAATGTATTTGAATACCACCAGTGGGAACACTGCCCAACTCCTCCAAAAGGTAGTTCGCAAACATTTGCACAGAAGTTCACATACTTTTCGGGGTTTAATACATCTGACCCGAAGTCATTTTATTACAAAGTGGCAACAACATCAGCACAGAAAATTATGTTGACTAACACCAAACAGATTTACTCTGCTTCCTTTACGGCCCAGTTGTCTGCACAGGGTTTCGACCTATGGAAGGACACTATAGATTCAAAATCAATCTGGGGTTCTAGGGACTGGCAAGTCCAGGGAACAGAAGCGCTTTTTAGAGCATGCCTCATTCCACAGCAGATTATATTTCTGAATGAAACTGTGCAACAGACATCCTGTCTTGGACTAGCCAAGAATAAGGAACTGAACTCACCCGGGTTTCCTACACCATCACAGATGGGTGGGGGCAGAATTCAACTACACAAGGGGTAGGATTGGATGACGTTCTCCAGTACAACAGATCAGATCCTGATTGGACGAAATGGCTGATTTGGCCCATTGACACAAACATCTGTCAACAGAGATTTATGAATACAACCGAAGGGTTTAGTATCCATAGGCCAGATACTCGCTATGTACAGAGACAACACCCAGGGGTAGTGACATCCTATAATGTTGGGAAGTTGTGCCTTGATTGGCTAGAGACCTCAACACTCACAGAAGTGAAACATCATTTGACCTTACTCACACCTGATGTAGACCTTAGGGATTTTTTACAAGGCCCAAGGAAAACACGTCAGAAACGTTTCATATATGCTGGCCTTTATGCCTACCATAATGAAAACTGGAAAATATCCCAACAGGAGGCCGCAGAAAGAATACGGGAAATAGACCGTATTAACTAGGGGTGGGCGGAATTTGTAGTCGCGCTACGCAAAGCTCCGCGAAACGGTAAAAAATCTCCGCGAGCACGCAAATATTCCGCGAACACGCGGAATTGCTTGTTCCGCCCGTTCGCTATGCTTTTTTCCTGTTCGCGAACGCTGTTTACGTGCTCGGGGAGAAATATCTCGCGAACACGCATTTTGAAAGCGCAAACAAGCAAAAAATTCAGCGAAGCCGCTGATCGCGGAATTTTTGGTAATTCCGCTTTCTCCGCGGAATGCGAAATTACCCAAATTCCGCAAGCGGAACGGAATTTACCGCCCAGGCCTAGTATTAACCTAGAGAAGGCTTTAGCTGTAGTGGATAATGGGTTAACAACTTTGACCTCCAGGATTTACTCCTTAGGCAACATTGTGTCTTTGGCAATCGACATATTAGAACAAGATCTGCCCTTGTTACAACACGGGCAATCTCAGCTACGTTCTATTATGATGCTAAGCTGGACGCTACAATCTTTGCGTGCAGGCTATGTGCCCTGGCGTTTTATAAACACCATGTCTCTGTTCTCAGAATACAATCTAACTGATAAACAGACAGAAATGGCACAGAGGGGAGCCAAATATACAATGCTGCGTATTGAGAAACTGGAAAGGTTACCATTCACTGTAGCCGAATCACCATCAACAGAATGGCTAATTCATGGCCAAATCACTCTGCCGGTCACTACGTTTCAGTTTCAATATTGCCTTGAGCAAAGGCAGGCAGGCAAATATGAAAAATGGGTAAGGGATACATCAAGGAAACTTGGGAGTTACCATATAGATATCGATGCCGGTATGGGGATTGAGAAGTGTATCTGAGTGGTACAAACTGCAAGAACGCTTTAAGCGGTTCTCTCATGTGTCAAGATATTTCTCTGCACGGAGCCTGTAGCGGTTCAGTAGTGAACCTATCTTGTCACATGTCAGGGACCCCAGGGGCCAAGATCATGCCGGTTTTCCAGCTGCTCTCGAATGGGAGTTACTTAATGCTAAATGATCAAGGTTGCTGGGGGATGCTTTCGGGCGTCGCATATCTGGTCACTGTTAACTCCAGGGTTACTTGCTGTATGCAAGTATTGTTTCCACCACTAAACACAGTCAGGGAGGCGCCGTTATGGCCTTCACTGAACGTTTCTTTCATACAATTTGATACTCTGAGCAGATTGAAAGCCATGCTTTTACAGCAACACGTGCCCTTAACCTCCGCTCGAGAAACCTATGAACTTCAAGTTGCAAGGACCTCGACTGAGATACAGGCGCTTATATGTACAAACTGCCCCTTTCATTTCATAGAAATGGTGGGACACATCTTCAATATGTCTGATACAAGTGGTATTGTACACCTATTTAAGACCATAGGGTCAGGACTGTTAAGCACCTTTCAGACAGTCCTCGGAGTAATCCCAAATTTTATACACTCCGTATTGGGAAGCGTATTTGGAGGACTCCCGCTTATCCTATTACTGGTTGCAGGGGTCCTATTCATAATACTACTGCTACGCAATGGACGGCACAATTCCCGAGGGAATGGCGAACATGCTCCTGGAGCGGAAATACCATGAACACATGGTACAACTTCTGGGCATTTCTTGCCTGCGAGAACTCAATGCCTCCTGGTTTCTATCCTTTCGACCAGTCTGGGTAGACTGCATCTTACCTGTTCTTCGATGCCTGCTTTGCGGAGAAGAATGCACGTTGGATCTTTGTCTAACATTTCCATCAGATGCGCCTCCGGACACGGATGCAATGCTGGACCCCCTAAACGCCCATGCTCTGCGTTGTCCCCAGCATCTTCCGATTCTGATGAACGCATTCCTAGAGAATCCACAGGTGCCGTTTGCTCCTGCTGGGTTAGGTGACTCCTCCTCAGGCACCCAGGTAACAACTGCCGCACAAGCTGCCGCAGCACCGACTGTTGGCAGTGCTACATCCCATCTATGTGCGATTGACGTTCTCTGTGAGGCGTTGGATTTGTCATCTGCAGTAGGCAACAATAATGTTGTGATTCCCAGCCAGGACACTTAATATCGAATTGGCTCATCGCGTCCTGGGAAAGAATTCGGCTTCTCCACTCGTTCTCATAATAAACGAGCAAATTTGGAACATTTCCTAAATTGACACTTTCGCTTGAGAAAAGCATGGCCTTCTTCCGCTTTGAGTGAGGCAACTTATATAGAGAAACAAAATAGACATTCCTTTAGTGCCAATTGGAAATAGCTGAATTATTAACATTTTAGGAAGAATTTTTTTTTTAACGATTTTAAAACCATGTTTTTACTTGCTTTTAAAAAAGTTTTAAATTGTCCAGATTTAAGTATGGTCATTGTCATCCTATTCGGAAGAGGAGTGGGTGTTATATCCCGTATAGAGGCCCTAATGTAGACCCGTTCATACATGCCCTAAAATGGATGTATTCGTATTTGCCCTAATACGGTCATATTCGTACTTGCCCTATTATGGTCAAAGCCGCATATGCCCTATTACGGTCATAACTGTACATGTCCTATTATAGCCATGATTCCTTATATAGGCATGATCTTTCACCTACATTGGTCCTCGCTTGTACACAACGAGCTCTGAGGGCTGAACGTTTTCTAGTCTGTGGTTTTGAATACAGCAGGGTTTTTCCCAAACAGGCCCACACTGTACTCATCAATTATGCATGGCTCTCTAGGAATACACCACCTGCATAATATGAATGTACAAAGTTCACCCCTGACGTCTTCCTCACGTCTAACAAGGGCCAATACAAACCATACGGAGCAACCAGAGTCTTCAGGGTATAAATACACCACATCTTACCCCGGTAAGACAGAGGGAACCAAGACTTCAATGCTGACACACTGACCATAGACGCTGAGGCTCCTGCATGCAGTCGCTCCAGCTGACAGCGGTCTAACACAGCCCTTGCGGGGTGTCCAACTCGAGACCAGGACGGTGTCCCACACTCTCTCTATTCAGGTATGGGGATTCGACTAAATCCTAGAAGGATTCTTGGCTCTTAGGCTTTTAGCCTTGAAAACAAGGTGAGGGGTTCAAAGAGTCCAAAGGGACAGAGCTCCTGTGTAACTAAATAGTTAAAACCAAAATTTTTCCCTATGGAGTTCCTTATTAACACCTAAGTTTTCACTCATCAGTCATACCACTGGACATATGATGTTTCACTATACCCACCAAAGATTAAGATTAAAACAACTCCAATCAGAGTGTATAAGCACACATGTGCGCATTTAATGGATCATATCACATAAAGAAAAATGCAAAAAAATATTTTTTATATACAATAAAATTACATATCATGATAAACATTTAGACATTTACAAATCACAATTCAACAATATAAAAACTTTTTAATACAAATTTTAAAAACACCTAAATAATCTGATAGACACAAATTCATAAATGAGCAACCTCTCTGGACCGGGAACTGACAGTGAAATTTGTCTTAGAACTTGTTAATTTGACAATTTGTGTAGATAGCGCCCCGCAGGGGAAAGGCTTCCCAGTCTTTTTTGTAGTTGCTGACTCTCTTCAAATTTAACACAATCTTCTGCGTCGACGCGTTTCGGTGGGAATATATAATTAAAAACCACCTTCCTCAGGACTAACAATTTTCTTCCCTCAGCCACATTGTTCACTGATATATTTATAGTTCACCTATCATAGAAAGATAAACAAAGATAAAAAAACGATCTTATTACTCTTCCTAGTTCCATTTGTAACTTCAACATTTATTTATTAAATGAAACTATCTTTCTCTTACGTTACACACTTTATTTACTAATCTTAATTGCCCTCATACATTTAGATTAAATTAAATAAAAAAAGCCTCTGACAGTGCTGCAACACGTGTGTGTTTTAATCTCGATCACCAATCCACAAATCATTTTGTATATAATCCTATAAATACACACATGTTTAATGCGCTTCATAAAGGGGAGACCCAGAAGTTCAACATCAAATTCTTATTAACTATCAAACACCACTATCCTATCATACAGATTACCCATTCATTCATGGTCAAACATCTTCATAATGCGTGACTGCACTCACCCGTGTAAAAAAACACTCGGGAAGGTGTGGCCCCTCTAATAATTCGGAAATGCACACTTCGGTAATTTAATATGGATCAGGACTCTATAAACATAGATAAATCAAATGGAACACTTATTTAGTACACTGTTCTCTTCTTGTAAATGGATATATTAATCTTTTTGTTCCCTTTTCAATTAATTTGGACAGATACCTCAATTTATCCTTTATTTCCCTTTTTATCCTGGTGCACACCTCGATAAATTGGTGTGGATCCGGAATCTATAAAAATAGATAAGTAATAAAAACCACTTATTCAATGGGCACTAAACTCTTAATGTGAATAAAATCTATTGATCTCATTACAGGTAATTTGGACAGATACCTTGATTAAATCTTATTTCCGTTTTTTCTGCAGAGGGTAGTGCAATTAATGTGCACTTAATTTAAGTTAACACTCCTCCTGTATAGATATTAGTAATTCGAAATGTCCTAATCTATCCCATCTCTAATCGGGAGATCTAATTCTCCTGTGTCTCAAACAATCATAGAACATAATTTATCAAAGATCATTTATCTATCCTCTCACCTTATATGTAGTTGGTGGAAAGAGAGCAAATAGTCACTCTTTCAGCCTGTTGCCTGGAGCGCACAGTTATTGGCTGTAAGATACAATATAGTGAAGCATAAGAAAGCGTCACATGCATCTACATAGCATCTTAAAAGAGAGCAAATAGTCACTCTTTTCAGCCTGACGCCTGGAGCGCACAGTTATTGGCTGTAAGATACAATATAGTGAAGCATAAGAGGGCATCACACGCATCTACATAGCAAATTCACCTCCTATTTTTTTAATAAAATATATTGTTAAAACCTTAGACCATATGCTAGTAAACTTATCGTGGTTGTAAATCAAACAGCCCTGTCAGGTCATAATTCTTCTACTGGTTTCTTTGTTTACTTGTTGACAACAACCCATACGGTATATCCAAACTATATATACCCTATATTTCCCAAAAAGACAAAGATTTACCCCTATTGGAGGTCATATATCACAACTAAGTTTAAAAAAACAGCCACATTAGGCAATGATATTCTACTTACTAGTTTGTTAACCACATATGCGCTCTTGGCCAAAGATCATTTGTTTCAAAGGTCGCGGGAAGGTTTTACCAATATGGCCCTCTATTTCTTAAAATATATATAAGCTAGAGCCTATTTAGGTCCTTAAGTCTAGCCTATTATTCAGCCCCCGAGATCATTGTTCCTTCTTACCTCAATCGTTTAAGTGTAACGCTTACTCCAGGGTCTTTCCTCGGCGAAGGTTTGCAAACAATGATAAAGCTGCCCTCCGTTCAGGCTGCTTTTAAGGTATCTACCCGGTCTAATTCTCCGCACCTGTGTATTACGGTGCGTCTTGATGACGTATACGACCCCGTATACGGAGCCGCCATCTTGGAGTGACACAAAGGTGTAATATTCCTTCTATGTTATTTAAGCTGTATCTTTCTTATTGGTATTCTAAGGCACTATAATAAATTTCTATCGGGGAATCGCGCCTAATCGCTATACTTAAGTTATCCGCCCCATATTTAAAGATATTTTTTAATAATAGTAATAACGAACACAATATTGTCCCTTATAATCTATTAAATTTCCTAATGACTGTGTTTAAATTATGTGCGTTTTGAATTCAGCAAATTATCTCGAAACACTAAGGGTAATAGTCAGTCGCGCGATGTCGGTTTTTGTCATCTGTTATATTTTCTTTTGGGCATGTCTAGAAGGACCGCGTCTTGCCTTAATGTCGAGGGCCCCTTCTTGGAGTGTCTTATTCTCACCTAATTAAAATCTAAAGGTGTCCTATCTCTATTTATCAAAATACTCCTCTATGGACATACTTATTTCTTTATAGAGACCTATTGATCATTATTTCTGATACTTATTTAGATATGTAAAGAACCGCATCCTACCTTGCTACCAAGTGCGCCATCTTGGAGTGTCCTATTTATATCTAGTTCAAATATAAAGGTCTCTTGACTTTATATATCACAAAATTGTCCTCTATGAACACGCTCATTTATTTTTTATAGCATTTTTGATAAATATTTCTAAAAGTTATTTAATTGATGATTATATTATGAAATCATTCTGTTCGATCTAAAATCTATGTATTGCCAGGGGGTTCAAATTGGACTGCCGCTTCAGTATCCATACCTTGTCATGATTAATTCTACAAGACCAATTTCATCCAGTCTTCTCTCCTGTTCAGCCCTCGTTCTACTGTATTTAAAATGGAGATGTACCATTGTTCACGGTTTTTCCTCTTTATTTCTGCACTTCCTCCTCTTCTATTTGTGAGTATCTTTTCTATCACAAACCACTCAAATTCTGTATGTTTATGGTTGAGTGCATTATAGTGCTCCACTAGGGGTGCATTGTGTTTATTCATCTTCAAGGCTGACCTATGTTCTAACATCCTTCGTCTAAGCTCCCTCCCTGTCTCACCCACATACGCTAGCCCACACGGGCAGCGTATTAGGTAGACAACATTGCAACTCCTGCAGTTGTTGAGATCTTTTGAGGTCAAACTGTAACCATTGTAGGTTACTGTATTTGCTACCAAACAGTGGGCACAGATCGAGCATGTGCCACACTTGTGGTTGCCCAAAACTCTACTCTTTTGGAGGGTACTCTGGATCATCGGGCGGATGGGTCTATATGTGTTTACTAAACTCTTGCGGATATTGTCATTCTTTTTAAATGCAAAGAGTGGTTTAGGGAGTTTGATCTCATTGCCTTCATTCAAGATACTCCAGTTGGAATTCACTAAATTTTTCAACTTATTACTTATGTTAGAAAACTGGCTGACAAACACAATTTTATTGGTAGAATTATTCTGTTTTTTATTTCTCTCAACGGGGTTCTGCTCTAACATACTGTCTCGATTGTAAAACCTTGCGCGTTTAAACGCATGCTTTATCAATTTCTTCGGGTATCCCCGATCCAAGAGTTTGCTCTTTAAGTTCTCTGAATGTTTATAGAAGTCATTTAGAGATGAACAGTTCCTCCGTAATCGAAGGAACTGTCCAAAAGGAATGTTGTCTCTTTGTGCTTGCGGGTGGTAACTTCTGTAGTGCAAAAGTGTATTTTTATCAGTAGGTTTGGAAAAAAGTTCTACTGATAAAATCCCTGTATGTTCTTTATGGTGATGTCAAGGAAATTCACAGAGCTGTTGTTATATTCGGCCGTGAACTTTAAATTTTGATCACCCAGATTCAACCACTCCAGGAATTGTAACAATGTGGCTTCATCTCCTTTCCATATGAAGAAGATGTCATCAATGAAGCGGCGCCACACGAAAATATTTTCATAAAATGGCGCCGCCTCATTGAAGATGTGTTTCTCCTCAAAGTTACCTACATACAGGCATGCCAAGCTGGGAGCACAAGTTGCTCCCATGCTTGTCCCTTTACACTGAAGGTATAAATCATCCTTAAACAACAACATGTTGTTCTTAAGGACCAGAGTAATACATTCTAAAATGAACTCTTTATTTGCTCCTCTCAGATCGTCTTCTGTTAAAATCTCATTGACCACTCCGATGGTGTCATCCTGAGGGATATTTGTGTACAAGGCTTCTATGTCGAGGGTTACTAGCCATTGCCTGATGTCATTAAATGTAGTCCCCTCGATCATAGAAATAATGTGAGCTGAATCTCGTACATATGATCTCTGTTTTAACACTAATGGTTTTTAAAAAGTATCGACGTATTTGCTGAATGGTTCTAATAAAGAGCCAATACAGCTCACTATGGGTCGCATAGGTGGATTGTTTAAATTTTTGTAAATCTTTGGCAACCCATAGATTGCTAGAATGATTGCATTGTCATTTTTAAAAAATTTGTATTCAGCTTCACAGATCCAATTGTTTTCATCTGCTTTAGTAAGTATTTTGTCCACCTGTTTCTTTAGTGACTCCATTTTTGTGTTAGATACTTTAGTGTAGTGGTCCCTGATTTCAAGGAGTAATAACATTCTCCTATCGTAGTCTTCAGTATCGAACACTACGACTCCGCCTCCTTTATCTGCTGGCTTTATTGTAAGACTCATGTCTTCTTTTAGTGTTTTCATGGCTATTCTCACATTTTTAGACATGTTGTTGGGGTCAGGATAAGCTTCTCTAATTATCTTTCTAACCTTAGTTTTAACTACATGTTCAAAGATTTCCACATTTTTACAGACCTGTGTGATTGCAGGTGTAAAGGTGGACTTTCCTTTTAATCCAGAGATATTTTCAGGTGCTACATAGTCCCTATTTTCAAAAAATCTATTGAGCCTAATCTTTCGAAAAAAGCCCTTTAAGTCTTTTCGAGCAAAAACTTATTAACATTAGAAGTAGGTGCAAAAGTGAAACCTCTCTCCAAAACCTCAATTTCCTCCTTAGTCAATTCCTTCTTAGAGAGGTTAATTATAGGAATTTTATTGCTGCTGGGGTTTGTCACCGCCAGTATCTCTGATTCCTTGTCTTTAGATACTCCTGCGGTTGATTCTGCTGGTATTGCCCCCTGCCCTGATTCTGATTTGGATTGTAATTTATCCTTGTTCCTCTCCTCTGGCGCTGGTCTAAAAAATCCCCGTGGTTACCATGTGGTACATGTCCACCATGGTCCGCGCCAGAGGGTCCCTCCTCTTCACTGCTGGACCCTGAGGTATCTGAGAAGGTGACTCCCTTCTTCCCCCCTCTGGAGTAGACAGGTCTCTGCTCATATTGTCTCTCTCCCCTCTGTTCTCTAGTTTGCTGGAAATAATCCGTGGTGGTATATGGATAGACTAAATCTAAACTAAATTTATTTATGTCCTTCTTCAGTTTAATAGTTTTTTTATTTATAAGATATTCTTTATACCCATTGAACTCTTGATTTAGATCATCTAATCGTTTCTTTGCGTCCTCTAATGCTGTATTTTCCATAAGGGCTCTTTCAATCACCTCAATCTCCTGCTTTTCAAGGATGATAATTTCCTGAGCTGTTTCTATGATCAATAAAATCCAATCACGACTGCACCTATTCGCAATATGCGTCCAAACTTCTAAAAACTTTTATTCTCCACAAAGAGCCCCGGTTCATTCCTGACCTGTAACCCAATGGGTATTACCCTTGATTTTAAGTATTCGATTAAAAATTCTGCATGTAATTCGGTGCGTACTAACTTCTTTTTCAGGTTCAGGGCTTTCCCCCATTTCTCATTGTTTCCTGTTACTACCACAATTTTATTACCATTCCTTGATGAGGTACCAATTATTTTATTAAATTGGTCCTCTGTGAACCCGAACGTTTTAAATGGGTCCATCTATATATTTTTTTTTTTTCTTAGGCTTTTAGACCTACACATATATGCTAGGTACACTCAGGTACATCTAGTTAGGCATCGTAGGAGTACGCGCACTTTTCATAATGCTTTTTATATTCATGTATGTATTCATGATTATTGCAATATGGTAGAACTGTTCTATCCCTTTGCTTTTATCGTACTGCTGATAATATATCTCTGATATTGTCTGCTGGTTGGCGCAGCACATATATTTTACACTAGAATAACAACTGTTCAATAAATACTTATTGAAACGCCCGACTGTTTATTCTGTGTAACTCTCTGAGACAAACCGGATAAGTAAGCACGAGTGACTGAGCGAAAGGTAGTACATTGTTTCCACGATTCTGAGGAATTTGGGTTGTCATGATCTAAGGTTGCCAGAAACTAATCTCTCCCCGAGAAGAGGAGATTCTAGTGGCACTGTGAGCTAGCTAATGCAAAACAGGCTAACTTATACGGTGGGGGTGCACAGAGTCAGTCTAACACCAAGCCCACGGTTTATGTTATCCAAACGCGCAGGTCCTGCATGGGTACTATAGGAACTACACGACATAACCATGTCTACCACCCTTGTAACCATACTCAATACAAATGAGGGAGAAGGGGCGCATATAGGTCCAGCATACAGGCCCCAATAAATACAATGTAGCACCGAAGGAGTATGCAGTTCCTGTAGGGTGGGGAAAGAAGAGAAGGAGGCTAGGTTGGTCAACACTGTTACTCAGTAGTGGAGTGTGGGTGTCTCCCAATTTGGAAAGTGAGGCCCTGACACACCCATTTGGGTGTCATGCTTCATCATAGGGCTTGCTCCTCGTCAGGCCGGCGCTGCAATGCCTGACGGGCACCCTTTGGGGGGCTCTTTGTCGGAGATCTTTTTCCCAAGCCGTATAGGTGAGGTGCGTGTGAGCGGCCTAGTGTAGATGTGAGGTGATGTGAGGAGAAATAAAATGAGGCGAGGAGATGCTCCAAAATTAATTTTAATCTGCGAGCCCACTCGTCTCAATTAAAACCAGAATAGGGATACCGCCGATTATAATGGTCGGAGGTGTCTATATGTGTGTAGTCATGGTCAACATGTTTCTTGCCTTATGTGTGTAAATCACTCGGCAATTCTTCAGGACCTATCTTGATGCACTATGTACACGGGTGGTCGGTTAGGGAAAATGAACCAATTACTCTGATGACTTTTCAATGAGGTACCTTAATAATACAAATCATGGGACCAACCCAATTCGGGTTCAAATTTTATTTCTCCTCACATCACCTCACATCTACACCACTAGGCCCCTCACACGCACCTCACCTATACGGCTTGGGAAAAAGATCTCCGACAAAGAGCCCCTCATAGGTGCCCGTCAGGCATTGCAGCGCCGGCCTGACGAGGAGCAAGCCCTATGATGAAGCATGACACCCAAATGGGTGTGTCAGGACCCCACTTCCCAAATTGGGAGACACCCACACTCCACTACTGAGTAAGGGTGTTGACCAACCTAGCCTCCTTCTCTTCTTTCCCCACCCTACAGGAACTGCATACTCCTTCGGCACCCTTGAAACCATGTCTGCCATTGTTATTCTCCACAGTAGCGGCTGCTACGGTGCAGTAGTGGTGGGGCACGGCGGGAGGGTTAAAAAAAATAAAATGGGAAAAAAAGGAAGAAAATTGTACTTAACTTCCTGGTGGCTGCCTCTCCTCCGTCCTCTTCGGTCGACAAAGCAGGAAGCGCCCAGGCTCCCAGACTCCCATAGCAAATCACGACGCTGCGCTACAGCAGCATTGTGATTGGTCTGAGCGCCGTGGTTCGGCACTCAGAGAGGGACTCGTAGCCTGTGCATGTTCTCCACCCAGGTTATGCAATACAGCCGGTAAAGAAAATGCAAAGTGTGCGTGACGGTTTGGCCAGCCCAAGACGGCCGGCCAAACCGTCATGTGCACTTAAGAGAGTGCCCACCACTCCTCCCCCAGCTCTGCGAGCAGCACAGCCCCACCCACCCGTACCTTTACAGAGCCAATATTGAAAAATAAATGATCATTTTAATATTCGTGTGGGGCGACGCTCCTCCGCCTCAGAGGAGGAGCCGCAGCTGGGTCCCGCCATACCACTGTGATAGCAAACAACTCTAAATACTTACTGGCATACTAAAGTTGATAGAAGGGTGTTCGTCGACGGAGGACGTTGGAACCAACAAGGGAAGACCGGACGATGGACTTTCCCTCGAGGATTGTGGTCTATCAGCCAGAACCTTAAATAGATCAGCTGGTTAACCCCCATGACAGACAAATGGCCGCCCATTGCCGACCTCAAATCAGGCCCTTAGTGTTCATCGGAGACCACAGGAATAAACAGTTTACAAACTCCTTTTCATGGCTGAAAGAGAGTGAAGGAAACATGCCACTCGGCGCCAATATTTACTGGGCTGAGTTTCCTGGCACCGAGTTGAAAGCCGTTGGCCTGGCGAAGGCCTGCACCTCTCTGGTGTAAGTCAGAGCTCACAGGGGAGGCTGAGAACGGTTCCCGTTGGTTCTTCAGGTCCAGGCCCGGTTCTAGAGGGTGGGCCGGGTGGGCCAGGCCCACCCAAACATGAGCCTGGCCCACCCAAACATGAATCTTGGCCTTTGCAGCGACGTCAAGAAGGCCAACAGAAAATCGGCACTATAATTTAAAACGTTCCTCTGAACGTAATTTTTTTTCTCCTAGGAGTTGCGTGATTGGGCCTGGGCTCTCTCTCACAGGCACCCCAATCACGCATCTCCTTTTAGAAAGGTGGGCTGTGTCTCCACCCACTCGTGCAGGTACAATAGGGGCATGGCAAAGGGGACAAATTCTTTCTTTGGCACCAGACCTTTGCATGCGGCGTGGATATTTCCTTCTTTTTAGCACTGGAGAAAAGGAGTTTGTTTATCCTGATTAACCTTTCCTGAACCCTTCAGCTGC
This sequence comes from Calotriton arnoldi, assembly GCA_963921515.1. Classification (NCBI taxonomy): domain Eukaryota; kingdom Metazoa; phylum Chordata; class Amphibia; order Caudata; family Salamandridae; genus Calotriton; species Calotriton arnoldi. The sequence continues at coordinate 802,581 of CAWUFW010001977.1, forward strand.
TTAACAGATCGGGCTTTGAGACCTTTGAGACAGATTTCCAACCGAGCAGGTAAGAGAATGTGTGGCTATTCCATTTTTTTAAAATTCTGCAAAGGCCCAGCAAGATACATACTTCGTGTATGCTTCGAGAATGTGTGGCTTTTTGTTCATATTTTTTAAATCTGTGAGGGCCCAGCAAGACACATACTTTGTGTATGCCGTGTATATTTCATTTAAATCATTTGTATCATTTTCATGACTGGCTCTGCCACAAATGCAAGACAACAGTAAAAATGTCCAGTTAACTCTGGTGCTTAATGATCCTGCTGGAGAGCAATCTTTTGTCTGTTTGTAGTTTTGAAATGCAGATAAACTGTAGTTTATGTGGATAGCTCAGTGGGTTACTGCCTTTGTTACAGAGATTCTTGTGTTACTTGCAGTTCAGAAGTTACAGTCCTCACATAGGACAGTGACCTATGAACTGACATCAAAGAGCTGCATACAAAGGTGAATGGTATAAATAGAACTTTTTTGTGTGTTGCGATATAGTTAGAATTTCCCCAGTCTTTCATTATTCTAATGTTGCTATAAAGAGTTTGTTTGGGCAGATATACATTTTAATCAGTAAAGCCAACCCCCAACCACTGGGGTATGCTTTAAATTCTGTGTTTGTGCTTCTCCAGACCTAACCCTCTCAAAATATTCTGCCCACCAGTATGGATGACGTGATTCCTACACCTGGTAATCCTCATTGGCTTATGTGACATTCCCTATAGCCTGATTTACATACTTGTATGATTCATTGTCTTTGCATAATGTGTGCGTGATATAAAGTACTGTGAAACCCTACACTACGAGTAGCGCTATTCAACAAATGAAAAGCATATGAGAGAGGGGCTACGGAGAGATGATGGGTACTGTTGGAGGGTGGCAATGAGGGCATCCGAGGAGGAGGTGAATAGGGGGAGAGTCTATGGAGAGATGAGGGGCACTGTTGGAGGGTGGCAGCGAGGTAATCCGAGGAGGTGGTCATGGGGGGGCTACATAGAGATGAGGGGCACTGGTGGAGGGTGGTAGTGAGGGAGTCTGAGGAGGGGGTCATGAGGGGAAGTGGCTACGGAGAGATGAGGGGCACTGTTGGAGGGTGGCAGTGAGGGCATTCGAGGAGAAGGTCATGAGGGGGAGGGGCTTTGGAGAGATGAGGGGCACTGGTGGAGGGTGATAGTGAGAGTCTGAGCAGGAGGTCATGAGGGAGAGAGGCTACGGAGAGATGAGGGGCACTGTTGGAGGATGGTAGTGAGGGAATCTGAGGAGGTGGTCATGGGGGGCTACGCAGAGATATGGGGCACTGGTGGAGGGTGGTAGTGAGGGAGTCTGAGGAGGGGGTCATGAGGGGGAGAGGCTATGGAGAGATTAGGGGCACTGTTGGAGGGTGGCAGTGAGGGCATCCGAGGAGGTCATGAGGGGGAGGGGATTTGGAGAGATGAGGGGCACTCTTGGAGGGTGGTAGTGAGAGAGTCTGAGCAGGAGGTCATGAGGGGGAGAGGCTATGGAGAGATGAGGGGCACTGTTGGAGGGTGGTAGTGAGGGAATCCGGGGAGGTGGTCAGCTATGGAGCGATAAGGGGCACTGGTGGAGGGTGGCAATGAGAGAATCCGAGAAGGACGTCATGGGGTGGAGGGGGGGTGGGCTACAGAGAGATGAGGGGCACTGGTGGAGGGTGGTAGTGTGAGAGTCTGAGGAGGAGGTCATGAGGGGAAGAGGCTATGGAGAGATGAAGGGCACTGTTGGAGGGTGGTAGTAAAGATATCGAGAAAGAGGTCAGTGGTGGGGCACCAATAAAGACTTTCACACCAGCGCTAAAGCCGGCCCTGTCATGGCCTTTCTGTTTTTGTTTATTTAATTAGCAGTCGGGTCATTAGGGCCACTTTATATTTTAAAGTGTGTGCTAATTATATTTAATGTTTTAAGTTTGACGGGGATTTTGCTAATGTTTTTTACCGGGAATAATGAAAAAGGACCCGGATGGTGGCTGATATGGGGCTGGTGCCCAAGGTCAGCTGTGAGATGAGGTGCACGAGAGAAGGATCGTAGAAAATGGATAATCAGGGCTGGAAGGGAGTGTGCTGCAGAGTCCGGGGTCAGGTGGCGGTAGTAATGAAGAGAGATTCTCTCTAAAGGCTGGCAACGAGGGAGGCTGAGTAGTGTTACTTGCCTGATATTCCACCTCAGAAACCTCCTCTTCCCATCAAAGGGACCTTACATGGGATGCATTTCAAAAAGAAAAATGAAACGTCTGTTTCATTTTTTAAGAGCAGGCAGCGGTCGGTGGGACCACTGTCTGCTCTTAAAAAATATTTTCACATCCTTTCACAAAGGGGAAGTCGTCCCCTGGCGACCCCTTCCTCTTTCCGAGTGGCTTACCACCTACTTGGAGTAGGTGGTAAACTGCGAGTGTTTTGCAACTTTAATTGCGGTCGCAAAACAATGATACATACAAATGCGGCTCGCTATTAGGAAGGGACGCCCCTTCCTAATACCGTCTTGCACAATAGCGTTTGTACATGCGAGCAGGGCAGGAGAGGGCCACATAAGCCCCTGGCTGGGAGGCGTACTGACCAATCACAGTGCTGCTTGCAGCGTTGTGATTGGCTTAGGAGAGGGAGCCTGGCTGCCTGCTTCCTGTTCCTGTTTTTTTTTTTTTTAAATGAACATTATTAAATTGAACCCCCCCCACCTCCCTGCGCGACCCCCCGCCAACCCACCACTCCTCTCCCCCAACCCCCTCCCGCGAGTCGTGACTGCCGCAGTGGCCCACCCGAATGCACCCTTGGCCCACCCAAATGAAAATTCCTGGGGCCGGGCCTGTTCAGGTCATACATGGCTGACTCGCACCACACCTAGGTTGTTTACAGAGCTGCTGACGTTTACTCCCTCCATGTCCGCCTGGGGACAACTCGGAGGTACTCCGCGCTACCTCAAACAGAACAACGCCCTGCCTGCCTCTGCCTTCACACACATACACACGCTCAGCTGTGGGAACCTGGGGGCCCGGAACAAATTGATTGTCCTTCCTCGCCGCGCCCCTCCCAGGCGCCCACCCCTCCTGTATTTTCCAGGTGACTTAAAAACTGCGTGTGAAAACGGAGCCCTATTTCTGCCGAGTTACCTTTGTTCGTGTTGCATCAGCGTCCTCGAACGCATCCTGGAACAGTTTTCTTTGCAGGCATACTGACAAAAAAACACACAGGTCCGGAGGGCGGGGAGGAGAAGAAGCAAGAACGCTCAGCGGGTTTATGTGCCTGTTGCATCTATCCATAAACACTGCGCTATTCGAATGTCCCGATTCCAGCAGTGCTCGCTCAACCTTTCATCTTTGGTAGGTTGAAAACATGAGTATCACACAGCGCGAAGTTGGGCAAGGAAGGTTACCATCCTTCATTTATGGTGCTAGTACGAAAGGACTGTGGTACCAACAACTTTATATGAACCTTACTCTTCTAATGCACCCCTGTGTGTGTGTGTGTATGTGTGTGTGTATTTGCTGTGTGTGTGTGAGCGCATGTCAATGTCTACATTTGTGTTTCATGTGTGTGTGTATGCATGGATGTGTGTATGTATGTATGTATTGATAATTAAGTATTACAAACCTAGCTTGCAGCAATGCTAAACTGTACCAGAGAGCAGGGAGGGATTCAAGAGGGTGTACCTAAGAACAAGCACAAGGCAGTGAGTGAGTATTAAGGCATGCACCTCTTATCCTAAGGAGATGTCCTTTAGCAAAGGTTTACGAGCTGCTCCTCGACAGGTGTCTTTCTCTGTGCCCCTCGTGCCTCTTCTCACTCTGTGCCTCCAACTGAAATGCCAAGCAATGCTCACCCTAAATCATTCATCGAAACACATGCAACTTGCAAGGATCATATTATCACACCCCTCTCCTGTAGTACATATCCCTAAACCAGGGGTCTTCAAACTGAGGGGCGGGCCCTCAAGTGATCTCAGGGGGGGGGCGCCAGGCTCTGGCCAAAAGAAGCATTATGCTGACAAGAGTGCTTTGTTTTCTGTGGAAAAAAATGAGCGCAAGTAAGCTGCTCTGTAATGGACCATCACTAACATCTTTTGTCATTTATCTATGGCTGGGAGAAGGTGTCAAAAGGGAAGGGACTCCAAATATTCTTCAAAACTCCCGCCCCATTTCTAATAATCCCACTGTGGATACTTTTACACGTTAGTAGGGCCTGCCTGATCAGAATAGTATGTTTGGCAATCATGTATTTAATTGCATTTTTGAAATGGTACAAAACTTAACTGCAATGTTTAAATAAGTCTAGACATATTTAAACATTGGCAGTTTAATAGAATAATTGTGAAAAATTCTGAGGGGGGGCCGTTGATTTTTTTTTCCACTGGGGGCGTGGTATTAAAAAGTTTGAAGACCACTGCAAACCAATACCCCCCAAAAACATCACCTAGCACCCCCTGTGTCCACCTTCTTGAGTCTACGCACACAGCTGTTCTCTTGGACCTGTGACATAGGAACCTCTGACCTTCTCATCTTCTGCTGGTGATTCAGGCCAGGGATATTGCACAGTGGGTGAATGCATCTGTTGTCCAACCTATGAATGAATGAATATGACTTTTCTAAAGGGTGCAGAGGCCAACGAGGTGTTCTGGCGCTAGAAAAAACATCTCACTATCAGTCTCAACGTTTAGCAGAGAAAAGGAAGGTGTTGAGCTTGTAACAAAGTGCGAGTAGATCTGAGCATAGACGAAAATCCAGGGGTTTGGGGGAGAGCTTCCTGCGCAGTGCACCAACATAAGAGCTACCTCCTGCTATGGAGTCGTAGTTATTAAGCACTCTCAGCAGACCTTAAGAGAGGATGATCTGTGATCGTGACCTGGGGCATAAGAAAGGAACCAAGAACTGGGAAAACGAGTCTCAGTGCCAGCCAGGACCATACATGAAGATTTGAGGACAATACACTTGTGAATGTGAAAGCAACGCAGCTTTTCAAGATGAACGCCGAATGAGGCCCATAGAGGAACATGAAGAAGGCAGGCTGCAGACGCTTGAGGAAGTGCTTCGGCAATCCCAACGGGGTAACTTTAAATCTTGGTGAGAGGGCGTAGTGGCCTGGACTACCAGAGATTTTTACTTCCAAGGGAGGAAGGGAAGGATCTTTTTGAGATTTATATGCAGAGCGAAGCAGGCAGTAGACATTTTACTCACATGGCGAATAAAAGAAAGGTAGTCGTTGATGACGACCCCAAGATTTCTGACTGCGTTTGCAGGCGTAGGAGGAGGGCTGAGAACCTGAGGCCCCGCTTTCCAAGCATGAGGACCTCTGTCTTGTCATGGCCACATTTTGATAGAATATTGGAGATCCAGCACTTTACCACCGTAAGGCAGTTGCGGAAAGTGCCAGGTAGGTCTGACCTTTAACCATCCAGTTGTATGAGGATCTGTGTGCCATCTGCAAAGGCAAAGAAAGAGAACCCAACTGACTGAATGAGAGCAGCCAGGTCACAAATTTGAACATCAGTGAGAAGACTCAGCCTTTTATCTTCTTAAGAGCCACCAAATGAGCGCTAAGGGGATGGATAAGACTAACGGCTGTGACACGCGTGTGTAAACACATCCCCTCTGAAGAAATGCTGCACTGCTGGCTTCTAAAATAGCCCTGAATGCAGGAATATAAGGAAGAAATTCAGTGACTTCCTGCAACCAATTTACATTAACTAGGGCCATATTATGGTGTTGCTCTTTGTGAAAACATCCACAAACCGTAGTGCTGTGTTGGAACAGGTGGCAGATTACTGAGGGCATAAGGCGGTCTCACTCATGTCCTGATTGTGTGCTGCAAGCCTTCCTGACCAATGGTGAGGGTCTGCAGACCCTCAGGGTGGTGGGTGGGGTCCCAGTCTGCACCTGCCTCGTGGGAGCTTTTAGGGCCTCATAGAGGTCCCAGGTGTGGGTCTATGCGTGGTTGGATCCTGCTGGGATATCCACTTTTGATCTTTATTATATATGTTTTTGAAAAATGTGAATTAGTACGTTGCCTTAGACTTCAATATCCTGACTTCAGAACTCAGGCTCAACACCAATTCTCAAGGGAAATAGAGTGGCCATTGCAGTAGCAAACATTGGAAGAAAAATGGCTTATCTAGCTGCAAGTTATAGATAGGCAGAACCTGACTGCAATTTCTAAATGCCAGCAATTTAAAGATGATAGGGACCTGTGGCGCAATTTGTACTTGCCATTGGTAAAATATGTTACAATTACATTGTGTAGACTGTACTTAGCTCATGAATGTATGCCTACCACTTGTTTTGCATTAACATCTTTAATAAAACCTTTTGAAATAAAAAAAAGATGATAGGGACCAGACGTATGTTGAATGGACCCCTTACTGACAAGCCAGTGGCAAGACAGCTTGGAGATGGAGATTGGAGATTTTGCCACTTGACAGCAAGGCTCTTAAGTTCTGGATAGACCCACATGGAGGACATCTCACCCCATTAAGCAGAGATCTCATCTAGAATATGTCAGGAGTTCAGTACCGGACACATTCATGAATCAATGTATAAAATCTATACAGGGCTAGCGAGTGCTTTAGGTGAGCTAGAACTCATGACCCCATCATGAGGTGGCACCAGATTGAAGCTGTTGCGAGGGATGAAAAGGAGGCATAAAATTAACAAAACTACCTTTTGTTTGAGGCAACAAAGATTCTCGCTCTTGTTCTGCACTTATAGTAAAGACCTGGCTCGTACCCAAAAGATGGAATCAACCAAACAAGGAGAGTCTGGACATAAGATGCCTCGGGATCATACACTTCCAAAACTCAGAAGCAAATCCACCCCCACGAGAATGGTAGTCATGCTCACATGTCCAACTGTTTCTCACTCCTCCTTACCCCACGCCGTCCATGAGCGCAACTATGTGATCATCATCACAGCAGTATAGCCACAGCAAGACGAGAAGAGCATGCCCCTTCTCATCAGGCATGAACCCACAGAGAACCCAATCCCAGTCCACCCCTTCCAACCAGACACAGCAGTCGCTTTCAGCTCAAGCATTTTATCCCTCACGACTCATCAGGAACATGAAGTGCTGTAATAAATGCAACAACAATGCAATACGTAAGTGCCTGCTCTGTACCAACACTACACCAAATCGCAAAAAAGAAACAATGCTGCTATGATGACCAGTGCTTGAAATGGAAAAATAGAAGCACAGAGTACCTGCTTGTTTCTGAGAAGTGCCGGTACTCTCCAATTTAAAGTATTACATTTTTCTTGAGAAGTGCATGTACTCTCCCTCTCAAAATAAAAAAGTGCCGGCCCATTTAAGTCATTGATGACTCATTTTTGACCGCTTTGAAACGCAACAGGGGTTCGAAGGTGGGAGAGGCAGTGACCCAGCTGCCTTCCCTCCTCCTCCTCACCCGCAGCTGTGCTCTCTGCCCCCGTCGGAGCAGAGAGCTGGTGCCGCGCTAACAGGCTGAGAGCTGGGTCAACACTGCTTTGAATTGCGCCACCTTGCTAAGGTCTCTGGAGGCCCAGTGAGCAATGGGGACCACGGGGGATAGTGCCAATATCGGCAACAATCAGTTCTCATACAGCAACATACATAAATAAACCACACGACACCTTTTTTAGTGGAGAAATTTGCTGCAGGTTTATTTGCATAACCAATATGCCAACATGGTGGGTTATCTTACGGGCGATCCCAGGGCAGGCCAGCCCCTATGCCGCCTGCCCGTCTGATGAGCCAAATTGCACCGTGGCCGTCGCCAATCGGTTGTTACCAATTATTGGGAGAGGCCACCTCTCCCATCAGTGGACCGCCAGTCCACTCCCTACTCACGCCCCCCAACAGGTGGGCGGAGCGTTCCAGGCAGCCCCCGGTTGCTCAGACCCACAACCGCCCGTAGGACTAACGGGGCGCCGTAGTTCTTCCAGGGGACCCGCTAAGACATCCCTGGGTATCCTTGGCTTAGCACCCTTGTTGTGCTGCTGCAATATAGTACCCTTCTGTACCTTGCAGACTCTGGATCGCCCTGTAACTCCTCCTGCAACACAAAACAATAAGTTAGATTCTTCCCCTCCCCGTACTACCCTTTGGCCGTCCGCAGGGTAAGCGGTAGGGTGGGAAACAGCGAGACGGGTAGCGGTCAAGAGACCGTACAGTGGGCGGTGAAGGCTTTTGTACCCCTGTCCCCCTCCCACGGCCGGAAGTGACGCGGCCAGCAGACCCCCTGGTCCCTAGCCCAGGGAGCCTAGTCAGCAGACTTCTGTGCCTTCCTGTGGCACTAAGGCGGCCGCCCTGTTGGAGGGTCCCCTACGTGGCCCCCCTGGGCAGCCTTGGCAAGAGAGCACTTTCCCCGATGATGCAAAAGTAGTGGAGAATTTTCCACAACTTCATAGTAACGAATAACCGGAGGCAGAATTCTGTATTCGCGCTAATGTTTCTCTATGAGTACCATATATAACAAATCCACTTTTAGCCCATGGGTCAGAGTTAGGAGTGAAATCTGACTCTCTGAAAGCGCCATTGTCTCTTGCTCTGAACTTTTCCGATATGACTGAGACTAGGGAGTATGTGCCTAACACAAGCACAATTACAAACCACCAGAGTGGTTTTGACCTGTTCTTCTAAAAGGGTTTAACTAGAATGGTTACATTTTTCCTATTCATTCAAGTCTGTTTGCTGATTTCACAGTAGAAACACCTGCGTAAAAAGGCTCTTAGCTGAAAAAAAAAACATTCTTTGAAAATCCATTATCAGAACAGATTCTCACATTAACGGTAACCCTATGTCCCGACAACCCGAAACCTAGAACATGGAGCCATTTGGTCTGCTAATGTGAAGGTGATTTTCATTTTAAAATTAATAACTTTCCTTTTTAGTTACATGTTAAATGCAAATTCTTGAAGAGTATAACAACAGTATAAACCGAGGTCAAGCACAGACAAAGGGCCTCATTTATGAAAAGTGATGCATCGCTGCGTGAAAACAGCGATGCGTCACTTTTCAATGCGCCCTCCTTGCGACATGCTGGATGCGTCATATTTACAGTATGACGATTCATGTCGCAAGGAGTTACAGATACGTCAGTATTTCTGACGTATCTGTAGGCGCAAAAATGACGCATTGCTGGAGAGTGTCACAAAAGTGATGCCATTCCAGCAATGGGTCATTTCACATGGGTAAGTCCCATTTCAAATGTGCCTGTGTCAGTCTTACGTCTGCTGTGACGCAGGCGTAAGATATTGACGTATTTGTGTCCTAGAAGTGGCGCAGTGAAATCTCATCATTTCACTGCGTCACTTCTACGAGGCTTATTGCGTCGGAACGCCCACCCTGCATACATTATTCCTGGCGCAGGTTTAATGTGGCGCAGGGATTTACAAAGTGACGCATCTACCTAGATGCGTCACTTTGTAAATATGAAGCAAATTGGCGCATTTTTTACGCCGCTGGTGCGTCACAAAAAGTGACGCACCAGCGGCACAAAAGTGACGCAAGGGCTCATAAATAAGCCCCAAAATATATTTTGTAGGAAAAGCCAGTGCACCCGGGAAGGTCCGGGCAGCTGCAATGTACTACTAAGCCGCCACTTACCATAAACGTGCGTTTGTGCAGCTTTTATTTGTTTTTATTTTTTATTTACTGCTCCAAGGTGGGCGTACTCCATCTTCGAACGGTAAATAAAAGAAAGTACTCATGATGTAGGTAGGGGTACGCAAGTGTACTGGTGCATGCGTGAGTATAAGTCATTGGTCTGGGGTGGATTTTGGTTCACTAAAGCCTTTCAAAGGACAGACCTATTGAATCTGTCGATGCTTGTTAAGAAGTCTGTCTTCAATAAAAAATAAAGCTGATGGTATTTCCCTTTGAGGGACTGATATTTGGAGTTTCATAAATTATGTAGAACCCTCCTATTTCAAACTCTTCTTAAAATAAGTGCTGGGCATCTCTTAATGAACCAATTGCTTTGTGTTTAGGCAAGATTCAATCTGCCAGTCTTTGAATCTAAACTAGCTATCTGATTTTGTTGTATAATCAAATAAGAGGCTGTAGTACTGTCTTTGGGATATGCAATAACAAAAGTTCGTCTAGAGAAAAAATCTAACTAAACAAGACCATGCAGAGGTTAAGTCATGTGTACAATGAGTCTAAATTTGCGTAGCAGTCCTCTAGGTCAATGGAGTCCATAGATATTTTCAGCATATATTTTATACATTGTATATACGTTGTTACTTTGTTACAAAACAAACAGCAACTTTTCTTTGACATTGCATCAGCGGAAAACACATCTTAGGTTCCTGTTGGACTAAAACTTCCGCCCTCCTCCAAAAACAGGACTTATCTTTCAAAATACCCTACAACACATGAAAGTAAGGGCAACCTTTCTGGTTATGTAATGTTGAAAAGTGCTGTCTCTGGAGTAGGGTTTAGGATGTGCCAGGAAGTGTGGCGCCTTGCTAAGTATGCGTATGATATGTGAGCCTTTTAGTGTAACACGGTGCAACCAAGTCAGGGGAATTACCCTATAACCCCTGTATGTGTATGGGTAGAAACCCACACAATTTACAGAAAAACTAGGTCCTGGGCACACGTTACAGGGTGAAGATAATGGTTAATGAAGTCTCTGGTGAGTAATCATAGAAAGTCCATTCAAGTGGTTCAGAATTTCTTGAGTTATTTAATCTTATATCATTAAAAGGACACAACCAGCCAACACGTGTTTCGTCACAAAAGGGAAGTATCCCGTGACTTCTTCAGGGTTGGGAAGGATACAAAAGAATAATATAAACACATAACTAATAAACTGCAATAATGTATAGGAGCAGCTCCTGGTGTAGTGGAGAATCAAAGCAAAAGAACACCATTTCGTTGTGGAAACCCTAAGAGAACAGTGAAGAGGCATAAATTAGTGACTTTACACGAAAAAAACAACACAGACCTGGTGAATGTTTTTTTAATTAAGTTACGTGACAGTACAGGATGGCGTTGGTATTTTGTATTAAACTGTAGAAAAAAGATATACATACTGGAGCAGCGCTCTAGCTAAAGTAATAACGTGGTGCGCGGTGAAGTGAAAGAAAGTGGTGCCATTAAGTGAGAATGAGCGTCTAATTAACAAAAAATTCTGTCAGAGTGCTCCAAACCGAGTACCTGTTGGAGAAATGCGGACATAATGCATACAGTATAGCGGAGACATGACGTAATAACAAATCTTTCACTAAGTACCAAAAGGTAAGGGGAATGCGTTCATAATAAATGAGTGGTTGGATATGCCGCCCAAACGGAAAAATTAATCACAAAGAGTGAGTCATGAGATAAAAAAGAGGGCCTGATAAAAAGAAAGTGAGCACTAAAATAAAGGCACATGATTGTAGCGCGCAAGGGTGCTAAGGCGCAGTGAACGGAAAAGTGTAAGGACAAAAAGCAGGCTACCTGTACGAGAGAGCATAGATGTCTTTGTGAAATCTAATGAAAGAAATGAAATAAATAAGGGGAAAAGAATATTGTTGAAAGAAGGGGTAAATGCTCATAAAAAAACGGAGTGTAATAAGAAACATCTCACCACTTCGCCGGTGATAATTCCGAACCGGCCGGTCTGGTGGAGTGTAAACGAAAAAGCGAAAAAGTCCTTGGGAGTATTTTTTTTATATAAAAAGAAAACAGGGAATCTCCTGGAAGGAAAAATGACTATTTAGAGTATAGCGAAGTGTTACATCACAGAAAATATATGAAGTAAGGCACGAAAGGATCTTACCTAGGTGAAGGAGATCCCAGAAAGTAAGTGCCTGTATACAAGTTGAACGGCGGGTCTGCCGTTTAAACAGAACCTGCAATTGCAATAAGCTGAGATGTATTCAAGCTACAAAGGATTTAACAAGCGGGCATTAATAAAACATGGATTCGGTCATGAAGAACCGTCCTAAACTGGCTTACCTCTAGCGTGTGCGCTACGAGAAAAGCAGGCACTGGTTCACCTCTGTTCCGGAAATGGACAGAGTGCTGAACCGGAAGTGCCTTTATATACTGTCAGTAGGAGGGAAAGTCTAGAACGCAACCGTCTGAAACGGAAACCAAAATGAAAAAACTATATCGGTTTCTGTTATTGCATAGCAACCATTCGGGGGAAAAAATGGTAGTAATGGTATGGAGGGTAAACAGGGGAAAGTGGAGAAAACAGGAGTAAAAATGGAATGGTATGAATAACGAAAAAAACGTAAAAGGACCACATGGAGCAATCGTACATAATGGAGCACGATTAACGAAAGGTCAGAAAAGGAGACAAAAGGGCATGAGAGCATGGTCATTTCTAATATATATAATGATTGAGAAGGTGACCTAAACCATTAGAAGAGAAGGCACGTATGTGTGTGCAATTACAAGAGAAAATAAGATAAAATAAAAACGGAGTCAGAAAACAAGAGTGTGGTGAGAAATGAAAAGCATAGAACAGAAAAAGGTTGAAAATGATTCCATGTTGGGACCACAAGAGGAACCGGTCTACTTAATAATTAAAATACGGAATACATTGCATATCAGTGATTCATGCATTACAGTCTGTAGTATTGCTTATAAACACAACATAGTATGTCAAAAACAGTCATTAATGATTTCAGTAAAGCGTACTGGTGTAGTGTTTCACATTCAGAGGATGCAGTGAATAAAATGTTCCTTGATTTTCCTTAATGCTGTGATTCATTGAGATGTGTGGCATTTAATTACCAAGAAAGTATTGCATTTTGTGGTCACTGTTCAATCCGTGTTTCACTGTATGGAGGCGCATGATCCAAGTGGCTTCCATGCGTCTCAGTATACAGGCACTTACTTTCTGGGATCTCCTTCACCTAGGTAAGATCCTGTCGTGCCTTACTTCATAGACTTTCTGTGATGTAACAGTTCCCTATACTCAAAATAGTCATTTTTCCTTCCAGGAGATTCCCTGTTTTCTTTTTATATAAAAAAAATACTCCCAAGGACTTTTTCGCTTTTTCGTTTACACTCCACCAGACCGGCCGGTTCGGAATTATCACCGGCGAAGAGGTGAGATGTTTCTTATTACACTCCGTTTTTTATGAGCATTTACCCCTTCTTTCAACAATGTTCTTTTCCCCTTATTTATTTCATTTCTTTCATTAGATTTCACAAAGACATCTACGCTCTCTCATACAGGTAGCCTGCTTTTTGTCCTTACACTTTTCCGTTCACTGCTCCTTAGCACCCTTGCGCGCTACAATCATGTGCCTTTATTTTAGTGCTCACTTTCTTTTTCTCAGGCCCTCTTTTTTATCTCATGACTAACTCTTTGTGATTAATTTTTCCGTTTGGGCGGCATATCCAACCACTCATTTATTATGAACGCATTCACCTTACCTTTTGGTACTTAGTGAAAGATTTGTTATTACGTCATGTCTCCACTATACTGTATGCATTATGTCCACATTTCTCCAACAGGTACTCGGTTTGGAGCACTCTGACAGAATTTTTTGTTAATTAGATGCTCATTCTCACTTAATGGCACCACTTTCTTTCACTTCACCGCGCACCACGTTATTACTTTAGCTAGAGCGCTGCTCCAGTATGTATTTCTTTTTTCTACAGGTTAATACGAAATACCAACGCCATCCTGTACTGTCACGTAACTTAATTAATTTTTTTTTCACCAGGTCTTTGTTGTTTTTTTTGTGTGAAGTCACTAATTTATGCCTCTTTACTGTTCTCTTAGGGTTTCCACTACGAAATGGTGTTCTTTTGCTTTGATTCTCCACTACACCAGGAGCTGCTCCTATACATTATTGCAGTTTATTAGTTATGTGTTTATATTATTCTTTTGTATCCATCCCAGCCCTGAAGAAGTCACGGGATACTTCCCTTTTGTGACGAAACACGTGTTGGTTGGTTGTGTCCTTTGAATGATATAAGATTAAATAACTCAAGAAATTCTGAACCACTTGAATGGACTTTCTATGATTACTCACCAGAGACTTCATTAACCATTATCTTCACCCTGTAAAGTGTGCCCAGGACCTAGTTTTTATGTAATGTTGAAAACATAGGTTTTCTGAAAGTATAATTATGCTATTTTATAAATCTGAGTGATGAGCATGTCTCCTGTATGTGATTTGGTCGGGCAAGTCGGATTCCACCTGCCAATCATCGTTGGTACGACTCAGTGTCTTGGTGCATAACAGCATGATGCCATTAACTATCGGACAATGGTTACCCATCCCACACTGGGTGTCACCAGGAATATTTTATTATCTCAACCTTAGGATTTTGAGTATCATTTGAAAATGTCAACTAAACAAACAAAAGAGATCAACAAAGAAAAGTAATTTGTAGGAATCTGTTCCATTGAGTAATCTATAAGGCCACAGAGCACAACTTCTTCTGCAACATACTACAAGAAGTTAACACTGATTTTATACTGCCTTCTGTTTCGACCAGACACAGGCGCCAGCGTCATGTGAGCACATTCAATGTTGATGCCAAACGTCCTTGAAGACATTCAGAATAATGAATTAGCCTTTAATTAATCCTAATTGTACCTCAGAGAGACATCTTCTTGAACTCTAATGAGCCAAACACTATTCTGGCAACTGCTAATTCTCAAGGTCTTTGCTTTTGTACTCTTGTTTCTGGCAAGCTATTATTTGTTGCAGTCCATCCTACAAAACAACAAGGAGTAGGGGTATACCTTGTAGATAACCCAGTTGAGTGTTCCCAAACTGCATCTAACACCACCAGTAGCTTAAGCAAATATTTTCTCAAGCCTTTTTGTGGAGATGGTGGTAAAAAGTAATGAAGCGCTGGGGTTGGGATCAACTCTTTTTCAAATTGATTCTACACATGCAGGGGCACAGCTATCAATGGTGATGGAGCACCAGGGCCTAGTGGTCCAGGGGACCCATTGAATCACGATTATTGCTGTATTTTAATATCTAAACAGCAGTCAGTGGGACCTTTTTCACTGAGTGCACTAGGGCACATGGCACTCTGTTGCACCACTGTTCACAGGGAAATCTAACCAAAGTCATTGGCGTTATGAAACACCCCAGGACAGGAGACCCAAATGGACTCTCCAGGTTTGCTCTGAAATTCATGCCTCGAGTGTGGATGGTCGGGTGGATATGACGATTTTTAGCGTTCTTATCAAACTTTTTAAAATGTCTGTGGTCTTTTGCACTTACTTTGACCACACAAACAGACCCACGTAGTAGGTGAAATTGGAAACGGGGGTGATACCTGTACCTTCACTTGTGATGATTCAGGCATTATTCTTAAATTGTTTGGGTTAAAGAATATATGGGAACAGATGGGGAGAAAGTTGCTGGATTTTCGCTATGAAAGTGGTAACGCTTTGGCAACATGTATCTTTATATATTAGTGATTGGCCCCTTAATTAAAATAAAAAGGCTACAATATTTCCCTCTAAGTTGTAGTCAGAAAAGACACAATCCCCACTCAGCACACACCATCTTTAACCAGTGCATGTGACTCAGTTTTAGGCCCCAGCCCTCATGTGGCACACACCTAACCCAAGGGGGACAGGAGGCATCTGAGTCCATATTCCTGCCCACAACAGCAGCTGGAAGCAGGGTGGGCATTGACCCACTTGAGCAGGCCTTGTCACCCATGTTACACTCCCTCAACCAGCAGGAACTGTAGAACTCCTGTGATGGCCCCTGTGTCTGCACACATCACCCGGAGCCGTATCTCCCCACATCAGGCCTGCTTCCACTTGGTATTCCTGTCGTGTAGTTCCTATAAGACCTATATAGGATCTGCGCGTTTAGACAACATACACTGCGGGACTGGTGTCCAGACTGATTCCAGACACCCCCACCGGGTATGTTGGCCTGTGTACCAGCTAGCTTGCAATGCCACTATAACCTCCTCTTACCAAGGAGAGAATTGTTCTTGGCAACTATCGAACATGACAACCCTGATCCCTCAGGACCGTGGAAACAGTAACTTACTTTTCGCTCAGTCACTCGTGCTCACTTGTTCTCAGAGAGATACACAGAATAAACGGTTGGGACGTTTACAATAAGTATTTATTGAACAGTCGTTATTCTAACGTAAAATAAGTGCACTGAAATCACCAGTAGACAGTAGCATATATAAATGAGTAGCAGCACTAAGAAAGTAAACAGATGGTAGGTTTCTACCATTTTGCTAAAATCATAAATATAGGCAAGTATATAAAATACATGGCAATAAAATGCGTACTCCTACGATGCACCCTAACTAGATGTACCTAAGTGTACCTAGCATGTGAGTAGGTGTAGAGCCAAGAATCCCTCTAGGATAAAGCCAACCCTATTAGCTGATGTTAGCCTGCGGGACCTCGTTCTGGTCTCGAGCCGAACACCCCACGAGGGATGTCAGACCACTGCGAGCTGGAGTATCTGCATGCAGGAACCTCAGCGTCTCGCGTCAGTGTGTCGGCATGGAAGTTGTGATCTCCTCGCCCTATCTCAGCAAGATGTGGTGTTTATGTACCCTAAGGTATCCCCAGGGGTTCTACCTTGCTGTGCCAGTGTCGGACTTAGGATGACGTCGGGAATGAACTCTATACACAGTTATTATGCAGGAGATAATGGTCCTGCTGTGATTCCAAGAAACTACGAATCTTCATGCATAATTTATGAGGTCAGTGCACAGGGAAAAACCCTACGTACTTATGTGTAGCTTTGTAACTGGGTAAAAGGTCAGTCCTCCAAATCCGTTATGTATGTAGTATAGGAGAGAATGTAGGTGAAGGGTTATGATGATACCTAGACCTATATCGGGGTACCTTTATGACATATAGTCAGTGCATGTGACTCAGTTTTAGGCCCCAGCCCTCATGTGGCACACACCTAACCCAAGGGGGACAGGAGGCATCTGAGTCCATATTCCTGCCCACAACAGCAGCTGGAAGCAGGGAGGGCAATGACCCACTTGAGCAGGCATTGTCACCCATGTTACACTCCCTCCACCAGCAGGGACTGTAGAACTCCTGTGATGGCCTCTGTGTCTGCACACATCACCCGGAGCCGTATCTCCCCACATCAGGCCTGCTTCCACTTGATATTCCATCCACCACCAGGAGCAGGAAGCCAAAGGTGCCCGCCTCTACCTGAGGCTTCACAGTGGCAGTGGCTTGCCGCAATCCACCAGCCTCCAGCAGCTGCCATCTGCCCTCCTCATCTACTGGTTGGGGCAGGGCTTTCCTTCAGAGAAGGCTCTTGCTCCACCTGGCAAACCCTCACCCCAAGGGGAAAGAAGTACCCATTGCAAAACCCTGCCTCCATTTTATTACTAGATAGCACCTAATACTGCAGTTTCAGTCATTTCTAAGTCCAGTAAGTACGAGGAATCACTATTAATGGATGTACTACTGAATATCGACACCAACAATATCGAGGTACAAGAATATCATGGACAGAATATCAAAGGGCAAAATACTGAAAGCTAAGTCCATATAGGGAAGTATAGATTTACTATTTCTAGTTTCACATCTACATACCTTGGAGATATATGTATCACATAGATACACATATGTGGATATAGATATAGAAAATCAAGACTTATTTACCTGTCAATATTTTTTTATATGTTGTCCTAGATATTCTGTCCTACCGATATCGTGTGTTCGATATTGAGGGTGCACACCCTATTAATCAATGTATTGGTATTTCATTTGCCAATCTCAGACAAGTGAAAGGCTAAGTGACTTTGATGGGGCACTGCAGTCACATCAGAAAGCAGCAATGAGTGTTTAACTCATTGAGCCATTTTGAAAGCATACAGTTTGAGTTAGGGGCGCCTGAAGAGGCAATGCAGCAAGCCCCTGACCCTACACACATCACCAGGGGACAGAAGGCCTCAGAGCATGTCCCTCCACTTCTTAGCACATTCTTTGCCCCAGAGATAGGAGGCCAGGCCCTTGCCTCAAGCTCCTGTTCTTACATCTTTTCATAAATAGTGCTTTATTCTGCGAAGTTAGCCATTTCTAGGTGATATAAGTACCAAGTGTTGCTATTTCCCGCTCTAATAATACTCAACTGTCCCACCTTGGAACGATTAAAGCCTGAGCATCCTTACCACATATTCCAACCGCCAGAAAAGTCAGGGTAATTACCTGGTGAAGAGTGTCACATATTACAGTGATTCTGCTCTAATACTAACAGCGTTTCAGAGGCACCAGCTAGTGTGTAGTGATGAAGAAGGAGGCAATGACGTATAAGGGGCCAGTGGCAGGACAGAGGAACAGTAACAGGGACTAACGACAAGGGAAGGGGAAGAAAGAGAAGTTATGAACTGTGAGTAATAGCTGAGTGGAAGGGGAAAGAATCCAGAGTTAAAGGGGAACTGTGGACACTGAGGGGATAGCAGGGCAGTGATAGCAGAGGTGCGGAGGTATACGGGAGGGGGCAGTGACAATCTGACCACTGATGTGGGTAGTAATAGTAAAGATGTACAATGATAGAGAAGAGGATGTGACAGAGAGAGAGAAACAAGAAGAAGAGGGGAATGCATAGAAAGTAGGAAGAGAGAGAAAGGGACAGTACACACTGTCCTATAAACCTACCTATATTTTAATAGGTCTCCAACTCCTTAGCACCAACTGCCCTCTTCCTTGATACCCACCTGAACATTTTGTGGTCCTGACTTTAAAAAGTTTTAGGCAGAGGGGAGAGGAATCACTTTGGCATAACAAAGTTTGAAGACCACTGGTCTCAAATACCAGCAAGTAAATTTAATGCAATGGCCGATGAACAAAGAGAACCTGAAGGGTAGCAGAAAGGGGAGACATCCTTTACAGCGCTGTCTTTACAACGGATTGCCTTTACAATGAAACCTTTACCATGCATTGCCTTTACCACACATACAACAAAAGCTAAATATATTTGAGGTAAGTGTGTGTGTGTGTGTGTGTGTGTATATCTATATATATGTCACTGACCATGCCATGAGTGATGTAATATGTGAGACCATAAGCAGTGCATTGCATGAGCGTAAGTTATAGTTAGCTCAGGTAACTATAACTGCTAATTTCTCTGGTTTTGTACGAGTGAAATGTGAGCCTAACTATAACGATCCTGTAACCTGTTTTTTTAGTGAATTTCTAAGGCTTTTTTAATTCTATTTCCTAACTATAATGTCCCTGCAACCTTCGTTTGTTTAGTGAATTTCTAAGGTTTTTTAAATTCTACTTTCTAACTGGAACCTGTATCCTTTGAAAATAAATGAGTGTGTGAATGAGTGCAAGAGTGTCTCAGTGGGTGTGTGACTGAGTGCATGAGTGTCTCACTGGGTGTGTGACTGAGTGTCTGAGAGGGTCTGTGAGTGAGTGCATGAGTGTCTGAGTTGGTGCATCAGTATCTGAGTGAGTGTCTAAGAGGGTCTGTGAGTGAGTGTTTGAGTTTCTGAGTGGGTCTGTGAGTGGGTGAATTTGCCAAGCTCCACAATGGTCCAGGCTATTAGAATGGAGTTAGGTACAATAGCATGGAGCATACAGATCCAAATGTCCCTTATAAGATTTTGGAAACGTCAGGATCCGGGTGGTGTGCAGAAGGTCTCACAATGGTGCAGAGAGGAGTTACGATTGAGTAGCCTAAAATGGGCAAAGGAATCTAGGAAAAAAATCCTCTCTGCAGGGGAAAGGTTAAATGTGAGCCCCTCGCAATCTACATTGGATGTAGAATTCACCAAAAGTTCTCTTAGGATTCAGGGTAAAGAAGCCTCAAGGAATATAGATCTGGAATATCTGAAAACAAAAAAATCGGTACAGTGCCTAAGAAATTCCTGGATGAATGAAACTTGGTACCCGTATTTGGACACTTTGCCCAATTATGGGGTAAGATGTGAGATCTTAAGAGTAAGAATTGGCATAAATCCCTGGCTAATGGAGGAAAAGATAAAAGTAGAAATGATACAGCCAGATGGTAAATGTAAATGTGGGCTAGGATCAAAAAGTGATATCTGGCATATTTTGGTTGACTGTTTTTCTTTTATCTCATTTCGGAAACTGTATTTACGTTCAATATTTGCCAAATATGAAATAAGATCACGAGCCAAAGCAATAGCTTTATTTACGGAGTTGCCAAATCTCGATATTGCTATTGCTCTGGGAAATTATATGAAAGCGGTAAAAGGGTCCGTAAGAGAGAAAATGAAGGGGAGTCAATGATTTTAGTCGGCTTTTATAAGTTTTAGATGCTCTTCCCGTTATATAAAAATTTTAAAACTAGAAAGAATTCATTTGGGACTGTAGACTCTTGTCATTGGGAGTAGAAGAAGTGTGCTGAATTTTTATTGTATGTTTTATCGTATGTTTTATTGGTAATGAAATTGGAGAAATTATGCATTATTAATATATTGTAATTTATTGTGTTTAAAAGACTATGGTCTAAATAAACAGAGTTTTTGACTTGACTTGAGTCTCTGAGTGGTTGCATGAGTTTCTGAGTGGATCTGTGATTGGATGCGTGTATGTCTAAGTGGGTCTGTGAGTGTGTGCATGAGTGTCTGAGTGGGTCTGTGAGTGGGTGCGTGACCTCTGAGTGGGTCTCTGAGTGGGTGCATGACTCTCCGAGTGGGTCTGTGACTGGGTGTCTGAGTTTCTGAGTGGGTCTGTGAGTGGGTGAGTGAGTGTCTGTATGGGTCTGTGAGTGGGTCTGTGAGTGGGTCTGTGAGTGGGTGTGTGAGTGGCCAGACCACATTTGAATGGTGGTGGGGGCCACGTGGCTCACTCCCCAGGCTGATTTTGGCCCCAAGGACCCCATCGCCCGGGGCCTGCCATAATTCAGTGGAGGTGGGGAGGCACATGGCTCCCTCTCTGGGCTGATTTTAGCCCCAGGGGCCCTATCCCCCAGGGCCCAGTCAGAATTCAATAGGCGAGGGGGCGCCCATCCCCCGGGGCCCGGCTATAAATAAATGGGGGAGGGGGCATGCAGCCCCCCCTCCCCGGTCTGATTTCGGACCCGGCGAGTCCATCCCCTTGGACCCAGCCTCTTGAATGTGGGTGCCCTGGTCCCATCCAGGACTCACAGTCACCTCCGTTGGGGACCATGGGGGAACCCTCAAGGCCCCTGGGGTCCCGGCCAGATTCCCACCACCTGCAGGAGTCGGCATTGCTCTCACAGACAGGGAGCAGCTAAACATGCATCTCCTTGTCTGTGAGAGCAATCATTTCATCTGTTTCCCTGCCCGCTGTGACAGACAAAACCTCTGCTTCCAGCAAGCTAGAGCATTTTGTCAGCTCCCACTTGCTTGAAACAGAGTGTTTGCTCTGAATTGGCGGGAGCTGTCGAAGCTCAAAGCTCCCAGTTTGGTATCCTGGATATACCTTCAGCTGTTTTAGAAGCGAATTGTATTCTGTGGCACCCGTAATACATAGGCTACCCTGTTTTAGATTTTAACCTATATTAACTGATAAAACGCCACTGAAAGGGAAACAGCCCTCATCAGTGTAAACATATAAACACCTGTACATCCACAATCTAAAATGGCATTAAAAGAAAGGAAAGTGAGAGAGAATGAGTCATTTTTATTTCTTCCTGAAGGGGCCAACACAATGTAACTTTGTTATACAAGGTAGCAGCAAGAAAGACTTGTCAAATATTATTCTAATTGAGTCTTGTTATTTGGTGATGACACTAAAATATTGTTTATTCTTCCTTTTGTTTCCTCCAGTTTTGTGTGCTTGTAATAAAGGTGCAGGATTTAGAACCATGTTTTAGGTCGGATCTAATTATTTTATACACTGTAAAGAATCTAGGAATATTAAAATCATATTTGATCTTTTGGCACTGTATACTTCTCTCACTGATCAGTAAAAAGGCAGGCTCATTAGAATCTTGGCTAATATGTACTACCACATTTACCGACAAACACAGAATGGGTAAAACCCTTTGATACAGCAGTGCTCTTTTCTAACAAGTTAGTATTGATAGCAGGTCAACTGCCAAACATCCCAGACTTTAAACATTTAATACAAGGTGTAGTGACAGGTACCTGTGAAAAGAGTGATGTCACTATGTGCATGGGATAATGGTGAAAACTAGGCCTGGGTGGTGAACTCCGCTCCATTCACAGAGTTTGTGGAGTTTTCTGCACTCCGCGCTGCGTGGAGCATGCTGAGTTCTGAAAAATGTGGAGCTAAGTTTTTCTTCGCTCATGCTCGCCAACGTCAAGTTGGCGAGCGCGAGCAAGGACTACCCAGTGCTAGACCATCTCCCGCGGATGGTCGTGACCGCTCACGTTGAGGTGCCATCCGTTCATGCTGAGGAAGCTGCCGCTCGAGTAGAAAATCTAGTCAATTGGCATAAAGAAGCAGCGCCCTCTTGTGCTGCTCATGGTGCCGTTCATGCTGATTTTCCAGCACAGGACAAACACCCCGCTCTAAAAAACAACGCGAACAGCATGACCTAACGCACTCTGCTGCTTGCAGAACTCCGAGTAGCGTGGCAGAGTTTTTTGGTCTACGCGGAACTCCGCAAACTCCGCTCAGACCTAGTGAAAATATGACACAATATATTCTGCATACCAACAAAATTCATAGCTGCAAAGGGTCCCATTGTTATGTTTAATACTTTTAGCTTTTTACCCAACTACACTGTACTGCTCGAGATAGTGAGCCCATACTTACAATGTTAATTGCAAAGTTTCAAGTCTCCGAATACAAGGTTGTTAGAAATTGAGTTTCTGGTTGGCAGAGGTATGCATCCTGTCCAAGTAGGAACCACAATCCTAGTCAGGGTAAGTCACAACACACCCTAAATTATCCTGTGCTCTCCCTCTGGTAGCTTGGCACAGAGCAGTCAGGCTTAACTTAAGAGGCAATGCCTAAAATATTTGCGAAACACTTCAAACAGTAACACAGTGAAAACACCACAAAAAGACTCCACACCAGGTTAAGAAAATAGAGTTTAATTTTATAAATAAAGCAAGACCAATACCACAAAAATCCAACAAGTAGAAGTCAAGATATGAATTTTTTAAAGAATATATGTAAAATAGCGCTTAGAAGCATTAATTGCTTAAATATGATATCTGGTCTTGCTGGACTGAGGCAAAGTCAAAAGTTCAGGCCGACCACGATGGAGCGTGGGCCAGATACAGGGACCCACATAGGCCCTCTGAACAACAATAGTACCTCGATCCGGGCAAGTGCCGAAGTGGAAGAAGATGTGTTGTGCAGTCGAAGCAATGCCTCGGTGTCAAGCCACGCAGTGGATAAGAGGCTTCAAGATTCTCCACGCAATGGCGGTGATGCATCAGTGCTGAGTGCGAGGTGCCGGTTCAGAAGGCGATGCGCTGCAACTGCTCCCACAGGAAGTGATCCGTCGATTCCTAAGGCGATGTGCTGGTAACGAGTGTGCCGGCTCCATTCCATACTTCGACTAGGATGCACCCGTTCTGACCCGCGCAAAGGCAAAGATGTGCCGGTTCTGATGAGGATGCATGGGTTCTGGTAGTAACGGCACCTTAGGCCTCACTTCCAAGGGTGAAGAACTGGTGTGGCACTTCTTGGCAGGGCAGACTTACAGCTTGTAGAGTCTATAGGCAGATGTAGGTAGTTGGAGTCTTTGCTATCCCTAAGACTTAGAACAGGAGGCAGGTCAGCTAACCCTTGGAGTCACTCTGGGTTCAAGTGATGCAGGTCTAGTACTTCTCACCCAGGCAGGAGAACAGCAGGCAGCAGGGCAGCTCAGCACAGCAAGAGCACAGCAAGGCAAGAGTCCAGCTAAGCAGCAGTCCAGCAGAGTGGCAGTCCTTCCAGCAGCACAGCAGTTCTTCTTCCCGGC
This sequence comes from Calotriton arnoldi, assembly GCA_963921515.1. Classification (NCBI taxonomy): domain Eukaryota; kingdom Metazoa; phylum Chordata; class Amphibia; order Caudata; family Salamandridae; genus Calotriton; species Calotriton arnoldi. The sequence goes on from CAWUFW010001977.1 coordinate 826,390, forward strand.
AGACTGGTAACAGGTTCAGTAGTGCACTGAAGTCATGGTGTCAGAGGTCCAGTACATGTAACCAGTTGTGCCTTTGAATTTAGGGGAGACATCAAATAAAGCTTTGAAGTGCACAGAAGTCCCCCCTTACTGCCCTGGCTCCAGACTCACTACAGGGGATTACGCAGCTCTTTGTGTTGGGACAGGACACAGTCTATTCAGGTATAAGTGTCAACCCCTCCCTTCCCATCCTGCCCAGGATGGCCCATCAGGATGAAGGTGTCTCATCAGCCGCACCTAAGCTCACTTTGTGTGTGGCTGTCTAGATGGAATGCACAAAGCCCAGCTCTCACGTGTATTCAGAAACAGGCACTGAATGATTAAAGTAAGAAAATGCCATCTTTGTAAAAGTGGTATTTTCAAACTTGCAACTTAAAATCCAACTTCACCATCAGTTATGATTTTACATTGTGAATCCAGAGACACCAAACCTGAAAAATCTATCACTTCACAATTGGGGCATTACACTTGAAATATGTAATAAGGTTATCTCAATGTTATCCTATGCTAGAGGTAGGCCTTGCAGTCGTGAAAAACGAAATTGGGAGTTTTTCTCCTACCAAAGCATATAACACTTGCAAATACATGTCCTGCCTTTTAAATGAATTGCACACTGCCCTGTGGGTCATACGGGGCCTACCTTAGGGGTGACTTATATCATATGTATAAAATGGGAAGGTTTAGGCCTGGTAAGAGTTTTATCTTGCCAGGTCAAACTGGCAGTGTAAAATGCACATACAGGCTCCGCAGTGGCAGGCCTGAGCCATGGTTAGAGGGCTACTTAATTGAGTAGCACAATGAGTGCTGCAGGCTCACTAGTAGCATTTAATTTACAGGCCCTGGACACATGTAGTGCACTTTACTAGGGACTTATACCTAAATTAAATATGCCAATTGGGGTTAAGCCAATGTTACCATGTTTAGGGGAGAGAGCACAAGCATTTTAGCACTGGTCAGCAGTGGTAAAGTGCACAAAGTCCTAAAATCAGCAAAAATGAGGTCAGAAAATGGAGGGAGGCAGGCAAAAAGTTTGGGGAAGACCGTCATAAGGCTGTCAAGTCACACAAAAGTGGTGTCTGGTAAAAGGTCAGGACTGACTTACAGCGAGGCATTTGCCATTGGGACACCTGGCAGCTATAAATGCCCAACAACAGCAGCATGACCATGATGTAGTCAGGCAAAGAGTGCAGAAAAGCAGTGGCAAGTATGCTTAAAACAGCAAATTTCATATACCTTAGAATTCAGGGCTACAAATTAATATGGTGTATTTCAAAATATTAAAGGTTTCACAAAGTACTATGCTGTCGACAGTGTTGACTATGCATACAATGTCATAAAACTCAGGAAGGAGTAGGTGAACAACCCAAATTTTGTCCAGGAATTTGTTTATTAAAATATTTGACTATAGTACTCCACTAATAGTTCTGTAAACCAGGCAGTGTTTTGACAGAATGTGTGTGAGAAATAATAAGTAGGGGTGATTGGAATGTTTATTCCGCCCATGGAATTGGTGTAATTTTGGTCATTCTCCGTGTTCTCTTCAAGGCAAAGTTCCCTACCAAATTCCTAGAGTCTCCACGTGGCAGATATTTTCTCCCACGAGGCTCAAGAAAATGCGAGCTGGCAAGCATGAGCGAGATTTGACATCCCCTAGCACGATTTTCTAACGTGGGCGGTTGCGACCGGTCGTGGTCAGAGGGCTGCCACTCGAGTAGATTTTCTACTTGAGTGTCAACAAAATCAACTCGAATGACCGTGCGCTCTTACACAACGCATGGTGCCGTTCGTGCTGATTTTTCAGAGCTGCTCACACAACTGGTGCTAAATTGCAATAAGAGCAGTGCAAGCAGAATATTTTTCCCCTGCTTGTAGGAACTCTGTGGAGTTTTTTTGTAACTCCGCGGAATTCCGAAAGTGAAATTCCGCAAGTTCCGCCCACGCCTAATGATGAGATGTGAGTGTGAGTAAGAGTGAAATACACAGATTTTCTAGGCTTAAATCAGTCTAACATAAGTCCATTAGGCACACTGCCAGTGGTAAGACACTACACACCCTGCATTTAATCTCCTTTAAATTACAAATGTGTTTTTTAACAATTGCTGCAAAAAGCATGTTTTGACAACACTGGAAAACATATTTATTATCTATGTTGAGGGTTAGGCAGTTGAATAAACGCTGATATTCACTGATTTCAAGAGGTTTGGAAAACACAGAGAAAACACCACTGAAATCCACAACAAATATACTCTGAAAACAGGATCGCTTAGTACACAGCAGACAGGATATCCATCATATTTGTAATGGAGCATCTCATTGGGGACACTCTAAATCAGGCCCAGTTTGTTTTACGACCTTCTCCAGGTTTACCATATCACACTAACAGAATTTGATATTCATGCATTTATTGTGGATTTTTGGTAAAGAACAAATTTCAGCATAATGGTTGCTTCGGTGCTGACTATGTAAGAAGTAAGCGAGGGGTAGTGAGCGCAATTGGGTGACGAGTGCAATCAGAGAGATTCGTGGCATTGTTTTCCTGGCCAAATTATGTTTTGCCTTCAAATGTGCAAACAGACTTTAGGAAAGCAGAGACATAATATGCATCAGTAAAAGCAATCTGTTGTGAAAGGCTAGTAAATATGTGTATGTCCAATTTTACACACAAGGCTTATTATTGTTTTTAACCCATTCTTAAGCATTGTAATTTTTGAAAGATCACGGAGTGGAAGCACAGGAAGAGAAAAAGTTTTTTCCCGAAATAACTTATGATACAATGCACCTCATTAAGACTGGCCTGTTTTATCCTAACCCTGTTTTCACAAGGACCACAAGTGTATTTGATCCAATGTTTATTGCACCCGGTAGTTACAGGGTACAATAAAGTTTGCATCATACTTTACATTTTTGCAGTTAAAACCTGCTAGAATTGAACAGCAGATAAAGACCTGGTATTTAATGAGACATGAAAATCTTGCTGTTAGTACCAAAATCTGCCTTTTAATCCCCACTAAAAGAAAAATACTCGGATTAGGTTTTCTTGTTAACCTGATTAATTCTGAAGCCCAGATTTTATCTAGCATTTTAAGTACCCCCAGAGAACTCGCAATCAAGCCAAGGTACTCAAAATAAATATGGCAATAGCAGCAAATCTAAAAAAAAATGACACAACGTGGTCAAAAAGGGGAAGCAGATAGTATAATCTTGCGCCTGGATATCTCAAACTTTGACGCAGCGCAATGGGGCAAGACAATTTGCTGCTCTGCGTCAAATGGAGATGGCAGTAATGTGCCACATCTATCAAGATATGACACATTTCTGCTCTCTCCTTGTGCCAGCGCATCATTGTGCAAGGGTGGCTGCATTGCAGGCAGGAATGTGTTTGTGCAGGAAGGGACACCGTCTTGCACAAAAACAACCCTTAGAGGCTTTTTCCTTTTAGAAAGAGAAAACAACAAGGAGAAATAAAGATATTTCTCCTCATTGTGCCTCTATCAGGAAGGCGTAGCATTTTGATGAATTGCCAGGTCTACCACTCTTGGTGACCCTGGGAAGGCGCTAAAATCCATGATGGATGCGTGGGAACTTCCACGCTCCAGCCATGGAGCGCCTTCCCAGGACAGAATAACGCAAGGCAGCGACTTGCGGTGCCTTGCGTTACTCCAAATTTATCAAGCAACTCAGGGGCACGCAAGGTGGCCATGTGTTGCTTGGCAAATCTGACTTAAGGAGTGGGTTGCCCTTGCAACACCATGCACAACACAAGCGCAACACACTCCAATGATAAATCTGGTCGCAGGTCTCTTGGTTCAAAATCTCTTCTGTGAGTTGCCAACATCTCCTTCCACAGTGAATAAATGCTGAAATCAGAAAAGCAGGAGTTGGAGCCTGTTTTACCGCTACTTTAATTCACCCCATTGTATTTGACTGAGATTTCTTTTTTTTTTTTCAAGGTTGCCGAACCAAATAACACATCATTTACAGACGCACCTCATTCCCTTAACCCACAGGGACTTCACTTTCCGTCTACTGGACCAGCCGCGGCCCGTGCAGGTAAGAGTGCTGGGGCGGTGGGGCCGGGTGGGTGGTATTTTGACAGACGACACGAGGGAAAATTAATTATTTATTACATTTTCCCTAGTGGTTTTCTGTTGAATCCCCCCCCCAACCCGGCCCCACCGCCCCTCCGCTCTTACCTGCATGTGCCGCGGCTGGACTGGACCGCAACATCCACAATGGTTTTTACTTTGACTCGCCATTGCCTCAACATGGCTGTTACTCAGAAGTTGCGACTGAAGTTAGAATAGTAAACTGTGCAGTCGAGGTATTAGTTGATGTCATCGTCAGATCCAAGTGCTAATCAGTCTCTGTAAAGGGATCCTAATGTGATCCTAGGTAAACATCCACTATTGGTCACTATCTCTCCATATTGAATATATTAGTTTCTAGTTTAATCTACCATAGTGTCCCAAGCTGCAGCTCTGGGGGGGAGCGCGATCCTTTAATCATATTTGTAATAAGCTGTTTGCCCTGGCATGTTCTCAATCAGTTGTTTAATGTATCCTTTGTGTGCCCTCTCTACTCCCTGTTACATTTGTGTGGGTTTGTTATTTATCACGTCTTTCCATTTTAAAACTCTTTTCAATTCTCCTTTATCAAGGCATCTGATTTATTTCCGAACAGAGCGTTCTTTTTCTGAACTATTAAACACGAGCTTCCCTGCTTTGTTTCTGGAGGCCGCAGTCACTGTTCCCTCCTGGGTTGGTTTCCCCGCCTGGCAGTGCACGGTGCAGGAGTTTCCATCCCAGGTTAGGGAAAAAAAAAGGCAATCCGTGCCTGGGCTATTAACAGCCACGGAAAGGTCAGCGTTTCACAGAGCTCGTTTCCTCCTCCGAATCTCGGCGAAACGGATTCACTCCAGAGAGCGAAACATGGGCGTGGGAGCAAGTAGGGGCGCAGATTATAGGTATGGTGAAGATAGCTGCCAGCTCTGTCTCCAGTGGGCAGATGCGGGCATAGGAGCAAATGTTCCTATGGAATGCCTTGGCACACCAATGTGCCATTCCATCTTTGACATGGCCGTCTCTTCTTTCTTCCTTCTTTGCACAGTGATGCCACCTGTTGATTCCACTAGTTTTTAAAAATCTAAGGCTTAAAAGCTTAAGTGGTGACTCAGTTTACTCACAGCAAATTCAACAGGATTAAGAACATTGATGCATTTTAATCTTAGATTGCCACTCTTTATTCACAACATTAATGAAGATTAATAACCTAGGCCCTTATTCACAAAGGGCCTCCGCACTCGTGGCGGAGGCTCCACAACCGTGAGGGAGTCTCTGCAGGAGCGGCCCGTGCAGGTAAGAGCGGTGGGCGGGGTGGGCGGGGTGGGGGATGGGGAGTCGACAGACGAAAACAAGGGGAAATTAAAATTAAAAAAAGAAAACCACTTACCTTGCGCTCGCTGCATCTCCGACTTGGCGATGCAGCGAGTACAAGGTAAGTGTTTTTAAAAATATTTTTATTTTCCCTTGTTGTCGCCTGTCGACTCCCCGCCCACCCCGCCCACCGTTCTTACCCGCACAGGCCGCTGCTGAGTCCCCACACTCGGGCGGAATCTCCTCAATGAGATCTCATTATGGAGATTCTGCCCTGATTGCGGAGACTCCCCCACGGCTGTAGGGCCTCTGCCACCAGTGCGGAGGCCCTTTGTGAATAAGGTCCCCCACAAATCAGTGACGTAAACAGTTCACCTCACGTGAATCGGAGAATGATACAAACTAATAGTGCTTACTTTCAGAATGTAGTTTAGCATCCATTGTCCAAGTCATTTTCTGTCCCGAAATTAACTACTCTATCGGCTACTCTAATGAAGGCATCTCTCACTTACCTCTGCCGTGGTTTCAGGTGATCCAAACCTCAGCAGCTAGAGTAGGCATCACATCACCCAGAAAAAGAACACTCCACACCAGTGTTGTGTAACCTTCACTGGCTGCCCGTAAAGAGTAACAACAAGTTCATATTGCCAAGTTTGGCCCAGTGTGTTATGAGATAATTGTACGCTATGTGTTCTCTTTATCAATTGTATCAACAAAGTACAAAAGTTAAGAAAAATATTTACAAAAATAAGTTTGTCCGATAGTCCCGTCTATGGTAAAAGACACACACACTCCATGTCAAAAGGTGAACAATATCATGGTATTAAAGACATTATTCACTACCATGCTATCTGTGGTTGATTCATATTTAGGTGCTAGGCTTAGAACTGGTATCTGGTCATTCTCTCATCATGTCTCTAATCTCTGGAATACATTAAAGTTAGCATTTGCAAGCTAGATAATTTACTGGAATCAACTGTGATCAACATTTAAGCGATATAAACGTGTTTTAAAATGGAAAATAGAAATAGATGAAGCATTGCGGTTGAGAGAGAAGTACCCAAAACTGTGGGACCCTTGATGCTCCAACCAAGCAGAGATTGTCCCTCTCCAGTAAAATAGTCTTTCTAGCAAATGAAAAGGAAGAACTGTTTTCAAATCACAGCAATGCACAACAAGGACCCCACAACCCAAAAGAAGCATAAATTGTACTATAGGGTCACTTGATGGCTTCTACACTAGAGGCCCACCCCCCTATCTTAGAGATTTTTTTAATATATGGGGCTGAAGAACCGCAAACAAATAGGTGTAGTGCTGAACAGTGGCAAACAATTTATGTAGAAAATATTCTTATAAAAAACAGGAAGTACCTCACGTAAGCAATCATAAGAAGCCTATTGAAAAGTGCTACCGACTAGCTAATATGTCATCATTGTTTCTTTTCTATATATGCAGAACAAAAGCCACCACTCCAGGATCTGCTGTGGAGAGTTGCTAAAAGTACAGTATTTGCAAAAGCTCATGCACTGATACCTAAATCAAGGAAAAAGGTCCTCTGAAAAATCTGAGAGTTCTCCCTTCATTCTCAAAGTTACAGATGACCAAAATATAATAATAAATGTGTCCTAAGAACCCTAAAAAACACTTTTTTAATTTAATAGATCTTCGCTGCATGATTAAAAACCATTTATCATGCTCCTACCACAGAGTTTCGGCCAACCAGCATGTTTCATTGGCAAGAAATTGTTTTGGCAACTTCATCAGGGCAAAACGACCAGTCACCCAACAGTACACTACATCTAATGAGGAATCTCAATATACTCATAGGGTTTGGGGATGGTCCTTTAGTTTAGAAGTCGTCAAGGGACCTATACAATACAATTTATACATCTTTTGGGGTGGTAGGACAGTGGGGTTCTTGTGTATTGATTTTGAGTGGAGTGCACCCCATTGATCTCCATTGTCCCTCTATAGCTCCTGTTTGTTATATTCAAATCACAGCAACCAGTTTCTGGTGAGATGGAAGGTAGGAAGTAATTTCCGAAATACCATCCTCAGAATATAGCCCACTGTGGTTGGTCAGCAAGACAATGGACCTTTTTGGATGTTGGACTTGTATGAAATGAATGTTCTTTCATCTAATGACCATACTTTCACCACGCGTCTAGAATTCGAGTATAGTGTGTAAAAGGTTTGATTTACTGATATAAAAGGCTTGATTTAGAGTTTGTCAGATATCCCAGCCACCGTATTATGAGTGCATTATAGCCTATGGCACTTGTAATCTGGTGGACGGGATATCCATTACATTTGTGATAGAGTATACCATTCACTAAACTCTAGATCAGGCCCAGAGAGTAACATCATACCAATTGCCATTGCAGGGATATGGTGGGAGAGGACCTCATTGCTAGAGATGCTAATCATTCAACAAAGATATATTGCAAGGTTCCAAATGCCTTTATTCCCAATGGAATATCCCTCCAGATGTACCTTTCCAGATGTCATTCTCTGAGTCAATAGAAGCTGCTGTAAAACCCCATCTTTTCCCTCCTCAATTAGAAACCTGAACTTCTTCTGTATATATTGAAGGAAGACTTCAAGAGTTCGGACTGTGGTGTTCCATGGGTATCCATTTTATTGTGTCATCCCGCAGTCAGAAAGGGCTTGATAGAGAGCTCAAACCCCATATACATACTGTTTACTTTCTCGCTGCAGAGATCAATGCTGGTTGAATTGGGGAGCTTGAATTTATGCAAAATGTGTCACTCTTTTTGGTATTTTATTGGAGTATTTGATTCTCTAGGCCTTATACATATCTGAAAGTAGTCCATATAGAAAAGTAATGACATTTCTAAAACATAGAACTTCCCACCAATGGCAACTCAGATTTGGGTAATTCTGGAATCAATGTGAACATTAATGCAAAGTTTGCTGAACTGATCTGCTTTGTCCTCGTCCCTTTTATCTGGTGCAAGAGAATCCTAGATCTATAAGTTGTGCTGTCTCGTGCCCGGAGATGCAGAAGAGAGTTGTGGCAATAGTTGAAAACGTATCGCTGACATCCACTTAGTTGAGATTAGGAGCTGATGAAGCCCCACGAGATCATGAAGGTGAGTCCTCATCGTTTAAGAAATTGAGATGATGATTACCGAAGAGGAAGAGGAATTCCCAGAGGAAGAGCTTGGGATCAATTATATGACTCAGGAGATAATATGGAAAAAGACTCTTTGTACATGGGGGAAATGCAGCAGTGAGACCGAAAGAGACTAAGGACCTGATTATGTCTTTGACGGTGCGGCGCTGTGTCCGCCCCTCCGCCGTCAGACTGCCCGCCAGATTAGGAGTTTCCTCCTGTCTGGGGGGCTTTGTTTTTAACGTTCTCACAGCGGTGCCCTGAAAATGGCGTGCAGGAACTAGTGTGCATGCAAACAGGGGGGCACATGTTGTGCACCTCTGTGTGCATCCACAGGGCGTGAGGCATGAAAACCATGGTGGAGAGGAAATGCGTGATATGCTTAATGGAACCGCGGCGTTCCCGTCAATCATATTACTGCCTCCTAACCTCCTGACCTCCGCAACACCGCCATGGATCGGCGTTTCCCTGGTGGCTGCGGTGGGGCTGTGGCGGACAGACTGCCTATATCGTAATAGGGCAGTCAGGAGACCGCCACCGCTGTGCCCCCATGAATCTGGCGGTCCGAGGACCGCCAGACTCATAATCGGGGCCTAAGCGTTTAAAAGAAAGGGTGCCTCATACACAGCACTGAAAAGGGGAATAAAAGTAGACCCCCAAAGAGGTCCATGCCTGGGAAGCTTCCACAATTGTAAGGGTGTGTGGGGGCTCAGAGGTTGACATCCACAGCCAATCTGTCCTTGTCTGGCCGAATATAAATTGAGTTATTACACCATTTTGACATAAAAGATCGTCCGAGGTCATGCAACCCCAAGATAGTGCCCCTACATTAGATAATGGCGCACATGCGAGCCATAAAACCTCATTGGATGGCCAAGGGATGAGGAAAGGGTGCTTGGCCAGTAAAGCTGCTATCAAAATCATCTGTGACTACAGTGTTGTGTCTAATTCGCTCTCTTTTCGGCAGATGCTCTCTAGCATTTGAGGATGAATCGTCTCCCTTTACCAGGAATTTGTTTCCATTCCACATCCACTTGAAATGGCTCCTAAAGGAAATGTGCAATATTTCTCCTTGCTGCTAAATGAACATCACAAATGCTACAGAGAGCAGGTATTATATTAAAAACAGAAAACATTAAACTTTACAACCGAGCCTAAAATAAACCTCAACATTCGATAAAATTAAAATAACCATGATGGCAGCGCTTTGGGTGCCTTGCTACGAGATATGCACGCACAAACCCTGGGTGTGTGTCTTTTTTGCAATTAAAAACTTTACATCCCACCTCCGCGTTGCCGGAGTGACTCAACCTGTTAATTTCAAGCACAAGGATAAATTATACAGTATCAAAAGGCATTGTCATTTAAACTAACGCTTTTATAAGAACAAAGTAATAATACCTTTGTAAGCAGCGTGGTAATGCCTATGTGCAAATACTTTCTAGAGGATGACAGGGAGGTTATTGAGTGTGGTCCAGGTGAGCATTCCGAGGGTGTCTTTTCCTGGCTGTGTGGTAACAATCCATTTCAGTGACAATTGCCTAACTGCTTTCTGTTGTCCCTGAGCCCATCCACACTTTTTATTACCCAAGCGTAATCTCACGAGGAGGCATAATATTGCTCAAATCATATCTTGTGTAGTTTCCTGTTTTCCTTATGCCCAGGCCGTCTACATAGATTTCTCTTGTGGAGGAGTTGGCGTGAGCAGAAGTGTATTGCAACCGCGGACAGTCAGGAGGGAAATGTATGAAGCGTCTCACAAAGAAGTGATTTTGTACTAAAAAGAAGTGAAAAGGTCAAGATTTCCCGCTCACATAGAGTGAGCAAAATCCAAAGTTGTCATAAGAATTGTGCGGGATGCATGAGCAAATACTATGAGACTTTGCCCACTCCTTTTTGTATCCCACAGGCAAAGTAGGCCTCAAGTCCTGTGTGGCAATTGTAATATGGGATGGCATAAAATATGTGCTGGATTCCTTGATGAAAAATGGACTAAAAAATCGTCAAGATGTGTGATGTCATCTCCAGAAAAAACACTTTGACTTGTAATACATTTAGATGTTCAATGTATAACTTTCAATTATATTTGGCTTTGCACAGGAACTAATATCAGAAAAATATTGGATATTTAGTTCATAATGAAGGAAAAGCAAAGCTTGGGCAGGGTGGTCCACCATTTTGTTGGCAGATAGAACAATCACGGCCAAGCTGAACAGAGGTCTCGCCTTTAGATGGCAAAGCTATTGGCTTTGTAATACTTGTTTGTACTGACATGCAAACACATGCAACAAGACATGTGTGCATGTATGTCTGTCAATTTTGGAATGAGATTCCTACAAAGGATACCAATTCCAAGGTGGCCACCATTTCTCCTGACAAATGCACATGCACACGTGTGATATTACGCGTGCGATTGGCTCATACCTCTGCCACCATTTTGCTATTTTAAATTTACCATTTCAAGAAGGTGAAGCCAAAGATGGTGGGGGTGTGGGGGGGTGAGGTGATATTCAAAGAAAAACAAAAAACCCTACTGTGTCGAGGAGGGTCAGGGGAAGCTACATATGAGCTTGGAGGAGAGGACACAGGAATGGGAGGGGGGAGCAGCGCGCAGGTGAGAAAACAAGACAACACATCAAACAAGAGTCCCTCAGAAAAATAGTGGGAGGATGCAACCCATCCAATAGGAACAATGTGAGACCAAAATGGTCCTGGGCAGGACAAGCAGAAGGATAGGGAGCAAAGCAATTGATTCAGGAGCAGGAAAGTGAGAGAAACAACTCACCCATCCACTCTTGAGCAAGGGGCCCACTCTATGTATATTGGGAACAATAGGCCTGGCTGACAGACAACTAAACATCTATGTAGCAGAGGCCTGAAAGCATGGGGACTTAAATGAAAATACCTTTTTACTCGAGTAAGTTAGTCACAGGGAGAATGTAGGTCTCTGTGATGCTAGCAGAACCAGTGACATTCATTAAAGATTCAGGAGGCCATAAGGTCTGCTGTATAAGAAGGTCTCTTTTATAAACCCTCACTTTGTAAATGGCATTTTGGAAAAACCTAGAATAGATACAGCCACACTATTTGATTTATATGTTATGGGGAGAATATGAACAGTAGTCTGGTGTTTCTGGTACATCCTGTACGGAGGGATGAACATGAACATAGCACTCTGATGAAACGACACATATGTATTAATAATATCACACATTTCATGGGTCTGAAGTTTGTCTCTCGTATTATTTTGAAATGTTTTAATAGAGGCCAGCAAGGTCGGGCGCAAGGAGCTGCTGTGTTAAAGATTATTCTTGGATTTACAACGCCGGAAGGTAGTGGTCAACAGTAACAGCAGTGTTGTTGCAGGAAAAAGATACCGTGAGAAATTGGCCTTTCGAGCATTGGAAGTGATGAACATTTTTTCCCCTGGTCTAGTGACCAACAGATAGACTATTGGAACATAACACTATTTATAAGCAGAAACCAAATTACTGGGCTGAAGCTCTACTACCCCTTTTTAATAATATCATGGAAGCTGAAAGAATTCCAGATTCTTGGAAGGGATCCATTATTTCACCGATCCACAAGAAAGGCAGCAAGACTGATCCGAAGAATTACAGGCTCATCACACTAATGGACATCGAGGCCAAATACTACGCAGGCCTCCTAATGGACGAACTTACGGCGTGGGCACTGGAAAAAGCCCTAATTCCCATCAATCAAACAGGCTTTCAAAAAAGCATGGGGACATCGACAAATATTCTTGCCCTTTCGCTTTTAATAGACGCGACCAAAACCATCAACAAGCCACTATTTGTCTGCTTCATCGATTACAAAGCTGCTTTCGATAGTATTGACAGGGGGAAGCTCTGGGCTAAGCTATCGGGGTGGGAAATAGCACCAAACCTTCTGAATCAGTTAATTCTACTCCACTCTAATACATGGGTCCAAATTAAGCTGGGCGTCGGGGACGGTTTGTCAAGAAGAATACCAACCACCAGAGGGCTGAAGCAGGGCTGCGTCCTTGCCCCGACCCTGTTCAACCTCTTTGTGTCTGTTCTCTCTACAGAGCTGGATAACTGCAACCACCATGCTCCGAATCTGGGTGGCTTAATCCTTTCAAACTTACTGTATGCCGACGACCTTATATTGATCAGCCAAACTAAAGTCGGCCTGCAGCACCTGATAAACACAACAGACAACTTCGCAGGCAGGAACGGGTTAAGAATAAACCTTGAAAAATCTAAAGTCATGGTATTAAACGAGCGGAGCAAAAAACATCAACTTCGATGGATGATGGGGGGCCGGCTGTTGGAGACGGTCGACGAATATAAATGTCTGGGAATAATCTTCGACAGGATGGGCACGTACCTCAAACAAAAGGCGGCTATCAAACGCAGAGGGACCTTATTGGCAGTTTCACTAAAATCATCAAGTACAAAATAACCGGCCCTAATCTTATCCCTCTACTAGAAGTGCTTCGAGCTTGGCTTCTACCTACAATCACTTATGGTAGTGAATCGATGAGAGGGCGAGATGAGATCACCTTGGATAAGGTGGTCGCCAAGGCCGTGAGAATAATATTCAATATCCCACAATACACTTCGCCAGCACAAATAAGGCTAGAGTTCGGGCTACAAAAGCAGGAAATAACGAGGAAAGGTGCCTATGCCAAATGCTGGCACAAAATAAAGGGAGCCGAGCCCGACACCTTGAACTCATATTTATGGAAGGAGATGATAAGGAAAAAAGACAGTCTTGCCATGCCCTACCTTCAGTCAGCAATTCGCCTTCTTGCTTTACAGGACATATGGGAAACCAGTATACCCCACAAAAGCTTCAAGGATCTTGTAAATAAATCAGTAAAGATCCTTTGAAGAAGACAAAGCAGCACTAAGCAGGAAGGCTCATAGATGGTTTGTAATCCAGAGTTACTCGATGTGCAAACCACAAACATACCTAGGAACAGGCTTCTCGAGACACATGAAGGAAAGCTTTTTGCTTTTGCGGTTGGGAATCTTACCCGTTAAGAGGCACCTCCCTCCATGGAAACGCACAGACACAACTAATCATTGTAGACTATGTGGCGAGACTGAAGAGGATGTCTTACACCTACTGTGCATCTGCAAGGGCTTAGACGAGGAACGAAGACAGCTATTAAAGTCGCGCCTGCTCGAAAGCCAGATACGAACATGTAGACAGGCGGTGAAAGCCTGCTTCGAGGGAGGCGACGTGCGGTTGGCCTGCAGCTTCGTCCGCTTCATGAGTGCAGTAAAAACAAAGCTAACCCCGGCAGTACTCTAATAAATTGGTCCTCAACCCAAGCTCATCGATCTCCGAGTTACTCGCTGGAATCTTCCTTAAATGAGATCTACTGTGGTTTCTACTGTTACAACTACTATTCTTGGGATTTTAAATAGCTTTTTATCTGGGGATCATTAACTGTGTCACAAAAACTGCCGATTGCAACTGGCAAACATGCACTTCGGATGTGCATCTCTAGATTTCTATGCTAGTTCAGTCATGACTCTTAAAGCTAATTTTATAAAAATATGGACTGCCCTAGGAATTTTTTAGGAGAATGGTCCCTAAATCTGACACCTTGCACTTTTTCATGTCACCCATCGCACCTTGTTGATTATACTGTATTCCAGTTTATATATTTTTCTTGTAATTTTATGGATATACTGCAATTTCAAAATGAATTTTAACCAACCTTTCTATTACAAAAAAGTGTCGTTTTGCGCATTTTGCACACGTGTTCTACTATGTAGCTGATTGCAAAGGTTTTTATTAATCATGCAATAAAGAGTCTTACTAACCATTAACCATTACTAACCATAACACTATTTGTCAAATGCATATTTGCCCTTTGTAGCACTGAATAATAGACGTTTATTGTGCCCAGCTCAATGGTACTCATGTTATCCATCCTCAGAAGGATGAAAGGCTGAGTAGACTTGCCTGGAGTTGAACCTGATACATTGCGGTCAAAGACAGATCCCTGGAGTGGAAACGTTTACCTGCTGAGCCATCAGACCCTGCACTTGTAGACCTGGAGAAGAGAGAGGCATGTAAACAGAGTGTGGGTACAGGCAGAGGGCATTCATGTGCATTTACATACAGAAGAAACACACATGAAGGGCAAACACTAAAAGAGCAGAGCAGCAAAGGATTCAGAAGTAGTTGGAACGCTGAGAGCTCCTCATATTCTAACTGCAGAGATCTCTTTATTTAAAGGGGCTATCCGTTGAATGATGTCATGTCACAATATGTCTTAAACCTCCAGGGGCTGTATTACAGAAAGTGCCCCAGAGTCGCAACAGGCGCACACTTTGTGCACCCTCTGGGCCCTTTGGTATTACAGAAAGTGCTGCAGAACGCTTGTGCGCCCCCTTCTGTAATACTGATAGGTGTGGCGCACATGATAGCCAGCACTATCATGAGAGGGCCCCATGCAAATGAGGCAATTGCTTTGACTCTGCACCTTCGCCTATTACCGTTGCGGGCGTAGGGGCAAACATGCCCTTAAGAGGCACACTGAAAGTGGGCCACAAAAAAGTGGCACACTGCCAGTGCGCCCTCTGTGGCCAGCCCTCTGGAAGGATTGAAAGGGGTCCCCTGGACCCCCCAGACATCCACTTGCAGGTGGGTGCCTTCACTCATTGCACCCACCTGCAAGGGGATCTCAAATCCCTCTGGATAGGGCAGGCGGGTTGCCGTCTGCACTGTGAAACACAGAGCAGCTTTTAAACAGCTGCTCTGTATTTTACTTGACTGCTCTGTCCTAGGGCAGCACAAGTTTGCGGCTGCCCTGAGGGCAGCACATTCATCACAATAGGGTGCATTTTCCCTGTTGGCTCATGGCATACCTGTTTAAAGGTACACCTGGCACAACAGAGAAAATGTGCCCTTTTAGTAATATGGGCCCAAGTGACATCATGAATCAAGGGAACATTTTGAAACGCCTATTGTGATTGTTAGAGATGGAAGATGAAAGAGAACATTTTTTTCTCTATGCTAGATGGCCTCTTTAATTTTTCCTTTTCTGACAATTGGCAGGTCGATGGCTAACAGCATTTATTTTCATTTTCCTCAAAAGCAAGGCCTTGATAGCGTCTCATACTAACAAACTGATGGAAGCATATGATAAAAGCTGTAAACCTCCAAGACTATTTTCCTACAGAAGGCAATTGACCGAGATGGCACGGGTAGCGGGAATGACATCACACACTCTTTGATCACCCCAATGGAATCACAGGAAGTGATGTCACATGATCATTGACCATGATGAACCACAGCATGTGAAAGCAATATTGCTGTTTTAAAAAAATATACAATTCATGCAAGATTCATACAATAGCAACAAAGTCACTAGCACAGATAAAATCTATTTTATGTACCACTTTTTACAACCCATTTATTAACTAGGGTGTTGTCCTACCATAATATGTTTTGGCACAGCCATTGCCTGGGGGTGGCTCATGAAGTTATTAACACATATGGCATAAATATGTGAACTAAGTCCATAATTATGTTTGCTTTTCTGCAACTATATAAACATATCTACTACATAGCCCTGACTTGATAATATTTTTTAGTGAGTGCTAATTCTTTAAGTTTTACTGAATCAGATTTCAAAACTCACTAAACCTTAAATGCTCAAGCCCACCATAGAGCCACGTAGGAACACTTAGCACTCATTGTGCAGCACAATATCACATAAGACACTTAAGCCAGATTTAGAGTTTGGCTGATGGGATACTCTGTCCCAAATGTGACAGAAATCCTGCCCACCTTATTACAAGTGCCATAGGATATAAGCACTCGTAATATGACGGATGGGATTAGTATGTGATGAAGTATCCCGTCTGCCAAACTCTAAATCAGGCCCCTAGACACAAGACGTAAACATTAGTTAATCACTATTGACGGCTGCCTAATTAGCGCTGACTGCCCCAGGAACTGAATATGAATCCATTCTACAGCACCCCTTGTTACTCAGTACTGTGATTCCCACTGTGCTCAGAGGAGTAACATTAGCCCCCACAGCCCCTGTGGTGCGGAGGGGTCTCCGAGCTCCAGCGGGCCTCCTCCGGCACTGTGCACAGGCCTGAGAGCTCCTGACTGGGTCCGGAGCGTAGGGGCCCCCTCTCCATGTACTTTGCAGGGGGGCCCCCTAATGTTTCATTATGCCAGTGACTGTGCTCACCTTGCACTTCAATCCTGAATTATAACACCTCAGTTTTTTAAACACTGAGATCACATAACTTTACAAATGTTCGTCTAGAGTTAAAATAGGATTCCATGTCAAAAGGACACCTTCACCCAGATTTACTAACATTTTGTGCCATGTTTGCATCTCAAAAGTGGCACAAGCCCTGTGCATAATGTTATGGTGGGATTTACGTTCCAATGTGAATCATTAATTCCGGTGGAATGTTGCCCACAGTAATGTTAAAGGGGCACACTATGAGTGGTACATGGGCATTCCCATGCAGCCACCCAAAAGGGGTTTGACGCAAATCCCTATCTACTAACGTCTGTAAGACAGGGATTTGAGCCCAGAAAAATTATGCCTCCTGAGGCAGGCGTAACAGTGGAGCAATATGTAAAAATCTCCACATTTTTACAACTTTGTATTTCTGCTGCACTGTACAGCACACATAAAAAGTTGGAAAAGTATTAAAGCATAGGCTTTGTACTGGAAAAGGTGCCTTCCAGAACAAAATCTATGCCTGATGGAATGCACATACACATTTGCACTATGGTGCAAAGGTTTGTGCATTGAAACATGGCAGCCTAAGATGTGATAGTGCTGACAGAGAGAAAAACAGAGCGATATCTTAGTCGATATGGTGTTGTTTTTCTCTCACCCTATGACGCAGCACAACACAGCTGCGTTGCACCAAAATGTAGTAAATCTGCCACCTTGTTTCCAACCCTAGGCTTTTGTTTACCACCATAATGCATTCTGTGACATAAAGCATTGGTATAGTTCAAGTGATCCTGTTAGATGTCACCCCTGAAACAATAATTTGTGAATAGAAGATCCAGGATTGGAAAACTTTGAATCACAGGGTTACCCTATGCACCCTATTCCTGATCTGCAGCAACCCACGCTATTCCATCACTGACATAAGACTGAGCTGTCTGGGGCTGCTTCAGTCCTTACCCATTGCATTTCCTCATATTCCGTGACTGAGGCCCACACATAGCTCTGCTCTGCACATACATTTGGTTCACAGTAAACCACTACTAGCATTTGTTCTGTATTTTGACATTCGGATCATATTTATGTTTACAAACATACAAATCCATGAAATCATTCACATAGTTTGTCATATTGACCTAATAGAACAATTTTTTTTTTTTTTTTTTTTTGAATCCTCATCTTACCAATAGACTTCTGCAGACTAAAAAGCCGTCATATCTTCTAACTCGGGAGCCCACGGCTAACTGCACCAGCCCAAGTCAACCTGACCGGCCCCGATTTGTAAGGGCTTGGTTAATCATAGGACCCAGTATGTGGAAAAAAAAAAAAGGGAAAGAAGAGGAGGAAAACAACAATGGTATGCTATGAGATGCTTTCAAATAGGAGGAATTAGCCTCAGTTCTCTACCCCATTTTAATAGAGGCTGCCAGATGTTAAATGGGATTTCCCCATTCCCTTCTTGCTCTAGTCTCGCCATGGCGAACGAGGCTTTTAGCCAGTCTTCCCTATTTGGGGGAGTGGGATCTTTCCATTTTATGCAAAGCTCTCTTCGTGCTAGAAGAATCAAATATAGCAACAGCCCCTTATCTGACTGTGATGGAAAAGAGTCAGATACATCATTACCCCCAAAAAACACCAGCTGAAGATTAGCCTCAATACAAGTCCCAAAAATAGCTGATAAAGAGTCTCCCACCTCCTTCCAGTAAGATCTTAATTCCGAGCACTCAAAGAAGACATGTATATCATCCGCTAGAGGCGATCTACACCTAGGGCATTTCGGGGGGGGGGGGGTAAAGGGGCGAACTTAGCTATTTTAGCCGGGGTGTAATATAACCTATTTGTTACAAAGAAATGATTCTTCTTTAAGCTAGCTGATTTTATGGTCTTGTACATCATTTTTAATGAGAGCTCAAGGGCAGCTTCAGCATCGGACTCAAGAGGGGTATGTTTCCAAACCGATGATTGAGGTGGGATACCCAAGTCCTCTGCTCGGAGAAGACTCGAATACCACATAGATATTTCTCTCTTTTTTGATTGAACATTTTGTAATGCACTCTCTAATTCCCATTCCCCCCTAGATTCACTTCTCTCTGCCTCATACCATGATCTAAGTTGTATATACTTAAATTTTGAGAAGGCAGGACCTATCTTTGTTCTTAGTACTTCCCAAGGGAGAATCCCGTCTTCGTCCTTTAAATCGAGCCATACAACCACACCTGCTTGCTTAATTATAGTTGCTAAACTATCTTGGAGACAGGGTGGGGTACCAGGGGAATCCCAGATAGGGGCAAAATCAGAAAAAGAACCCAGCCCCCATCGGCGTCTAACTTTATACCAGGTTTCCAAGGCTGATTTTAAGACCTTAAGGCGTACCCGTTTAAAGTACTTTGGAGCACCAAACTTATATAGAAAACCACCTCCGCCACTCCCTCCTTCAACCAAAACCATCTCCCCTAAACGTCTGCCCCAAGATTTCTCATCCGGGTTCAGAAGCAGCATCCTGATACCTTTGAACTGAAAGGCAATTAAATAACAACTAATATCTGGGAGGGCCAACCCTCCTTTGTTTAACCTCCTCCTCAACTTCTTCCATGACATTCTGGCCCCTTTATTACCCCAGATGAAACTCCCAATTTTCCCCTGAATTTTACCAATGTTCTTATTAGGAAAAGTCAAAGGAATGGCATTAAACAGATAGGTTACCTTAGGAAGAACAATCATCTTCACCAAGTTGACCCTCCCGTAGATCGTCAAAGGGAGGTTCCCCCACCTAGCGAAAAGTTGGTCAATTTCCTTTGTAACTTTTTCCAGATTAAGTACTGGGATTTTAGCTATATCATTAACAATTTTAATACCCAAATATTTGAATTCCTTGCTAATGGGACCTCCCAAGTAGTCGATATTCCAGCACATTACTTCTGTTTTGGAAGAGTTGGCTAGATACCCAGATATTGAGCCAAATTCTACAGAGAGGGCTTCAAGTCGTGGAATAGACGCCTCAGGGTCGCTAGTGTAAATGATGATATCATCTGCATATAATGCAACCTTACACTGGTATGTTTGTGATCTAAATGGATGTATTAGATCATCCAATCTAATAACTTGCGCCAAGGGCTCTATATATATATTGAATAACAAGGGTGAAAGAGGACACCCTTGCCTGGTCCCCCTCTCAATGTTAAAACTTCTGGTCAGCAAAACATTCAACAAAATCTTTGCTGACGCTCCTTGATATCATTTCTTCAATATTTGAACAAAGAAGGGGCCAAAACCCATTCTCTCTAATACCTCCCAAAGGTAATTCCAACATACTCTGTCAAAAGCCTTGGCCGCTTCCAAGGCTACTACTGCCAAAGGATCAGATCTTACCATGGCCAGGTCGATATTCCCGATTAATAATTGAGTTTGTTCCTGGATATACCTCCCAGCTATAAAGCCCTTCTGGTCAATGTTGACCAGGCTTGAAATTAACTTGGCAAGCCTCCCTGCCAAAATACCCATAAAAAACTTGTAATCGGCATTCAACAGGGAGATCGGGCGGTAAGAATCAGCTACTTGTGGGTCCTTCCCTGGCTTCAATATCAAAACAATAGTGGCTTCCTTCCAGGAGCTCGGGATCTCACCCCTAATCTGTAAACTGAGTTAAATAAAGTTTCCATTACCGGTACCACTTCATCCAGCAGAAGTTTAAACACTTCATTTGGAAGGGCATCTAACCCAGAAGCTTTATTTTTCTTTGATTTCTGAATTATGTCCCTAATCTCTTCTACAGAGATCGGTGCATCTAGTAGGGACCGGCTATCTTCATTTAACGTTGGCAAATGTTTACTCGCTAGCCAGGATTGTATTTTGTCTTTGGTGGGGACCAGACTTTCCTTATATAGACCCGAAAAAAGATTTAGAAGACAGTTTTGTATTTCTTTTACATTACTAGATCTATCTCCATTTTTATTAATTATTAGTTCGTTAATATTATTCCTTGATCTATCGACCCTGGCCTTCCATGCCAACAAGGCCCCGGCCTTTTCCCCATACTCAAAATTCTGCATATTTCGAGTATGCCATTGTGCCCTACACTTCTGATCTAATAAATTTCTGACTTCCTGTCTAACCCCATCCAAGGCAGACCTAATAGAACAATTTTGCTTATTCATTTCACATACACCCTGTACCCATTGCCCTGCAGCACTTACCTTTCCGACCAGCTTTGAAAAGAGGAGAAGTCACTCCTGTCAAACTTCTATATCAGGTCAGGTGTTAAGTGCAGGAAGGTTGGGATGCTTGTGCCTTTCAAATCATAAATGGTAAATAATGTAACACAAGGGGCCTAAAAATCATCCCACCAGAGCCTGGAAAACATGTTCCTTCAGTTCATGTGAAAAGCTGCACAAGGTCATTGCTGCTAAGTTTCTCTTTCTTAAATAATACACAACTTCCTCCTGGCATCTCCAGGTCAGGAAGATTCTGTTGCTGTTCACCATAAGCAGAAGTGTGCCTCTCTGAGGAGGGGCTCTGTGGAGCAGCACAGCCAGTGTGTCATGGGCCCTAGTGCCCCCTGGGCGCTGTTTGAACTGTGAAATACAGCAATAATCAAGGTTCAGTGGGCCCCTCCAGCCCTGTGGTACTGGTGCCACTGCACCTACTGCACCAATGAAAACTATGGCCCTGGCTGCAAGGACACAGTACAAGGTAAACAGAGCTCTGGCAGCCATTTTCCCATCACTCCTAGCACTGCTCCTGCAGCCTCTGAGGCCAGCGGTTGCAAGGAAAGTACCAGGGGTACTAAGGGACAAGCCAGGGGTGGCAGCCATTTTCCCATCACTCCTAGCACTGCTCCTGCAGCCTCTGAGGCCAGCGGTTGCAAGGAAAGTACCAGGGGTACTAGGGGACAAGCCAGGGGTGCAGTTGCGACCCCTGTATGGCTTCCATGCATTTTCCATCCAGATGTCAGCCGCCCTCCGGTCTTAAAAGTTGCTGTCTGAGGAAAGCCACTCAGATGGCGAGTTCATTTTCACACAGTTCAGCGTAAAATGGACGGTTCCCAGGGAGTATAAATCGGACCCTGATCCGCTCTGAGGCTTTTAGAGAGTCGAACCCACTGAATGGATTTCCTTCAGTACACGAGGGAGGGGGGGGATGAAGTGTGTTACATGAGCAATGACTGGAACCAACAAAAGGCAGGTTTAAAAAGTCACCGTCCAGACGATGCTGTTTTCATAATCTCACTTCTCTCATGTCAATTAGATCAGCGCCTAGAGTGTGCTATGTAAGCATCCAACTGAACCTGCTTTTAGTCAAAAAGTAAGGGAATGTAATTGCTCTAGTCCTGTCTTTCTGTTGTGCTTTAAAAGTACCTGCATAACCATAATGCATTGCTTCCAAGTGACCCCATGTCGTATGTGACCTTTTAAAGATCCCAGGGAATGTTTTATTCCATCTATACACACAACACAGCTGCCATGATGATTTAATTCTCTCACCACTATCATACCTCTGGTTGGACAATGCCCATGCTTCCAAACCCCAGGCTTGCAAACCCCAGGCTTCCAAACCCCAGGCATGCAAACCCTAGGCTTGCAAACCCCAGGCTTGCAAACCCCAGGCTTGCAAACCCCAGGCTTGCAAACCTCAGGCTTGCAAACCCCAGGCTTCCAAACCCTAGGCTTACAAACCCCAGGCTTCCAAACCCCAGGCTTGCAAACCTCAGGCTTGCAAACCCCAGGCTTCCAAACCCCAGGCATGCAAACCCCAGGCTTGCAAACCCCAGGCTTCCAAACCCCAGGCTTCCAAACCCCAGGCTTCCAAACCCCAGGCATGCAAACCCCAGGCTTCCAAACCCCAGGCATGCAAACCCCAGGCTTCCAACCCCCAGGCTTCCAAACCCCAGGCTTACAAACCTCAGGCTTCCAAACCCCAGGCTTCCAAACCCCAGGCATGCAAACCGCATCACAAAGGGCCCAGTTCGCAAAAGTATCTGCACACGTCTCTTCAACTAAGATGCTTATATATCTTCATTTATTTCATCTGTATTTATAAAATGTGAACTTACACTTGTACAGGGATTTACACACGTCATATATATATATGTGTGAGCATATTGCTCCAAGGGGAGGGCTGCGTGCGGGTGGGGAAGCCTGACCAGGGTCCTGATCATGAGTGGGCTGGAGTCTTCTGACCCTGGTGCAAACCCCTGTTGGCACAAGGGTCAGAATTACAAGTGGTGGGGAATTTATCCTACCCAGTAATTGGCGGCTGTGGTAAAAACCTCACCCTTTGATAGTTTCATCAAGTCAAATCTGTCAAAATTTAACAGAGAAGATTACGCTAATCACCGTGACATAACCATTTTAGAATCCTTCTGTTATTCTCCATAAATGCGGAATGGTGCATTTATTGCACATGTTAAGTCCAGAACCCCGGGGAGTCAGATTTTATTGGCTGCGATAAATACTCCTTGCCTCGAAGCACTAGTGATCATCAGGCCCAAAGTAGGAAATAACCCACAAACGGGCAAGGCTGTCCATATTCATTAATGTTTGGTTGGAGATTTACTCCTGCCAGGAGTACACCTGTAACTAGCAATGCAATTGGGAGGGAACACTCCAAAAGTATAAAGGATGTTATTTTCCCGGTAGAGAAAATATTTTCTGCACGGAGAAAAAAAAATAGTCAGGTGCAATTGCGCCTGGGTGACACATTTTACACATGCATAAATGAGCTCCCGTTACATTTATGCATGTGAAAAGTGTAATTGCCTTGGAGTAACGAGCATTTTACAAAGAATTCCAGAAATGCTCGTTGGAAACTGCTAGTGCCGCAAAATTTTCTGTGCATTTCCTAAAAGTTGGAAAGGTACATCAAATGTAGACAGGTGTTTGCAGGGGTTAATTTGTGCCGTTCTGAGGGTCTCATCTTTCAAAGCACTAGAATGGGTTTTAGTTCCGTGAATGTTTGGGCGGCCAAGCTTCTTATGTACAGACAGTGGATTAAAGAAGTTCATCTAGATAAAAAGCTGTTTTTGGGGCATGAATCATCATGGACCGCGCATCATTTCTACCTAGGATTTCTGAAACTTTGTAGAATGTATTTGGTGGTTCCCAGCTGAAGGCAGACTCTGCACATTGCCATTTTCACTTCACGGTTTTGCAGCAAGGCTTAAAGACATGACCTTTGGCAAGAAGGGGATCCCTGGTCGGATGAACACAGCTATTTTCGTCTGTTTATATGAAGAACAGCAATGTCTGCTTCCTTCCTCCTTATCTTGTGCACACAAAACACCCTTAACTTAGCAACAGGGAACTCCACTGCCGCATCTCTGTGTGCTGTAACTATGCAAGAAATGGCCCCATTCCCAGCTGGGATTAGCATGTACATGTAATAAGCAGTCCTTACTCTCTCTTTAGAACATATTCTGACATCAGCTGCCTCTGGCTTCTCCTTTAGTGCCCCTTTCACTGCCCCTGTTAGCCCTAGTCCCAGCGGGCACAAGGCAAGGGATGAAACTGGAAATAACCATCTCCTGAAGAGCCCCGTTCATTTTTTGTAATTCTGAATTCCTGCCCTTTTCCTAGCATTCATCAGAAAACAAGAGACTTTTGAGAGGCTAATGGGCAAGATACATATGTATATTAATCCGAGGTAGCCAGAGTTGGCAGCTGCTACCCCAGGCCTGTCCTTTGATACCCATGGCACTGCTTTTGCTACCAATGGTCACAGGTGTCAAGGTGGCAGATGCAAAAAGGGAAAGTATACGTAGTGCTAGGAGGCTTCCTGACTTTCTTTGTATTTAATGCCTTGCTCTACCTCTAGCCTGTCCGCAGCACATTGGAGGCTGTATTTGGGCTAAGAGTGGAACAAGCGGTCAACCCTGTGCTGCCATCAAAGGGGATGTGATGTCACTTTCTTTACTGCTAGCATTCTGATGTACTGACATGTATGGGGACAGGCCATTAACACTGTGGCCCTCATTCAGAGTTTGGTGGACAAAGTACTTCGCCACAACACAAATGTGGCGGTGTACCCTGTCGAACAATGTGACAGTCCGCCCGCTCTCATTAGAGTCAGGCAGACCATCATGTTCCCACTGGCTCCACGGAAGATATCTTACACAGACCGCACAATGGACTTGTGACCATCGGGGCAAGTTTCCCAGTCCATCAGTCCAAATTAGGGCACACAATCTGAAGTATCTTTTTTATGTTTGGGACTGCTAGAAAAAGCCTGGGAGGGGGGCGGGGGGTCTCGAACCAAAAAATAAAATAATGATCCACAAACACATTATTTTGATTGTTTACAAGAACAAACTTCCTGCTTTGGGAGTTTGTGTCTGCAAGACCAAAACACATGAAACATGGAGGCTGTTCTCCAAAGAAAGCACGAAACATGGAGGCTGCTCACCAAAAAAACACATGAAACATGGAGGCTGCTCACCAAAAAACACATGAAACATGGAGGTAGTTCTCCAAAGAAAGCACGAAACATGGAGGCTGCTCACCAAAAAAACACATGAAACATGGAGGCTGCTCACCAAAAAACACATGAAACATGGAGGCTGCTCTCCGGAAAAAGCATGAAATATGGAGGCTGCTCACCAAACTTTCAGTGCCTTCAGAAGAGCTCATGTGATAGCATTTCCTCTAAATGTATCAAGATCTCCGCCAAGCGAGCAGAGATATTTGAATATGCTGGGGAGTTGCCCTCCAGAGCAGCAGAAGTTACTACCTCTGCCCCCGGTGGACGATGGGCAGCCCACCAAACGCCACTAGGGGCCAAAAGATGTATGATGTGACTTCCACTATCCTGGGATCCTGATGAAGAAGAACCAACTTATTTCAACATACCCCAGGTACAAAACTTTAGATGCAGCAAACGAGTACTCTTTTCACAGTTCCTCATAAGATTGTATGTACACTACTACATTTCAGAGCTGTGCTACCAACAGGCGCCACATCCTGCCACATATTCCGCAAACGCGGCCTTCTGCCTCTATTGAAATGTGAAGTTGTTAAACATTCGTAAGTTTCCTGCCACTATCTCATGATGTGAAAGGTTGCACACAGCGGCTCTCCCAGCGCGCTCTCGCTTCCTTCCGCTTTGCATATTAATAACACTTGAACTGTTCTGGTTGGCATTTCTGTTTTGCTACATACGTTTACTGCAGGCTCTCTTCAAAATAAAGGCAAGATCTCGAGCTCTCTCAGTTTCCCTTAAGGGCTGATGACTTCTAAAGAAACATCGTGTTTTCAATTTTTAATTACCTAAACAGGCCTGCTGGCATCTAGCAGAAGAAATTAATTCTAGCCTTTGCTGGCTTAAGTTCAGCCCTTAAAAAGGAAAGGCAGCCTTCGCTCTCCCACTACCTAACAAGCACACGAAGACGTTAAAAAAAAGCCAGGCAGTGGTGGGGGTGGCATGCGTGTGGGCACGTGTCTCTTTTGTACACATTCTGTTTAGTGGGTGTCTATCTGCACCTGTGATTTGTGTGTATCTGAGTGTGTGTATTTGTGTGTGTACAGGTGTGTTTGTGACCACTATGATAGGCAGATGACACACAACATTTTGTAGCTCCTGTCTGTGTGTTTGTATGTGTACACGTGTTTGTGTTTGGATGTGTGTACTTGTGTCAGTGTCACCTTAAGAAGTTTGGGGGCCCCAGGCAAGACATATTTTGGGGCTCCTGGTACAGAGCAATGTGTTTATTTTATTACCCATTTCCTGCTAACTCAAGCTGGCATGATGCCAAACAATACTAAATTACTTGTTAAACTTTGACAAGGTGACACAAAAACAGTTGAAATATGTCTTACCCGGAATTCCCAAAATATGTAGGATTACACAGTGTAGACAGACACAGTCATAGTAGAAATAGACAGCGAGGGAGAGAGGCCTAGATAGAGAAATAGAATAGACTGTGGCCTAAGTAAGAAAGATTACTTTCCCAAGGTGGGGGACCTGGACAATTGCCCACTTTACCCATGCCATAAAATGTCTCTGGCTTGGGCATGTGTTTGTGTTTTGTGCACATCAATACCAGGAAATCAAACACACACAAAACAAACATACATAAGTACGTATACAAAGATGCACACAGTTACCACGCAATTAATATAATCCATTTTAATGATTATCAGGAAGTCCTTGCTAAAGTGAATGACATACTCTTTTTACACTTCCTGAGCATTTATTTGTCCTGCTACTCTGATTTTTCTCAAAGCATTCATGTCATCCAACTTCAGGATCTGTTCTCATACATTGCTATCCCTGCCAATGTGCTAATGTATTCCTATGTATTTTAGCATGTAGAAATACTTCAGTAAAATCAGGGGGGGGGATTATGTTAATTATGAGAGAACTATGTTGAAGTGCTCCCAGACTGAAGAGTAAGATCAAAGAACAACAGCTGCCTACCTTCCATATGTGTAATAACCCCACTGTTAAGCTGATCCTTGCGTCTACTCTTAGGGCCCGATTACAACTTTGGGGGTGCGATGCCGGGTACGCACCGCCCCCACACCACCAAAGCCATGGTCAGACCGCCCACCAGATTAGGAGTTTCCTCCTGTCTGGCGGGCTGTTTTTTGGCATTCTCACGATGGTGCCTCTAAAAACGGGCACCACAATGGGAACGCCTAAAACAGTTCCTGCACGGCATGGACTGAAAAGTCCATGCCATGCAGGAACTGGTGCGCATGCACACAGGGGGGCACATGTTGTACCCCCATGTGTGCATCCCCATGCGGAGGAGGCCCAGTTTCCTCTCTGCCACAGTGTTTATGTAGGAGGAACCTCCATAACACCACCAGTGGAGACAAAACTTGTAATATGCTTGACAGGGGCGCGGTGGTCCCGCCAAGCATAGTCATGCCTCCTGACAGCAGCAACACCTCCAGGGAACAGCAGTCTCCTGGCTGCAGCTGTGAGGCTGTGGCAGTCCCACCACCCAACTCTTAAAAGGGCGGTCTGGAGACCGCCACCACCACGCCCCCGCGAGTCTGGCGGTCTGTGGACTGCCAGACTCGTAATCTGGGCCTAGGTGCCCTGGTGGGTGCTGTGATTCTCTTTTTGAATTCCTGGTGTCTGTGCAGAGTCAATTGATAATAGTTTAATGGCTAAATTCTTCTCCGGTGTCCGCCAACCTGATGCCCCAAACTGTTGGGATTACATAAGTCATTTTCACTACCTGGTAGGAGTTTTTTCTCCCCAATTCTATGCCTATCCTGCTTCCCATTACAGATTGCCAATGTCAGCAAAACAAACACCGACCTATAATCCTAATTTCATATACTAAGCATGCCTACATTTTTCACATTCAGTAGGTGTGCTTCTCCAAGCAGCCCTTCCTCCAAACATTTGCTCAGCTCAAACACAAATAAACCACTGTATTTTTATGGTCCCCAAAGTTCACTAAAATGATTTCAACTTTGACATTTTTACCATTGTGGCCTTTCTTGAGTTGAACTCCTCACTGCAAAGTTGTGGCACACTCTGACCAAAACCAATGCTTCATTTGGGAATTGATACTTAGGGGGTCCTTACGTTGGCGGCGAGACCGCCACCAACAGGCTGATGGTGGTGGTCTCACCGCCATCGGGACCACCTTCACCGCCCGCCACATTAGGATGGCAGGTGGTGTGATGGCGGTCGGCTCCATGAGCCCGCCGGTGCAGTGGAGAGCCTCGCAATCCCTGCATTGGTGGCGGTACCTACCAGGCACCGCCATAGGGATTACGATGTCCCTCCCCGCCAGACTTTCCATGGCGGTTCACCCACCATGGAAATGCTGGCGGAAAGGGACAATGGGGGCCCGTAGCGGGCTCACCTTTCCTCCTGGCCCTAGGCTGTGGGCACTGGGGGGGCACCTATGGTGCCCCCTACATGTCCCTGCACCATGTGGCAGACACCACATGGTGCCTGCCACATAGTGCAGGGATATATGTGGTGGCCCCTTTTTGTCTTGCGGCATGTGCTACAGCCAGCAGCACACGCCGCAATACAAAAAATAGGCAATGCGACCGCCTCGGTGGCGGTCGCATCGTAATTCCGACTGTGAGACTGCCGCGTTGTAGGCGGGTCGTCCCAAATAGGAAACGATGGCGGACGGACTGAAGTCCATCCGCCATTGTAATCAGGTCCTTAATAAGGATGAGATCAGACAAAAAGAATTGACTTATTGGAATTGTAGTTTGAGTATTATTATGAAATTAAATCTGACATATTTCATTTTGCTGTTATTTGGTCACATTAAAAACTGTGTAAAGCAGTGTATCTATTTAAGTTGAATATGAAATATTATTTACTCCACTTTCTTACTGGTCACAGTTCCACCTGCTCTGCTCCAAGCACATGATAAGCCTCTTCCCCCTATTTATTCTCAATGTAGAGAGACCTGCACAATATATTTGTCACATAAATATTACCCTCTGAACAGAATTGGCTGTAAACTCATTGAATGTGTTAATGGGCAGCTATTCTATTCATTTTTAAATACAAACTTGGTAAATCAGCTCTCCGTGTAGAGAGTGCATATTTTTTTTTAATGAAATACAGAGACAAAGGGGCATATTCTCAAGGACTTATCGCCGATTTATCAGCACTTTAGCGTCGCAAAAGTGGCGATAGATTTATCGCCCTATTCTCAAGCTGGTGCAAACTGCCGATATCTGCAGTTTTCCAGCGATAGCTGCCGCAAAAAACATCGCCACGGATGAGAGTGACAACTAACGCTAATGATATGCAGAGTAGGCGTTCCCGTGCAAAAACACACGAAAACACAACTTCGCGATATTCTCAATGACCAGCCAAATCTGCGAAGCGATCCAAAAACAGGCGATAAGGCGCGTTAGCAGCAGGGATTTAACACCTGCCTTTTACTGGTGTTAAGCAGGACGACAACCTGCAGTATGAAAGGGAGCCCAGCCCAGAGCCACATCTGAAGACCAACAGATGCCATGGAGCCAATGATCATGCAGCTCGGAGACCCAAGAGGGCCACAACACCCACCGCCACCACCCCCAGGCCCCCCCCCCCGGGCCACCCCCCCAGACTACCACCTAGGCAGCGCAGAAGAAGACAGCGGATGTTCTGAAAATGCACCAGCATCAGACACTCAACGCCAGAGGACGCCATTGCCCACTACAGGCTCAAAAGGACAACCATCCTCCTCATCCTGACCCACATTGCCCACAGGCTGACGGTACCAACACAGCGGACAACCAACATCCCTCCGCAGACAAAGCTGCTGGCTGTGCTGCACCTGTTGGCCTCTGGTACCTTCCAACCAACAACTGCCAGAGTCATAGGAGTCTCACAGCCATCCGCATCAAACTTCCACACACATGTCTTGGATGCATGTCCACAAAAGCAACGGCGGGCCCCTGTATCCGCACCACACTCTAGTCCCAATTCGTAGTGTCCCTGCGCGACCAACCCCAACGCCAGCCATTGCCTGACGCCTCTGTGCTCCAGATCCAAGATTGCAGTTACTAAAATGGGGGTGCGCCAGGTCATGAAGTCCAGTAGTCAACAGTAGTGTAAAAACAGTTCTTTATTACAAATACATAAATTAACAATACGAAAAGCTCAGCCAACGCGTTCCATTCCCAACGGTGAACCTCATCAGGGCAACGTGTGGATTCAATTAACTGCATATGCTGCGGGAACTCCCCAATACAATTCCATATTCCGAAAGTCAGTATTCAGAAACCTGTTGGAGAAATGGTGACAATGGTCAAGCGTCCGTATAGTCACAAACGTAATCTGGTACAGTGCATTGGACTTGGACAAACCGAAATGCTAACAGGTATGATAAATCCTGCATAAAAAGACCGTGACAGAAGTTTGTGTGACCGTAACCTTCGTAGGAAAGAAAAGGAAGGTTACGACCACACGAACTTCTGTTACGGTCTTTTCATGCAGGATTTATCATACCTGTAAGCATCACGGTTTGTATCAGCTTGATACCCCTGCACCTTCACTACCCCGACACTGCGCAGGAACAGCTGGAGACCAAGCAAGGGAACTACGCCATAGCTGGCTTCCCACACGTGTTGGGGGCAATTGACTGCACACATGTACTACTTGTGCCCCCTGCCGACACTGCACACAATAACCGCAACAGAAACCACACGCATTCCATCAATGTGCAGGCAAAAGTGGGCCACCGGGGCCTGTTCACGAATGTCGTCACAAACTTCCCAGGCAGTGTGCATGATTCCTACATCTTCCGCAAGTCCATCACCAACCAGCGCTTTGAGGATGGCACCCATGGAAATGCAATGCCCGTCGGTAAGTAACAACTGAACACACCACACACCTCAACTCCACAATCATATAACTCACAACTGTGGGAATGCACACGTTACAAAATCACATAGAACATGCCAATCAACATGCCCAACTACCAGACACGACAACACAAGTAACTGTGGTAACCATGGCCAGCCATGTAGACAAACCATCCACGGTATGGCACTTCTGCCACACAATTGCAGAATGTGGGGAGAGGTGGGAACAAAGTATGTGCGAAGGAGGCAAGTGACCCATCAATGAGAATGTACACAATGCCAAGTGTGGCAGTGATGTGCTGGACAGACTTCAGTATGCAGAGCACAGACATGTCCATGTGGACATATACTGCTGGTGTTTGTAGTGTTGTGGACAGTGGATGCAAACAGGTTACCTCAGGTAGTGTGGAAGACCTTGGACATGTAGCTTTGTCGTCGTGCCCTGTAAGCGTGAGCGGAGTGGCCTTGGCAGGCGTATGTCGTGAATAAATAGCCCGGGGCTCTGGGCGTGGTTCAGTTCCGGGATGGCCACCAAAGTAACTACTGCGTGTGTCTCTGTGTTCGCCATATCCTGTCCACAGGCCTACACACACATGGCCGACCACCTTCAACGGCCAGATTTACACTGGAGACGAGGTGGCTACGTCCCAAGCCAACCCGCGCACATCTCGTCATCACAAGCAAGGTCGTGTCTGCCAGGGCGGCGCCCCCCACCCAGCCACGAGGCCGCCGCCGTGACAGGTGGTGCCTGCGCGATCCTGTGCGCCTGCTGCACCCTAGCCCTGGTCCCCAGACCGGTCTGCCTCCCAGCGATGACTGGCCGCCCCTGCGCACCCAGGCCTCAATGCTCACCTGCCGCCACCGGCGTGACTCCAAGAGGGCCCACCACGTGCCGGTGCAACCTCCTCAGCCGATCGCTGGATTCCGCGCCACAGGCCCCCAGCGCACCCTGCGGCACTGCACCGCGGAGTCATGTGTGTGCTGACTGCTGCCTTCGGCGTACACTGCGCACCAGCAGGGCCATCAATTCGAATCGAATCTTGATTGGCAGGACGGCGTATCGAGGTCTACGCATCATCGCAGGCTGCACACCCGCTCAGCTCTTCAGGTGCCCCTACCTCAGTGCACCGCAAGTCACCATCCCGTGGCGGTAGGCCCGTGCCGGCCGCAGTGCATCGGGTGCCACCAACTCTGTGCACCGCAAGTCATCGTCCCGTGGCGGTAGGCCCGTGCCAGCTGCAGTGCATCGGGTGCCACCAACTCTGTGCACCGCATGTCATCGTCCCGTGGCGGTAGGCCCGTGCCAGCCGCAGTGCATCGGGTGCCAATAACCCAGTGCGCCACAAGTCATGGACCCTTTATGATTGAGTCTCGTGGTGCGGACGCCAACATGTCACCTCCGGCAGTGGGGAATGTGATGTGGTAGGCCCCTTTTATTGGCAGGGTCACATGTCCTGTGACGCCTGTGCTGGATGGGTGTGGTGTGGGTGTAAACCAGCCCTCAGGGAGTGGCTGTGGCATGCTGACAACTAGACCAGTGATCAGCAGATCACTACAGGGAAGACCTGGGACATGTAGCTTTGTCGTCCCCCCCTGTAAGCGTAAGCGGAGTGGGCTGGGCTGGCGTATGCCAGTCCATCGTAGGGGTGTGAACAATGAGCCAGAGGCTCTGGGCGTGGTTCAGTTCTGGGCTGGACAAGAAAGTAACTAATGCGTGTGTCTCTGTTGTGGTGTCGGCGCAACCCGGACTGCAATCGGCAATGTTGCACCCTGTGACTCAAGTCCCACAACGTGAGCAACATGGACGTAAGGGGGAATCACTGACCCTACATTCATCCATACTTTCATACTTGAATGATCATAGACATGACACATCTGTGTGAATCTGAATGTTTTATTCACATTCAGTGGAGTGTTGAAGCTGGAGCAGTACAGGGCCATGCAAACCCCACTTTACATTGTTGCCCCGTGGAGGGCCAGCCAGAGTCCTTTAGGGAATGACAAGTTCATCGGAAGAGGAAGAGTTCAGTCCGCAGTCTGATTGCTGTGTCATTGGTAACCAAACAGAATATGGCAGTCCATGTCAAGGTCCAAGGTGAGTGTCACAGAGTGTATCGGGGACAGTGGTAGGTGATGATGCAGAGGGCAGAACCAAGCAGAAACAGGCCATATGGCGGAGATGAATGCTACCACTTCCTTCTTACCACTAAGGCAGAATCATCCGCATCTTCGTCCTCTGATGTTTCATGTGCCTCACATGTGGGTGGTGGTGTTTTGTCAACAGCACTGTGTGGCACTGACACATCTGGGGCCGGAGGTGGATTGTCTGCCGCACTGTGAGGCACTGACACATCAGGGGGCGGAGATGTGGATGTAGAAGCAGTAGCAGCATTTATCGGCGCCAGGCCTTGTGGCAGCAATGCCATGATGAGGATCTGCAGGGCATGGAAGATCCCAGCTACATCTCGCTGGTGTGCAGCCGTGGCAACCATTCTTTCCACCTGCATCCGCTCCCTGTTCTCCATGATCCTCCGCATGTGTCCCAACTCCCGGCTGACTTCGCTGGAGCCACTCTGACAGTTGTCCTTGTCTCAGAGTGAGGACTCTAGCGATGTCAGCTATGGATCGTTGGAGAGCATGGAGCGGACTGTGGGTGTCCGTTAGGGACTGTAAGTGGTCCCTGATGGGACTTAGACACCCACGTATGGCATCTAGTTTGACTGCCATGAGGTCGAACCCCACCCGCACCTGGTCAGCCATCTTCTCCTGGCACCCTAACACACGACGTTGGAAGGCCATGTGTTGTTCGTGGGGGTCCTGGGAGTCAGCCGTGGTGGTGGGTGCTTCCTGCTGTGTGGTCTGTGCAGGAGGTGGGGTCTCCTCGATGCAGCTGGGCTGCCCTGCTCCTGGAGGTGAGGTGCCGTAGCTGTCCATTAGCTCTTGGAGGGTGTCGGTGTCGAAGGTGTGGAGGTCCTCTTTGTCATCAGTGAAGAGCTGTTGGGTCTGCTCTGCAGGAGGTGTTGGTTCTCCCTCTGCAATGTGAAGGGAAGATGCAGTTTAACATTGTGTTCACATGTATGTTGACGCATTGTACAAGTTTACATACAAACTGCATGACAATGTACATTGTGAATGTTTGGGAGGATCTGCCTATTTGATGCGGGACAGTGGACATTTCGACAACATCACGGATGTGTGTTTGTACTTGTACATTATCATCTCACATTTCCCTGCTATGCCAAATGTCATTGGCCAGTTTCTACACACAAGCGGCACCAGTTGTGTCCTCTGTTCTGTTGTGAACGTGTTGCATTTTATACCACAATGTTGTCACTGTTGATGTGCTCTGAATGTTATGTGTGTGTGCTGCATTTTGGGAGAGTCGCCCCTGCAGCTCTGATTTTGCTGCCCCTTATCCCTTTCAGGCGGTGTGCCTTTGACTTCTGTGCTTATACAGTGCTGAGATGTTGCATACTTGGGTAAATTGGGCTCTTGGTGGGAGTTGGGACTCTGGGGCATGGTTTGTCCGCAGATTTGTTGTTGACGTCAGGGGTTGTTTGTGCACGTGGATGTGTCAGAGTGTGACCTGCTCCTTTACGGATGTGGTCCACACTCAGCCACCTCAGTGTCGTGGCGTGCAACATGTCATGATATATTGACTGCAGCCATGCTATTCGTCATGCAGTGTCACTTGCATTTTCAGTGTGGCTCACAGACACGCAGCTTTGCTAGGTTTGGCACATGTGCATGGGTTGGTTGTGAGATTGGTGATGTGTGGGAAGAGCCCCCTCTGGGCACATAGTCGACAGGGGCCTACTTGCTGTTTCTAGGTGTGCTGCAGTGCGCCAAGGGAATCAGGGACATGATCCAGAGTCATTGTGGGTGTGCACTGTGCTATACTTAATTGTGCATGTGTGCCATTGTGCCCATCTCCCCCCGTCCCCCCAGTCCCTGGTCGTTACTCGCCCTGTTGCTGTTGTGTCAGGTCATGTTGAGCAGAGTCCGGTCCCCCAACTCCTGCCACCGTCTCCCCACTGATGACTGTGGACACCATTTCCTCCATCTCATCCAGCTCCTCCTGTGGCGCTGGACTCCCACCTCCAGTCTGCATTGCTGCCTTCTGGTTGTTGCCGAGTTTCTGCTTGATTTTGCGCTTCACATCATTCCAGCGCCTCTTGAGCTCTTCCATTGTCCTCCTCAGCACTCCGACTGCATTCACCTTGTCCAGGCTGGACTGCCATATTCCATTTTTTGTTGTCAATGACACAGTGGAGGTGACGAACAGTTGTTGATGGTGTTCTACCACCTCCGTTATCAGGGTCCTGTTTTCCTGCGGACTGAACCGCGTCTTCCTCTTCTTCTTCTCCTTGCCCTTCCCTGACCCCGAGGTCTCAGGCTGGTCCTCCGCGGGGCTTGTGGGGTTCTGGTTGTCCTCTGTACTTGCTCCGGCTACCTCCATTGTGCTTTGCAGTTGTTTTGGTTCTGTTTGTGGGTTTCTTTTTCTGCTTTTATAGTGATTTTTCCCGCCTGACGTGTGTGAATTGCAGGCCAGGCGCAGCTTATCACTGATTTTTTTATCGCGGTTGGGCCCATCGCCACTTTTTTTACGTTCGGCTTTAGATTTTTATCGCAGTCCCGGTGATTTTATCGCGGACTTTTGCCGCGTTATCGGGAAACTATCGCATGTTACCGCCGTGTTGGGATTACGATGTTAACACAGAGTTATTTTCCCGCGATAGATGGCGATATGAAAAATTGCGTTAACCTATTTTGGCGATGATTATTGCACGTTCTTGAGAATATGCCCCAAAGAGTACTACACTAAAAAGTTAGTTCTATTAGATTCCATCGATTTGATGCTGATGCTTTAAGAAATTGATGATCTTGGTTCCCTTGTTCTTGCCTTTGCCTCCGAATTGTTGCATTGTGACGTCCCTTATTCCCTGGCATAGAGAATTGATGCTTCAGCTTATGCGCTTGCTCAGGAGCTACAAAATGTTCAGTGCCACGTGCCCATCAAAGTGGTCATCTTTCTGTTGAAGATTATCTTCACAATGTCTTTGTTACTGGTTGCTAACCCCCACATAATTGCTGTTTCCTGGACTTCCTGCCAGCATCCTTTCTGTTGGATATCTACCCATGGATGAATTATGTTACTCTTCTGGAAAATACCAGTCATTGAAGCTCAAAGAGGGTGTCTCTTCAATGATGCCCAAGAAAGTTGAATGACAGAGAGATGAACAGCAAAATATAATGATACAAAATACAGAAAAACTATTGAGGTCCAAAATATTGAATTTATCTACATATATAATGGATAGTTTCAGAATATCAACTACAAAAATATTATAGACCAATATATTGACATTAAAGAAGTACATATTTAAATATAATTAACATTATTGTAGCCTTAAAAAAGCGAAATATTTTTTACATCTAATACATTTTTAAAAAACAAATACCATAAAAACATGTACACATTAATTAAATAACTTTAAAAAGAATCAATACAAGTAATTTTACAATCATGTTAACAAATATTAAAAATATAACATTAGATTATAAATTCAAATGAATTCATCATACTTATAAAATAATTCCTAAATAAAATATATTAATAATTGAAAATAAATCATAAACACAGTATAAACATATATAAATCAGCAATACTTGGAAAATATAAACATATTATAAATATTAAACCATTAAAAATATTTTTAAAATATATGCCTAAAATTGGTATTTATCAAACACTAAAATATATAACACAGAATACAGAGCAAGTTTTAAATTAAAAACACAATTTCAAAAACTAAAAAATATATACTTTTAAATAAAATACCCTCAAAATATTTTACAGAATTAAAAAAACTCACACCAAACTAAAAAAATAAAATAAAAAACAATTGAAACCACTGTAGATACAATAGTACAAACATTAAGAAAATTTACTATCGTAACACCACTCTGACAAACGTTGGTGAAAGTGCGTACATGGGGTGGGAAGCAAATTTAATACATTTAAATAAATGTTATTTTAATTTATACATATACATTTTATATTAATTTAATAATAATGTATGGCAGGATAGTTAACATTAATAGTCCAGTCCAACAGTGCATACATTAGAGTGGTTAAAATTAATAACATAGGGGCCCATTACGATACCCGGCGTAAATAAATCCGCCAGGCATGGAAGCGGCAAAAATCCGCCCGCACACACCGCCTGAACACCGACCACGCCATTACGATTACACAAACCGAAAACCGCCATCGGCGGAAAAAGCACACAAAATACCGCCCGCCAACGTCCGAGTCGGAGTCAAACCGCCCGCCACGGACGGAAACACGCACGACAACACAAAACCGCCCGCCCTCACGGCCAACACACCGCACGTGAAATTACGATCGCACCGACATGAGCGCGGAAAAACCACAAATATACCGCCCGCCAGCGCAAACAACGCCGATGAGAATCGACACGGCAGAAGCCATGGCGCCAACGTACCTGCACAGAAACCATCCGCACACAAAACCAATAGCACACAACATGGCCAACAAGTCCACACAGCAAGGCACGCACAAATACACAAGCACAGTACACATCCCGAAAACACCCCCCGGACAAACAAAAAATACAAAGGCCAGAACCCCAGACACAACACACCTGAAAACAACAGACCATGAGGACACACCCACATAGGTGAGTACAAAAGCAGCACTCCCACAGACCACAACCCCTTGCTACATTGCAAACCAGAGAGGAGAGGAGAGGACACAGTGACACAGCAAGGACAGCAGCACACCACAGAAACGCACACATCACAACCACCACCACCACCACCACCACCACCAAACACCACCACCACCACCACCACCACCAAACACCGGCACCACAAACCCCCTGCACATTACACAACACACACCGCACCAGCACCACAAACACCATGGCACCACAAAGAATGCCCAAGTTCACGCCCATGGAGCTGACGGTCATGGTCGACGAGATCATCAAGGTGTACCCACAAATCTATGGGAACATGGTCCAGCACACACCACTAGCCACCAGAAACAGAATGTGGAACCGGATCGTAGACCAGGTCAATGCAGTCGGGACCCTGCCCAGGAACAGAGTAGAAATTAACAAACGTTGGAATGACGTAAAGAGCCTGGTCAAGAAGAAGGAGGGCAAAAACAGAGAGCTGGCTGCCGTCACTGGCGGAGGGAATCCCGCGCTCTTTAAGACCTTCAAAGCGTGGGAGGAGAAGGTGCGAGTCGTAATACATCCGGAGATCCTCGCCGGATTAGCAGGGGAGTGGAGGCTGGTAAGTACAAACTAATGTATACCAGCACACCGCTATGTACTCACATGCGCAACTACCATGCCACAGCTCCCAGGGACAAACACCCCCATGTCCAGCACACAATACACAACACATCACACACACATGCAACAGACACCACCACACACAGCCCAAACCGAACAACTGTAAGATGCGTGGGGACATGTGTACACTCAGCCAGCCACGTAACCACCAACAGGTCCCCAAATATGCCAGAAGCGCCACAACGAGCACCCACCACACCCATGTGTCCGCCACAGCTGCACTAACCGACAAGTAACAGGTAAGTGGCAGGAACACAAAGTGCAGTGGGTGGGAGGGTGGACAGCCCAAGTACAACACACACCAGGCCCCAGTCCCACAGCACAGCAAGGAGGAGCATCCCCCACACCCCACAGCCACGTGTCAGCCACCGCAGTGCACAACGACAGCCGAAAGGCAGACATCACGGTCCACAGCAATCGGTGTCAGTGGGTGTCCAGCCACCCCCACGACCCACAACACCCCCCACCCCCACAGACCTGCAACATGGAGCACCCCCGCTTAGAGCCATGTGGCATCCAGTACAGTGCACGCATGAACAACTTGCAGGTGGGAAACTGGACAGGGCTGGATTACTGGAGGCATGAGGACCATAACACGACCAACACATGGGACATGTCACGTAGCAGACGAACACGCAGCACCGCCCACCGTCACGAACAAGTGAACAATGTGCACACGGACATGAACAACAGACTCACACCCCACATGACCCATCACAGACATAGCAACACCCAAGGAGCCACGTCTGCATGCACAAGCCACACTGAATATAGTCCCACACGGCAGCCACTGTGCAACTCATCACACACAACCGAAACACCATTGAAGTCCTGTCCATGTAGCCCCTACTGCCTGTCAACCACACACCCCACAACTACGCCTATGTAAGACAAACAACACTAGACGCAACAGAGCGGAACAACATAAATGCACACGAACACCACTGAACCCATCAAACTCACAGACACACCATGCACATACAACATACCATCCATCCCATCCGTCAGCCCCAGTCTCATGAAAGGCATGTCATCCGCACAGCTGCCACACATACAGCAGTCACGCTAAGATACATGCCCATGACCAACCATGTGCCAGAAGTCAATTAAGCGCACGACACACTGTGAGCAACAACACACAACATGGGCCACACCCCCCCGAGCACTGCAGTGATGCACATGGCACAGGGCAGCACGCACACCAAGGAGATGGGACAACTGCAATACGTTGGCTGGCACACAACTATCACTCACTCATAACGATGCATCCAATGCCATGTCCAGTAATCACAACAGACAGCAAATATGCAGGCCATGTCAAGCATGCACACACCTCAAACCATGCACTGTCATGCTGCCACAACACATGTCACGTTCGGCACCCATGGCTCACAGCATGTACCCCAAAAGCATATCCCCTCCCAAATGCGAATCTGGGGCATGGCCCCCATGTTGCCATATGCGTTCCTAAGCGTTCCATTTGAACCCCAAAAGCATATTCCCTCCCAAATGCGAATCTGGGGCATGGCCCCCATGTTGCCATATGCGTCCCTAAGCGTTCCATTTGAACCCCAAAAGCATATTCCCTCCCAAATGCGAATCTGGGGCATGGCCCCCATGTTGCCATATGCGTTCCTAAGCGTCCCATCTGAACACCAAAAGCAAAGTACAAACCAGACCCAGGATGGGCCAGGAGCCCGCATACACCAGAGTCACAATAAGTAGGGGCACAGCAACACACCCATCGGCATGGCCAATCCGTCCCATGCCACATGTGCACAGCACACAGTCCCATTGCCAAGCACACACAACTACAGATGCTACAGCCACACACACGCCTCCGGGAAACCCATGTACGAGATTGCACGAACTGTTAATGTCAGACGACAAATACATACTTCGCCAGGTGCAACACAATAACAAATCTCATTCTCTCCACAGGTGACGAACTGCTGGATGCTGGGGATGGAGCCAGCAGCCAGCACAGCCAGCCTACAAGCCCCCAACGAGGACACACGGATCTGGAGGATCTGTCCTCCTCTTCGGACACGGACCACCAAGCAGGCCCATCTGGTGTGGCAGGGCCCAGCCGCTCCCCAGGACCCCTCCTACCCACCAACCCATCATCCAGGGCTGCTGAACATTCCCAGCCCCCTGCTGCCACTGTCGTTGCGGCCACACCCACGGTCATTGTGGCCACTACCACTGCCGCAACCGCCACCATCGCCGCACCGACCACCACCGCCGCCACCACCGCCACGTCTTCGCTGGCACCAGCCCCAGCGCAGGTGGTGGCCCGGCCGACTGGATCCACCCTGGGAGCCACAGCGAGGACCGTGGTGAGCAATGTGGCTAGTGGGCAGGCCGGTGGCAGCAGGACTGGTAGGAGGAGCAGGGTCAGGGAAA
Source organism: Calotriton arnoldi (assembly GCA_963921515.1). Lineage (NCBI taxonomy): Eukaryota > Metazoa > Chordata > Amphibia > Caudata > Salamandridae > Calotriton > Calotriton arnoldi. The sequence goes on from CAWUFW010001977.1 coordinate 867,228, forward strand.
CGCCAGCCTCCCCTGGGAGCCATGCCCTGCCTCAAATGGCCAGAGTCCTTGGGGCCTATGAAGAGGCCCAAGGACAATGGGTCCGGTCTGCTTCAGACACGCGTGAGGTGCTGGGGGTGCTGAGGTCCATGGACGCCCGTATGGGCCAAATCGTGGACCTCATGGGACAGCTGGTGGTGGCAGTGAGGTCACAGCCAGGGACAGCAGCTCCCCTCCGCCACCACCTGCCGGGGCGCAGGGTGGAGCAGCAGTGTCCAGTTCCCCTGCGTCCACAGCCAGTGAGCACACCTCAACCACCAGCATGTCGCAAGCAGGCACCCCCTCGCAAACGTGGAAGGGGCCGTCCGAAGTGGAAACAGATCTCCCGGGAGGACTTCGCACGCTCCAAACGCAAGTGAGGCAGCCAGCCAGCCTTCCGCCAGCCTTCCTTGACCAGCCACTGCATTGACTTGGACTACGATCCCACTCCACACAGCCATCTGGATGGCATGTGTGTGTTGGACTATGGACATAGAACCAGTGGGTACACCCTGATCATCACGCAGCCATGACCGACAGCTCATTGTCACTGCACGCACCACTTTTGTCATCACCTTACACACAATCACATGTCACAGTTTGTAATAAATGCACCTTTTTCACTAACTGCTGTTTGTGCCCTGTGTTTTATTTGTACGGAATACAACGGCCACCTTGGGCGGAAAGGCACCTGATGCGTGGCATGGCAATTGAATCCGGAGGGCCTGTAGGGACCTAGGGGTGGGAGACAGAACAGGAGCACATTCAATGAGTGTGTCACACACCCATCACACAGTACATGTCAACAACTACAAGCAATGTACACACATCGCACAGAGCAATAGGGCACAATGCCACAGCCACCAACAGTGGCATACTACCCTGGCCATGGAGCGTTGACACACAGCACGCAGTGAACAAACGGCCACCCTGACACAGCACACACACACCTGCACAGATACAGCCACATCAGCCGTCGTACATGGACACTCACCGTCAAGTGAAGTAGCGGGCGATGAGCTGCTGCCGCACATTACCAGCTTCCTCCTCTCCGCTGTCCTCCTCACTCGAGCTGTCCTGGTCTGCGGGCTGGGGCCCTGGTTGATCTCCGTCATCCACGATGAGGGGGATCTGCTTCCGAATGGCCAGATTGTGCAGCATGCAGCACGCCACCACTATCTGGCACACCTTCTGTGGGGAGTACGCCAGCGCACCCCGGTGCGGTCCAGGCACCTGAACCTGGACTTGAGGAGGCCAAAGGCACGCTCGACCACACGTCTGGTCCTCCCATGTGCCTCATTGTAGCGATCGTCTGCTGGGGTGCGAGGATTCCTCAATGGACTGAGCAGCCATGCCCCATTCGGGTACGCAGAGTCACCTGGGTGTGAGGGACACAGAGAACCGTTGCAATTCCAACTGGACAGGGGACAGCATCGCACAACCAGCACGCTACACCACTCCACATACTCACCGACAATACAGGCACGATCCTGTTGCATATTGGACATCAGTCGTGGCAAGATGCTGTTGTGCATTATGTGTGCGTCATGGGCCGAGCCTGGGAACTTTGCACACACGTGGGTGATCACCATGTCCGCAAGGCACACCACTTGCACATTCAGGGAGTGCGTGTGCTTCCTGTTGCGGTACAGGTGCTCAGTGGCCTGTGGTGGAACAAGGCCGACATGTGTGCAGTCAATGGCTCCAACGACGTGTGGGATTCTGCCAAGGGCATAGAATGCACCCTTCACTGCCGCCAATTCACGAGCCCTGGGGTAGCGGATGTACCTGTTTCGGTACAGCATCATGGCTGCCAGTACATCCCTCAGCACCTTGCTGAACATGGGCTGGGACATCCCTCCTCCAATGCCCACTGTGTGCTGGAATGACCCAGTGGCGAAGAAATGCATGGCGGCCATCACCTTAGCCGTGGGGGTGACAGCAGTCGGATACACCCTGCGGAGACGGAGATGGGGTTCTAACATGGCACACAGTCGATGCAGGGTTGGCCTGTCCAGCCGAAACTTCCTAATAACCTCTGTATCGTCCATGTCCGCCAGCAATTGGTATGGGCGGTCAATGTTCGGTCTCCGCCTAGGGACAATGGCAGAGGACACATGTCAAAGCAACACGACACATAGCAATTTCGCATACACATCACTGACATGACTGAGCAAGCACATGAGCCACAGCCCAGCTGTCAAGCTGGGACGGCACGGCCACAATACACTTACACAGGTCTCCCAACAATGGCAATGGCTAGTGATACAAACCACTGCCATGTGCATGCACATGGGGATCTAGGCCCCAATGACTTGCGGGGCGTGCTGATGGGGACTGACTGCATATCCGTCAAGCGGCAACGCCACGGCAACATGAATGTCTGCTGAGCATGGAACTGCTTCCGCGGCTGGATGAGTATGGCACACGACGACGACGATGTGGGCACAGGCTGAGCGGCCAAAACAAGTGGGACCTGTGGCACGAGGGGATATGAGACAGTAGTAGGTGTCAGCACTGCACCCTATGTACAGCACTGTACGGATCACACCTCCCGAAACATTGACAGGTGTCCACATTGACAGCCCCATGCCAAGACGGCTGTGTGCTTGCAGTCACACGTCACAGGTGAGAGGTTACATTGCACGTGCCAGGTGGCAGACGTACATAGTGGGAGCTGGCATGTGTGTGCATGTGTCTCCTGTTCAGGATCCACCAGATGGGCGCTGACTCTGTACTGACCATTGGACACAGCATGTTCCGTGGAAGGCTTGTGTGTGTGGGATGGTGGCACTGGATGTGCCTCCGTTGGGTGGGGGGCCATGCACAGGGCGGGTACGTCGATGATTGCGCATTGTTGGTCACGGTGGGTGCACCAACTGAAGATGTGTTGCCCTGTGTTCAATTCCTATGTCCGCATGATGATGGACTGTAGATGTGGGCAGACTACACATTGGTCGATGTGCTGTCTATATGCATGTGCCTTCACACCAGGCACAGCTGCCCCTGCACATGTGACCCCTGCTGGACTCGCTGCTGGGTCTGTGGAGCTGATGCACCTTCTGCGCGTGGGGCGGACAGCTCTCCTCACTTCCCTCATTGCGCATGTCATGACTTTGCCGCAGGTGACATGGATCATGGAGGGCCCACATGTACGCGTGGGTAGGCTACACATGATTGTACACTGGTCGCCACCCCCAGTCAGTGTTTCGAATGGGAAGGTTGTCGTGCTGGTGGTATGTTCGATGTGGCGGATGGGCGGGCCTAGGTGCGGGCTTACATTCCGGACATGGGGGGTAGTTGGATTGGCGACTAGTTGCAGTACACACGGGACACGTCTCTTCCTTTCCACATCTGGGTCATCCCTTGTACTTACTGACAGTGATACAGTCATCTTCGCCCCAGCCCTCATGTCCTCCCCTCGCTCCCCCAATATGCATGCTCACCTGCGAGGCTAGCGCCTGCACAGGCAGCCCCAAGCTCGCACCAGAGAGGGCAAGGAGTGTATGTGTGGGTCCAGTTGCACGAGTGGGCTGTCTCAGGGTATGATGTGTGGCGGGACGCCGTCCACCTGCGTGGTGCCCCAAATGGAGACCCAGCCTGCATGGACTATGCATCACAGTCTTCGCCTTCCGGATCCGCCACCTGCGACACCCAGTGGCTGTGGCTGCCCTTGCGGCCAGGCCGCGTCCGTCTGCGGCTGATGGCCCACACATTCACTCTTTGGCCTCTCTGGGGAGGGCTCGGGGGTGGTGGCGCACGCGCTTGCACTTAGTCGCAATGGCATGTGGCGTGGTTGGTATGATGGGCAATGGATGGGATGGTGCGAGCCACCTCCCGTGACGTCAGTGCTGCTCGTGCTGTGGTGCGTCCCCCTACACTTCCATTTGACTTGTGCCATGCTAGACGTTGAGGTTCTATTGCCTGCGTGATATGACCAGGAGGAGCGCGAGGAGACCTCTCACACACCATGCTCCACTGCCATCCCGTGCCCTATCGCCTGTGCGGATTGACTATGTTGGGGTTACACCTGGTCGACTGGGGCTGTGTGTGCCTTGTCAAGGGGCATGGCGGGCGCACAACAGGATCCAGCTTGTCCACAGAGGGTGGGCTGAGGTGCGCCTGGTACCGCTTTGTACGTGTGCCCGGCTGCTGTGCACACACGTGTTCACTCCCCCCCGACAGGTGTCCTCTCACAATGCCCAGGGAAGCGGTGGTGTACTGTTCATGACCCCTCCCAACACGGCGTGCTCCAACTTGGCATGTGCGCATCTACACGTCGCACCCACCCACCTGAGCACTGCGTCCATACGACTTCACACGACACATGTGTGTCTTCCACAGTAGTGCTACTCATTTGCGTTGACATCCAATACCAGTGGACTACATGGTCATGTCACGACTGCCGTGTACTTCACATTCTCTCATCCTCTCTCATTCGTACTTGTGAAATGAGTCAGCGGAGACAGTTTTGGTTTCAAACATTATATTGAGTCTTCTGTCCTCTGTGATGCAGTATAGTGGACACTACTGGCAGCGGAATACATGTTGAGGATATACTGAGCATGATTGCAAATGGGATAGGGTGTGGGGTTACATGTGATTGGCTGTTGCATGTGGGATGTGGGCTTCAGAGTGACATCTGCTTGGCCAAGGCTGTGCTAATGTACATTTACGTATAGCTGCGGAGCTGCGGACTTTGACACAGACGGTATACATGTAGCCTACCAGACCGCTTGGCATCATGGGCACAGTCCATCTCAGTTCCATGTGACAGGTTTGCTGCGGTTGTTCCTCATGCACGCGTGCATGTGAGATGACATCAGGGCATGTGCTTGCGTGCATGCAGCGGCGTGCCACTTGTTGTTGCACTGTGGTGGTTACTGGACATGTCACAGTCACTGGGGTCGTGTTGTTGTTGTATGCACTTGTCGTCCATGCAAAGGTCCTGGTATGGGATTCCCGGGGCGGGGGTGGGAGGGGTGCAGCACCCACAGACTCCAGGCGACCTATTCATGTCCACTGAGCGGTGTGTGTGTCCATGGGCGCTGGATCCATGTCGTGTCCTGGTTGTTCGTGCAGTTCCGTCCATGTGGGTGCGATACACAGAGCCCATGCCACTGCCTCCCACGATGCATGCGGTGTTCCTGGATGTGATGGGGAACAGTGTGCATGTCCCGGTCATATCCGATGTCATGGCGATGTCGTTGATGGTGTGGTTACAGTTGCCGGTCGTTTGGTATGGCTGTTGTGGTGGTGACTGGCCAGTCCGTGCGGAAGCTAAGCATGGGTGCGGGGTTGGACATCATAGGTCACTCGGGGAACCTGCGTTGTGGTCCGACGAATTTACAGGTTGTCAGGTATGCGATGCCGTCCAGCAGGGCTTCCATGTCATTGGTGGTGTACATGTTTGCCAGCCAATGTAGCGGATGGTGGCTGTCAAGGTGTTGTTCGTAAGTTGTCCCTTGGAGGACCATGATGGGGCATGCTGGGTGACATTCGATGTAGCTGTTCTCGATGATCCGTCGTGTGGAGGCACAGTGGTCCCATTTCAGTGCGGGTGCGATGTTGGCCACATACGCCATGCCCCCATAGGCAGAGCAGGCCCTGTCGTGTGCGTCCAGAGGGAGGAGTAGTGGTAGCAGGTCCGCCTTCAGACATGCCGGGTTGGAGAGGCATATCTCGACGGGATGCTGGTAGGGACACCTCCGACAGTAGAAGACGGGCATGACGCAGCTGAACAATGTGATGCGGTAAGTCAGTCGGTAACTTACGTTCAGCAGGGACAGGAGATCGCATCCCAATGTATGGAACAGGTTGGTTTTGTACAGCTTGAGCTGTTCGGCGTAGTTGGGTAGGTGTGTTGCGGTTGCCATTTCGCAGCGGTTCGTTGAGGTGGCGTGCTCCGGCTGTGTGTGCAGTCTGCAATGTGCACGCTCCGAGGTTGCTGTGAGCTCTGTGTAGTCGTAGGGAGACAGGACTTGTGTTCTGTTGGCTTGTTTGGAGGACACGGGCCCTCTTCCCACATGCTTCTCAGACAGTTCAAGGTCAGTGATGTGTGACTCCTTCCAATTAACTTGCATGTGGCCGACATGGGGGAGTGTTTTCTTCTTTCTTCCCCGTCCGTTGTGTGCTTCTGTGATATGCGCTATCTGCCCTGTGGTCGGTCTCCTCGGCATGCCTGTGTTGGTCTATTCTTGGACAATGGCTGTATTCACCGGCTTCTGTCGTAGGGCTGTGGTTTCGGAGTTGGAATGGAAGGTCATTCAGTGCTGTCTGCTCTCCCTTGTGTGGGCGGCAGGCTGCCTTTCCGCTCTGCGTTGGGCCTTGTGTGTGAATGTTATTCTTGGGCCACCTGTTGTCGGTCCCCGGGCTCTTTGGTGTTCCGTTTTATATGTCTTGTTCATATGTGCAGGGTGGTATGGGTGTTTCTGTGTGGTACTGGCGTTCCTCTTCCCGAAGGAGCCCTGCTTCTCCTAGTTGGTGTTGCCGCCGCTGTGTGCTACGCCATGTTTGTTACACTGGGGTGTGTCCTGCTGTTGCGTGTCTTCACTGACATGTGTGCGTCGGTTGTGTGGCGTTGGGTGTTGTCCGTGAATTGGGCGTTGGGGACATGTCTGTGGCAGGCCTGTCACGTGTCATGTGCGTTCGGGGTGGGGCTGATGTGTGTGCTGCTTGGTTGTGTCCCTGTGTCTGTGTGCGACGCATGCATGGCGCTGCGGTTGGCCTCTGCGTTGTGCGCATGTGTGGCGGCGTCATCGGCGCTTTGGGGCCGTGACGGGGTGGTTGGTTCCTAGTCCCAGGTGGTGTGTACACATGTGTTCCGCGATGTTACGATTTGGCCTGTGTGTCATATGTGGATGCAATGGTGGATGTGTAGTGTACACGCGCTGGTGGGGGTTGTCCGCTTTTTCCGCCCTTGCACTGTGTGCGCTGTTTGCGTGCACTTGTTGTGTGTGTGCCTACCTGCGTCTCCGCGGTACGTTGCGTCCTTGGTGGTGCATCAGCAGAAGCATGGGGAGGGCCTGCAGTGCTGGATTCATGCTCGGGGAGCCGCTTCTTCGTTGTCCGTGCTCGGCATCCGTGTTACCGCTTCGGTTTGTCGTACGGTATCTCTTGGCCATGGGAGCCGTTTGTTTGCGGCATCGTAATTTATGCGCCGGGCGGGACGTGTTTCGTCGGACGGTGTGTGTCAGTTGAGCTGCGCCGCTACGTGTACGGGCGCACTTTGATGGCGGACGGTGTTGCTGGCTTGCCGGCGGTGTTTGGCCTACTTTTCGCATCGTAATTGGACGGGCGTGTGGACTGCTGCGTGCCGGCGGTAACTGGTGCTTTTTGCATCCGCCAGCACGGCGGTGGTGCTTCCGCCCACCATCGTAATGTGCCCCATAGAGTTTTCAAAAATGCAAAATGTTATTTAAATCATTTTAAATGTAATGAAATTATTATTTTAAAAATCGACAACATATTTTGTAAGTAAACAATATACTTTAGATTTACCCATAAAACATACATGCACTTAAAAAGTTCTCTCCAATGTGGTATCATTATTTGCAGTACATTATTTTACATTTTTAATATGGCTTTCTTAAATTTTTATTCAATTATAAAATCCAATTTCCTTATTAGAAAAACAACTCAATCAATCCCACAATATACACCACAACCACTAAAAATATGTTTAAAAATGATATTAAGAAATACTTTTAAATTCAAATATTACATTACAATGCAATTGATTACCAGTTCAAATTTACCATAATTAATATATTAATCACTTAATATAAATTTAGAAATGTTTTAATTAAAATCTGCTCACCAAATATGCCAAGAAAATCTCGGAACCCAAAATTCAAATATAATACATACTTTAGAAATGTGTTAACCAATTGAACAAATAGTTAACAATTAAGATATGTAATATAATAAATACATTAAATAAATTAAAATCTCATTTAAAACACTATCCACCTAACCCCCCACTAAACTCAGCAACCTGAAATCAAACTTCAGTACATAAATTAAAAACATAGTAAATATTTATACAAATCAGTAACAATTAAAAGACAAAACAAAAATAAAAAATAATTAACATCAATTAATATATACATTGAAAAAACACCAGCCACCCAAGCCCCCAGCAAACTAAACCTGAAATACATACATTGCAATATTTAAAAAAATGAATTTAACAATAGCATTTAAAGTAAAAAATAAAACACCATAATAAAAAATGATATTAAAGTAAATAGCATTTGAAACTTCAATAATATAGTAAAATACTTAAAAAATGCTATACCTACTATTAATGTTTTGGTCTGCAATTTTTTTGTAGTCATGATATTTTGACTATAATATTATGGCCAGAAGATATTTTTGATTCAATATTGTGGTGGAAAACCCTTGAGACTCCATGGCTGAAGGTCAAAATTACTTCCAACTAAGGGGTCAATTACAATGTCGTTCGGAAAGCCTTCTGACCGAATCGGTTTCAGAATGGTTTCCGACCGAATCGGATTCTGGGAGTCCGTCTGAACGATTACGATTGTTCCGAACACCGTTCGGTCGGACTCCCATTGACTTCCATGGGAGCCTGTGTTCCAACCAAATGCACAGGCTCCTATTGAAGAAAGGGGTGGTTGAGGAAAATCGTGCACACTGTGGCGGGCACCCCAAAGTCAGATTCCGACAGCCGATCCGTGACGGAACAACCGATTCGGAATGGCTGTCCAAATCCGACATCCTTATCGCTCGGTCAGAAGCGCGGTCCGTAGACGAGTACGAGTATGGATGAAAGCTGGAGCTCTTCAATCAATTTCAATGCAGCATGCATGTCAAAAACAAAAGGTTAATTGTGCAGACCAACATATGTTATAAAATGTATATCAGGTATTACTCAACCAATTATTATCCATGGCATGACTGGATCATTCGCAACATGCAAAAGTGGGGACCGAGTGAAAGGTGGGTCACAAGTGCAGACAGCTTCTTCTACTCGTCTAAGGGGTCGATTACGATGTTGTTCGGAAAGCATTCCGACCGAATCGGTTTCGGAATGCTTTCCGACCAACTCAGGTTCGTGGAGTTCGACCGACCGATTACGATGGTTCCTAACAGCGTTCGGGTGGACTCCCATTGACTTCAATGGGAGCCTGTGTTCCGACCGACTACACAGGCTCACTTTGAAGAAAGGGTTGTTTGCGGAAAACGTGCACCCTGTGGCGGGCACTCCATGGTGCCTGCCACACTGTGAATGCATGGAAAGGGGGACCCACGGGCCCCATTCGGAGACCCCCGGGTGAAGGGGGGCCTGCTACGGGCTCCCAAATTAAGAGTCCGACAGCCGATCCGTGTCGGACCTACCGATTCGGAAAGGCTGTCCAAATCCGACATCCTAATCGCTCGGCTGGAAACGCAGTCCGTAGACCACTACGATTCAGCTCCGACCGACTCGGTTACTCCGAATGCTGTTCGGATCCGAGTCGGAAAGTCCGAACGGTTTCCAAACATTGTAACCGATCGTTCGGAAAAGTGTCCGAGTCGGTCGGAAAGGCGGGTTCCGAATCGGATTTGGACGAACCGAATGCCATTCGGAGCCTTTCCGAACAAAATCGTAATCGACCCTTAAGTGTCAATAGTAGTCTGTAGGTGTCTTGTCCACCAACGTGTGCTGCATGTTCGAGGGACAGTGTTTAAAATGAAATTATAATATTAGCAGAAAAAACTATTATTAAAAATCAACATCTATAGGCGTTAAGCGAGTCTGATATCCAGGTTTAAACTGGAGATTGTAAACATTTAAAACCATACCTATGTAATGACATTACAACATAATCAGGAATAGACAGCTAAGGAAGACCATACAAATAAGGAACAATATGAGTTGAGTAACCTCAACTGAAATGAATGTGGACATCCGCATCAAGGAAATGTCCACACTGACATAAGACACCATAAAGGAATCAGCTAGTTTCAAGTGGGATAAAGAAGAGTTTGTAAAACTTGAACAGACAAAGAACATAAATAAAATGAAGTATTTAGATAATTTGACAATGAAAACACTTGTTTCGAGTGACATGTGTAGCTTGGCCACGACCAGACAAAAATTAGGGTAAACTGTGGTCTAGATTACATGCAGATACAGGAAAAACAGTGGAAGAGTTGTGAAAAGAATAGAAGTTGGCTAAACATGTCTCTTAGATGGTTCAAAACGGAGGAAGCACCAAGTCATCCAGGATATGATGGGGCAGGGAGGCAAGGAGAAAGTTTGCATGTAAAAAATCAGCAAAAGAAGGAAATTCATTAATTTGGGTGTCATTTGAGTAAAAGTAAAAGTTTGCATGAAACTCAAAAGAAGATCTCACAGATGAGAAGCGGGTAGTGTATAAAGTAAAGGTTACCCGACCATGTAGTAAACCATGGGAAACCCCTCAAATGAAGATTTCGAATACAAAAGTACAAATAGAACTCCAGTTAGGAGCAGAGCATCAAATTCTCTAAAGACTGATGCAAGAGATTGGGTTGACCAATAGTATCAAAAGCTGAAGAAAATTCCAAAAGTACCAAAAAGAAAAGGCAGGTACTGGAGTTTAGGTTGGTGAACAAAGTGACAGGCAGTTTAGTTTCTGTACAAGTGTCAAGTGTATTTATTTTATTTATTAAGGTATTTTTGTAGAGTGGATTTCGCCCCTCATTATAAGTGCATCCCTAAAGTGCTTCTTTGTAATGGGCAAACCTTCTACCCTGGTACAGAAAAGCACATAATATTACTGTAACTTGGTACAGTGAGGGCCTGCCGGTAGGTAAGCGGAGAAAACATTTTTATTAAACATACAGATAAAGCTCCCTGTTCCTGTGGGCAGAAGCCACTGGAAAAACTGTGCTGTTTTAAAGTAGGCCTAGAGAGAAATATCTGTTTATCTTGATGTGCTAGGAACGCCTTTTCTGATGGATTTTCAAGCGCACGGTGCACACAGGACTTCCAAGCCATTACCTTATTTAGCCTTTTATAGAAAAAAAAGTATATTTTAAGACTTTAAAATCCCTTTGTAGGAAGTGAGGGCTGCAGCCATCTTGGTAATAGGCGCAAACCAAGTCCTTAGTAAATATTAGGGTGTCTGGGCCAGCCGAAGGGCAAGGTTTGTGCCTTAAAGACGTGAATCGTGAGATGCTCTTGTAGTGTCGGTGCCTTATCTGCCTACTGTTGGAGTTGTAAGTGCTAAGAAGCCTGGGTACTAGCGGCTGTGGCGTAGGTGAGGGCAGAGGGGGACAAGGGATATGCCCGCCTGCTCAGAGCCTGTGCCAGCTTGGTGCTGAAGGTGTGTAGAGGCTTCGGCCCAGACTGGCCAAAGGCTGTGCTGTAGCCTGGTTATAAGGGGTCCAGCTTGAGGAGTTTTCTTGATGAGAAGGACTCCAAAAGCCTGCAAATCATTAACTGAGGAACTCTTGCGAGTGGAGCCAGAAGACTGCTACGCATGGCCAGTGACAGGGCCTTACAGCCCAAGAACTTTCACATTTTCCAAAAAACATCTTTTGGAAGACATGGACAAATCTGCATAAACACTCAAGAGAAGACACAACTTCCCTCGGCTGTCAACCTTTTTATCTGTGCAAGCCCTCATCCTCTTAACCGTAACTGCCTATGCAATTAGGAGGTGCATTGGTGAATTGAGTAACAGTTTCTGTAGAAGTATCAAGTGTATTACACCAGCCAAGCAATAGAAAGCCAGCTTGACTTTTGTCCCTACCATGCTAAAAAGACTGTTGCTGACAAGTGAACATTTGTCACCAATTTCGAGAGGATATCATTGTTTTCCATACATTTCAGTAATAACAGTCAGTAGACCCCATAGACTGATAAAAAATGATTAAAGTTAGTTTTGTCAGTTTTTGCACATTCATTTTTCCTCAGGAGTTTTGTGATAGTTAGTAAATGGAACTGGTTTTCACACTCTTGCACATCCCGGTAACGTCTCCGTGTGTGTGAGTTTTGCAGCCTTTTTGACAAGAGTTTGATGGGCCCTTGGCCACAGCTCCATCTAAATTTGTAACTACCCCATTGTATTCTTCTTAGGGCCTAATTACGAGTCTGGCGGTCCGAGGACCGCTAGACTCGTGGTGGCGCGGCGGTGGCAGACTTGCAACCGCCACATTACGACCCTAGTGGCCGTGCCAGCCTAGGACCGCCAACTCCACCAGGGAACTGCCGTTTCCTGGCGGTTGCGCGGCGGTCAAGAGGCATCTATATGCTTGGCGGGACCACCGCTCTCCCGCCAAGCATATAATGACTTTCATCTCAGCCACTGATTTCATGGAGGTGTTTCCTCCATGAAAACAGTGGCGGAGATGAAAGAAAGGGGGCCCTGCAGGGCCCCCTTGTGCCTCACGCCCTGTGGATGCACACAGGGGAGCACAACATGTGCCCCCCTGAGTGCATGCACAGAAGTTCCAGCATGGCATGGACTATCGAGTCCATGCTGTGCTGGAACTTCCTTTGACATTCCCATTCCAGTGCCTATTTTATAGGCACCGCTGTGGGAACGGCAAAGGAATCGCCCGCCAATGACAAAAAAAGTCATTATTTGGCGGCAGTTCTCACGCGGGTTTGGCAGGGGTGTCCCACAGCCGCACTGTCAACCTCATAATCGGGCCCTTAGAGGGATTTTTCTCCACCCTGGGATTTACAGCACACTTGACACAGAATGTTTTTATTGTGGTAGGAGCACGTCACTTATGAGGTGCTGTTTTCTGACAATATGAAAAAGGAGAGGAACATGTTATTGTGACAGTACATTATACGGTTATTTTTTGCCTATTTCCAAACCCACACATCATATGCAGCATAAGAAGGTAAATTCATTACCTCAGAATGACACAATTTTTTGGTCAAGCGCCAAGATTCACAAACTAGCTACTAGACTGTAATGATGAATCGTCCAGATGAATTTAAGAAAAAGCCTTTATTTGTAAAAATAAGGAGCACCAAGGCTGAACAAAATGATCTCCTTCCTCTCACTCCAACTGCTCCAGCTGCAATGCTCAGGAATCTAGAACATCCAGTTGAACAGATGGAATGAAAGAAAGATGACCTACAACAACATGCCACGAGGTAGCACTTGTACATAAAATGTAAGAAAACATTAGAACATAAACATAACACATCTTTCCTCTGATGAAATGTGAACAAAAGAACAAAAGTAAATATTAATTGTCACTTATTCATTGTCACAAATAAAGTCATTTAACCACAAAGGTTTGTTTCTTATTCTGAAACGTCTATCTAAGTTTCCTAAGTTCTCAAGATTAATTTCATCTTCATTGAACCCAGAAATATCCTCATTTACCTGAATAGAAGTTTTGTTAACATCATTATGAGTTCCAGTTGTGGAGAACTCTGAATTGTCATCATCAATTGAATTACTTACACCCTCTGAGTGACTTACAGGATTTCCAAATCCTTCATCTGTATAAGCAGGATCTGGAAAACAATCTTCTGAAAGTGGAGTACAAGAAACAGAAGATTCAGAATATACACCCTGTTCTCCCCTTAAAATGGCAATTCTTTTTAAATTCCAAACCTTTCCGTCATTCAATCGAACAGCATTCCTTAACATTTCTACAACTTGAAAAGGACCAGAGAATTGACTTTCACCTTTCCTCACCTTCCATGGAAGTTTAACCTTTACCCAAGAACCTACACGGATTTTCTTTTCTACAGATTCTTTACCTTTGTTAAAATCATCCCTATATTTCATATGTTTACCAACAATTCTATTTCTTATTTCTTCTAAACACAATTTTGAACAATTGTTCTCAACTAACCACTCAGGATTACATTTAGTCCTGGCATCCCTTCCACGCATCACTTCAAAAGGAGTAACTCCCAAAGCATCATGAATGGTGGTTCTGTAAACCCAAACAGTTTTAAACAATTGATACTCCCAGTCTAAATTATTTTTCATTGCCATTTGAATGCTTCCCTTGAGCACTCTATTAAACCTTTCGGTCATTCCATTTCCACTTGGATTATAAAGTGAGGTAGTTCTGTGTTTAATACCTAACTTTTCAAAATAATCTTTAGCTAAATTGGATTTAAATTGTACACCATTGTCACTTATAATTTGTGCCGGTAATCCCTCATTAATAAATACACTGTCCATACATTTTAATACTTCTGTGGAATTGACATTGTCCACTATTTTAATGACAGGCCATCTTGAAAAAGTGTCAATCATAGCAATTACATATTTAGAAGAAAATCCTACCGGTCCCATGATGTCTATGGCTATGGTATGCCATGGTTTTATAGGAACAATGGGATCGCACATTGTAGGTTTCAAAGTTTTTAGAGATTTGTCTGAATTGGCGCACATGAAACAGTTCCTTACCGACCTTTCTACATCAACATCAATCCCAGGCCACCAATACCACATTTTAACTCTTTGTTTGGTCTTAACCACACCAAAATGACCATCATGACAAAGATCCAAAACTTTGTTTCTAAGGGATAACGGAGGCACAGCCCTATCACCCCTAAAAATTGTCCCATTATTTACAGAAAGTTCTTTTTTGATTTCCCAAAAGGCTCTCTCATGCTTATTAAGAATGGATTTGTTTGGCCAACCACATCTGACCCATGAGATAATTTTTTGAATTCCTTTATCTTGAGAATTTTCTTTTATCCATGTTTCTTCTGATACTCCAGGTACACCTTGGTCATGAACCAAAGCTATACTAAAATCATTCCATTCATTGTTTTCATTTGTTTGCAATTCAAGAGGCATACGAGATAAGAAATCGGCTATTACATTACTCTTTCCAGGAACAGATACCATGGTGTAATTAAAATCCTGTAATTGCATAGACATTCTTGCGATTCTAACAGATGCCTTAAACAATCCTTCCGTTGTCAACATTCTTATTAAAGGTTTATGGTCTGTGCGGACCGTGCAATGACTTCCCCAGACAAAAGTACAAAAATGTTCTAAACCCCACACACAAGCCAAAGTTTCTTTTTCTATTACTGAAAGCTTTCCTTCTGTGGGAGTTAAGGCACGAGAAGCATAAGCAATGATATACTCCTTCCCTTCCTGATCAGTTTGAGATAGGACACATCCTAAACCTTTATTACTTGCATCCACTGTAATGATATTATCCAGATTAGAGTCAAAACCTGAAAGAATAGGGGCTTCTGCAATGGCTGTTTTCACATCAATAAATTCTTCTTTGCACTTATTACACCAGACAAATTTTACTTTATTTTTAAGCAATTGTCTAATGTTAAACACTCTGCTAGCAAAACCCTTTTCAAATTTATTGTAAAATTCTATTAGACCTAGAAAAGATCTGAGTTCATCTTTATTGGATGGTGGAGGAGCATCAAGAATTGCTTCAACCAGCTTTGGTTTAGTAGCTACACCTTCACCACACAAAACGTGTCCTAAGTATGTTACGGATTTAACAGCGAACTTGCATTTAGAATGTTCGACTGTGAGCCCATTCTCTTGTAAAATCTTAAAAACTTCCTCCAAGGCTTCATCATGTTCTAATCTATTTTCTCCAAAAACCAATATGTCATCTTGAAAACAACGCACATTAGTATGCTTCCCAAAGATTTGGTGCATAATTCTTTGAAAAATAGCTGCGGCTGACGCTAAACCAAAAGGTAAACGTTTATATTGAAAGCAACCAATAGGTGTAATAAAAGCTGTGATGTGTTTGCTTTCTTCCTTAAGGCGAATTTGATGGTACGCAGCCGACAGATCTATTGTGGAAAACCAATTAGCACCCTTAACCAGACTTAGCATTTCAGATATCTTTGGCAATGGAAACTTATCAACAACAATGTTGTTGTTAACATGGCGCAAATCAATACAAATTCTGATTTTACCATTGCCACGTCTTGCTATAACCACTGGAGAAATCCATTCTGAGGACTCTATTGGCTAAATCACATCTGCCTCCACCAACTTTGTTAATTCCTTTTCTACTTCTTCTCTCAATAAAATAGGAACATTTCTTACCTTATGAGTTTTGGGAGTAAATTCTTTTTTTAAAACAATTTCATGTTCGAAATTTTTTAACACTCCAATCTTCCCATTAAAAACTTCAGGAAATCTTTTAAGTATAGCAGAACTAGTATCATTTCCTTCATCAATAACTAAAACAGGTTCAGGACTGTTTGGATTAAGAATGATATTTAAATTACGTTGGTCTAGCCAACCAAGCACAGAGGGACCTTTTTTTGCTACATATAGTTTTCCCATAGATTCTCTGTTTTTAAACTTAAATACTAAGGGGCCCATTAGGATGTAGGGCGGATCGCCACCGCCCGCATGGCGGAGGCGATCCACCCTACATCCTTCCCCGCCCGCCACCCATTTACCCCCGCCATATTAGTATGGTGGGGGTACCGCGGCGGACGGGAAGACCGTCCGCCGCTTTTCCGCCTGGTTGACAAGTCGACCGGATGGAAAAGGGTTAAATATGGTGGCAGTGTCTGCTATCCATATTAGCATGGGGGTGGAAACATGCCTTTCCGTGGCGGCGTTGCTGCCACGGAAAGGCATGCAGAATTCTCTTCCGGGGGCCTGTTGCGGGCCCCCAGGGTATTGGTGGGGTGGGGGGTGCACATCGGGGGTACCTACAAGCTTTACTGAAATGTCCTACCATCTTACAAATTGAGCACCGTTGCTTTAAGGCTGGACAAAATTTATAGGAGGCTAAATGCGTAGGGCTATCACAACGATAACACCTAAAGTTTTCTTTTTGTTTAAAATCTGTAATGCCAGTTTGAGTTTTCTTTTTGAAATCGTAGGTTTTAGAATTATAATTTTCCTGACTTTTGTTTCTAACCTTGCATATAACTTCCTCATTTAACACTTTACTTTCAAGATCTTAGCACTGCGACCAGAGAGTTCTACTTTCCTTACCAAGGCTAAAATGTCATCTAGACAAGCATCACCATTGATCCAAAGTCTCTCTTGAATTGCAGGGTCACAAGCGTGCATGACAATTTGATCACGTATCAATTGTTCTTGCAAGTGATCAAATTTGCAGTCATCAGCTAACCTCCTGAGTACAGCAACATATTCATCAATACTTTCGTTAGGTTCCTGTTTCCTTTGAAAAAACTTAAATCTAACTATACCTATGCATACTTTGGGAGAAAAATGGTTATCAAAATCACGTAAAATATCTTGGAACACATTAGAATCGCCTGTACCTAAACATTTTTTCATTTGTTCATAAGTTTTTAAACCTTGTGGTCCAATAGAATGTAGGAAAAGTTTCTTTGTCCTTTATGGTTTCATTTTTCCCTCTTCGTCGATGGTGTCAATAAAATTGAGAAAATAGGATTTCCACTCACTCCATTTCATGCAAGGGTTCCCTCCTGCAGGCCAGAAAGCTTGAGGAGGTTGTATTGTGAAGTTTTGAGTTGCCATGCTGATAATATCACAATTTCATAAAATTAGGTCTGAGGTATGAAGTATGAAAAGGTTAAGCACTAAGTTGACAATGTTCAGATAAACTGGAATGTTGAAAGTTATCAAAAAAAATAAGTAAAGTTCAAACTTTCCGAAGAGTAAAAGTCATGAAGAATAAGCTCTTGAATAAAACTAGTATTTTTGAATAAAAGAATGTAAAATTACTTGTAATTAGGCTTCGTGAATCCTTAACGTTAAGTTTGCTCGGTTGTAAATCAACTCGGTGACTGTAACGAGTGAAAAGAATTATTCAAGATGGCGCCCGTACAGCGTGTCGCGTAGTGACGTAGGAGCGTAAGCTCGTCGTTTGTAAGGATGCCGGCAAAGATCAAGCGCACACGTCAGAAGCGCGTAGATAAGGATTCTGCCTGAAGATGCTGAGCGCTGGCCGCGAGAGGAGGATGAGCGCGCAAGGTAAAGTTCACAGTTGCAATTTTGAAAGATGCGCTGAGTTTAAAGCTGAATACTGAGTACCTGGATGCCAAACACTCGGGGTTTTAAGTATGAAATCTTACCCGAGTGAAGCGAAGTATGACAGTCAGCAACGTTGCGAAGTCACGAAATAATAAAGACTTCGTTTTCCTTTCAAACGTGATGAATCCAGAATTTTTCAATAAACGTGCCGCAGGGTTCAGGTACTCCTTAAGCTCGTCGCCAAATTTGTAATGATGAATCGTCCAGATGAATTTAAGAAAAAGCCTTTATTTGTAAAAATAAGGAGCACCAAGGCTGAACAAAATGATCTCCTTCCTCTCACTCCAACTGCTCGAGCTGCAATGCTCAGGAATCTAGAACATCCAGTTGAACAGATGGAATGAAAGAAAGATTACCTACAACAACATGCCACGAGGTAGCACGTGTACATAAATGCAAGAAAACATTAGAACATAAACATAACATAGACCACTGCATACATGAACAGACAATTAGACATCGCAACACAAAATCAGGGCCTGAAGAAAAATGTGTATGAAGGGGAAAGAAGCCCAGTGTCGTTTATAAAAGTATGCTTTCTAAACAGCCTGGAATGCTGAAAATGCATAGAGTGAGTGCAGTTTATTAATGTTCATTAATATTATAAGCAAAAGCGAGAATTATTAAGGAAAGGTTTCACTAGTATTTCTTGCGTTAATTTGAGGGGGAAAGGGGAGAGCAGAAGGGAAGGTAGGGTGAATAGGGAAGCAGCTGGGAGGGGAGAAGAGAGCACAGGAAGCAGTAGTTCGAGAAAGGGAGGAGGCCTGATGGTTGTGAAGGTGAGAGAAGAGGCAAGGTGGGCAGGCAGGGAAGGAAGGGAGCCAAAGCAAAGGGAAGGGAAAGTGATAGTTTCAAAATGTGCATCTGACTTTAACTAAATCCACTTTAGAATAGTTAACTCTTGTGGATTTCCAGAAAGTCTGGCATGGATCAGACCTTTCTAGACCAATACTGGACACCCCTGACAAAGCCAGTCGGAAGAGGAGTGTTTTTTCTAGTGCTCCTGGGAAGATGGCAGAGTACACAGAACCTTCAAGGAGGGACGCAGAGAGGTCCAGAGATGCAAGACTGGAGTATTTGTAATTCCTACCTGTAATATCTGGTGCTCTCGCCACTACTGTACATTCTAAGAATACAAAACACTGTCAGAAGCCTGAAAAGACATTTTAGTTTACCATGGAGAGTAGGAGGATCATGCAGATGGCTCTGGTAACAACTTCACTGCCAACTACCCAAGTGTGTCATCAGCCTCTCTTCTTGCTCTTAAACTGTACAGAAATAGAATATAATGCATAAATAATAATCACATTTTGCAAACTGCACATTCTCTACTCATTTCAGAAATAAGGAATCCTATTCAATGTGATTTTCAATTTTAAAAAGCTTTCTTCTTCCAAACAATTTCCAAAACGCTTTCTTGTAATATCTGCACATAAAAAATGCAGCTTAGAGGTAGACAAGATGAGTCAGTATGAAGTGGGTTCTGAGAATTGACATAAAGCACGTTCTATGAAAAAGTGGAAACGTGGGTCAGGGAACAAAAGTTGATTGCATTTCGATGAAAATAAAGTGCAACAAGAACATTCAGGTTGCACTTCAGCATGTAATCAGTGAGGCGGTGGCAAGAAGGTGATAGCCCGCCATTTTGTGAATTTGTGAGTAGACCTTGGGAAATACTTGCATTCCACTAAACAATTTACCTAACAACCAACAATTCCCCACCAATGGAGAAGCAAAGCACTTTTATATGTTCAAAGTGTTCCAAATGCCTTATGAATTAACGAAATCTCTGCCGCTTTAACTTTACTATAAATTTCTCGAACATTATCCGTTACACAAATATTATGCACCGAGTGCTTCTTCGCAAAAATTATTTTTGATAAAATTGTAACCATGGTAATTAGTAATTATGCAAGCAAAGTTCAAATTGCTCTCCGGGCCGACTGAATCACGAATTCAATAGTAAAATCTCTTCAAGGCACCAGTACGGGTATATGCTGTGCAAACTCAGCAGTCAAAAAGAGCACAGAAGAATGACACCAGAATTCCTCTCGCTTTTATATTATGGTGACTGACAATCATCTCTCTGCCGCCTCCTAGCCACCAGGACTCACAATGTCGCTTTCTGTCCCTGACTCTCGGAGGAGCTCAGAAAGGCCATTGCAATCACTCAAGGGGGCTTGGAGACCATTTTATGACCTTAAGACAAAATCTATGTACTGGAAAGCCACCAAAAATACCAACATCTCTTGCCTCCACATATGCTGCCCACCTTGCCAGCAAAATAAAGCAACACTCCTAAGCAAATCTTGACTATTGTCAAAAGCTTTCTTCACCCCAGCAACCTGTAATAATAGCATCACTCCATGTCCGGATCTTTGCGAGAATCTAGCTTTTTTGTCAAAGATAAAATGGTCACGATTCAAGCAGGGTTTGCCACTCAATATACTCTTGATCCGTTGTGAACTCCCCTTGTAGCCCACGCAAGGTCCTCCTCTTCAACCAATTTTGAACTACTGTCCTCTGAGACTATGTTCATTCCTATTCCATCCATCATGTCTTGTTCCCCGTCTAGACCCCTTTTGCTCTCGCATATTTTTACTAGTTCCATATGTCATCTTCCCTCACCTTTGTGACCTGTGCAAAAATATCCCTGCTTGTCCCGGACAACTGGACAAATGTCATGGTTAGCCCATTTCTTTCTTTTTTTTTTAAAACACAGCTGGCCCCACTATCTTCGGCAACCATAACGCCTAGTTCTGTGCTAACCTTTCCTTCCAAAAGTCTAGAAAATGCTATTATTCTGCAACTTTCTAATTATCTTGAATCTCACCCCTTTCTCAGCCCTTTTCACTCAGGTTTCAATCTGGCTCACAACACCGAGTCTACTCTCCTCTTTGTAACATATGATATCAGCAGGATCCTGTCTCAAGCAGCTCTGCCACCTTGGCCTTCTGGATTTCTCTGCAGCATTTGACACAGTTTCACACTCACATCCTCTTCTAAATTTTAATCTATTTAATTTAGGCACTTGCCAGCCCACCCTGAAATGGTTCTGCTTCTTCACTTAGATCCAAATCAATTTCACAACCTCAGTTCAGCTCTTCGCCTTCACCTCCATTGGCTCTGCTGCCAGAACACCATCAGATTGGAGACAAATAAGTGCAAAAGAAAAAACAAGACAACAAGCCTTTCCCATTTATGTACACAGGGACTGGAATAACATTGCCGTATCCATTACGACTACCCTAAACCTGCTCCAATTTAGGAAAGAGATGAAGAAACACCTCTTTGAAGAAAACTACATCACAATGAAGTAACAGTCCACCTCCACAATCGCAACACAGCTCATTACCTAGCTACCCGTCCAATCTCTTGTTGACTGTATCTTTTCCTTTGTCCTTGTTCTGTGTTCTGCTGCCTTTTGAGTAGGGTGGTGATATACAAACAGTGCATACCGGCATAATATTAAAAGCTCACTTCAAAGCCACCAACAACACCTTAGCACTTCAGGGCACCACATAGGGATAGCCCCACAGAGGGGTAGTAATTGCTATATAAGTACTGCAATACAATATAATAAAATTAAACAACTACTCTCTCGTCCAGGACCACCCATTAAAGAATCACTTGTTTGCCCCAATGACTTTGCTACATACTTCTTCTCAAAAGTCTCCACCATTGAAAAACACCTCACTACTCATCTGACTCCTGCATCCCCTCCCTCTTACCTCCAACCAGTCAGACTCTCACAGTTCACCATATGGCCATTAAAACTCATTCCTATTATCAAAACATCCAATCCATCCGGTGTGTTTTAGACCTGTCAGCCTTAGGGTGGTCTTCGCCCAAACGTCTTGACTTCACCCTCCTATTTCTCTGAATTTGTTTTTGTTTGCCTTAGGACTCTGTGCACTTTACCACTGCTCACCAGTGCTAACATACTTGTGCTCACTCCCTAAAATGTGGCACTATTGGCTTATACCTGACTGGCATATTTAATTTACTTATAGGGCCCTGGTAATTTGGTATACCATATACCCAGGGCTGGTAAATTAAATGCTACTAGTGGGCCTGCAGCACCTATTGAGTCACCCACTTAAGTAGCCCCTTAAAACATGTCTCAAGCCTGCCATTGCAGCATGTTAGCAGTTTTATACTGCCAATTCAACTTGGCAAAATAACCCCCTTGCCAAACCTTAAAGTCCCCTTTTATTACATATAAGCCACCCCTAAGTTAGGCCAATAGGGGAGGGTGCATTGCAATTAAAAGTTTGGTTGGGCATGTACTATTAGGTTTTACATGCCCTGGCACTCAAAAACTCACAAATTCGTTTTAAACTACTGTGAGGCCTACCTCTTCCATAGGATAACTTTGGATCACCTTATTACATTTAATAAGTGCTAATGTTTGAATGGGACCAAGTAGAAATTTCATGTTTGGCATCTGAGAAATTGTAATTTAAAATTCTCTTTAATGGTAAAGTCGGAATTTAAGCCATTTTGAAAATGCCTCTTTTAGAAAGTTGGCATTTTCCTGCCCTGTGAGGGGTCACATGACTGGGAGTAGTTGGCAGTTGGACTTTGTTTATTCCTGCCAGACAGCCACACAATAAAGGGATTAGTGTGCCTGCAATGGCCATCACTGGCAGGATGGGAGTGAGGGAGCTGGGCGAGCTCCAACATCAGGATATGTCGCTCTCGCTGTTTCCCGACTTCACCCCCTTAGTCCTAGAAGCACGGACTATATACGATATGCCATGCTCTATCCCGCTCGTCTATGTATCCAACTAGATGGGAAGACTCATATTTTTGACTCACCCTCAGAAGTCTCTGACTTCTTGAAGAGCCATAAACTGAACTCAAGCCCCCCAATGGAGAAGTGACCTTGTCATCTTGCGGTGCTTGATCCTTGCGCTTGGCAACAATTGACGCTTCCATGAGCTGATGTTTCGATTTCGCCCCACTACTAGCTACTTCACTATATTGCAAACTATTTTTGTCTTTCTCCCTCTGTCTGCTAATTTCTCCACATGCTAGCTGCATTCGACTAAACATTATAATTAATATTGCCGACATGGCAGTCTCCTTTGAGTGTTGCCTACCCCCCAGGAGATCTCCTAAGTTTTTGAATTGGGATGACGGGATTCACCGGATACTGGTTGGGTGGTTATCCAATGTGGGTGGGGGGGGTTAGGGGTTGTTGTTCTCTGTGTTGACATGTTTGATTGCCATATGCAGGGTGTTAAATGTATAGCTACTCAGCCGTATGCCAAGATATATGATAGCGCTTCTTTGTGTGTACCGATATGCCAGCGATGACGCAATTCGGTGTGAGGCCTAAAGCACTAAAGCTGACTTGTATGTCCTGGAATGTGAGGGGACTATCGAACCCCCGTAAAGGGAGGCAGTTACTCACTTATCTTACTTGACGTGCGGTGAAGGTTGCCTTCCTGCAGAAAACCCACTATGCCCCCACGTCTGCTGACCGCTTTGCATCAAACTGGGGAGACAATTGTTTCTATGCCAATTACAGCACTTTTTCCAGAGGGGTCTGCATCCTGATACACAGGTCGGTCCCATTCAAAGACCATAAGGTGGTTAAGGACCCAGAGGGACGGTATTTGTTAGTTGCTGGGCATCTCGGATCACAGCGCATATTACTAGTCAATATATATGCTCCTAATGTTGACGCGCCTGACTACTTCTCTAGCATCTCTGCCCATATTTCTAACCTACAAATCGACTCTATAGTAATGAGGGGCAACTCCAATTTGACACTGCAACCCACCCTAGACCCCACGGGGCCTGACCAAGTCACCAAACCATGCTCCGTGAAAGCGCTTCAGGCGCTGCTGCAGGCCCACTTACTGACTGACGCCTGGCGCCATAGACACTCCGCTGCCAGGGAATTTTCCTTTTTTTCAGCGCCACACAGGACATGGTCTTGGATAGACCACTGGTACCTTTCCACTGCTTTTCTCATTCACACGCTCGCACTGGATTCCCTCGCCCAAACTTTGTCGGACCACACACCACTGCTCTTATCCCTTATAATCCCCAGCATTGCGAGGCCGGGCTTACCCTGGCGGTTTCCGTCAGAAGCCTTGCTAGATACCATCTTTAATAAGGAAGTTAGGGGGGCCATAGTCGAGTATTTTCAGGTGAACGTAGGCCCAGTGCCCTGCTATGCCACTGTATGGGAGGCATTTAAGGTTTATATAAGAGGGATATGCATGGCCAAACAGGCTGGCGTGCTTCGAGCTATCTGTCGGGACCTAGACACAACCGAGAGGAATCTTAGAGACCTGGATGCTCGTAGCCTAGCGGACACCCGATCCACTTCTCTTCATCAAAGGGCGACTCTCCTGGCGGAGTTTCAGGAACTTGCTGTGCGCAAGGTCAACTATATGGGCAAATATACACATGCCAAAATATACGGGGAGGGTGAGTGGCCTGGCTGGACGCTGGCTGGGCTTCTTCACCCCTGCCAACACTCTTCCTTCATCACACAGTTGCATCTGGATGACGGCACTATTCTCACCCAGAACACTGATATCTCCGCTGCCCTCTGTTCTTACTTTTCTCACCTATACACAACCCACTTCCCCCGACTGATACTGCTCTCACTGAATACCTTGCCGAGGTGGCGATGGTATGGATAGGGGGGGTCATCAGCAGTTTCTTGCCGCTCCCACTGGCGCAGCAAGGGGGGGCGGAGGGGGCGGCACGAGATTTCGGGGCGGCAGGTTAATTTATCGCCAGCACCCCCCCCGCTCTTAGGCGCTCGGCGGCAAAAGGCAGGGACCGCCACGGGCGGCAGAGTGCCTAGCTACGCCACTGGCCTCTCCCATTACTGCGGATGAAGTGACACAAGCTATAGAGGATCTAAATGGATCACATGCCCCTGACACAGATGGGATTACTGGTATATTTTATCAAACTTATAAAACAGTGCTGATCTCTCACCTTCTTGAAGTTTACGCCGAGGCCCTGGAGGCCGGTACACTGCCTCCTACAATGCGGGAAGCTGTCATCTCCCTGCTTCTTAAACCGGGCAAATCGCCCAACAGATGCGCATCCTATAGGCCTCTGTCGCTGCTCAATCAGGACTGCAAAATTTTAGCCAAAATACTTGCCACCCGTATCTCTCTTCTGGTGGATCAGATCATATCCCCTTTCCAAACAGGGTTCGTCCCTAACCGATCTACGGCAGTCAACCTCTGCACGATCTTTGCGATGATCAATCAGATTGAGCCAACTCTCCCCGCTGCCGCGATATTATTGGACGCCGACAAGGCATTCGATTCTCTAGAATGGCCTTTTCTCCATGCCACACTGGGCAGACTGGGTTTCCCCCGCGGATTCCGGGATTTTGTACGCCTCTTATATACTAAGCCGGTGGCCAGACTCCAAATCAACGGAGAACTTACTGACCAATTTACGCTATCGCGGGGCACCAGGCAAGGATGCCCGCTTTCACCACTTTTATTTATTATTGCGGTGGACCCCCTCATGCGTCACCTCCAGGAGCGGCATGTGCAGCGGGGACTTCGGTTCCATAGAGGCCCATTGCTGGCTTCGCTCTATGCAGACGACGTGCTACTCTTTGTTCGGGAGCCTAGCACTAATCTTCCTCCGCTCCTCAGAGAGGTGGTACGGTTTGGCGTTTTTTCCGGGCTGGTCATTAACTGTGGCAAGTCGGAGATATTCCCCTTGACCGACGCCACCCTTCCTGTACAGCAGGACTTTCCCCTGTGATAGTGTGATGATCCCCCTCGCTACTTAGGCTTTTTTTTGCATCGCGCTCCCTCAGAGGTTATTCGCCTCAATTATGGTCCTGCTATTGACCGGCTGTCAGCCCAAATTGACAGGTGGAAAAAACTTCCATTGTCGGTAGCGGGCAGAATTGCTATTATAAAAATGGTAGTGCTACCTCGCTTCTTATATCTCTTTCTCACTATCCCCATCCCGCTCACGACTACATTTTTCGATGCATTGCACAGCATGCTTTTCAGTCTAATTTGGGCTGGCGGTCAGGTGCGAATCGGCTGGCAAACATTGATAATGCCTTTTCAGTGTGCAGGGTTTTGGGTGCCAGATTTCTATTTGTATTATTTGATTGCTCAGGCACAGTACGCATACTTCTGGTATCATCCAGATGCACGGCTGCAATACCTTAAACCGGAATATTCACGGGCTCGCCCCGGCTCTTTGTCAACCATTCTCCCACGCGGACTTCCGCGATCCCCATCTGAAATCTGCACCCTTCATACCACGTCTTGGGCTTTGGAAAAATTGTGACGGTACCTGACTGTGGACTCTTTGTACTCCCCGCACTTACCGTTACAAGACAATCCCTGGATCCCTCTCACTTGTGCAGCCCTAACTAAGCAGGCACTGTCCCAGTGTGAACTGCACACAGTAGGAGATCTTTTCTGCAATGCAGACTTACGAGAGAGCCTGACAGAGGGCTGCACTGTCTCACCGATGGATAGGTTTCTTTTACACAGAACACAGGTTTCCATACAAGCTGCAATGGGCTCCTCGACTACTGAACCGGGAGAGTTCCTCCTGCTCTTGCTTATTATTACATCGGCCGATAATTCACATTTAGTCTCCCGTCTGTATCGATTAGCTCAGACACTCCGACCCCCTGTGGGAGGGAAGGCTCACGCAGCATGGGAGAGGCATTTGGTCCAACCCGTGACTGATAAGGTTTGGACTTTCTGCTGTGAGCAGACACGCTATGTCTCCAATAACTATAGGCACAAACTCCTCCATTTTACACAAGGCCTACATTACACCAGCACTCCTTGCCAAGATGGACCCTTCTAGATCCCATAGTTGCCTCAGATGTGCAAGTAATAATGCTGATTTTATACATTTGGCATGGCATTGCCCGACGGTTCAGACTTTCTCGGGAAAAGTATTCAGCTACCACACTTCCATGACTGAAACTGATCTGGCCCCTTCCCCGTTGCTGGCATTGTTGGGGTATGTCAACCTTTGGCCACTGGAATACGACGCTTCCTTGCAAAAAGGCAGGTGTCCAAAAACTGGGGCGGACCCACTGCCCAGCGATTAAGGCCTGGCTGCGAGACTTAATCTACTGTGATATGACCAGTGATACCTATGCAACATTATTGCCCCCCTCCTCTAGGCCTAAGAATATATGGCAACCCCTTTGCTCTTATCTATTGCTCCATCCAGAGGTTACAGACTGAGGTAGTCCACCTACGGTCACAATCGTTAAACACTTGCGTACAGTGGGTGTCTACGGGGGCTTATTACAGGTACACTATTATCGCCCACCGCTGTGGAATTTGCAGATAAGAACTGGTCCTGCCTCCCTCATTTATTATCCTCTATTTTTGTGCTGCCAGGTGCCGGTAACTTGGCAACTGGACAAGTAACGGCCAATAGTGCTCCGGCTTAGATTGACGATGCGGACTCTATAATGATGTTCCCTGGCTGGCATTGGCTTGCATGCTACTCATACCCTTGGTCATTGGTCTTTACCATTGATGTGTTACCTTGTATGGCTGCACAAGTTGTTTTATGTTATTTCTTTTTGTTGTCTCCTTTGCCACAAGCTGTTGGTGTACTATTTTGGTTTTAATGTCCAATATGGCTAAAGCTATGTACCTATATGACAGCTTCATCGTTGAAAAAAATGCAATAAAAACATATTGAAAAAAAAGAAAAAATTAAGCATCTTATCCATGGGGTACATATAACAATACGATCTGTGGGATATGGATGGGGCCGGAACAGAGAATTCAGGACGACGTGAGGTGGAGTGGGAACAACTGATTGTGACATGCTACGGTTGGTTTTGACACATTTACATAATATAAATTTAGATATGGAGACCTTATATTATAGAATTAGAAATATATACATTATATTAAATTAGCACAACAATTAAAGATAGCACTTAGAAAGAACAAAGACAGCAATAGAAAGTGCTATATAAATAGACAAGTAAGTCTTATTATTGTTCATATTTCCAGTATGATTAAGAGGGCGATATTATTGAGTTGTGTGGAATCACTGGGTTTTCAGTTTGTGGCTTTGAATCTCCTTCTCAGAACTACAAAGTCCACAGCCTTGTCGTAAGATCATAGCACCTCACTGACTGATTCAATCAATCAATCAGGGGTTTGTTAAAGCGCGACTACTCACCCGTAAGGGTCTCAAGGCGCTAGGGGTGGGGGGGGGGGGTGCAGGTTCCATTCCATCAAGGAGGGGGTCTGTCGAAGAGCCAGGTTTTGAGGTTTCTTGCGAAGATGGGGAGCGATGTTGTCTGTCTGAGGTGGAGCGGAAGGGCGTTCCATGCTTTGGCAGCGAGGAAGGAGAAGGAGCGGCCTCCCGATCTGGTCTTTCTGGTGCGGGGGACCACGGCGTAGGAGAGCTGGGCTGATCGTAGGGTCCTTTGGGGTGCGTGGAATTTGAGTCGGCTGGTCAGGTATGCTGGTCCGGTGCCGTGGAGGGCCTTGTGTGCGTGGGTGAGCATCTTGAAGGTGATTCTCGCCTCGACGGGGAGCCAGTGGAGTGTGCGCAGGTGCTGGGAGATGTGGCAGTGTTTTGGCAGGTTGACGACCAGTCTTGCGGCAGCGTTCTGGATGTTCTGTAGCTTGCGGGTGAGGTTTTTGTTTATTCCGGCGTAGAGTGCGTTGCCGTAGTCGAGTCTGCTGGTGACCAGGGCGTGAGTGACGGTCTTTCGGTGTTCGAGGGGGATCCATTTGAAGGTCTCACGAAGGAGGCGGAGGGTGTGGAAGCAGGAAGACAAGACAGAGTTGATCTGGCGGTCCATTTTGAGCTCGGAGTCCAGGATGATTCCCAGGTTGCGTGCGTGGTCTGTGGGGGTTGGCGGGTTTCTGAGGGCGGGGGGCCACCAGGTGCCTATATTTATTATTATTATATAGCACTATGTAGACAGATGTGTGTTTCAGGGAGCTGGGGGTAGAAAGTGGAGGCAAGGCAGCAAAAGATTTGTCATGAGTCGAGTCTTGGTGAAAGAGGTGGATGTTCAGAAGATGTCTAAGTCTTTGTGGCCCTCTTCGATACAAGGACTTGGGTCTGGAAATGTCTATAGAGATGAGACATGACTGCAGGGGCCTCCCCCCAAGACACATGTACGCAGGAGCTGAGAGAGGTGTTTCCGGGCGGCGGGCCCTCGGCATCTTATTGGGCAGTAGGGAAACGACAATTTTGATAGCTACTCGGAACAAAGCCTCATGAACAATTAAAAGTTAACCGTGTGTTCATTCATAACATTATTCTGTCAACATGTTGCACTTGGGGTGCTCATGTGTATCATAGAGAAAGCTAATTTTTCTATGGAAAGTTTGATGCAAAATATATATTATATATTGTTCTTTATTTTTATGGCTGCCTGTGCACCATGTGCTTTACCCTCTGTTCCCCTGCTTTACCTGTTTAGAAGCTGCACTTTCAATTTTATTGCCTTCAATAAAGATGATAACTGTAATTAGCTGCAGTCTGTTCGGGAGTTACTGAGGCAGAAAAGTAGTCCATATTAAATGGGAAGGCTGCAACCCAGGATGCACTGCTTTAAGCTGTATTGCTAGAGTCAAAGTGAATACTTCACTAACTGAAGCAAACACGTGAGAAAATTGAATTGTCACCAACTTTATGGGTTCTTTTTATGTGACTCAAAGAAAATTTGGAGCCACTTAATGGAGTAACGCTTTATATAGTTTTTCCCAGCCTCAGAACTGTCAACTTGAAGAACAATCTCACTGTGTGAGGAGGGGGCGGAGCCTCATGCCGAGAAGTACATAGGAGGCACTTTTGAACCCCACCCTGCCCCCAAAACCCCTCCCAAAAAAAGCTTGCTGAAGTTGGTGCCGATGTCCTGGGGTGTTTTCACACCCCTTAATGGACGCAGTACAAAGCCTCTGAAAATTAGCTGAAATCCACTATTTACAGTGTTTTTCAGCTCATTTTTCACTCCACCGTGTGATATCGGAACCTCACCAGGAGACCGTGTGATGGGAGCCGATATCGTGTGTCACATGGTGGCACCGTGTGAGTTGGCAGGTATGCAGCCTTGCAGAGATTGTATCACGATCCCATTCTTTGTGCTGTACCGATGCAGAAGGGTCTGTGCATTTCTTTGACATTCAATCAATCAATCAATCAGTGAATTATAAGCGCGCTACTCACCCGTGAGGGTCTCAAGGCGCTGAGGGGGGGTGCGGTACGCAGCTCCGTTCAGCCGAAGAGCAAGGTCTTGAGAGTTTTCCTGAAGGTGTTCAGGGAGGAATATAACACTTTACAACGCACGCGTTACAACGCGTGTCATTACAACAAATTTTTTACATCGCAAAATCCATTACAACGCATGTCGTTACAATGCATAATCCATTACAACGCAATTACTATTCTAACTCCGCCGGGGCGTTACTTTGGGGAATGCGTTGTAATGGATTATGCGATGTAATGACATGCGTTGTAATGGATTTCGCGTTGTAAAACATTCGTTGTAATGACACGCGTTGTAACGCGTGCGTTGTAAACTATGTTTCCCTTCAGGGAGGGGGTGTGTCTGATGTCTGCTGGTAGCTCGTTCCAGGTCTTCGCTGCAATGTGTGAGAACGATCTTCCGCCTGCTCTGGCTCTGTAGATGCGCGGGGTTTCGGCCAGAGCGAGGTTGGACGATCTCAGGTTTCTTGTGGGTACGTGGAAGTTTATTCTGTCGTTGAGGTATTTGGGTCCATTGTTGTGTAGGCATTTGTAGGCGTGAGTGAGGATTTTGAAAGTTACTCTTTTCTCCACGGGGAGCCAGTGGAGTCTACGCAGGTGTTGGCTGATGTGTTCATGCCGGGGGAGGCCGAGGATGAGTCTGGCTGCAGTGTTCTGTATTGTCTGGAGTTTGCGGAGTAGGGACTTGCTGATGCCGGCGTAGAGTGCGTTGCCATAGTCCAGTCGGCTGGTGATGAGTGCGTGGGTGACTGTCTTCCTTGACTCGGGGGGGGGGGGATCCATTTGAAGGTCTTGCGGAGGATGCAAAGGGTGTTGAAACAGCTGGAGGTGACGGCGCTGACCTGTCGGTTCATGGTGAGTGATGAGTCGAGTATGATGCCAAGGTTTTTGGCATGGTCTGAGGGGGTAGGGGGGCTTCCGAGGGCGGTGGGCCACCAGGTGTTGTCCCATGCTGAGGGGGTGGTTCAGAGGACGAGGACTTCTGTCTTCTCGGCATTGAGTTTTAGGCAGCTGTTGGTCATCCAGACTGCGACTTCTTGCATTCCTCTCTGGAAGTTGAGTTTTTCAGTGGTGGGGTCTCTGGTGAGGGAGAGGATGAGCTGGGTGTCGTCGGCGTAGGATACGATGTTAAGGCCGTGTTGTCGGACGATGGCTGCGAGGGGGGCCATGTATATGTTGAAGAGGGTGGGGCTCAGTGATGAGCCCTGTGGGACTCCGCAGGTGATTTCCGTGGGGGCGGAGAGGAAGGGCGGTAGTCTGATCCTTTGGCTTCTTCCGGTGAGGAACAAGCAGATCCAGTCCATTAATTCCACAAATCTCTCAGTGCATGGGTCACAGACAGCAGAGCTTGGAACACATGGCAGTAATTGTCTCTTTCGCCCTGATTATGAGTTCGGCGCAGTGGTAATTACCACATGCCAGGGTAAATAGCGCATTAACCGCTTGACTCATCTGATTATGAGTTAAAAAACTCATGTGATATTTCTCACATGTGCTAAATATTGCATGTCTGGAGTCCACATGCACTATTTAATGCATATGATATTTACCACATGTGATATTTACCATGTGCGAAAAGCAGGGCATTCAGTAAATAACACCCAATTATAAGAATAGAGGTTATTGAAAACTCTTGGAAAATACTGCCTTAAAATGCCTCCAGTCAAAAGCAAGTGGTAAAAACTCCTTAAAGTGTAGAGAATGAAAGAAACACTGTAAAACAATTACAAAACTAGACCAATTACAATAATCCAAAAAACAGTACATGCACTGTTTGAGCTGAAAAGATTAAATGCATGCACACCTGCACACAGGACCAGACCTATGTTAACAGCCACAGACAGGTGAAGCTCTCCGAAGTTGATTGCACCAGCTCACACTTCCACTCCGCAGAATACCACCATGGATGCAGCACTGCGAGGCCACTATATCATGCTATGTCAGATACATGTTCCGCTATAATTAATCATTCCACTTGTGTATGGAAACGAGGTCACTAATCAATAACCTCAAATGGTTCAGCAACAGGGGATGAGAGCCAGGATTGACAGAGTAAGGCTGTAACCCATAAACATGAGTCTGCTTGAGATCCAGATGTTATACAGGCTCGATTTGTACAGCAGTCAAAACGTATTTTCAGAATTACAGATTCCCTGGAGCCCACCATAGGGATCCACTGCCATCCCCTCAACCTGAAAATGCTAGAAGCACCAGAATTCTTTGCAGCAGGCACCACATAGCAGACAGTAGGATTGGTGCATAGCATGTCTCAGTCAACCTTCAGCAAAATACTCTGTTAAGTGATGGATGCTTTGCAGAGAGTGCTTGAGCAGCATATACAGTTCCCGTTGGACAGCCACACAGCTAATGCCAGAAAAGCACACATCCACGCTACAGCATTATTTCCCGAGATCTCACAGCCAACTGACTGCACTAATGTACACCACGTGGACAGGATCAAGTGGGCTGCAACCGTAAAATGAAGCACACTATTATTGTGCAAATGCTGTGCGTTGTGGGCATGTGCATACTGAACTGCTGTGTTAGGTGCCCGAGATCAAACTACAATGCCATGATTCTGAAGTGAGGCAACATTAGTCATACTGTGGTTGAATCATCACCTTCAACGTACTGGTAATACAAATCAACCATTCATCAAAAAGATTACAATGCATTTTGATTGTTGAAGTCCAATCTCAATACATAAGTATATACAAAAATAATGATTGGAATGCTTGAATGAACCGGAACATAAGGAACCCAAGACTGGTTTCGCCATTATTAGGGCACATTAGTCGGATATAGCTTGGTTCCAGTAGCGCAGTGTGTACAGGACCCAGATCTGGGTGTACCTGTCCCACTTAAGTTGTCACACTGAAGTATACAAAAAAAGTGATGGATGGAATGCTTACTTTAATCTTAGTCACTGGTAAGTACTTGTCCATTTTTTTTTGGACATCATGCCACCTCAGTTTGGACCAAGCCATATGCAAATGAGTCTTGACCTTACTCCAGTTGGAACAGTCCTGCCTGAACTACTAGGCCAGGTCCTCTCTGAACCAGAACACAAGCAACCCAAAACTGGTTTCACCCTTTTTAGAGCTCATAAGTTCGGTATAGCTTGGTTCCAGTGGCACAGTGTGCATGGGACCCATATCTGGGCGTTACCGTCTCACTTAAGTTGTCACACTTAAGTATACAAAAAAGTGATGGATGGAATGCTTAAATTAATCTCAGTGATTATTAAATACTTCTGGCCGCATCCCAGTACATTGTTAGTTTGTACATCATGCCACCTCAGTTTGGACCCAGTCATATGCAAATCAGTCTTGCCCATGCTCCAGTGGGAACAGTAAAGGCCGAACTGTTAGGCCAGGTCCTCCTTGAACCAGAATACAAGCAACCCAAGACCAATATCGCCCTTATTAGGGTTCATCAGTTGAGTATAGCTTGGTTCCAGTGGCACAGTATGCATAGAACTCACTTCTGGGAATACCTGTGCCACTTACAGTGTCACGCTGAGGCATAGAAAAAAGAAATGGATGGAATGCTTTAATTAACCACAGCAACTGGCAGTTACTCAGGCTGCATCCCAGTCCATTGTTATTTTGTACTTCATGCCAACTCAGTGAGGTTCCAGCCAGTCATAAATCAGTCTTGACCCTGCTCCAATGAGAACAGTTCAGCCTGAACTGTCAGAACAGGTCCTCCCTGAATTGCAACACAAGCAACCGAAGACCAGTTTCACTATTATTAGGGCTCATTAGTCGGGTATAACTTGGTTCCAGTTGCACAGTGTGTACAGGACCCACATCTGGCCATTCCAGTCGCACGTAGGGTGTCACATTGAAGTATCAAAAAAGAAATGGATGGAATGCTTGAATTAATTTCAGCCACTGGTAATTACCCGAGACACATTCCAGTCCATCGTTATTTTGCACACCATACCGCCTCAGTGTGCCATATGCAAATCAGTTTGCCCTAATTCAATAGGAACAGTCCAGTTTGAACTGCCAGGCCAGAACACAAGCAACCCAAGACTGGTTTTGCCCTTGTTAGGGCTCATCAGTTGGGTATAGCTTAGTTCCAGTGGCACAGTGTGCCCGGGACCCACGTCTGGGCATACCTGTCCCACTTAGGGTATCGCACTAACACATGCAGTAAATTCCAATTCCATGCAACATGGTAAAAAGTCCTAATTGGTGTTCATTAACACATGTTATTTACAGAACCCCACAGAATCAGTATTTACCCAATGTGCAAGTTTGGCGTTTTTTACCAGCAAACGTTTAATTGAGGCCTTTGTGCTTCTGAGCTCTGCTGTCTGCAGCCCATGCACTAACTCAGAGATTTTCCAAATTAATGTATGAACTGCAAATGGAAATAGGAAATGTGCACATCCCTTCTGTGTCGTGTCAGTTCAGCACTAAAAATGAGACTGTGATACAGCTCTAGATGTGCAAGGAGTGCCCAGTCCATTTAAGAGGAACAATATTTGTAGCACTTGGTCAGCCGCGTCATTTTACTAACATGATAAGATTTACAGTAGTGACTTTACATGGCTTTTACCCTGATGACATCAGAGGACATATCATTTTGCAATCTTTTCCCTTGATGAAATCACAGAAAGTGGTTAAAAATCATAAATAAGCGTAAAACCTAAACACACACAAGCATTGCGATGCCAATTAGTTTCACCTCTTGGCTTTGTCAATGCAGACATATTGGCTTTCTGCAAATCCAATAGATTTGGTCATGGCAAGCTCATGCAATGTTTTGTTTTTGTTTTGTTACAAGCTTTTGCCACAAAAATAAAAGTGCTGCCATCTGTAAATAGCCACCTTATGGTTGCAATAAAAATTTTACATTTTAAAAACATTCAATGATATGGCCCTTTTACTAGTGATTTCTTTTTAAATAAAAAGACTTTCAATTGTGCTATGAAGTCATTACTATTTGTAAAGGAGAAAATAAATTGCCAACTGACCAAGGACTTGAATCGCAAGCTGCTGCAATGTTGCAACGTCTCTTACACACATCATAACATAATAACACCAACATTAAAAAGGAGATGGAAATAAATCACCATCTTATTAGGTACCCAGAGTTCAGACAAAATAAATACACAGTATTTGAAGTTATTAAAAAAAAATATTATATGAAGTAAGCACGCTTTGAACCAGCTTTTTCACTGAAGCGAAAGGAACTACTTTTAGACGGATGTGGAAAATGTGCCACAGATTTATGCAGTCACTCCAAGTGAAAGAAGTCAATAGCTAAAGTGAGCAGACCCATTGCCCCATGCTTTATACTGGGGAAGCAAAATGTGAATGGCAATTTAACTGAGCAATGAATGAAGACATCTGAGCAAAAGCATGTATGCATGTTATGTATGATTTTCTTGGGAAAACAATAGTCTGGTGGGGAAAGATAAGCTCCGCTGCAACTGCTGATAAAAACCCCACCATCCATACATTTCTCCGCAACCCTGGGGCAATCTGGGGCCCGTTGTGTGAATCAGAGCGCCAGGGGTCCCTGGACTACTGTTTGGTGCCCCTGGGGTCGACCGGGGACCGCCCACGATGAGCGGCCTGTGCGGACTGGGGACCGTGCGGCAGAGATCTGGGTGCAGACTGGACCTGGAAGTTGGCTGCAGCTGTGATTGCATGCATCCCTCGGCCTGGACCTGCAAAACGAGAGGGAACCAGCCTTCGGTGGTTCCTGAGAGCATTGTGGGTGCTGTGGAAAGGCTCCGTTCCACGCCAAGGAGGGTGAGACTTGCCGTCCGCAACTGAGCTGAGGCCTTTTGGGAACGCTGGCTGGTTGAGTGGCAGTGGATGCGGTGGCGGGGTTCGCACTGTGCGAACCTGCCCTGAGAGCCTGGGCCACAGGAAAGGGGGTAGCTAAATGGGAGAGTTCTGGTCTTTCTTCACACGGGTTCTCCCTTGTGCATCACTCACTTGTTGTCCACCACCTGTACTGTTGCACCTGGTGAGGCCTATGAGAGGTGGGGCCTGATCTAGCACTGGAGGCCACTGCTCCTAGTTGCCAGCAGGGGAAAGAACGACACACTGTATGGCCAGGGCCTCCTGAGGGCTGTTGGACACTGACTGGACAGTAAGTACCTGGGCCCCTCTGGCCATACCTCATTCACTAAAGTGGGGAGACGATCAGTGAGCATCTGTGACTGATCTGGCCTTGAACCCAGAAGCAAAGTTGCAATAGACCAGCCGGCCCACAGATTGACCACATGGTCGGCCTTCCCTCCCTTTCACCCCACGGTCCCTTGGAGGGCTGTAGCTCAGGAGTCAGCTCAGGAGTCAGTTGCCGGATTGGGGACCCGCTGTATCTGCCCAGTTGTGCTGCTTCTGGGACTGAGTGAGAAGTGTAAAGGAGACTTGGCTCTTAACTTGGCTGGAGGCCCTATCCTCCCCCCCCCTGGAGGGTGAGGAGTGGTGAAGCCCAAGGGGCTCGTGATACCCTAAGCCAATAAAATGACAACTATGCAGTCCCAAAGCCTTTGGCGGGCATCGCTGAAGGAGAGTTGGAGCCACCGGGGGCTTGAGATTCTTCCTTGGGGGCCATTATGGCGGCAATTCAAGACTTTAAGGGCACACTGAAGCAGACGCTAGACGCTGTGACAGTCGATGTCACTCTCTCTCTCTGGAGGGCACATGCCTAACCCCGGCCCATGCCTCGCGGTTGTGAATAGATTATTGTTCTACGTTGCGTGACGTACTGGCCTGGACTGCCAGATATCCCAACTGCCATGGACGCTCTCTGACCATGCTCCTGTTCTACTAGAGTTAGTGCTTCCAGACAGCCCTCATCAAGCTTTTAGTTGGAAACTTCCACCTAGCGCCCTGAGAGATCAGGGGTTCAGGGAAGATATCAGAGCGGCAATTTTGGAATACTTTGAACACAATGATAGAGCTGACCTCAAGAAAATGAGTGATAAGGAGACAACCGCAAAATCACACAATACTTAGCTCCAATCCACCACGAAGAGACTGGAGTCCTATGTGCAGTCTCTTACGCAACAAACCACTGCATTGGCGACTAAGCTTGAGGATCAAGAAGGGAGATCAAGGAGGAACAACATCAGGGTGTTGGGGTTACTGGAGGGGGTAGAGGGCCCTAGTGTGGATCTTTTTCTAGAGAACCTTATTGTTAACACTCTCCATACCAAACGCCTGTCTAAATTCTTCTCCATTGACAGAGCCCACAGGGCACCAATACCTCTGCCCAAGTCACCCCTCCTCCCCAGAGATAATCATCGCCTGGATTTTCAACTACCTGGACAGAGACACAATTCTCCAGGCGATTCGTTCACATGGAGATCTTCACTATGAAAATGCCATTGTTTGCTCCTTCCCAGACTTTACCTTGCAGGTCTAACAACAGAGGCGCAGCTTCGAGAAGGTGAAGAAGGAACTCATGGCACGAGATCTCAAGTACATGATGCTCTATCCTGCTAGACTAAGAGTGATTGCGCAGGGTAAAACATGGCATTTTGGGTCGCCTGAGGAGACCTGGGAGTGGCTGGAGGGCTGGCGTACTGCTGGTCGGAGGAATGGTCGGGGGACTCTGGGTGCTTGGGGTGGGATCATCAGACAAAGTAGCTGCTGATTTTCCGGGGAGGCGAGTCGAGGAACCTGCCCCAGTGGACTCTTGAATGAGGCGCACAGGTTTCTTGCTACCCACTTACCTATATGTAGCCAGTGTGAAAGGCTATTAGTGATTTTTTCATGGTAACAGGGGGAATTCGCCCACTGGGTCTAGCGCCTATTAAATATTACAGTAGTTTGGAGTTGGGTCCGATTGTCTATGTCAAAAGTATTAGGCTCAGTGTTATATGGCTGTGCCTCAGGATATGGATTCACTGTACTGTTGCTGAGGGGGTACAGTAATGATGCCCTTTGTTAGATCCATCGGTCACACATGGATGAGCCGGCCAACCCCTTGTTTGGTTCTTGCATGACGCAGTTAGGGCAAAAGGCACTCCGTAGTTTGGGGTGGTAGGCAGTTCAGAGCCTAGATAGCAGGGTAGCAGAAAGGGGGGGTTGCTTAGTTGGGGTACAAGGTGTTGCATTGTATTCAGTGTGCTCGATTACAGTATTGTCCGGTAGAT
This sequence comes from Calotriton arnoldi, assembly GCA_963921515.1. Classification (NCBI taxonomy): domain Eukaryota; kingdom Metazoa; phylum Chordata; class Amphibia; order Caudata; family Salamandridae; genus Calotriton; species Calotriton arnoldi. Next base: position 905,571 of record CAWUFW010001977.1, read on the forward strand.
GTTAATCCCCTGGCAGAAAACACAGCGGGAGGTGCATAGAGATCCCTTTTTGAGGGTCATGAGATCACATTGGTAACCTTCCTAAAAGCCAATGGGAACATCACAGCACAAAACACTTAGAATTTGGACATGAAATATAAATGGCCTCAGCAGTAGGATTAAGTGCACAGTAGTCCACCAATATATTTGTAGACACACCTCAGACATGATTCTTTAACAGGCGACTCACCTTAAAGGAAATCACTGTGAGGCCCTAGATAGGTTTGGATACACTCTGCTGGTGCACGCCGGTTACTCCGCTGGCTCCAGGGGGGTTGGTATCCTATGCAGGAAATCCGTACCCTTCACGCCCCTCTCAGACATGGACCGACCCCTCTGGGCAGATATGTGGCAGTGACCGGAAGATGGGAGGGGCTTACTCTGAATATCTGCTCTGGCTATATACCCCCCAGACTGCATACACTGACGTTCATCCTGGTGGACCTGAAAGTAGATAGGTGTGGGGGGAGGGCACGTCTGGGAGGGTCCCTGGCCAATTGCGGGACTTTCTGTCGGCTAAGGAACTGGCTGATATCTGGTGCGAACATCATCCAGGGGAAGGCACTACACGCACCTGTCTGCAGTACATAGTAGTCTAGCACACCTGGACTATCTCTTCACCCAAACTTTCCATGTAGGTGATCTTAGGGCCGCTACGCACAGAGCGCAGGGTATCTCTGATCATTCGCCGGTGGAGGAGCAGCTCGATGGCCCGGTTACAGACTTCATGCTGCTTCCTAGTGTTGATCCGTGGTATTTGAAAGACAAAACATTTAAAGCTCATATAAGAGACCGAGCGGACCTCTATTTTAAGGAAAATGATGGTCAGTTGATTCGACCTGCGTGCTGTGGTAGGCATTTAAGGTAGTGATTCGTGGCCAGGCACAGGCCTTCAATGAGGGACTAAGGAAGGAACGTAAACTGAAGTGTGAGGCTCTGGAGCCCGAATGTGCTCACCTGGATACTAGCCTGGTAAATGGGGAGTCAGTCTCTCCCCCACTACACCATCAACTGCATCTGAAGCAGCACGAGCTGAGGGGGCTGATGAAAGACAGTGCACGCGCCCATGTATTGTCCACCTAGCATCGTCTGTACGATGTCGGGGACAAAGCCAAGAAGCTTCTTGCATGGCTAGAGAGGCGAGACAGGGGACGGAACAGGGCCCTGGAGATCCTTGGCGGTGAAAGGACATTACAAACAAGGGGTGAGTCCATTACTGAGACATTTTCTACCTATTATGAAGCCCTCTATACCCCTATGACCAGTATATCAGGTGAAGTCTGCGCTGACTTTCTGAAAGACCTGGCCCTTCCATCGCTCACAGACGAGGACTGAATCACACTAGAACAAGACTTGCCGGTAGAAGAAATAATTACGTCAATGCAAACCTTGCAGTCAGGGAAAGCGACGGGGTCGAATGGCCTCCCAGTAGATTTATATAAATGCATGACTGCTAAAATTGGGGAGCACCTATTGAATATATTTCAAGAAGGGTGTCGCCTGGAGGTCCAAAGAATGGCTGTTGTGGTCGTCATTCCTAAGAACGGCAAACCAGAGACTGAGGGCGGGTCTTATAGACCCATCTCCCTGCTCAGCTTTGAGACTAAGGTCCTGGCGAAGGCCCCGGTGCTCAGATTGCAGACAGTAATTGCAACAGAGGTCCATCCGAACCAATCTGGATTTATGCTGCATAGGGGGGCGCGCTTAAATATATGACGTCTTTATGGAGTACTGCATGTAACTGGAGCCTCCTTTACCGAATCGGAAGCGTTGCTGTCCTTAGACGCTAAGATGGCATTTGACAGCGTGGAATGGAATTATTTATTCGACATGCTTTAAAGGCTGGGCTTTGGACACAAGTTTATTACCGGGGTCAGGCTCCTGTATGTGGGCCCTTCTGGCGTGTGTACGTGTCATTAACACAGTGTCCTGAGTCTTTGCCCTCCAGATGCTCTTTACACTGACACTTGAGCACTTGGCTGCCTGTGTTTACCAGCCCTGTATATGGGGTATTCCAGTTAATTAGAAATGGGACAAGAGATTTTCCCTCTATGTCAATGACGTTTTGTTATACGTCATGAAGCCATTGTTCTCGATTGACAGAATCCTACAAATCTTTCAACTATTCGGAGATCACTCTGGATATCGGATAAATTGGGAGATGACCTTAATATTCCCACTGGCGGGAGGTACCCTGCGGTTCCCCTCGAGATGCACGGCCCCGGTGGAATTACATGCCTTGAATTATCTGTGCGTTTACTTCACGAGGGAGTCCCAGGCCTTCCTTTACAACATGACCGGTTCCTCAGGGACGCTCCACATTGGCAGACACTCCCGCTCTCCCTAATTAGCCGGGCCGTCCTATTTAAAATGATGACTCTCCCGTGCCTCCTATACATCCTTCAGAATAGGCCCTTTAAGATCCCACCAGATTTCTTTCAAAAGATAGACAGCAAAATACATCACCTGTTATAGGATGATGGCGCTTCACACATAGCTCTGAGTAAGTTGCAAAGGGGCTCTTATGAGGGAGGTCTAGCAGTGCCTGACATTCTTAAATATTACTGGGCCACTCAGCTAGTGGTGGTCATTGATTGGGTATTTGAGGACCGTGAGCAACCTGCTTATCGAGTAGACAGAATGACTATGGGCAGAAGGTGCTACACCCCTGTTCTGTATCAAAGAAATTTCGAGCGGACCGTACCTACCCATACTCAGACTCTGGTGAGAGTGTGGAGAGAGGCCATCAAGTATTTGGGCTGGTAGGGTAAGCTGACTGAAATTACTCCATTATGGGACAGTGATCTCTTATGCGAAGTGGGTGGACTCAAAAGCTTCAGAAAATGGATGTATTGTTTGAAAACTCAATAAAAAGAATTCCTAATAAAAACTGAGTTCTAGATCAAAAATGAGGCAAAAATCTTTTAGTTAATGCGGTACAGAGAAAAATGCATGAAAATGCCATGAAGGCTCAATTGCAGAAATACAGAATCATAAAACTTAGCCCTAATTAAACAAGTCTAGGCAAAACCTCAAAGGATTGTACTCATAAAGAGAACTGGCAACATCCCCATAAGAAAATGTAAGGCAAACGGACAGAATCTCAGGAGGAAAATAAAATAAATAAAAGTCACCCAGCAGCAACTATAAGAATGCCCCCGCATAAAAATGGAATGAGCCCCACAATACTAAACCCCACGAGTTTTTTATACACAAATCACATGTTCTACTAATATATCCTGCAAATTCAGCATGGTATGATCATGGTTAGGGTCGCTTTGGCAAATCAGGAACAGCAATGTTAGTTTAAATCTATAACACTAACCCATTTCTTAAGGTAATAGAAATCTTCCACCTACTCTCTAAGCAACTGCTGATGATCAGTACAAAATGAAACATTTCTCAAACAGTGGTTCATAGAACTAACATGCCTTCAGTGGGACTTCAAGCGGAAGTCCTCGTATATGTTACTTTGGGTACATGATAAGCTACATTCATAATGCACACTTCCTAACACAATAGTCAATTTTGAATCTTTGATGTCATTCACTTGTGGAAACTAGAGGAGAGACGGTTTGCAATGGGACACTGATTGGAAGGGGGAATGAGCAGAAGCGTGATGAACAAAACATCCAAAAATTTCTCCACATTAAAATAAATGGCATCTCATATGAAAATGTGGTGTATTTTCTTCACAGTTTTAATTACATTTCACAATGACTCAGTGAACTTGTTATCAGCTGCAACATCATTAATACATCAATTACGAATCTATGCATTAGAAACTTTAAATTTTAGAAATAATTTTCACCCAGCATTACCCAATGGCACATTTAAAAAAAGCTACTGCACCCTAATGCCAGGTGAAAAGTGGCTACCACTAGAGTCAAGCTTTTTCCATAAAGCTTGGAGAATCACCATTTCAATATAACCAAGAGTCCTTGGAAGAGTACTAAGATTTTTGTGCCTTTAAAAACTGAAAACACCCCCACCAGAAGGATTGTATATTGAATATGAGTTGTGAATATATCATTTTAATATGTACACTTTTCTGATCTATGTTTTTAATTTAGAGCAAATAAAGTTATTATTGATTGAGATGTGAATATTGATGGACACCAAAACTCAATGAATGGTTACCAGATTTGAAGTTTTCCACTTAGAAATGTTGTCCTCAATTAGATAAAAAGAAGCACGGTCTGGCAGAGTCAATACATTAACAGGCAAGATAAGGGACGCTTATAGCCTACGGTGTCTAAAGTTGCTGAGAAGGCTAGAAGAATCTAAAGCGGATGCCTGGGGCTTATTTTCCAACAACTGCTCCTAGATATCTAGAACTGTGGTTTCCATGCCGCTTTCAGGATAAAACAAGCATTGGAAATGCAATAGGTCTCGCCTTTGTTAAAGTTAAAGCAATTTGTTGTTTTGTAAATGGTATAGTTTTTTAGTTTTGTATTTTTGTTTATTATGCGGGGTGTTGTATTTATATGGTACATTGATGCTTGATTCCATTGTTGTGTATCAACACCATACATGTGTGCGTAACTGCAATTTGAATGACTAAAGTGCCTATAAATTAACGCCCACATGCGCGGCAGCATGACGAAGATGATACGCACCTTGCCATGCGGAATCAAGCTATGAGTGTTTAACTCTTTTGAAGTGGCTGATTGAATCTGCCACTGAGCAGGCCCCTCCAGACACACGGACCTCACCCCGCCCCCATGACTGTGAGGTTGGGTGGCACAGCAAACAATCAGTGGCGCGGTTGAGCACAATGTGTGAATGCCTCCGAAAACACAATAAACCCCCGTGCCTCAAGAGCTCTCATCCACCGAACAGCTGCTCCGTAAGAAGATTTGTGAATGCTGAAAAGGACATTGACAAACTGCAAATGAAACGTGGAGCACCACAGTTGCCCCTGTATTTACGTTTGGCAGGGGGAGAAGGAAGTGGGAAGAAACGATGTGCTTCACTCCCCTAGATCTGTAGCACGAGCAGGAGGCGGTGCACACGCGTACACGGAGGACACGGTTTCAGATTTATGTTGGATCTCGGAGCAGTGGTGGGGGCGGGCAAACACGGAGCAAGACTTAAGGAGACGGATAGTAAACAGAACCACGAGAGAGAGAGAGAGCAGGAAAGAGACAAGAGAGCGAAGCGGACCGCGCTTGTGCAACTAATTAAATAAATAAATAAACAAGCGCGTCCGAAGCGGACCGCGCTTGTGCAAATGAGTAAATAAATAAATAAACAAGCGCGAAACGCATGCACTATGAAAAAAAAAGAGCACAAGCCCCACGCGCCTTAAGCCTACACGTGCAATCTTTAAAAAAAAAATCGCCACAATCCCCACCCGCCTCGAGCCGAGAACAGATTAAGGTGAACGTGAACAATAGAAGGGAATGCATCCCACACGCAAGACGCACGCATGCAATAGTAAAAAATAAAGTGCCGAAAGTTAATATAAAACCCACCGTCTCCCGCCGCACGTAAAACATCCAGTCCAGGTGGGCGTGGCCTAAAGTGGACAGGATGGCAACCAGGAGGGGCTAGGGACACTGTGGTGCAATAAACTAACCATGTTTAACATAAACACTGACGACAAACGACGCTCGCCAATGAAAATTACAGGCGGACCAGAGACACAAAGTCTAAAATCGTATTGATTCCAAGAGGCCCTCGCATGGCGAGAGCAACGCATGCGCGCTGCTAACGCCAGGCGAGACCTAAAAAACTGATAGATAATCAGGGAGAAGGTGCTGAGATTTCATGTAATCTTCGAGCTGTGAGGTTAAAATGCACTCTACTATTTTTTAAAGAAACAGTAACGAAGACATCAGGAGGCAATTGCCTGGAACCAATAATTCATGATCTGCCATTTCAAAAGAAGATACATCACTGCCTTTTTCAGATCATCTGGGTAGGAGCCTCTCTTAAGAGAGGATTTTGCTGTTATTCAGAAGAGAGATATTACCTATTATCAATGTGGCTGGATGACATCTCAAATAGAACTAGAGAGCCTCTGTCACAAGAGGCCAACACTCAATTCAAAAGTGAGACGATTTCACGTCCCTCTATTTTAGACGGCAGATAGTGCTAAGTGCAATGATTTGAAGTTGTTGCAATACATAGTAAATGGAAAGGCACTATCGCGTAGACGCTAGTAACAAAATCTAGCCTATTAGAACAAATGTCATTGTTGCCTGTACTCTGTGGGAAAAGTATAAATATAAAAACATTTTCATTGATTTGCAGGCGGAGGAAACCTGTTGTTACACACTTGGACACCAAAGTGACATTGTGAATTGGGCGCTCTTGACACCCACGTTCATTAGCACTGGAAGCAAAGCCTGCTTGCTACAGCCAAACTTCTAAAGGCCAGAGGTAAGTTTGACCACACACTCTTAACCCCATTATTTCTGTTCCTGAAAGCATTACGTTTTGGGAATAGCAACTCATCCTACCATCAAATGCCTGTAAGCTGAAGGTGCAATTGTTCTACGCGTCAGATGAAGATGGAAGAATCTTCAGTAGATGTGGCGTATCATCAGTAGGGTTATAACAATCGACTACACAGGAATTAATTCATCTGTCCATAGATTGAAGGCAAACATTATATAATAAGTGTAGCAAAGAAAACTATGTGGGTTGCCACATATTTGTTTGTGGAAGGAGTAATATAAGGGGAAATGTATGCTCTCTGTCCTGGTGTTTAGACAAAATATTGGATATAAAAATATAGTGTGGACAAAATATTGTGCCAAGAATATCAAAGACGGGGCGTGGCTTGTGAGGCCAAGATGACGATCGCTCTTTCATAGAGCTCCGTATCGCAACCCCCTTAATCCATCATTTATCATTCTCACTGCCTGCCATTGACCTCGCCCACAACAACGCAGCCCTTCACAGTGTCGGGGAGGCAATCTCTGCCCTGTTTTGAAGATCCAACGCCAAAGTGTGACCTTACAGCGCTGGCTGAGGCCTGCAGCCAGCATTGTATCTCAGCCCACGATGCACCTGCCACGGAGGGACAGACTGGCGAGCCCGGGTGAGCACTTCTCCCCTTCATCGCTGGAAGTGTTAGAGATACAGCGCCTAAGGGAGACACAGTTGTGGCCCTGCTGATGGGCGTGCCTGGAGCCTTGCCAATACCAGGCGCCGATCAACAGTGGCAGCAGTGCAACGGTGCACCATTCGGCCCCCATTACCATGGGCGGAGGACCCTGCCTACCGCCTCTGACTGCGGCTCGGACTGGGGCTGGGAGTGTGGATCACGGCGCCTGGGAGGGGCACGGTCGCGGCTTCGCTCCAGCTAGAGCCTGAGGTGCTGCCGACATCGCGCACCACTACAAGGGAGTGAAGGGGACTGTTGCAGGCCCTCTGGGCCTATGCCTCCATGGAAGGAAGGCCTTTCCTGCCCTTGCTAACCGCACCCAGAACCGGGCCTGCAACAGGGAACTAAAAAGGTGAGGGGCACCTCTCTGAGCTGCTGCAGGCGCTGCCCGGCATTGTGGCATTGTGGCCTGACACCGGCGTTGGGAATGTGACCCCCAAGGGGCCTGGTGCTTCCTGGACTGGTGGTGCGGTGGTGCCCACTTTCTTCTTTGCCTCTACTTAGCTGCTAGAGGGCAATCTAAGCAAAGAGTCTTAGCTTCCTGCAATCCCTCCTTTCTGGTGCCACCAATACTTAGCTGGTTGCTGTTGCTTCTTGGAGCACGGGTGTGCGATGCATTCACAGTTAAGGGACACGGTATCACCGACAAACACCAATGGTGCTTGATGGGGATACAATACTGCTGCATCCTTGGCATCCAGGGCTGCTCGTGCTGCACTGCACACTGGGGGCCACCGGTGAGTGCAAGAGGGCCCTCCCCACCACTGGCTCCTCCACTGTGCACTAATGAAAATGACTCTAAGGGTTTCTGGCTGGTGCCCTCAGCATCGCCTTACCACGTATAGTTCTCCTGGTCTACGCTAGTCACTTTCAGGGCCAACACATAATGAAAGTGCCAGTGCCGCTCAGCTGGAACTGAACACCCCGCATGTCTGCAATACATCACTTGTCTGCTGGACTGCTTTCTCTGCGAGGGGCGTAAGGGGGCACGTCAGCCTCCTGTATCATCAGCTCGTCTGGGGCTGCACATGCTGCGTTGTCGCTGGTGCGCAAGTGGGCCCCAGACACTTCTTTTTTCTTTCGGTGGGTGCAGTCTTCCACCGTCCATCCTTTTTCTCCCCACAGGTGCTCCTGCCTGGTGGCCCTTGAGAGGAGAAATGTTTGGGGGTACATGTCTCTCGCTCCCCAATGAATGACACAGTGGACTCCTGCTGATAACCCTTGGCCCTTGCATGAGGGTCCGTCGCCACTGGGGCCTGCTGCGTTATTGGGTTCCACACTAACGGGGCCTAACGTGGGAAGTAACATGGCCAAGGATAAAGATCCCAAGCCCCCTAGACAGGGCAAATCGGACCGCTTCGCGAGGGTGGTGGCACCCTTGTCAGAGGCGGAGCCGACTGTCCCAGCCATTCTGGATAATGCAGCCCTATTACTAGCAATTCAGTCTTCTCGAGAAGCCCTGGAGGGAAGAATCGGAGAGGTCCAGTCGGAAGTATCCCTCCTACCACAGGATTTACGCAACATATCAGAGAGAATCACCAAGGCAAAGACCAGAATTTCGGAGGTGGAGGACGTAACCCACAGACTACGGAAGGAAGTATTGCAGCTCAGCATTATGGTAAAAGACCTACCCTGGAGGGTGGAGGATGCCGAAAACCGTGCTCGAAGGAACAACCTACGCTTTGTCGGCTTTACAGAGGGGATCACGGGTCCCAGTATGGGGGACTCTGGCCAAGTGGCTGTGGGACTCCCTCCCATCGGAACAGTTTTCTTCCTGCTTTATTTTAGAGCGTGCCCATAGGGCATTGACTGCTAAGCAGCCTCGGACACCTCCTAGGGTCCGGTGATAGTCCGCTGTTTAAACTTCTTAGATAGAGACATGATACTGCAGGAGTTTGCCGCCTGGGAGAGGCCTGATATGAAAACTCTGAAATGATGATGTTCCCGGATTATTTCTGAGAGGTGCAGAAACAACAGTGCACCTTCGACTCATTTAAGGTTAAACTGCAAACCCTCCAACTGAACTACATGTTGTTGTTTCCCGCAAAGCTCAAGGTTATATTTAAAGGCAAGACATTTTTCTTTCACTCCCCAGAGGAGGCTTGGAGGTGGCTGGAGGAACGCCCGCCCCTGTGGAAGACAGAGGGAGAACAACACGGTGGGGGTGCTCCTTCTCCCGCAGGGGCGCAACCCAGGGTGCGCAAATATGGGAGAAGAAGGCGGAGCCAAGCTGATGGGCCTTGGTGCAAGAGGACTCCGATGACGGAACACAGGCGGGAACGGAGACAGGGATATCCTCAGACACCGAGGGTGATGAACCCTTGCTCCTCAAAAAGTCAAAATCTGCTTGTGAACAAAGCAGCCAGACTCTGGATGCTACGGACAGAGACCTCTACTTAGACACAGATGACCCGCATCCACTGGCCAAAGAGATTGCACTCCTGGAACAGGGACAGGCAGACAATGACCCCTCCGGGAGAATTGACACAGTGGAACAAGATGGGCTTGGCAACTGAGTGGTGGTAGTGAGTTCATATCGTAGTTAACAGGGGTGATTGGAACCTCTGTCCCGCCAATCCAAGGCTCTCAGAGGCTTCTGAGACAGTGCTTGTTTTCTATTCCCTTTTTTGTTTTTTTTTCTCTCTTCTTTCTGTTCCTTTTGGTTTCGAGTTCACTATTATTGTATTCAATATGTGGAAGTTGTGAATAATGGTTGGACGGAGGGCTACAGACATCTCATACTCTCTTCATGTGTTTTCTGGGCCGGAGGTTATGGTTCAGTACAGGGGGGAGCTACTGGGGGTGGAGTGGGGGGGTTGGTTGGGGGTGGACTTGTTAGGATTTAGGGTTACTTGCTTGGTTTCCGATGTGGGTATGCAGTCACAACAAGCTGCCACATGGGGAGACATGTACTGACGCCTTCCGATGGTGCAACATGCCCCACTAGAGGACCCGCCACTCACGTTGCTGACCCAGAACGTCAATAGTCTGAGCTGCAAAATCAAAAGAGGTTTGGTGGTGCAATATATCAGACGGGCACACCCCGATTTTGTTTTCCTACAGGAAACCCACTTACAAGGGTCCCATTGGCTTACACCACCCTCGCGCATGCAGGATTTTCCAGGGGGGCTCAGGGGGTGGCCTTCTTAGTGAAAAATAACTACACCTTTCGGGTAACGCAGACGTGGGTGGATCCCAATGGCAGATATGTGGGAGTGCAGAGCTGCAGGGGACAGACTGAGATGACTCTGTTGATTGTGTATGCTCCTCCGAGACTACAGGCATCCACAATGTCCAAGATAATGGATATTCTTTTAGATTCTACCTCCACATTACATATTATAGGCGGGGACTTTAACAATGTCATGGCTCCTGCCCTTGACCGTTCGGGGATACGGGCTGATCCCACCTGACCCCTGTGCTGGTGCAGTTTGTGGAGGGGCTGGGACTGGTTGACCTCTGGCAGGACCTGCATACTGCGGACAGGATGAACTCTTACTTTTCAGGGGCCCATAGGGTGTATTCGAGATTAGATTACATTGTTTGTACCCCGGGGAGAACTTGGGGAGATACAACAAGCTGATTATTTGGCGAGAGGTTTATTCAACCATTCACCCTTACTGGTATCGGTGGGACGTTTCTGAGGCAAGCAGACAACAGGGTGGAGGCTCCACACATGGGACATGAAGGACAGAGAAGTAGAGTGAGGTCTCAGAGTTGACACCGAGCTCTATTTTATGGAAAATGAGGGGTCAGTTGGGTCAAAGATTACGCTGTGGGAAGTGTTTAAGACAGTGCTCCGGGATGGGCTCAGAACTTGATTGCACACAAAAATAGGAGAGAGATGGCAGAGCTTGAGGGATTGGAAACTCAAATCCTGCAGCTTGAAGGGTCCTTTGGTTCTTAGATGGATTGTGACTCTATGGACAGAATATAGGGACTTAGCACAAGATGGGGCCAAGAAACAGATGATGGCCACATTGCACCGTCTTTACAAAATGGGAGACAAGGCCGGTAGGCTCCTAGCATGGCTGAGTAGAAGGGAACAGGAAGCTCGCTGGGTACAAACAATCCTCAGCCCCACTGGGGTAATTTGCGACACTGACACCCTCATTGTTGATGAATTCGCCCACTACTATGAGGAGTTCTATAAGGCTAGATCGCTCCAGGACACGGAGGCTATTGCACAATATTTGGCTGCAATTCACACTCTGGTGCTGGATGCACTTTATTTTATTTTTGCACTTTATATATATATATATATATATATATATATATATATTTATTGCATGATTAATTAAAATCTTACAATTCGAAAATCACCAGTACTCAATTATTAAAACGTATCTACACAAGCAAGTTCATAAAATACATAAAATACACAAATTCAATTCATCATTATTACGATTCATTATTACAAATATTAAATAACAATTATTTACAGGTATAAGTTCTTTACCCTTGTGCAATATTTCATGTGCAAATGTTGCTCTAACTGCAGCATCTTGCATTCCTAAAATGCTCGAATCATTAACTTCCAACTTCTTTTTTACAAGGGTCATAAATTTAGTAAAGTTTGCAATCATTACTATATCCATTGGCTTAAAACAAGCTAACAGAGCTTGTCTGCATGAGCGTATCCCTCTTTCATTAAAACAGGTTTTTAAATACCTCTTTCTTTCAACCTTCAATGATGTACATATGCAAACCAAATGTATAATATTTTCTTCCCATCGGTTACATAATCTACAGGGGATTGGCTTAGTTGGTCTCAGCCAAGGCCTAGCGTGCATTAGTCCCGGCAGGTTGCCAAATCTTGCGGTCATAAATAAGTTCTTTGTTTGTATTGTCCACGGTATTTCTAGATATGGTTGCACTTTGAGGGTCGTATATTCATTCACTATCATCCAGGCATGTGATCTTCTAATGAATAACTCTTTATCCTTTAAAAGTGATAGATGTTTTGTTAATCTGTTAATTAGTTTTTTAAAAGATAATGATGTTATTGACATCTCCCAAATCTCGTGTACAGACAATTCTTCTAATGCTGTTTGAAGGTATGTATAAAAATGCGAAGTTTGATTCTGTTGCATTTCTTGCCAGAGTAGACAGCTCATTGGATTAAGTATATTAGTTTTAATTTGTTTCCATACCTTTACATACTGGCCCATCCTCGCAACTTGCTGATTACAAAAGCCAAATTCCAGTCGGATCTGGGCCGCTGATGCATTAACCGGCAGTCGAAACAAAATTTTAAATGTTTTTGTTATAGCATTGTTCAAAAGTACTGAATCCATACCGCAAAGAACTTCGCTTCCATAAGTGAGACTGGGCATTAATTTCGCTTTTATAACCTTTAATAATGGAAGATAAGTTGGACCACCCAAAGAGCTATGTAGTGAGCGAAAGGCTATAATCAAACAGTTACTTCTTTTTTTCAGCTCTATTTTGTGCTGGATGCAGAAGCCCATGACTCCTTGGAAAAAGAGTTAACGCTGGGTGAAATACAAGCCGCTTTATCCAAACTGAGATCGGGGAAAACCCCAGGGCCCAATGGGATCCCTGCAAAATTTTATAAAAGGTATGCAACCATACTCGGGCCCCACCTGCTGAATCTATTTATAGAAGTCTGAGACTCGAGAGAGATTCCCCGGATCTGTGGAGAGCCCCAAACAAGGGAAACCCAGGGAAAGATGCGATTCCTACCGCCCGACCTCCTTAATTAATGTTGAGACTAAACTACTGGCCACAGTCCTGGCCACTCGACTGCTACAGGTTATTACCCCCCTGATACATCGGAACCAGTCGGGTTTCATGCCCGGCAGCTCGTCCCACCTTAACCATAAGACGTACGCATAACTGGTTGAGCACGGTCCAAGCGTGCCCAATGTCTTTCTCTCCCTGGACACTGAGAAAGCATTTGATGCAGTCCATTGGCACTTCCTTGAACAGACATTATTGAAATTCAGCTTTGGCCCCCACTTTAGGAAGTGGGTAGCGGTGATCAATAAGACTGCAATTGCGATGGTGTGGGTTAATGGGAGAACATCTGCCGAATTCCTGATAGGCAGGGGGACCAGGCAGGGCTGTCCCCTATCCCTGCTTTTATTCGCCCTTACGTTAGAATCCTTGGCTTGTGTGGTGAGGCTACACACAAGATTTGAAGGGTTCCGTATATCTGCATCGGATGACCAGGAAGAAATAATATCTATATGCTGACGATATTCTCCTATATATACAATCGACCACAATGCCTACGCTCTTTCAACTGTTGGGAGAACAATCCTGACGCTCTTTATATAGGGCCTATTCAGGCTATAATATTAACTGGGACAAATCAGTGCTGTATACCCCAAGCGGCCTCCCAGACCCACTACAATTGCCACAGGGGCTGAGGGTGGCCAAAGATGGTTTACAATACTTGGGGATTTTTGTAACATCACAGAGGGAACTCTGTGCTTGTTGCAACCTGGGGATGCTTTTCAGGCTGACGTTGCAAGATGGAGGTGTCTGCCTCTCACCCAGATGGGGCGGGCAACCCTGTTCAAAGTGATTACACTCCCCAAGCTCCTCTAAGTGCTCCAGAATACCTACAACGAGTCTTCCAGAGGGTGTTTGCTAAGACCAATGGAGAACTGAGGACCCTGCTATGGGACGGGCACCACCCCAGAATTTCGCTCAAAACACTGCAATGCAAACAATACAATTTAGGGCTTGCTCTCCCACATTTTGAGGGATACTACTGGGCAGCTGATCTGATAAATATAAATGATTGGATCTATGCCCCCACAGGATCACCCCATGTTTTGCCTTGAACGGACTCACTTGGAACACAGAACCCACCTACATTACCTTTAGGGAGGGAGGGGCTCGGAGGCACTGCCACTGGCGTTTTCAGTTGCTCTTCAGTTCATTGGCTTTAGTGGTGGCCAAGAGAGACGCCACCAAGTACTGGGGCACATCAGAGATACCCTCCATCCCTACATGGAAGAATGGAAGTGAGGGATGGACCTTTACATGGTGGCAGAAAAAGTGATGTACGGTAGTAGGGGTTGTCCCCGTAAGTATTACAAAATATGGGGGTGGTGGAGGACCTATAATGGGTTGGGGTCCCTAGAGGGAGACCTTAGTATGACACAGGGGCAGACTCCCAGTCTGAAGTAATAGATAAAAGTGTGAACTGTGAGGTCTGCTGTGCTCTATTTTCCACATATGGTGTACTCATGTGTCCTAAGAAATGTGTTAAGTATCTCAATATAATACTGTATATTATTGACAAATATATCTTGACAGTGATATATGAATTGTGTGACCATAATGCCTCTGTTGTTTTGTGTATCTCTTATGACAACTGAAAATAAAAACAAATTTAAAAAAAAGAATATCAAAGACAAAAATATTGTGAAGGTAAGTTTCTATGGATAAGCAAAGCTTTACTATATACAACTCCACATTTATGTATCTTGGCGATATATATATATATATCTTCAAGGTACATAGATGTGGAGTTAAGAATAGTAAATCTATACTTACTTATTTGCACTTACCTTCTCGATATTTTGGTACTCGATATTTTTGACAAGATACTATGTCTACCCGATATTTTCATTTCTGATATTCTGTCAGTGATCCCTCTGTCCTCTAGGAAGGTCTTTACTCACCCTAGTGTAATGCCTCCTGTGCTAAAAGCTCTGGATGAGAATGAGTGGTCAACAGTGTTGAAGTCCAATGATAAATTGAGAAGGGTCTGGGACTGTTGCCATCCTCTCACTTGGAATCTGAGGTAATTAACGCCATGTTCAAGTAGGATAATGATTTGCCCCTTCTTCAACTGATGACAACAGCTTTCTTTAGCTGAGGGATTAATGTTGAAATAGTTTTTGAAAGAATGAAACAGCCACAATGTGAGCACAACGAGGGTCTTAAAATATGAAGCTGGTTGTACATTGGTCTAGTACCTGGGTGTT
This sequence comes from Calotriton arnoldi, assembly GCA_963921515.1. Lineage (NCBI taxonomy): Eukaryota > Metazoa > Chordata > Amphibia > Caudata > Salamandridae > Calotriton > Calotriton arnoldi. The sequence continues at coordinate 920,694 of CAWUFW010001977.1, forward strand.
TTACTGGTCAGAATGAAAAACTTCAGCTGTTAAGGTGAAACACGGTTGAGCTCCTAAAGGACTCAGGACTGGCTGGACTCAGCCTCGGTCAGTGCAGCTCCGATCCCTAGATTTAAATCTAGATGTGTACACATTTTATCAGTGAAAACATTGGTGACGTCTTTTCAAAGTTCTTGGTGGGGATTGGTGTAGTTCAGGGGTCTCCAACCTTTTCAGTAATGAGAGCTACTTTTGTTCATTGAAAATCATCCCGAGCTATTAGTATTAGGGTTGTAGTTGGGACAACATAAGACAAGATTACGTTAGTGGCCATCGTATGTAGGATTACCCGCAGTGATCACATCAGTGCATCAGGAGGGTTGCAAGCAGTAATGTAAAAAGGCTTTGTCAATTTCAAATGCCTTTACATGGGTAATACATAACAAACACAGCTGCAGTGCCCCGTGCATCAAGGTAATAATGCTAGTAATCACTCTCCCATAATCTCATGATTTATCACTTAAATAACAGATTTAAATACATTTTGAAAATTCAACCATTTTTCTCCAAACATCAGCTTATAAAATCTGAAAATACACAAATTTTCGTTCTAAATACACAGTTTGAATTTTGTTATTCATCGATTAATTCAACCAAGCATAAGCTTCTAACTTAGAAAGCTGAGCTGTACATAGGAGAGCTACTTACAGGTAGCTGGAGAGCTACCAGTAGCTCACAAGCAACTCGTTGGAGAAGCCTGGTGTAGTTTATGGGTACTGCACTCATTGGTGCTATTCTAAGATGCATCAGAACTATTTTGTAAGCGTGTGTGCTTTGGTAATGGTATCAAGGAAATAATCACTTTTAACATTTCATGAAAATGTGTTTATGGATGCAGCAGTGCCTTTGCTAGATTTGTATTCATTTTCCAAAGTCCTATTTAATGTAATAGAGACTGTTCTCTCCTTTTTGAACTATGTATCTACAATCTAGAAGTCGTATGTAATTACTTTTTCAATTGCAATTGGTCAACACAATGGTGAAAACCAACGTTTTTTAGAATAAATATAATGGGACTTTACATATCAAATTCTTTAGGGGCTGACCAAGGGACAAGACGCGGAGACCAGAGGACAACATCACTCCTTTCTTGACCAAAGATCTGATCCACTATATGAACCAACCTGTGGATGGGCTCTGAAAGCACCTGAGAAAAATGGAGGTCCACCATACCCAGGATAAATTCTCTAGATGTCATGAACGCGCATTTCACTGCTAATACTGCCATTATAGCTAGGACGCTGTCTGTGAGGGAAGATTCTGATCAGGGAGATGGGTCAGTAAACTATAGGAAAATACTCACTGTGTGTTGATGAAACAGAGGAGTTGATGAACAACCACTCTGTCCTACCTCAACAATATTTCCTTTATCATAACGGGATAATACAAAGTGAATGCCTCTATTGGTGCAGCAAAGATACCAATAAAATGACTTCAATTCTGTGCAAAGTTGTGCTGTGATTTTTTTGGGCTGATGGAATGGTGATTTCAGACTTGCACGCTGAACATGGCACAACTTTGCACAGAATTGAAGGACATTTTATTGAGATCTTTGCTGTGCCAATAGAGCATGTATCAATTGAAGCATTTTGATTGATTTTTGAATAATAAAGCAAGTTTTTGGATAATCTGTTGAGAATATAAGGCCTGAGGAACCTTGTAGTATATGGGCGAAACGTGATGGCTGCATGGCTGCATCTTATGAAGAAAATTTGAAAAACAATAAAGGAATTAATTTTTATCACAAACTTGTCTCAAAACGTCTGAAGCTGTGATTTTGGAGTGAATAGATTACTTGTTTGCACGTTGCCTCTCTATTTTGATATTGTGTTATTTTTTGGGCATTTGATGGCTGACCCTGTGAGGTGGGCAACTCGTTGGTTAAATGAGGGGAACTTACTGGATGGTGCGGTTAAGTATTCTCTAGCTGTCACCAGCATGGTGGTGGACCACTTGTGGGCTGGGCTTGGGACGGTGTAGTGAAGTACCAGATCCTGCAGGCGGGGAAGCATTTGTGCCAGTGAGCTTTATAGATGAATCAAAGAGAATTTGATCCCTGACTCCAAGTTAATTGATAAAACCTCAGAGACACTGCACACACTTTCTCTCTCACACACACTTCCTCAAACTCTCTCTCGCTCTCTCTTATTCTCTCTCCCATACTTTCTTTATCTTGGCCACTGTCGCCAATTAGGGGAAACGCTGGGTGGGAAATGTTCATTATTAGGTCTGAGAGTTATAGAAACAAATAGTACATTGTGAATGCTCTAAGGTAAAACGTGTACTGATGTCTGTAGCTATCAGCATTAAAAGGTAACGGTAGAGCAAACACGGTATTGTAGGCATGTGTGTCCCTGGTTCATCAAGCCTCCTCTCCCCTAAGGTTGCCTTCTTTCTGTGGTCTTGCTGTTCTAATGGGGGCTCTCCTATGCATGTCTGTCTCTGCAATGCTCTTTGTGATGTGCTCGCCTCTTGAGCAGCCGTGATTCAAAAGAACTACATAGGAGACACATACACATCACTAAACACCAGCAGTGAACATTGCTTGCCAAAGTGAAAGATTCAGAGGACAGCTCTCCGAGCTCTCTATTGTAAATTCAAAGCTAAGTGTTTAGCACATGTATGCAAATATGGTTTCTGCATAAATGGCTGATGCAGTATTCTTGTCCAACTAAACGCTTGACATAAGTTTACAATCGTAGAAACCGATTGTGGTGGATATCCGAGTAATATGGGGTGTATCGCCCAAAATCACTGTCGTACAGCACCGAGGCCCTGTTTCTGAGTGCCGAGTAATACCCGATTTGGGCGCTAATGAAAGCCACTGGAGGAATCTGGAACTGCAAACATGCGGTAATACCACACTCAGTAGGCCCAATTCACAAAGGTAAACTTACACTTTTGTGTGAGATTACTACTTTTCGGTATTCACAAAGGTAAACTTAAACTAAAAGTCTAACTTTACTAATTTTCTGTATTCACAAAGGTAAACTTAGACCAAAAGTCTAACTTTACTACTTTTCGGTATTCACAAAAGAAAGTTACTACTAGTAAAAGTAGACTTTTGGTCTAAGTTTACCTTTGTGCATACCAAAAAGTAGTAAACTTACATAAAAGTGTAAGTTTACCTTTGTGAATCGGGCCCAGTGTTTCTCATCCAGACATGGCACCGGCTGAAAGCTGCTGCATGTCTCAGGTAGGGAACTGGACACACATGGAAAAGGGCCCTCGGAATCCGCTGCAGTAATAGAGATTGCCATGGAAATTCCCAGGTTCCCATTCCGGAATAGCATTGAATTCTCAAGTCTCAGAATTACTGCCCTGTCCAGTGAAGATAATTCCATGTATGGGAATACATAGACGGTATTCCTAGGCCCTTACAATGAGCCCCTCATTATGCCGGAACCCATAACATGGTTCAGTAAAAACACATTCCAAGCCCTCCTAATCCACAGCGACCTGTGTTCTGTAACCAGAGCAAATGGATATTGACTTCTTTGCTGTGAACCATGACATGATGAAAGGCACCCAATATATAATCATCAATTATGCCCCACCCCCCCCAACTTGTCAACAGTCTATAATAACCATGGCGCACACAATTATTTCCAGTTCTTCAGCGTTTGATGTTGTGCTACGGTTCAACCCTCTTGTATTAAACAGTAGAAAGGACGAGAACAGTACGGGCGTCGCCCACCAAACCTTTACTTAACTTTTCGTTCACCTTTGCCAATGCTTCCTTCTTTTTCATGATAGTTTGTTGAACCCCTTAAGTCTTGTTCAGCAGTTTGGTGCAAGCCTCATATGAAAACCAATGAAATGACATGAAACTGAGCTCTTCTTTGTACTTTTTACTCAATAATGAATGAGATGCGGAGCGGGGCGGGGCGGGGCGCTAAGGGATCTGAGTGACAGGAATCAGTGCACACAGAGACATATCAAGGCTGGTAGCAGTGCTGGTGTCCAGCTTAAACCAATCATGAGAACATTCAAAGCAGGCTGCGACAAGAGAGGAGAATAGATCACAGTCATGGAAAGAGGGGTTTCTTTCTTATAGTGCCTCAAGGTATGCTAAGGAACAAGCGCTATTCAAATTTAAGAATTCAAGGGGATTTTAGACCAGGATGGATGCGTTCTTGAAGAGACATGAATAGATGGATGACTTCAAAGGGTTTGCTAGAAACACTGGGAAATATAGATAGATTATTACCCAGACCATGATATTTTGTGGTGGAAAGTACTATGTATTCTCTTACTTGTGATATTTTGAGAGGAGAAGTGCTGCAAACTATACTTACAATATGCCCCGATGTCACCTCATCACCTGTCTATACAGAGCCTTTCACGACTTAACAATGCTTCCCTTGGACACACTCCGGCACAAATGAGAGGACGAATTTGGGTGCGTATTACACGACAAAGAGTGGAGGATAGCCTTGGAGTTCCCTCAACAGGTGTCCTGTAACTCACGCTTTAAAAACCTTCAACTTTTCATGCTACACAGAGCATACCTTTCCCCAGCCCAGATACATTGTTTTCCCCCCAGGCAGGCGCAGGCTGTCGGCGCTGCCTGGTTTTAGACGCAGACCTTGCACATTTGGTATGGGGCAGTACATAAGTGGGGGACAGGTGAAGAAGTCGCCCTTCACTACAAAGAGGTGTGTAACCTCTGTAAGCGACCCATTTCCCCTCAACAGGCTACCCTCCTCTTGCAGTTTCTGGAACACACTGGGAACGATGATCTCCCCCCATAATAGACTTGTGCCTTCTCCGCTATTTGCCGCTGCCTTACCAATGTTCTTCCATCTCCACCTGCCCCCAGCGCATTTTACCCTTTCTTCTGAACCAGTAGACCGTACCCACATAACCAGTGCCCATGCGTCTCAACCTTTTGACAGAAATACCCTGTCATACCCTCCCATCTCGCTCCTTACATCCCCTTCTAACCCAGTTTGTGAACCAGACCCCAATTTATAGGTCTTGACAACACTCTTTTCATCTACAAATGTACACATTGTTTGAAACTTTACTCATGACTTATTTACTCGATGGGCATAATTGAAACTCTTCTACTTGTATCCGTCACTCAAAGATCTATATTAACATGCATACTCTAGCAGTTCCATACTGTCGACTGTATTTGTTGCAATGCTTAGAACACGATTGTTGGGGAGTGCAAGTGAGGAAAAAACTCTACTCCCCTACGCGGAGCGGTGTTTTTTGATACTCTGCGCGCTCTGTGGAGCACGGAGAGCTGAAAACTATGCAAACTCTGCGAGCGGAGCAAAGTTCACCATCCGGGTTTACCTGGGGGAGGAGGCATGACACCTCTGTCCAGGATGGGCTTTGCTTCTGGACCCAGAGAGCGGAGGACCTCTACCCAGGGGTCCAGAAACATGTCTGGTGGTGCCAAATGGCAGGCAGCCATTCAGGAACTATACCAGGGCTGGTCGTTTTTTAGGGGGCATCTCTATGATGCCCTCTGTTTGCATTTTACATTAAATCCCATAGTGGCATCAGTGTGGGTTTAATGTGCTGAGAAGTTTTCTACCAAACTTCCCAGGTTTTAGTAAAGCCATTATGGAGCAGTGGAGTTCGTAATGACCAACTCCCAGACCATATACTCTTTATGGCTTTACTACACTTACAATGCCTAAGAATGGACTTAGACACTGTAGGCTAGTGCACCCAGCTAGAGGGGTGACTTACCTAGGCCCCAGGAAGTGGGTTGCAGGCATGGCACACAGGGATGTTGACTCTTAACTTTTCTCTGCACCACAATACAATGGCAATGTATGCAATGGCAGTGTGTTGGTGTTACGGTGCAGGGCCTCTAATGGTGGCACAATAGGTTCTGCAGCCCTTAGAGGCCTTCCCTGGTCACAGTGCCCTTGGTACCCATGGTACCTTTTACAAAGGGCTTACCTGTGTTATGTTATGTTAATTTAATTTATAATGCAAATGAATCACCCCGAGAGGGGTATCTCAGCGGAGCAGAGGCCAACGAGCAAGGCAGCATTAGTGGTGGAATAGCTCGGTCTTGAGAAGTTTCCTGAAAAGGTGGTGATCTGTGCACTTCCGTATGGGAGTAGGTAGTTTATTCCAGTAGCAAGGGGTCAAGTAGGAGAAAGCTCTGCCCCCGGAGCGTGTTTGCCTGATTCAGGGCAAAGTGAGAAATGAATTGCCCATCGATCTTAGAGGTCGGCCTGGCTGGTAAGGAATGAGTTTCTCCACCAGGTATCTGCAGTGGTCCATTTCCGTTTAGCGATTTATGCAATATACAACAGATCTTGAAACTGATTCTCCTGCGCACGGGAAGCCAATGGAGTGAGTGTAAAAGGAGAGTAGAGGCTGATCTGGCCAGCATATTTTGGATAAGGCGGGCCGCTGTGGCCAGAGATGTGCCAATTGTGGACGCAAAGGTACAGTTTTGGGGAAAGAACACAGGCACTGGGAACCTGATTGGCAGGGACCAAGGGCACTTCAAGTCAAGTTGCATTTGATGTCAGGCAAAAAGTGGGTGGTAACCATGCAAAAAGGGGCACTTTCCTACACATAGTCTAGACTATCCTAGCTACCTCATCTGGGCTTTGTAATTCTACTTATCTTGGCTGCCTCTTTAACTCTCTCAGAGAAAATAACCCATTCAAAATACCGCTGCTAATACTGGAACTCTCTTCCTTCTTCCTAGAGATGAAAATGTAACCATCTTAGCTTTCACTAGTCCTGCAAGAACTAGATATTTCCCTGAGCTCTTTCCATGTAGTAGCCAATACTCCCAGCACCAGGATACTCAGGTTAGGTAGTAGTGCACTCTACAAATAGTATTAACTAATTCATCCACTTGTTGCTTGAACCCTAGGTATTCCATAATGGTCACGTGGTCCTCCACCGACTTCCTTTTTTGTTAAACCACAGGTTGACGTCTCCCATTAAAGGTTGTGAAGCATCTTCTTCATAAAGCAGGCGAGTGGGCACCAAAAGTTGAATGAATCATTTAATGGAGGCACGAGAGGAACAGCACACCACACACAAGAGGGCGCAGAGGATCATATGAGGCTGCATTATTCAAAAGCATTGTTCGGACATTTGGAGGGTGACATAGAAGTTTTCTGTGATGCATGAGTCATGACAGCACCTTCGGTCACCACAGGTATCTTCTGTAACAAGGTCAATTGCTGAACTCGTCTAGGAAGGAGTTATCTTAGCACGAGACTCCAGTAGACCATAATTTTTGAGACAGCTCCAAAAACCACTAATGCACGTGCAGCTTAAATGTTCACAGATGGTGCAGGTCACCACTGATCCCGGCGCGCAAGATGGCAGAAGGCAGATTGCTGCTATGGTGCTTCCTTGCTGGTCCTTCCTGTCTTGTGGGAGATTTTGGGGCATATTCTCAAGAACGTGTGATAACTACCGCAAGTGTAGCTTAACGCAACCCCACACATCGCAGTCCATCGCGGGAAAACAACTCCGTGTTAAAGTGGTATTCACAACACGGCGGTACCATGCGATAGTCACAGGACAATGCGTCAAATGAACGCGTTAAAAACAACACGACGCCGCAAAAACGCGAAACCCCAACGCGAAAATAGTAGCGATGACCCCAATCGCGATACAAAAATCTACGAAAACCAGCCACAGGCCTGCAAATCCCACCCGTCATGCGGGAAAATGCACCATAAGAGTAGAAAAAAACATACAAACAAAAGCCAAACAACAGCGAAGCACAATGGAGGCAGCCGGAGCAAGTACAGAGGACAACCAGAACCCCACAAGCCCTACAGAGGACCAGCCTGGGACCTCGGGGTCAGGGAAGGGCAAGGACAAGAAGAAGAGGAAGACGAAGTTCAGTCCGCAGGAAAACAGGATCCTGATAACGGAGGTGATAGAACACCATCAATCACTGTTCGTCACCTCCACTGTGTCACTGACAACTAAAAATGGAATATGGCAGACCATCGTGGACAAGGTGAATGCAGTCAGAGTGCTGAAGAGGACAATGGACGAGGTCAAGAGGCGCTGGAATGATGTGAAGCGCAAAACCAAGCTGAAACTCGCAAACAACTGGAAAGCAGCAATGCAGACTGGAGGTGGGAGTCCAGCGCCACAGGAGGAGCTGGACAAGATGGAGGAAATGGTCTCCACAGTCATCAGTGGGGAGACGGTGGCAGGAGTAGGGGGACCGGACACTGCTGAACATGACCGGACACAACAGCAACAGGATGAGTAACCACCAGGGACTGGGGGGACGGGGGGAGATGGGCACAATGGCACACATGCACAAATAAGCATAGCACATCTGCGGACAAAACATGCCCCAGACCCACAACTCCCACCAAGAGACCAATGCACACAGGTATGCAACATCTCAGCACTGCATAAGCACAGAACCCAGAGGCACACCGCATGGAAGGGAGAAGGGCAGCTAAATCAGAGCTGCAGGGGCGACTCCCCAAAATGCGGCACACACACATAACATGCAGAGCACATCAACATTGACAACGAGGTGGTACAAACCGCAACACGTCCACAACAGAACAGAGGACACAACAGGTGCCTCATGTGCGTAGAAACTGGCCAATCACATATGGCACTGCAGGGAAATGTGAGTTGACAATGTACAAGTACAAACTCACATCCGTGATGTAGTCGGAATGTCCACTGTCCCGCATCAAATAGGCAGCACCCCCCAAACAGTCACAATGTACACTGTCATGCAGTCTGAATGCAGACATGTACAATGTGTCAACATACATGTGTACACGATGTTAAACTGCATCTCCCCTTCACATTGCAGGGGGAAATCCAACACCTCCTGCAGAGCAGTCCGAACCTCTCTTCTCTGATGACGAAGAGGACCACCACACCTTCGACTCAGATGCCCTCGAACAGCTCGTGCAGAGCCTCCGCAGCCCACTTCCAGGATCAGGGCAGCCCAGCTGCCACGAGGAGCCCCCCACCCTGCACAGTACACACAGCAGGCAGCACCCACCACCACAGCTGCCTCCCAGGACCCCCACGACGAACACATGGCCTTCCAATGCCCTATGTTGGGGTGCCAGGAGAAGCTGGCTGAACAGGTGCAGGTGGGGTTCGACCGCATGGCAGCCAAACTAGACGCCATACGTGGGTGTCTAAGTCCCATCAGGGACCACTCACAGTCCCTAACGGACACCCACAGTCCGCTCCATGCTCTCCAACGGACCATGGCTGACATCGCCAGAGTCCTGACTCTGCGACAAGAATGACTGTCTAGCCAGAGTGCCTCCAGCGATCTCGCCCGGGAGTTGGGACACATGCGGAGGATCATGGAGAACATGGAGCGGATGAAGGCGGAAAGAGCGGCTGCCACGGCTGCACACCAGTGAGAGGTAGCTGGGTCCCTCAATGCCCTAAAGACCCTCCTCATGGCATTGCTGCCACAAGGCCTGGCGCTGATGCATGCTGCTGCTACCACCCCATCCACATCTCCGGCCCCACAGAGATGTGCCACACAGTGCTGGAGACAGTACACCACCACCCACATGTGAGGCACATGCAACAGCAGAGGACGAAGATGCGGATGAATCAGCCCTCGTGGTCAGGAGGACGCAGTAGCATTCATCTCCGCCATGTGGCCTGTTTCTGCTTGGTTCTGCCCTCTGCATCATTACCTTCCACTGTCCCCCGATGCACTCTGCGACACTCACCTTGGACCTCTACATGGACTGCCATATTCTGTTTGGTCACCAATGTCACAGCTATCAGACTGCGGACTGAACTCCTCCTCTCCTGATGTACCTGTCATTCCCTGAAGGACTCTGGCTGGCCCTCCACGGGCCGACTATGTGAAGTGGGGTTGGCATGGCCCTGTACTGCTCCAGCTGCAACACTCCCTTGAATGTGTAATAAACATTCATATCCACACAGATGTGTCATGTCTATGATCTTTCAAGTGTGGAAGTATGGATGAATGTAGGGTCAGTGATTCCCCCTTACGTCCATGTTGCCCATGTTGTGGGACTATTGTCACAGGGTGACAGATTCCGATTCCAGTCCGTGTGGCGCCGACACTACAATGGAGACACATCCATTGGTCACTTCCTTGTCCAGCCCAGGACGGAACCATGCCCAGAGCCCCGGCATCATTGTTCACACCCTTACGCTGGACTGGCATACGCCAGGACAGCCCACTCCGATTACGCACACAGGGGGGGACGACAACGCTACATGTCCCAGGTCTCCACTGTGGGGATCTGCAGCTCACAGGTCTAGTTGTCAGCATGCCACAGCCACTCCCTCACGGCTGGTGTACACCCACACCACACCCATCCAGCACTGGCGTCACAGGACATGTGACCCTGGCAATGAAAAGGGCCTGGCGCACGTGCTGGACGCCATTTCCACTCTCTCTGACTGGGTGTCTCCGTGTAGTTCTCATGTGTGCATGAGGGCCTAGGGCCCTGCCACCTCACATTGCCCAGTGCCGGGGGTGACATGATGGCGTCCGCACAACGGGACTCAATCATTAAGGGTCCATGGCTAGCGGTGCACAGACTTGGTGGCACCGGATACACTGCGGCAGGCACAGGCACCCCGCCACGGGACGGTGTCTTGCGGTGCAGTGAGATAGGGGCACCTCAAGCGCTGAGCGGGTGTGCAGCCTGCGATGATGCCGTGTGCACTGATGTGGTCTCTGCCATTGCGAAATCAAGACCCAGAGTCAGGTGTGTGACCTGGTGGCCCGCGGTGCGGGGCTGCATGATGTGGAGGGTGCCGGAACGTGGTGGGCCCTCTTGGAGACACGCCGGTGGCGGAAGGTGAGCAGTGAGGCCTAGGTCCGCAGTGTCGGCACTCTCTCCCTCTCTCTTTCTCTCTCCCTCTCTTTCTCTCTCCCTCTCTTTCTCTCTCCCTCTCTCTTTCTCTCTCCCTCTCTCCCTCTCTCTTTCTCTCTCCCTCTCTCTTTCTCTCTCCCTCTCTCTTCCTCTCTTTCGCTCTCTCTCTCTCTATACTTTGATGGGCGCATGGCACACCTTCTGATCCATATTTCTGTTTTGCAGGCTGTGACTTACAGAATGTCCTGAGACGACCCGCCATGCCTCTTCAGAATTGTTTTTTTTGGTTTGTTCTGTAATAAACGTTTTGTTTGGATATTTTGATATGGGTGTATGATTTCCCTTTTTCTGGCCACACATGGATGTTGGGTGTTGTGATTGTGCGACTTCAGGCGATTTGTTTGGTTCATGATTTCGTGGAGTTGATGTGCAATATCTTTGTCCATAGGGGGGAGGGGTGTGTGCCTGGGGTAGGGCCCGGGGGGGAGGGAGTGGAGGGGGGGTCCTGGGGTTGGACGCGGTGGGTGTTGTTGACCTATTGGGGCTCAGGCCTGCATGATGGGTTGCTCCAGGGCATCTGTTGTTCTTCATGTGTGGCTATGGGCTGTGCTCCCTTGTCTGGTGCCGGTTGTCGTCTGACTTTACACCAGGTAGGAGCAGGTGTTAGTTTCCTGCTGCTAACGCGCCTTAGCGCATGTTTTGTGATCTTATCGCCGATCTGGCTGGTCGTTGAGAATGTTGTGGAGTGGTGTTGTCGCGGCATTTAGCACGGGAACGCCTACTCTGCATATCATTAGCGTTAGTTGCCGGGCTCCTCTGTGGCGATGTTTTTTGCGACTGCTATCGCAGGTAAACTGGTGTTATGGGCTGTTAGCACCAGCTTGGGAATGGGGTGATAAATTTATCGCGGATTTGGCTGCGATAAAGTGCCGTTAACTTGGCGATAGCCCCTTGTGTCTTGGCGGGATCAGCTGATCAAAAATAGTGCTGGAACAGGTATCCCCAGAGGCGTAGGAAGAATTGTGCTTGGATGACAAGAAACTGACTTGTATGTGTAAATATACGCATGTCAGCAATGCCGCAATTGTATTCACAAAAAGATCTGGGGCTCTTTTAAAAAATCAGGAAGGTAGATAATTCGTAATAATATATATATCCTTTCCTCTGGTGGTTGGCTCATTAAAACCTCTCTGTACCCGGTAAAAACTTGCTCTGGGTCATTCGTTAATATCACTCTAAAACTAGCAGAATGGTGGAAATATTATTTTAATATTTTGAGCTTAGTTTTACCACCAGCTACAGCTTTCTCAGTCTATGAAATAAGCATCCTCTGGTGTATTCATACCTTTTACTGTAGTGAGGACAGAAACATCATATAATCTATTAGCTCCTAGATATACACAAGTCCCATGAAACTTAAGAAGTGGTCTCGATCAACCATGTAAAATCCGTTCTCAAGTCTGTCTCACCTCGAGGTTCACCGCCCTCCCTCCCTACAAGGGGAGTCTGTCGGCCAAGGGACAGAGTGGGTAATTCGTTTTTTCTATTTTATTTGCTTTTATTGACAATCTCATACAGATACATTATAGCAATATAAGAAGACAGTTATTGAGGCCTCGCCCGCAATTATACAGTGTTTATATATATAAAGACGGAGATATTGGCATTGGGTAATTCGTTTAACTAATACTTGGACCGGCCGAAAAGGTAAAAATATAGCCACTGAATTTTGTAAGGTTATAGTTAGTACCACGGGGATTTAGTAGCCGTGCACAATAATAATCACTCCTAGCTCACTACTGCATCTTGGTTCTTTCACTGATGAAAGCTAATGAAATTAACTAGTAAGCAAGGTCTTTCTTGGCCCAGCAATAAAAGTATAGCGCACAATTCAGTACCCAGGGCGCCACAGATTGAGCCGCCTGGGTGAATCCACATTTCATCAGAGTGGCCTTTCCCTTCCCATGCAGCCCCCAGCTGCTAGGACTCTATTCTTTGGCATTTGTTTAGATGTCAATAAGCATGGCAGAGAGTTTCCAAGCACACACACAATCCCTCGCCCTGAGCCAGAATCACATCTAACATCTCCTAAGCAAATTACATCCATGCTTGCTAGCGACTTGCAATTGTTCAACATTGACCTCTTGCAAAGTTGGTGCACATGCAAATGAACACGGCTCATACTTTGACAATTGCAAAGATTTGCCCCCAAACGGGCTTCCGCCCTAGCATGGCTCATACAAGGCTCCCCAATCAGATTCAGATATAAGCACATCTCAGCATGACCTAAAGTGTTGTTTCCACCAGCCTAACATCCATTCCTTATATATTCCATCATTAATATTATGCACAATATTTCTCATTTAAGTGTTTTACTTGCTGTGTATAACTAAAATCGACAAATAATATGTGCTATACACCTCTGTACTGGGACCATTTCAGCCTTTTTTAAGGGACTACGATTGGTTAACAATCAATGACGCAGAGATCTGGTCTCTTATGCGTTCTACTAAAAGTACCGGCAATATCTTTGCTGACGATTGTCTTGGCTTCTGTCCCACTCCCGTCAACAGGGTGCCTCGCGTTCGAGTGAAGGTGTCCTCCCAATATTTGAACCTGATTTAGACATACATAACAAAAATGGGCGAAGATGTGATTAAGGGTTTTTGGGCTAGATGTACAAAGTTTTTTTTCTTCCGCAAATGCCCTGATCCGCAGAATCGGCCCGTTTGCGACCGCAAAAAGACCTTTTTCAATGTACAAAGGCCCAATTTGCTATTCGGTAGCCTATCATAGAATCACAAATTTGGTTTGCGATTCAGTATTAGGAAGGGGCGTGTTTAGTGCGTCCCTTCCTAATACTGAATCACAGTGGTATGTGTGAATGTTTTGCGACGAAAATGCGGTCGCAAAACATTAGCATTTTATCACCTCCTTCAAGTAGGTGGTAACCCATTTGCAAATGAAAAGGGGTACCTGAGGGACCACTTCCCCTTTGTGAATGTTTGTAAGAACATATTTTAAGAGCAGGCAGTGGTCCGTGCCGAGCAGGCAGTGGTCGGACAACTGCCTACTGTTAAAAAATGAAAAGAAAATGTTTCATTTCCTTTTTGAAACGCATCATTAAATATTAGCTTTATTGAAAGGCAATCACAGACATGGTGGTCTGCTGACCCCAGCAGGCCACCATCCCTGTGACTTTTGCGATTCCCACTGGGTAGCAAACTGAGACCTACCTCACGAATATTAATCAAGTAGGTCTATTTGTGACCCACTGGGAATCGCAAACTGTGTTAAATACACATTCGTACATGGATGTTTGCGACTACCAAATAAAGAATCGCAAAAGTTTGCTATTTGGTCATTGCAAACACTTTCCGACATGCATCTGGCCCTTTTTGACAGTTTTTTGTTTCCTGTTTTGCACTCGGTTTCACTTCCACATAAAAAAGTGAGCGCAAAACCCGAGTGAGTGGGGGGCAGAGCCAAGCAGCCCATCATGGCAGACGTGCTCTGAGTGAGCCCCGCTGGCCCGTAACTAATCCTGCTGAATCCTGCCAGCAATCACACTTTCTCATCACCCCGACGATCCTCCCAGGCTTGCCAAACCCCGGGGAGACACTGGGGCTATTTGCTGGGTTCTGCGGTAGCCACGAGACCGTACACAGCCCACTCCGTTGCGGCTGGTGTGCCTTGCCAACCGCGGCCTAGGAGACGCTGGGGGCGTCCCCATGAGGGAGCGGAGCACGGCCGATAGCTTATGCATCCGGGACCCAAGGCTGCAGATGCGGTGCCTCGGTAGGCATCTCGGAACATTAAGTGCCCCGTCGGGGGTAAAAATCCACTGGCGGAAACCCACTGGCGCTTCTGGGCTCAGACGAGAGCTGCGGCCCACACGCCGGAAGACGCCGGGGCCTGGAGTGCCGACCGCGAGGCGTGGCGTGCGGAAGTTCGGGGATGTTCCTGGGACCACTGGCTGCTGAAGCGGGGCCTGAATCGGTGTCACGGAGATGCGAGAGCCCCGTTGGCGGTGAAGACCAGCTGGCGCTTCTGAACCCCGGCGGGATCCGCGGCCCACGCACCTCGAGACGCCGGGGCCTGGAGTGTCGGCCTGGGAGACAGAGGAGATAACAGTGTGGCCCGGCTGGCGGCATCGGGGATCACGGGGAAGGAGATCACCGCACAGGAGCGAGGTGAGGCGCCCATTAAGGGGAGGGGGGCATGCTCCCGGCCGCAGAGGAGGCCGGATTAGATCCCGGTGCGGCTTACGGTCAGGTGGGGGGCCTCCCTCCTGCTCTTACATCTGGGACCCTGTTCAGGGTGTTGCCTCCTGGACCTAGGAGCCGGTCTAGTGTCACAGACCACTGGCCTAGAGACAGTATAGACCTGCTATTGGGGTCATCCGGGGGCTGGAATTGGGGCCCATTCTTTTCATTGGCACCTGGAAGCGGCATATTGGTGGAGACCCTGTGGCACACACATTTCCCGCTCTGCAGTGCTGTTCAACAGCACTCACATTAGAAAAAAAGTGGGCAGCGCCGTGGGCCTGGAGTGGCTATTGAGGCTGGTGGCCCTGGGCGCATAGGATTCCTGGAGGGCTGGATCTGGTGGTGTTGTGGGGGTCCCTGTCTCCCCCCTCCCTTAATTTTGGCTCTGATCTGTGAGGGCCCGCTGCGTGGATTGTGGTTGTGGTGCTGCGGGACCTGAGAGGGCGGCTGATGTAAAAACACGGTTCCTTATACAATAACACGCACAGCATGTCTAAAGATAAGGCCCGGGGGCCTGGCCCGAAACAAAGCACTATAGACCGATTTACAGCCATAGCGGCACCCCCGACTGAAAACTCGGAGTCCACATCCGGCTTTCCGGATAATGCTTCCCTCCTGCAGGCCATCACCTAGTCCTGGCAGGAGAAACCAAATAAGTCTTTTTCAGAAAGTGAAGAAAGTCTTGTACTTGCTGCTTGAATTTGAATGATGCTGGTGTCGTTTCAGGTTCACTGGGATCGTCTGAGAACGTATCAAAGTTAATGAAATAGCCAGAAGCAGTTCTATCAATTGTTGGAATTGCATCAGGATTTGTAGAAATCACTGGAACCAGTTCATCACTTGCTACATTGGTGTAGACAGGTGTATTTGGACGAACTGTTACTTGGTTTTCAAGAGGGATGAGTTCCATTGCATTGTTGCTTAGTCCTCCATCTGTTACAGCTGAATTCTCTATTGTTATCAGTCTTTCAGTCTGAACCTCTTGGATAGTAGCGAGAGGAGTGCGTCTGCTACTAGGTCAGAGTCCACGAGGCCTACTATTTAGTATTGGCCACATACTGTGGTTTGATGAGGTCGATTGACACAAATCTTTTCTCCTTTCTTCCAGCAAGGGGCGGCAGAAGTACTGTTCTTGTTCCTTGAACTGCTAGGACAGGTACTGGTTGTCTGTAAGAAAGTCCAAATTCCTTCTTGTCCGCAATCTTTTCTCTGACTAGATCCCCAACTTTTGGAATCCAGACAGGCCTTGCTGGGACCTTCGATTTTTCCCCAGTGGTGGTTGGCTGTAGGAATATGTTGCTTTGTTTCGTTCTTAACTTGTTCAGTTCCTGTAAAACAGCCAAACGATCTTTGATATCAAATGGTTTATTTTCCACCACTGTGCCTACGTGTTCAAGGTCTGGTACCCACATTCTTGTCCCAAATAGGACCTCATATGGAGTGACCCCCCCAAGAGAACTTCTTGGCAGATTGTTCAATGAGCGTTGGACCCCATTAAGGTGTTTGACCCACCCATCACCCGAACCTAATACCCTAGCTGTTATAGACTGCTTTATGTCCCGGTTTTTCCTTTCCACAACCGAATTTCCCTCAGGATGGAATGGAGAGGAGTACCGCAATGCAACGCCCAGACTGGCCATGGCTTCTTTGTAAGCCCGAGAGCTAAACGCAGGACCCTGGTCAGAATGTAGCGTGCCTATTGCGTATGTGCCGATAAAGACTCGCAAATCTTTTATAACAGTTCGAGCGTCAGCCGAGCACTGAGGCCATATCCATAGGAACCTAGAGCATGAATCCACTGCAACCATGATATATTTATAGCTACCGACCCTTTGCAAGGGACCGGAGTGGTCCAGGTAAACACAAGCTAAAGGTTTGTCTGAAATTAACAGGGGTGTCTGCGCAGGACGTTTCACTGTTGAGACTTTCATCTGTTGGCAAATATCACATTCTAAAACATAGTTTTTAGTTTGTTTCCGAATGCCAGGCCACCAATATCTTTGCTTGAGTAAAGATACTATCGCTGAAACACCTGCATGGGCAGAAGCTATCCCTTCGTGTGCTGCTAGGATTAGTCCTAATCTGCGTTCCTTGTTTGGAATTACCCTATCCCCCACTCCAGGGATTCGAGCAAAAGGAACGTTGTTTGCATCAATTACATAAGAGTACTTGAGTGGAAACTTTTTTAGTAACGCTGCACTGCTGCCTTTGCTTGAAGCATTGACAGCCAACATTATCTCACCGTCTATTTTTATTTTCGAACGAGTGATCGCAGCTTCGGAAGCCGTCTGAACAGCCCCCTTTGCGGCTTCATCAGCCAATGAATTCCCTGCAACGTGAACGCCATCACGTTGATGACTCAGTGTGTGAATCACGTGAGCCTTTGGTAGTTCGTTTTTCAACTGAACTACTTGTTCCCAAAGCGTTTTGTGCTTTATTGTACCTCCTTTTGCATCTTTGAAACCATTGTCAAGCCAGTTTTGTATATATTCATTATACGACTGAACACAGTAAAAGGAATCGCACACTATTAGTGTGGGGAATTCTCGATCTGTACTTTCAAGTGCCAGTTTGAATGCTTGTAGTTCAGCTCGCTGAGCTGTACAATCTCCTAGAGACTGAGTTTTTGTGACCATAGGTCTGAAGATGCCATCTCGCATGCAACCTTTAACGATTGCACATGCTGCACTGTAAGCTTGCTTACTCCCTATTGCGGGTTGTGCGGATCCGTCAGTGTAAATTATGAATTTGTACTGATCGAGAGGCAGAATTTCAGTAGGCAGAGGACATTCTTGTTCATATTGCAGGAATGCTTGTGTTTTTAAATCTGGATCAAAAACATATTCAACATCTGTTGCAGCAAGAGAATTAACCCATTGTATCCATCTCAGATGTAATGCTTTAGCATTTGGAATGCTTGCTTTTGTGACCGCTTCCAAAGCCGGTACTGGGGTTACGACAATAATGCGTTTCCCTTGGGCTAAGGCTCTCTCTTTTGCTACAGCGGTTTGAACTGCTGTTAGAATTTTTTTAGTTGAACTGAAGCGCATTTCCGCTTGTGTGTACAAATGAGATTTGTATGCGATTGGTATTTTCTCACCCTCATTGAAGGTTAAGTAGGTGAATCCACATTGTCCCGAAATTATTCGGATCACCAAATTGCGTTGACTTACGCGTGTTTGTAAGTGATTTGTTGCTAACATGTTAGCCTGGAGTGAACGCAAGATTTCTGTGTGTTCCTGTGTCCAGTTTCTGATTGAAAAATCCGGTTTGATTAATGCGTAGAGAGGTTTAACCCTTTCTGCGTAATTTAGAATGTATGTTCTTCCAAAATTTAGGAAACCCAGGATGGATTGTAAGTTTTTTAGCGTTTTTGGAGGTTGGAGCAGTGCACACTTTTCTAAAAAGTTAGCTGCCAAGCTCTTGCCTTCACTTGAAAGCTCATATCCTAGAAATAGGACATTGAGATGGGCAATTCTGGACTTTTAAAGTTGAACTTGTAGCCCTCAGAGGCGAAGCCCAGTATTATGGTGCTCACCCTGTTCAAGTGTTTGTCCAGGTCATCGTCTGTCAGATAGATGTCATCGACATAGGACAATGCCTCATTGTCATAAATTTGTAGTAACTCCGTTACCTCGCTGAGAATAAACCTGGGCTGTTCTTGAACCCTTGTGGGAGTCGACAAAGTGACGCTGGGTCCCCATTATGGAGAATGCTGTTAAGTACCTGCTTTCAGGTGCTATGTTTTGACAAAAGAAACCATTTGAGATGTCTAATGTTGTTTTATATTTTTACGCACAATGTTATTCATTAATGCTGTGCTATGTGCATTTTGCATTGCAAAAGTTTTAGAACAAGTGTTTAGGTGTCTGTAATCCAAAACTAGACGATATGTATTGTCTGGTTTGGAGACAGGAAACAAAGGATTGTTCATTGAGGAGGTGCATGTTTCAATCACCCCTTGATATTCAAGTTGATCTAAGATCTCCCTGACCTGTTTTTTAGCTTCTTGCTTTATTGGGTACTGCCTTTGTGCAGTAGGTTCATGTTTCAGATGTATTTTATGGTGAGGTGAATCCTCATCCCATCCTACATGATTTTTATATAATGCTGGGGCCTGGGCCACTGCCCATTTCCTGGCATATGTATATTTTAGGTGAATTGGAATATGGTTGGAGAAGGCAGGCATAATAATGTCCTCGCCGTGTGGGCACTCCCTGACAAATTGTGGTGGCCAGTCCTTTTCCGCTAGAAGTATGTCATAGCCCTTTGATAGTCTTTCCCAAAAAGTGCTTTCACCTGTCTAGGTTTGTCTCCCTCCATCCGGAGTGTTATTTCATATAATTTTGTGGAGTACTAACCCTGGTGTCTACAGTTTCTACTTTAATGTACTCATTCAAGTCCACTATCTCCAGAAGTTCCTTCAGGTTCTGGCGAGCTATTGTGACTTCTGCTGCACTGTCCAGCATTGTCTGAGCCCATTCTCCGTTCTTGAGTTGTGATCTCAGTATTCTCGGCATGTCTACTTTTTTTTGGGAGAATTGAGGTTTTACTTTGGTTTTTGGAGCGTGTTTGTCGTCTTTCGATTTCACGCGTTCTTCTCTATGTTCCGATCGTCCTCTTCTTTCCGAAGTCTGTGATGAGATCTGAAAGGGACGAGAGGAACGTGTATCAGTATCTTGATACCTGTCAGGTTTTCTCAAATTATCCCTATTCCTGAGGTTATACCTCCTTTCAGAGGGCTCCTTTTGAGGAGACCTACCTCGGGATTGAGAACGTTTCTCATTTGAATTTTGTTTAATAGTCTTCCACTTCTTTTTTGAAGATTTAGGAGTTGGTTTAATTGAGTCCTTCTCAGGACTTTCAGATAGCTTTGGTTTCACTGGTCTTCCACCCAAACTATCTCTGCCTAAATCTGCATAAGATTGTTCAATTATTCTGGGTAGCTCAGTTTGATGTTCTGCAACATCTAATTCCCTTAATTTTTGGCGGATCGCCACTGCTGCTGCCTCCCCTTTAATATTAGATAATATTATTGTTGAGACCTGGTCGAAATTTTTCAGTAATTTCATACCTACATTTAGAGCAGGCTCTGCCCCATATTCGTTTTGAATTTGTTTCAGGACATCAGGTATTACCGCAATTGACGGAATGCCATGTGTTTTAGTATAGATGGCAGCAAAGACTGAGCCCCAAGTGGTGCAGTCTTCCAGTTGTGGTGTGATCCCCATTGGTAAACTGATTGTCAGTATTCTGTGTTTCTCATACGGGCTAGTATTTGGAAATACTGCTTCGATTTGAGTAATTTTTTGAGCTATCCAGAATGGAATTTGCTCACGTTTTGTGGGCATTTTACCCATGACTGCGTATAGAGTCTGTGGTGTAATTTTTAGTGTATTCCCCTGTTGGGGAGTTGGATTTGGAATTGTTAATGGTTGCTGGACTGTAAAAGTCCGCATGACATATTGGACCAATTGTCTGTAGATTTTTATTAACTCTGTGAGTTGAGTAAGTAATTCCTCGTGTGACATTTCTTCAATGTCAGGATGAGGTGTGTAGCCGGCTAGAATCGGCCATGTTGCTCCTGGTCTACCTAGTGGACCGAGCCTGGTAATGTTTTTATGATGTTTTAGGGCGCCTTTAAACCAGAGTTGATGCTTTTGGTATGTTAATGGAATTTCTATATCCTCGAAAGGAATGTATTCCTCTGGTGGATCATCTTCTTTGTAGAAGTGAAACTTATGTGTTACTGAATTGGATTCAGGAAATATTACCTATGAATAGAATACCTCTGTCTGAAAGGATTCATGTGCCTCTATCACGAAAACTGCTCTACCTCCCCTAGGTGGTAGGCCATGTTTTATAAGTTTTAGAGTGATGGCTCTTCTTAAGTTTGGATGGATGTCTATAACACCCTCCTCGGTTTCATTTAAACCTGTAAAGTTAAAAGCTGTTACGACTGGGTCAGCCGCAGCCACACCGTTCTCGGTGTTATTGTCCCCGTTTATGGACATTTTTGTTATTTGAAAAATGTAGAACAAGTTTCAAGGAAACAAAGATAAGGTGCACAATATTTTGGAACACTGTATCCTTCAACGTTGAGCAAACCAAACAGCTAATATATAGGGTGCTTCCCTATGTAGCCTTGGTGATTACTTAACCCTGCCCACTCCAGACGTCTTTTGGAGTATATGGGTAGGGGTCCCTGAGAGAAAAAGCACGGCTGAGTTACTCAGTATCTAACGTTGAATTACCGCCTTACCAAACCGTTGGGGGGCCATGTAGTGTAGCTCCTATTTCCCTAATAGGCTCTGCGCATTGGAATAATATATCCTATAGGTTTTTTAAATAGGGCTAAGGTCAGTATGTCCCTATCGAGTATATTAAACTTAATTACTTGTGCCAGCTAGCTCAGAGGCCACTAGAAACTCCTTGACAACAAGAAGGGAGTAGTTTCTGGCAGCCGCAAAACATGACCACTTTGTTTCCCTTTAGAATCAGAACGTGTCCCAGAGTCGTGGAAACAATAGATAACTATTTCACTCAGCTCAATCGTGCATGCTTAGTTTTCTCCAAGTTACACAGAAAGAACAGACGGGCGTTTCAATAAAAGATTTATTGAACAGTCTTGTTTCTGGTGTAAGTAAAATGTGCTGTTACGATCACAAGACAGTATGCAAGATAAATAATGTACAGTGTAAGCAGTAGAAATAAATAATACTGCGATAGCATTATCTTTTAGTACATATGCCTTTACATAAATAACACAGACTAAAAATGCGAGTACTCATACGATGCGTTTCTAATCTAGTTCTACCCCGATGTACCTAACCTAACCTAGGTGTAGGGAGAGGTATGAAGTAGGTGAAGTATTCCTTACTATGGTATACTAAGAGTATGTTAAGCCTAGTATGCCTAGTATGCCAAGAGTCCCTCTAGGTTCTTGTCAGCTCCATACCTGAAGAATGAGAGAGGTAGGAATCTCTTTGCCAGACTCGAACTCCAACACCCCGCAAGGGAAGTCAGATCACTGGAAGCTGGACTCTCTGCGTGCAGGGATGACAGCGTCTTCTCAGTGCGTCAGGCCGGGAAACGGGCTCCGCTAAAGTCGAGGTCTCCTCTGATTTACAGGGGCTAGGGAAGGTATATTTATACCTTAGAAGCACCTAAGAATGTTAGTATTGACGTGAGTCGGACAGCGGAAGACGTCATGAATGAACCCCTAAGGAATAATGGTTCATGCATAATATATGAGTCCTTGAAGAAATCAATAGTCCTGGGCTAGGGAAACTCCCGCAGCCTAAGGGTCTGTTCTTCATGAACTCATTGTGACGTTAGGGTGGACGGATGTCAGAGACCATGCCTGTATTTGGAGTGCACGGTTTAATGCCTAAATAAGGGCTGGGATTTTATGCCTATATAAGGGCAGGGCGAATTGTGCCTATATATGGACATGATACTGGAAAGCCCGTTTATGGACACCCTAAGAGGAATACAACAGGGGACTGAAGTCACACTCCTGCGCCAGGACCTCCGCAACGCTGTAAACCGCATCACAGAAACGGAGACAAGAGTCTCGGGGTCGAAGACACGGTAACCACATTACAGCGCAAAGTCACCTCTCTGGAACAGCTGACCAAGGTTCTGGCCCTACGAGTAGAGGATGCGGAGGGACAGGTTAGGAGAAATAATCTTCGCTTTGCAGGTTTTCCTGAAATTTGTGAGGGTGACGATGCTGGAAAGTTCCTCACAAAATGGCTCAATTCTTGGATTCTGAACACTGTTCTCTCACTGTGCTTTATAGTTAGGCTATCTGGTTTTAGGTTTAAACCTATAGTAACTAATAAAACCCCACCGAAAGGAAAATAGCCATCACCAGTGTAAACATATAAACACTGAAAAAACACGTTCACGACCACAAACTAAGTGCCGTTCAAACAAAGGAAAAGATGAGTGAAAGCCATTTTTATTTCTTCCTGTAGGGGCCAATACAATGTAACTTTGTTATACAAGGCAGCAGCAAGAAAGACTGGACTAACATTATTCTGCTTGAGTTTTGTTGTTTAGGGATGTCACTAAATTATTGTTTCTTCTTCCTTCTGCTTTTTTCAGTTTTGTGGTGTTTGGTCTAAATATGCAGTGTTTAGAAGCATGTTTTAGGTCTTATTTAGTTATTTTATAAACTGTAGAGAATCAGAAAATATCAAAATCATATTTGATATTTTGGCTACTTTTAATTTCACTGATAGGTAAATCGGCTGGTTTCATAAGAATCTTTCCCAATATGTACCATCACATTTACCCACAGACAGAGAATGGGTGAAATCCTTTGATACATCCGCCCCCTTTTCCTAGCGAGTCAGTATTGATTGTAGGTGAACTGCCAAACACCAGAGGCTTTAAACATTCAGTGAAAGGTCTAGTGACCGGTATATGTGAAAAGAGTGTTGTCACCAAGCATCTGAGATAGTGGTGAAAACATGAGACCAGATGTTTGGTAAACATGGAACGCAGTGTCACTTGGAATGCTGCTGCATAAAGTTCCTACCAAGTTCAATAAAGATTGGAGTGATATTGTTTGTATTTGCAGTAATTCACCTAAATATATGAAAAAGTTGTATGATGACCTGTCAAAATCGATACCTGAGCTGAAGTGCTTCCGTGTAAGAGATCCTTGTCACTTGCTAGATGGTATGCTGAAAGCATCTTTACAATCTTCAGAGTTAATGAAGAATGCTATTGACTTTGTAGTCTATTCTGGTGCACTGTTTCGTTATGCCCAGGAACTAAAATGCAAATATTTCTCATTTTGTGCTTTGTGTGGCATCAAATAGAGAGTCATCCTAACTGTGTCATTTAGCCGGTGGTTCTCAGTCCTAGAGGCTGTGAATGCTATATTATCCATGTGGCGACCGTTTACAGAATTTATACTTAGTGATAATGCCAAAGGCAAGAAATGTGATGATCTTTGGTGACATATTGATAGTGATGTGAAAAAGTAGTCTACTGCATGCTTAGGTTTTTACAGGAAAGCATGACTGCTCCAGTGGACATAATCAAAATACTAGAGTCTGAAAACACCCTTGTCTACCAAGTGTTCAGCGTAATTGGTGTAGATGTGAAACTTCTCCTTGAGAGTAGGCTGGGTGACACTTTTAGTGACTTTGGCACTGCAACATGCTCCATGTTAGAATTCTTGCCACTTGGTAAGCAAAGAAATGTTGATGAGCAATTCAGGAAATTTTATTTTACAGTCTATGGGAAATTGCTTGCAATGATGCATAGAAATGTCCCTTCACCAACCATGGCATTTGAAGTTAATGAAGCCTCACTGAGGTACTCTGCACAAGTTCTAGATCCGTTCTGAATTTTCTCCAGACTTTGAAAAGTACTGCTTCATTTTTAACTGCTCAATAACTGAGGACATATGCACCCAATGCAAAGCATATGTTGCAGAACATGTCTCAGAGAATCACAATCTTCAGGCGCACCAGTATTGGCATGGAAAGCTATGTCATTGGCCAGAGTTAGCAAATTGTGTACTGGCTGTTTTGGCTTTGCCCGTCTCAAGTGCCAATGTTGAGAGGGCCTTTTCACAGATAAGTGTTCACATAGGAAGGTAAGAGTGATCATGCATGACCAAAGACTCACTAAAGAAGTATTGTATGGTGTACTACAATAAGTTTGACTTGTAAAAATGTATTTGGACCTCATATACCCTGTACACACGCTGTATATACACATGCACTATCAGTGCAGAAAGCAAGCAATAATTAAAAGCAAAACATTCCATAAACACCGGAAAAACACAGTTTCTGTTGTTTTTAATGGCTCGAAAATCTGTAACCACTGATAACCACTGTTTTTTTAAGGAATTGAAAACACTGAAAAAACCCCACCAGAATTTACCAAAAATAGAAACTGAAAACAGGAAAGCCTATTTATAGTTGGACGTGCACACAGGGCCCTGTAGCAGAGGCCCCCGCCCGGGGCCAGACCTCGATCTAAGATTGCACGAATCTTAAACTTCCGTGATCGAGATGTTATTCTGCAGCAGGCTCAGCTTAGGGCAGAGCTGGTATATGAGTCCCATCGGATTATGATCTTCCCAGACTACACGAAAATGGTTCAACAGCAGCGCCAGTCCTTTACCGCAGTAAAGGCACGTCTTGGCGACCTCAAGATCCCATACATACTCCTGTACCCGGCCCGTCTGCGGGTTATCTTTAACTCTCGCACCATATTTTTTGACACCCCAGAAGAGGTCTCCACATGGACTGATGAACAACGCCCTCTTAAGCCACACACTCCGCTACACAGAGACTCTGATTCCTCGACAGGAGAGTCAAACAGATCACAGTTGAAACCCAAAGATAAAAGACGTCATAGATCCAGATCCTCATGGTGGTCTAAAAATAACAAACAAGACCCGGAGAACTTGCCGCCCCCACAGAAATAACAATATCTGATATAGAATGTGTCCCCCGGGAAGGGTTGTCTAGGTTTTCTCAATGTATACTTGTTAGAAGAACTGACCAATGCACTGGCTGACCTGCACATGGGTAAGGAACCCGGTCCTAACGGCCTTCCCAGTGAATTCTATAAGGTCTACATGGCCCTGTTAAGCCCTCACTACCTTGCGGCTATACAAGAAGCAGCCCAGACCACCTTCATGCCCCCTGATTGGAGGCATGCAGAAATAATGGTGTTCCAGAAACCGGGTCGTCCCCCGGAACTCCATGCCTCCTATAGGCTAATCTCTCTTTTAAATGTAGAAGCAAAGCTTTTGGCTAAGGTGCTCGCCACCAGAATGCTGGTTCATCTCCCTGACCTGATTCATCCGGATCAGGTGGGATTCAAGCCCCGGCGCGCCACACAACATAATATCCGCCGGGTCACAATGGGATCGCTGCTGTCAACCGCCTTCACCGCCCTGCGGCCCTCTTACTAGCTGACATTGATCGAGCTTTTGACTCTGTCAGCTGGACATACCTATTCATCCTTCTAGAGCACCTAAATTTTGGTCCAAAATTCATATCGTATATACATATGCAATATCATAGGCTGACTGCGTCTGTGCGTATAGCCGGCAGGGTGTCCGCACCTTTTCCAATTAGCCGTGGCACTAGACAGGGGTGCCCACTCTCTCCACTGCTATTCGCTTTAGCCATCGAACCACTAGCGGCCTGGGTTTGTATAGACGCCCAGATCCAGGGCTTTGAATGGCCCGCCGGGATGTCAGTAAGTTTGGCTCTGTACAATGACGACGTTCTTTTCTTCATGACTGACCCCTCTAGGTCTGGCCTTGAATCCTCCAAATCATGCGAATTTTCGCGAGACCTCAGGGCTCTTCACAAACATAAAGAAATCCACAATATGGCCACTTCGTGGGTCCTCAGATGATTACAGATGGGCCACGGACCTCTCCCAGACTCGGGATGGCATGAAATACCTAGGGGTTTTCATAACAGATAGCCAGGAAGTTTCTCGGGCACGCAACATTGATGGGGTTCTCGCAAAGGTTAAAACAGAGCTAAAGTCCTGGGCGGGGTTGCCCCTATCCCTGTAAGCCGCTCTGTGATATTCAAGATGATTTCCTTCCCTAGGCTTTTATATCAATTACAGAATCACCACTATCCCATTACGCAGATGTGGTTCAGACAGATCACCTCAATGCTAAACGGGTTCCTTTGGGGGGGGGGCGGTCAGACTGGCGCTTCGCACATGCTTTCTCTCCACCTATTGTGGGGGCATTGCAGCCGCTGATATACAGTCATACGATGCGGCCTCCCATTTACAAGTTCTCAACGATTGGTGGTATTACTCAAGAAATGAGCCAGGATATACTCTAGAGAGATGGCTTCTAGGGGATCCGTCGCTTTACAAATATTTGTACGGCCGCGTCAATACCCGTGCCCTCCATACGGCTACTAATGTGGTGCTGGCTGTATGGCGACAGTCTCTCTGCCATATTGGCTGGCAGAAGCGGCTCACAGGTAAGGCCCCGCTGTGATGTAATCATTTGCTTCCACACTTGCAACATCTACAGGGTTTCCAGGGATGGGACCAGATTGGGATCTCAACATTGAGGGACGTTCTCCAGGGTCTCACTCTAAAATCCTTCTCAGACCTACAGGAAGAGTATTCTATGATGACCACCCAATTTTACAAATACTTACAGTTTCGTCATGCACTCGCCCCATATTTGAAGGACCTTACAGTCCATCCCGAATTTAGCCCATTAGAGGGGAGACTCCTTATGGGGGTCCTGGAGGACCACAAAATTTCTAAGTTATACCAAACACTGATCACCCACAGCGCGTCAACACTCGATTCTCTACGGGAGACCTGGCAAACAGATATAGGTCCCATCGATAATGATGACTGGAGGGAGGCTCTAGAGTCCCCCAGGTAGGCTGCCATCTCGTCGCACCTGCGCCTATTACAGCTAAAATACCTACACAGAGCATACTATACCCGGGTGCGGCTTTACAGGGCGGGTCTCATTGCTTCCCCAACGTGTCTACGCTGTGGGGTGGAGGAAGCCACTTTTTCATCCACATGGTGTGGGCATGTCCGGTTCTTGACAGGTTTTGGAGGGGCGTTCACAGATGTTTGGCTGAGTTGCTGGGGTGGACAATGCACAGTACACCACTGCTCGTGTTACTACACATCACGGAGGACATCAGGGGCAACAGATACAAACGTCACCTACTGTTTTTGGGTCTGACCTTGACCAAACGAGATATAGCCCGCTCTTGGAAAGCACGCTCCCCTCCCCTGTTAGGGGTTTGCAAGCGAGGTGTATATTTTTGCATGGGGTTGGAAGAGCCGGTATTTAGGTCCTGGGGGTGCCCCCAAAAACACGCACGCATATGGCAACGCTAGGCAGACTTTAGGGGAATTGTCCTGATCCCACCGACCCCACAGCCCACATTGTTGGACCCAGGGGTTCTGCCTCATGTATAGTGTAACATTCGCATGCACCGCCATTGAGTTGATGAAGTGGATGATTGCCGGGATAGCATTCAGGGACATGGTCATATCTTAAAGATGTTACCCCTTTTTTCCACCGCTATCGCAGCTAGTTTTATTTTCTTTCTTTTTCTTCAGTTTATGTTATTAAAGTACGAAAGCTCTATTCTCCATATGTATGCCAATTTTATGTCCTGTCTTACTTGTATAAAATGGCTCCTGCAGCATGGTTTTGGCAGAGAAAATTCAATAAAGTATGTTTATAAAAAATAAAAAAACCGGAGTGAGCGCAATTCGGTTCCATTTTTATTAGTACTGTGCCAACATCTTAATGAGGTTTTATGTGCTCTCAAAGAATTCTGATCATATACAGGACGTGGTATAGCTCCTTTCCATGGCAGAAAAACTGCTTCTGTCTGATGTGGATTGGGATGTGGTAAATGTGGCAGCAGGCAGGCATGGCTTTTACAGACCTTTGTGGGGTGTATAGTAAAAATCAGTGGAGACCCACCATTGTTCTACAGCATTACTTTATCCTCCGTCCGGTGGTGGGCACTGTCACTGTCTTTTGGGGATCGGTTCATATTTTTATCGTCAGACTTTGACACGTAACAAGGGAGAAAAAGGCAGAAAAGAGAGAAAGAATAGGTAGGGAAAGATAGAAAAACAACAAGAAAGAAGAAAAGCAGGCATTAAAAAATTCCTGCAAGACTGCACTCTACATCGCCACTCACTTCTTCTTCAGATCTGGCGTTAGTGAAGACCTTTTTTTAAAATAAAGATATACATACTATGCTTGCTATCTGATGCTTTCAATCAACCCTCTTCATCCATTGGTCTGCTGTAGTGTCATTGACATTTGCTGCCCCCACCAAAGCATACTGCATGGAGCACAGGATCAGCACACTTCAGCCACTGATTTACCTGACAGTGAGTGAGGGCATTCTTCTTTTCCACAATGGCTATATCCACAAAATAAGTGGTCCGAAGCAAGAAACTACTGGTGCAATGTGAGCATTTATATTAAAAAAACGTTCTTGCTCTTAGATGTTTGTCTACTTGGGTCAGGGCTCTGCAGCTCCTCCAGCACTGCTACCTGCCTACTCATGCGTCACATGTTTTCCTACAAAAAACATTCATAAACAAAGTTATAACTGGCAAAGCCAAAAGGTCAGTAGCCAATACTAAACCTATTGGTGTTCAATACATCAATGCTAACAATCTCCTGCACCACTACCAGTCTGGCTTTAGCTCATGCTTCGGCACCAAGACCTTACACATCGTAGACAATGCCATCCTGACCACAGATGAAGATGACCCCTGCCTCCTGATATTGC
The DNA here is from genome assembly GCA_963921515.1 of Calotriton arnoldi. Lineage (NCBI taxonomy): Eukaryota > Metazoa > Chordata > Amphibia > Caudata > Salamandridae > Calotriton > Calotriton arnoldi. The sequence continues at coordinate 950,130 of CAWUFW010001977.1, forward strand.
TGGACCTCCTAGCTGCCTTCGATACAGTCAACCATTCCACCCTCATACGTAATCTGGAGTTTCGATAGAGGTTCACTGGCAATGTCCTTCACTGGTTCTCCTTTTATTTTTCTAACCGGCAACAGTTTGTTCACATGGGCACCTACAGGTTCCAAAAGATCTCTATCACTTGAAGAGTCCTCCAGGGCTCCATACTGTCTCCTGCCATCCTCAACCTCTACATGGAGCTACTTGATTCTCTACTCACAGATAATAGCATCAAAATTCACCAATATGCCGATGATACACAACTCTACTTAAAAGTCTCTCAGCTTCAGATATGAAATGTCTCAAACACTGCCTGCAAATCATCCAGACCTGGATGTCCAGTACCTACTTTAAGCTCAACCCAACCAAGAAAGAATTCCTGTTATTTGACATAAACAAGAAACAGTACAAACCTGGCTCTATGACATGCTCCTTGTTGGCTTTAAACCCTAACTTTCACCAAATTCTAAGTAACTTGGATTCACCTTGGACACCAACCTCACTCTTAAGAAACACACTGCCAAAAACACAGACTACCTGGTACCAGTTCTCTCTTTTAAAGAAAGTGAAAGCATTTCTTCCAGAAAGTGACTTCTGAAGTGTTGTTTATGCCCTCGCACTCTTGCCCCTGGATGCTGGTAACGCCCTGCTCCATGGCCTCCCAGACTCCACACTAGCACTTCTTAATGGGCACCATACACATTGCAGCTTGTTTTTTCCATGGCTTAAAGTAATATGATCACATTATTCCCATTCTGATACAACTCCATTAGCTCCCCTTGCTAGCCCGCACTGTCTTCAAAACCACTAGCATCATTTGCAAAGCCATCCCGACCAGCAATCTCACGTATCTTGCAGGGAAGCTCATCTTCTCTAGTGGTTCTTAACATACCTGCAGCCAGGATACCATTAGACTGCAGACTAAGAAGTGTCAGCAGGCCATTCCTGTCTTTGCATCCAGAATCTGGAACAACACACCCGTATCCATGAAGAAAATGCCAATACTGGGAAAGAGTTCAAGATGCACCGCTTTAAAGAATACTACATCAGAATGCATTAACCGTCCACAACCCAGCTACCTCTCCTATCACTCATTGACTTTAAGCTTGCTTTGACCCTATACATCCCTCCACTGCCTTTTGTCTAGGTTGGGTTTAGAAATACCATACACATATTACATACTTCCTGCGGTTTTGTCTCTTCTCTGGAGCTCTGTCTTTTATTCCTGCAGGTTTACCCTCTTCATTTTACATCTCCCATTCACCGCACTCTCTCCTTTGCTCTCATCCACACACCTTGCTGCTGACATTTTTACCTGTCCCAACTCTTTTCACATTTGGTTTCTTTGCTGCTAGCTGCTATCAAGAATTTCACCGTCCTGCATTTCACATTTTACATTTTTACTTTTCCTCCTTGCCAGACATGGTGCAGCTATCAGTAGTGCTGTGGCTGCAGTGGCATTGGTGCCCAGGGGATAAAGGGCCACTACACCCCAAACATGGCTGCCCTTTTCTCTCCTGCAGGGGGCTTGAGGGTTCATTTTACTTCCTTGCCTCGGAGTCCATGGTATCCTTGATATTTCCTCAGACAGAGGAGAATGAAAATGAAAAATACACAATTGGCTCGAAGTGGAAGCTGCTCCTGTATAGTTAATATGAATGGATGGTACGTTTCAGCCTTGCTCAGGGTCAGAAAGCTCGAGCCATCAGGAATTATATGTTTTTTGAGTGCACATCCTGCACAAAAGACACACAGCACAATGCCTGGAAGATGAAAGCGACCTGCCATCCATTTGCATCCCATTTGCCTCTATTCACTCCGTCCCATTTGCCTCTTTTGACACAGCAAAGATCAGAAGCCCAGAAGAACAATAACAAATATGTCTGTGATTATAAATAAGAAGGTAAAATATGTCACATTGTTTACTTCGCGTTGAAATTCATCTGGCCTTGTGCACACAGACACGATGCGGTTCACCGAGTTTATTCCTTTTATAACTCGTGCTACTAATCTCCAGCTGGTGTCTGTGAGCCTCCATTTTTAATTCTTTAACTTCTCTTGCATTGTATCTTTTTGCACGGGTGCCTCAAAGCGAGGAAGTAATCCCTTATCCAGTATTCTTCAGTGGATACCCTTCTTATGTCAAGTTATCTTTTGGAACTTAGGAAGAGATTATATTTGTGTGTGGTAGTTTTTATAGGTGTAAAGGGTGGGAAGGGTGGGAAGTAAATTATTTTTAATTGATGAATTAATAATTAGTTGTTAATTAATTTTAATTAATTAATTGGTAATTAATTATGGCAATTGTGTGATTAATTTTATGTGCGTGTTGTGGTGTTTATAGAAGTAAAGGGTGGGAAGTAATTTGTGTTTAATTAATTAATAAATAGTTGTTAATTAATGTTAATTATTTGATATTTATTTTGGGTAAATGTTTATTTTTTTGTGTTTTGTTTTTACTTTTAAAGGTGTAAAGGGTGGGTATTAAATACAATTTTGTTATTTAACTATTAGTTGTCAATAGTAATAGTTCTTCTTTAAAAAAGAATATACAATTGTGTTTTATTATTTTATAGTTTAATTTAGGTGTGTGTTGTGGATATTAGAGTGTTAAAGCTTGTGTACTCAATTAATGTTTATTTTTATTTTTTTATTAATAAAATGATTTTTAAATTTATTATTAATTATGGAAATAAATGTAATTAAAATTTTTGAAGTGTTTTGTTATTGGTTTGGTGTTATAGGGTATGAAATAAAATAAATGTATTTATGTTTTAATTATTTTATTAATTTATTTTATATATTATTTGTAGGTTTTTGTTATATGTAATTAATATTATGATATGTGTTCTTTTTATATGTTTAATAGATGTAAAAAATTTTTTGGTTTTTTCCAACTGTTTAAGTGTTATTAGTCATTTTTGTTTCTCTGCTATCCAACACTTTCACTAATGTTGCACTCACTGGAGTGGGAATAGTAATTTTTACCTCTTCGCTATCCAGCACTTTCCCTACTGTTGCATTCACTGGAGTGGAAATAGTAATTTTTACCCCTCCTCTATCCAACACTTTCTCTAATGTTGCACTCACTGGAGTGGGAATAGTAATTTTTATACCTCCGCTATCCAACACTTTCACTACTGTTGCACTTACTTGAGTGGGAATAGTAATTTTTACCCCTCTGCTATCCAGCATTTTTCCTTCTGTTGCACTTACTGGAGTTGGAATAGTAAATTTAATTCCTCCGCTATCCAACACTTACCCTACTTTTGCACTCACTGGAGTGGCAATAGTAATTTTTACCCCTCCGCTATCCAACACTTTCCCTACTGTTGCACTCTTTGGAGTGGCAATAGTAATTTTTACCCCTCCGCTATCCAACACTTTCCCTACTGTTGCACTTACTGGAGTGGGAATAGTAATTTTTACTCCTCCGCTATCTAACATTTTTCCTACTGTTGCACTCACTGGAGTTGGAATAGTAAATTTAATTCCTTTGGTATCCAACACTTACCCTACTTTTGCACTTACTGGAGTGGGAATAGTAATTTTTACCCCTCCGCTATCCAACACTTTCCCTACTGTTGCACTCACTGGAGTGGGAATAGTAATTTTTACCTCTTCGCTATCCAGCACTTTCCCTACTGTTACATTCACTGGAGTGGAAAAGTAATTTTTACCCCTCCTCTATCCAGCACGTTCTCTAATGTTGCACTCACTGGAGTGGTATTAGTAATGTTTACCCCTCCGCTATCCAACACTTTCCCTACTGTTGCACTTACTTGAGTGGGGATAGTAATTTTTACCCCTCCGCTATCCAACATTTTTCCTACTCTTGCACTCACTGGAGTTGGAATAGTAAATTTAATTCCTGTACTATCCAGCACTTACCCTACTTTTGCACTTACTGGAGTGGGAATAGTAATTTTTACCCCTCCGCTATCCAACACTTTCCCTACTGTTGCACTCTTTGGAGTGGGAAAAGCAATTTTTACCCCTCCGCCATCTAACACTTTCCCTACTTTTGCACTCTTTGGAGTGGGAATAGTAATTTTTTCCCCTCCGCTATCCAATACTTTCCCTACTGTTGCTATCACTGAAGTGGGAATAGTAATTTTTACCCCTCCGCTATCCAACACTTTCCCTACTGTTGCACTCACTGGAGTTGGAATGGTAAATTTAATTATTCCGCTATCCAACACTTTCCCTACTGTTGCATTTATTGTATTGGGAAATGTTAGTTTACATTTTTTTTAATAGTTTAATGTTTTAATTTATTATAGAATGTTTTTTTATTTTAAAGTAAGAAATATATACATATTTTATTTTTATATAGTTTTAAATTTTAAAATAAAATAAAGATAATAGTTAATACATTTTCTTAAGTAAATATATGTATATGTATAAATTATTATGTTTGTGGGTTTAAATTAAATTTATTAGTTATATTTTGTTAAAATTTATATTAAATTTATTTTTTTGTGTTAAAAATAATATTATTATTTAATATATATTATTTTATTTTATATATATTTTAAAATTGGTATTTTTTACATCTATATTTTTTACCTCGATATTTTTGAGTCGATATTTTTGTACTTACCTGTTAAGGTATGGGAGTCGATATTTTTGTAGTCGATATTTTTAACTCGATATTTAGAACATCGATGTTTGTGACATCGATATTCTATCAGTGAACCTCTTATTACCAAATCTGGAGAAGACACAGTGCCAACCTATTACACCAGCAACCCTTTACATGAAGAAGAGCACAGCATTTGAGACTGCTGCTAAGGTTCTTCTCTGGCATGAGGCGGTGTTTGGCAAAAAATAAAAGTAGGTGGAAGTGATTCAAGTAACCTGGACTTCCAGTATCTGCTCCACTCCTAATAAAGGCTATAAATCGGTTAATCTGGATGTTCGGCTAAGAGACCAACTGTTTGGTAATATTGAATGTTATCTGGCACTACACGCACCAAGATGTGGCGTCAGTGTGCTTCCCGGGCTACAATAAGAATACAGTAGACCCAGGCAGAATTTCAATTACGCCAGAGTAGTTGAAGTAATTTCAGTAGTTCCACTTCACTATTTAACGCAGAATTACCGTTAATAATGCGATTACTTCTGTTCACATAAATAAGAGTAATTTGGGGGGGAAAAATCCTACTGGGAGAGCCTATTTAGCAAGCATGAGAGGCCCCTCGCTAATCGTGTTCAGCTGCATTTTCCACTATTTCTTATGCAAAATGCATCCTTGCATCCATTTTGCACACATGGGTGCTTTTTAGGCTAATAAAATAGCGTAAATGCAGTGAGTAATTTGGGAGGAAATCTTATTTCAAGAGCACATTTAACAAGCGCAAGAGGCTGCTCACACTTGTTTTTCATGTTTTGTTGCATTTAGCAGTATTTCTTAGTGCAAAATGCATCTTTCCATCCATTTTGGACGCAAAGATGCATTTCACGCTAAGAACATGGTGCTAAATGTGGAGAATACATTGGAGTAAATCCTAATTAGTGAGAAAATAAAGAGCTAAGATGCATCATGAAGCATCATTGAATGTCCATTAATTTGCTGCTGTGCAGAGCCATTTTCAAGAAACCTCCCACTGCGTAACACACATATGGATCAGGCAACATGCAAAGGAAATAAAAAGCAGGTCTATATTGATAAAATCCATATAGTTTTAAGACAGGTGGCAGGTATTTTTACGCCTGGTAAAATTGGCAGAAAAAGAAGAAGTAAACCAAAGATTGGGAAGAGGATTCATCACACGGGCAGATCAAAATAGAATTTGCATCAAACTGACCTAGAGGAAACCATAGATGGCAACCAATGCAGCCTAGGCGAAATTTGGTCAGAAGCGCCTGTTCCCAAGCATTTTTCACAATAGGCAGGTATAGTTCAGTGCTCGTGTCCATTTGAATTGCAGCTAACTCTCTTACAGTAGGCTTGGGTAGCTCTCTACTCTCTCTATTGGCTGCCACAAAGCACAAGTACAGCTCCCTGACCATGGTTCGCCCTTCTCGCGTAATAGTATGTGGTGTGATGTAACAGATCAGGCCTGCCTAGAGTTTTCACAGTTTTCTGGACAGATCTCAGCCACGGGATTCTACTCCCAAAGTCACAAGCAAGACAATCAGTATTAACTTCGTGGTTGAGTAATGCTTTCTCATTGCTCCAAATCGAGGTCCAAAGGAGGAAGACCCAGTTCTTCATGGCCATATTTCAGTTATGTTCTTCAGCTGTCATCATGACCAGGTGGGCAAGCAAATAAAAGAAAATCTGTGTGAAGTGCGGAACTCCGTTGATATCCTAATCCATCTCCTCCATCTATTACTTCATGTTTAAACCTCTTATGCACTGAATGTGCGGTGTGTATGTCTTCTGCACCCTCTTTTCAGTGTGGAGACCGCAGAGGTTACATCCTCCCGCAAGGGTGTGGGAAAGCTTCTGGTGCTCCCACAAGAGGTTTTACCTTTGATGCTCCCACTAAGTTCTAATGCAAAAGTACTTCCACTTTGGCCACCAATCCCTTCCCTAGTTGATTGATGATGTCAGCATGCCCTAGCAAACAGTGAAGAAGTGTGTCAATGATGACACAAATGCAGAACTTTCCCCTCACAGAAATGTAAGGACATTTTGTGATTTTACCCAAAGTTTGATGTCAATCAGAACCTGTCCTGGCTGTCTAGTTTTCTTGGGCATCATTTTTATTGGGAAAAGTATGGGAACAGCGGTGAGAGGACTTTTGACATTCAGCACAACCTCTGGAACTGCCCCTCGTAGAAATGTGAGGAAATTCTGTTTTGTTTTTAAGCTTAGCTTGCAGATTATTCTGGGTAAGAAAAGTGGTTAGATCCATGCAAGGCACAGCACAATAGACTTCCCAAAGTCTCTAGTTTTCAGAAATGTCTAGAGTTGGTAGTTTTCTTTCAGTGCAGACTGACCATGGGCCCAAAGAAGACAGGCAACCAGGCAACCACTACTACAAAAGTCTATTTTATCCGAACATCATTTCCTCTCTTCTTATAATCGTGTTTTGGGCCCTTCCTGTCCCATACGAAAGGCCCACTCACACATGTGGGGTACAGTATTTATTGGCAGAAGTGTGGAATTGCAGAATGATAAAACAGCTGCTATAATCTATCAAATCTTTCTATATTTTTGTCTTTCAAATGTTAGTGAGTGTACACGAAAATAACACATTTTGAAAGACGCCTGCAGGATTACCTCTCACTATGGGGTGGAGTGGTACAAATAACCCATGTCTCCAAATTCGGATTCTTAGGCACATTTAAAAAATTTATTGCTTTTCTTCATATCCATTCTTTATTCATAGCAGTTTTCCTTGCGAAATAATGCATGGTAGGCACATAATGAAAAATCATTGTAAGCCAATGGATTGGTGGCTCTGGCTACAGCAGGTTTTCAGAGAACCAACAAATGCTATGTATCTTTGACTGGAAGAGTCTCACAGACATAATGGTTTATTCATTTTGTTGATCATCCTTCTCTGAAAACCTTCACTGTACGATGTCAGACAGACTGCCATCGACAGGCCGTCGGTGGCGGTCTGCCAAGCAGACAGGCCATTGGTCTGCCTGCCGCATTTCAATGCAGGCGGTCGGACCGCAGAGGTCGAGAGGAAATACAGCCGCCTGTGACAGAATCCAATATCTCGTTGGGGCGGCGGTTGGAATAATATTCCTACCATGGGGGAGGTTCCTGCACAGGGATTACAATGTCCCATTCTGACTGCCTTTGCATGGCGGGTCAACCGCCATGAAAAGGCAGCTGGAAAGGAACTTGGAGGACCCCAGGCAGGGCCCCCGTAGGCACATGTAGTAGCCCCCACACATCCATGCACAGTGTGCTAGGCACCAAATGGTGCACAAAGTGCCCATTTTCACTACGGCTTGTGCTGCGGCCTTTTTTTATGGGTCGCAACACAAGCCGCAGTGTAAAAGGGCCCTTTTCCAACTACCAGCACAGTGGTCGAATCGTAATTGGGCAGTTGGACTGCCCAGTGACAAAAGTGAAATCAATGTGTGCTGGTGAACAGTTACATAAAATATTCCAAAACACACTGTTTACCAAATAATATCAAGTTTTCAACAATTGGACTCAAGAATCGAAGTACAAGTTGAATAGTGTTTCACAGCCATCAGAGTGATACATCAACGTTTCGACCTGTGAAATAATTTGTTGTGGGGTCTCCATCTGACATAGATAGAGGAAGCAACCTCCCAAATGCGGAAAAAACATGCATATGATGGAGTAGACAGTTTAAAGATTAGAACTGAGAATACGTCTACCTCCTCTCCATTAGGGATGCATATGGAGTGAATACTTAGCTGAAGGTCACCTACCTCCTCTAGATGAGCCGCGACCCGTGCATGTTAGAGCAGGGGGCGGTGGGGTCAGTTGTCGGGGCATTTCAACAGACAATGACGAGGGAAAATTAATTATTTATTTTATTTTCCCTCGTCATCGTCCGTCAAAAATCCACCCTACCACTCTTACCTGCACGGGCTGCGGCTGCTCTAGATTAGGGGTGTGTATGAAGTAGATGCACAAGAATATCATTAGTAAAGATCACATGACCCTTGTTGATCCTCTTTATCTTCATCATGTGGTGTGTTCGACCGAGCAAGAATGTATGTGTAGTCCTCTAGTAGAGTCTCAAGATCCCAATTCCCCACTGGCATTGATGGTTAGCACTCAGGATAGTGGACCAGTTATAGGGACTGGTAGCCAAGATGTGCCAATACTGAAAGCTCCACCTCCCCTCCTGGCCCTCTCACAAGAAGACAATGGGGAATTGATGAATATTTTGTCAAGGAACTTGGCAGGTATAAGTAGGAAGTGTAATTGCCCGTATTGGCTGGATTTTGGTTTCCCGTCAAGAAATATGCTTGTTCCAGGAAACCTGGTGTCAGATGTCTACACATATACCTGGGTTTAAGACCTTTTTTAGGCCAGCAGTACCGGCCAAGCAGGGTCGGGCTTCAGGAGGGTTGCTCATTTTAGTAAACCTTACACTGAATTGTGAAACAAAAGAGTTGGTCACTAACAGCCCAGATATTTTGGGGATTAGGCTTACAAATGGAAAAGGTCAAATTGTTGACATTTATAATGTTTATGCTAGGAGTACTAGAGGTGGTAGCTCGTTGACTCTTAATGTCTTGGATAATTTATTGGGAGGCAGGAATGTTAGCCATCCACTAATAATCGGTGGCGATTTTAATATTACATTTGAACCACTTGACTGGGCTGAGTCCATTGACGTGACTGAGGAGAATAAAGCCTGGAGGGTACCCTCTTTGGAATTACCCCAATTAAAAAATGGTCACAAGCCGCCCTCCAATTGAATGCAATAACCCTAGAACATAGGTTAAGGGCCACTAATGGGCGAACTAACTCAGACAGGGGCGGTGGGATGACCTTTATTGGAACAAAAGGGTCAAGTCGGATCGATTACCTACTAGTGGACTTGACCCTGTGGCCTTTAGTACGGGATATGTATATAGCCCCGGCTTGTGACATCGATCACAACTCTTTACATTTATCCATTAGTCATCTATGGGGGAGCCTTGGGAAGGACCATTATGATCCACTAAGTACAAGGCAGTTACTTGTCACAAATGATACGCGTCGGCTTAAATGGCCCACGGTATTGGCAGAAAATGGTAAAACTCAAAAGATTAAAGAAGTTCTAGTTGAGCATTTAGTAGTTCTAGAAACAGCGAGTAAGGATCCGCTCTCACAGAATACCTGTAGTATTCTCCATAGGGAATTTTTTGATCAATTGGCCTGCTTTTTTTACATTCCTATTAATAAGATTAGATCTTCGCAGGGAAGTCCCCGGGGAACTAACCCATGGTTTAATAAAGAATGTAGGGCAGCGAGAGCGAGATTGACAGTAGCTATCAAAAATAGGGATCTTATTAGTATCCGCAATACCAGAAGGGATTATAAACAGGTACAGGGTAAAGCCAAAAAACAATGGGATGAAAGGAGATGGGAAGATCTAGGAGAGGCCATCGGACACCCTGATTCTCGACAATTTTGGTCACTTGTGGCAAAAACCAATTTTGAGCGCACACCTCCCCTGGTCAATAATATTCCGGCAATAGAATGGCACAAACACTTTAGTGAGCTATATTCCATTGGTAACATCACTGATAGACTCCAGATGCCCCACGACTTGGGTGCTCCGGCACGTACCATTGTATTCACTAGGGAAGAGATCATGAGTTCCCTAGATGCCATTATTCCTGCAAAAGCCCCTGGCCCGGATGGCATCCCGGGTGATCTCTTTCATGCTGATAGGGCAAACTGGACAACCTATTTCATGAATTTGGCCAATGATATTGTCGGAGGAGGAAGCATCCCTGACTCGTGGAAGGGGGCCGAAGTGATCCCAATTTTTAAAAAAGGGGACAGGTCCAAGCCCGCCAATTACCGCCCAATAAGTTTGATAGACTGTGCCCAAAAGGTCTTCTGCCGATTGCTCCTATCTAAAATCCAGACCTCGATGGATGAGAATAACATCCTCTCTCCACTACAGGCGGGCTTCCGGCAGAAGACCAGCACTATCGATCAGGCGTTTTGCCTCGTCATGCTGTATTGGAAGGTGGTTGTGCTGGGCAAAGGCAGTTTATATCTCGCCTTCATAGACCTTAAAACAGCTTTCGACCTAGTCCCCAGGGATTTACTTTGGCAGGTCCTTATGAACATGGGAATGCCGCTGGGAATCTTAGAACTATTGGTTAGGCTACACGATGATAACTTTGCTCGTGTGAGGTGGGGAAACCAGGGGCAACTCACTGACCCGATTAAGATCCGGCGGGGGGTACGCCAAGGGTGTGTTTTGGCCCCTACCCTTTTTTTCCTTTTTTGTTAACCAAATTGCTGACCTGTTATGTTCGATTCCGGCTGATGCTCCCTCCTTGGCGAACCAGAAAATTGCAACATTGCTGTTTGCCGATGATACCCTTTTGGTATCTAAAACTCCCATGGGCCTCCAAAAGATTTTGGATCAATTTAAGGATTTTTGCGATATGAGGGGTTTGGTTATCAACACTGCTAAAACCAAGCTGATGATGTTGAATCCCCGCAGAACCTTTAAACGGAATTTGGTTCTGGATAATGTTCCATTGGAGAGGGTTAGCTCCTTTGAGTATTTGGGTATAAAGCTATCAGATAGTATGACATGGAATAATCATTTAGATAAGGCGACCCTGAAATTTTCACAGCTAACCGGGACCTTGCGGCGGGAGATTTGCCTATCATACACCAATCCTGTAGCTCCAGCTCTCAAACTCTATAGCGCTAAGGTAGTGAGTAGTGTACTTTATGGGGCAGAATTGTGGGGTGTAGTAGACGCAAGCAAGCTAACTACTGTGGAAAACAAGTTCCTTAGGAGCCTGGTATCTCTCCCTCAGAGCACCCCCCTTTTCCTCTTGAAAATGGACCTGGGAGTTAGGTCAATTAATGACCAAGCGAGACTGCGTCCATTGCTCTTCTGATACAGACTGGTTACTACCCCTGATTTGGCCCTTTACGCTGCTGCTTTTAATGAAGTTTCTGCCTTAGATAGAAATAAAAAAATCGGGTGGATCAAATATGTGAATACCACCCGGGCAGCAATTGGTCTCCCAAATGAGTTTGTTGGTCCCCAGCCCCTGTATACAAAGGACCAAATAAAACTCCAATATTGGTCATGGGTAGATCAGATTATTATTTGAAAATCCGTCATGGTAGCCTAGCTGATGCTTTTTTAGATATTAAAACTGTTAAATGTCTTGAGAGTTACTTTGATATTATTAAGGAGCCTGGGGACAGGAAACTGTATAGTCAGTTTAGATACAGCTGTCTACCTATTAATGCTTTTATCAATTCTTGGCAGAACAATAACAGCCAGCCTAAGGGCTGTCCTTCTTGCCTAAATCCAAACGAAACCGCTGGCCATGTATTTTTTGCATGTCCTGCGTATGCAAGACCAAGAAGGAACTGGTTGGCTCCTGTAGGTAGACAGTTGGGGACTCACAATCACTATGAAGCCCTACGTATCTTAAAATCAGATACGAGATTACTTTTTGTGTGTGCAGTCGCGAAATTTCTTGGCCAGTTTTGGGCTATTAGGCGTGTAGTGTAGTTCCTATTTCCCTAATAGGCTCTGCGCATTGGAATAATATAACCTATAGGCTTGACATAGGACTAAGGTCGGTATGTCCCTATCGAGTATATTAAACTTAATTACTTGTGCCAGCTAGCTCAGAGGCCACTAGAAACTCCTTGAGAACAAGAAGGGAGTAGTTTCTGGCAACCAAAAAACATGACAACTTTGTTTCCCTTTAGAATCGGAACACGTCTCAGAATCGTGGAAACAATAGATAACAGTTTCACTCAGTCAATCGTGCATGCTTAGTTTCTACAGAGTTACACAGAAAGGAAAGACGGGCGTTTCAATAAAAGGTTTTATTGAACAGTCTTGTTTCTCGTGTAAGAGATATGTGCTGTTATGATCACGACAGTATGCAAGATAAATAATGTACAGCGTAAGCAGTAGAAATAAATAATACTGCGCTAGCATTATCTTTTAGCATATATTCACGTACATAAATAACATGAGCTAAAAATGCGAGAACTCATACGATGCGTCTCTAAGCTAGTTCTACCCCAATGTACCTAACCTAGTCTAGGTGTAGGGAAAGGTAAGAAGTAGGTGAAGTATTCTCTAGTATAGTATACTAAGAGTATGTTAAGTCTAGTATGCCAAGAGTCTAGTATGCCAAGAGTCTAGTATGCCAAGAGTCCCTCTAGGTTCTAGTCAGCTCCATACCTTGAGAATGAGAGAGGTGGGAATCTCTTTCCGGATCTGGAACTCTAACACCCCGCGAAGGGAGTCAGATCACTGGAAGCTGGATTCTCTGCGAGCAGGGATGACAGCGTCTTCTCAGTGCATCAGGCCGGGATACGGGCTCCTCTAAAGTCGAGGTCTCCTCCTAACTTGCTTGGGCAAGGGAAGGTATATTTATACCTGGTAGGTGTCTTGGAATGTTAGCATTGACGTGAAGTCGGACAGAGGAAGACGTCAGGAATGAACCCTTAAGGTATAGCGGTTCATGCATAATAAATGAGTTCTTGGAGAAATCAGTAGTCCTGTGCTAGGGGAACTCCCGAAGCTTAAGGGTCTGGTTTCTAAGAACTCGTTGTGACGTTAGGGTGGACGGATGTCGGTGACCATGCCTGTATTTGGAGTGCACGGTTAATGCCTAAATAAGGACAGGGATTCTATGTCTATATAAGGGCAATGCGAATTGTGCCTATATAAGGACATGATTCAGGAAAACCTATATACGGACATCTAAAGCGGAATACAACACCCACTCCACTTTCGAATGAACGATAATACTAAATGCTAAACATTTAAATGCTAAACATAAAATTGAGTACCACATGTTGCTAAAAACATTTCTAAAAGCATTTTAAAAGAAGCTCAAAAGTGTTGAAATGCAATAGGTACTGTACATTTAAAGCATCGTTTTCATTCTAAGCATATAATGGAAATAAAATGCAACGTGAATGAAACAGAAATATATACATATGACGAAATGGTCGATAAGTTCTTAAAATCAAAGCCATTGCATATCATGGTATTAAATGAAATTTTTAAACAGATAAGGTGACAATGTGTCCCTGGAAGTATTCAAAGAAGTCCGTTCTATAAGAATAGTTCTACTGTAAGCAAATTGATTTGCCATGTATTTTCCCCCCAAAAAGTTCAATTTTAGGAAGAGTTCCAAGTGTTGAAAAAATGAAGGCCAAACTCATTGCGTCCCTGGTACACTGTGAGCCGAATCAAAGTCAGTGTATGGGTCTGGTGTAAACATGAAATCATCTATTTCAATAGACAAAATATCGTCTACCGATGTTGGTGACATTTGGAACACCTCATTCAGAAGGTTAATCGCACAGAGATGAGAAGCATCGCCTTCAGCATGGGATGCCGCAACAATGTTCGCGTCCGTTGTTACCTGTGTGCCTGTCGATCCATCTCGTACCTCAGCAGCAGCAGGAAGCGTCTGTGAGATCTCAATGAATGGCGTCATCAGGATTGGTAGCCTCTGGGGACAACACAGAGCATGGGCCGTTATCCGGTCCAGCAGAGTATCGATATCCGTTGGCATGACTGATGGGAGTGTTAGACAGGTGTCTAGCACGCATTCTTCACCGCAAAACAGGCAGCGTAGAACAGGTAAGATGCAATCTTGCCAGATTGGTCTGAATGACAGAAACCATGTTGTATTAAGTTCCCTTAGACGAGGTATGCCAAATAGTTGCACTATGCGCTCACGGCACTTCCGTTCTAGGAGAGCTTTCTCCACATCGCTGGGAGTGATGCCGGTGAATAGGCTTGCCATAGCGTAGTAGTAGGAATAAAAATAGGATTCCTGCAACAAGTGCTAGAATTAACGGCACACCACCAAACACCGAATGTGCGAAGTTTGGGATGATTCCGAGGACTGCTTGAAAAGGTGCCAACAGTCCTGAACAGATGGTCTTAAATACATGTACAATTCCGCTCGTATCAGACATGTCAAAGATACGTCCCATCATTTCTGCGAAATGTATAGGGCAGTTTGTACAAATTAAAGCCTGTATCTCAGCCGAAGTCCTTGCAATTTGTAAATTATAGATTTCTTTGGCCGAGGTCAAAGGCACAGTTTCTTGTATAAGCATGGCTTTCATTCTGCTTAAAGTATCAAATCGTATAAAAGAGACATTCAGCGAAGGCCATAGAGGCGACTCCCTGACTGTGTCTATTGGGGCAAACAATACTTGCATACAGCAAGTGACCCTGGAGTCTACCGTTACTAGATATGGGATGCCTGGCAACATGCCACAGCAACTCTGATCATTCAACATGAGGTAACTCCCATTAGAAAGTTGGCCAAACGTTGGATTAATCACAGCAGCTGGTGCACCTAGCTGGTGGCAGGACAAATTTGCTACAGAACCATTACAAGCCCCGTGTAAAGATATGTCCTGACAAATTAGTGAACCGCTTAGTGCATTTTCACAGTGTGTACCGCTTAGAAACACTTCACGATCCCCACTCCAACATCTATATGTGTATGGTAAATCCCAGGATGTCTTAATGTATTCTTTACCCAACCTTTCATATTTGCCTGCTTGCATTTGTTTGAGGCAATACTGAAACTGAAAAGTAGTGACAGGCAGAGTGATTTTGCCATGAATAAGCCATTCTGTAGCTGGTTTTTCTGCTACCGTAAATGGTAATTTTTCCAGTTTTTCAATGCTCAGCACTGTATACTTTGCTCCCTTTGTGCCAGTTCGATCTGTTTATCAGTTAGATTGTATTCTGCAAACAGAGACGACGTGTTGATAAAACGCCAAGGCACATAGCCCGCTCGCAAAGATTGCAGCGTCCAGCTTAATAACATAATAGAACGTAACTGAGATTGGCCTTGTTGTAACATGGCTAAATCTTGTTCCAGTATGTCAATAGCAGAGGATACAATGTTGTCCAATGAATAAATTCTGGATGACAAAGTTGTTAACCCATTGTCGACCACAGAGAGAGTTTTCTCCAAATTAATACGATCAAGTTCACGTATTCGTTCTGCGGCCTCTACCTGTGACATCTTCCATGCTTCATTATAAGCAGCATAGATGCCGGCATATATGAAACGTTTTTGATGCAGTTTTCTTGGTCCTAGCAAGAATTCCCTAAGGTCTGCGTCTTCTTTAAGTAAAGATAAGTGTTATTTCACATCCTTAAGTGTAGATTTTTGCAGCCAATCGAGGCATAACTTTCCTACACTGTATGTTGTTACTACCCCCGGATGTTGTCTTTGGACGTATCTTGGGTCTGGCCTATGAATAGTAAAGCCCTGTGTTTTATTCAGGAATCTTTCTTGACAGGTGTTTGTGTCTGTGGGCCAGATCAACCATTTTCTCCAATCAGGATTTGTTCTGTTGAGTTGTAATATTTGGTCAACTGTAACCGCTGCCTGTGTATTGTTATTACTGGCAGGTGTTGGTACAGAAGGTGTTTTCATGTCTTTGATCTTGGCTAACCTAAGGCAAGACGTTTGTTGTACAGTGTCATTCAAAACATTATTTGCTGAGGGATGATACACGCTCTAAACAAAGCTTCTATCCCCTGCACTTGCCAATTTTTAGAACCCCAGACAGATTTTGTGTCTATTGTGTCTTTCCACAAGTCGAATCCATGTCTAGACAGTTGGGTAATAAAGGCTGCAGAATAAATTTGTTTTGTGTTTGTTAACATAATTTTCTGTCCTGTTTTGTTTACATTTTTATAGTAAAATGATTCCGGATCAGATGTATTGTACCCCGAAAAATAGGAAACTTTTTAGCAAACGTTTTTGAACTACCTTTTGGTGGTGTAGGACAATGGTCCCATTGGTTAAACATAAACACATTTCTAGGGGTTGTAGATTTATGCAAGAAAACCCAACCCTGTTTAACATATATATGCGCCCACTTGCAGATATTGTTCTGAAACATGGAATTCAGCTGGTGTCATATGCTGATGACACTCAGCTTGTTGTGACCCTGGAACAGAAGGAACCTGAAAGGGCTGCCGATTTCAGAACCTGCCTGGGGAACTCATGGACTGGATGAGACTGAGCTGTCTCCAGTTAAATGCAGGGAAGACAGAGGTGATGGTGGTTGGGAAACGGCCCTCTCTCTGGTCGCAGCATTGGTGGCCAGAAGCTCTAGGAACTAGTCCAGTGCCGAAAGCCAAAGTGAAAAATCTGGGAGTGTGGTTCGACGAAAATCTCTCCTTCTCCTCGCAAATATCGGCTGTGGCTGGGACTTGTTTTGGCATTCTGAAGTTGATACGTAAGATCTTGGACCTTCTCCCCTGGATGCTAAAAGAACTATTGTTCAGGCGTTGGTCACGTCTCGCCTTGACTATTGCAATGTCTTGTATCTAGGGGTGACTGCCAAAAATCTTAACATCTTGCAGAAGGTCCAAAATGCCGCAGCCCGGCTTATCCTGAATGTACCTAGGAGGGTGTCGGTGGGAGGAGCTTTGAAGGAACTGCATTGGCTCCCTATCCGGGCCAGAGTTACCTTTAAGGCTTTATGTTTGAGTCACAGGATCCTTGGCGAAAGGGGGCCGCGTTTCTTACGGCCTCTCCTGACAGTCCACCAGCCTGCTCGTAATCTGAGATCATCGGGCAGTGCAAGATTGACTGTGCCCAGGGTGCGGAAGGCGCGGATAGGCGGAAGATCCTTTGGTTTCTTGGCGGCTAAGGCTTGGAATGAGCTCCCAGTGGATCTGAGGACAGTTGAGTCGGAGTCTCTGTTCCGCAAGAAATTGAAAACTTGGCTCTTCCGTCTCTCCGGGAGGGCTAAAGTGGTAAGGTGCCATCTTGTGTGGATGTCCGCGTTCACTGGGGGCAGCTTGGGAGGGTTGCTTGGGTCCAGCTATGTCCTAGCGCGGGACACTCCGGTTGGAGTAACCATTGCGCTCTATAAGCTTCCTAATAATAATAATAATAATAATAATGACCATAGTGGTTATAGCAATATAGCTGTTCATAGTCTGATGAACCCTCTAAATATTCATTATTAGAAAATGCAGCAGACCTTTCTAGGTCAAACATCATATTATTTACAGTTTCAAAGTCCCAATCATCAGAATAGGTACTGGAGGTAATAAAATCACTTAGTGAAATTTTAAATAAATGTGGAATGTTCAATTGTTCCGTAGGGCTGAATATATCGAAATCAGTTTTGTCCCACACTATACCATCCTGTATAGGAACGGCTGTGATGTTCACTGCTGACAAGTCTCTTGTTTCACGATAGGATGATTTGTGTGGTTTTAAAAGTAAGTTCACATTTTTACTTTCAATGTCCAAACGGATGTATCTGCCATTTATAAGCACGCTGATAGTCATAACCAAAGCTAGCCAAAGCAGAAAGAAAAATATTCCAGAAATAACCCAAAGTTCAATCCATGGTGAAACCAGATAAGTCTCTTTCAGGAAATGAAAAAGGTCTTGTACTTGTTTTTTGAAAGTTTTTGATGCTGGCGTCGTTTCAGGTTCACTGGGATCCTCAGAAAACGTATCAAAGTTGAAGAAATAGCCAGAAGCAGTTCTGTCAATTGTTGAGATTGCATCAGGATTTGTTGAAATCGCTGGAACCAGGTGATCACTTGTTACGTTGGTGTAGACAGGTGTATTTGGACGAACTGTTACTTGAGTTTCAAGAGGGATGAGTTCCATAGCATTGTTGCTTAGTCCTTCATCTGTTACTGCTGAATTCTCGATAGTTATCAGTCTTTCAGTCTGAACCTCTTGGATAGTAGCGAGGGGAGTGCGTCTGCTACTAGGTCAGAGTCCACAAGGCCTACTATTTAGTATTGGCCACATACTGTGGTTTGATGAGGTCGATGGACACAAATATTTTCTCCTTTTTTCCAGCAAGGGGCGGCAGAAGTACTGTTCTTGTTCCGTGAATGGCTAGGACAGGTACTGGTTGTCTGTAAGAAGGTCCAATTCCTTCTTGTCCGCAATTTTCTCTCTGACTAGATCCCCAACTTTTGGGATCCAGACAGGCCTTGCTGGGACTGCCGGTTTTTCCCCAGTGGTGGTTGGCTTCAGGAACACGTTGCTTTGTTTCGATCTTAGTTCATTTAGATCCTGTAAAACAGCCAAACGATCTTTGATATCAAAGGGTTTATTTTCCACCACTGTGCCTTTACATTCGAGATCAGGAACCAACATTCTTGTCCCAAATAGGACCTCATATGGAGTGACCCCCCCTAGAGAACTTCTTGGCAAATTATTTAATGAGCGTTGGACCCCATAAAGATGTTTGACCCACCCATCACCCGAACCTAATACTCTAGCTGTTATAGACTGCTTTATGTCCCGGTTTTTCCTTTCCACAACAGAATTTCCCTCAGGATGAAACGGAGAGGAGTACCGCAATGCAATGCCCTGACTGGCCATGGCTTCTTTGTAAGCCCGAGAGCTAAACGCAGGGCCCTGGTCAGAATGTAGCGTGCCTATTGCGTATGTGCCGATAAAGACTCGCAATACTTTTATAACAGTTCGAGCGTCAGCCGAGCGCTGAGGCCATATCCATAGGAACCTTGAGCACGAATCCACTGCGACCATGATATATTTATAGTTACCGTCCCTTTGCAAGGGACCGCAGTGGTCCAGGTAAACACAAGCTAATGGTTTGTCTGAAATTAACAGGGGTGTCTGCGCAGGACGTTTCACTGTGGAGACTTTCATCTGTTGGCATATTTCACATTCCGAAACATAGTTCTTGGTCTGTTTCCTAATGCCAGGCCACCAATATCTTTGTTTCAGTAAAGATACTGTTGCAGAAATACCTGCATGGGCAGAAGCTATCCCTTCATGTGCTGCTAGGATTAGTCCTAATCTGCGTTCCTTGTTTGGAATTACCCTATCCCCCACTCCAGGGATTCGAGCAAAAGGAACGTTGTTCGCATCAATTACATAAGAGTACTTGAGTGGAAACTTTTTAGGTAACGCTGCACCACTGCCTTTGCTTGTAGCATTGACAGCCAACATTATCTCACTGTCTATTCTTGTTTTTGAACGAGTGATCACAGCTACGGAAGCCGTCTGAACAGCCCCCTTTGCGGCTTCGTCAGCCAATGAATTCCCTGCAACGTGAACGCCATCACGTTGATGACTCAGTGTATGGATCACGTGAGCCTTTGGTAGTTCGTTTTTCAACTGAACTACTTGTTCCCAAAGCGTTTTATGCTTTATTGTGCCACCTTTTGCATCTTTGAACCCATTTTCAAGCCAATTTTGTATATATTCATTATACGACTGCACACAGTAGAAAGAATCGCACACTATGAGTGTGGGGAATTCTCGATCTGCACTTTCAAGTGCCAGTTTGAATGCTTGTAGTTCAGCTCGCTGAGCTGTGCAATCTCCTAGAGATTGAGTTTTAGTTACCATTGGTCTGAAGTTACCATCTCGCATGTGGCCTTTAACGATTGCGCACGCTGCACTGTAAGCTTGCTTACTCCCTGTAGCGGGTTGTGCGGATCCATCAGTGTAAATTATAAATTCATACTGATCGAGAGGCAGAATTTCAGTGGGCAGAGGACAGTCATGTTCATATTGCAGGAACGCTTGTGTTTTTAAATCAGGATCAAAAACATATTCAACATCTGTTGCAGCAAGAGAATTAACCCATTGTATCCATCTAGGATGTAAAGCTTTTGCATTTGGAATGCTCGCTTTTGTGACCGCCTCTAAGGCAGGTACTGGAGTTACGACAATAATGCGTTTCCCTTGGGCTAGAGCTCTTTCTTTTGCTACTGCAGTTTGAACTGTTGTCAGTATTTTTTCTGTTGAAGTGAAGCGCATTTCTGCTTGTGTATACAAATGTGATTTGTATGCTATTGGTACTTTTTCACCCTCATTAAATGTTAAATAGGTGAATCCGCATTGACCCGAAATTATTCGGATCACTAAATTGCGTTGACTTACGCGTGTTGGTAAGTGATTTGTTGCTAACATGTTAGCTTGGAGTGAACGCAAGATTTCTGTGTGTTCTTGTGTCCAAGTTTTGATTGAAAAAAAAAAGAGGTTTAACTCTTTCTGCGTAATTTAGAATGTATGTTCTTCCAAAATTTAGGAAACCCAGGATGGATTGTAAATTTGTCAGCGTTTTTGGAGGTTGGAGCAGCGCACACTTTTCTAAAAAGTTAGCTGCCAAGCTCTTGCCTTCACTTGAAAACTCATATCCTAGGAAAAGGACATTAAGATGGGCAATTCTGGATTTTTTAAAGTTGAATTTATAGCCCTCAGAGGCGAAGCCCAATATAATGGTACTCACCCTGTTCAAGTGCCTATCTAGGTCATCGTCTGTCAGATAGATGTCATCGACATATGACAATGCCTCATTATCATAAATTTGTAGTAACTGTGTTACCCTCGCTGAGAATAACCATGGGCTGTTCTTGAACCCTTGTGGGAGCCTACAAAATTGACGCTGTGTCCCCATTATTGAAAAAGCTGTTAAGTACCTGCTTTCAGGTGCTATGTTTTGACAAAAGAAACCATTTGAAATGTCTAATGTGGTTTTATATTTTTTACGCACAATGTTATTCATTAATGCTGTACTATGTGTATTTTGCACTGCAAATGTTTTCGAACAAGTGTTCAAGTGTCTGTAATCCAAAACTAGACGATATGTATTGTCTGGTTTGGAGACAGGAAACAAAGGATTGTTCATTGAGGAGGTGCATGTTTCAATCACCCCTTGGTATTCAAGTTGATCTAAGTTCTCCCTGACCTGTTTTTTAGCTTCTTGCTTTATTGGATACTGCCTTTGTGCAGTAGGTTCATTTTTTAGATGTATTTTGTGGTGAGGTGAGTCCTCATCCCATCCTACATGATTTTTATATAATGCTGGGGCCTGGCAACTGCCCATTTCCTGGCGTAAGTATATTTTAGGTGAATTGGAATCTGGTTGGAGAAGGCAGGCATAATAATGTCCTCGCCATGTGGGCACTCCCTGACAAATTGTGGTGGCCAGTCTTTTTCTGCTAGAAGTATATCATAACCCCTTGAAAGTTTCTCCCAAAAGAGTGCTTTCACTTTTCTTGGTATGTCTCCCTCCATTCGGAGTGTTATTCCATATAACTTTTGTGGAGAACTAACCCTGGTGTCTACAGTTTCTACTGTGATGTACTCATTCAAGTCCACTATCTCCAGAAGTTCCTTCAGGTTCTGGCGAGCTATTGTGACTTCTGCTGCACTGTCCAGCATTGTCTGAGCCCATTCTCCGTTCTTGAGTTGTGTTCTCAGTATCGTCGGCATGTCTGATCTTCAGACCTGCTACCTTCTTTTTTGAGAATTGAAGTTTTGATTTATTTTTCTGAACATGTTTGTCGTCTTTGGACTTCACGCGTTCTTCTTTGTGTTCTGACCGTCCTCTTCTTTCCGATGTCTGTGACGATATCTGAAAGGTACGAGAGGAACGTGTATCAGTATCTTGATACCTGTCAGGTTTTCTTAAATTATCCCTATTCCTGAGGTTATACCTCCTTTCAGAGGGCTCCTTTTGAGGAGACCTACCTCGGGATTGAGAACGTTTCTCGTTTGAATTTTGTTTATTCGTTTCCCACTTCTTTTTAGAAGATGTAGGAGTTTGTTTAATAGAGTCCTTTTCAGGATTCTCAGATAGTTTTGGCTTCAATGGTCTTCCACCCAAACTATCTCTGCCTAATTCTGCATAAGATTGTTCTATTATTCTGGGTAGTTCATGTTGATGTTCTGTTACATCAAATTCCCTTAATCGTTAGCGGATCGCCACTGATGCTGCCTCCCCTTTAATATTAGATAATATTATTGTTGAGACCTGGTCGAAATTTTTCAGTAATTTCATACCTAAATTCAGAGCAGGCTCTGCCCCGTATTCATTTTGAATTTGTTTCAGGACATCTGGTATTACTGCAATTGACGGAACACCATGTGTTTTAGTATAGATGGCAGCAAAGACTGCGCCCCAAGTGGTGCAATCTTCCAGTTGTGGTGTGATCCCCATTGGTAAACAGATTGTTAATACTCTGGGGCCGATTCCGATTCCGGCCGGAAAACGTACCGACCGACTCGGATCCGGAATATTGACCGACCGACACGTACCGGCGCAGCGCGACCCGCAAAGTACGATGAAATGCGTGCAAAATCCGACTGACTCGTACGGAACACAACACGAACGACCGAACGGCGCGGAAAAAAGCTAACCGGCCGGAAAACCGCGCGAATCGAACCGACCGACACGCACCAGGAAGGAACCCGAACGAAACGTACCCGCGAACTCCGAGCCGCGCAGTACGATGCATCGCGTGGAAAACACGACCGAGTCGCACGGAGCTCAAGCCGTACGACCGACACGCATACAAAACAGCGAGCCGAAGCAACCCAATACACCGCGACCGACGCGTACGCAGCACATAAAACAGCACAAACACAGCGTGAACGACTCGGAGAAGCTCGCACGAGACAACTGCAGGGTCCGACTCGGTCAGAAGAACGTCTCCTACATGCACAAAAAGTACAAAGGGAAAAACACAAAAAAAAAGCCAAACAAGCAATTACAAAGCCATTAAATCCTGGGGGAAACAGGGAACAAAGACACACCCACAACTCCACCCATATAAAGGACACAAATCCCTACCATGATCCTTTGCAAATTCAAATTACCTGCCAGCACAGAACACCAACAGACAGCAACCACACACACACACACAGCTCATCCATCACACAAGCCACACACCATCAGCACCTCAACAAATAGCACCCTCACATACACCCAGCAAAACACACACTCACACACCCTCACTTGCACACCAACACACACATCACTCACCACCACCACCCATCACCAGGCCCCCCAAGAAGAATCCAAAGTTCCTAGACAGTGAATTGGAAGTCCTGGTAGATGAGATCCTCAGGGTAGAGCCACAGCTGTTTGGTACACTGGTCCAACAGACCCCCATGTCGCAGAAAACCAAGATGTGGGCGAGGATCGTCGACAGGGTGAACGCACAATCACCATGTTTGCGCACAAAGGAAGACATCCAGAACAGGTGGTATGATGTGCGCTGGAGGGTCAGGGACCAACTGAAGAAGGATTACATCTTTAGCCAACACACCGGCAGTGGCCCTCCTGCCAAACCAGTATACCTCAGGCCCTGGGAGGAGAAGGTGCGGGCCATCCTACCACCAGAGAGCGTATATGGACTAGAAAACATCCCAGAGCCTGGTGAGTACACAACCAATATACCAAATATTGTGTGACAATACACACACATCACTGTCAAGGGGATAGTCAAACCATCCACCCTTAGCAAATCCACAGCAACAAAACCAGAATCATCCCAAGATGTGTATGTCAGTCAGATAAACACAATACATGCCATCTCATAGTGATATGTAACTGTGTCATGACATGTACAAACCCAACAACAAATAAAGCTAGGCAGTGGCACAAATCTAACCAACAAACACTGTCAGATATGTAGCCACCACTACAAAACCACCACACAGGGAATCCCACAGAAAGGAAGGAATTCTGTGTATGCTAGTCAAGTCAGTGTAGCCAATAGCATCATGGGAGTTGTAGTCACAGATATTGCCCACCATCACAATACGCCCATCAACACCACTCTGAACCATACTCACCTCACAGGGAGTGGAAAACAACTGACAAGATGGCTGACACTGGCTACTGCTGTGGGGAGCACAAGGCCCTGCTGGGAACTGTGCACCAACAAACAGCAGGACACCACTGACTGACATCCTGAAAGACAACTTGCACTCCCTGCAATGGAAGCTCGTTCCATGGTGGGATATCTGGCTGGGTGGGAAGGAGGACTGACAGCTATGACCATAGTTACCAGCAGCTCTTCCCACACACACCCCTAACACAAACTACACACAACTCACCTTGGAAAATGCATTGCCTCACACTAAAATTAATTATCCCACAAAGAACCACCACGCTGGGTCATGCTGTGGGAAGCACAGTGACACACATGGGACTTGTAGCCAAACAAACGCCAGGACAACACTGTCAGCCATCCATTCAGCACAGGCACACTACCCCACAGGGAAGCAGAGTCAGAAGGAAGTAAGTATGGGCATGCTGGGAAGGGGGGTGGAGGCAATAGCATGATGGGAGTGGTAGTCACAGCTCAACGCCCCCCCCCACATGGCCCAGCAAGCTCACACTGAAGCATGCACACCTCACAGGGAGTGAAAAGCCACTTCAAAGATGTCTGACACTGGTGCTCTGTTGTGGGGAGCACAAGGCCCTGATGGGAACTGGCCACCAACCAACAGCAGGACACCACTGTCAGCCATCTTGCCATTGCTGTCACACCCACACACAGTGAAGTACACTCAAAAGGAAGGAGGTATGGGCATGCTGGGAAGGGGGGTGGAGGCAATAGCATGATGGGTGTGGTAGTCACAGCCCAACATCCCTCCCCCACATGGCCCAGCAAGCTCACACTGAAGCATGCACACCTCACAGGGAGTGAAAAGCCACTTCAAAGATGTCTGACACTGGTGCTCTGTTGTGGGGAGCACAAGGCCCTGATGGGAACTGGTCACCAACCAACAGCAGGACACTACTGACTGACATCCTGAGAGTCAACATGCACCCACTGCAAGGGTGGCATGCTTCATGGTGGGATAACTGGTCTGGAGGGAGAAGGATGTCCGGATGTCAACCAAATACCACCAATGCTGGCCATGCACACACCTCAACATTCACATTGTAATGCTTCATGTTGTCAGGACAATGCGCTACACCAATATCAACAGCTGACTGTGACAACTTAGGACAATGCAATGTACAGGCCCGCATCCAGAGGTACAGTCACAACTGTCAGGTGTGTGAACCATTGATGCCTATAGAAACATTACATACATTGTGTGTCTCTTCCAAATACAGGTGATGATGGGGACACAGCAGCAGACGCTGAGGAGTCCCTGTCCCAGGTTCCGGGGGACACTGAGCTCACTGGTGTGGAACAGCCTCTGCCCACCTCGGATGACGAAGACCTACCTGGCACCTCCGCAGTGAGTCATCATGCAGCACCAGCAGGACCACCAGCTGCACCCCCTGCACCCACCCCTCCAACAACTGCCAACACACAGACCACCCGTGCCGACACGGACAGACCAAGGACCACCACCACCAACAGCACACGGACCCCGGACCAACGTGGAGCTACGGACACCAACACCAGCAACAACCCCCAAGGGGGCCCAGAGTCACCTGTGCGTGCCACCGCAGGTCCTTCACGTGTCGCCAGGGGTGGTGGGAGGGGTGGTAGACATAGGTCGCTGCTTGCAGAGGGGTCTGGACTGCATGATGACCCACAACTGGTACGCATAGCTGATGCGTACCAGACTAGCACCGGAGAGTTCAGCCAGGTAGTGGGGATCCTCAGGGACATTCAACAGCAGCAGGCTGCCCATCATGCCCGCTTGGACTTACATATGTCCCGCATGGAGTCCAAGTGGGACACATTGCAAGAACAGACGGCGGTGCATAGGGACATATTACAATGCCTCCGCCAGATGTGCACCAACATGTCAACACCTCCCTGTGTGCCCACAACATCTGGTGCTGCAACAACTACAACTGCCACAGGGAGGGAGGAGGACTCTGGCGGAGACTCCCCTGCACCGCATCAGCCTGCACTTGACGGTCCCCCCGGAAGGAAAAGGGGTCGTCCGAGGAAGGACAACTGAGAGGCTGATGGCCATACACAACCCCCAGGAAGCCAACACCTGTTCTGGAAAATCACCTTTGTGCGCAAACTCTTCACCCTGTCGAATGCAACACAACTCTCCCACATGACATGGGGAGCTCAAGTTGGACCAATGTATCAGATGACTGTGGACTTTACTCAGGACATTTCTGCTATCAGGACTTCCAAATCATCTAGGAACTTTGGATTACAATCACAATGTACAGCACCCACCATCCTGTGCACTATACTCACACATGTATGTCAATAAACTCACTAATACACCATACTTGCCTCTGTTGTGATTCCAACGTTGTATCTGAAGTGGAGATGATGATCTGTGAAATGACACTGTGCATGCTAACTGCTACAGCAAGTACAACACCGGCATGTGAGTCATGGCGACGTGACACATATGAGGGAGACACACCACCAGGGCTACACAACACATACACACCAGGGCCATCTGACTCATCGCCTACACTGATGTTGCCAGGAAATACGGTGCAATGCACAGACCCAACACCTATTCACAGTCTGTGTTAACTAGCCCACTGGTGCAGTAAGCTAATGTCAGTCAGATGTGTGACCACAGACAACGCACATCACAAAGTGAAGCACAGGTTTATTACACATTTGCAACATGTTGTAACCACTACAGATGCAAGGTAATCCCACCTGGCAGTGGGCACATAGTCAACAAGTGTAGAAGAAAGGAAGTCCATGGGTGTGGCGCACATCACCTGCAGGGAAACGACAGCTACCACCCTGGAAGTTGATTCACGGTGTCGGGGGATCACAGTTGACCAAACAACTCTGAAAGTACCCTGTGAAGGACAGAAATGACACACAGTCAAAAGCACTGAAGAACAGGACAGAACTGCAAAACTCATGCACAATACATGTCACAAGATACCCACCCAGAACCAACTTAGCATGTCAACACTGTTGGGGAGTACAGACTACCTGTAAGGACACATCGCTGCACGCATCCAGTCAAGTAGCACATGGACACACTCAAACAGCACCAGAGCACCACCAACACATATCATGCAAACTCACATCATTGACATAACATCCCTGGATACTCACATTCAGCTGAAGAAGTTGGTGATGAGCTGTGTGCGGACATCACCATCATCACTGGCATCGTGGTCCAGCCCAGGATCCTCCACAGGTGGCGGATGTTGGTCATCGTCATCCAGGATGAGAGGCAACTCCTACCGCACTGCCAGGTTGTGTAGCATGCAGCAGACGATGACAATCTTGCACACCTTTGCTGGGGCATATGGGAGGGCCCCTCCTGTCTTATCTAGGCAGTGGAAGCGGCTCTTCAGGAGACCAATTGTCCGCTCAATCACTCTCCTGGTCCGACCATGTGCCTCATTGTAGCGCATCTGGGCTGGTGTCACAGGGTTCCTGAGGGGCGTCAGCAACCACGGCATGTTGGGATATCCGGAGTCACCTACATACAGACAATTGCACATTAGCTGAGTTGGAAAAGAGGGTGGAACACTACATTGCAGAACACACACAATGCTACAAAGTCAGTACACACCAAGAAGCCAGGCACGCTGATTCCGCATCTGTGACATCATCCTCGGGATGCGACTACTCCTCATCACGTAGGCATTGTGTGCAGAACCGGGGAAACGGGCACAGACGTGTGAGATGCTCATATCTGCAAGACATACCACCAGTGCATTTACCGAATGGTAGTGTTTGCGGTTCCTGTATGCCTGCTCTTGGGCCTGTGGTGGTACCAAAGCCACATGTGTCCCATCAATGGAGCCAATGACATGCGGCATCCTCCCCAGGGCATAGAAGTCACTCTTCACGTCAGTGAGTTGTTGAAGTCTAGGGAAATAGATGTACTGGTTCAGGTATCTCAACATAGCCTCCAAAACATCGTGGAGCACACGGCTGAACATGGTCTGTGACATCCCACCAGCAGACGCCACAGTGTGTTGAAAGGTACCGGTGGCAAAGAAGTGTAGGGCTGCCATCACCTTCACCTTGGGGGTCAGCGCTGTAGGGTATGTCCGGCCAGGTTGCAAATGTGGGGCCAAGCGCACTGCCAAATCCTCAATCAGCTGCCTGGTGAAGCGGTACCGTCGGATGCAGTCACGTTCCACCATCGTTGCAAGGTCAGGGAATGGTCTATGGACAGCTGGTGCCCTGCAGTGCATAGGTGAGGAAAGAAAGATTGTCAGTCACCCCACATATGTGGCATACACCAGACTCAATATCACATGAAACATCATTACGAGACACAAGTACATGATGCGTGTGGCGTTCCGTAAGGACATGTATGGCACCTACATGGCTAACATCTAACATCACAGTTCAACATGTGTCCTCAACAAGTCCCAGGTTGTGCAATGGGATATCATTAGGCTGTGTCACAGTACCCATGTACTGCTGTCACGTTCCAAACACACACCACAGTGACATGTGAGGACAGATGTGCCCCAGGCATCACAGCTCATCGACAGGTAGATTCCCAGGGACCCTGTATTGCCACATGGACACTGGCATGACATGGTGCATCATGAATACACCACAGCTAAACAACCATGACCCCCACAGGTAGTGGTCCCTGTTGCCTATGCAGGACAGACATGGACGTCTGTGACACACACACGCACAACATCAAAGTCCATGCACAAACAACGTGGATGTGGAGACTGTCTCCCATTGTGCACATGGAATCAGAGACATTGTAAACACAACATGCACACAGACTGTGGAGGGGCATCACAATTGTGGCAATGGGTCACCCTGGGACGTACATACCGTCCCACATGGGACTCAGGGGGTATTTGACATGACATACACATACACAACCGTGAAATGTGACCATGCAACATGCCCTTAAATGAACAGTTGCACACCACAGTGTTCATGTGCACAACACACCAAGGATTCTGTCACCATGAACACGTGCACAGCCTGGGAGTGGCTGCCCCCAAGTGCCCCCCAAAAAACAACATGTTGACCCCCATACACGGAACAGGTAATGCAGCCTTACATGCCTTAGGATACAGTGTGGACAGGCTGTGGTGTTGTAGGTGTGCCCCTCACTCCCTGGGAAGTATATGTGGCTGGCATATGTTCACCTGTGACAGGCATGGTGACATATGCCAGTGACTTGTACAGGGACGCGTTGTACAGCAATGGACCGATCGGTGCGCACACATTGGCCATTGCAAACGATGTGAGCGGGTACGCGTTGTATCCGCAATATGCGTTGTACAGCAATGGACCGATCGGTGCGCACACATTGGCCATTGCATACGATGTGAGTGGGTACGCGTTGTACAGCAATGGACCGATCGGTGCGCACACATTGGCCATTGCATACGATGTGAGCGGGTACGCATTGTATCCGCAATACGCTTTGTACAGCAATGGACCGATCGGTGCGCACCCATTGGCTAGGGCCTGGCCTGGCAACGGACGCGTTTTCAAATCTTTAACGAGTCTGATGCTGTGAATTCAGTTGGTCACCCACAACAATGTTGCAAAATCATGGGTGTCATGAAGTTGAACTTTTGAAGGATGCTGTGGGCGTGTGTAAGTGGTGCAATTCCATGGATTGGCCAGATTCAGAAGATGCAAACGACTTGGACCTATCACTTTGGACACATGGGACAGTGTCTGCCTTGCAGCACACATATAATGCTGGCTGTTCCCCTGAGAGCTCACTTGCCTGCACTACATGCTCCAGGACGACATCTGCCACCACCACTGCTGCTGTATCTGCACCCTCTGGATCCTGCAATGGCACGTACTGTGGAGAGAGCCCCAGCCTTCAGCACTGAGGAGAACCAGGCCCTGCTGGACAGCCTCCTTCCACAGTACAGCAAGCTGTATGGGAAAGCAGGGGAGCAGGTGAGTGTGCTGTCCACTGCCTAACTAAATGTGCATGTTGTCTGACTAGCAAGACTTACAGTCTGCACGCCACTGGCTAGCAGGCTCACTGAGTAGTTGTCACCCCCCATAGTGTGTAGTTACATGCACTGAACAGGTATAGTGCAGTGACAGTGCATTGAAACAAGGTTTTACTTCCCAGGCAATGATACCATGTAGTAACTGCTGGCAAACTGTCCATAGCCATCGTTGCACTGCCTGTGTACATCATGTGCCCCTGTGATTGAGACATGTATATCCAACTGTGTAATGCACGGATATGTTGAATGTGTAGTAATGGCATTTTCACTTTGTCATCCTCACAGGTTGATGCCCACCAGAAGCAGCAGATATGGCTGACCATCGTCCGGGCAGTGAGATCCGTGGGGGTCTACAAGCGCCGGATCCGCAACTGC
Organism: Calotriton arnoldi; assembly: GCA_963921515.1. Classification (NCBI taxonomy): domain Eukaryota; kingdom Metazoa; phylum Chordata; class Amphibia; order Caudata; family Salamandridae; genus Calotriton; species Calotriton arnoldi. The sequence continues at coordinate 980,833 of CAWUFW010001977.1, forward strand.
CAGAAGAGGTGGCAGGACCTTCGGGGCTGGACCCGGAGGATCGCACGGGTCCAGCTGAAGCTGTCGCCTCCTCGCAGGAGGGGCGGACACCGGACCCTGACCCCCACATGCTCAGGATCCTGGCGGTGGTCTTCCCTGATCTGGATGGGCAGCTGAAGGCCAGACAGCAGCAAGGAGGGGGTGAGTCCATGACTGCATTGTGAACTTTGTCTGCCATGCTATGTGCCCTCCTCTGGCCTGGTTAAACTTCCACAGTACATCAGTCATGTGGTCCAGGACCCATGTCCCTCAATTGTGCACTGCCCACTCCTCATCTGATACCCAGGTGTGGCTCTTACAGTCAGGGAATTGTGTCACTTGGCTACTGTGTCCTTGCATTTTGCTTAGCTCAAGGTGGGGGACAGCATTTGTTCCCCTAACTCTGTGGTGGGCATCATGGGTGGGTACATTGCTTACACAATGCCTGTGTTCTGACATGTAATCAGCGTGTTACTTTGATATGTGGTCCAATTGCTGAGCTGATCCACCACATGTGCCTGGGGTATCTGGCACACACCCATGCTGCGGGTGGGAACAATGTTTGGGCCCCAGGAGTGTGTATATTACGTGTGTCACACATACTTAGCCACCTGCCTACTGTCCAGGGCTCATCCCTCATTCCCGTGGGGCACGACAGTCATGCCTACTCCAGGCCATACAATACACTCTGTACTCCCACTCACGTGTATCATCTGACACATTGTGCTCAATGATATGTCCCCTCAGGTGTCTGCCTCTGTGTCAGTGTGCTGTGACTTCGTTGTCAGGACTACTGGGGTGTTTCTCGGTTGGGGCTCAGCATGCCACCGGAGATGTGTCCATAGGAGACGATACTTGTGTGACACATAGGTGTTTGATCACCTGACCGTGCAGACTGGGGTATGCAAATGTGAAGTTCAGGCAGCTGTTTCCCATTCACAGCAGATTATGAGGTGCTCAGGTTCAGAGGGTTGTGTTGCAGGTCTCCCATATGTCCAATTGGTATGACGTGGACAGATAAGGTTGCAGATGATGAGGTGTTTGGGGGATGTACATGTGCACTTGTTCAGCTCCAGGACTTGCATTCCCCATGACCAACTATTGTGACACAGTGCAGACTGTTGTTGTCTGGCTGCCCTGCCCATGTGACTGGAGACAGTGATGTATGACTTAGCAGGCATGCCTGTGCCATGGCATGAAACTTCCTATGAGTGATCCTGCAGCGGAGTGACATGTGCTACATGCACACCATTGTGGCAATGACTATCAGGACATGGGTGCATCATGCTGTTTGTCGCTGGTATGCATCACATGCATTTCAAAATTGACTCTGGGCATCCCTTTATCCAGACACCTGTACTGACTCAGTGGCAAGAGTTGTGATGTGTGCATGTTCACATGCTTCACCGTGTTCTCTGCACTGTCCAACTACTGTGTAGGTGGTGCATGTGTCCACACTGGGGTATTGCCATCCGACAGACACCAGACAGATGGGTGCAAGGCCAGGAGGGATGTGAGTGCCATGGTTGACCATCAGACTGACAATTGGCTTCCCCTACTCTGTTTGGGCACTTTTGGCAATGTTCTACTAAGGATGCCAGGGCTTGCTCTGTAATGTGCTGTACTTACTGTGGTGTGTGCGTTCGGTGCAGGTGACTGATGTCTGTCTGTTTCCCTATTGTTTGCAGATACATCCACGGCCACAGGAGGGGACAGCTCCACGGACCAGGAGGAGCCGCAGAGCCAGACTGGGTCAGCAGCCGAGGAGTGGTCGGAGGGACCCAGTGGCACGGAGGGTGAGGGGAGCCACACCGAGGAGTCCTCAGCACCATCAACCTCAGCTGAGGACCACAGCAGCTCGGAGGATGACTCCCTTGTGGAGGCGGGTGTCAGCAGCCACCACACCCCAGCTAGTGTTGCTGTCCCCGCCACCACCACCACCACCACCGCCCTCCCATCGGCTCCCATTCCCGAGGTCCGTGGAGGCTCCCATGTTCGGGAGCGTGTCTCCTTCGTGCCAGGCACCGCACCCCTGCCCCTGTGTCCCCTGCTGCCCTGAGTGAGGAGTCTGTGTACCTCCTTCGCCAGCTCCATGTAGGGCAGACAGCGATGCTGAGTGTCCTCCATGCACACACCACTCTGTTGACTCAGCTGGTGTCGTTCATGGAGGGCATCTCATCGGGCATGTCTGCCCTGCAGAGGGGCAATAGGTCCATGGACTCCTCCCTGACGGCAGCAGTGTCCCTCCTCCAACAGTCCCTCACCCCTCCTACCTCTGCCCCATCCACAATCCCCAGCCCCTTACCTGTCCCAAGCACACACACACCGGCACAGGCACACACCAGCACAGACACAGGCAGCACACAGACACACACGCCAAAATCCAGATGCACACGCACGCACAGTCAGGGGACTGAAACCACACTCACAGGGGATGGGGCCCAGGCACACACACACGCATCCACGAGCACTGCGCAGTCCTCAGTTACCTCTCCCTCCAAGGCCCCTTCCCTTGCCTCACCTGCAACCCCAAAGACACAGCGGGTCTTCCTCAGTGACCTCGGCCTCTTCCCCTCCGATCCAGCTGATACAGCATTCAGGGGGAAGAGGAAGCCCACCCACACGGAGGGGAGTGCCCCTCGCCCCCGGACACCCTCCCCCAGGCGCAGACCGACTGAACCCCCCATCCCCAAGTCCCCCGGACCCGGAAGAGCAAGACCCCGCCGCCGCCCTGCAGCTCAAGGACCAAGTCGCCTTCCTCCATCCCTCAGGCCCCCACTCCACAGGTGCCCCACCACACCCTGCCCCAGGTTCCCCCACCCACAGATACACCATCCCCAAAATGATCCGGCCTTCTCCCCTGCCACTTGCTCTTCCGGCACCACACCCCCCGCTGCGCATGTCTGTGCCACTGGTGTGGAGACGGTGTCCTCCCCTCTGTCCTGCCCACCTTACCTGAACCCCATTCTCCTCCCCTGGAGGTGGGCAGTGCAGTGGAGTCCACTACCACCCCGTCTGACTTGGGCACTGCAGTGGGGAACCTGTCCACTCCATCTGCATGGCCCACTGCAGTCGTGCCGGCACCCACACCATCTGAGTCATGCCCCCCAGTTGTGCCGGCACACACATGTCAGACACCTCCACTGCACTTGTCAGTGGCCCTTCAGCACCCACCACCCCTTCCCTGTCTCCTTCTGGTGAGCCCTGATCCTGTCCCTGCGGTGCCTGGCCTGCCCCCCCCCCGTATGCCCCTCCGAGGGGATTGTCCCTGGTGTGTAGCAGTGCAGGCATGCGTAGGGTGACATCTGCCACTGTCACCCTGTTTTGACTTTCAGAATGGACTGGCCATTGGCCTTTGATTCTTTTTTCTGGACTTTAACTTTTGAACCCACATATGCTGAATAAAGCTACTTTCTGTTCTCTAGTGGTTTTGCTTCTGATGTACATGATGTTGATGATGCTAACCGTGCCCTTGCTGCAGTGATGGTGATTTTTGGTCTCATGAAAATGAAGTGTTACTGTGCAGGAACCCATGTGGTCCACGGGTTATGTGTCCTATCCTGTAGTGTATCCATGTCATCCTTAGCAGCATATGAGGGTGTCATGTTTTCAATATTTGGCAATGGGATTTCCTACTTTTATTTGCAATATCACATCTGTGGCTTACACCCTGCACATCTGTTGTGCTTGCCATTGTTCAATTAGTCTACTTCCTGACCGTGTGGCCATCTCCACTGGACATGCAAGTTTGGGCATCAATGGGGAAGGACTCATCTGTGTTGTCAGTGCAACTTGCTATACATGTGTGTTGGATCTGTGCTGATAATTTCGTTGACACTCCCATGACCAGGCTGATATGACAGGAGCCTTCATTTTGTGCTAATTGTTGACTGTGTGACCAAGTGTTCTGCTGACATGATGGAGCCATACTGAGGCAACATATGGCACAGCTTTCCTCACACAGGAGTGGAGTCCCCTCATGGCAGTGTGTCATCCTGTGACATTGGCTGAGCCCAAGGTGTGTTTTGTGTGAGCATGTCTGTGTGTGTTCACTTCCATTTTGCTGTGCATGCTGGGATCCCTAGTGATGTTCCTGTTTGTGATGCTTGCTGAGTTGACCTATGTTCCCCCCAAGTCTTGTCCCTGGGTTCTCTGTGATGTGGGTGCATGGCACATTACTGGTCATCAGGGTGTCAGCCATAGGTGTGTTTGCTGTCAGGGCTGAGTTTGTGGGCAAACACAGATGGGACACAGTCAGGATTCCCCTTGGCACTTGTTGTTTACACCTGTCATGTAATTTCCAGTTTGTGTCAACTTTCAGTGATTGTGACACGTTGTGTGTGTGACTGCTGGCACTCCTTAGGGTCAGGGCTGCAATGTTGGTAGTTGTCTATGTGTGTTCTTTGTGGGTGACCTTGGCTTCTTCATTGGTGTGGGACTGTGGCTGGGATCCCATTGGTTGGTGTGGTATTGCCGTCATGTCCATGTACAGCATAGTGTGCAGTGTGTCAGACATTCAGGAGTCTTGTTGAGTGGCCATGTGTGATGTGTTTCTGCACCTTAGTTCCCACCACCCCACATGGGATTTTCATGGGTGCATGTGCAATGTCACCAGTGCATGTGAGCTTCACTGCTGCACATTGTTGGAGGTCGAGGTGTGTGATGTTGAGTGTGTGCAGATGAGAGTTGTTGCCCGGCTAGACCCCTGCCTCCATGTTGGCCTTGGCTTACTGGCCGTGCAGATTGATTTGTGCTTGTGTAGGTGTGATGGTAGTTTGTTGCTCAGGACACATGACTGTGGTTCACAGTGTGAACGACATCTAGCTTTGTCATCACAGTGGGATTGTCATGCAGCCCAGGGTCACCACATTGTGGGGACCCTGGGGGTAGTGCTGTGGTGTGTCTGTGTCTTGCTGTGTCAGTTGCTGTTGCTACATGCCTGTGTGACATGTGTGATTTGTGCTCCCTCTCATCTAACAATGCCTGATTGCCCACATAGGGGATTTGGATCCATGAGTTACTTTTGTGTGGCACTGTATGCGCATCTGTGTAATTGGTATTCAGGCCTCCTCATGTGTTGTGTGGTTGCCTGGGGACACTGCCCCCCCCCTCACCTGTTGTGTTTGATGTGCAGTGTGGGGCTGCCTGTTTGTGTTTGTGCATCTGCACCACTGCATTGGCATATCTTTGGTGTGCCATTGGCTGTATGTTGTTTGGTGGGTTTCACCTGCTGTCCCTGGGACTCCTAGGTCATCAGTCAGCACAATGATCATTGTTTGTGTGTCCCATTGCTGCCATGGTATGGTATTTGTTCACCTCACATCTGCAGTCTCCACAGGATATCTCCATTTGTGTGCCCATTGGTGCAAATATGTGGGTCTGCATTATGATGGTCACTTCTGTCATTGTGTCATTGATGAATGTTGACAGTGTCAGCCCCCATGGGTGATGTTTGTCTGCACATGGCCAAAGGTATGTCTTATTTGCACTGCACTGTTTGCCTCCCCAATCTATGTTGCTATGGGACACAAGCACTACTTTGCCACTGATATGTTTGTTGTTCTGTGACCAGGAATCATCCATGCAGTTTTGCAGTTGCAGCTTTTTCAATGTCAAAACTTACCTTTTGGTCACTGTGATGATGGGGGTTTTGACCCCATAGCCACAATGTTCAAAATGTGCTTCAGCTATGGACCCCACACTTACCTTTTGGTCACTGTGATGATGGGGGTTTAGACCCCATTGCCACAATGTTCAAAATGTGCTTCAGCTATGGACCCCACACTTACCTTTTGGTCACTGTGATGATGGGGGTTTAGACCCCATTGCCACAATGTTCAAAATGTGCTTCAGCTATGGACCCCACACTTACCTTTTGGTCACTGTGATGATGGGGGTTGGACCCCATTGCCACAGTGGTCATGGTCTGCTTGCATTGTGGAGGCCACACACATTTATGTGTGACACATGTGATAGGGGGTCACATTGTATGTTCAAAGTCATGTTCAGTGTTGTAGGCATTTGACACAGTGTTCACACGCCTGTCATGGTGTTGGGGGGATGTCTTATTCTTTCATTCCTTGGGTTGTAGTGTGCTGGTTGTGTCATGCATTGTCCATCCTATGAGTGGGGGTGGTGTTGGTGGTAGGCATCCAGCCCCCCATGGGTAGGGGTGGTAGTAGTGACAGGCATCCAGCCCCCCATGGGTAGGGGTGGTAGTAGTGACAGGCATCCAGCCCCCCATGGGTAGGGGTGGTAGTAGTGGTAGGCATCTAGCACCCTCTGGATAGGGGTGGTAGTAGTGACAGGCATCCAGCCCCCCATGGGTAGGGGTGATAGTAGTGGTAGGCATCCAGCCCCCCATGGGTAGGGGTGGTAGTAGTGGTAGGCATCTAGCACCCCCTGGATAGGGGTAGTTGTAGTGGTAGGCATCCAGCCCCCCCTGGGTAGGGGTGTTAGTAGTGGTAGGCATCCAGCCCCCCATGGGTAGGGGTGGTAGTAGTGGTAGGCATCTTGCACCCCCTGGATAGGGGTGGTAGTAGTGACAGGCATCCAGCCCCCCATGGGTAGGGGTGGTAGTAGTGGTAGCATCTAGCACCCTCTGGATAGGGGTGGTAGTAGTGACAGGCATCCAGCCCCCCATGGGTAGGGGTGGTAGTAGTGGTAGGCATCCAGCCCCCCATGGGTAGGGGTGTTAGTAGTGGTAGGCATCTAGCACCCCCTGGATAGGGGTGGTAGTAGTGGTAGGCATCCAGCCCCCCATGGGTAGGGGTGGTAGTAGTGGTAGGCAACTAGCACCCCCTGGATAGGGGTAGTAGTAGTGGTAGGCATCGAGCCCCCCCTGGGTAGGGGTGGTAGTAGTGGTAGGCATCAAGCCCCCCATGGGTAGGGGTGGTAGTAGTGGTAGGCATCTAGCCCCCATGGGTAGGGGTGGTAGTAGTGGTAGGCATCCAGCCCCCCATGGGTAGGGGTGGTAGTAGTGGTAGGCATCTAGACCCCCATGGATAGGGGTGGTAGGCATCTAGCACCCCCTGGTTAGGGGTGGTAGTAGTGACAGGCATCCAGCCCCCCATGGGTAGGGGTGGTAGTAGTGGTAGGCATCTAGCACCCTCTGGATAGGGGTGGTAGTAGTGACAGGCATCCAGCCCCCCATGGGTAGGGGTGGTAGTAGTGGTAGGCATCCAGCCCCCCATGGGTAGGGGTGGTAGTAGTGGTAGGCATCCAGCCCCCCCGGGTAGGGGTGGTAGTAGTAGTAGGCATCCAGCCCCCCGTGGGTATGGGTGGTAGTAGTGGTAGGCATCTAGCCCCCCATGGGTAGGGGTGGTAGTAGTGGTAGGCATCCAGCCCCCCATGGGTAGGGGTGGTAGTAGTGGTAGGCATCTAGCACCCCCTGGATAGGGGTGGTGGTAGTGGTAGGCATCCAGCCCCCTGGGTAGGGGTGGTAGTAGTGGTAGGCATCCAGCCCCCATGGGTAGGGGTGGTAGTAGTGGTAGGCATCTAGCACCCCTGGATAGGGGTGGTAGTAGTGGTAGGCATCCAGCCCCCCCTGGGTAGGGGTGGTAGTAGTGGTAGGCATCCAGCCCCCCCTGGGTAGGGGTGGTAGTAGTGACAGGCATCCAGACCCCCATGGGTAGGGGTGGTGGTAGTGGTAGGCATCCAGCCCCCCCTGGGTAGGGGTGGTAGTAGTGACAGGCATCCAGCCCCCCATGGGTAGGGGTGGTAGTAGTGACAGGCATCTAGCACCCCCTGGGTAGGGGTGTTAGTAGTGGTAGGCATCTAGCACCCTCTGGATAGGGGTGGTAGTAGTGACAGGCATCCAGCCCCCCATGGGTAGGGGTGGTAGTAGTGGTAGGCATCTAGCACCCCCTGGGTAGGGGTGGTAGTAGTGACAGGCATCCAGCCCCCCATGGGTAGGGGTGGTAGTAGTGACAGGCATCCAGCCCCCCATGGGTAGGGGTGGTAGTAGTGGTAGGCATCCAGCCCCCCATGGGTAGGGGTGGTAGTAGTGTTAGGCATCCAGCCCCCCATGGGTAGGGGTGGTAGTAGTGGTAGGCATCTAGCACCCCCTGGATAGGGGTGGTAGTAGTGGTAGGCATCCAGCCCCCCCTGGGTAGGGGTGGTAGTAGTGGTAGGCATCCAGCCCCCCATGGGTAGGGGTGGTAGTAGTGGTAGGCATCTAGCCCCCCATGGGTAGGGGTGGTAGTAGTGGTAGGCATCCAGCCCCCCATGGGTAGGGGTGGTAGTAGTGGTAGGCATCTAGCACCCCCTGGATAGGGGTGGTGGTAGTGGTAGGCATCCAGACCCCCCAGGGTAGGGGTGGTAGTAGTGGTAGGCATCCAGCCCCCCCATGGGTAGGGGTGGTAGTAGTGGTAGGCATCTAGCACCCCCTGGATAGGGGTGGTAGTAGTGGTAGGCATCCAGCCCCCCCCTGGGTAGGGGTGGTAGTAGTGGTAGGCATCCAGCCCCCTCTGGGTAGGGGTGGTAGTAGTGACAGGCATCCAGCCCCCCATGGGTAGGGGTGGTGGTAGTGGTAGGCATCCAGCCCCCTGGGTAGGGGTGGTAGTAGTGACAGGCATCCAGCCCCCCATGGGTAGGGGTGGTAGTAGTGACAGGCATCCAGCCCCCCATGGGTAGTGGTGGTAGTAGTGGTAGGCATCCAGCCCCCCATGGGTAGGGGTGGTAGTAGTGGTAGGCATCTAGCACCCCCTGGGTAGGGGTGGTATTGTGGTTGGCATCCCGCCCCTATGGTGCTGCTGTTGCTGGTGTAAGTGATTTCTGCATCCCTATGTGTGTGTGGTATATGTCGGGTACGTGTGGTTTGTTTGTGTGGTGGGTGTTTGACTTACCCTCTGCGCCGTACGCGTCCGTACCAGTCCCGGTAATAGATGTAGAGTATTGGTAGGATCGGCGCGATGGGATTCATGGTTGGTTCGTCTCGTTCGTCTTTCTCTTTGCTTCGCCTCGTCCTCGTCACTGGCTTGTTCGTCTCGTAGCCGTGGATCGACTTGTGGCGCGAATCGGAGCTTATGTGTGCCTCTCCCGGATGCTTTGACGTGCCGTGCGTAGCGACGGGTTCGGCACGTACGGAAGGCGCATCGTACTAGTCCGGCCGGACGGGGCTGCATTAGTGCTTCCGTGCGACTCGATTCTGCGTTTCCGGATCCGCATCGGTCGGGGAACAGGCGCTGGATTGGGTGAGTGCGACTGGGTCGGGATTTGGGCAGTTATGCGCATCGTACTTGCTCGTTCAGACGTATGTGCGAATCGGTCGGGAAACACGCATTCGCCTGGTTTTTTCCCTGGGCGAATGGTGTTAGGTGCGCCTCCGACCGGGATCGGAATTGACCCCTCTGTGTTTTTCATAAGGGCTAGTATTAGGAAATACTGCTTCTATTTGAGTAATTTTTTGAGCTATCCAGAATGGAATTTGCTCACGTTTTGTGGGCATTTTACCCATGACTGCTTCTAAATTCTGTGGAGTAATTTTTAGTGTATTCCCCTGTTGAGGGGTTTGATTTGGAATGGTCAATGGTGGTTGGACTGTGAGAGTCCGCATGACATACTGGACTAATTGTCTGTAAATTGTTTATTAACTCTGTAAGTTGAGTAAGTAATTCCTCGTCTGACATCTCTTCAATGTCAGGATGAGGTGTGTAGCCGGCTAGAATCGGCCATGTTGCTCCTGGTCTACCTAGTGGACCGAGCCTGGTAATGTTTTTGTGAAGTTTTAGGGCGCCTTTAAACCAGAGCTGATGCTCCTGGTATGTTAGTGGAATTTCAATATCCTCGAAAGGAATATATTCCTCTGGTGGTTCATCTTCTTTGTAGAAGTGAAACACTTTTGTTACTGGATTTGATTTTGGGAATACTATCCATAAATAGAATACCTCTGTCTGAAATGATTCGTGTGCCTCTATCACGAAAACTGCTCTACCTCCTCTCGGTGGTAGGCCGTGTTTTATAAGTTTGGATGGATGTCTATAACACCCTCCTCGGTTTCATTTAAACCTGTAAAGTTAAAAGCTGTTACGACTGGTTCAGCCGCAGCTACACCGTTCCCGGTGTTTTCGTCCCCGTGTATGGACATTTGTTTTTTGAAAAATGTAGAACAAGTTTCAAGGAAACAAAAGATAAGGTGCACAATATTTTGGAACACTGTATCCTTCAACGTTGAAGAAACCAAAATAGCTAATATATAGGGTTTCTGTCCTATTTAGCTTTGGCGGATATTTAACCCTACCCACTCCAGACGTCTTATGGAGTATGTGAGTAGGGGTCTCTGAGAGAAAAGCACGACTGAGTTACTCAGTATCTAGCGTTTAATTACTGCCTTACCAAACGGTTGGGCGCCATGTAGTGTAGTTCCTATTTCCCTAATAGGCTCTGCGCATTGGAATAATATAACCTATAGGCTTGACATAGGACTAAGGTCGGTATGTCCCTATCGAGTATATTAATCTTAATTACTTGTGCCAGCTAGCTCAGAGGCCACTAGAAACTCCTTGAGAACAAGAAGGGAGTAGTTTCTGGCAACCGAAAAACATGACAACTTTGTTTCCCTTTAGAATCGGAACACGTCTCAGAATCGTGGAAACAATAGATAACAGTTTCACTCAGTCAATCGTGCATGCTTAGTTTCTACAGAGTTACACAGAAAGGAAAGACGGGCGTTTCAATAAAAGGTTTTATTGAACAGTCTTGTTTCTTGTGTAAGAGATATGTGCAGTTATGATCACAAGACAGTATGCAAGATAAATAATGTACAGCGTAAGCAGTAGAAATAAATAATACTGCGCTAGCATTATCTTTTAGCATATATTCATGTACATAAACAACATGAGCTAAAAATGCGAGTACTCATACGATGCGTCTCTAAGCTAGTTCTACCCCAATGTACCTAACCTAGTCTAGGTGTAGGGGAAAAGTAAGAAGTAGGCGAAGTATTCTCTAGTATAGTATACTAAGAGTATGTTAAGTCTAGTATGCCAAGAGTCTAGTATGCCAAGAGTCTAGTATGCCAAGAGTCCCTCTAGGTTCTAGTCAGCTCCATACCTTGTGAATGAGAGAGGTGGGAATCTCTTTCCGGATCTGGAACTCTAACACCCCGCGAAGGGAGTCAGATCACTGGAAGCTGGATTCTCTGCGAGCAGGGATGACAGCGTCTTCTCAGTGCGTCAGGCCGGGATACGGGCTCCTCTAAAGTCGAGGTCTCCTCCTAACTTGCTTGGGCAAGGGAAGGTATATTTATACCTGGTAGGTGTCTTGGAATGTTAGCATTGACGTGAAGTCGGACAGAGGAAGACGTCAGGAATGAACCCTTAAGGTATAGCGGTTCATGCATAATAAATGAGTTCTTGGAGAAATCAATAGTCCTGTGCTAGGGGAACTCCCGAAGCTTAAGGGTCTGGTTTCTAAGAACTCGTTGTGACGTTAGGGTGGACGGATGTCGGTGACCATGCCTGTATTTGGAGTGCACGGTTAATGCCTAAATAAGGACAGGGATTCTATGCCTATATAAGGGCAATGCGAATTGTGCCTATATAAGGACATGATTCAGGAAAACCTATATACGGACACCTAAAGCGGAATACAACAGGCGGAGGCTATTGACTACCCCCTCAAGTGTTATGATCCAACTGTAGGAAAATATTATGATCTGAGGGTGTTTCATTTCCTAAGATAATGTCCACAAAATCTGGTTTTAAGTATTTTTAATGTGTTTTATTATTCTTATCTTTAATGTATAAGGGCAAAGGGCCCCCAATGAACTATATAGAGTTGTTGTGCTCTACAGAATAACAACTGTGACAATTGTCATTTAAACAAATGCACTTGCACTTTAGTTTTTATCCTAGCTATTTTTAACAGTGATTTTAAATAGTGAGTTATGTTCCTTGTTGATCTTTTTCGTGTTTATAAGACTGTATTTTGAAAATTTGACTCCTTAGAATCTGGTGTACAGAATTTTTTTTTTTTTTTTGTAACAAATTCTATTTCGAGCACTATTGATAAGGAATTATATGTTTGTATCTTTTATGGTATTATAAACCGAAATAAAGATTTTATGAATATGAAGTGGATGCTTACCTGAAGGCCCACCTGTCTCCTCTAGATAAGGGAATGATATGGAGCAGATGCTTAGCTGAAGGTCAACTATCTCCTCTAGATTATGGGTGTGTATGATGATGAAGACAGATTTATAAAGTGCACAAATGCTCCTGGGAGTGTGCCGGCAATAGTCCAACAGCAAGTAGAAGATTACAGAGTGTATAGCCAACGTTTTAATGCTTTGCTAAAAGCAAGTTCTGACCTTTTCTGCCTCAGGTGCAGCGGAAGAGAATTCCATGCAGATGGCCCTAAAAAGGAAAAAGAGCATCCGCCAATCCTTGTCATCCTCACTCTCGGCACTCTAGCAAAAGCCAAATGCGAGGACCGCAGGCCAGGTAACATGGACCAATATTGTGCAAAGCACAAAAAATCAACACCAGTGTTTTAAATACAATTCTCTTGCTTACTGGTAACCAGTTCAAGGAAGAAAGATGCCTAGAAATCTTAATATCCTCATTTCAGTAGAAGTCGTGCCGTGACATTTTGCACCATTTGAAGTCTGTGAATGACGCACTCTAGAAAACCAAGATATAAGGCATTAGAATAATCCAGGTGAGATTTTATCAAAGCCTGTATGACCGTTTTCCTGGCCGGAAAGGACAGAAAGAACAAAAACGTTTTCAAAGCCCGCTGGATACCAAAACACATTCCAGTCACAGCACTGACCTGGGGTTGGAAAGATAAGCAATTGTCAAACTTAACTCCCAAATTTTTGGCTGTCTCTGTGAAAGATGCACGCGGGACAGAGGCAATATGGGCATAATGCCGACCAGGTGGTAGGTGCCGTAGAGCCAAAGAAGATTATTTCAGTTTTGTCGGTATTACACATCAGTTGTTTCTGATGCAATCAGACAAACACGGCAGTTAGGCACAATTTAATAGAGTTGAAAACCAGATCCTCCCCATCTTTAAAGGAAAAGAGCATCTGTATATCATCTGCATATGATACAATCTTGGCTCCAAATGGCTCAACTACCGAAGCAAACGGGTTAAGATAGACATTAAATAGAGTTGGGACCTCAACTGAAATTGCCTTATTGCCGGAGGCAAATGGAGGAAGCCAGGCCTCCTGTTCTCTATTGTCTAAGAAGGAGGTCAGCCACCTAAGGGCCAAAATTCTTCACTCCAATCCTAGAGAGGCAATCCAGCTAGCAGGAGTGGGGAACCATATCAAAGGCGGCTGACAGATCTAGCAAAATCAACACAGCCTTGCTCCTGGCATCCTACGTGCCTTTAATTTCCTCTGCCACCTCGAGTAGGGCCATCTCAGTACTTAAATTCTTCCTAAAGCCCAATTGACTAAAATGAAGTGGATGCTTAGCTGAAGGTCAAATACCTCCTCTAGATTAGGGATGTATATGGAGTGGATGCTTAACTCAGGTCTCAGGTCGTATACGCTGCTTTCGTCGACTTTACGACCGCATTCGATAGGGTGGACAGAGGAACCCTTTGGAGAAAACTTCACAAAATGGGTATCCCGGATAACTTACTCCATGTAATAACATCACTATACTCTGGAACTTGGTGCCAAGTCCAAATGGGGAGGGAGAAGGGTCTCACAAGCCCTATACCTACACCAAATGGCCTCAGACAAGGATGCCTTCTTGCTCCCCTACTGTTTTCCCTATATCTTAGGGATTTGCCCGAAAGCTTCAAACAGGTCTGCAACTTTCCACCTAAAATTGCACTTCATAAATTCCACACCATGATGTATGCAGACGATGTAGTCATCCTAGATTTAACACCATTCGGCCTGCAAAGGAATCTGCAAGCACTCGATAAATACACGGAAGAAAATGACTTAATACCGAATACCACAAAAACAAAAATAGTTCCATTTTCTGGAAGGAAACGGAGTGTGAACTATAATTGGTCTCTAGGGGGAAAACTGCTGGAAGTGGCAGATGAATATACCTACCTAGGGAGAATTTTCTCAAAATCCTTACAAAACTTGCTTCACATACAGAATTTGAACCGGAAAGTCGACGTCCATCTGGGGGCACTTCTACGTTTATATGCCTCGACCGGTCAAAGGCATTTTTCCTCTCTTCTTCAGGTATACAGCGCTAAGATCCCACCAGTACTATCATACGCTCTCGAATATATCCCTCTAAGTCAATGGGAACATTTGGATCTCAAAGAAGGGAAAGTCCTCCGGAAACTCACAGAGATGTCTCAAGCTGTTCCGGTACAAGCTCTCCGCCTCGAACTTTCACTAGTTAGCTCTTATGCCAGAGGAATTAGTAATATTATTAGATGGGTATATAACCTCCTCCATGCGGAACAAGGAACGCTACGATCCTTATTAAAAATAGACACAATTGGACAAGGTTCACCGAAATATGTATTTTGTAGGAATGTCTCAATTGCTTTTAAAATATCAAATGTTAACATAAATTTGCTGCAATCTTGGACTCCTGCCCAGTTGAAACTCTTTTTAAAACATCTAACACCAAGATTAAGCTTTGATCTTGACTTTCAGCATTGTTCCAAACTGACACTGTATAAAAAATATGCTGAAACAATTGTTTATAAGAAAATACAGCAGTATATTCATTTTAATCTAAAGCACGGTGTCAGGCGATCGATTATATTACTCCGACTTGGGATACTTCCCTAAAATCTTTTACCTACAAGTGGTTCCCAAAAGAAAAAACTAGTAGTTCTTGTGACCTATGTAACGGCGGGGAGCAAGACATTGAACATATGCTATTTGCTTGCCCAAGTGTGACAGTTGTAGAAGCAAGAAAAAGGTTTATACATCCAATCCGCACAAAATGTAAAATTAATTCAGTTCAGAACTTGATCTCGCTTTGTAAGGCTCCGCCAAACGAATTTGTATGTTACAATTTATTCAAATTTTTTAAATCTTTTTTAACTTTGTATTAGTATTACAATTCTTATTATCTTACTGTCAGAATTTTAAGAGAAAATTTTATGTATTAAATATTTGTTGTTCTCAGCAGAGAACTATATCAAATAAACTTGAACTTGAACTTGGAGTGGGTGCTTAACTGAAGGATCTTCTCAGCAACTTCTGCCCCAAGACACATCTCACTGGATGAGAGGTCTGAGAGTTCAATGTGTCCACGCATAAATTATTGCCAGATCCATAGAGGATTCCTTGGTTTTCATTTTACGATAAGTTAGGGCCTGATTTAGATCTTGGCGGATCTGGTCCCTCTGTCACTTTTTTGGCGGTTTCACAGCCCGCCTAGTTGGCGATCCGTCTGCTCTATTTAGATATTAATGGGTCCATGGACGAAAGACCATCAGATTGCTGCCAACTCCGCCATGAATTTTCACCCACGGCTATAACGTCATAGGCAGAAGCGGCTGTCGGCGGGAGTCTAGCCAAGATTATCGCCGGGCCAATCACGATGTGCATTTCCGCCAAGGAAACTGTGGCAAGGATACCTCCTACTTTGAGTTGGTGGAATTGAAGGAAATGAGGTAGGAAAGTACCTTTTTTTCTGCTTCCCACTTCCGTTTTCATCATGAACCCCATTGTCCAGGTCCTCCTTTGAGGTTACTTCATGACCATGACGCTAATCAACTCCATTGTCGCCAGGATCTAAGGTAAGCTTCTTTTACACTTGTCTTACTATAAATAGTGTGTTGAAAATTGCTTTAGTCTTGTGTATTTTTACATTGCTCATCTATGCATTTTTTTGTATGTGTAATGCATTAGTGCACATTTTACAACTTGTCGAGATAAACTGAACACACCTCTACTGACACTTTAAAACAAAATTATGCTGTTGTTGTGGTTGTGGGTGTTGTGCTTGTGGTGCCTGTGGGTGTGCATTCAATAGCATCTGTGTGTTGTTTGTGTGCTATGCAATATGTAAGAAAAGGGGCATTACACATTACCTACATAAGTAATCGCCATGTGACTGCAAGAGCGCAGGTAGCCCTTCAAACGAAGCAATAGCACTGTGACCGTAGGCAAAAAGAACAATGTCATTGGTGTGGCTCCAACCAACATACCTTGTCAGCTTCTACTTGCCTCGATATCGAAGGTCTGGCGGGAGGAAGACTGCAAGGTTTCCCGTCTCTTTAACTTCCGTACTCTCACCTGGAAGTTTGATCAGGGCACTCATGGGACATGTAGTTCCAGATGACTATCCTCTCATTGGAGATATGCCTATCGGTGACGCTGCAAGGTAACTGAAACCATTGTGAAATTCAGAAGAGACCGCATAGACAATAAAGGAGGTGGTAAAGTAAACGCGAAACACATTGGCAATAAATACCATGTGTGTTAATATGTGAAGGGACGTTTAGTATAACACAAAAGAAACAATTGTGATGCAACAGTCTCGAAATGTGCGGCATAACAAACAATGGTATCAGGGGATATGTAGTGCACAATTCAGAAATAAAGAAATGGAAAAAGGGGGGCCAGTCAAGGTGAAATAGCATAATAAATAGATCAAGTAGCATACAAATGTCAATATGTACAAGTCCTAAAATGTCACAGTCCACAACCCAGTTGAAATCAATGTGGATGTAAGTGTTTGATAAAAAAAATGTATGGTGATATTTAGGGGTGGGTGGCGAACTCCGCTCTGCCAGCGGAGTCTTGCCAACTCCGCGCTCCGCTGGGAACGCAGAGTTCAGCAAAAATTCCAATTACGCGGAGTTGGGAATTTTGTCCCTGCCGCCCACCCTGTGGAGAGAGTTAAGGAGTGAGGAGGACCAGGTCTTACCTGGGTCTGGCGTTCTCCGCTGTGCCGGAGATGCCCTCCTCCTGTCTTGGTCTCATCGGTGCAAAAGCAAACCCCCTATGCTGTACGTCTTGGGAGATCTGAGCATGTGCGCACGTGCGTACAGCGTAGGGGTTTTGCTTTTCACCGAGGAGACCAGGAGGAGGACAGCCCAGGCACGGCAGAGAACGCCAGACCCAGGTAAGTTCTGTAAAGCAAGTTGTAGTCTGGGGGTCAGGAACCCTCCAGGTCTGCTGCCTGCATGTAGGGCGGAGTGGAGCGGAATTTCACTGAGTTTTTAGGCAACTCTATGGAATTCCGCGTAGTGGCACTCCGCCAACTCCGC
This sequence comes from Calotriton arnoldi, assembly GCA_963921515.1. NCBI lineage: Eukaryota > Metazoa > Chordata > Amphibia > Caudata > Salamandridae > Calotriton > Calotriton arnoldi. Next base: position 998,014 of record CAWUFW010001977.1, read on the forward strand.
CCACCCCTAGTGATATTCCCTAGGTGTATCTTAGTCTTAATGGTGCATATCATATCTCATAAAGAACACCAAGGAATATCATCATTCAGGCCCCTCTGATGGCTACTTCATCTGAACACCCAACGCTGTTCCCTTCGGAACAGAACTTTGTCAAGTGGACCCATCTCTGTAGAGTAGTAAGGTTTGTCCAGGACTCCCAGTTGATGTCATCTTCAGTATGTTCAGCTTCCAGAAAATGTCTAGTAAGTTTTGTGTTCGACTTTTTTACTGATGTTGATGGTAAGGCTGTTTTTATATGCTCTCTGGGATCACAGACCTACCTCACACTGAGTTTAAAGTGTTGGTGACGGACACTGGTGTCGTATATTGGAATATTTTATATGAGGAACTGCGTCTGCTAAATTTTCTGTGTTTTTTTCAGCGTCCAGTGGACCCTATCAGACAATGGTGCCACAAGAACAGCCTTTGAGCTGACTGTATGGCCCTTTCTGTTACTTATTTTATATACTATACACAGCAGAGAGACACATATATTCTGGTCCTGAGGAATGCCTAGAACTTTGTTAGTCTCGCATGGCAGAAACATGTTGACCATACATTAGGGTAAAATCTATAGCCCCATTTCACTTTGCTCTTTTTAACCCTATCCACTGGGGGCACCAGAATAAAGACTTTTTCGCCCACCAGGAGATAGTTTTATTCACTTTTCTTTGCACTCTGCCCCGCTCTCCCCACATAGGAAGTAGTACTTATTGTGCTGTAGAACAACCCTGCTCCTCTCCTGCGGGAAAGTCGTAGCCCACACTGGGTACCTTGCGGCCCCCGTGTGAGGAGGGGACCCTATGATGAAGCATGTCACCCTAGGGCGAGTGAAGGTTCTCGTCCTAACACAGTAGTACTTTCTTGGTTCCTCCCTTTTCACCCACGTACATAGTGTGTGTTCATCGATTAGTAGTACTTACCAGTCTTCATTCCAGCAGGGACTCACTCCGTCAGCAAACTGCCATTAGGACAATGCCAGCACAATGGGGACATCTAAATAGGCTTGGCTCAAACCTGCTGACCTGACGGCGAAGGAGTACTATTAGTAAGCCGAGGAGTCCGCCGCCTCGACAATGGTGTGCTGTTTATGCGACGGGAAACAGTCTGTCAATGGAGATGGTGGTTCAGCCAGTACACATCTAAATCCGGCGGGCAAGATACCATCAGCTTGCCAGGGAGAACTTGGATACTCCGAAACGGAGTGACGACAGGAGTCCTGCCAAGATCTAAATCAGGCCCTTAGTCTAGACCCAGAGGCAGGGAGAGTAAGGGATACTTTGAATTGCAGAAATTATGATCTGATTCCATTGAAGGGCTAATTAGCTAATGTGATTGGTAGGACTGCAATACTGCATGCAATTTTATGTGAATTCAGTGGTAGCTTGCTATTGGGTGATTCGACTTCACAGATATCAGTTTGTGTGATATTTCACTTTTGCTCCAATAACATCACACGAAATTTGCAAATGTGTAAATTAACTGTTTCTACGTCTATGGTGTGGAACAATAAGTCATTACTCTGATTGATCTCTTGATTGGGTTACTCTAATACCCATTTCAGAGTGTAAAGTACAACCACTTATTTTATTTATTTAGTATCTTATTTCTTTATCGCACAAAACTCATACTCAAAAGTGTCAGTAACCCGCGACTATGGAAAGTTGTGTGGGGTTACCCAACCATTGCACTACCAAAGCATAATCTTTGAGACGCCCACGAAGAGGAGTGTGAAACAATGGTTTAAAAAAGAACACAACTATGCCACGCTATGGGGGGCGCTAGGTGGCGCACGACCAAGATGGCCGCACGACTGTGAGGCTCCGGGCGCTTGGCAGCAATATTCACCATTTATCCTGAGTTAACTGCACGCTGCCTCTACCAAAGTACCTGCTGTGAATCCTGATGTCCGACGCTACACTCCGATGCTAGAATTAGCACCAAAGACCCCCGCTGGGTGTTGCGAGGTGAAGAAACGCTTTGCCTGGCGCGAGGACGGCGCCCTGTGTTGACCTGTTGGCGGTTTGAGCTTCCAGGTGAGGGCCGGGGATTCCACGTGGTGACCAGGCCGCACCCCGCCGCGAGACTGCTACCCGTGGCGCTGCCCTCCGCCCGCCCACCACACCACAGCATTACGTAACGGTCTCTACCCCCGCGAGGCATACAGGGCTCGCCCACATCCAGCACCGAGAGGCGAGCAACTCCGACCTTGATCCTCACAACCCTGACTTCCCACCTGGCGGACTTGCAAGGCCTACATCTGCCTTCCAGCACGGTGAGGCTGCAAGCGCTGCTTCTTATTTCATGGCTGCGGAGCAATCCTGAAGACCTCCTGCTGAGTGCCTCTACCCCCCATTGACGCTGCCGTGCCGAGACAGTTCATTTCCCCAACATAGCGCTTATCGTTGTCCTTCCCAGCGCCCTCACCTCTACAGCGGCTGCATTTGGTCGTGGGACTGCACTCCATTGCTTGCACCAGCACATGAGATTCCTGCGGATTTTGTGCGGCAGTGAACTGATCTACCTGGCGGGAGGACGGCACCCTGTAGAGACCTGCCGGCGATTCAGTCAGGCGAGAGAGGACTGAAGTTTTTTACGCGGCGAATAGGCCGATCCATGCTGTGAATGCCGCTACCCGCGATATGGTCCTTGGATCTCCTGATGCACCGCGTTCATACCCAGTGGCCAACACCCCCCCGTGAGGCATACAGAGCTTATTCACACAAGACACCAGGAGGTGGCCGGCTCGTAACTTCCTCAGCGCTGCCCTGCATATCCACAGGCGTTCTTGCAAAGCCTGATTCTGTTTTCCAGCACGGAGACGCTACATGTGAGACTTCCCGCACCATAGACCAGGGGTTGTCCTGAGTCACCCCTGCTCGATTCTGCTCCCTTTGGCTATCCCCTCGCTGTGGCCAATCGGCCTCTTGGGACATCGCTTGCAGTGGGTCTCGCCGGTGCAGCGGCTTTGGCAGCGACTGGGCCCGGTCGCGGTGCCGCAGCTGCTGCGGCAACACCCTGCCGCACCATTGATTCCTGTTGCCTCGCCGCCGCCTGCTGTTTTCAGATAACCGGGATTGACTCCGCGGCCTTGGAAGGGGGTGCCGCTACCGATTCGCGTGCCTCCCCTCATTGATTACGAGTTCTGGGGTCTGCGCCGAATCAGAGTTCCACGACCTGCTGACTCTCTTCTTTCCCACTCGGCCTCACCTGGCGACTTCCCCAATCCAGATCAGCTCTGCGGCGTGGAGTACACCAGCGCACTATACCCACTGAACGCATTCAAGCCCCAAACGTGGGCGCCCGCTCCTTCCATGGTCGCGGCGCTGGGGAGATCTACCTACGTGAACCTACTCTGACGACGGCCTCTACACAGGAACTATCTCCAGTCTCCCCTTATCGGCGCATCCTCTCTTCAAGTGCACCTTTCATAATGGGGAAACCTGATGGCCGACAGTCCAAACTCCCCTGTGATGCGAAGAAAGCCGTCACCCGCTCTAATGCTGAAGAATTAGAATTGCCTGCAGACGCACAATCATCGAATCCTCCACCAACTCAAGCAGATGAGGTGAAAACTCTCCTCCTGGCCATGCAACGTAGCCTTACGGATCTCTCGAATAAAATGGACTCCATGAACACCCGCATGGACTACATAGTGCTGAAGGTGGAGAAACATGGCGAACAACTTAAAGAGGCAGAAAGGTGGATTTCCGACACTGAGGATGCCACTACTCGAGTGACGCAACAGGTGGCTCAAATGGATAAACTACTCAAAATAATCGCGGCCAAAAACGAGGATTTGGAGGCACGCAGCCGGCGCAAAAATATTCGTGTCACTGGAATCCCCGAAAGCGCCAACACTGGCCGAATGGAGGACTTTATTGAGCGCCTGTTGCGCACCACTTTTGGCTCAGATGCATTCTCCACCCAACTCATCGTGGAGCGCGCTCACCGATCCCTGGGCCCCTGCCCAACCCCGGGTGCGAACCCGCGCCCGATAGTCGCTCGGATCCTCAACTACAGAGACCGCGACACTGCACTGAAATTGGACAGAGACCAAAAAAACCTGCAATTCGAAGGCTCCAACTTCTCCATATATCCCGACTTCACGATCGCGGTCCAGGAGGCGCGCCGCAAGTTCCTGCCTGCCAAACAGAAGCTTCGAAAACTGCAGATTGAATACGCCCTCCTATACCCTGCCCGTCTGCGAGTCACATACCACGGCAAACAACACTTCTTCACAAATGGCCAACAAGTAGATGATTTCCTCCGTACTGTCAGGAAGAACTCTCCCTCCAGGGACCCTCCGGACCGCCTCTCTCAATCCCCCTCGATGAGTGCTGACTGAAGGACTCCGATCCATCCACTCGACTCCGACGATCCTGCCTTGGGGTGATGGCGATGCCGGCGAACTCGTTGCCATCTTAGAGCTGCCGCGGCTAGATGAGACCTAGCATTCTCTTTGATGGCGGCTATATCGCTCTTGTCCACTGTTCGATGCTTCATCTTCACACATCGTGGACGATTAGCTCCTGACGAACTGCTTCCCATCTACAGATAAGTGCCACGAACTTATGTTTTCCATTTTTCATTATTACTAGCGGACACTGCCCTTCTTTTTCTTTTTATCCTTTTATGGTACAATTTTTTCCTTTTCTTTTTTTCTCCAACGTGACTTTGACTCATGAATCAAACTATGCCAAGCAACTCCCCCCCCCTCTTTCGCTCCGTCTCCCCTTACCATCAGGGGATGGACTCTACACCTTATAAGGGGGAGGTATCATTGCACACTAGCGTTCCCCACACGGGTGTTCCCCCTATTTTCGATATATGACTCACTCTTTATTGCACTGTTGCAATGTTTTTTTGGGTTTGGGTAGGGATAATGATGCCGGCACGATTGGGGTGCTGTTGTGGGTGGGTGTGGTGGGGGGGCTTAATTCCACTGTTGTTTATTGTTTTTCTTCCCAACAGGCAGACACAGGCTTCATATTCCAAGGCGCACTTTCTCATTCTCTCCGCAGAGCATACCATACTAATCTCAGATTAAAATGTCATGTCAACCCACACTGAGGCCCTATAACTGAATCTAATCACATGGAACGTTCGGGGTCTTCGTGATCCCCGGAAATGCAGACAAGTCCTTACATATCTAGATAGGAATCATGCCCACATTGCGGTGTTGCAAGAGACTCACCTAGACCCAGCTCGTACTCCCACATTTGCCAGCAAATGGGCCACAATTCGAGTATTCTCCTCTTATTCTACCTACTCCAGAGGCGTTGTGATACTTGTGAAACGGAATGTTCCCTTTATCTTGGGAGGCACACAGCAGGACCCCCTTGGGAGAAGTTGTATGATTTGGGGCACACTAGGTACCCAGTCGGTCACAATAGTATGCTGCTACGGGTCTAATATTGATGATCCTGATTTTTACACCACACTTTGGGGGCGCATACTCCAAATAGACTCCACTCACATTATCTGGGGGGGAGACTTCAATACCGCATTCAATCCAGTTGCAGACAGATCTAATCCGTCATCTCTGCACTATACCAAGACACAAGAGGTTCTGACAGGCATATTCACAGCTCACGGTCTCACAGATGCATGGCGACATGTCCACCCGGATGAAAGAGAGGGAACTCATTACACTGCACTACACGCTTCCTGGGCTCGCCTGGACTATTGGGTGGTCTCACGAGGGGCGGTCTCGTGGATCGCACAGGCAACTCACCTCGCTAGAACTTACTCAGATCATTCCCCGGTGCTTATAACAATAGTCCCACCCAACTTGATTTCCTCTCCTAGAATCTGGAGACTCATGCCGGAGGCACTACTTGATACCGTCTTCAGGGCAGAGATCGGTACGGAAATCACTAATTTTTTCCAGACCAATATTGGCTCTGTCTCATCGATAGGCACAGTCTGAGAGGCCTTTAAGGTCACCATCTGGGGCTCCTGCATGGCCAAAAGTTTCGGGGTACTACGTGACCTCCGTCGCACTCTACATACGCTCGAACGTGAGCTTAAACAGCTGGAGAGCGACCGCTGGGGTGATAACTCTGGACCACGCCTGGTGACATTTCGGGAAAAACTCACCGAATACAAAGAAGTGGCTGATTCAGAGGCGCGATTTCGAGGGAAATATCACACCGCGCGTAGGTACGGCGAGGGCGGGTGCCCAGGCAAGATGTTAGCGCGAGTCATCCGTTTACCTCAGGTCTCTAACTATGTTTTTGAGATTAGGGACTCTTCTGGTGCGCGTCACAGAGACAGTCTGGACATCCTCCACACCTTTACCGAATTCTACACTGATTTATATAGTACCTGCAGAGATGATCCCCCGGACTTTGCCTCATATTTGCGAGATATCACCCTCGGCTGGCTCGGTGATTCGCAAAGAGAGTTTCTCACAGCGCCCTTTGAGAACGACGAGATACATGAGGCAATAATGCATATAAAATCCGGGAAGGCCCCTGGATCGGATGGCTTCCCCATCGACTTTTATAAAACTTACATTGATCAATTGCTCCCCATTCTCAAGCACGTCTTCAACGAGGCACAGGAGCTGGGCTGACTTCCCCCGTCCATGAGACTGGCTCTGATCTCCTCCCTCCTGAAACCTGGTAAGCCAGCGGATTGCTGCAATTCATACAGACCTGTCTCCTTAATCAATACGGATGCTAAAATCCTTGCAAAGATTCTAGCCAATCGCCTCAGCTTACTTATGGAGAAGTTGGTTCTCCCGGACCAGGCTGGTTTTATTCCTGGCCGTGCGACGTCGCACAATCTCCGCACGCTCTTCTCCATCCTGCGGTCGGTGGACCCGCAACTGCCTTTAGCTGCCGTATTCCTCGATGCCACGAAGGCATTCGACTCCGTAGAATGGGACTACCTATTCGTAATCCTTCAAAACATGGGCATGCCTAGGGGATTCCTCTCATGGATCCGCCTATTATACACTAACCCCGAAGCCAAAGTCCTCATCAATGGCCATTCATCTCCCTCCTTCCCCATCACCCGGGGCACCCGAAAAGGGTGCCCACTTTCTCCCCTTTTGTTCGCCCTCGCGGTTGAACCACTTGCAGCTAAGATACGACAATATCATCAGGATAAAGCCCTTCGGTGCCCACTCAGACATATTCTAATCTCCCTATACGCGGACGACATCACGCTCTACGTTAGGGAGCCACAACTTAATCTCAACCCATTGCTCCGAGAATTTGTGCGATTTGGAGGGCTTTCCGGTATCCATATAAACTGGACCAAATCCCAAATCTTCCCTCTTACCTCCTCAGTCACGGAATTCGTCCCCGACTTCCCTATCGAGTGGTGCACTGATGAGGTAAAATATCTTGGTATATATATCACTGCAAACCGCGACGAACTGATGCGGCTTAATTATGGTCGCGCTCTAGATGGGATAAGAGACAATATCACACGATGGATCGCCCTGCCGCTCACCTCTGCAGGGCGCATCTCCCTGATAAAAATGGTTATCCTCCCTAAACTTCTTTACTTATTTATGAACATACCATACGATCCGGGCAGACACTTTTTCTCTTTGCTTCGTACGGAGCTGATACGCCTTACCTGGGGTGGCAAACAACATAGAATACAGTGGGACGCTCTCACTAGACCATATTCGCAAGGGGGGTTCGATATTCCAAATTTTGAACTCTATTACACATGTGCACAGGCTCACTATGCCCACTTCTGGTTCCATCCCCCCAAGTACATGCCACAAGTAGCTACTGAACATTGGTTATCTGATCCCATACCACTAGAGGGCGCCATATTTACCGCCACTGCACCACGCACCGAGGACCCATCCTCCATTACCAGCACTGTGAAAGCCTGGCAAACCATTGTCACACGATCCCAGGCACCTATGTTGTATTCACCCCTGCTCCCCTAGTTTACCATCCGAAAATGCCTGTTCTTCAGGAAGGAGTTTTCAGGAAAACTCAAACTAAATATGGTATTAGGACCTGGGGGGATCTCTACCTTCACGGTAAATTCCGCACATCGCAGCAACTTTTCTCTACACAACCGCCCTCTCCTATGGACATCTTTCTTTATGTACGCTTGCGTCAGGGCTTCAAGGAGCATACCCCTGCCTATCCCCAGGAACCTCCGGAGGTTGCCCCATTGCGCCTAATACTGCGTAGTGACGCAGCATCCCATTTGATTTCTTCACTCTATCATGCTCTTTACACCACTCAAGGCCCAACACAGAGTGCTGCCCGGGACAAATGGTCCGTGGAGCTGGGATTTGTCCTCACTGACGAGCAGTGGAGTTACTGCTGCAAACAGACGGAACAAAGCACGTCCAGTAGCCGACTCCGCATCCTACATTACAAGTTCCTTCATCGCACGTATTATACACCAGCCAAACTCCACCGCTTTAAATTGCGCGACAACGACAGATGTGATCGTTGTGGTGCCACAGGGGCTGACTTCCTACACTTGGCCTGGGACTGCGGTGCTGTCCAGGAGTACTGGCGCCAGGTACTTGCGGCCCTAGAACAAATGACATCCTTACGCCTCCAGCGATCTCCCCTTCTCGCCCTGCTAGGGTACAATGAGAAAATGGTGGGGACACGTTGGAAATTCATCTCCTTTAGCCTCCTTTTAGCTAAACGGCGTATAGCGTGCAGGTGGGGGCGGGGCAGGGCACCCAAATTTAAGGATTGGATCAGAGACATGGTATTCTGGCAGGAACAACTGTATGCATTTGCCGAACTGCTTCCTCCTACCTCCAATCCCCGTGACAACTGGGGACCTCTTACGACATACTTACTCTCTCATCCACTCGATGATGTCGATAATACACAGACTGACAATGTGGGGACCGCCTAAATTATGCGTGCCCATCTACTCTTGCAGACCCCCTTTTTTTCCTTTGACTGTTTGCAATCCACCGAATCACCTGATGTGATAGTGACTTCCAGTGTATGTGAATTATTGTTACAATCATTGTATTGCCTCTGATGTCATGTATTGCTCTGTGCTTCATTATGTTTTAATCTGGTCTTAACACTTGCCTCATTATTTTATTATATTTGCCCAAGCCTGTACACTTGATATGATACATTGCCTGTACCTGTATTTTTTTCTCTTGAAAATATATAAATAAATAAAATTAAAAAAACTATGCCACGCTATATATTTTTATCGCTTGATGACTTAAGTGCTCATGAAAGGGAGCCTACAGCTAGGCCTGGTCGTAATTTCCACCGTGCTGGATTAATCTCCCATAATTCTGGCAATTTTGTGTTACGCTTGCTACACGAATTTCCTAAATTATATATTACACCATGTTGCATAATTACATAGTGGTCTTTGGACAAATTTAGCACGCCTGCACTGAAACAAGCTGCATGACTAGAATGCGAGCACCAAATGCTGCTTTTGTTTAATTATATGTAATTTCACTTAATATTTGTGAAATTTTGCGTAAATACACTAAAGCAAATTATGCAAATTTTGCACATCTCTACCCAAAACTGAGACTAAAAGAGACTCTCTGGTCTCCTAAAAACACTTAAAAAAACATATATTTTGAGATAATGAATATTACCATTCATAGAACAGCTACGGCGAACTAGTACTTCACAATCAGCAACATGGGCAGGAGCAGCACACCGAAAATTAACTTACATGCATCAGATGAGATACCGCCTGGATCCTGCTTGACCAGTCCCAGGATAACTCACTATTAGCTCACCATGACTGAGGCTCACAGTTACTCATTAATAACTCCAAAGGCTTCCTGCCAAAGGGGGATCAACCCTGGACAGGATGCAAACTGATGAGACAGATCAGTTGACAGTATCCCGCGTGCCATCAAATTCTTAAACACCTAAGGCACCTATTTATGGGTTATTGAATATAGGTCCTACAACTGAGGGAGCACTACGTAGACACTACATTCTTGAAAACACTACATTACAAGTAGGGCTGAATGGTGCCAGGTGCGACAAACTTTTTTGGTGTACCCCCCCCAACGACCTCCCTCTCCATGGAGCCCCTCACTACCACCCTCCAACAATGCCCCTTATCTCTCCATAGCCCCTCTCTCATGCGCATTTTATTTGTTTTATAGCACCACTCATACCAGTGTAGGGTTTCAGAACCCTTTATATTACACACATTATAAGGAGACAATGAATCATAGGTGTGTAGATCAGTCTGCAGGAAATATTACATAACACAATGAGGATTGCAAGGTATAGGAATCATGTGTCCTCCATACTAGTAGCCAGTATATTTTAAGAGTTCTTGGTCTGGAGAAGCAAAAACTCAGGTTTTAAAAACGTACAATTTTGTGTTACGCTTGCTACACGAATTTCCTAAATTATATATTACACCATGTTGCATAATTACCTAGTGGTCTTTGGACAAATTTAGCACGCCTGCACTGAAACAAGCTGCATGACTAGAATGCGAGCACCAAATGCTGCTTTTGTTTAATTATATGTAATTTCACTTAATATTTGTGAAATTTTGCGTAAATACACTAAAGCAAATTATGCAAATTTTGCACATCTCTACCCAAAACTGAGACTAAAAGAGACTCTCTGGTCTCCTAAAAACACTTAAAAAACATATATTTTGAGATAATGAATATTACCATTCATAGAACAGCTACGGCGAACTAGTACTTCACAATCAGCAACATGGGCACGAGCAGCACACCGAAAATTAACTTACATGCATCAGATGAGATACCGCCTGGATCCTGCTTGACCAGTCCCAGGATAACTCACTATTAGCTCACCATGACTGAGGCTCGCAGTTACTCATTAATAACTCCAAAGGCTTCCTGCCAAAGGGGGATCAACCCTGGACAGGATGCAAACTGATGAGACAGATCAGTTGACAGTATCCCGCGTGCCATCAAATTCTTAAACACCTAAGGCACCTATTTATGGGTTATTGAATATAGGTCCTACAACTGAGGGAGCACTACGTAGACACTACATTCTTGAAAACACTACATTACAAGTAGGGCTGAATGGCGCCAGGTGCGACAAACTTTTTTGGTGTACCCCCCCAACGACCTCCCTCTCCATGGAGCCCCTCACTACCACCCTCCAACAATGCCCCTTATCTCTCCATAGCCCCTCTCTCATCCGCATTTTATTTGTTTTATAGCGCCACTCATACCAGTGTAGGGTTTCAGAACCCTTTATATTACACACATTATAAGGAGACAATGAATCATAGGTGTGTAGATCAGTCTGCAGGAAATATTACATAACACAATGAGGATTGCAAGGTATAGGAATCATGTGTCCTCCATACTAGTAGCCAGTATATTTTAAGAGTTCTTGGTCTGGAGAAGCAAAAACTCAGGTTTTAAAAACGTACAATTTTGTGTTACGCTTGCTACACGAATTTCCTAAATTATATATTACACCATGTTGCATAATTACATAGTGGTCTTTGGACAAATTTAGCACGCCTGCACTGAAACAAGCTGCATGACTAGAATGCGAGCACCAAATGCTGCTTTTGTTTAATTATATGTAATTTCACCTAATATTTGTGAAATTTTGCGTAAATACACTAAAGCAAATTATGCAAATTTTGCACATCTCTACCCAAAACTGAGACTAAAAGAGACTCTCTGGTCTCCTAAAAACACTTAAAAAACATATATTTTGAGATAATGAATATTACCATTCATAGAACAGCTACGGCGAACTAGTACTTCACAATCAGCAACATGGGCACGAGCAGCACACCGAAAATTAACTTACATGCATCAGATGAGATACCGCCTGGATCCTGCTTGACCAGTCCCAGGATAACTCACTATTAGCTCACCATGACTGAGGCTCGCAGTTACTCATTAATAACTCCAAAGGCTTCCTGCCAAAGGGGGATCAACCCTGGACAGGATGCAAACTGATGAGACAGATCAGTTGACAGTATCCCGCGTGCCATCAAATTCTTAAACACCTAAGGCACCTATTTATGGGTTATTGAATATAGGTCCTACAACTGAGGGAGCACTACGTAGACACTACATTCTTGAAAACACTACATTACAAGTAGGGCTGAATGGCGCCAGGTGCGACAAACTTTTTTGGTGTACCCCCCCCAACGACCTCCCTCTCCATGGAGCCCCTCACTACCACCCTCCAACAATGCCCCTTATCTCTCCATAGCCCCTCTCTCATGCGCATTTTATTTGTTTTATAGCGCCACTCATACCAGTGTAGGGTTTCAGAACCCTTTATATTACACACATTATAAGGAGACAATGAATCATAGGTGTGTAGATCAGTCTGCAGGAAATATTACATAACACAATGAGGATTGCAAGGTATAGGAATCATGTGTCCTCCATACTAGTAGCCAGTATATTTTAAGAGTTCTTGGTCTGGAGAAGCAAAAACTCAGGTTTTAAAAACGTACAACAGTGGTTGGGTTGACTTTACTAATAAGAATGTATTTCTACCCAAATTAACCTTTTAGCAGCATTAGGACAATGAAAGACTAGGTAAAAAACACAATGTTCTAACCTATACCTGGCAGTTTGCATGTAGCTCTTTGATGACAGTTCATAGGTCACTGTGCTATTTTAGGATTGTAACTTATGAGCTGCAAGTAACAAAAGGATCTCTGTGACTAAAGCAGTAACACACTGAGCTATCCGCATAAAATACAGTTCTCTGATCTGCATGGTACAAGTTCTTTGCAGCGGGCCCATTAACCCTCTGAGCTACTTTATGAGCCAAAACTGTGTCTAGACAAATCTCTGATCTCTGTCCACCAGGACGATTACTCACCACAGTTATCTTTACAATTGTATTGTTGCCTAAAAACTGCGGGACACACAAGGAACTCTGCAGCTGGTCATTTTAAACCTGTAAGGCATTTATATTATTTCCAACCACAGGCCCACCGTCCCCCCCTCACCCCCCCCGTGTCAGCGCCAGGTGCAGCTGAACCAGTCGAACCGCCGTAAAGCCGGCCATGATTACAAGAACCGATTGAAAAAACCTAGACAGACCAACCCCACTGTTGGGAGGACTTGGTTGTTCATGTGTGTAGTGAAACTTCATGTATCGCCTGAAATACCCGTGTACAAATGCTTTATATGTGCCCATTTTGTAGCGGTACAAGTGGCACTGACAAACACATTAATGCAGGAAAGGAGGCTATTACGAGCAAAAAACAGATTACAAAAAAGATTACAGCTTAGATGCCTCCCCGCTTAGAAGCTGCATACTGAAAAAAACATGGCAGAACTGTTTAAATGGGTGTAAAAATATGAGTTGGTTATTTAAAAGTTAATGTGAAAGTAGTGGAACTTAGGGTCAGAAGTATAACATGGTGTTGTGGTTGCAAAGTCTCCGATTCACAAAGTCCCGAGCTCAGTGATCTGAGTTGCAAGGCACCGAAGGACATTGCAGTGTGAGTTAGAGAAGGCTTCCTGACCCGCAGTGTGCACTTTACAACTCACTGCATCTCATCAGGAGGAGCGGGAGGGGGATGAAAGGGGCATTCTTCTCCTCCCTCCCAATTGCCATGCCTCGTATCAGTGTTTTGCAACAGCAATTTGTTGTACTGATGTTATTCTTGTTTTGTAAACGTTCTCGCTCTCAGCTGTGATATGCGCGAGAGCAGTGGCCTTTGTTCTTCCTTCACCGCCCTCGCGCCTCTGCTACTTGCGGGCGCCAGAACGTAGTGTGCATTCTATGTTCTGTTTTGCTTCAAACATGTATCTGCGTGTCTCCTCTGCACGCAGATGCATGTTCGATTTCAAACTGTGTCAACTTTATTTATACAGTGATCATTGACAGTTTAGTCAGTTTGCTTTTCTGCTGTGCTCTGCTGACAAGCTGTTGTGGACTCCTTTTATTCTCACATTCTGGAATAAAACCTTTGGGTATTTTTACACACTGTTTGAATTCATACTTTATCTACAAGTGGTACCTTACTTCATGGACACCTGTACCACACAATTGCAGTCGTGGATACCGACAATGAAGATGGGGGCAGTTTCCACTGGTGGCTGGTCCACTGCATGCTCACCCAATGCCATTTGCAGCGGGCATTCTGCAAACATGAATACAGGGAGATGTGTCTGCTGTCCCTCGCATTTCCTCACCCATGACCTTGCCACCTATGTGGTGGGATAACCATCAGAACCCTGCCTCATTTATATTAATGGGGCAGGATTCACCCAAGCCTACCAAAATGGCTATTTTGCATTGAAACAGAAAACTACATATTTTGAAGCACAAAATAAAGGCCAGGTCACTGGGCTGGACTGGCCATTCTGCCACTCTGGCACTTCAACTTTGGGCTGCAGCCTAGGGGGCTGCTTTGGCAGCAGGATGGGATGCCGTGACCCAACCGTGCACCCACGGCCCCATTCTAATTACATGCCTCTGCAGTCTGGGCTGGTTTGAACATTTTGCGAGAGACGTTTTATGGCATGGGAAAAGTGAGTTTTACCCTGGAGCCCAGTTTTTTAGGGGGCCCCTTGATAGATCCAGCTCTATTCTCTAAACAGTCCTGCCCTGATGACCTTGAATGATTTTTGGAACATAGATTATTTTACATTCCATTTCCTTTATTTTTAATACAGGTAATGTGTGGGAGTCTATTACTGACATTTTGCAGAGAAATGTTGTGTTTATGGTTTTCAACACCATACAATATCCATAAAAAGTTTCTGGTAGATCAAAATAGGACCTCACATATGAGAAATGGCAGTGGGCCTGCTGCTATATTACAATATTGAAAAAACATATCACTATCCCTAAACATTAAATGGAAACACATTTACAATTTGGACGAGTCTGCCTGTGCAGTATCAGTGACCTGGCCAAAGTGGGCACGATCAAACTGAAATTGGATCATAAATCCAAAGCTGCTTTGAACATGGCACCCTAGACTATGTCTGGCACATGGCCCCAAAATCCTTAAGATGTCCCAGCATTTTGCCAGCATTAATTTTGGGCTCCAGTTCAACCCGGTGGGTCACAAAATCAGTTTGAGTGTATCTGCTTGAGGATCAGAAATTTAGTGCACCTGGCCCTTAGATACCATAGGTTCTGCTCACTTTGCATATAGTACAAGGCAAAGGGATTTACAAGCTATTTGTAGCTGCCACACCTCACAGTGACATACCACCATAGTGATGAGGCCCAAACAGGACAGACAAGCCCTCTCTGCGGACCAGCGTTTCCTAAGAATACCTCACAGCTTTGAAAAGGAGCCTGGAGCACACAATGACCTGAGAGGGGTTTGGGAGGCAGGGACACCTTTTAAAAGACTGTAGAACAGGTTGTTCTTCGTCTGGTTCCAAAAGTTGATTTGAAAAATGTATATGCACAACTTACATGTGCAAATAATGGAATCACTTCTTGGAATTGTTGGACCCTTTTTTCACAAAATTAAGATCTCTGGATATTTCCATCCAGAAATGTCCCTTACCACAGCGAATAATCTTTAGATTTCTGGTTAGCCCTGAGTGTGTCCGGTGGATTTTTCAATCTGACTGTGATGGAAATAGGCAATGTAGCTATGGTGACCAACGAGAAAGTCACCCATTTGTGGGTATTTACAAATGTTTACTATGAGTTTGAGTGGCAGGAGCCTCTGTCCTTTCTGGCTAGAGCTTTCTAACAAGACCTTAAGGACCCATAATCAAGATACACCAAGGTCACATGCTGGTAGTTGTGCTCTTCCTGCAAGAGGTGAATGTAAACAATGTGGAGCTTTGCAGTATTCAATTTTTAAAATAATAATAATAGACCCAAGTTCCGCCTGTGCTGTCGAATGCCTGGGGTCTGAGTACCAGAACTGCCTAGTCTTGATTCCCCTCATACCACTGTCTTCCACCACCCAACACTTCTCTTTATCTCTCACTTATAGGTTCTTTAAGATCCCTGGTGCCTCCCTTTGACACTGTTTTCCTCTCTTTTTTTTTTTTTTTAAATCTTTTTATTGATATTTGTAAACAGTCAAACATTATTACATTACCAGTACACATGTCTCATATATCTTACATGCACATTTTTTTCCATGCTCAGTAATATTATGTTTTCATTGTATGTCACATATGTAATTACATGCTTAGATTTATACATCAATTGTCTTCAGTCATATAATAGTCTTTTCTCCTCTGCTCAACTTATCCCCAATATTCAACCGCGTATCAGGATTCCTATTCACATTATTATATACTAATACACATCTTTTACTTCGAAGTAGATCTTGTCATTCAAATTCCACATCTTATACCTTAATTTTATGTAATTGATGTCCACCCCATCTTAAATTAGGCTTTATTTAAACATCTACTGGATGGGATAACAAATAGGTCTTCAATGGATCCCATATATCCTTTGGGCGGGATGTTGGTGGGAGCAATTCCGCATATGTCAACGTTTGCTCCTGCCAGAATAACAGATCTCGGAGTCAGTCCTTAAATTTAGGGGCTCTTCCCCGTCCCCACCTGCAGGCCACTTTCCACTTAGTTAATAGCAGCCCAAGAGATACATACTTCCTATATCCAACATTTATCTGTTCAGTATAACCCAGCAGAGCCAATAAGGGGGCCGCAGGTATTAGGGTTGTTGTCATCTGTGTCAATGCTGTGAAAACTTGCTGCCAGTATTGATTTATACTGTTATGGTCCCAGGCTAGATGCATCAAGTCCGCCCCCTCGGCCCCACATCTATCGCATCGGTCATTGTCCCTGATTTGGAACCTAATCATCTTGGCCGGCGAATAATATATACAATGTAGAAATTTAAAATGAATGATGCATAGGCGGCTACTAGCGGATATCTGCCCGGTTTGTGTGCAGCAGTATTCTTACTGCTTATCTGTCTGTTCAAATTCTAGCTCTTTGTCCCATTGTCCTCATGCGGTGCATGGCTCTGCCTTCTGGGCATTTTGAATGTTATGATACAGTAAGGAGACCATATGTTTAGGTGCCTCTAACTGCAAAAATATATGTAGCGGGGATAGAATCGGGGGTTCTAGGGGGAAGGATGGCGTATTCGCTTTGATACTCGGCCTCAATCTTACATAGAGGAACACGTCCTTGGGCGTTGGCTCTACTGCATTAAAAAATTGCTCCTTTGTGTGGAAGTTTCCGTCTATATATAAATAACCCCAGTTTTTTATGTTTATCCTATGTAACATCTGCTTAAAGCCAGTTTCCTGTAACACTTGCATATGTGGATGATAAAGGAGTGGTAATAAGGGAGAGTATATCATTGGGGCCTTAAGCAGCTCGGCAATGCGCTTCAATGCAACAACAGTGCAAGCCACAGTTGTAGGGTCTTTCTCTCAAGGTTTGGGAGTAGTGACTATGGCCCCCTGCAAGAGGGATCGGATCAGTGTAACTCTGTTCCACTGCTATATGTGGCATATATGGGAGTGGATTAAACCAATATGTCGAGTAGTGGGCTTGAACACAAATATAATAAAGCTCCAAATCGGGGATTTCAAAGCCTCCTTGTGCATAAGTCTTAGTGAGAGTTTCCCATTTTAATCTCGGTTGCTTGCCCCCCAAGTCAGGCGTATCAGCTCCATTTTTAGTGCAGCAAAAAAGTGTTTACCAGGGTAATATGGTATATCAATAAATAAATATAATAATTTAGGGAGAATTATCATTTCGATCAGGGATGTTCTTCCCGCCAAAGATAAAAGGAGTGATATCCATCGTGTAACCCAAGTTGTTATAGAGGTTAGTGCTGTACCGTATTTGAGCCTCATTAGCTCCGCCCGATCTGCTGTGATGTGTATGCCCAAGTATTTCACCTCCGACTCGCACCACGCTATCGGGTAGTCTATTGGGAATGGTGCTGTAGCAGTTGTCAGTGGATACATTTGTTCCTTTCCCCAATTGATATGCACACCTGAGATTTCCCCAAAGACAATAAATTCTCTGAGTGTAGGGTTCAAATTTTGTTGTGGCTCCCTGATGTATAGAGTGACATCGTCTGCATAGAGGGAAATAAGTACTTGTCTCATGGGATACCGAAAGGCTCTGTCCCGGTGTTGCCGTCTTAGTTTGGACGCCAGGGGTTCAATAGCTAGGGCAAACAGCATGGGGGATAGCGGGCAGCCTTGCCTTGACCCCCTAGTGATTGAGAACGGGGGCGAGCTCTGCCCGTTAAGCAATATTCTGGCTGTGGGGGAGCTATATAGTAGTTTTATCCATGAGAGAAAGCCAATTGGCATACCCATTCATTGCAAAATCCCGAATACATAATCCCACTCCACTGGCTCAAACGCTTTTGCAGCGTCAAGAAACACTGCTGCTGCCGCTAATTCGGGGTCAATGTCTTGCATAATAGAAAACAAGGTGCGAAGATTATGAGATGTCGCCCTCCCCGGGATAAAGTCTGCCTGATCCGGCCGAACCAGTTTCTCCATTAATAAAGTGAGCCTGTTGGCCAGTACTTTGGCAAAAATGTTGGCATCATTATTAATAAGGAACAGTGGCCTATATGAATCACACTGGTCAGCTGGTTTCCCCGGCTTTAAGAGCGATGTTATCAGCGCTTCCCTCATAGTCCGAGGGAGAATACCATTTTCGTATGCCTACTCATATACATTTTTTAATATAGGTGTGAGTTGGTCTATCTAAGTTTTATAGAAATAGATCGGAAGGCCGTCTAGGCCTGGTGCCTTACCCGATTTCATCTGCATTATTGCTGCACGAATTTCATCCTCTTCCAATGGCGCCGCTAAAAACTCTCGATGCGCATTACCTAGCCAGCCCAATGCCACGTCATCCAGATATGTGGCCAGATCTATCTGTGCTTGTCCTTTACTCGTGTATAAAGTGGAGCAGTGAGTCCTGAACACTTGAAGTATTGCAGCATTGTCTCTATGGGTGTTACCTTCATGATCTTTAAATTCTAATACATAGTTGGAGAAGCGAGGTCTCCGAATTTCTTCTGCTAACGCTTTTCTGGGCCGTTCACCCTCTCCACATTTTCAGGCTCTGAAGTATTTACCACGAAAAAGACATTCTCTATCTGCTGTCTCTTTGTACTCTGTCAGCTTATCCCTCAGTTCCTTTTGAAGGATGCCGTTTACTCTACTATTCAAATCTTGTTCCATTCTTTTCAATTCTATCTCAAGCGTGTGAAGTGTTTTACAAATATCTTGAAGGACTCCAAACCCCTTAGCAATGCAAAATCCTCCCGATAATGACCTTGAAGGCCACCCACACCGTGGCTATGCTTGGCACTGTGTCTGTGTTTCGCAGAAAGAAGTCTGACATTTCTTGACCAAGTTCTGCATGAAATACTGTATCTAATAACATCTGTGGCATGAGTCTCCAATTCCTTTGCGATACAGTAAACTTTGGTGGGGCCAGTGTCAGTAGAACCGGCGAATGATCAGAGTGTGTTCTGCCTAAATGAACTACTTTAGTAATCCAGGGGCCCACTCCTTTAGAGACCACCTAATAGTCTAGCCTAGACCAGGGCGAGTGGAATGCTGAGTAATGTGTCCCTTCCCTCCCCTCGTAGGTGTCTCCATGTATCTATAAGGTCATTGTCAGTAAATATATTCTGCAGTAATTTATGCGTTTTGGAATAATGGTGGGGGAGTGGGGTGGACCTATCCCATTGAGGATGCACTGTTGTATTAAAGTCTCCCCCCCAAATCAAGTGCGTAGACCCTATTTCCCGTATCTTCCCCCAAAGTGCAGCATAGAACTCCGGGTTATCTATATTTGGCCCACAGCAGTTAATCAATGTAACAGATTCAGAGCAAAGTTTCCCCCACATCATAGAGTATCGTCCTGAATGGTCCCGAGCAATTCCCAATGGGGTAAATGGGGTGTTCTTTCTTATTAGAATTACTGTCCCCCTAGAATAAGTAGAGTATGATGAGAAATTACGATGCTCCGCCCATTTACCGGCAAAAGATGGGGTCCTATGGGTTCTAAATGTGTCTCTTGTAGCATCGCTATGTGTACATGATGCTGTTCTAAATAAGCTAGTATCTGCCTACGCTTACGCGGTTCACCCAAACCTCTTACATTCCATGTCATCAACTGTATTTCCTGCATTTTCTTATTTTGTGTCATAGTAATTCTGAAGGGGATATAGAGCTGAGGGTTTTGACATCATTGTGAACTGTAATTGTAGGTGCATGCGTGTATATCTCATTATGGGGCTGATTACGATGGCGGGTGGAGGCACATCCGCCGTGCTGGTGGTGGCGGAAAATGCCCTTTTCCGCACTCCATCGGCGGTCCTTGCGTCTGCCGTATTATGATGGGCATAGATAGCCCATTTCCCGTCCGCTGCGGTGTTCCGGGTTCCGCCGAAAATCTCTGTCCGCACCGGTAGCGGATGGAGCCAATAGAGAGGTACCGCCGTGCGGAATGCTGTCACGACCGCCGGTCAAATCACAATGCCTCAAACAGCCCATCACACCGCTGCGGAGAATCCGGCCATTCGAGGATGGCGGTGGCAATACTGCGGATAGCTCCATGTGTTCCAGACCGCTGGGGAAACGGCGGTCTTTGGCCTTTCCGCAGCAAATCCGACCGCCGCAGACAGATTTTCAGCTTTTCCGGCGGTGAATCCTGGAACTCGACCACCGTGGTAGGGTGTTTCAGGCAGTGCATCCTAATCTGACCGCCGGTTTTGCCGTGGTACCTGCGGATGGTGCTTTCCCGCTACCACGGCAGTCGGGATGCTTTTCCGCCCGCCATCGTAATGAGCCCCTATGTCTTTTGCCTTGGTGTATACCAGCTTCTACGTTTGTTCCCCATTCCTCCCCCTCCCGCAACGGCATCCCAACATTGCCGGAATCACAATTCCCCCCCCTCACAAACAGCCCACAAACTTAAACGTTAAAGTCACCTCGAATTGCGGGGGATTTCCCTTCAGGGTGCACCAGGAGCTAACACAGTCTTCCCTTCCCCTCCAGTTGGTAAATTGCCTGCATAAGAAAAGGGGGGGGGAGGGCTGCTCGGTTCTGATTTGTTGATATGTCCCTATAGATCACTTATCTGCTTAAAGCATCTCTTCGTGGTTGCAATGTCTGTGTCCAGCGGTGTCATCCTCCAGCATTTTCTTTCAGCTAGTCAGCCCGGACTAGTGCGTTGTATCAGGAAATCGACACATCCTTTGTCAGCATATAAACATCGCGTGTTGATAGCCACCGGAATACCCATTCGTCATCCATACATGTCATTCCGATGTAGGTGTTGTTGTTCTCGCGGGAGAGGCCTCCTGTTGCTAATGTGTGTCCTTGCGTGAATTGCATCTTAGAAATTCCTCCACTTGTTGCACCTGCACGAAGAAGTGCTGTTTGCCTTGGTGTGTAACTCTGGGGCGCGCTGGATACATTAAAGCATAGTCTATTTGCGCCTCTCTTAGTTTTCGTTTCACCTGGATGAATTTCCTGCGGGCTTCCTGCACAGCGAGTGTAAAGTCTGGATATATTGTGAAGTCCTGCCCATCGAAATTGAGATTTCTTTTTGCCTGGCTAATCTGAATGTGACATCTCTATCCCGGTAATTCAGCAACCTTGCAATGATTGGACGTGGCGGCGTTCCCGGGGGTGGTCGAGGGCCCAACGAATGATGTGCCCGCTCTACCACCATATGTGGGGAGAATGAGTCTGCTCCAAACACCGTGTACAGCATCCGTTCGATTAATTCTTCCATCCGACCTGTGTTTGCGCTTTCCGGTATTCCTATGACGCGTATATTATGGCGCCGGGATCGCGCCTCCAAATCTTCATTCTTGGCAGCAATCACTTTTAGCACCTTATCCATCTGCGCCATTTGTTTCTGGACCCCTGTCGAGTTGTCTTCTGCCTCTGAGATTCGACGCTCCGCCTCTGTGATGCGTGCATCGTGTTTTTCAAGTTTAAGTACTATGGAGTCCATGCGAGTTGTCATTGAGTCCATCTTGTTCTCTATGGAAGTGAGGCTCTGTTTCATGGCTAGCAGTAGCGTCTTTATCTCATCTTCCTGGGTCGGCCCTGATTCCTGGGAATGTGCCATGTCTGTGCGCTCAGTTTCGTCCTGTTGCGAGCGTCTCCCCTTTTTGGGCTTAAAGTTTATTTTCGCCTGTTTTCCATCCGTTTTTCGCATGGCCACGTGCAGGACGTTCGCTTTTTGCACAGTGCACAATGTTAGTGTTTCCTTCTTTGAGTCTGTTTCAGCCGCTAAGCGTTCAAGGCCTTATTTAGAGGTATTATGCCTGGTACTTCTTGCCACTTAATTAGCGTCCAAAACGAAAACTATTTTATTTACCCCTTGTTATTTTAGCTTGTTATTGGATTTACATAGGTCAGTGTATCACTTTGTTCTAGAGTTCTGTGTAATTCGGAAGTGACATGCAATTCGCCCTGTCTGCAATCTTGTGACAGACGCGCTCTGGTTCTGAGGTCTTTCTGCTCACTATGGGGTCGATTACGATGTCGGGCGGATCGCCACCGCCCGCATGGTGGTGGCGATCCACCCGCCATAATCGCCCGTCCGCCAACAAATTCCCCCCCGCCATATAACCATGGCGGAGGGGAGCCCGGCAGACGGTAAGACCGTCCGCATGTTTTCCGCCCGGCCGAACAGTCGACCGGGCGGAAAAGGGTTTAATATGGTGGCGGTGTCTGCAAGACACCGCCATCCATATTATGATGCCGGCGGAGATGAGCCTTTCCATGGTGGCGTCGCTGCCATGGAAAGGCTCGCGGTCTTTGCTGTTGGGGGCCCGTTGCGGGCCCCAGGGTGTTGGGGGTGGGGGCTGCACATGGGGGTACCTATGGTACCCCCTGCATCTGCATGCACAAGGTGGCAGGCACCGCGCGGTGCCTGTCACGTTGTGCATGCAGATGCACAACATGCATTTCTAGCACTGTGGCGGGCGGTGTTGTGAGCACCGCCCACCACAATGCTGGAAATGGGGGATGCCACCGCCACCGTGGCGGTGGTATCCTAATCACATGTGCGGGACCGCCGCACACATAGCGGGCGGTCCCATTTAACGGGGCGATGGCGGGCGGACAAAGTCCGCCCGCCATCATAATCGGCCCCTATACTTGTATTTTGTAT
Organism: Calotriton arnoldi; assembly: GCA_963921515.1. Taxonomy (NCBI): domain Eukaryota; kingdom Metazoa; phylum Chordata; class Amphibia; order Caudata; family Salamandridae; genus Calotriton; species Calotriton arnoldi. The sequence goes on from CAWUFW010001977.1 coordinate 1,021,130, forward strand.
CTTGGGGTTCAGCTGGTGGTTTTTTTTTGTGGTGTAGCGGCACTGTGCTCTCCGCTTTCTTTTGATTATGCATCAGCTCACTCCAGCCCGAAATAGCCTTGTCCTCAACACAGGGGTCTCTCATCCATATTGGCCGCCATTTTGTACATGAATTCAGCGCTGCACGATAGTATGCAATTACGGGCCTGTAGTACTCCGCAACAGTCACAATGGCCGTCCCACTATGCCCTTCTAGCTTGATTCGCGTGATAGTTATTGTTCCAGTATTTTTTGCTCATAATCTCCCGTGCTCACTGTCTGCACAGCGGCCTATAATATCCCCGCTCCAGCCGCCACGTAGCCTCCTTATTTGTTCTATGCGGCCTGACCTCCGCTCTGTTCCGTGGTTGTGAAGAGCGAAGGGGGGCTTAGGGATTGCTGTTCTGCTCCTCGTCACACACGAGCATTTTTGGTGGCAGATTCCATCTCTGTAGCGGTATCGCGTCAGGACAGTCAATTCACTGCAGTATTCGCTGCTGTGCCTTCACGGGACTTGGACTCCTCCGCTTTGCATGATGTTGTGTCCGGTAGTCGAGAGCGGCCTGGCGTGGTTCGGGCTACAGCTTCCACAAATGGACGATGCAGCGGGAGCTTTTCTGCACTGTTTTTCTCACCGGAAGGGCACAGCCGATGGTGGCGCTCTAGATTTCCTCGCGCCCACTTCTTTTATATTTCTTGTTGTGGGTTTTTAGGGCAGGATTCTTACGGATAATTACGCTGAGCTGCTGGAGCCTCTCTGATGTGCGGCCATCTTGCTCGTGTGCCACCTAGCGCCCCCCTGTTTTCCTCTCCTTCTTTCACCCATTGTTGCCCTCATATATCTTACCTTGGGTCAAACTCAGATGGAGAAAAATAAGTTCTGGTCACAAAACTGCCAGTGCACCCCACTTGCAAGCACCTGCACAAATTAAGCATGGGAGCTGTGCTACCGCGGTACATAAACCCAGCACAGGGCCATGACTCATGACCACTCTGTTGATTGCCCACTGACTTGCATGGACTGGATTTGATGCAGCTAAAGAGGGCTGTGGGGGAGTGCTACTGCAGCACATCCCTTTGTGGCGGAGAGATGAATGAAAACACAGATTTGTAGAACAGGTCAGCTATTTAAATAGCTTCAATATTCTTGCAATTTGATGCACTGGGGCATATCTGCCAACTGGCCCCGTTTCTATGTTATATTCATTTATTTATAAAGCGCTTCTCTTACCCACAGGGCATCCTGGCGCTAATGGTTAACTAGCTACAGAGTTTAGATCTCCTGCTGCCGTATGTTTTACCGTTGCTATAAATAGTAGTCTTGAGGGCTGGGAGACATCCATTACAATGCAGGCATTACAACGCAATGCCTTTACAACACATCCATTACAATGCAGACACCAATACATCGCACCGCAAATACCTTTACAACGCATGCCATTACAACGCATTGGTAAGTATAGTAGGTTGTGGTAGTCTATTTTAATTAATACTCAAGTATTATAATTAATTATAGTTTCTATTTATTATAAGGGAGATTTATATTATATAAATAGTAAATAATATAAAAGGTTGTGGTAGTTTATTTTAATATTCAGGTATTAAAATTTATAAAAGAGTATATATTTAAAATATATAAGACATTTTTTTAATGAAAAAATATAATTAAGAGGGTGGTTTATATTATATAAAAATTAAATAATTAAAAAATGGTTGTGGTAGTTTTGTTTAATACTCAGGTATTAAAATTAATACTAGAGTATGTTAAAAAAATATTAGATTTAAAGGGCTGTGATATATTAATATTATAAAGGAGATGTGTATTATATGAATATTAATTAAAATAAAAAAAGGTTGTGGTAATTTAATTTAATAATAAAGTATTAAAATTAATACTAGAGTACGTTTTAAAAAAATATAAAAATTAAATGTTTGGGATAATAGTGATAATAAAAGGGAGATGTATATTATATTCAAATTAAAAAAGTTACAAAGGTTGTGCTAATTTTTTTTAATACTCAGGTATTAAAATTAATGCTAGAGTATATATAAAATAAAAATAAGAATTAAAACTTTGTGATAATTGTAGTGTTAAAGGGGGATAAAAATTAAGTTTATTTAAAAAGTTTTATTAATTGCTAAAAAATAAAAATATTGTTTATTAACTGATTAATTAAAAGTAAAAAAAATAAGATGTTAGAAAAATTATAATTAATTAGGAAACTATTTAGAAATGGGTTGCAAATTAATATTCAGATTTAAAATAAAAAGAGTAAATAAAATTTTAAATAGGTATTGAAATATTAGAGTTAAAAATATAAATATTAATTATTTTTAAAATAAGTAATAAGTGTGTAAACATTTCTAATATAATGTATCAGAATATAATAATTTAATAAAATGTAAAATGAAGAAAGAAAGACCAGACGTAAATTATTTTTAAAGAATTTTAATAACATTTATATAAATATTATGTTTTAAAAATAAAATATAAAAAATAATTAAAAAATAGTTTATTATTTATATTATTTTACAAAAATAAACATAGATATTTTTATGTACATTCACATTTTTTAAACATTTTTTCAAAATTTTCCCACGCTTTTCCATTGAAGTGAATGGGAGAAAATGTCCTTGTTTCATTTTTACCTAAAGACATGACGTTGCCGCGTAAACGTAACTTTCGTCATTAGGAGGATCGTCGCGCTACGGATCAGATGCAAGGGAGAGCTCGTCAAGGTAAGACAAATTTAAATGATTAAAATACATAGATTAGTGGTAATGTTTATTGTAAGGAGAGAGGAGGGAGGTAGATAGAAGTAGTAAATGTGTTTTTTGTACTTTTAATGTGTGTTAACCAACTAATTCACTCCATAACAGGTTGTAGTAGTAGGCCCACGTTGGGTCTCATTCTTTCGTAACACTTTTTGTTTAATAAAGTTTATAAAAATATATACATTAAAAACTTTAATAAACAAAAGTGATTGAAAAGAGTATCTTTTTAATTTTGCGACTGGTTTTTAAAAAAAAAGATTTTGGCGTCGTCGCGGTTAGATGTATTTTTAATATTATTGAAAAAAAAGATCTTTTTGGAAATTAGAAGATCGGACATTTTTACATCCATGCTTATTGGTTTTGGATTTTGGAAGTGCCACTTTAATTTTTTGAGATGGAGTTTCCCCAATGTATTTTGGAACTTGGAATGGATTTGGAATTGTTTTCGAAATAGAATGGATTGCTTCGTTAGATTTTGTTGCTTTTTTTGCTAAAAATCAACACTTTTTCGGGATTTTTTTTGGGGTGCGTTTTTTAGGTATGCACAGCTATTATTCTTTAAAGTAATAATTCAAGGGAAATTTTCTCTATTGTTCAAAGCTTTATGGCCCCTAAGGCAGAGACCACTATATTCTCCACTTCCGATGCTTGGTGTGAAAAGCTCTCAAATTTCTTTATTAATAAGATTCGGTCCATCCAGGCAACGTTGGTAAGCCAGAGCCTGCCTAGGTTGGACGTTGCATCCTCTATGGAGGCATCAGCTCCCGCTTCTATGTTGAAAGCCTTCTCTCCTATCGACTTAGCAGAATCCTTGAAAATTTTGAAATCCATGAAATCTGGATCGCCATCGGATCCATGTGCGGCTAGGCTTCTGGCCTCCGTCGCAGAAGTGGTCAATCCAGAGGTTAACACACTTATTAATCTCTCCCTCCAAGAGGCAGTAGTCCCGGCAGAATGGAAACAGGCAAAGATCCTCCCGCTTTTAAAAAAACCATCGCTCGACCCTGGGGACCCAGGGAACTATCGCCCTATCTCCCTGCTCCCTTGTGTGGCGAAAATCTGTGAGAAGGTAGTCAATAAGCAACTTACTGATTTTGTGGAAGGTGCTAACCTACTCCATCCGGCGCAATCCGGCTTTAGAACGGCCTATAGCACTGAGTCCGCCTTAGTCGAAATTTCCGAAGCTATTCGAGAGTGTTTGGACTCAGGTGGAAGTGCTGCCCTTATAATGCTGGACCTATCGGCAGCATTTGATACCGTCCCCCATTCACTGCTTTTGGCTCGGTTGGCGGACATAGGTATCTCTGGGCTGGCCTGGAGGTGGCTGGAATCCTTCCTTGAGGGGCGTTCGCAACAGGTCTGGATCCCGCCCTTCTCGTCTCCATCTCAATCTGTGACCACTGGAGTGCCGCAGGGGTCCTCTTTGAGTCCCCTGCTCTTTAATATCTATGTCACTCCTTTGGTCCAGTTGGCGGAAGAGCGGGGTGCCAAGATCGTTGCTTACGCCGATGACACTCAACTCCTGTTCACCTGGGGTAAATCGGAGTTCTCCACTGTGAAGGCGAAAGAGTGTCTGATAGCTGTCTTTCAATGGCTCGGTGCAGCCCAGCTCAAATGTAATGAGGCTAAATCGAAGATCCTGCTTTACGGAAAATTTCCCCCTCGATTTAGAGAGTCTCTCTGGCCGTCCGACTATCCTACGCCATCTTCGTCGGGACTGCCAGTCAAAAATCTCGGTATCTGGTTCGATGAACAGCTGTCCTTTTCAACTCAGATTAAAAAATTGGCTGGGAGCTGCTTTGGGATATTAAAGTCCCTTAGGAAGTTCCTTCCGTTGCTGCCAAGGTCAGTGAAGGAAACAGTGACTCGGGCACTGATCCTTTCTCGAGTAGACTACGCTAATGGGCTGTACCTGGGCCTCCCTGATTACACTCTTAAAAAATTGCAGGTGGTTCAGAATGCAACAGCTAGGCTGGTGCTCAACATTCCCATTAATAAGAGCGTCAAACTACATTTGCGTGCGCTGCACTGGCTACCTGTTATAAAACGTGTGAAGTTTAAGGCCCTGGTTATAGCACACTGTGCTCTGTACGCTAAAAGGCCTGTATACCTCAGGAAGCGCTTTGCTTTCTACACGCCTGCCAGACATTTGAGGTCGGCATCTCAGCTGCTTGCACAGATACCCCGTGTGCGCCTTCAAAGAATGGGGGGCAGATCCCTGGCCGTGAGGGCATCCACGGCCTGGAATTCCTTACCTTTTTCTCTGCGCAGCATTCAGGATCTGGGGCAATTTAAGAAACAGCTTAAAACTTTTTTGTTTTAATTACTTGGCCATTAGCACCTCATAGGTTCGCGCCGGGACACTCCCTGGAGTAGCCGCGCGCGCTATAAAAACCCAATAACATAACATAACATAAAGTAATGTGCACATTTAAAAAGATTAATACGGGACGTGGAGCTTCCAAAAGAAATGTAGATTATTTGCAATGGATTAAAAAAAGACAAAGGACTCTTGGTGAAAAATTGGATACTACGTAAGTCCAAGAGTTGAAAAAAGAAGACATCTGAAGGTAAGGAGACCCGACTTTTAAAAATAATTGTAATTGTTAAAAAAAAAATACAAAATGAATTAGGGGTTTTTTAGGGCAAAAAGGCAAGTAAGAAGATAGTGTAGGTTAGAAATGGAGGATGAATGCAAGATTATCAAGGTAGTCTGAAGCCACCATCAACGTAAACTGTTGAATTGCACCCAATAGTCTCTCGGACATTTCCTTTGTTCTTTTTGCTATACGTGGGTTCAGACTACCTGTTAATGATTGCGATATTCTTTTTTCTTGGAAACTTTGCTCCTTCCTCAAAATTTCCAAGAAATGATAGAAATTAGAATGAGGTTTGCCAATTGATTTATTGAAGGAGTTGTGCCATCCCTCTACGGCATTGTTTGTTTTTGCTCCTTCCTCTAAGCAGGTCGAGTAGCAGTTCCACCACTCCACATGGAAAAATGGTTTCCTCCTGCGACCCGACCTGCTTAGATGGCCAATCCATGTGTCTTCAAAGTAATTTAGAATGGGTGCCAATTTATCTTCGTTTGAGGTAAAGTATTCTGATTCTGTAATTGAAGTGTAGTACTCGTCTACACTGTCAGGAGGAACAAAGCAAAGGGCTGTTAGTTTTTTTAGTTCAAACTGTAGTTTGCGATCTGATATATAATCCTCAACTAAGGATGTTTTTTAATTTTTCGCCAATAAGCCTGAGAAAAGTGAAAAAAACATCCTTGAATTTGGGTATCCGCGTACAATTTGGTAATAGTATTAATCATAGGTAATTCAAAGTCAATTAGTACTTTTCTAGGACTTTTGTTTGATGTTTTAGCTTTTATCACTGACAATAATTCAGTGTATGTTGAGGATTGTTTATCAGGGAGTAAACTGTAAACTAAGGGGACTACTGTATTATTAATATATGCGTGAATAGTGTATATTTGAGTGAATGGATGGGGCGTGGATTTAAACATCCCATCCATCATCCAAATATCACTGTTCTCCAACCTTACAAGATTATGGGGTGTGCTAAAGACTAGTATTTTTTTTAGGGTTTTTGTTGTCATGCAAAAGAAATGGTTCATTAGTAACTGTTACAGAGAGTTCAGGTGGAATGTTTATGTCAGAAAATGTTTGGGGTGTTACTCTTTGTGGGTTACTTGCCTGTCTTTTACATTGAAACATTCTTCTCAGATTAGGAATTGTGGGCATACTACATGCAACATGTGGTGGAATTTGTTGGGCTACCTCCCTCAAAACTGCACCACAGGGTCATTGGAGGTGGATGCAATATCTTTAATTTCATTAATTGTTTCTCTAACCTCAATCTCCATTGCAGAGGCAGAGTGGTTATGTTCTGTGGTCCTTAAAACAGAGTCACCAAGAGTAACCGCTCTGCCTGTGCAATGGGATGAGTAGTATTGCACACACCTCCAATGACACCTGGGCTCAGTTAGCCTCTCCTTACAATAAACATACCCACTTTGTTTTAGCAGACGGTTGCCCCGGCTGGAGGTGACGTATTTGGCATCTTGATTTAGATGACATTTTCTGTTATGGATTGAAATAGAAAAAAGAAATTTGTTAGTTTATTTTTCATTTATTGTGTTTATCTGTTTTGAAGAAAAAATATACAGTACAATATCTGGATTTTTTTAATACTGTTTAAAGTTAATGCTGTTTGAAGTTATATTTAATGTTTTAACCATGTTGCATTTCTAATGTTGCTGATATGTTCTTTAAAGAAATGCTTTATTGGGAGAGAAAAATGTTTAAGTTGTTTTATTGTTAAATATTTCTAGATTCTTACCTTTTTTAAAGATGTTTCTTGATGCTTTTAGTTTGGAGGACGGTTTTGTTTTTTAGTTGGGTCTGAAAGAGAAAAGATATTATGCGTTTTATCACTCATGTTATTTTAATAAAGTTTTCTAGGGAGAGAAATATGGTTACGTTATTTTATTGTTTATTCGTTTTTTAATCTTACCTTTTTTTGAAGCTTTTTCTTGAGGTTTTGGGCTTTGTAGACCAGTTTGAATTTTATTGTGGTCTGAAATAGTAAACAAAAAAAATGTGTTTAGGTGTAGGTGATATTAGGAAATATTTAACCTGAAATAGAATTAAATAATTTTTGGTTATGGAAGAACAGGTGAAAGTTTTGCTTTTTTTCAATAGTCATAGGGGCCGATTCCGATTCGGGCCGGAAAACGTACCGACCGACTCGGTACGGGAATTTAGTCCGACCGACACGTACCGGCGCTGCCCGATCCGCCTAGTACGATGCAATGCATGTGAAGTACGACCGACTCGTACGGAACACAAGCCGAACGACCGAACCGCACGGAAACAAGCTATCCGGCCGGGAAACCACGCGAATCGAACCGACCGACACGCACCAGGAAAGAACCCGACAGAAACGTACCCGCGAACTCCGACCCGCGCAGTACGATTCAATGCGTGGAAAACCAGACCGAGTCGCACGGTGCCCAAGACGTATGACCGACACGCATACAAAACGGAGCCGAAGCAACCCAATACTCCGCGACCGACGCGTACGCCGCACATGAAATCCATCAGAAACACAGCGTGAAAGACTCGGAGAAGCTCGCACGAGCCAACTGCAGCGTCCAACTCCGTCAGAAGAACGTCTCCTACATGCCCAGAAACTACAAAGCAAAAAATACAAAAAAAAGGGCCAAACAAGCAATGACAAAGTCAATAAATACTGGGGGGAATGGAACAAAGACACACCCACAACTCCACCCATATAAAGGCCACAAATCCCTACCATGATCCTTTGCAAATTCAACTGACCTGCCAGCACAGAACACCATCAGACAGCAACCACAGACACACCCACAACTCATCCATCACACAAGCCACACACCATTAGCACCTCCCTAATAGCACCCTCACATACACCCAGCAAAACTGACACTCACCTACCCTCACTTGCACACTCACACACACATCAATCCCCACCACCACCCATCACCATGCCCCCAAAGAAGAATCCAAAGTTCCTAGACAGTGAATTGGAAGTGCTGGTAGATGAAATCCTCAGGGTAGAGCCACACTTGTTTGGTACACTGGTCCAACAGACCCCCATGTCGCAGAAAACCAGGATGTGGGAGAGGATCGTCGACAGGGTGAACGCACAATCACCATGTTTGCGCACAAAGGAAGACATCCAGAACAGGTGGTATGATGTGCGCAGGAGGGTCAAGGCCCTACTCAAGAAGGATTACACCTTGAGCCATCGCACCGGCAGTGGCCCTCCTGCCAAACCAGTATACCTCAGGCCCTGGGAGGAGAAGGCCCTGCTGGAAACTGGGCACCAACCAACAGCAGGACACCACTGACTGACATCCTGATAGTCAACCTGCACCCACTGCAAGGGTGGCATGCTTCATGGTGGGATAACTGGGCTGGGGGAGAAGGAGGGCCGGATGTCAACCAAATACCACCAATGCTGGCCATGCACACACCTCAACATTCACATTGAAATGCTTCAGGTTGGCAGGACAATGTGCTACACCAATATCAACCTCTGACTGTGACAACTTAGGACAATGCAATGTACAGGCCCGCATCCAGAGGGTACAGTCACAACTGTCAGGTGTTTGAACCATTGATGCCTGTAGAAACATAACATACATTGTGTGTCTCTTCCAAAAACAGGTGATGATGGGGACACAGCAGCAGATGATGAGGAGTCCCTGTCCCAGGCTCCGGGGGACCCTGAGCTCTCTGGTGTGGAACAGCCTCTGCCCTCCTCGAATGGCGAAGACCTACCTGGCCCCTCCGGTGTGAGTCATCATGCAGCACCAGCAAGACCACCATCTGCACACCCTGCACCCACTCCTCCAACATCTGCCAACACACAGACCACCCCCGCCGACACGGACAGACCAAGGACCACCAATGACAACAGCACAGGGACCCCGGCCCACCGTGAAGCAACGGACAACAACCCCAGTACCAACCCCCAAGGGGGCCTACGGTCACCTGTGCGTGCCACCGCAGGTCCCGCACGTGTGGCCAGGGGTGGTGGGAGGGGTGGTAGGCAGAGATCGCTGTTTGCAGAGGGGTCTGGACTGCATGATGACCCACAACTGGCACGCATTGCTGATGCGTACCAGAATAGCACCGGAGAGGTCAGCCAGGTAGTGGGGATCCTCAAGGACATTCAACAGCAGCAGGCTGCCCATCATGCCCGCTTGGACTCCCACATGTCCCATGTGGAGACACACATGTCTGGCATGGAGTCCAAGTGGGACACATTGGAACAACTGACAGCGGTGCAGAGGGACATATTGACATGCCTCCGCCAGATTAGCACCAACATGGCCACACCTCCCTGTGTGCCCACAACATCTGGTGCCGCAACAACTGCAACTGCCACAGGGAGGGAGGATGACTCTGGTGGAGAGTCCTCTGCACCGCAGCGGCCTGCACGTGAGGGTCCCCCAGAAAGAAGAGGGGTCGTCCGAGGAAGGAAAACTGAGAGGCCGATGGCCATGTACATCCCCCAGGAACCCAACACCTGTTCTGGAAATTCTCCTTTGTGTGCAAACTGTTCACCCTGTCGAATGCAACCCAACTCTCCCACATGACATGGGGAGTTTAAGTTGGACCAATGTATCAGATGACTGTGGACTTTACTCAGGGCATTTCTGCTACCAACACTTCCAACTCATCTGGGAACTTTGGATTCCAATCCCAATGTACAGCACCCACCATCCTGTGCACTATCCTCACACATGTATGTAAATAAACTCACTAATACACCATACTTGCCTCTGTTGTGATTCCAACGTGGCATTTTGTCATGGAGATGATGATCTGCTAAATGACACTGTGCATGCTAACTGCTACAGCAAGTTCAACACCGTCATGTGAGTCATGGCGACATGACACATATGAGGGAGACACACCACTAGGGCTACACAACACATACACACCAGGGCCATCTGACTCATCGCCTACACTGATGTTGCCAGGAAATACAGTGGAATGCACAGACACCACACCTCTTCAGAGTCTGTGTTAACTAGCCCACAGGTGAAGTAAGCAAATGTCAGACAGATGTGTGACCACAGACAACGCACATCCCAAAGTTAAGCACAGGTTTATTACACATTTGCAACATGTTGTTTCCACTACAGATGCAAGGTAATCCCACGTGGCAGTGGCCACACAGTCACCAAGTATAGAGGAAATAAAGTCCAGGAGTGTGTGGCACATCACCTGCAGGCAAACGACTGCTTCCACCCTGGAAGTTGAATCATGGTGTCGGGGGAGCACAGTTGACCAAACAACTCTGAAAGTACCCTGTGAAGGACAGACATGACCCACAGTCAAAAGCACTGAAGAACAGGACAGAACTGCAATACTCATGCCCAATACATGTCACAAGATACCTACACAAGACCAAGTCAGCATGTCAACACTGTAAGGACACATCGCTGCACGCATCCAGTCAAGTAGCACATGGCCACACTCAAACAGCAACAGAGCACCACCAACACATATCATGCAAACTCAAATCATTGACATACCAACTCTGTATACTCACATTCAGCTGAAGAAGTTGGCGATGAGCTGTGTGCGGACATCACCCTCATCATCATCATCATCACTGGCATCGTGGCCCAGGCCAGGATCCTCCACAGGTGGCGGATGTTGGTCATCGTCATCCAGGATGAGAGGCAACTCCTTCTGCGCTGCCAGGTTGTGTAGCATGCAGCAGACGATGACAATCTTGCACACCTTTGCAGGGGCATATGGGAGGGCCCCTCCTGTCTTGTCCAGGCAGTTGAAGTGGCTCTTCAGGAGACCAAATGTCTGCTCGATCACTCTCCTTGTCCGACCATGTGCCTCATTGTAGCGCATCTGGGCTGGTGTCACAGGGTTCCTGAGGGGTGTCAGCAACCATGGCATGTTGGGGTATCCGGAGTCACCTACATACAGACAATTGCACATTAGCTGAGTTGGAAAAGAGGGTGGAATACAACATTGCAGAACACACACAATGGTACAAAGTCAGCACCCACCGACAAGCCAGGCACGCTGGTTCGGCATCTGTGACATCATCCTCGGGATGCGACTACTCCTCATGACGTAGGCATCGTGGGCAGAACCGGGGAAACGTGCACACACATGTGAGATGCTCATATCTGCAAGACATACCACCAGGGCATTGATAGAATGGTAATGTTTCCTGTTCCTGTATGCTTGCTCATGTGCCTGTGGTGGTACCAAAGCCACATGTGTCCCATCAATGGATCCGATGACATGTGGCATCCTCCCCAGGGCATAGAAGTCACTCTTCATGTCAGTGAGTTGTTGACGTTTAGGGAAATAGATGTAGTGGTTCAAGTATCTCAACATCGCCTACAAAACATCACGTACACACGGCTGAACATGGTCTGTGACATCCCACCTGCAGACGCCACAGTGTGTTGAAAGGTACCGGTGGCAAAGAAGTGTAGGGCTGCCATCACCTTCACCTTGGGGGTCAGCGCTGCAGGGTATGGCCGGCCAGCTTGCAAATGTGGGGCCATGCGCACCGCCAATTCCTCAATAAGCGGCCTGTTGAAGCGGTACCGTCGGATGCAGTCACGTTCCACCATGGTTGCAAGGTCAGGGAATGGTCTATGGACAGCTGGTGCCCTGCAGTGCATAGGTGAACAAAGAAAGATTGTCAGTCACCCCACATATGTGGCATTGACCATACTCAATATCACATGATACATCATTACGAGACACAAGTACTTGATGTGTGTGCCATTCTATATGGACATATATGGCACCTACATGGCCAACATCTAACATCTCAGTTGAACATGTGTTGACAACAAGTTCCAGGTTGTGCTATGGGAAATTATTCGGCTGTGTCACAGTACCCATGTACTGCTGTCACGTTCCAAACACACACCACAGTGACAAGTGAGGACAGATGTGCCCCAGGCATCACAGCTCTTTGACAGGTAGATTCCCAGGGACCCTGTATTGCCACATGGACACTGGCATGACATGGCGTATCATGTACACGTCAGCAAAACAACCATGACTCACACAGGTAGTGGCCCCTGTTGCCTCTGCAGGACAGACATGGACGTCTGTGACACACACACGCACAACAACAAAGTCGATGCACAAACAACGTGAATGTGGAGACTGTCTCCCATTGTGCACATGGAATCCAAGACATCTGAAACACAACATGCACACAGACTGTGGAGGGCCATCACAATTGTGGCAATGGGTCACCCTGTGACGTACATACCATCCCACATGGGACTCAGGGTGTATGTGACATAACACACACATACACAACCTGGAGATGTGACCATGCCACATGTTCTGAGATGAACAGTTGCACACCACAGTGCTCATGTGCACAACACACAAAGGATTCTGTCCCCATGAACACGTGCACAGCCTGGGAGTGGCTGCCCCCAAGTGCCACACAACAAACCACATGTTGACCCCCATACACACACAGGTAATGCAGCCTTACATGCCTTACGATACAGTGTGGACAGGCTGTGGTGTTGTAGGTGTGCCCCTGAGTCCCTGTCAAGTAATTGTGGCTGGCATACGTTCACCAGTGACAACCATGGTGACATATGCGAGTGACTTGTGCAGGGACGCGTCGTACAGCAATGGACCGATCGGTACGCACGCATTGGCCATTGCATATGATGTGGACGGATGCGTGTTGTCATCCGATATACGCGTTGTACAGCAATGGACCGATCGGTGCGCATGCATTGGCCATTGCATATGATGTGGACGGATGCGTGTTGTCATCCGATATACGCGTTGTACAGCAATGGACCGATCGGTGCGCATGCATTGGCCATTGCATATGATGTGGACGGATGCGTGTTGTCATCCGATATATGCGTTGTACAGCAATGGACCAATCAGTGCGCACGCATTGGCCATTGCATATGATGTGGACGGATGCGTGTTGTCATCCGAAATACGCGTCGTACAGCAATGGACCGATCGGTGCGCACGCATTGGCCATTGCATTTGATGTGGAAGGATGCGTGTTGTTTTTCGAAATACGCGTCGTACAGCAATGGTCCGATCGGTGCGCACGCATTGGCTATGGCCTGACACTACATGCTCCAGGACGACATCTGCCACCACCACTGCTGCTGAATCTGCATCCTCTGGCTACTGCAATGGCACGTACTGTGGAGAGAGCCCCAGCCTTCACCACTGAGGAGAACCAGGCCCTGCTGGACAGCCTCCTTCCACAGTACAGCAAGCTGTATGGGAAACCAGGGGAGCAGGTGAGTGTGCTGTCCACTGCCTTACTAAATGTGCATGTTTTCTGACTAGCAAGACTTACAGTGTGCACACCACTGGCTAGCATGCTCACTGAGTAGTTGTCACCCCCCAAAGTGTGTAGTTACATGCACTGAACAGGTATAGTGCAGTAACAGTGCATTCCAACAAGGTTTTACTTCCCAGGCAATGATACCATTTGGTAACTGCTGGCAAACTGTTCATAGCCATAGTTGCACTGCCTGTGTACATCATATGCCCCTGTGATTGAGACATGTATATCCAACTGTGTGATGCACGGAAATGTTGCATGTGTAGTAATGGCCTTTTCACTTTGTCATCCTCACAGGTTGATGCCCACCAGAAGCAGGAAATCTGGCTGACCATCGCCCGGGCAGTAAGATCCGTGGGGGTCTACAAGCGCCGGATCCGCAACTGCCAGAAGAGGTGGCAGGACCTTCGGGGCTGGACCCGGAGGATCGCACGGGTCCAGCTGAAGCTGTCGCCTCCTCGCAGGAGGGGCGGACACCGGACCCTGACCCCCACATGCTCAGGATTCTGGCGGTGGTCTTCCCGGACCTGGATGGGCAGCTGAAGGCCAGACAGCAGCAAGGAGGGGTGAGTCCATGACTGCACTGTGAACTTTGTCTGACATGCTATGTGCCCTCCTCTGGCCTGGTTAAACTTCCACAGTACATCAGTCTTGTGGTCCAGGACCCATGTCCCTCAATTGTGACATGCCCACTCCTCATCTGATACCCAGGTGTGGCCCTTACAGTCAGGAAATTGTGTCACTTGGGTACTGTGTCCTTGCATTTTGCTTAGCTCAAGGTGGGGGACAGCATTTGTTCCCGTAACTTTGTGGTGGGCTTCATGGGTGGGTCAATTGCTTACACAATGCCTGAGTTCTGACATGTAATCTGTGTGTAACTTTGATATGTGGTCCAATTGCTGATCTGACTCACCACATGTGCCTGGGGTATTTGGCACACACCCATGCTGCGGGTGGGAACAATGTTTGGGCCTCAGGAGTATGTATATCAAGTGTGTCACACATGCTTAGCCACCTGCCTACTGTCCAGGGCTCATCTCTCTTTCACGTGGAGCAGGACAGTCATGCCTACTCCAGGGCATACAATACACTCTGTACTCCCACTCCCGTGTATCAGCTGACATGTTGTGCTCAGTGAAATGTTCCCTCAGGTGTCTGCCTCTGTGTCATTGTGCTGTGGCTTCGTTGTCAGGACTACTGGGGTGTTTATCGGTTAGGGCTCAGCATGCCATCTGAGATGTGACCATAGGAGACGATACTTGTGTGACATATAGGTGTTTGATCACTTGACTGTGCAGACTGGTGTATGCGACTGTGAAGTTCAGGCAGCTGTTTTTCATTCACAGCAGACTGTGAGGTGCTCAGGTTCAGAGAGTTGTGTTTCATGTCTCCCATATGTCCAATTGGTATGACGTGGACAAATAAGAGTTCAGATGATGTGGTTTGTGGGGGATGGACATGTGCACTTGTCAGCTACAGAACTTGCATTCCCCATGACCTAGGATTGTGACACAGTGCAGACTGTTGTTGGCTGGCTGCCCTGCCCATGTGACTGGAGACAGTGATGTATGACTTTGCAGGAATGCTTGTGCCATGGCATTAAACTTCCTAAGAGTGATCCTGCAGGGGAGTGACATGTGCTACATGCACCCCATTGCGGCATTGACTATCAGGACATGGGTGCATCATGGTGTCTGGTGCTGGTATGCATCACATGCATTTCAAATTAGACTCTGGCCATCCCTTTATCCGGACGCCTGTACTGACTCAGTGGCAAGAGATGTGATGTGTGCATGTTCACATACTTCACCGTGTTCTCTGCAATGTCCAACAACTGTGTAGGTGGTGCATGTGTCCACACTGGGGTATTACCATCCGACAGGCACCAGACAGATGGGTGCAAGGCCAGGAGGGATGTGAGTGCCATGGTTGACCATCAGACTGACAATTGGCTTCTCCTAATCTGTGTGAGCACTTTTGGCAATGTTCAACTAAGGATGCCAGGGCTTGCTCTGTAATGTGCTGTACTTACTGTGGTGTGTGCGGTCAGTGCAGGTGACTGATGTTTGTCTGTTTCCCTAATTGTTTGCAGATACATCCACGGCCACAGGAGGGGACAGCTCCACAGACCAGGAGGAGCTGCAGAGCCAGACTGGGTCAGCAGCCGATGAGTGGTTGGAGGGACCCAGTGGCACGGAGGGCGAGGGGAGCCACACCGAGGAGTCCTCAGCACCATCCCCCTCAGCTGAGGACCACAGCAGCTCGGAGGATGACTCCCTTGTGGAGGCGGGTGTCCGCAGCCACCACACCCCAGCTAGTATGGCTGGCCCCGCTACCACCACCACCACCGCCCTCCCATCGGCTCCCATTCCAGAGGTCCGTGGAGGCTCCCGTGTTCGGGAGCGTGTCTCCTTCGTGCCAGGCACCGCACCCTCTGCCCCTGTGTCCCCTGCTGCCCTGAGTGAGGAGTCTGTGTACTTACTTCGCCAGCTCCATGTAGGGCAGACATCAATGCTGAGTGTTCTCCATGCACACACCACTCTGTTGACACAGCTGGTGTCGTTCATGGAGGGCATCTCATCAGGCATGTCTGCCCTACAGAGGAGCAATCAGTCCATGGCCTCCTCCCTGACGGCAGCAGTGTCCCTCCTCCAACAGTCCCTCACCCCTCCTACCTCTGCCCCATCCACACTTCCTAGCACCCTACCTGTCCCAAGCACATGCACACCTGCACAATCACGCAAACACACAGACACGAGCAGCACAGAAACACCCAAAACAAAGTCAAGACGTGCACGCAAGCATCCTCAGGGGACTGATACCACACCCACAGGGGATGGGGAACAGACACACACACAGGCATCCACAGTCACTCCGCAGTCCTCCGATACCTCTCCCTCAAAGACCCCTTCCCTTGCCTCACCTGCAACCCCACCTACAAAGCAGCTCTTCCTCTGTGACCTCGGCCTCTTCCCCTCCGATCCAGCTGATCCAGCATACAGGGGGAAGAGGAAGTCCACTCACACAGAGGGGAGTGCCCCTCACCCCCGGACACCCTCCCCAGGCATAGACAAACTGAGGCCCCCACCCGCAAGTCCCCCCGGACCCAGAAGAGCAAGACCCCGCCACCGCCCTGCAGCTCAACCACACAGTCTCCTTCCTCCATCCCTCAGGCCCCCACTACACAGGTTCCCCCACCACACCCTGCCCCAGGTTACCCCACCCACAGATACACCATCCCCAAAATGATCCGGCCTTCTCCCCCTACCATTTGCTCTTCCAGCCCCACACCCCCCGCTGCGCATGTTTGTGCCACTGGTGTGGAGACCGTGTCCTCCCCCTCTGTCCTGCCCACCTTACCTGAACCCCATTCTACTCCCCTGGAGATAGGCACTGCAGTGGAGTCCACTACCACCCCGTCTGACTTGGGCACTGCAGTGTGGAACCTGTCCACTCCATCTGCCCAGCCCACTGCAGTCGTGCCGGCACCCACACCATCTGACTCATGCCCCCCAGTGGTGCCGGCACACACCATGTCAGACACCTCCACTGCAGTTGTCAGTGACTCTCCAGCACCCACCACCCCTTCTGGTGAGCCCTGATCCTGTCCCTGCGGTGCATGGCCTGCCCCCCGTATGCCCCTCCGAGGGGAATGTCCCTGGTCCGTAGCAGTGCAGGCAAGCAAAGGGTGACATCTGCCACTGTCACCCTGTTCGGACTTTACTAATGGACTGGCCATTGGCCTTTGTGTTTTTTCAGGACTTTCAATTTGACACCCACATATGCTGAATAAAGCTACTTTCTGTTCTCTAGTGGTTTTGCTTCAGATGTACATGATGTTGATGATGCTAACCATGCCCTTGCTGCAGTGATGGTGATTTTTGATATCAGGAAAATGAAGTGTTACTGTGCAGGACCCCATGTGGTCCAGGGGGAATGTGTCCTATCCTGGTGTGTATCCATGTCATCCTTTGCAGCAATATGAGGGTGTCATGTTTTCAATATTTGGCAATGGGATTTCCTACTTTTATTTGCAATATCACATCTGTGGCTTACACCCCTGCACATCTGTTGTGCTTGCCATTGTTCAATTTGTCTATTTCCCTGACCGTGTGACCATCTCCACTGGACATGCAAGTTTGGGCATCAATGGGGAAGGACTCATCTGTGTTATCAGTGCAACTTGCTATACATGTGTGTTGGATCTGTGCAGATGATTTCGGTGACACTCCCATGACCAGGCTGATGTGACGGGAGCCTTCATTTTGTGCTAATTGTTGACTGAGTGACCAAGTGTTCTGCTGACATGATAGAGCCCTGCAGAGACAACGTATGGCACAGCTTTCCTTACACAGGAGTGGAGTCCCCTCATGGCAGTGTGTAATTCCGTGACATTGCCTGAGCCCAAGGTGTGTGTTGTGTGAGCATGTCTGTGTGTGTTCACTTCCATTTTGCTACACAGGCTGGGATCCCTAGTGATGTTCCTGTTTGTGATGCTTGCTGAGTTGACCTATGTTCTCCCAAAATCTTCGCCCTGGGTTCTCTGGCATGTGGGTGCATGGCACATTACTGGTCATCAGGGTGTCATCCATAGGTGTGTTTGCTGTCAGGGTAGAGTTTGTGGGCAAACGCAGATGAGACACAGTCAGGATTCCCCTTGGCACTTGTTGGTTACACAAGTCATGTAATTTACAGTTTGTGGTAGCTTTCAGTGATTGTGACACGTTGTGTGTGTGACTGCTGCCACTCCTCAGGGTCAGAGCTGCAATGTTGGAAGTTGTCTATGTGTGTTCTTTGTGGGTGACCTTGGCTTCTTCATTGGTGTGTGATTGTAGCCGGGATCCCATTGATTGGGGTGGATTTGACGTCATGCCCATGTACGGCGTACTGTGCAGTGTGTCAGACATTCACAAGTCTTGTTGACTGGCCATGTGTGATGGGTTTCTGCACCTTAGTTCCCACCACCACCCCTGGGATTGTCATGGGTGCATGTGCAATGTCACCAGTCCATGTGAGCTTCACTGCTGCACATTGGTGGAGATCAAGGTGTGTGGTGTTGAGTGTGTGCAAATGAGAGTTGTTGCACGGCTAGACTCCTACCTCCATATTGGCCTTGGCTGACAGGCCGTGCTGATTGATTTGTGCTTGTGTAGGTGTGATGGTAGTTTGTTGCTCAGGACACATGACTGTGGTTCACAGTGTGAACGACATCTAGCTTTGTCATCACAGTGGTGTAGTGTAGCTCCTATTTCCCTAATAGGCTCTGCGCATTGGAATAATATATCCTATAGGTTTGACATAGGACTAAGGTCAGTATGTCCCTATCGAGTAGATTAAACTTAATTACTTGTGCCAGCTAGCTCAGAGGCCACTAGAAACTCCTTGACAACAAGAAGGGAGTAGTTTCTGGCAGCCGCAAAACATGACCATTATGTTTCCCTTTAGAATCAGAACGTGTGCCAGAGTCGTGGAAACAATAGATAACTATTTCACTCAGCTCAATCGTGCATGCTTAGTTTTCTCCGAGTTACACAGAAAGAGTAGACGGGCGTTTCAATAAAAGGTTTTATTGAACAGTCTTGTTTCTGGTGTAAGTAAAATGTGCTGTTACGATCACAAGACAGTATGTATGCGAGATAAATAATGTACAGTGTGAGCAGTAGAAATAAATAATACTGCGATAGCATTATCTTTCAGCGTATATTCACATACATAAATAACATGAGCTAAAAATGCGAGTACTCATACGATGCGTTTCTAAGCTAGTTCTACCCCAATGTACCTAACCTAACCTAGGTGTAGGGAGAGGTATGAAGTAGGTGAAGTATTCCTTACTATGGTATACTAAGAGTATGTTAAGCCTAGTATGCCTAGTATGCCTAGAGTCCCTCTAGGTTCTTGTCAGCTCCATACCTGAAGAATGAAAGAGGTAGGAATCTCTTTGCCAGACTCGAACTCCAACACCCCGCAAGGGAAGTCAGATCACTGGAAGCTGGACTCTCTGCGTGCAGGGATGACAGCGTCTTCTCAGTGCGTCAGGCCGGGAAACGGGCTCCTCTGAAGTCGAGGTCTCCTCTAGTTTACAAGGGCTAGGGAAGGTATATTTATACCTGAGAGTACATAAGAATGTTAGTATTGACGTGAGTCGGACAGCGAAAGACGTCATGAATGAACCCCTAAGGAATAATGGTTCATGCAAAATATATGAGTCCTTGAAGAAATCAATAGTCCTGGGCTAGGGAAACTCCAGCAGCCTAAGGGTCTGTTCTTCACGAACTCGTTGTGACGTTAGGGTGGACGGATGTCAGAGACCATGCCTGTATTTGGAGTGCACGGTTTAATGCCTAAATAAGGGCTGGGATTTTATGCCTATATAAGGGCAGGGCGAATTGTGCCTATATAAGGACATGATACTGGAAAGCCCGTTATGGACACCCTAAGAGGAATACAACACCCACTCCACTTTCGTGTATACGATAATACTAAAATGCTAAACATTTAAAATGCTAAACATAAAATGGAGTACCACATATTTAAAAATATTTCTTAAAAGCATTAAAAAACATAGTAAAAATGCAAAAGGTACTGTACATTTGAAGCAAATGCTTTTCATTTCAGGCATGAAGTTCGAAAATAAATGCAATTGGAATGAAATAAGCAGTAATATTTACATGTGACAGAAAATGATCGATAAGTTGTTCAAAAATCAAAGTCATTTCATGTCATGAAAATTAATGAACTGTTTTAGACACACAAGATGACACAGGGGCCGATTCCGATCTCGGCCGGTAGGGCTCCGAATCGGACTCGGCATTACCGGATCCGATTCGGAGCCCTGTTTCCCGACCGAGTCGGACGTGCGTCCGGGCGAGCGAGTACGATGCTGAACGTACGCGAGTCCGCCGACCGACTCGTTCGCGGGACCCAACCGCTCCGACCGACTTGCACGGACACGACTCGCACCGCGCAATGGAGACGTTCCCCGGCCGGGTAAGTACGATGTGCGCCACGAGCAGTCCGACCGACTCGCGCCGTCCGGCTTGAAAGAGCAGTCGGAGCCGCACTTTGGGGGTCTGTGTCGGACCCCCCTGTATGCCTAGCCGCGCGAGTCGCACACAGGGGGGACCCATGGGTCCCCCTTAC
This sequence comes from Calotriton arnoldi, assembly GCA_963921515.1. Lineage (NCBI taxonomy): Eukaryota > Metazoa > Chordata > Amphibia > Caudata > Salamandridae > Calotriton > Calotriton arnoldi. The sequence continues at coordinate 1,041,962 of CAWUFW010001977.1, forward strand.
CTGTGTGTGTATGGCGCGACCCGCTTCGACGCGTACCCACTGTAGGGGGCGCCCTTGTTCGCCTCGCACCCATTGAGTCAATGGGAGCCCGCGTACGCGTTGTACGACCGGCTCCCATTGACTTCAATGGGAGTCCGACCGAATCGAGTCCGATTGCATGCGAACGCATCGTACTCATTCGGTCGGACTGCTAGGGTCCGATTCGGTCGGAAATCTCTCCGGGTCCGGCTCGGTCGGAGAGATTTCCGGCCTGAATCGGAATCGGCCCCTAAGTGTCTGTGGAAGTACCGCCAAGTCTGTACTATAAGGCTAGTTCTACTTTAAGCAGATTGAAATGCCATTTTCGTTCGAAAAATGGGAAAAAGTTCAATTTTGGTAGAGTTCCAAGTTTTTGTAGAATGAAGGCCAAATTGTCACTGCATCTCTGGAACACTGTATGCTGAATCAGAGTCAGTTTACGGGTCTGGTGTAAACATGAGATCATCTATTTCTATAGACAAAACATCATCCACAGAAGTTGGTGTCAGTTGGAACACCTCGTGAAGTAGGTTAATCGCACAGAGATGTGAAGCATCGCTTTCAGCATTGGTCGCCGCAGCAATGTTCGCGTCCGTTGTTACCTGTGTGCCTGTAGATCTTTCTCGTACCTCAGCAGCAGCCGGAAGCGTCTGTGAGATCTCAATGAATGCAGACATCAGGATTGGCAGCCTCTGGGGACAATACAGAGCATGGGCCGTTATCTGGTCCAGCAGAGTATCGATATCCGTTGGCGTATCCGATGGATATGTTAGACAGGTGTCCAACACGCATTCTACACCGCATAGCAGGCATAGTAGAACAGGTAAGATGCAATCTTGCCAGATTGGTCTGAATGACAGGAACCACGTGGTATTACGGACCCGTAGACGAGTCATGCCCAATAGCTGTACTATTCGCTCACTGCACTTTCGTTCAAGGAGAGCTTTCTCCATTTCACTCGAGTGATGTCTGCGAATAGGTTGGCCATAGCGCAATAGCAGGAAGAGAAATAGAATTCCGGCAACAAGTGCTAGAATTAATGGTATGCCACCAAACACCGAATGTGCAAAGTTCGGGATGATTCCGAGTATTGCCTGGAAAGGTGCTAACAGACCGGAGCAGATGCTCTTAAATACATGTACTATTCCGGTTGTATCAGACATATTGAAGATACGTCCTATCATTTCTATGAAATGTATAGGGCAGTTTGTACGTATTAAAGTCTGTATCTCAGCCGAAGTCCTTGCTACTTGTAGATCATAGGTTTCTTTGGCCGAGGTCAAAGGCACTGTTTGCTGTAAAAGCATGGCTTTCATTCTGCTCAAAGTATCAAATCTTATAAAAGAGACGTTCAGCGAAGGCCATAGGGCGACTCCCTGACTGTGTCTATTGGGGCAAACAATACTTGCATACAGCAAGTGACCCTGGAGTTGACCGTTACTAGATATGGGATGCCTGGCAGCATGCCACAGCAACTCTGATCATTCAACATGAGGTAACTCCCATTAGAAAGTTGTCCAAACGTTGGATTAATCACAGCAGCTGGTGTACCCTGCTGATGGCAAGACAAATTTGCCACACAACCATTACAAGCCCCGTGTAAGGAAATGTCCTGACATATAAGCGAACCGCTTAGTGCACGTTTACAGTTTGTACCGCTCAAAAACACTTCACGATCCCCACTCCAACATCTATATGTATACGGTAAATCCCAAGATGTCTTAATGTATTCCTTACCCAACCTTTCATATTTGCCTGCTGGCATTTGTCTGAGGCAATACTGAAACTGAAAAGTAGTCACAGGTAGTGTGATTTTGCCATGAATAAGCCATTCTGTAGCTGGTTTTTCTGCCACTGTGAATGGTAATTTTTCCAGTTTTTCAATGCTGAGCACTGTATACCTTGCTCCTCTTTGTGCCAGTTCGATCTGTTTATCAGTGGTTATAACAATACAGTTGTTCATAGTCTGATGAACCCTCTAAATATTCATTTTTAGAAAATGCAGCAGATTTTTCTAGGTCAAACATTATGTCATTAACAGTCTCAAAGTCCCAATCATCAGAAGAGGTACTGGACGAGATTAGATCACTTAGTGACATTTTAAACAAATGTGGAATGTTCAATTGTTCCGTCGGACCTAATATATCAAAATCTGTTTTGTCCACACTATACCATCGTGTATAGGAACAGCTGTGATGTTCACTGATGACAAGTCTCTTGCTTCACGATGAGAAGATTTATGAGGTTTCAAAAGTACGTTCACGCCTTTTCCTTCAGTGTTCACATGGATGTATCTGCCACTTATAAGCACGCTCACAGTTGTAACCAAAGCTAGCCAGAGCAGGAAAACAAAAAGTCCAGATATAATCCAGAGTTCAATCCATGGAGAAACCAAATAAGTCTGTTTCAGAAAGTGAAGAAAGTCTTGTACTTGCTGCTTGAATTTGAATGATGCTGGCGTCGTTTCAGGTTCACTCGGATCTTCTGAGAACGTATCAAAGTTAATGAAATAGCCAGAAGCAGTTCTATCAATTGTTGGAATTGCATCAGGATTTGTAGAAATCACTGGAACCAGTCGATCACTTGCTACGTTGGTGTAGACAGGTGTATTTGGACGAACTGTTACTTGGTGTTCAAGAGGGATGAGTTCCATAGCGTTGTTGCTTAGTCCTCCATCTGTTACAGCTGAATTCTCGATGGTTATCAGTCTTTCAGTCTGAACCTCTTGGATAGTAGCGAGAGGAGTGCGTCTGCTACTAGGTCGGAGTCCACGAGGCCTACTATTTAGTATTGGCCACATACTGTGGTTTGATGAGGTCGATGGACACAAATCTTTTCTCCTTTCTTCCAGCAAGGGGCGGCAGAAGTACTGTTCTCGTTCCTTGAACGGCTAGGACAGGTACTGGTTGTCTGTAAGAAGGTCCAAATTCCTTCTTGTCCGCAATTTTTTCTCTGACTAGATCCCCAACTTTGGAATCCAGACAGGCCTTGCTGTGACCGCCGATTTTTCCCCAGTGGTGGTTGGCTGTAGGAATACGTTGCTTTGTTTCGTTCTTAATTCATTGAGTTCCTGTAAAACAGCCAAACGATCTTTGATATCAAAAGGTTTATTTTCCACCACTGTGCCTACATGTTCAAGGTCTGGTACCCACATTCTTGTCCCAAATAGGACCTCATATGGAGTGACCCCCCCTAGAGAACTTCTTGGCAGATTATTCAATGAGCGTTGGACCCCACTAAGGTGTTTGACCCACCCATCACCCGAACCTAATACCCTAGCTGTTATAGACTGCTTTATGTCTCGGTTTTTCCTTTCCACAACCGAATTTCCCTCAGGATGGAATGGAGAGGAGTACCGCAATGCAACGCCCAGACTGGCCATGGCTTCTTTGTAAGCCCGAGAGCTAAACGCAGGACCCTGGTCAGAATGTGGCGTGCCTATTGCGTATATGCCGATAAAGACTCGCAAATCTTTTATAACAGTTCGAGCGTCAGCTGAGCGCTGAGGCCATAACCATAGGAACCTAGAGCATGAATCCACTGCAACCATGATATATTTATAGTTACCGTCCCTGTGCAAGGGACCACAGTGGTCCAGGTAAACACAAGCTAATGGTTTGTCTGAAATTAACAGGGGTGTCTGCGCAGGACGTTTCACTGTTGAGACTTTCATCTGTTGGCAAATATCACATTCTAAAACATAGTTTTTAGTTTGTTTCCGAATGCCAGGCCACCAATATCTTTGCTTGAGTAAAGATACTGTCGCTGAAACACCTGCATGTGCAGAAGCTATCCCTTCGTGTGCTGCTAGGATTAGTCCTAATCTGCGTTCCATGTTTGGAATTACCCTATCCCCCACTCCAGGGATTCGAGCAAAAGGAGCGTTGTTCGCATCAATTACATAAGAGTACTTGAGTGGAAACTTTTTGGTAACGCTGCACTGCTGCCTTTGCTTGAAGCATTGACAGCCAACATTATCTCACCGTCTATTTTTGTTTTTGAACGAGTGATCGCAGCTATGGAAGCCGTCTGCACAGCCCCCTTTGCGGCTTCATCAGCCAATGAATTCCCTGCAACGTGAACGCCATCACGTTGATGACTCAGTGTATGGATCACGTGAGCCTTTGGTAGTTCGTTTTTCAACTGAACTACTTGTTCCCAAAGCGTTTTATGCTTTATTGTGCCATTTTTCGCATTTTTGAAACCATTTTCAAGCCAGTTTTGTATATAGTCATTATACGACTGAACACAGTAAAAGGAATCGCACACTATTAGTGTGGGGAATTCTCGATCTGTACTTTCAAGTCCCATTTGAATGCTTGTAATTCAGCTCGCTGAGCTGTACAATCTCCTAGAGACTGAGTTTTTGTGACCATAGGTCTGAAGATGCCATTTCGCATGCGACCTTTAACGATTGCACACGCTGCACTGTAAGCTTGCTTACTCCCTATTGCGGGTTGTGCGGATCCGTCAGTGTAAATTATGAATTCAGTACTGATCGAGAGGCAGAATTTCAATAGGCAGGGGACATTCATGTTCATATTGCAGGAATGCTTGTGTTTTTAAATCTGGATCAAAAACATATTCAACATCTGTTGCAGCAAGAGAATTAACCCATTGTATCCATCTTGGATGTAATGCTTTAGCATTTGGAATGCTCGCTTTTGTAACCGCTTCTAAAGCTGGTACTGGGGTGACGACAATAATGCGTTTCCCTTGGGCTAAGGCTCTTTCTTTTGCTACAGCGGTTTGAACTGCTGTTAGAATTTTTCAGTTGAACTGAAGCGCATTTCCGCATGTGTGTACAAATGAGATTTGTACGCTATTGGTATTTTCTCACCCTCATTGAAAGTTAAGTAGGTGAATCCGCATTGACCCGAAATTATTCGGATCACCAAATTGCGTTGACTTACGCGTGTTTGTAAGTGTTTAGTTGCTAACATGTTAGCTTGTAGTGAACATAAGATTTCTGTGTGTTCTTGTGTCCAGTTTATGATCGAAAAATCAGGTTTTGATTAATGCGTGAGAGGTTTAACCCTATCTGCATAATTTAAAATGTATGTTCTTCCAAAATTTAGGAAACCCAGGATGGATTGTAAGTTTTTAGCGTTTTTGGAGGTTGGAGCAGCGCACACTTTTCTAAAAGTTAGCTGCCAAGCTCTTGCCTTCACTGAGCTCATATCCTAGAAATAGGACATTGAAATGGGCAATTCTGGACTTTTTAAAGTTGAATTTGTAGCCCTCAAAGGCGAAACCCAGTATAATGGTGCTCACCCTGTTCAAGTGTTTGTCCAGGTCATCGTCTGTCAGATATATGTCATCGACATAGGACAATGCCTCATTGTCATAAATTTGTAGTAACTCCGTTACCCTCGCTGAGAATAAACCTGGGCTGTTCTTGAACCCTTGTGGGAGTCGACAAAAGTGACGCTGGGTCCCCATTATGGAGAATGCTGTTAAGTACCTGCTTTCAGGTGCTATGTTTTGACAAAAGAAACCATTTGAGATGTCTAATGTTGTTTTATATTTTTACGCACAATGTTATTCATTAATGCTGTGCTATGTGCATTTGCACTGAAAAAGTTTTAGAACAAGTGTTTAGATTTCTGTAGTCCAAAACTAGACGATATGTATTGTCTGGTTTGGAGACAGGAAACAAAGGTTGTTCATTGAGGAGGTGCATGTTTCAATCACCCCTTGGTATTCAAGTTGATCTAAGATCTCCCTGACCTGTTTTTAGCTTCTTGCTTTATTGGGTACTGCCGTTGTGCAGTTGGTTAATGTTTCAGATGTATTTTATGGTGAGGTGAGTCCTCATCCCATCCTACATGATTTTTATATAATGCTGGGGCCTGGGCTACTGTCCATTTCCTGGCATATGTATATTTTAGGTGAATTGGAATATGGTTGGAGAAGGCAGGCATAATAATGTCCTCGCCATGTGGGCACTCCCTGACAAATTGTGGTGGCCAGTCCTTTTCTGCTAGAAGTATGTCATAGCCCTTTGATAGTCTTTCCCAAAAAGTGCTTTCACCTGTCTAGGTTTGTCTCCCTCCATCCGGAGTGTTATTTCATATAACTTTTGTGGAGTACTAACCCTGGTGTCTACAGTCTCTACTGTGATGTACTCATTCAAGTCCACTATCTCCAGTAGTTCCTTCAGGTTCTGGCGAACTATTGTGACTTCTGCTGCACTGTCCAGCATTGTCTGAGCCCATTCTCCGTTCTTGAGTTGTGTTCTCAGTATTCTCGGCATGTCTGATCTTTAGACCTGCTACTTTCTTTTTGGAGAATTGAGGTTTTGTTTTAGTTTTTGGAGCGTGTTTGTAGTCTTTCGATTTCATGCGTTCTTCTCTATGTTCCGTCCGTCCTCTTCTTTCCGAAGTCTGTGATGAGATCTGAAAGGGACGAGAGGGACGTGTATCAGTATCTTGATACCTGTCAGGTTTTCTCAAATTATCCCTATTCCTGAGGTTATACCTCCTTTCAGAGGGCTCCTTTTGAGGAGACCTACCTCGAGATTGAGAACGTTTCTCGTTTGAATTTTGTTTATTAGTTTCCCACTTCTTTTTAGAAGATGTAGGAGTTTGTTTAATAGAGTCCTTCTCAGGACTTTCAGATAGCTTCGGCTTCACTGGTCTTCCACCCAAACTATCTCTGCCTAATTCTGCATAAGATTGTTCTATTATTCTGGGTAGCTCTGTTTGATGTTCTGTAACATCGAATTCCCTTAATTTTGGCGGATCACCACTGCTGCTGCCTCCCTTTAATATTAGATAATATTATTGTTGAGACCTGGTCGAAATTTTTCAGTAATTTCATACCTAAATTTAGAGCAGGCTCTGCCCCGTATTCATTTTGAATTTGGTTGAGGATATCAGGTATTACCGCAATTGACGGAATGCCATGTTTTTTAGTATAGATGGCTAGCCTGGCTGAAGAAGGGTGATGCCCTGAAACCGGTCCCAGGATGCTTGTTTCTGGTCCAGGGAGGACCTGGCTTGGCAGTTCGGGCTGGACTGTTCCCACAAGGAACAGGGTCAAGACTGATTTGCATATGGCTGGGTCCAAACTGGGGTGAGTGTGGTGAGCAAAAGAATGATGGATTTAACCCAGATCCTTGTGACTGGGGGTGAATGTCTGCATTGTCCAGCATTCCGTCCATCAATTGTTTCTTTTGCATTTGTCGCCCTAAGTGGGAAGGGTATGCCCAGACGTGGGTCCCGTGCTCACTACACCACTGGATTCAAGCTAGCCTGGCTGAAGAAGGGTGATGCCCTGAAACCGGTCCCAGGATGCTTGTTTCTGGTCCAGGGAGGACCTGGCTTGGCAGTTCGGGCTGGACTGTTCCCACAAGGAACAGGGTCAAGACTGATTTGCATATGGCTGGGTCCAAACTGGGGGTGGTGTGGTGAGCAAAAGAATGATGGATTTAACCCAGATCCTTGTGACTGGGGGTGAATGTCTGCATTGTCCAGCATTCCGTCCATCAATTGTTTCTTTTGCATTTGTCGCCCTAAGTGGGAAGGGTATGCCCAGACGTCGGTCCCGTGCTCACTACACCACTGGATTCAAGCTAGCCTGGCTGAACAAGGGTGATGCCCTGAAACCGGTCCCAGGATGCTTGTTTCTGGTCCAGGGAGGACCTGGCTTGGCAGTTCGGGCTGGACTGTTCCCACAAGGAACAGGGTCAAGACTGATTTGCATATGGCTGGGTCCAAACTGGGGTGGTGTGGTGAGCAAAAGAATGATGGATTTAACCCAGATCCTTGTGACTGGGGGTGAATGTCTGCATTGTCCAGCATTCCGTCCATCAATTGTTTCTTTTGCATTTGTCGCCCTAAGTGGGAAGGGTATGCCCAGACGTGGGTCCCGTGCTCACTACACCACTGGATTCAAGCTAGCCTGGCTGAAGAAGGGTGATGCCCTGAAACCGGTCCCAGGATGCTTGTTTCTGGTCCAGGGAGGACCTGGCTTGGCAGTTCGGGCAGGACTGTTCCCACAAGGAACAGGGTCAAGACTGATTTGCATATGGCTGGGTCCAAACTGGGGTGGTGTGGTGAGCAAAAGAATGATGGATTTAACCCAGATCCTTGTGACTGGGGGTGAATGTCTGCATTGTCCAGCATTCCGTCCATCAATTTTTTCTTTTGCATTTATCGCCCTAAGTGGGAAGGGTATGCCCAGACGTGGGTCCCATGCTCACTACACCACTGGATTCAAGCTAGCCTGGCTGAAGAAGGGTGATGCCCTGAAACCGGTCCCAGGATGCTTGTTTCTGGTCCAGGGAGGACCTGGCTTGGCAGTTCGGGCTGGACTGTTCCCACAAGGAACAGGGTCAAGACTGATTTGCATATGGCTGGGTCCAAACTGGGGTGGTGTGGTGAGCAAAAGAATGATGGATTTAACCCAGATCCTTGTGACTGGGGTGAATGTCTGCATTGTCCAGCATTCCGTCCATCAATTGTTTCTTTTGCATTTGTCGCCCTAAGTGGGAAGGGTATGCCCAGACGTGGGTCCCGTGCTCACTACACCACTGGATTCAAGCTAGCCTGGCTGAAGAAGGGTGATGCCCTGAAACCGGTCCCAGGATGCTTGTTTCTGGTCCAGGGAGGACCTGGCTTGGCAGTTCGGGCTGGACTGTTCCCACAAGGAACAGGGTCAAGACTGATTTGCATATGGCTGGGTCCAAACTGGGGTGGTGTAGTGAGCAAAAGAATGATGGATTTAACCCAGATCCTTGTGACTGGGGGTGAATGTCTGCATTGTCCAGCATTCCATCCATCAATTGTTTCTTTTGCATTTGTCGCCCTAAGTGGGAAGGGTATGCCCAGACGTGGGTCCCGTGCTCACTACACCACTGGATTCAAGCTAGCCTGGCTGAAGAAGGGTGATGCCCTGAAACCGGTCCCAGGATGCTTGTTTCTGGTCCAGGGAGGACCTGGCTTGGCAGTTCGGGCTGGACTGTTCCCACAAGGAACAGGGTCAAGACTGATTTGCATATGGCTGGGTCCAAACTGGGGTGGTGTGGTGAGCAAAAGAATGATGGATTTAACCCAGATCCTTGTGACTGGGGGTGAATGTCTGCATTGTCCAGCATTCCGTCCATCAATTGTTTCTTTTGCATTTGTCGCCCTAAGTGGGAAGGGTATGCCCAGACGTGGGTCCCGTGCTCACTACACCACTGGATTCAAGCTAGCCTGGCTGAAGAAGGGTGATGCCCTGAAACCGGTCCCAGGATGCTTGTTTCTGGTCCAGGGAGGACCTGGCTTGGCAGTTCGGGCTGGACTGTTCCCACAAGGAACAGGGTCAAGACTGATTTGCATATGGCTGGGTCCAAACTGGGGTGGTGTGGTGAGCAAAAGAATGATGGATTTAACCCAGATCCTTGTGACTGGGGGTGCATGTCTGCATTGTCCAGCATTCCGTCCATCAATTGTTTCTTTTGCATTAGTATAGATGGCAGCAAAGACTGAGCCCCATGTGGTACAGTCTTCCAGTTGTGGTGTGATCCCCATTGGTAAACTGATTGTTAGGATTCTGTGTTTCTCATACGGGCTAGTATTTGGAAATACTGCTTCGATTTGAGTAATTTTTTGAGCTATCCAGAACGGAATTTGCTCACGTTTTGTGGGCATTTTACCCATGACTGCGTATAGAGTCTGTGGTGTAATTTTTAGTGTATTCCCCTGTTGGGGAGTTTGATTTGGAATTGTTAATGGTTACTGGACTGTAAAAGTCCGCATGACATATTGGACCAATTGTCCGTAAATTTTTATTAACTCTGTGAGTTGAGTAAGTAATTCCTCGTCTGACATCTCTTCAATGTCAGGATGAGGTGTGTAGCCGGCTAGAATCGGCCATGTTGCTCCTGGTCTACCTAGTGGACCGAGCCTAGTAATGTTTTTGTGATGTTTTAGGGCGCCTTTAAACCAGAGCTGATGCTCCTGGTATGTTAATGGAATTTCAATATCCTCGAAATGAATGTATTCCTCTGGTGGATCATCTTCTTTGTAGAAGTGAAACGTGTGTGATACTGGATTGCATTCAGGAAATATTACGCATGAATAGAATACCTCTGTCTGAAAGGATTCATGTGCCTCTATCACGAAAACTGCTCTACCTCCTCTTGGCGGTAGGCCATGTTTTATAAGTTTTAGAGTGATGGCTCTTCTTAAGTTTTGAGGGATGTCTATAACACCCTCCTCGGTTTCATTTAAACCTGTAAAGTTAAAAACTGCTGCTTGGGCTGGATCAGCCGCAGCTCCACCGTTTCCGGCTTCAATGTCGGTGTCAGGCATTTTGTTTTTTGAAAAATGTAGAACAAGTTTCAAGGAAACAAAGATAAGATGCACAATATTTTGGAACACTGTATCCTTCAACGTTGAGCAAACCAAACAGCTAATATATAGGGTGTTTCCCTATATAGCCGTGGTGGATACTTAACCCTGCCCACTCCAGACATCTTTTGGAGTATATGGGTAGGGGCCTCTGAGAGAAAAAAGCACGGCTGAGTTACTCAGTATCTAACGTTGAATTACCGCCTTACCAAACCGTTGGGCGCCATGTAGTGTAGCTCCTATTTCCCTAATAGGCTCTGCACATTGGAATAATATATCCTATAGGTTTGACATAGGACTAAGGTCAGTATGTCCCTATCGAGTATATTAAACTTAATTACTTGTGCCAGCTAGCTCAGAGGCCACTAGAAACTCCTTGACAACAAGAAGGGAGTAGTTTCTGGCAGCCGCAAAACATGACCACTATCTTTCCCTTTAGAATCAGAACGTGTCCCAGAGTCGTGGAAACAATAGATAACTATTTCACTCAGCTCAATCGTGCATGCTTAGTTTTCTCCGAGTTACACAGAAAGAGTAGACGGGCGTTTCAATAAAAGGTTTTATTGAACAGTCTTGTTTCTGGTGTAAGTAAAATGTGCTGTTACGATCACAAGACAGTATGCAAGATAAATAATGTACAGTGTGAGCAGTAGAAATAAATAATACTGCGATAGCATTATCTTTCAGCGTATATTCACATACATAAATAACATGAGCTAAAAATGCGAGTACTCATACGATGCGTTTCTAAGCTAGTTCTACCCCAATGTACCTAACCTAACCTAGGTGTAGGGAGAGGTATGAAGTAGGTGAAGTATTCCTTACTATGGTATACTAAGAGTATGTTAAGCCTAGTATGCCTAGTATGCCAAGAGTCCCTCTAGGTTCTTGTCAGCTCCATACCTGAAGAATGAGAGAGGTAGGAATCTCTTTGCCAGACTCGAACTCCAACACCCCTCAAGGGAAGTCAGATCACTGGAAGCTGGACTCTCTGCGTGCAGGGATGACAGCGTCTTCTCAGTGCGTCAGGCCGGGAAACGGGCTCCTCTGAAGTCGAGGTCTCCTCTAGTTTACAAGGGCTAGGGAAGGTATATTTATACCTGAGAGTACCTAAGAATGTTAGTATTGACGTGAGTCGGACAGCGAAAGACGTCATGAATGAACCCCTAAGGAATAATGGTTCATGCATAATATATGAGTCCTCGAAGAAATCAATAGTCCTGGGCTAGGGAAACGCCCGCAGCCTAAGGGTCTGTTCTTCACGAACTCGTTGTGACGTTAGGGTGGACGGATGTCAGAGACCATGCCTGTATTTGGAGTGCACGGTTTAATGCCTAAATAAGGGCTGGGATTTTATGCCTATATAAGGGCAGGGCGAATTGTGCCTATATAAGGACATGATACTGGAAAGCCCGTTATGGACACCCTAAGAGGAATACAACAGTGGGATTATCATGCAGGCCAGTGTCACCACAATGTGGGGTCCCTGGGGGTAGTGCTGTGGTGGGTCTGTCTCTTGCTGTGTTAGTTGCTGTTCCTACAAGCTTGTGTGACATGTGTAATTTGGGCTCCCTCTCATCTAACAATGCCTGATTGCCCACATAGGGGAATCAGATCCATGAGTTACTTTTGTGTGGCACTGTAAACACATCTGTGTAATTGGGATTCAGGCCTCCTCATGTGTTGTGTGGTTGTCTGGGGACACTGGCACACACCCCCATCACCTGTTGTGTTTGATATGCAGTGTGAGGCTGCCTGTTTGTGTTTGTGCATCTGCACCACTGCATTGGCATATCTTTAGTGTGCCATTGGCTGTATGTTGTTTGGTGGGTTTCCCCTGCTGTCCCTGGGACTCCTAGTTCATCAGTCAGCACAATGATCATGGTTTGTATGTCCCATTGCTGCCATGGTATGGTATTTGTTCACCTCACATCTACAGTCTCCACAGGATATCTACATTTGTGTGTCCATTGGTGCAGATATGTGGGTCTGCATTATGATGGTCACTTCTGTCATTGTGTAATTGATGAATGTTGACAATGTCAGCCCCCATGGGTGATGTTTGTCTGCACATGGCCAAAGGTATGTCTTATTTGCACTGCACTGTTTGCCTCACCCAAAAAATGTTGCTATGGGACACAAGCACTACTTTGCCACTGATGTGTTTGTTGTTCTGTGACCAGGAATCATCCATGCTGTTTGGCATTTGCAGCTTTTTCCATGACAACACTTACATTTTGGTCACTGTGATGATGGGGGTTTAGACCCCATTGCCACATTGTTCAAAATGTGCTTCAGCTATGGAACCCACACTTACCTTTTGGTCACTGTGATGATGGGGGTTTAGACCCCATTGCCACAATGTTCAAAATGTGCTTCAGCTATGGATCCCACACTTACATTTTGGTCACTGTGATGATGGGGGTTTAGACCCCATTGCCACAATGTTCAAAATGTGCTTCAGCTATGGACCCCACAATTACCTTTTGGTCACTGTGATGATGGGGGTTTAGACCCCATTGCCACAATGTTCAAAATGTGCTTCAGCTATGGACCCCACACTTACATTTTGGTCACTGTGATAATGGGGGTTTAGTCCCCATTGCCACAGTGGTCATGGTCTGCTTGCATTGTGGAGGCCACACACATTTATGTGTGACACATGTGATAGGGGTCACATTGTATGTTCAATGTCATGTTCAGTGTTGTAGGCATTTGACACAGACTACACACGCTTGTCATGGTGTTGGGGGGATGTCTTTTTCTGACATTCCTTATGTTGGAGTATGCTGGTTGTGTCATGCATTACCCGTCCTATGAGTAGGGGTGGTGTTGGTGGTAGGCATCCATCCCCCTATGAGTGGGGATGGTAGTAGTGACAGTCATCCAGGCCCCCCTGAGTAGGGGTGGTGGTAGTGGTAGGCATCCAGCCCCCCCTGAGTAGGGGTGGTGGTAGTGGTAGGCATCCAGCACCCATGAGTAGGGGTGGTGGTAGTGGTAGGCATCCAGCCCCCCCTGAGTAGGGGTGGTGGTAGTGGTAGGCATCCAGCCCCCCCCCCTGAGTAGGGCTGGTGTTAGTGGTTGGCATCCAGCCCCCCCAGAGTAGGGGTGGTGGTAGTGACAGGCATCCAGGCCCCCCTGAGTAGGGGTGGTGGTAGTGGTAGGCATCCAGCACCCATGAGTAGGGGTGGTGGTAGTGGTGGGCATCTAGCCCCCTGAGTAGGGGTGGTGGTAGTGGTAGGCATCCAGCCCCCTGAGTAGGGGTGGTGGTAGTGGTAGGCATCCAGCCCCCTGAGTAGGGGTGGTGGTAGTGGTAGGCATCCAGCACCCATGAGTAGGGGTGGTGGTAGTGGTAGGCATCCAGCCCCCTGAGTAGGGGTGGTGGTAGTGGTAGGCATCCAGCCCCCTGAGTAGGGGTGGTGGTAGTGGTAGGCATCCAGCCCCCTGAGTAGGGGTGGTGGTAGTGGTAGGCATCTAGCCCCCTGAGTAGGGGTGGTGGTAGTGGTAGGCATCCAGCCCCCTGAGTAGGGGTGCTGGTAGTGATAGGCATCCAGCCCCCTGAGTAGGGGTGGTGGTAGTGGAAGGCATCCAGCACCCATGGGTAGGGGTGGTGTTAGTGGTAGGCATCCAGCCCCCTGAGTAGGGGTGGTGTTAGTGGTAGGCATCCAGCCCCCTGAGTAGGGGTGGTGGTAGTGGTAGGCATCCAGCCCCCTGAGTAGGGGTGCTGGTAGTGATAGGCATCCAGCCCCCTGAGTAGGGGTGGTGGTAGTGGTAGGCATCCAGCCCCCTGAGTAGGGGTGCTGGTAGTGATAGGCATCCAGCCCCCCTGGGTAGGGGTGGTGGTAGTGGTAGGCATCCAGCACCCATGGGTAGGGGTGGTGGTAGTGGTAGGCATCCAGCCCCCCCTGAGTAGGGGTGGTGGTAGTGGTAGGCATCCAGCCCTTGACTTTAGATGTTGAAGAGTACGGATAATATGGGCGGCATGATGTGCGTAATTAAGTGAAATAACTTGAGACAACATGATTGATTGAAAAGATATGGATGCGTTTGGAAAGTCCTGTAAATCTGTGAAGTAGTGAAGCAAACTCTTATGGCCAACAGTACAAGATGCCATACTGAGGTCTAGAAGTCCGGGCCAGCATGCCACGCCATCATCATGTGCTTCGAGGGTGTCATGCCAGACTTAAAGAAGGCCAGTTAGAGAATATGACCACGCGGAGGAGAAAAACACACAAAGGGGAAAGAAGGAGGAATAAACGTGGAAAAGGGAAACAGCAGGATCCTGCAAGGGTGAAATAAAGGGACAGGGCTCATCTGGTGGTGGATTAAAGAGGCATTAGGTGGAATCAAGGTTAAGCAGCCTTTAAGCACCTCCAAATTCCAATAGAACTAACTGCAGGCTTCTGAGCAAAACTTTGGGCCTCGGCACTTATTGTTTTACAAATTAAGCACTGGATCCGGAAAGATGGACTATTATATGTCATATTTTTTAAGGATTTTGATGACAGCGATGTGGACATGGGTAGCTTTCTGGTGGACTTCTGGATATTTCCTTGGTAATTAGGAAACTAAAGCAGCCAAAGAGAAATGTAATTTTAGCCCTAAATTGAACTGAGCGAATAAGCCTGACCCTCTCTAGTGGGATATGTGGGGGTACACCATAGCTGCCTAACAGGACCCATATCGGAGGTCCAGGAGGGAAGGGGGGCCCGCTATGGGCCCCCAAGTCACTTTCCGCCTGCTTTTCCATGGCGGGTTAACCACCATGAAACGGCCGGCGTAAACTGACATTGTAATCCCTACGGTGGTGCCTGAGCAGGCACCGTCACCACTGTAGGGATCACAGTCCATCCGACGGTCCGACGGGCTCCTTGAGCTTGTTGGATTAGTGTCGGACGGTCTCTCCGCCTGCCGCCCATCCGCCCGCCATCCTAATGCGGCGGGCGGTCTTGCATGGTTCGATGGCGGTGGGATCGCCAGCGATGGCCTGATGGTGGCAGTCCCACCGCCATTGTAATGAGGCCTTTAGTTATTTTAAAAGTTTTGTACTTACTTTGAATGAGAGTTTTCAGGTGTAGTAGAATTTGTTCGTCGATCTGGCAGAGTTTCGTCCTTCTCCAATGTTTGTCAATTTTGTGGTAAATTTAGGTTAATTAATTGGTTACTTTTATAGTGTTAGTTTAATTAGTTGCAGCTTTCTATTGGTCTTTGTTGTTGTAGTTTAGTTTTATTGGTTGGAATAGCGTCTGTGGGGCCAATTACGATGTGATTCGGAAGGCTCTGACCGTCGGTCAGAGCCTTCCGAACCGCATCGCAATGTGCCGGTCGGATTCCTTTCCGATCGCCTCATTACAATGGAGGCAGTCGGAAAGGAATGCGACCGGTCATTCCGGCTGGCTTCCAGTTGGAATGCGTCAAGTAATCTCAAGGGCAGGCCTTTCCGCCTTTGAGATTACGATGACGGTTTCCGACATGGTTTCCATGCGAGTCTGTCCGACATGGAAACCATGTCGGAAAGCATCTTTGGCGACCCCAGCAGGGCCCCCTTTGGTGCACGGCCTCCAGTTGGAGGCCAAGGGGGCACCTATGGTGCCCCCCTGTTGATCCTTGCACCTTGTGACAGGCACCTTGAGGTGCCTGCCACGGGGTGCAGGGATGAACCACACCTCCCATTTTACAATGGGAGCATGCATTACTGCCAGTTTACGGCCGGGATGCATGCTCCCATTGTAAAATGTAAAATGTAACACTGTTCGGTCGCATCTCAATGTTTCGGTCGGTCCCAGGACCGAAGTGGTGTTGGGCGGAATTGATCCCGCCCGACATCGTAATGCGGGCCTGTGTGATTACTTTGGCAGTTATAATTTTATTTCTTTAATGTTATATGTATTTATTTAAAAGTGTATTTTATTTGAGATTTTAATATAGTCAGAATATGTGTTTTATATATGATATGTATTTTTTAAAAATACGTTTTATATATGTTTATTTATTTTTCATGGTGGTAATTATTATTTTATGTATTATGTTTTGTGTATTTATTTAAATATGATCTTTTTTAGTTTATTAGTAAGTAGTTTGGTTTTTGCAGTTGTTAATTTTTTTATCTATACTTTGTTGTTTGAAATGTTTATTTTTTTCAGTTTTTGTTTGAAGGGTATTTTCCGATATTTTTCTGTACAATAATTTTGTAGTCGATATTTTTGCAGTCTATTTTTTTTTAACAATTTTTTTCTCGATATTTGTGTAGTTTTAATTTTGGGAATTGGTAGTCGATATTTTTGTATTCGATATTAGTGACTCGATAATTGTGTAGGTCTATATTATGGGGGTCGATATTGTGCCAGTGAACCGTGATTGGTAGGAGTGTAATACAGCATGTAATTTCATGTGCATTCAGTGGTAGCTTGCTATTGGGTGATTTGACTTCACAGATATCAGTTTGTGTGATATATTACTTTTGCTCCAATAACAGCACACAAAATTTGCAAATGTGTAAATTAACTGTTTCTACATCAATCGTGTGGAACAATAAGTCATTACTCTGATTTATCTCTTGATTGGGTTTCTCTAATACCCATTTCAGAGTGTAGAGTACAACCACTTATTTAGTATCTTTTATCTTTATCTCACAAAACTCATACTCAAAGTGCCAGTAACGTGCGACTATGGAAAGTTGTGTGGGGTTACCAAGACCATTGCACTGCCAAAGCATAATCTTTGAGACGCCCACGAAGAGGAGTGTGCAACAATGGGTTAAAAAAGAACACAACTATGCCACGCTATATACTTTTATTGCTAGATGACTTAAGCGCTCATGAAAGGGAGCCTACAGCTAACCCTGGTCGTAATTTCCGCCATGCTGGATTAATCTCCCATAATTCTGGTAATTTTGTGTTACGCTTGCTACGCGAATTTCCTAAATTATATATTACACCATGTCGCATAATTACATACTGGTCTTGGTAAAAATTTAGCACAACTGCACTGAAACAAGCTGCATGACTAGAATGTAAGCACCAAATACTGCTTTTGCTTAATTATATGTAATTTCACTTAATATTTGTGAAATTTTGCGTAAATACACAAAAGCAAATTATGCAAATTTTGCACATCTCTACCCAAAAATGAGACTAAAAGAGACTCTCTGGTCTCCTAAAAACACTTTAAAAAAACATATATTTAGATAATGAATGTTACCATTCATAGAGCAGCTACGACGAACGGTTACACTAGTACTTCACAATCAGCAACATGGGCACGAGCAGCACACCGAAAATTAACTTACATGCATCAGATGAGATACCGCTGGATCCTGCTTGAACAGTCCCAGGATAACTCACTATTAGCTTACCACGACTGAGGCTCGCAGTTACTCATTAATAACTCCAAATGCTTCCTGCCAAAGGGGGATCAACCGTGGACAGGATGCAAACAGGTGAGACAGATCACCTGGCAGTATCCCGCGTGCCATCAAATTCTTAAACACCTATGGCACTTATTTATGGGTTATTGAATATAGGTCCTACAACTGAGGGAGCACTACGTAGACACTACGGGGCCCATTAGGATCACGGGCGGATCGCCACCGCCGTGCCGGCGGTGGCGATCCGCCCGCCAAATGTCCCTGTGTCACCCCCTGCCATATTAGTATGGCGAGGGGCACCGCGGCGGACGGAAAGACCGTCCGCCGCTTTTCCGCCGGTCGGATTGCCGGCCGGGCGGAAAAGGCATACAAAATGGTGGCGGTGCCTTGCAGGCACCGCCATCCATATTACGATGCCTGCGGTGACATGCCTTTCCATGGCAGAGACTCCGCCATGGAAAGGCATGCGGTGAATGTCTTTGTGGGCCCGTTGCGGGCCCCCGGGGGGTGTGGGGATGGGTGGCTGCACTTGGGGGGTACCTATGGTACCCCCCTTCATTGCCACGCACAAGGTGGCAGGCACCGCGCGGTGCCTGTCACGTTGTGCATGCCAATGCACTACATGCAGCTTCTGCATTGCGGCGGGTGCTGCTGACAGCACCGCCCGTCGCAATGTAATAGATGCACTGGCGGTCGCATCCTAATGGGCCTGGCGCGACCGCCGCACCTCTGGCGGTCGGTCCCGTTTACCGTTACGGTGGTGGACAAAGACAAAGTCCGCCCGCCATCGTAATAGGCCCCTTAATTCTTGAACACACTAGATTACAAGAAGGGCTGATTGGTGCCCGGTGGGACAATCTTTTTTGGTGCACTCCCCCCAACGACCTCCCTCTCCACGGATCCCCTCACTACCACCCTCCAACAATGCCCCTTATCTCTCCATAGCCCCCTCTCATTGTATTGTATTGTATTGTATATAGAATTTATAGAGCGCACTGCGACCCCACGGGTATCCTGGCACTTGAGCACGTATGATCAGCTATCTTAGAGTGTGATAGCGGTTGCAGAGATAAAAAAACACTAAATTATACCCTGGGAAAGAGCCAGGTCTTCACTTTCTTTCTGAATGGCAATAGATCATCTATCTGTCTAAGTTCAGTTGGTAATTTGTTCCACGCCGAAGCTGCTGCAACGCAGAAAGCTCTTCCACCAGATCTAACTTTTCTGAACCTGGGCACTCTCGCCAGTTTTGCTGAGGAAGAACGGAGATTGCGTGAAGGAGCATACCATTCAAATCGGCTCTGTAAGGGCTTGGGCCCAATGCCATGTAGAGCTTTAAAAACTATGCACATTGATTTAAATTGCACCCTCTGTACAACTGGAAGCCAATGGAGCTCAGCCAGGGCCTGAGATAAAGAAGACTGGCGAGATCTCATAAGTGCCAGCTTGGCTGCCATTGACTGAATTCTCTGGAGTTTCTCCATCAAATATTTAGGAGACTCCAGCAATAGAGCATTGCAATAATCCAATTGGCTAAGGATAATACTTCTTACTACCAGTGGCCTAGCCTGCTTAGGCAACAGTGGGAGAATTCTTCGTAGCACCCTCATCAGAGCAAAGCATTTCCCAACTGTCTGGTTCACTTGGGACTCGAGGCTTAGTTTACAATCAAAACTGATCCCTAGGTTGCGAACTACATTTGTCGGGGTCAAAGAGGCTGTCACTGGTAGTGGCCAAAACCCAGTGGGTAGTGAATAAGGAACCTTCCCCACTGAACAGCACAAAATCTCAGTTTTCTCCCCATTAAATTGCAAATAGTTATTTTGAAGCCAGAGAGCCGTATCTTGCATACAATTATGACATTTTTCAAGTGAAGTTGCCTGACAGCCTTCCAGAGATAAGATCAACTGGGTATCATCAGCATAGTTCACTAGACTAATGTTATGTGACTTAATAACAGCCACAAGAGGCTTCAAGTAGACATTAAACAAGATAGGGCTGATTGCAGATCCCTGTGGTACCCCATGTAGAACTTTCCTATACATGGATTGATACGGGGAAGAGCAACCGCCTGTTCTCTGTCTGAGAGGTAGGATTGAAACCACTTCAGTGCCAATCCACTCACACCTACTCTAGCAAGCCTGTCCAAGAGTACCGCATGGTTAACCGTATCAAATGCGGCGGACAGGTCCAACAAAATCAAGATGGAGGCTTGTCCTCTGTCCGCCCGCATTCGAAGATCATCTAATACGGTTACCAAGGCAGTCTCTGTCCCATGTCCAGGACAAAAGCCAAACTGCACATCCTCCAGTTTATCATTGGCTTCTAGAAACTGAGAAAGTTCCCTACTGACCAATTTTTCGATGATCTTCACTGGGTAAGGCAGCAATGAAATAGGCCTGTAATTCTTCGGGCATGCTGGATCTAATGAATCTTTTTCAAGAGAGTGTGATCAGTGCTTTTTCCAACTTACTGGTACCGTTTCACTCTCCAGAGATTGCATGCAAATCAGCCTAAGTGCCGGGAGAAGTTTAACTCCTAAGGTTTTCCATAATTTATGCGGTAATGGGTCCAAAGGAGAGCCTGAGGACACACTTACAGCTAGTTTAATAAAATCATCCACTTGTAGTGTTGAGAAATGATCAAGACTATCTGCGGTCTCAGTTGTTTCCCACTCATGTTCCTGGGAAATACGGTAATTCTTAGATATCCCATTCTGAGTATCCTGTGTGGGTACATTACTAGATTGTAACCCTTTAATGATTTTGCTAATCTTTTCTTCAAAAAACATAGCTAGCCCATCACAGAGAATCTGTGTTGGGGAAATTTCCTTTTTGTGCAGGTAGGATTAGTGATATCATTTACTATTTTAAAAATGCTCTTAGCGCTATTAGAAGATTTCAGAATAATATCAGCAAAGTATTCAGCTTTTGCTGTAGTTACTTCTTTTTTGTAAATAGATATCGTTTCCTTCCAAATTTTTTATCCTCACCTATGTAAGTTTTCCTCCAACTCCTTTCTGCCAACTTACAATCCTTTTTCAAATGTTTTAGATTATCATTGTACCAGGGGGCTGAAGGTCTATCCCTTTTTTGATAGTTTTTAGGGGTGCTAACTGGTCAAGTTGCGTAGTGATTTGGTTACAAAAATTCAAATAGTTTTCGTCCACCTGTTTACCTGCATCAAACGTCCCGTGAGTGTAGGACTCAGGTAATAGCATTGTTACATCATGCGCATTTTATTTGTTTTATAGCGCCACTCATACCAGTTGAGGGTTTCAGAGCCCTTTATATCAAACACATTATAAGGAGACAATGAACCATAGGTGTATAAATCAGTCTGCAGGAAATATTACATAACACAATGAGGATTGCAAGGTGTAGGAATCATGTGTCATCCACACTAGTAGCCAGTATATTTTAAGAGTTCTTGGTCTGGAGAAGCACAAACTCAGGATTTAAAAACGTAAAACAGTGGTTGGGTTGACTTTACCAATAAGAATGTATTTCTACCCAAATGAACCTTTCAGCAACATAAGGATAATGAAAGACTAGGTAAAAAACACAATGTTCTAACTTGTACCTTGCAGTTTACATGTAGCTCTTTGATGACGGTTCATAGGTCACTGTGCTATATTAGGATTGTAACATATGAGCTTCAAGTAACAAAAGGATCTCTGTGACTAAAGCAGTAACCCACTGAGCTATCCACATAAAATAATGTTCTGTGATCTGCATGGTACACAGTCTTTGCAGCAGACACATTAACCCTCTGCGCTACTTTATGAGTCGGAACTGCCACTAGACAAAACTCTGATCTCTGTCCATCAGGAAGATTAACCACCACAGTTATCTTTACATTTTTATTGCTGCCTAAAAACTACTGGACACACTACAACTCAGCAGCAGGTGCTTTGAAACCTGTAAGGTATTTATATTATTTCCAACCACAGCACCCCCCCACCCTCAATGTCAGCGCCAGGTGCAGCTGCACCGGTCACACCACCCTAAAGCTGGCCATGATTACAAGAACTGATTGAAAAAACCTAGGCAGTCTAACCTCTCTGTTGGGTGCTGGGAGGACTTAGTTGTTCATGTGTGTAGTGAAACTTCATGTATTGCCTGAAATACCCGTGTTTAAAGGCTTTATATGTGCCCATTTAGTTAGCGGTACAAGCATAACAAAAAAGTAGTGGTACAGACATGCACAAGATGCAGGAAAGGAGGCTATTAAGAGCAAAAGACAGATTACAAAAAGATTACAGCTTAGAGGACTCCCCGCTTAGAAGCTGCATACTGAAAAAACACATGGCAGAACTGTTTAAATGGGTGTAAAAATAAGAGTTGGCTATTTAAAAGTAAAAGTGAAAGTGGTGGAACTTAGGGTCATAAGTACAACATGGTGTTGTGGTTACAAAGTCTCCGATTCACAAAATCCCGATCTCAGTGATCTGAGTTGCAAGGCACCAAAGGACATGCAGTGTGAGTTGGAGAAGACTTTCTAACCCTATTATAACTCACTGCATTTTAGAAGGAGGAGGTGGGATGAAAGGGCCATTCCTCTCCTCCCTTCAAATTGCCATGCCTTGCATCAGTGTTTTGCAACAGCAATTGCAGTCATAAACCACTGATTGGATACCGACAATGACAATTGGGACAGTTTCCACT
The DNA here is from genome assembly GCA_963921515.1 of Calotriton arnoldi. Lineage (NCBI taxonomy): Eukaryota > Metazoa > Chordata > Amphibia > Caudata > Salamandridae > Calotriton > Calotriton arnoldi. Next base: position 1,064,353 of record CAWUFW010001977.1, read on the forward strand.
GGTGGCTGGTCCGCTGCATGCTCATCTGATGCCATTTTCAGTGGGCATTCTGCAAAAGTGAATACAGGGAGATGTGTCTGCTGTCCCTCACATTTCCTCACCCATGACCTTGCCACCTATGTGGTGGGATAACCATCAGAATCCTGCCTCATTTATATTAATGGGGCAGGTTCACCCAAGCCTAACAAATTGGCTATTTTGCATTGAAATAGAAAACTATGGGCCTCATTTATGAGGTGTTGCATCGCTGCGACAAAGCAGCGATTCAAAACTTCTCAGTGCGCCTTCCTTGCGACGCGATGGATGCGTCATATTTACTGTATGATGAATCATGTCGCAAGGAATGACAAATACGTCAGTTTTACTGATGTATCTGTCGGTGCAAAACTGACGCATTGCTGGAGTTATGTCGGAAGCGTGATGCAGCTCCAGCAATGCAGGGGGAGGGCTATGATTATTGCACTGTCACCCTTACGCCTGCTATGAGGCAGGCGTAAGGATTTGACAGAATGGCGTCCTAGAATTGGAGCACTAAAATCTTATAGATTTCACTGCGCCACTCCTACGACCCTTTCTTGTGGAGGAACTCCCACCCTGCATACATTATACCTGACGCAGGTATAATGTAGCGCAGGGCTTTACAAAGTGACGCATCTGCCTAGATGCGTCACTTTGTAAATAGGGCGCAACATGGCGCATTTTTTACGCCAGCGGTGCGTCACACAAAGTGACGCACCAGCGCGCAAAAGTGGCGCAAGGGCTCATAAATGAGCCCCTACATATTTTGAAGCACAAATAAAGGACAGGTCACTGGGCTGGACTGGCCATTCTGCCACTCTGGCATTTCACCTTTGGGCTGCAGCCTAAGGTGCTGCTTTGACAGCAGGATGGGTAGCCGTGACCCAGCCGTGCACCCAAGGCCCCATTTTAATTACATGACTCTGCAGTCTGGGCTGGTTTGGAAATTTTTCCAGGACTAGTTTTGGTTTCCAGTCCAACCCAGTGGGTCCCAAAATCAGTTTGAGTGTAGCTGCTTGAGGATCAGAAATGTAGTGCACCGGGCCCTTAGATACCATAGGTTCTGCTCACTTTGCATATAGAGCAAGGCAAAGGGATTTACACGCTATTTGTAGCTGCCACACCTCACAGTGACATACCACCATAGAAATGGGGCCCAAACAGGACAGACAAGCCCTCTCTGCGGAGCAGCGCTTCCTAAGAATACCTCACAGCTTTGAAAAGGAGCCTGGAGCACACAATGACCTGAGAGGGGTTTGGGAGGCAGGGACACCTTTTAAAAGACTGTAGAACAGGTTGTTCTTCGTCTGGTTCCAAAAGATGATTTGAAAAATGTATACGCACTGGCCTGAAGTCGCAATATGTCCGCTACAGGGGTTGTGCAAATGATCTTGGCCCCATTTACAACATTCTTGCACACGCATGCACAACTTACATGTGCAAATAATGGAATCGCTTCTTGGAATTGCTGGACCCTTTTTTTACAAAATTAAGATCTGAGGATATTTTCATCCAGAAATGTCCCTTACCACAGGGAACAAGCTTTAGATTTCCGGTGAGCCCTGAGTGTGTCCAGTGGATTTTTCAATCTGACTGTGATGGAAATAGGCAATGTAGGTATGGTGACCAACGGGAAAGTCACCCATTTGTGGGTATTTACAAATATTTACTATGAGTTTGAGTGGCAGGAGCCTCTGTCCTTTCTGGCTAGAGCTTTCTGACAAGGCCTTAAGGACCCATAATCAAGATACACCAAGGTCACATGCTGGTAGTTGTGCTCTTCCTGCAAGAGGTGAATGTAAACAATGTGGAGCTTTACAGAACTCAATTTGTAGAAATAATAATAAAATATAATAATAATAATCATTCCACAGACCGAAGCTGTTGAATGCCAGAGCTCTGAATAGCAGAACTGCCTAGTCTTGATTCACCTCATACCACTGTCTTCCACCACCCTACACTTCTTGTTTCTTTATCTCTCACTTGGAGGTTCTTTAAGATCACTGATTCCTCCCTTTTTCACTGTTTTCCTCTTTCTTTCTCCCATTGTTGCCCTCATGTATCTTGCCCTGGGTCAAACTCTGATGGAGAAAAATAAGTTCTGCTCACAAAAATGAACTGCCAGTGCACCCCACTTGCAAGCACCTGCACAAATTAAGCATGGGAGCTATACTACCGCGGTACATAAACCCAGCACAGGGTCATGACTCATGACCACTCTGTTGATTGCCCACTGACTTGCATGGACTGGAGTTGATGCAGCTGAAGAGGGCTGTGGGGGGTGCTACTGAAGCACATCCCTTTGTGGCGAGAGATGAATGTAAACACGGATTTGTAGAACAGTTCAGCCATTTAAATAGCTTCACTATTCTTGCAATCTGATGCACTGGGCATATATGTTATATTCATTTATTTATAAAGCGCTTCTCTTCCCCACAGGGCATCCCGGCGCTAATGCATAACTAGCAACAGAGTTTAGCTCTACTGCTGCCGTATGTTTTACTGTCGCTATAAATAGTAGTCTTGAGGGCTTTCCTAAAAGCCAGCTGATCTCAGGTGCCATGTGTGCCACCTTAGCTGGCAATGGCATTTTAGCCAACAGCTAGTCACACTTTGAAACCTGTAGTTTTCCTTAAATTTTGTAAGTATGTTTTCAAAAACACAGCACTAGCTAACGTTGTCATACAAGACATGGGGCCAATTGGCAGCCATGAGTGTGAGCACAGGGAACTTAGAAAACAATCTTTTTCATATTTTTCTTCCAAGCGACTGCCCTTGGATTGCCCTTGGAGGGTGACCAGCTCACTGCACTATGAGCTCAAGCATGTTTGTGGGCTCTGCGGTAGGTTTTGATTGGCAGAGGACGGTGAGTGTCCATCAGTTTACGGGGTGTCGTGCTGTGGTTTGATGCAGAAGTTTTTTTGGGTTCTTGAAATCAATGCGTTTGTCCAGAAGGCAGAAGGGCCTGAAGGTGGTTCATCATTGAGGTGAAGATAGTGCTAGTGAGTTCAGGTTCAAGGGATGGACGCCTAGTGCTCTCCCTTTTTTTTTTGCAGATTTATATAGTGTGAACTCGACCTTAAGGTATTGGAGCGCTTTACGTGAGCACCAGTTACGTTACACAAGGACGCAAGCTCTCTTCTAGCTGCCTGTCAGGCTTCGGCGTTTGGGACCACTGGAGACCCAGATGTGGTACTGTGCCAGGCTCTGGTAAAGTGACCTTTTATTGCTAATATGGAGGTTGATGCTAATTACACCACTAATAGCCTTTAATATCAGGGCTTAAAGGGAGTCAATGTCCTAGGAAGTGGACGAGGTAGTGGGGTGTGCTGACAGCCCATCCGATCTGTGTTGATAGTGGTTCATCATGCAAGGGTGACTCTAAGGCCTTGATAACGAGTTGGGGTGTTTCACCCACAGTGATAAATTCTGCAATTCGGAATTACAAGTTTCTCCAGGCTCCGAGCATACAATGCTCACGTCCCATGGACAAGTCTTCTCTGCAGCCCTTCCCACCACCCCAAGCAGTCCTCCTGCTTACATGTTCTGCATGCTGAAAACAGGGGAAAAACGTCAGCAGCTTTTCTGCTGGAAGGAGGAAAAGATGCATGTAAAGTATCTGGTACTTCTGGGCATGTGCAGTTATTCCGCGTTCTGGGAGAAAACTTGAAATATCCAGTTTTTGATGCAGGTATACCAGCCAGAGTCAGGGATTCAGGCCCTCCTTCATCCCGGTACCAAGGCCCCAGCACTTATAGTGTTACAAAGTCGGCACTGGATGGGGAAAGATGGACTGTTATATGTCATATTTTAAAGGACTTTGATGAAAGCGATGTGGGCATGAGTAGCTTTCTGGATTTTTACTTGGTATCTAGGAAACAAAAGCAGCCAAATAGAAATGTAATTGTAGCCCTAAACTGTACTGAGCGAACAAGCCTGACCTTCTCCAGTGGGGTGGAGGGGAGCTCTGCCCTGAAGAAAGCTGTAAGAATGGGCTAGTCCATTTCACAGTACATTTGGACACATATATTGGCTAAAAAGCTGCAGGTTTTGCAAGGGCTCTAAACGACAACTAACAAACAAAAGCAATACATCAAGGCCTACAGCAATATCCAGGCGAAATATGTATCGCTAGCAGCAAATCATGCATCTACCTATAACAAAATGGGCTGCCTGAAAAAACATTAGTGCACACCAGTCAAATATTTCTGCTTCAGTAGAAGTTGTGTCTGAAACAGTAATGGAACTGTTATACCCAATGGAACAAATCACATCAGTTTATGTAACTGTGCTGGTGACATAATGCCCATCACTGCTTTGGTCTTAGATAACAGGCCATCAAAATATATACCAAGACACCTCTGATGTATATATGCATGTAAGAGCTTTGGGTACTAGTTGAGGGGGGTGAGAACCCATCGAAAATAATAATCACAATCCTTGTCCGGGTGAACTACAAATTTCCATAAATAAATCTGTGCTTCACCCTCTGGTAACTTAGCACAACACAGTCAGGCTTAATTTAGAGGAAATGTGTAAAGTATTTATGTATATTCTAACACTCCAACAGTACTGAAGTGAAAACGCAAGAAAATCCTAATCCAATTTAGAAAAACAGAGTACAAATTTAATAAAAAGGAGACCAAAATGACAAAAATCCAGGTTTTTTAAAGTTTGAATTTTTCTTATCTTACTAGACTGGGTCAAAGACAAAAAGTTAAAGCTGATCGTGAGAGATTGCAGGTAGGATACAGGGACCATGTTCATCCCTGTGGAAATTTTACCTTCAAACTTAGAAACCTTTCTGGAGGAAAAGTGGTCATCAACAGGTCATCCATCGGCGGACTTGATGACAGCGGGTTGCTTAAGAGTGGGGTCCCGATGTGGGCATTAACAAAGAAAGTTCAGAGTGGGCAAAGTCCGAAGTCCATGCTCAGGAAGGCATCGACATTGATCGGCTTCAGCTTGGCGTCGGTCTCAGTGAAGGCCTTTACGTTCAGACTTAACTACTTTTCTGTAAGTCAGATTTCCTCTCAGCAAGCCGAGGCTAAGCAGCAATTCAATGCTGATGGCAGCGCAGCTTTGACAGCAATCCTGGTCTGTGTAGTTTCTCCAGGCAGAAAGCTGGCAAAATGTTTCTGAGTCCCTCTTCTTGCATTTTGGGAGACAGGAGGAGTACACTCTAACACCAGTGAAGGTTCCAGGACCTAGGGGGCACCACTTGAGAGTTAGGACTCACTCCAACAGATGCCAGTAGCAGGGTCCAGGGCAAATCCTGTTACAACTGATCGGCTGGACAGTTGCAGGGAGAGAGACCTCTGGAAGTGTGTTGTGTCCCCATAGCTCAAACATAAGTTAATCCAACTGACCCTTTGAATCATATCTGGGGTCCAGGGTTCACAACAAGCTGATCTAGTTTTCCTTCAGATTTCAGACAGCAGGGCAGTCCTTCTTCTGATGTTCACATTTTCAGGTGTGTTCTGTGGAGGGTACTGTGGCTGCCACATTTATGCCAAGTGCCAGCCTGTGGATGGGGGAAACTCCTGGCCACTCCCTAATGGGGTAAAAGTTCCCAAGAGTGACCCTACCTCTTTTGTAGCACTTCTTGTGTAGTTTACTGTATCCTATCCTACAGTACCCTTCTTTCCCTAAATCCAACATGGCAGAACCTTTCTCCCACTGATCAGAGATACCTGTAACCACTTAGAGGTGTGGCTAGGATAATGTACAAACCCTCTCTTGTGGTCACGCCATATCAGTTCTGGGTCAGCTCCCATCCCACTAGGGTTGGGGCCAAATTGTCTAGGAAGACAAAAGGTAGGCAGGCTTAGATGTGAGCTACATCTGCCAGTGACAGGGTAGACGTCAACTAAAGCTCAGTAAGGGGCTGGGCACAGCCCTCAGGCAATCCTGCTCAATAAAGAAAAACACCTCCCCACACCCAAGCCCTTTATTCACTGTCTGGGAGCATTCCACATCTTACCACAGGGGAGCCATCAGCAGTCATGTGACACTGGACACTCGCAGATACACCCTTTTTAGGTCTCGCGCCTAGCGTTGCAGTGCGCAGCACTGCTCGCGCAGCGCGAGACCTTTAGAAAGGGCTTCTGAAAACGACCCACACGCTCGTGCGTGTGGTTTTGTTTTCAGAAGCCCACATTGGCTGGAGCGTACGTTTTTATTATGGAGACGGCACGCGATTGGTCAAAGGCGGGCGCATGTCCCGCCTTTGCCGCGCCCATTCCCGACGGTGGCCAGAACGCGCAGCAGCGCGCGTTCGCCTCGCTGCCTCGCTCCCTCCCCCACCCTCCCTCCTCCTATGCTATGTGGTGCGCGCGCACCACTGGTTTACGGGAGTTAGCAGGCAGCGCCTCCAGGTGCACGCACCCCGCCCCTCCCTAGATCTTTATTGCTTTTGCACAAGCAAACGTAAACAGCGTACACGGGTTGTCGTCATTTACAGTATCTCATACAGACATCAATGCAGGTGTCTTACAGGCTTTCCAAAATTGAGTGCGTGGGCTCCGTGACAGGGTGACAAGCGGGTCGCATGCTAGGTGGGTGTCCGGGGAAAACCGCCCGTCCTGTGCAGCTACAAACCATGCTTAGGGTTCCCTACCTCAAGATAGCCGCAGGTCGGTCTCCCCTGTACATCCCATCCCGTGACCTGTGTGTCTCCCGGCCTGCCGACGGGGGCGCTGCAAAGCGTCACCCTCAGCTCCCGCCCGGAGAGTAACCTCTCCCATGCCCCGACCGGTGGCGCTGTGGGTGTCTCCCAGTGCATGGCTATCACGGCGAGCGAGCGCTAGGTCTATGAGCCGGTCCCGCCCGGAGAGTAACCTCTCTCTTCCATGCCCCGACCGGTGGCGCTGTGAGTGTCTCCCAGTGCATGGCTATCACGGCGAGCGAGCGCTAGGTCTATGAGCCGGTTTCCTGCTTTGTCCGTCCTTAGGTGAGGTGTATCAGGCCCACTAGACATGTCTTCGGTGTATCAATATGCCGTCTGCCCGTCAGCAGTGTGAGGTATGTGCATACTTCCATTCAGAATGGGCGCACCATCTCGCTCTGCTGCATCATATGGTACCAGCCTGCTTGTTTGGTTCCGCATCTAAAGTAGCCGTGGGACGACGCTGCGAATATCTTGTGAAGACACACGGGGGTGAGGCGTGTGTGGTGTACATAGTTCAATTACAGCAACTTTAGCCGCGCATTCCTCGAGACCTGCGAGACACGCCCCAGTATTTTGTCCCAGTCTGTGCCTGTAAGCGCGATTTTAACTCCCGACTCCACTGTTCCTTCGGGTCAAGCAGCACCGGGCCCACCGCCCTGTTCATTGCAGTGTACACGTTCCTTATGCAGTGGCCTTTAGGGCTCCACGTCAGGTGCACCTACAGAGTGGGCTCAGTCTCGAGATCTTTTGTCTGTATCCCCCATCCTTTACCTTTAGCTCGCTTAAGCATCGTGTGGGTCAGGATTTGTCCGGCTGGGATGTCATATACATCGCGGAGGTCCTCAAACGAGATGGTGGTCCCATCCCTGAACAGCTGACCCAGAGTCAATAACCAAGGCCCGTCGCCACTGCGATAAGTGTTCAGTGCGCCCAGCCCTGGCAAAGGCCAGCAAGTACCACAGCAACGATGCCAGTCCAGCGCGTCGCCAACACTGATAATGCGTCCAGCAGTGCCGGGCCACCCGAAGCAAGAGCGAGTACCATGTGCACACTCAGCCCTCGATCACTCCTCCGGGAGCATCGTTGCGTGTTCCCCGGAGCCAGAGGTAACAAGCCTCTAGTGAAGCCTCCGAAGTCCTCCACATCATCAGCCACTGCAGTTCCCGGCAAAATAATACAGCTTGAAACCCGGGGCCCCTGGACCTCAGGCTGCCAAAGGTAGGCCCAGTTTGTTCAGTGCCACGCAATGCCGGCCCGCAGCCCCCAGTACACTCTTCTATGAGATGACTCAACCACTGCAGGCCCGTACACTCCCCTATGAGATAACTGATCTCTTGCACTTTCTATCCTCTGCTGTGAGATGACAAAACCTGTACATCTGTACACTCTGTAACGAGATATCTCCTCCTCTGCGCACGTATACACTCTGCTTCAGATGACTCTGTCACTTTCACATCCTGTGCTGTAATATAACTCAACCTCTGTGCTCTATTAAACACCTCATCACTTGTATACTCTATTAGACTACTCATCACTTGTATACTCTATTAGACAACTCGTCACTTGAACCTCTACACAATCTTTCAGTATATAACCTGTCTGCACAACTGTCTAGTATAACACATCCCTTACATTACCTCCTTGTCCATCTTCCCCTCACAGTCCTTATGATGCGAGTACACTTCTGTTCTCACAGATATTGATAGCCCCAGTCAGCCAAAATTCTACTCCCATCAAGGCATCTGTTCTCCCAGAATGCCTTAATAGAGGAAGCAACTAACGCAACATCCTGTTTTTTTTCTGGCAAACATGCTTGGTGAGCCTCTGGAGGGTTGGGAACAGTTTTTCAGGATCACAGGGCTCAGCGGGGGTGGGTATTCAATCAGGCATCCCTGTCTTCCAATTGGAGGGAGATGGAGGCTCTGCTTCATACGCTCCCAGGCAGTGTGTGTAGACATATAACCAGGTAGTGAGGTCATGTGTAAACCGCCAGGGGAAATGGGCTCCCCAGCACTGGCTCTCCTTTCCTGGAAGATCTGTCTCTGGGCAGAGCAAAATCTAATTTCTCTAACAGCAGTTTCTCTTCAAGGGAGGGAGAATGGGCCTGCAGACCTTCTTGGCTAAAATTTTTCAACTTCTCTGTCCCTTTGTCGGTCTCCTCTAACATTTCACCAGATTTGTCAGATGTTTGGGGAGTCGTGGATAAACCTGTTCACTACTCCATAACACACAAACCCACTCCACATAATTCCTGTGCACTCAATACCACATAAGTACTATCTACATAATTCCACAGCACGCCATGCCACATAATTCCACTTCACAAATCCATTCCACACCACACAATTCCACAACTAACTAATCCAATCCAACCCACAAAATTCCACTACACACCACATACATACACTCCATAACACATAATAAAAGAAATTGCCATTTACAATGCTAATGGCTCTAACTCAGAAAAATGCGAGACCTATTGCATTTCTGATGCTTGTTGCTTTAGGCATGAAAATGACAACTTTCTAAAAGTGTAATTTCCAAACTAGTACTGTAAAATCTGGCTTGGCCATGAAGTGGGATTTTAAATTATTATTAAAATAAGTCCTTAAACCTTTGTCTAGCCACTCCCAAACTGGATTTAGCACTTATTAAATGTAATTGTGTAAACCAGTGTTAGCCTATGGTAGAGCTAGCCTTGGCACAGTGAAAAACGACATTGGAGGTTTTTCACTGCCAGGGCATGTAAAATGTTAAATACACTTGTTCTATCTTTTAAATACCATGCACCGTGCCCTATTGGCATTTAGGGACTACCTTAGTGGTGACTTATAAGTATTAAAAAGGAAGGTTTAGGCCTGGCAAAAGGTTTGTTTTGAGTCTGAAGTGAGAAAGGAGTTTGAGTCCCCCTGCACCTGTCAGTCTTACACCCGTCCAGTTGCCGGGCTCCTAGGAGCTCTCCTGAGCCATGGGCTCCGCACAACCCTCTAGAGCGGTCAGCGCTCAGATGCTGGATTCCTTCACAGTACAATATAATGGTGGTCGTGGTAGCAACTTTCTTTTACAGAAGAAAAATAGCAAAACATTCACCACTCCTGCTTATATATGATGCTCAAATCAGATTTTTAATCCTAAAAATGAAAGGCATCAAATGCAATATAACGTCAAAGCATTTCTTAGAGGCAACACAGTTGCTCAAAATACGTAGCAGTGCGATAAATATTTACAGTGCTCTTGGTGTGAAGGAAGAAGAAGAAGAAGGGGTAGGGTAAATGGTGGTGAATCTGTGGGTAAAGGACAGGGTAAAGGTATAGTGACATATATACATCATATCTACATGAGGTTAGACCTTTCCAGCCTAACATAGGTCAAATGTTCCTGAATGTGAACATAGCTCAAATGTACATGTTATTCGTAATAGTCAATCGTTTGAGCTTGTGGTTCGGTTGTCAGTTGTCAATGTTTCGACCCCTAAAGTTGAGGGTGAGTTAATCCTCACGTTGGGGTCTTCGTCAGGACAGGACTGGGAAGAGCACCTACGAGTAATCAAAAAAAGCGTGTAAGTGAGGTGGTGGTATTTACAGAGGAGGGGTGAGTGCTCTTAGGTGAATGAGGTAACAAATACATACTTATAAAAGGCACGATCAGTGTGCCTTCCAGGGTGTGATGGGCTAGGCGTAGCTCCTAAAAGCAAAAGGAAGGGAAACCGGATCAGTTTAAAAGGTCCAAAGGGGTGGTGAGAAAACTCACTCTCTAGGACTGGCCATAGAATGGACACTTACTGTGTAGGAAAAAGGGTGCTTCCGAGGTCGTTAGTCTCTCGCAGTAGGGAATCAATCCAATCAATAACTAGTACAAGGAGAGGGGGTCATTAGGATCAACTCTGAAGGAAGCACGGACTGTCTAAACATCAAAATAGACTAGATCTAAACTGGGGTTGAGCTGTACGCAGTATCAAATGTGCGGGCATAAATGTCACGTAGCAGTGACCCGATAAAGACAAAATGAGTGCGATCAGGATACGCCCGATCTGGTGTGGTGACAGAATCTACACCGTGATGGGCATCGTTTAGTGAAAAAGCATTTGTTTGGTTGCCACGATGTTTAAAAAGGCAGAGAAGACTCAATGTTAAATCATGCAGGTGTCTAAGCGTGCATGGCTACACCATTCTGAAGGTGACTCAGTCCTAAAAGTACTTTAATGACGTCGTGTGCATAGCCACAGTGCTCATAAAAATACGATGACCCAGTCTTAGTTAGTTCTAGTGTCAGCGCGTGCCGTGCATACTGACCAAAAAGTGAAAGCAACCCATTGCGAGGTACAGTAGTTGCGAAAAGCTCCTCGTCACAGTAACCAAAAACCTGAGCTTTGTCTTTTAGAAATAAAACCAAATTTTGGAAATTTTCACTCTTCCTATTAAAATGAAAACTTCAATTTGTGGATATTTTTTGTTTGAAAGTAAAATATAATATTTCATAAATATTGTATTTGTTTATTGTATACTCGTTTCTATTTTGTGTGTAGTTTTGAGGTTCTAATAGTAGAAATTGATTAGGCTTCTGTCAGCGGATACCAGTAGTGATTCAGTGGGGGTCCACCAAAGTTAAGGTCAAGAAGTCCTGCTCTTAAGGACTCTCCCTTTTATATCTTCTGTAATAATAAGTGTTCAACGGATTACCATCATATGCTTTCACCAGACATAGTATTCCTCTATCGCCTTAGGATTACACCCTTGGTGACGCATCAGAACAGTGTATATGCCCAAAAGATTCACCATCAGTGTCCCTAACATAGGTTTATTAGGTCGAGCCTAGCGGCAGCGCGCATGAACTGCTCGCTCTGCAAGGCATGCTGTAGTAGAGTATGCCCTGGAAGATCCTTCCACTATCCGCCCATATTTTTAATTGGCTTGTGTCATTGTCCTTAGTAAACGCTGGCTTACGATTCATTATGAGGCTTGTTAGTCCCGCCTTGGTACCGCATTGTCTCCATTTGTTACCGCCCATAAGGACTGAACCTTTTACTTGGCTCGTTACACGGTCTGCTTTTTCTGGTGGGTGAGCACTATTTTTGTTATTGATACTGATGGGGACAGTGGCGGCCGCTTGTTTTGTATTTGCATGCTGAGCGCGGCACCCGCTTTAGGGACACCGCGCTCAGTTGACATTTTATTTTTAAAACTTTGATATTGTGCTATTTTCGACAGGGAAAGGTGATATGCATGGAATACCTCAGCAGAGATGTCATGACGCTACAAAGTGCAGTATTACATGCAAAGTTTGGACAGTTTCGTGGCAGGTTTAATTTCCCCAGTGATAAAGGAATGCGCTGTGAATTTACGTTGCTAGACGCGCCCACATTTAAACTAAGTAGCAGACTTTGTCCCTTTGCCTTTGCTTGTTTTAAGAAAGGAAGTGAGGTGATGTGTTTTTGACAAGTAGCTCTGCTTTGTTTCAGGCAATTTAGGATTTATTTCCTGGTCGCTCCAGTCTTAGCTGCCTTTAGCCTTTCCATATGATTGGATGTTGTTGCTCGGTGGCCTAGGGCAGGCTCCTCCACTCCTCCCTGCCCGAGCTAGCACATTGCACTTCTAGACAAAGTACCTTTGCGAGGCACTATCGTGTGGGAAGCGCGATACCTGCTTTCAGAATGGCGAGTGATTACTTAACACAAGGGGCCATATTATCAAGAACGGCGCAAACATTATCGCCGCTTTAGTGGCAGGAAACTGCAGCTAAAGCGGCGATAAAGAGCTTGATAATATGCCCTAGAGAATTCCAATAGAAGCCCAGGTTCTGGTGTCAAGGACATCAAACCTGGGCTTCTATTGGAATTCTATAGGGCATATTATCAAGCCCCTTATCGCAGTTTGCTGCCGCTAAAGCGGTGATAATGTTTGCGCTGTTCTTGATAATATGGCCCAAGGTGTTTCTTACGTAGTATGTTTTTTTAAATAAATCTCCTACAAGACCGAGGCTAAAAAACAAGTGATAGAGCCTTTGAACAACATGTATTTGAAAATATCAAGTGATTTTAATACCCTTGTCTTTAGTCTTGTAATTCCACTCATTTACTACTCGGCAGGGTCCAGAGTATTTTCAGTAGATAGTTTGTGCTAGGTAAGTGATGCTACGGATTGTGTCCGACATAGTAAGTTAGAAGTGGGTGGGAAGCATTTATGGTAGCTCCTCAGTGACGTCACGTATGTTCCACTTATCTTGCTTCTTTCTAACAAATAACCTTTTGAGTGACCAGCAGCGAACACCCAGAGTTCACTAGAATGACCTTTTCCGATAAACACGGTGTCCCAGATGGTGGCCTTAGACTATCAGTCACGCACGCCGAAATCAATAGCTGCTGCCGACACAGCACACACCAAAAATTGCATCTTTCTGCTACTTTGAATCCTGGAGAAGCCAACTCGGTGGTAGTTCCATTCATTGTTTGGCGTCGCTTGAAATGTGGGGCTTGATAGAGGAAGAATTTGCCTTTATGTTTTTTTTTATTAGTTATCAGCAGACTCTCAATCAATATATTTAATATTGACACCTTTGTGCGCTTTTCAGGTGGGTTTGACGAATACCACCTGAAATGTACATCTAAAATGCTTAGCACCAACGATTGTTATTGGCTTTTAAAAAAAAAAATTGTTTGCAGAAAGTTTTTTTTTGTTGTGTTTAGGAAATAATTTTCTTTCTTCTGATGAACATCCATGTAGGGGATTCATCTGCTAAAATTGTGCCCATATAATCGTTGTTTTGTCTAGACTTTGTTTAGAGCTCATCCTAGTGCTGCGGTTTTTTATTTTTTTCACACCTCTTGCATGTTTTCTACTCTCTGAATGATCTACTAGTGAAGTCTTCTCTAAAGGTAATCGCACCCTGGCAGTACCAGCACTTCTTAGGCTGAGATATAAAGTGTACAGGAAGTTTGCTGCCATGGGTGGGAGTGTTTCCATAAGTGAAGCCAAATAGGTGCAGTGAAAGCACATACAAGTTGGGGTATTATAAAGATTGTAGATAGCCTTGGTAGGTAGGCAGGACATTACACACGAGACTGACATCTCCGGCGACTCTCACATGGTTAAAAGTACAATAAAATATTAACGTACAGAGGTTACATTTCAAGAAAAGACCCTTTAGTGCCTGCTTCTTTCTAGGGTGTGCATCCAAGATGTGGAACTCCTTATTGTACGTAGGCAAGCCAGAGAATTTATGGAAAGAGCAGATGCTGCAAAGAAAAAAAACAAGCATTTGCAATGCAATAGATCTTGCATTTGCGAGAGTTTAAGCTATTAGTATTGTAAATGACAATGTCTTTTATTTATGTTTTAAAACCCAAAACATAAATAAAAGGCATTATCATTTACAATGTCAATAGCTCAAACTCGCGTAAATGCGAGACCTATTACATTGAAAATGCTTGTTTATTCTATTGCCTGTCCTATTTTGGTTAACTCATTTCTTTCTTCTTTTTTTAATCTTCACTACCAGTGAGAACATGAGGATTTAGGGTTACAATATAATTATTTCTTTATACATCGAATGACAGTGGTTTTTCTTGTGATTTGTGCAGTCTTGATAAAGCCTCTATTTACACGCATTGGCTGCCTACAGGAAAGTAATAGAATATTGTGACCTTATCCTGTCGGATGAAAAATTGGCTTCAAACATCACTGCTAAATTTTGGGACTCAGTTTTCCTCTCTGAATGTGGGACATACACAGAGTGCTATCTAATATCTTTGGGTTTTTGCCTTGATGGTTCTGTGATGACCATCTCGTCTCCAGAAGGGTGATTTACTGCATCTGTAACTTTTTCAACTGCAGGTAAGTGACTATATAGTGCATTTAATACAACATTAAATTGAAAGGTAACTAAGGGGTGTGCAATATTCTTACGGGGTGTTGATTTCATTTCATAATAGTAAATAACTGCTGGGTTATGGCAGAGAGAGGAGGTGATAAATGAAGGGCACGTGCATCCGGCAGACCTAGAAGGCTTTCGGGTTACTGACACAGGATTATGACCTACTACATCATAATAGGTAGCCCCTGGCCTGAGTGCTCTATAAATACAAATCATACATTGCTCTTTGATTTGTGGTCCCACATAATGTTTCCTAGTGTTGATTAACAGAAATACCATATACATATTTACATACTTACATACATACATTAATTATATACATATTAGGGAAACTATAACTACAAGGGCCAGCGCTTCCATACAATGAGGTAAAGCAGCAGCTCTAGGGTGCCACCTAGTGGTGCTATCAATTCACTGCAAAAGGCCTGAAAAGCTCAATAGCTGGAAAATGTTTCTTATGCCTAGAGCAAGAAGAATCTTCTCGCTGTTCTTGAGTACTTCCATCTGAAATGAGTTGCATGCTCAGAAATCAGTGCCTTCAGAATCTGCTGAATGATAAGCAAGTCAACTCAACAAGGCTGCATGAGGTCACAGGGCCCGGTGGGACAGAACCAGTTTGTGGAGTTGTGATTCACTGTGCATTGAAGAGCACCTACTGCCTACGAGGGGATGACTATGAGAGTGATTCCACTCTGCAGGAGCCGTTGCTTCTCTGACACACGAGTGCAGCCGTTGTATGCCTATTTATTCTATTCTTGTAAGAAAAAAGTTGCCATGGGAACTATCACATCAAAATGTGGTTATGTTTAGAATTGTGCGGGTGTTTAAATGCCTGCTAACAGTTCCTATTCAGAAGTACTATCAGAGTATGGCAAGTAATTATGGAAGAGAAAAAAATGAACCTGAGGAGTGATTCAGCACCAGGATCTCAGGTGCGCAAGCGCAGGGCGACAGCCAGGGAAGAAAGTTGTAACTCGTCAAACTGTAATCTCAATGAAAACCGAGAAATGCTGTACTCTGATTATCATGTGAGCAAGACGTCAAGATATCACCTGTCATTGATTGTCACGTATGAAAACAATAAAAGGTGTTTACAACAAAAACGAAATGTGGAATTTTGCACCAGTTTAAAAACAATGTTATAAGAACCTTATACCTAAATGTAAGTGTAAAAACAAGCCAGCACAAATAACATTTGCAGCATACTGTGGGTGTTGATGCACACAAACCGCGTTTGTGCCCATTGCACACACATTTCTGCCTCCAGTGCAATGGTTTGCCTGGACAGTGGCCATTAGGAAGGATATAGTTATTGAATATAAGATGTGGCTATGCTCAGATAAGCCGATTTGAACATTTATAGTATTGAGGTGTTGGTCCCGCAGTGCAGTCTGGTATGTGCATTCTTTCCTCTACAATCATTCGTATTTTTCTCATTTTAAATTCAGTATCACAGTTCATGTCAGCAGTCTCCCTACACAAGCTTCATGCTGTTTACCGACTTTCAGAAAAGCAGAGCTTTTCCGCGGTTGATGCCTTGAATGCTTCAAACAGCAATGGTCAAGCACCTTGATTCAGCCACAAAGGGATATTTCTTAGGGCCTTATTATGAGATTGGTGGTCCAATGGACTGCCAAATTCACGGTGGCGGTGCGGCTGCCCCCACATCGGTGGTCCAACCGCCCTATTACAAGTAGGGCAGTTGGACTGCCATGGGATCGCTGCTTCCGCCATGGATCCGAGATCCCTGGCGGTCTTGAGACCGCAATATGCAGCGGCCCCACTGAGCATATTATGGGTTTCCTTGCCGCCTCACTTTTCACGGCCGTGAGCTAGCTACGAAAAGTTTGGCCATGAGGAAACAAAGGAGGCCCTATTGTGCCCCCTTGTGCCTTTGGGGGGGCACATGGTGCACCCCTGTGTGCATGCACCCCCAGTTCCTGTCAATGTAGATCATTCTCAATAAAATCATATAGAAGTACAAAAAGATCAGAGTAAGTCCAAATCTCCTTAAGAGATGTACCCTATATCATACAAAGCAAATAACTAACTCTAACATAATGACGCATGTAATTAGAAAGAAAAGATGAAGGTTAAATTGCATCAGCTGATTCTCTTTAACGAGCATGAGTAACCTAACTTTCGTTAAACTACCTTAATAAGGGGAACCCTAAATTAGAGCAGTAAGTAAAGACATAATCGAACAAGGAAAAAGAAAGGTGTCAGCCATCAGAGTCTAAAGTAGAAAACACTCTGATGATGGGTCGAGTAGCATAAAGCCATGAAAACAATAGCATACTACCTCTGCTCCCTAAGGAAACCCAAGATGGACTCTCTCCCTAACACACAGCACATAATATCATCTGCAGTCGATACATGTGGCTCCTCCTTGGAAAATTTCCATAGCTCTGGTACAACTGGATACATCAGCTCCCCTTCTCATTCAGATAGCACCTTATCTCTTTTCATCCTTGGCTAGTCCTTTCCCATGTGAACTCCTTTCCTCGCATGTTACCGTGACTCCCTTGGCCAATTCTTCTTTCTCATGCTTTGCTATCTATTAACAAAAGTTCTTTATTCTAAATAATGAGGCTTATCCACATCTGCAATAGACACAACTCAGAAGTGTACGTTCCATGCTTGAAGGTTAAACATGAATTCCAAATCATAATGTGAGCAGCAACTGAACAAATTTCTTCTTGAGGCCTAGTTGCTTCCCACATAAATGCAACTGCTTAAGGCACTTATAAATGCAATGAATCATAAATGTCTCGGTGTAAATGCATTTGAACATGATAAATTCAAATTATGAATTAACGTCAAACATTAGTTGTATACATCTTAATTATTTCAGAATATGACGTTTTAGGTTATTCTTCCACTGTCAAGTTAATACGTAAGTTGTCACCTAACATTATTAATCATATTCTAAATACATATTTCAAACAAAACACTCTTTAGTGTAGACGACTTCACTCCTTTTAGTACATTAGTTACAACAGAATTTATATGAGTGCTGACTACGCGTGAGTATGATGCACTCCTACATTATCTCCAGATGGGATCAAGATTACACGTCATCAGAGATATGGCACCATATGCCTTTGATGGCCAGATACCATTGTAAGAAGTGACATTGAATTGCGTTTAAAGACAAAACTTCATAAGAAGAGACATCACACAACCACTGACACTGATGGAAACAATCAACGGAAACATATGGGTAACACGGAAAACAGAGGGTTCACAACTGCACCGGCTATGTTCAACATGCATGCATTCAACGCATCAGCAAGGTCCTGAAAGCTAATACAAAATGCATACAACAAATACAAAAATATTCCTTCAGTTTGCCAAAAAAAGGCACTACAACTTAAAACAAATATCTAAGTTAGAAAAATAGATTAAAGAAGCTGATGCAAGACAAAGAATGCCAGGAACACCAGAGACAGGCCGCTTTCTTGCCTTACATTGCCAGTATGTAGCCCATTAACAGAGTTCA
The DNA here is from genome assembly GCA_963921515.1 of Calotriton arnoldi. Classification (NCBI taxonomy): domain Eukaryota; kingdom Metazoa; phylum Chordata; class Amphibia; order Caudata; family Salamandridae; genus Calotriton; species Calotriton arnoldi. The sequence continues at coordinate 1,082,412 of CAWUFW010001977.1, forward strand.
CCAACTTGTGAATGGAAATAGGGTTGGGACCCAATGCGAAGAGGATGGTTAATAATGCTTAGGCAGAAAATATAATACAAAAATGTACAAAAGTGGATGGCATTGGGGATCTGCTTGTGGGAGTGAGCATGTAATAATGTATTGTATAAGTAAGGCACATAAGGATATCAACAGCATATCACACACTACATATACAAGAGCCACAGGACTATGTAAGAATTACACTGAAGTGTGCAAAATTATCCCAAAGCCAATTATCATTTTGTCTAATTAACAATAGATGTAGAAGACATATTATCTTCCAGTATGACTATTACATACCTCCTAATTATCTACTGGTACGATGTAATTGCATAATATATGTAATTGAATTTGTATGCCCTGACAAACTCAATTTGTCTCGTTTTGCCATTAGTTGTTAGCTGCAGGAATTTGTTGCCACTGCTTGTAGGACTTCAGTGCACAGATTAACAAAGACAACAGTATGGTGGCGGCCATCTTTGATTTTTATTTTCTATACTTCCAAGATGGCTGCCACGTTGCGTATAGACACAGTGTGGGGTTATCTTGAAGTATACAAAATAACATTCCAAGATGGCCAATTGTCGCTATTATCTTTACCAAAAATCAGGGTGAAACGCAGTAGCAGCTGGCATCTACGAAGAGTGGTGGGGTTGGCAAATGGGTGGTGGGTAGTTGTGTCGCAAATAAAATAATAAACAATTAAATCCACTTACCTTACACACACGACACCGCCTCCTTCTCGCAGCACGTCCTCCTCCTGCTACAGTCAGATGTTCAGCACAGGCCCAGCCAACTGCCTTAACCAATCCTGGTGCTGCTCTCACCCGATGAGAGAAGCGTCAGGATTGGAGGGAGTGGACTCTCTCACCGCTCCCGAGGACACTGGAGCCCTGCAATTGCTCTAACTCAGCTGACTTAAGACAGCTGGGTTAGATCTTTCAAAGTGCGCATGTCTGGCTGGCCGGCGCAAGATGGGCGGCCGAAGGGACATGCACACTTTGAAAAGTGCCCGGGCAACCCGCCCTCCTCCCTGCTGCTACCACGCAACAAGTTCCACCCCGTCCTGACATTAGGTTCGGGACAGGGAGGATGAAAAATAAAATGGTAATAAATTAACTTTATTACCATTTTATTTTTCATAGGGGCTTTTGGGGCATTTGACTTGGCGGGCGACACTCCTCCTCTCTAATCGAGGAGCTGCCCCTGGTGAAACCTAAACGCTCAAGGGCCAAAGCAAACATAAGAATAGGAAGAAAAGCCATCGAACTTGGAGCAGGAAATTGAACTAGACTAAAAGTAATTCAATCATGAACAGCCGCAACCCTTGCAGGTAAGAGCGGTGGGGCGGTGGGGCCGGGTGATGGAGGATTTCGACAGACGACAACGAGGGAAAATGAATTATTTATTAATTTTCCCTTGTGGTCGTCTGTCGAATCCTCACCCAACCCGGCCCCACTGTCCCACCGATCTTACCTGCACGGGCCACGGCTGATCATGAAGAAGGGGATGAGTATATGTATCATTAAAGTAATAGGTGCAATGCTGTCTGAGTCAGGTAGCTAAAACTGAATGAAGCAAAAGCACATAAATGACACTACCGTAAACACCAAAAAAGGCCTGGCGGGAGAGTCACTCGGCTAGATACTGCTTGTGGTGATTATATGCCAACAAATTCCTTTGTTCTGTATTTAAAATTCAGTGTCCCAGGAATTATCATGTAGTAACAGAGCCTATAACAAGGTAAGCCAAGTTTACTAGCTCGGTATATGCATGCCATGTGCCATCAAAACCACACAATAGCCCAACAGTACCTATAGACAAGAAGAGCTTCTAAACTCACCCTTTCCTTTATACATATAAGAATGCACACATTTCAAAACCTATATTTAGCGAAAGTTTCAGTTATTATTTACTATGCTGCTTCCATTTATATATTTTCTATGTGCAGCAAACATAATGTTCTTTTATTTGGTACATTCTGTTCTAACAGACTTATTCTTCTTTTCCTGTTAATTCTCTTAAATGTTCACAATGCACATCCAAAAATAATTCACCTTTTTAACTGGTGTAACAGTTTCAGGAAAAATAAAATCACCAAGGCAATTTCTTTTTTGTCGTTTCCAAGTACAAAAACATTAATTCTGACCTATCAGTGATATAAAAGCAATGGCTACCTGCTAGAATGCATGCAGAGGAGAAAGTGGTATGTGGCAGGGGTTGTTTTGACGTCATCTGTTAAGTAGAAAAGAATCCACAAGGCAGGCAATTAGCGTGACGATCCTTTATTCAAGTTCCCAGCAAAAGAGACCAACACGTCCACACAGCAAGTGACTGCTCCCCAACTGACCATTGATGACACCAAGGTTCTAGGTGTCATCAATGACAGCACAAACCATCAGAACTCTGGCACACGCATCTAGAATAACTATAGCAACATAAGAAGGAGAGAATACACTGTTGATAAACACAGATGATATACAATGTGTGATACAACGTACAGTGAAAATACATAGTGCATCACAACACACCTTCCCCCTTATAAACAAAAAACAAAAAAAAAAAAACTGGAAACTAACGTTCAGTAACGTAATCCTTAAGATAGCCAGGCGGCTTTAGCTCCCTGCCAAATTTATTGAATGATGAGCTCTGACCCACAGGTACTGAAGACGTGGAAGAATCAGCAGAAGGCCCAACCAAACCCTCCGCAATTACACCAGAGGACCTGGTACCTGAGAGATGATGACCCATATCAGAGCAGGAGTCCAGCCAATGAAAACTCCTTTCATCTTGTACTTCCACCTAATCTTCAAGCTTCTCATTAAACTTAACCAGTCTGCTAACATGCCATACTCTCCCATCAGACAACCTGACAGAATTGGTAAAAACCTCAACCACAGCGATAGGCTTTGAAAATTTACTCTCACCCTTCCTTACTTTGAAAGGCAACCTCGCTCTTACTAAATCTCCCTTCTTTAGAGGAATTCTTTTTGCCTTGCGTTTAAAATCAGAGTATTCCTTGTACGTTTCCTGATGCAATATAATGTTCTTTTTTACCTGTTCAGGAGACCATTCGGATAACATAGAATTTTTAACCAACATTGGTTATCTTTAGTAAAAGGTACACGCCCTCTCATAATGGTGAAAGGACTGTACCCGGTGACATCCACACCACGCGAAACATGTCAACTAAATTTATTTGAGGGGCGACCACCATTAGGTCCCACTCTCGAGACAGTAAGTGTAGTTCTCTTACCTGTTTTCATACTTGTAGACTACCTGGTTTCCTTTGAAACCCAGTGGTAGCCCCAACCTACAATAGGCTTTTTATCCCTGGAAGGGTATTCCTGTCAATAAAGTGTTGTGTTAGGAAACTCCCTTACCAGTTTTTAACCTTATACACCACACTCCAGGTCAAAAGTAACCCCCTAACTTGCACTCATTTATACGGCAGCCTCGAAAAGATCTCGCCAAAGTGACCCTTCGGGGGGTCCATTGGGCGTTGCAGCGCCGGCCCAACGAGGAGCAATGCCCGATGATGAAGCATGACATCCTCTAGGGGATGTGTGAGGGCAACATAAACAGTCTTATTGACTGTCCCCTCCCAAAACCCCAGCAGAGGCACCCTCTACATGTTTGGGGATCTGTGCCTCCCTTACTCTCCAGTTTCACCACGGAACACTAGCCCTATGATTGATTTTTGTAGCTGTCACAATGTCCCCACGTCAGTGTACTATTGTCAATGTCAATGTCAGCTTCCATTGTTAGTGCCTCATTGCCATCCAATCCAAAGCAGGCGTTCATGTTGCCATGACAGTGTGCCCATGTCAGTGTATTTTGGTCAATGTCAGTTTTCCAATAGCAGCATCACGCTGTTAGTGTGGCCAGATGTTCTTATGTTCTACTGTTGTTGCCTGTGTGCTATTGTCAGTGTCACTGTTTCATTGTCCTTGGGGGGGCCTTGTCTTTGAGTCTGTGTCCCAGTGATAGTGGTAATGTCCCAGTATCCATTCCAGCATCTACCTACTAGTGTCCCTGTGTCAGTGTCCATATGTCTTCACCCCTATGTCAGTGTCTCAGTGTATGTGTTCGAGTGCATAGAGTGACCTAAGCCAGCATTAAAGCGCTAATCTAGCAGAGAATGGGAAGAGGTATCAATGAGAGGGATGGACGGGAGCCATGTCAGTCACTGCATCCCTGTGTGTCAGTGTTGGTGCCTATGGGTTACCCAGTGTCCCTTTGTCAGTACCACGTTCAGTGTCCATTTGTCAGTGTTCCTGCCCCATGGTCAGTGTCTTCGTCCATTTGGCTGTGCTGCTATGTCGGTGTACAAATGTCAATGTCTCCATGTTAGTATCACCCACCCAGTGTTAATAATGGACTGAGATAAGTAAGAACTCAAGACAAAATGTTGCTCTGCACCAAAGAGTTAAGACTAAAATCCACACAGGATAGTACTTTCCACACCCCGGGGAAGACCCACACGGAATTCTTTTCCAGAACATTTGCCCAAATCCACAACCTTTAAAAAGGAACTTAAAAGTTCACTTTTTCTAAGGTAACTGTTCTAAAGACCTGCGCTAAGAAACCGATTTTAGGTAGTGTATTTGTTATAAATGGTATAGATGACGTGCCTGTGAGCAGGTGGACGAATGGACAGACAGGCAGACGGATAAATAGAGTATCTAATGTAACAAATGGGGGGTACGGATGTATTATTATGACCCTGGTTTCCTGATTTTAGATAGAATTTGTGGGTCATGTGCATTATTTATAAATTGTTAATGAAAGGACCAGTTATGTTGGTTAATGGGTGCAGGCAAATGATAAATGGCAACAAAAGAAATGCCAAGCCTAAAGGAACTCTACTGATCAGTTTATGCAGCACAGAACTATAAAGCGTATGATTGAGACCTGCCTTCTATCAGACACAAAGCCCTCAGTCCATGCAAAACTTAGAGCCTCGACTAGGGCCTTGGAGATGATGTCTAAGATAATCAGCACCAAAACAGCACCGGTGTCATCAGTTTCCATTCTGAGAACATCCACTACAGAACTGAGGGCCCGATGTACTATTTATTGGTCGCAATTTGCAGCTATTCGAGGCTTATTACCCACAGGATGGCGCCACTCTGTTATAGTGCCCATATTCAAAAAGAGAGATAAATCGGATCCTGCCCGCTTCAGACCAATTTCATTAGTAAATACAGAGGTTTAAATTATAGGAAGGGTGATCCTGGCATGACTTATTCTATGGGCAAATGAGCACATCATCCTGTTGGATGTCCAGTTTGTGTTCAGACCGAGGTGGGGTACGGAGGAGCAAAATCTTAATTTACATCTGCTTAAATCCAAACATACAAAATCAAAATCAAAATCTGTGCATCTGGTCTTCATGGACCTCAGCTCGGCCTTTAATAGGGTGAAAAGAACTAAGCTCCGGCCCGAGATGAGGTCCATGGGGGTCGAACCAGCCCTTGTTGCATTTTTGAGATACTTACCCTTTGAAGTATCAGTACTGTTGTGTGGTCCTGAAGAAGGTGGTTGGATGTAATCAATGCCCACACCGCAACGTGCGTTGACCGTTTTTGGAAAAGTGATCCCAGCCCACAACGCTGTCAAAGGATAAAAGTCAATACTGTCTTTTCGTTGTTGTTTGCTCAGTGTATGTGTAGAATGCTGGGTCATGGTGTGAATGTAGTGTATGACAGGGAGTGGCCTTGGAGGAGTGTATGAATGAGCGGAGTGAAGTGTGGGGGTCTATTTTAACTTTTTGTAAAATATAACAGTTATTTTTTCATTGTAAAAAACTGGATCTTGTAACAGTACATGGAAGGAAATGTTGAAATGTACATGTAAACCTTTGTGTAAAATGTGCTGATTAAGATGAGTGAATATGATAAAAAACACGAGAGACTAATAAACATGGTCTGTAAAAAGATTCTGCATATGTAGCATAAATTCATTTTGTGAACAGAACCAATAGCATTTGTAAGATATATGAGAAGAAATTCAGGTCAAGTGGGAACTTTCTATAATTTAGTGCTCCTCTTTCCCCCCTTTTCCTAGACCTAGAAGCATTAGAGTAGGGGGTTATCTGTGTATATGATGAGACTTACATAATGGCCTAACGGCATCGATAAGGTATGGGGCCAACGGGGAATGTACCAAGCATTTTAATTTAAAAAGAGGAGCCCACCAAAGCTGTATTTTTTGCATATTAATTGCCTTCAAAGGGTGCTATGTGAGCCAGGGCTGGACATTCCAAGAGTGGGGAGTAGATCCAGTGACTTTTAGACATTTTTTCGGATTTCTCGGTCTCGATTTGTCAACTAATTTGAAAAAATCTCACATCATGTTGGTGGGCCTCAAGAATACCAAGACAAGGAGATTTGTGGTAAAAGGTCAACACATAAGTAGGGTGGAAAACTTTACTTACCGTAGCTTACTACTTGACTCCTGTTGCAGCTGGATCCTCTTGTCAGGAAGAATGTTGCGATTTTTAAAAGAGCTTTCTCCAGTATAAGGTATTTCTCACGACGTTTGTGCCAAAAGCCAATCAAGATTTTGCAAGAGGTGTTTAAAGCCAAATGTGTTCCTGTTGCAAATTTTGGTTGCGATGTCTGGGGGTATGCTCCCACTGAACAGATACCGGTAGCGGAAAATATGTTTTTGAGGGGCCTTCTGGGCATCCTACAGGGCATCCCCTCTGAGATGATTCATGAAGAGCTACGATTGAGTTATATTGTAGACCTTATGCACTTCAGCCCCCTTTTGCTCTGGCTCACCATTTGGTTGAAGGAGGAGCTAAAGTTAAATAAGTCAATTATTCATCATTGTATGGGACTGGACAATATGCTGCATATTCCTTGGCTGCACTATATCAGGTTTAATCTGATAGAACTGGGGAGACCTGAACTCTTGTTTGATCTGGGCAGTATTGTTAAAGAAGACATTGCGTGGTTGAAACGTGCCTTCTCTACAAGGGTGGCAGCTGGACGCGAGGCCTCGGCACTTACCAAGTTTTCCATGCCACAATATATTTTGGTAAAATCAATAAGTGGGATGGCACCTTACCTCAGTTTGGAGATGTCTATTCACCACTGTCGGCAGCTAACCTATTTTAGACTTGGTATGTTTCACTAGTTGTTGCTCCCAGATGGAAGTTGGTTAAAAAAATCTAATCCCACTGTGTGTGAGTGCAATAATATTTCGACCTGCCATATGTTTCACATTATTTTTATTTGCCCTAGATTCAATGCTCTGCGTCACAAATCTATAAGGCCGTTCCTACTGCCTATAAATTTTAGACAGGCGAAACCAGCACTTTTATTCTTGCAACTGTTACCTATGCCCACTGTAGGTTTTCATGTGACTTAGTTTCTCTCAGGAGTTTTGAGATTGTGTACTTAAAATTCAGTTTGTTTTATGTATCTTTTTGATGTTTGGATGCACTTTATTTACCTTATGGCACTTTATTCTGGAGCCTTTCTATTAACATGTGATTTTAAGAGATATTTGTTTCTAGCCATGTATTCGATGGGGGCAGCCTACTCTACTCACCATCATTGTCACTGGCGGCCAATCCATGGCTCCCCATTACCCAGGAAAAACTAGTTCAGTGCACACTGGCACATTACGCCCTTCACACATTCTGAGACCTCTTCCCAAATGGTCATGCCATTACTCAATCCGATGATGTCCCCTTCGCTTCCGCCTCCCACATGTACCGCTTCGTTATGCAATGCATCCCTAGTGCACTTAGAGCCACTATTCCGACTTACACAATGGCACCTGACAAGGACCCCACCTGACCATAGTGATAACCTACGGCGATGGGAGACGCTTAGTCTCAAGGCTGTACCATGCGAGCATGGCCATGTTGGCCCCTCGTGATGGGATTCCCACTGACTGACAACCTGTGGTTTGCCTGCTGTGCTCAAACACACCTCATTTCACCCAATCACCACCACAACCTCATACATTACACATTTCTACGCAGAGCTTATATTGCACCCAGTGCTTTGACACTGCTCGAACCCACAAGATCCTTTGATTGCCCCAAGTGTCACCTCACGGGGCAGACTTTGTGCATATGACATGGACGTGTGGACATATTGAATCCTACTGGCGTGCCATATTTTCCCACTTGGCCCAGATGACGGACATTGACCCTGCCCCCGACCTGCTGTTGGCTTTACTGGGCTATGTGCAAGACCTACTGCCATGTCCTTACTCTTGGCCAAACATGAAACTATCCTTCATTAGGGAAGTAGACATCCACCAACAGCTAAGGCTTGGCTCAACAGTTTGGTATACTGCAACACCACCAGCGAATTGTACGCTTTTCTTGCAGCCCCCAACCTCCAGGCCGAAAGACATATGACAACCCCAGCGAAATTACCAGCTGGCAATGGAGGGCACAGAACTGGACTCCTGCACACTAGTGTAGTATTGGTATGATCTATTTGCAGCTCTCAACACCGGTCTATGTTTGCCTAGATGCACTGTACTTTCCGAATACCTGTGGCCGCTTACCACTAGTTCATCACCCACAAATGATTCGATTCATTGTCCTTAAATGAACAGTTTATTATTGTGATTTTTTTTTTACATTGAACTGCTATGCTGTACGTAACACAATACTCCTCCACATGGTGGGACTACTTTCTACTGTATCTTGTTAGAATGATAGATCAAGTTTTTTAAAAAAGGGCATGTATTTGATGTACTCTGCACCTGAGGGAGAATGTTGTATTTTTCAAAAGATAAGTTTTATATTTTGTATTGTTTGAATACTTTTATGAATTTTATCTAAAAATCAAATAAAGTTTACAATGATGAATGAACAGTTTATGCAGCACAGAACTATAAAGCATAAGATCAAGACCTACTCTCTATCAGACTCAAAGTGTCAGCAGTTTCTATTTTGAAAACATCCACTACAGAACTGAGGGCCAGATGTACTATTTACTGGTCGCAATTTGCAACCAGTATTTTTGCGACCAGTTAAGAATTCTAAGAGCCGATTACTATCGATTCCATGCTACAGGCTGGTCAAAAACATGCCTGAGGTTGGTTCATTGATTGTTTTGGTCAACAAAGTTTTGGGGCCGCCGAACATCTCTTTTTCCAGTACCTCTGTAGTTTATGGGTGATTGGACACTTTCAGTGTCTTCCATGTTCAATGAAGTTTTAAGCAACAGAGTAACAAAAGACTGCCTAATGCAAAGTAGTTAAACTCGAGTTTATTGCACAGCTGCCCAGGGCGCCGCAAAAAACACGATTGAGTGTCAGAGAGCTCGCCAAGATCTTGTAACAAAGTACAGGGCACTTCTCCAGGAAGGGATTCACAGAAGTACTGTTTTTTTTTACTAAACTGATTAATTCATTCAATTACAGTAAAGGTAAATCTAGAATGTATGATTTAGGGAGATCCAAGGTTACACCTTGGCAGAACTAGCATTAGATATTTTCCTATCCGGCAATAAAAACATCAATCCCTGTGCAACGTCTTCTCGAGTGGCCTCTAATTTGCAGAAAAAATAATATGGCAGATCATTGTCTGGCCACTGGATGCCTGGACTGCTGTCAGAAGACCCTGCTGCTGAGACTGCTGTCAGAAGACCCTGCTGCTGAGACTGCTGTCAGAAGACCCTGCTGCTGAGACTGCTGTCAGAAGACCCTGCTGCTGAGACTGCTGTCAGAAGACCCTGCTGCTGAGACTGCTGTCAGAAGACCCTGCTGCTGAGCTAATCCCAGGAACCGTTCCTCTGCATGGATTGGAGTGGACTTCAAGGACGCAGGGGCATATTTACAAGCCCCTATTGCCACAGGACCGTCACTTTTTTCGACGTTTCTGTGGCGATACAGGCTTTGCCTTATTTACAAGGCAGTGTTAAGCCACTTAATGTGGCTTAACGCTGCCTTATAAATAAGGCACCCTTTCGCGCTATACATAGCGTGAAAGGGGTGGTAATGGGTGTTGCGATGGGCGTTCCGCCGCAAAACCCATTGATTTTGTTGCTGCCCCATATTTAAAAGAGTGGCATAAATATGGGGCGGCGCCAAAATTAAGACCAAAAAAAACCTGTTCTTAACATGGCGCAACACACACACTGCATTGTGCAGCACACATAAAAACAGCAAAACGCCATGCATGATTGTTTATGTGCAGGAAGGTGCCCCTTCCTGCACACAAACAATCATTCCCACAACGGAGGCATCCTTGCACTATGATGCAAAGGTGCCTGCCTTGGTGCTAGGCAGATGCAATTAGCGCCAGCGCAGGGGGAAACGCAGGGCTGCACCATATTGTTGTAAATACGGTGCAGCTCTGCGTTTCAAAAGTGGCGGAGCGCGGTGTTAAGCCAAGAAGGCTAATGCCTTGCTCCGTCACTTTTCTTATAAATATGCTCCTCAGTGCAATAGGCTGCTGTAGCCAGTAGCGTTGAAGATGCCTTGCATAAATCTTTTTGTATTACGGTCTTTAGTGCGGTTTCCTTTACTTTCTATCAAACTATCAGTGCATTGGCTAGGGTTTGAACCCTTTTTTCATGATAATGTCGCTGAATTTATATGGTGATTTTTTTTTGCATAAAAACTAATATTTGTCACTTTTAAATAAATGTTATCTGATTTTATTTAAAAATATTATATAAATGTATATTTGCAGCCCTGAGAAAGCCACAGTTGCACTTGAATGGTCTTTTAGGAAGAATACAACAAGCATATTAGCACAGTACTCCTTGTCTTTTTTGCTTTAGAATTTATTTACCAGTGTCTTAACTTACCCATTGAAGCATGTAACCTATTTTAAGGTTAGAAATGCTAAGGTATGGCTATTCCTACAATGTATTATTTGATGAGTATGTGGGATAGGGGCCTAACCAACTAGAATAGTTATTAAAAAAAACATTGCACAGTTGTGTGCTGTTCGGATAAAAAGTCATTGTGGTTCATCGGTAAAAACATGGATACAGATGATAAAAGTGCTGTGCAGTGCTTCCATACAAATATACAAAAAGACTGATAAAACCATTCAATGAGTGCCAAAAATGTGACAGTAAAAACAATAAAAAACAGGGGCCCTAAGAAGTGTGTACTGCAGTACTACATGGCTGTGATAATAATGGTTAGTGTGGCCTGCGGTGGGCATCTATTGTATAAGGCAATAGTGCCAGACAGCCACAGGGCGGCATGCAGAAAGTGCGTTCGTATCAGGAGGAGGCTCCTGATAACTAAGCGGCAGGACGGAGTTTCCCATCTTGGTGGGCTCTTTTTTGAGTTGTTAAAATTAAGTTTAAGGAAGCAGCTTCCGGTTGGCATGTCGGGTTCTTCGTTGTCCGCTTAATGCTGGAGTGGTTTGTACGCTCCAATGATGTTGATTCATTTTTTGTTCCGCCAGTGTGAGAAATTTGACCACTCTGCAGTTCAGTTGTGTGGCCCCTGAATCGAAGCATGCCAGCACTGCTTGTTGCCTCGTGCGGATCCCTGACTGCTTGAGTGGGAACTTTAGCAGCTGTATCCTCTCTTGCTTCCGCGCCATGCATGTGCAGATTAAGTGCAGAATGTCTCCTGGGCCTGTGTCGCACAGACTGCAAGTGCTTGGTGAGCATGCCCTCTGCCATGGTGGAAGGTGTTTGGCGCACAGTAGAATGCCCAGGCGGTGCTTTAAAACCTTTATCTTGAGAGTTTTAGGGTAACCCTGATTGAAGTATTTTTGGAATGCAGATGATTTGGAGGAATTCAGGGTCATCCAGGCATGAGATCTGGCTGAGAACAGAGCCTTGTCTTCCAGCAGTGAGATTTGTTTTACTGACTTCCAGACCAATTTTTTGAAGGCAGTGTGTTGTAGCTGAGTGTTCCAGAGATTAGTGAGCCTTGTGATTTCAAGTGATTCTTGTAGGTAGCGTCTGCCCGGAGAGGTATCCCTATGCTGGAGTTCTTGCCATAGCAGCTGATTTAGAGTGTTTGAGACAGAGAGTCCTATCTTGTTCCAGCAGATGATGTAAGTGCCATGCCTGGCCAGAAACTGTTTCTCTAAGCCGAACTCCAGCCTTATCTGAGCTGGTGAAGTATATTTTGGAAGGCTGAACATGGTTCTGTTTGCCATTATTAGAGAGCTGTTCAGTTGCTTGGCATCTCTCCCCCGCATTACTTTGCTGCTGTAGGTTAGCGTGGGGAGTAGCTTTGCCTGTGCTACCTTCAGGAGGGGGCATAGTGAGGGCCCCATCAGTTTTGAAGACAGGTTTTTCAACGTTATTGCTACGACCAGGCCTCTCCTTCTGATTTCTTCTTTCTGGTGCGTAAAGGACCCTTCATTATCAATAATGACACCTAAGTATTTGTAATCAGTGGCGGGTTCAATAAGAGCACCTCCCAGGTGCCACCTCTTCTGCCGCCTTCTTCTGTTGTTTAACGTCATAGTCCGTGTTTTCTTGAAATTAATTTATTCTCTGCGGCGTATTTCTGCATTTCATCGAGTAGATGTTGGAGACCGACATATGTATGGCTGAGCAGCACCACGTCATCAGCATACATAAGGTTTGTCAGTGGTTTTCCACCGAGCCTTGGTGGTTGTGCGTTGCTGATGTTGAGAGCTTGAGGGAGGTCGGCCATAAAGAGGTTGAACAGAGTGGGTGCCTGCACGCAGCCCTGCTTCAGGCCTTTGGTTGTAGGGACTTTTCTAGAGAGATGAATTCCCCCTCCTACTTTCACCTGGACCCAGGTGTCAGTGTGTAGAAGCAGCAGGATGTCCAGGATGTCCTGAGTGATTCCCCTGCATGCTAGCTTCCCCCAGAGTTTCCCCCTCTCAATGTTATTGAATGCTGCACTAAAGTCAATGAAGCATAGATGTAGTTGCAGGTTGGCTGTTTTGGTCGCATCGATAAGAAGAGAGAGTGCGAGGATGTTTGTTGTTGTACCAGTCATTTTGCAGAAGCCAGTCTTGTTTGGTGGGATTATTTTGTTGGCGTCTGCCCAGGCTATAAGATCCTCCAAGATAGTGCCTGCAAAATACTTTGTCTCATTGTCAATCAGTGCCACCAGGCGATAGTTGCTAGGCCGGGCCTTGTCCCGCTCTTGTAGATCGGTGCAATCGTTGAGCCTTTTCATGATTCAGGTATTCTGCCTTGTGACCGGATTTCTGAAAATAGAGGTTGAAGGAAGTTAGCCCAGTCGACCGGTTTGTGTTTAAACAGGGTCCGTGGGATTCCATTCGGGCCCGGAGCCCCCCTCCCTTATCCCTTTTGCGATTTGCTTCTTGATTGCCGATGTGGGTGGGTCGCCTGGCTCACGCCCTGATAATTTTGCTGGATCAGGCATGTTCAATGCCAGCATCGCCTCGGGGCCTGCTCCTGGGCGATCGCATGGCATCCATCCATTTGGGTCCATTGAGCAGATGTCCCCGGCACCGTTGTTAAAGTGCTCGGATAGAAATCTTAGCCATATTTCCTCTGAAATGTGGACGAGATTCCCTTGTGGTGTGGGCGGATTATGGCATTCATCTTTTTCCAGAATCGGGCGCTTTCGTTGTGGTTAGCATCATGAAGCAGCTGTGCCCAGATTTTGTCTTCTGGCTCTTTCTTGATTTCCCAGTTCAGTTTTTTCAGAAGCTTCCGTCGGTCTCGCAAACGTGTGCGGGCGCTTAAGCCCCCTGGATGTCTCCTCAGGCTCCTTAGGGTGGAGTTTATTGATTTCTTGAGCGTTTTTAGTTGGTCCCTTTGAGCTTTGGGGATCCTGTTTCTCGGGCTGGTTATCCAGCAAGAGTCTGCTTTATGTGGTGTTGTGCCCCGGAGGCTTAAGAGCTTGGCAGTAAAGTGTTCCCAGTGTTTGATCCAGCGCGGCTAATATACATTTCTCCTTATGACATCAATCCAGAGGAAACACTTACGCAACCTTTATCACTTAAAACTTATGTCGGTGGGGCCCATGACACCGCATGCATACATCCATTCAATCTCTGGATTATACGCTAAGGAAAAATGAGTTGCTGGACAAGTGGGATACCTTATTAAAAACGACAGAAATATAACCTATACATTATATACATAAACTTTAGATCCTGTCGGTTCTAAACATCGAGGCACTCCGCTATTCGGTCGATGGACCAACTAGTAGAATTAGTTGATGGTGATTAAGACCAGCTCAATCACAATTAAAACCTTTAACATTTTATAATTCACAATTTTATTTAAAGAACCACAGACTCATTTAGTGTTAGCATATAATTTTATCGAAATTCTTTAAGCAAAAGTAAAACTCGTTATTAGGCAAAACATTTATTAAATCAATAAGCATTTAAGTAAAAATTAAAATAAGGATGAGAAATATTCATTACCCTCGGCCTTAGGGCGATGACAGGAATGGTTCATTAGGAAAGAAAGATGAACCGCAGATCACAGGATAGGACTCCCAAACTGACTGACTGTCCCGCTAACCTCCTCGGACGCAATCCCCTCCCGGGAAAATTCCCGCAACGGTCTCGTTCCTTCCCCAGTCAAAGTTCAAAGTCCAAAATGACAGAGTCTCTCGCAGCATCAAGGTGGAAAAAATGAAAGCAAGGAAGAAGTTTTTTCACAATGTAAGAGCAGACTCTCTTATACTCTATTTTCTAGCTCTCTACACTTAAAAGTTGCAATCTTTAGGGGCAAGAATCACGCTAATTGGTTCATTTGAGGGGTGGTGATGGTCACCTCATCGCCCTCCTTGTTCGAACTGGTTTGGGGACAATAAAGCATACAATAAGTCTCATGATCGCAGTGTAAAAAGTGGTCCAATTTGTTAATCCATTTTGTAACGATCTTTGATGGTCACACATTAGTTCATCCATTGTCACTCGGCTTTTTCCCATCCGTTCCCAGGCATATGTGCTGAACACTTGGCACGCTCCTCATTGCAGGTCAGATTGGCCTTGACATCTCTCACTCCGAGCACAGGCCGCATACACGTGACTGGAGCTTTCATTCTGCGTCTGCGCAGGGGCCATCTTATTCAATGCACGCGATCTCGTCCTTACCAGCGGCCATTTTAGAAGCACGGCCTAGCAGGCCCGAACGAAACTACTATAAAACAAACACAACGAAAAATTAAAATATGGAAAATAAGCCTTTCTGTTTACCACCAGCCATTCTAAAGACCCGTGTTAAATATTACCTAGCAGAAGCGACATTTAAAGCCATTTTACTTACCATCTGCATTCTTTGCCACAGTGCAATTTTACTATGCAACATAAATCATGCAATTCACTCTATTTACTACGTAAATCACAATACTTACGTTAATTAGCTTCACATTTGTAAATAAATTAGATTTTGCACAAATCAGCATGTTGCCCATGTGTACTGTTTAATAAAGAGTTGCATTTGTTGGTTAATTCATGTGTTTCAAGCGGTTAGTATCATTAATGGTTATGAGGTCATTAATTTCCAAGGGGTACAAAAAATATTTTGTTTCCCCTGCTCCATCATGTTTTATTCGGTCAGTTGTGCCTGTTACTGTTGATTGAAAAAGTTTGGTTGCTGTTTTTGACAGAGACTCCATAGTTGTTGCTGTGCATTTGATCCTCTCTAAATTTGAGGTGTAGGTAGGCACCAAAGCTGGTTCTTGTTGGATGGGGGAGGTTGCGATGGCTGATAGTAGGATTTCCTGTGGACATTGGTCGCTGTCCCCCTTGTCCCCCATTCTGAGCCCATGGATGAAGAGGAACAGTGAGAGGCTTGCAAACGTGTAATCTAAAATTGAACATGATGAGTTAGTGTAATGTGAGGGAACGGGGGGAGAATCCTCAGGGAATCTGCCATTGAGGGCCCTGAGGTTTAGATATTCTAGGTCTTCCAAGAGACGTTTTTTCCGGCTCTTGCTTGCTGTTAGTGGAGCGCATTGTGTTGGGATGTTGCAGAGTGAAGTGAGGATGGCGATCTCTTCACCCCCCGATGTGCCGAGGAGATGTTGATTTAAGTCCCCGGTTACGATTAAATATGGGGTTTCCATTTCAGTTATGAAACTGGATACTTTGGCTAGTAAGTTCTCTGAATCTTTGGCTTTCCGTTTTGGGTTCACATAAGTGTTGACTAGGACCACCTTGTCTTGCCCTCCGTGGAGAGAGAGGGCAATCTTCACTGCGAAGGTAGCCGGTGCAAGGGGGCCGACCAGAGCCACTGAGGTGACTCTCGTTGTGGAGACGTAGGTCGCCAGCCCTCCCGAGTGGTGTCCATATTTGTTGCTCATTGTGGCCGGTGTGGAAAAACACATATAGCCTTGGGTATGATGCGGTAGTGTGAGCCATGTTTCCTGCAGCATGATTATGTCGAAAAGTTTGAGATATTGTAAGAAGTTCTGATCCCTGATTTTAGTCATCAAGCCGTTTATATTCCATGAGCATAAGCGGAGAGGGTTGGCGTCAGCTCTATCCCTAAGACCGTTTTGTGTTGGTCGTCATTGCCTTCCTGCGGAGATGGTTATTGTCCGGGTGATTGACCTAAAGGCAGGCGGTCTGCTCCGCGTGACAGGTGCTGCACAAGAGCTGTTTTGTCTGTCCGTCCTCAGGTTTGCCCCCCACTGAGGTGATTGGCCTAGCGCCCCTCTGAGCACTGAATTTGGGCCCCCCTGGGGTTTTGTGGCTGCTGGCCTCAAAGTGGGGGCCAAAAAAGACGGCGGATACGCCGGAGTTAGATGCAGAGTGATATCTATCCCCCAAGCTTTGAAGGTGCCCTGTTCAGCTAGAACCTTCTGGGCGACTGTTGCTGATTTCCATGTGGCCTTAGTGGTCTCTGGCATTGAAGGGTCTGCGGGGCGAATGAATTTGATCGAGAGTATGTCAGTTGAGCTCAGATCAGTGAGAGTTGGAATTGCTTGCAACTAGAATAGGAAAAGAACATACATCAGCTAATATACATAAACGCATAATTTGGCACCAGAATTGGGAAAATCAGGTGTAAGAGCCCTTTCTTTCCTTTAGTTACTCTCTCCTATTTGTGCATTGTGGGAGAAAGACAAGCAGCATTAGTCTTTCTTTTGTGTTTAGGATGGGAGGGCGCAAAGGAGTAGAGGAAAAGTAAATTGGATCATGTTTTAGTAACAAAGGAAGAGGAATATGAAAAAACTGAAAACACATACTTAGGGGATACCATGAAGTACTTGAGCAGGTGAGGACTGAAAGTCTAAGTATGCTATATGAGCTAAAATAAAGCCAATAGGTTTGGACTTTGTATAGTGCATGCACACAGTAATACTGACAGGATGCCTCAACATGTTCACTCATTGATGCCACATACAAACACATGCTGAAAGAGCTACTCCTTCTAGCACTTGCACTTACAGCGTAGGAGACAGAGCAGCACCGATACCCACAGACCTCCAAACTTATTGGCATCCAAGCACACAGATCAACAGATCAACAGATCAACTCAAGCACACTGACCAGCTCACATAAAGGATATTTATCAGTTTTTTGTTCATAAGCCTCATAAAAGGGAATGAATTGAGCAGTCTCAGCCAACTTCACAGAAATACAGCTGTGTATGTGCAATAGGCAAAATGCGAGCAAATTTCCTCCAGATACCTTCAGGCTATGGGCCAAATGTTTCAACACTTCGCACTGGAGCAGTGTCACCAAAAGTGATGCACACTGGTGCAGTGTTGAATTGGGATTTACTTTTCAGTGTAAAACTTGTTTTGTATTGGAAAGTAGTTCTAAAGTATTGCTAGGTAGTGCTGTGCACGACTTTGCACTTCTTTGCGTCAAGGAACGTGCCATGGTTGGTACATCTGTGTTTCCATGCATCCACCCCGGGATTTTGATGCAAAGCCCTATTTATTAACATTTTTGTACAGGCTATCATGCCAAAGATTTACACCTGCTCAAGATAGGAGTAAAGTTGGAGAACAGTTTCTTTTCTCCAAACTTTTCAAACTTTGCATGTGGGCTTTTTTAAATTGGTATGTTCAAACCTTTACTCCACTTTAGTTTTTTCCTAGAGATGGAATCTAAATCCTCTTAGCGAGGAATGCATATTTTCATATCAACTTTGGTGTTTCTTCAAATGAAGTTTTGTTGGTGAGACCTGTCAGTCTTTTTTGATTCCTTTTTTCTCTTATAAATAGTATTTTCACACTTTGGGTGTTTCGTGGCTTTCTCTTATCTCTTTTATAAGTTGCTTTTTATTGAATGTCGTATTAACACCTGGTCCTGATGATGACCCCGGTCAAGTTTACTATAGGGGTTGAAACATCGATTTATTACTGTAATATGGACTGCTTAAATTGGTTGTATCCTGATTTTCTAGATTTGAAAAACTTCAATTGATATTGTCTGCTTCATACATTGTGTTTTTCAACTGCTGCCTATTACTATGATTGATTATTTTTCTTTGCAATTTTGTATTGCACCTTTGTTTTCACTTATTATTCACTGCATCATTTCACTTATTACACTGCATCTTTCGGTAATTCAGTGGAATTGTGCTTTAAAAATTCAAGTAACCATATTATAAAGTATTATTAATTTTCTACCCTTTAGTTTGTGTTCATTTACTTAATTTCTAATAGTTATATATATTAGATTCTGGCTTACCCTAGTATAATTTTGTTTTTTTCTTTGTTAATTTTTATACCATCCGAGTAAACCAATCATTGATACACATTTACACTACCCTGGTTCTGAGGGTTATAGGGTTGACCTTGTTGATTGTTGCACATGTAAACTATATCTAAGCATAGGTTTGTGCACTGGAAGGATATCTTTCCAGTACAAAATCTATGCTAGACATCCTGCAGTCACCTTTGGACTAGAGTACAGAGTATGGACATGGTATAAGGCAGCCTAAAGTGTGCCCAGGCTAGGAGAGAAACAGCGCCATATTGGTAGATATGGCACTATACTGCTCACTCCCCTTCATGAAATGCACCACACAAAAGGTGGTTGCTGCACTGCTTTGCATGATTTCTAAGTAAAATTGCATCTTTATGCCCTAATTCACAATTAGGACCTGCATCTGGAGCAATACTAATGCCCTGAACATAGGTGCAGCATTTTGGATCTGTCATCCATGAATAACAATGACACAGAGGTGGGGTACGTGGTCTGCAGTGCAGGCAAGGAACATCTCTAGTCTGCAAGGCACCATCCTCTTCGATGACCCCTGTACTTCAGAACTGTTGAAGGGAAAGATGCTCCTGGTGTAGATTTCAGAGTATTCACCTATGAATTAGGAATGTGCTGAGATCTGTACCTGCCACATACTCTGTCACATATATGCATAAATATATTTATATGTGTTAAATTTCTGTTGTGCAAACCTGGCCAAAAGGCAGTGAAATGCTGTACATGGTCAAAGTCTGTCATACAGTCAATGAGCGATAGGAGAAGTAGCTTTTTTGTGCATTGTGATGCAGTGTTCTACATAGAGGGTTATCTTCAACTCTTTCCTAAATTGGACTGGTGTCCAGCTGGTCCTTATGGATACAGGGATGTTGTTCTAGATCCTGGGTGCATAGATGGAAAAGGTCTACTGCCTTGTTTTTTTTCTTCTTTTTTTATATTTCTTAGTCTGATGGTGTTCTGGTTGCTTTTGTGCAGAGAATCACCAGTCATGGTGAGCTTGTCAGCAAGGTAAACAAGATCGCTGGTCATAATGGCTTTGTAAATGGTGTATCTGGTTTTGAAGGTGGTGCGGTCTAGCAAGGGGAGGCAATAGAGTTCGATCAGGATGGGGGGAGTGCAGAATTTGTATCAAGTGCAAAAACGTGGGCTCAAGAAAGCTTGGATAGTTAAAGAGACATAACACACCATAAAATTAAACATGTATAAGCTCAAACATATACTCATAATTCATCCTTGAATTGCTAGGTTTTGCTTTAACTGTACATACAATTTCATGCTAAACAACAATATTTTGCTAATACTTTTGACCTTGTCTTCTTTGATTAGCACAGCATATGTAAATGATTTTACCATTGATGCACATATAGTTGCATCCAACGATGCATGTATTCACCCAGCCTCGCCTCCTTGCCTGCAGCTTCCACATGCTTCCAACAGTCTTTCCCTCGTTGAATCAATCCACCTGTCCTATTGAAGGTGTAATTTGTAGGGAGACAGACTGGCTGGCCATGCCTTATTTTTTAGGCTTCACCTGCTGGCAGTATTTGTCAAAGAACTATTATCTACAATACAACAAAAAGAATGGGCTTCCTTGCTCATGATTTGATAGCTGCTCTATCCAGCTCAATATTCTGCTCCTTATTCAATGGCTTTCCTCCCTATTCTTGTGTTTGTCCTGTACCCAAAGCATTTCTGCTTTACATTGCTTCTGATTGGATGAGTTGTAGTCTTCCACCACCGACCTGAAGGGACTCTTTTTACTCTCTCTTTCAGTACTCCGTGGGAGTGAATGTCTTTACGTGGTCTCTGCCTGTCTGCTTGGTCCTCCTCACATCCCTGCACCGCTGTCCTCTCTTTCTTCTTTCTCCCCTGCCTTCCATTGGTCCCCTGCACCTCTCCCTGTTTTTTGACATGATATTGTTTTAGTTATAAAGTGCAGTGCCAGCTCGCGGACTCTTAATTTGCCTCCCTCTCTCAGCCTCAAACATTCATTACCCTATAAGTGCTCCCGGTCCTGCTCCCCACCCAGCTCTCCATGTAATATATTGTCTATTTTTTTAATTTTCATTATGAGGGTCTGGCATTTGCAAAGTGCTACCAGGCCCAAACCTCTTGGTTTTGCACTCCTGTGCACAGTCTCTATTTTACTTTTGTAAAATGGCCAGTTGGCCATATTAACACAGTGGATTAAAAATGCCAAAATGGCTTCTGGTGTGTAATGACGCATGCACATGCATGTGCACACTTGCGCGTGCATCAGTGGCCATCATGCAATGGTTTGTATTAGAAAACCCAGTCCAAGATGACCGTCCATACATGCGCCATGACACTCCTGCAGCCATTTTGTCATTAGCTAACGCCAATGCAAGCAAGCATCAAACCCAATAGCTCAGCTTTTTAAAGGTAACACCTATAGTGCTTATCAATGGTTGTTTTCTCTACAGAGCGCTGGCGGTTATGTTTTTGACGTAGGCAGGCGTAGGATGGAGTTAGGTCGGATAGCAGAATTGTTTGCAAAAAATATGAAGATGCTTGTTTAAAACACATTTCTTTTTAAGAGCTTAAAGAAGGTAAAATATTTTCAATACTCCTTAAAAAACGGAATGCATCAATTTAGATCATGAGTTAATATAAATGCTAGATTTGTTAGCTATTTTTATGTGTTTGTTTTGTGCTCCAAGCAAGCTTGAAAAGATGCATATCAGCTGGCCAGTCTTTCCATGAGTGGCACTATTGAAATTAATTGGTGCCAAATACATGGTAAGTCTTGATAAGGTCAGCTGATAGGAAGTTTCTGCGAAAAAAAAGTTAACAATGGGCAGAATAGCTGCCAACTTTCCGGCGTTGTTAGTAATATTAAATGTGTGACCTTTTAACTGGGTCTCGTGATGTTGTGTGGTGCTGTACATAATTAAGATGCATTGAAGATGCTTCCCTTTCCGTGCAGTCTGTTTTCCTATATGTGTCATGTATGTATCACCGTGCTTGAATGTATTGTTTGCGGTCAACAACAGCAATCAACCCGACCCAAAGCATGTCTAATGTGTTACTTAAAGGCACACGCAAACCGCATACTAAAACACTAAATTCCCCTGGAGCTGAACTAATGTGAGGCTGAACTAAATCCTTAATAGCAGCACTTTTCAAAACAGGTCACACTGCACTAATGAACCACATGGAGATTAGCCTCAGGCGTACTGACCGTGTGACCCTGGTCATTGTCGCATTACTTAAATTCGCACGCTGATGTTTCAGAGGTGAGCCAGTGGGACAACTCCATTTCTTTGGTCACCCTGTTTATCAATGGCTCTATTTATATAGCATTATTCGTTGTAGCTGCTTTACTTCTGGTCCCCACCCATCTAGGAGCAGTTACTATTGCTGTAGGAAAGGGTTCACACTCATTACTTCCACCTGCCTTGCCCAAAACACACCCATTACTTTAACATATCATCCCTTCGACTCAATAGTATGTTAATTTCCTTTTGTTTATAGCACTTTATTGATTTTTCCATAACGCAACATGTCAAACAAGCAGCTCCTTGTCATGCGGTCGCGTTATCCCATCCCCCCGTTCGTCCTCTGATAGGATACCTTTTTTCGGTGGATACTGTCCGGCTGAGTTGTGTCCAGCTTTCAGTTGTCCGTGTATTTGGCCTGGGTACCCATGCGTGGGGTTGGGTCGTCTCGTACATAGCTCATTCAAGCCTTCTCAGGTTATCACTCGTTAGTCCTTTAGTCCTCTCCTGCCCACCCATAGTTTTCCGAATTTCATGGGACATCCCCTACCCTTGTTTATCATTTTTTCCCTGGCATAGCATATGTTCATTTCACGCTACTAGCCTCCCAATTGCAGGGCCGGTCCGTGTATTGCCCCACTTGAGTGCTCGCCACCTTAGGCAAGCCCCGTCGCTGGCCCAATTCAGGAAGGATCTCAAGACCTGGCTCTTCGACTGAACCCCAGCGCCCAGACGGATCAGCAGCCCCCTCCCCCCAAGTGCCTTGAGACCCTCACGGGTGAATAGGCGTGCTATATAAGCCATGATTTATTGAATGGTTTCTTTCTTGGCAAGTAGAAAGCCCAGAATGATGAAGAGCTTCTTATGTTGCATCCGACTATCTCCAGACCCCCAATAGTGCCAGGGGTGCCTGTGCTTCTGAATGTGTTCCCGTGGCTTCCTCTAATCTCAGTATGACCCCCTTCCAAAACCTATGGCGTTGTGGGGCAGTCCCATAATGTGTGTGGTAAAAAGTGCTTTTCTGGCCACCCTTTAGCAGGCACTTCTCGTCAGTGGTTGTCCCCATCCTATATAGAAGGACTCTTGTGTAGTACACTCTGTGCAGTATTTTTAGTTGGATCAGATGGTACCGTGCTTTTATCGCCACCTCCCTAGGGAATTGCAATGCCTCCCTCCAATCATCATCGTCTAGGTCTCCTACGTCTGTTTGCCAACGCGCCCTCAGATGCTCTAGCTCCCCTTGAGTGTTTCTCAATAATGTATTATACATGAGAGAGATTGCTTTCTTTGTCATATGGCCCTCTTGCAGTCTGTTTTCTAGGGGAGAGCACTCCATAGTCTCCTCCTCCAGTGATACTACTGCTTGCAGTCCGTGGCACAATCAGATGTACTTGAATATTTGTGAGGGTGCCATTACAAATTCCTTCTTGAGGTGATAGAATGGAACGCTACAGCTGGCATCCCACACCTCTTCCAGGGTTGAAATGCCTATGGCATCCCATTGTTTTAATCCTGGCAATCCTAGCACTGGGCCTAGGTTCGTGCCCAATCATAGAGAGTCTTTGGTGTGAGTTGTGAGCCCCAACCTATTTCTTTGTTTACTTTATGCCAGGTGCATATCACCGTTGCGGTTGCTGGCAGGATGTCTGTCTTCATCGTCCCCCCACAGAGTACAGGCAAATAGCCTCTCTGCCCCATTGCCTCTCGATCCAGTCTAAATGCAGGGTTCTCAGGTGTGGCATATGCCCACTCGTTGACTATGCTGATCTGTGCGGTTTCTGAATATTTCTAGATATTTGGTCATTCTTTGTCTCCCTCGTATGTGGGCCGGTGGAGTGTGGCTAGCACTATCCGTGGTGGGCCCTTAAACCATAATAGGGATCTTAATTGCCTGTTTATGGCCTGCAGAAACAACTTGGGTATGGTGTGTGGGCTATTTTTAAGTATATAAGTATATGAGTGTATCTGGGTACAGCGATCATTTTGAAGTTTGCCTCATGCCCCATCCATGTAAGTGGTAGCCTCTTTCAGTGTTGCACATCTGCTTCCAGTCTCTGGAGTAGCGGGGTCAGATTGTCATTGTAGTGCGCTCTCTCATCTCTGAAGATCCATAGCCCAAGATATTTAAACTGCCAGTTCTTGATCCTTAATGGCATGGAGAGACAGGAGCTTCGTGGGTACGCTGCCGCCGCTATGCTTCCCCGGCCACAACCTCATGGTATGTGAATTTTGACTTCTAAAGAAAATACAAAGATTAAAACTACCTAGAAGTCGTATTTAATCTAGAAATCACAGATTGACACAGACACTGCCAAACTCTATTGGCTGCTTTTATAAAGATCACCTTCCAAAAGCCTCCTTTCATTACCTGAACACAGGCCTGCTATTGGTACCCCACATCCTTACTGTTTCCGCTCCCCTCAACTTGAAGGGCGTTGGTAACACCTTCCCTGTCAGTTCTGCAGGAGTCAACAGCTCTTTGCAGGTAGCACCCAAACCCGGGAGTGAAGGACTAAAAAAGAGGGATATCAGGAAGGAAGGAAAATCAAGTAGGTGGGTGACAAAAACAGTGAATGGGGGTGGCAAGGGGATGAAACTACACAGAAATGACAAGCCCAGGGCTAGGTGGGTTAGTCCCCTCTTCTATTTCAATTACATTTCAAATGGGACTGAAAAGTGAATTTAAAATTAGCTTGCTTTAATATTGATTATAGGTGAATAGTCCCTTTGTTGATGAGTGAAATTTCTCTTTTTGTAAAAAAGTTGTTTATGTTGCTGTAGCTACCTGTGGTCGTTAAGTCATCTTGAAAATTAATAAAGCCAACGTTTGGAAAAAAAAAAGAGGGAGACATGGGCTAGCTTAGATTTATGTTTTCCTAGAATCCTAATTTATTTTATAATAATATATTACACTATTTTATGGTTTCTAATCATATTAATCTGTTTTGGGGTGTGACTAGCTCTCCCATATTAACAGAAGTTAATTTAATGTATACTATCATTTTAATCACAGAAGCATATTTCAACTTAAAATTTACATGGACTTTGGCTTAGGGTTGGCGCTGCCTATCTTTCTTTTTAATGGATTTTGCTGTAATATATGTAGGGTCAGGGTTGCAGGACTGTATCCCCATTAATGGAATTTGACAGGAACATATCCCTCTGTTCTGGCACTGTAGCTTCCAGCTACTCATTGTCCCCCCTTTCCCATCTGCCTTCCCTACATTCTCCATCCAACTATGACACCTTCCAACACATCTTTGCTTTTAAACCCAGAAAACGAAATTAAACCACCATTAACATGATACTGCATGATACATTATCATGACACAATGCAACAGTGCAACTTTCGAATTCAGCATTATCTTGGACCTTGGAACTAGTCCTTAACCCTGAGGCTCTTTCTCACTTCACATGGTGTATCCTCAGGAACCAAGTCATTCCTAGTTTCAAGTACACTATTATCATTCTTCAAACAGTTCCTCCACAGATTCACTTCTATCAATAATAACAACACCATCGACCACACATTAACCATAGGCCTCTCTGTCTTTCTCTACCCATCCTTTACTTCATGATCATTATCATACTGGACAAGTCTAGCCACTTACCACCATCTTCCAACACAAGTGTATTTTCTCCCTAAGACCCTCCCCAACACTCCCTTAATCCTTCCTTCCTTTAGTAGTAAGTATTTCCCATTTCCCAGTCGCTCACACCTGTCCCTCCCACATTTACTACTAAAACGTGTATTTGCATGTGTGGACACTCCACAGTCAGGGCAGAGATCTCCGAACAGAAAAAGATAGGAGAGGCGGAACGTCCGCTCATAGGTTTGTGAATAGCAATTTCTAGTACGTTGGTAGTACTATAGTAGTACTACTAAATGTATTACAAAATGCAGTTTGTGAATAGACCCCCAATGTGTTTAAATTAATGCTTAAGTGTATCTAAACACACACACATGCACATATATATGAGATCATTTAATTCAATGTAATTACAAATTAACAGTAGTTAATTTAAAAGTAAATTAATTAGAGAATTATTATGTTAATTAAATATAATCAGTACAAACAATTGAATTTAAAGTGAAGTAAATATTAATTTAATAGTAGAACAACACAGGTTTTAAAGTAAGCTGTGGACATAATAAATTTGAAAATATATTATAAAATAAAGACACTTTTACTAAAATATTAAACATTATACAAGGTGTACTGTATTTGTTTAATTTAAAGTATACAATCAATAAATTACTTTAAATAATTTACATGGGTGTATAGGTATATTGCATACATTATGCATAATATATGTGTATATATATGTGTATCTGTATTTATATATGTGTGTGTAGAATATATTATTATAAATGCATATATTTGTGGTGCCAGAATAGTTCACTAAACTATAACTAGTGAAAATCGATGTTGTTTAATTTTTTAAACGTAGGTTTTCATCTCAATTGAACGCCTAACAATAACATCACTTTATACTTTGCTTTTCAGTGGAAAAAAAGTATATATATTCACTATAGGAACCAAAGGTTACCGGGACGTTATAGTTAGGTTACCATTTAAAACATACAAAACCATAGAAATTCGCAGTTATAGTTACCTCACATAACTATAACTTAAGCCCCTGCAATGCACTGCTTATGACCTCACATATTACTTGACTCATGACATGGTCAGTGACATCACTGATGATATCTCAAATGACATCACTGATGACATCATCCACAGAATCACTCACACACTCACTCACACCCCATGCAATATTTCATACAGCCACTCACACACCCACACAACCACTGACATACCCATTCACAGATCCATACAATCACTCACAGACCCACTCAATGAACCATAAAGCCACTTACACAGCAACTTACTCACCTATACAGGCACTCACACAGCCACTCACTCACCCATAAAACTACTCACACAATCACTCCTGACTATACACAACAACGCACACAACCACACAATCCTCTGTACAGCTACTCACATAACAAATTATTCAATTTTCTTTGAGCAAACAGGAATATGGATATTAATTGTGCTGGTGATATACTTACCTATTTGATGAATGATGTAAACTACTGGTCACAGAATACACTGCATCAGTTTATCATGACGAGGCTCGCAAAGCGCAAGATTGACACTACGTGAATATTGAACCTGTAATTTTACCAGCTGCCTGTGATCAAGGACTTGAATAGTCCAAAACACGTTAGGTTGTTATATTATCTTGATTGCTACCCAATAAAAAGACGCTTGGAAGAGACTGTGTCTCCATTTTTCTGTGGCGGAGTTGTGAACTTTTTATATATATATATATATATATATATATATATATATATATATATATATATCCCAAACCGCACTCAATAACGCACGCTCTCAGTAACAAAAGAACTCTGTTGAAATGAATGCCACAGGTTGTTTAATCCACAACGCGTTTCAGGGCAAGAAACCCCTTGTTCACGTGAAACGTGCACATACACTGGGTAACTGATAAAGCATTCAGTGAAAACATAAACAGTAACAAAGGACTCTTAGGATCATTTGGCATCTGATTCAAAACGGCAGACATGTTGGAAAGGTGTAAACCCAACAAGAATGCACGTGAATTATAAGTAAAATAACAAATACAGCCATGATCAGTATCTATATGGTTCAATCTACACAAAAGATACTATACAAATAAATATGCAGCAAGGTGTGAGGGAAAACATGTGGCATGGAGTAAGATAGATGTATCTCCGATGCGAAATACATGACATGTGCTGCTAACCCCAGCGCCCAAAACATGCACTGTTGAGTTCTGTGACGCGGCGAGTTTCCCTCTAATGATAATATAATACACATAATGTGCTATAAGATATAGATCAACATCTTAGCGCCAGAAGTGTCATTGTCCTAAAGTTGAATATTACATGACGATAAAGGGCAAGTGCCCTTAGGAAGGAGGAGGACATCAATGCCAACAACCAACACCTTATCACTGACAATAATGTATAAAGGGCAAGTGCCCAAAGTGGGGGAACATGGTGTACAGAGAGAAATCGTGAATGATCAAAGTTCTGTATAAAAGTCCCAAGTCAAACAAGGTAATGTTTGATCACTGTAAATGACATTCCAACTGAAACATAGTTACCCAGTCTCTGGACCGTGACGGTGAAGATGAGGGGAAAAGGGTAGGTGGCCCGTGAAAGTGATTACAGGTGAAAGGGCCCCTTCCTTTCCTCCTGGAAAATAAAAGAAAAGAAAATAACACATTTTTAGTTACAAAAGTGGTCCAACAGAAACAATAAAGTTAAAAAAATTTAAAAACCAGACAATGTTATTACAGTCAATGCACAAAGGGAGAAAGAAAAGCTATAAAAACATGTCACAATGAATAGTATAGCAGCAAAATTAAGCATCTTTCAGATGAATGGCCATTTCTTCATCAAAATTGAGCTCCCTGGGGTCTTAGTTTGAAACTGTACGATCAATTTGGACTCTCTTTGTCTAAGTTTCAGCACCCGATTCCCTCCCCTGGGATTACCCACAATCTGTTGCAGAATGAAAAATGATAGCAAGGACGAATTGGAGAAATGTTTCTCATGGAAATGGCGGGCTACAGGGTACTTTTCGTCCAAATTGGTGATTGCTCTGCTGTGTTCCAAAATACGCTTTTTAGCCATATGTGTGGTACTCCCAATGTACCAAAGTTTACATGGGCATTCTATGGCATAAATCGCAAAGGTGGTACTACATGTAAGGAACTGGTTTATGGTTTTGTTAACCCCGTTATATATGACTTTATTGCGATAGCTACTGTTTTTGCATGCCTTGCAGTGCCCGCAAGGGAAAAAGCCTTTGAGGCCATGGTCGTATCTTTTGGGATATATGGTGATATCACTATGGACTAGCAGGTCCCTGATGTTTCTACCCCTCCTATACGTGATGTTAGGTCTGTTGGGAATGCTGTCACCTATTATGTTGTCATGTTTGAGAATATCCCAATTTTTTGCAAAAATGTGTTTGATGTTTTTGGAGTCAGAGTTGAAGGTCATAATCATCCTGGTACTATTGTCAGAGGTGTCACTCAATTCAGTGATGTTATCGGAGATGGTTTCAATTCTGCTCACACCATCTGCCCTCTCTTTGGCTCTGCGTAGTACCCAGTTGGGATAACCTCTGGTTTTGAATCGTTCCATCATATTCACGCTCTCTCTCTGGTACGCTTCCTCTGTATTACAGTTTCTTTTTGCCCTCAGCAGCTCCCCAAAGGGGATACTCCATTTCAGTACCTCTGGATGGCTGCTGAGGGCATGCAAAATACTGTTACCCGCAGTGGACTTCCTGAACAGGACTGTCTGAATCTGATTATTGACAATGTCTAATCTGACATCTAAGTATTCCGCACTGGACTTACTAATAGTACCAGAGAGGATGATGTTATATTCATTGTTATTGAGCCCTTCGATGAATCCCTTGGCCCTCGATTCAGATCCTCTCCAAACAATGAATAAATCATCAATATATCTTTTCCACATTATTATGTGTTCAAGATATCCAGACAGGTAGAGATTGGAAGACAGTGTCTCCTCCCAGTGTCCCATAAACAGGTTGGCAAAGCTGGGAGCGAAACAAGAACCCATCGCTGTGCCAGTGATCTGCTTATAAAGGACACCGTTGAACATGAAGATATTGTTGGTAAGACAGTAGTCAATCATGTCCAATATCATGAGACTATGTTCATGAAATCTAACTGGTCTGTTTTTAAAAAAATGTCTACAGGCATCAAGGCCTTGCTTGTGGTCAATGATGGTGTACAGAGAATGTACATCCAAAGTGATCAACAGGAAATCCTGATCCCACTGTAAGTCTTGGATTTTATTCAAAAAATCTTTGGTGTCTCTCACGTAACTGGGTAATGAGACGACAAAGTCCCTGAGGAAGTGATCTGCATATTTAGAGATGTGTTCCCCTACACTGCCTTTAGAAGACACAATGGGACGCCCAGGTGGATTAATGGGGTCTTTGTGTAGCTTGGGTAACAGATAAAGGACTGGAAGTATGGGGTGATCATTTTTAAGGTAACAGTACTCTTCCCATTCTAGGATCCCTTTGTCTTTCCATGTGGTGAGTTTATCCCAGATATCAGTGATGCTGTTATTGTACATCTCTGTGTTAGTGGGAAGGTAAAAGTTGGTATCACCCAGTTGTTTTAGGGCTTCAGCGATGTATTGTAACCTGTCAAGGATAACCACATTGCCACCCTTGTCAGCAGGGCGGATGACAATGTTGTCATCGTCAGTGAGAGATTTGAGAGCCTGTCTCTGTTGGTATGTGAGATTGTTGGTATCCCCCTTGGACATTTGTCCTTGATTCTATATTTGCAGAGGGCTTTGCTGACACAGTCATGAAAAGTGTCTATGTTGTCGTGTGGTAAATTGGGCATAAACGTGGATCTAGGTCTAAAATCAGTACATGCAGATGCATCAGTAGAAACACCAAGCAGCTCAAGTGCTTGTGTGTTGCTAATATCAGAAGTGTTATCCAAGTTTTCCTGATCAAGTTGAATCATGGTAATAAGCGTATCTATGTCACCTATGTTAAGATTGTCCTGCCTATTGGGAATTTGATTCCTTTTGTTCCAACTTCTATCACCCAACCGTTTAAGTTTGTGCCATTTTTTTAACTTGAGTTTCCTCACAAATTTGAAAAGATCTATTCTGGCATCTGTGTAATTAAAAGAAAACGAAGGACAAAATGAAAGTCCCAGGCAAAGAGTCTGTTTTTCAATGTCTGTCAAGGGTCTATTGGAGAGATTGATAACAGTTTTATTTACCATTTCTTGATCCATTAGTATGTCTTCATGGAGCGTGTCTTTCTGCTTCCCATGTTGCCCCTTCCTCTGCCTCTTCTGCCATCGTTGCTTGATTCGTTTTCTTCTATTGAGGCGTTTCCTCGTCCTCTGCCCCGTCCTCGACCCCTCTGGCCCCGTGTCTTCGGCATTGGGGTATCTCTCAATGTTTGTTTGCCCCGGCGTAGTTGCCGGTATTCGTCTAAAAAAGTGATCTGGCGGATATTCCATTCTTCTGTTGGGACGTTTTCCACTGAAATGTCGGATTCAGTCTCACTGGCTGATGAGACCACAGGTGGAGTATTGGTAATTGGATTTGTTTTCTCTGAAGTGCCTTGCTCTTTGTACAGATGGTCGTACTTGCGACTGAAAGTTAAAATTCTGCCGCTTTCATAATCCCCGTAATCATGGTCGAGTTTTCTCTGTTTCCTTGCCTTGATGTCTTCCTCATGCTTTCTTAGGCGATCCTTCATAGATGTTAAGATTTTCTCAAAATACTCTGTCTCTGTCTGTTTTTTGAGTTCTTCCATAATCTCTTGTATTTGTTTCAGAATGTCTTCCCTATCAATCCAGGCATACTTGACAAGGATTTCCAGCATCCTTCTGGAGCTAAGTGCGGAATTCTCCGACCATTCCTCAAGCATCTTGGGATTGGGTAACTCATAGGTGGGAATGGTGAAGATCCGTAAACCTCTGGGAGCCATTTCCTGATCTATATAATTTTGCAATGAGATGGCCTCCCACCACTTAGAAATCTCGCTTCTTTTTAGTTTTTCCAATTTGCAAATCTTTTCATCAGTGATAAGGTGTTGGTTGTTGGCATTGATGTCCTCCTCCTTCCTAAGGGCACTTGCCCTTTATCGTCATGTAGTATTCAACTTTAGGACAATGACACTTCTGGCGCTAAGATGTTGATCTATATCTTATAGCACATGATGTGTATTATATTATCATTAGAGGGAAACGCGCCACGTCACAGAACTCAACAGTGCATGTTTTGGGCGCTGGGGTTAGCAGCACATGTCATGTATTTCGCATCGGAGATACATCTATCTTACTCCATGCCACATGTTTTCCCTCACACCTTGCTGCATATTTATTTGTATAGTATCTTTTGTGTAGATTGAACCATATAGATACTGATCATGGCTGTATTTGTTATTTTACTTATAATTCACGTGCATTCTTGTTGGGTTTACACCTTTCCAACATGTCTGCCGTTTTGAATCAGATGCCAAATGATCCTAAGAGTCCTTTGTTACTGTTTATGTTTTCACTGAATGCTTTATCAGTTACCCAGTGTATGTGCACGTTTCACGTGAACAAGGGGTTTCTTGCCCTGAAACGCGTTGTGGATTAAACAACCTGTGGCATTCATTTCAACGGAGTTCTTTTGTTACTGAGAGCGTGCGTTATTGGTGCGGTTTGGGATATTGTTTTACCGGCATGCTCCGCCGGTGAGCGCGCCACTTCTCACGGGTCCACCGGCAGTCGGAAGGAGCAAATACTTTGGGACTTTTGAATGGAGACTGCTACTGGGACCGGCCATACGACATACCAGCAGAGAAATTAGCGGGACTTAATCGCGACGGATCGGATATCAAAGAGGTAAGCCCTGACCCGATTGTCCGCCCCTTGTGTTTGGGGAGGGTGAGTTATCCTGCGGCTGTTGGGTTGCTTCCCTTCTTCCCGGGGAAGCGGCATGATGGAAGTTAGGGCACCTCAATGATACTTTGCACACTCTGATTACCCATACGGTCACGGGATATCTTTTCAGAGCCGCGGTGCCCATTGAGCCTGACTATACCTGCTTATACCAGCGTGTGGGTATTATTCCCATTTGGCAAGAAGAACCTGACATTTTCAGGGGTAACATCTACTCCGTTGTATAGTTCATATCACCACAGGTTGTAGTGCACATGGAAGAGGAGGTTGAAAGAAGAGCGGCAGCTCAAGTCATTTTCAGTAGGAAAGGCAAACCGAGGCCAGGCGCTGAAATAAGAAATGTCCAGTCTCAGCCTATTGATGAAAAGATTCGCAAATTGGAAAAACTAAAAAGAAGCGAGATTTCTAAGTGGTGGGAGGCCATCTCATTGCAAAATTATATAGATCAGGAAATGGCTCCCAGAGGTTTACGGATCTTCACCATTCCCACCTATGAGTTACCCAATCCCAAGATGCTTGAGGAATGGTCGGAGAATTCCGCACTTAGCTCCAGAAGCTGCTGGAAATCCTTGTCAAGTATGCCTGGATTGATAGGGATGACATTCTGAAACAAATACAAGAGATTATGGAAGAACTAAAAAAACAGACAGAGACAGAGTATTTTGAGAAAATCTTAACATCTATGAAGGATCGCCTAAGAAAGCATGAGGAAGACATCAAGGCAAGGAAACAGAGAAAACTCGACCGTGATTACGGGGATTATGAAAGCGGCAGAATTTTAACTTTCAGTCGCAAGTACGACCATCTGTACAAAGAGCAAGGCACTTCAGAGAAAACAAATCCAATTACCAATACTCCACCTGTGGTCTCATCAGCCAGTGAGACTGAATCCGACATTTCAGTGGAAAACGTCCCAACAGAAGAACGGAATATCCGCCAGATCACTTTTTTAGACGAATACCGGCAACTACGCCGGGGCAAACAAACATTGAGAGATACCCCAATGCCGAAGACACGGGGCCAGAGGGGTCGAGGACGGGGCAGAGGACGAGGAAACGCCTCAATAGAAGAAAACGAATCAAGCAACGATGGCAGAAGAGGCAGAGGAAGGGGCAACATGGGAAGCAGAAAGACACGCTCCATGAAGACATACTAATGGATCAAGAAATGGTAAATAAAACTGTTATCAATCTCTCCAATAGACCCTTGACAGACATTGAAAACCAGACTCTTTGCCTGGGACTTTCATTTTGTCCTTCGTTTTCTTTTAATTACACAGATGCCAGAATAGATCTTTTCAAATTTGTGAGGAAACTCAAGTTAAAAAAATGGCACAAACTTAAACGGTTGGGTGATAGAAGTTGGAACAAAAGGAATCAAATTCCCAATAGGCAGGACAATCTTAACATAGGTGACATAGATACGCTTATTACCATGATTCAACTTGATCAGGAAAACTTGGATAACACTTCTGATATTAGCAACACACAAGCACTTGAGCTGCTTGGTGTTTCTACTGATGCATCTGCATGTACTGATTTTAGACCTAGATCCACGTTTATGCCCAATTTACCACACGACAACATAGACACTTTTCATGACTGTGTCAGCAAAGCCCTCTGCAAATATAGAATCAAGGACAAATGTCCAAGGGGGGATACCAACAATCTCACATACCAACAGAGACAGGCTCTCAAATCTCTCACTGACGATGACAACATTGTCATCCGCCCTGCTGACAAGGGTGGCAATGTGGTTATCCTTGACAGGTTACAATACATCGCTGAAGCCCTAAAACAACTGGGTGATACCAACTTTTACCTTCCCACTAACACAGAGATGTACAATAACAGCATCACTGATATCTGGGATAAATTCACCACATGGAAAGACAAAGGGATCCTAGAATGGGAAGAGTACTGTTACCTTAAAAATGATCACCCCATACTTACAGTCCTTTATCTGTTACCCAAGCTACACAAAGACCCCATTAATCCACCTGGGCGTCCCATTGTGTCTTCTAAAGGTAGTGTAGGGGAACACATCTCTAAATATGCGGATCACTTCCTCAGGGACTTTGTCGTCTCATTACCCAGTTACGTGAGAGACACCAAAGATTTTTTGAATAAAATCCAAGACTTACAGTGGGATCAGGATTTCCTGTTGATCACTTTGGATGTACATTCTCTGTACACCATCATTGACCACAAGCAAGGCCTTGATGCCTGTAGACATTTTTTTAAAAACAGACCAGTTAGATTTCATGAACATAGTCTCATGATATTGGACATGATTGACTACTGTCTTACCAACAATATCTTCATGTTCAACGGTGACCTTTATAAGCAGATCACTGGCACAGCGATGGGTTCTTGTTTCGCTCCCAGCTTTGCCAACCTGTTTATGGGACACTGGGAGGTGACACTGTCTTCCAATCTCTACCTGTCTGGATATCTTGAACACATAATAATGTGGAAAAGATATATTGATGATTTATTCATTGTTTGGAGAGGATCTGAATCGAGGGCCAAGGAATTCATCGAAGGGCTCAATAACAATGAATATAACATCATCCTCTCTGGTACTATTAGTAAGTCCAGTGCGGAATACTTAGATGTCAGATTAGACATTGTCAATAATCAGATTCAGACAGTCCTGTTCAGGAAGTCCACTGCGGGTAACAGTATTTTGCATGCCCTCAGCAGCCATCCGGAGGTACTGAAATGGAGTATCCCCTTTGGGGAGCTGCTGAGGGCAAAAAGAAACTGTAATACAGAGGAAGCGTACCAGAGAGAGAGCGTGAATATGATGGAACGATTCAAAACCAGAGGTTATCCCAACTGGGTACTACGCAGAGCCAAAGAGAGGGCAGATGGTGTGAGCAGAATTGAAACCATCTCCGATAACATCACTGAATTGAGTGACACCTCTGACAATAGTACCAGGATGATTATGACCTTCAACTCTGACTCCAAAAACATCAAACACATTTTTGCAAAAAATTGGGATATTCTCAAACATGACAACATAGTAGGTGACAGCATTCCCAACAGACCTAACATCACGTATAGGAGGGGTAGAAACATCAGGGACCTGCTAGTCCATAGTGATATCACCATATATCCCAAAAGATACGACCATGGCCTCAAAGGCTTTTTCCCTTGCGGGCACTGCAAGGCATGCAAAAACAGTAGCTATCGCAATAAAGTCATATATAACGGGGTTAACAAAACCATAAACCAGTTCCTTACATGTAGTACCACCTTTGCGATTTATGCCATAGAATGCCCATGTAAACTTTGGTACATTGGGAGTACCACACATATGGCTAAAAGCGTATTTTGGAACACAGCAGAGCAATCACCAATTTGGACGAAAAGTACCCTGTAGCCCGCCATTTCCATGAGAAACATTTCTCCAATTCGTCCTTGCTATCATTTTTCATTCTGGAACAGATTGTGGGTAATCCCAGGGGAGGGAATCGGGTGCTGAAACTTAGACAAAGAGAGTCCAAATTGATCGTACAGTTTCAAACTAAGACCCCAGGGGGCTCAATTTTGATGAAGAAATGGCCATTCATCTGAAAGATGCTTAATTTTGCTGCTATACTATTCATTGTGACATGTTTTTATAGCTTTTCTTTCTCCCTTTGTGCATTGACTGTAATAACATTGTCTGGTTTTTAAATTTTTTTAACTTTATTGTTTCTGTTGGACCACTTTTGTAACTAAAAATGTGTTATTTTCTTTTCTTTTATTTTCCAGGAGGAAAGGAAGGGGCCCTTTCACCTGTAATCACTTTCACGGGCCACCTACCCTTTTCCCCTCATCTTCACCGTCACGGTCCAGAGACTGGGTAACTATGTTTCAGTTGGAATGTCATTTACAGTGATCAAACATTACCTTGTTTGACTTGGGACTTTTATACAGAACTTTGATCATTCACGATTTCTCTCTGTACACCATGTTCCCCCACTTTGGGCACTTGCCCTTTATACATTATTGTCAGTGATAAGGTGTTGGTTGTTGGCATTGATGTCCTCCTCCTTCCTAAGGGCACTTGCCCTTTATCGTCATGTAGTATTCAACTTTAGGACAATGACACTTCTGGCGCTAAGATGTTGATCTATATCTTATAGCACATGATGTGTATTATATTATCATTAGAGGGAAACGCGCCGCGTCACAGAACTCAACAGTGCATGTTTTGGGCGCTGGGGTTAGCAGCAAATGTCATGTATTTCGCATCGGAGATACATCTATCTTACTCCATGCCACATGTTTTCCCTCACACCTTGCTGCATATTTATTTGTATAATATCTTTTGTGTAGATTGAACCATATAGATACTGATCATGGCTGTATTTGTTATTTTACTTATAATTCACGTGCATTCTTGTTGGGTTTACACCTTTCCAACATGTCTGCCGTTTTGAATCAGATGCCAAATGATCCTAAGAGTCCTTTGTTACTGTTTATGTTTTCACTGAATGCTTTATCAGTTACCCAGTGTATGTGCACGTTTCACGTGAACAAGGGGTTTCTTGCCCTGAAACGCGTTGTGGATTAAACAACCTGTGGCATTCATTTCAACGGAGTTCTTTTGTTACTGAGAGCGTGCGTTATTGGTGCGGTTTGGGATATTGTTTTACCGGCATGCTCCGCCGGTGAGCGCGCCACTTCTCACGGGTCCACCGGCAGTCGGAAGGAGCAAATACTTTGGGACATATATATATATATATATATATATATATATATATATATATATATATATATATATATATATATATCTTGAAGATGAAGGATCACAAGAAAACAACAGCCAGCCAGGGCAAAAATCTGGATCCCAAAGGATACAATGAGTCACAAAGAAATAAAATATCCAAGAAAGAAGTGACTCAAACAGATAGATTCACCAAAGAACAAAAATATATTTCCACTACAACGTTTCAGCTTCCGCCTTCCTCAGGTAGTACAAGATGGTTTGCTCAGTGGCTGCACAGATGACACAGCTGAATTTTCAAAAAGCATCATGAGTGAAGATTCCATTTGGAATGTGGAATCAATGCAGTCCTGAGAGCTCTTGAGATATGCAGTAATCAGGTTGTATTATCAGTAATGTTCAGTCCATCTGGATGCAGTGATTTTAAACGGTACATCCAGAAGTTTTCTCTGGAGTCCAGTAGTTCTTCCTTTGAGACATGTTCCACGGGAAAATCTTCAAATCTGATAGTAAATGATCCACAAGGTTAAAATGATTGGCTACAGGCTGGTCAATTTTCTTATTAATTATTGCCGATTTGTGGTTCCTGAATTGTGTACGGAGGTCATTCACTGTTTGGCCTACATATTGTTTTTTACAGCTTTGCCGTTGGCACTGAATCACATAAATAATGCATGTTGAGCGACATGTAAGATGCTGTCTTATTCCATAGGTCCTTCTCGTAACAGAACTAGTTACTGATGATGTTTGTAAAAGGTATTCACACGTGATGCACCTTTTAGAGTCACAGCAATGAACCCCTGCATTTGTTACAACTTGCTTGAGTTCAGCTCTCACAATAAGAGATCGTAAATTTGGAGCTCTGCGGTAAGCAATGACTGGCGGTTTTGGAAAAACCTTTTGCAATTTTTCACAAGTAGACAGTAAGGGAAATGTTTTTTGCATTATATTTCTGTAGTTGGGATCTGATGGATGATAGTCAACCACAAATGGAGTTCTATCACTTTTGTTTCTGCCGTTGGTATTCCAAATAAGTGCTTCTCTGGGTAACTGCAAAGACTTGTCAATTTGTTGCTGTATGATATGCAGAGGATAGCCTCGCCTTTTAAATAATGTAGCAAGCTCCTGTAGATGGTCTTTACAGGTTTCCTCATTGCTGCAGATGCGTCTTATTCTGAGTGCTTGGCTGTAGTTGATGCTCAGTTTAGTGTGGTGTGGGTGACATGAAGTCCAGTTTAGATACAAATGAGCATCTGTAGGCTTGTGGTACACATCAGTTGTAATTTTTTGTTCATGAATGTTGAGTAGCACATCCAGAAAAGGGAGATGGTGCTTCTGTTTAGTATTGCTGCTGGTAAATTTGATGGTAGGATGGATATTGTTGATATAAGCTGTAAATTGTTCCAATGCTCTACTTCCTGCATTCCATATTATAAATATGTCATCAATGTATCTTAGCCATACCAGTGGTTTGATGCTATAAGTAGCAAGTATACAGTTCTCTAGTTTGCCCATGAAGATATTTGCATAGGATGGAGCCATCCGAGTGCCCATGGAAGTCCCTTGTATCTGCAGATAGTGTTTACCATTGAATGTAAAATTGTTGGATTTAAGGATAACTCTTGCAAAGTTGGTAAGCACATTTGTTGATGGCTTTTTCACAGTTCTTTTATTAAGAGCTTCAGATAATGCCATAAGCCCATCCTCATGTGGTATATTGGTGTATAATGATGTAACATCAAATGTAGCCAGAAGAGTATCATCATCAAATGTGTAGGTTTGGTTTAATTTTTCAATAATCTGAAGGAAGTGACTGGTATCTTTAACAAATGATGGAAGTTCCTGTACAATGGGCTGGAGGTGCAGGTCGACAAATAAAGATAGTCTCTCAGTGGCTGTGTCATTGCCAGAGTTGATGGGACGGCCATATTATGGGCCTTCGGTACAGGACAGAAATAGAGGCCTTTGCTCAAGAGGTTCAATTCACCTGGTGATAGGAGCCCTCCAGTCAAGTCAATAACTGGGTCGGATGTCTGGAAGGGTTGTAACTGGCTGATGCTATGCATCTTTTTTTGTCTTATAAATCTTCTGGTTTTTTTATGCTGTTTACTCACAGGGCTTACACTGACAAGAAAATCTCCAAAAACAGAATGATTTAGGAAGTGGTGAGTTGGAAGAGGAGGTATATGAAATCTTAACATATCTCTTTTTAGTTTTGCAGATTTAATTTCAATAGCATTCCTGGCAGTCCTCTTTTTACTACTGCAACCCTCTGTAGTATGTGTGCCACTTCAGAGTCACTTTTTGTGTTCTTTAAAAGTTCCAGTTCTTTTTGTAGCTTGGCTTTAAGCATTTGCATTTTTTGAATGGTTACTTTAATAGATGCCATAGTAGGGCCATTGATGAGTTATGCAGTAAAATATTCCATGTAGCGGACCATTTACAACTAGTTAGTTTAAAAGGTGGCTTAGACTTAACCTCCAACCCCATAGGATAGATGTTAAGTTTTTTATAGATTTGTAAATGTGCTATTGTAAATTGGCACTTACTGATTTTCTCCTGGATGAACAGCGCATATCTAGGATGTAGATTTGTTCTTGACATGGTGGTTGCTTCTGGCTTGAGTGTCGGATCCGGGGAGGATACAGGTTTGTAATCCCAAAAAGAGTATACTTGAAGATAAAGGATCACAAGAAAACAACAGCCAGCCAGGGCAAAAATCTGGATCCCAAAGGATACAATGAGTCACAAAGAAATAAAATATCCAAGAAAGAAGTGACTCAAACAGATAGATTCACCAAAGAACAAAAATATATTTCCACTACAACGTTTCAGCTTCCGCCTTCCTCAAGTAGTACAAGATGGTTTGCTCAGTGGCTGCACAGATGACACAGCTGAATTTTCAAAAAGCATCATGAGTGAAGATTCCATTTGGAATGTGGAATCAATGCAGTCCTGAGAGCTCTTGAGATATGCAGTAATCAGGTTGTATTATCAGTAATGTTCAGTCCATCTGGATGCAGTGATTTTAAACGGTACATCCAGAAGTTTTATCTGGAGTCCAGTAGTTCTTCCTTTGAGACATGTTCCATGGGGAAAATCTTCAAATCTGATAGTAAATGATCCACAAGGTTAAAATGATTGGCTACAGGCTATATATATATATATATACACAGTGCAATAATTTTATGTAGGAGGTCAGTGTCACCTATATAAGTGAATATTTATATAAGTATTATTTTTTTAAGCAGTAGTCATGCAATTTATATTTTTCACTGATCCATGAAAGAGATCCGCGAATTCGCGCAATGACACATAGAAACCTTCTCTTATGATTGGCCTGATAACTGCCACACCCTTTTTTTTCAAAGAACCACACCTAAAATCTCTTATTTCTAACTAAACAATGCACACAGCTACACTGGTTAGAGTAAGGCTCTTGATTTTCATGCTTCCAGATTGTTAGAAGCCTCAATTTCCAACATCATGGCTGCATCTGGTCCATCTGCTGGAAAACAGGATCCTGTCCTGCTGCAGGAAGATGAGGAGGAGTAGAGTCGACCAATGAAGAAACAAAGTGAGGTGTGGCAGTTTTTTACTATTCTCACATTGGAAAAAAAAGTCACTGCTAAAATTGTAAAGTGTAACAGCTGTGGGAAGGAGTTGTCACGAGGCACAAGCAAGAAGTACAGTCATGGAACAAACTCGATGTGGAAACATCTAAAAACTATCCATGAACGAGTATACCTGAGGATGGTTTGTGAGAGAGAAACAGGTAGTGGTGCATCTACATCTGCAGCTACTACGGCTACCCCGTCCACATCAGCCTCCATAACTGTACCTGCTATGTGTCCTAATCTAGGACACATGACTACTCACTGCTTGCAATGCCACATGCCCGTTGGCCTTATTATAACATCTGTTCAAAAATACTTGGATGCCATCAACAATAATCCATGCAAAAAGAAAGAAAAGTTGTGTTCTGTTATGGTTATTTTTGTTTAGTTGTGCACCCCATTTATATTTTGTGGTGCATTTATGAAAAAACTAAATCAACAACAAAAATAAAACCTGCTTTTAAAAACAAAAAAGGTTATTTTTAAAACCACACCATCTCCTCATAAGAAGAGCTGGGTTTGCCTTTTTATTTCTTTAAAGTATATATGCAGTATATATGAGTCACTTGCTGTGTAACTTCATACGTGAGTGTGTCAATTGGTGTGCCATATATGCATCAGTGTATGCCTGGGTGCTCTAATATATGCATCACTGTGTATCTGCTTGTGTCAGTATATGGAACAGTGTGTACCTGTGTATATTAGTGTATACATGAGTGTGTGCCTGGGTATGTTGGTGTATGCATGAGTGGGTACTTGGGTATGTGAGTGTATGCATGAGTGTGTGTCTGGGTGTGTCAGTGTTTGTATCAGCGTGTGCCTGGGTATGCCAGTGTAGCTATAAGTGTGTGCCTGGGTGTTTCAGTGTATGTGTCAGTGTGTGTCTGAGTGTGTCAGGGTATCCATCAGTGTCTGTTGTGGTTGAAAGTTTCGGGGTGATCCCTCAAGCGGGAGTCCCAAAACAAATTTTTCTCCATGCATTTTCCCATAGTAATTTTTGAACACAACTACAGCCCAAACCGCTGAATGGAATTACACCACATTTTGCAGAAAGCTAGATGTTGGTCCAGAAAGTGTGCTTTTTGTGATTTGGTGTAAATCCGTTCAGTAGTTTTAGAGATACTTAAGTTTAAAAAATGTAGATATCTGGGGACGCGGATCCTTGCAGTGGACTTGTGGATCCACAGTCCCCGTGCTGAAATTTGATTGGCTGCCACCACTTCAACTAGGAAGCGTTGGCAGCAATCTTGGGATTCAGCTTGAAGACGAATCCCACAAAAAAAGTAAAAAATAAAGAAAAGGGGGTAGGGTAGGAATACCCTGGCCCCCCAGCCATGGTGGGAGGGGTCCCAGAAGGACCCCACCTGGGGTTAAAAGCATTTTTTTATTCAATTTTGCCACAAATTCACTGGTGGACCCATGGATCCATGGCAAACTTGAAAAAAAAAGTAGGCTTTTCTTGTGTCTTTATTAGGAAGCCCCCGGGTGGGCCAAATCCCAGGGGCAGTGTATTTTAATTATGCGGGGGTTCCCACGTGACACCCCTGCACCCTTGGGACTGGCACCTCCCCGGTTAATTGCAATTAAATGGGGGGCCTCATTGACCCCCCCTCTGCCCCGGGGAGCACGTGGATCTCCCCCTCCCCGGGGACCAACACCTCCCTGGGGCTGTTTAATTTTTACATGGGAGGCCTCACGGGCCCCTCCGGGCCCCGGGGACCATCACCTCCCCGGGTCCAAATTAAAAAAAAATTTAAATGAGAGGGGGGCCGCTTGGCCCCCTTTCCAGGCCATTCTCAGCCTCGGGGACTGACACCTCCCGGGGCAGGCCCTCCCTAAAAGAAGAAAGGAGGGGAGTCACATGGTCCCCCTTCTTGGAGCCATATATGGCACTAGGGATGACCACCCCCCAGGGCCGGCTCCTGCTATGTCCTGGGGTGCCCATGCCTGGGACACAGCCGTTTGCTATGGCTTGGCAGGAGCTTTACCGCTCCCTCCAAGCCATAGAAATCTGTGTTCCACTGTGAGCAAGCAAGAGCATTTTGCTCCTGCTTGCTCAAAGCGGAGCACAATTGCTTTGACAGAGAGGGAGCTGCATGTTAAGCAGCTCCCTCATTGTCAAAGCAATGTCGGCTCTTGCAGGAGGCGGGGAGCTGGCAGGGACTGCTGGGGCCTTGAGGCTCTCCCTGTGGTCCCCAACAGAGTGGGTTCCTAGGGTGGGACCAGAGCACCACAAGTGAGGCAGGGCCCGGGAGGATGTGGTTCCTGGTGCCCAAATTGACCCAGGGAGGGGGGCCACACAGCCCCCCTCACTGAATAAACAAAAAATAAAATGAAGAAAAAAAGACTGGCAATTCACTTGAGGCCCGCCCCCTTTCGTCACCACTCTCCAAATGCACCTCCGGGTGCACTGTTGGTTGGTGGATGAAGTCCCCTTGGATGCTGAGGATCCTTGGGGTCCAACAAGCCCTCCTGTTACCTCCAGTAAGTCCCAAACAGCCTGATTGCTGAGTGGACTTCGGAGGCCATGCCCCTTTTCTCTACCATTCTGCACAAGCGCCTCCTGGCGCACTGCTGGTTGGGGAATGAAGTCCTCTTGGTTTCAGAGGGTCCTTGGGGGCTACACGACCTCCTGTTACCTCTAGTAAGTCTCACGCTGCGAGATTGCTGAGAGAGCTTTGGGGGCCACGCCCTCTATCTCCACCACTCTGCAAACGTGTCTCCTGGAGCACTACTTGTAGGGAGATGAAATCTCCTTGCCTCCTGAAGTTCCTTGGGGGGCCAGAAACCCCTCCTGTTACCTCCAGTAAGTCCCACACAGCGGGAT
Organism: Calotriton arnoldi; assembly: GCA_963921515.1. Classification (NCBI taxonomy): domain Eukaryota; kingdom Metazoa; phylum Chordata; class Amphibia; order Caudata; family Salamandridae; genus Calotriton; species Calotriton arnoldi. Next base: position 1,125,969 of record CAWUFW010001977.1, read on the forward strand.
TGCTAAGAGGTCTTTGAAGGCCATCCCCCTTTCTCCACCACTCTACAAACGCATCTCCTAGTGCACTACTGATTGGGGAGTGTTGTCCTCTGGGATGCTGAGGGTACTTGGGGGCCAATAAGCTCTCCTAGTCCTTTCTGTAAGTCCTACACAGTGGGATTCCTGAGAGGTGGTCAGAGGCCCGCCACTCTGCAAACACCATTACTACTTAAAAAAACATAGCAATTCGCTGAAAAAAACCAAAGGTTACAGGGACATTATAGTTAAGAAATAGAATTTAAAAAATCTTAGAAATTCACTGAAAAAAACAAAGATTACAGGGACGATATGGTTAGACTCAGGTTTCACTCATACAGAACCAGTGAAATTCTGCAGTTAACTGGTGTCCCCGCAATGCACTGCTTATGGCCTCACACATTACATCACTCATGACATGGTCAGTGACATCACTCATGACATCACTGATGACATCGTCCACAAAATCACTAATGCACCCACTCACATCCCATAGAACCTTTCATACACCCACTCCCACACAACCATTCACAAAACCATTCACAGATCCATACCAGTACTTACACACCCATTCACTGATTCAAAGATCTACACATACATCGACTCACTCACCCATACAGCCACTCATACACCTGCTCACTCACTAATACAGCCACTGACATATTCACTCACACACCGATACAGCCACTCACACACTGAGGCAGTCACCCATAGAGCTACTCACACACCTACTCACTCACCCATACAATCACACAGCCTCTTACTCAACCATACAGTTACACACACTTACTTACTCATACAGATACTAACACATACTCACTCATCTATACAGTCACTGACACAAGCACACACTCACCCATATAGCCACTCTCACATTCACTCACTCACCCATACAGTCACTCATATACCCCATCACTCACATATACTGCCTTTCACATACCCAGTTACTCACCCATATACCACTGACACATCCACTCACCCACACTGCCATACACATACTTGCTCACCCATACAGCCCCACAGACACACACACTAACCCATACAGCCATTAACTCACCCACTCACTCATCCATACAGGCAGTCACACACTCCCTCACCCACCCCCACAAACACTCAGACACCCATACAGGTACTCAAACCACCAATCAATCACCCATACAGCCACTCACATACCAACTCACACACCCATACAGCTAACTGACAGACTGATACAAACATTCACAAAACCAGTCACTCACCCATACATTCACTGAGGCACCTAATCCCTCACTTATACAGTCAGTCACGCACCCACTGAATCCTCCTTACAGGCACTCATACACCCACTGATTCACCAATATACCTTGGTGTGTATATATATACACTCATAAACATTTTAAAAACACTCACATTCACTGGATGATGTCATCAATGATGTCATCAGTGTCGTGACTGACCATATCATGAGTGATGTAATATGTGAGGTCATAAGCAGTGCATTGAGGGGCGCAAGTTATAGTTAGCTCAGATAACTATAACTGCTGAATTTCACTGGTTTTGTACGAGTGAAACATGAGCCTAACTATAACGTACCTGTAACCAGTGGAAAAAAATAAATATATATATATATATATTCACTGAAAAAACCATAGGTTTTAGGGACAGTTATAGTTACTTGGACATTGCACTCGTACAAAACCCGTGAAATTCCCCCGTTATAGTTAGTTCAGCTAACTATAACTCACGCCCGCAATGCACTGCTGATGACGTCACATATTACATCACTCATGACATGGTCAGTGACATCACTGATGACATCACTGATGACATCTCAAATGACATCACTGATGACATCATCCAGTGACTGTGTGTTTCTGTAAAGTTTAAATATTTTTAATATATATAGGAAAAGACGTATTGAAGAATGAGTGGGTGTGTAAGTGTCTGTATGGATGATTTAGTAGGTGCGTGACTGACTCTATAAGTGAGTGATTTAACGTATCTTACTGAATGCATGGGTTAGTGACTAAACTGGGTGAATGTCTGTATCCGTCTGTCTGTTGCTGTGTAAGTGGCTGCATGTGTTTGTGAATAGCTAAATGAGTGTCTATATGAGTTATTGAATGCTTGTCTGAGTATCTGTATGGGTGCCTGAGTGTTTGTGTGGGAGGGGTGTGTGCAACTCTGTGCATAGATGTGTGAGTGGGTGATTCACTGGGTGGATGGTTTCAAGAGTGCATCTGTGATAGACTGTATGGGTGGGTAAGTGTGTGTAAGAGTGTGTTAGTGAGTGAATGTATGTCCCAGTGGTACATGTGTGAGTAACTACATATGTGAAAGGCAGTATATATGTGTGTTGGAGTATATAAATAGCTATAAGCAAGAGTGAGTGATTGTGATAGTGGCTGTATGGATGAGTGTGTGCTTGTATCAGTGATTGTATAAGAGCGTAACAATGTGCTACTATTTGTATGAGTAAGTGAGCTGGTGTGTGTATAACTGTATAGGTGAGTAAATGGCAGTGTGTTTAATTATTTGCATGACTGACTAGGTGTCTGAGTATCTCTATGGATGAGTGGCGTTGTTTGAGTGTCTATATAGGAGTAAGAGTGCATATGATAGTCCTGTACTGAGTGACCGTAAGTATGAGTGACTGTACGGGTGAGTGAGTGGATGTGTGTGTGTAGACCTAAGAATCAGTGAGTGGGTATGTAGTTATTAGTGTTGGAGTGTCTATGGTTTTGCGAATGGCAGTCTGTAATTTAGAGTGGGTGTATCAAAGATTATATTAGGGTGTGAGGAGGTGCATCAGATTATCACGTGGATGATGTCATCAGTGATGTCATTTGAGATGTCATCAGTGATGTCATCAGTGATGTCACTGACCATGTCATGAGTGATGTAATATGTGACGTCATCAGCAGTGCATTGCGGGGCGCGAGTTATAGTTAGCTGAACTAACTATAACGGGGAATTTCACGGGTTTTGTACGAGTGCAATGTCCAAGTAACTATAACTGTCCCTAAAACCTATGGTTTTTTCAGTGAATTTCAAAGGTTTTTTAAATGCTAATTTGTAACTATAACGTGTCTGAAACCTATGGTTTTTTCAGTGAATTTCAAAGGTTTTTTAAATGCTAATTTGTAACTATAACGTGTCTGAAACCTATGGTTTTTTCAGTGAATTTCAAAGGTTTTTTAAATGCTAATTTCTAACTATAACGTGCCTGATACCTACGGTTTTTTCAGTGAATTTCAAAGGTTTTGTAAATGACAATTTTTAAATGTATTAATTGTTATATTAATTTTTTTCATACTGATTTACTACATTTTTAGAAACAATTTTTTTTTACATATTTTATTTTTTAAATTACATTGTAATTACATTATACATTACATTACAAAAAATACTTTCTCAGAATGAATTACTTTAGTTTAAATACTTTGCACATAGGCAATAGACTTTTAAGTACAGTAGTTACAGTTGTTGCAATGGGCAACACATTTTCAAACACAATGCAACATTCAGCTCAATGTGAATTTCTAGTTAAATGCAATTAGTTACTTTATGGATTACTTTTTCTAACCACAGGACTGGATCCTAGATTCAGTCCTGGGACATCTCCTGTAAACAGTTGAGTAAAAGCGTTTTGGTTACAGTCGTGATTTTTAAGGAATATTATTGTATTTTAAAAGTTGACACTTAGAAACTTTTCCTCATAGAATCACCAATGTTATCCTATGGAAGGAAATTCACTTAGCAGGTAAAAACTGTTATCGTTACTTTGTCTTACTCAGTGTTGGATCCTGGATCCAGCACTGGTGCATCTCCTGTAAACAGTTGAAAGAATGCGTTTAAGTCATACAGGTGATTTTTAAGGAATATTTGTAGTTTGTAAAAATCAACACTTTGAAACTTTTTGCTGAAAACCAGACAATGGATTCCTATGGAAGAAAATATAAGTTACTGGTAAGTACGGTTAAAATTACTTTTCAGGGTCAGTGCTGGGCTAAAAGATGCAGCACTGGGTTCTCTCCTGATAACAGGTGAGTAAATTGGTATTCGTACTTTGGTTGATTTTAGAGGAATATTATAAAGTTCAAAAACTCCACACTTAGAAGAATTTCCAAGTGAAACCAGTCAATGTTAGCCTATGAAGGTAATTCAAGTTACCGGTAAGTACGGTTAAAATTACTTTTCAGGACCAGTACTGGGCTGAAAGATGCAGCACTGAGGTCTCTCCTGATAACAGGTGAGTAAATCGGAATTCGTATTTCGGCTGATTTTAGAGGAATATTTTAAAGTTCCAAAACTCCACACTTAGAAGAATTTCCAAGTGAAACCAGTCAATGTTAGCCTATGGAAGGAAATTCAAGTTACTGGTAAGTACGGTTAAAATTACTTTTCAGGACCAGTACTGGGCTGAAAGATACAGCACTGAGGTCTCTCCTTATAACAGGTGAGTAAATCGGAATTCGTATTTCGGCTGATTTTAGAGGAATATTTGTATGTTTCAAAAATCAACACAGAAACTTTTTCAGCAAAAAGCAGGCAATGATATCCTATGGAAGGAAATTCAAGTTACTGGTAAGTACGGTTAAAATTACTTTTGAGGATCAGTACTGGGCTGAAACATGCAGCACTGAGGTCTCTCCTGATAACAGGTGAGTAAATCGGAATTCGTATTTCGGCTGATTTTAGAGGAATATTTTAAAGTTCCAAAACTCCACACTTAGAAGAATTTCCAAGTGAAACCAGTCAATGTTAGCCTATGGAAGGAAATTCAAGTTACTGGTAAGTACGGTTAAAATTACTTTTCAGGACCAGTACTGGGCTGAAAGATACAGCACTGAGGTCTCTCCTTATAACAGGTGAGTAAATCGGAATTCGTATTTCGGCTGATTTTAGAGGAATATTTGTATGTTTCAAAAATCAACACTTAGAAACTTTTTCAGCAAAAGCAGGCAATGATATCCTATGGAAGGAAATTCAAGTTACTGGTAAGTACGGTTAAAATTACTTTTGAGGATCAGTACTGGGCTGAAAGATGCAGCACTGAGGTCTCTCCTGATAAAAGGTGAGTAAATCGGAATTCGTATTTCGGCTGATTTTAGAGGAATATTTTAAAGTTCCAAAACTCCACACTTAGAAGAATTTCCAAGTGAAACCAGTCAATGTTAGCCTATGAAGGAAATTCAAGTTACCGGTAAGTACGGTTAAAATTACTTTTCAGGACCAGTACTGGGCTGAAAGATGCAGCACTGAGGTCTCTCCTGATAACAGGTGAGTAAATCGGAATTCGTATTTCGGCTGATTTTAGAGGAATATTTTAAAGTTCCAAAACTCCACACTTAGAAGAATTTCCAAGTGAAACCAGTCAATGTTAGCCTATGGAAGGAAATTCAAGTTACTGGTAAGTACGGTTAAAATTACTTTTCAGGACCAGTACTGGGCTGAAAGATACAGCACTGAGGTCTCTCCTGATAACAGGTGAGTAAATCGGAATTCGTATTTCGGATGATTTTAGAAGAATATTGCACAATGGTGAAGGGAGGGGCGGGGCCTGAGGTGACATCTGTGCAAACACGCCCGTGGCGCGTTTTAAGTTGGGGGATTAAGTCCCCTTGAATCCTGAGGGTCCCTAGGGGCCAACTAGCCCACCAGGAACCTCCAATATGCGCCAGGGGCTGCGTTGCAGAGACGTGTAGAGAGGCCACACCCCTTTTACACCTCTCTGCAACGCAGCTCTGTGGCGCTTTCTGGATGTACCTGTTGGGCTAGTTGGCCCCAGGGACCCTCAGGATTGAAGGGGATTTAATTCCCCATCTTAAAATGCGCCACGGGGCCTGTTTGCACACATGTCACCTGAAGCCCCGCCCTCCCTTCACCACTGTGCAAACGCGCCCGTGGCGCGTTTTAAGTTGGGGATTAAGTCCCTTGAATCCTGAGGGTCCCCGGAGTCCAACTAGCCCACCATATACCTCCAAAAGCGCCACAGAGCTGCGTTGCAGAGAGGTGTAAAAGGGGTGTGGCCTCTCTACACGTCTCTGCAACGCAGCCCCTGGCGCATATTGGAGGTTCCTGGTGGGCTAGTTGGCCCCCAGGGACCCCCAGTATTCAAGGGAATTGTTCCCTCTCTGCAAACGCGCCAGGGGCGCGTTTGCAGAGTGGTGAAGGAAGGGGCGGGGCCTGCGGGCCCGATCGTTTAAAAAAATTTTTGTGTCCCCCTTCCTTTTTCCTGTTTTGGGCCCTGGGGACCCCATCCCCCAGGGCCTTACCCCTTTTATTAAATTTAATTTTTTTTTTTTTTAAACGGGAAGGGGGCCGCGTGGCCCCCTTCCCTGGGCCTGTATTGGCCCCGGGGACCCCATCCCCGGGGCATGGCCTTTTTTATTTTCTTGGGAGGGGGCTGCGTGGCCCCCTCCTCAGGCCATTTAAGGCCCCGGGGACCCCATCTCCCGGGGCCGGCCTTTCCATTTTTTTTTTTTTTTTTTTTGGGGAGGGGGCCGTGTGGCCCCCTCCTGGGCCACTACTTGCCCCGGGTCCCCATCCCCCGGGTCTGGCCCTCTCCGTTGGGGACTGTGGGGGGTCCCCAATCCCCCACAGTCCCGCCGGCTCCCCACGTCCCTTGGGAGCCGGCATTGCTATTCCACATGGGGAGCAGCTGACATGCTGCTCCCCATGTGGAAAAGCAATCGGCTTTGGATATTGGAAGAGAGCAGGTTTCCTGCTCTCTCTTCCAATATCCAAAGCAGTTTGCTATGGCAGGACGGGAGCCGCGAGGCTCCCGTCCTGCCATAGCAAACTACAGTGTCCCGGGGTAGGCACCCCGGGACACTGCAGGAGCCGGCCCTGGGGGTGGCGGTCCCCAGGGCCCTCAAGGGCTCCAAGAGGAGGGCCGCGCGGCCCCCTCCGTACATCAGCACAGCCCCGGGGAGGTGGTGGTCCCGGGGCTTCGGGGTCCAAAACGGACCCCCATTTTAATTTGTTAGTGCCCCGGGGAGGTGGCGGTCCCGGGCGTGTGGGGGGCTGGAGCCCCCCACACAGGTTGTTTAATTTTTTTAAAAAGCCCCGGGGAGGTGGTGGTCCTCGGGGCTGCGGGAGGGCTCAGAGCCCTCCCGCACCATTTTTAAAAGAAAGCCCCGGGGGTGGCGGTCCCCGGGCTTGGGGGCCCTTGAGGCCCCCACACATAAAATTAAACCCCCACCATGCCCCCCGGGACTTGGGCCACCCGGGGGCAAATACAATCGAAGCGCGGAGACCGCGCTTCGATTTTTTTTTTTCGGCAGGATTCGCGCACCCTGAGCGAATTTTTTTTTGCCCAGGGGTCCTTGTGGGACCCCCTGAGCAAACCTAGGGGTCAGGGTGTTTCTACCCTGCCCCCTTTGTGCGCTTTGCGCACTTGTTTCTGTCCCTCGGTTCTACCGAGGAAAAATGGCTGCCAACATTTCCTGAATCGGAATGTTGACAGCCAGCTGACAGCCAATTAACATGCAGCTCGTGATCGGGACGGTGCGCGCAGGGTGCGCTCAGGGTGCGCGAATCCTCCGTGCCCATAGATATATATGTACTTTTACTTTTGATTTTCTCAGCAACTACTGAACGGATTTACACCATTTAACAAAAAGGGTTCTTTCTGAACCAAGAACTACCTCTTTGCCAAATTTGGTGTAATTCCGTTCAGCAGTTCGGGCTGTAGCCGTGTCTAAAGTTTCCTATGGAAAATTGCATGGGGAAAACACGTTTTGGGACCCCCTTTTATCTCGGCCCCCGCTTGACGAATCCCCGAGACTTTCAGGGTAGGAGCGGACCGGAGCGCCCCACAAAGTTTGAAAATTTTGCGAAGATACGTCAACCGGCAAGAGAGTTATTTCAAATAGAATGTCGCGGATTTCCTATGGATAATAGGTTGTAACTATAACTATCTACTGGCGACCGCCAGTAGATAATATATATATATATATATATATATATATCTATATATATAACATGGGCTCCCAGATTTATGGCATTTATTTTTCGACATTCCCGTCTGTATCCATCCATATTTATTTTTTGCTAATGTTTTCTGCATTTATCCATATTTATTTTGGGTTTTGGGAATAAATGAAGTTCAAACTAGTATCTTTATATAGCCGAGAAATGTGCATTCATGCTTGAGCGGCTGATAGGTTCCAACAATAGGAACACCCACAGATGATAAATCAATGCACTTATATGAAAACATGAACATTTCAGTATCAAGGTTGTGCATATCTACTGCTGTTGAAGCGCTTTACAGCACAGCTATTGGCCTGGCAGTCATGATTGACAGCATTTAGAATCTCTCAAAAGAATCAGTCTCTAGCCACATTTAAAAATATATACAGACAGGAACATAAATGTTTTTTTTTCTATATTTATCTGTAAAAATCAGTAAAAACAGAAAACAAGGAGCCATATATTTAAACCAGTAGCAGCAGGAAATGTGTTTTTTGTGTTGCTAATAACTTAATAACTTTAGCACTATTTGACGAAGCTCTATGAAACTGTCCAAAAAAGAGCTCTTTTTTTGCCTAGTTTGAGCATGGGAAGTTTTGGGGTGAACCATCAAGTGAAAAGTAATTTTAAATAGGGAGGAGGGCATCAGTAGGGCCCCCCTCCCATTGCCCATTTTTGGCCCTGGTGACCCAATCCCCGGGGCAGTGTATAATATTTAAGGGAAGGGGGTTCCCATCCCCCAAGGCCCAATCTATTTATTAAGGGGAGGAGGTGCATGGTCCAACTCTCCAAGCCATTTCCTGCCCCCGTGGCCCCATCCCCGGGGTCCAATTTAATTATTTAGGGGAGGGAGGCATGTGGTCCCCCGCCCAAGGGGCATTCTGCCCCAGGTACCACATCCCACAGGGCCATATGCTAAATTAAAAGGGAGGGGGGCTGCACATCCCCCAGCCCTCTTCCCTGAACCTTTAATGTCCCCGAGGACCCCATCCCCCTGGGCTGGCTCACTTGCAGTGTCCCGGGAGGCCCACCCACAGCACTCATGTGTTTGCTCCCATCTGGCAGGAGCATTTGGAAATCTCCCATCAAACGGATGGGCAGGAGCTTAAAAAATGCTTCCGTCGACTGGGAGCAGACTTGTGATCCATTTCCCTGCCCGCGCTGATGCAGGCAGGGAAACAGAACAACAGATTACTCCTGTCTGGAGCAACATAAATACCTGCCCCCTCCAGGCAGGAGCAATACCGGCTTCTGCACCATGCAGGGGGCCCCCCCTGTGACCCCTAACATTGTGCTTGATGGGTGGCCCTGGTGGGCACCAGGGCCCCCACCTATTTAAAATGGAGGCCCTGGGGATAGGGTCCCCTGGGCAAAAATAGGCTCAGTAAGGGGGGCCCGCCTCCATTTTTTTTAAAAGTAGTCAGTGCCAGGGGATGAGGTCCTTGGGGCCTGATAAGGCTTAGGGAGGAGGACTACGCACCCCCCATCCCCTTTTTAACAAGTCATGGCCCAGGGGGGATTTGGTCCCCGGAGCCTAATGAGGCTTAGGGAGGGGGTCACGCACCCCCCTGTATATTACTTACTTGGCCCCTGGGGATGGGGTCCTTGGGGCCCAAAAATGCTTGGGAGGGGGGTGTATGCTCCATTCCCATTTTAATTGGCTTTGGCACCAGGGGATGGGTTCTCATGGCCTGATAAGGCTCAAGGAGGGGGGCCATACCCCCCTCTCCATATAATCAAAATATGGCCTCAGGAAATGAGGTCCCTGGGACCTATGAAGGCTAGAGGAGGGGGGCCACATGGCCCCCTCCCCTTTTTATTGGTTTGCCTTCCTTCAAGGATGGGAGCCCCGGTTCCTTACAAAACTCAGAGAGGTGGGGGCAGCGTGGTCCCCCTCCCCTTTTTTATTAAAGTTGGCCCTGTGGAATGAGGTCCCTAGGGCCTAATAAGGCTCAGGGAGGGGGGCTGCACACTCCCTTCTCCTTAGATTTCTCCCAAGGGGATGGGGTCCCCGAGGCCCAAGAAAGCTTGGAGAGGAGGCTGCGTGGCCCCCTCCCCTTTTTTATTATATTTGGCCCCAGGGAATGTGGTCCCTGGGGCCTAATAAGGCTCAGGGAGAGGGGCTGCACACTTCCCTCTCCTTAGATTTTCTCCCTGGGTGATGGGCCCAAAAAAGCTTAGAGAAGGGGCCTTTGTGGCCAACCCCACACCACGTGCAGGGAAAGGCCGTGCACAGCATGGGGTTGGCTGACCCTGGGTGGGTTGGCCACAGGACCTAGCCTGGCCGCCAACACACTGCTGTGCACGACCAAAGGCCACAGCATAGAGTTGACAGCCTGTGGGGGGTTTGCTGCCGTTTTTTTCAGTACATTTCTAAGGTTTTTTTTAAAATTCAATTTCCTAACTATAACGTTCCTGTAACCTTTGGTTTTTTTCAGTGAATATATATATATATATATATACACATATATGTATATATATTAGGGGAAAGGTTTTTTTTTAGGGTTTAGGGTGGTTATAGGTTTTTGGTGGCAAGGGAGTTTTTAGGGATTAGGGTGGGTATGGGTTTTTAATTAGCAAGGGAATTTTTTGGGTTTGGGGTGGGTATGGATTTTTGGGTGGTAATTGAATTTTTAGGGTGTAGGGTGGGAATGGGTTTTTGGGTGGTTAGGGATTTTAAAAGTTTTACGGTAGGTATGGGTTTTGGGTGGGAAGAGAATTTTTACTATTTAGGGTGGGTATGGGTTTTTGGGTGGCAAAGGACATATATATATGTATATATTTTTATATATATGTTTTTCATATGTATATATACATATATACACACACACATGCATATTCATATATAAATGAGTGTGTGTATATATGTAAATGTATGTAAATATATATATATATAAATAGGACTTGTACCTACTTGTCAAATTGTTACTAAGCTCATGCATTTACCATGCATGCCTGTACCATGAAAATGAAAGTATTATACAGATAACTATAAACCCTATATATATATATATATATATATATATATATATATAAATATATATATATATATATATATGGTTCATACCTACCTGTAAAATACTTACATTTAAATTTAAAACCTTGACCACGCATATACCTTTAACATTCATGCCCTTACGACAAAATTTGTTGTAAAGGCATGCGTTGTAAAGGCATATGCATGGTGAAATCCTGCGTGGCAACGGTAAAGCATAGTAATATTAATCGCGTTGTAATTGCCGCGTTGTAAATGCATGTGTGGTAATGGCATGCATTGTTCTGTCAGACATCTGTGAGGAAAACACTTGAAGCCTTGTCTTTGCTAAACTAGAACTCAAGAGATGTAAAAACGACAGCCCTTTGAAGGCTATGAACATTGTGTAAGATCACGTGCTGCAGATCACATTGTCTCTTCTCTCCTTCACTTCAGGAAGGAGCTGGAGTCAAATGCTCATGCGCGGGCGTGGGCGCGCGCGAATGCGCAGTTTTCTCAAGCATTATCGGTACGGCGAGGAAGAGGAGGAGGGCAGCTCAAGGACGCCGCAGTACAGAGGTAAGTGGTTTTAAATTTATTTTTAATTAATGTTAACGTACTTCTTAATAGGGGGGTGGAGGCGGGCAGCGTAGCGGAGCGGAATTCCACGGAGTTTGTTTGCAACTCCGTGGACCTCCACGTAGCCCCGCTACGCCCACTACGCCCAGGGTTAAGCTGGACGTGTTTCCCTTCTAGGAACGTCATCGAGCATCAATGAGAATTCCCCTTGATTCTCCTGTACAATGGCTTCCCCTTCCCAATTATGTAAACAACAGTGAATGTATCACTCTCTACTATGAATAATGTTCCATTGCTTACTATTTAGGTTCACACTATTTATTAAAAAATATGCGCAATTATGTTTATTTAAAGTGACAAACAGAATTTAAATAAGCACTGGCAAAGCTAATATGACTGGGTTAAATGTGCTAGAGCATTCAGCGTAAGCACAGTATAGTCAATGTGAGGTGACCTGTATTAAAGGCTCTTTTGCTTAGGTGCAGTCCTGGTTTTTTTCAAATGTTTGTCAAATAAGGTTCACACAGCAAGGGAGGCTTCATTATAGTCCTTTTTTTAGTTTCTCTGGCTGAAAAGGGCTGGTCAAAAAAGACAGTAATCGAAGGGGGGAACCTAAACTCATTGGGCCAGTTTGCTACTTTTCAGTATCCACAAACTGCACAGTTGTAGTAAATCCAGAACTACAAGTGGCCAACTACTGGTACTGCAACACCCTCCCGTAGAAAATAATGGAAACCAGTTAATAAGATAACATATGCTTTTACTATCTGCTCAAACGGGACTGGAAAATGTTTCTTATCAGTAAGTGTGTCAAAATTCTTGCAGCTGTAACTCATGTGATATAAGGCAAACGTGAGAGCGGAAGTTAGAGAATGACAAAAATGTCATTAGTGAAATAGACCCCAGTTTTAATTTGCTCCTGTTTGTTTTTAAAAAGTTGGAAATCACCCCTGAAGAGAAAATGAGCCCCCTAGCGTTGTAATACAAATGCAGACCAGGAAAGAGAGGCAATGTGCAAGAATCGGGCGTTGTGCCTTCCATGTTCAAGTAGCGGTAACAGACAAAAAGCATTGTACAGTTTGTGATTTGCACTATTTTAGTTCTTGAGATAGCAGGGGTCTCAAGGAAATGGTTCTCAATCCTATGTGGACGGTTTAGTGAAGAGTGACTGTGAGCGCGTGGACCAGGAGTCTGATGCACCTCACACAGTTCCCTCCTACACTATCCTGCTTGCAACCTTACTGCACTGTATGTAGTCACTCTTGCATGACGCAGCACGCTGTTATATGGGAGATAATAACTCAAGGTTTATGGAAAAATGTATCTAATTTATCAAATGTGGCTTTTCAGAACTTTTTTTTACACTTCCCTTGTGGCACCTGGGTGAAAGTAGGTCCAGTTCCCATCATACACTGGGGTCAGGGAATGATATTGTCAGAGAAGGACCAAGTAGGATTAAGTCTATGTCCATGGGACATCTTTGACAAAGATATTATGGGGCATATTTAGAAGGAAGTGGCAGAGCGCGGTGTTAGCCTTCCTGGCTTAACGCCGCGCTCCACCACTTCTGAAACGCAGGGATGCACTGTATTTACAAGGATACGGTGCAGCCCTGCGTTCCCCCCTGCACTGGTGCTAAATTTAGCTGCCTAGCACCAACGCAGGCACCCTTGAACCATAGTGTCACCTTCCTCCACATAAACAATCTTTAAATGGCGTTTTGTAACTTCCATGTGTGCTGTTTAATGCAGCACACATCGAAGTAGCAAAATGTCATTTTTTTTAAAGATTGTTTATGTGCAGGAAGGGACACCTTCCTGCACATTAACAATGAATTGCCATTTGCTGTTTCTATGTGTGCTGCACAACGCAGCACACATGGGAAACAGCAAAAACAAGGAGAAATTAAACATTTCTCCTCGTTTCACCAGGGTTAGACCAGGTTTTCCCTGGTCTTTATTTTGGCGCTGCCCCATATTTACGCCACCCTTGTAAATATGGGGCAGCGTCAAAATCGATGGGTGTTGCAGTGGAACAACCACAGCAACACCCATTGCCCTCCCCTTTCACAGTATAGCCTGAAAGGGTGCCTTATTTATTTACAAGGCAGCATTAAGCCACGTTAAGCATTCTGAACTGGCTTCCACTTAAGAAGCGTATAGATTTTAAAGAACTGTGCATTTCTTTTAAATTTCTTCAGGGCAATGGTCCTGAATATTTCAGGAACTCCTTCCAATGGCATGTTCCATCCAGACCACTTTGGTCCACTGCAGAACACAATCTCATTGTGCCAAAATTCAGGAAAGCTAACTGGAGAGGCAGAGGCTTTGTTGCAGGCACCACCAGATTATGGAACTCTCTCCCTCATATGCTGAAAGAGATTACTAATCTGTTAGGAAGGCTCTTAAAACATGATTAATAAATCTCTAATCTTATTCCCTCTTTTATGCAGTTTACCTATCTGAGACTAGCGCCTAGACGTCCTTGGGCAGTAGTGCTCTTTACAAATTCCATTTTTATTTCATAGGGTTGTTAGTACAATAAATGAAAACTGCTGTTGCTCTGTAATATTTGTGCATCTCATTAGGAATATTGAACTCATTCCATATTAAAAAGAACCTCTATTTGGTCGTAGATGTTCAAGATTGGCATGGATCTGGCTCTCATACGCTTCTAGGCAAATCCCTATTGAAGACAGGCGTACTTTTAGATTTGCACCCACTCTTTAGGAGGCCACTTCGGGACGCTCTCTTGCACGAACTTTTAGAAAAAGGCTTCCAAGAGAGCCTGCAGTGTGAGTCGTGCCGTCACAAAGATGCAAGCCATAGGCATTGCTACACCGACATACGACATATACACATTTTGCTGCTTAACACTGATGACTTTAACATTATGGTACCAGAATATTTTGGCGTAAATATTGTCTGACAGAAATATTGTGTCTTAAATATTGTTTACAAATATTTCTCCTCATTGGAGTTAATATTAGAAATTCTACACCCAATGAAGTAGTATTACTGTAAACCAAATTTAGGCCATGATATCTTCAGACAATATTTTGCTATTACTACTCTGACGTACAACAACCATCCTTTATATGTCAGTCATTGTTAATGCTTCTCCCTCCAATTCTCTATGCCCCTTGCCATTGCTCTTCTTTCAGTGCTCACGCCTTCCAGAATAAAACACAGGTTATTTTCCCTATTTGATGCCAGTAGTGGGCGAGGTCTCGTTCGCATTTACCCCTCCTCACTTCTCAACCACTCATAGTCCCATTCAGGTCTACTGTGCAAGACTGATCATGCAGGTGTGTGAAGCCCTCCCATTCAAGGACTTAAATGAACCAGTGCTGACCTTTTTCTCACTGATCTGCCTTGGATATTTGATCACTTGACTGGACCTTCTGTACCCTCCCTTCTTCCGTATTTTGGTCCATTATGATTCTGTGCAAAATGGAGGAACAATCACTCCTTGATTTTTACAGTTCTTTTCACTCTCCAACCCTCAACCCTGTGCTCTCCTTATATTCATAATGTCATTTTCCTGCCTGGCTCTCTTGTGATGTAGGAATGTACTCTGTCTCATCAATGGCAGCAATCAAAAGTAAATTGAAACCTAGGATTGAATTTATTTTCCACCTATCAAAGTGAATTAACTTTGGTTATTCAGCAACATCATGTACAATTGCTCTCCCGTTTTTCTACCTCATACATCTATACCAGAGACCGTTGCTTAACCAATATCAACATTAGCCATGCTCCATTTGCTTCCGCAATCCCCCAATCAGGATGAGCGACAGATTACACCATACGCTATATTATATTGGATTGGACTGTGTGCGTTATATATCATCAGTGCCAGAAAGGGTCCATATTGTACCTTCAAGACTTGTTTCCTGTTTGCTCTCAGGTCTTTTTCTTGCTTTTACCATGAGTAAAATAGATACATTTACTTTTACATTCAGGTTGAAAGGTGCCTTTTCACCCACCTTTACAAATGACCTCCCCCCTACCTCTTCTATCTAAGATACTAACTTTTTCACATATTCTTGTATGAAAGCTCATACCATCCCGGAAGGTTGCCTTTATCCTTCACCAGCACTTTATTCCCATGTCTTAATTTGTCAGGCACAACGCGTTCTTTCCTTAAGAGTGCTTGCATTATACAACCCTCTAGCATGTACCACATCCTCACTCACTGTGTTAGGTGTATCTGTTATCCTTCTCACTTTAGACCAGACATGTTGGTATTCCCAAAGGTTAAGATTCCTAAGTTACAAACAAGCCATCATGTGATCAGATTCTTTCAGCGTTGTGTTTCTGAGTTATGATGTTTTTTGATGGGTTAACTTTCTCCTCAACAGAGATAAGGTAGTGTCTTGTGTGTAGTTCTTTAAAGACGTTGGGTTTTACACTATATAAGTATTTCCTCGTGTAATAATTTGATGTATTATGTTTGAACTTTGCTGATATGCTTATCATCCTTGCAGAAGGTCTCCCAGTGCAAAGTAACCTAAGTACCTTTTATGGGTACTATGGTTTTCATATAATTTTATGTTTTCAACTCATGTATCCTTTGCTTATACATTTGCAAGATGTGATCAGTCTATGTTTCTTATCTGATGCTAGTGATGGCGATTTGTTTTAAAAATGCTTTTGCATGCATATTTGTCTTAATCTGCAGCACACATTCACATATACTGTGTGAGTTTCACCTTAAGTTGACCTTAGCCAATGTAGCCCTCAATTTAAAATGTCTCATGTTTAAGTTGTCATGTTTCTCTCTGCCTGCTGTGTATTTTTCCTCGTTCTCTGTGCAGGACCGAAGTTGTACCATCCTGGTTATTTAACATGTTTTCTTGTTTAGTTTCCGTGTGAGTGTTTGTCTGTGTATGTTCCTTCAAGAGTGAAATAATGGGAACACACCTTGCGAGAAGAAACGTTCTGACCAAATTGTATCATCCCGCTACAGACATCTAGCTGAAGTTCATGAAGCAGAGACTCCATTGCGTGTCAGTCGCGGAAAAGGACTGAAACTTTTATTATTGCAAAATATTCAATCCTGATTGGTTCTCTTCATGAGAATTGTAGAGAGTTGCCTCCTACCGTTGAAGAACTAACTGAAACTATACATTGCTGAGTTAGTTCAGATTGCCGTTTCCACTCTTCTTAGAGGAGGTGCTTTCCTTGCTCTCACCCGAAAGAGTTAGACTTCTGGACTGATTCCCTTCACACTTTATTGAATTTTTATTTGAATTTGTTTTAGAGGCTTCAGATGCGGACACTCTCTGCCTGACTTTACTCCAACTTTCCTGGCTTTTTTAGCTTAGTAAATTAGGAATTCCCCTTCATGGCAAACTGCTTGCTTTGTTTTACTTTATAACAAATTCTTACAATTCGTCTTTGTATTTGTGATTTTGAATTGCAAGTCAAGTCAAAACTCTTTATTTCGGTAAAATACCATAAAAGAAACAAAGATTCGAAATAAGCTTCGCACATGCCAGTGTGGAAACAAGACAATACATATGATTAATTTTAACAATACAATTAAAAGATGACGATCCATAGAAAGTTAAAATAACAGACAATGAGGAGTTTAAAAACAGCGGATATCTTACAATTCAAGCTTAAAATCGCAGAGTCTAATCGGCAAGGGAAGATTGATGTGCAAATTTAGCGAGGTCCCTTGTCTAAAGTGCATGTACGTTAGCTAAGAAATTGCGTTCGCGAACAGCGCACAGTTGTATTAAATTCCATTTTAAAAACCAGTCATTACAATGAAAACAGTTAAGACCGCAATCATTGCTGTGCAAATGAGCAAAAGGTAAAAAAATAGCTATTTGCGACTTAGAGTTGATATCTGTCGTGGTAAAAGAACTTAGTGAGGCAGGAGATCATATCTACTGTTCTTGGGAGTGGGCCAGTGGAGCTCTCTGTACCCTCCTTCTAATCGCCCATGTGTTGCCTAGGAATTTTGCAATTGCGCACACGAATAGAGGTCTTGCATCAGATTTCAGTATGTGCAGGGCCACTCTGAAGTCTCGAATACCAAGCTGCCTACAAACAGGGGACAGCCATTTACTCCTAGGTTTTGCATATGCCTTGTATGCAAAGAGGAAGTGGCCGATGGATTCGTGCAAACAAGGGCAACAGGGACAGCCCTTTAGCTGTGTTCTATTGGCCGACCATGAGTTTGTAAATGCATTGAGTGGTAGGCTGCCATACCTGAATTGGATGTATAGCTTCCTGTCAGCCGGCACTTTGATTATATCGAGATAACTTTCTAGAGTGCAGCTGGTTTTGAAGACTCTAAATTCTTCGGTTAGTCTGCCGCGACTGCCATCTGTGTTTACATTATGCTCAACCCTGTTCCAATAAAGTGATTTAATCTGTCTTCTAGTGTGGGTTGGTAGGCAGGCAATGTTGTGGCCTGGGAGGCCTATGCTGGACATGAGGCTTTTAACATATTTGATCCAGCCTATTTTGTTTGAAGAGTCTAAGGCACAGACCTCCTCAAAAGCAGCAGCGTAAGACGACAGTTCCGTAGTGGAAACCATCCGCTACCAGAACAACAGAGGGCGGAGCTTCGCTAGGTCACTGATGGATTTTATACCCATATCAAGCAATAATGGGCAAAGGGGCGTGCTCTGCGGGAGAGAAGTCAGATTTCTGAGGAACATATTCTCCAGAGTTGTCAGGTCACTTGCTCTTGCCGTACCCCACAACTCGGCTCCATAGATGGCACAGCTCACGGCCTTGCAACTATATAGTTTAAGTGCTGGTGCAATTGGCTTGGTGTAGGAGAGGCAATGTTCCTTACGCAGAGCCCCGGTTACCTGGGAAAATTTGAGGTGGGCCTTATTGAGATGGTGTTTCCAGGCCATGTCCTCCGACAATTTAATTCCCAGGTAATCAAAGGAACTCACTCTCTCCAGGGGAATGTTGTCTAGGAGCAGATTTCCCTGGAAGGACTTGTGGGGGTTCAATAGCATAAGCTTTGTTTTAGATGTGTTAATTTCGAGCCCCCTCCTGTCGCAGAAGAGCTTGAATTGGTTTAAAAGTTTTTGCAAGCCCATTGGAGTCTTCGAAACAAGAAGGGTATTGTCTGCAAATAGGAGAGTGGCAAGTCTTTGCTTTGCTAGAGAGGGGGCGTCCGCAGGAATGGCTGATAGGGGCTCGACAACATGATTGATATAAAGTGAGAACAAGGTTGGAGCCAAGACACAGCCTTGGCGAACCGCCCGCTGTACTTTGATGGGAACGGTGACCTGTCCCTGGCTGCCCCATCTAACACTGGCAAAGTTCTCTTCATCAAGCCTGATTAGGAGTACAAGGATACCCGATGGCATGCCCATCTCCCTAAGCACCCGCCAAAGTTTGTCCCTAGGAACGAGATCAAAAGCAGATTTTAAATCTATGAATGCAATATATAAGCTCCCTTTGGCCAGCAGGACCACCTTCCAGTACAGCATGAGGAGACGAAAGACCCGGTCGATTGTACCAATTTTCCGTCGAAAGCCCGCTTGGAGGGGGGAGAGGATGTCATTCTCTTCCATCCAGTCCGAGATTTTGGCTAGGAGCGATCGACAAAAGACTTTCTGGACACAATCAATCAGGCTGATTGGTCGATAATTGGAAGGGTTAGACCTATCGCCCTTTTTGAAAATGGGAATCACTTCAGCCCCCTTCCAGGATTCTGGGATCCTTCCTTCACCCGCGATATCATTGGAGAGTGTCAGTATGTATGTTGCCCAGTTTCCCCTGTCAGATCGAAAAAGATCCCCTGGACTTTGGCGGGTACGATTGAACCCAGGGAGGTCAGTATTTCATCTCTGGTGAATAAAAGATCATGTGGTGATTATAGTGAGACAGGCACTGCTGGTTCGTTATCATAACTAAGAAGGGTCTAGTACAGGGCTCCAAAATGTTCTTGCCACGCATTGGCTGGGATGTTATTAGCCAGAGGTGGAGACCTTTCGTGGTTGCCCTTGCCCACGAGTACCCAAAACATCCTGGTATCTGGGTGCAGGATGGACTCCCCAAGTTCTTACCACCTCCTTTCGTCCCATTCCCTCTTGGCCTTAAGCTGCGCCAGTTTGTATTGCCTCCTCAGTTCCCAAATTGATGGGATGTCCTTTTGCCTTAAGGCTGGGGACAGCCGTTTTTTTAGGGATCTACACTCCTTTGAGAAACATGTGGTCCTTTTGGTAGGTTTCGCCTGATTAGGGCGGGCCTTGTGTGAAGGAGCAATAAAGTTTCTTGCCAGGTGATTAAAAAACGTGGAATGTAGAGCACTGCAGCTTGTTGGTGTGGTCGGGTCGCTTGACCGGGAAAGAAGCACTCCCAGGTGGTTCTCAAGTTTGCGTTTTAAAATACTAAGCTTGGGTTCAACCGCCAGGATGGTGGGCCATTTAAGCCGGCGTTTGTCATTTGAGGGAGTCACTTCCCTTGTGGCAAGCCTTTTCGCCCCATGGGTGCTCAATTGTCAGGCTAAGGGGATTATGGTCGCTGTCACAGATCTGGGTTATAGACATATCTACTACGATTGGCCATAGCATGAGGTCCACGAGTATGTAGTCTATCCGGCTTGACCCGTTTGGCCCAGCAAAAGTAATTCCCCCACTTTTATCGGAGATGGTCCTTCCTTCCGTTTGCGGCCCATAGCCTATGTGCAAAAGTTAGGGAGTTCAACTGGAGGGCTGCTTGTGACAACTTCTTTATTGGAGGGAGCTCCAGTGATGGAACCAACCACATATTGTTCTCCTCGTTGGCTTCTAGAATATCTTCCCAGTAGAGGGACTCAAAGGTTACGTTGAAGTCACCTCCCACAATTACGGGGTGTGCAGCCTGCTCTTGAACTCCTTGCATAGACATTAAAAATGTCTATGCACTTGCCCGATGGGCCTTTCAGTCTAACCCAAAGAATATCACAGTTACTAGTGGGAAGCTCCTCTATGGAACAGTTTGGTGCAATATTAATCAGAATGAGGAGCCCTCCAGAGGGACGGCCATGTTTAGAGGGAATTGCTGGTTTATGAAATGTTACGAACCCTGGGATAAAAGTAGGGGTCAAGCTCCAGGTTTCCTGCAGAATACAGATCTCATGCTGATTAATAAACTCAAGCCAATGCGGGAGATCTGATTTTCCCCTTATACCCGCCATGTTCCATGAAGCTATTTTTAGTTTCCTTAAGTCTAGGTGGTGCGGTTGGTTAGGGGTGGGAGGTAACTGTGTAGGTGGTCTAATGAATGCTTATAATTTTATAGCCAGCCTGGTTATCAGCTCTCGATTGCAAGGGAGATTGGGCATGTGAGCGAGGATAGGTGCTAGATGCCGCTGGCTCTTCCTCGGAGGAGCGGCCTTCTGAGCCTGTGTGCATCAATAAAAAAATAGAATCGAGGTCAGTGTTGGAAGGGCACGCACATTTCCATGGGGACTCTGGCAAAAGTCAATCATTCTGTGATAGAGGGGAAAATAATGTATCCCTAGGGGACGTTATTGCAATTTTGGGAGTAGCCACGAAGGGGGGATGTTCAATTTCAATTGAATATTGGTAGTGCGTGGAGGGCAGGTTCTAGCTTCCAAAGTGACTAGATTATGCACTAGATTTTCGCTTGTAAGGGTGAGTTCTACTGCGTCAACGGTGCTATTATTCAGGACGCATCTTCTTGCCCTCAAGATATCATCCCTTATCACTGATTGGCAGCCCCTTACATGCCTAATCCAAAGAATGGCTTTATTCTTTAAGGCCTCCCCATACTCGTGTTTGTTATTACAAGTGGCTTTAGGTACGTTAGTCAACTAGATAGTGCACTGGGAAACATTGTGGAGGATTGGGCGAGGCCTAAGAAGTGGGGGCACCTCGCTACAGCCTGTAATCAGATCGAATGGTTCTTCCACCGTGACCATCATAGGCCCAGTCTTTCCCCTAGTGTTTCCCCTGGGGCTGTCTTGATGTATATCACACATGGATGGCATGTTACGGGTGTCCCCTTCGCGATGGCCTGAGGTTCCGGCCGTGGGTGCAGGGTTGGTGATTGCAGTGTTGCATGCTGTTTGTGAGGTGCGGGGAATGGACTGATTTGGTTTCGTGATCGTGGTTGTGCGCAGGGGGTGCGTGGGTGTTACTATCTCCAGGCTGCTGCGATCTGCTACTATAAGATATAGTTTGGAAATAAGGATGTTCAAAGCCCCTATTGTTTCTTTTAGAGCTAGAATTTCCCTCTGCAGTTCTAGATTAGTTGGTGATATTTCAGTACCCGCCACCCTGCAGCCACCATGGTAAAGAATTGTGTCCATCCCGCTAGGTACTATGCCCGAGGGTCCTGGACTCTCCATGTGAGTGGGTGTGTTGGACTTGGCTGGTTGTTCCGCGAGGGGTGCATATCTATTGCTCAGAGGTAGGACTACTATAATCCCACCCTGAGTTTCGCTATTGTTACACGGGGGGCTGATAGGAAGCGCTTCAATATCATCGGGGGCTTTCGCTGGCCGTTTGTTGCTAGCTGCCTTTTTAAATAGGCTTGAGATACTACCAGGGGCTGAATTAACGAATGCAGCGGCGGTAGGGGTGGAGGTGGAAGATTGGGGAACTTTAAGGGAGGGTACAGATGTCGTAAGTAAGCCCTCACAATCAATTAATATGTTGTCTATTCGGTCCATCACACTCCCCCCACGTTCCCCATCCCTCTCAGGCCAAGGGCTGGAATTCCGAGTCCGTTTCTTAGTCTTTTTCTTCAGGGCGCCTCCCAACACTCCCTCAGTCACTTTCCTTTTTCCCATAATTAGACAAAGCTAGCTGGTCAGTGTTGAAGGGACTGTATATGGCTCGGTGAAATCAAGGTCAGTCACAGTGCCTTAGTTTCAGGGGGAATCCGTATACCTTGGGGTACGAATGTCAGGGGGGTGGCCCAGCCTCAACTGGGCTCTGATGGGTGCAGACGGGAGCCTCAAGGTGTCTTTAGATGCTGGAAGACCACGTTGGAGCCTCCTGGTGCTTTGCATTGTAGGGATTGAAGTCCCCCTGGCAAAGTGCGGCGTGCGGCTGGAAAGATGGCCAGAGGAATATCTTTGTAAATGATGTCAAGAACGCTGGCGAAATCACTTGCTAATACAATACAAAGGGAGCACACAGATTAATTTCTCAGAGATGGGGAGGAAAGGGGTTTAAGGAAAAGTGTTTAAACGTCCACAACTCACAGTTTGTGTTGTAGCAGTCCTGAAGTCCAAAGGATCCAGCTGAGCGATCACAAAACCAGAAAACCAAGAGAGGTGGCCCTGCTCTGCCTCTTCCTGGCAAAGACGGGCAAGGGCGGGCCCGCCCTTGGCCCAGGCTTTGCCCGGGCGCGTCCCGCGCAGCGGGGCCTCCTGACCGTAATTAAGCGCCTCCATGCACGTGGAGCAACGTCAGGGCAGCTGAGGCTCACGGGGGCTGTGGTCCGTGCCCCAAACACCAGAACTGTGAGATCCCGCGCAGCAGGGCCTCCCGACCGTAATTAAGTACCTC
The DNA here is from genome assembly GCA_963921515.1 of Calotriton arnoldi. NCBI lineage: Eukaryota > Metazoa > Chordata > Amphibia > Caudata > Salamandridae > Calotriton > Calotriton arnoldi. The sequence continues at coordinate 1,149,002 of CAWUFW010001977.1, forward strand.
TGGGCGTGTGGAGCAACGTCAGGGCAGCTGAGGCTCACGGGGGCTGTGGTCCGTGCCCCAAACACCAGAAGTGCGAGTTCCCGCGCAGCGGGGCCTCCCGACCGTAATTAAGCGCCTCCGGGCGAGTGGAGCAACGTCAGGGCAGCTGATGCTCACGGGTGCTGTGGTCCGTCCCCCAAACACCAGAACTGCGAGATTTTGAATTGATTTGGATCATATTTTGACCAATGCATTCTGTACTGATTTCTGACTAGTTTGAACAATTTGAGTTTGTAATTTGTTAATCTGTTAATAAACCTTCATGGTTTGCAAATCTACTACACTCCATCATTTTTATGGGGCCAAACATGCTTCATGTTATTTACCTGTAATTGATTTGTTGTGTCATGCCTCAGTCTGGTACAAAAGGTCCATTCACTTGAGTGCAGCTTGTACTTGAGTTTGTAACAGAAATCTGCACGATGCAAATCTGCTTTAAAAAAATCTGGTAGCAGAGTATGGTTCTCACTGAGGCATAGGGAGTTCAAATTTGCCCCATAGACAGTTAACATCTGCCTCAATCCAGCGGGGATTCTGATGTTCCATGGTCCAGTTTGGAGTATTGACAGTGTTTCAGCGTTCCTAAAACAGTTGCAGTGTCCTAGGAGAGTGGGTTTAAGAATGGTTATGCATCTTTTATTGTGTGTTGTCGAGCACTGCGGTTTTTATGGTTTTGATGTGTTAGTGTGTTTTGTGGTGTGGTGTCAAATTGGGTCCAGAAGGCTCTGTGGTGAAGTAGAGAACTGAAATGCTTTTCTGTGTATGTTCCTTGTGCTTATGAAGATAAACGCTCTTGCTGCAAAGAGTTGAACTTTGGTCATCGAATTAATCATAGTCCAAGATTCCAGGATCGATATTGAGTTATATGAAGGTTTTGACTTGTCTGTTAAGTTGAGGTGTTGGACCGTTAAGCGATCGCACCAAGATAGGGTCTTTTTAAACTTCTATCATGAGAGTGTAGTAACTGAGATTACTGTTTGATTGATCCTTTGCACTTAAGAGTAGGCTCTACTAGTCAGGGTGATTTCCTGCTGGTTGAGACTTCACTCCGTGTATGTGATAGTGCCAGGAGAGCGTTATTCCCACTTTTCCCTAGAGTGATTGCTGACTTTTGATTTTCTTTAGCTGATCAGACAAGAGTTATCGTTTTGTTTTTGATTTTTTGTAATTTGCTTATGCAACGCTGATCGCTGTGGTGTGAGATTGGTTGTGAGGTGTTGCGAGTTACATCATAAGCTGCAGCGCTGGCATTGGGCAATTAGTGTGTATGCCGCACTTGGACTGGTGGTTCGGTCATTGGGTGCATCACTGTGAGTGGTCAGTTCAGGGTGTCGCACTGGGATTAGATCCTGGTGTTATTTTAATTGTAGTTTTCTGATTTTGTGTTGCATCACATACCTAATAAAGAGGAAATATTTCAATAAATTAAGAGCTTTGTTTAGTGATGGTGTTCGAATACCTTCCAGTAAGGGTGAGGAGGCCCCTCCAGAGGTTCGCCCGCATAGTACATGACAACCAAGGTCAGGTTTCACATGTGTATCTTGGTCGAAAAATAGAATTAGATCACAGCGAATGAGGGGTCCTTGCAGTTTCCCCTACAGGGTGCCTTTAACTTGAGAGTAATTGAGAATTTAAGGCAAGTATTGTATGAGATGAAACACCCACCAAGACCTGCTAATTATGAGGCTTTGAACGCATGAGAGCGTGCCACACATGCAAAAGAGAAATATCGGACCCTGAACAAAGAATAAAGTTCATAATTGGATGGAGGTAAGGTTAGATGCGGAACAGCAGACATGGAGAGACGCAGCCCTGTAACAAACAGTAAAACCATTGACAGGAACCGCCGTGACAGTGGTTCCTGCCAATGCCTTTATAAATGATTGCCTGCTTGACGGTCATTTATAAATTTGGTGGGTGGTCTATCGGTCATGGGGGCGGTGTAACTTACTCCATCCCCACGCTGAACAGTGGGCCACCCACCGTTATATAAATCAGGCCCTAAGCAGCATTTGTTCCACACGGATGCTGCCGTGATAGGCCACGCACCGTGAGCGATACCATGGCTAGTTAAGCATGTAAGACCCCCAGTGGGCTAATTGTCAGAGATCCTAAAACCAACAAGCATTGGCATAGCCAATAGGTCTCGCCTTTGGGGCCTTATAAGTGTTTAGCCAGAGCTATTGACTTTGCCAATGTCTTCAAGCTGTGCTGTAGAGAAGTGTGGCTGCTGTGCAGCATGCTGAAAAGTTATAATAAAAAAGTGTCAGAAGCATTTTTGTTACTTTATATATACCAAGAAGGCATTATGTAAAACTGAACAACCATATTAAAAAAAGTATTTACAATAAAAAAAATTCCTCAGTTTTCTTTTGTTCTTGCAATGCCTGCAACTTGTTTCTGCCTATTGCAATGGTTGTTTGTTAAAGCTTTTTTTTTGAGGGGGCATAAACAATCGGAGGGTGAAGGTTGGGAACTAGTACCTGTATTATAACACTAGCAGCGGCCAGACGCTAGGGGAGAATCAACAGATGCCAGATTCCGAGAGCAGGCTGAGGTGGTGCTGAGTGATGCTGAGGTGGTAGTGGTGGTGGTGGTGACTGTTGCGGAGACGATGCTGAATGATACTCAGGTCTTGCTGAGTGATACTGCTGTGGTGCTGAGTGATGCTGTTGTGGTGCTGAGTGATATTGTCTTGGCGCTGAGTGATGCTGTGGTGGTGCTGAGTGATATTGTCTTGACGCTGAGTGATGCTGTGGTGGTGCTGAGTGATGCTGTGGTGGCCCTGAGTGATGCTGTGGTGGCCCTGAGTGATGCTGTGGTGGCCCTGAGTGATGCTGTGGTGGCCCTGAGTGATGCTGTGGTGGTGCTGAATGATGCTGTGGTGGTGCTGAAAGATGCTGTGGTGGTGCTGAGCGATGCTGTGGTGGTGCTGAGCGATGCTGTGGTGGCCCTGAATCATGCTGTGGCAGTGCTGAGTGATGCTGTGGCGGCGCTGAGTGATGCTGTGGCGGTGCTGAGTGATGCTGTGGTGGCGCTGAGTGATGCTGTGGTGGCGCTGAGCGATGCTGTGGTGGTGCTGAGCGATGCTGTGGTGGTGCTGAGCGATGCTGTCGTGGTGCTGAGCGATGCTGTGGTGGTGCTGAGCGATGCTGTGGTGGTGCTGAGCGATGCTGTGGTGGTGCTGAGCGATGCTGTGGTGGTGCTGAGCGATGCTGTGGTAGCACTGAGCGATTCTGTGGTGGCCCTGAGTGATGCTGTGGTGGCCCTGAGTGATGCTGTGGTGGCCCTGAGTGATGCTGTGGTGGCCCTGAGTGATGCTGTGGTGGCCCTGAGTGATGATGTGGTGTCGCTGAGTGAAGCTATGGTGGTGCTGAGTGATGCTGTGGTGGCGCGGAGTGATGTTGTGGTGCTGCTGAGTAATGCTGTGGTGGCGCTGAGTGATGCTGTTGTGGCGCTAAGTGATGCTGTGGTTGTGCTGAGTAATGCTGTGGTTGCACTGAGTGATGCTGTGGTTGCGCTGAGTGATGCTGTGGTGATGCTGAGTGATGCTGTGGTGTTGCCGAGTGAGAGAAAGAGTGAAGATATAATGCCCAATTAGAGAGGGTGGTGAGAGAGAAAGAGAGAGAAAGGGTGTACATAGAATAAAGAGTGGAGCGGGATAGAGAGAGAGAAAGAAGGGGAGAGAGAGTGAATGAAGGAGTTTGAAAGAGAAACAGATAAAGGGGTGAGAGAATGAAAGGCTAAAAAGATAGAGAGGGGAGAGTTAATTAAGTAGAGAGAGAATTAGAGAGGGGAGAGAGAGAGAAGGAGAGAGACAATAAGAGTGGGGGGGTGGAGTTTAAATAGAGTGAAGAAGTGACGCGGAAAAAGTAACCTTAAATATAGCTTTGTGCTTTGCGCAAATAAATATTTTTTTAAAAACAGAGTGAGACAAAAATACTGGTAATTAGGCTGTGACTCCCAATATAAAACAAATAGCGATATAAGGTGAAATCAACCCACCGAAGCAATATTTCTAACTAGACAAAAAAAGCTTGCATTTCAATGCTAATCGCTGTTGTTTTTCATGTGACTGTAGTCCAGGGCCGTCAGTTGGTAATGTGAGCTGCTGCTGCGATTGAAACATCAGAGTCCAGAGAGTTAATGAGCCATGACGAGGAAATGAGGAAGAGATAGGAAACCCAGATGGCAGCTGCGCGCGTGCACGCTTCGTGAACGCAAGCTGGTCGCCAGCCGAAAGCCAGTGGGTTTGCACTTCCAAAACCCGCTTACTAAAACTCTCGGCCAGACCAGCGCAAGCGCTGGTGCAGGCCGAGACCTAAAAATGGAAGTGTGGGATCTAGTCATGAGAAACCAGAACTTGATCACCTTCCCCTCCCCATTCACACCACTTATGGGTAATTTAGATTTCTCACCAGGGACAGTAAAGAGTGACTTTGAGAATTGGGAGGATGTAGGATGCTGAGAGACCTGTTTCAAGGGGGCAAAATCAAATCTTATAATCAGGGCAAACATGAATATAAACTTAAACAAACAAAATGTTTGTGTCACTTCCAAGTGAGGCACTGGGCCCTATACCCAGTAAATAAATCTACAGGGCCCTTGACGGTACGTGAAAAACTTTTCACTACTTATGCCAGTCCTGGGGGACTTATCTTAAAAAATAAAAGAAAAATACATATATATATATATATATATATATATATATATATATATATATGTATATATATATATATATATATATATATATATAGCAGCAACTCCTCTTCGTACTGCAATCAAACGGATGAAAAACAGGAGCCCGGACCACAATTTTGTGCAAAGCTGTAAGTTGTTTAATGCAGCTTGTTCAGACCTCAGCCATGACGCGTTTCGGGTCCGTAGACCCTTGATCACATGACGCATTACACAGTTCTAGGTCAGCCTTAAAAACCATTTTTTACCATTTTCTTAAAGTGACAAGTGCAGGGTAATCACAAGGAAAGTCAACATAGAAGAGTTCCTACTATACAGGTAATGTTTTTTCCCCAAATAAATATATAAATATATAAATATGCATAGATATATAGATATATAAATAAATAAACATGTGAAAATTTAAAAATATAAAAATCATCATATTTTTTAACCATCATTGATCAGAAAATTACCTGGATTTTACATTGACTGAACTGGATAGCCCACATTCAAATATTTAATAGATATATGTCACGTAATCATGATATTTGGCCATTTATAAAATATATAAATTGAGAGGCAGGGTTAATCTAAAATTGTCATGGTTTAAATACCTGACTTGACTGCTATAAATCTATTGTAGACAGTTATGCATCCCACAGACATAATGGCGTTAATGCTTGACTGCAGTTGACATTATTGAATGTAAATGGCATTCTAGATGTTACTCATATATCACCAATAATATTTGGACTTTTAAATATTGTAGTCCAGTGTAGAGACCCTTGCGTTGCTCGAAAAAAGTGCAAGTGCAAATAAATAAATAGATAAAAGATGTGTGTGTGAACCCTCTATGTGCAAAAAGCTAAAACCTATTTAAAATGTCACTGTGATGAAGATATTGGGAGGCAGCATGTTAATAATCCTGTATATTTTTACAGACTCAATTTTGATAAAAATTGTTTTTATTGTTATCAGAAAAAATCCCCTCAACTCCAGGTACTAGAGGCAGGTGTGTAAATCTATATATATATATATCTTCTAATACCGCCATCCTCATAAGTGCCAGGAACCAGCAGCTCAGTGTGTCCCAGGGTATGAGGAAACCCCTGTAATACTTATACTTCCACCAATAGCAGACTTTCTGCATGGCACGTACTCCCTTCAAAGATGATAAAATACACCTCAAATGTGGCTCAGAGTGATTTATTCATAGCCAGCCAAGCCAACGCGTTTCGGCGTCTAGAGGATTCTACTGCATTATGAGTGAATAGTGTCATGTTTATAACCTGTACGAATTGGGAGATAATCAGAGCCATATAGGAGGTATTTTTTCAACAAAACAGTATACCCACTCATTATGTCGGTTAATTGCATGCCAGTGGCTGCGCAATATTGTACAGTATGCCCACTTGGGCTTAATTGTCTTTAACTAACCCTGTCCCTCCTCTAGTGTAACGATAAATATCCACTTCGTAATCTGGAGTTTTGTTTATTAATTTTTGGAGGTAACCTTTGAAGATTGTAGCATAGGTGCACTTTATTTGATTGGGAGAGATAGGAATACTAAGTACCAATTCATGTAATTGGGATAAAAAAATCGGATAGAAAAAACAAAGAAAAGAAAAAAACATTGGAAAATTGAGAAAAAGACATAAGAAATTGGTTGAGAGACATTAATAAGTATAGCATAAAGTATTTTATTGCAGATTGAGGTCACAGACATATCAGGGACATGGCTAATTCAATTTTATATTGTCCTTTATATGGAAATGTATTACCTGCATGATAATTTTTACAATAATAAGATATATCTCATTCTGCTTGTATCTATATAATTGGAAATACAGATGGGTTCATGTATATGTTATGGCATGAAATTTTCTTGCTATACTTTGCACATTGTAAAATGGCTGCCATGTGTTGACTACCTACATCTACGAAAGTCCTTCCTTTATGTCACTTTTTTAATGTTCTATTTAAGTCATGCTGACATCCATTTGTAACACCTGTGATCAAGGCGTGTAGACACCAAAACGCATTGGGTTGGCTGGCTATGAATAAATCACTCTGAGCCACATTTGAGGTGCATTTTATCATCCTTGGAGGGAGTGCGTGCCATGCAGAAAGTCTGCTATTGGTGGAAGTATATATACATATATATATATATATATATATATATATATATATATATATATATATATATGTAGTTCACTTTTCCAATACCCACAGAGAAAGAGGGAGGCACTCGACTGCAAGCATCCAATCTATTTATTTTTGCCAGGACATAACACAAAGAGTGCCTCTCCGACGTTTTTCGGTCTCCTGACCTTACTCATGGGTGTAGCAGGCAAATCAACTTGTCATGTGACTGCTGTCCTTTATACCAACGGCACTTCTGATACTCCAGCCAATCGGAGTTGCGAATTATGCATTATGGTCTAAATAGAAAATCAAAACAACCATGTTTTTATAAACAGCAATTCGACTGGAATACATCTTTAGGTATAAATGTCACAGTTCTTGTAATTACTTTCAATCAGTTCACTTTGGTCATGTCCATAAAACAATCACTTTGCTTGCTGTTCCTTGTATAACCCTACTCCAAAGGCAAAAATGGGCCCTCTACGCAGTAGAATCTGCTGCAGCACAAGTCACCTACAATCCTCCAGGCGACACAGTGCTGACATTTGCGAGGTGGTGCCGTCCCTTACCAGCGTTGGGCTACATCTTCAAATATATAGTTCACTTCTCCAATACCCACAAAGAAAGAGGGAGGCACTCGACTGCAAGCATCCAATCTATTTATCTTCGCCAGGACATAACACAAAGAGTGCCTCCCCGACGTGTTTCTTTAACAGTGAACCCGCATAATCCTGTGACATCATCTGGGAATGTCCTCCCAGCGAAAAAAGCAGGTTCGTGGTCACTGACACCCATGATGCGATGCATTCTAGCAATAGCCTCCCCCGACTTGGAAGGGAAGTTGAATGCCAAGGGAGTCCATTTTGTCACCTAGAAAAAATATTTATGTTGCTTTTAACCCTTCTTTACGGTCTGCTAGATAGCACAGTATGTCACAAACTTGACAGGTATACTGTCATACTGATTACAAGTGCCGTAGGATGGTATATTCGTCACATTAGCCACTGAGTAACCCAGACACCAACCAATGTGTCCCCAAAATGGTTTCTGTGTCAACACTAACATTGCTTTACCAGGGCCCGCTCATCTGTTATGGCGGAGGAGCGTCGCCCCACTACTGAGTGCCAGCAGATTCAAACACATGAAAAATAAAATTATAATAAAACAATTTTAGTATCATTTTACTTTTCATCTCACATGCAGGCTGCCAGCGAGTCAAGTCCTTGGGCAGTGCCACCCTTTGACAGCAGCTGCAGCAGGGAGGAGGAGTCGTGGGCACTGTTAGTGTGCATGTCGGTTTGGCTGGCCGTCTTAGGATTGCCAAACGGGCATGCACACTTAGCATTTCTTCAACCCTAGCTGTGCTGCACAGCCGGGTGGAGAACACACAGGCTCCTAGGCCCTGTCTTAGCGGCAAACCAGGCTGCTCAGTCCAATCCCAGCGCTTCTCTCATGCTGGGTAATAGTAGTCGCAGCATGAGAGCAGCGTTGGGATTGGCTCATCGGAGCCTGCGCAGTGTGTACCAGCCTGTGGGAGTCAATGATCGCGAGAGGAGCAAGGTGGCGGCCACAGCGGCAGGTTAGTGGTATTTTATATTTTTTAATTTATGTTTTTATCTTTTTTTTTGTATTTCTCCGGTGCTGGCTGCCACACCACATCGCATCCTGAGCAGCCATCACTGTGCTTTTCCTTCCTGTAGCTTTGTATGTTAAAATGATTCTCCTACATCACCACCAAAACCTGGAATGCCGTACCCCTCCACCTCCATACAGCCCCCTCTGTGGCGGAGTTCAGAAAGAAGCTCAAGACCTGGCTTTTCGATGGAGACACAGCATCTCAGCGCCCAGTGCCCAGATGCCCCTAGGGGTGACAGTGTGCGCTCTACAAATACTGATTGATTGATGGGCTGAAAATGTTTGAACATGAATATGCGTACTAACATTCACTAACATTTCAGTTTCCTTTGGAGCAAGCATGGGCAGTGCATAATTTGAGCCGGTTATTGCTGGTGGGTCATACTGGCTCTTAAATTTCCTCATCGGAAAAAGGGAAAAGAAGGAGAAAGCGAAATACGGAAAAACCATCACAAAAGGAGAAAGCAGGAACTTGCAAGAGTGAGATAAAGGGGGAGGGGTGGATGGTAGTGGACCAAAGAGGCGTGAGGTGGACTGAAGGCTATGCAGCCTTGGTATTCAGCCCACCAGTGCTGGCTAAGGGATCAGAGCAGAGCTTTGGGCACTAGCCCTTATTCTTTTACAGATTAAGCACAGAGCATGGGACATGATGGCCATATTCTAGGAGACTATCATGAAGGTCAATGGGAGTCAGAGGATGGAGCCATCAACACTGAAGGACCCAGTGGCACTGAGAGTGAGGGAGTTGGCTAGGAGGCAACTTCTACATCAGACTCTGAGGCTTCGACTCTTGCTAGTCTGCCATGGTGGCAAGCGAAATATCACAGGCCACAACATTTGCTCCTGTGGCTGCCACCACCACTACCAGCAGGACCACCCTTTCTTCTGCTTCCCTGGTATCAAGCCAGCAGCCAGTCAGTAAACAGACTGGGGTCTCCTTCATCCCGGGCACTTCTCTCTCTTCTATCCCACAAGCACTTTTGTCAGAGAAGACACTGGAGGTTCTTAAGAGCAGACAACATTGTTGCATGGCATCCAGGGTGCCAGTCAGCAACTGTCTCAAGTCATTTACATTGTGGATAACTTGCACTCTGCCCTGTCTGCCACTCAGAGAGTCCTGTCTATGGTAGCCGCTTTCAGCACTCCTGCCCTTTTCCTCCTGCTAACCCCATTCCACCACCTGACCACATTCCAATTCCTGTCCTTCAGACAAGTTTCTCCTGCTTTCCCAAATTCCTCCACCTCCTTTTAATATTCCACCTTGCCCTAAATCACCACGTACCCCAAACCCCTAGCATACCCATAAACCTCCCATAAACATTCCTTCCCAGAATCCCCAGGTCCTACCCCTCATAAAGAAAATCTAAAATCCTCTCTCCAACCCAAAACGTAGGTGCCCAGACTACCATCTGCCCCAGGAGGATGGAGAGTCCCCTGAAGAGAATATTGCTGCAAATGTTGGAAGGCTAGCACAACGCCTTGAGGCAATTGTACATAGACTGTGATAGGGATGTGTTTTTGCAGCCCCACACCAGGACATTTTTTATTAATTGTTTTCAAGCACATTTAATTATCCAGAGGAAGAAGATTTATGTCCTCCTTCTTTAAAAAATAAAAAGTTAATAATGAACCTCTTGTGACTGTTGTTTGCTAGTAGGTATTGTTTGTTATTGAAAATGTTATAACATTTGTCATATGGAATTGTGTATTTCAATATGTTGCTTATGTTAACCATTGGCTTCAGTTTCCAGATCTTGTGATTCCCTATATGCTGCATTCCTGAACACAAACAATCAATGGAGGCATTTTCCTCTTTCTATATGTGTTGCAGAATGCAGCACACATAGAAAGAGTAAAAAAACAAGGAGAAATAAAGTTCTTTCTCCTTGTTTCGCCACCCCTGGGGAGGCACAGGGTTTTGATGCATTCCCAGACTTACACTAAGTTGTAAATCTGGGAATGTGTCATAATCCATGGGCGTATCGTGGGAACATCCACGGCAACGGCCATGGCATGCCTCCGTGACGCAGTGTGCGGCAACACAGTGACTTGCACTGCGTTGCCTTACACCATATCTACGAGGCCATGAAAAGCCACGCAGGGTGGCTTTGCGTGGCCTCGTAAATATGGGTCTGCACTCTACGCAACCGGAGCGTCAAAAAAAGTAATGCTCCAGCGGCGCACAGGGCTTGTAAATAAGCCCCTCAGAGTGAGGCATATAGCCGGACATAGAGACAGGGTTAATAGTTATAAGATGTGCTTTGGTGTACATTAATTTAAGTGTAGTGACATTGCAGTTAACTGATTGCGTTCAAAATAGTTTAAACAGTTGTGCTTCCCTTCTACTTTGTGCATTGCGTTGTTGTTTATTCACCACCACTAGATAGAGTCCCAGGGCTTCAAGAAGCATGGACATGTTGATTGAATGGGTTTAGAGGTTGGTGTGGGCAGACTTTGGCTATTTATTCTCTCTTTCCTCCAACACAGTTGAGGAGGATGAATCGCCATATTTCCGCCAATGAAAATTATACTCTAAACATAGTGGATGGAGTATTGACTTTCCATTGCTCCCTGCACCGAGTTTAGGTTTACGCCTACAACTGAGTATGGAAAATGTAAGGGAAGCGTCAGACGGATGATGGACTTTCGTCATACTCTAAATAGGAACGACGGACCTTCTTGGCAGTGAACAGATAAGCAGAAGGTTTTTAACAGCCTGTCCGCATCTGCCAAACTCTAAATCCGGCCTTTGCAAATTTGGTATCTGGATCAATAGGGGAAAAGATGTAATTATGTTTTAGGGAGTGTGAGAACATGAAAAGTTATCACCACCGTCAGGGGGCCAAAGTAGACCAGCTGGTGGTACCTGTCTACTGGGGCTCTAATTTAACCCTGCAAAGTGGATTCTTCCCACCCAAGCTTACCCTTCTTCCTGGAACCATCAGGTTTTGGGAGGAATTCCAAGCCTGTAAGTGTCTCATCCCTGATGAATTCATGTCTTTGTAGGGTTCCATATTGCTTTCAAGGAGGCTGACGTTCAAGCACGCGTTTGTTAAGCGCTACTACTCACCCGTAAGGGTCTCAAGGCGCTTGGACTTTTGATCCTTTGCTTTGAGCAATTGGTTTGAGTTTAAATCTTATGCAAACCGATCAGAAAACTATTTTTATTTTCTCTCTCTCTGTCGCTCTTTGTTGAAACTTCCTCTCCCGTTTTGGGATCCTAATCTCTTGGCAAAAGGCACTGGTGTAGGATTTAATGAACTGCTTGACAGTGTGATTCTTATTTTGTTGAGCAATGGCAGCTTTTCAAGAATGTTGTAGTAGTCTTTCTGTTTATATCCCTTGTCAGTCTTAGCTTTGCTGTAAAGGGAGAGAAGATTATCTTCTATTTCCTTTGCCCTCGAGTTCCCTTGAAGGGTTTTCTGTTCCCAGGGACTTCACAGGAGCAGTGATTGCCAATGCAGAGCCTGCTGTCTGTTTACTGGAAAGTTACAGGAATTGCTCAGCACATTGCTCAGCATCCTTGCTTTTGTGCTTTGATCTGGGAAGCATGCTAAAATTCCATGTCATTGGTCTATTTATTTTTAAAAGAGTTTTCTATGAAATATGGCTCTTCTTTTTATACTTATAACTTTTACAGTAAGCATGTGGGTCCGTTGTAGTGTCTTTGCCATAGATCTCTCCACAAATGCTCCTTTTTCCTTACCATCCAGTACACAGGATAAGCAGATGTTGTTTCTCCTCATTATGTTTTCAGGATCTCCCTGCAAGTTCTAAAGTTGTTAATTTAGCTTGAGGAGCTGCATTATTATTACAAGGATGTCTTAGCTATTGGTCATTCTTTGTCCTGCTTCTCTTCCCTTTATCACCATATTTTCAAGCTTAGAAGTAACAACTCTAATTTTGGTCTCTACTTTTGTAAAGATGTTATTAATCACAGACCTGTTTTAAGGCTCTATACCTCAACTCTCTCACAGCCCTCTCACTATCTCACACTCTTTACCTCAGAGCACTCCCTACCTCGATTCTCTGTACTGCATTTCTCTACCTCATCTCTCTCCACCTCACCCCTCCCTCTTGCTCTCTTGCTCTCACACTCTCTCTAGCTAACCTCTCAGTGTACCTTGCATCTCTACCGACACTCTCTCTTTCTACCTCATCTCTCTGTACCTCACCTCTCTCTCTCCATCGCTCTATACCTCAACTCTCTAAAACTCTCTCACAGCCCTCTCATTATCTCACACTCTTACCTCAGTGCACTACCTACCTCGATTATCTCTGAACTGAACTTCTCTACCTCATCTCTCTCCACCTCACCCCTCCCTCTTGCTCTCTTGCTCTCACACTCTCTCTAGCTAACCTCTCAGTGTACCTTGCATTTCTACCGACACTCTCTCTTTCTACCTCATCTCTCTGTACCTCACCTCTCTCTCTCCATCGCTCTATACCTCAGCTCTCTAAAACTCTCTCACAGCCCTCTCATTATCTCACACTCTTACCTCAGTGCACTACCTACCTCGATTATCTCTGAACTGAACTTCTCTACCTCATCTCTCTCCACCTCACCCCTCCCTCTTGCTCTCTTTCTCTCACTCTCTCTCTAGCTAACCTTTCAGTGTACCTTGCATCTCTACCGACACTCTCTCTTTCTACCTCATCTCTCTGTACCTCACCTCTCTCTCTCCATCGCTCTATACCTCAGCTCTCTAAAACTCTCTCACAGCCCTCTCATTATCTCACACTCTTACCTCAGTGCACTACCTACCTCGATTATCTCTGAACTGAACTTCTCTACCTCATCTCTCTCCACCTCACCCCTCCCTCTTGCTCTCTTGCTCTCACACTCTCTCTAGCTAACCTCTCAGTGCCCTCTCATTATCTCACACTCTTACCTCAGTGCACTACCTACCTCGATTATCTCTGAACTGAACTTCTCTACCTCATCTCTCTCCACCTCACCCCTCCCTCTTGCTCTCTTGCTCTCACACTCTCTCTAGCTAACCTCTCAGTGTACCTTGCATCTCTACCGACACTCTCTCTTTCTACCTCATCTCTCTGTACCTCACCTCTCTCTCTCCATAGCTCTATACCTCAGCTCTCTAAAACTCTCTCACAGCCCTCTCATTATCTCACACTCTTACCTCAGTGCACTACCTACCTCGATTATCTCTGAACTGAACTTCTCTACCTCATCTCTCTCCACCTCACCCCCCCCTCTTCCTCTCTTTCTCTCACTCTCTCTCTAGCTAACCTTTCAGTGTGCCTTGCATCACTACACACCCTCTCCCTTTCTAACCACTCTTCCTTGTACCTCACTAGCCTCACTGCCCTACTCCTTCCTTAATACTACGACATCTTTTTTTCCGTCACTACCCCCTCCATCACCTCTCTCTCTCTCTGTAGCGCCTGTTTCAGCGTACCGGTATTCACCCTCTGCCTCTTACTTATACACCTATTTCTGGAACCCTCTGGTGCTCCCCACCCCATCCCACTCCACATTTATTTTGCTCTATCTAGAGCACTCTCTACCTCATGCTAAAACCTTAGTTGTCTCTCTATCTCTCTTCCTGTACCTTCGTTTTCCTCTTCCTACTTCTGGCTACCGCGCCTTTCTCCCTTTACTTTATATCTTTCCCTGTGTAGTGAGTGACATAAATCAGCTGGTATAGAAAACCCGTAGTTTATTAAATATTGAGGTACAGAAGCACGAGTGAGTCAATCCCCCCGGGGAGCAGCTGACGATTGCCAGAGCTCAACTGTTCAAATTCCGCCCTTGAATCAAATCATGACAACGGAGCACATGCAGAGACGTAACACATCACTCTGAGATAAATGAGGCAGGGGAAGAGAATTAAGGAGACAATGCACAGATTTTACTTGATAAAATGTTGAAAATCCTCAGAGCAATGCTTTGATTTTATCTATTGCAGAAAGAATGCTTACTGTGAAAAGGTATTAGTTTGTGATTGTGTAGGAGGTGTGGCCTACGGCCGGAGCAGTTAAGTATGGAACTGGAGAGCCGGGTTCGAGTCTCGGCGTCGGCTGATAATCCTGTGATTCTGCGCAAATCACTTAATTTCTCCATGCCTAAAAACGGTGAATCAGGCCTTGTGTAATGTAATCTGGGGCTCATACAAAGTACTCCAGTGCACTTGGTTGTGCTATAACAATGCAAAAAAAATGCCTGACAATTTCACATGCTATGTGCATATATGGTAGTTTAGAATCCAGATCCAAGCCCAGCAAGATATGGCTCTATGGAGGCTTTTTCAAACTTTCTTTTGGAGCTTTTTGACTGGAGTATTCCTTACCACACAATTAAATATTGTTTGCCATTATTATGGCTTGGATGAAGTAATAAATTGAAGGTTATTCCGAACAGAGGTCCTCAAAATATGTCTTCCCAGAGCCCCAAAATCCTTAAGATGACACTGGTGAATCACTACCTTTAGAAACTGTAGACTGGATTCCACAGCTCATAATTCCTGCACAATCATTGAAGAACCTGAACAGGTAGTAACTTCTTTCGCTGTTTGTGATTGTTCCTTTGGGTCCTCGACTTGTTCTAAATGCTTTATCACCATGTTCCTGAGAGCACTTACAATTTTCTCATGACCTGAGTTCAACAAATCTTTCTGCAAGCTCCTCTGTTTCATGGCCTTAGGTAAGCTTCTCATTTTTTGTGCTGAATGATCTCTTCTCCTGGTCTCCTTTCTATCACAAATCTTTGTCTAAGTAGTCTTTTCTCTGCTGAAATGCTATATGTTTTCTTTTTAGCTTTGGTTATCTAACAGCTGAAAGAGCCTTGCATCCTGAAATGACCTTACATCACTAACAAATACATTTCCTATCAATCCCCACTCTTAATCCTGACAATAGCCATGAGTTCTGATATCGCAAATGTCTGACCTATGTGTTAGTGCTTTACCTTGTGAAAATTTCAGGGCCCATAATGCTCTATCTGATTAATCAAAACTGAGTCTATTCAACAAATCAATACATTTAAATAACATGAAGTACATTAGGATCCACAAGGAAGACAGATAATGATTAAATTACAAACTATAAAGCTTTATTTACGGTTAAAAGTTTACAGAAGGCAAAATCATCATTAGTATCAATAATCAATATATGAATGCATCACAAGTAATATACATTTCAAATCAAACCAAATCTTATGAGTAAGAGGACGACTGAGCATGGAGTCGCCTCAAAGGGAAAGGTAAAGGAAAGACAGCTCTGCCATGAAGAGAATACTCTAAATCTACTAACGGCTCTAAGCTGCATCAAAACCAGACTGACTCATAATCCACTCTGCACTAACTTAAATCACACAATTCAAACATTTGTTACACCTACACACAGTTCTTATGAAGGGAATCAATCAGGTAAAAATGTAATGATACAAATTGCGGCTCATTAGCTCCTCAGGATTCAGCACAATACAGCTTTCTCAGCATCCTTCAAACTTACACTATCTGCATCTAAATGAGATACATGGATACATGGACCAGTCTGTACTCTGCAGGTATTCTGTAGCAACCAATTATCACATTCCATGATTATCACAATAAAGAAAACATTCCACATGGGAAAGAAAGCAAAACAACATTGTGTTTGTATATTTGGACCTAGCTTAGCCTATAAATAAAATGCACGTGTCATAAAGCAAGGTGGCAAATAAAGTATGCCATTTGAAATGTAGACCTATATTAGCTATGGACAATCTAAACTTGAATAAAACATACTTTTTTCTACAAATAACATTTCCGTGTATATGTGTTATCTATGGAATTCACCACAAATTTCACCTTCATTAAGTGAAATCTCCTACTATACAGAGGGTGTTGACTTTCGCAGCTTGCATCTAGACTCCTCCAATTCTTTCAATTCACAATAAACCCTATTTTGAATACTTCAAGCTCTAGTTTCTCTCATTTTCATTTTCTTCCGCTCGATTCAGATGGCTGCTTCTCTCCCTTGTAATTCGACTCACCCTTTGCCAAAATCATTTTTAGCCCTCTTATAAAAAGAAATAAGCATATCACACAAATCATAATGATTAGTTTCAGAGTTAGTAGTGTCTTTAATTATTCTGCCACCAATACCACTAAACTGCTCACTGCTCATCAGTTTTGGAAAATCCTTTCCCTATTGCTTCCAGGCACCTGTCTCATCCAACTCCTTCATCTCACAGGAAATGTCAGTCATGTTATTTACAAATGTGTTAATCACATTGCTTACTTCAGGTTATAAGTGCAGCTTTGCTGGATGCATGACATGTGACCTACTCCGCCCTCTTTTTTACCAGTAAGATATCTAAAGCTACCCTGTTCTGCAAAACCATTGCCCTTATACCTTAAGCTCAGTATTAATTGATGTTAAAGCACCAGACTTAATAGTAGCCAAATAATCTACCAAAGCAGACAGATTTCTGCTCTTCAAATCTTTTAAAACTATACCTACAGAAGGAACCATTGAGCCACATATATTGTCTACTACTTGTGCAGCCCTTCACTTAGCCTTTTCACGAGTCACTATTCCTCTACTACACCTATATGATACACTTTTGGAAACACTAAAGTTAAATAAAAACTACCTACCCAGTTCACTGGAAAGTGAAAATAAGCATTCTTCCTGCACACATAATAGACTCCTCCAATATCAGGTTCTTTCCCACCAAAGAAATCTGATCACCCAAAACTTTGAAACTTTGCATTCAGTCACTCCAACCCACCATCTGTGGTCTTGGCACCTGATCTTTCTGTCTTACCACATGCAATTTACCATTCTTTAGTAAATGCAAACTAAGTTTCGGATATATTCCTGACTCTTTTATTATTTCTTTCTCTTTCTCCCAACCAACCCTTTCTCCTTTCTTTACCCTCCTCTCTGTTGCCACCTTTCTGTTTCTGTCATGCTTCTGTAAAGTCCTTCTCTATCCTACTCAATTTACATGAAACTTTAGAATCAAGCAAGTTAGTAACGTTTGATTGGCGTGATAAGCTTTACATAATGACCCATTATGCGAAAGTGAATTATTATTTGAGGTGGATTGTAGTCCTCTTCAAATAATAAACACTCTATACTTTCCTAGGTTCAGTGAGGTCTCAATGTTTTAAACCTGAGCTAAACTCTTGGTAGCTGTAGTACAGAGCAGGCAGGTTTAACATAGGAGAAGTGTGTAAAGCATCTATCAGTACCAAAACAGTCAAAAAGTAGAAAAGACAACAGAATGAAAATCCCACTACAATTTGTAAAAGTGCATTTTAATGAACAAATAGACACCAAAACAACAAAAATCTGATGTAGGGAACCAGAGATATGATTTTTCAAAGTTTAAGATGTTTCTAGCGACAAAAAGTACAAAGTACTAACCGTGGGTATCTGATCACGCTGGACTGGGTCAAAGTGAAAAGTTAAGGCCGACTGTAATGGAGTGCAGGTCAAATGCAGGGACCAGGTTCTTCCCGGTGGAAAGGTTACTTTGTGACGTAGTTGTTTTTCTGGAGAAAAGTCCTTGTTGATGAGGTCATCAGCAGGTCGAGTGCAGGCTGGATCCAAAGAGGGGTTCATCAATGGCGGCTGGCTGAAGCGTAGGACCTCAGTGGGAGCCTCGGTTCTGATGGGAAGTTCAAGCCACTCAACTGTAGGAAAACTCAAAAGTAGGGATTCAAGGAAATGTGTTGTCATCAGCTGGGTATTGCTCAGCATTGATCCCGGTGAAGTCCTCTACGTTCAGACTTGTAAAACTTTCTGGAAGTCAGAATCATTTCAGTGGGGCAAACCAGCAAGTTGAGTTACCAGCAGTTCTACATCAGCTTGTGCAGCTCGGCAGTTTGGTGGCTGCCTCTGTTTTTTTTTGCAAAACGTTCTGGAAAAGTTTCTTAGTGTCCAGTCTTGCATTTTTGAAAAGGAGAAGAGTACACTCTAAAGCTAGCTAAGGGTCCAGGACCTTTTGGGCACCACTTGAGGAGTAAGATTCAGTCTACCAGAAGCCACTAGCATGGTCCATGGCAAATCCAGTTAGACCTAGTCAGCTGGCCTCAGCAGAGATTTGGGATTCCTGCAGCTTTTGTGTTCCTAGAGCTGAATTAGCACTTGGAGTCCACTCTTCTGTCTTGAGTACAAGTACTGAGGAACAGGTCCAGCCCTTAGAGTTTCTCTCCACAGGGTCAACAGCAGGAGCAGTCCTTCTTCTGTCTTCCATAGGTCCAGAGGTGTTCTGAAGAAGGTACTGACCCTTGTGGTCACTCTAAACCGTTTCTGTGGGCATCTGACAACAGCTGTCCGAAATTGCAGACCGTGCCAAAACCACATTGACTGTCAGTATAAATACAGACAATCAGACTAGTGGAAATAGAACATTCTCTGGTAAGGGCAATCAACTCAATCACCTGTGCGGATGTTACTTTGCACAAAAAGAAGGCTCTCACGACACAAGGTGCACAAAGTATATCCTGCTCTCTGAATTCCCCGTCCATCTCTCAAACACTAGACAAACAAGGTAAAATCAAGCTCTTTCAAGGGGACATCTTGAATGTCAGGTCTTGGTTTGGAGCACAATTCAGTAACATCAAGACAGTCATGGGCAAACCCATAATCATCTGAGTCACGCTCTGGAAGTGGGAAGAGAGTAGTAGGATTTAAAGCATTACATCTCTTCAAAGATACATTTTTCACTGCCAAATCACTTGTTATTTAGTAAGCCTGCTTTTTGGCACATGCTGTGTTCAAGTACGGGTCAGCAAGATCTCAATTGAATGTGGAGCCATCACAATAAACGAGTAGCCATAACAATCTCCTCGCACTTCTGGATTCTGACACCAACTGCAGCTACTGCTTTAAGCCATCTAGGAAGCGCTGTGGCAAATGGATCAAGTGTGGGAGAGAAATAAGTCATTGGGCGTTTAGCTTCCCTGTGGGTATGTGTCAACACATTCAAAGTGCACCCTTCTCTTTCATGACAGTCCAATATAAAACCATTGTTGCAATTGGGCATTCCTAGGGCTTGTGTGCAGCGGAGTCTCTCTCTGAGCTCTGGGAAGGCACTCATGCATTCGTAGTCCCGGGGTAGAAGATCGGGCACATCATTATGTGTAGTCACTAGGGTAAAATTTAGGAATCCACTAACAACAGTAACCCACCATTCCCAGGAACATCCTGACTTCTCTCTGCGTCTTGGGGGAGGAGTTCATTCTCAGAACTGTAGGGATACATTCTTGAGATACGTTCATAGCATGAGATACCTCCATAGCTCGTTTCTCAATGTGGTGTCCCAAGAGAACCTTCTTCTAACAATACTGCAATTTTCTCTGCCAGGTGATTCAGTAATGTGATTGGGTGTTTCTTGCAAGCTTCTTGCTTTATTGATGCCACCAGCAGGTCATCAATGTACTGGACCAGAACTGAATTGCATGGCAACTGCAGGGTCTACATATTTTTCTTCAGTATCTGATTAAACATTGAGGGGCTCTCTGTGGGAAACAGCCATCACATTGAAAGTGTTACAACACATGCGATTACAACGCGGTCGTTATAACGACCGCGTTGTTACATCGCAGTACCATTACAACGCAAGTCATTACATCGACTTGCTGTAGGGGGCGCGCTAACCTAAGGAATAGTATAATTTACTATTCTAACACCTTCCCTACTGTTGCGCACACTGGAGTTGGAATAGTAAATTATACTATTCCTAAGTCCAGCACGCCCCCTACAGCAAGTCGATGTAACGACTTGCATTGTAATGGTACTGTGATGTAACAACGCGGTCGTTGTAATGACTGCTTAGTAATCGCATGCGTTGTAAACACATGCGATGTAAAGGCCTATATTCCTCTCTGTATACCCCTGTGGTACGTGGCACCATGACAGAGCTTTTTCTAAAAATTGAAACGCAAAAAGAAACTGACTATTCTCATTTAAGGGAATGGAAAAGAATGCCTGGCACAAGTCAATGATCGAGAACCACTCATCATCACATGGAATCTGAAAGAGTATCACAGCAAGATTCAGTACCATGAGACAAGATGGGATTACAATTTGATTCACCGTTCTCATGTCTTGAACTATCCCCCATTTTTTTGTTTGGATTCTGCAAACCAATCACTGGTGAAATGCAGGGACTTCCTAATACTTTCTTCTCAATGACCTGCTCCAACAAGGATTCAATGACAGGCGTAATTCCTGCCACTGCTTCACCTGTAAGGTTGTATTGGGGCATTCAGTGATACCCTCCATTAGGCTACATTGTGATTCTCACTGATTCAACTAACTTCTTAATCAGTCCAACCGCACATCTTAAGCCAAGAGGTAAGTCTTCTTTTGGTAGAACTGGAAACAATCCAATTGCTGCTTGTCATGATTTTTATCTAATGTCTACATCCTCATTGTGTGTCTGAAGTTCCACACGATCCGGTTTGCAATAGATCACACAATTTAATTTAATGAGTAAATCCATCCCCAACAGATTAGTGGTACTTGAGTCATATATTACAAACTGAAGGTCCTCTTCAAGAGGCCCTATTTTTACAGAGGCCTTAGCTGAAACCTGTGCTGTACTCTGCTCATTAGAAATGCCTACAACTTGGACTTGTTTTCCAAAAGGGGTAGGTTACAGACCACTATTGTTCTTACAGTAGATCAGGTAGCTCAAGTATCGATTAGAAACGATAAAGGGTGGACACTCACTTCTCCATCTACATATGGCCTTTTCAGATTGGTTTACCTCTGGATTGCACCAAGCAGGCAGACCTCCTCCACCCCAGGCTCCATCTATGTGAGTGATCAGAGTCCAGTCCGGTGGGACTGTCAAAAACTGGGAACTGTTTGAGATTATCTGCAGGTATGAAAGGGTTCTGTTGAACCTTTGGATTTGGATTCAAATTGTATCTTCTATTAGCCATATTGTGTTGCATCGCTGGGGCTTGGGGCATATTGGCATTATATGACCTTTGACATTGCATATTCTGCATTGGCATCACATTCATATTTCACATTAGAATATAATTTTGCATTCAATTTGGGTTCAGTCTACATTCTCGCTTACAGTGGCCCACCTTGTCACAAAAATGGCAAGTAGTGGTCTTCATCAACATGTTTAAGTCATTACCTGCATTCAGAACAACAGCAATCCTCCACTCTCCACCTTGCGGACCAAAACTCCCTACTTTTGCCATCTGGCCACCACCTTGGAAACCAACTCCCTGCATTCCTACACCGCCACCAGGAGCATGATTAAACAATGAACCCACCACATACAGACCATTCTGACATCCTCTTTGTAACAGACTAGTCTGTGTTAATATGCATTTTTCCTTAATCTTCTTCTACCTTGTTTTTAAATTGTTACTAAAATATTTTGCATAATGGAGAATCTCATTGAGAGATTTCGACTGCCAAGGAATCACATTCTGCTATATTTAAGAGCTAATTTCTGGATGCAACCTTTGAATGAACTGAGACAGAAACCCACTAAAATGCTCTCTTTCAGGATTTTTAACACCATTGTGCTGTCTGAAAACATGCAGACACCTATCATAATAAGCATGCTCAGACTCTTTGGACTCTTGGGTGGTCTTCTGGTTATTTTGAGACAATCAGCTTCCTTTTGTGGGACCTTTGTTTTCAAATGAGCAATCACCTGGCTATACTTGTCCACAACAGTAGCACAAGGCACGCTCGTTCTAGCATCTCTGTAAGGCTTAGCATTTGGCTGATTTACAACCACCTTATACTCTGCTCTACAATCCTTAAAGACCACAATGTCAAAAAAAGTATTCAACTCTTTCCAAAGCATTTTCAAAATGTTCACAATCCTGTCCGCTGCAGTATACCATTGGTCAGGATTATACTGCAACTTTGGTTACTGATTTTTGAATGTGAAAAGATCACCACGACTCCAGGGCACACGAACAGCCCACCTCCATGCACTTCTCTCACCAGATATTCTCCAACCTCTGCTTCACACACAATGACTCCCCCTTATGCCCTTACTATATCATTTCTTTTTTTCTCTTCTCGCTTTGCCTATCGATCCTTGTACTTCTGTACCTTTCTCCACTCCCTAATGCATTCCACCAATTTTCTGGCATGCTTTTTCAGGCCTACTGATTTCATTTTCTTCAAGCCCTCCTCAGTTATCTACATCCTGAAATTCTTCATTAATTTCTGAATTTTATTCAAATCAACCCCAAACTTGTGAGCCAGCTCTTTTAATCTATCATACACCGTATGGGCATCTATTACCGGGGTGGGGAACATTTCAGTCCGGGGTCATGTTCTCAAATCTTGTGTAGTAGCAATGACAGATATGCTGGGGGCTGTTGTCGCAAAAGATACACTAACAACACCTAATAATAGATCTGGAGTGGCAAAGTGTAAACCTCCCTCTTGGGAACTCTTTTCGGCAAGAGTACTTGTACTCACTTCCAGATTTGTTCCTCCTCTCAAGGCCCTCAATTGGGGCTGGTGGTTCACTGCAAGATGATTAACAACATTATATGGAGGCAGTTAGAAGTTTAACAAATCATCCAAAAATGTGTCATCCGTTTTATTGTCAGTCTCCCTTTTTCCATTCCCCACCTCCCTCTAGGGACTTCTTCCCTTCTGTCCCTTCCTTTGCTATCATAGGATACATAACTATGCCCTTAATTCCATTTTTTCTCCACCCATGCTGTTTCACATTCCATCTTGACTCCATCTACCCATGGACCTTATTTCTTGTTTGGGTTTTATATTTCTCCTTGTCCTCATGCATGGCATGCTCCCATGCATTTAACACTTCAAACTGTATGGGCCTTGGTTTGGGTTTCCCAAACACCCAATCCCAGCGCAACTCCACAGAACCAACTAATCACAAGGCAACACCCAATGACATAATGACGAATCCCAGTGCACCACACATGCTGCACGACCAATCTCAGAAAGACACCTGATGACACAACTCTCAGCACCACACAATATTTCTCACTTTGTTCCGATCTACTTTGCATAAGCAAAATATAAACAAATAAAATGACTCTTGTTTGTTTGCCTAAAGAAAATTTAATTGGCAATCACTCCAAGAAAACAGGGGATAGTACCTTACTGGTACTACCAAACACACAAAATGAGTCCTCGACAAGCGGGAACTGCACGGAGGTTCAAGCAAACACCGATTTCAGTTAGAAAAATCTCACAATAGAAGTTTAATAAGTCCCTATCTTGGTGCGGCCTTGGCTACCCACAGGACAATACCTCAGCCTTAACAGAAAAATCAAATACCACTTAAGTATATGTCTATCCCTCGATCATGGATTACGTTGAATCTGATGACCAAACTTCAACTCTGAGCACTAAGCACATTAATCTTCATAAGCACAGATATATATGAAAAGGCTCTTCAAATTTCAACTACATCATACCCACATAGCCGTACTTATACTCACACTCCAAAGACACTGCAACCACTATCAGGAATGCTAGAACACCGTCAGTAATCCAAATGTGGCCATGGAAAGTCAGGAACGAAGATTGAATCAGGGAAATTTTCGAATTCTGGTGAGAATTTTAAATCCTTCAGGCCTCAGTTTGAAACAATCCTCTGCTATCAGAATTTGCTAGCGCTTTACCTTGGGGAAATTTCGGGGCCTATAAAATGCTATTTGATCAATTGAAATTTGAAACTGAAGCTGTTCAACAAATCAATATATTTGATAACCGTGAAGCACATTAGGCTCCATAAGGAAGACAGAGAATGATTACATTTCAAACTATAAAGGTTTATTTTAGGCTAAAGGTTTCCAGAAGGCTAAGTTAGTATTAATAATCAATATATAAATCCATCAAAGTAATATAAAGTTGAAATAAAATCATTTAGTATAAGTAGGAGGACGAACTAGCATGGAGTCGCCTCATAGGAAAAGGTAAAGAAAAGACAGTTCTGCCATAAAGAGAATACTCTAAATCTCCTGAACTGCTCTAAGCTGCATCAAAACCAGACTGACTCATAATCCACTCTGTGCTAACTAAATCACACAGTTCTAACATTTATTACACCTACACACAGTTCTCATGGAAGGAACCAATCAGGTTAAAGTGAAATGATACAAATCGTGCCTGATTAGCTCCTCAGGGTTCAGCACAATGCAGCTTTCTCAGCGTCCTTCAAACTAACATTATCTGTAACAAAATGAGATACAGGGACCAGTCTGTACTCTGCAGGTGTACTGTAGCAACCAATTATAACATTCCATGTTTATCACAGTAAAGAAAACATTTCACATGGGAAAGGAAGCAAAAGAACATCATGTTTGTTAATTAGGACTTCAACTTCGCCTGGAAATAAAATGTGCATGTTGCAAAGCAAGATGACAACTAACATTAGTCATTTTAAACGCAGGCCTATACTAGCTATGGTCAATAAAAAAGTGAATACAACATTCTTTTCTATACGTGTTAATGTGGGTAAAATGGCAAACATTTAATATAGAAATAAACCTCCACTAGTCATTTATACCCATCAAACAGTTCACCTGCTTTGTCTTTGTCCTGCCCCCCAACTCCTATCCCTCTAACACTGCTAATTATATTCGTCTTTCACAGCTTCAAAATGCACCCACAATCCCTATCCATCATCTCACCTGTGTCACTTCGAACCCGCCCTACATAAACCATTCTAAGGAACTGCTCTGTCAGCGGCAACTAACTCAACCGAGACCTGCCAAATGAAAGTCGACCAACAACTCAAATATTTTTTAAAACTAATTCCCTCTTCTTACTCAAAACACAATGTATTTCAGCTCTCATCTCACCATCCCCATATGAAACTAAAATCTGGGGCAGGCTGGAAGCCGAATCTCTATTTCCACCGGGTGAGCAGGGTGAACTCAAAAGTGTATTGTGAGTTTCTCTTAGTTTCTGGCACAGCAGTTCTAACCTGCCATTTTCCGGTGGCACTAGGCTTGGGCTGAGTTTCAGTTCACGGTGCCTAACTTTCGAGTCTGTTCAGGTGCTTGAATCCTTCTGCCCCTGGAATCCCTTTTTACAACTTACACTATGAATCATGTGCTCCTCTCAGGTTTATTGTCAATTTCCTACTCCAGTCATGCTGACTCTGTGCCACCCATAGTCTTTTGCTGCCATGGTAGAATTCTGGCTCGCCACAGAATCGTTTTGCCACACCCTGCCCACGTCTTACCAAGCCACTACTTTGACCAAGGAATTGAGGGCCACTGTGTCATCCTCACTTAAAAAAAGCAATGCTGGTGGAGGGTCAGTGCTTCTCTTATGTTCTCTCTTGCAGGAACACTGGGGGGCATGTTGGTCCTCCAAGTATTTCCATGTTGTTTATGTTATGGCTCTCACCAGAATAACACACCACCTCGGGCAGGTTCACTGCGTGTTGCAATATAGTCAGGGCTATTGGAATTATCCTGAAACCTGGTCGGAAATTCCTTCAAAAGAAAGCGGACTATCTTTGCAGATATATACAGGAAATCTCTTTGACCAATCCTGATACAGGATTCATCATCACTGGAGATTTTAATCTAAATCTCTTTAATTTCAGAGCGGGCGTGGAATCTACTGGGCTACAAGTTTTAATATGGCACATTCCACCTCCACAGAACCAACGCAGGGGCAGGACCCTATCAGCAACACTTAATTTAAACACTTCACTCTGTCAGTCTACGAACACTGAATTGCCGCAGCAAGTAGGACCAGCCCAAGACCTGTACACATGTGGTGCCGAAACGGGATGCAGTCATCAATTACACTCTCCTATTGCTTCCTCCTCTTAAACATCCTAAAGAATTTAAGACAGAACACCGACTGGAAAGTGATCATTTTCTGCAGAAGACAATTCTGCGGACAAGCTCCAATGCATGAATCAGATAGAAGATGGATTAGTCGGCCCAAGAGCAAGGCATGTCAAATGGTCCTCCAACATGGAAAAGCACCTTGCAGAATGGAGGAATACATTGGAGGAGGACTGCACTAATTATCTAAAAACAATTGCTATTGACCACAACCCAGTCAACTATCGCACTTGGTTTATCGCAATGGCATACCTACAATCTGATTTTAACCAACAACCCTACTAAGCCTCGCAATAGCAACAGCACTCTATCGAAAGGTTCTAAATCCTGGTTTACCATATCCCGGCAAAAGGAGTAAATAAAAGGGGCCAAGCTTACCAGACTCATATCCAAATCACATCACAAGGCCATCCAGCATAGGGCTGAGCTGTCTAAATTGAGGAAGCAATACAAGAAAGTGATCTGGGGTGCAAAGCAAGAGACTGATGAGCAAACTGGGGCTCTTCTGTAGAAAGCTTTCTTGAACTCCAATAGCAGTCAATTCTGGAACTGTTTGAACAAACTATTTGCCTAAACAAGCCCCACATGATCAAATCAGCTGAACAATGCGGTGATGGAAGGATTATGAAGCCATCTTATACAGAACTAAAGAGGCTGCGTGGAAGCACCAGTAACTCCAATTCATGATTCTCTTTCAATATCGAAGGCGTCTCACAATCCCATGAATACTGTCCCGAACCGATCTACTTGGGTCTGCTCAATGACCCTGGAAGACATCAGCACGAAAGAAAGGCATAATGGGGCACAAGGTCCAAACGGACAGCCCACTGCGATCATCATAGCAAACACCCAATTCTGGATCAATGCCATGGCCAGGGTTTTCGATAACCTAATTTTTACAGGTTCATTGCCATCGTTGTAGCAGTGGTCGTACATTGTCCTCATTCACTCAAAAGGGGGCAAGCAGGATCCCTCGAACTATCAACTGATAGCCCTGCTCGATGTTGGGGCTACATTTTTTGCATTATTGATTTTGAAGGATGTGCAAGCATGAGCAACTCAGGCAAAGCTGATCCCTTTGTTCCAGACTGGCGTTCACAAAGATATTGGCACCCTTGAAAATATTGTGGCCCTTTCTGATGTAGTCCATAGGACACTGGCTAGTTAAAGAGCTCTGAAAAGTGTGCTTTATAAAGTATAGGAAAATATTTGATGCTATTGGTCGGGGCTGCCATATGGCAGAAATGGGACCTCCCGACCAAGATATTGAATTGGGTCATCTCCCTGCACCCTAACAACTGGACACAAATAAATCTAAGCAGTGACAGCACGCTTTCCAACAAAGTATACATAAATAAAGGTTTAAAGCAGGAGTGTGTGTTGGACCACATTCTTTTCATTCTGTTTATTGCTGACATGGAACCAGCCCTGAAAAATCAAAAGGCTTGTTCCCCAAAACTTAACGCCACCATCTCTATACCCTGCAGTATGCAGACGATACTGTGCTGTTGGACGACTCCATGACTGACCTTCAGCGTTTCCTAAACAATCTAGACTCCTGTTGCAAGGAAAATGCTTTAGAAATAAACCTGGACAAAACCAAAGTCTTTACCTTTTCTCAGATTCACAAGAGGAGACACTGGACCTGAAAATTAGGACAACACATAATTTCCATTGTTAGCTCTTACAAATACCTTGGTGTCAAATTCCAAACTTCACGAGCTAGCAAACTGCACATGAGTTGCTGCAAAATAATTCCAAATGCGTGGGAGTCACTTCAAAATAAGGCCAACGGGGTGACATTTGCATTGGAAAAGGTGGCAGACATCCTGACAGGCCCTTCCGTCTTGCCACTGTTGCAGGCTATAAATGCCAAATATCTGCCTTCATTAGTGCGTGGCCTTGAAGCCTTCCCAGACAAGTTTGGAGGATCACAGACTGTAATTCAATCAAGGCTATAGAGATCAATTTTTGGATTGCCACAGTCTACTAGGGAAGCCCAAATTTGCTTGGAATTCGGCCTCAGGGAGCAAGTCTTTGCAAAGAGGGCATTCCATATACATAAGCTACAAATAGCAGAGCCCGGGAGATTCACGTATCCTCTCTGCCTGGATCTGATTAATTCAACCCATACACCGTGGCACATTACCATTGAGGAGTCCCTCATGGAACTTCAAATGGTGCCACCGTGGTCCCTGAACATTGCTTATGCATCTGTCAAACCTCTATTGAGGGAAATTGCTAAAAATCACTTGCAAAAGCTGACTTACACACATTATAGGCCAAGATGCATAATCCATTTGTAGCATCTACTAACATGGTGCTGTTGCCCCAATACCTATCACTGCCTATTTCTAAGCCTTTTAAACTATAATGTATGTGGTTGCGTGTGGGTTTATTTGATGTAGGGGAAGTGGCCCAGGGTGGATATTCGTGTGCCGGGATAGCTCCTGTCGCTTTTGCTCTTACCATAAAGAATCTCTGGCCCATGTCCTATGTGTCTGTCCCTGCTTTGAGCAGGACAGAAGACTTTTACTCAAGCCACTGTTCATGAAATGAACATTCGCCCCTGTGAGGAGGCTACTAAACTCTGTTTCCAGGGATTAGATTACAGACTGACGGGAGATTCTCCAAGTTTATGGACAAAGTTGCTGAGAGAATGACCTAATTGCAAGTGGCAGATGTCTGTCTCTTTGAACATAAAGGCTATGAACTGCGTAGCACACTCTGCACGCTCATTTGACGACCTATATGCAGTGCTTCATTTGAGCCGGTGGTTTCCGGTGCTCAGCACCGACACTTAATTGCCGGCACTGGCACTTAATTGCCAGAACCTGCACATAAGAGCTGCCTCTTGGTGGCGCTGTTTGTGTAACTTAAAGATGAGCAGAGAAACAGTTGTTTGTTAATTTAATATACATTAAAAACAACTAATACCTACTACCCAAGCAATTCTTAAAGCTTTGGCGGCCTCGAACAGTTTGAATTGTCACACTTCAGTGTGATGGTTAGTAGTTGCGTAAGTACAGTGACAATGTGTGGTGCAAACTGCAGGGGCCTTCTGATGAGGGCCCGGCACTTATGTTTTTTACACATTAAGCATTGCCTAGATGCCAATCAGGGGCTCTGTTTAAAATGTAGCTGATGAGAGATCCATCTAATCACAGGTGGCTGTTCTTGTGAACATATTGCATTGTATTGTAATTGCATTTATATAGCGCTTACTACCCCTGGCGAGGCGTCGAAGCGCTTTTTCGGCGAGTAGCACGCTACTCTGGAACCCATAAAGGATTAGTGTTGAATTAGTATATATAGACTATGAGCTGAACATTCACTCCTCTCTGGCGGCCATTAAACACTTCTGTCAGGGATTTAATTGCGGACTGACGAGGTGATGCTCCAAGTTAATGGATAAAGTTGCTGATAGAACAACCCAGTTGCAAGTGGCAGGTGGCTGTCCCTGTGACTACAAAGACTGAACTCCGTAACACACTTTGCACTTTCATATGTCGTCCCGTATGCCAATCAGGGGTCGAGCTCTAAATGTAGGTGACATATAATGCCCTCGCCTTGGGGATAGTTTAAGGATACTAAACCACAAGGCGATTGTGTCCTGTTGTGGTTTAGGATTAAACATATTTTAATATGTACTTTTATATAATGCGGTTTTTACTATTAGAGTAAGAATGGCTCAGCACTGTTGTATCCACTTTGAATGGTTTTAATTAACTATCAAATAAAGATGATATATATGCTGGAATTATGTGTTTTTATATCTTTTTATAATAATTAAGGATTTGCCACATTTGCTACATAATACATTATCTGCTGCACAGTCTGTAGATTTTAACAATCTTTTTCTATGGCGACTCGTGTTTATGTGCGCCGGATGACTGGTTCTAACTGGTCATCTTTCAGTTGTTTATTGCTGTATTTGAATACTAAATTGGTACTAATAAGGTGAAATCTTTCCTTAGACAGTGTTTCCAGGTGTAAAAATGGCACAATAATGACATAATACTATCACAAAATGTGCCGTATTACGCTGCATAATTTGCTTTCTCTTGCTGCAGAATTTGGTCAAACCTGCCGCATAATGTGGTCCTCCTCTGCTGCATAATTCCAGTGGCCCTGAATATAGTATAACAGATGCATTCCCAATTTTTGTATGTGAGCCACAATGGCTTATTGTTGAATTATGGGTGCTTCTAGCTTAAGTGGACATCTTGGCCAACAAATGGCCTCTCTTCAAGATTTACATTTCCAGTCAAACTTTATGTCCTTTAGACATGTTTCATCAGGTCCTTCTTTCCTTCATCTGTAGTAAGATTGTGGGGTTCTTCTCGCTCATTTCTGGTTGAAGGATGATTTGTTAGAGAAGCTGCAGCCCTTTGGTTTGCAATGTTGTTTGTTTTGTAATGTTCTTGCACAAACAAAGCTTAAAATAATCTTCTGTTGTTTTTAGATGCAGTGGATCTCTGTAGGCATTCACGAATTCCACAAGCTGGAACAGGCTGAGTAAACCAAACCCTGAAATAGAAAGTCAAGAAAAACAAACAACTCCTTTCAACTTAATCGTCCCGTGACAAACAACTTAAGTTTCCCTGCACTCGTGGCTGCCCCAATGTTTGGCCAGTATCCTCCTTCTGACAATGATTTCTAATCTCTCTGACATAATTTAAAATTATCTTACATCTCATACCCCGAATTCTTCATGTAATAGATACATATAGAGAATATGACAGATGGTGCAAACGTTCTTTTTTACATTTACCCCATGCAAAGATGCATTTATTAACACGTGTTTTATGACGCCTTGTACTATGTGTGACATCCAACCTTCTGTTCCTTGAACTTCTTCAAATATTCCCTAATTTTTGAGTTTCTCTAATTCAAATCGAATTTCTTCTCTCACAGCTACTGGAACATTTTGAACCTTCCCACACACCGGTCTAGCATTAGCAACCAAACGTATCTTGTGTACAGAGTTTTTCATGCATCCTAGTTTTTGCCGAAATTTCAAATGTTGAGACATTTCCTTCCTATTCTATCCTCTTTGCCAGTGTAACAAGGTGGTAGAGAAACCAGGAGAATTATATAGCCCTAGAGCCCTCTGTATCGGGCTCTACCAGCCATGGGGAGGGCCTTTAACAAGGGATCAGGCCTTTAATGGCCAGTAGAGCCCTCTATGGAGGGCTCTAAGGCTATTAGAACATTGCGCCCCTAGAGGCCAGAATGTTCTAATTTGTAAAACAAAGGCCTCATGGAGCCTGAGGGGATTGAACTCCCCGCAGGCTCCATAAGGCCTTTGTTAAACAGTGGAATGTTGATGCTCCAGGCTTCTACCAGCTATTAAAAGCCCTGTTAAACATTGGAATGTTGATGCTCCAGGCTTCTACCAGCCATTAGAAGCCCAGAGCACTCCATTGTTTTCAATGGATATCCCAACATTCCAATGTTCTAATAGATGTTTGGGATGTTTATTCTCCACATGGAAAGGTCCCGTCCAGCCACTCCAGTGGCTGTCAAGCTCTGTCCACTCCAGCCACCTCCCAGCCTCCCATATTCTATTAAATCATGACTCACTAACATTTCAACAATGTGAGCCTAAGATGTCATGCACATTACACGTCTCAACTACAAATCCCGGGTGTACTCACAATATTCTAAACTCACACAATTCTCAAAGAGTTCTACAAGTATAACAACCCTGTTTGGAATAGGTGTTGCTTTACAACACCCAGACAAGCAAACATTTGCATTGCAAAGTCTGCTTTCTTTACCTCTCATGCAAAAAAAGATGAATCACTGGTTTAACCCAATGCTTGCTGCAAATACCCAGAGCAGACACTCAGAGCTCTGGCCTTACCTAGGGGTGGAGCTGTCATTAGTGCAGCAGGTACAGTGGCGCCAAGAGTCAGGTGTCTGAAGGGGACCACTGTCTTTACTGCCCTACAAGGATGGGGGCCCATATGAGTTATGTGTCCTTGGCACCTTTTCTACGACACTCCCACGCACCCTGCCAGCCACCTCGCCACCATGGACTGCAGCGGCTTGCACTACATTAAACACTGTAGGGTGGATTTGGATACTGCAGTTTGGAAGCCCGGATCAGCCCACTGAGGCATTGTGGTTGCTCCATTTGTGTTATTCGCTTCCCCACCAGAAGCAAGTGACAGCCTAATAAGATGTATTTCGCTAGGTTACACCGTGTAATTTACGTGTGAACTGTGCAGAAACTTAGACGGTTGGGGAGAGTTGCACGGTCCAGCGGTTCATCATTTCTTCCTTTTATCAGTCCGGGTTGTGCAAGTACAGTGGGCTATATATATATTTGTGAAGGAGCTAAGTACTGTTTTGAATTCCAACAGAAGCCTTTAGTTTTTTTATTTTACTTTCAGATGTACTCAGTGCTTGAAATGGAGAAATAGAAGTGCAGGTACTCTGTGCCAGAGTACCTGCTTGTTTCTGAGAAGTCCCGGTACTCTCCAATTTAAAGTATTACGTTTTTCTTGCGAAGTGCAGGTACTCTGCCTTTCAAAATGAAAAAAGTGCCGGTACTCAGTACCGGACAGTACCGACCCATTTAAAGCACTGGATGTACTTTAAACTAGCAATACAAATACATTTAAAAATAAAAAAGAAATTCAAATATTTCATAATATATACCAACACAATGTGTCGTTTTCCTTTCAGCTGGTTGCTCATCCCTTGCAGTTCTTGAGCCCCCCACAGGTCACTGTGCTTGCTCATCATCCAGTGACACGTGATGTAGTGCTGCATCACAGGTGACATCCTAGGCCGCCCTAGGGCGGGATGCTTGATTGACCCTGCAAACATAAATATGGCCTCGTTCCCTTGATCCTTTTCTGAATCATTCAAGCATGTTTTATCCTTCCTGTTATTTGGAAACCTACACTTTACCACTCCACACTGGCCCATCCACAAGGAGTTGATTATTCTTAACTTTCGGTTTATCTGGAGTGCAACACTGTCCATTCTCCAATCCCATCTGGCTTTCCTGCTCTCTCCCTCTATAAAAACATCTTTCATTCTGTCAACAATTCTCTTTCCTCCTCCTGGCACCCCAGACTTTCTTGACAATGTATCCCCTTCAACCTACCAGCAGCATTCATTGCAGATGATCACATTATCTTCCAGTCCACAATATCTTGTTTTGTTGACATTGATACTGTCCTCTTCTGGTTCACCTCCTACCTTCCTGACTGCTGTTCCTCTATCTCCTGTACTAGAGTATCTTCCAACCTCCTCTTTAGTATGGTGCTTTTCAAAATGGTCGTTTTTTGATGTCTCCTCTTCTCCAACTACACCATCCCTCTCATAGATATCATCCCTTCTGTAGGATTCTCTTGTCCTTTCCATGTTAACGACTCAAAACCTTTCACCTCCTTCTGCTCCCACAAACGTCTCAACCCGATTTCGAATTATTTCTATGCAGTCCAGTCCCAGTTCACTCTTTAGGCCTGAATTCTTCCAAAACAAGAATACAGTTCTTCCATGATCCTTGCCCAACAGTCTGTACAATCCGACTTCCATTCACTCCCCATCTACCTCACTGCCTCCATCATCCTCAGAATACAATCTAGCATTATCTTTGACCCCAGCCTCTCCATTGCCTCTCAAATCTTTCTGGTCTCAGAATGTAAATGCCTATTAGACATCCATCAAATCTGTTCTCTCACTTTTTATGCACTTAAAGTCCCAGTCCTCTTACATGTTCTTTCTTCTGGCAGTGTTGCTCTGTTATCCTCCTTGACGCCAGCAGTTGTCCTTATTCCATTGTCTGTTCTACCTTCAACTTCTTCATCAACTTCTC
The DNA here is from genome assembly GCA_963921515.1 of Calotriton arnoldi. Lineage (NCBI taxonomy): Eukaryota > Metazoa > Chordata > Amphibia > Caudata > Salamandridae > Calotriton > Calotriton arnoldi. The sequence goes on from CAWUFW010001977.1 coordinate 1,183,139, forward strand.
TCTTAACTTCCTTTTGCTGCTGCTCTCTTCCTTCTCTCTGATTTCTGTGCTGTTGAAGGAGCCATGATCCCTCTCATCAATGTATTCTGGAACCCTCGGCCGATGGATCGTTTGTACCTGCTTTAGAGGGGAGAGGTCAGACTCATAGCTCAAAGAATCAGGACTCTGAAGAATCACAGACTCCAGATTTCCAATTTAATGGGTTTATTAGAAAGCCAAAAATAACTGAACATATAGACACCTCAGGACGAGGTTGTAGAAATACATTGGAACTAATACAAAGACAAACCTACGTGCTATGTTGAGCCTTTGAAGCATGAAAAGAATGACAAATTCCAAAAAACAGAACGCAGGCAATGATTGCCCCCACGTCAAGATCAGTCTTCATTTGAGGTTCGTAAGTGAAAAGCATTAGTCTGTCCCTACTCTACCACTACTGTGACATCCCTACTTTCAATTCCCCAGGCAAGTCAGGAAAAGGTGTCAGCGCATGAAGCCTTCCTAACAAGTACACTCACGTTGTATGGGTCAAGTAGCATAAAGCTACAGAGCTCGGTCTAAGATGCTCCTTCCCTCTCCATCAATCTCCTTCCTCTCCTCACTCCATCCGCAGGGCACTGTCCCTAATTCAAAAACACCAAATCATAGAACAGGCCCATTAGGTATCGTTCGATCGCCTCATCCCGCGGGGCGCCTCCTCATAGGTATTTTTCCATTTAGTTTCGAAACTCCCAGCTCCTGGCTCGATGACCTTGATTCCCAGGCCTTCTCCAGTGAGAAAGAACACTGTCTCACATTATAAGCACTCCCTGCACTAAAGTATCCTCTCCTCCCCTTGCCTCACTCCTAAAACAAAAGCGTTAATCTAACTAACAAAGATGACTTTCTCCAGAAACGTGAGAAAGAAAAAGATTCAACATGCACATGAACATTACGACCAAACCCCTTCTATGAGAGCCAGGGAAAATGCATTTCAGGCCTGCAGAAATTGGCCAACATAAGAGTGAGGCACATAGGCCTTATCGAAATCACGCATAAATGAACATTTTACTAAGCATTCCTAAACCAACACGTTACATAAGCACATCAAATACGTGAATAATTGTAAGCAACTGTAAATAACCTTCACAACGAATACTTCACAACGAATACTTTCACCCCGCTTGATGCACCTACCCCGCATACCATTACTCCGCATGTCATTACATCGCATGCGCTTTTACAACGCATGCGATGCAATGACGATCTACCTCGTTGTGAGGAAACTGAGGCTCTTCCGTTTCCTCACAACGACGTGCACCGTGCACCGCCCCTCAGACTACGAAGGAACCAGGAGAGAGGAACCACGAGGAGAGAGAGGTAAGGGGGATTGGGCCTGGGGTAGGGGTCACTTTTTTAGGGTTTATGGAAAAGTCGGGGAGCGTGCAGGGTAGTGTGTCAGTGTAGGGAGCAGAGTGGGGGTCGGGGAAGGGTCGTGCTGGGGGTAGTGTTTTAGGGTTTAGGGTAATGTTGTGGTGTTTGTGTAGTGCAGGGTAGTGTTTTAGGGTTTAGGGTAGTGTCGGGGGTCGTGCAGGGTAGTGTTTCAGTGTAGGGAGCGGAGTGGGGGTCGGGGAGGGGCGTGCTGGGGGTAGTGTTTTAGGGTTTAAGGTAGTGTTGTGGTATTTGTGTAGGGTAGTGTTTTAGGGTTTAGGGTAGTGTCGGGGGGTAGTGCAGGGAAGTGTTTCAGTGTAGGGACGGTACTGGGGGTAGGGGCAGGGTCGTGCAGGGGGTAGTGTATTAGGGTTTAGGGTAGTGTTGTGGTGTTTGTGTAGTGAAGGGTAATGTTTTAGGGTTTTGGGTAGTGTCGGGGGGTCGTGCAGGGTAGTGTTTGAGTGTAGGGAGCGGAGTGGGGGTCAGGGGAGGGTCATGCTGGGGGTAGTGTTTTAGGGTTTAGGGTAGTGTTGTGGTGTTTGTGTAGTGTAGGGTAATGTTTTAGGGTTTAGGGTAGTGTCGGGGGTTGTGCAGGGTAGTGTTTCAGTGTAGGGACGGGACTGGGGGTAGGGGCAGGGTCGCGCAGTGTCTAATTTTTAAATTGTAATATATTTACACATTTATTTTTCGTTGTAATACCATGCGGTGTTTTAAATTGCGGGGTAAATGTACTTTTAATAGTATACATACATATTTCGTTGTATTGGATGCGTTGTAATATCTTGCGGGGTCATTGATTTTGCATGGTGAAAAATTCGTTGTAGGGGGCGTGGCTTGGCGCCCAACGGAGATGGCAGCACACGGGTGAAGCTCCCCGGTGTGTCTCTGAGGAACCGCACTTCCAGATTAAACGGGGACTAACGGAGGGCAATTACAAGTGGCGGAAGATGGAAGGAGCACCATGGGACCCTCGCAGCACTTGAATGTCACCAACAAGTAACTCTTTTTTGCACTTTCTGCTAATTTTCGGCCGCGTTTTATCGCAGCCGCCATTTTGAATTTTTTACCGCGATCGCGGCATTCCTGCACTTCAGGCTGGACCCCTCATTAAGTACTTTATACCATTCCATAACGCCTAGAAGATGTTTGACACCTCTTCACTTCAATGGGGTAAAAGTTTATAGGAAAACGTCAAGAGTTACAGGAAGTTTGCGATTTTTTATGTTTGGCGGCCATTTTAAGTCTTTTTGAGGAGCCCTCACAGAAAATAATCTTCCTTATTTCGCTCTACTGAATGGTGGCAATTGCGGAGTGATTATTTACTAATGGCATTGATTATGTTCTGACGCATCCAGTTTACCTCAGTTTGGGTTACAGCGCATGTTTTCTCCTCAGAGCACCGAGGTATGAAGCTGTGTGATGGCGCTAAGGCTGACTGAGGATTTATGAGAGATCTATTTGCTGGCCATCTTAGCTTTTCTGAGTAAGCTCGCATTGGAGTTGTTTTTTCTCCTCCTATACTGCTGAATAGGAGTGGGAGTCTGGGGTCAGCGTTTTATGGGTGGAACAAAAGGAGTCCGATCCTCTCCACCCAAAAGGCATATCTTCATAAAAAACTCAATTTTTTTTACTGAGTTCTCTAAGTTTGAAGACTCTCTATCATCTTCACACCAGTATTCTCAAGCAAATATGGATTCATCCTCTGGAACCGCTGGAAAATCTCTCACTAAACGGCTTAAAAAGGACCCTCCTTCACCACCCAAGTCCGCCTCGCCTGTTTCGATGGAACTATTACTTGAAGAAATTAGGGCCCTTCGACCTTTCATGGAAGAGACTAACATCAAACTGCAAACCCTAACAGATAATTGGTCTCAATTAGACGCGAGAGTCTCCTCAGTCGAAAATACTGTTTCCTCTTTGAAAGAGACATGCACAACTGTCTCTCAATTACACTCCCATGTCTCCATACTCCAGAAACAGGTGGAAGATCTTGGAAACCGCAATAGACGGAACAATCTGCGTATCTACGGCCTGGAAGAAGGAGTTGAAGGTTCAGATCCGCCCACGTTCTTTAAGTCATTTCTCCCTAAACTACTCCGCATGCCAGAGGGAACCCAACTCAACATTCAGCGGGCCCACAGATTGGGACGGGCTTCATCTCACACTAGTCCCTCACAGAGACCGAGAGGAGTTATCTTATATTTCTTGGAGTACACAGATTTGATGAAAGTGCTCGCAGCGGTTAAAGCTTCTACAAGAATTGTCTGGTCAGGATCGCCTTTATTTTTTGCGCAAGATTATTCTAAAGCCACTGCTGACAGACGTAAGGCTTTCCTCAACATGAGAGCTGATCTACGTTCCATGGGAGCCAGATATGGCCTGTTCCACCCGTGTCTCTTCAAGGTTACTTATAACAACAAGACAACGTCGTATGAAGACCCGTTACGTTTGCAAAGTTTCATCAATTCCTATAAAACGACTGTTATGGACTCTTCTGGGCCTTCGTCCTCATTCAACATTTGATTCTTTAATAGTTTGTTTAAGGTCGCTTTAGATCCGGTTTTCGTTGGCATAATGTCTTGTTAACTCAGAAGTGTTTTTTCTTAGTTTTGGATTATTGCTACTGTTCTCATGAAGTAATACTGTTTAATGAGTTATGGATCATTATTACTGATCTCCTCCTCGCATTGGAATGTTCTAATATTTGTTTCATGTGTTTGCCCCAATGCTTTTCTCAATCTCTATTTGGTATTGTCCCCACAGATTATTACCTTTGTATTGTGGTTTCTCCCCGACCCTCTGTTCCGTTGATCCTGGGTGTGTTGCCTGCTTCATGTGGCTCCATCCCCCCGTGTATACCTGAGTCTTCTTCGTAAGTATGGTATTTTCATACATCCTCTTAGATATATTGTTTGTTTTGTCCTTTGTTTTCTGTCTCTTTTCTGTAGTTTCTATTCTTTCGTCAATTTACGTCTCTTCTCTTTTTTTCAACTTTTCTTGCCTTCCTATAATCACTATTCTTTTAGTCAGTACAATTGCAAATATCTTGACTCTTATGATATCCCTTTACCTCTCTACTTGGACTTTCTTTTTTCATATCCTGTCACTTGATTCCCTTTTTTATTCTGGTCATTGGTCTTATCTATTATGCTTTGCTATGAAACTAAATCAATTATTTCCTTCCTGTTTTATCTCTCTTACTTTGAATACTGCTTATATAATGAATTGGACTTATGTGCTACATTATTATTACAACCTGTTCTTAAGTGCTTATGTCATTAAAACTGATTACATGGAACGTTAGGGGATTAAACTCTCCCATCAAGAGGCAGAGAATTTTGAGCCATTTAGCCAAATTAGACGCGGATGTTGTATTCCTGCAAGAAACTCACCTCTCAGATGTTGAGTCATTGAAGTTGAAGAGAGGTTGGGTGGGGGAGGTTTTCTATTCCCCTGGAGATGGCAAGCGAAATGGAGTAATGATACTTTGTCGCAAATCCCTTTCACTTTCATTTGTGTCCCAAGAATCCGATCTTGATGGCAGATGGTTGAATGTCAAATTATCTTTGAAGGGCGTTACAATATCTCTTCTAAATGTCTATGCTCCTACGTGTGGTGAATCCTCTTTTGGCATACAATGGCTAAGCGAATTACTCACTGTATGGAGGACAATTTTATTTTAGCTGGAGATTGTAACCAGACTTTTGACCCATTTATCGACAGAAATTCCAAAGTCTCCTTTGTTCCCAACAAGTCACATAAATCTTTTGTTCATGCTATAAATCAACATAAACTCTTGGACGCTTGGCGTCTTTGCAACCCGACCACTAGAGAGTATACTTTTTATTCCCCAGCTCACCAAACTCAATCAAGAATTGACTATATATTTGTCTCGCATAGCATCTCACAAACACTTACGCATGCAGAGATCGGTCCCATCTTATTATCAGATCACGCCCCAATCTCGATTGGTATCGATATTCTACCTAAGGATTCGGGCCCCAAGAGATGGCGTTTTAACAATGCTCTCCTTCTGGACCCAAAGTTTACTGCCTCATTCCCTAACTTCTTCAAAGAGTTTTTTTAATTGAATCAAACCCAATTCATGCCCTTTTCCACTCTATGGGATGCATTCAAGGCCTCGGCGAGGGGTTTCATAATTAGCTATGTTGCAAAGAAACGGAAAACTTCCCGTAAGTTCACTAAAGATCTGCTTCAGGATATTAAAAGATTGGAACACTCATTTTACACCTCACACTCGAAGGAGTGTCTCACAACTCTCATAAAAGCCAAAATGCAATTTAATAAGAAATCAACGGAGGACGCTTCATTAGATCTGTTGAAATCCAGTGCAAAATTTTATGGGGGCAAAAATAAGGCAGGGAAAATATTGGCTAATTACTTAAAAGTTAAACATAACAGACTAAATATTGAATCTATCTATGATGAACGTTCAGATTTAAAATTTAAAGACGCTGAAATACTGAATGAGTTCTCCACCTTTTACAAATCACTATATACTTCCGCAACACAGCCCTCTGAGCAATCATTATCGCACTTCTTCTCTGATATTCAAAATCCCCAATACACGTTGCCTGACTTATCATCTCTGGAGTTAGACCTAACACACCAAGAACTATTAATTGCTCTTCAACATCTCAAAAAAGACAAAGCACCGGGACCAGATGGCTTCACCGTAGAATTTTATCAACATTTCTCTAAACTCATAATGCCCAAGTTACATTCTCTAATCGATTCCTTCACCACACTAGGTAGCTCATTGGGTTCTTTTTCGGAAGCACATATTTGCCTTATACCAAAAGAGGGCAAGGACTCTAAATATTGTAAAAATTACAGACCCATATCCTTGGTCAACATTGATTATAAAATTTTCTCCAAAGCATTAGCATTACGTTTAGATTCCTACTTACCTGATTTATTGGGAAAAGAACAATCTGGTTTCGTTAAGGGTAGGTTCATAACTGACAATACGAGACTCCTCTTTAACGTTTTATCTAAATCTTCCCACTTAAAACAATCCCTTGTGGCAATAGCTCTGGATGCTGAAAAGGCGTTTGATAGAGTTGAGTGGACTTATTTATTTTATACTCTTAAACAGTTCGGCTTTGGCCCTAAATTTATATCCCTCATCTCTCTCCTCTATTCTAATCCACGTGCGGCTGTGTGCGCCAACGGCTTAATTTCCCCATATTTTGAGCTGGGGAGAGGAGTGCAGCAGGGCTGCCCTCTTTCCCCCTTCCTTTTTAATTTGGCCTTGGAACCTTTTCTCTCTAAACTACGTCAAAATCCAAATTTACATGGTTTTCAAACATTGAACTCCCATATTAAACTTGCAGCCTACGCTGACGATATTTTGCTTTTTATGTCCAAACCAAGTGACTCAATTCCTGCCTTTTTGGCAGAGGTACAAGCCTACTCTAATATCTCCGGTTATAAGTTAAACAACGATAAATGTGAGATTTTACCCCTGACTAAGTTTACTTTTAAATCGGATTTTATGACTTCCAACTTTACTTGGAGCCCGAATCATATTAAATATCTCGGATTACATGTTACTTCCTCAATATCAGACACAGTGTCATTGTGCATGAATAAATGTATACAAAAATCTCAGACTTAACTGCCAAGTGGCATCCCCTCTATTTGTCCTGGTGGGGTCGTCTGGATACCATAAAGATGATGCTGTCCCCCATAATTTTATAAACTGTTTCCAACATTCCAGTTCCTATTGCCGCAATTTTTTTTTAAAAAGATCAATTCATCTCTATCCTCCTTCCTATGGAATAATAAGAGATCCCGAATGTCTCTATTTAAATTAATTCGACCTAAAGTAGAAGGGGGGGTTAACTTTCCAGATTTTCAAGCATATCAGAAGGCATTCCTTTTACGTCAAGCCTCTCGTTGGTTGCTTGACCCCACGGAAGATTGTCCTCTATGGACTACAGTTGAACGTCTTTTTTAGCCCCCTTCTCTTTTCATGAATATCTTTCTTTTTCACGCAAACCACAGGCCTTGTCCACCCCCATAATCAAACTGACCTCTAAACTTTTGGAACCTACATTCACTCCCACACATAACAATATAGATTCATTCCTCAATTCAACAATTTGGCATAACAAAAATCTGACCATTCGTAATAAACCATTTTATTGGAAGACTTGGCGACTGAAAGGTCTAATTTGGATACATCAATTATTTTCACACATGGACTTTCTATCTTTCCCCTCACTCAGTCAAATATTTAGCCTACCTACCACCTACATTCATAAATATAATTTACTTAAGAAGGCAGTGACGGATAGATACACTCATCTCTTGGGCACGTCCATTGCTCCAATTGTTTTGGATCCTCCTTCACAACTTCACACCTTGTTAAAAACCATGCCCAAAGCTTCCACTTTATATAGTTTTTTGCAGGGCAAGGATAGCGTTAGGCAGAAGTCTAAAACAGAGGAGGCATGGGAACAGGATTTCATGGTATCGTGGCCAGTGTCTTTGTGGAATAAATTATGGCTCAAATTACGTAAATCATCTAGAGCAGCTAACATAACACAAACGCTTTTTTTGTATATAATAGACTTTTTCTCACACCAGCTATCTTAAGTAAAAGTTTTGCGACCACATCAGATGTTTGTTGGACATGTTCTACTCCGAACGCTAATTTATTTCATATGTTATTCTCTTGTCCAAATGTATACAATTTCTGGAAGCAGGTATGGTCTCAAATTAACCTAATTTTTGGAGCTAAATTTGCTTTTTCTTTGACCCATGTTTTCTTGGGAAGTCTCTCACCTTGCTGGGAAAAGGTTACTCACAATGTTAAAATTATTGATTTATTATTAGCAGTCGCATTTCAGCAAATCACTGTAAATTGGAAGGATTTCACAAAAATCTCTTATAAGGCATGGTGGTATGCTGTTTGCCATAATCATAGGTTGGACACCTCCTTTGTTTACCCAATACATATGGCAGCGAAACGTATAGATTTGTGGTCACCTGTTACAATATATCTTGATACATGTGCCAAGCGATATTACCAACTGCAACCATCTCAGCAAGAGGTCCTAAAACCTCCTTGATCCCCTCAATTGTTCCTAGAATATTTGTTATTCCACTTTTCTTAATGATTTTTTATTTTTTATTTTATTGTATCATTTTTCCTTATTCAATCATAAGTCTGAGTCATTTATCATTATTGTAGCAAACTTTATTGTAATGACAGGAATTTAATGCTTTGAACTTTGTACTGACACTTTTATCTATATCAATAAAATTTTCTTTTTGAACTGAAAAAAAATTCGTTGTAATGGTATGCAGAGTCTTTGTTTGCGGGATAACATCATATATTCGTAAGCAACCTAAACGAATGCTGCAAGTTGAACACTCCTGTGTTGAGATATTAATATGGTGCACATTTAAATCCATGTATAACATTTCGGTACATGAAATTCACTAGTCGAATACAAACGAACACTAAGATTTACAATATTCAGAACACAACTACCATCTTAATCTCTTCACATTACACAAAATAATCCTATCATTTCACCTCTTCATGTTAGTACATTTCACATTCTAATGACTAAATGTTAACACGACAAAAGAATAAATGCAGGTGCGAACTACTCATTATTATGATGCACCCCTACAAATGAAAGAGCACCATCGCACTCTATCACTGTTTACCTTTCCACTCTCAACTCTCATTTTAATTTGCATATTTAATTAGTAAAATCATGGTCTATTCCACCCCCCTTTCTCTACATTAGTCTAGTCCCATTTGTCTTATCTCTCGCTTCTCCTATAAGCTTCTTGCAGCTTCAGAGCCTTATGTCTCAATAATTCCAATACTGTAAATTTTCGCCCATATCCATATGGAGGGCCGCTATTCTCAATTTACTTTGCTACGACTTACAGCCTGCCTTAGGTCCAGGGTTTTGCCTTCTACTCTTGAAACTCTTGCTCCAGCTTTTAGCTGCCTGTTGTTGAAGACTTGCTTTAAGTCAGCCCATTGCTTACCCTTGGTAGGCTTTCTTAGCAATCTCAATTGGTTGTTTCTTATTCAATGGCTTTCCTATCGTTGCCTGTTTTTGTCCTTCCCCATCCTTGTCCTTCCTTATGATCCTTTTAATGGGGTGACTTGTATCCTTCCACTTCTTAAATTCTGGGGACTACTTTTTTATTTTTTTAAATTTTAATGAAAAGCCATACCAGACCATTTTTGAGAAGATGCAGGTTAAAATGTTGGTGCGATTTCTCAGTCAGGTAATAAGACATTTATAAGAATATGGTATCTGAAGGGTCACAGGTTGTAGTTTTAAAAATGTGTTTTTTTTCTTTACTGTACCCACCGAAAATTAAGTTAATTCCAAGAGTGAATGGACACTTACATCTATCTCAATAACGCTTTGGCTAAATACCATTAGGAAGTGCTCATTATTTAATTTCGTAAACCTTTGACATTAGCATTTGAAAGAACAGTCTATAAAAGTGCTCTATTTTAATAGTATTTCAATTGGCTTCTTTACCTTATTTAGTAGCTTACACTAGAAACAATATTAGAAACATTTTGCCTTATATCCCTTTCATACTTGTTGTCTATGACCTTCATTTTGACTGTGGTACATAGAGGACAGTCATCTCAGGAAAAACTGCCTCCTTCAATCATCCACTCAGCTTCGTTTCAGAATTCTTATTTCCCCAAAGTGCCCATAGAAAATGGAATAATTGATGCTAGACTGAATCCAGACAGTGAACTCAGTTAGACAGGTTCTCTGTCATCTTAACCTCATACCTACGTATTACGAGTGCCATAGTATATAATGCACTTGTAATAGGACAGACAGACATTTGTGACGGAGTATCCTGTCTGCCGAAATATAAATGAGGACCTAAGTTTTTAGTGTCTATTAAGAATTCTGAAACCTCAGGCCTAGAAAACATTAAAAAAAACATGAAAGAAAGAAAGGCCATATCTGTGGGAGTGCCATGAGATGCCCTCAATAATATGGTCTGTTCTATGAGTCTTTTGTGAGGGAGGGGCCAGAGAGTAGTGGAGTAACGGGAAAGATGGATGGGATGCAGGAAGGTCAAAGCACAATTGTGTGTTGGGCTCAGTCAGGGTTTGTGGCATTAACAACTTATAGCTCATTTAGCCCCACACACCCCCAGCGAATGACTGCCTGTCCCATTTAGAGATAACACCAAAAATGCATCCGCTAATGCAGTGGATCTACTTTGTGCAAACCTTGATACCAAGTGGCCTGTCCCATTTAGAGATGCCACCGAAATTGCATCTGCAGATGCAATGGTTCCACGTTCGGCAAAACTAAATATCAAGAGGGCCGCTATGTTTTTGATGTCTACTCTTCATACTTTTTACCTTTTCAGAAACAAGCCTCCAAAGCGGGAATTTGCTTGAGAAAAAGAAAAAAATAACAATGGCCCTAATGCAAATGGAATTCTCTCCACTTCCTGCACATCCGGGCCATTCTTTATTTCTCCTGCTGGGGTCTGCGTGGAAAATATGAAGCAGGATGATAGCCATGGGTGGACCTTCCAATACATCTAAAGAAGCTGCACTGTGGCAGGCGAGCTGCTTCCGTTGACTGAGAACCCACAGAACCGGTAGAAGCCCCACTAGTGGTCAGTTAACAGTTACCCCACCTCTTAACTGGGAAGAGGAACCGCCCCATTCTATCAATTTCTGGAAGAGTGGCCCTTTGCCGCTTCCTCATGGAAAATCATCTCTTTCCTGCGAATGAGGTTGTCCTCATCCATTTTTACATCTTTACGCTCCAGTCCTGTGTCTGTTTATACATCCAGCATTATTTATTCTCTGAGGGGCTCACATAGAATGACTGACAACTTATTGGGTGCCAGTTCCCCTTCTGTTTTTGTGGGTCTTATTTTTTCCTGTTCGCGTCAATATCCTCAAGCAGACAGGGACTTGGCCAGGGGAATGATCTCTCAGGAGATATATCATAATTTTGCTACAACTGTTTTGGATATTTACGCAGCTGAACCTTTGTGTTAGCCATTGCTGTACGTCCTTGCAAAAGGAAAATGTGTTCGACAAGACATCCTAACATTTTCTTTCACACAGTCACTGGCCAGAGAAAGGGAGGGCTTCTGGCGATGAGCACCTTATCAAACACGGGATAACCCTGTATTCCTGGGAACCTGGATAAATGAACAGCTGTTTAACAACAGTGGTTCCTTTGGATGTTGTTACAAATTACATTTTTCAACATTCAGGAGATTCCAAATGGTATTCATGTGATCAAACCCAATAAACGTCATAGCCCATACAAATTAGAACAGGAACGTATTTAACTCATGATGTGATTAAAAAAAAGCCGCTCCAAAAAGTGATCAAATGGCGCAGTATAAGTGAGTTGTACTATCAGGATAAAACGATACATCAAGTGTGCAACAGCTCAAATACTTAGGGATTCTGGCTGCATTGTCATTTCAATATTAACAAAAAGGGGGAAATCAGAGTCTATTATGTCAAGATATAAATCATGAGCAGTCTAGATATAAATTCATAGATGTTTCACCGACACAGAAACATAAACTTCGAATGGGTCTTCATCAGGACAAGATTTGTACAGATATATTTTTAATAGGTGCATGTACATAAGTGATGATCTATATTGCTGCCATTTTAAGCAACCCGTGTGCCTCACATAATTCATATGTATTTTGGACCTTGTGTGTGTTGGCAAAAAGGGAGTAGCCTATGAGGCATCAGTGAATCTTGACTGCATGTGCTGTATTATTTGTGTCAAAGTGAATTTTTTCATATAAATGGAGTTTCTAAATTGAACCCATGTGCAGACGTATTTTCAATATTTTACCCAAATTAGGATCAGTATTGTTTATGTTCTTAGATTTCAAGAATGTAAATCTAATAAACAATCTGTGTGCCCCACAAATTTCATAAGTAGAAGAAGGCATTTCCTGACTAGTGATGACCATGGTTTGTCATCATTCAGGCCATATTAATAGGTTTCCAAGCTGAATATCCACCTTTGTTCTTTTTCCAAGAGGATGATGCTAATGATTAAATTATGTTGTACTAGTTCTAAAAGGACCAGGGATAGGCCATTTTCATTATGACCATTTTTCAAAAAATGAGTTGTCATTTTTGTTATTGAATTCCGGTGGCGGATTGTGCTCTGATGCTCATTTATAAGGATTCTTACTTTACAGCTTGTCATCCTAATATACTTCAGTTGATAGGGGCATTTAATCATGTAAATTGTATTAATTCTATTGCAAATAGTATGCTTTCTTAATTGTCACTTGCTCCTTAAACCAAGGGCAAGGGAGTTCACTGAGTTGTCTTACTAGTGTACATTTGTGAGAATGAGGTTCATTCCTGTCATTGCATGCATGTGAAAACAAAATTTAGCTTGAAGACACTAAACCCATGAGAGAATATCTTATGGGAGAATAGCTACTATCAGTTTAACAGTAGAATTTTGAGGACGAGGATAGCTTGAGAAATGGGGTCCCAATCAACATAAGACTGTAAAAATAATACAGTTTATAGCAAAAATGGATAACATAAAACATGGATCCATTTTAGGCTCAAACTCTGGGTACTGGGCATCTTAATCATGAGTGAAAGAATGAGTTGTGTGTTGTTGGCATAGTAGATGAAGTTGATGTCGTTAGAGGGGATGATGCTGGCTAGAGGGATCATGTATGTATTGAAAAGGGTAGGGCTCAGGGAGAATCCTTGTGGAACTCTGCAGATGAGGTCATGGGTGTCCCAGGTGTACAGTGCCAGGCTGACTTTCCTTCCAGTCAGGAAGGAGCAGATCCACTGAAGTGCATGTCTTTGGATATCGATGTCATGTAGGCATTTGAAGAGGATGGGATGGGAACCATGTCAAATGCTGCGGAGAGGTCCAGGAGGATGAAGGCTTCTGTGTCTCCTCTGTCCAGAGTCATGCTGATGTCATCCCTGGTGGCGATGAGCGCAGTTTCCATGCTGTGGTTGGGTCTGAAACCAGACTGAGTGGTGTCAAGGAGTTGGTGGTCGTTGAGGTATTCAGTGAATCATCTGTTGATTTCCTCTAAGACCTTGGCTGAGAATGGTAACAGGGAGATCTGTCTGTAGTTGGTGAGCATTAAAGAGTACACAAAGGGTTTCTTCAGCAATGGGAGGACAGCTGTGTGTATTCAAGCATCTAAGAAGGTCGCAGAAGAGGTGGAGGCATTCAGAATGGGTGTGAGCATGGCACTGATGGGTTGCTGTCCTCTGGAGTAAGTGTGTTGGAGGCAGGGGTCTGATAGGGCCCCTAAGTGGATGGACTTCATGATGACGACAGATTACTCTGGGGTGATGAAGGGCCATGTGGTTATTATTGGTTCTTTGGATAAGATCGGCAGGCGTTTCACAAGGTCTGTTGGGTCCAGATGCGGGTGGAAGTTGCTGCAAATGGTGGTGATTTTGGTACTGAAGAATTGAGAGAGATTGTTGCAGAGGTCCCACAAGGTGGTGATCAAGTTAGAGGCAGCCACTGGTGAAGTCAAATCCCTCACAATGGTAAAGATTTCTTTGCTTCTGTTTGTGCTGGCATCAATGCGGTCTGCCAGAGCAGCTCATTTGTGGTCCAGGTCATTTGGTGGTGGTGTCTCAGGGGGGATTCGAACATGCTCCTGTCTGAATTATCCTGACTTAATTTACCCTCCAGTGGTTTGCAGTCTGAGTTCCTCCATGTACCAACTTGCCAGGGGTCTAGATCATGTTGTATTGCTGTGTTTCAGGGGGCCCTGAGTCGGCACAGGATGTGATCCAAATATTGCAATTCTTATTGGCTTAGGGTAGGCGGTTGCTGTGTTCGGGTTGGTGGTTGTTGAGAGCAGTGTTCCAGTCCTTGTCAGTGATGCTGTTCCAGTTTCTGCCGAATGATCTGGTGGTGGTGCACGTGCATTGGGATGGGGTTGCTGAACCTGATGACAGTGTGGTCTGTCCAGGAGACTGGTGTGGGCCTGTCAACTCTGATGATGTCGAAGGTGGTGAAAATAGGGTACTGGAGGTGTCTAGTGATGTGGGTAGGTCCTTTTACTCGTTGGATACCAAGGTCTTCAATGAGTGCTTTGGAGTTGGGGTTGTTGTGGACTTCCAGGTGGAGGTACAGGTCTTCAAGTAAGATGCAATTGCTAGCATTGAGGAAGAGTGGAGCAACGAAGTCTGTGATGGAATTGGTGAAGTTGGTGCTCTGTCCCAGTGGTCTGTAGATGAGGATGCCACTTAGGGTGAAGGTGGCTGTGAGGTGGAGCTTAAATCATAGGTGTTCCGTGACGGAGGAGGACTTGTCCGTGATAGTGGCATACCATTTATAAAAGTCAACTGGTCAACTTTTAGTTGCTGATTGGTGTAGTCATGTGTTGAACTTGTAATAACGAGGTGAAACCTTTGTTAATACAATCTTAATGTGTGTTTAAATGATAAACTAACTAAACGATGCCCTGCACTGCACAAAATTCCAGTGACCTTAAATATATCTCTCTAGGATCTCTGTTTAGAGAACAGGACAGAATTTTGAACAAGTATTTCTGATGTAACTGTTTCAGAACTTTTTGGTTGGCTTGATCGCTGTACTCGCCCACCCAGAACCGACAAATACATTTTCAAAGTGCACATCTCTGCTCCAGGCAGTAATGAGCAAGCATTCATAGTGAGTGAACACAGATCCTGCAGGTTAGTGAGAACATTTCTTCATCCAAAAATCTTATAAAAGTTACGCAGAATAGTTGCTTTTATGGAACAGTTATTAAGTAAATTGACTAAAAGGCCACAGCTTTTACAGGCAGTTCTGATGGGGCACCAGTGACGGCTGGCATCTACCGGGATGGGGGGGCAAAGCACGCGTGGGGCAAATATCATATAAAAATAAAACAACTGACTCAACGCAAAGTCCTCACTCCGGACCTCCCTGTCACTGCAACCGGATGCTGGAACTCCGTTGCCTAATCCTGGTGCTCCTCACATGCAGCATGTGAGCAGTGCCAGGATTGGTGGGAGCGGCCTCAATCGGCTCTCCAGAGCGCCCTTGAAGCCTGCACTGTCTCTCAATGCAGCTGTCTTAAGACAGCTCGGTTGAGAGGTTTAAAGTGCGCATGTGTGGCTGGCCATCACAAGATGACCTGCCAAAAAGACATGCACATTTTGAACAGTGCACAGCCAGCCCACCCTCCTCCCTGCTGAGTGGCATGCTGCTGTCACTCAGCAGTGGCCCCGCCCCCGTCCTGATGCTCGGCTCGGGACATGGGATGAAAAATAAAATGGTAGTTAATTACCATTTTATTTTTCATCTTTGGGGGGATTTTTACTCAGATTGTAGGCCATACAGGTTGTCCTTTTGGTAGACTTAAGGCCTAGGCCTAAGACAGCCGGAGTTATGAAATAAAGGTATAAAATTCCATAAATACTGGTGATTGAATATCTCTAAATGAGTCATAAAATAATATGCCATCTAGCGACACGGAACTAACACTGGCAATATAAGTGTACCCAATTTTTGGAAAGCCTGTAATAATGAATTGACTCTAAATATCATGCTGGGCTTCTCATTAGCAATTGACACCATATGATAGGCTAATTTATTGAGATGTCTGTGGCAGTGGTAGGGGTAACTAAGTTGGTTTACATTCTTCTTTAATTTAAAGCCACAGCTAGTGATATTAGGTCCAATTGACTCTATCTCAATTCAGGGCTCTTATGTTTCCCAGTTCCACGCATCGGTATCGCTTTCAATCCTGTATTTTTTCTCTGCATTTTGGCATTTTTAGGTCTAACCCTGTAATGTGACAATCAGGACTTTCACATGTTAGCTTTATGCAGCAGAATGCAAAGACCCAGAATGATCTACTAGCCATGGATTAAGTGACCATGTGAGCTCCGCCCAATTTCAGGCCAGTATTCCTTGGCACAGAGTTCGGACCTCTCTGCCCCCTGTTCACTATCTATCTTTGTGATAGCAGTACTCTTTGTGCCTTGGCATCTTGGAGGCCTGTTACTTTGAAATAATAGGTAAAGCTTTTTGAAGTCAGCAAAAAATGAAATCACGCTCCTGGCACCCACCTTCTAATTGCAACAAGGCAGTGGACAATAACTCCTAGGCGCTATATCTAATAAGGTCATCATCACTCCCCTTCATAAAGATAATAAAGACCCCCTGCACTATGCCAGTTACTGCCCGATCTCCCTCCTCAATGTTGATCTCAAAACCATGGCCAAATTACCGGTAACCCACCTGGGGAGGGTGATTCCCCATCTCATTCACGAGTCACAGGTGGGCCGGAACGCAGCTCCCGTAATCATGTTAGGACCCTTGCCCACCTTCATTGGTGTACCAGGGACAACCCGTCAGAGATGCTGGCACTGTCCCTTGATGCCAAAAAAGACGTTCAACCATGTTGAGTGGCCATATTTGTTTCTGGTTATGTCCCGAATGGGACTTGGAGGAGATTTCATTGGAAAGGTACGCCTCTTCTACAATACCCCAACAGCTGAGGTGTCTCGCAGAGGGTTCCCTTCGGACTCCTTCCCGATTGGTCGTGGCACTTCCCAGGGATGTCCCTTATCCTTGTTTCTCTTTCTACGCATGATTGAATTCCTGTCAGCAGCCATCTGTAGGGCTTGGAAGGTTGAGGGGGTTCCCAGAGAAGTTGGCGAGATAAAGTGTTATGCTCTACACAAAAGATATTTTGCTCCTTTCATCCCGCCTGTGGTCTTCGATCGCAACTAACTGTCATGTCCATCATGGATGATTTTTCCACTATCTCAGGCTACAAAGTCAACTGGTCAAAGAGTGAAGCATTGCCGATGACCAGAAACACCACCTGTGTATCTATCCATGGCTACAACATAATGTGGGTTCTAGAGGGGCTTTAATACCTTGGCATTCATATTAACCTGAGACTATCCCATATGGTGGAGGGAAACCTTCTCCCCCTAATCGAGTGTTCCAAACGAGACTTCCTGAAATGATCGCACCTCAACTTATTGATGTGGGGGAAAGTGCAAATGGTTAAGATGACCACAGTGCCACGCTTTCAGTATGTTTTCAGCATGCTACCCCTTAACATACCTAGGACTCTCGTAGCGAGCATTGAGAGAGAAAAAAAAGACTATATATATATATATATATATATTTATATATATATATATATTAAAAATAGTGATGTCATCAGTGATGTCATTTGAGATGTCATGAGTGATGTCACTGACCATGTCATGAGTGATGTAAGATGTGAGGTCATAAGCAGTGCATTGCGGGGCCGCAAGTTATAGTTAACTCATCTAACTATTACGGCTGAATATCTCTGGTTTTGTATGAGTAAAATCTGACCCTAACTATAACGTCCCTGTAACCTTTAGTATTTTTTTGTGAATTTCTAAGGTTTTTTAAAATTCTATTTGCTAACTATAACGTCCCTGTAACCTTTGTTTTTTTTTGTGAATTTCTAAGGTGTTTTAAATTCTATTTGCTAATTATAATGTCCCTGTGACCTTTGTTTTTTTTTAGTGAATTTCTAAGGTTTTTTAAATTCTATTTGCTAACTATAACGTCCCTGTAACCTTTGTTTTTTTAGGGAATTTCTAAGGTTTAAAAAAAATTCTATTTGCTAACTATAACGTCCCTGTAACCTTTGTTTGTTTTGTGAGTTTCTAAGGTTTTTCAACTAGCAGTCACGTTTGCAGAGTGGTGGAGAAAGGGGGCAGGGCCTCCAACCAGCTCCCAGGAATTCTGCTGCGGAGGACTTACAGGAGGTCCCTCTGGAGCGAAGGGGACTTTATCCCCCAACTAGTAGTGCGCCGGGAGGCACTTTTGCAGACTGGTAGAGAAAGGGGGCGTGGCCTCTGACAAAGTCTCAGCAATCCTGCTGTGTGGGACCTACTGGAGGTAACAGGAAGGGTAGTTGGCCCCCAAGGATGTCCTTGGGGGCCAACTACCCCTCCTATTACCTCCAGTAAGTCCCACACAGCAGGATTGCTGAGTTCTGATAGCAGGCCAAGCCCCCTTTCTCCACCACTCTGCAAATGCAGTTCCTGGTGCGCTCTATGTTGGGGGATGAAGTCCCCTTCGCTGCTGAGGGTCCTTAGGGGCCAACTAGCCCACCTATTACCTCCAGTAAGCCCCACACAGTGTGATTGCTGAGAGGTGTTTGCAGGCCACGGCCCTTTCTCCACCACTCTGCAAAAGCACCTCTGGCGCACTACTATTTGGGGTATGAAATCCCCTTGCCTCTTGAGGGTCCCTTGGGGCCAACTAGCCTTCCTGTTACCTCGAGTAATCCCCACACAGCTGGATCGCTGAGAGGTGGTCAGAGGCCATGCACCCTTTCTCCACCACTCTGCAAATGCGCCTACTGCTTGGGGGATGAAGTTCACTTTAGTCCTGAGGTCCTCAGGACACAAGGAGACTTCATCGCCCCACCAGCAGTGCGCCAAGAGGCACGTTTGCAGAGTGGTGTAAAAAGGGACGTGGCCTCCGACCACCTCTCAGCAATCCCCCAACCAAGAGCACGGGGAGCAATAGTGGAGAAAGGGGGCGGGGCCTCTGGCAAGTTGCTGGCTTTGTTTTTGTTTATTTTAAGAAGCCTTTTGGGCCCCAGGGCCCCCATCCGCCGAGGCCTGACCCATTTTTTTGTTTTTATTAAAATAAAAAGTGCAGCGTGCCCCCCTCCCCTCCTGAGGGCAACTTTGGCCCGGGGACCCCATACCCCGGGCCAGGCCATTTCTGTTTTTTTAAATGTATTTTATTTTAAGCGAGGCGGGCTGCGTGGCCCCCCTCCCAGGCCATTTTTGGCCCCTGGGACCCCATCCCCTGGGCCATGGCTATCTCCTTTGGGACCGCGGAGGGAGCCTGAAGGCCCCCGCAGTCCCGGCTGGCTCCTGCCTCCTGCGGGAGCCGGCATTGCTTTATACCTCCAGGGAGCTGCTAAGATGCAGCTCCCTGGGGCTAAAAAGCAAAGTGCTCCACTTTGAACAAGCGAGAGCAAAATGCTCTTGCTTGTTCAAAGTGGAGCACTTGTTTGCAATGGGATGGCGGGAGCAATGCTCCCGCCATCCCATAGCAAACTGCAATGTCCCGGGGGTGGGCATTCTGGGACATTGCTGGAGCCGGCCCTGAGGGGTGGCGGTCCCCAGGGCTATTTACAGCTCCAGGAGGGGGGGTCGCGCCGCCCCCCTCCCATTTTCAAAATAGCCCCGGGGAGGTGGTGGTCCCCGGGGCAGCAGAGGGGGGGCACATGGTCCCTCCTCATTTTAGTATAGTAGCCCCGGGGAGGTGGCTGCATGGGGGGCCGTAGCCTCCCACGCTTCGTTTTTCATTATAGCCCTGATGAGGTGGCGGTTCCCGGGGCTGCAGGGAAATTTAGCCCTGGGGAGATGGCAGTCTCCGGGGCTGCGGAGGGGGGCTGGAGCAACCCCACGCATTAAAATCAAATAAAGCCCCAGGGAGGTGGTGATCCTTGGGGCTGCGGGGGCCCGTGAGGGCCCCCGCACCTTTATTTCTTATTGCCCCCGGGACCTGTCCCACCCAGGGGCCTAAAGTAAATGAAGCGCGGGAGCCCGCGCTTCAGTTTTTCTTTTCCTGCCAGATTTGCGGATCCACCGCGAATACCACCGCAAATTTTAAACAAATGCCTTTTTTGGTCATGGGGGTCAGGGTGTTTCTACCCTGCCCCCTTTTCTTGTTTTTTAATGTTTTTTCTTGTGACTCGGTTCAACCGAGTCACAAGATGGCTGCCAACACTTCCTGGTTTGAAGTGTTGGCAGCCAATCAGATCTCAGGGACAAGATCGGGAGAGTTCGTGGATCCACCGCGGCCACAGTTGTATAGCTGAGGAATCTTTACATTTCTCAAGAACTACTGAATGGATTTACACCAAAAAGAGTGCTCACTGAACCAAGAGCTACCTTTCTGCCAATTTTGGTGTAAATCCGTTCAGCAGTTTGTGCTGTAGCTGCGTCAACAGTTTCCTATGGAAATTAACATAGAGAAAACATTTTTTTGGGACCCCCCCTTTTTCTCATCCCCCGCTTGACAGATCACTCTGCAACTTTCAACACAACAGCTGAAGTGAGTGGCCCATTAGTTTTGAAAAGTTTGCGAAGATTCATCAAACGGCGCCAAAGTTATTGGCAAATCAAAAAGCGCTTTTCCTATGGATACTAGGTCCTAACTATAACTATCTACTGGCGACCGCCAGTAGGTAATATATGTACATATATTTGGAGTGGACACAAACCCAGGATTTGAGCTTCCTGACTATGGGCAGAGAAGTCATCGGGAGGCCTAAGGTTTTATCATTTGACCTCCTACAGTCTGGCGTTCCACATTTCTCAACTCACGGCTGGGGCGTAAGGTCCCACTGTGGGTACATCTGAAACGCAATATACTTCCCACTCTGGGGAGTAGAGCACTGCCCCAATATCTCTCAGCAGCTGACCTATAGGTTGCTTCCAATTTGGTTTTAGTGGCAACTGCGATGGCCTGGCGGGAAGCCCATACACTCTTGGGTATCTCCCTCTTTCTGCATCACAACGCTCCTCTATGGTGCAATGCTGCCCTCTGCATAAATGGATGGACATTCTTCAGGGTGTCCTGGAATGAGGGTGGTCTACAGTGGCATGAAAATGTCATTCATGGCAGGAGGATTAAATCATTTGCCTTTCTAAGAAAGGACTTCAGGCTGCGACCTACAGACTGCTGACGTTATTGTCAGCTGGTTCACTGTCTAATCTCCACCTGCAGCCCACCTCCTGTGGAGCTCCCTGTCTCACACCTCATCCAGTAATAACAGGCCTTGGGTCAATATAGGGGAGTAGTGTCTGCCTCTATGCCATTCTTATTAAGGTGCAACACTCTCTCCCATCACTCGACCACAAAGCGTCACTGGCAACTGCTCCTGGGGAAGGTTTACATCCTGGAGGCATGGGTGCTGCTGCTTTTTGATCATGGCAGGGTCCTCAGGGAACCTCGCCTGAAATTTCTATATTTCAAGATCTTGCATGCCTGATATTGATTCCCCTAAGAAGTCCAAAGGGTTAAACTACTGCCTCACAACCTCTGCTGGATGTGCAACGCTATTCAGTGTGATCTGTCCGATATTCTATGGTCCTGTCCCACCCTCACAGCCTACTGGATGCATGTGTGGGGTGATGTAATCCAGTCCCACAAACATCCTCCCATCAGCTCGTCCTCCTACACGATATCTCTGACCTCCTCGACGTGACCTCACTTGAACATCGCTGGCTGGCTACTTCGCTAGCCTCGGCCAAGTTGTGTATCCTCCATCATTGGCAGCAAGCCACTGTGCCCTCACTCACTGAATGGCTCCTGGGACTGCATGAGTGACCTGCCACGAAATAGTCACATATAAATTCAATGATCAGACACACATTTTTTAGGTAGTTTGGGGTCCCTTCCTTGCGAGCTCGACAGCCCTCCCTGTTTGAATGCATTAGCAGCAATAGTGTCCCACCATTCCAATTCTGTCGCAAGGGAACGGGGATGGTCACTAACCGACCTGAGTCTGTGGTGACAAGAATTGCTCCTGCATCGGCTACCTCCCTGCTTCTCTGCCTGCCAACAAACTCCCTCCTCTCTTTTCCCCAAGTGATACTGTGGTGTCCCTCCACCCCCATACTTCTATTTTGCCCCCTTTTTCTTACTCATTTTCCCCAAGTTGTCCCTCCATCACTTGGTGCTTTATCTGTCCTTGATCAGACAGTGCTCCTGATGATACTCTCTATGTGTGCCTCAGGGGATGTACTCCCAACTGGTTGTACTGGCCTGTTGTCCTCGCCCTACGAAGGCTCAGGTGTTGGATTTCTTGGAGTGGCTGCTCTTGGAATGTATTTCCTGTTTTGGTCCATCTAGGTGACAATCTATGGACCCCTTTATGTATCCTGTGTATCCTTCTTATCCTTAAGGTACTTTTGGAGAATAATAAACCATAAATAAATAAATAAATGTTGCAAAAAAGACACAGTGGTCAAGGTTTTACTAATGATTCCTTAGACACATGTAAGACATCTGTGACTGAAGAGTTGATGTGCTGGGGTCCGAGGCAGCGGATTCACTCCGAGTTTATAATTGTCAGTCACCCTTGTTGCTGCCTTGTAGAAAAGTGGTGCAGCAATAGTAACATTACTAATTGTTTGTTTATGTACATATGCTTGCTATCCTGGCTCTGGCTTAGAGCCAAGTCCAAGGTAGGTGCAATATAAATAAGTAATTAGCATAAATAAGTAAATAAACACAGCATGGATGATCACATCATTATCAGCATTAACCATAATTTGGCAATGTGTCTTGAAACGTCAGTAGAAGTGGTAGAATATTTTATTACGTCCGTGTAGTCAAGCATAATCAGGAACTTCCAATATTCCACCTGACTTTGTAATGCATAGTACACAACAAAGGCATCTTGGAACAGTAAGTGTAAGGGGAAAAAGAAACAGCTGTGTTAGGACAGGCTCGGGCCAAGGCCAGGCCATCTGGGCAACTTTTTGGTGGCGAGGAGCTCATAGGAGGGGACACCCTCCTCCAGCAGTGACAATGGTTTCCTGCTGCCGCTGAACCTTCCTCTGGTTTTTTGAAGCTGAAAGGGCTTTATCCTTTGACTTGTGGGTGAGACCCTACTACTTAAGATGAAGACATACAAATAGCTTGGTATAATACACCTCTCTTACAGTCAAAAAGCAGTCAGTGGCCACTCACACCAATGACTTACATCGTTTTAATTATTTTTAATTTGTGGATCCATAGCAGACTTTAACCATTGCTGATCATGTCAAAGCTGTGGCAGTACCAAAGTCTGGGGCTCGTTTGGTCCACAACAGACAGATTTTCAATTGATTCTCTAGAGTGCAGGAGGCAACTCGTAATGCGAAGGAACACACCTCTGGGGCAATCAAAATAAAGGTTGGCTTAAAATCAAGTAGGGTAGCAGAGTTCTCTTGGCCATACCTTGGTTCTTTAAGTTGAGTAAAGAATAATCTGTTACCTTTAGGCCTTCATCACAAGGGGCCAGATGTACGACGGTTTTTTCATGTGCAAACGGATTTGCGAACCCGTTTGCGCATGCAAAAACCTATAGGGGTATGTACCATTTCAAAATAGCGAGTCGCAATTTATTTGCAACTCACTATTTTGGAATTGCGAGTCGCTATTAGGAAGGGGCGTTCCCTTCCTAATAGTGATCGCAAACCCATGTACAAATGTTTTGCGACCGCAAATGCGGTCGCAAAACACTCGCAAATTACCACCCTCTTCAGGAGGGTGGTAATGCACTCGCAAAAAGGAAGGGGTCCCCAGGGGACCCCTTCTCCTTTGCAAATGCAGGGGAAAATATTTTTTAAGGGCAGGCAGTAATCCCAGGGACCACTACTTGAGAGAGGCTCATTAATATTCATGAGCCTCTCAATTTGCGACCCCATTGGGAATCGCTAACAGTGTGAACAACACTGTTGTACATTGGAAATAGCACCTCGCAAATTGCGAGTCGCAAAAAACTCGCAAGTTGTGAGGCGCTATTTCCACGGTCGTACATCTGGCCCCACGATGTACTAAACCTTTTAACGCTCACAAACCCTCCGATTTTCTAAATGACTGGGGTTGTGACCACTTAAAGGCATTTTGGAATTTACTAAAATCATTTAACAATTCGGAAATATTTTTCAGAATCAGTAAATGGGTTTAGAAATGGATTATGATTTGCAATTGGGTAGGGGCATATACTGTGCATCCCTTCTAAATTGTGATTCGTACCTTGATGTATCAATGGTTTGCTGACGCAATTCAGGTTGCAAACCATTGAAAAGTTGCTGACTCTCAAGGTAGAGTTGTTACTCATTTGCAGAAGGGAAGGGGTCCAAATAACTCTTTCCTCTTCGTAGACTGGATTGGCAGCTTCAGTGGAAGTAGGCACTAGTCAAGGGCACCACTAGCTGCTCTTACTGAAGTGTTTTGATTACAAAAAAGTTTACAATTTTCACATGGAAAGGCAGGCCCTTGTAGGCCACAATCGTAGGCTTAGTACCCAATTGGAGTGCATTGCAATTTGCGACCTGCCTAATTAATATTTATTAGCCAGGTCATTTTACGGCCCTCTCTAATTTCTTATTTTGCAAAACAATCTATTAGTATATAGGTCAGTTCCCAAAATAAGTTACAGGTCTCAAAAAAATCAGTGCCTGTTTTGCGATCAGCTCTTTAGGACACCTGGCCCTTAGAAATACCCAAGTGCTCGAAGCCTTACTTGGATTTTAGAATGCCGGACCTATGACACTGCCTCTATTGGGCATCTTTTTATCCTATCGTAAAGGCCAATTCCTTTGAAATTTCACTAAGAAAGGTGTTGTACATCTTTATAATGTATGCAGACTTGGATTTTTTGTCGGGAAAAAACTCTTCAAACAGATATTGTAGGATATTCAATCGTGTGTTACTTTAAGCTGTGAAAGTGAAGAAATTAATGAGAATTATACCAAACCATTTTCTATATTAGGGACTGATGGAATATTTATTGACTTAGAGAATGATAAGCGATATCGTAGAATGCTTAATTATTTAAAACAAAGGGGCATATTACCAAGGATTAGCGATATTTATCGCTAACCGCGCTTAGCGCGTTATTTGTTAACGCCACCTATCGCTGGAAATTATCGCTGAGATAACACCCTATTAGTAAGGTTTATCTCCATAGCGATAATATTTCCAGTGATAGCGGCAAAATGCGAGAATATCGCTGGAAAACCAGCGATATTCTCGCATTAACGCTAAGGTGGATTCAGCATTAGAATCCACCTCCTATACTTCAAACAGGTAAGTAATCCTCACTAGCAGGTGTTAAATTCTAGCGATAAACGCGCTTAGCGCGAATTATTATATCGCTTCGCCTGCTTTGCTAATAGGGGGTAGTGGTGTTAGCGGCTGTTTTCAGTCGCTTTTAGTAGGGAACGCCTTCCTTGCATGTCATTAGCGATAATTATCGCTGACATGCAAGGCGATGGAAAACGCGGCCTCTAACGCCTGAAAGCTGTCGCTAACGCCTGTTAGCGACAGCTTGCTAATAGGGCGATAAAATTATCGCCGCTTTAGCGGCAAAAAGTGCCGCTAAAGCGGCGATAAAGCCCTTGATAATATGCCCCAAAATTATAAAAAAATTTACTTGACTTTCGTTCATTATTTGAATCTAATCGTAATTAGCGGCAGTTGGAACGATCGCAATTTAGGTATTTGCTATACTTTAAACAGTACTAAAACAAAGGGGCATATTAGCAAGACCGGCGATAAAATTATCGCCGTTTAGCGGCAGGAAACTGCCGCTAAAACGGCGATAATGGGCTTGCTAATATGCGTTATAGAATTCCAATAGAAGCCCAGGTTAGATGTGCAGGACATCTAACCTGGGCTTCTATTGGAATTCTATAACGCATATTAGCAAACCCATTATCGCCGCTTTTAGCGGCAGTTTCCTGCCGCTAAAACGGCGATAATTTTATCGCCGGTCTTGCTAATATGCCCCAATGTTTTAAATTATCGCATTGTTTATTGTGACATTTTTACGAAACGGATCGACGTATAATTAAGGTCAGGAGTTTTATTGTATTTATGGTTTTGATATATCCGTCTGTATTTATTTTCTCCGAATCCTATTGTAATGTATCCAAGTTTATTTTATGTAGATGAAAAAAAATTAAGCTGCAACAACTATATTCCCACATGTATTTAACAGACAAATGTACATTGGCTCTTGGTGTCTGTTGGAGTTTAATGTGCTACATAGCTATCTACAATAGAACAATACACTCCCCTCCAAACATGAGCATTGTAGCAGGGGTAGAATTCTGCATAGGTATTATTAGAAAATGTCTTCCATCATGCGCAGCTATTAATCTTAGAGTCATGATGGATAAAATGGAGAAGCACTCAAATGAAGACTCATTTTTACATTTTTTCATTTTTAAAAATAAATCCAGATTGTTTTGTGTCTTTATTTATTTGTGAAATCACTAAAGGTTTAAAACTAGGAGAGTTGCACATAATATTAGGATGGATTTATGTAAAACTTGTGTTTTTTCAAACTGAAAATAGCCCAGAAAAACTTGACTTGGACACTTCCATATTTCTCAGGTAATCTGAACACAAGGCCTATCTGCTCTTTAGTTCGTCAGCAGCATCCTTAATGGAAAAAAGAGATGTGTCGTCTACGTGACTTATCTGCAGCTCTCTTCGACCATCCGTTCCACCTCTTACGCAGAAGAAGCCAAATTGTTCCTTAATTAGATATGTCTGTAAAACATAGATTTAAGTAGTGCCCATGTGAAATTGGTATCATATGATTATCATAGAATGATGGAAGGTGGAGTTGGCATTGTCGGGTGCAGAACGTGTGAGTTTCAGATGTCAGTAAATTCTACAGGGTTCTCTAAAACTCAAGTTGTATGAAGTCACAAAGTTCTCTAACTTGCAACTTTACTCCCTCTCCTGCTGCCCGGCTTGTCCCCGCCATACCTTCCTTTGTCATAATTGATGTTTTCCAGCCTACACCCTGTCCTGACCTTCATGGATGGGAGATCATGTGCACTAGTAAACAGCCCAGCTGGGCTCTGCGGCAGTGTAGAGTACACTTGTGGGAAAGGCAGGAAACACTGCCCTCCTTTAGCAATGCGTAGTCCCCAACCACACAACAAAGGGTTTTCTTCGCCCACCACAATTTAAATTCAACCAAGCTCTTGACAGGTACTGGAAAAGAGGATAGCTAGGTATGCACCT
This sequence comes from Calotriton arnoldi, assembly GCA_963921515.1. Taxonomy (NCBI): domain Eukaryota; kingdom Metazoa; phylum Chordata; class Amphibia; order Caudata; family Salamandridae; genus Calotriton; species Calotriton arnoldi. The sequence goes on from CAWUFW010001977.1 coordinate 1,210,384, forward strand.
TAATAGTAACCCCACATTGTTACATTATTTATAACAAACAACAAAACAGTGGTGTATGTGTTCCTTAAGGTCTTCAATGTTTGCTCTTCAACAGCAAACAATAACTAAAAATACAATTTTGCAAGAAAAATGTAGCGAAAAGAAAGGCAGTGAGATGGTAACCTAATCCCATTTTATGAAATCTTGCCGCATTTGAATGTGAACACCGCCCCACCACAGAAAGAAGAAATCATCACTGTCGTCCGATCTCTCAAGAACGGAAAAGCAACTGGCCAAGACAACCTGAATGTAGGAATGGCACACCCTGAAATATCATCCAAGATCCTCCAACCACTGTTTACATAGATTTGGGAGGGAAAGAAAGCACCAGATGACTAGAACAAAGGCGTCATTGTCAAGATTCCAAAGAAGGGCGCATTAACCAACTGCAACAGCTGGCTTAGAATCACACTTCTGTCAGTCCTGAGTAAAATTCTGGACAAAATAATTATACAGCACATTTTTAATGCTGTGGACAAGCAGTTAAGAAAAGAACAGGCTGGGTTCTGCATGGGCATAGGGTGTGTTGATCAGATCCTTACTCTAAGCATTATCATAGAGCAGTGCTCAGAGTGGCATAGACAGCTATACATCAACTTCTTTTGAGAAAGCCTATGACTGTATCCACCGTCACAGCCTCTGGCATATACTGAGATCCTATGGCATACTGCAGCACACAGTTATTCCCATCAAGAGCTTCTATGATATTTTTACCTGCAAGGTGGGACATAGCGAGGATAGCTTTGAAGTTAAGACCAGAGTTAGATAAGGATGTGTGATGTCAGCATTGCGCTTCAGCCTGGTAATCGAGACGGTGATGCGATGCATCACAGAAGAACAAGCCAGTGGCATCAGGTCTGCCTTATTCTCTATACTGGAGGACTTTGACTATGCGGATCCCCTAGCCTTGCTCTCTCACACACACCAGCATATGCAGGAAAAGATATCCTACCACACCATCTATGCACAGCAAGTGGGTCTAAAGATCAACACAAATAAATCAGAAGTCATGCCATTCAACATCCCAAACCTTCACCAATCAAGGTGGATAGAAAACACCACTTACTTACTTAGAGTTCACTTACCTAGGCAGTACTATCAAATATGATGGATGATAGGCAGTGACATCAAGCCATACTGTACAAGACCAGGAATAACTTCAGGATGCTGAACAATGTGTGGAGGTCATCTCAGTACAGCACCAACACCAAGCTGAGGTTTTACCAGAGCTATGTTCTGTTCACACTCTTGTAAGGATCAGAATGATGATGAAAAGCGACATCGACAAATTGTCATCCTTCCACACAAGTAACCTGAGAAGAATCTTGCACATTTTCTGGCCGCAATCCATCTCCAACCAGGAGCTGCTCAACTGATGCAAGCAAAGAGCATGTTGGAATGTGATCCCACAGCATGACATGATTGAAGTCAATGCAGGTGAACCACTGTTGATATGTGATCCTACAATATGACAGCAATGAAGTCAGTGAATGTGAACCATTAATGTGACTGTGATGTGGAAGTTTATGTGTTTAGGGAGGACGAATCATTGCTGGGAGTGTGATGCAGGTGTGTGCAGGGGGATGTCACTGAAGTTAACAGAGTGCAACCATCGTTTTTTTTGGTTCATGAAATCAGTGTTGCTCGTGGGTGCTCTTTGTAGAAGGAAACAGGCCAGTACATGTATCGGGCTCATTGTGTTGCCAATAGTCATTTTAGGGAAAACATCCACATAACATGGCGCTGCTTTGTAACACCATTAGGGCAAACCTAAATTAGGTAAAACACAACTCAATTCATGACACTGGAACTTGTTCTACTGAAAAGACTTAGCGGCCCATTTTGATCTTGGCATATAGTCCATTATCCAGCACAAACACAAGGAGATGGTGGACGGAGCTCTGAACCTTGTCAGACACTCACCCCCCAGTCACAGATCTGGGTTGAATCCATCATCGTTCTTTAGCTCACTTCGCCACCCTAGTTCAGACACAGCTATATGAATATCAGTCTTGACTCAGTGCCTCATGGGAACAGTCCAGCCCGAATTGCCAAGCCATGTCTTCCCTGGACCGGAAACAAGCATCCTGGGACCGGTTTCGGGTAAACAACCCTCATCAGCCAGGCTAGCTTGAATCCAGTGGCAAAGTGAGCAAGGGACCCACGTCTGGGCATACCCTGCCAACTTAGGGCAAACAATGCAAACACAAGGAGATGATGGACGGAGCACTGAAACTTTTCAGACACTCACCCCCAGTCACAGATCTGGGTTGAATCCATCATCGTTCTTTAGCTCACTTCGCCACCCCAGTTCAGACACAGCCATATGCAAATCAGTCTTGACCCTGTGCCTCATGGGAACTGTCCAGCCCGAACTGCCAAGCCATGTCTTCCCTGGACCGGAAACAAGCATCCTGGGACCGGTTTCGGGCTAACAGCCCTTATCAGCCAGACTAGCTTGAATCCAGTGGCAAAGTGAGCAAGGGACCCACGTCTGGGCATACCCTGCCAACTTAGGGCAAACAAAGCAAACACAAGGATATGATGGACGGAGCACTGAAACTTTTCAGACACTCACCCCCAGTCACAGATCTGGGTTGAATCCATCATCGTTCTTTAGCTCACTTCGCCACCCTAGTTCAGACACAGCTATATGCATATCAGTCTTGACTCAGTGCCTCATGGGAACAGTCCAGCCCGAACTGCCAAGCCATGTCTTCCCTGGACCGGAAACAAGCATCCTGGGACCGGTTTCGGATAAACAGCCCTCATCAGCCAGGCTAGCTTGAATCCAGTGGCAAAGTGAGCAAGGGACCCACGTCTGGGCATACCCTGCCAACTTAGGGCAAACAATGCAAACACAAGGAGATGATGGACGGAGCACTGAAACTTTTCAGACACTCACCCCCAGTCACAGATCTGGGTTGAATCCATCATCGTTCTTTAGCTCACTTCGCCACCCCAGTTCAGACACAGCTATATGCAAATCAGTCTTGACCCTGTGCCTCATGGGAACAGTCCAGCCCGAACTGCCAAGCCATGTCTTCCCTGGACCGGAAACAAGCATCCTGGGACCGGTTTCGGGCTAACAGCCCTCATCAGCCAGGCTAGCTTGAATCCAGTGGCAAAGTGAGCAAGGGACCCACGTCTGGGCATACCCTCCCAACTTAGGGCAAACAAAGCAAACACAAGGAGATGATGGACGGAGCGCTGAAACTTTTCAGACACTCACCCCCAGTCACAGATCTGGGTTGAATCCATCATCGTTCTTTAGCTCACTTCGCCACCCCAGTTCAGACACAGCTATATGCAAATCAGTCTTGACCCTGTGCCTCATGGGAACAGTTCAGCCCGAACTGCCAAGCCATGTCTTCCCTGGACCGGAAACAAGCATCCTGGGACCGGTTTCGGGCTAACAGCCCTCATCAGCCAGGCTAGCTTGAATCCAGTGGCAAAGTGAGCAAGGGACCACACGTCTGGGCATACCCTGCCAACTTAGGGCAAACAAAGCAAACACAAGGAGATGATGGACGGAGCGCTGAAACTTTTCAGGCACTCACCCCCAGTCACAGATCTGGGTTGAATCCATCATTGTTCTTTAGCTCACTTCGCCACCCCAGTTCAGACACAGCTATATGCAAATCAGTCTTGACCCTGTGCCTCATGGGAACAGTCCAGCCCGAACTGCCAAGCCATGTCTTCCCTGGACCGGAAACAAGCATCCTGGGACCGGTTTCGGGCTAACAGCCCTCATCAGCCAGGCTAGCTTGAATCCAGTGGCAAAGTGAGCAAGGGACCCACGTCTGGGCATACCCTGCCAACTTAGGGCAAACAAAGCAAACACAAGGAGATGATGGACGGAGCGCTGGATGCTTGTTTCTGGTCCAGGGAAGACATGGCTTGGCAGTGCGGGCTGGACTGTTCCCATGAGGCACAGGGTCAAGACTGATTTGCATATAGCTGTGTCTGAACTGGGGTGGCGAAGTGAGCTAAAGAACGATGATGGATTTAACCCAGATCTGTGACTGGGGGTGAGTGTCTGAAAAGTTTCAGCGCTCCGCCCATCATCTCCTTGTGTTTGCTTTGTTCGCCCTTAGTTGGCAGGGTATGCCCAGACGTGGGTCCCTTGCTCACTTTGCCACTGGATTCAAGCTAGCCTGGCTGATGAGGGCTGTTAGCACGAAATCGTCCATAGGATGCTTGTTTCTGGTCCAGGGAAGACATGGCTTGGCAGTGCGGGCTGGACTGTTCCCATGAGGCACAGGGTCAAGACTGATATGCATATAGCTGTGTCTGAACTGGGGTGGTGAAGTGAGCTAAAGAACGATGATGGATTCAACCCAGATCTGTGACTGGGGATGAGTATCTGAAAAGTTTCAGCGCTCCGTCCATCATCTCCTTGTGTTTGCTTTGTTCGCCCTAAGTTGGCAGAGTATGCCCAGACGTGGGTCCCTTGCTCACTTTGCCACTGGATTCAAGCTAGCCTGGCTGATGAGGGCTGTTAGCCCGAAACCGGTCGCAGGATGCTTTTCTCTGGTCCAGGGAAGACATGGCTTGGCAGTTCGGGCTGGACTGTTCCCATGAGGCACAGGGTCAAGACTGGTTTGCATATAGCTGTGTCTGAACTGGGGTGGTGAAGTGAGCTAAAGAACGATGATGGATTCAATCCAGATCTGTGACTGGGGGTAGGTGTCTGAAAAGTTTCAGCGCTCCGTCCATCATCTCCTTGTGTTTGCCATATAGTCCATTATCCACCAGGGTGACGGCGAAAATTACTCTGTCACCCTGATGGCGGTGTCGCCTGCCGAAATTTGAAATCTCTGTCAGTCCGGTGGGCATTTCAAGCATTGACAGGAGCCGCCATAAGGTGGTTCTTACCAGTGCATTGTAACTTTGCTGGATGGCTCTGGCCACTGTCTGAGGCCAGGCACTTGGATCTTTTAGCTGACGGCACTGTGGCTGCGCAATGGGCGCGACTGCCAAGTTGGGTGTCTAGCGGGGTGGCGGCTGCCATTCGAGCAGCCGCCTCGATGCCCAGCAGTAGCCCAAGTGAGTTTGAGAGGTCGGACGCGAGCCTGTGGTGCGGCCTCATTGACACCAGGAGGGAGAGGTAGGGTGAGAGAGAGGCCGCGGGGCATAAGTGGCTTATCTTCTGGATACCAGGAGGGGGGGGAGATCCCTGTAGAGCGGTTAGCAAAGTGGGCAAAGCCTCCCAGGGCAGGGGCTCGAAGCCCCAAGCAGCTAGCCCAGTGATAGTGGGAAGGTCTGAGGTGGAGCCCCTTGAGCACTATGGACAGGGGGTGGAAAGTCTGCCAAAAGGGGGTGGTCTGGGGATATTGATTTAGCATTGGTACATCCCCATGAGGTGAATGGGGATCTATCGTTGCCCTATTGGGGGCAAGAGTTTGCAGGCCAAGGGAGTGAAGTGGAGACAGGCGCTGGGGTAAACAGTGGGGAGTGGAATGGGGCTAGCCAGGACCTGTTTGGGGAATGGGGAATGGGGAAGACGTCAGAGCAGGTTCCCCCGATAGCGGTCATACTGGAAGTTGGGTCAGGGGGCAGGCCACAGTTTTTGAATCAGGGAGCAGGCTGTATGCTGTCGCCAAACCAAAGCAGGAGGATTGGGGGGGGGGCATAGCGTCCTCCAGGGCCCATTCGAGGGGGGTGTCACCAAGCAAATGGCCTAGAGCAGCAGGGCTTCTGCGATAGTGGCAGCCATGCTTTAGTGGAGTGATGGCGAAGGGTAGGAGGTGGAGTGGGGCTCCCTCCCACTGAAACCCCACAAGGTGTATGTTAGATGGGATAAAGATGGCCAGATAGGTCGACAGAGCAATAGGGCAGTGCAGTTTCTAGGGAAGGGAGGGGACCAAGAGCAGTCAGCAGTTTTTTCAGTGTGCTGCACACCAGGCCTTCTTTCCTCATTCCAGGTCCAAGGCCGCGGCAGGCTGCAGACCCGGGTGTGCACAGTACGGCTCATACACCCTGGGGGGGAAGAGAAGGCATGGCCCAGAATGGCCAGCTGGACTGTGTCATGGGATCCAGCAGCATATAGCACCCGAAGGTCCAGGAAGGCCTCACCATGGCACACGCAGGAGAGGAAAGGGGCATCTCTGTGCTGGGAGCAGCACGGGGCCAGGCAGCCCACACCAGTGGAACGCCTGAGTGGGTTTGGTGCGGCCCCACAGGGATTGATGGAGTTTAGCTCTGTATTTGGGTGGCAAGAGCCACAAGGTGTGGCTCAAAGGGCAAGCGGGCCTGCTGGTCACGTATGGCAAGATTAAGTTTTGGATAATGGAGACAAAAGTCCCAAGGAAGGAGAGATTGTGGATACAGAGGGGCAGGACGTCCTGGTGCCGCCAATTGAGCGGGTGGGGGTCCATATGATCCCACATCTAGTGCTGTTCTTCAGGTTTCTTTCCAGGATCAGGAACGCCCGAACGAGAATCAAAAGGCACGACAGATGCATCCACGGGCAAGGCGGGAGGCTTTGGAGCGGGCACCGTCCTTACAGCCAGGTAAGAACACAAACGCGGTACAGGGTCCAATGATTGTGTCAACGGGGGTTGATGCGGGGTGTGAGTGGGAGCAGGACACAAGATTGCATAAGGGTAAGTATGTTATGGACACGGAGTTGGTACAGAAGAAGTGAAAAGGGAAGGGGTAGACACACAGCTGAAGTTGGGCACAGCTTTGGAGATGAGCATATAGATGACGAAGGGCACGAAAGCATCCACAAAGGTAGGGGAAGATGGCAAACAGGGAAATAAAAGGAAGGCGGAGGACACAGTAGGGAAAGAGAGTAAGAAGCTCAAGATACGTAAGTGGGTTAAGAAGCCACTGGGTGCACACTTAATATTGTACATTAAGGAGCACATTTGGAAGAGCGAATATGTAGAAATGTTTAAACTCCTACATAGAGAACCTAGGGCAAAGGAAGGCTCAAAAGAGGAGTATGAGCTGGCTAAATGCCCGAGGGTACCCTTGACCATTGAAAACTGGACGATGGCGTTCCTCATTTATGGCAGTGTGTACTACGAAAAAAATCTGGAGAGGAGCATAGCTTTATTAAAATATATGGTGTCATTTGGAAGGCACAAATATCCTTTGGCGGTAATGCCTGGGCGCAGTATGACGAGGAGTTCCGGGCACGCATGGCATGGAACCCTGAAGCACAATGGGGAGAATTGGACACAAACCTATGGCAGCAGCTGAATTTGGGAAGACTGTATGCATGGCCAGTGGTTTGCCAATTGTTTACCACCCCTTTCAAGCCTGTCCCCCTGGGAGGCAGTGGGTAACTCTAGTAAGGGGCATGTTGGGATTTCAATAGGGGCATGTCAATCAATCAATCAATCAATCAGGGAATTGTAAGCGCGCTACTCACCCGTGAGGGTCTCAAGTCGCTGAGGGGGGGGGGGGGTCCGCAGATCTGTTTAGCCGAAGAGCCAGGTCTTGAGGGTCTTCCTGAAGGTGTTCAGGGAGGGGGCGCGTCTGATGTCTGCCGGTAGCTCGTTCCAGGTCTTGGCTGCAATGTGAGAGAAGGATCTTCCGGCTGCTCTGGCTCTGTGGATGCGTGGGGTTTCGGCCAGTGCGAAGTTGGAAGATCTGAGGTTTCTTTTGGGTACGTGGAAGTTGATTCTGTCGTTGAGGTATTTGGGTCCGTTGTTGTGTAGGCATTTGTAGGCGTGAGTGAGGATTTTGAAAGTGACTCTTTTCTCCACGGGGAGCCAGTGGAGACTTCGTAGGTGTTGGCTGATGTGTTCGTGTCGGGGGATGCCGAGGACGAGTCTGGCGGCGGTGTTTTGTACTGTCTGGAGTTTGCGGAGTAGGGACTTGTTGATGCCGGCGTAGAGTGCGTTTCCATAGTCCATTCTGCTGGTGATGAGTGCGTGGGTGACTGTCTTCCTTGACTCAGGGGGGATCCACTTGAAGGTCTTGCGGAGGATGCGGAGGGTGTTGAAGCAGCTGGAGGTGACGGCGTTGACCTGTCGGTTCATGGAGAGTGATGAGTCGAGTACGATGCCGAGGTTCTTGGCGTGGTCTGAGGGGGTAGGTGGGCTTCCAAGGACGGTCGGCCACCAGGTGCTGTCCCATGCAGAAGGGGTGGTACCGAGGATGAGGACTTCTGTCTTCTCGGCGTTGTGCTTCAGGCAGCTGTTGGTCATCCAGACTGCGACGTCTTGCATTCCTTTATGGAAGTTGAGTTTGGCAGTGGTGGGGTCTTTGGTGAGGGAGAGGATGAGCTGGGTGTCGTCGGCGTAGGATACGATGTTGAGGCCGTGTTGTCGGACGATGGCTGCGAGGGGGCCATGTAAATGTTGAAGAGGGTGGGGCTCAGTGATGAACCCTGTGGGACTCCGCAGGTGATTTTCGTGGGGTCGGAGAGGAAGGGTGGGAGTCTGATCCTTTGGCTTCTTCCGGTGAGGAGTGATCGGATCCAGTCCAGGGCTGTTCCTTGTATGCCTGCGTCGTGTAGTCTGACAACTAGTGTGCGATGGGAGACAGTGTCGAAGGCCGCTGATAGGTCAAGTAGGATGAGGGCTGCGGAGTGGCCTTGGTCCAGGAGGGAGCGGATGTCGCCTGTGGTGGCGAGTAGGGCGGTCTCTGTGCTGTGGTTGCTTCGGAATCCGGATTGGGACGGGTCGAGGACGGCGTTCTCTTCAATGAATCGTGTCAGTTTCCTGTTGACTGTTTTCTCTGCAACTTTGGCTGCGAAGGGGAGGAGCGAGATGGGCCGATAGTTCTTGAGGTCGGTGGGGTCAGCTGTGGGCTTCTTGAGCAGGGGTCTGACTTCTGCTCGCTTCCAGTCGTCTGGGAAGGTGCCTGTTTTGAAGGTGGTGTTGATGGTGCATTGTAGTTTGGGTGCGATGGCGGCCACAGCTCTGTGGTAGATGTGAGGGGGCAGGGGTCGGTGGGGGCCCCCGAGTGGATGCTTTTCATGGTCGAGGCGGTGTCTTCGGCCGTGATCGGTGTCCAGTTGGAGATGGTGGGCTGGCTGGTGTTTCTGGGGGCGGGGGCCGTCTGTGGCGGCTGGTGGATGGTCGATGAAGTTGTCGTAGAGGTTTTTGATCTTGAGGTGGAAATAGGTTCCAAGCTTGTCGCAGAGGTCTTGGGATGGGGTGATGTCTGTGGCTTCGCTGCATGGGTTGGTGAATTCTTGAATGACACTGAAAAGTTCCTTGGAGTTGGTGGAGTTGGCCAGGATTTTGTTGTGGATGAAGTTCCTTTTGGTGGCTCTGATCTGGTTGTGGTAGTCCGTCATCGCGTCCTTGTAGGTGGTGTGGTTTTCGGTTGTCTTGGTGTTTATCCAGTTCTTCTCCAGGCGTCTGCAGGTGCGTCTGGCTTCTTGGAGAGTGGTTGTGAACCAGGTGGCTTTCCTGGGGCGTTGTCTGTCGGGGTTGCGTAGCGGGCGAGCTCATCTGCGCAGTTGGAGATCCAGGTGTGGAGTTCTCTGGCTGCGTCGTTTGCGCTGTTTGCGTCGGGGGCCCAGGTGTGGTTGTCAAGGGTGTATTGTAGATTCAGGCATGAATGCTCTAAATGCTCAGGGAGACACCCTCTTGTTCAGCTGCTACTGGAACACCTGGGGTGTATCAGGAACTCAGCAGGGAGGCCAAAGCTCGCACTGGCAACAAAATTCAGGGGGAGCAGGGGGGTCTAATGCGGGTAGCTACAGGGGAGGGAGAGGGGTACAGAAACCTCAGGGAAAAAACCTGTATACCGGTTAAGCCAGATAGGCTCACGTTTTGGTTGGGATCTTTCCCGAACAGGGAGGAAGCCCGTACCTTACTGGAAGGGTTTGCATGGGGTTTCAGGTTGGGGTACACAGGACCGAGAGCGCAGCGGTGGGCAGAGAATGTGAGGCCAGTTAAATCACATCCACAACTGGTGTGTGGTAAGCTAGCGAAAGAATTATGGGAAGGGAGGATGGCTGGGCCTTTTGACACTTAGCCCTTGGAGAATTTGATCATTTCCCCGATAGGGGTAGTGCCCAAGAAGGAGGCAGGGCAAGTCGGCTCATGCAACACTTGTCATGGCCTGAAGCCCAATCAGTCAATGATTTCACTGGGGACAATTTGTCCTGGGTGTCTCACTCCTCTGTGGGTGTGGCTATGGCCATGACGAAACAAGCTGGGCTGGGAGCCTTTATGGCAAAAGGTGACATAAAACCAGCATTCAGCTTGCTACCGGTTCACCTGGAGGATTTTCAATTACTGGATAGCCAATTTGAGGGGTCATGGTATGTGGATAAAGCCCTCCCAATGGGATGCTCGATTTCGTGTGCCTTTGTTTAGCGCTTCAACATGTTCCTGCAATGGCCTTTTGTACAGGCTTTTTGTACAGAGAACGGGTCACAAGAAGGTGACACACTATCCCGATTACTTTTTCATGGTCCTGGACTCTGGTTTCATGGACTGCTAGTGGCTGCTGACAAGTTTTCAACAGCGCATGGAAGATGTGGAGGTCCCTCTGGCCCCGAAAAAACTGTGGGTCCAGTGACTCCCATTTCTTTTCTAGAAATTGAATTGGATGCAATAGCATTTATAGCGTGCGTTCTACAAGAGAAGAAGTTAGGCATGCAGGTTTTATTAGACACAATGTTGGCAAAAAAAAAGTCATGGTGAGGGAGGTACAAGTGCTCTTGGGACACCTACATTTTGTGTGTAGAGTGGCGCCAGTGGGTAGGACTTTCTGCAGAAGGCTAGGCTTAGCACTGGCAGGGATGTCACTACCACACCATCATGTTAGGGGTGGCAACAAGATAGGAGGTGGTATGGCTATTATCATGAGGGATGGTTGGGAGATCTCCTGTAGAAGACTAGAGAACATTGAGATCATTGAGGCTCTGTCCTGCGTAAGTTTCTCGCCCTCCTCGTTGGTGGCTGGGATTCTGACATAAAGACCTCCTGACATCCCAACCTGCCACCTATTAGAGTTATGCGACATTGTCGCTGATCTTTCGCTGAAGCACACCAACTTCACTGTCCTAGGCAACTTTAACGTCCACAAGGAAAATGGAAAATGCCCTAAGGCATCTCAGCTGGCAGAAACCCTTGAAGGTCTTAACCTGACGCAATGGGTCACCGCCCCTACTCATGCTGGACCTTCTTTTCTCCAATGATCCAAACCTTATAGTAGAGGCCCCGCTACCATTGGCATGGACAGACCACTTATTAGTGCTGTTCAGCTTCAAACTCAAACCCATTTGCTGTAGTTCCAAGTCAATCCCCGACAAAAGGCGAAACTGGAGGAAGGTCACCTCTGATACTATGGGAGCCGTGCTTCAAAGTGCACCCCTCCAGCTGACGGGTGACCCAAGCGGTGATGTATCCATCTTCAACAGCTGGGTCACCTCTGCCTTAGATAGCGTAGCCCCTCTTAGATCAGTGACATCCTCTAGGAAAAAGCCCTCAGCCCCTTAGTTCTCCATGGAATTATGAGCGGAGAAAAGTCTTTGCAAGAAACTTAAACGCTCCTGGAGAAAATCCTATGACCCTATGGCTAAAAGTTCCTACAGAGAGGCTTTGAAAATATTCCACAGGCTTAAGCGCAGCACTATGAGGGACTACTTTTCTAACCAAAGTAAACTGTCAGACTACTCGGTCAAAGAACTATTTAAAATCTTCCAATACTTTACTAAACCCACGGCTCTAGACAGCACAGTTACCTCCTTCCTACCCTCTGTGCTGACTTATCCTACTTTTTTCAGGTGAAAATCCAAGTGATTTACTCCGTCTTTCCCCCTACCACGTCCTCCCCTGTGCAAAAGCCAGCCTCTGATCTGCATGGCACCTGGTCTAAATTCCACCCACTGCCACTTGATGTGTCTCTCAGGGGATTGTACAAATGTAAATCTGGATCCCCGGAGACCCTTGCCTGGCTCAGTTTCTTAAACTGCTTGCCCCCTGCCTCAGATCTGGAATTCCTCCCTGACAACTGGTATCTACCCAGCTGCATGGAAACAGGCCTACCTACTGCCGATCCTTAAGAAACCGGATGCTGACCCAGCAGAACACAAAAACTTTAGGCCAGAAATCTAGGTTTTAAATTCGACAATGACCTCTCCTGCAAGACCCAGATTCGCCAGGTCTCCTCCTCATGCTTTTGGAAGCTGCGAGCTTTGAGGAAATTCCTTCACTTTCTTCCGATGGATTGCAGGAAGACAGTGGTCCACGCATTGGTTACATCCCGGCTGGACTATTCGAATAATCTCTATTTAGGACTACCAGCCTATCTGGTCCGCAGGCTGCAAGTAATTCAAAACGCTGCAGCCAGATTAATTAGGAATGTGCCGTTTCGCCATCGCATCTCCCCGCATTTGCGGAGCCTCCACTGGCTACCTGTCATTAGGAGGATTGAGTTCAAGGCGCTTACTCTGGCCTACAGAGCCACCAGGGAACGGGGCCCGGGCTATCTGAGACATGGATTGCAAAACTACCAGCAAGACCGGGTCCTGAGATCAAATCACCTGAAATTGCTCAGTGTTACTCGTTTCCTTAGAGCCAGGATAGGCGGTAGAGCATTCTCGGTTAGAATTGCAAAACTCTGGAATGTTATGCCTCCCCACCTCCGCATGACGGAGCCAGAACCGGCGTTCAGGAGAGCTCTAAAAACCTGGCTCTTTAACCTCTTGTAGTTCTTCTTCTTGTTCTTCTCCCTGTGAATCTGCAACCCAGCGCCGGGACACCTCCGTTGGAGGTAGCCGCATGCTTTATACATTTTTTTTATTAGGTTGTCTGCGGGGGTTAAGGCAGATTTACAGATGGGGAGGAAGTTTTGGGACTCATTCAAAGGCATTCTGATGTGCATACTGCAGGAGTTAGACTGGGATGTGCAAATCTCTTCAAATGCATCAGGTGGCATAAGCTTTGGTTTATATTGGCAGGAGCACTGGTGTGTGCAAGAATGGCCAGATGACTGGAAGAATGGAGGACATAGCATTGCATTTCTTGAGGTTTTCCTATTAGAGTGAGCTGTCAAACTGTGGGGTGCATGGTTACAACACACAAAGGTACTTTGTAGGGTGGACAGCATATAGTTAACCGACAGTCAGTGAGAGATGCACAGGTCCTCAAGTTGCTGAGGGTGTTTGTGCTTGAATATTTGCGACAGGATATTCTGTTTAGAGCTAGACATGTACCAGGTGTGGACAATGACATTCTGGATGCTTTGTCTCGTTCACAGTGAGAGAGGTTTCATGGATTAGCTATGGAGGTGGACAAGGACAGAACTCGCATGCTACTGGAGTGATGGACAGCGGGAGACAGAGGATGTGTCAACTGGTAGTGGGGTCCCTGGCAGAGTCTACGCGTAAAGCATATTAACAAGCTTGTGGTGAATTTTTTAGCTCAGGAGCTCGTCGCCGACAGAGGTAATGGCACAGAGATGAGGACGTAGTGAAGTTTGTACTGTGGCTGACCAAGAAAGCTTTATCCAGAGTCACAACTTCAGGAAAGTTGGCAGGCATTTCCTTTATGGGGAAACTGTTGTGGGGTTAAGCACCTTCGGCGGGGGAGTTGGGTAAGAGGATGTTACAGGGTTGGGCTAGGGAGCCGGGTGGTCTGAATAGAGGAGGAAGCCCCTTTGTTGGCACGTTTTCTGTAGAGTGATTCATAGTTTGCCAGGGATTTGTCATTCACAGTTAGGAACTGTTTTGTTTTCCACACTAATGTTAGTGGATGTTTGACAGGGCCTTTCAGGTATCAGTGTTATTGGGGTAAGGAGGGGTGCAGGGTTTGAAGTGGGAGGAAGTCACCTTTAGGCAGGACGATGTTGAAATTTGATTGCTCAGGTCTAAGATTGGCCAGCGGTCGTGAGGACCCACAGAATTACTTTAGGGGCAGGGGGAGAGGTTTTCCCGGTGGCATGGGGCAGATAACTCAGGAGTCACACAAGGCGACAGGAAAGGCTAGTATTCACCCACCAACAGGGGGAGCGAGTGACTTCCTTCCAGCTATTGGCAGTCCTGAGGAAAGCTGTGACTATGTTGGGCTTGGTGGCTCCTGACTTTAGTACACATTCTTTCAGGATTGTGGTGGCAACAGAGGCAGGCAGGAGGGGGTGGTCTAGGGAGCAAATAATGGGGCATGGCAGGTGATCGTCAGAATGCTACCAGAGGTATGTTAGAGGGTGGAACTTTGTCACAATGATGTGTTCACAATGTTTTCTTTTGCAGGTTCGGTTCCAGGACTTATGTTCACTGTCTTTTCGGTGTGGATTGTCGGGCATTCCTTTATAGAATGGACAGATTGGACAGCGGGGAGGAGTGCAAGTGGTAGGAACTTGGTAGCTCTTTGTCCGTCTAGTGGTTCGGGAGAGGGGGCATGAGGTGGCAGAGCTGTTGCCCAAGCTCAACAAATTGAGGAAGAAGGATGCTTGTCCAGATATCTTGATGATCCATTTGGGAGAGAATGACATGGTAGTGGAGAAGGGCCTAGTGTTACTACAATCCATGAAGCAGGATTTGAGAGAAGTGAGAGCACAGTGGTCAGGGTGTTTCATAGCCTGGACAGAGTTTATTCATAGGAGGTGTTAGAGAGGTGTGGTCAAGCCGTCAGCCATAGATAAAGCCAGGATAAAGGTGAATAGGGAGATGAGACATTTGTGTCAGGATGAAGGGGTAGGATGGTTGCAGCATGTGCACCTTCATTACAAAGAGGTAGAATTTTTCAGGGATAACTGCGTGCATCTTTATGAGTATGGAATGAGGCTATATTTGTTGGAGCTGGGGGAGTTTTTAGTTAGGACGTTGCAGAGGCAAAAATAAATTGTCAGTATGGGAGGGGGCTAGAAAAAGTCAGTTGGTGCCTTTTTCTGGTGGCAGTTGGCACACAAGCTTGCAGGCCTTTACTTAAAGTTAGGTTGTTTAATATAGGCTAAACAGGCAGAAAGGGAGGGTCTTAGCCGATCCACACCGGAAGTCCTGGAGTTAAAATGTTACGTCATAGAAATTTCATGTTGAGCACAACTTAATTAGTTCACTGCTAGGCAGAAGGGGAAGTTTAAAGTGTGACAATAAGAGAAGTATAATAGGTCAGGATGTCAAAGTTGTAGGGTTTGTATACGGCAGTGGGGCTAGGGGATGGAGTTATGGAATGCAGGTTATTGAATGTCTAGTGAGATTTTAGTTCTGTAAGGCCTTAGGTCGAGGATGCTTTTGTGATACGCACTTGTTTCAATAAAGTGGCCTTTTCCACACATACAGAGTCAGTGGTCTTATTGTGCCCCATTTCACCCAAATGTAACTGAATAATTATCTTTGTTTTGTTTCAGAGATCTGAAGTATTGTGAACCAAGATCCAAGGAGTAAGAGAGCACTTTACAATGTAACTGCATTGTATAGAGCATCAGAAACATAAGGTACAGTATTGAACAGTATTATATATGCTTCTGGTCTGATCAAGTCTAAATTAAAGAAATCATGATGTGATGGGAAGTGGGAGTGCAAACATATAATTAGGGCAGCACTAGCCAGCCCGCTGTATGGTTCACATCACAGGTTTGCAAGTACTTACATTAGTTTTTAATTGGATTACCCCAGAATGACTTTGTAAGTTCACTAAGTGTCATCAGAGAAGGAATATTTAGGGAGTAAATTGTAAATTGCTGCTCGTACTCACATCCAGTTGTTTTTGTTTGTGGATTTACACTACATGTGTAGTATAAACTGTAATATAATAAAATATTTGAATTAGGACCTCATGCAATATTTCTCCTACCCGCTCTCCTTCTGTTCCATCACAACAAATTGGGCCCTAATCCGCAACCCAGGATTTTGAAAAATCTGCATCGCTAGACCACTGTGGACATGGTAATGTGGAGCCCGGCATGAACCCCGTATGACCCCCCCACCTCCAACTCCTGTGCAACTTAGCACACATTCCTAGGTTCTGGAGCACATGTGCAACAAACAGCTGTCACCATAGAGCTTTGTTGTTCTGTCTCTTCATTCGAGTGTCACCTGGCGGCTATGTTCTGTCTCTTTATTTAAGTGTCACCTGGCGGCTATGTTCTGTCTCTTTATTTGAGCATTACCTGGCAGCTATGTTCTGTCTCTTTATTTGAGTGTTACCTGGCGGCTAGGGCATACCTTAGAAATATTTCACGACTTTGTTATTGTGGTTTCTCAGTCTGCCTGGATCCTTTTCAGTTCCTACGGTGTCTGAATCCTAAATTCAGCTGAAGGGTCCAGCACCTCTGCCAGCCACAGCTGAAGGGTCCAGCACCTCTGCCAGCCACATGCTATGATGTACATGGGCAGGCTGAAGACCTTGTGGTGTCCCGCTATCATTGAGATTGCAAATAGATGCTGGAATGGAGGATTGTTGCTACTAAAGGGGCAATCCGTTCAGTCAGAAATAGGTTTTACATTGTGTTGCTGTAGAGCAAGCAACAGTTCCTGTAGTCATCTACAGGAGAACAGCAGACAACTCTGATGTAGCCTCAGAAGCAACAAAACGTCTAGTGCATGAATACTTGACAAGTCGCCCACCTCCCCTCCAACACACTGTGGTTAGTGTCAGTGCAAAGAAACTGCAGTGAAGAAGGAGGACCATATGCAATGATAATATTAATAATAACAATAATAATAATAATATGCCTTTCATCCAGAGTACTGAAAGTCTGCTTGAAACTTGCTTGGAAAAAGGTTTTACCCAAGCAATTCTCAACCTCTGTAATCCACCTGTTGTCACCAGAAAGCCCTCTTCCCCTTTGTTTTGGACGTGTCTAATTTTTTACATTCAGATATTACTGATCTTCACCAATTTTACCTCGAGAGGGTAACAGGCTTTGCCCAGGGTCATAACTTTGTTAAGTACATAAGTTAGGTTTGTACTTGGTCTCTAAGTCCTAGTTCAAGGATTTGTAAATCAGACACTAGACCACATATTACAATGGCAGTAATCCACAAAGAAAACAATAGCTCCACTTCCTTAAAGAGTAAGGACATAACTGTACACCTTTCCAGGTCTTCCTGACACCACTCACATAGGTGAAGGCCAAGGGACCAGCTGATGTAAGCAGGCTCATGTATGTCCCTTCACGCACCGGAAACCTCATGCAGATAATAAAAAGTATACTAAATATGGAAAATGAGTAGTGCAAAGCCACTTTGCCAGGAAGTATGATGTACTATTCTTTTCAAAACTTTCAAACAACTTTTAAGCAAGGGCTTTCTGATTACATGTATGTGTTCCAAAAATGTGCCTTAAGGTCCGGGCTGTCGTATGCCATCAGTTAGACCAGCAAAGATCAGGGCCACTTCTCTCAACAAAATATGTATCTGCAGTTATTTCTTGCACCTATTACAGACATTAGTGCCTCTTGATGCTGGACAATCGGTGCCACAGACCCAAGCTGTCTAGGCATAAATAGGCCAAAAGCAGTCTGGGCTGCTTGCTCTCCCAGTGAGAGGGGACCAGGCATGGCAGTTCGGACTGGATTGTTCCTATTGGAGGAGGACCAATGCTGATTTGCATGTGGCTGGTT
The DNA here is from genome assembly GCA_963921515.1 of Calotriton arnoldi. Lineage (NCBI taxonomy): Eukaryota > Metazoa > Chordata > Amphibia > Caudata > Salamandridae > Calotriton > Calotriton arnoldi. The sequence goes on from CAWUFW010001977.1 coordinate 1,227,910, forward strand.
CGTGTCTGAGGTGGCATGGTGGGCAAAAAACAATGGACTGGGATCGAGTTTCAAGTAAATACCAGTGACTAAGATTGATTCAAACATTCCACCCACCACTTTTTTGTTTTCCTCAGTTAACAATAGGTGATATCACCAGCCAACACTGTGGCACAGAATACATCCACCTTGAAACGATAAAGGCCCACTTGCTCAGTGGGATTCAAACATGTGACCAGAGGTTGCACACAAATGTCAACATTGGGTGATAAAGCTATCCATCCAAACCATCCTCAAGCTCTCGAGGCACAGTTAAAAAATCAAACTAGAGGTGAGACAGATTCACAAGGCGTACCACAGAAAACAAATTGGAGTAAATAATAAGCAATCGACTACCAGCCCCGGCTTTTTCCACATTCAATGGAAAACAGGGAGCCACAGGAATAACCAAACTCTCTTGACGAGACCACTAGGAGGACAGCCACAAGCACACACAACAGTGGATCCAATGTCAGAACATCCAAATGTTTCAAACTTCAATTGAGTTTTCAGTTTGTGAATGAAAGACATTTACATTCAATCAATGAATCAATCAATCAATCGGTATTTGTAGAGGGGAGCTACTCACCCGTGAGGGTATCCAGGAACTAAGTTTTCGCTGGGCTTAGTTGAAAACCTGGTCTTGAGTCTCTTTCTGAATTCCGTGACAGATGAAGATGTTCGTAGGTAAAGAGGGAGGTCGTTCCAGGCCTTGGCGGCGAGGTAGGAGAAGGAACGATCACCACTGTGGCTTCGGTGGATGCGGGGACTGTGGGCAAGGGAAAGGGAGGCGGAGCCCAGGAATCTAGGCATTACCAAAAACAGGTAATTATGACATTATTGTGAGAAGGCTACTTTTTGATTTATACATCTACCATACCGAAGGCAATGTCGCGGGAGACAATGTCATTCCCACGGGCGAGGGATTGCTCCTCTCAGCGGCCGCATAAAAGCTATGCACGCCATGGACGATGGTACTGCCCCTGCAGGTGAAGTCAGCACCACAGGCGCTGGAGCTTTCGCCGTTCAGGGCAGCCAGATGCATCCTCCTCATGGTCCTGTGGTCCAGGTCGGTAGGGCCGAGGTTTCCGTCGCTCGTGATCAGTTCTCATGAGTTGCTGTAGCCCTGTTTTTTTCTCATGAATCCACATGCTTCCTATATTTAAATTAAAAAACTTTCTGAAAAAGAAGATTTTATGAAATACCTATCTTCTACATTCTTCCATTTCGGCATCCGAAGTTTACCAGCACTGGACGGAGTCATCAATATATAGGGTCCCAATCCTAGATAGGATAATTCCTGGCAGCCTGTCAGGAATTCTCAGACCAATATGGTGCTTCCTCACTTTTGCTGATGCCACTGTTGCAGGGATTCTGTACAAATACAGAACTATGCGCAGGAAATGGGACTTTGGTGTATAGGGACTGAGTCTTCCCACCACCTTAGTACCCACGAACCCAGGGCCGACTAGCTATAGTGTCACACTTGCTCTCCTACTCACTCACAGAGAACACAAAACTCCCAGATCTCTCAGGAATCGTGGTAACAAGACACACCTTTTCGCTCACTCTTTTGTACTCATCCACAATAAGATCTAACGGAGACACGAAACAGTTTAAAATATTTATTTTAACTAATGTGCGCTAACATGCAGTATATGTGCCACAACAAGCAGGAAAATGCATAGCATAAATATTGTCAGCATAGCAGTCAGTCCAGAAATCATGAAGGGCGATGTCATCATAAAAAGACAGTGGAGAAACGACTATAGTGCCTAACCTCCCTCCCCTTGCTAAGAAGAAGTATTATTATATAATAGAAGATCTCTGGGCTTTGTCAGCGGATCCCATACCTTAGCCTATAGATGGTAGATCTACATCATGGGTGCTCTTCTCCCTGGAAAGGTCCCTCTCCAAGTGTGTTTCACCTAGTGGTGCACCCCACTAGAAACCCAAGTACGCTGTCCAAACAACAGCTGCATCGGTATGTTTTGTCTAAGGGCTAAGTAGTAGCCAGAACAAAATAACAAGGGGCATTGTTGTTCGACCTTGCGCATAATGTTCAGTCAAAATCCCAGGAACATGCAGAGAGTGAACACAACGAAGAGTTCTCATGTGACAGCAGTCTTTGAAATTATTGCAAAAAATAAAGATGTGTAGTAACGTGTGCAAAGCAGCAGGCAAGCTGCAACGTGCTCATGCTAAGTTAGTGAAAAACGACAATGTCCCTATGTGCCACGTGACACCCTCCCCATGGCCAGGGCGTTAGCCATACACAAAAAAACATAAATCAGAGGTAAGCAGAGGCAAAGAGTCTTTGTTGAAGACCAATTCGTGTAATTTTGAAGCCCAAATTTTTTTTTGTACTGTCAGGGTATAATGTACCAAAATGTTGCCAATTGGGCGCTAAAAATGCTAACCATTCACAGTTAGTCTTCAAAGTCAAAATTGTCACGGGAAAAGCGGAATGCCATGAACTCCAGAATGTTGTCGGTTCCTTCCATCGAAAAAATGCATGCCATCCAGTTTAGTAGGTCGAATGAGCACACATGCTCCTCATATCCGGAAGCTCATAGGATCATCTCAGGGCAACCTGCGTTAACCTCGATGAAACTGCTGTCTAAGAGGCGCTGCGCAAGAGCACATGTACTCAAGTCTGCCATTGGTCCGAGTAGAGGATCGCACACCAAACGCGTACCCCTGGCACACACCTGGTCATGGGCCTTTAATGGACCCATTAGCAGATCATAATCCAGGGCAGCGTGTGTGGAATTGGACAAGCAGACAACCATGGCCCATTCAAAAGAGTACCGTAGGTAGTGAAACACAGGTTGCATGCAGGTGAAGTAGGCATAATGGAAGGTCAGCCAGTTGTCATTTGCAAAAGACACCACTGGCAGAGAACCAGAGAGCTGCCACATACGATCACAGTACAGTTGCAACTGGACCGGGTTTGGCAGCTTCAGAGATCGAGCATCCATTGCGAAGCAATAATAGGAGAACCAGCACGCCGCAATCCAACAGGAACACCAGGGGAAACCCTCCGAAGGCGCTGGATAAAAAGAATGAATAAAGGCCGGAATTACTCCAGAAATAGTCTGAAAGGAAGAAACAAGGCCGGATTCCACAAGTTTAAAAAAGTGAGCAAGGCCCTCCGTATCATACGCCTTAAATATTTGGTGTATTAATTCACCAACTGTGGAGTGGGAGATTTGTGTTTAGCAGTGAGTGTATCTCGCTTGCGGTTCTTGCCACCGGCAATTCGAAGGTCTCTCGAGCCGATGTGAGAGCCACTTCTTGTTGAAACAATAGCGCATTGAGTCTGCTTAGTTTATTGAAATTTCTTTCCAAAGTAGGGATGGAAGGCCAAAGCGAATTATCGGCAATCCCATGTGGGGGTGGAAATAGGACATTGCTGCAAAATGTAACTCATTGAGAAACTGTTACTATATACGGGATGCCAGCTCTCAAGCCGCAGGAATCATGGTTATTCAAAATAAGATAACTACCGTTAGAAAGCAAAGTTAATACAGGAATAATAGCCGGGACAGAAGTACCTTTCAAAAAACAAGCTAGATTAGGGGCCGAAACGTTACAGGCTCTGTGTAGCTCAACTTGTTTACAGACTATTGAATGTCCGACTGTGGCATCACAGTCCTCCCCTGTAAGGAAAACCTCCTTTTCTGCGCATTGACATCTGTAAGCGAAAGGTAATAACCATAAGTTGTGAATAAAATTATCGCCCAGGGGCTCATATCTCCCAACGGGATGATGTTTCATGCATGCTGTGAACTGAAAAAGTGAGATAGGAAGTGAAATAACCCCATGTACTAACCGCACAGCTGAATCAGTCTCGGCCACCGAAAACGGTAACCGTTCTAATTGTTCAATATGTAACAATGTGTATGTGGCATCTTTCATGGACATCAATTTCTGTTTATCATTCAAATTAAACGGCAAAAACAGTGCAACAGCATTCAAATAATTCCATGGCACTTTTCCATTTTTGAGTGTTTGCAACGTCCAAGCAAACTGCATTACAGAACATAACTGATTTTGACCATGATACAAAACAGGCACTTCATGCTGAACAATATCAATGACAGAAGATACAATATTATCTAAAGCATATATACTGGAAGACAGTGTATTAATACTATTATCTACTACTGCAAGGACTTTTTCTAAATTAGCTTGGTCAATTTGGCGGAGTCGCACCGCAGCTTCCATCTGAGACAGTTTCCAAAATTCATTATATGCGGAATAAATAAAACGTTTTGTTCGATGGGACTTTGGACCTAAAAGAAAATCAGCCAAATCGATGTCACCAGACAGATGAGAAAGATGTTGTTTCACAGACGACAGAGTGGAATGTTCCATTTCTAAAGACAGTGGTCCCCAGACAGAAAATAAGTTATAAATCAATAAATATAGACCCAATCAGTACTATATTGTAGACATCTGTCCAGCCGGACAGATATTTAATATGCAGTCAAATAATGTTTACAGACAATAAACATGGAACAGTTTAAGTGGGACACAAGCCTGCATCCAACTTAGCAAGAAAGACGTACAACATAAAGTAAGGGGTTCAGGCAAAGGAAATTGTTTGTTTCAAGCACATTTCTAATAGAACAAACAGAATATACATGAGATACCATTACATAGAAATTAGAACATTTTCAAAGGGTATATGGTGTACAAGGTGTCGACGGCGTTTCGAACCCTTAAAAGAATAATGGGATCATCCTCAGGACATTATAAATAACATGCCTGTTTTCATATGGCTTAAATTGCCAACGTGAAGAATGGAGCTGTGACAAAAGGTCTTGAGAATCAAGAAGAACAGAAGGTCACCGGCATAGGATCTGTAGGGATGGTGGTCTTAGTTAAAATCCTGGGGAGTATGCACCGGAGTCAAGGTTCCGGTTAAGGGAGTTCCATTGTGGACATAATTCCAATGAAAAGCAAGCCGCATTTGCAGTCTTGAGCCGTAATACAGGCCAGTGCGTATGTAATCTAGGGTCCGTCACAGCCTGGGTGTTTCCGGTCACAGCTGTGAATTATGTCCACAATGGAACTCCCTTAACCGGAACCTTGACTCCGGTGCATACTCCCCAGGATTTTAACTAAGACCACCATCCCTACAGATCCTATGCCGGTGGCCTTCTGTTCTTCTTGATTCTCAAGACCTTTTGTCACAGCTCCATTCTTCACGTTGGCAATTTAAGCCATATGAAAACAGGCATGTTATTTATAATGTCCTGAGGATGATCCCATTATTCTTTTAAGGGATCGAAACGCATCGTCGACACCTTGTACACCATATACACCCTTTGAAAATGTTCTAATTTCTATGTAATGGTGTCTCATGTATATTCTGTTTGTTCTATTAGAAATGTGCTTGAAACAAACAATTTCCTTTGCCTGAACCCCTTACTTTATGTTGTACATCTTTCTTGCTAAGTTGGATGCAGGCTTGTGTCCCACTTAAACTGTTCCATGTTTATTGTCTGTAAACATTATTTGACTGCATATTAAATATCTGTCCGGCTGGACAGATGTCTACAATATAGTACTGATTGGGTCTATATTTATTGATTTATAACTTATTTTCTGTCTGGGGACCACTGTCTTTAGAAATAGTTCAATTACCCAAAGGTCCCTGACCAATTGTATTTGGGTCTCCTTGTTTTTTCATAGCAGAGTGGAATGTTCCAACCATTGCTGACATAATTTCCCCACGGAATATGTGGTAACTGTATGCGAATGTGGGAAGCATGGATCAGGTCTATATTGTGTAGAACCTTTTGTAGTATTCAAAAAACATAATTGACATGCATCTGAAGTTGTCGGCCACACTAACCATCCTAAGGGGTCAATAGTGAACGAGTTAAGTGTGCTATTTTGAAATAAGACTACAATTGTGTAGTTAGTGTGCGTCTTCCATGTATCATATGGAGCTAATGATGGAATGGAGGGAATATTTAGATTTTTTGTCATTTAAAAACTTTATGAGACTGTATCAGACCTGCACAATGCAAAGCTTCTGTGCCTTGCACTTGCCAATCCCTAGTGCCCCAGATGGATTTTAAATCAATTGTGTCCTTCCAATGCTCATAACCCTTCACGGACAAATCATTCCTGAAGGACAGGGAGTTAACCAGTTTAGTCTGTGTTAACATAAATTTTGTTTGGGGTGGCATCTTCAATTTATAAAAATAGGACTGTGGGTCAGACAGATTGTATCCAGAAAAATACACAAATTTACTTTGTTGGGTCTTCTATCTACCCTGTAATGGTGTTGGGCAATGCTCCCACTGCATATAATTAAAAAATGGTCTCTGTGTTTTTGTCTTGTGTAAAAAATGATGGCCATAATGTTGATAACAAAATAAATCTGCGTAATTAGCCAAATTTAAATACAAATCTTCAGTGTCAAATGCAGCATAATATTTTAAATCAGAGAATAAAAAATGAATGGCATGAACATCCCAGTCATCAGAATGGATGTCGGACAAAACCACATCTCCCAAGGAAACGCGGAAGATGTATGGAATGTTCAAAATTTCCGTTGGGCCATGGATATCGTATGCAACTTTATCCCAGACGATGCCATCAACAAAAGGGAACGCCAATATATTGACAAGGGCTTGGACTCTTTTCATTATATGAGACGACGTATGAGGGGCCAGAACTCCATCGACAAAGTTCACAGCAGAGAGTTCAGGTAAATAATGGCCATTAATGAGTAGGAAAAACACAGTCACAAATCCAATCCACATGAAGAGGAATATCATCGTAAGCACCATCCAGATATATGTCCAGGGCGGGACCAAGTAAGTCTCTTTGAACCAGGAGATGAAAACACTGCTACGGGTAGGTATCTCTTGCACAGTAGATAACGAGGATGACGTGCCAGAGGAAAAGGTATTACAATCCATATAATAACCGCTGGACCCCAGCTGAAACAACGGAGGATGTGCTGCATCAGATGTTTCGGGAATGTCAATTATGACTTCAACTGGGGGTGAATCATACTCAATATCCGCAGATGTGGATGTAGAAGGAAAAACAGGTAATAAAACAATTGAAGTTTCCATCTCTCCTTGTGATTGTTGGGGAGTAGTCGAAGAAACAGAAGCCATCGTATTCAGTGAAAGATCTCGATGTGGAATGCTTTGAGGCATACTATTTAGTATCGGCCATATGGTGTAACTTGACATGTTCGATTGAAATGTAACGATTCTCTTTACGACCAGGTAAAGGAGGCAGGATCACAGTGCGGGTGCCTTTTAAACCAAGGACTCTGACCAGTGCACGGTAGAATGGACCAAATTCTTTTTTGTTCTCCACCTTTTCACGGACCAGATCTCCAACATTAGCAAGCCAGCCAGAAACAGGAATCAGCAACGCAGGATCCGCGGACGAGAGCAACTGGGCTCTTGCTTGTGAATCACGAGCTTTTTGTAGATCCTGTAACATAGCACAATAGTTATCTACGTCAAAGGTTGCGGCAGCTGCCACAACGTCTAGACCATCAAGGTCTGGCACAAACATTTTAATGCCAAAGAGCATTTCGTATGGGTTCCGCCCACCCAGAGATCTTCTAGGGAGATTAATTGGTGCACGTTGGACTCCGCACAAATGAGTCAGCCAACCCCTACCAGTACCTAAGACTCTAGCCGTCAAAGACTGTTTTAAGTCATGGTTCATCCGCTCCACAACTGAATTGCCCTCGGGCAGGTATGGAGAGGAATATTGCACCTGAACCCCCAGAGACTTCATCGTATCCCGGTAAGCCTTAGAGGCAAACGCAGAACCTTGGTCTGAAAGGAAGGTGCCACAAACAAATGTCCCGACAAAGAAACGCAAATCTTTAATGACAGTTCGAGCATCAGCACTACGTTGAAGCCAAACCCAAAGGAATCTAGTGCACGAATCCACTGCAACTAAAATGTGTTTAAATGCAGTGTCAGAAGTCAAAGGACCGCAGTGATCAAGATAAATACAGCCAAATGGCTGATTAGAGATGTAAAGCTGAGTATGTGGTGGGCGCGCAACAGTAGAAGGCTTAATTTGTTGACAAATGTCACAAGAAAGAACATATTTACGTGCCTGCTGCTATAAACCACGCCACCAAAACGTTGCTGCAAAAGGGAAACTGTTGCATTTACTCCGGCATGGGCAGAAGCCACACCTTCATGAGCTGCAATGATCAAAGAAAGTCTGCGGTCCTCGTTGGGAATCAGCCGATCCCCAATAGACGGAATAGTAGCAAATGGAATTTTATCAGACGACAAGTGCTATGTATAACGTGAAAGAAAACCTTGGGGAAATTCTGTTCCCTCCTTTGTCGCAGCGATAGCTGCCAAAATGTCATCATCAATTTTAGTCATGGACCTTATGACTGCCGCTACAGAACAAGTGGCTCCTGCAGATTTGGCTGCCTCATCAGCCAGTAAATTACCAACAGCGTGTGCTCCCACACGTTGATGGCCCAAAGCATGGATAACATGTGTCAGTGGCAAGCGCTCCTTAAGAGCGGCCACCCGGACCCAAAGCGTCTTATGCTTAATTGCGCTACCTTTAGAATCACAGAAATCATTTTGTTTCCAAAAGAATAAGTTGTCATTGAAGGATTGTACACAGTAAAACGAATCGCACACTATAAGCATAGGAACCTCTGGATCAGCAAATTCAAGAGCCAAAACCAATGCACGTAGCTCCACCAACTGAGCCGTACAGTCACCTAGAGGCTGTGTGTGTACTGAGAAGGATTTAAAATTCCCATCAACAGTTTTAACAGCCACAATCGCGCATGCCGCCGAATAAGCATGTTTAGAACCAACAGCTGGCTGCGCAGATCCATCAGTGTAAATAATGCATTTGTACTGATCAAGAGGAAGCAACGACAGAGGAGGGGGATGAACATGTTCATATTGTACAAACTCCTGCGTCTGCAAAGAAGGGTCAAAGATAAAATTGACATCAGCCGACGTCAAAGAACTAGCCTATTGAATCCAACATGGATGCAAGGCTTTAGAGTTCGGGACACTAGCCTTCATAACTGCTTCCAAAGCAGGTACAGGCGAGACCATGAAAATGCGTTTACCCTGAGCCAGAGAGCTTTCTTTCACAATCGCCATCTGGACGGCTGTCAACATTTTTTCTATGGAAGAAAACGCATCTCAGCCGAAGTGTACAAATGCGATTTATATGCAATGGGGACCGTGTCCCCTTCATTGAACGTCAAGTATGTGAAACCGAACGCCCCTGGCACAATCCTTATGACCAAATTTGTAGAATTGTCACGTGATAACAAGAAGTTGGTCGCAAGCAGATCAGACTGCAAAGACCGAAGAATTGCAGTATGTTTCGGAGGCCAACAGGAAGCAGAGAAAGAAGCTTGTATCAAACAGTAAAGTGGATGATACGCTGGGCATAATCAGGAATGTATGTCCTCCCAAAAATCAAAAAACCCAGCAAAGATTGTAACTTTTTAAGAGTAGAGGGAGGTTGCAATTGAGCACATATCTCCAGAAAGTGGGGGGCCAACCCCCTACCTTCATTGGTGAGTTCATAACCCAGAAAAAGAACTGCCAAACAGGCAATATGCGACTTGGCGAAGTTGAATTTGTAACCCAGGTCAGCAAAAGTCATTATGATGTGGTCCACACGCACAAGATGCGGTATCAATTCATCATCCGTCAAATAAATGTCATTGACGTAAGAGAAAGCATCAAGGTCAATTTCAATTAAAACAGACACTGAGGGGTCGATTCCGATCTCGGTCGGAGGCGCACCCAATACCATTCGGTCGGGAAAAAAGCCATGCGAAAGCCTGTTTCCCGACCGAACCGTACGCGGGTCCGGCCGAGCGAGTACGATGCGGACTCGCCGACCGACTCGTCCGGGCGACCCGACCGCTCCGACCGACTCGTACCCGGACCGTACCGCTCCGACCGACTCGGTCGGACCCGGTTCGCACCGCGCAATGGAGACGTTTTCCGGCCGGGTAAGTACGATGCGCACCTCGACCGCTCCGACCGACTCGCGCCGTCCGACTCGAACTCGCTGTCGGAGCCGTACTTTGGGGGTCCGTGTCGGACCCCCTGTACGCGTACCCGTGCGAGGCGCACACAGGGGGACCCATGGGTCCCCCTACCTGTGCGTGTACGCCGCGAAGCGCTCGCGGCGTACTCGCTGTAGGGGCGCCCTTGTCCGCCTCGCACCCATTGAGGCAATGGGAGCCCGCGTACGCGTTGTACGACCGGCTCCCATTGAGTTCAATGGGAGTCCGACCGACTCGTGTCCGATAACATACGGACGCATCGGACTCGTTCGGTCGGACTGCACGGGTCCGATTCGGTCGGAAATCTCTCCGGGTCCGGCTCGGTCGGGGAAATTTCCGGCCCGACTCGGAATCGACCCCTATGCGTGCCGCAAAATGCCGGGACTATTTTTATATCCCATAGGCAAGTGTGTATACCTTTTGTGATTGCCGAGGGCACTAAATGCTACCAGGTCACGGCTCTCAGGAGCCAAATTGTCATTATAAAAACCATTGGAGATATCAAGAGTCGTTTTATATTTTTTACGAACAATGGTGTCAACTAATGCAGAGCTGTGAGTGTTCTGTACCCCAAAGGTACAAACATGACTGTTCAAATGACGGTAATCCAAAACAATACGATATTAACCATCCGGTTTCAATATCGGAAAAAGAGGATTCTTCATCGACGAAACACAGGGTTCAATTACACCCTGATATTCCAATTGGGTCAGGATTTCACTTACAGACGCTTTCACGTCTCGCTTGATTGGATATTGTGGTTGGGGTTGTGGCATGGATCGCAAAGGAATTTCATGTGCCGGCGAATCCTTATCCCAACCCACCTGATTACAATACACAGCCGAGGCAAGCGCTAGCGCCCACTCCGATGCATAAGCTTGTTAGCCTCCTCCGAGACATAATGCGAAAAACTCAGGAGAGTAACATCTTCCCCTTTAGAAGAAGCTAGAACAAATGGGGGAGGCCAATCAACCTCTGCCAACAAAATATCATAGGAAGAAGTAAGGTTGTCCCAAAAGACCACCTTGATTGTGCGTTTAATATCACCTTCAATTTGGAGGCCTATTTCATAAAGCCTATCAGGGGGTGCAACTCGTGTGTCAGCTGTTTACACTGTAATGAACGTGTCAGTTGCTTTCACCTCCAGACACTGGTGGAGGGCCTCCCGCACTATGGTTACTTCTGCAGCGCTGCCGAGGAGTGTTACCGCTCATCTCCAATCGAGGAGCAGGGTTCTCACCGTCTGAGGCATACTTTGCAGTCAAAGCGGCAACTTTTTTCTTCTGAAATGGGGCACGATATTGAGGTGGTCCCTCCGGTTTGGCTTTTAAGTCAAACTGGCGCTTCGGGTCACGTCTGGACTGCGTGGACTCGCCTTCTCTGCGATCCTGACATCTGGCATCGCCGAACTGTTGATCTGACGATTCCTGAAAGGAACGAGGAGACCGAGGATTAGGAATCTGAAACCTCTCGGGCGTTTTAATTTTAGAGCGGTCACGTAAATCATATCTACGGTCAGAAGCGTCTGGTGTTGGTGAACCAGCACGAGAACTAGGCTTCTACTGTTGCTGCCGCTGATTTTTATTCCCACTCTTTTTAGGAAAGACTGGACGACCCTCCTTGTCCAGAGGGAGTTCACTTTGTACCTGAGTATAAGGTCTTACTCCCAAACTATTGCGACCCAATAATGTATATACATCCGCAATAATGATCAGTAACTGCCGCTGTTGATCAACGCCCGCCACTGCCGAAAGGCGTTGACGCACTTGCAAGCTAACTGCTTCACCTTTGACATTGTCCAAAATCATATCGGAGACAATAGGGAACATGCCCACTAACCTCATCCCCAATTCCAGGGCTGGACCAGCCCCGTGTTCATCCTGAATTTTTTTGAGAACGCTCGGTAGAACGCTCATGGAGGGGGTGCCTAAGCACAGTGTATACACCGCAGCAAACACCGTCCCCCAGGTGGTGCAATCAGCTAAAGTGGGAACAATACCACTCGGTAAACTCATCATAAGGATCCTGTGTTTCTCAAAAGGAGTAGTATGTGGAAAAACAGCTTCGAGTTGCTCAAATTTTTCTGCAAGCCAGTAAGGGAAATCATCCCTATTCTGAGGATGCTTGCCCATTACTGAATTAATCATGATGGACTAATGACAAGACCACCACCATGTCCAGGTGGTTGTGGAGCGGCTCCAGCCGAAGCCACTTGAATATTACGTGACATAAACTGTATGACAGCTCTATGTACATGAATTAACATCGTATGTAATTGACGTAGCTCTGCGATAGGAACATTAAGATAATTTGGGTGTGGTGTAAAACCAGCCAAACCAGGCCACGTGGCCCCATCAACTGATAAGGGGCCTAAACGGACCACAGAGACAGGGTGAAGAAGGGCGCCATTAAACCATATGGTATGCTACCAGGCTGTCAACGGAACTTCAAGTAATAGATAAGGACGATAATTCCACGGAACCGCAGCCGCTGTATATTCATGGAATAAATTATCATTCCCGGCCACTGCTGGAAATGTAACCCAAGAATAGAAAACTTCATAGCGGTAAGCTGTAACCGCCTCGACAACAAAGATAATATCAGCCCCGCATTAGGTACTCCATGTTGAGTCAAATGGGCTGTGACCGCAGCTCAGTTAGGAGCCGCAATAGCGACCGCCATAATAAGTGCAGATTAAGAAATCAAAAGAACGGCAGCACAAAAGCGGGACAGCAGAGAAAGAATAACCTTTTAAATTTCAAGCTTGAAAAACCTGTAAAACATAAATATAGGAGGCTAAGCCCTCACACCACGGGCATCTCCGGAAACCGGTGCGAGGGGATTGTGGACAACCACAAGCACTATTCAGGGGTCTCGTGAATAAGTACCAGACCAATCGTTGGTGGCGCCATGTTGCAGGGATTCTGCACAAATACAGAGCTATGCGCAGGAAATGGGACCTTGGTGTATAGGGACTGAGTCTTCCCACCACCTTAGTAACCACGAACCCAGGACCGACTAGCTATAGTGTCACACTTGCTCTCCTCCTCACTCACAGAGTAACAAATGATTAGACACCCCAGAACACAACACTCCCAGATCTATCAGGAATCGCGCTAACAAGACACACCTTTTCGCTCACTCTTGTGTACTCGTCCACAATAAGATCTAACGGAGACACGAAACAGTTTAAAATATTTATTTTAACTAACGTGCTCTAACATGCAGTATACAGGCCACAACAAGCAGGAAAATGCATAGTACAAATGTTGTCAGCATAGCAGTCAGTCCATAAATCATGAAGGGAGATGTCATCATAAAAAGACAATGGAGAAAGGTCTATAGTGCCAAACCACCCTCCCCTTGCTAAGAAGAAGTATTATTAAATAATAGAAGATCTCTGGGCTTTGTCAGCAGACCCCATACCTTAGCCTATAGATGGCAGATCTACATCATGGGTGCTCGTCTCCCTGGAAAGGTCCCTCTCCAAGTGTGTCTCACCTAGTCGCGCACCCCACTAGAAACCCAAGTCCAAACAACAGCTGCATCAGTATGTTCCATCATTCTTGGCAGATCCACCATCCAGGAGTTTCTTTAAGCTGCAAGTCCTTCTCTTTCTTTTGCCAGCTCCTTTTAGAGGAGCACCTTTGTTACCTTTTCTGTATTTTGTTTGTGAGGTGGAAACGTGTCTGCAGGAAGGATTCATTCCTACATCTGGCAGTATAAGAAAGACAGGGCCGGACTGGCTACCGGGCGTTTTGCTGTGCTGCACAACTGGGGGCTGATTTCGCTGCGGTGGGGGCTGATTTCGTTGATGGGGACCTGCGTGTGCTTTTAAATAAACATTTCAAAACGAATGTTTTTAAGCGCACACAGGTCCCCATCAACGAAATCAGCCCCCAGCTCGGCAGCACAGCAAAACGCCCGGTAGCCAGTCCGGCCCTGAAGAAAGACAAGAAAGAACGTCCATCACAAGAGGCCCTCAACACTCGGCAGACCCTGGACACCCCCACAGGATGAGTCAGCCGTTAGACCAGCTAGTTCTACGGTGCCACTACCACCCCCCTGTATTCTACAGTGGTGTATGTAGTTTCTGGCAACCACTGAACATGACAACCCTGATTCCTCAGGTATCGTGGCAACAATACAATACGGTATCTTTCGCTCAGTCACTCGTGCTTACTTTTCTCAGAATACGCATAGAATGACGATTGGAATGGTTTCAATAATTATTTATTGGTCAAGCGTCAGTCTAGTATGAAACATGTTAGCTGCGACAATCAAAAGACAGGAGCAGACAAATGTAATCGCTAGTAACAATATCGTAAAAAGTAGATACATTTCTACCATAGTGCTAATAAGATGAATAAAAACACTTTATATAAAACAATAGCATTGACGTACTCCTACGATCCGTAGCCTACCTAAATGTACCTAGCCTAGGTATGGGGTGAAGCCTGTGTATGTAGATGTCAGGATAGATCCTAATGGAGCCTAATGGAGCCAAGAAACCCCCGGGAAAGTACTAACCCCTTACCTGAAGGTTCTGAATGAAAGACCCCGTCTCTGCGTCGAGGATGGCACTCCGCAAGGGATGTCAGGTTTCTGCTTATCGAAGGATCAGCCTGCAGAGTCTCGGTCCAGTCTGGAAGGAATTCTCTTCTGTTCTGTAAGGAGGAGTGAGGGTCTTTTATACTAAAGTGGTCACTCCAGGGTTTTTCCAGAATCAATATGTTTTTAAAACATTCACTAATCCTTTGCTAATCCTTTTCTAAACAAAAACACTCATGCACAGCTGGCTGTTGGCCATGGATGAAAAAAGTGGTGACCCTTATACAGGATAAATCTACCGTGCCTGGAGACATGTTTATGTATGTCAGGTACAGGGATTAAGATAGGATACCGAGAGCCTGGTTGTCGAAGAGACAGAAGTAAGCTACGAGGTAAAAGGTCACCTGTGTTTAGGATTGTTATGTCGTTTGGGTGGGACACAATGTATATATTCGGTATGTATATGATGGGACTTTCCTAAAGAACATGACAATAGCATTCTCCCCATTCCAGATTGCACAAACAGTGCAGGTGCGCTGCTTGCTGGTCCTATTTCCTCCAGTCTTTACCTGGTGAAGATCGTGCAAATAAAAACCTTCCAGTGTGCACAGTCTGTGCATAAGTTATCATTTAGAATTAGACACAAATTTCCATTTGCGAGCCTCTTCTAGTCAGGGCCTTAGTGTACTAGCGTCCTTAACCTGAGGTGTCAAACTAGCAAGTAAGTTAAGATCTTACATGAATCAAAACATCGGAAACTACCAACGCTTTGCCCAAGGATACGTCAAACACGTGCCAGAAACGTTATCCTCTCTCCCTGATTCCTTTGATCTCTCCACACAGTGGAAGCCATGGTGAGAATACAAATCCCGGGATCGATCACAACCTAGGGGCCGATTCCGATCTCGGCCGGTAGGGCTCCGAATCGGATTCGGCTTTACCGGATCCGATTCGGAGCCCTGTTTCCCGACCGAACCGTACACGGGTCCGGCCGAGCGAGTACGATGCGAAATCTCCGACCGACTCGTCCGGGCGTCCCGACCGCTCCGACCGACTCGCTCCCGGCTCGAACCGCTCCGACCGACTCGCTCGGACTCGACTCGCACCGCGCAATGGAGACGTTTCCCGGCCGGGTAAGTACGATGCGCGCCGCGAGCAGTCCGACCGAGCCGCGCCGTCCGGCTCGTAAGAGCTGTCGGAGCCGTACTTTGGGGGTCCGTGTCGGACCCCCTGTACGCGTAGCCGCGCGAGTCGCACACAGGGGGGACCCATGGGTCCCCCTACCTGTGCGTGTACGGCGCGAATCGCTCCGCCGCGTACCCGCTGTAGGGGGCGCCCTTGTCCGACTCGCACCCATTGAGTCAATGGGAGCCCGCGTACGCGTTGTACGACCGGCTCCCATTGACTTCAATGGGAGTCCGACCGACTCGAGTCCGATAACATACGGACGCATCGTACTCGTTCGGTCGGACTGCACGGGTCCGATTCGGTCGGAAATCTCTCCGGGTCCGGCTCGGTCGGAGAAATTTCCGGCCCGAATCGGAATCGACCCCCTAGTCTTCCGATAATCGTGACTGCACGTCTCTTCTTGTGCAGAGTCCAGAACTGCTCCTGAATCCTTCAAAACTGCGGCGCGTTTGTAGCGGGATCCCAGACAACTTAATTGACGTCATTATAGCCGTTTGTGAAGAACCCTTTTCAGCCGAGTGGAAGGTGTGACACATTGATGCATAGGCAATAATTTGCATTGCAGAAAAGATATCGTGCCCACCTACGCTGTACGTAGCCGCTGTCATTTACAGTGCGTACTGCATCCTTCTCGCTTTGACTACGCATCTCGTTTAATCCGATGGTAGATATCTAAGAAGAGGTGTGTTTCTGCAGAGGGAAGAAATACACATGCACCCCAATACCCTGTTCGTCAACCCTGAACAGGAGCAGGGAGATGACTGTGTGATGTTTATTGATCCACCCAAAGCTCTCCAAGTGTCAGCCTCTCAATCAGCCTGGAGTTGTTTCTTCCCAAAATTTTCAAGAAATGAAGATGAGGAGAGTAAATTGGACCCGATTAGAATATTAATGCACCAAGTAGGTACATGTAATCTCTATTACTCCAATTACCCTTCTTCTGAGCATAATGGAAATGAGGTGAGCCCCCCTCCCCACAGGCACCAAGTGACACAGTCAAAACTAAAAACTCTCTCTCCTACCCTCCGATCCCCTCCTCAGGACCCTCCAAGCCTCCAGGGACCAGAAACAGAAGGCCCGACCAAACCACACCCTTTCATCAGCAAACACTGGGATTTGATGTCAAGGAGGGGGGGAGGGGCATTCAGTAGGTTCTGGGATGAAGGTGTGCAATTGCAGTAACAAAAATTACCGGAAGTAATCTATCCATTACATCATCAGCCCTTACTTGTCTCAGTCTTTATATGAATGAGGATATACCAGAGCAGTAGATCCGCCAACCAGTTCACCCTAAAGAAAACTAACCCTCTAAGTAACACAACATACACCGGAAGAAAGAGGACAGCATTGCAGGGGGAAAGAATAGTCCCAAAAACACTGGTGCAAAAGTTTACGGATCTCCCATCTATGACGTCCAACAGGGGGGGAGGCAAATTATAGGGACGACCCTAGGAAGCAGGCCTATGGACAGAGGTCCCACCCAGCCCTGCCCAAGAGAAGTCAGAACACCCAGCACAGAATCAGAAATAGCCGAACCAGGAGAAAAAAGTATTCAAGATCATAGTCTCTGACCAGTGACAGGGGGCAGATATTGAAGCCAGACTGTCCCTATCGGAAGACATCAAAGGTGACAAAGGGTTCAATAAAGCATCAAAGGCAGGAAGACATGGAATATCAGCCTTGCACCACCAGGCAACATGAAGGAGATGCCAAGCTACAAACTCCACAGACTGACCACGGCCTAGAAAAGGAAAGGAAGCGCAACAGCCAGGTCCAAATGAAAGAAGGACCGAACCTAGGCAAAACATCTGGACCCAGATGTGGTATCCAAAAGTCCAGAAAACTTACAAGGAAGGGTCAGGGATCCTGATAGACAAAGAGCCCAACTTATTTAGCCATTGGATGGAAGTGAAGGCCAAAAAGATTACTCAAATGCACCGGCACCATCCCAAAGAGAGGCATAATGAGAATTAGTGGTAACTCCTCATGATGACCGATAAACTGGACAAGAGACACTCAGAAGGAGATGGAAGGAATGTGCCTCAATCCTAAACTGCCATGCTATGCTTCCTCAAGAAGGGATTAAAAACAAACCAAGACTGGTTGCGGCCCCTTGCTCATTGTGCCACAATATCCAACCTGTACTTCTCTGATGAGGCCCATGAAGGCTAAAAATTGTTCGTAAATACTTGTATTGTTTCTGAGGTGCCCTTGCCTGAGAATTTGGAATCGGCTGTTCCCACAATGAGCAGCATCAGTACTGCATAATATAGGAATCCGTGTCAAGTGGCATACATTACTGGGTGAAAAATGATGGGTTTCAATGCTCCTCAGAGCGATTGCAGTAGGTTAGACTATTTGCAAGAATCCCTCCCATCACCTTTAATGTGTTTGATGTAACAACCAACAGTATGCAAAGACATGGGTCTCTTCCTGCGCCACAGATTTCAAACTATGCCTGACCATGGGGGAATCAGTAGGTAGCCCAGAGCACAGCATCCAGCTATCATGCTTGGATGAGTGATAAAGCTCCAAAGGGAGGCAATGTGCAGAGCATTGCAGGTCCTAAAGACACACCCACCCAAACATGCCGACAACCATAGTCACCACCACAAAGCAAAGAGGAAACCCTTAGCTGAGGCTGCCAAGTGACACCACAGGCCAGAGGTCTGCAAACTGCTGGTCACTGGCTCTTCAACTTGAATGCCCAAGATATAGAAGCCAAAGCAGGAGCAAGTGTCAGACCAGGTGACTCTGGCACAGACCACTAGCCATGGGAACTCTCTGGACATCTACAACAAAAACCAAGAAAAACAAGGACCCATCTTCTGTGACTCCCAGGCTAGACACACTAAGGGGGTCATTATGATGTCGGGCGGATCGCCACCGCCCGACCGGCGGTGGCGATCCGCCCACCATTTTCGTCCACCCGCCTAACATTTCCCCCCGCCATATTACAATGGCGGTGGGGACCCAGGCGGACGGAAAGACCGTCCGCCAGTTTTCCGCCGGTAGGCAACCCGCCCAATTGCCTACCGTGCGGAAAAGGCCTGCAATATGGTGGCGGTGCCTTGCAGGCACCGCCATCCATATTACGATGATGGCGGTCTCATGCCTTTCCATGGCGGAGACTCCGCCATGGAAAGGCATGCGGAAAATGTCTTTGGGGGCCCGTTGCGGGTGCCAGGTGGTTGGGGGGGTGGGGGGATGCACTTGGGGGGTACCCATGGTACCCCCCGACATTTGCATGCACAAGGTGGCAGGCACCGCACGGTGCCTGTCACGTTGTGCATGCAAATGCACAACATGCCCTTTTAACATTGTGGCGGGTGCTGAATACAGCACCGCCCACCACAATGTTAAATATACAGGATGCGACCGCCATGGTGGCGGTCGCATCCTAATAGGCACAGCGGGACTGCCGCACCTCTTGCGGTCAGTCCTGTTTACCGTTACGGTGGCGGGCGGACATTGTCCGCCCGCCATCGTAATGGGGCCCTAAGACTTGAAAATTGGAGCAAGACCCCTGCCAGACTCCATGTGTCAGGATTCTACCTCATCAGAAGATTGGACGAGTCAGGGTTGGAGACTGCGGAGAATGGGGACATTGAATCTGTGAACACCCAAACACTAGACCATTAACCTGGTGCTGGCCTATTGGTTATACTCACTTTCTTGCTTTAGGACACCTCAGAGCAGGAAAGGTAGAGTAAGTATTTAAGGCCTAGCAAACATTGAGACAATGCCCGGCAATGTGTTATTAGTTCTTTTGGTTCTCTGTTGTATTAGATCTCATCTGTTATTGGTTCCCTCACTTTTGTGGCTATCTTCCCTTTCGGTTCCCTCGCATCCTCAGGCTAGGGACCTCCTCCTGGTATACTGGGCTGTAGGGAGTTTGTCACAGCCACACCCTCTCCTTGAAACCAATAAGCCTGAGTCGGTGTTGAGACAGAATATTGAGTAGGAAATGTCGACTTACACAAATATCGAGTTGGAAATATCGTGATTCAGAAATATCGACAGCAAGAATATTGTGGTCAAGAATATCAAATTTAAGGTAAGAAATATCGTTTTTAAAAATATAGAAGTCATTAATATTGTTTGCAAAAATATAGTTGTTTAAAATATCGATTTTTTTTATTAGTGTTTTGTATTTTAGTTTATATTTTAAATGTATGTGATGTATGTTTTTTTGTATAAGTATTGTTTATTTTTTTTAATATATGTGTTACATATTAAGTAGTTATCAATTTTATTTTAATTAAATTTTGCGTTTTTTAGTTCCGTAGGGGGTTGTGGGTTTATAGGGGAATAGGGTGGGAAGTAATTTAATTACAATAAATTAATGATTTTTTTATTTATTTAATTTAGATTTTATAGTGTTAATTGTGGGAAGTAATTTATTTGTAATTAATTTTTAATTGGTTCTTAATTAATATTAATTAATTGATTGAAAATTAATTATGGAAATTGTGTAATTAATTTTAGATGCGGGTTGTGGGGTTTATAGGGGTAAAGGGTGGGAAGTAATTGATGTTTAATTAATTAATTAATAATTCATTGTTAATTTATATTAACTAATTAATTGATCATTAATTATGGTAATTGTGTGATTTTTTTAGGTGTGGGTTGTGGGGTTTCTGGGGTAAAGGGTGGGAAATAATTTATTTTTAATTAATTAATAATTAGTTCTTAATTAATATTGATTAATTAATTGAAAATCAAATAGGGAATTTGTGTAATTAATTTTAGGTGTGGGTTATGCGGTTTATAGGGGGAAAGTGTGGGAAGTAATTTATGTTTAATAAATTAATAATTGGTTGATCATTAATGTTAATTAATTAATTGATATTTAATTAGGGTAGCTGTTTATATTTTTATGTGTGTGGGTTTTACTTTTTTTAGGGGTAAAGGGTGGGGAGTAAATTAATTTTACTTACTTTATAATTATTTTTTATATACTATTAGTTTTTTAATTGGAAATAAGTTTTAATTGTGTAATTAATTTTTTTACAGTTTGTTTTTACCAGTGGTTTGTGGGGATTATAGGGGTAAAGTGTGGGAAGTTTCTTAATTTTTATGAGTTTTATTTGTTTTTTAATTAATAATATTTCTTTAATTGGTAATTAATTATGTTAATTATGTAAGTACATGTTTTTAATAAAATTTAGATGTGGGTTGTGAATTGTGTGGTGTTATAGGGTAGGAAATAAAAAAAAGTAAATGTATGTAATAATTAATGTTTTTGATTCTAAATAATTTCTAATTAAAATATTTATTTGTTTGAAAATTATTTTTTATTTAATTTAATATAATATTTGTAGGTATTTGTCATTTGCATTTAACATTATAATATGTTTTGTTTTTAAATTTGTAATATTAAATATATTTGTATTTACATTTTTAATATATGTATATATTTTTTTATTTATTTTGTTTTTTAAATATTTTTGTTTGTTTTTACTTTTGAACTCACTGGAGAATATTAATTGTTACCCCATTGCAATCCAACATTTTCCCCACTGTTGCACTGATTGGAGTGGGAATACTACATTTTATCCTGCCACGATCCAACATTTTCCATACTGTTGCACTCACCTCAGTGGGAATAGTAAGTTTTACCCCTCCGCTATCCAACACTTTCCCTACTGTTGCACTCACTGGAGTGGGAATGGTAATTTTTACCCCTACGCAATCCAACACTTTCCCTACTGTTGCACTCACTGGAGTGGGAATAGTATTTTTTACCCCTACGCAATCCAACACTTTCCCTACTGTTGCACTGACTGGAGTGGGAATAGTAAGTTTTACCTCTCCGCTATCCAACACTTTCCCTACTGTTGCACTCATTAGAGTGGGAATAGTAATTTTTACCCTTCTGCTAGCCAACACTTTCCCTACTGTTGCATTCATTGGAGTGGGAATAGTAATTTTTACCCCTACTCAATCCAACACGTTACCTACTGTTGCACTCACTGGAGTGGGAATAGTAAGTTTTACCTCTCTGCTATCCAATACTTCCCCTACTGTTGCATTCATTGGAGTGGGAATAGTAATTTTTACCCCTACTCAATCCAACACTTTCCCTACTGTTGCACTGACTAGAGTGGTAAATTTAAGTTTAAAGATTTTATACATATCTATACATATATATATCCACATTTCTCGCCGTAATCCTTTTCCTAAAGAACGAGTGCAGACCGCAGATAAGTGCAGGTATTTTTAAATTTATTTGAGCTACATCTGCCATGACGCGTTTCTGACGTTGCCGGCCTTGATCACATGACCAATAAAGTGTACTAGAACATCCCCTCATCAGTTTTAACCTTACACACAACACCCCACTTTAGAAATAACCCCCCTCACTTGCATTCATCCATACGGCAACCTCAAAAAGATCTCAACGACGAGCAATGCCCGATGATGAAGCATGACATCCTCTAGGGGATATGTGAGGGCAACATGAACAGTCTCGTTGACTGTCGACTCCCATCACCCCAGTACAGGTACACTCTATAATTGTGAGATTTCGTGCCCTTCTCACTGTTCATTCTCCCCAAGGAACACAAGCCCTTTTGATTATCTTTTGTATTGATAACTAGGAGCATGGGCTTCTGGACCTCCTAAATTAGCTCCCTGTCCCCCCTCCCCTGATTCCCTTTTTCTCTCTCAAAGGGTTTCTCGTTTGAATCATGATACCAAACATTACCAGGTTCCAGGCAGCCTTTATGTAGTTAGACATCTCGACTTGCCAGTGTCCACTACATACCTTATAATGGCTGTCCCGTACTTACAAAGCGCAGAAAATGAAGTCCGGGGTTTGTAGTGGTACCTCTGCTCGTGCAGGGGTACCCATACACTTAGAACCATGCACCTTGCCCTTGGACTGAAGGGCCTTGCCTTAGGGGTGACTTATAGGTCAAAAGTGCAGTGACCGGGATATAAGGGAAACCTTATATCCAAAGTGAAGAGTGCAAGTACAATTTCAAGCAGACTGCAATGGCAGTTCTGCAGATACAGTTTGCATTGGTTCCCATGGGTGGCATAATACATGCTGCAGCCCATGGGAGACCGCTGGTGTACCAATGCCCTGGGTACCTCAGTACCATATACTAGGGACTTATAATGGTACCCCAGCATGCCAATTGTGGGGTGTACAATGTACTTACCAGATAATTTAGAGGAGAGAGCACTGTCACTGGGGTCCTGATTAGCAGGATCCAAGTGAACTACAGTCAAAACACACTGTCACCCCGCAAAAAGTGGGGGTATCTATACCAGAAAGATCCTACTTTCCAACAGAATGTACTTCTCCTAAAGAAAAGGTGAATATCCTAAAGTTTGGGCTCCTCGTGACCGAGAATGGGCCAGTTCACTCCAAGTCTCTGCCGCCTGCAGTGACCGGCAATGCAAAGCTGTGGTGAAACCTCCTCTTCGCGCTGACGATAGTTTGCGGCAAACAGCAACTCGAGACCTGCACTTCACACTAAAGCAACAACAGCTCGTGATGACCTCCAACGCAAAGCTACATCAACGACCGTCCACGATGCTTGACCGGCTCTTCGCACTACAGCGACAATCGTCGCAAAACTCAGCCTCCTGCCTGCGCCCTCCTCCACCGTGAACAGAACTGTTCATGCCAGACTAGAAGGTAACTTTTCAGCAGGACTAACCTGGTCCCTGTATCCAACTAGCGCTCCATCGCAGTCGGCCTGAACTTGTGACTTTACCCCAGTCTAGTGTTACCAGATGACCGCGAGTGGTGCTTTGTGCTTTTAGGTGCTATTTGTACTTAAAACTTTAAAATGTAATATCTCCGGTTGTACTGATTGGATTTTTGTTGTTCTGGTATTTTATTTATTAAAATATACTTTATTTTTCTAAATTGGTTTGGGATTTTTCATGTGTTGTGATTTCACTTTATTACTCTTTTTGTGATGCATAAATACTTTACGCATTGCCTTTAAGTTAAGCCTGACCACTTTTTTGGGCCCGATTGCGAGTTTGGTGGTTTATGGACCTTCATGCCGGAAGTGGTGTGGTGACGGCGGTGTGGCCGGCGATCCCGACCGCCCTATTACGAGTTGGCAGGAACGGCTTGGTAAGGACCGCTGGCTATCTCAGAGCGCCGAGCTGGCAGAGAGAGCCAATGACGCTCCGACCGCCGCTGCAACCTCCTGCCCCATTATGAGTTGCAGAACAGCCGGCAGAAGTGTGGCTGTCCCACCTCCGGGCAAGAAGCGGAGGAAAGGGAGGTATAATAGATCGAAACTCATCTCTACGCACCTCCACACATCTTGTGCTGCCATGGAGGCTATCCTACCCATCATGCCGCTGCTCTACCTCATCGACCATCTCCAAAGAAGATCCCGTTGAGGACGACGTTGCCGGTGAGTGATACCACTTCATGTACCCATTGTTTCCTATGCCAACAAATGCGTCACCATCAAACAACCAATGGAGTTGTCCTTTCCCTGTATTTCACACGTTTACAGGGCCAACTATTGACATTGCACATAAACGATATTCCCTATTTAAATCTGTAAAGTCCACTCGCCGCCACAAACATTACAACAACACATGCACACCTGATACAAATGGTCATATGTCAGTACTTTTTTAAAGTGAAAGTAATGTAGGCAGTTTTTTGTGATACACAATACCTCCCCATCCAAAATAACATGCCAATCGATGTCACACACACACAAGCATAAAACAAGCTATCTTCCCAGCCACAACTCCACTGTTCCACAAGAGTTGTGCAGCGCAACGTTTTCAAACTATCTAAAATATACAGTGAAAGGACTAAAACTACCATGAGGCCTTGCTGATCTAACTCAGAACAAGATGCCTTAGGCAATAATAACACATCACAATGCACACATCCATGCTCCCTTCGATAACTTAAGCACACATCAGTAGTAAAGAGTCCTCAAAGTCAACAACACCTTCTCTGCAACAAAGTTGTAGTCGACTCACACACATAGCTCACATCAAAAGCCAATTTCACCAATGCCATAGCCATGAAGCAGTGGTAAACATATCCTAAGGGCACTATTTAAACATAACCAGCAGGATACCAATTATACCATCAGGGTAACAAATACAGTATGAGCTAGTGGGCCGTCAAAACATCTACCACATGCATTAGCAATCACAGAAGCACTGGACCCGGTAACTAGCGGGTGTCTGGGATAAAAAACGTTTCACAGATACAAAAACACATGTGAAGGCATTGGGTAAGTGAAACTCAGCAAATCAAACTGCAACTACAGCATCTGTCAGACATCAAATGGAAGTATCCGAAAAGTGCCACTGTCCCATGCACACATGTTGTACATGCCAAACTACACAAACCTCAGCAATGCTGACGCACTTCTGGTGTTCAGTCACAAATTTAACACTTCAACTAACCTAACATATACAACATATCTCATTGGGAGCAGAGCAAGCAAATTGTTGCTGACAGTCGCTAAACAGAAATACTTACCTCCTTAAATACCACACACTGGTAGGTAACAATCATGTGGTAGACATGCCACATACCTAAACCATGAGCATGTTCCATTAATAAGTAGAATTCCACAACTGTCATAAAGGTCACATTACACCTACCACTTTCAAAGGAACACCAACCTCCATCAAACATACACCAATGAACTAGCATGTAGTCCACGGACCCAATACATTGCATAGCATCTAAAGGACAGGATGGGCTAATGTTCTTTGAAATGTTAAACGAAATTTATTCATAATCAAACAGAATTATGGCCAATGGCCAGTCCAATGTCCAAATATGTATGAGCGCATTACTGTACCACTGCACTTGCCAAACATAACACTGCCAGGGAAACCTCCTCAGGAAGGGGCATCTAGTGGGCAGGCCAGGCACCTCAAATAAATAAAACTAGGGAGAACTGTAGTCGGAACTGGGAGAGGTTGGGTTGTCAATGGAAGATAGGGCAGTGGTTGGGGCAGAGAGAAAGTCAAGATGTTCATGATGGGCTTCCATGGGTTCCTGGGCAGATGGGATGGCAAGGGGCGGTCTTTGGGAGGTTGTGGGACTGTATGTCTCTGTTGTGGGTGTGCCTGTGGTTGCTGCTAGTGTCTGGTGGTTTGATGTGTGTGTCTGGGCTGTGCCTGTTGGTGCATGCTCAGTTGGTATGTGTGGGCTGGGCCTGGTGAGGGTAGTCAGTGTCTGTTCCGTGGGTGCATGTATGCTTTTTTTACTGCGTTTGGGGGTGTTGTGGTGCATGTGGATGTTGGACTGTGTGTCTGCTTATGTTTGCGTCTGTATGGGACAGGTATAGGAAAAGGGATTTGAGTTTGAGAAGAGGCAGGAGGTGTACCGGAAGACTGGGCTGAGGGGAAGGCTGCTGTCAGTGAGGCTGAAACGACCTCTGTAGTGCACACATGCTACTGTGAATTCCCTCCAGGAACTCCAGTGTGTACGCCATTACCATGGACTGCCCCTGGATGGCACTCAGCAGTGCATCCTGCCCAACAGAGATGCGTCTAAGGAGGTCAATAGCCTCCTCACTCAGGGCAGCTGGGGCCACGGGGGCAGGAGATCAGGTGCCTGGACCAAAGGAGACGTTCCGTACCATACGGGTGCAGAGCCGGATCAATTTGTGGGGAACAGCAGTGTCAAGAAACAATTGCACATACCCACCATAAGTTAGACCAGCCTCAGTCCATGTATGCCAACATGTCAATCCATGGGACACTTGGCCATCTCCAGCTGTTTACCTTCATCTGTGCCATTTGCTCAATCAGGCGCTTACTTTATTTTTGTACCAGGAACACACATGTTGGAACCTAAACATGTCGTAACACATCTCATAGAGCCTGACTGTTCAATATTTTGTTGTCAAACCATGACAGCTCGCTTGTGTTTCTAACAAAATATATAATGTATTACTGAATGGTTAACTCCACATGACAACACGCCAGGCCTTAGGTTAGATATGCAAAAAATCCTGGTGGCAGGTGTACAATATGTATGCCACTTCACTTGCCTAACAAAACTATCTGAACAAACTCCCCTGGAGGGACATCTGGTGGGTCGGGCAGGCACATCAGTGCTCAATATGTGAGATGTGGGCTATGTCTTTGGTAGGGTGGGCTTGGACTTAGTAGGGGTGAGCTTTGGTTTGGGAGGGGTGGACTTTGCCCTGGGAGGGCCCTTTTTTGGAGTGAATCAGGTCCTGCCTCTTTTCCTCTTTTTGGGAGTGGATTTAGGATGGGTAGACCATGATGTAGAAAGATAGGGGATAGGGATGGAAAAAGCGGGCCTGGGATGATGGAGGGGAGGTAGTTGTCCCACAGTGCAAAATCCAAGGGAGAAGAAGAAATGGTCATGGGTAGAGGCTGTGGGGTCAGGTTGGGAGGTAGAGGAAATTGAGGTATCTGCTGTTTGGAAATGTAATGTGGATGGAGGTGTGCTGTGCGTGCTGATGGGTGGTGGTGTAGATGGCTGTATATCTGCAGGTGTAGTATTGGTGCTGATGGGTGGTGGTGTGGATGGCTGCATGTCTGCAGGTGTAGTGTTTGTGCTGATGGGTAGTGGTGTGGATGGCTGTATGTCTGCAGGTGTAGTGTTTGTGCTGAGGGGGTGTATGGATGGCTGTATGTCTGCAGGTGTAGTGTGTGAGGTGATTGGTGGGGTTGTTGATGGTTGTGTGCTGCAGGTGTGTGTTTGGGTGGGTGCATTCACAGGTCTGTGTGGGCTTGGGGCAGGGAGAGGATTAGGATCTTGGGATGGGGATTGGCATGGGGTTGGGAAAAATTTTGGACGGAAGGCTGGGTTAGGTGTAAAGCTGTCATTAATGAGGAGACCAGAGCCTGATCTGATCCCTGTAGGGAACACATCTCACTGTGAATACCAACCAGGTAGGCAGCCATCTGTGTACATTGGCTGCCCAGACCCTGGATGGCATTTAACAATGCAGTCTGCCCAACAGGGATCTTTTTCAGGAGGTCAATAGCCTCCTCACCAAGGGCAGCTGTGGACACAGGGGCAGGGTAGAGGTGCCTGCAGCAGAGGAGACGGCTCCCTTCTTAAGGGAGCAGGCCTGGGCAACTTGTTGGGAAGTAGCAAGGAGGGCAGAGATGGTAGCGGGGGTGGCAGGCACTGATTACACTGCACCAGGTTGGGTGGGTTCTGCCAACTCCAAGGGAAAGCCCCTGGAGTCCGACTTGCTGGATGTAGTTGTCAGGTCGGGATTCTCCATGGCACTCCCCTTGCCCTCTTGGCCACTGGGTCCATCAGTATCAGCGTCCCGACCGGACCCACTTTGGCCAGCTGCTTCCCCAACATCTTGGGCCAAGTCTCCTCCGCTTGGCTGTGTAGATGCTGGAAAGGAACAATAGCTACGTTAAAGTAAACATTGTAGACTAAGATTAGCACATTGAGCAACATGCAATGTTGAGTTCATAAACCACCTAATCGATATGCCAGCGGTGATACAGACTTAGCAAGAGCGCATGCATGTATGCAACATGAGCTAGTAATAACTCCACACATGGTTGAATTAAACACAGTCTCAAACAACTGAATGAGTCAACTTGTCGCTACTCCTTATCCATGTATGTAGCACGGTCTGATTAGAACGTGTCAAATTTGGAACTTTTCACACAGGAATGTGAAAATGTGACACCAACTATCATGGCAATACTTACTACAGTCATACCCATTCCTCACAAGGACATGGTAGATGCATAATACGTTCATAATATCCTTTTCAATATTGATTAATGTGATCCTGCTACATGATTCTCACAGTAATATATCTAGTACATAATGAGATGTTCATTGTCTACACACATATACATGTTGATTAGAGGGTGGTTCCTAGGCATTTCTGATTTGTATGACATCCAGAATAACATGTAAGCAATGTGCCTAACATGATCAATTGACATATGAACTCATACAACCATATGACCTGACTCCACATAAGCCTATGCACATCTACAATTAAATTGTTGGACTAATCCACAACCATTTTCATAATGGACTTTCTGTTGATACTGCAGATGGTAAGTGTGCTGTTTTCAAGGAAATGTTTCGGCCTCGTGGAGTATGTTACACCTGTAGACAATTGGGTACAGCCATCATAGCACCATTACCATGTCTGTTACATATATTGCAAGGTGTTGCTTACAATACACACTCACATATGTGCACAACAATTGTTACCATTACATGCTACTTATCTGAAGGCAGTAACATGTTTGCAAATTTGACCAATTGTTTGTGCCATACATATCAAATGACAACTCAGCGGCATGGAACCTCCCTTTGTGAGACGGTATTGTCAGTCCTCAGACCGTGTTTGTCTGAGCCACTACATCAGATTTAGATATTGTTAAACTACTCCTGTGAATGGGTATGTGTGACAAACCACCCATGTCCACACATTCCTGTTGGTAATGAAACATCAGATGCAGTATTTGATCGCCACACATACATCCTTGACACCTTTACAGCCTACTTCATTTATGATGGGCAAAGATGCCATAGCTTGAAGAGTCATAGATCTAGTAGCATACTGCAGTGTTGATGGTGGTATGAAACAGATACCTAAGCAAAGGCTAACAACACTACAGACATGTACTCTGTAATGGTAATTAGCACTGGTCACAATACAGATAGATGGGTTTAGAGGTACCTGTGATATTACAAATGTGCTTAGGTGTTGACTTATTAGTCCAGGTCTTTACTCATCCCCTCCTAGCTGCTGTTGGGCCCTCAACTGTCCATCAAGGTCAGGGTAGACCACCGCCAGAATACCAGCCATGAGGGGAGTCAGGGTCCGGCGCCCGCCCCTTCGAAGTGGGGAGGACTTCCCCAGCTGGACTTGGGCGATATTTCTGCTCCAACGTCTGAGGTCTACCCACCTTTTCCGGCAATGGAAGCTGCACTGGCGAAAGACTCCCTGGGCCCGCACTTCTCTGGCGATAGCTTGCCAAATCCTTTGCTTGAGTTGGGCGTTGACCTGGATGGATGAAAAAGATGATAAACTGACTGCACATGCAAGATATATGACATTTGTGATGCTGATCAGGGCTTTTGGGACAACTGACATGTGCAAGATGTACATTACTACAGGCCAGAGGTTTTTTTAACACATTGAGGGCCATGTACACTGACATTAGGCTACATTACACATATCTGCTGAAAATACGGTTAAATCATTTAGCTTGCTGCAGGAGTCAGACGGACTTAACTGCAAATCATAGGTTAAGGCCGATAGACATGGTCTGTGGATTTAGTCAAGAGGTCACACTAGGCACCTTTGGCAGTCCAGAACAGGTGAGGTATATCTGCCAGACTTTACATTGAGTATGACAAGCCTGCACTGTGACTCTGTACATGTAGTCTACAACATGTCTGTTAGTGGCTACTGTGATATATCCCAATGTGTTTGTCCAGCATTGAAAATCTGCCATGTGTAGTAACTTGTACTCACATAGACCAACATGGTGTGCATCTGTGTAACTTTATGGGTGATACTAGTCCGAAACAATATGTGTGTGTGCAGTGTCTTAACTACTAAGGTTCACCATTCAGGGAAGTAAATCGCTGTGACAGGAATCACTTTGACAAACTGTAGGAGGCTGGCTTAGTATATGGTGCACACTTATTTAAATGAAGCACCTTGCACTAATCCAGACAACGCTTATGGTGATTTTAGTAGCTTTAGACAACCATAAAAAAGCTCTATAAGTGGTAGCTGTGGAGAGCAGCCTTCAGGCTTAGTCCAGAAGGAGTGTTAAGCAGCTTGTTTTACCAGAACTAATCATATAATGTAGA
Source organism: Calotriton arnoldi (assembly GCA_963921515.1). Taxonomy (NCBI): domain Eukaryota; kingdom Metazoa; phylum Chordata; class Amphibia; order Caudata; family Salamandridae; genus Calotriton; species Calotriton arnoldi. Next base: position 1,258,560 of record CAWUFW010001977.1, read on the forward strand.
TTAAACGAAAAAGAACCACAGTGTAGTTATAAAAATTGTTATATTTATTATACACACTCACTAATACATTGGTATATCTCCTACCCGGAGATATGAACACAATACACACAATATTTCAAAAGGAAACAGGTAAGTATGCACAAATACACAGTGGTCTTCAGGGGGAGACCAAACCATATACTAAAGAAGTGGAATGCGAACTGCGACAGAAGTTGAGACTTGACCCAGAAGATTCAGAAGAGCTGGTGACCCAAGGAACCACCCGAGGTAAGTACCCAAGAACCCCACGGAATCTGTGTGCAGAGTGGAAACCCAGCGCAAATTCAATGCAAGTCAAAGGGGAAGTCGTGGTCGCAGTTTTGAAGAAGAAGGACCCTTTCCAGTAGACCCTGAAGAAACCCCATGGAAGATGGAAGGTTGGAGAGTTACCCCACCCGTGGATACCCCAGGAACCAGGATACCCACACCAGGGAAGCCGGGTGCATAGGTGCGAAGTGACTTTGGAAACTGCTGTATACCACAATGGAGGACTTCAGTGAAGATGCTGCCGGCGAAGAAGGTGAAAGAGTCAGGTGGAATCCAAGGATGGATTCTTGAAGAGGGGCACCTGCAAGCAGAGGGGCCAGAGTCTATGCCACTCGGGAGTGACCAGGAGGCATGGAAGGCCAATGACCACCGATGACGGAAGATGCAGGAGAGTTGACGGTGACCTTGTCTCTGCAGCTGTGAGGACCAGGCAATGCTGTTGATGAGCTGTCCCACGTTGGAAGTCGAGAACCAGGGGGTCGGTGTCCGGCGGGAGCACCAACAAGCCTTGGTAGCAGCAACAGATGTGGTAAACGAAGAAGGTGCAGTGTCGGGACCAGCAAGGTCCAGGGGACTCACCAAAGGCAGGAGAGTCAGAGCAGGCCAGAGCAAGCAGGGAAGCCACAGGAGTCGCAAGAGGACCTCGAACAGCTCACTAAGGATGCAGGCCCACGGGGCAGAGGATGTGGTGAGGATGTAGAGCTTGGTAGCATGAGGTGCTGGAGGCTTCCCAGATGCAGTCTCAGTTCTAGGCGAAGTCCAACGCAGTCCAAGGTGCCCAGACGGTTGAAGTTGAAGTGGTTTCGGATCTGAATCTTGTCCCACAACAAATCTGAAGAGCCACCCACAGGTAAGCCCTTAAGTATCATAAGGAAAGGGTTGGGACGATTCAGGGGTCCCTCCCAGAGGAGGGGCTGGACAGAGGGGAGAATACTCCCATGTCCATTGTCCATTTTTGTGCCGGAGCGGGAGCCAACGGCTCCCTGAACTGGTTCCAACTGGAGTATGCAAGAAGGGCACCAAATGTGCCCTTCAAAGCAGTCTGTTGGCGCTGGCAAGCGCCCCCATCCCAGCCCAATACACTAAGTCCTGTCTGTCTGTGACAGGAAACCTATTGTTCTACCTTCCCCTGCTCGAGCTCAGCTCAGCAGCAGGAGGGCAGAATCGTGTCTGTGGTCGGCAGCAGCACTATCTTGCTGTTAGACCCTGAAAGGCTGGTACCGGGAATACAGGGGAGCTCCCTAGGGGAGCCCGCCAGAACATGGGATTCCACGTCCAACACTGGAATCGGTGTTGAGGTAGGATTCCAACATGTTTGATACCAAACATAACCGGTTTCGGTGCAACCAATATATAGTTAGACATCTCGTACTTGACTTGATGTCCACTATATGTATAAAATGGCTGCCGCACTTACAAAGCACGGAGAATCGACTCTGGGGTTTGTAAGGGGTGTCCTGCTCATGCATGGCACCCTCACACTTATAACCTAGCACCCTGCCTTCAGGATTGAAAGGCCTGCCTTTGGGCTGACTGATAGGGTTTAGGTGCAGTGACCTCAGATATGAGAACACTTATACCTGTTGTGAGTGGTGCTAGCACAAGCTCACACAGGCTGCAATGGCAGGCCTGTAGTCACAGTTTGAGTGATCTTTCATGGGTGGCATAATACATGCTGCAGCCCATGGGAGACCCCTGGTGTACCTATGCCCTGGGTCCCTTAGTATCATATACTAGGGACTTAGAAGGGTACACCAGTAGCCAATTGGGAAGGTACCAAAGTACTTACCATAGTCAGATTTAGGACGAGAGCACAGTGACTGAGGTCCTGATTAGCAGGATCCCAGTCAGACTTGTCAGAAAACAGAATAACAGCAGCAAAAAGTGGGGGTAACCATGAAAGCATATCCTACTTTCCTATACAAACCATCCGTAATATGGTGTAGTACAACCATGTAACACACATGTGGATGCTTTGAAGGATGTGTCAGCTTATGATCATGTACTTGATGCACAGAAATTGACACAATAGTGTGTGTAGAGTGTAGTAATTCTACCAAATGTGTTCATGAGACCTGTTCCTGTCATCACACAACAGTAGTTGTGAGTAGTTAGTTTAGAATACTGTGCAACACATTTTTTAATGGGGGTAAGAGACAAGTTGCCTCAGCTCTTTGGCCCCAGGTATAAATTTACATAGGCAGGATTGTCTGTTTGCAAGGTAGGCACAACGATCCCACAGCAACTACATATGACCAGGAATTACATGAATCAAAGAACATCCAATGGCCCTGCAAAACAGTACAACAAAGTTGTCTTGCTCACAGAGGTACATGAAGATGATGCATCAATAATATGGTAGTTAATGCTGACTGATATGTGTTGAGACATGTTGATGTCAATACACATACCTGTATTCCTCTGATGCAGCACCATCCTATTTCACCAAACTGTGATGCATAGCAGCAAGAACATTTTCTGACAGATTGAACAGGTATCACATGTGTAGGCCTATGTATTCCACATTCCGAAATGCATGCAGTTGAATCTCCCTGGCACATGTCTCATATGTACTATCATTCAAATTATTAAATATTGCTTGGTCTTTGCAGATAATGTATGGGGCATCATATGCCAACACATATCAGTCAAGCATAGTGATGAAGGATTAAGAGACATATGTAGTGCTTTGATTCTAGACATCCTAGTCGAAATGTTGGACGTCAAAATTTAGGAATAGTGACATCAGTATCCTCGAACCATTAAGCAGAACTTACCTGCTCCTCTGGTGAAACCAAAGAGCTGGCCATACTTTGGAATTACTTCTCCAACAAGGGTATCCAGCTCTTCATTTGTGAAGGCAGAAGCCCTTGCACCTGTTTGGCCTGCCATGATTGCTCCCAGAGGTAACACACAGCAGCTCATTGCAAGAAGCTGTTAATGGCAGCAGTGTTTGTAGGCAAGTGAGTGTATTTTCAAATTTTGGCGCACTTGTACGGTGCATACACGTACTAGAGCGTGAGCGGGGACGCACATAGCCATTGGTCGACCGCGATCATATCTGCCCAACATTGGCCTATGAGGGAGACCGCTGTGAATGAAACCACTAAGCGTGCGGTCTTCGACCGCCAGTCGTATACACAACTGCATCTATTTTTCCATTTGCGTAAGTTCAGACAACCGCCAGGTCAGCGGTCAAGTGTGATGTGTTTGCAGTGGCATATTAACGCTTGTTTACTGTGAATTACACAATTAGTTATGCACCACTACCACAACATATGATTGGTGAAGCCTTGGTAATTCATATGCTCATAATCCCAGTTGTATATGCTGTACATGGTTATAGTTGTGGAATGCATGGATGTGCATATTGGTTACATGAATTTTGCGACATGTGTGATGCTGTCAACCCTCCCTTTTTATCCATTCAGCAAATTTCACATGGTGTTGTGCATAACTAAGGTGTCGGTATGTGACCTGTGACCTTGTGGATGAGTGATTGAAAAGGCAGGCTGGACAGTCATTAAGTCGCAGGACTTGGTTTCCTGGATGCAAAAATGTCATGGAGACATGATTTGGCCCTTAAATGAGAATACATTTAGATGTTGCTAACAGAGTCCAATGATGATGTTCCACTACTTTCTCACATAGGTACCCTGGGAGAGAGGGAGGACGACATCCTCCACAGTTCTGGCCATTCCCTGACCTACAGACAATGCAGGAGAAGCACATTATCCAGAAATACAAATTGAATCAACAGATCATCCTGGGTCTGACTAGTCAATTGGAGCGGGGCATCCCACCTGAACTTAACAATCCCCACAATATCACCCCTCTTGTAAAAGTTTTATCTGTTTGGAATTTTTTGCCACTGGCTCATTTCAATTTACTGTTGTCATTTCAGGTGGAATGTCGCAACCAATGTTCAGTCTTGTCCTGACAGAGGTGCTTGCAGCATTTTTGAAAAACGTAAGCAGATACATCCGGTTCCCTAGCCGTGAGGATTTAGCCGCAGTGAAGGCAGCTTTCTCTGGCCTAGGTCACATCCCATTGGATCAATTGATGGCACCCACATTCCCTCAGTGGCACCACACAACCACGTCTACAAAAACCAGAAACACTACCACTCTATCAACATGCAAGTTGTCTGTTTGGCATATCTGGTCATCTCCAACGTCTGTGCCCGGTTTCCTGGATCTGCTCATGATAGCTTCATCCTGCAGAACAGTAGCAAACCACGGCTGATGTCACAACTCCAACCAGAGAGGGCCTGGCTTGTAGGCAAGTGTGATGTATGTCAACTAAGTTATGCGTAAAGGTGATGCGAATTGATCTGAGTGTGTGATTAAATTAAGCCCTTCGATATCTCTCCCATCTAGGAGACTCAGGATATCCCAACCGGCCATGGTTGTTGACCCCACTCCAAAATCCTACAACGCCAGGTGAACAACGCTTCAATGAAGCGCATGGAAGGACAAGGCGGCCAGTGGAGTGACTTTTGGCCTCCTGAAAGCCAGATTCCGATGCCTGGACAGAACTAGTGGAGCCCTCTAATACTCACCTCGGAAGGTGTGTCAGATCACTGTGGCCTGCTTCATCTTCCACAATATTGCCCTGAGACGGGACATACCTTATATCCCAAAGGATGGAGAGCATGGAAAACCAGCTGTTGTGCGCTGGGAAATGCCAAGTGAAGATGACGATAGTGCTGTGGATGTTGCAGCAGATGTGCGTCAGGATATCATCCGCAACTACTTCTGATGGTCAATTAAGTATGAGATGTGGTGTTCAGAGAAACACTAGGCACTGCTAGGGTGGTGTACAGATCCTGAAATTGTTTTGAGTTAGTCTGACCATGTATAGCATATGAAAATGAGGTGTAGATTTGTGTTTTGTAAGTGGTTCATGAAGTCAATGTGAAGTTTGTTTTAAGAAGTGGACCTCTGAAAATGGTTTCCTGAGGTATTTAAAGTTTGTATTTGCTGAACAAATCACTGTGTTGTTCGGGTGTAGGTTTCTTCGCCAGTTCGTCTTCATGTGGATAAAATCGAGCTGAGACTTCAACTAGTATATGTTGCTCTTTCTGAAGAACGGAGTGGACATGGATTGTTCCTGCAACTGTGTGTAATGGAGTTTAGGTGTAACAAATTGTTGTAAAGGACAGCTTGCACTGCAATGGTTTGGCAAGTACCTTGATTCTTTTGGACTGTTGTCTCGTGGTGTGTTGGTCCCAAAGCAATATGTGTGCCATCATGTGTCACAACAAGTGGTTGTGTTTTGGTCAAATAGTGCAAAGCTGCCTTCACACGTCTCATTCCTCATTGTGTATGGCCTGTATGTGACTGTGCCTGTGTTTCCTCATTGTGTTGTTGTATTCCTCTTAGGGTGTCCATATATAGGTTTTCCTGTATCATGTCCTTATATAGGCACAATTCGCCCTGCCCTTATATAGGCATAAAAACCCAGTCCTTATTTATGCATCAAACCGTGCACTCCAAATACAGGCATGGTCTCCGACATCCGTCCACCCTAAACGTCACAACGAGTTCTTGAAGAACAGACCCTTAGGCTTCGGGAGTTTTCCTAGCACAGGACTATTGATTTCTTCAAGGACTCATCTATTATGCATGAACCGTTATACCTTAGGGGTTCATTCATGACGTCTTCCGCTGTCCGATTCACGTCAATGCTAACATTCTGAGGTACCTCTCAGGTATAAATATACCTTCCTTAGCCCTTGTAAATCAGAGGAGACCTCGACTTCAGAGGAGCCTGTTTCCCGGCCTGACGCACTGAGAAGACGCTGTCATCCCTGCACGCAGAGAGTCCAGCTTCCAGTGATCTGACTTCCCTTGCGGGGTGTTGGAGTTCGAGTCTGGCAAGAGATTCCCACCTCTCTCATTCTTAAGGTATGGAGCTGACTAGAACCTAGAGGGACTCTTGGCATACTAGGCATACTCGGCGTAACATACTCTTAGTATACCATAGTAAGGAATACTCCACCTACTTCATACCTCTCCCTACACCTAGGTTAGGTTAGGTACATTGGGGTAGAAATAGCTTAAGATACGCAACGTATGAGTACTCGCATTTTTAGTCTATGTTATTTATGTAAATTAATATCTACTAAAGATCATGCTAGCGCAGTATTATTTATTTCTACTGCTTACGCTGTACATTATTTATCTTGCATACTGTCTTGTGATCGTAACAGCACATATTACTTACAAGAGAAACAAGACTGTTCAATAAATCTTTTATTGAAACGCCCGTCTATTCTTTCTGTGTAACTTTGATGAAAACTAAGCATGCACGATTGAGCTGAGTGAAACGGTTATCTATTGTTTCCACGACTCTGGGATACGTTCTGATTCTAAAGGGAAACAAAGTGGTCATGTTTTGCGGCTGCCAGAAACTACTCCCTTCTTGTTTGTCAAGGAGTTTCTAGGGGCCTCTGAGCTAGCTGGCACAAGTAATTAAGTTTAATATACTCGATAGGGACATACCGACCTCAGTCCTATGTCAAGCCTATAGGGTATATTATTCCAATGCGCCGAGCCTATTAGGGAAATAGGAGCTACACTACATGGCGCCCAACGGTTTGGTAAGGCGGTAATTTAACGTTAGATACTGAGTAACTCAGCCGTGCCTTTTCTCTCAGAGACCCCTACCCATATACTCCAAAAGACGTCTGGAGTGGGCAGGGTTAAGTATCCACCACGGCTACATAGGGAAACACCCTATATATTAGCTGTTTGGTTTGCTCAACGTTGAAGGATACAGTGTTCCAAAATATTGTGCACCTTATCTTTGTTTCCTTGAAACTTGTTCTACATTTTTCAAAAAACAAATGTCCAACAGGGAAACTGCCACCGACACCGGTGGAGCTGCGGCTGATCCAGCCCTAGCAACAGCTTTTAACATTACAGGTTTAAATGAAACCGAGGAGGGTGTTATAGACATCCCTCCAAACTTAAGAAGAGCCATCACTCTAAAACTCATAAAACACGGCCTACCACCAAGAGGCGGTAGAGCAGTTTTCGTGATAGAGGCACACGAATCCTTTCAGACAGAGGTATTCTATTCATGGGTAATATTTCCTGAATCCAATTCAGTAACACACCTGTTTCACTTCTACAAAGAAGATGGTCCACCAGAGGAATATATTCCTTTCGAGGATATTGAAATTCCACTAACATACCAGGAGCATCAGCTCTGGTTTAAAGGCGCCCTAAAACATCACAGAAACATTACCAGGCTCGGTCCACTAGGTAGACCAGGAGCAACATGGCCGATTCTAGCCGGCTACACACCTCATCCTGAACTGGATATAATGTCAGATGAGGAATTACTTACTCAAATCACAGAGTTAATAAAAATCTACAGACAATTGGTCCAATATGTCATGCGGACTTTCACAGTCCAACCACCATTAACCATTCCAAATCAGACCCCTCAATCGGGGACTGCACTAAAAATTACACCACAGACTCTATACGCAGTCATGGGTAAAATGCCCACAAAACGTGAGCAAATTCCATTCTGGATAGCTCAAAAAATTACTCAAATCGAAGCAGTATTTCCAAATACTAGCCCGTATGAGAAACACAGAATACTAACAATCAGTTTACCAATGGGGATCACACCACAACTGGAAGACTGTACCACTTAGGGCTCAGTCTTTGCTGCCATCTATACTAAAACACATGGTATTCCATCAATTGCGGTAATACCAGAGGTCCTGAAACAAATTCAAAATGAATACGGGGCAGAACCTGCTCTGAATTTAGGTATGAAATTACTGAAAAATTTCGACCAGGTCTCAACAATAATATTATCTAATATTAAAGGGGAGGCAGCAGCAGTGGCGATCCGCCAACGATTAAGGGAATTCGATGTTACAGAACATCAAACTGAGCTACCCAGAATAATTGAACAATCATATGCAGAATTAGGCAGAGATAGTTTGGGTGGAAGACCAGTGAAACCAAAACTATCTGAAAGTCCTGAGCAGGACTCTATTAAACAAACTCCTACATCTTCTAAAAAGAAGTGGGAAACTACTAAACAAAACTCAAACGAGAAACGTTCTCAATCCCGAGGTAGGTCTCCTCAAAAGGAGCCCTCTGAAAGGAGGTATAACCTCAGGAATAGGGATAATTTGAGAAAACCTGACAGGTATCAAGATACTGATACACGTTCCTCTCGTACCTTTCAGATCTCGTCACAGACTTCAGAAAGAAGAGGACGGTCAGAAAATAGAGAAGAACGCGTGAAATCCAAGGAAGATAAACACGCTCCAAAAAATAAAACAAAACCTCAATTCTCCAAAAGAAAGTAGCAGGTCTGAAGATCAGACATGCCGAGAATACTGAGAACACAACTCAAGAACGGAGAATGGGCCCAGACAATGCTGGACAGTGCAGCAGAAGTCACAATAGTTCGCCAGAACCTGAAGGAACTTCTGGAGATAGTGGACTTGAATGAGTACATTACAGTTGAGACTGTAGACACCAGGGTTAGTACTCCACAAAGGTTATATGAAATAACACTCCGAATGGAGGGAGACATACCTAGACAGGTGAAAGCACTCTTTTGGGAAAAACTTTCAAGGGGCTATGACATACTTCTAGCAGAAAAAGACTGGCCACCACAATTTGTCAGGGAGTGCCCACATGGCGAGGACATTATTATGCCTGCCTTCTCTAACCATATTCTAATTCATCTAAAATATACTTATGCCAGGAAATGGGCAGTAGCCCAGGCCCCAGCATTATATAAAAATCATGTCGGATGGGATGAGGACTCACCTCACCATAAAATACATCTGAAACATGAACCAACTGCACAAAGGCAGTATCCAATAAAGCAAGAAGCTAAAAAACAGGTCAGGGAGATCTTAGATCAACTTGACTACCAAGGGGGTCAAACATCTTTATGGGGTCCAACGCTCATTGAACAGCCTGCCAAGAAGTTCTCTAGGGGGGGGTCACTCCATATGAGGTCCTATTTGGGACAAGAATGTGGGTACCAGACCTCGATCACGTAGGCACAGTGGTGGAAAATAAACCATTTGATATCAAAGATCGTTTGGCTGTTTTACAGGAACTCAATGAACTAAGATCGAAACAAAGCAACGTATTCCTGCAGCCAACCACCACTGGGGAAAAACCGGCGGTCCCAGCAAGGCCTGTCTGGATTCCAAAAGTTGGGGATCTAGTCAGAGAAAAGATTGCGGATAAGAAGGAATTTGGACCTTCTTACAGACAACCAGTACCTGTCCTAGCAGTTCAAGGAACAAGAACAGTAATTCTGCCGCCCCTTGCTGGCAAAAAGGAGAAAAGATTTGTGTCCATCGACCTCATCAAACCACAGTATGTGGCCAATACTAAATAGTAGGCCTCGTGGACTCCGACCTAGTAGCAGACACACTCCTCTCGCTACTATCGAAGAGGTTCAGACTGAAAGACTGATAACCATCGAGACTTCAGCAGTAACAGATGAAGGACTAAGCAACAATGCAATGGAACTCATCCCTCTTGAAAATCAAGTAACAGTTCGTCCAAATACACCTTTCTACACCAATGTAGCAAGTGATCAACTGGTTCCAGCGATTTCTACAAATCCTGATGCAATTTCAACAATTGACAGAACTGCTTCTGGCTATTTCATTAACTTTGATACGTTCTCAGAAGATCCGAGTGAACCTGAAACGACGCCAGCATCATTAACATTCAAGCAGCAAGTTCAAGACTTTCTTCACTTTCTGAAAAAAACTTATCTGGTTTCACCATGGATTGAACTCTGGATTATTTCTGGAATATTTGTTTTCCTGCTTTGGCTATGACTATGAGCGTGCCTATAAATGGCAGATACATTATTGTGAACACTGAAAGAAAAGATGTGAACTTACTTTTGAAACCTCATAAATCTTCCCATCGTGAAGCAAGAGACTTGTCAACAGTGAACATCACAGCCGTTCCTATACAGGATGGTATAGTGTGGGACAAAACAGATTTTGATATTTTTGCCCCAACGGAACAATTGAACATTCCACATTCGTTTAAAATTTCACTAAGTGATCTCATTTCGTCCAGTACCTATTCTGATGATTGGGACTTTGAGACTGTTAACGACATAATGTTTGACCTAGAAAAATCTGCTGCATTTTCTAAAAGTGAATATTTAGAGGGTTCATCAGACTATGAACAGCTGTATTGCTATAACCACTATGGTCATCATTATTTGCATAAATCTGCATACCCTAGAAATGTGTTTATGTTTAACCAATGGGCGCATTGTCCTACACCACCAAAAGGTAGTTCAAAAACATTTGTTAATAAGTTTCCATATTTTTCAGGTTACAATACATCTGATCCAGAAACGTTTTACTATAAAAATGTAAAACAAAACAGGACTGAAAATTATGTTAACAAATACAAAACAGATTTATTCTGCAGCATTTATTGCCCAACTGTCTAGACAGGGTTTCGTCTTTTGGAAAGAAACAATAGACACAAAAACTGTCTGGGGTACTAAAGATTGGCAAGTGCAGGGGATAGAAGCTTTATTTAGAGCCTGTATCATCCCTGAACAAATAATGTTTTTGAATGAAACTGTCCAACAAACATCTTGTCTTGGATTAGCCAAGATCAAGGAGATGAACACACCTTCTGTACCAGCACCTGCAAGTGATAACAATACACAGGCAGCGGTTACAGTTGACAAAATACTACAACTCAACAGATCTAATCCTGATTGGAGAAAATGGTTGATCTGGCCCATAGACACGAACAACTGTCAGGAAAGATTCCTGAATAAAACTCAGGGCTTTACTATTCATAGGCCAGACCCAAGATACGTCCAAAGACAGCATCCGGGGGTAGTAACAACATACAGTGTAGGTAAATTATGCCTCGATTGGCTGCAGAAATCTACACTACAGGATGTGAAACAACACTTATCCTTACTTAAAGAAGACGCAGACCTTAGGGAATTCTTGCTTGGACCAAGAAAACCGCGTCAAAAACATTTCATATATGCCGGCATTTATGCTGCCTATAATCAAGCATGGAAAGTGTCACAGATGGAGGCCGCAGAATGAACACGTGAACTTGATCGTATTAATTTAGAGAAAACTCTCTCTGTGGTCGACAATGGGTTAACAACTTTGTCCTCCAGAATATATTCACTGGACGGCATTGTATCCTCTGCTATCGACATACTGGAACAAGATTTGGCGATGTTACAACAAGGCCAATCACAATTACGTTCTATTGTGTTATTAAGCTGGACGCTGCAATCTTTGCGTGCGGGCTATGTGCCTTGGCTTTTTATCATCACGTCAATTCTGTTTGCAGAATACAATCTAACTGATAAACAGATTGAACTGGCACAAAGAGGAGCAAAGTATACACTGCTGGGCATTGAAAAACTGGAAAAGTTACCATTCACAGTGGCAGAAAAACCAGCTACAGAATGGCTTATTCATGGCAAAATCACACTACCTGTGACTACTTTTCAGTTTCAGTATTGCCTCAAACAGATGCAAGCAGGCAAATATGAAAGGTTGGGTAAGGAATACATTAAGAAATCTTGGAATTTACCATACACATATAGATGTTGGAGTGGGGATCGTGAAGTGTTTCTGAGCGGTACACACTGTAAAAATGCACTGAGCGGTTCACTAATATGTCAGGACATTTCTTTACACGGGGCTTGTAATGGTTCTGTGGCAAATTTGTCTTGCCACCAGCAGGGTACACCAGCTGCTGTGATTAATCCAACGTTTGGACAACTTTCTAATGGGAGTTACCTCATGTTGAATGATCAGAGTTGCTGCGGCATGTTGCCAGGCATCCCATATCTAGTAACGGTCAACTCCAGGGTCACTTGCTGTATGCAAGTATTGTTTGCCCCAATAGACACAGTCAGGGAATCGCCTTTGTGGCCTTCGCTGAACGTCTCTTTTATAAGATTTGATACTTTAAGCAGAATGAAAGCCATGCTTTTACAACAAACAGTGCCTTTGACCTCGGCCAAAGAAACCTATGATCTACAAGTCGCAAGGACTTCGGCTGAGATACAGACTTTAATACGTACAAACTGCCCTATACATTTTGTGGAAATGATAGGACGTATCTTTAACATGTCTGATACAAGCGGAATTGTACATGTATTTAAGAGCATCTGTTCCGGTCTGTTAGCACCTTTCCAGGCAATACTCGGAATAATCCCAAACTTTGCACATTCGGTGTTTGGTGGCATACCATTAATTCTAGCACTTGTTGCTGAAATTCTATTTCTCTTCCTGCTAGTACGCTATGGCCAGCCTATTCGCAGACATCACTCCGAGCGAAGTGGAGAAAGCTCTCCTTGAACGAAAGTGCCGTGAGCGAAAAGTACAGCTTTTGGGCATGAATCGTCTACGGGAACTTAATACCACGTGGTTCCTGTCGTTCAGACCAATCTGGCAAGATTGCATCTTACCTGTTCTACGATGCCTGCTATGCGGTGAAGAATGCGTGTTGGACACCTGTCTAACATTTCCATCAGCTACGCCAACGGATATCGATACTCTGCTGGACCCGATAACGGCCCATGCTCTTTGTTGTCCCCAGAGGCTACCAATCCTGATGACGGCATTCATTGAGATCTCACAGACGCTTCCGGCTGCTGCTGAGGTACGAGATGGATCTACAGGCACACAGGTAACAACGTCGCGAACATTGCTGCGGCATCCTATGCTGAAAGTGATGCTTCACATCTCTGTGCAATTAATCTACTACACGAGGTGTTCCGAATGTCACCAACTACAGTGGACGATATTTTGTCTACAGAAATAGATGATCTCATGTTTACACCAGACCCGTACACTGACTCTGATTCAGCCCACAGTGTTCCAGAGATGCAGTAAAAATTTGGCCTTCATATTTCAAAAACTTGGAACTCTTCCCATATTGAACTTTTTTCAGTTTTTTCAAATTAAATGGCAAATCAATCTGCTTGAAGAAGAACTATTCTTATAGTACGGACTTCGCGGTACTTCCTCAGACACTTTGGGGCCGATTCCGATTTGGGCCGGAAATCTCTCCGACCGAGCCGGACCCGGAGAGATTTCCGACCGAATCAGACCCGTGCAGCCCGACCGAACGAGTACGATGCGTCCGAATGCTATCATACTCGAGTCGGTCGGACTCCCATTGAAGTCAATGGGACCCAGTCGTACAACGCGTACGCGGGCTCCCATTGCCTCAATGGGTGCGAGGCGAACAAGGGCGCCCCCTACAGCGGGTACGCGGCAAAGCGACTCCCACCGTACACGCACAGGTAGGGGGGACCCATGGGTCCCCCCTGTGTGCGACTCGCGGCTACGCGTACAGGCGGGTCCGACCCCCGAAGTACGGCTCCGAATGCTCTTTCGAGCCGGACGGCGCGTGTTGGTCGGACTGCTCGCGGCGCGCATCGTACTTACCCGGCCGGGGAACGTCTCCATTGCACGGTGCGAGTCGTGTCCGAGCGAGTCGGTCGGTGCGGTTCGACCCGGTAACGAGTCGGTCGGAGCGGTTGGGACGCCCGAACGAGACGGTCGGCGATTTCGCATCGTACTCGCTCGTCCGGACGCGCGTACGAATCGGTCGGGAAATAGGGCTCCGAATCGGATCCGGTTATGCCGAATCCGATTCGGAGCCCTACCGGCCGAGATCGGAATCGGCCCCTTAGTCATCTTGTTTTTCTAAAAAGTTCATTAATTTCCATGACATGAAAAGACTTTGATTTTGAACAAACTTATCGATCATTTTTCTGTCACATGTAAATATTACTGCTTATTTCATTCAAATTGCATTTTTTTATTTTTGAATATATGCCTGAAATGAAAAGCAATGCTTACAATGTACAGTACCTTTTGCATTTTAATGGGTTTTTTAAATACTTTTTAATGCTTTTAAGACATATCTTTAGCAATATGCGGTACTCCATTTTATGTTTAGCATTTTAAATGTTTAGCATTTATATTATTATCATACACACAAAAGAGGAGTGGGTGTTGTATTCCTCTTAGGGTGTCCGTATATAGGTTTTCCTGTATCATGTCCTTATATAGGCACAATTCGCCCTGCCCTTATATAGGCATAAAAACCCAGTCCTTATTTAGGCATTAAACCGTGCACTCCAAATACAGGCATGGTCTCCGACATCCGTCCACCCTAAACGTCACAACGAGTTCTTGAAGAACAGACCCTTAGGCTTCGGGAGTTTCCCTAGCACAGGACTATTGATTTCTTCAAGGACTCATCTATTATGCATGAACCGTTATACCTTAGGGGCTCATTCATGACGTCTTCCGCTGTCCGATTCACGTCAATGCTAACATTCTAAGGTACCTCTCAGGTATAAATATACCTTCCCTAGCCCTTGTAAATCAGAGGAGACCTTGACTTCAGAGGAGCCCGTTTCCCGGCCTTACGCACTGAGAAGACGCTGTCATCCCTGCACGCAGAGAGTCCAGCTTCCAGTGATCTGACTTCCCTTGCGGGGTGTTGGAGTTCGAGTCTGGCAAGAGATTCTCACCTCTCTCATTCTTAAGGTATGGAGCTGACTAGAACCTAGAGGGACTCTTGGCATACTAGGCATACTCGGCGTAACATACTCTTAGTATACCATAGTAAGGAATCCTCCACCTACTTCATACCTCTCCCTACATCTAGGTTAGGTTAGGTACATTGGGGTAGAAATAGCTTAAAATACGCATCGTATGAGTACTCACATTTTTAGTCTATGTTATTTATGTAAATGAATATCTACTAAAGATCATGCTAGCGCAGTATTATTTCTTTCTACTGCTTACGCTGTACACTATTTATCTTGCATACTGTCTTGTGATCGTAACAGCACATATTACTTACACGAGAAACAAGACTGTTCAATAAATCTTTTATTGAAACGCCCGTCTATTCTTTCTGTGTAACTTTGAGAAAAACTAAGCATGCACGATTGAGCTGAGTGAAACGGTTATCTATTGTTTCCACGACTCTGGGACACGTTCTGATTCTAAAGGGAAACAAAGTGGTCATGTTTTGCGGCTGCCAGAAACTACTCCCTTCTTGTTTGTCAAGGAGTTTCTAGTGGCCTCTGAGCTAGCTGGCACAAGTAATTAAGTTTAATATACTCGATAGGGACATACCGACCTCAGTCCTATGTCAAGCCTATAGGGTATATTATTCCAATGCGCAGAGCCTTTTAGGGAAATAGGAGCTACACTACAGTGTGTTCAAAGCGCTTGTCACACAATACTGACATGCCTTTGTATCATTCCACCAGATGGAGGCAGCACTTGTTGAGTAGTCCCTGGGGTCATGGACTGTGGTGCAGACATGTGTCTGTGTACTGATTTACAATATTTTATTTGATTTAAATAAGTTTGGGTCAAACTACATGTGATTGTTGGATGTGTTTGACCTTTTTTTTGTTTTGACCATGAAGTGAGTTAGTGACTAATTTTTCACCTAATACCATGTAGTAAAACTGCTGCTAGTACAGATTAACACTGTAGTAGCGGCTTCTGCTGAAGATGTTAAGCTAGCAGACATAATGTCAGTCTATGAATGGTCAAATTCAATACAAAAATAATGATTCAATAGGTCCTTATGTGACCTGCTACTGTACAAATGTTATAGGCACTTTTTTCCCAAAAATCACAACCATATTTGTAGTGACAAATGTTTAACATTTGCAAACATACAATGTCAATTGAACGTGGTTGATTTGTCACATGATACAATACATGAATGAATACGAGTGGCAATATAATTTGTAGTGTATATTACAATTTATTTACAGGAAAATTAAATGACTTATAAACATAACCGTGATAGGTGTATAGATAAAAACAAAAGTGGAGGAAACAGTCATGGTGGATGAAAGAATTGAAGTAGAGTCTCTAGTTTCCAGAAACCAAGTACAAATTACTCCTCACATCAGACTGGGAAAAATGGGGAGGTAGAATCAACAACGTGAATGTGTGTCACACATAGCAACGACATTAGTGGTGAGGTCAGGGCCGGACTGGCTACCGGGCTTTCCTTAATAAACAATGCAAAACAAATGTTTAAAAAAGTATGCTTTAAAGCTATATGTTTTGCATTGTTCATTAAGAAGCGCTGGCAGCTCCCCAGCAACAAAATCAGCCCCTCAGCAGTGAACCTGGACCCCACCCTGCCACCCCAGTAAAAAATGCCCGGTAGCCAGTCCGGCCCTGGGTGAGGTGGCTCTCTGCTGGTGGTTCTGATCTTGTCACCCTTCCCTCCTAAAGTCTTACATGGACGTCCCCTTTTTCTGGGCGAGGGGGGATCAGGAGCTACTGTGCCAGAGGTGCTTGCGGGAGAAAGCTCCTCTGCCAGGGCCTCCCTTCCTGTGGCTGTTGCAGAGGTTGATGGTACTGACACGCTTGGCACACAGGGAGGGGGAGATGTAATTGGGAAAGCCCTGCAGAGGGTGCTGTTGATGTCCCGCAGCACCTCTACCATGGAGGCCACCTCGGAACGTAGGCCAGCCACCTCGGTGTGGACCCCTGCCACCTCGGTGCGTAGGCCCGCAATCTCAACGTTGAGGCCGGCAACATCTCCCCGAATTGCAGGAACCTCCTGGTATTTTGGCTCATACAACTCCTTCATTTCCCTGACTTCATTGACAACCTGGCCCAACACACCTTGAGAATCCTGGTAAATACCCAGGACTTGTCTAATGGCAGCATGGGCACCCGTCTCACCAGTGGACTCACGCTGGGGTTCCACATTGGCCCTCCTACGATGTCTAGCCCCACTGTCCTCTGCCCTAGACACAGACTGCACACTCCCACTGAGTCCTGGCTCCTGACTGACTGGGGTGGTGGTGGCTGCCTGAGAAGTAGGAGATGGCACTACCTGGCGCGTTGTCTGGGTTGTTCCTGCCATGGCTGGAGGTGTGGTCCCAGTGAGCCCAACTGTAGGAGTCTGCCCAGACTGACCAGATGTGCCAGGCCGGTCGTCGACATCCAATGCTTCAGGAGGAGGTTGGTCACTGGGAAGGGCTTCTTCTTCATCGTGGTCTTAGGAGGGGCTCTGTTGACTTGCCTCCGTCTGCTCGGCAGCAGTTGTTGGGTCAGCTATGGAATAAAATAGAAATGAAAGTTAATGTGAGAATTTATGTGTGTACATCTAGATTGTTTGTGTCCAGTCCATTGTGAAGCTGAAAAATGATAACTGTTACTGGTGACTTTATTCATTTTTTTCATTAGTACTTAAATTCTGCCAATATATCATATCACTAATTCACATGGGAAATCTTCGTTCTCTGAAATTGACTGTTTCATTATTGTGTCATTATCAATTACCTACAATAACAGGGTATCATTAAGATGGATATCTGTCCAAACAAAAAGGCATATTGTTTGCAAAGTTGTCATCAATGTCATTGGATTAATATCTTTCTTATCAATTAACATATTGGGACTGTGAGCATGCAGTCATCTGGCATTGTTGGAAACCTGAGTGTCTTGGTTAGCACACATTTGTTAGGTGTATAGTTGTGTTATGCCGTAACTCTGGCCAACATCGATCATAGTTTGTGTGCATGACACCAACAACCAAAGCTGTCCTATATGTTAATATTTAGAAATGTCTCTATGTAATAGATTTCATGTTTGGTGAGATTTGAGTAGCAAGATGGCTGCCAGGTGAGAAGGGGGGGGTGAGGAATGTAGCATGCTGGGTGGAGTGGAAGAGACCGAGCCTCAAGGTAACTGCGGTCAAGTGGATGTGACTTTAGCAGAGGCTGGGAAGAGTTCAGCTACTTAAGTGGTGTTAGTTCAGTAGCAAGATGGCTGCCAGGTGAGAAGGGGGGTGAGGAGTTTAGCATGCTGGTTCGAGTGGAAGAGAGAAGGCCTCATGGTAACTGTGGTCAAGTGGATGTCACTTTGTCAACGGCTGAGAAGAGTTCAGATCATTGAGTGGTGATAGTTCAGCAGCAAGATGGCTGCCAGGCGAGAAGGGGGGGGGGAGAAGTATAGCATGCTGGATGGAGTGGAAGAGACAAGGCCTCATGGTAGCTGTGGTCAAGGTGATGTGACTTTAGCAGAGGCTGGGAAGAGTTCAGCTCATTGGAGTGGTGGTAGTTCAGTAGCAAGATGGCTGCCAGGTGAGAAGGGAGGGAGTGAGGAGTGTAGCATGCTGGGTGGAGTAGAAGAGACCAGGCCTCATGGTAGCTGTGGTTAAGTGGATGTGACTTTAGCAGAGGCTGCGAAGTGTTCATCTACTTGAGTGGTGATAGTCCAGTAGCATGATGGCTGCCATGTGAGACGGGGAGAGGATGAGGACTGCAGCATGCTGGGTGGAGTGGAAGAGACTAGGCCTCATGGTAGCTGTAGTTATTTGTTAGTTTACTGATATATATTATACCACAGCTGTATATTGTACAGATAATAGACTTGGCACACATTGACATGTTTCACATTTCATGGTTCCATTTTTTTTAAAGTAGATGCAGCACTTACACACAGCATTGGAAGATGTTGCAGTTTATGGATTTAAAGTCTGTTGTGTCATTTTCAACAATGGTCATTGCCACAGACAAACCAACATCTGAGATAGCTTTTATTTGGCATGTTCAGGGAGTAGATGTTAATGAGGATACCAAAGGCATAATTGATAGCAATCAGGAGAGTGTCATATTGTACCATTTCTTGTATTAGGGCTTACCAGAGTCCATTCTTACAGTTATTCCTTCCAAGCCGCAGGGTGTAGGTTGGCCAAGACCTTCTCCTCCCAGGGCATCAGTTGTAATGGCATGCTGGGAGGACCACCGCCAGTTCTCTGTGCTGGTGGATGCTGTACTTTCGATGCACCTTCTTATGGAGGTCTTTCCACCTCTTCCTGATGTCGCGCTGTGTGCGTGGTGTGTTTCCTACAGCATTCACACTGTTGACTTTCCTCTCCCACATTTCCGCTCACGTACTGTGAGGAGTATGCTGGACTTGGGTTCCAAAAAGTTGGGGCTCTACTCTAAGGATTTCATCCGCCCTGGCTCTTAATTCGCCTTAGGTGAAAGCTGGTTTTTTTGGGTGGCAGAGTGAGGGGAAAATAAAAGTAGGATAGTGACTTTAACAGATTTTTACAAAAAGGGGATGATGAGATAAGTTGTGAAAATGTAGTTAAAAGGGTGGTGGTGGTTAATAAATGACAAAAATGTGTAATCAAAGTTGTTGTTCTGGTTATGAAGGTGTTCTGCATAGAATAACAAAGGATCTTGGTCAAGTTTGGTGTGTGTTTTATCGTGTGTTTTGCAGGCATGTCCACTTGTGATGACACTTCCAGTGTGCCGTATTTAGATCCATCCAATGGTCAGTGTTTTCTTTGCTTGTTTTGTTTTGTTTCTTGCATACGGCAATTGACTGCCTTTGAGGAACCGCCATTGGCTGTGCACCGCAGTGAGACTGCCAATTACACTCTGTACTCGTAATATGCTCGACGGTCGGAACGCTATCCTGGCGGCATCCATCGGCTCACCACCAACAAATCACCCTGCTGTGAGTCCGCTGTAGAACCACAGACAGGATCTCCATGCTGGCGGTGTGTGTTTCACACTGCTCAACTTGTAATACGGCAGGTGGTTGTACGCCGGAGCAGTGGCGGCGTTGGGTGGACGGACACGGTTCTCTGGTGGTCGGACCGCCAAACTCGTAATCAGGCCCTTTGTGTCAAGCTACCAGAGGGCTAAGAACAGGTCAATTTAGTGACTTTTGTGGTTTACCCTGACAAGGATTGTAGTTGCTGCCTGAGTGGGGCTTCAACCCCCCCGCCCCCTTAACCAATAACCCAATTTCTAACACAAAGTTATCTTCATTGTAATTTGGTACCTAGCTCATCTGAATCTAGCGAAGTATCGACTAACCAAGAAGAGATGCTGCAGATCTTAGGAGCAGGGAAAGCCTTTACAGCAGAAGAAAGAGAAAGGAGAAGAACCGCTAGGCTGACTGGGACCGTTTCCTGAGCATAGAGTGCATTGGATCCTTTTTCTGCCATTTAGGGGTACTTGGCTCTTGTTTTTCGCCGTCTAGTTGTTGACTTTGAGGGGATATAAAAACATGGCTGCAGCGCGTCCGCGCAGATGTGATTTTTATGGGATGTGTTTTACCAATACCACACTCTGTATTTCTATCTCTGTGAAAGGTTTTCTAATCACTTATTTGACACTATCTTTTAAAGCTGCGCTGTTATTTATTTTTTGATTATCTGTTTTGTGTTTGTTTTGTTAGTTTTGCTGGGATTAGTTTAGTCTTGCTTCTTTACAAATTTGCCACCTTTTTCCCTCCTGTTTCATGCCTGCTTGGCTGGTCAGAACCGTTTCTTGAGCCTAGCATGCATCAGATGTTTTTTTTCCCATCTGAGGTGCAGTTGGCTCTTGTTTTTCTCCTTTGATGGTCTAGATGTTGACCTCGAGGGGACATAACAACATGGCTGCACCACATCAATGCAGCAGGTGTGCACAGAGGGCTTGCAACGCCAGACGCAAGCCCGTCTGCGCAAATCCACACCTGGACTGCGCTCAGCACCACAGCAGGTTGGAATTGGGTGGGATCATTTGCAAATACGCTACATGAGAGAACAGTTGCTTTCTCTTCATTATACTAGTGTACCTAAACCCTTTGATCCCGCTTTGCTGGCAAGCAAACACTATTTGCATAACATGTTTCAAATGTCGCAAGCATATGTCCTTCCTCTAATATTGGTTGTGCCAGATATTAAGGTAGCTAACTCTAAGGCTGACTGGTGGCTCACAGAAATGAAGCGAGCTAACTCTAAGCCTTTTTGAACTATTTTAATTAATGTAAGATCCTTGCCTAAACACAGATTTTGGGCCACATGTACAAAAGGTTGTAGCGGTCGCAAATGGAGAATTGAGCGGTTTGCTACCGCTAAAGAGTTTTTTGCAATGTACTAAACCTGTTTTGCGAGTCGGTAACCTATTACCGACTCACAAAATAGCGTTTGCGAGTCGGTATTAGGAAGGGGCGTTTGTAGGGCGTACCTTCCTAATAGTGAGTCGCAGGGGCATGTATGAATGTTTTGCGACCGGAATGCGGTCGCAAAACATTTATATTTTACTGACTCCCTGAAGGAGGTGGTAACCTATTTGCATTTTAAAAAAACTTGCTTTAATTAAAAACAATTACAGACATGGTGGTCTGCTGACCCCAGCAGGCCACCATCCCTGTGATTACAGGCCATTCCCAATGGGTCGCAAATTGCGACCTGCCTCATGAATATTGATGAGACAGGTCAATTATGACCCCATTGGGAATCGCAAACAGTGTCTGAGACACTGTGGTACATTGCATTTCGTGAGTTCCTAATTGCGAGTCTCAAACAGTCACAATTAGGAAATCACAAAATGTTTCTTTTGTACATGTGGCCCATAATATCCACAACTTTATTATAGAGAATATGCCAGATGCCATTTTCCTTATGGAAACCTTGCCCAAGGAAACTTAAGTGCCCGATATTGCTGAGGCAGTCCACCCAGGATTTCCATTTCTCATCGACCACCAGGGTAGGAATGGTGAGGACCTTGTTTTTATCTTTAAACACGTTTTTCTTTGCAACATTAGTTCCATCACCAACATAGCAAACGCTGAGGCATTGGTTTTTACTCTTAGACGGTCCTCAAATTTTCCCTTATCAGGATCTCTCATTTATCGTGCTCCTGGTTTCTCAAACCTCCATCTTAAAGAAGTGGTGGAGACCCTGTTTCCCGATAGCATCAAAACTTCTGACTTCATAATCCTGGATGATTATAATTACCCTGTTGATGATACACCCAATTATTCGGCTTAACAGTTTCTAGAAAACCTGTTCTCTCTTAATCATATTCAAAAAGTCTCACAGGCTACTCATATAACTGATCAGACTCTAGACTGAGGGCCCAATTTATACGTTGGTGGAGAGGGAGAGCTATCTCCCACCAACATTATGGTCCGCCTGCCCAATTTTGAAGCAATGCATTGACGGTGATTCCTGCCAATACTAGAAATTTCTGCTGGGCAAGCTGACATTTCTAAATTTAGCTGGCAGCACCTCTGTCAGGGCGATGGAGTAGTTTAGTCTGTCACCCTGACAGAGACCAGGCCGCCTGCTAAATATTAAATCAGGCCCTTAATCTTTTCAAACATTAGTAATCTCTGTGGTGA
This sequence comes from Calotriton arnoldi, assembly GCA_963921515.1. NCBI lineage: Eukaryota > Metazoa > Chordata > Amphibia > Caudata > Salamandridae > Calotriton > Calotriton arnoldi. The sequence continues at coordinate 1,281,088 of CAWUFW010001977.1, forward strand.
TAGTCCTTTACTTCTTATTTTGTTAGATCATTGAGCTATATCGTTTTCTGTTCTCATCCCACAGTATAATAATAATTTTCAGAAGCCAGCTGTCCTTAAGAGGTCTTGGCGTCTGGTTAACAAAGCTAACTTTAATACATGGCGAGACGCTAAGCTCCCGGTAATAACTGGAGCTTTACAGGCAGACATTACTTTCTATCAGGAGTGGATTATTACAGCCCACAATTATCTAGCTCAACTGGTTACACATAAGAACTCTTCCTAGATATTGCAAGCTCCCTGATTTAATCAACTGCTGTTTAAAAATATTTATTTTAAAAATAAAAACTGCTGTCTGTTAGAAAGGAAATGGAAAGCTAATTTTGTCAAGGCAGAGAAACACTCTTATTGCTCCACCATTACCGAATATCACAAGGAGATTACATCTGTTGAAACCATATTTTACAGTAAAAATATTGAGTCTGATAAACACTCTTCCACAGAGGTATTCTCCATCGTCAAATCTCTGATGTATCCGGCATCTATGAACCAAGGCATCCCACATTCTTAATACATGTGCAATAATTTTGCTAACTTTTTCAAGGAAAAAATACTGAGGGCCATATTATCAAGAACGGCGCAAACATTATCGCCACTTTAACGGCAGGAAACTGCCGCTAAAGCGATAAGGGGATTGATAATATGCCCTAGAGAATTCCAATAGAAGCCCAGGTTCAAGCCCCTTATTGCCGCTTTAGCGGCAGTTTCCTGCCGCTAAAGTGGCGATAATGTTTGCGCCGTTCTTGATAATATGGCCCTAAGTACGCAGGATTCTTTCTTAGTAGTACTGTTTGGACAGCTACCAAGTAATGCTGGTAGTCTCAAGGATTTTTCTCCCATGTACCCTCAAGAGATGCTTATATTAATAGAAAGATGCAGGTTGGGTTCCCGCAATGACCCCTGTCCCTCAACAATTCTTAAAATGGGAGCCCATCCCATCGCTCCTATACTCTGCAGCATAATTAAGTCTTCCATGAAATCAGCTAACATTAGCATCCTGAACACAAGCCCAGGTACCACCTATTTTCAACAAAGGTAATGCAGACACCAGTATCTTGGGCAATTATAGACCAATCTCGTTATTGCCTGCTCCTGCATAGATACTAGAAACTCACATAAATCAACAGTTCTGTACTTATTTCAAAACCAATAACATCCTTGATGCTTCTTAATTTGGCTTTCATGCAGCCTATAGCAAAGAGTCAATTCTCCTTTGGATGTCAGAACATCTTAAGAGCATATTGGATGATCGGGGTACAACTGCCCTCATCTTTTTAGATCCAGCAACAGCTTTTGACACCATATCCCATTCAATCCTCCTTTACAGGCTTACGGAGATTAGTGTTAAAGACATGGCGTAAATTGTTTTACAAATTTTCTAACTAACTGACCTCAAGTGATCCATCTTCCTCCTTACTCCTCTTGCCTAATACAACTGTACTGCCGGGTGCCACAGGGCTCACCCATAAATCTGACACGCTTCAAAATTTATATGGTCCCTTTAGTAACTCTCATCTGCAGTTTCGGTTTTGAAATGATGTTGTATGCTGACAACACTCAATTGATTGTTTCATTAGCTGAGGAGAGGGAATTGTGTTGAACCAAACTCAAGCACTGTTTCACATCAGTAGCATCATGGAGGAACAGTTGCATGAAATGAGAACTTGAGAAGTCGGAGATACTTATAATCGGAAATAATCAACAAGTCTGGAGTGATCTCTGGTGATCTAGTGACCTTGGCCAAGCTACAGTTCTAGCAGAAGTGGTTAGGAACCTGGGAGTTAAATTTGATCAGCAACTTTCTTTCAGACATCAAATCAATTCTGTAACTGCCTCCTGTTTTGTCATTATGAAAACTCTCAGAAATATTCTACAATTTCTTCCTTTACCAGCTAGAAAATGGTGTTGCATGCATTGGTAACATTCACGCTTGAGTATTACAAAGCTCTGTATCTTAGGCTCCTTTGCAATCTCATTATGAAACTGCAGCTAGTACAGAACACAGCAGCGAGACGTTTAGTTAGCCTCCCCAGACATTGTTCAATTGCCTCTAAGCAAAGAGATCTTCACTGGCTGACTATTGAAAAGAGGGTGCAATTCTAAATCTTAACCCACATTCATCAGGGCATTTATAAGATAAGTCGCTCTATCTTGCAGAAGCTGTTCAGTCTTCACTGCCCTTCTAGATCACTGATGTCAGCCAATGCTAATTGTTTGTTTCCTCCCAGATTTTAGGTCACTCTGTCTGGTGGCCATTCTGCCTCAGTTTTGGGATCCAAGCCATATAACCAACTGTGTGTAACTCTCCGAGCAACGTTGCATCTTCTGACGGGATCTTAAAACGTGGATTTTTTAGCACCACAATTTATCTTGCTGTGTGGTTTGCTGGCCCATTTCCTTCTGATTCTTAGAGCCTAGATGCTCTTCTGAACATTAGCTGTGTTTCATATATTACAATTAAAAATAAGAGAAGTTGATTCAATTCCAGTTTTGCACAGAGTTTAAGGATGTCATCAGCAAAAAAAAGAGCAGACACTCTAATTCTGCATCAAAATATGATTGAGTCATTGACTTAATTTCAAGGGAACCCATTCCTCATAGAAGACTATATCTGTTTACTGTCAAGGAGGATGAAATCCTATGCCAATGACTGAATTAAACTTGGAGCAAGGCTTTATTAGGCACTCTACTTCATCCACTTTCACTTCCATCTTGATTGTGTTCAAGCAAATGGGGAGTACAGACCATGTATCAATTAAAGAGATCAAAATGCCATTACAATCAGAAGCCACTTTTCACTTCCTTTCATATTAGTCTTGCTTGATCAGGTCAAACCCTTAAAGTTTTTGCTATACTCGATATGCGAGGAGCATACAATCTGGTGGAAATACGCAAAAGGACAAATAAAAACAAATGTTAACACATGATATGGCCATGGAAGAGTGGCCCTCACAAAGATGGTAATTCTACCCCGATTCCTATACTACTTCACCAATCTCCCGCTATATGTTTACCCTTCCTTTTTCCGCCCATTAGAAAAATTGATCAAAGACACTCCAGATACCACATAGCTATTGACAAACTCTACCTGCCCGTCGACCCTGGTCGACCTGCCCGTCGACCAGGGAGGCCTAGCGGCCCGAACCTAGAGCAGTACTACCTGGCTACTCAACTGCAGTGGTTGGCCAGGTGGATGGCAGATCGACACAGAGGAGACACAGCGACCACACAACCACCCTTACAGCTTCCGGACCTGATTGGACTCTTCCACCCCTGTGCAAAAACAAACCACCAGACTCATTGCAGGTCAATGTAGCACACAGATGCTATCGCAGAGCTCTATATATAACCCGCACAGTCACTCCGTACGCTCCGGCCCTGCCACTGGAAGGGACCCCCAGAGGTACCATAACAACCACAGCGGCAGAACTGCAGCAGTGGCGAGATGCAAGAGTCCAGGACATAGGAGACCTATATCGCAAGGGGGCTCTACTTCCGTATACCACGCTGGTAGAGGAAGAGGAATTACCCCCAAGACAGTTCCTGCTACACCGCTCCCTCTTGGCGGCACTTACCACCAAATGGGGTGACTTATCCATTGAACCAACTACACACCTTACGGTGCAATACACACACATCATGGGGGACATCAGACTAAATGGTTCGCGGCCTCGGTAAGAGACCACACGGCGGCTGACTTGTCGTCACTCAAGCAGCACTGGGAGAACGAAATGGGTCGCCAATTTTCAAACTCAGAATGGTCCTTGGTATTGTTGAGCCCTGTACAAATTCCCAGGAACGCACGCCTACGTCAGATTCAATTGTACATTATACATAGAGCATATCTTTCACCCGCAAAAATTAACCAGTACTTCAAACGTCAAGATGCCGCATGCTCTAGATGCTCACTTGCTGACGCGGATTTACTGCACATGATCTGGCGAGGCCCTACCCTGACCGACTACTGGAAAGCGGTAGCAGACACTCTGACACACTGCACGGATAGAGTCCTCCTGCTTGACTGGCACACGTACATTCTGCACCTGTACCGGAGAAATCGCAATAACAAAGTCACTTGATGGTTTTTGGACCGGGGGATGGCGGTAGTGAAGAGGCTGATCGCCATACGGTGGAAAGCCCCTGACCCCCCACACATCATAATGTCGAGACGCTCGATGCTCACCTGGGCAAAAGCAGAGAGCACGGCGCTCCACCGAGAAGACACGATGGGCCTCCGCAAGATCCCTATAGCCAATAACATGGATATGATCCTGTCTGCCCTGACCCTCATCCATAACAACGTGCATCATCCCCAGACCCAGCAACAGCTGTGCCTTAAAAACATGTAACACAAACAGATTAAGATGCTCAACAAGAAACATCGCTGAGCGAACACACAGCAAAGGCAGGCATGCCCACCTCGCAATCTATCGAACCCCAAGACCAAGATGCCAGCCATACACACTAACCCACAGAACACAATGACCAGGGTGCCCAAGTGACAATCTCATAGCTCAGACTTAACCCTCTTATGTATTATTTTGTCATTGTTCCATTATAATCCCCTTCCCACAGTTCAAGTTGTTTGTTACACCTTACCATTGAAAACACGGAAAAAGTTCTATTTTATACCACCAGCTTTCCCTATATAAGACTGTTCATTTATCTTACTTTTAGACTGGCATCCGATTAATTCGGTCTACTGATTTATTAGAGCAATTGCTGCTCTCAACTGATGCGGTGCTGCCCATAATTGAAATTCAAGATAATTGGTGGGTAAGTCACCTTCCAATTGCTATTTGGTTGTCATGTTGTGAATAATTTATGCAACAATACCTAATACCAAGGTGTGCAATTAATTCCAGCACATTGCCTCGGTGTACCATTAGAAGGACCCCATCCGCCCTTCTCCCTTGGAGCGACCAGCCCCACACAAGTTGTTCGATTTTCCAACGCAATTCCTAGTGTTGGAAAAAGGTGAGCCGTTTTGCCACATAACTCTGTACCCTACACATCCCAATTCAGATTACTCATGGGTTCTCGCCACCCCCTTGTTTTGTAGATTGCTCCCAATCTGTCCCGATGAATAGCCCCCCTGCGAGGCTCAAGTGGCCCTCACCTATTTTAGGGGTCGAAACGTCGACTTTACATTATCAATTCACCTTTATTGGACCTCTTTTCCGCATCTAGATAACATATGAACTCTAAGATGTATCTTAAAAACCGTGGAATGAATTTGTGACATTTAAATATCTCCAGCCAGGTTGTTTTCTAATATATCGCTGTGACTATTGTATATATTGTTAATACCATTCTTCACGTGCTATTCTTGTACACTTTTTCACTCAATCACGAGCACCTCTATTCTCACTCTTTCCACTGTATGTGGAGCAATTGTATGATATAGAATGTTATAAACTGTAACGATCTTCGGACGGTCCCTTTTTATAAACCTTTTTGCAACCCCATTTGTTGAGGTGTTATTGAATATTGGGGACTAAATAACTAGTGTTTGTTAAATTGGTGCTGGGGCCACTGTGTTTGGACCGACTATTACCCAGGTCCCATGACCACACGGGTTTACCCCATTGCTTTGTAATGGATAAGAAACAATTGTCATATCGTTATTGGTGGTTGCACCGGTTTCCATAGCCACTGTGTCTGAGGTTGCAAAATGGTAACTTTTTATGTTGCTTATTGAAATCTGGCACCCTCTTATGGTCATTGGTGTTTGCGCCGTAAGACAGCTGTCTACAATGCCTCAATGTAGTCCCTGCCACGCTTACATGAAATACATGGGGTAATGAATTTGGAAAACCTGGTGTAGATATTGGGTTATAAAAGCAGGTAAAAAGATGAAGGCATATGGGAGGTACTAACCTGTGAGCATCGGAACAGGAAGACTTAAGTTGCTTGATGTCTGTGCCTGCTGTCAAATTCAAAGCTTATCCTTTAAAAAAGGTTTCATGGTTGATGCAACTGACTCATAAATGTGGCAATGTTTTTGTCTGACTGACTGTGGATTTTTGTAAGAGTCTAGTCTGCCTGGCCCTGGAGATATTGAGGTAGAACAGTAATATTATGGGCGTAAATCAATCGCCTGACATTTAAGCTCACATCCAAAGTCAGTGGGAATAAGATGCAGTATTTCCGCTCCTGAAAATTCCCAATAATCTTGGCATTAGTAATTTAGGAATGCAGGACTATGGTTGTATTTCAAGTTGCACACTCATGGTGCCATATTAAATGGGGAATTACCACAGAAGTTGGAATTACTGCACCCGATTACAATGGTAATTATAATAATAAAAAATAATAACAAACTTATAAAGCGCATGGTTACACTAACCAGTGTGTCCCCGCGCTGCGGCACAGTTCAGATCGCTGGCAGAGAGAGACACGCGGTTAAACCAGAGAACTCAGAGGAGGCCAGGTTTTGAGTTTTTTCCGAAAAAGTGTCTCCACAGACTCCAACCGGAGCCCCGGGGGGAGTTTATTCCAGCATTTGGCAGCCAGAAAACAGAAAGAGCGGCCACCCATCCTCGCTCTTCTGATGTTAGGAATACAAACCTGCCCTGTCCCGCTAGATCTCAAGTGACGGGTCGGAGAGTATGGGGTAAGGAAGTCGTGCAGGTAGGTGGGGCCCTTTCTCTGTAAAATGCGATGGCTCACACACATAGCCTTGAACAGGATACGTTCCCTTACCGGGAGCCAGTGAAGGGAAACCAGGGCCTTGTTGGAGGAGGCTCTCCTAGGTAACATTAAAACAAGACGAGCCGCAGCATTCTGAATACGATGGAGTCTTTGCACACACTTGGAGCTGGCTCCCAAATACAGGACATTCCCGTAATCCAAGCGTGACGTCACCAGGGCATGGACCATAGTTTTCCTTGCTGCAACTGGCAGTACATCTAAGGTCTTCCAAAGACCTCTCATAACCCCAAAACATTTCCCCGCCACACGCCTTATGTGATTATCGAAAGAAAGCTTAGAGTCCAGCCATACCCCAAGATTCTTCACCTGATCACATGGGGGCGGGTAGGTCCCAGTGTCTGTGGCCACCACGCTGACGACCAAATAGTGGGGGCTCTACCTAGCACAAGAACTTCAGTTTTGCTACCATTAAGTTTAAGGCAGTTGTCCGCCATCCAAGACGCCAGTTCTTGAAGGCATGTCGAGAAATTGATGGCAGCCTTCTCATGTTCCTGTGTTAGGGACACCACCAATTGTGTGTCGTCAGCGTAGGACACAACACTAACCCCAAATTTTTCAATAATCTCTGCCAGAGGGGCAATGTAGAGATTAAAGAGGGTAGGGCTCAAGATAGAGCCCTGAGGGACCCCTTGGTTCAGCTTAATACTTTTAGAGTAGTAAGGTTCCTGCGACACCTGAAAACTACGCTCGTGTAGGAAGGACTCAAGCCATTCAATGGCTCGGTCCACCAAACCTCCTTTCCTCAGGCGTTGAAGTAAGGTTGGATGAGCCACCGTATCAAATGCGGCGCTGAGGTCAAGTAGGACTAACGCCACTGTTTGTCCCGCATCCACATATTTGCGGATAATTTCGGTGGAGAGAAGCAGCGCCGATTCGGTGGAATAAGATGTCCGGAACCCCGATTGCGATCGGTGAAGCAGGCTATGTTTGCTAATGTGAGCTGTCAGTTGGGTATTAACTACCTTCTCTGCAATTTTAGCAAAATAAGGTAGCAGGGAAATCGGACGTAGGTTCTCCAATTGGCTCATACTAACATCAATCTTCTTTTTTAATGGAAGGAAGATCGCCTCTTTCCATCTTGTTGGGACCGTTCCTGTGGTAAAGGAGAGCTCGAGAAGGTGCCTAATATAAGGCTCCAGAGTTTCAAGACTCCCTTTAGCACCTTAGGGGGCGCGGGGTCTCTGGGAGAGCCAGACTTAATGCTAAGGGCTACGCCAGTGAGAGAGTCACAAGGGGGACCACAAATTTACGAAGACATTCTGCCTCCCTAAGTCAGTCATCCCCTCATCCTCCTGGCACCCATTACGTGCTGCAACAGGGAAGGTCGAGTAAATCTTCTCTACTTTCTCCGCAAAGAAATCGGCCACCCTATTGCAAGAGTCCATAGAGTTGTTTGTCGGGGCTGAGGTTCTAGCAAGAGACGAGATCTCCTTGAAAATAGTATAAAGTTCCTTAGAGGAGTTCTCTGCTATTTCAATCCTCTCACTGTAGTAAGCAGCCCGAGTCTTCCTTATAAGAGAATGATAAATCTTCAGGCTGGCTTTATATTCCCCTTTCCTAAGAACTGAGAAATCTCTCCTCCAAACTCTCTCTAGGCGTTTACAGGCTGATTTAGCTATTCTGAGCTCACTGCCAAACCAGGGTGCAGCTTTACATCGTCTCCCAGGTGCTCTCAAGGACCATGGAGCGTTACTGTCTAATGCCTCAATAATACGTTTGTCCAGGGCTTCACAGGCCAAATAAATTTTTATGCCTCCAGGTGGCCCACCCTTTTGGAGGGCCAGATTAAACTTCTCTTGAGAAAACCTAGCCCACTTCCTCAGCTTTTTCCTACTGCCCAGTTTCTCCTGAGAGTAAGAATGAGGCATCCAGGCAGAAAAAGATACCAAAAAATGATCCGACCATGGGACCGGAACCGGGAGCCCAATATCTAAGGCCTCCCAATTAGCAAAGATTGGATCAAGTAGGTGGCCCAATTGATGGGATGGGTGGGGTGCACCGATTTAAGTGCGATTATGCATCGCTCAACCATTGACCACCCGGTAAATTTCACACGCGTTAGTGGGTGATATGTTCATGGAGAGATCAGGAATGTGTTATTCCTGCAGGAGTCGTGACCTGACTCAGCCAGGAAACAATCAAGGATTTCTTCTGACTTGAATGTGGGCCTTAGTCATGGGCAGTATTGCTTTATTGTTGTGTAATAATGAAAAGAATAAGACCAAACGATATTTGCATATGGGGAAACAGGTCACAAACTGATTTCACATTGTTGTGTTTAGATCATTATATGTGGATAAAATGCATATTCTCCACTTTTCAAAACCTTGATAGACAACAGGATTATGTCTGAGGTCAAATCAATTTGTCCATTGATTGCTACTTAAGTAGCAAAACCGTGCAGAATCAATTTGCTCAATTATTTAAAGCAAAAGGTTATTCACAAACTAAGATTTTTTATTAAAATCGCTATTATAAACTTAAAATATGTTACAAGCATTATATGCAATGCTTAATTTGCAAAAGAATAAGTTCTGGGCCCACAGTTTTCTCAGAAGCCTGCGGCCAGTGCTATTGTATGTCGGTGTGCCGAATACCAAGGCGGCATAGTGTTCATTCCAGCCCATGCCTCTACAATCCACCACCAGACACTTCCTGTCCCTCTAGCTCACTCTTTCAGTTTCTTCATTCCTGTGTTCTTTCTTTGTAACTGTTTTTCCTTCTTTCTCTTCCTCATCTTTTCCCTTTTGTATTTTTATCACTCTTACTCTGTGTCAAAGTCTGGTGAGGAAAAATAAGTTCTAGTCCCTAAAAACGAGTGTTGTGGGTTCCACCTGCAACTTACGGCTCAAATTAAGCACTGATTATATGTGTATTAACATAAGGTTTCACAATGTGTTTGTTGCTCTGATATGAATTTACCTTAAATAAATGAAAAGACAAGAGGCGTTTGGCAAAACAGGAACAAGTTGGTTTAATTAAACCCTGCGGCCGGGAGAGCCAGGACAGTCTGCTCAGAGTCTCTCGATTTACAAAGTTTTGGCCATCAATTTATACAGTTCATGAGGTACAATAAAATGTTCCCTACATTCCAAAAGAGCATCGTATTCATAAATCAATCACATGTGTGCATCTGATAAGGACACAGATGGCTCTCGACCCACGGGAGAGAGCTAATGTGGGCCAGTATGTTTGTGTCCAGATGTCCGGTGTGTGGAGCGCGTGATCAGTACGTGTGGTGTGCATTTCGTGTCCTGATTGGTTGATTGTACCTCTGCATGTGGTATCTAGCTTGTGGTATTTCTGGGAAACAAGAGCGTTTGTCCAAACGGGTTTAATTGGGGCCAATTATTTCAGACTTTTTTGTGGTGCAACTATCTATCAGAGGAATCGATCAGTGTTTTCCCTGGTTGCATGTTTGCCTGTAATTTATGGGGAACCCACCTGTGACTTGCTACTTGATAAGCGTGGGCATGGGTCGCAGGACCTGCCTGACCACATATCTCTGACTCAGGGTTGCTGGAGAGGTCACCTTGGGGATGTAAGTTCATCGGAACTCCTAAATAATATAGCAGCCATTGGTATAATTTTTATCGACATTATCAACATTACATTTACCATTGTCATCTTGTACATTGATAACGTCCGTACTGGTTTTAACAAGATTGCCTTTGCTCTGGTCTGAACATACATTAACGTTGTTCTTAGTAGCAACAATAATATTATCGTGCAAACATGGATTGTTACATACATTGGTATCAATGTTGCTGATGTCGGCGCTGCTGTGAGGGCACAAATTATGGTATACATTCACATTGACGGGCATTCTGCGGGCACAAGTTATGGGATACGTTCACATTGCATTTACTGATATTGTCGTTGTCGGGCCTGCACATATCATGACATTCATTGACATCGTAGTCACCCATCCCAACATGTTTAATGCATTTTTTTACCCTAGATCAAAAATGGTGAAAAATGACTTCCCCGGGGTTTTCCTTAGTGCGAAGGTTTGTGATATGGCAATGAACTCAGTCCGGTGGGTCAGTGAGCTAAATCAGGTATTCGAGCTTCACCATACAAATCCCAGCAGGTCCACTCAACCACTCTTCATTTAGAAGTTGAGTACTGTTAGGCTGAGAACAATAAACAACCCTTGTCTGTCAATAGCGCCAAGAGCCCCCTCAGGGTGAACGTGCCCTGTACAAATATGCCTCTTAAGTCTGTTTAATAAGGCTCATCTGTAGAGTAATTTTGCTGCTCAGCTACAACTTGTACCTTGCCTTCGTACGCATCTACCTCTCTCAAACTATTTATAGTGTTGACAAGGATTCAAGATGTTGGTTAAATGATGGGCTTGTGATAATTTGGACAAAAAGCTCCCAGCAACTGATCCTTTCTAAATATATTCTTTATTAGTTATATAACTTACCTTCTAAATTTTTAATGAAAGCATTTATCATCCATAAATTCCACCTTCACGCATGAAAGAGCTAAATTATGCAGCCTATTTTTATACACTGCCACCTGCGCTTGGTACAGTAAATGAGAATCGTTGTACAAAGGCTCCCTCGCCGCCACCACAGGAAGTGCGAAAGAGAAGCAGCACTTTCATGGACGGCACTTAGGAGTCACTGGAAGCCCCTGGCCAGTTCCCCCTGACACTGACTATGTGACATCATGTTACTGGGTTCAAGAAGGCATCTGTCACAAGAGAAAAAGGTCCTCAGAGCCTGGGGGGCAGATTTTCAAAACTGTCGCACAATGTAGCTCAGCAGCCAAAAATGCTGTGCTGCGCTGCGTTGCGTGACAGGGAGGGAGCAAGAGAGCACCATATCTACAGAGATATGGCTCTCTCCTCCCCTCTCCCAAGCGCTGGTGCTGATTTCAGCTGCCGTGCGCCAGGCACACACCTTAGTGCCATAGCGCTTGGGTGCATGCCTAAGTCTAGCATAGGTTTTGTACAGGAAAGGTGCCTTCCTGTACAAAAAACTATGCCTAGACACGTTCAAACACTTTTCCCACTTCGTATCACTGCTTTCAAATACTATAAATAAAGGAAAAATAAAATGATAATAACGCTAAGTTATTATCATTTTATTTTTTCCTTGTTGCAGCACCTTTGCGGGCGAGGCAGACGGGCTGCTCTAGTGACAGAGCAGGGGAGGGGAGGAGTGGTTTGCACTCCCTAAGTGCGCATGAATGTTTGGCCGGCCGTCTGGGGCTGGCCAAACAGCCATGCACACTTTGCATGTTCCCCACACAGGCTGCATTACAGCCTGTGCGGAGAACATGCCCAGGCCCCCAGTTCCCATTTGAGCGCCGAACCACGGCGCTCAGACCATTCACAACTCTTCGTGGCAGCATTGTGATTGGCTTATGGGAGCCATTCATAACACTGCATTGCAGTGTTATGATTGGCTCATGAGAGCCTGGATGCTTCCTGGATGGTCTGTGTTCCTATTCTGGAGACGACGGTGGAGAGAGCGACGAGACGCGGCGAGAAGGTACGTTTTTTTTCCTTCTTTACCTCCTCTAAGATCAGTGCCAGACGCCACTGCTTTGTATGTGTGCTGCACAGTGCAGAAAGCATGCAAAGTAGGAAGAGAAAGGAGAAATGAAAACATTTCTCCTCTTAACACCTCCTTTCAGATGGCGTTAACTTTTGGCGCTAAACCCTGTCTACAATTGTTTGTAGATAGGGTTTTGGGTCAAAAGTAATGGGTGGTTGCATTGGAAAGCCCATGTACCACCCATGTAACGCTCTCTTGGTGCTAAGTAACGCAAAGCAATGCTTTGTGTTGCTTTTCGTTACTTGTAGGGTACTTTCCAAAATTGGTAAAAAAAAAAAAATCGTGCGTGTTAGCGTCACTTTTGTGACGTTAACCCAGCGCAAAATGTTTGAAAATCTACCCCTAAGGTCTCATTCTTAAGCAAATGAGAACATTTATTTGCATATGGAGGTTTACGACCTTGTATGGGTGTAGATGTATTCATTTCTGGAACATTCATTTCTGGAACAGATAAAGCATTTCTAGGTTATGCCTTAAAATGTGCTTCAGCGCCAGCGTTTCAGGCAACATCATGAAAAAGTGTGCATTATATTTTTGAGTAGAAAAAAATCCGATCAAACGCTAACTTTTCTTTCTCCGTGATGAATATATTTTTCCCCGAGGAGACACTTCTCTCCTCATACCTGCATCAATTTTAGGCCACCCTGGAAGGGATTCGAGCCTTTCACATGACAGGAATAGAGCAGAGCGTGTTGGAGAATGGTTGGTGAATCCCCACAACATGCTCAACAATTGTTGGTTGGAACGGACACTCCCCAGCACACTAGTAGATTTATTCACACAAACTTTTGTGTAATGTAAGTAATCCAATTAATGAGTGCGAAACCAACATTCTTGAATGGCAATATTGTGATTTTACAAGCGTAAATGAAGTTATTTGTGCATGTAAGAATTACTTAAATGCGCAAATACTTGTATAAATACGGCTCTCTTTACATTCTGCTATTCTAACAACTCATCCGTCTACAACACTCTCATCAAACAAGAGGATGATGTTCAGGAACCTAGAGGGGTCGGACTCGGTGGCAAGGGATCAACTATGTGATGTTAGGGGAAGGAGGGGAATCGAACGATGATGTCACTCTGCCCTTGCTAAAACAAGGGCCATCACACATGAAAACAGAAGAGAAAATTTGGAAGCAAGAGAACTAGAAGCCGCCATTTGCATCCCTTGAGTGCGGGGGCAGGCAGAGGCGCGCTGAAAGCCGCGCATACTGTATCTCGTATATTACGGTGTTGAATCATACACGCTCAATAGAATCCTTACTCCTACACAGTATGACACAGCAGGCAGGGTTTTGTCTGAGGTCGTGCGTGCGTGGGAGTGGAGATGCCTCACCAGCCTGGTAAGAGGAGGGGTCAGTACCGTCACAGAAGTCACATAAACACAGCTCTCCTGCTGCTGGGAAGCTCAAACACATGCAACATATTCCAGGCTCGCGGGATTTGTCACACGCCCCTAGTGTGTGGAATCCAAGGCGCTTAGATGCAAAAACTCATCTAATGACTGCTGAGTACCAGGATAAAAAAACAAAACGTGGGCATTTTCCATTTTGTTTTTATGTATGCTGCACTGCTGCAGCACTGTTTTTTCTAAAACATTTAATAAGCATTTATAAATATGCATCGGAGAATAATTTTAAGCAAAAACAAATTGGATGCATTCAGATTTTTCCTTCCCGTAAAGCGCAGCACCACAGAACAAAGCAGCTCGCGCTTCACACATCGTTTATCAAAGAAGCGGATTAAATCTATAATTTTTTTCGTTTTAGCAGAAGCAAGTCAACCAGCCAACCCCAAAATCAGAAATGGTAAAACCGTCAGACGCCAACGGGTTCGCAGATGCAGGGCAACAACAGGTATTCGCAAGTTCGGCGCAAAGGGTCCTGCACAGGAAGGACAGGGGTTGTTGAGGAATAGGCATATCTTATGCTTTCTAGGGTATGTTGCTCGTGTGGTTGTAAAACTGAGACATCTACAAATGTACTCCATCTGCAGCTATTCATTTATATAGTGGCGGCACCCCCCACCTGGTCGCCCTCCCGGATCCCACAAACCCAGACCACAATAGTTTCACATATATGGAAGAATTGAGGCTGCAGTTTATTAGGCAGTTATTAACTTACAAGCGATCTTTTAACCACCATTACCTTCTTTCCCCAATGAGCCTGTGCCCACCTTCCCATAGCCACCAGCACTGTGCCCTACATTCAGTGCCGGCCAGTCAGCCCAATGACCTATCCCCTTGGGTGTAACCCTATCTTCCTGTTCTGAGCAAGCGTCTGTTTCCAGCCCAGCCGGATGACCCTCACCCATCCGGCGTAAGCCTCTCTTTCCTTTCGGGCAAGCATCTGCTTCCAGCCCAACTGGGTGACCTTTCACTTCCGGTGCAACCACATTTCCTTCCAGGTAAGCGTCTGCTTTCAACCCAGCCTGGTGACTTTTCACTTCCTGCGTAACCAACCTTTTCTTTCCAGGCAAGTGTCTGCTTACAACCCATGAATGGATAGATATCCTGGGTGAGTCTCCACCCTTCTTTGCAAGTGACCCGGTCACCTGCCCATTACCTCCTCCGGGCCACAGGCTCTGCCCTTGATTGTTTCCTTCCGGTTCAACCTGAAAGGCCATTGTGGTAGCCTGCCAGTACCCCCTGGGTCCTGAACGTCACCTGTTTGCGGCCTGTCCCCCTCTGGCAACCTGCCAGGCCTCTGACACCAAAAGGACCTTACATAGGTTTCCTATGCCTCTGCAACAGATATTCCTCGATATACCTAGCCTCTACTCCTGGCCTTCTTTGAGGGTGGGTAGGTGGGTCTACTCGCAGAATTCCCAGGACAAAGAGGGCCCCTTGCCAGGCGCTCGCAGTTAAATACCTTCTACTCCAAGGCCAAATTCCTATCAGTAAGTTTACAACTGGGCTGAACCAGCCCAGTGTCCCCTCCACTGCCCAGTAACTTCCCGGACTTACCTCTCTCCCTCTCATTAAACCCTGCCCAGTCCGGATTCTGCTCCCTGGGAGTTGCCTCCACTAAGGCCCATGGTCCAGGCATATACCCCATCCCTTCGGGAAGGGGGGGCCGAATCAAGGGGCAGATCAGTGCCATTGCTTGCAGGTAGGCACCAACACTCATATTTGGAACCTGAAACTTATTTTCATCAACAGTATTTGATCTTGAGCAAGAGAAACACAGGCAGAAAAGGAAGAAAGTAGGAAAAGAAAGGAAAACAATGATAAATAAGGCATGCGTTGTCAAAGCTAAACGATCTGGGTTTGATGTGGCAATGTACAGGGGCATTCGGAAATAATGTTTCCAAGATATAGCACATTAAAGCTAGACATCATGGTTTTGCCAATGCTTGGTAGCAGTGTTAGTGGTGTGGTATTTATGCTCTGTTGTGTGATTTGTAATGGTATTGGTGGTGGTACTGGCAGTGGTGGCAGTATGTTTTGTGTGAAATAGTGGCAGTGGTGATATTGTTGTAGCTGGTGGTATTGATGGGGATGGTGTTAATTGTTGGTGTAACTGATGTGGAAATGGTGGGGGCATTCGTAGTATTGAGGACGATAATATTGGTAATGGTGGTCTTTGTGCTGGTGGTATTTGTCCTACTGGCAGAAATTTGGAGGCCTAGTTAGGATTGGGCTCGTACTGAAGGATTGTATCTAAGAAGCACACATGGCTAAACTCAGTCCCAACATCGAATGCATCTTAACCACGCATTCCTTTACCATGCATGCCTTTACCAGGCAATTTCGTTGTAAAGGCATAATTGGTAAAGGAATGAGTGGTTAACACATATTCACCCTAAAACTGCCCCCAGCCCTGAAACTGTCCCCCCGCCCTGATCCCTAAAACTCACCTCCACATCTTAAGGATGGCCTGACCCCAGCCCCCTGCCCTGAGCCCTAAAAACTGACCCCCACCCCTGAAAACTACCCCGTCCTCCCTGCCCTGAGCCCTAAAACTCAGCCCCCAGCCCTAAAAACTACCCTGACCCCCCCAAGCCCTAAACCCAGCCGCCAGCCCTAAAAACTATCCCTCCACCCCCCAAAACCCAGCCCCAGGCCCACTTACCAGTCCTCTCCTGATCATTCCTGTTCCTCTCCCCGCCCATCCGCACATCTAGAGCACGCACTGCCTTAACCATTCATATTCATGGGTAAGTCATTTACGTGGCTAAGGCAAGCACGCTTCCGCTTGCGGGGAAACGGCATGTGTGGCTCAGCCCGCGTTGTAAAGGCCGTTTCTCGTACTGCAGTTATAGCAAAAGCCTTCAGAGAATGCCTGCTGCAGTAAAAAAAAACACTGCTTTTATAGACACTCCATGTGTTATGCCACAATGTGGCCTGCAGACATGGCTGCATCTCCCTGCAATACATGCTCATTTCATGGGGTGCACAGGATGCTCTGAGGTCGGCAGTGAAGAGGGGCGACAGGCAGACTTCTGCATGCACGCAATTTCACTGGTCTTTCCTTTCCCTCAGTCTTGGGCTTCAGTCAGGGTCTGCGTCGGAGATGCAGCCCCCGTCTTTATTTTTCATTATGGAAATCTCGAGCTGCTAAGGACAGAGTGGCACTCCCCAATCTAGTCTCTGTCCTTTTTCCCCATGTCACCCTGGTAGCACCTGTTCTTATCAGATCTCAGAAGTTAACTACATCTTCCATCATACTGCATGTGAAACCAACCAATCCAAAATGGTGCTAGCTCTTATCTTTACAGGTTCCTGTTCTTCTGATATAAGAGAGGACGGAATCAGGAATCAGCTCTCTTTTGCGCCATAATACAGTCTGAGTTTTTCCTGTGCTGGAATTCCTGATTCTGAACTTTGCAGCTTCTGAGGACTAGATGGTCTGTTACTCTCTTGACACATTCCTTGGTTCAGCTGCTTCACTTTGCAACTTCTTCAGTTGGAGTTTTTTTTATCCCATTAGCTTTTTCCTCCTTTCAGATGGCTCATCTCTGCAGACATCTATTTCTTACATGTGATTTTTTCATGTATGAGCATTGTGGCTATCAGGAGGTATCACTCCTACTTCATGGACACCAGACCTTGACTGTTCAATAGCTCTCCACAACCAGTCATTGACAGGTTTCGACACCAGGGAATCATGCATCCGAATGCAGATATGGCAGCAATCCTGCAACAGTAAGCGCAGGAGTTGGTTTAATTAAGGTCTGAGAATGTCCTATTAAAGCAAGCTCTGACCTGACAAACCTGTTGTGTATAGAACTATCTGGTGTCCCTTGTTGGACACCGCACAGGCTGCTCCCTTTGGTCACTCTCATCACCTGAGCATTCTGGAATGTTGACAGATGCACAGCTGATGACTGACCGGAGAGGACGCAGCAGACCGCTTCTTCATTTCTCGCCTCACCTGTGTGTTGGAAATTTAATAAAGACTACTTCTTCAATCTCCGTGTGCGGAATCATCTTTACAAAAGTGGCGTTGAGTTTCAATACACAGAACCCGTCAGCGTGTACCCGTGACTCTGCGTACATGCCCGGTTACTCACCGGTAATATTCATTACTCCGAGTCCTGGTCTTCCCGTCCCATTCCTTAACACTGAGCAGCTAGTCTGCTCCACAGAAACCTATTACCTAGCCGAGCTTTTCGCACTTCCCCCAACATGGCGCCACCATCAGGTGACAATAAAGGGGGAAGTGCGTCATAGAAACATCCTGAGAATACCAAAGAAAAAACCCAGAAAGGAAAACAATCACCCAAAAAAAACAAAACCAGGGAGGGAGGGAAGGGCTCAGGAATGGGACGGGAAGACCAGGACTCGGAGTAATGAATATTACCGGTGAGAAACCGGGCATTACCTCCTCGTCCTGTCTTCCCGTGCCATTCCTTAACAGTGAACCCATACCCAAGCACACGGTGATTGGAATAAAACAGACCAGAAAATGCGAGAAAACAGGTCCATTTAATCAACAGAAAGCAGTACAAATCATAAACCATGTACAGCAGACAAAACATGAGAGCCAAAGGCAGCCGAGGCCGCCATCCCCAACTGAAGAAGATAATGGGAAACAAACGTATGGGGAGAAGCCCATGTGGCAGCATTACAAATGTCTCTCAAGGAGGCCCCCTTGAACATGGCCCAGGAGGAGGAGACGCCCCTGGTCGATCTACCCTGAACAGAAGAGGGGAGAGGACAGCGGGCAGAATCGTAGGCCGAAACCACAGCACCCTTGACCCAACGAGTTAAGGTGGACAAGGAAGGACGAAGACCCCGCCCAGAGAGGCCGTAGGTGACAAATAAGGAATCAACCTTACGGAAACCAGAGGTCCGATCCAAGTAGATGCGGAGAGCCCTCAGCACATCCAAAGAATGGAGGACCAACTCCTCCGAAGAGGCAGGATCCGGAAAAAAAACAGGGAGAACAATATCCTCCTGACAGTGGAAAGATGACAACACCTTGGGCAGAAAAAACTGACTGGGACGGAGAATGACCTTGTCAGCGTAAAAGCGCAAAAAGGGGGGCGAAGCCATCAAAGCCCCAATCTCACCAACCCTCCGCCCAGAAGTAATGGCCACCAGGAAAAGAACCTTAGCAGAAAGGAACTTAAGGTCCACCGAGACCAAAGGCTCGAAAGGGGGACCCGTCAAGGCCTGGAGAACCAGGGGAAGATCCCAGGCCGGTACAGGAGAGCGAGAGACAGGACGCTGAAGCAAAAAGCTCCGCAAAAGGCGAGCCACCAACGGTGAGACAGAGGCCACAGAGGAACCCCGAAAGGCAAGAATGGCAGCCCACTGCGCACGCAGGGAAGAGACAGCGAGCCCCAAGACGAACCCATCCCGCAAGAAGTCCAACACCCTCACAGCCTCACAGGAGGAAGAAGAGAGACCCTTCCCAAGACACCAGGAGGAGAAGTTCTTCCAATGACGGCCATAGGACTTCAAGGTGGAAGGGCGCCGAGACAACTGGAGGCACTGGCCAACCTCAACCGAGTAACCCTGACCCACCAAACTCAACCTCTCAAGTGCCAAACCCCCAGCCGGAGGCGGCGCAGGGAGGCAACCCTGAGAAGAGGAGCCCGCAGAGGGGAGGGACACAGGGGAAACCTCCAATGGGGGCACACAGACAAGGTCAGAAGCAGGGGAAACCAAGACTGACGAGACCACTCCGGCACAACCAGAAGAACTTCCGCCCGGTCCAACCGAATCTTCCGGAGGACCCGCGGAATCAAAGCAAACGGAGGGAAGGCAAATAGGAGCCCCAGTGACCACGGAATGGAGAAAGCGTCGATCGCCCACGCCAACCGGGAGGGAACGAGGCTGCAAGACCGAGGAAGAAGGGCAGAATCCTCCGAGGCAAAAAGATCCAGCCAAGGAAGGCGGAACCGGAGGACAATCAGATCGAACAGAGCCGGGGACAGACACATAGTCACCGAGGAAGGGAACACTCTGCTCAAAGAGTCAGCAGGCCCATTCTCCTTCCCCGGAAGCTAGACCGCCGTCAGAGACAAGAGATTCCGCTCGGCCCAAAGCCCGATCACCCTGGAAAGGAGAAACAGAGATCGGCACATGCCCCCTTGATGATTGACATAAGCCCGAACAACCTGGTTGTCGGTCTGAACCGAGACAGCACGGCCCAGAAGGAGAGGAGCAAACCACCGAAGAGCCAACCAAACCGCCTTCAACTCCTTCCAGTTCGAGGACTGGAGGGACTCGAAACGGGACCACCGACCCTGAGCCTTGGAGGCACCCAACACAGCACCCCAACCCACGGCACTGGCATCCGTGGATAACACAACCACATTCTGAGGAGGAAGAAGATCGAACCCCTGGGAAAGAGACCGAGGGGACAACCACCACTGGAGATCCACCCGAATCCCAGGAGAGATGGGAATCAGGGCCTCGTAGTCCAGGGAGGCAGGATCCCAGTGCGACAGGACATGATGCAAGAGGGGATACAAATGCAGCCGGGCCCAAGGAAGGAGATGCAAAGTGGATGCCATCTCCCCCTGACTCCTCAACCAGAGACGGGCGGACACCTGGGACTGGGACAGAACCCAAGAAAGGTGACGAAACAAAGTCAACTGGCGCTCCTGGGAGAGGAACACCATCCCGAGATCCATGCGGAAGAGAGCCCCCAGGAACTTCAGGGTCTGGGAGGGCATCAGGGAGGACTTCCGGTGATTGATGAGGAACCCATAGGACCCCAGCAGATGACACACCTGGTCCACATCCGACAGAGCCTGAGAAAAAGGAGAAACAATCAACCAATCACCGAGATAGGGAAAAACCTGCAGACCTCTGGAATGGAGAATACCCACCAGAGGGGCCAAGAGCTTCGTGAAAACTCTTGGCGCCGATGAAAGGCCGAATGGAAGCACCCGGAATTGGAAGTGCCGGGAACCCACAGCAAACCGGAGAAACTTCTGATCCGCAGGATGGATCGGGACGTGCAGATAAGCATCCATCAGATCCAGGGATGCCAGGAAGCTCCCAGGAAGCACCAGATGCAGGATGGACAACAAAGTCACCATCTTGAACGTACGACGGGGGATGAAGCGATTGACCCTTTTCAGATCCAAAACTGGGCGCAGATCCGAAGTATCCTTCTTGGAGACCAGAAAGAGGATCGAATAACAACCTTCGCCCCTTTCCAGAGGAGGAACCTCCACGACAGCCTCCTTCTCCAACAGAAGGCGTACACCTTCCAGCAAGGCCTCCTGCCGCAGAGGAAGACGGGGCAGGGGGGTCACCAGGAAGACCGGGGGGGGGAGGAGAGGAGAACTTGATCCGATAACCCTCCGACACGGTCTGCACCGCCTAGGCATCCGGAACCGACAACCACTGGTGCAGGAAAGAATGAAGGCGGCCCCCAACCGGCAAAGGCAGACAGTCATTGTGAAGAGGAAGAAGCGGCGGCAGCACCACCGGCAGGGGCCCGGGGCTTGGCACCTCCAGGGGCCCCCCGGCCACGACCCCTGCCACGAAAGGGCTGCGAAGCACCCCGAGCAGAAGGCCCAAAGGCACGTCGGTAGCCAAACCCACGCCCCCGAGTAGGAGGGCGGACCGGAGCCACAAGCTTGCGGTTCTCCGCCGACTGTTTAACCATCTCTTCAAGTTGAGGCCCGAACACCTTGGAACCCACAAAGGGCAACCGAAGCAGGACCGCCTTCTGAGAAGACTCAGCTTTCCAGGAACGCATCCAGATATGACGCCTCGCAGCAATCGAAGCACCAGAAGCAGCCGCAGCGGCACTCAAATTGTCAAAAGAAATGTCCGACAAGTATCGCACCTGCAACTCCATGAGGGCCAAGAGAGAGGAGGCATCCTCCCCATCCTGCAAAAGAACAGACAGGGCCTGGAAATCCTTGAGGAGGGACTGGACCATGTAATTAGAATAGGCAGACACCCTGACAGAAAAGTTGGAAGCAGCATACGAACGCTTCACCGCCCCTTCAACACGCTTATCCACTGCGTCAGAAAGAAGGGCGTCATCCGACAGGACCAAACCTTGTGAGGAAAGACCAGCCATCAAATTGTCAACCTTGACGGCCTGTGGAAATTCAGCAGCAAAACCCTCCAAAGGATAACGCTTAGACAAAAAGCGAGGGAAGGCGGACTTATCCACCTCCTTCCACTCATGATCCAGCACCTTGCACACAGCACCATGCAAGGGGAAGGACTCAGGAGTCGGCTGGTGATATTGCGTAAAGAAGTCATCCTCCAGGACATCCGACACAGGAGGAGTGAATCCCAAATTATCCCGTACATGGGCGAACAAGTCAGAGAGCTCCGCACCCGGAACAAAGCGCCCCCGGACACATTCTTCCTCATCAGGACCCATCTCGCCATCAGGAGCGTCATGCGGATCAACAGACCCACGAGGCACCTTGGCAGGAGGACCAGCAGCCTCCCGAGCCCGGAAGGCAGCAGCCACCGCCTCATTAATAATCAGGCGCAGGGCATCTAGAGGAGGAGCGGATGAAGAGGCACCCGAGTCCATGACAGCAAACAGGACACGCGTACGGGACCATATACAGCAAACTGCTACCAGAACAGGCACACATAGAGGACGGGTGCATGAGAAAAAGGACCCCCTTTAAACAAACGAAGTCCCGAGGTCCCGACCTCACGCGGGACCAGGAAAAGTGGGCGGGCGCTGATAAAGCAGCCGGCCGCCCAAATTTTGCCCCAGGAAAATCGGGAACAACGCGGACCACTCATGCCGCAGGAAAACACCGCCGCAATCCCCGCCCGCTAAAGCAGGGCTCAGCGGGACCGGCATGAAGGAAAACGGCCGCTAAAGCAGGCCGAGCAAACATTCCCCATCAGGTGAGCGTACAACCGGCACAAACGGCCGCCAGAGCAGACCGCGACAAAGGCAGGCACCGCAGGCAGAGACCAGGACATACATGACAAGCAAGAAGGCGGCCGCTAAAGCAGGCCGACCAAAACACAAAAGAAACAGGAAAAAAACTTACCCCACAGCTCAGCTAGGCACACGAAGGAAACTGCGAATGCAGAAAAAAAAGAACAGGATGTTTCTATGACGCACTTCCCCCTTTATTGTCACCTGATGGTGGCGCCATGTTGGGGGAAGTGCGAAAAGCTCGGCTAGGTAATAGGTTTCTGTGGAGCAGACTAGCTGCTCACTGTTAAGGAATGGGACGGGAAGACAGGACGAGGAGGTAATGGAGCCTTCCTTCTGCCACCTCCATTCTCGCAAGTAAAGCACAGCATTGTCAATTGGGCAAGGTAATAAATTAACTGCCAAACCTATTACCATATGATGGAATTCTGGATTCTATACTAAGGGGCTCCCGCATGACGGTTCAACTGCCCCAATAGAGAACTAGGAACTGTCATATTGCCTACATCATCATGTGATCCCACGCAATCCGTCATTTTGGAAGTATTTCCATTTGCATAGACTGCGTATATTTACTATTGACTCAGGATGTAGTTTCCCACAAGCTAACCTCCAGCGCCCGTTTCGTCAATCTTCAGCTGTATGCGCAATGACGAGTCGCATTCAGCTAGCCGCATTCCACGAGCCGCGCACTGCTGGAGCATATACGTCTGCGCACACAAGAAGTACATCAAGATTTAGCTTTTCAAGCATGTGCTCCTTTGTTTTGACCGAGCGCGCTGCACTACAGGACTGCGGCTGTCCGCGGCCCCCGCAGGGGGCCACCTCAGCAGGGCGGCCCTTTAGTGCCATTTTGGCACCGCCCACCCTTATTACTCACGCCCCTTTCAGGGCGGAGCGTAGCAAGGCAAGCCCCCGGTTGTTCAGGCCCACAACCGCCCAAAGGACTAACGGGGTACAGTAAGGGTACCTCTGCGCGGCACAGTAGGGGTGCCAGAGCCAAAGACCAGGAGCCTCAGGGCAGGTTCCTGGAAAACCGCGACGGCGCCCCGTTAGTCCTTCGGGCGGTTGGGGGCCTGACCAACCGGGGGTTTGCCCTGCTACGCTCCGCCCTGAAAAGGGCGTGAGTAGAACAGACCAACGTGTCACGTGATCCGGAAGAGGATCATCAAAGGTAGCACTGACGGGGTGTCCCACAGTGCTGACTCACCAGGCGGGCGGGGGCAGCATAGGTTGGCACAGCTGCCCGCCCTTGGATCGCCCGTAAGATAACCCACATATTGCATACTCCTGTATGGAATAAACCTGCAGCAATATTTTCCCACTACAAAGTTGTCTTGTGTATTTATTCATTCTTGCATGCTCAGACGGGGGGTGGGAGAAGTTGCCGATAATGGCACTATTGCCGACACGCTCTACCGTTTGTACAGGGATTGTGTCTGCTTTAGTCTGCACCTTCAAGAATTAGTGTGTGCTCTTCATTATTCGTTATATTTGCGCCCTATCTGCTGTATTTAAATTGCATTCTTCAACAGTACTACTGGTGAGGGGAGATTTGGCACTGTATTTAGTATTTTCCTTTATTTGGTAGGGACGGTATCTTCATTAGTGCACTTTCTATATAATATTTTAGAGCTCTCAGCGCTCATCAGTGCCCATGTAGGAAGCACCCCAGTCTCTGCATTTTTTTTCCGTCCACTTCACAATGCTGTATTGTAAGTAGGGAGAGGCTGCGTTCACATGGTGTCTGGAAATGTGTGGAATCTTTCACCACCACAAGCGTTTCTACCTGTTTTGGGTGGACCAGCACATTTCAATGGGAGGAATGGAGAGAATATTTCATCAACTACAGCTCTACATTTGATGATGACGAAGAGTTCACTGCAGAAAGGAAACTTACAATTCTATTACATTGTTTAGGCCCGGGGGAGTTAAAAGTATAAAACCTAATAAACAAAAACCAAGAGTGGTGGACCAAGGAGATGTCTGCACCAATGCTGTGAGGATTTAAACACTTATTACAAGCTTACTGTTTGTGTCACTGTGGATTACCATAGAAAACAGGGTAAAGAGGAACCTATAGAGGATTACATATCTCTTATGAAAAATCTGGCTCTTACATGTCGTTTTGGTAACCTGCACGACAATCTCATTGGAGATCAAATAGTGATGCAAGCCTCTAACCACAATATTCATGATAATCTGTGGGCTAAGAGGGAAAGTCCACTACAAGACGTCATTGACATTGTCAAAAGAGCAGAACTAACTGACAGGTGTGTGAAAGCTATCCAATTGGAAAACAAAGAAAGGGAAGAAAAATATGTGGTGGCAAAAATAAGTGCAACCAAAATGTCAGTGATGCACAAAAAGAAAAGTCAGGAGAAAACTGACATGGATAGTAAAAGTTTGAAAGGGTTCAACAGAAGACAATGTTACAGATGTGGCTGCGCCAATCATTTGGCTAATGACTAAAAATGCCCTGCACAAAAACAGAAATGTTGCAAGTGCGTAATTATGGGACACTTTTAAAAAGGCTGTCAGAAAAAGTCAAGCAGTTCTGTCAAGATAGTGGAACAGGACAATGAGGATTCCTCTAGTACGTCGGAAGACGAAGAGTTGAACATGTGTGTGCTCAGTGTAGAGGACGCACAACTTTTGCAAATTGACAATAAGGAGAGTGGAAGAAACATATGCAATATGTCAATGGGGGGTTAATATCTCAATTGTTGCAGATTCAGAATCTCCGTACACTATCCTTAACAAAGATGTATGGGAAGAGACATTTGTACAGGCTTTAGGTGGTGAGTTAGGACAGTGAAACATCTCCATCAAAACATTCACAGGGGGACCCATAGATATAGTAGGGTTTAGGGAATTTAAATTTAAATTAAAAAACAGTGAGGCCATAGGGAAACTGTATGTTTCTAAAATGGATCTGTCAGTTTTATGATGGATGGACCAAGGTAAGTTAGGGATCACTTTGGATCACAACAG
Organism: Calotriton arnoldi; assembly: GCA_963921515.1. Taxonomy (NCBI): domain Eukaryota; kingdom Metazoa; phylum Chordata; class Amphibia; order Caudata; family Salamandridae; genus Calotriton; species Calotriton arnoldi. The sequence goes on from CAWUFW010001977.1 coordinate 1,306,745, forward strand.
TCTTGAACCTGTACTCATGATACAACCTGATGAAGAATTCAGTAAGTCAGTGTTAAAGAAGTTTCCCAAAGTATTTACAAGGTATATTGGGAAGATGAAAGGTTTCAGACATAACATTTGTGTGAAACATGATGCCAAACCCCATGTACATAAGGTTAAGAACATTCCACTTTCATTAAAAAATGAGGTTAAGGTGCAATTGGAAAAGTTACAAATTGAGGGAATCATAGAGCAAGTGGAGTCCTCTAAGTGGGTGGCCCCTTAGTAGTTGTCAAAAGGGCAAATGGCAAGTTGAGGCTTCGCATAGATCGCGGCGATCTAAATAATAATATTCTTTTCGACCAATACCCCCTACCACGCACCAATGAAATGCTTGTCCTTACCAAGGGAATTAAAGGTTTTTCTACCACCAACCTTAAAACTGCTTATCATCAGGTTCCCCTACACACTGATAGCAGAAGTCTAACAACGTTTATTACACCATTTGGGTGTTACTGATTCAAGAGAGTACCGTTTGGCCTGGCCTCTGGCCATGTTCCAGAGGCTCATGCAGGTGATTTTTAAAGATGCAAAGAACCTATCAATGATCCAAGACGGTATCTTAGTAATGGTAAAAACGAAGGAAGAACATGCCAAAAAATTGTTGCAGGTGTTCAGTATTTTAGAGAACAGAGGGTTAACCGCAGAACATAGTAAATGTAGATGTGCATGTAATGAGGTTACGTACTTGGGACATCTGGTCACAGGGGATGGCATTAAACCTAAGAAGGAACTACTGGATGCCATTTGGAATGCACTTGAGCCTAAGAACAAGGATGAGTTATGCACCTTCTTTGGGTTGGTGGAATTCTATGCCAAATTTGTTAAAGATTTTTCTACTAAGGCGTATGATATGACAGTTTCCAAAACTAAGAAACAAATTTGAATGGTCCAGTAAGTGTCATGATGCATTTTGTTCTCTGAAAGATGACTTGTGCTGCAAGGATTTGACCCTGACCTAACCAATATTGTCACCGCTGAAGCGAGTGGAAGGGGTGTTGGTGCGGTGCTCACAAAAAAGAATGCTTTTGGTAAGGAAGATACCATAGCATTTGCGTCCTGCTCTCTGACAGTAACTGAAGAAAAGAATTTGGTCATAGAGCTGGAGGCATTGGTGTGTGTGTGGGGGTGAGAACAATTGAGACAATACGTCTGGGGTAATAAAGTTACATTGCACAGTGATCATAAACCACTTACCAAAGTCTTAACCTCCTAAGGAATGTGTGCTGCTTCCTCTAGATTGGCCTGCATGTCTGTTCGCCTATTTGATTACAAATACGAGGTACAGTATGTACCTGGCACTTAGAATGTGGTGGTGGATTTCATAAGTCGCATGCCTGTACCCTTGTGTGATGTAAGTGATGACATAGTTGAAGACTTTTGTGCGGTAAACATATATGAGGAATTTCAGGGCATAACATTGGAGGAAGCTAGAACAGGAACAGGATGCGTTACTCACAAGTGTTTGCCGCAAATTATCTGGGGCTTGCCCTGAAAAGAGATTGGTCCCTAAAGAGTTGTTGCCTTTTTGGGAGATAAGACATGGATTATCTGAAGAGGGAGGTTTGTTGGGAAGGAGTGGTAAAGTCATTCCCCCCTTCAAATTGAGAACCAACATTCTTGAAATTTGCCATGAGGGGCATTTAGGAATTGGCAAAACTAAGAGTAGAGTGAAGAGTTGGTACTAATGGCCTGGAATGGACAAAGAAATAGAAAGGAAGGTCAGAGATTGCTTACGCTGAGAAAATTCTGACAAAACTAAGGTCACACTCAGACCATCCCTCCACCCCATTTCCTGTCCCAATACACCGTGGGAAAATGTGGCTGTGCATTTAATGGGACCCATGCAAAAACAAGACGAGCAGGTGTATGTGATCGTCTTAATCAATCACTTTTCCAAATGGCCAGAAATTGATGCTGTGCAAAAGGCTGACACAGGAAGTATCATAGGATTTTTGGAGAAAGCTTTCATCAGAGAAGGTTTGCTCAAGAGCATTCTAAGTGACAATGGCCCGCAATTTGCATCTGACAGTTTTAAGGCATGAATGGGTCATGGGTCAAGAATGGTATTGTGCACAAGCCCACCTCTGTGTATCATCCAGCTGGCAATGGAGCTGTTGAACGGTTTAACAGTGTTAGCAAGGGCATAGTCCAATTAGCCAGCAACAATAGCTTAGGTTGGAGAAGTGAATTACACAAAACTCTGTGGGCATAGAGAATTACCCCATGTTGTAGCACAGATCTAAGCCCCTTTGATCCCATAAGAGGTAGAGCACCCATGTCTAAAGATAATGTGGGTTGGATGGAAGCAGTTAGGAGAGTGAATTGGTTGCCTGATGTGGTTAAAAGAAACTTAGAGAAAGCACAGAGGGTGTGTAAAAAATACTTTAACAGGAAACATAACAGCAAGGCAGTGCAACTAAACGTGGGGTATCTAGTAAGAGTAAAAAGGAGTGGATATATTGGGAATGGCCAAAGCAGATTTCCCAACCTTTTAGGGTGCAAAAGAGTTTCTGTAATGCAGCTTTACTTTGCGATGGGAAAGTGTGGCATTTCTCTGCCTTTTCGGTATGCAAGCAAAAAAATGGGAGTGTCATGCCTCAGAAAACAAATATGGAAGGTACTGCTAAATTGAATGGCGGATGGTGGTTTGAGGACGAATGTGATCTGACTGACAATCAGGATCGCCCCATATACCAGAACCAACGTGTGAGTGGGGAATCCTCTACACCTATGAATAAAATGGCCCCTACTAGCTACAAAACGGGTAGAGTAGGCCGTCCAGTCATAAAACCTAGAAAATTTCAAGACTATGTCTGTGAGTAACTCCTCCTTTTGGGCAGTGGCGTGGCTAGGCCTTTTGCCGCACGTGGCCATCCCAGCCTATGCCGCCCGCAACAGCCGTAAGAGCGGGGGAGGCGGCTGCTTGCGATCGAATCCTGCGTTTGTCGCATCGCGCGGTTGCATGTAAGAGCAGGAGGTAGGCCGCTGCCCCCAAAACTCGTGCCGCCTTGCTACGCCACTGCTTTTGGGGTTACCCACCATTAATTAATGTTATTCATGAAACATGTTAGATTTATTGTATTGGTCCTTTCTTAAGGGTCACATATCTCAAGTAAATGTTATCCCATAAAATGTTTATGAATTTTCTATGAGTCGATTAGTTCTTTTAATCTTGTATGATTATTCACATAGTTGTTACCATTTTGATGGCTTGTGGTTATTTTTATAAAAGGGAAAGATGTCTTGTATATAGGACTATCTGGTATCCCTTGTTGGATTCCGCACATGCTGCTCCCTTTGGTCACTGTCATCAGCTGAGTGTTCTGGAATGTTGACAGATGCGCTGCTGATGACTGACCAGAGAGGACGCGGCAGACTGCTGCTCCACTTCTCGCCTCATCGTGTGTTGGAAATCGAATAAAAACGACTTCTTCAATCTCCATGTGCGGACTCATCTTTTTTTACAAAACCAAGCACAGGATCTTCCTGCTGCCAAGTTCTCCGGAGACCCAAGTAAGTTGAAGTAGTTTCCTGATGGTCTCACAATACACTTTGCATTTCACCTTGGGCAATTTTCCAATGATCATGCTAAAGTTGTCTTTCAGATTGGTTCTATGTCTGGGCCACCTTGGAATGGGCAGTACCAATGGTGTCTGGAGATTATCATACTCTGAACAACTGAACACATTTTTAAATAACTTTTTAGCCAATTTTTGAACGACCAGATAGAGAGTTCTTAGCCAAAGCAGCACTCTGTGATATTAACCTAGGAAATGTGGATGTTCTCTCTTACTTGACTTGGGTTTTGAGAATTTGCTGCTTAAACGACTCGAGTTGAAGGGATCAAGATGACAATTTTTCATAAAGGAATTGAGGACGAGATTAAGAATGAGTTGATACGTTCTAATAGACATACCACCCTGAAACAACCCAGTGAGATGTCCTTACTTATCAAACATCACCTACAAGGAGGAAAACAATGGAGAAACAAGGGTCAAAGTGTGAGCTGTGGCACCAGTTCTTTCTTTGATAGAATAACTGACCCAAATTCCAATATTTCAATAACACCACAAAAACAGCCAGTGCAAATTGGTACAACACCAGGGCCATTATCTAACACTGAGAAGGATCAGCATAGCAAGACAGGCCTGTGTCCCTACTGTGCTGATCCACAGGGATCGCCCTGTCAGGCCATTGAGATTTTCGGGAAATTCCAAGACCCACCTTCTATGAGGGAGAGAATGATGAGCCCTGCTCAATTCCTCAGGTGATTTATTCAAATACAACAGTGGACGACCCTAGGCTATTTTTGCTACTTGTTCAACTATAGTCAGAAAAAGGGGTTAATCTTATGGTCTCTGCATTATTAGATTGTGGCGTTTCAGGAATGTCCATGGTCAAGTATGCCTTGGAACATCAGATATCTGCCTTAAAGAAGAGAAGGTACAACAGCTGATGAGTCTTCGTTATCATCTGGTCTTGTGATCACCATCACTATTAGTGACACGCTCGACAAAATAGCCCCATTGAAATTGTTAACAGTGAAATCAAGGCTCTCAGCACCATGGTATACAGAAACTCTGTAGGAAAGCAAAACCCAGTGTAGGAAATTTGAAAGGCGATGGCGAAGGACTTATTTAGAGGTCGACAGGCTGTGTTAAAAAACGCACTAAAGAATGATAAAGATGAAACCAAGAAAGCTAAAGAAAAATGTTATTCTAGAACTATTGCAGAAGCAGCAAATAGATAAAAACAAATATTCAGCAGAGTGAAAAATCTAGCAAATCCAGATTGCCTAAAGCAAATGGTGAAACCTTCACAAGAATAATGCGATAGTCTGTCAGACTTTTTTAATAATAAAATTGAGTTAATCATAAATGACATAAAGGCTAATTCCTTGACTGATGATCTTCAGTCTGTTAAGGGTTGTACTAGTAAAAGCCATCAAGAAGAGCTGATTAGAACTAGACTAGAAAACATAGAAATCATGAAAGAGGAAGAGTTTAGGACACTGGCTTTGTCTATTTCGTCAGGTGCCTTGCTCGATCCAATCCCACCTATTCTGTGGAAGGAAAGGGTGAAGGATTTGTATCCTGGTTTATTAAAAATATGTAAGCAATCATTGTCCAATGGTGAAGTGCCTTCGGCCTGCAAGAAGGTGATAAAGCGGGATTCTTATCTTATCTTACCATCGCTAAGAATCCTCAGGTCGCCAGAATCTTTTTACCTGCTGAATAGTGTGAAGGGAAGAAAACTCAATTCTCCTATACAACAATTTAGGATTCGACTTTGGCTTCAAAGATCACTGACTCCGAATTCAAGTTTTTAGGGTGTATTACAAAGCCAAAAATAACTGCACATACAAGCACCTCAACACGAGGTTAAAGAAATAGATGGGCACTAATACAAACATCATCCTACGCAGGAGTCTCATCCGACTCAGAATAAGAAGAATCGTTAGCTCCAAAAGCATTAAACTAGCAATGACAGCTCCAATCTCTATTTTATTCTTCATCTACCTAATAAAATGAAAAGCGTTAAATCTGTCCCTACTCTACCACTAAAGTGACATCCCTACTTAACGAGTTTCCCCAGGCAAGAGTAGAAAAGGTAAAGGTGTCAGCTGTGAAGACTTCCTAAGAAGTGCACTCACTTAGCATTCGAGCTCGTTCTAAGATGCTCCTTCCTAACTAGATCTCTCTCTTTCGCCCTTCTCTCAGGTCTCCTCTACCTCCAATCTGCTCTCCTCCCTCGGGGCACTATCCCTAATACAAAATCCACATACAACAGAACACGCCCTTGTCACGCCTCTTCGGCCAGGTCTTCCTTCTGGTACTTTTCCATCGAAACTCTTACTTCATCCAGGACAGCTACAGTGACCTTGGGTCCCAGGCACCTTCTCCGCTGAAAGTATCATTCTTGCATTCCAGTATACTCCCATCTCAGTGTCTCCCACCATCCTAACTCCTAAAACAAAGAGCCAGTCTTTCACTAACGAGGCATGTGTCCTTGCACCTGCAACGGAAAATACTATCGTCGGTGCCCAGAGAGCCTTCCCAAGAGAACACCTTCTCGGCCTACAAAATAAGCTAACATAGGAACGGACAGGCCCTTCTTTGACATATATGCAGTCAGGCCTTTACACAATTTAAACGCACAATTCTTAATCACTTCTATAAGCATTGGTTCATTACATTTCATATGCGACAAGTGAACTACACGTGCAACTTAATATGGTACACATTTAAACTACTGCACCTCGATTACACAGGGGCTAATTCATTTATGCATCATTTTAAACACGTTTCAGTTAAGCATTACATTTGCATGATTAAAAAAGCACAATTATGCTTCTATTCACTCTAATAACTGCGGTTTAGAACTACATCTCACTAGCCATTCATTGATGTATAACTAGATATATGCGGGTGCGAACTAACAGTGATTATGATGCACCCCTACAAATTTCTCGAGAACATGGCGCTCTATCAGTTCCCCCCTTTGATGACTCCTGTCATCACACTTTTTACAACTCTCTTGGAGAAAGAACCGACCTAAACAGAACTTGTTGCCATCCTCCCCTGTCGGAATCTCTCCAGACTCTTAATATTTCGATAGTGACTGTCCTGCAGTCTAGCCATTCTCGTCTCATTTTCTCTCAAAGCTCTCTCAACTCTACCTGCTTTATACCACTTGTATGCTCTGATAAGACCCCACAAGCAAACAACACAAACCACAACAATAATGAGAGGCCTCAGAACATAGCCAAGGAAACCCTTTCCCAAATTCGCAAACCAGCTTCCCACTTGGCCAAATCCCTTGCCAACTTTCTCCCAAACTCCCTCACCAGTCAAATCCTCTATCTCATGATGGATCGTAGTGATGTTACTTATATATTTCTCCAGATCTTTGCTGTTATCTGGTATATAAGTGCAGCACTCTTGAACCTTCAACATTTTACAGACTCCGCCCTCTTTTGCCAATAGGACATCCAAAGCAAGACGATTCTGCAAAACCATTGTCCTTATCGACAACATCTCTCCATCCACAAGTATCAACGACTTCGCTGTATTCATTGATAATTCATCAACCACAGTCGCCAATCTCCGGATCTTCACATCATTCAAGATCACTCCCAGACTTGGTATCATTGCTCCAAAAATATCTCCTACTACCGCTCCTGCACTCGCACCTCTTTTTACTCTCGAATGCTTTCCACCTTCCAAAAGTTCCAAATCCTCTGCATGGTAAATCTTTGGAAATATAATTCCCAAGTAACACGTACCATACCAGTTCGCTGGCAACCTCACATAAGCATTCCTTCCACACACGAAATACACCGTAGGTATCACTTGTACAGGACCTTGCAGGAAATTCTTTGCTGATTCCTCCATAGTGAAAACATGATCACACTCACTCTGTCCCACAGAGACCTTATCATAATAGGTCTGCACACGTCTCACGCACAACTTCCCCCTTTGCACTATATCCAATGCTATAGGGCCATAACTTCCTTTTGTGCGGTGTAATCTCTCCTCGTCTGTCTAATCTACAGGACTATCTCCGGTATAACGTGTCTGTGTTAGCTTTCTATATCTATCTTCTACCTGATCTACACATTTTTTGTCTACTTCTGTTAATGCACATGTTAAATTGTGTCTATGGGCATAAGCTGTATCTTAAGTTTGAAGTCGGTATGAAGTACTTTCCAAGTCTATCTTCCGCCTTGTAATAATCGTACTTGTTCAAATGTTTATGGGCAGGAACCGCTGAAAGCACGGCGTCATAGTTGGAAAAGAAATACTCATAGTGACCTCTCCCATAAAACATATTAGGCAACAAACTACACGAAATTCCATAAGTCAGTGGAAGATGGTGGTATCTAATACACTCATCCACTGAAGCTGGCAGCTGCATACACACATAACAATCTTTCGCATCCATCGCATCCACATACTCATATAACAGCTTGGCGTATGCATTAAGCTTAAAATCACTTCTAGACAAATCTATATGTAACCTACGACTCTCTTCTATTAGCAAAGCTTTTTCGTCTCCTATGCCTCCCTCCTTTTTGCTAGGTGTAGTGGGTGTAGGAGTCCCTTGCATCCTCTCCACTGCTAGCTCGTGTGGAACTAAATATGAAACTGCAACTACTATGATTATAGAAACTATCACACCCCCTATAAATGTGCCTACTATCAATTTGGATCTACGGTGTGGATCCCCAGCCTCCATTATTTCGAAAAGCTCTCAAAGTTCTTGGTTTCAGCAACGAACACTCAAAGTCTCTGTCTTCTTCGCACGTGACTTGCTTAACCAGTTCGAGCAACCCTCCGAAACAGCTGGAAATCCCCTTTCAGCTACAGTTCTTTATTTACATAGTCCGGAAAAAAGACTTCCCTACGTTTTTCGTGTCTCTTCGGTGGAAAGTCCCTAAGTTTATTCTTCTTCCACTCGTACCTAGGTTATCTTCTTCTTTAGACTTTATTTACAACAGTTTATACTCAGTCCAAAATAAGATCAGCTCCAAGCGCTTCTAAAACATACTGCAAAAGTTCAAGACAAAGAATTATCGTTTCATGTGAAGGTGGCTCAAACCCAAAGGACGGAAATTCAAGCCGATGCAAAACCAATTGTCGAACTTTACTCAGAAGTGGGGGATTCGGAACCGTGAGGGTCAGTACTCCTTCGATTTCGAGCCCTGGTACCAACAGCAACACCTACAACACCACGTTCGGGCTCTTGCTGACCACCAGCACGGACCTCAGCCTCCCTGAGCTCACTACACCCGGCATCAGTTACTGTGTAAGTCCACTCCGGGGTAGCGTATCTCTGGCAAGGTACTCTCGTTCTTTTCGACCTTCTCCGACCTTCTTGAGCCTGCTCTCCGTCACTTGCTTCCGATTCAGACACTTCAGACACTGGAGCAAGATCTCTTTCGGGGGCCAACGTTAGATTCAGTCTCGTCTGTCTTTCAGGCCCAGCCTCCTCTGCTCTGGTCGCTCTTCCGCTTTCCCCTTCTATACCCTGTGCACCACTTCCTTCTTTTGCTGAATTTGACTCTACTCCACCCACAGCAACACCTCCGTCATTCGAGTCAAAGTCGGGGTTCTGGTCGTCGGAACCCTCTTCAGCTTGTTCCGCTGCACAACAGGCTGTATCAGCGGCCCTCACAGCTTGACTTGTCCTCTCATGTGGCCCTGCCACATTAGCTGGATTTTCATTCACGAGAGGAGCTGTTTCTTCCGAGGGTGCTGAAACTCTGCGGGTATGGGAAGCATGCACCCAATTCGGCAATCCTCCGCACTTCACTGCTGTGTTCGTCACCAGTATTACCTGGTACAGGCCTCGCCACCGAACATCCAGACAGCTCTTCCTCACGTGCTTTCGAACAAGCACCCAGTCTCCTGGACACAGGTCGTGGCACAGATCACTCGAGGCCGGAACAGCTGCAGCTTGCACCTGCTGGGATACAGAACGAACCACATCAGCTAGTCCTTTGCAGTAATCGAGAATCAAGTCATCAGTGATGTTTATCAAAGCTGTAGCTGGTACTGCTGGCAATCGCATCGCCCTCCCCATCAGGATTTCATGTGGGGATAACCCGGTTCTCCTGTCTGGGACACTGTGAATACTCATAAGCACAAGCGGTAGGGCATCAGGCCACTTCAAAGACGTTGATGAACACACTTTTGCCATCCGGGCTTTCAAAGTTCCATTAACCTGTTCCACTATCCCAGAAGCCTCTGGTCGATAGCTGCAATGTAGTCTCTGATCGACATTCAATGCAGCACAAAGTAACTTCATGATTTCACTGTGAAAGTGTGTTCCTCTATCTGATTCCAAAGAGGTTGGAAAACCAAATCTCAGGATGAGTTCCCTCAACAATAACTTAGCCACTGTGAGAGTGTCACACCTACGTGTTGGGTAAGCCTCCACCCACCGTGAGAATACACACACCACCACCAAAATGTACCTCAACCCATTGCACTTGGGCATCTCAATGAAATCTAGCTGCATCCTATTGAAGGGGCCTCCTGACCTCCCAATGTGACTCAATGTGACCACAGTCTTCTTTCCAGCATTCATCTGTTGACACGTAACACATCTCTGACAGACTGCTTCAGCAATTGCATGGAATCGTGGGTTATACCATGTCTGCCTAAACACACGCACCATGGCATCTCTGCCAAGATGTATTGCACCATGTATCAGTCTTGCCATCGGGCTCAACAAATTCTCTGGCAACACCGCTCGACCATCACTGGAAACCCAAACATTAACATCTCCTTTTTCACATCCTGCTCTAACCCACCCGTCTCGTTCTTGATCTGAAACCTCATCCTGCAGTCGCTTGAGCTCCTCCCAAGTGTCTGCCATGGCTAACATCATGCTGAGCTCGGTTCCTTCTTGGCTCTCTCCGGTGTAACCCCCTGTGAATATACATCCTTGTTCTGCACAAAAGCGAGCAACTTCATCGACATAGTTGTTTCCCAGAGAGACAAAATCATTTCCCTTTCCATGCGCAGTACACTTGACTACTGCGATTTCCTTCGGACATTGCAATGCATCTAGTAGCTGTCTCACATATTCCCCATTCCTAATGGGCGAACCAGATGATGTCATGAATCTCCTCTGTGACCATAACTGTCCGAAGTCATGAACCACACCAAACCCATACTGGCTGTCAGTGTAGATCGTGATTCGAATTTGATCAGCGGCCAAACAGGCACGAGTCAAGGCAATGATCTCAGCTACCTGTGCGGAGTGTACTCCTTCTAGACAAGCAGCCTCAACCACTCCTGAGATGGTACATACAGCAAACGCTGCTCTCAACTGACCAACACTGTCTCTTAGGCACGAACCATCGACAAAGAAAATTTCATCAGGGTCAGTCAGTGGTTCGTCAACAATGTCAGGTCTCGGTTTGGTGCATAGTTCAGTCACATCGAGACAATCATGGTCCTCACAATCTTCATCATCTGTATTCGGTATAGGCATTAATGTCGCAGGATTTAAGACAGAGCACCTTTTCAGAGTCACATTCTCTGCGGCGAGTATGACTTGCTCATACCTCGTTAACCTGTTATTCGTTAGGTGCTGGGTCTTTGTCCTGGTCATTAACAATTCAACAGAGTGTGGTACATGAACTGTCAGAGGGTGACCCATTACAATGCTTTCACATCTTTCAATGCTGACACCTGTTGCAGCAACGGATCTGAGACATCCGGGCAACGCAGAAGCTACTGGATCTAAAGTAGCTGAAAAATAGGCAACTGGTCTACGGACACCTCCATGGCTCTGAGCCAAGACTGCTAATGCACAACCTTCTCTCTCGCAACAGAACAGTGAGAAAGCCTTGTCGTAATCAGGCATTCCCAAAGCGGGTGCAGAACACAAACCCTCTCTCAGTCTTAGAAATGACATCAAACATTCGTTGTCCCATGGTACCGGATCACTCACATCCTTGTGCGTCAGCCTCTGCAAAGGTTTTGCGTTCAAGGAAAAGTTGGAAATCCACTGGCGACAATAGCCGACCATTCCCAGAAACATCCTGACCTCCCTTTGAGTGGTAGGCACGGCCATGTTCATGATTGCCTCAACCCGATCTGGTGACACCTTCCTTTTGCCCTTCTCTATTCTGTGGCCCAAGTACTGCACTTCGTTCAGACAGTACTGTAGCTTGTTTGGAGACACCTCGTGTCCATTCTCTGCCAAATGATTCAATAGGGCTATTGTGTCTATCCTGCAAGCGTCTTCTGTTTCTGAGGCAACAAGCAGATCGTCTATATACTGCACGAGAACTGAGTTCTGTGGCAGTACGAGACTTTCAAGATTCTTCTTCAGGATCTGATTAAAGATCGATGGACTCTCTGTATACCCTTGAGAGATACAACACCACGTTAACACACGATTTTCCAGCCGGGAAGCAAAAAGAAATTGGCTTTCTTCGTGGAGCGGTATCGAGAAGAATGCTTGACACAAATCAATCACAGTAAACCACTCAGCTTCGCATGGGATCTGAAACAGTATCACTGATGGATTCAGTACCACTGGACAACATGGGACAACTATCGTGTTGACCTTTCGCAGGTCTTGCACGATCCTGAACTTCCCACTCGGTTTCTGTAGCCCCATGATGGGTGAATTACATGGGCTACCTCTTATCTCCTTCAAAATTCCTTGCTTGATCATGGACTCGATTACAGGTTTAATCCCTGCAATAGTCTCGGTTGACAGGTTGTACTGGGGCGTTCTAGGGAATTCGACATTCTGATTGAGCTGAATCTGTACAGGTTCAACCCCTCTGATCAGTCCGATCTCTTCTCCCGTGAAGTCCCACACCTCCTGTGACACAGAATCTCTCAAATCTAGTGGAAGTTCCTCCACTGTCACAACAGGATACATTTCTATGCACAAGTGCTGATTCGCAACCTTGAAGGTGGCATCATCATCCTTCGTCTGAACCTCAACTCCCCTAGGTGTGCAATAAATGGTGCAATTTAACTTACACAACAGGTCTCTTCCTAGCAGACAGACTGGACTCGAATCGCACACCACAAACTGATGTCTAGCTCGGAAAGAACCTATTCTCACCGGAATTGGTTCGGTCAATGGGCTAGTTATCTTTTTGTTTGCCACTCCAACAACTTGGATTGATTGTCCCGAGAGGGGTAGGTTGGGGACTACTGCTGATCTTACAGTAGACCGGGTAGCACCAGTGTCAACCAAAAGGGTGGCAGGATGACCATCAATGTCTGCCTCCACAAAAGGTCCTCTCTGGTCTACCTCCAAGACTGCTCCAAGTGTGCAGTCTTCCTCCCCCCTCAGGCACCGTCAGGCCAACGGGTCTGGGCTGTACTCATCATACCCTTCGAAAAGGGGCATCTGCTGGTAAGTTCGCGTTCCCTGCGAAATCCTCGGCGGCTGGGGAATTTGCACCTGTGGGTTAAACGTCCCCCCTTTCATCGATCTGGGCCTCGTCACAGTATTGACTACCTCCGGCACGGGTGCCTGAACCACTTCTACCTCCTGTTGCACCTGATTAGCTGGGTTCAAGGGACACTCGCGCTTCCAGTGTCCAATTTGGTGACAAAGATGACATGCAGTGGTCTTCTTCAATGTCGCCACATCCATTCCCGTCTTAGGATCTACAGGTTTCCCTTTTCCCTGACCTTGCCCATTCTGGTTCCCTTGATTGTTTCCCTGTCTTCTTCCCAGCGTCCCTCCGCTAGGCTGGACCTGAGCAGTTTGCATCTGAACAAGCATCAGTTTGTCCTTCAACTTCCGGTGCTTCGAGTCTACTTCATCACTACAGTACCTCGCATACCGCAAGATTTCATCCACCGGCTTGTTCTGCCAACAGATCAAATGTTGCTGTATCATAAGACTAACCTCTGGTCTCAATCCTAGGACAAACTTTGAGACAAACTGTCCCATATCCTTGGGGTCTAAGGTATCTGGTCCACTATACTGTTTAAAAGCTTGCAAGAGTCTTTCATAATACTCATGCACTGTCTCCTTTGGTTCCTGAACAGTTCGATCTATCTTAACCCAATCAATGTCTTGAGGCGAGATCTTCGACTTCAACCATGTAATCACTTGTTCAAACTTTTTCATGACTATAGGTGACGGACCATTTGTGACAGCATCCCTTTCAGGTTCGGAAGTCGGCCACTCAACTGCAATTTTACAAGCTGACCATAAGTCTTCGGGTACTACAATATCAAACAAGGTGTTCAAATCAATCCACAATACTTTCGAAATTTTAAACGGTCAACCTGTTTGTACCACTCCACTGGCTTTTCCCTCAGCTGAGGAAAATCATTTGTAAATGCAGCCAAATCACCTCTACTCCAAGGCACATGCACGTACCCTCCGTTCTGTACTTCCCGTAAAGGATAGTTCCCTACTCCTGTCGTCCCTCCCCCCGGAGGCGGCGTCTCTCCAACGTTCTTTTTGGAAATCTTCTTCTTAGACCACCTTTCCGCCCATTTGTTAAGCATGACCCATATACGCATCCCTACAATCAGGTACTTGGTATGTGTCCTCAATCCTATAACCCTTTTTTCTTCCAGCTCTTGATCACTGTATTACAACCTATGAGATCCTTGCAACGATTTCGTTTTATTCAAATCCACCTCATATTTCTTTGCCAATTCTGTCAATTTCTCATGTGCGGCCCTTGCTTTACGAGTCACATCCTTTGCTACAAAAAGCAGCTCGTCTGGCTCATAGATCTCTATACTCTCCAAAGGCAGATTCCCGCTAATCATTTCATCTACCTCTGCCTTCAACCTCACTACATCCAACATCCTTGCCCTCATGGCACCCCTCAAGATTTCTCGACAAACAGCACCATTCTGTTCATCATAATCACTGCTTTGTTCTCATGGCTTACTCTCTTCTATCGTATTCCTAGAAAGTGGTCTGTTTCCTGAGTTGTCTTGCTCCACATCTCCTGCCATCCGATCACTCTGATTCCTCACAGGTGGTACCCACATTCTCAAGTCTGATCTGGACTCGACCAAAGACCTTGGTCTTACTGGTCTCACATCCACCTGTCCACTAGAGGAGTCTGCGGTGGCTGGCAATGGCGTGCTCGCTTCTATGGGCTTCGGAGAGTGGACCATTCCCTCCCCTACACCATTCTCTCCAATGCTGATCCCCTCTCTCCCTGTCGTCTGCGATAGACTTCCTTCACTTACTCGATCTGGGTCATACACGGATACTATAGGACCAATGGTAACAGGTACCGTCAGGGCATCCGGCAACCTCACACTTCCCATTGAAGGTTGTGTTCCCACTCCCTCTGTTCCTGTAGAGATTTTTCCCACTACTCTCACATTTGTCTGATTCCGTAACTCGCCAGTCCCTCCTGCCACAGTCGATTTTCCTTCGCTATAATCTGGATTCAATGGAAGTGGTCTCTCTGATAGCAGTCTCTCTAACAAGCTGTCGTCCATATCACTGTCATCTTCCTCTACGCTCTTTGCCTGCGTATCTCCCGTTTTCTCTAACAATGGATATAATCTATCCCCTTCAATCGTTTCCACTCTCCACCTTTTCTCCAGTGCATCCCATCTCGCATCTTGAAATACCCTGATCGATTTCTTCACCCTTTCCTGACTTCTGTCTCTTTTTCTGTCATACGCTGCCCTAATCCATGCATGTAGTGCCTCAAATTGTGTCGGTCTGGGCAGTGGTCGTAAAGAAGACATTACGGTTTTTAGCTGGTACAACACTTCCAACCTGAAAGTACCATAGCGTGGGAAAGTCAATTCTCCCTCTCCCTGTGTCATTGTATGCCAATTCTCAAGCCAAATTATAGTATGCAATCCCACATTCTTAGCCATGTAATGTGCTGGCGTATCTTCGGGAGGGGCTTCCTCTCCACCCCGAGTAACCACATGTCTATCACCTCTACAGAGTTCTCGTAAAACTTTAAAACATTTCATGATGAAGCAGATTTCCGTTCGCACACAAGATTTCGTTTTTACTTCCTGATGTCAGTCCACCAATACCAGCGCGACTCACACCAACCGACCTATCGCAGCGCGGCACTGTCTGACGTCACTCTTCCTCCGCTCGCAGCAGTTCCCCTCCTTTACAATTCACCTCTCATGCTCACACAGGTCTCAGTCGCACTCTGAAGTAACTGTCTGTCCACAAAACGACCGGACAATTACCTCTTTGACTGTCTGTCCACAAACGACCGGACAGTCTCTCGAAACTGTTGACCTCAAATCTGGCACAATCGATAGGATCCAAACACTCAATGTTTCACACACACAACAACCTACGACCAGCGTCGGTTATTCACGCACTCACACATATGCTCCCTATCCTCAGTGGGTTAATCAATGATGTCTCATGACTCCCACAACCTCTGGTCAACAATCTCAACTCTGGGTGTCTTCTACACCACAATCTCTTATCCCGGGATATCGAATCAAATCTCTCGGCCCGCGCGCGCTCACGGTCCGATCCTCAATCACACGACTCTCATTCCAACTCCGCAAGACATCACACAATCAAATCAACACCGCAATCTAACAAGCATCACCCTGTTCATACTCACGCTACCATGAACTGCTACTTCGCCGCACCATCACTCTCCGTCGGTTCTCATCGACCACCGTCGTCCTCCAATTACAATCCACTGGATCACCATCACTCGGGCTCTATGGGGCAAGTAATCTCTTATCCTAATCTAGATCTCCCCTTACTATCAGAGGAAACCCTCCTCTGCTACCAACTGATAAAGCGGGATTCTTATCTTATCTTACCATCGCTAAGAATCCTCAGGTCGCCAGAATCTTTTTACCTGCTGAATAGTGTGAAGGGAAGAAAACTCAATTCTCCTATACAACAATTTAGGATTCGACTTTGGCTTCAAAGATCACTGACTCTGAATTCAAGTTTTTAGGGTTTATTACAAAGCCAAAAATAACTGCACATACAAGCACCTCAACACGAGGTTAAAGAAATAGATGGGCACTAATACAAACATCATCCTACGCAGGAGTCTCATCCGACTCAGAATAAGAAGAATCGTTAGCTCCAAAAGCATTAAACTAGTAATGACAGCTCCAATCTCTATGTTATTCTTCATCTACCTAATAAAATGAAAAGCGTTAAATCTGTCCCTACTCTACCACTAAAGTGACATCCCTACTTAACGAGTTTCCCCAGGCAAGAGTAGAAAAGGTAAAGGTGTCAGCTGTGAAGACTTCCTAAGAAGTGCACTCACTTAGCATTCGAGCTCGTTCTAAGATGCTGCTTCCTAACTAGATCTCTCTCTTTCGCCCTTCTCTCAGGTCTCCTCTACCTCCAATCTGCTCTCCTCCCTCGGGGCACTATCCCTAATACAAAATCCACATACAACAGAACACGCCCTTGTCACGCCTCTTCGGCCAGGTCTTCCTTCTGGTACTTTTCCATTGAAACTCTTACTTCATCCAGGACGGTTACAGTGACCTTGGGTCCCAGGCACCTTCTCCGCTGAAAGTATCATTCTTGCATTCCAGTATACTCCCATCTCAGTGTCTCCCACCATCCTGACTCCTAAAACAAAGAGCCAGTCTTTCACTAACGAGGCATGTGTCCTTGCACCTGCAACGGAAAATACATTCAACAGAAACTTTCCACTGTGCTAATTAAACTATTGTCGGTGCCCAGAGAGCCTTCCCAAGAGAACACCTTCTCGGCCTACAAAATAAGCTAACATAGGAACGGACAGGCCTTTCTTTGACGTATATGCAGTCAGGGCTTTACACAATTTAAACGCACAATTCTTAATCACTTCTATAAGC
The DNA here is from genome assembly GCA_963921515.1 of Calotriton arnoldi. Classification (NCBI taxonomy): domain Eukaryota; kingdom Metazoa; phylum Chordata; class Amphibia; order Caudata; family Salamandridae; genus Calotriton; species Calotriton arnoldi. Next base: position 1,324,105 of record CAWUFW010001977.1, read on the forward strand.
ATTGGTTCATTACATTTCATATGCGACAAGTGAACTACACGTGCAACTTAATATGGTACACGTTTAAACTACTGCATCTCGATTACACATGGGCTAATTCATTTATGCATCATTTTAAACACGTTTCAGTTAAGCATTACATTTGCATGATTAAAATAGCACAATTATGCTTCTATTCACTCTAATAACTGCGGTTTAGAACTATATCTTACTGGCCATTCATTGATATGTAACTAGATATATGCGGGTGCGAACTAACGGTGATTATGATGCACCCCTACAAATTTCTCGAGAACATGGCGCTCTATCAAAGGCTTTAGTCACCCCTCTATTAAAAAAAACATCAGCAGATGTAAATGATCTTGGTAATTGTCATCCAATCTCTCAGCTCCCCTATCCTGTGAAAATTGTTGAGAAGTACGTGAGCAAAAAACTAGCTAGGTATCTGTGAAACTCGTAACATTTTGGAACATGAGCAAGTTGGTTTCATACGAGCACACGGCACAGAAACAGTGCTAATCCTGGCGGGGGATGGACTTAGGACGATGGTTGACAGGGGTCAGACTGCAGTACTGATATTATTAGACCTCTAAGCTGCATTTGACACTATCATCCATCAAATGTTAATCCTTACATTGCAAGAAATAGGAGTGGAAGGTATGTTTTTTTAAATGGATTAAATCCTACTTGTCTGATAGATCTCAGGCAATTTCACTCCCTCCATTCTGCTCGGGATGTAAGGAAATTATGCATGGGGTACCTCAGGGCTCAACCCTAAGCCCCATTTTCTTTAATGTGTATTTCCGCCCCCTACTGACCTTGATTAGATCCCATGGCATCTCATTTATAAATTATGCTGATGATACTCAGTTATTTCTATCCTTGGACAATGATAGCCAGAGTCAGATAGAAGGACTACACTCCTGTTTAATAGAGATGGCTAGCTGACTCAGAATGAACTCATTGAAGTTTAACAGAAGCAAAACTGAATTTCTGTGCTGTGCTGTACCCAAAGTACCATATACACTTCCAAGCAATTTCTGGCCCTGGTCCAATTCCGAGCCTCCTGGGACAGCCCAGGCGTTGCAGAATCTGGGCGTTTATGTGGACGAGAAATTGTCCATGGAAGCTCAGATCAACAGGACGACTGCCACCTGTTTCAGACTTGAGGAATCTCAGAAAAATCGTTCCATTATCACCTCAGCCAGCCAGAAAACTAGTGGTACAGTGGACTGTACTAAGTAGAATTGACTTCTGCAATGCACTTCTGCTAGGAGCAACGGACTACTTAATTAAGAGACTATGCAGGATATAATTCTTAGCAACTAAAATGGCCATGAACAAGTCAAGATCTGACTCAGCCTTGGGTACCTTGAGAGAGCTACACTGGCTGCCTGTGAGGGAGAGAATTGTTTTTAAGGCACTTTGTACAGTCCGTAAAGCGGTAAATGGTACAGATCCTGTGTTATTACAAAGGAAATTCAGCTACTACAGGCCTCTGAGAACCTCATGCTCTGCAATGACCAATAATGTATATGTGCCAAGGTTCAGGAAAATAAGACTGGCAGCTCAACTGTAGAACAAACTCCCAGCCCACCTTAGAGCTAACCGCAATCTGCCCAACTTCAGGAAGAATTTAAAAACCAGGCTCTTTCCTAGTCAGGGATGGGATAGTGGTTAGGAAGGTTACCTGCTGAAAAATCATGTAAATTATGTTGTGTTTCAGGCTGTTAAATAGCGCCATTCCAGCTAGGTGAATGTGTGCACTCTAAAAATGTCTATTAATAATAATAATAATAATAATAATAATAATAATAATAATAATAGTATTAATATTAAGAAGAAGAATCACATAAAGAGACTGTTCTTTGATCTATCATATACTCCTTACCATGCAGTTATTCTTGGTCCTCCCTGAATAATATGCCATAAGCCATACATCAATTAGGTCACTCACACTGTATCCCTATCCTCAAAAGTTTGTCAAGACAATTTCTATGCTGTAGACAATTACCAGTCCCCAAGTGCAGGGCCAACTGTCAACCAAGAAGGTATTTCCCATAGTGGGAATTTAATTATGCAATCTCAAAAGTTCCATGAGCTGTTATAGCCTTTGGCACAATGTATTATTTGTTCGCTACAGAAAGAAAATCCTTGAGCAATACCTTGATGAAAACCTGCAGAGTGGGCTGATAATGCATTCTACTTCTCCAACCGGAGTCCATTTATTTTTTTGTATCTAGGCAGATTATGCACAGATTATCATGGATTGAACACTGTACAGTAGAGGACTGGTATCCTCTCCTTAATTTTACTTCAGAAGCCATTAGTGGGGCCACCATGTTCACAAAGCTGGTCTGCATGGGGCTTTCCACCTATTTCATATGAAAGAAGGGCCACTGCTTACTCTTGAAAAATGTTACTTAAACTTTTTTTTAAAACACATCCTGTTTTCCTTCAAGGAAGGCGGATTGCATTTAATATAATAATAATATAAACGCTTTATTTAAAGGCAATCACAGACATGGTGATCTGCTGACCTCAGGGTTGCAATTTGGGACCTACCTCATTAATATTCATGAGTTTGGTTGAGTTGCGTTCCACTGTGAATAGGGTTTTTGCAAACTGATCTTCACAAAAAAAAAATGGATTTAGAAAAAGTCGGTGTGCAACCACATAGAACAATTCCAATTGTTATACCAATTCCAATCTGTCTTCCACCAAGGCCACAGCACTGAATCGGCTATGATGCATATAGTAGATGATGCACTAAAAATGCTGAATCGAAATGATTCCTGCCTACTAATTCTCCTTGACCGATCATCAGCTTTTGACACGGTTAAACACAACAGCCTCCTTGACCTTTTGGAACGGAGAATGGGATTATCAGCGTCCGTCCTTACTTGGTTCACTTCCTTCCTACACAACAGATCTCAAAGATTCACGGTTAACCTTTCCCTTTACACTTCATCACCTGTCACACTGGGGGTTCCGCAGGTATCAACGCTCTCACCCACCCTCTTTAACCTGTTCATGGAGCCACTAACAGAAATCCTGAAGCTATCCCATATTCACTATCACATGTACGCTGATGACACCTAATTATACTTGAAAATCTCCTCCCCTGAAGATATCCGATTTCTTAACTCTACTCTCCCAAAAACTGAAAACTGGCTTACATGCAACCACTTCAAACTAAATGCACAAAAAACAGAATTCCTCTTAATTGCCCCTCCCAAACAATCAGCTGATATCGGAGAATGGATGAAGCAACTAACAGCTCTAAATTGCCTTCCACACAATATAGATTCCACAAGATCACTTGGAATATCCCTTGACAAGAACTTGAATACACAGGAGCACATCAGCTCTGTCTCCAAAGGTGCCAACTTCCAAATGAACATCATAAGGAAAATCTAGCCCTTCCTCCCCCTCGATGACTTCAAAGCAGTGGTTCAAGCCCTAGTAATTTCCAGGTTATTTTATGTTATGTTATGTTATTTAATCTTATAAGGCGCACAGCTACCCAAAGGTTTCCCGGCGCCGCCTGACAGGAACAGAAAAAAAAGAAAAAAAAACAACAGAAAAAAGAAAATGAATCTATTGATTGAACAGCCAAGTTTTTAAACACTTGCGACCATCCCCATATACGGTTTCATTCCGAAGAGACATGGGGAGGGAATTCCACATAGAGGGACCTAGGCAAGAAAAGGACCGACCACCCATTCGCGACAGTCTGGTCCTAGGGACCGAATATTTAGCCTGCGTGGAGGAACGAAGAAGGCGCGATGGTAAGTAAGGGTGGACTAAAGCATTCAGGTACTGAGGTGCCTTGCCAGATTTGATCTTGAACATATAACTCAGGGCTTTGAATTTAATGCGATTCTCAACCCTGAGGCAATGAAGGTCACGAAGAGAACCTGAGATGGAGGCCGTTTTGGGAACCTGGCAAAGCAGTCTAGCAGCCGCATTCTGCACCACCTGCAATTTGCGTATCACATTCTTATTAACTCCTAGATACAGAATGTTGCTGTAATCCAGTCTAGAAGTGACAAGAGCCTGGACCACGGTTTTTTGAGTGGAGCAGGGCAACATCCAAAGGATTTTCTTGAGCCATTTAAGGATGGTGAAGCAGGTCGAGGCCACTTTCACCGCTTGTTGCTTCATTGATAGCTGGTCATCAATGATAAAGCCTAAATTACGGACCTGATGAGTTGGCTGGGGTAGAGCACCCATTTCAGAAGGCCAGTGTTGAGGTCCCCAGAGATCTCTATTCTTCCCCAAAATCAACACTTCCGTCTTTTCGCCGTTAAGCTTAAGCAAGTTGGCTTGCATCCAACATGCAATATTCCTCAACCCAGACTGGAGAGATGATAACTTAGACGCCCTTTCAGCAGAAAGAGAGAAGATTATCTGGGTGTCGTCGGCGTAGGAGAAAAGGGACAACCCAGCATCTTCGGCAATAGCCGCCAGAGGCCTGACGTAAACATTAAACAATAAAGGGCTGAGAATGGAGCCCTGAGGTACCCCATAAGGTGATAAATGGGTTTTAGAACTGGCCGTGGGAGAAAAGACCTAGAACGTACGGTCTGTCAAAAAATCAACAAGCCAATCGAGTGCAGAACCAACAACACCCAGTGATTGCAAGGCTTTCAGTAATACGGTGTGAGAGACCGTGTCGAAAGCGGCACTCCAATCAAGTAATATAAGTGCCACAGTGTCTCCAGTTTCCAAGCGGTTTCGCAGCATTTCTGTGACTCCAAGAAGAGTAGTTTCTGTCGAGAAACCTGCTCTGAAACCGGACTGTGAGGGATGCAGAAAAGTTTGGGATTCAACAAAGTGAGCCAGTTGTAGATTAATATGTTTTTCCAAGATTTTGGAAAAGGCCGGAAGTAAAGAAATAGGCCGAAAATTAGACAGTTGCACAGGGTCAGCATTGGCTTTTTTTAAGAGTGGAAGGACCATGGCATGTTTCCATTCAGATTCGACTATGGAAGCGCAACCCTCTGTGGCCTACCTAGATCAACGCTGCAAGTCTCATCACAGGATCCAAAAGATACAACCACATAATTCCTGATCTACTCGCTTTAGATTGGCTCCCTTTGAAGCAAGGACTGAGTTAAAAATCGCATGCATGACCCATAAAGCACTACATCTTAACACCCCGTTGTACCGTAGCACAAAAACTGGACACATCTGGTGGCAGTAGATCTTCCAGAAACTCGAGGACTTTATTGCTAAACCACAGAAATTCTGTAAAATGAAACCTACAATCAAACTTTCTCGGGTATTGCCTAAAGGATCTGGAACTCCCTGCCCCCTGAAATCAAACTGAACCCCTCGCCTGTATCATTTAAAAAGGAAGTCAAAGCGCCACTAATGAACAAGTTCTTGCTCTACGGCTCATGCACCTCAATAGCCTTTATCATTTACCTACATTTGCTATACTATGTTCAGTTCTGGACTCCTATGATCTTGGATATTTTGTGACGATTTGGTCCTGTTATTCCTGCCTTTTTGGGACCCACCGCATCTTGGTTAGCTCTCGATCTTGTTGTTTGTTTTACTGTTTCTTCCTTCCTGACATATTGTAAAGGGCTCTGATACCCTCTTCGGTCATGTTCGCGCTATATAAAATGTTATAAATAAATAAATAAATAATAAGTGCTGGTTAAGTCAGAGTCCAGTAGAACAATGAAGCCTGGCAAGGAAGGCGGAGACATTTATTCCTGCACAGTAAAGCAAAGGATGATGGTCCTTGACACATTACAGAAAAATAGTTATTGATATTTACTCAAAATTGAAGTAAGGCAGAAATGCTATTACGTAAGCGTTAAATTCACAGCTGGTAATGTGCCCATTATAAACCTTAAGTCATGTAACAATACCTGTGCTCCATCCAGCCCATCCAGTTCCCAAGCAATAAAGTCACAAGAACCTATATACAATGCATTCCATTCACTGTGGTCCTTTCGCTGCTCAGGAAACTGACTTTTCTTTCCCTCCCAACTACTTCCCTGGCGCTGGGCTTCTCTTCTTTTTATAAATACCTTAATTCCTGGTGTTCAGTCTGGATTCCATGCTCTTCATTTCACAAGGCAGCTCACATTACATATGTAACTTCACATTCATGCACACCACAATTGAGTATCATCCCTGCATATTGGTATTTTTATGGTGTTCAACACTGTTGATTATCATACCATGCTAGCAGCCCTAATTTTCCTAGGCATGACAACCACATAGTTAGACTGTTCTCTTTCTACTTCTCAAGTCACACCATCTCTTTAATCTTGTTCTTCTTGTCCTCCCCACCTACCCCACTTCTAAGATGCACCCGTCAAGGATCTATAACACAGTCACTGACCAGGCTGTATGTGAAGAACCAAAGGCCAATGTTGTCTGTAAAAGAGAGGCACGATCAGTGGTGCTGGAACAATTTTGTGAGGGGAGGTGGGTGCAGCCATCAATGTTACATCATTGTAGTCACAGGGATTGTGAAAAGTCCAAGCGTCACAAACAGAAAAAGTGTAGAAAATGCATTCAGCAGGACAATAATAAGGGTGAAGTATGTAACTGGTGGTGCAATTTGAAGCACAATGTTGCAACTGTATTACTAAAGCATGGTATGGTAGTACACTGTAATTTACAGACAGCACATTTTCTATTGAAATGGCCACAAGTTTGCACAGACATACAATATTACTTATAAACTGAAAAAAGAGGTCAAACAATAATGTGTGTAAATCAGTTTTTAGCAAATATTTGAATTGCACATAACCAATTTATTGATTTGCCTTGATCCTATTAAAATCTTTGTTTCCATCACACATCAGAATTACAAAAAAAATGTGCTCCATTGGGGCTTTTCTACCTACTGGTATATTCTGAAATATGTGTACAGTTCATTTATAGGTATTTAAATGCTGTTGAGTGTTAGAAAAAAAATACATTCTACAGCCTTTTCTCTCACACTCCTTGTACCCCAGCAGGATTGTCACATAGTTCACTTTACAAAATCCTCTCACTTTGCAGTCAGTGAAGTAAAAAAAAGCTAAACACCAATGTCCATGTTAAAAGAATAAGCAGTAGTTTGTTAGAAGAGATAGTCTGACATTTTACCTGTCTTTGAAGCACAGCAAATGCACAAGACAAAAACAAGATTTAAAGGCGGAGCTCTGGCCTTGAAGGGCAACTTGGACTATGTATCCACATTAGTAATCGAGAAGGTCCTCTCCCACAAACAGTTGAAACCACACTAGAAAGGCATGATGAGCAATTTGATAAGATTATGAGAGCTATATTTGATCTAAAGGGCTCGTTTGAATCCAAAACAGACGCGATGAAACTGGATGTGGGACTCTTACAAGTGAACCATAGGAAAACTCTCAAAAAGGGTCATGGACAATGAATGAAGGTTATTCTTGATGCAGCCATCGGTGCAAGAATTACAAAGTAGGGTCAGAGTGCTGACTATGCCTGTAACACATCTACAGGAAAGGGCGTAGGATGCTGGGGGCCACTATCGTCCGAACAATATCTGAATCACAGGGCTCCCTGAAAAGATGGAGGGGCAGAACGCTGAACAATTTCTGGAGACATGGATGGTTGCAAACTTGTTTGATAACACCCCCTGCCTTTCTTTACGATAGAGAGGGCATCATGTCCCAGGGTGCACACCTGTTCCGTGGGCCGCAACGAGGACTATACTGGTCAGGTTGATTAACTACAGAGACAGGGACCGCATATTGCAGGCAGCAAAACAATTTGGAGTCTTGACTATTGAGGCCAGCAATATCTATATTTTCCCAGACTGTACAACGAGAATGAAGAAATTAAGAAGCTTATCCTAAAGCAAAGCTGTGCCATATGGGCATCAAGTATGCCTTGTTACTCCCAGCAAAGCCCCGGGTGACGAAAGACAATGTGGTGCATTTTCTACAACCCTGGATGAGGTCTGGAACTGGTTGGAGTCAATGGTATTTCGCCTTCAGAGAAAGAAGAAGGGTGCAAGACTGGGAAGTGCATCGGCCACCCAAGAATAAGTAGAAGAGACAGGAGGCTCTTGAGGTGACAAGCTGAGAATGTACGTGCCTAAGTGGTAACGTACATTGAGCAGCATAGACTTTCATAGGAAATGGGGTCTGATGGAAGTCCCGACAGACGCTGAAGATTTTTAGAATGTCCTGGATGGGGGCCCCAAGGAGACTACTATGGCTAGTAAGATCATAATGTAAAGTTGTATTTCTGTGGTATGGAGGCAGATGTGACCTTGAAAAATATATCTGTAAGTGTGTGGCGGGGGCCTTCCCTGGCAGGGACTGGCAGGAGTGGGAACCCAGATTGAGGTGAGCCTTGAGAGCTTATTAGATATCTGAAGTGCTACCACTCTTTGCACGTTTGTGCTGGTTTCATTCAACCGTGAAATGTTACCACTAGAAGAGTTTTACAGTTTATGTTTTTTCAAGTAACCATGTAACAAGGTGCCCATGCATCTCTCTTCTGCTTCAATTTGACCTTGACCTCGCCTTGCCCTTCTGGCTCGTGTTGGTGTCTGTCTCCTGCCACTTTTTCTGTTAGCTGCTCATTCTGCCCCGAACCTGTAACTTCTCTCTCTTTGTTTGTGTTGTTTTTTCTATCTGTCCCCGGTCTCTGTTCAACTGCTTCTTTTTGCATCCTTTGTCCCTCTTAACTATCCTTTTTTGCATCATTTGCTCCTCTTACTGCTCCGCTTTGCATCTTAGTCTCTTTTTAGTTTTTGCCCCTCATTTGCTCCGCTGAGCGCCTTTTCCCGCCTTGCCACTCCCGCCAGACTTTCCCGCTCTCCCCACAGGACTTTTCTGCTCATCCCACTGGACTTTCCCACTTTTGCTGAGAACACCCACCGCACTCCTCCCACTCTCCAAGGCCCTGCTTAATGGAGGCCTGGTCTAAATGCCTTTGGCAGCTAAACCACCGACGAACTCCACCAGCTGAACCCCGGACGCCACCACAAACGTCGCTGCCGAGCAGCCAGAGAGTCAGAACTCAAGACCCGCACTCACACAGCAACACACAACCACCCCCCAAAGCAACACTCAGTCAAATACATGCTCCTCAACACAAGCTCACTCATTAAGCACTCTACTGAGATTTGGTACCTCACGAACTCCAATGCACCAGACCTCCTCTTCCTCTCCATAACCTGACTCAACCCCACATCAGTGCCGGACATTACCGCAGCCATCTCTACTGTTTACAAAATCCTGCACCAGGACCGACCCCTATAAACCAGGATGAGGACTCACCATCTTCCACAGAGACATCATCCAATGTACCTCTTACACTGACCCAGAAGCCACTTTTATGGAACACATGCACTTTAAGCTTCAAACAGACAGTAAAACCACTATCAAAGTCACCCTCGCCTACCGGCCCCCAGGACCTCGCACCCACAGCCACAACCTCCTCACCGCACCCCTCAAAATGGACACCAAAAGCTCACACTCTTAGGCGATCTCAACTTTCATCTCAATGACCCCACAGACTCCAATTCCACGCACTTGCTCAAATGTTTACAGAACATCTGCCTCACCCAGCTCATACAAGGCCTTAATGACATCACCGGACACACCCTGGACCCCAACTACTCGTACAGCGACAAGGTTAAAGTCAGCCACATCACTCCACTCTCATAGACAGAGCACTTCATCGCCCACTGCCACATAACAAGGCAACCAACCACCCCTATGGAGTCCAGCAAGACCCCAAGCCACTGCTGGAAGAAAGTTACAGAAATGGAATGATTCAACACCTTCCAACTAAACTATCCATACCCCACCAACCAACAGCCTTACCAATGACACATACAACTTCAAGAACTGGATCACCACCTGTGCCAATACCCTGGCGCCCCTGAAAAAGGCCAAACCCAAAAGATCTAATAAACAAGCTACCTGGTACAACACTGACCTCAGAGAATCCAAGAGAGTTTGCAAACATCTCGGAAAGGAAATGGAGAACCACCCATGGAACCACCACAAGAAACACCTACAAGGCCACACTTAGACACTATCGCCATCAAGTGAAAGAGATCAAGAAAGCGGCCCTGGCCCTGACTCTGGGAATCGAATCTAGATGCAAGGAAGCTTTTGCCTGTGACAAGGAATTCACCAACCCAAAAGCAGTAACCAACACCATCACCCTGAGCTCTGCAATAACCTCTTCGACGTCTTCCACAAAACATCACCGTAATCTAGAGCAATTTCGAACCCCAGCCATTCCACCTCGACCTTCCCACCCTGCTAACCTCATCAACTAAAGTCTACCAACTAACAGCATGGAGCCCTCAATCCACCGTGGACTCTGCAGCAATAATGAAGACTGTCCACACAGGGGGCCCACAGACCCCTGCCACCACCATATCTAACAACTGGTAAGAACCATGATCACCGCTGAATTCACTTCCATAATCAACAACTCCCTCAAGAAAGCCACCTTCCCAGATAGCTGCAAATACACCAAAGTCACTGCCCTCCTCCAAAAACCGTCAGCCGACCTCAAAGTACTCAGACACTACCAACCGATCTTGCTGCTCCCCTTCCCAGCCAAAGACATTGAGAAAACCATCAACAGACAACTCCCTGACCACCTAGAATGCCACAAACTCCTGGACAACTCGCAATCAGGATCCGGATCAAGCACAGCAACAAAACAACCCTCATCGCTGACACAGAAGACATTCACATCATCCTTGACCGTGGACAGACCACCGCCCTCATCCTCCTCAACCTCTGCACTGTCTCCCATCACACACTCATCACCAGACTACACACAACAGAAATACAAGGACCACCTCTCAAATGGATAGCCTCCTTCCTATCTGGAAGAATATAACGAGTCAGGCTCACGCCGTTCACATCAGAACCCAATGACCTCAATGGCAGAGTCCCACAGAACATCACTCAGTCTCATACTTTTCAACATGTTCATGACTCCTCTGGCTAACATCATCAGATCCCATGTAATCAATTTCATCTCATACACCGACGACACCCAACTCATTTTTTCTCAGTAGACACTGTTACCACCAAGACAATCTTCAAACAATGCATGATCAGTGTGGCCAATTGAATGAAAGAAAACTGCCTCAAGCTCAACATTTGTAACTTCTAAAGACAATGGTCCCTAGACACAAAAAATATTGTAAAAATAAATATAGACTAAATCAGTACTATATTCTTTGTCCAGCCGGACAGATTTTTAATATACAATGAATGTATGACATGAAATAAGAAATAATCCAAGTGGGACACAACCTGCGTCCTAAAGACTTTAACAAATAAACAACATTTAAGGAAGGGTTCAGGCAAGGGGGACGTGTCTGCATAAAAGTTTAAATCAGACGTAGTAACGTGAAAACACCATTACATATTTAGCATCACAATTTAGTATATGCCTATGGAGTACTCCATATGCATATACTAAATTGTGATGCTAAATATGTAATGGTGTTTTCACGTTACTACGTCTGATATATTTTAAACTTTTATGCAGACACGTCCTCCTTGCCTGAACCCTTCCTTAAATGTTGTTTGTTTGTTATTGTCTTTAGGATGCAGGTTGTGTCCCACTTGGATTTTTTTCTTATTTCATGTCATACATTCATTGTATATTAAAAATCTGTCCGGCTGGACAAAGAATATAGTACTGATTTAGTCTATATTTATTTTTACAATATTTTTTGTGTCTAGGGACCACTGTCTTTAGAAGTTACAAACGTACCCAAGGTCCCTGACCAATTGCATATTGGGTTCCCTTGTGTTTTTTCAACATCAAGCTCAACATTGACAAAACGGAAGTGCTGATCTTTGAGAATAAGAGCTCACCATGGGACTGCACCTGGTGGCTCACCAAATCGGGACCCACACCGACCTCAACTGACCAAGCTAAGAACCTAGGCCTCATCCTGGACACCAACCTCACCACGAAGTCCCAGGTCAATGCTGTCACCTCCTCAAGCTTCCAAATCCTCTGCATGTTGCGTAAAACCTTCAAGTTGCCAAATCACACATGCCAACACACAGGCCCTAATCACAAGCAGATTCGACTACAGCACCGCTGGCATCCTAAACCATCTTCTTCACAGACGTTAAACAATCCAAAACACCACCATCAGACTCGTCCTCGACTGCCCAGGCTGAACCCACACCACTCCTTTGAGAGGTCCACTGGTTCCCCATCCAGAAGTGCTGCCAGTTCAAATTTCTCAGACACACATTCAAGTCACTACACAACACTGGACCCGCATACCTCAATCTCTGGCTTCACTTCCACCAACCCACTAGACAACTTCGCTAAGCATCACTCTCAATCGCACACACCCCACATCCACAGAAGCAGAACAGGAGGTCGATCTTTCTCCTACCAAGCCACCAAATCCTGGAACGACCTCCCCCAACACATTAGGGTCTCCTCCTCACTTCTTAAATTCCGCAAGAAGCTGAAGACATGGCTTTTCAATTTGTCTTCCTGTGGGACCATTGAGACTGCCTGTACTCAGGCCCAGCCTCACCACACACATACACTCACCCACCCAGCGCCCGGATACCCTCACGGGTGACAATCAGCGCTTTACAAATCCACCTTACATGTTGGCATTAAGCAGCAGAGGAGAAGAGATTAGTGTTGATCCAAAAGTGAGGTGGATGGGTGTGCAGGGGTTTACTCTGGTTGTGCGGGCCCAGTTGTGCATTCACCATGTTAAGTGGAATGTGAGGTGTCTCTTGCTCTGTGGGTCTTAGAAGATGGCAGGGTATGGCACTCCATGTTGGTTGGTCTTGAACTTGGAGGGCGATTGGCTGAAGAAATGAATAAACCATATAAATGTATCACATGCAGTGTGAGAGGCGTGGCTTTGGCGTCAAAAAAGAAAAGGATTTACCTCTGTCTGAAAGACTGAAAAGCCCATGTGGTCTGTTTTCAAATAGATCTGCTGACGCTGAGACGTCGATGTGGTGGACATGTGGTGGACAGCAATTTCTCCTCATTTGCAAGAGGTTCTGCAATATGGGTGACCCCATATGACTATAATATCATCCTAAACAGTGACTACAACAGATCCTCCCACTGCTGTTAGGTACGTAATATTTAATGCAGCAATGGCGATGGGTGGATATCTGGCTGGAGCAAGATCCCTGTGGCAGGTAATACTCCTTTTATTTCCTTCTGTATGACTTACATATACGAATAGTTATGTTCCTCAGATCAGGTGGGATTTAGGGCATTGAGGAGATGCGAAGTATTTGGCCCGCACTGAATCTGATCATAACCCATTAGACTTGCTGCTGAAATGGTGGCGGGGGAATTTAAGGGGGAGGCTTAACCAGCTGTGCCACTGTGATGCCAGATTGATTTGCATTTGGAGAAAAATCAGGGGTACTGTGTCTAGTATTGCACTTGAATGGGACACATTACATTCAAGCTCATGATGCAAGGGGTGTGCATCAAGACAGCTTAATGTGCACAAAAGACCTTGGGTAAAGAGAAATGAGATATGAAGACTAACGTACACAACCTTGAATGCAGGTTTGGCCTTAACCAGCAATGTAGGAGTGAACTCACAGAAACTCGGCAGAGTACTCTGCCCTGTTTGAGAGGAATCAACTACAGGTACTATATGGTCAGACGTCATCACGAGGGTGAAAGTTCGGAGAATCTGTTAGCTTGGTTGCTGCTCTCCAAGACCAGTAGAAAACTGATATGTGCAATGCGCTCAGAGACGGGTGAAATTCTGACCTCCCAGACCAAGATAAACTCAATCTTTTCCCGTTATTACCGTAAGTTATATTATCCTCCCACGTCAGTGGATACTGATAAGATAGCAAGGTATTTGGACATCCTTCCTCTTGCGAACCTCTCTCTGGAGCAAGCAGACCTGTTAGATGGGCCTATCTCCCTTGATGAAATATGTGAGTCCATACCACAATTGGCGGGGGAAGACTCCTAGGCTGGACAGGCTCCCCCCTGAGTTTAATAAGACACAGCTGTCTCCAAGATCATATGCTGAGTCCTTTGAGTCGGGCTTATCGGCTATGGAGTCTTTTGTGCTGTTCCTACTAAAAGCAGATAAGTATCTGCTTAATGTGAAGTCTTACCCACCACGCTCTTTGTTGACCACTGAGAATAAGATCCTAGAGAAAATCATGGCAAACAGGATTCTGAACCAGTCTCAGGTTTCCAGATGTATTAGTGGCAAATCAAACACCCAAAAGGTGATAGGACGAATGCTTGCAAATACTCTAACCACAGGCAATCATTCAGGGTAGCATTCCAACCCATCTTTTTTCACCCACTCTGCCACTCTGCCTTTAATCTGCCCGCCAAATTTAGAGATGTTTGCTAGCCTTTGGACATCTCTATACATTGGCAGAAGCCACTGTCATGGTGATTCCTGTCAATATAGGAAACGTTTGACAGATAACTCTGACAAACAAGACAGGTGGGCGTCAAATTTTCCGAAGTTTTCTATTTTTTGAAAAGTGGGAATTTCTTTAAAAAAAATAAAAAACGAATGACCCCCATGGTGTGGGTGTTATTTTTCTTTGTTTTTACTGTCTGTGACCGCCAGGGTGTACTTGGTGGTCACAGTTAAAAAGCAATCTGACCTCCCACTCCTAGTATGGCAGACGGTTGGATAGCTTAGCTTACCTCTGATGGCCCCTACTCCATCGGTCCATCAGAGGAAGTTTTACATCGGGGGGAATAAAGTTTACTCCGTCAGCTTAATACTTGCGGTCTTCCTGACTCAACATTTGGTGGAGCGGACGGACCTTGAGTTTGTGGACAGGGTGCTTCGATGTCATTCTGATGAGTGCCCTGTCCCCCAAACTCTAAATCAGCCCCAAGGTCCACTTAATGCGAATCAGTATTGAACCGGCTCCTCATGGGAACAGTCCATCCGAACCTTGGTCACCCCACCCAGTTACCATGCTGCCCACTGTTTTTTTAGTTGGTCAATCTGAGATTCACCACCCCCACGACCCCCTTTCGAATCTCACTGACTAAAATTATGCCCCTGAGCCATGTGTTTTTTTGGAGGGGGAGTATAATGAGAATATCTCTACTATATCTAACAAACTTTCCTTCAGTTGTTTCTTGATTAGAGGGTCAGCAGTCTGTGTGGAGAGTGCTATATATAGTGGGAATCTATCCTTTTAGGCATGTGCATGTAAGGCTAATAATTTAGTCTTTCACCCTGGCTCCAACTAGGAGATGGTAAGGCCTGTTCGGTTCAAGAATACTAGACCCAGAACTTAAGCAAACTTCAGGTCCCCGCACTAAGACTTCTGTTTTAGAAACATACAGCTACACCCACCACCCCATTTCACTACCCCAGCTAACTCAGGTAGGTAGACACTTCAAAGAGAAATTCCTGTGTCCCAGCAACATACAATTAGATCTGGCTGTGTAGGCATAGGTCCACGCTCTTAGGTTTCCCAGGTCCATGTGTGAGTAGCTCATGCAGTTTTTCATTTTGCGTTGCATTCTGGTATTTGTAGCCCTGATCTTCCAATTATAAAGTTAGAACTGGATGAGCCACTCACTCATGGATGTGGCAAACCACAGAGTTCTCCAGTTGTGGATGCCAGCCACGTCCCACAAAAGCGTGAATGACATTTTACCAGTGCAGGTATATGAAGTAAGTCAAACTCACCTTTAAATGTTTCCAAATAAACATGTAATTAAAATCAGGATCCACGGATTTAATTTAATCTGTATTTTTCTCTCCCAAATGGTACATTTTTAGAAAGCGATTTGATCTACAACATAAAGATTTTTTTTAAAGAAAATGGTTTCCCAAATATTTTTCTTTTAGTCATAGAACGAGGTGAATGTCTCTGCCAAAGACAGCTCGTTCCTATGGCAATTTTAGCTTTTGTCTCTCTCTCTTTTTTTCCGTGGGTGGGGGATAGTTCTAGTAAAATTAAACAAAATTGTAAAAACCTTTTCTTGCTGAGTGAAGCCAGCAGCTTGAAATTGACAGATGTTTTACTTTGAGAACACTTTTAGGACATTGTGAAAAGCTCAAGACTCGCCCTGTTTTAGAAAGGATGTGAAGTCAGATTTTCCTCTCAGACATCCATTATTTTAAGCAGGCAGTTCCCATAAAGGTTCAAACAGGTTGGCATGAATGGACATCAGGATAAAAAATAAACTAAAATTAGCAAGGAGAGAATAATAATAAACTATTTTTTCCATTTTAATACATATACCTCACAACGTTAGAAAGCCAATGAGCATGCAAGCAGCTGGAATTGACAGCAGTGTGAATATTATTGGATAGGAAAGAAAACAATTGAAACTGCATTGAATTTAAACAATAAATGTACCCTAAAACCCAAATTACATGGCTGTAAACAGTCAATTGCCACATGTAAAGTGCATAGTGCAAACTGTATGTATGTATGTATGTGCACCACTATAGTGGTGCACTATCAGAAGGGAAGACACCATCTTGAATGGAACTGTGGCAGATCTCCCACAGTGTCTCAGCAGAATACACCCTCTCCCACCCTCCAGGGTTTCACCAATTGTTTCCTAAGGCCATCATTGTCTCACCCATAGTAGCTTGGCTTTAGCAGAGAAGCAAACATCTGAGAAATGTGAGTGTCTTATATTGTGTCACTGATGGAGCCGGGTTCCCTTTTCTGGATACACTCTGGAACCCCTGGTCGATAGCAGTGTAGAGTTGAGAAGTAATTTATTCCATCCAATTTCACAGTCCCAAATAATTCATGACTCCGAAGAATCACAGACTCCAGGTTCTAAGTTAGTTAGTTTACTACAAAGCCAAACATAACTGGACATACAGACACCTCAAGATGAGGGTGTAGAAATACATCAGGACTAATACAAAGCCAAACCTACGGGCAAAGTTCAACATCTGAAGCATACAAAGAATGACAAGTTCCAAGATTAGAACGCAGGCAATGATTGCCCCCACATCAAGAAAGTCTTCATTGGGGTTTCGTAAATAAAAGCATTAGTCTATCCCTACACTACCACTAACGTGACATCCCTACTTAGCATTCCTCAGGCAAGTTCAGGAAAAGGTGTCAGCGCATGAAGACTTCCTAAGAAGTGCACTCACGTTGAATGGGTCAAGTAGCTAAAGCTACAGAGCTCGTTCTAAGATGCTCCTTCTCTCTCCATCGAATCTCCTCTCCTGACTCAACCCCCGGGGCACTGTCCCTAATTTCCACATCAAAATCCTAGGACACACCCATTTCACATCATCAGATCGCCTCATCCAGCTGGGCACCTCCTTGTAGGTGATTTTCTATTTAGTTTCGATATTCCCAGCCTTTGGCTCGATGACCTTGATTCCCAGGCATTCTCCAGTGAGAAAGAACACCGTCTCACATTATCATCACTGCTTGTTCAAATGTATCCTCTCCCCCCTAAGCCTAACTCCTAAAACAAAAGCGTTATTCTAACTAGCAAAGATGAATTTCTCCACCTGCAACAGAAATGTGAGAAAGAAAAGATTCTACATACAAATGAACATTACGAACAAACCATTTTGGAGAGCCAAGGAAATACACATGAGGCCTACTGAAAATCGGCTAACATAAGAATCAATTTGGGCTTCGTTAAATACTGTTATACATAGCATTATTACTGTGCACATCTAAATCAATGCATTAGATGACAGTTGATAAATTCTCATTAGTCATTTATAAACGAACATTAGAATTTTAACCATTTAGAACACAATTACCTTTCTAGACTTTTGAGATTCTCATAGTGACTGTCCTGCAGTCTCTTCATTCTCCTTTCACTCTGCCTAAGTGAATTCGCAGCCTGTCGTGCCTTATGCCACTTTTAGGCTCTTATCACTCCAATTAAAAGAATCACACAAACCACTACTATGATAATGGGCTTCAAAATATATCCAAGAATCCCCTTACCGAGGTTGGCAAACCAACTCTCAACCTTTCCAAATCCTTTCCCAACCTTCTCCCAAACGCCTTCTGTTGCCAAATCATGTATCTCATGGTGTATCTCAGTGACGTTGCTTCTATATCTCCTCAGATCCTTGCTATGGTCTGGGATATAAGTGCAACACTGTTGAACCCTCAACATTTCACAGACTCCGCCCTCTTTTGCTAATAGCACATCTAACACAAGATGGTTCTGCATCACCATAGCTCTTATCGACACCATCTCTCCATCCACAAGCAACAAAGACTGAGCTGTATTCGCTGACCACTTATCTAGAATAGTTGACAACATTCTGATCTTAATGTCATTCAAAACCACTCCCAAACTTGGTATCATTGCTCCAAATACATCTCCAACAATCTCTCCTGCACTTGTACCTCACTTCTCTCTATGGTGTAGTCCCCCTTCTAACGGTTCCAAATCTTCAACTTGGTATATCTTAGAAAACACAACAGCTACATTACATGTGCCATACCAATTCAGTGGCAATCGCACGTACGCATTCTTCCCGCACACAAAATACACATTTGGTACCACTTGCACCGCTTCTTGCAAAAACTTATTCGCCGTGGCTTCAATTGTGAAAATGTGATCACACACGCTCTGTCCAACAAAGATCTTATCATAATAGGTCTGTACCTGTCTGATGCAAAGTTTTCCTCGCTGTTCAAAATCTAAAGCTATTGGACCATAACTCCCCTACACTTCATGTGCTAACTCCTCCTTGGTCCACTCAAATTTCCGTCCTCTACTGTTAAGCTTAACTGTTAATTGTCTATGCCTGTCTTCTACTTGATCTATGAACTTCTTCTCTACATCAGTCAATATACATGTCAAGTTATGGCAATGAGCGTAAGCTGTGTCTAATGTAACGGTAGGTATAAAATACTTCCCTATCCTCTCTTCCTGCTTGTAATAATCATACTTATTCAAGTGCTTATAAGTTGGAACTTCTGAAATCACTGCGTCGTAGTTAGAGAAATAATATTCATAGTGACCCTTACCGTAAAACATACTAAGCAACAAACTACATGTGATACCATACGTCAGAGGCAGGTGGTGGGAGCGAATCCCCTCTTCCACTGCCGCAGGTAACTGCATACACACATAACAATCTCTCACATCCATTGTATTCACATACTCATATAACAACTTTGCATAAGCATTGAACGTATAGTCACCCTTAGACAAATCTACATGCAACATGCGACTAGTTTGATCTACCATAGCTTTATCCGCTCCTAATGTACCCTCTTTTGTGCTAGAAGTGATAGGTGTGGATGTTCCTTGTATTCCCACCCCATCACCTTCTGCCTCATGTGAAGTTTTCAATGATACAATAATATCTACCGCCATCACTACTATCAATCCTACTATAAGTGTACCTATTATACACTTTGATCTACGATTCAAATTTACAGACTCCATTTTTACTGAGTTCGGGTCAATACAGCAAAAGGATCAACGCAAAGTCTCTTTCTCAGCCTCTTATTGCTGCTCCACAGAGTTCATGCACAGCTCGTTGGAGTTCTGGAAACTTATTTCACAGTTCATTGTACAATTATTTACACAGTTCAAAAGGCTTCCTTAGCCCACTTTCTTCTTCTACAGAAAACCGCTAATTTTATTCTTCTACCACTTGGGCCTAGGTTATCTTCCTTAAAGCAAAACGCTTTATTTACAGTTCACAGTTCAACTAACAATCCCTCATAAGTTCAGAGGCAATTTCATCAATGACAATTGTAGAATTTCAGGGTGAACTGCTGCAATCTCCTGAGCCAGTGGCTGATATCCAAAGGTCGGAAATCACTTGCAGAATCAAAACCCTCACACCACTCAATATTGGAGGATTTGGTACACTCACTGTCAACACTCCATTGGCTTCTATTCCAGGGACTAATAGTTCAATTTCAATGATCAGCTCTCTGGTGGTCACGGGTGGCTCTGCTGGCCACCCGTGAAGGCCTCAGTCTCCCGGTCTCCACTGTTCCAGGCATCTGTGATCAGATAAGTCCACTCTGGGGTAGCGTACCTCTGGCAGGGTACCCTTACTCTTCTCGATCTCCTCAAGCCCTCTTGTGCTTGCTGTGTGTCACTCAGCTCTGATTGAGACGTTTCAGATACAGGAGCAAGATTTCCGTCTGGAGTAAGCCTCAAGTTCTGCCTCTTCTGTCTCACAGGCCACGATTCTCTTGCAAATTCTGCTCTCCTTCTCTGCACCCGATCACTTTCCATACCAGTTTCTTCAGCTGAGTTCAACTCTGCACCGCTCACAACGTTACCATCTCCATCAAAGCCAGTACCTGGGCCTTGTGTAGCGTGACCCGCCTCAGCTCGACCTGGTGGGTAACCAGCCTTGTCAGTAACCCCCACAGCTTGACTTGATCTCTCCAGTGGCCTCGCAGCCACGGCTGGATTTCCCTCAGGGAGAGGAGCTGTTTCTTCCGAGGGTCCTGAAACTCTGCAGGTGTGGTAGGCGTGAATCCAATTTGTCAGCCTCCACACTTTACAGCTGTATTCGGCACCAGAATCACTTGATACATTCTTTCGAACAAGTATCCAATCGCGTGGACTCAGGTCATGGCAGGGATCCTTCGAGGTCGATGCAGTCGCAGCTTCAACCTGGTGAGACACAGAATGGACCACGTCAGGCAGTCCTTTGCAATAATCAAGGATCAAATCATTGGTTTATCCATGCTGTAGACGGCACTGCTTGCAAGTGCATCGCCCTCCCCATTAGGATCTCGTGGGGTGAAAGTCCTGTCCTTCTATCGGGGATGCTACGCACACTCATCAACACCAAAGGTAATGCATCAGGCCATTTCAGAGATGTGGACGAACAGGCCTTTGCCATCCGCATTTTGAGAGTCCCATTGATCTGCTCCACAAGACCAGACGTCTCTGGTCGATAACTACAGTGCAATCTTTGATCAACTTGCAAGGCAGTACACAGCAGCTTTATAATCTCACTGTGGAAGTGCATTCCTCTATGCCGACTCCAATGAAGTTGGAAATCCGAAACCCGGTATTAGCTTTCTAAGTAACAGCTTCTCTTCTGTGAGACTATCACACTTTCTTGTTGGATATGCTTCCACCCCCTGTGAGAAAACACACACCAATACCAGAATGTATCTCACTCCATTGCACCTAGGCATTTCGATAAAATAAAGTTGGATCCTGTTGAAGGGACCCCCAGACCTTCCAATGTGACTCAATGGAACCACAGTTTTCTTTCCAGCATTCAGCTGTTGACATGTAACACATCTGTGACCCACTGCTTCAGCAAACGCACAGAACCGTGGATTGAACCACGTCTGTCTGAACACTCGTACCATGGCTTCTCGCACAATGTGAACTGCTCCATGAATCTGCCTCGCCATAGGGCCCAACAAACAATCCGCCAACACTGGTCTACCATCAGATGAAACCCAAATGCCATCATCTCTTTTCTCACAACCTGCTTTAATCCAACCAGCTCCTTCTTGATCTGGCACTTCTCCCTGCAGATGCTTGACCACATCCCAAGTGCCTGCTATGGCGAACATCATGCTGAGTTTGGTTCCTTCTGTGCTCTCTCCAGTATACTCCCTATTGAAAATGCACCCTTGTTCAGCGCAGAAACGTGCAACTTCGTCTGCATTCTGTTAGAATAAAAATTATGTTTTTGCATGGTTTTTTGTAAGTTAGCATTCGCGGCGCCATTATGTATTGTGATCAAAACTAATTCTTTTTGCTATTTCTGAGAAACAGCCATCTCTGGGTTATGTTTCTTCGGAGCTGAGTTCTGCCACACTAATGAATGCACTGTTCTTATTAGCGCATACCTCTCTTCTTAGATGTAGGCCCTCTCCCACTTGTCTAGTGGCGGGCACAGACAGTGACCTTGAATGATAGATAGTGTGTGCCCGGCCTCAGAATCGAAACTTACTCCTTTGTAATTTACTGTCCAGCTGCATCTCTCTGGAAAATTCCATTGTAGGCATGCCTTCATTGGTTCTGAAATGTACATAATGTATCGTTATGCTTGTTGATGTCAGTCCCTCTGCAGCACTCCTTAGCGACTGGGCAGACAGGGCTCTGCTCTGAGCGTACTCTGAATAAACAGATATTGGTTTGTATTCTCTACTGTCTGACCGACTCTTCATTTAGTATGGAAGGCTGAGAGGTGGTCTTGTGTGACCCGGGTGACCCAAATAGGGTCATTTCCTTCAGTCGGCGATCAAACAGGGACTCCTTCGGGTGAGTGGCCCTTCTCCGGACGGGGAGGAGGTCGAGGCCATCGTTGGGTTGGACGGACGGATCAAGGATCCCTGCACGAAGAGTTCCTGATACTCGCAGCTGCCCCTTCTGTCCTGCCGTATGGTGCATCGCCCAGTGGTCATCCCGACTGGAGTCCTAAATGGCGCAACACTTGGATCTGACGGTTTGGTCTGAAGAGTCGGCAGTGGAGAATAAATTTGTTTGACCTGCATATATCAGGTGAGTTTGTTTTGGTTCTTCGTGGATATGGTACCATTTTGGTTTGTATTTGGTACGGTCTAAAGACCGTCTTTTGGACAAAAGCATCTGCATTTGCTTTGCCAGGCATAAAATAGTGAATTTGTGTTCTTTTGAAAATGCCTGGTGCTAGTAAGTTGTTTTCTTTGTGCTGTCGCTGTTGTTCGGTTGATGCTCGATTGGAAGAAGCTCAGCCGGCGCCTCCAGAAGGCACTCCTAATTTTGATATGTAAGTGAAGCATGGTCTTGGCCCTATTATGTTTAGTACATTATGGCACAAATATACGAGGGACAATGCCGAGTTGCAGTGGCCGTTGACAGGCACGTTTGATGAACAAAAGATTGATTATTTACAAGAACAGTTGTTTAAGAAACGAAGTAGGCAGTCTATGTTTGATTCCCTTAGAACGTGGCAGAAAGTAGCTAGACAGCGGCGATTGAAGGCAGAAAAAGAGGCCCGGAAAGGAAGAATACAGACGTTGACTCAGAAGGCAGTAGCATATGATAGGGAGAAACAGAAAAAGGGTGTTGAATGTGAAGATAGGAGGTTTCGATTACATATTGATAAATCGTATGTGGTTCAGGAAGAAGATGACGCTTTTGTGGAAGAATTATTAGATACCCAACCCCCGCCTCCATATGCCCCGCAAAGAATATATCCCATTGTTCCGATGCCCTCACAGCCGCCTGTTACAGTTGCTTCCACTGTCTCTGTCCCTGCGTCTAGTACTGTTGTTTCGACGGCTCTGGCTTCTGCTCCCGCCATACCTATTGTCTCAGCTACCCTTTCGCCAGCTCTTTCCCCCACAACACAGCCCCCAGGGACGATAGTGCCTGTTGCTTCTGTTGCATCTCCCACTGTGGTTTTTCATCGTCCGACATTAGTAAGTAGTGGGACACCGGTGCGTGGATCTGAGGATAGGGATTGGACGAAATTTAAGGAGCGCATGGGACCGTTGGTGCGATCTGATGTGGGGTATGAAGGAAAGAGGGTAATAGCTAATCAGGCTGCACAGTGGGCCCGTAACCCTATTTATAGTGTATTACATGTCTGGGCGACTATGAAAGATTTTGAGCCCTTTATACAGCAACATGCCCTTAAACACATGTCTGCTACTCTGATTGGTCTTTGGCAACAACACTTTGAAGCGGAAGCTCCTAAAATTTTATATGACATAAGAGATCAAGTGTATATTAGTGAATTGGGGCTAGAACAAGTTTTTGCTAACGACAATAATAGCATATAGGGGAAGACTACATGAGAAAAGTATCTCAGTTTCCGATGAGAGAGGTTCATCCCATATATCACCCCGAGATACCGGAATTGACAGATGGCCGTGGTAATGTTACTCGAGCGGCAGTGGCGGCCAGGTTTCAGGAGCAGTGGGTTTATACCCCGTGGAAAAGAAGTGAGGTTTTGTCTCTTAAAACTCATTTACCAGATCCTAGGAAAAATCCTACTGCTTATTATAAAGAACTGGCTGAAGCTGCTTCCTCAACCGTGATGACTCTTGCTTATATTGAAATGTTCTTTGGTCTTCTTGTTCTGGTTGATATTTGGAGGCAGGTTCATACTCAAGATCATGCTCTGGAGTAGGGTGGTACTTGGGATCAAATTAAGGCATGGGATCAGGAAAGAAAGCCGGGTGATAAGCCTCGAGCTGAAGTTTTAGCGTTGCCAGGCCGCATAATTACGTATATGCATTCTCTTATTCCGCCGAGAAAGGTAGACTGGGATAAATTGTCAGCTTGTCGACAGAAGAACGATGAGAGTGTGCCTGATTTCTTTACCCGATTTGAAGGTACATTTTTGGATTATAGTGGACAGGATTTGTCCGTTGAGGGAGGTGTTCGGTTGTTTATCAATAGATTTGTTTCTAACTTGCTTCCTGAAATTGCGACTCGATTGCAGGCTTCTGAGAGTACTTGGTCCACCTCTCCCCCCTCTGTTACTTTGAATATGGCACAATAATATGAGCATAGGGACAATGAGGAAAAGGAGAGGACAGAGAAGAGACATAAGGATTTAAAGACGAAGGTGTTGTTACATCAGGCTTTTAGAGGGAATGGGAGAGGACGTGGTGGTCCTGCCGGACAGCTTCCACGCACTAGTAGACAGCCAACAACTATGCCTTTGGGTCTGAATCAGTGTGCGTATTGTAAAGAAGAGGGACATTGGCGTAGCGAATGTCCTGTGCTTTTGCAGAAGGTAGCGGTCCCGTGAAGATGAGGTTCTTGTGGACGGGGCGTGGAACAGGAGGGGCTGATAGGGCTCAGAATGCTGTAGCCTCACAGGATCGTTCTGATAATAATTACTTTGATGACCCTCGGTATGGACAGTATTACCATGATGATTATGACATGGAGGAAGTGACAGGAATGTCTTACAGTTAGGAGAGTCAGGGACAGAGTGAGGGGCCAGTTCCGATACCTGAAGACCAGCGTGGTCCTTATGTAACAGCAGAACTGCAAGGTTCAACTAAGGAATTTTTGGTGGACACAGGTGCGACAAAAAGTTCTGTTTCTCGAAATATAGGCCCTGGGGCGGCTCTGTCTGGCCATAATAATGTGTCGGTTGGTTTTTCTGGTGTACCGGTTGTAAGCCCCATTGCGTTGACTATTGGTCCTTTCACTGTGTATTCGCCGTTCTTGTTGACATCTAATTGTGGTGAATATTTGATGGGTTTGGATTTGTTGAAGAAATTGCATGCTACCATTTATTGTTCCCCGGCAGGTGTCTATATGACAATGGGCCCCAATGTAGCACGTGCTAAACAGTGTTTGTCCAAAGATGCGCCTCTTCCTGTTGAATTTGCAGATGTTCCATCCACTGTGTGGGCGACAGGTGATACCGATGTGGGGCTGCTGCAGATACCACTGGTTTCGATACAGGTTAAGGATGGTGCTAATTTGCCTCGTATTCCCCAGTATAAAATACCACAGGCAGGAGAACGAGCTCTATTGCAAATTATTCAGGATTTGATCAAGAAGGGAGTGGTTGAGGAGACGATAGCCAATGTTTGTAATAGTCCTATTCTTCCCATTCCTAAATGGACGCCTTCCAGTGATGATCAAGGAGATGTCTATCGTTTTGTGATTGATTTACGCGAGGTTAATAAAATAGTGGTTCCCCAGTTTCCGATGGTCCCAGATATTGCTACTATTTTGACAATGATTCCCTCTCCTGCTGAATGTTTCTCTGTCATTGACTTGAAAAATGCTTTCTTTAGTATTCCTATTCATCTGGACAGCAGGTACTTGTTCGGGTTTACACTAGCTGGTAGGAGCTTTAGGTTCTGTCGAGCTCCTCAAGGCTATGCTGAAAGTCCAAGGGGCAGATTTACAAGAAAGTGACGCATCTGTAGAGATGCGTCTCTCTCCCTGCGCCACCCTGAGAAACCCTTGCATTACTATGGATGCGCCGTATTTACAATTCGATACCAAAGGGGATGATGGACGGAGCGTTAGAGCAAATCAAACACTCATCCCCAGTCAACTGATCTGGGTTTAATCCATCATCATTCTTTAGCTCACTCCACCACCCCAGTTCAGACATGGCCATATGCAAATCAGTCTGACCCTGTGCCTCATGGGAACAATCCAGCCCGAACTGCCAAGCCATGTCTTCCCTAGACCGGAAACAAGCATCCTGGGACCGGTTTCGGGTTCAAAACCCTCATCAGCCAGGCTATCTTGAATCCAGTGGCAAAGTGAGCAAGGGACCCACGTCTGGGCATACCCTGCCAACTTAGGGCGAACAAGCGATACCAAAGGGGATGATGGACGGAGCGTTAGAGCAAATCAAACACTCACCCCCAGTCAACTGATCTGGGTTTAATCCATCATCATTCTTTAGCTCACTCCACCACCCCAGTTCAGACATGGCCATATGCAAATCAGTCTGACCCTGTGCCTCATGGGAACAATCCAGCCCGAACTGCCAAGCCATGTCTTCCCTGGACCGGAAACAAGCATCCTGGGACCGGTTTCGGGTTCAAAACCCTCATCAGCCAGGCTATCTTGAATCCAGTGGCAAAGTGAGCAAGGGACCCATGTCTGGGCATACCCTGCCAACTGTTTTGCTATGTTCGCCCTAAGTTGGCAGGGTATGCCCAGACGTGGGTCCCTTGCTCACTTTGCCACTGGATTCGAGATAGCCTGGCTGATGACGGCTGTAAGCCAGAAACCGTTCCCAGGATGCTTGTTTCCGGTCCAGGGAAGACATGGCTTGGCAGTTCGGGCTGGACTGTTCCCATGAGGCACAGGGTCATAATGATTTGCATATGGCCATGTCTGAACTGGGGTGGCGGAGTGAGCTAAAGAATGATGATGGATTAAACCCAGATCAGTTGACTGGGGGTGAGTGCTTGCAATGTTCAACACTCCGTCCATCATCCCTTTTGGTTTTGCTATGTTCGCCCTAAGTTGGCAGGGTATGCCCAGACGTGGGTCCCTTGCTCACTTTGCCACTGGATTCGAGATAGCCTGGCTGATGACGGCTGTAAGCCAGAAACCGGTCCCAGGATGCTTGTTTCCGGTCCAGGGAAGACATGGCTTGGCAGTTCGGGCTGGACTGTTCCCATGAGGCACAGGGTCATACTGATTTGCATATGGCCATGTCTGAACTGGGGTGGCGGAGTGAGCTAAAGAATGATGATGGATTAAACCTAGATCAGTTGACTGGGGGTGAGTGCTTGCAATGTTCAACACTCAGTCCATCATCCCTTTTGGTTTTGCTGTATTTACAATTCGGCGCACCATGGCGCAAGGATTGACAGATGCGTCAGAAATTCTGACGCATCTGTTGATGTAAAAGTCACGCATTGCTGGAGTCGTGTCAGAAGCACGACGCAACTCCAGCAATGCGTGGGGAGGCCTATCCTCATTGTTCTGCGTCACTCCTTACACCTGCTCCACGCAGGCGTAAGAATTTGACGCAGTGGCGTCCTAGAAGTGGCGCAGTGAAATCTTGTAGATTTCACTGCGTCACTTCTACGAGGCTTTTTTGCGTTGGAACGCCCACCCTGCATACATTATACCTGATGCAGGTATAATGTGACGCAGGGCTTTACAACGTGACGCATCTCCCTAGATGCGTCGCATTGTAAATGGGCCGCATTTTTATGCTGCCGCTGCGTCACAAAAAGTGACGCAACGGTGGTGCAAAAATGACGCAAGGGGCTTGTAAATCTGCCCCCAAGTATTTATAGTCAAGCTTTGAAGAGTCAGTTGGATTCCCTATTGCTTCCCTCGGGTAATGTATTAGTGCAGTATGTTGATGACTTACTCATCGCTTCTGACTCAGAACAAGGTTGTAAAGACAGTATAGTTAAATTGTTGTTGCATTTGGCCCGACATGGACATAAGGTGTCTCTTTCTAAATTTCAATATTGTCGACAGGAGGTCACCTATTTAGGTCACCCACTGACTCCTGAGCGCATCAGTACCATTGTTAAAATGCCCATTCCACAAACCCAGAAAGATGTGCTCACTTTTATAGGTATCACTTCCTATTGTCGCCAGTGGATCCCTAACTACTCATTATTAATCAAACCCTTGCTTGCACTAACCATTAAAGGCGTGCAGGAACCACTGCCTTGGACGCCTGAATGTCAGCAGCCTTTTGAGCAATTAAAAACTGCACTTTATTCAGCTCCAGTACTCGGCACCCCAGACTATAACAAGTCATTTGTATTGTTCGTCCATGAGATGGCTGGTTGCGCGCTTTCTGTTTTAACACAAACATTTGGAGATAGGCAACGGCCTTGTGCAAATTTCTCTGCTGTTCTTGACCCTGTCGCAAGAGCCCTCCTGAGCTGTCTAAGAGCGGTCGCGGCTGTGGCCATTTCTATTAGACAATCGGCTGGACTCGTACTTGATACTGATCTCACGGTCATGGTACCCCATGCGGTGGACACGCTATTGAATAAGACTAAGACATAGCACCTCACCAGTGCACGTCTGACTGGCTATGAGTTAACCTTGTTTGTCAAACACATCACGATTAAAAGATATGCCACTCTGAATCCAGCCACGTTACTGCCCCTCCCTTCTGAGAATGATGAGATTGATAAACATGACTGTATCTTCCGGACGGAAGAAGAGACAAAGGGACGGGTAGACCTGACTGATGTTCCCTTATCGGACCCACAGGGGGAACTATTTGTCGATGGCTCTTGTTTTAAATTACCAGATGGCACTACAACTGCCTCATATGCTATTACTACTCTGTGTACAGTAGTTGAGACATCACGAGTTTCTTACCAATCGGCCCAAGCTGCTGAGCTTGTTGCTTTAATACGAGCTTGCGAATTTAGTGAGGGATCGGTTGTCAATATTTATACTGACAGCCAATACGCCTTCGGAGTCGCACATAACTTTGGGCAACTCTGGGCTGAGAGAGGGTTTCTTACTTCACATGGCACCAAGATTCAGTATGGGCACCTCATATTGAGGCTTTTGTCTACTTTGACACTCCCTAAGATATTGGCTATAGTGAAGTGTAGTGCCCATCGGAAAATCACTGATGATGTAGGGAGAGGAAATGCTTTTGCAGATCAGACAGCTAAGGAAACAGCCCGGACTAAAATGAAAAGAATGTTTGTAGCAGGCCCGCTAGATGGGTGCCTGAAGTTACTATGTTTGAGGATACACTTGAGAATGTGAAAGAGATACAAAGTGAGGCCACTATAGAAGAATTAGCACTGTGGCAAGAAAGTACAGCACAATTGAACGATGAGGGATGTTGGATTGGCAAGTCAGGGAAGCAGAGATGGATGTTGCCAGATGCATATGTTCTCCCTGTAGTTACGATGGCCCATGGCCCAGCCCATATTAGTGCTAAGGATATTTGCAAGTTGTTAGACCCTGTGTGGCAGAACGATAATATTTCTAAGACAGCAGCCCATTTGGTGAAATATTGTATGGTGTGCATGATGCACAATCCTGGAAAAGGTACCCCTACCCCACCCGGTAACTTTGCACCACCCACTTTCCCTTTTGAAGTCCTTCAGATGGATTTTATAGAATTCTATCGGTGCAATAATTTGAAGTATGTTTTGGTGGTTGTCTGTGCTTTTAGCAAATGGGCTGAGGCTTATCCCACTAAGTATAATACGGCCGTTACGACTGCAAAGGTACTCCTGAAGGAGTTCTTTCCTCGTTTCGGCTTGCCCCGTTTGATTTGGAGTGATAACGGAAGTCATTTTAATGCCAAGGTCATTCAGTTAATTTGTGATGGTTTGCACATAAGGCAGAAGTTTCATGCTGCTAACCATCCGCAGTCAGCAGGTTTGGTTGAGAAGTACACTGGTACTCTCAAACTGAAATGGCAAAGATTCAGGAGACAACTGGGTTACAGTGGCCAGATGCATTACCGTTAGCTCTTTTGTTGACAAGAACAACAGCACATTCTAGGACAGGATTGTCACCGTATGAGGTCGTGTTTGGATGCCCGGCAAATGTCTGGGGACCCCGGCGGTTCTCAGATATTGAATATCCGTTGCTGATTGACTATCTTTCTCAGTTAACTGAAAGTTTACGTTCAATTCACCAACAGGTCCGGGATTCCCTACCAGCTGCACCAGAGGGGCAAGGACACTGCATTCAGCTCGGTGATTTTGCCCTCGTTCGTAATTTTCAGCGGAAGAAGAGTTTGGAGCCGCGCTGGAAGGGGCCATTCCAAGTCTTGCTGGCAATCCACACCGCCATCAAAGTTTCTGGCCGTAAGAACTGGATTCACGCATCACACTGCAAAAGAGTGCCCCTGCCGTTACCCTACGACCAGTGGGTCAAGGAGGGGGTAGCTGACCAGGAGTGTGAACAGATACCTCGTTTTGTTTCATTTAGCGACGCTGTCCTTACATGAATGCAAAGTGACAAGGAGAACGGCGACATCCTGAACGAGTCTGTTCCACCGGAAATACGGGCTATCCAGGAGCCCCTTTTCACTGATCCCTCTGTGCCTGGAGTCACTAGGTACAATTTGCGCCCCCGGCTGAAGAACAGTGCACAAAAGGAGAAGTCAGATTAGTTAGGTATGGACTGTGTAAGTTAGGGTGTACTTTGCTATAGTACCAACGGAGCTAGTTTAGGGTAAGGCAAGATTTGTGTACTGTTTGAACATTGGACAGGATAGATTAAAAGTATCCCCCTGGGGGTACTTTATCCTGGTCGACGTGGGAACCCGAGCTTAGGACAGAGCAAGCTCCACCGCCAGTGCTCAAGAGCGCCAACGTTTTGATGAACAATAGGAGCCTGTACCAGTGAGGCTCTGACGGACAATGGGAACTTGTATCATTTTCTAGCTGGCATTTTGGCCCCTTCCCCCTTTGCTTTATCGTTTACCATGCATCCCTTTGGCAGGATGGTTGCTGACCAAGAGCAGCCAGTGATTCCCCCTGTTCCTGTACGTACATTCTGATCTACAAAAAGAAAAATATTGTGTATTGTTCTTGTGGTATTATTGTTATTGATTTTGGGTGGGGTGTCCTGGGTTTTGGAATGTGATCAGGATTCACCATCATGTACTAAACATAAGGTTGTTTCTACGATGTGCACTAAAAGGGAAGCCCTGAGTAATGTCTTTCTAGACACACATAAAAGATTTTTTGGAGAAGGTACAGCTTGTTATCCCACCGAATCTGTTACAAGTTTATGGACTGCTTACCCATTGTCGCTGGTCAATTATACGTATACCCGCCCAGCCCAATTCGTAGAGGTAAGGGGTGAGTTTGGAATGGGGTATCCTGGTCCTTGTCTATATTACAGGATGCCCCGAGGAAAGGGATTTCTGGGTTGTGACAATAATACATATTGTGATAATTTGTATATGAGAGAGCAGAACATTACCTTAGTGGGCTGGCATTACCAAGATTTAACGTTTACCCGAAAAGGTGGATATTATCCCGCATGTTGTCCGATAGTAAACAGTACTGATGCATTTTTATATGTCAATTGTTCTGGAATAATATTGTTCAAAAATACGATGTCTTTAGTAATAAAGAAGGATCCGAGTACGGTAGGGATGAATACCAGATATGCTCCTGTACATTATCAAGGTCCACTTTATGCACACCCGGGATTTTATTTTTTGTCTAATGGTACTTATTCAAATGTTCATAATGGTACAGATGTTGTTGCTTTAGGAATGGTGCTCCCTTTAGGTGTGCCCTGTAAGTACAGTAAGCCAAATATAGGGTGGGTAAAAAGAACGTTGACAGCAGAGTTCTGTGATGGAGTAACAGATTTAGAAGTCAATAATTATAGTAATGGTATCACCTTTGGGTATATTCTCTCCTCCATTATTACCTTTGGTGGTACCGCTATGACCAGAGTAGAAAGAGCTAGAGAATATTTTGGCTGTAAGCTACAAATGCTGTTAAACTCCACAGTAGCAGCTTTGCTTGACATCACCACCCAATTAGAAAGTATGCGAATATACTCTGAGTAGACCAGATATGCTGTTGACTTCATCTTAGATAAGAGCGGTGGTGTGTGCGCAGTAGTAGGAGACCAGTGTGTAGTCGGGATAACTAATATTAAAAAAAATATTACCCAGCACATTTTAGACATTCTAGAAAACATGAAAGGAATGGAGAGTGGAATTGGAGTTGGTCATTGTTTGGTGGATGGGGTTGGATCCTTGAAAAGGTGATCTATTTCATTGCAATTTTGGTTTCTTGCTGTGTTTTAGTCCAGTGCCTTCACTTATGTTGCTCTTATTGCACCACTCTCCTCTCCCCTAAAATAATATCAATTCATGATACTAATGCAACAATCATGCTTCAGAAAGAGCTCGACGACCTTATGCAGATAGACAATGGTATTTTCGAGACCTCTTCCCTCCTTACCGTTTCCCTTCCTGAAGCTGAGAATATGGAGTGCTCCTAAAAATGTATTCATGATTTGTTGAATTATATGTCTTTCTCATTATTATACCAAAATTGCTTAGCTCATGCTAAAAAGAGGGTCTGTTAGACCAAAAATTATGTTTTCCCATGGTTTTATGTAAGTTAGCATTTGCGGCGCCATTTTGTGTATAGGCACCATTTTGTATTGTGATCGAAACTAATTCTTTTTGCTATTTCGGAGAAACTGCCTTCTCTGGGTTATGTTTCTTCGGAGCTGAGTTCTGCCACACTAATGAATGCACTGTTCTTATTAGCGCATACCTCTCTTCTTAGATGTAGGCCCTCTCCCACTTGTCTAGTGGCGGGCACAGACAGAGTGACCTTGAAGGATAGATAGTGTGTGCCCGGTCTCAGACTTGTCCTCTCCAGTGGCCTCAAAGCCATGGCTGGATTTCCCTCAAGGAGAGGAGCTGTTTCTTCCGAGTGTCCTGAAACTCTGCAGGTGTGGGAGGCGTGAATCCAATTCGGCAGCCTCCACACTTTACAGCTGTATTTGTCACCAGAATCACTTGATACATGCTTTCGAACAAGTATCCAATCGAGTGGACTCAGGTCATGGCAGGGATCCTTCGAGGTCGATGCAGTCGCAGCTTCAACCTGGTGAGACACAGAACGGACCACGTCAGGCAGTCCTTTGCAATAATCAAGGATCAAATCATTGGTTTATCAATGCTGTAGACGGCACTGCTTGCAAGCGCATCGCCCTCCCCATTAGGATCTCATGGGGTGAAAGTCCTGTCCTTCTATTGGGGATGCTACGCACACTCATCAACACCAAAGGTAATGCATCAGGCCATTTCAGGGATGTGGACGAGCAGACCTTTGCCATCCACATTTTGAGAGTCCCATTGATCTGCTCCACAAGACCAGACACCTCTGGTCGATAACTACAGTGCAATCTTTGATCAACTTGCAAGGCAGTACACAGCAGCTTGATAATCTCACTGTGGAAGTGCATTCCTCTATGCCGACTCCAATGAAGTTGGAAATCCAAAACACGGTATTAGCTTTCTAATTGACAGCTTCTCTACTGTGAGACTATCACACTTTCTTGTTGGATATGCTTCCAACCCCTGTGAGAAAACACACACCAATACCAGAATGTATCTCACTCCATTGCACCTAGACATTTCGATAAAATAAAGTTGGATCCTGTTGAAGGGACCCCCAGACCTTCCAATGTGACTCAATGCAACCACAGTTTTCTTTCCAGCATTCAGCTGTTGACATGTAACACATCTGTGACACACTGCTTCAGCAAACGCACAGAACCGTGGATTGAACCACGTCTGTCTGAACACTCGTACCATGGCTTCTCGCCCAATGTGAACTGCTCCATGAATCTGCCTCGCCATAGGGCCCAACAAACACTCCCCCAACACTGGTCTACCATCAGATGAAGCCCAAATGCCATCATCTCTTTTCTCACAACCTGCTTTAATGCAACCAGCTCCTTCTTGATCTGGCACTTCTCCCTGCAGATGCTTGACCACATCCCAAGTGTCCGCTATGGCTAACATCATGCTGAGTTTGGTTCCTTCTGTGCTTACTCCAGTATACTCCCCATTGAAAATGTACCCTTGTTCAGCGCAGAAACGTGCAACTTCGTCTGCATTCTGTTAGAATAAAAATTATGTTTTCGCATGGTTTTTTGTAAGTTAGCATTCGCGGCGCCATTTTGTGTATAGGCGCCATTATATATTGTGATCAAGACTAATTCTTTTTGCTATTTCCGAGAAACGGCCATCTCTGGGTTATGTTTCTTTGGAGCGGAGTTCTGCCACACTAATGAATGCACTGTTCTTATTAGCGCTTACCTCTCTTCTTAGATGTAGGCCCTCTCCCACTTGTCTAGTGGCGGGCACAGACAGAGTGACCTTGAATGATAGTGTGTGCCCGGCCTCAGAATCGAAACTTACTCCGTTGTAATTTACTCTCCAGCTGCATCTCTCTGGAAAATTCCATTGTAGGCGTGCCTTCATTGGTTCTGAAATGTACATAATGTATCTTTATGCTTGTTGATGTCAGTCCCTCTGCAGCACTCCTTAGCAACTGGGCAGACAGGGCTCCGCTCTAAGCGTACTCTGAATAAACAGATATTGTTTTTTTATTCTCTACTGTCTGACCGACTCTTCATTTATTATGGAAGGCTGAGAGGTGGTCTTGTGTGACCCGGGTGACCCGAATAGAGTCATTTCCTTCAGTACCTATTGCCTAATGTCACAAAGTCCTCCCCTTTCCCATGGGCAATACATTTAACCACAGCTATTTCTTTTGGTCGTTGTAAAGCTTCCAACAATTGTCTCACACATTCCTCATTTCTGATAGGAGATCCTGATGACGTTAGGAACCCCCTCTCTGACCATAGCTGTCCGAAGTCATGAACCACACCGAACCAATATTGGCTATCGGTGTAGATGGTGACTCGAATTTGATCGGAAACAAGGCATGCACGTGTCAAGGCAATGATTCCAGCTTCCTGTGCGGAGTGTACTCCCTGTAAACAAGCAGCTTTCACAACTCCAGAAATAGTACAAACACCAAACGCTGCTCTCAAATAACCCACATTGTCTCTTAAGCAGTAACCATCTACAAAAAGGATTTAGTCTGATTCAGGCAGAGGCTCATCGACAATGTCAGGTCTCGGTTTGGTGCAAAGTTCAGTCACATCGAGACAGTCAGGGTCCTCACAATCTTCCCCTCCAGTGTTTGGAATTGGTATCAAAGTAGCAGGATTCAACACAGAACATGTTTTCAGGGTCACGTTCTCATATGCAAGAATAAACTGCTCATAGCGTGTGAGCCAGTTATTCGTCAAATGCTGTGTTTTGGTTCTCGTCATCAGGATCTCAACTGAGTGTGGAACATATACAGTAAGAGGATGACCCATCACAATACTTTCATACCTTTCAATGCTAACACCTGAGACATCCGGGCAACGCTGAAGCTACAGGGTCTAATGTAGCAGAGAAGTAGGCAACTGGTCTACTGACACCTCCATGTGTCTGGGTGAGTGCAGACAGTGCACAACCCTCACGCTCACAGCAGAGTAACGAGAATGCTTTGTTATAATCATGCATTCCTAGAGCCGGAGAGCGACACAGGCTTTCTCTCAGCTCCAGAAAGGCAACCAAACAGTTGTTATCCCATGGTAGCGGATCACTCACATCCTTGTGTGTCAACCTCTGCAGAGGTTTTGACTTCCTTCTGCGTAGTAGGCGCATTCATTTTCATGATCGCCTCAATGCGGTCTGGTGACACCTTTCTCTTGCCTTTCTCAATGCGATGACCCAAATACTGGACTTCAGGTAAACAGTACAGAAGTTTGCTTGGGGACACCTTGAGTCCATTCTCTGCCACATGATTTAACAGTGAAATAATAACAACCTTACAAGCCTCCTCAGTCTCTGACGCAATCAGGAGGTCGTCAATGTACTGCACGAGTACGGAACTCTGCGGCAGTACCAAACTTTCAAGATTCATCTTCAAAATCTGATTAAAGATTGATTGACTCTCAGTATACCCTTGTGGGAAGCGAAACCACGTTAACACACGATTTTCCAGATGGAAAGCGAATAAAAATTGGCTTTCCTCATGTAAGGGTATCGAGAAGAACACCTGACATAGGTCAATCACTGTAAACCACTCAGCCTCACAAGGAATTTGAAAAGTTCACAGATGGATTCGGTACCACAGGACAACATGGAACTGCAATCGTGTTGACCTTTCGCAGGTCTTGCACGATTCTATACTTCCCACTTGGATTCTGCAGTCCCAATATAGGGGAATTACATGGGCTCCCCATGATTTCCTTCAGAATGCCCTGCTCGATCATGGACTCAATCAGAGGTGTAATTACTGCCACTGTGTACAGATCTAGTGATGTCATGTTGCTTAGTTATTATTGGAGTTCTTAGTGTGAGAATTCTATCTATGGACAGTTGAAGGAGAGCTCAGAGTTGTAGATGCTGCTCCACGCTGGAATGCTATGGAAAATAAAGTCAATTTCATAACCTTCAGGACTCATCTTTTCATGGTGACGAGTTGGTGACGGGGGACAGGTACGAGCATCCCACCCCTGGAATAATATTCTAGTGATATTAAGGAATATCAAGACAAAGAAGAAATAAAAGAAAATTGGTGATTCTACAGAAAATAATCCACTGCCAGTGAGTACTTGGTGACATTTTAATGCAGCATGTAATTTAATCCATTCATTTAATTTTGAAATATGATGTGCTATTGAAGGGAGAAATTCTTTGAGATCTCCGTACTCGTTGTGTTGCCTAGCAACGAGTTCATCGCTGGATTGCATACTGCTGAGATACAGGCCTCGCGCTTATCTCGTGAGTGGCCTCGTGATTTGCATCATTTTTAAAAAAAAGCTACTTTGTGCGCCTCGTGTCCATCTTGTGACTGTCTGGCTGTGTCTAACATGTTTGCCGTTTGTCCTATGACATTAGTCTAGATTATAAGCCGGCAATATAAGTTTTGACCACATGGTGTCGCAAGCGCTCTAAAAAAGAAAATAATATGGTGAATTTCAATCGTGAAGTACTCACTGCTCCATTTTAAACAAACATCGCAAGGATTTTACACAAACTGAATAAATATTAAGACATCATACCGAGGTTGGGAAGTTAGACGATCGTTACCTTCATGCACGTTTGAATCATTTCTTCAATGCTTACTGTTTCATTTATTACTTTGGAAGAAACGAGGGACTACATCCTACAAGCAACACTAAAGCTAAACGAAGGACTACGATGTCAAGCCAACTAAGGAGAAGAAAGACTACGAGTTAGAAGGAAGGGATCTGAATTTCGAACTTGATAATTATTAATTATTGAGTTAGAAGGAAGGGATCTGAATTTCAAACTTGATAATTATTAATTATTTTAGTTCTTTATTTTAATTTATTATATTAAATTGTTATTTTGATTTTAATTTCAGGTACCATGTCTGATCAAGCAATGTCTTCTCCACCTCCTTTCCTGCCTACACCTGGAGAGCCTATCATTCCCTGGAAACAATGGAAAAAAATGTTTATAACTTATTTATTAGCTATTGGGGGTGATAAATATGGGCCTATTAGACGTCAAGCTATACTTTTACACCATTTGGGAGTTGAGGGTAGAAGAATTTATGAAGAAATACCTGAGATATCATTAGGAATGGGTGACGGCCGACCTAATAACATATACGACATGTCCATCCAAATGCTGGAAAGACATTTCACGCCTAAAACTAACATAGTATTAGAGCGTCACAAATTCTTTAGCAGAAATCAGAGGGATGATGAAGATATTACTTCATATGTCTCTACCTTAAGGGGTTTGGCAATTACGTGTAAGTTTGAATAATTGAATGATTCACTCATAAGAGATCAAATAGTTTGTTGCACTAGTAACAAGAGAATAAAGGAGAAGTTATTATTGAAAGAGTACACTTTAGAGGAATGTATCCAGATTGCCAAAGGGATGGAACACACTGTCATGTGGCTCAAAGAAATAGAAAGTCCTAAAGGAGACAAACAAAATAAGATGGAGGTAGTGGAGAGTAAATGTGAAAAGAAAACTACTGTTTGTTCAGGTACAAGTTACGTTAAACCACAAGGTGAGAAAAAATGTATTCCTACCAGAGATAATAGTCCGAGTACAAAATATACAAAACCGCAATTTGAAACAAAAGATTTTTCTGCTAGAGATATTAAATGTTTTCGCTGTGGTTCTCCTGGGCATATTGCGTCCAGTTTGAGAAGTGTGGCTAGAAGTGTTCTGTGCAGGAGCTGTTGAGAGGAGAGGGCATTTTGCCAAGATGTGTCGAACTAAAATGTTTGAAAAAAACAAAGTACATGAAATCGAAGATGTTTGTGAGTACGTTGAAGAAATTGTTCTTGTTATTGATGATGATCAAAAAGATTCGGATGCGGTCAATGTGAATAATTCAGAGACTGACCAAGATGTAAAATTAGAAAGTACTGATAAGTTAGAGAAACCACGTTGTAGTATATCTTTCGATGATAAGAAGATAAAAGTTTTAGCAGATTCCGGAAGCTTATATACTCTTATCTCTCATGAATCATTTTTAAAAAGTTGGCCGAATGCTAATACTAATGGTCCATTTTTACATAGTTCTGATATTTGTGCTGTAGGTTATGCTGGGAAGAGGATTGAAATAAGAGGAAGGTGTTGGATGACATTAAGGTTCAAAGGAGAAGCAGTTAAAGGAAGGGTCTACATAACGAATTCTGGATCGGACCTTTTAGGCTGGCGCCACCAGAAAGATTTAAATATTATAATTGATCCAAATGCTAAAGAACCAGTCATGGTAATGGAGAAAGTGAAAGTTCAAGAGGTAGATGGTGGTCAGAATGAATTGTTTGATAAATATCCTAATGTTTATAATTCCAAGTTAGGTCTATTAAAAGGATTTTCACATAGAATAATTTTGAAAAATGACGCTAAGCCTATTGTACATAAAGTCAGAAATGTTCCTAACTTAATGCTAGAACCTTTACGTAAAGAGATCAATAGCCTATTGGAACAAGATATTATTGAACCTATCG
This sequence comes from Calotriton arnoldi, assembly GCA_963921515.1. Lineage (NCBI taxonomy): Eukaryota > Metazoa > Chordata > Amphibia > Caudata > Salamandridae > Calotriton > Calotriton arnoldi. Next base: position 1,363,066 of record CAWUFW010001977.1, read on the forward strand.
AGGCATCTGAATGGCTAGCCCCCATTGTTATAGCCCCCATTGTTATAGCCCCCAAGGAGGGTGGGAAGATCCGTCTCTGCATAGACTTACGCGATTTGAACAAAAATATTTGGATAGATAGACAACCTCTACCAAATATAGCGGAAATGTTATCTACCATGAGAGAAGCATGTATTTTTACAGTGTTAGATATGTCTGCTGCGTATCACCAAATTAAACTCCATGATTCTTCTAAGCATCTTACTTCGTTTGCCACACCGCTGGGGGCATTCAGATATAAAAGGATGCCTTTCGGGTTAGCCTCGGCTTCTGCCGTTTTTCAAAGAGCCATGGAGAATATTTTTGGTGATCTGAAGCAAATCTGGTGTTTCCAAGATGATATTCTGATTGCCGGAAAGAACACTCATGATCATGATAGTCTGTTTGAGGAAGTAATGAAGAGATTAGAAAAGTACAATTTAACCATAAAAAAGGAAAAATGTCAGTTAAAGAAAAAAGTGGTGAACTATTTGGGGCATGAAATAAGCTCAGAAGGTATAAGACCTAAGAAGGACATTGTGAAAGCTGTGACTATGGCACCCGAACCATCCAACAAAGATGAGAGTTATAATGAAAAAAGATGTCCGGTTTGTGTGGGATGATGGATGCAAAGAAGCGTTTGAATGCATCAAGAAAGCTATTTCAGATGCACCCACTTTAGGGCGATTTGAGATTAAAGGGAAAACCTACCTTACCACTGATGCTAGCGGGTGGGTATTGGAGCCATGCTATCGCAAATATTAAATGGTGAAGAACGGATTGTGGGGTTTGCCTCCAGAAGATTACAAGGTGCAGAGAGGTCATACTCCGTTATTGAAAGAGAAGCTTTAGCTTGTTTCTGGGCGATGAATCACTTCAGATTTTATCTGTGGGGTTTACCGTTTGTAATTCGTACTGATCATAAGCCCTTAACATTTATTTTTAAGGGACGGAGAGGAATAGAAGGGAACGTGACTCCACGGATTTCAAGATGGTTGCTATCAGTAATGGAATTTAATTTCGTAGTTGAGTATGTCAAGGGCAAGAGAAATGTGGTTGCTGATTATCTTTCAAGGATGCCCTTAGAAGACGATTGTGAGAATATTTGAACTGATATCGTTAGTGATGTCAAAGGAGAAATGGCTTTATCTCCTGAAGAGTGGGAAAACGCCAAAGACAATGATTCTGTATTACTAAAAGTTGAACAAAAAATAATCCAAGGATGGGAAAGTAACAACGCTAAGGATGAGGAGTTAGGTGAGTTTTATAAGATAAGGGACGAGCTGAGTATAAGTGATGGTAAAGTTAAAAGGAGGTGGCAATTTATACCTCCTAAAGGGATACGTAGACGTGTCCTTGACATTATCCATGAAGGACATCCTGGGCGAAGCATGTCAAAGCGCAGACTCAGGGAATCATTTTGGTGGCCTAAAATGGACAGTGATGTAGAGGACTTAGTAAAATATTGTCATTTTTGTGCTAATAGCGATAAGTCTAAGATAATACGTGAACCGCCTTTGGCCTGTAGTAAATTTCCATCGAGGCCATGGGAAAGGTTAGCTATTGATTTCATCGGACCAGTTGCGAAATTGGGTCACAGAAATAGGTTTATTCTTGTGTTGGTGGATTATCACTCTAAGTGGTTCACTGTGGAAACTATGGGTGAAATAAACACTTCTAATGTTATAAGATTCTTAGAAAATGTTTTTCTAGAAGAAGGTTTGCCAGCCTCCATTGTATCCGATAATGGCGTACAGTTCATTTCTAAGGAAATGGTAGACTATCTTAAAAAGGTGGGCATTTCTCATGAGAGAGTGGCTCTTTTTAGAGCGCAAGCTAATGGCTTAGTAGAAAGAGTGAATCGGATTGTGATGGACAACATTCAGTTGTCACTTGCCAATGGGTTGTCTTGGAAACAAGAATTAGAAAAGATGATGTGGACACACAGGGTTACTCCAAATTCCACCACGGGAGTGTCTCCATTTGTGTCTCTTAAAGGAAGAGAATCTGGGAAGAAGGAGTGTCCCATATGGTTGTGTAAGAAGGAGAAAATTTGGATTGATAGAAACAAACTTAGAGAGAGAGTGGAGAGGGAACAGAAAAGAATGGTGACCAATTACAACTTAAGAAAAAGAGTTTAAAAAGTGTGGGTTCAAGCAGGTGACTCGGGATCAGGGCCTTTAACAGCCGGTATAGCCCTCGACAGCGGGCTATAAGGCTATATTACATTTCAAATTCTAATAGCCCAATGTTAACACGACAAAAGAATAAATGCAGGTGCTACCTACTCGTGATTATAATGCACCCCTACAAATAGAAGAGCACTATCGCGCTCTATCATCACAAACCAACCAAACATCAGTACAATAAAAGACATGAAGATTTAAACCAAACTAGAAAAACATGGTAAACATTTAATAAGCAAAGGGCACTATTTAGAATTTAGCGGACAAAATAACCAATCAAGTGTGGGTTCAAGCAGGTGATTGGGTTGTTGTTCGAAAGAATGAATGGGTTCGGAAGGGTGAGAGCAAGTATGTAGGACCTTTTTGTGTTAAGGAAGTAAAAGATAATGTTGTGCAATTAGAGGATGGATCCATTTGGAGTTTGGGGAAATATCTGTAAAGAATGTAAACCTCAATGATTATTTTAACCTGTTATTATAATATACTTTCCATTATATTTTATGGAATGTACAATCTTTAAGCTAAAATGTAACTTTGTTATATTGCATTTTCTTGTCTTCACCTGTCGTTATTGGTTTTCATGTTTTCTCTGTTGTTTTATTGCATAAGGGGGGAGATGTGTACAGATCTAGGGCCAGATGTAGGTAAACTCATTTCTGCGAGTCCTTAATAGCGATTTTTAGCGAATCGCTATTAAGGACTCGCAAAATGGAATGTAGGTAGGAATCGCAATATTAATTGCGATTCCTTAATATTCCTTAATTGCGAATTGAAAATTGCGATTCGCAATTAACCCCTTCGATGCTCATGACGGAATGGTTCCGTCATGAGCATCGGTGCCCCTGTGCTCATGACGGAACCATTCCGTCATGAGGCCAGGGGCACGAAATCCCTCTGCTGCAGACAGCAGAGGGATTTCCTTTTCTCCCCACAGCCTCGGGAGCTGGGGAAGAGCTTCCCAGCTCCCGAGGCCCCCTCCTTTCAGTGAAATGAAGATCAGCGCGCACGTCGCGCTGACTTCATTTCACTGAAAACGAAACTAAAATGAGCCTCAGTTTCACCTTCTACGTGCTCAGGGGGCTATCTCAGCCCCCTGAGCACGTAGAAAGACGGGAGAGGTATCATTGGAAAGGGGAGAATCGCCCCTTTCCAATGGTACCCCTCCCCAGTGGATCCCTGCTTGGGGATCGCCCCAGGAGGGCGATCCCCAATCAGGGATCCACCCACTAAGGCACCAGGGAGGGGGGAGCGGCCCCTTGGGCAAGGGCTTTTGCTCCCCCCCAAAATTGCCATTGTTCAGTCTTTATGCCCCCCCTGGGGGGCAGATGGGAGCAGTAGCCCCCAATCTGCCCCCCCCGGGGGGGCAGAAAGCCCACTAGACACCAGGGATTTTTATTAGGTGCATTTATTTCATAGTGGGGGCTGCCCGAAACGGGCACGCCAATGCCCCCACCCCCCAGCTACCATTACAGCCTTTCTGCCCCCCCTGGGAGGCAGATGGGGGCAGTAGCCCCAAATCTGCCCCCCCGGGGGGGCAGAAAGCCCACTAAACACCAGGGATTTTTTTGGACGCATTTTTTTTTAGGGTGGGGGCTGCCCGAAACGGGCACGCTAATGCCCCCACCCCCTCCACCATTACAGCCTTTCTGCCCCCCTGGGAGGCAGATGGGGGTAGTAGCCCCCAATCTGCCCCCCGGGGGGCAGAAAGCCCACTAAACACCAGGGATTTTTTTGGACGCATTTTTTTTTAGGGTGGGGGCTGCCCGAAACAGGCACGCTAATGCCCCCACCCCCCCTACCACCATTACAGCCTTTCTGCCCCCCCTGGGAGGCAGATGGGGGCAGTAGCCCCCAATCTGCTGCCCCGGGGGGGCAGAAAGCCCACTAAACGCCAGGGATTTATTTTATGTGTAATTTTTTTTTAGGGTGGGGGCTGCCCAAAACGGGCACGCCAATGCCCCCACCCCGCCGCCACCATTACAGCCTTTCTGCCCCCCTGAGAGGCAGATGGGTGCAGTAGCCCCCAATCTGCCCCCCTGGGGGGTAGAAAGCCCACTAAACGCCAGGGATTTTTTTTTTTGCAATTTTTTTTAGGGTGGGGGCTGCCCAAAATGGGCACGCCAATGCCCCCACGCCCTTGCCACCATAACAGTCTTTCTGCCCCCCTGGGGGGCAGATGGGGGCAGTAGCCCCCAATCTGCCCCCCCGGGGCGGCAGAAAGCCCACTTGACGCCAGGGATTTTTTTGCAATTTTTTTTAGGGTGGGGGCTGCCCGAAGTGGGCACTCCAATGCCCAAATCCCCGCCACCATTACAGCCTTTCTGCTCCTCTGGTCTCCCGATAAAATGGTACCTCACACGCGTGGGTGGGGCAAGTACCCGTGACAGGCAAGGGCCCAAAACCTAGTGAGGCGACATCAAAATTACCTATCACAAACCAACCTGGTTTCAAGGGGGTCCCATGAGTTTTTGGCCCCGGTTTGGCGGCCGGCTAGGGAAACTTACCAAACCCACACATTTCTGAAAACTAGACACCCGGGGATTCAGGGAGGTATGGCTTGCGTGGATCTCCAAAGTTTTCTTACCCAGAAACCCCCAGAAACCTGAAATTTTGCTGAAAAATCACTTTTTTCACACATTTTTGTGTGGAAAGTTGTGGCATCACCGGGCTGAAACAAATTTCCTACCACCCAGTGTTCCTCAGGTCTCCCGATAAAAACGGTGCATCACTCGGGTGGGAGGCCCAAGTACTCGCGACAGGCAAGGGCCCAAAACGTATTGAGGCTGACATGAAAATTGCCTATCAGAAGATGACCTGGTTTTGCAAGGGGGTCCCATGACTTTTGGCCTGGGATCGGCGGCCACCTAGAGAAACCTACCAAACCCACACATTTCTGAAAACTAGATACCCGGAGGATTCCAGGGAGGTATGGCTTGCGTGGATCTCCAACGTTTTCTTACCCAGAATCCCCAGAAACCTGAAATTTTGCTGAAAAAATCACTTTTTCACACATTTTGTGTGGGAAAGTTGTGGCATCACCAGGCTGACACAAATTTCCTATCACCCAGCGTTCCTCAGGTCTCCCGATAAAATGGTGCCTCACTGGGTGGGAGGCCCAAGTACGCGCGACAGGCAAGGGCTCAAAACGCATTGAGGCAACATCAAAATTGCCTATCAGAAAACGACCTGGTTTTGCAAGGGGTCCCATGACTCTTGGCCCGGGGCTCGGCGGCCACGTAGGAAACCTAGCAAACCCACACATTTCTGAAAAGTAGACACTCGGGATTCAGGAGGTATGGCTTGCGTGGATCCACCAACGTTTTCTTACCCAGAATCCCTGCAAACCTGAAAGTTTGCTGAAAAATCACTTTTTCACACATTTTGTGTGGGAAAGTTGTGGCATCACCGGGATGACACAAATTTCCTACCACCCAGCGTTCTCCAGGTCTCCCCATAAAATGGTGCCTCACTCGGGTGGGAGGCCCAAGTACCCGCAACAGGCATGGGCCCAAAACGTATTGAGGCAACATTGAAATTGCCTATCACAAAATGTTTTGGGCCCGTGCCTGTCGCGGGTACTTGGGCCTCCCACCCGAGTGAGGCACCATTTTTATCGGGAGACCTGGGGAATCGCTGGGTGGTAGGAAATTTGTGTCATCCCGGTGATGCCACAACTTTCCCACACAAAAATGTGTGAAAAAGTGATTTTTTCAGCAAAATTTCAGGTTTGCAGGGGATTCTGGGTAAGAAACGTTGGTGGATCCACGCAAGCCATACCTCCCTGGAATCCCCGGGTGTCTAGTTTTCAGAAATGTGTGGGTTTGGTAGGTTTCTCTAGGTGGCCGCCGAGCCCCGGGCCAAAAGTCATGGGACCCCTTGCAAAACCAGGTCGTCTTCTGATAGGCAATTTTGATGTCGCCTCAATACGTTTTGGGCCCATGCCTGTTGCGGGTACTTGGGCCTCCCACCCGAGTGAGGCACCATTTGTATCGGGAGACCTGGGGGAACGCTGGGTGGTAGGAAATTTGTGTCAGCCCGGTGATGCCACAACTTTCCTACACAAAAATGTGTGAAAAAAGTGACTTTTTCAGCAAAATTTAAGGTTTCTGGGGGATTCTGGGTAAGAAAACGTTGGTGGATCGACGCAAGCCATACCTCCCTGGAATCCCCCGGGTGTCGACTTTTCAGAAATGTGTGGGTTTGCTAGGTTTCCCTAGGTGGCCGCCGAGCCCCGGGTAAGAAGTCATGGGACCCCCCTTGCAAAACCAGGTCGTTTTGTGATAGGCATTTTTGATGTCGCCTCAATAGGTTTTGGGCCCTTGCCTGTCGCGGGTACTTTGGCCTCCCACCCGAGTGAGGCACCATTTTTATCGGGAGACCTGGGGGAACGCTGGGTGGTAGAAAATTTGTGTCAGCCCGGTGATGCCACAACTTTCCCACACAAAAATGTGTGAAAAAAGTGATATTTTCAGCAAAAGTTCAGGTTTGCAGGGGATTCTGGGTAAGAAAACGTTGGTGGATCCACGCAAGCCATACCTCCCTGAAATCCCCAGGGTGTCTACTTTTCAGAAATGTGTGGGTTTGCTAGGTTTCCCTAGGTGGCCGCCGAGCCCCGGGCCAAAAAGTCATGGGACCCCCTTGCAAAACCAGGTCGTTTTGTGATAGGCATTTTTGATGTCGCCTCAATACGTTTTGGGCCCTTGCCTGTCGCGGGTACTTGGGCCTCCCACCCGAGTGAGGCACCATTTTTATCGGGAGACCTGGGGCAATGCTGGGTGGTAGGAAATTTGTGTCAGCCCGGTGATGCCACAACTTTCCCACACAATAATGTGTGAAAAAGTGATTTTTTCTGCAAAATTTCAGGTTTCTGGGGGATTCTGGGTAAGAAAACATTGGGGGATCCACGCAAGCCATACCTCCCTGGAATCTCCCATGTGTCTACTTTTCAGAAATGTGTGGGTTTGGTAGGTTTCCCTAGGTGCCGGCAGAGCTAGGGTTCAAAAACTACAGCTAGGCACTTTGCCAAAAAAGGGTCATTTTTCACAGTGAAATTGGGGTGTGTCCACGTTGCGTTTTGCATCGTTTCCTGTCGCGGGCACTAGGCCTACCCACACAAGTGAGGTGCCATTTTTCTCAGAAGACTTTGGGGAACGTGGGGTGGGTGGAATTTTGTGGATCCATGCAGATTCCAGAACTTTCCACCACAGAAAAGCAAGGAAAATGTGTTTTTTTTACACTTTTTTAGGTTTGCAAGGGATTCTGGGTAACAGAACCTGGTGAGAGCCAGTCAAGTCACCCCATCCTGGATTCCCCTGGGTGTCTAGTTTAAAAAAATGTATAGGTTTGCTAGGTTTCCCTAGGTGCCGGCAGAGCTAGGGTTCAAAAACTACAGCTAAGCACTTTGCAAAAAAAGGGTCATTTTTCACTATGAAAATGTGGTGTGTCCACGTTGTGTTTTGCGCTGTTTCCTGTCGCGGGCACTTGGCCTACCCACACAAGTGAGGTACCATTTTTCTCGGAAGACTTTGGGGAATGCGTGGTGGGTGGAATTTTGTGGATCCACGCAGATTCCAGAACTTTCCACCACAGAAAAGTGAGGAATATGTGTTTTTTTTTACAATTGTTTAGGTTTGCAAGGGATTCTGGGTAACAGAACCTAGTGAGAGCCAGTCAAGTCACCCCATCCTGGATTCCCCTGGGTGTCTAGATTTAAAAAATGTATAGGTTTGCTAGGTTTCCCTAGGTGCCGGCAGAGCTAGGGTTCAAAAACTACAGCTAGGCACTTTGCAAAAAAGGGGTAATTTTTCACTGTGAAAATGTGGTGTGTCCACGTTGCGTTTTGGGCCGTTTCCTGTCGCGGGCAGTAGGCCTACCCACATAAGTGAGGTACCGTTTTTCTCGAAATACTTTGGGGAACGCGGGGTGGGTAGAATTTTGTTGATCCATGCAGATTCCAGAACTTTCTACCACAGAAAAGTGAGGAAAATTTGTTTTTTTTGACAATATTTTAGGTTTGCAAGGTATTCTGGGTAACAGAACCAGGTGAGAGCCAGTCAAGTCACCCCATCCTGGATTCCCATGGGTGTCTAGTTTTCAAAAATGTATAGGTTTGCTAGGTTTCCCTAGGTGCCGGCAGAGCTAGGGTTAAAAAACTACAGCTAGGCCCTTTGCAAAAAAAGGATCATTTTTCACTGTGAAAATGTGGTGTGTCCACGTTGCGTTTTGGGCCGTTTCCTGTCGCAGGCACTAGGCCTACCCACACAAGTGAGGTACCATTTTTATTGGGAGACTTAGGGTAACACAAAATTGTAGAGCAACTGTTATTATCTATTGACTTTTGATGCATTTCTGCCTTCCAAATGAAAGACAATGTGTAAAAAAGAAGTCATTTTGAAAAATGTCCTATAATTCTCATGCTAGTATGGGTACTCCCAATTTCGGAAATGTGCAAATATCTACTATTTCTAAACTCTATATTTTGTTCCCATTTCAGAAATACATAGGTGTCTTTCATACCGATTTTTCCATGTATAAATTTTCCCAGAATAATTGCTATATACCCGGTACATAATAAAAAACCATTGCAAGACACTGCTCAGTTATTGGCTCTGGGTTCGTCGGGTTCTTGGTGAACCTACAAGTCCTATATATCGCCACAACCAGAAAGGTCCAGCGGATGTAACGGTATATTGCTTTCAAATAGCTGTCATAATTAGAAGAAGTTACAGGTGAAAATGTTGACACAAATGGCTGATTTTTTTCAACTAATTTTCAATTTTTCCTATATTTAACTGTTTGTTTCTATAAAGAAAACTTGAAGGATCTACACAAATGACCCCTTGCTGAATTCAGAATTTTGTCTACTTTTCAGAAATGTATAGCTTTCTAGGATCCATTATTGCTTTCATACCCATTTCTACCATTAACTGGAAGGAGGTTGAAAGCACAAAAAATAGCAAAAATAGACTATGTCCCAGAAAAATGCCAAAACTGTGTAAAAATGTTGGTTTTCTGACAAAAGTCTGCTTGTCCCTGAAAGCTGGGAAGATGGTGATTTCAGCACCACAACCCCTTTTTGATGCCATTTGCAGGGAAAAACCAGACGCTTTCATCTGTAGCCCTTTTTTCGCATTTTTCCCCCAAAAAACAAAATTTAGCTGTATTTTGGCTAATTTCTGGGTCCCCTCCAGGGGAATCCACAAACCCTGGGTACCTTTAGAATCCCCATGATGTTGGAAAAAAAGGACGCAAATTTGGCGTGGATACGTTATGTGGTCAAAAAGTTACAATGGCCTAAGCGCGAACTACCCCAAATAGCCAAAAAAAGGCTTAGCACAGGAGGGGAAAAGGCCTAGCAGCGAAGGGGTTAAGGAATACCTTCCCATTCATTCCTATGGGCCTAAAGGCCCATAGGAATGAATGGGAAGACATTCGCAATTTGCGAGTACCCATTAGGTACTCGCAAATTGCGAATGCATTTTCAAGGGTGCAAGGGTGTCAAAAGGACACCCTGTTGCACCCCTGAAATATGTATGTGTGCACATGTGGCGCACATACATGCCCTAAGGGCATGTATGTGCGCCACATGGCACTTTGAAAAATGCAAAAGTGCATTTTTCAAAGAAATTACAAATTACCACCAACTTGAAGTTGGTGGTAATTTGCGATTCCTTGAGCCCAATTCGCAGACTTTCTTGGCTTCCTGCATTGCATTTAAGGAATCGCAATTTGCAGTCGCAAAATAGGGGTTTTTCCTACCTACATTGCACAGGGCTATATTGCGGTCGCAAACGTTGAAATTCTGTGAATTTCAGCGTTTGCGATCGCTATTTCGCTTCCTACATCTGGCCCCTAGTGATGTCATGTTGCTTAGTTATTATTGGAGTTCTTAGTGTGAGAATTCTATCTATGGACAGTTGAAGGAGAGCTCAGAGTTGTAGATGCTGCTCCACGCTGGGATGCTATGGAAAATAAAGTCAATTTCATAACCTTCAGGACTCATATTTTCACACTGTTTCCGGAGTCAGGTTGTACTGGGGCGTTCTCGGAAACTCAGCATTCCGCTTAACCTGTATCTTAACTGGCTCAATCCCTCGAATCAGTCCTATTTCTTCTCCCGTGAAATCCGACACCTCTAGAGAGACCGAGTCCCTCAGATCGTATGGTAGATCTTCCGTTGTCAGCACGGGAAACATCTCTACACAGAGATTCTGATTTGCCAGTTTGAATGCAGCATCATGATCGCTAGTCTGCAACTCTACTCCTTTAGGCGTGCAGTAGATGGTACAATTCAATTTACACAAAAGGTCACGACCCAACAAACAGACTGGACTCGTGTCGCACACCACAAATTGGTGACCATCTTGGAAGGTTCCTATTCTCACAGGTATCTCGTCTGGTAATGGATTGGTCATTCTTTTATTTGCAACTCCTACAACTTGGATCAATTGTCCCGAGAGGGGTAGGTTTGGGACTACTGCGGACCTCACAGTAGAACAGGTAGCACCAGTATCAATCAAGAACGTGATGAGATGACTGTCCACGTCTGCCTCCACATACGGTCCTCTCTAGTCTACCTCTAAGACTGCTCCAAGGGAACAGTCTACCTCCCCCCTCAGGCACCGTAATTGCAACGGGTCTGGATCGTACTTGTCTAGAGCTTCGATAAAGGGCATCTGTTGGTATACTCGATTTGTTCCACACAGTAAAAGGGGGAGGGGAACTCCTACTTCAACCTCCTCTATAAATGATCAGTCACACACAAAGAAGGAGTGAGAAAAATCGCTTTTTAAGCGGTTTTTTGGCAAAGTTAAAATGTTTGAAAAACTGCCCTCACCCACAATAAATTGTGGCATGCTTCATCATTGGGCTGCTGAACAAACCCCTGCGCAGACCAACGCACGTAGTGGAGCAATAGGGTGGGGAAAAAAATACAAACACATAGAAGAGTAGGGATCAAGCAAAGAATAAGTGCAGACAAACAAATATAGTGTAAAACTAACTCAGGGATATCCAAATGCCTATTTTATCCACGGACTCCCCGGTCAGGGTTAAAAAGGTATCTCAGACCAGAGGATGGTGGTGAATAGGTTAAATTATGAACCGTTCACCCCTCCACTCTGCAAATAAGTCAACATGTTTCAGCCGGATTTTGCATCTTTCCCGGCTTTCATCAGGACTACTTGATCCCCGTAGTTATACCCTCCTTTCCTACCTTAATAAGTAGATTGAGGACTGAACCTGTAATTTGTATGTAGGATACTTCTAAAGGTCCTAACTGAATGTCTCTTCACTAAACAAGCAACACTGGTCGTCTTAGGACATTCCCAGATGCTCACGGTAAAGTGGGCAGCCCATTTGGGATGACATATCTTGTCTTCGCCACTAGGTAGGGTGCTTGCGGTTGCACTGAAGGGAGATAAGGTTAAAATAATGAACACCTACCTTATATACCTTGTAACCACAGTAGCTCAAAACTTGGTTCCACAATTGTTTACTTTTCTTTATTCTTCAAATCTTGCTATACTAGGGACACAATGCATGAATATTTATATTTATATTTTTTACAAGCACATTGGTGATGATTTTTCTTTGTTCTCTAAATTGTGGCGCAGTACTCACCACTCTTGTAAAGGTATATGAGCAATGACAAAAAGCTTGGGGCCCTAAATATTGATGCTTTATTTTCTGTTCCCAGATCCCCTACCACTCACCTGTAAAAAGATGAATATGAGTGGTCCTGATGAAGGTGGATACAAGTTGTAATTTCCACTGAAATGTACGTCGACCAGGCTGAGTGATATCCCAGTTGGCAACACAACCACGGATGGTCATGACATGTCATCTCTGTGATTTCATTAGTGTATGCTGTTGTAGGCTGGGAAGTGTATGCAAGTGAGGTGTGCGGGTTAATGTGCAGTGGTGTGGCAAGCTAGAATGTGAGTGTGGTTTAACCATGGGGATACACTAATGGTTTCTATGCATATGCAAATTGCAATGAAGATGGAAGATGTAGACGCATATGATATGTATATTGGATTTGCATAACTGGATTTTTTGCACTTTAAAAATGTATGGTGATTTCATGTTTTTAACTTTTGTATAATCAAAGGAAATGCCGGATACAGTTTTTTCTAATTGTTAAAAATTTTAAGAAAGAAAAATTGAATTAAATAAAAGAACAAAAATACTAATAAAGGCATGATGTGTATATATAGCAGTGGGTGGCCCATAGATCTTATATAAGCCAATAGCAAAAGGACATAGGTCGGGTGGGAGTTTCCTTGCAATATAGTATGGTTTGTTTCCCCCTTATTCCCAGACCTACAAATTATTCATAGGGGGTTCCTTAATGTGTTTGAAACTCGATAGACCGTTTGTACTTGCTTAGAAGTGTAGAGGGGAGAAGTCATTTATTCCATCCGATTTCACAGTCCCAAATAATTCATGACTCCGAAGAATCACAGACTCCAGGTTCTAAGTTAGTTATTTTATTACAAAGCCAAAAATAACTGGATGAACAGACACCTCAAGATGAGGGTGTAGAAATATATTGGGACTAATACAAAGCCAAACCTATGGACAAAGTTCAACCTCTGAAGCATACAAAGAATGACAAGTTCCAAGATTAGAACGCAGGCAATGATTGCCCCCACATCAAAATTTGTCTTCATTGGGGTTTCATAAATAAAAGCATTAGTCTATCCCTACACTACCACTAACGTGACATCCCTACTTAGCATTCCCCAGGCAAATTCAGGAAAAGGTGTCAGCACATGAAGACTTACTAAGAAGGGCACTCACGTTAAATGGGTCAAGTAGCATAAAGCTACAGAGCTCGTTCTAAGATGCTCCTTCTCTCTCCATCGAATCTCCTCTCCTGACTCAACCCCTGGGGCACTGTCCCTAATTCCAACACCAAAATCCTAGGACACACCCATTTCACATCATCCGATCGCCTCATCCAGCTGGGCACCTCCTCGAAGGTGATTTTCCATTTAGTTTAGATTCTCCCAGCCTTCGGCTCGATGACCTTGATTCCCAGGCCTTCTCCAGTGAGAAAGAACACCATCTCACATTATCAGCACCACTTGTTCGAATGTATCCTCTCCTCCCTAAGCCTAACTCCAAAAACAAAAGCGTTATTCTAACTAGCAAAGATGAATTTCTCCACCTGCAACAGAAACGTGAGAAAGAAAAGATTCTACATACACATGAACATTACGAACAAACCCATTTTGGAGAGCAGGGAAATACACATGAGGCCTACTGAAAATCGGCTAACATAAGAATCAATTTGGGCTTCGTTAAACACTGTTATACATAACATTATTACTGTGCACATCTAAATCAATGCATTACATGACAGTTTATAAATTCTCATTGGTCATTTATAAACGAACATTAGAATTTTCACCATTTAGAACACAATTACCATGTTAATTTCTCCACATTGCACTAGATATCTCTATCACTTCACTTTTACACGTTATTAGAACATTGGAATGTTGGGAGCTCCATTGAAGACAATGGAGTTGCTCTGGGCTTATAATGGCTGGTATAAGCCCAGCGCTCCAACATTCCAATGTTTGTCTTTGGTTTCTATTTTAGAACATTCTACCCTTAGTGGGTGGAATGTTCTAATAGCCTTATAGCCCTTCTGTCTCAGGCTATACCGGTTGTTAAAGGCCCTCTCCCTCGTTATAACTCGGGATCAGGGCCTTTAACAGCCGGTATAGCCCTCGGCAGCGGGCTATAAGGCTATATTACATTTCAAATTCTAATAGCCCAATGTTAACACGACAAAAGAATAAATGCAGGTGCAACCTACTCGTGATTATAATGCACCCCTACAAATAGAAGAGCACTATCGCGCTCTATCATCACAAACCAACCAAACATCAGTACAATAAAAGACATGAAGATTTAAACCAAACTAGAAAAACATGGTAAACATTTAATAAACAAAGGGCACTATTTAGAATTTAGCGGACAAAATAACGAATCAAAATGTGGAGGATATTCCGTCTGCCATATTGCAAAAGCCATAAGGTACTTTCATTTATAATATGGTGGGCAGGACATCTGCCGTATTTGTGACAAAGTGTCCTCTCCGCCAAACTCTAAGGGCCCAATTACGAGTTTTACGGTGCCTCGCCGCCGCACTGCCAAACTCGTGGTCGGGCCGCCCGCCAGATTATGAGTTAAACTCTTGTCTGGCAGGCTTTTTTTGGTGTTCCCAGGGCACTGCAATGAGAACGCCAAAAACAGTTCCTGCACGGCATGGACTCGAAAGTCCAGGATGTGCAGGAACTGCTGTGCATGCACACGGGAGCACATATTGTGCTCCCCTGTGTGCATACACAGAGGGTGAGGCACAAGGGGGCCCTGTAGGACCTCTTTGTTTCCTCTCCGCCAGGGTTTTCATGGCTGTGGAACCGCCAGGAAAACCCTGACAGAGAGGAATCTCGTAGTATGCCAGGCCGGGCCGCCTGCCAGATTACGAGTTAAACTCGTGTCTGGAGGGCTTTTTTTGGCGTTCCCTCTGCGGTACCTTTAAAAACAGGCACCTTAATGGGAACTTCAAAAACAGTTCCTGCACGGCATGGACTTGAAAGTCCATGCCATGCAGGAACTGCTGTGCATGCACACGGGGGCATGTTGTGCCCCCCTCTGTGCATACACAGGATGTGAGGCACAAAGGGGCCCTGTAGGACCCCTTTCTTTCCTCTCCGCCAGGGTTTTCATGGCAGTGGAACCACCATGAAAACCCTGATGGAGAGGATACTCTTAATATGCTTGGCGGGACCACGACGGTCCCGCCAAGCATATTGCAGCCTCTGGACCGTTGTGCCACCTCCAAGGAACGGCGGTCTCATGGTGGCACAACCTCTAGGGTCATTATGTGGTGGTCAGAAGACCACCACCGCCGCCTCACCACGAGTCTGCCGGTCCGAGGTAAGGCCCAAAAACAATAAGCAATGGAATGGAAAATGGAGACAAGTAGGCTATTGAAGTCATGCTATCTCTTAACCATTTTAGCCACAAATTGGTTAAATATACAACTAATCAAAATCACCTAAAACCATCCATAAAAAGTATTTTCGGAATGAGAATTCTTTCAGCTATTCACTTAGCAGTTCAATGGTAAGAAAATCAGCTCAAAAGAATTCTAGTATTCAAAATGCCACTAGAGGGAAATAGTGAAAAATAATATTCACTAGAGGGCATGTGCCCTCTGGTGAAGTTAGTTACTTTGGATGTGGTGAAGTGTCATATGTCATTACCAGATAAAGTAGTACATATGTAGCTGGGAGGTGAAGTCTGTACTTACTACAGCTAACTTGTAATGTGATGGTTATTAGATGATACAATATAAACAGTAGTTCTTCTTGTTGGGTCAATAAAGTCATAATATAAATAGTCCAAAAAGAACCACTGTTGTTTGTATTGTACTGATTACCTCGGGTTCTAATGGTTATTGGGGGTTCCCCATAGCCAGGTGACCTGACACAATATCAGGCCACCCTCATTGTGGGAGTGCTGCACTACGACCGAAAGGAAACACAATTTTAAGCAATATACACATGGCTGGGGTTGGTCAGCAACTCAGATATAAGACTATAATATAGGTAAAAATGTAAGAGGTAAAAATGGGAAAAAGAGGGTACAACTTTGGATTAAGGATTTAAAAAAAAAAATCCAAACCAAAAGAAAAGAGCCACAACCAAAGTAATACATTTGTGGATGATTTCACAAAAAGGCACACACACACACACGTGTTGCTAAA
This sequence comes from Calotriton arnoldi, assembly GCA_963921515.1. Lineage (NCBI taxonomy): Eukaryota > Metazoa > Chordata > Amphibia > Caudata > Salamandridae > Calotriton > Calotriton arnoldi. The sequence goes on from CAWUFW010001977.1 coordinate 1,379,059, forward strand.
AAATATTTTCCAGATTATTTTTTAAGGTGCTCTGTAAGGTTAACAAAATAATTTATTAAAAAAAACACACTCTCTTGTGAATTTTATGAAACGAGACATAAATATTAGTTGAACATGTTTAAAGTTTATTTTCTTAGGAAATATATATTACAAAATTGTAAAACATAAATACATACTTTTCTTAAATATATTTTTTATATGGAGCCATCTGCTATACTGTTTAGCTTAATGATAAACTAACGAAAGTCTACCCTTTACAGTTCCTGAGTCGTTTTCTAGTAAAAAATGCCATTATAAATCTCAAACCACACCCATATTTTTCCAATCTGACGTTGTGCGCCATCTCTTTTAAAATACAGTTTTTCTAGCAAAAACACTTTCTTAACCACAGCTTGGCTTTCCATATTCCATTTTACCCCTCTAAACCCCAATTTTGAAATGAACCACTGATCCAGCGGGTTAGTAGCAACAAGCATTCATACACCGAATACTCACCTGGACCCATTCATTCATACTACGCTAGCAATTTCCGCTGGTGGGTCAGTTGTACTCTTTATCAATATCTCTGCTACCAATTACTTTTCTGATTGAAGAGTAATGACTTACCAATGGACCCTTTGATAATTGGGAAGTTTAAAATGAGTGACATTCAATATAATTCATAAACCTGAAATAATCACTGAGTCAGGAAGTTTTAAAGTGTTTATCTAAAGATTTGGCAGAGTAAATTACAAAACCACATAATACTTAATCGTATATCAAGGATGAAGCAATACTAAATAATCACTTATCAATCAATGACGGTCCTCAGAAAGAAGAAGATAGAGACAGCAGTACAGCTAAAGTTTACGCTCATAGTTACCTAAAAGTGTGAGAACCAAACCCCTTGGCCAAGGAGTTGGAAAAGGTCCCAGGAAGGATGAAGATCAAGACCTCCGGACCAGGTCCAGGTCCAGGACAGGATAGGTGACCTCTCTACCAACGACGCCTGCGTCGCTCCCCTCTCTGTCACTTCGCTCCTCCTCGATATCTTCCGTGTCTTCCTTCTAATGGAATCCGCCGCCCCACCTCAGGACCTCTCTGGACAGCGGTTCAGTCTGCAATCGATCAGCTCGTCGAGCACCAAAGCCTGATCTCTCGTGTCTGAGCTAACTAATTAGCTAATTCTATATCTATTATACCCTTCTACACCCAGGTACCTCCCATTAATGTTTCAAAATTATGGGCCCACTACTTCTGATTGGACGGGGACAGGGGGTTTGTTAGATTTGGGGGTCTCTAGTTGGCAGAGGTAGGTACCTTTGTCCAAATAGGGACCCTTGAGTCTAGTCAGGGAAAGTAGGTACACTCCCGAAATAACCCCTGCTCACCCTCTTGGTAGCTTGGCACGAGCAGACAGGCTTAGTTCAGAGGCAGTGTGTAAAGCATTTGTGAACACATACAGTAATCAAGTGACAACACTACAAATGGACACCACACAGGTTATATATTTATAAAAATAGGTATACTTTATATAGATTTATCACAAGACCATAAACGACAAAAATAATCCACAATACTGTTAAGAATGTTTAGTTCTGATCAAAAAGGCTTAATTCAAGGTTCTGTGCGAGTCGGTAGCCTCCTCCGGCTACGGCGATGTTGAGAACAAACAGAGTCCAACAAATCCAGCTGACCGCGTCGAGACGGGCCAACACAGCGTAGACAGACTCGGTCACAGTACCTTTTACTTGAAGCGGCAGGCACGGGCGTGCGAGCCGGATGGTTGTTCGTCGCGGTCGCGATGCAAAAATGGAAGCGTTGCAGGACGCGTTGTCCCTCGATGCGGTGCAGGCAGCGGCTCGTTGACGTCGTCGAGACGGAGTCGGTGAGACCAGGGCCGTGCGTTGCAGGGTGAGATGGTGCTTCGATGCGGTGCTGGCAGGTTGCGGTGCGGCGACGGAGCCGGATTCAGGAGCTGGCGTCGATCAGTCCGGACAGCGGTGCGAGTCGGGCGGTGCGTCGCAAAGCGTGCGAGCGGTGCCCAACTCCGGTGCGGTCACAGGACTCGAACTCCGCAGCAGTGACCGTGTCGGTCGGACCAGTTCGATTCGGCGTAGCGAAGCGTTGCAGGACGCGTTGTCCCTCGATGCGGTGCAGGCAGCGGCTCGTTGACGGAGTCGGTGAGACCAGGGCCGTGCGTTGCAGGGCGAGACGGTGCTTCGATGCGGTGCTTACAGGACACCGAGTCGGTCGTGAGAGTCGGTCACAGCTCCCTACCTCTGCAGCCACTGAAACAGAGTTTCCAGCAGCAATTCACAAAGGGGGTGAAGTCCAATGGTCCTGGGACTTCGGTCAGGGGGCAAGCTCTCTTCCAAGCCCTTGGAGATCCTTCACAAGTTGATGAAAGTCACAGCAAAGCAAAAGTTCCTTTCTCCTTTCTTTGGCAGTCAGGCAAACCACTGCAGGCCAATCCCCCAAGCAGCACTTCAGGCTTAGGGATAGTCTCTCCTCAGTTTCTTCTTGGTTCCGCTCCTCAGCAAAGGTTTCTTCTTGTTCCCAAAAGTGATCTAATTTCCTAGGGGTCTGGGTCCCCTTTTTATATCCAGTTTCTCTTTGTTCTCTGAAGGCAGAGAGGCCTCTGCCTAGTCCAAAACCAGTTCTGGTCAGTTCTGGAGCACTTTGTTTTTCTGACTCCTTCTTTCCTTTCAGAATGTGGGGCAGAGTGCTCAGCCGCCCGGCAGGAGGTGGAGCCAGCATTGTGGAAGGCAGGCACAGCCCTATTCAGACCCAGGTGCAACTCCTCCCTCCACTCTGGATGCAGATCTTTCTATTCAGCCCTGCGCTGACTCACCCTGTCTCCTGTAGCCACCCCCAGCCCCTGTCACTCAATCTCCAGACAAGGAATACACAACCTAGCAGAGGCAGGCTTGGATAGTTAGGCAAGAAAATACCCACTTTCTAAAAGTGGTATTTTCAAACACAGAATGTTAAAACCAACTTCACTAAAAGATATATTTTATCATCCTGCGTTCAGGCATACTAAATTCGTTTTTCTACCATGTTCCCGGGGTTAGTTCTGACTATAAGGTGTAATAGTCAGTCTGCCCCTTCTGGCCTATGGGGAGCAGGTAGCCTGGCAATAGTGAAAAACGAAAATGGCTGTAATTCACTATTAGGACATGCCACACACACCAGGGCATGTCCTACCTTATACTTACAATGCACCCTGCCCTAGGGCCTACTTTAGGGGTGACCAACATGCAGTAAAGGGAAGGTTTAGGGACTGGTAAGTGGGTGTACTCACCAAGTCGACATGGCAGCCCTAGGCTGCACACAGGCTCTGCGATGGCAGGCCTGAGACACATTTTACAAGCCGCTTCTGTGGGTGGCACAACCAGTGCTGCAAGCCCACCAGCGGCATTGGATTTACAAGCCCTGGGCACACTGAGTGCACTGTACTAGGGACTGACAAGTAAACCAATCATCCAATCATGGAGTCACTAATACATATATCAATTAACGATAGGGAGCACTTGCACTTTGGCACTGATTAGCAGCGGCAAAGTGCCCATGAGCATCTAGTCCAGCAAAAACATATCGGCAACAGTGGAGGCATTACGAAAAAATGGAAGGGAGACCCACGCCAAGGATGCCAGGTCTAACACGTGTCCCCTCCAGCTGAAATGTGGGGAGAACTATCCTACCCCTAGGGAGTTCTCATCGCTAAGGCGGAAAAATCTGGACAGTCCATCAGCATTGGCGTGTTCTGTACCAGGGCGGTGTTCCACCGTAAAGTCCATCCCCTGTAGGGAAATGGACCACCTCAACAGCTTTGGGTTCTCACCCCTCATCTGCATCAACCATCTGAGGGGCCTGTGGTCTGTCTGAACCCGGAAGTGAGTCCCAAAGAGGTATGGTCTCAGCTTCTTCAGTGCCCAGACCACAGCAAATGCCTCACGCTCAATAGCACTCCATCTCTGTTCCCGGGAAGTAACCTCCTACTGAGGAAGGCTACAGGTTGGTCTAGGCCCTCCTCATTGATCTGTGATAGAACAGCCCCTACACCATGCTCTGAAGCGTCCGTCTGAACAATGAACTCATTGGAGAAGTTGGGTGCCTGGAGCACAGGCGCCGTGCACATGGCAGTCTTCAAGGTGTCAAAAGCTTTTTGACAGGCGTCAGTCCAAATCACTTTCCTGGGCTGCTTCTTGGAAGTCAGCTCTGTCAAGGGTGCAACAATGCTGCCATACCCCTTGACGAATCTCCGGTAATACCCGGTGAGTCCTAGGAAGGCTCTCACCTCTGTCTGGGTCTTGGGGGCTCCCAAGCCAGAATGGTATCAATTTTCGGTTGGAGGGGCGCCACCTGGCTGCTCCCAACCTGGTGTCCCAAGTACACCACAGAACCCTGCCCAATCTGGCACTTACTCGCCTTGATTGTGAGGCCTGCCCTCCGCAGCGCCATCAACACTTCCCAGAGGTGACGCAGATGTTCTTCCCAACTGGCACTGAACACTGCGATGTCATCCAGGTAGGCGGCACTGAAATCCTCCAGTCCAACCAACACCTGGTTGACCAACCTCTGAAAGGTGGCAGGGGCATTCTTCATCCCAAAGGGCATCACCCGGAACTGGTAGTGCCCATCTGGTGTGGAGAATGCTGACCTCTCTTTGCCCCATCAGTCAAGGCGATCTGCCAGTACCCAGACGTTAAGTCAAACGTGCTGAGGTACCGCGCAGCCCCTAACCGATCTATGAGCTCATCAGCTCTGGGGATGGGGTGGGCGTCAGTCCTGGTGACGGAATTGAGTCCCCTGTAGTCCACACAGAACCGGAGTTCTGGTGTGGCACCAGGCGCGGCAGCCTTGGGAACCAAGACCACTGGGCTGGCCCAAGGGCTGTTAGAGGACTCAATCACCCCTAGCGCAAACATCTTGGAGACCTCCTCCTTGATGCAGGCTCTGACCCTGTCAGTCACCCTGTAAGCCTTGTGCTTCACAGGAAGACTGTCCCCAGTGTCCACATCATGGACGCACCAATGAGTGACACTGGGAACCAGGGAGAACAGGTCAGGGAACTGTCCCAACAGTTGGCGACAGTCACCCTGCTGCTCAGGTGTCAGGGAGGTAGAGAGGTTTACTCCCTCCACTGATCCATCTTGCTCTCGGGCTGACAGGAGGTCAGGAAGAGGCTCGGTCTCCTCCTCCATTCCATCATCTGTAGCTAAGAGCATGCCCACTTGGGACCTCTCCAAGTGGGGCTTCAGGCGGTTCACATGCAGGACCCGCAAGGGGTTCCTGGGAGACTGCAAGTCCACCAAATAGGTAACTGGACTCTTGCGCTCCACCACCGTAAAAGGGCCGGTCCACCTGTCCTGGAGCGCACAGGGCTCCACAGGGGCCATGACCCACACTTTCTGACCAGGCTGAAGCTCTACCAGAGTGGCATTCTGGTCGTACCACCGCTTCATCTCCTCCTGGCTGGCTTCCAGATTTGCCTCAGCAAGTTCTCTGAAACGCCTAGTCTGGTTCCTGAAGGCCAGCATGTAACTGTATACATCCTGGGGAGGTTTCCTGGGAGATTGCTCCCAGCCTTCCTTGACCAAACTCAGAGGTCCTCGCACCGGGTGTCCATAGAGGAGCTCAAAGGGACTGAACCCTAGAGACTTCTGTGGCACCTCCCGGTATGCAAACAACAGGCATGGTAAGAGGACGTCCCATTTACGCCTCATGGGTTCTTCCAGACCCATAATCATGCCCTTGAGGGTCCGGTTGAATCTCTCAACCAGCCCATTTCCTTGAGGGTGGTAAGGAGTGGTGAACTTGTAAGTTACACCGCACTCCTGCCACAGGGACTTCATGTACTTGGACACGAAGTTGGTACCTCTGTCAGACACCAACTCTTGAGGGAATCCCACACGTGAGAAAATTCCCATCAGTGCCCGTCCCACCACGGGGGCCGTCACTGTCCTCAGAGGGATGGCTTCAGGGTACCGGGTGGCATGGTCCACCAAGACCAGGATAAACCTGTTGCCCATGGCTGTCTTGGGGTCCAGTGGCCCCACAATATCAATACCCACCCGTTCAAAGGGGGTGCTGACCACAGGGAATGGCTGGAGAGGAGCCTTGTGCTTCCTCCCACTCTTTCCACTTGCCTGGCAAGTCTGGCATGTCCTGCAGTGAGTGGCGGCACTCCTGCACATCTGGGGCCAATAGAAATGGGTAACAAGCCTGTCAAAGGTCTTGTCCTGCCCCAGATGTCCTGCTAACGGTACATCATGAGCCAACCCCAGTAGGAAGGCTCTGAAGCGCTGGGGTACCACCAGCACACGGGCTGACCCAGGCTCAGCAACCTTAGGCTCTGAATACAGGAGACCATTCTCCCAGTAAACCCAATGTGATCCAGACTGATCACCTGCTGCCTGGTCTGTGGCCTGTTGCCTCAGACCCACGAGAGAAGGGCATGTGTTCTGCTCCTTGCAGAACTCTTCCCTGGAGGGTCCTCCTTCTTGCTGCCAATGGGTCAGCTCAGGTAGGTCCCCCAGTTCAGCTACCTGTTCCCCTGTAGGCTCCAGGGCATCCCCCTCAGGGTCTGCCTCCTCCTGGACCGTGGAAACTTCGGGGGCCGGTTTCCCGCGCCCCCTGCCTCCTCTCTCTCCGGCCGGCACCTGGGCCTCCCTCTCAGGCTCCAGGTCCTCTTGAACACCTTTAGCTGCCATTGACCGGGTGGTCACACATGCCCAATCAGGCAAGCCCAACATTTCTAAATGCGCACTCCGCTCCACCTTAGCCCAAGGGGAGCTCTCCAAATCGTTCCCTAACAAACAGTCAACAGGCATGGCTGGCCTCACAGCTACTTGAAGAGTACCCGAGACCCCCCCACTCAAAGGGAACCTGAGCCACCTTGCAGTGACTCTCTGTGTTGTCAGCGGCAACAACCGGATAGAATGCATCAGGGATAACCTGCTCTTTAGACACCAGGTGACACTTGACAGCTGTCACACTGGCTCCTGTGTCTCTCAGAGCCTCCATCCTATGGCCATTGATGGTCACCCACTGCCTGTATTTCTTAGTGTTCTCAGGCAGCGGGGTCCTAGGGACCATCTCAGAGTCTCCTAATGAGACAAGGGAAAACACTGTGGGATCCCCCCACCTTGGGCACCCAACTCCTCCCCCAGGGCTACACTAGCCAACTGCCGGGGGACTGCACTGGTGGGTGCTGGTTTTCCATACAAAGGACAACGAGGATCGTTTGCCTTGTGGCCAGGGGCGCCACACTTGTAACATACCAGTGGTCCCTGGTGAACAGGGGGGCCTGTCGGGGCCACTGGCTTCTTCTCAGGGGAGGCTGGGAACCTTTCCCTTGGTTCCCTTGGGGTTTACTTTGGGGCCCTTTATGGAACTCCTTCTGTTTACCCTTGTCCCCCCACTCTTCTGCTGGGGACCCTGCCCACCCTTGGCGGAGTCTCCCACGTGACCCTTGTGGACCCGGGTACTCACCCAGCGGTCCGCCTCCTCAGCAAGCTGCCTAGGGTTAGTCAGCTTACTATCTATCAGGTGCTGGCGTAGCTCAGGAAAACAATTACCGGACAAGTGCTCCCAGCCAATCAAATCAAAGAGCGCCTGAAAATCAGTCGCTTTGCTACCCTTTACCCAACCATCCAAGGCTCTGCAAAAGAAGGTCACATATTCAACCCAGGTACTGCTTTCAATCTTACTACAGTTCCTGAACCTTTGCCTATAAAGCTCAGGGGTCAACCCATACCTAGTCATTAAGGCATCCTTCATGTGGCTGTACGAATTATAGACTTCAGAGGGCAAATCCAACAAGGTATACCGCCCTTCACTGAGGAACCGTCCCCACAACCCCGCTCCCCAATCCTTCTCAGGGACCCGGTGGGAAGACATGGCTACCTCATAGGCTTTGAACCACTGCCCAATGTCATCATTTTTAAAAAATTCCTTAACCACATCTTTTGGAATATACACCCTAGCTTCAACAGGCACAGGCGGTGCACTGCCACCAGAGGGAGTAATCTCTAAGCTCTTGGCCTTCAATTCCAACTCCCTCAAAACTTTCTCATGTTCAAACTGCATTTTCTTTTCCTCTAGGGCTAATTTCCTAGTTTGCATTTCGAATTCTAACTGCCCATTCAGCTTGAGCTTGGTCATCTGCATTTCGTGCATCCTACTCTCCTTCCTGTCCTCCAACTCCTCTGGAGACAGTCCTCTGGCAGAAACACTGCTACCTACTGGGGAAGGTGGTCTTCTAGCCCCTAGACCCAATAGCCCCTCCAGCTGCCCTTCTGCATTCTCAGCCCCCTCCACAGGGGCACTCCTTGATTCGACCCAGGCCCTCAGCGCCTTTTGAAGGTCCTCCTTCCTGGAGAGTCCGGTCATGGACACTTTAAACTTTTTGCAGAATTGCCTGAGCTGCTTAAGGGTGTAGCATTCTAGCCTCTCTTCTTCCCAATCACACTCAACAGAGGCTACTGATGCTGGTTTCTCCATAGTGACTGAACTTGGCATTTGCAAAAATAGGAAATCCCAGAAAAAATGCTATAAAAGTATGTGGTTGCGTTTTGGTCTGCACTCACTAAGTAGTGTTCACCAATCACTGTACATGAGTCACAAATGCAAGTCCAGAATCCTCACCGCTGACCACCAATGTTAGATTTGGGGGTCTCTAGTTGGCAGAGGTAGGTACCTTTGTCCAAATAGGGACCCTTGAGTCTAGTCAGGGAAAGTAGGTACACTCCCGAAATAACCCCTGCTCACCCTCTTGGTAGCTTGGCATGAGCAGACAGGCTTAGTTCAGAGGCAGTGTGTAAAGCATTTGTGAACACATACAGTAATCAAGTGACAACACTACAAATGGACACCACACAGGTTATATATTTATAAAAATAGGTATACTTTATATAGATTTATCACAAGACCATAAACGACAAAAATAATCCACAATACTGTTAAGAATGTTTAGTTCTGATCAAAAAGGCTTAATTCAAGGTTCTGTGCGAGTCGGTAGCCTCCTCCGGCTACGGCGATGTTGAGAACAAACAGAGTCCAACAAATCCAGCTGACCGCGTCGAGACGGGCCAACACAGCGTAGACAGACTCGGTCACAGTACCTTTTACTTGAGGCGGCAGGCACGGGCGTGCGAGCCGGATGGTTGTTCGTCGCGGTCGCGATGCAAAAATGGAAGCGTTGCAGGACGCGTTGTCCCTCGATGCGGTGCAGGCAGCGGCTCGTTGACGTCGTCAAGACGGAGTCGGTGAGACCAGGGCCGTGCGTTGCAGGGCGAGATGGTGCTTCGATGCGGTGCTGGCAGGTTGCGGTGCGGCGACGGAGCCGGATTCAGGAGCTGGCGTCGATCAGTCCGGACAGCGGTGCGAGTCGGGCGGTGCGTCGCAAAGCGTGCGAGCGGTGCCCAATTCCGGTGCGGTCACAGGACTCGAACTCCGCAGCAGTGACCGTGTCGGTCGGACCAGTTCGATTCGGCGTAGCGAAGCGTTGCAGGACGCGTTGTCCCTCGATGCGGTGCAGGCAGCGGCTCGTTGACGGAGTCGGTGAGACCAGGGCCGTGCGTTGCAGGGCGAGACGGTGCTTCGATGCGGTGCTTACAGGACACCGAGTCGGTCGTGAGAGTCGGTCACAGCTCCCTACCTCTGCAGCCACTGAAACAGAGTTTCCAGCAGCAATTCACAAAGGGGGTGAAGTCCAATGGTCCTGGGACTTCGGTCAGGGGCAAGCTCTCTTCCAAGCCCTTGGAGATCCTTCACAAGTTGATGAAAGTCACAGCAAAGCAAAAGTTCCTTTCTCCTTTCTTTGGCAGTCAGGCAAACCACTGCAGGCCAATCCCCCAAGCAGCACTTCAGGCTTAGGGATAGTCTCTCCTCAGTTTCTTCTTGGTTCCGCTCCTCAGCAAAGGTTTCTTCTTGTTCCCAAAAGTGATCTAATTTCCTAGGGGTCTGGGTCCCCTTTTATATCCAGTTTCTCTTTGTTCTCTGAAGGCAGAGAGGCCTCTGCCTAGTCCAAAACCAGTTCTGGTCAGTTCTGGAGCACTTTGTTTTTCTGACTCCTTCTTTCCTTTCAGAATGTGGGGCAGAGTGCTCAGCCGCCCGGCAGGAGGTGGAGCCAGCATTGTGGAAGGCAGGCACAGCCCTATTCAGACCCAGGTGCAACTCCTCCCTCCACTCTGGATGCAGATCTTTCTATTCAGCCCTGCGCTGACTCACCCTGTCTCCTGTAGCCACCCCCAGCCCCTGTCACTCAATCTCCAGACAAGGAATACACAACCTAGCAGAGGCAGGCTTGGATAGTTAGGCAAGAAAATACCCACTTTCTAAAAGTGGTATTTTCAAACACAGAATGTTAAAACCAACTTCACTAAAAGATGTATTTTATCATCCTGAGTTCAGGCATACTAAATTCGTTTTTCTACCATGTTCCCGGGGTTAGTTCTGACTATAAGGTGTAATAGTCAGTCTGCCCCTTCTGGCCTATGGGGAGCAGGTAGCCTGGCAATAGTGAAAAACGAAAATGGCTGCAATTCACTATTAGGACATGCCACACACACCAGGGCATGTCCTACCTTATACTTACAATGCACCCTGCCCTAGGGCCTACTTTAGGGGTGACCAACATGCAGTAAAGGGAAGGTTTAGGGACTGGTAAGTGGGTGTACTCACCAAGTCGACATGGCAGCCCTAGGCTGCACACAGGCTCTGCGATGGCAGGCCTGAGACACATTTTACAAGCCGCTTCTGTGGGTGGCACAACCAGTGCTGCAAGCCCACCAGCGGCATTGGATTTACAAGCCCTGGGCACACTGAGTGCACTGTACTAGGGACTGACAAGTAAACCAATCATCCAATCATGGAGTCACTAATACATATATCAATTAACGATAGGGAGCAATTGCACTTTGGCACTGATTAGCAGCGGCAAAGTGCCCATGAGCATCTAGTCCAGCAAAAACATATCGGCAACAGTGGAGGCATTACGAAAAAATGGAAGGGAGACCCACGCCAAGGATGCCAGGTCTAACACGGTTGATCCTCACAGCATGTCAATTTAGTTCAATTTCTTTAAGCCCATTGTTTTTAAATACCGCCCCTCACAATTAATACATTTGCTTTATTTCCCACCCGTCTCACGACAAAGTTTAATACAAAATGTATATATAATGTTGCATTTGAGAGAACATCGCGGATGTAGTGGAGGTGGCCAACAGGTCATGGCCTTGGATGTCGTCCAAGTTGACTTCATCGCTGTGCCTTGATTTTCAGAGCGCATGCGCACATCCCATAGTTCTCGGGCTGCCATTTCCGTTAACCCAGGCCCCAATTTACGAACTAATAGAAATCAAAGAAGAAACATATTAAAATCGATAATAAATGTCTTCACTGTATACCCCCTATTTCTACTCTATTCCCATTTAATTATAAAATCTATCCCGCATTAGTTGCATTAGAATACCACAGTGGTAATTGCAGTAAATGCGTAAGCTTTAGCACGTGAAAACATTAAGCAGCCATTTTAGCACACACTGCGCAGAAGCAAAGTTTTCCCTCCAAGCAAAGAAAGACGTCATACCACGTGATATGGTTGACACATGCGCAATGGAGTTCCCGCGCTTTAGCGGCCATTTTGGATTAGACAAGCATTACTTATTAGTTTATACACGTAGGCAAGCTTCCCTCTGATACTGTGTTCATGTATGCATTTATTAGTAAAGACATTACAAAGTTTAATTAATTAATACTATGAGAGGATTGCTTACGAGCAAGTCTCATTTTGAGTTCTTGCTCCATCACCACCATTTATGTGTCTTTAAAGTAGTGACTTCCATGCGTCTTGAACTCACCAATCATGCGCCAGAGCATCTGAAATCATCTCTGCTCTATTGCATTTGGTCATATGGAAGTAACACCTCCATAGAAGGCCTGGAGACATCTTTTGTTTCCAATCCCTTAATTCTTGGAATCTGGGTCATCGATCAGTTATTTCCAGATTTCGTTTATGTTGGTAAGCTTTTGTATAATACAGCATTCATGTAACAAAAAGCTGCGTTATCCTAAAGCTAGCCCCTCTTAATGCGTTGGAATTAAATATGCAGACTTATCACACCTCCAAACTAACCCCCAGAGCTGTTTCTAATTTCCACTTATCAAGAATTTTGTTTTCCACGGGGGTAGATGTCACTTAGAAGCAAGTGTGCTTCTAATTTGCATATGCAGGAACCAAAACCACTCTCTAATTGCTGTACTTCGATGAGTGCAGCCCCCTGGTGCACTTGGTAATTGGTTCTTGACATGATCTTTCCAAAAATTTCTTTCAAATTTCTTTCAGTGAACCAATTGTTGAAATATATTCCATTAATGTATTTCCATTCGAACATATTTTTTCATACTTGTTTTTTTCATGAATAAATCACAATTGTTGTAGTTACTACGGTGTGTTCTTTTTTAATTATGTCCATGAATTCATTTGTATCCAATTATTATATTGGTGGTCAAATCTTCAGGTATCACTGATTAGTCCACAAAACAATATTGAATGCTGATTCATCTGTTTTTAAGAACGAACCGAAACCACTCCTATATGTTCATGAATTTTCCACCTGATCGCTTCCCTTGGTATGAGCCTGCACTTGATTATACATTCCCCACCCTCTCCTAAGCTTATTTTTTTCCACTTTTCTATTTCTGTGGCCCAAATTTTGTTTTCTTTTGGAGTTGCCTCAGCGTGACTTTTAATGCTGAAGATTTGAAGCTGTCTCAACAATCGTAGTTGGAAGACACAAAAGATCACAGTGGTTTGATAGTGAATCAGCTTGGGATGTGACTTACGTGGGTTTCATACGGTAGTTAAACATTATGGGGCAGATTTACAAGCCCCTTGCGACACCTTTACGCCGCCGTTGCATCACTTCTGTGACGCAGCGCCGTCGTAAACAATGCGCCACGTTGCAACATATTTACAACGTGACGCATCTAGGGAGATGCGTCATGTTGTAAAGCCCTGCGCTACATTATACCTGCGTCAGGTATAATGTATGCAGGGTGGGCGTTACCACGCAGGAAAGCCTCGTAAAAGTAACGCAGTGAAATCTACAAGATTTCACTGAGTCACTTTTACGACGCCACTGCGTCAAAACCATGCGCCTGCTTGAAGCAGGCGTAAGGAGTGACGCAGCATGTTAGGAATAGGCATTCCTAACCATTGCTGGAGTTGCGTCGTACTTGCAACACGACTCCAGCAATGCGCTGCCCTTACGCGGAAATGATGCGTCACGCATCTGTCTATCCTTGTGCCACGGTGCGCTGCATTGTAAATGCGGCGCATCCATGGTGGCGCAAGGGTTTTTTTGCGTGTTGCAATTTAACTGACGCATCCCTGCTAATATGCAGGGATGCGCCAGTTCTTGTAAATCTGCCCTAATGGGGCTTATTTCCAAGCCCCTTGCTCCGCCAGTACATCCCTTTTTGTGACACACCGACGGCGCATTTTGCTACCCCATATTTACAAGGACACATAAAGCCACCTTGCCTGGCTTTTCGTGTCCTTGTAAATATGGGCCCTTTTCACACAGCATTTTGCTTGAAAGGGGTGTTCCATGGGTGTTGCTGTTGGTGTTCCCACGCAACACCCATGGATTCTGCCACATTCCCAGATTTACGAGAAATCGTACACTTGGGAATGTGTCAGAATGCAATGCCTCCCCATGGGAGGCACAAGGAGGAGAAATGTTTTCATTTCTCCTCTTTCTTTCCTCTTTCTATGCTTGCTGCATTCTGCATCACACACAGAAAGAGGAAAACACCTCTCGTGATTGTTTTTGTGCAGGAAGGTGCCCCTTCCTGCACTAAAACAATCATCCCCGCAATGCAGGCACCCTTGCACCATAGTGCAAGTGATGGAGCAAGGTCTCGTAAGAAACAGACTTGCTCGGAGGCAATCCGCTCGTTTAACTCATTAACAAGTTATTAAACGTAATCTGTGAATAACTAATACACACCACATGAACACGCGGGTTAGTGAAGCTTGCTTATGTGTGTACTAACGCGGATAACAATGAAAACGGACTAATACCGCTTTAAACGGGGAAACTGTAGTGCGCATGCATCAACTGCATCTACGCAATATGACGAGCTAACGCTTGGAGGGAAATTCTAGCGCATGAGCAGAAGGCACTAAAATGGAGTCTTGAAGACTCGCGTGCATGGCATCTGCTTAGCTGAAACTAAAACAGGCTATTTTACTAATGCTAATGTGGGGAAATTATTAATAAGAGAACGGGAATAGAGTAGAGGTGGGAGGTATACAGTGAGACCATTTATTTTGTGAAAATAACATTTGTCTTTTGACTTTATTATTAGTGCGCATTTGGGCCTCTCTTGTATAACCGGACTAGATGAAATGACGCAATGCCTGCGCATGCCTTCTGAGTGAAGCTATGAAGGTCAATGACGAAACACTTGAATGGAGGCCAAATTGGAGCGCCATGTCCTGGGAACGGATGGTGAAAAGTTCAGCAATGTGATGTTCTATTCTTCGAAGTGTCATTAATGTTGCAAATTGGATACATGTAGTGGATGGGAATAAAGTTTTGAATAAAAATTAAGGGGATGAGTTGCGAACAATGGTTTAACAGAATGTAGTGACATGTTGACATGTAAGCATGGTGTGATGATCATCCCCCCTTGCCTGAGCAATTAGATTTCGTATTTTTATGATATTGTAACTTTAGTGGGTGGAGTATGAGTATACGAAGGTATAATTAAGGTAGCTTTAGTTAGTTAATTTAGCAGAGCTCGGGATGCTGTCTGGGAGTCGGGGATGCTGTTGCTGGAGAGATGCTGTGAGATGCTGATGAAGAACTGAATGCAGACGCTGAAGAAGAACTTTCTATCCTAAACTTAATTGGGTTAGATCAGAAGATCGCGGAAGAATCTCGAGGAGGAAGAGAGTGTCAGAGAGGGGTGCGACACAATTCGTCGGTATTCTAGAGAGGTCATCTATCGTGCCCTGAATCCTGTCCTGAAGTCTATGTCTCCTGACCTATCCTGGGGACCCTTACCAGCCCTTTGGCCAGGGGGCTGGTCTTTCACACCATTCTTGGTAATTTTAATTTCACATTATTTGCAAATGTTCTTTTTCTCTCTGTCCTCTCCTTTTCTGAGCATTAATTATTGTATGAGTCCGAAGTATATGTTTTGATGTTTAATCAATTGAATTTCTCCCCTAAGAATGAGGGTGACTACACTGTATTTTTGAAATGATTCACATGCACTTAATTTAGATAAAGATTTTAAACCTTCCTGAGTCTGTGATTATTTTCGTCAAACCAAGAATAGTTAAGGGTTAAGTTAATTATCACCATCAACTAGTTCAACTAATGGTCCATCGACCAGAAGAAAGAACTTTTTGATCAGTGAGAGGTTAGTTAGGAGAATTAAATCACTAAACCTGAAAATTGTGAAGTACAAATAAACTTTAACCACTCCAGTGGTTTACTCAATGTGTGTGTTTTTATGGGCCCAGGTGAGTATATGGTAGTGGAGTATCTGTTGTTGGTTTACCGCTGGATCAGTTTTCTGGTAGCAGAGCTATGGTTATTATTGACTAGTTTGGTGATAAATATTGATTATTGATTTATGTTTAACAAAAGAGTTAGCGTCTTGTTTTATGTTGTCCAGAATCCCGGGAAAATGAATAGCGGGTGGTGACAGAAGCCACACTGCAGTGAGGTTACTCGTCTGTTGGAATAATACTGAGAAGCTATGCAGGGCTGGCAGTATTAAACTAGGGACTATTCCGTATAAAAGTAGAGTGCGGATGATAGCGAAAGGGGTTCGCTGGTGAAACTTTGGTCTCATTTCCCAATACGGGTGACACTGGAGAAGTAACAGGTTCTCCTGAGCTTGAATGAAGAGTAAACAGGGGTTTTACTCGCAGTAGAAGAAGAGTAATTTCTGAAACTCAAGAATAAATTGAAATCTATCCTTTTGTTTAGTGGAACAGACAGAGTAGCGAATGTTTTTATGTTGTTATTAACGAAGAATTTTAATGAAAAGTATTAAGAAATACGTTTTCGTATTACCTTGTGAAGGGAGGGTCAGTCGCCGGAGTTATACTGACGTCACAGAGAGCAGCGCTGGGATTGGTTGAAACAGCGGGCGTGAAATAGAAGCAGATTGTAAAGGAGCGGTCAGTAGTGAGGAGTAATACTGACATCACAAAAGGCTGCGCTGGCATTGGTCAGACTACGAGCGTGACCCTGAGTCTGATTGGTTGATAGATAGAAGTCGCGCTAGGATTTGTCTTCGGGTGTGAGTCGTGCTGACATAGGACGCGACGTAGGTAATAGAGCTAGAAGATATACGGAAGACTCCTTCCTATATCGAACCTCTGAAATGTTCGGAAGACCAAAGAAAATGACATTAATGAAGAAAATTTAAAATTTCTTTAAGAAAGACAAGCCTGTAATGACTAGAAAGGGAATTCCTATTCCACCACCCAAAACACCTGCTTCATTTATGAGGATGGAGAAAGGATATCACACGTGTGTATGGTTGGAGAATTGGGTGGAATATACTAAAAGTGATGGTGTTTTGGCTTTTCCGGAGCATGGTACTTTTAATTTAAAGGTACTTCAGAATTTGAGAGATAGAATGAATATGTTAGAACCTAATCCTAGAATGACACAGTATGAAGCTTTGGAAGAATGGGAAATTGAGGCATTTGATCGTGAAAAATACAGAAGTGGTCAGAGATTTAGAGGATGTTTACCTAGATATCCGTATGAGTCAAGTGGAGAACAAATGAAGCGTTGGAGGAGAGCTGTGTGACCGAGGGTTTATATCCAGTATTAATGGCTGAAGAACAGTTAGGAGGAAAATGTAAAGGAAAAGCGAAACACATGAATACGACAGGTTATGGTGAATCAGATGATGAGCTATTAGAGGATATTTTGATTAAAAACCTTCCACCCTACCAAGAAGCACCTAGTAAGGTTACCCCAAGTGCACCAGTGATAGGAATGCCTTTAACCCCACAAATCTTACATGATGTATCACTTAATAGAGTGTTGCAGGATAATGAGAGAGAAGCTTTAAATAAAACTAGAGAAGAATTAGTTTACAAAGTAAGCCAATTGAATTTAAATGCTGAAGCTTTGACAGTACCAGGGACTATTGGTCCTGTAATCCCATTATATGGAGATAAAAAGACTTGCCAGAAACCTCAAACTGTGACAATTCCGTTAACAAGTCCCAGAAGAGAAGTAATAATTACGGATTATCAGACTAGTGAGAGTGAATCATCATTAATGGATCTCCCGAATGTGGAACCTTTAACTGAAACTCCGAAGAGAATTATACCTACAAATTTGAGAGAAAAGAGATCTCTGGTTCCTATAGGAACTGGAAGTTCAACAGTAGTTACCCCTGAAGATATAGAAAGATGGGCACAGGAAATAGACAATCGGAACCCCCAACCAAAGATTCTAGATATCAGTAAATTGAAAGTAGAGTTGGAAGAAATGATAACTGGCAATGTGAGCATAGAAAGATTGAATGTTTACAATGATGAGGAGTTATTATTCTTATGTAAGAGTATAACTAGAAGAGCAAGAGTATTTCATGAGAAATTAACGGAAGTTGCCTCAGAGATTGGAATAGATATAGGGAACTCGAAACTGTTGCAGAAACCATATGGAGTGGTTTTTACTGACAAAGATTTAGAGAGTGTAAATGCTTCTGGTAAGAGGCTACAGATAAAAGAGTTGATGAATATTTTGCGAAAATGGGGAGACATTGACAAATGGAGAATTAGGTGGATAAGAAAGAAGGAGGAAGTACAAGCAAGAGAAGCATCATCTGCATTTCCAGTGAGAGAATCAGATAAGGTTGAGAAATTGTGTCCAATGAGAGAAGTTCCTGGTGGTGGATATGTTCATGTCCCCTGGAGTAGACAGGATATTTTGTCATTTACGAATGATTTTCCCAGGTTGAGAGAAAAGCCAGTGGAATGGTATAAACAGGTGGAAAGATTTGTGAAGGTTTCAAAGGTTTTGTTGAAGGATCTGGATGGATTATTTGATATTGTAGTACCTGCTGATTTGTGGACAGAGTGTAAGATCACAGTTGATTGGCCAAGTGAGGAGTATGCTAGAGACGCGAAGACAAGAGCACCCTCAGAAGAAGTGATGAAAAAATATCACCAAGTAATTACTTACATGAAAGGGAAAATCCCTCCTAAAGAAACAGATTGGGTAAAAATAGATAGAACAACCCAAGAGCTAAATGAGTCCGTACATGCATATTATGAACGGTTACAAGTGTTTAAGCAGTATAGTGGTTTTGAGAACATTGGTGATAAGGATATGGGACATTTTGTGTATCGGTTTGTGTATGGTCTGAAACCGGAGATTAGTCAGATGATTCAACAGCACATGTTGTGCTGGCAGAGTTAGTCGATTGATGAAATTCTGAAATATGCAAAGTATTGTGGCGATGATATTGAGGCAAGGCGTAGGAAGCTAAAAGAGAAAATGATGTGGGCACAAGTAAAATTGGCAGAACAGCAGGAGAATAAAGTAAATACCCAGACTGATAATCAGATAAAAGAGCAGAGTCAGAATGATCAAGCGGCGAATGGTGGTAAATTAAGAGGACGAATGAATAGAGAAGAAGCGAAGAAGAAGTTTCCTTGTCATGCATGCGGAAAGCTTGGACATTGGAAGAACGAGTGTAAGAGTATTCAGAATAATAATGGGCCAAATCAAAATTTAATTCCACAGATGCAGAGTGAAGTACGTATGAGTCAGCCGCATCAGGTAGTTACGAATCACTGACTAAATATCGACGGTCACAATATCGACCTACAAAAATATCGCAGCAAAAATATCGAAGACAAGAATATCGACATCCTATCTACATTAAGGTAAGTACAAAAATATCGGAAAAAAATATCGATGTCAAAAATATCGTTGTTAAAAATATCGTTTTTAATTTAAGTTAAAAAAATATTGTAAAATAAAGTAAATACTACATATAATTAAAAGAAACATAGTTAAAAATATTTTAAAATGCTTAAAAATTATAAGTAATATATATAATTTGAAAATACATTAAACATACATATAATATATAATATATATATACTTAGGGGCCCATTACGATACCCGGCGTAAAAAAATCCGCCAGGCATGAAAGCGGCAAAAATCCGCCCGCACACACCGTATGAACACCGACCACGCCATTACGATTACACAAACCGAAAACCGCCATCGGCGGAAAAATCACACAAAATACCGCCCGCCAACGTCCGAGTCGGAGTCAAACCGCCCGCCACGGACGGAAACACGCACGACAACACAAAACCGCCCGCCCTCACGGCCGACACACCGCACGTGAAATTACGATCGCACCGCCATGAGCGCGTGAAAACTACAAATATACCGCCCGCCAGCGCAAACAACGCCGATGAGAATCGACACGGCAGAAGCCATGGCGCCCACGTACCTGCACAGAAACCATCCGCTCACAAAACCAATAGCACACAACATGGCCAACAAGTCCACACAGCAAGGCACGCACAAATACACAAGCACAGTACACATCCCGAAAACACCCCCGGACAAACAAAAACTACAAAGGCCAGAACCCCAGACACAACACACCTGAAAACAACAGACCATGAGGACACACCCACATAGGTAAGTACAAAAGCAGCACTCCCACAGACCACAACCCCTTGCAACATTGCAAACCAGAGAGGAGAGGAGAGGACACAGTGACACAGCAAGGACAGCAGCACACCACAGAAACGCACACATCACAACCACCACCACCACCACCACCACCACCAAACACCTGCACCACAAACCCCCTGCACATTACACAACACACACCGCACCAGCACCACAAACACCATGGCACCACAAAGGATGCCCAAGTTCACGCCCATTGAGCTGACGGTCATGGTCGACGAGATCATCAAGGTGTACCCACAAATCTATGGGAACATGGTCCAGCACACACCACTAGCCACCAGAAACAGAATGTGGAACCGGATCGTAGACCAGGTCAATGCAGTCGGGACCCTGCCCAGGAACAGAGGAGAAATAAACAAACGTTGGAATGACGTCAAGAGCCTGGTCAAGAAGAAGGAGGGCAAAAACAGAGAGCTGGCTGCCGTCACTGGCGGAGGGAATCCCGCGCTCTTCAAGACCTTCAAAGCGTGGGAGGAGAAGGTGCGAGTCATAATACATCCGGAGATCCTCGCCGGATTAGCAGGGGGAGTGGAGGCTGGTAAGTACAAACTAATGTATACCAGCACACCGCTATGTACCCACATGCACTACCACCATGCCACAGCTCCCTGGGACAAACACCCCCATGTCCAGCACACAATACACAACACATCACACACACATGCAACAGACACCACCACACACAGCCCAAACCGAACAACTGTAAGATACGTGGGGATATGTGTACACTCAGCCAGCCACGTAACCACCAACAGGTCCCCAAATATGCCAGAAGCGCCACAACGAGCACCCACCACACCCATGTGTCCGCCACAGCTGCACTAACCGACAAGTAACAGGTAAGTGGCAGGAACACAAAGTGCAGTGGGTGGGACGGTGGACAGCCCAAGTACAACACACACCAGGCCCCTAGTCCCACAGCACAGCAAGGAGGAGCATCCCCCACACCCCACAGCCACGTGTCAGCCACCGCAGTGCACAACGACAGCCGAAAGGCAGACATCACGGTCCACAGCAATCGGTGTCAGTGGGTGTCCAGCCACCCCCACGACCCACAACACCCCCCACCCCCACAGACCTGCAACATGGAGCACCCCCGCTTAGAGCCATGTGGCATCCAGTACAGTGCACGCACGAACAACTTGCAGGTGGGAAACTGGACAGGGCTGGATTACTGGAGGCATGAGGACCGGAACACGACCAACACATGGGACATGTCACGTAGCAGACGAACACGCAGCACCGCCCACCGTCACGAACAAGTGAACAATGTGCACACGGACATGAACAACAGACTCACACCCCACATGACCCATCACAGACATAGCAACACCCAAGGAGCCACGTCTGCATGCACAAGCCACACTGAATATAGTACCACACGGCAGCCACTGTGCAACTCATCACACACAACCGAAACACCATTGAAGTCCTGTCCATGTAGCTCCTACTGCCTGTCAACCACACACCCCACAACTACGCCTATGTAAGACAAACAACACTAGACGCAACAGAGCGGAACAACATAAATGCACACGAACACCACTGAACCCATCAAACACACAGACACACCATGCACATACAACATACCATCCATCCCATCCGTCAGCCCCAGTCTCATGAAAGGCATGTCATCCGCACAGCTGCCACACATACAGCAGTCACGCTAAGATACATGCCCATGACCAACCATGTGCCAGAAGTCAATGAAGCGCACGACACACTGTGAGCAACAACACACAACATGGGCCACACCCCCCGAGCACTGCAGTGATGCACATGGCACAGGGCAGCACGCACACCAAGGAGATGGGACAACTGCAATACGTTGGCTGGCACACAACCATCACTCACTCATAACGATGCGTCCAATGCCATGTCCAGTAATCACAACAGACAGCAAATATACAGGCCATGTCAAGCATGCACACACCTCAAACCATGCGCTGTCATGCTGCCACAACACATGTCACGTTCGGCACCCATGGCTCACAGCATGTACCCCAAAAGCATATTCCCTCCCAAATGCGAATCTGGGGCATGGCCCCCATGTTGCCATATGCGTTCCTAAGCGTTCCATTTGAACCCCAAAAGCATATTCCCTCCCAAATGCGAATCTGGGGCATGGCCCCCATGTTGCCATATGCGTTCCTAAGCGTTCCATTTGAACCCCAAAAGCATATTCCCTCCCAAATGCGAATCTGGGGCATGGCCCCCATGTTGCCATATGCGTTCCTAAGCGTTCCATTTGAACCCCAAAAGCATATTCCCTCCCAAATGCGAATCTGGGGCATGGCCCCCATGTTGCCATATGCGTTCCTAAGCGTTCCATTTGAACCCCAAAAGCATATTCCCTCCCAAATGCGAATCTGGGGCATGGCCCCCATGTTGCCATATGCGTTCCTAAGCGTTCCATTTGAACCCCAAAAGCATATTCCCTCCCAAATGCGAATCTGGGGCATGGCCCCCATGTTGCCATATGCGTTCCTAAGCGTTCCATTTGAACCCCAAAAGCATATTCCCTCCCAAATGAGAATCTGGGGCATGGCCCCCATGTTGCCATATGCGTTCCTAAGCGTTCCATTTGAACCCCAAAAGCATATTCCCTCCCAAATGCGAATCTGGGGCATGGCCCCCATGTTGCCATATGCGTTCCTAAGCGTCCCATCTGAACACCAAAAGCAAAGTACAAACCAGACCCAGGATGGGCCAGGAGCCCGCATACACCAGAGTCACAATAAGTAGGGGCACAGCAACACACCCATCGGCATGGCCAATCTGTCCCATGCCACATGTGCACAGCACACAGTCCCATTGCCAAGCACACACAACTACAGATGCTACAGCCACACACACGCCTCCGGGAAACCCATGTACGAGATTGCACGAACTGTTAATGTCAGACGACAAATACATACTTCGCCAGGTGCAACACAATAACAAATCTCATTCTCTCCACAGGTGACGAACTGCTGGATGCTGGGGATGGAGCCAGCAGCCAGCACAGCCAGCCTACAAGCCCCCAACGAGGACACACGGATCTGGAGGATCTGTCCTCCTCTTCGGACACGGACCACCAAGCAGGCCCATCTGGTGTGGCAGGGCCCAGCCGCTCCCCAGGACCCCTCCTACCCACCAACCCATCATCCAGGGCTGCTGAACATTCCCAGCCCCCTGCTGCCACTGTCGTTGCGGCCACACCCACGGTCATTGTGGCCACTACCACTGCCGCAACCGCCACCATCGCCGCACCGACCACCACCGCCGCCACCACCACCACGTCTTCGCTGGCACCAGCCCCAGCGCAGGTGGTGGCCCGGCCGACTGGATCCACCCTGGGAGCCACAGCGAGGACCGTGGTGAGCAATGTGGCTAGTGGGCAGGCCGGTGGCAGCAGGACTGGTAGGAGGAGCAGGGTCAGGGAAACGCCAGCCTCCCCTGGGAGCCATGCCCTGCCTCAAATGGCCAGAGTCCTTGGGGCCTATGAAGAGGCCCAAGGACAATGGGTCCGGTCTGCTTCAGACACGCGTGAGGTGCTGGGGGTGCTGAGGTCCATGGACGCCCGTATGGGCCAACTCGTGGACCTCATGGGCCAGCTGGTGGTGGCGGTGAGGTCACAGCCAGGGACAGCAGCTCCCCTCCGCCACCACCTGCCGGGGCGCAGGGTCGAGCAGCAGTGTCCAGTTCCCCTGCGTCCACAGCCAGTGAGCACACCTCAACCACCAGCATGTCGCAAGCAGGCACCCCCTCGCAAACGTGGAAGGGGCCATCCGAAGTGGAAACAGATCTCCCGGGAGGACTTCGCACGCTCCAAACGCAAGTGAGGCAGCCAGCCAGCCTTCCGCCAGCCTTCCTTGACCAGCCACTGCATTGACTTGGACTACGATCCCACTCCACACAGCCATCTGGATGGCATGTGTGTGTTGGACTATGGACATAGAACCAGTGGGTACACCCTGAGCATCACGCAGCCATGACCGACAGCTCATTGTCACTGCACGCACCACTTTTGTCATCACCTTACACACAATCACATGTCACAGTTTGAAATAAATGCACCTTTTACACTAACTGCTGTTTGTGCCCTGTGTTTTATTTGTACGGAATACAACGGCCACCTTGGGCGGAAAGGCACCTGATGCGTGGCATGGCAATGGAATCCGGAGGGCCTGTAGGGACCTAGGGGTGGGAGACAGAACAGGAGCACATTCAATGAGTGTGTCACACACCCATCACACAGTACATGTCAACAACTACAAGCAATGTACACACATCGCACAGAGCAATAGGGCACAATGCCACAGCCACCAACAGTGGCATACTACCCTGGCCATGCAGCGTTGACACACAGCACGCAGTGAACAAACGGCCACCCTGACACAGCACACACACACCTGCACAGATACAGCCACATCAGCCGTCGTACATGGACACTCACCGTCAAGTGAAGTAGCGGGCGATGAGCTGCTGCCGCACATTACCAGCTTCCTCCTCTCCGCTGTCCTCCTCACTCGAGCTGTCCTGGTCTGCGGGCTGGGGCCCTGGTTGATCTCCGTCATCCACGATGAGGGGGATCTGCTTCCGAATGGCCAGATTGTGCAGCATGCAGCACGCCACCACTATCCGGCACACCTTCTGTGGGGAGTACGCCAGCGCACCCCCGGTGCGGTCCAGGCACCTGAACCTGGACTTGAGGAGGCCAAAGGTACGCTCGACCACACGTCTGGTCCTCCCATGTGCCTCATTGTAGCGATCGTCTGCTGGGGTGCGAGGATTCCTCAATGGACTGAGCAGCCATGCCCCATTCGGGTACGCAGAGTCACCTGGGTGTGAGGGACACAGAGAACCGTTGCTATTCCAACTGGACAGGGGACAGCATCGCACAACCAGCACGCTACACCACTCCACATACTCACCGACAATACAGCCACGATCCTGTTGCATATTGGACATCAGTCGTGGCAAGATGCTGTTGCGCATTATGTGTGCGTCATGGGCCGAGCCTGGGAACTTTGCACACACGTGGGTGATCACCATGTCCGCAAGGCACACCACTTGCACATTCAGGGAGTGCGTGTGCTTCCTGTTGCGGTACAGGTGCTCAGTGGCCTGTGGTGGAACAAGGCCGACATGTGTGCAGTCAATGGCTCCAACGACGTGTGGGATTCTGCCAAGGGCATAGAATGCACCCTTCACTGCCGCCAATTCACGAGCCCTGGGGAAGCGGATGTACCTGTTTCGGTACAGCATCATGGCTGCCAGTACATCCCTCAGCACCTTGCTGAACATGGGCTGGGACATCCCTCCTCCAATGCCCACTGTGTGCTGGAATGACCCAGTGGCGAAGAAATGCATGGTGGCCATCACCTTAGCCGTGGGGGTGACAGCAGTCGGATACACCCTGCGGGGACGGAGATGGGGTTCTAACATGGCACACAGTCGATGCAGGGTTGGCCTGTCCAGCCGAAACTTCCTAATAACCTCTGTATCGTCCATGTCCGCCAGCAATTGGTATGGGCGGTCAATGTTCGGTCTCCGCCTAGGGACAATGGCAGAGGACACATGTCAAAGCAACACGACACATAGCAATTTCGCATACACATCACTGACATGACTGAGCAAGCACATGAGCCACAGCCCAGCTGTCAAGCTGGGACGGCACGGCCACAATACACTTACACAGGTCTCCCAACAATGGCAATGGCTAGTGATACAAACCACTGCCATGTGCATGCACATGGGGATCTAGGCCCCAATGACTTGCGGGCGTGCTGATGGGGACTGACTGCATATCCGTCAAGCGGCATCGCCACGGCAACATGAATGTCTGCTGAGCATGGGACTGCTTCCGCGGCTGGATGAGTATGGCACACGACGACGACGATGTGGGCACAGGCTGAGCGGCCAAAACAAGTGGGACCTGTGGCACGAGGGGATATGAGACAGTAGTAGGTGTCAGCACTGCACCCTATGTACAGCACTGTACGGATCACACCTCCCGAAACATTGACAGGTGTCCACATTGACAGCCCCATGCCAAGACGGCTGTGTGCTTGCAGTCACACGTCACAGGTGAGAGGTTACATTGCACGTGCCAGGTGGCAGACGTACATAGTGGGAGCTGGCATGTGTGTGCATGTGTCTCCTGTTCAGGATCCACCAGATGGGCGCTGACTCTGTACTGACCATTGGACACAGCATGTTCCGTGGAAGGCTTGTGTGTGTGGGATGGTGGCACTGGATGTGCCTCCGTTGGGTGGGGGGCCATGCACAGGGCGGGTACGTCGATGATTGCGCATTGTTGGTCATGGTGGGTGCACCAACTAAGATGTGTTGCCCTGTGTTCAATTCCTATGTCCGCATGATGATGGACTGTAGATGTGGGCAGACTACACATTGGTCGATGTGCTGTCTATATGCATGTGCCTTCACACCAGGCACAGCTGCCCCTGCACATGTGACCCCTGCTGGACTCGCTGCTGGGTCTGTGGAGCTGATGCACCTTCTGCGCGTGGGGCGGACAGCTCTCCTCACTTCCCTCATTGCGCATGTCATGACTTTGCCGCAGGTGACATGGATCATGGAGGGCCCACATGTACGCGTGGGTAGGCTACACATGATTGTTCACTGGTCGCCACCCCCAGTCAGTGTTTCGAATGGGAAGGTTGTCGTGCTGGTGGTATGTTCGATGTGGCGGATGGGCGGGCCTAGGTGCGGGCTTACATTCCGGACATGGGGGGTAGTTGGATTGGCGACTAGTTGCAGTACACACGGGACACGTCTCTTCCTTTCCACATCTGGGTCATCCCTTGTACTAACTGACAGTGATACAGTCATCTTCGCCCCAGCCCTCATGTCCTCCCCTCGCTCCCCCAATATGCATGCTCACCTGCGAGGCTAGCGCTTGCACAGGCAGCCCCAAGCTCGCACCAGAGAGGGCAAGGAGTGTATGTGTGGGTCCAGTTGCACGAGTGGGCTGTCTCAGGGTATGATGTGTGGCGGGACGCCGTCCACCTGCGTGGTGCCCCAAATGGAGACCCGGCCTGCATGGACTATGCATCACAGTCTTCGCCTTCCGGATCCGCCACCTGCGACACCCAGTGGCTGTGGCTGCCCTTGCGGCCAGGCCGCGTCCGTCTGTGGCTGATGGCCCACACATTCACTCTTTGGCCTCTCTGGGGAGGGCTCGGGGGTGGTGGCGCACGCGCTTGCACTTAGTCGCAATGGCATGTGGCGTGGTTGGTATGATGGGCAATGGATGGGATGGTGCGAGCCACCTCCCGTGACGTCAGTGCTGCTCGTGCTGTGGTGCGTCCCCTACACTTCCATTTGACTTGTGCCATGCTAGACGTTGAGGTTCTATTGCCTGCGTGATATGACCAGGAGGAGCGCGAGGAGACCTCTCACACACCATGCTCCACTGCCATCCCGTGCCCTGTATCGCCTGTGCGGATTGACTATGTTGGGGTTACACCTGGTCGACTGGGGCTGTGTGTGCCTTGTCAAGGGGCATGGCGGGCGCACAACAGGATCCAGCTTGTCCACAGAGGGTGGGCTGAGGTGCGCCTGGTACCGCTTTGTACGTGTGCCCGGCTGCTGTGCACACACGTGTTCACTCCCCCCGACAGGTGTCCTCTCACAATGCCCAGGGAAGCGGTGGTGTACTGTTCATGACCCCTCCCAACACGGCGTGCTCCAACTTGGCATGTGCGCATCTACCCGTCACACCCACCCACCTGAGCACTGCGTCCATACGACTTCACACGACACATGTGTGTCTTCCACAGTTGTGCTACTCATTTGCGTTGACATCCAATACCAGTGGACTACATGGTCATGTCACGACTGCCGTGTACTTCACATACTCTCATCCTCTCTCATTCGTACTTGTGAAATGAGTCAGCGGAGACAGTTTTGGTTTCAAACATTATATTGAGTCTTCTGTCCTCTGTGATGCAGTATAGTGGACACTACTGGCAGCGGAATACATGTTGAGGATATACTGAGCATGATTGCAAATGGGATAGGGTGTGGGGTTACATGTGATTGGCTGTTGCATGTGGGATGTGGGCTTCAGAGTGACATCTGCTTGGCCAAGGCTGTGCTAATGTACATTTACGTATAGCTGCGGAGCTGCGGACTTTGACACAGACGGTATACATGTAGCCTACCAGACCGCTTGGCATCATGGGCACAGTCCATCTCAGTTCCATGTGACAGGTTTGCTGCGGTTGTTCCTCATGCACGCGTGCATGTGAGATGACATCAGGGCATGTGCTTGCGTGCATGCAGCGGCGTGCCACTTGTTGTTGCACTGTGGTGGTTACTGGACATGTCACAGTCACTGGGGTCGTGTTGTTGTTGTATGCACTTGTCGTCCATGCAAAGGTCCTGGTATGGGATTCCCGGGGCGGGGGTGGGAGGGGTGCAGCACCCACAGACTCCAGGCGACCTATTCATGTCCACTGAGCGGTGTGTGTGTCCATGGGCGCTGGATCCATGTTGTGTCCTGGTTGTTCGTGCAGTTCCGTCCATGTGGGTGCGATACACAGAGCCCATGCCACTGCCTCCCACGATGCAGGCGGTGTTCCTGGATGTGATGGGGAACAGTGTGCATGTCCCGGTCATATCCGATGTCATGGCGATGTCATTGATGGTGTGGTTACAGTTGCCGGTCGTTTGGTATGGCTGTTGTGGTGGTGACTGGCCAGTCCGTGCGGAAGCTAAGCATGGGTGCGGGTTGGACATCATAGGTCAATCGGGGAACCTGCGTTGTGGTCCGACGAATTTACAGGTTGTCAGGTATGCGATGCCGTCCAGCAGGGCTTCCATGTCATTCGTGGTGTACATGTTTGCCAGCCAATGTAGCGGATGGTGGCTGTCAAGGTGTTGTTCGTAAGTTGTCCCTTGGAGGACCATGATGGGGCATGCTGGGTGACATTCGATGTAGCTGTTCTCGATGATCCGTCGTGTGGAGGCACAGTGGTCCCATTTCAGTGCGGGTGCGATGTTGGCCACATACGCCATGCCCCCATAGGCAGAGCAGGCCCTGTCGTGTGCGTCCAGAGGGAGGAGTAGTGGTAGCAGGTCCGCCTTCAGACATGCCGGGTTGGAGAGGCATATCTCCACGGGATGCTGGTAGGGACACCTCCGACAGTAGAAGACGGGCATGACGCAGCTGAACAATGTGATGCGGTAAGTCAGTCGGTAACTTACGTTCAGCAGGGACAGGAGATCGCATCCCAATGTATGAAACAGGTTGGTTTTGTACAGCTTGAGCTGTTCGGCGTAGTTGGGTAGGTGTGTTGCGGTTGCCATTTCGCAGCGGTGCGTTGTGGTGGCGTGCTCCGGCTGTGTGTGCAGTCTGCAATGTGCACGCTCCGAGGTTGCTGTGAGCTCTGTGTAGTCGTAGGGAGACAGGACTTGTGTTCTGTTGGCTTGTTTGGAGGACACGGGCCCTCTTCCCACATGCTTCTCAGACAGTTCAAGGTCAGTGATGTGTGACTCCTTCCAATTAACTTACATGTGGCCGACATGGGGGAGTGTTTTCTTCTTTCTTCCCCGTCCGTTGTGTGCTTCTGTGATATGCGCTATCTGCCCTGTGGTCGGTCTCCTCGGCAAGCCTGTGTTGGTCTATTCTTGGACAATGGCTGTATTCACCGGCTTCTGTCGTAGGGCTGTGGTTTCGGAGTTGGAATGGAAGGTCATTCAGTGCTGTCTGCTCTCCCTTGTGTGGGCGGCAGGCTGCCTTTCCGCTCTGCGTTGGGCCTTGTGTGTGTATGTTATTCTTGGGCCACCTGTTGTCGGTCCCCGGGCTCTTTGGTGTTCCGTTTTATATGTCTTGTTCATATGTGCAGGGTGGTATGGGTGTTTGAGTGTTACTGGCGTTCCTCTTCCCGAAGGGGCCCTGCTTCTCCTAGTTGGTGTTGCCGCCGCTGTGTGCTACGCCATGTTTGTTACACTGGGGTGTGTCCTGCTGTTGCGTGTCTTCACTGACATGTGTGCGTCGGTTGTGTGGCGTTGGGTGTTGTCCGTGAATTGGGCGTTGGGGACATGTCTGTGGCAGGCCTGTCACGTGTCATGTGCGTTCGGGGTGGGGCTGATGTGTGTGCTGCTTGGTTGTGTCCCTGTGTCTGTGTGCGACGCATGCATGGCGCTGCGGTTGGCCTCTGCGTTGTGCGCATGTGTGGCGGCGTCATCGCCGCTTTGGGGCCGTGACGGGGTGGTTGGTTCCTAGTCCCAGGTGGTGTGTACACATGTGTTACGCGATGTTACGATTTGGCCTGTGTGTCATATGTGGATGCAATGGTGGATGTGTAGTGTACACGCGCTGGTGGGGGTTGTCCGCTTTTTCCGCCCTTGCACTGTGTGCGCTGTTTGCGTGCACTTGTTGTGTGTGTGCCTACCTGTGTCTCCGCGGTACGTTGCGTCCTTGGTGGTGCATCAGCAGGAGCATGGGGAGGGCCTGCAGTGCTGGATTCATGCTCGGGGGAGCCGCTTCTTCGTTGTCCGTGCTCGGCGTCCGTGTTATCGCTTCGGTTTGTCGTACGGTATCTCTTGGCCGTGGGAGCCGTTTGTTTGCGGCATCGTAATTTATGCGCCGGGCGGGACGTGTTTCGTCGGACGGTGTGTGTCAGTTGGGCTGCGCCGCTACGTGTACGGGCGCACTTTGATGGCGGACGGTGTTGCTGGCTTGCCGGCGGTGTTTGGCCTACTTTTCGCATCGTAATTGGGCGGGCGTGTGGACTGCTGCGTGCCGGCGGTAACTGGTGGTTTTTGCATCCGCCAGCACGGCGGTTGTGCTTCCGCCCGCCATCGTAATGAGCCCCTTACTTATTAATATGTTTTAATATTTATTTTAATAACTTATAAATTGTTTAATTTATTTTTTATAAATTATAAATACACCTATACACATAAAAGAATAATATAAATAAAAATTAAATAAATATATGTAACAACGTTAAAAAAATTAAAATTATTTTAAATCTTTGTAAAAATAATTATACAGCACATTAGCTAAAAAAATACAAAACATTAGATAACGGAGAAAATCAAATTACTATTCCCACTCCAGTGAGTGCAACAGTAGGGAAAGTGTTGGATAGCGTAGGGGTAAAAATTACTATTCCCACTCCAGTGAGTGCAACAGTAGGGAAAGTGTTGGATAGCGTAGGGGTAAAAATTACAATTCCCACTCCAGTGAGTGCAACAGTAGGGAAAGTGTTGGATAGCAGGGGGTAAAAATTACTATTCCCACTCCAGTGAGTGCAACAGTAGGGAAAGTGTTGGATAGCGTAGGGGTAAAAATTACTATTCCCACTCCAGTGAGTGCAACAGTAGGGAAAGTGATGGATAGCGTAGGGGTAAAAATTACTATTCCCACTCCAATGAGTGCAACAGTAGGGAAAGTGTTGGATAGCGGGGGGGTAAAAATTACTATTCCCACTCCAGTGAGTGCAACAGTAGGGAAAGTGTTGGATAGCGTAGGGGTAAAAATTACTATTCCCACTCCATTGAGTGCAACAGTAGGGAAAGTGTTGGATAGCGTAGGGGTAAAAATTACTATTCCCACTACAGTGAGTGCAACAGTAGGGAAAGTGTTGGATAGCGGAGGGGTAAAAATTACTTTTCCCACTCCAGTGAGTGCAACAGTAGGGAAAGTGTTGGATAGCGTAGGGGTAAAAATTACTATTCCCACTCCAGTGAGTGCAACAGTAGGGAAAGTGTTGGATAGCGTAGGGGTAAAAATGACTATTCCCACTCCAGTGAGTGCAACAGTAGGGAAAATGTAGGATCGCGTAGGGGTTAAATTAACATACTTATAAATTAATTAAAAAATAAATAAATAACATATTATTAATTATTTAACAAAATAAATATTAATAAATACCTATTATATTAAATTAATATTTACTTAAATAACATTAAATTACTTCCCACCCTATTCCCCTATAAACACACAACGCGCTACACATAAAAAAATAACACAATTAATTTAATTAGCAATTAATCAATTAATAAAAATTAATTACCAATTAATAATTAATTAACAATAAATTAATTAACAATAACAATAAATAAAAAATAAAAATAATAATAAATTAATTATCATTGAGTGCAACAGTAGGGAAAGTGTTGGATAGCGTAGGGGTAAAAATTACTATTCCCACTCCAGTGAGTGCAACAGTAGGGAAAGTGTTGGATAGCGTAGGGGTAAAAATTACTATTCCCACTACAGTGAGTGCAACAGTAGGGAAAGTGTTGGATAGCGGAGGGGTAAAAATTACTTTTCCCACTCCAGTGAGTGCAACAGTAGGGAAAGTGTTGGATAGCGTAGGGGTAAAAATTACTATTCCCACTCCAGTGAGTGCAACAGTAGGGAAAGTGTTGGATAGCGTAGGGGTAAAAATTACTATTCCCACTCCAGTGAGTGCAACAGTAGGGAAAATGTAGGATCGCGTAGGGGTTAAATTAACATACTTATAAATTAATTAAAAAATAAATAAATAACATATTATTAATTATTTAACAAAATAAATATTAATAAATACCTATTATATTAAATTAATATTTACTTAAATAACATTAAATTACTTCCCACCCTATTCCCCTATAAACACACAATGCGCTACACATAAAAAAATAACACAATTAATTTAATTAGCAATTAATCAATTAATAAAAATTAATTACCAATTAATAATTAATTAACAATAAATTAATTAACAATAACAATAAATAAAAAATAACAAATAATAATAAATTAATTATCATTGAGTGCAACAGTAGGGAAAGTGTTGGATAGCGTAGGGGTAAAAATTACTATTCCCACTCCAGTGAGTGCAACAGTAGGGAAAGTGTTGGATAGCGTAGGGGTAAAAATTACTATTCCCACTACAGTGAGTGCAACAGTAGGGAAAGTGTTGGATAGCGGAGGGGTAAAAATTACTTTTCCCACTCCAGTGAGTGCAACAGTAGGGAAAGTGTTGGATAGCGTAGGGGTAAAAATTACTATTCCCACTCCAGTGAGTGCAACAGTAGGGAAAGTGTTGGATAGCGCAGGGGTAAAAATTACTATTCCCACTCCAGTGAGTGCAACAGTAGGGAAAATGTAGGATCGCGTAGGGGTTAAATTAACATACTTATAAATTAATTAAAAAATAAATAAATAACATATTATTAATTATTTAACAAAATAATTATTAATAAATACCTATTAAATTAAATTAATATTTACTTAAATAACATTAAATTACTTCCCACCCTATTCCCCTATAAACACACAACGCGCTACACATAAAAAAATAACACAATTAATTTAATTAGCAATTAATCAATTAATAAAAATTAATTACCAATTAATAATTAATTAACAATAAATTAATTAACAATAACAATAAATAAAAAATAAAAAATAATAATAAATTAATTATCATTAATATAATGTTTAATTAACCAATTAATAAAAATGAATGACCAAATAATAATTAATCAACAATAAATTAATAATCAATAACAATAAATATACACATATTAACTAATTAATTATATTTAAATTACTTCCCACCCTATTCCCTATAAACCCACAACCCGCTACACATTAAAAATAACATAATTAATGTAATTACCAATTAATCAATAAATAAAAATTAATTACCAATTAATAATTAATTTGCAATAAATTAATTAACAATAACAATAAATTAAAATTAATAATACATTAATTATAATTAATATAATTATAAATTAACCAATTAATATAAATGAATTACCAATTAATAATTAATTAGTAATAAATTAACAATGAATAACAATAAATAAAATCATATTAATTAATTAATTATAATTAAATTACTTCCGCCCTATTCCCCTATAAACCCACAACCCGCTACACATTAAA
The DNA here is from genome assembly GCA_963921515.1 of Calotriton arnoldi. NCBI lineage: Eukaryota > Metazoa > Chordata > Amphibia > Caudata > Salamandridae > Calotriton > Calotriton arnoldi. Next base: position 1,412,725 of record CAWUFW010001977.1, read on the forward strand.
AATTAACATAATTAATTTAATTACCAATTAATCAATGAATTAAAATTAATTACCAATTAATAATTAATTTACAAAAAATTAATTAACAATAACAATAAATAAAAATTAATAATAAATTAATTATAATTAATATAATTATAAATTAACCAATTAATATAAATTAATTACAATTAATAATTAATTAACAATTAATTAACAATGAATAACAATAAATAAAAACATATTAATTAATTAATTATAATTAAATTACTTCCCACCCTATTCCCCTATAAATCCACAACCCGCTCTGATACTAAAACGCAAAGTTTCCTTTAAAAAAATTACTATTTTCTAAACATTTAATACATATATTTAAAAATAATTAAAAAACTTTAAAAAACATTTTAAACATACATATAAAATACATAACACTAAAAAAAAAAACGATATTATTTACAACTATATTTTTGCTAACGATATTAATGACTTCGATATTACTTACTTCGATATTAAAAAAATCGATATTACTTACCTTAAAGTCGATATTCTGGTCAACGATATTCTTGACTTCGATATTCTGTCCCTACGATATTAAAAACTCGATATTAGTGTAGGTCGATATTTAAAATTCGATATTTTGACTGCCCACCGGTAGTTACTCCACAGTATCAGGTGCCACCAGCTCCTATGCCAAACTTTGGAGGTCATTACGATGACTTTGTCCGCCCGCCATCACAACGGAAAATGGACCGCCCGCAAGAGGTGCGGCGGTCCCGCTGTGCCTATTAGGATGCGACCACCACCATGGCGGTCGCATCCTGTATATTTAACATTGTGGCGGGCGGTGCTGTATTCAGCACCCGCCACAATGTTAAAAGGGCATGTTGTGCATTTGCACGCACAACGTGACAGGCACCGCGTGATGCCTGCCACCTTGTGCATGCAAATGTCGGGGGGTACCATGGGTACCCCCCAAGTGCAGCCACCCACCCCCCCAACCAACTGGGGGCCCGCAACGGGCCCCCAAAGGCATTCTCCGCATGCCTTTCCATGGCGGAGTCTCCGCCATGGAAAGGCATGAGACCGCCATCATCGTAATATGGATGGCAGTGCCTGCAAGGCACCTCCACCATATTGCAGGCCTTTTCCACCCGGTAGGCAATCGGGCGGATTGCCTACCGGCGGAAAACTGGCGGACGGTCTTTCCGTCCGCCTGGGTCCCCACCGCCATCGTAATATGGTGGGGGGGAAATGGTAGGCGGGCGGACGAAAATGGCGGGCGGATCGCCACCGCCATATGGGCGGCGCCGATCCGTCCGCCATCGTAATGACCCCCTTTGTGAATCCTCAAAAATACAGTGCGAACACCGGATTTCACAGAGAAAGTGGTAAGAATAACAGAGTGGTTACACAATATTTTTTGCAGAATGATGAAGAAAATTCGGACTATGTGCAATGACGGTGCCTGAGGGGGGAGGAAGAGGAGTGCGTGCTTGGCGCATCCTTGCCGGTAGATCAGTCAGGTCCATTTGTTGATGGGAAAGTTGAAGGTAACGACATCACTTTTCTATTGGATACTGGTGCTACCCGGTCTACTGTGAGAACAGCAGACATCCCAAACCTACCCCTCTCGGGAGAAACAATCCAAGTTGTAGGAGTGTCAAATCAACAGATTAGAACCCCAATTACAAAACCAATGGAGGTACATATCGGAAATTTTAAAGAAATGCATTGGTTTGTAGTTTGTGATTCCTGTCCCGTAAATCTGTTGGGAAGAGATCTACTGTGCAAGATGAACTGCACGATCTATTGTACACCAGATGGTGTCGCTTTCCAAACCCCTGACAAAGATGTCTTCTACAAAATGATGTTAGCTAAGCAAGGTACAGAAGTAGACAAGATGTTTTCATTGATAACTGAGAGTGAATTGCCGGAAGAGTTGAGAACCACAGTAAATCCGGAAGTGTGGGATTTTACAGGAAAGGATATTGGGCTAATGTCAAATGTAGATCCAGTTAAAGTGACGGTGAAAGAAGGTGCAGCTTACCCAAACACACGACAGTACAAAATGAGTTCAGAAGTGAAAGCAGGAATTGCTCCAGAAATTGACCGAATGATTAAACAAGGCATTTTAAAAGAGATAATGAGTAATCTTGTAATTCGCCAATAATGGGACTTAAAAAGCCTAGCGGAAAATACAGGATAGTGCAAGATTTGAGAAAAATAAACAAAATTATAGTGCCTTGTTGCCCGATAGTGCCAAACCCAGCAGTGATCCTTTATCAGATACCCTGGAATGCAGGTTGGTTTACAGTAATTGATTTGTGCCAAGCATTCATTTCTATTCCTTTGCACCCAGACAGCCAGTATCTTTTCGCCTTCCGGTTTGAAGATCGTATTTTGTCATGGTGCCGAGTTCCTCAAGGGTACACCGAGAGTCCCTCAATTTTTAATCAGATACTGAAGAAGTGTCTGGAGTCATTGATTATGCCCGGGAAATCAGTTCTGGTTCAGTATATTGATGACCTATTGGTGGCATCAAAAACACGAGAAGATTGTGTCACTGACACAATTGCATTACTGAACCATTTGGCCGAAGGAGGACACAAGGTATCTCCAGAAAAATTGCACTTCTGTCAACAAGAAGTTAGATATTTAGGGCATAAAATAGAAAGAGGAGTTAGAAAAGTGACACCGGAAAGAATAAAAATAATCAAAGAAATGCAGCTACCTCAGGCACAGAAGGAGATGAGAATGTTTCTGGGAGTGGTTGGGTACTGTAGGCAGTGGATCAATGGCTTCTCCATGTTAGCAAAGCCATTGATACAATTAACTCGGAAAAGAGCGAAAGATCCCATCGATTGGAATGATGAATGTTTGGAAGCCTTTGTAAAACTACGAAATTGTTTATGTGAAGCCCCAGCCTTGGGCATGCCTGATTATTCAAAGGAATTTGCGTTGTTTTGTTGTGAGAGAGAAAATTGTGCACTTTCAGTTTTAACACAGGGACATGGACTGAGTCGACGTCCAGTGGCGTATTTTTCTGCCACTTTGGATCCAGTGGCTTCAGCCTTACCTGGCTGCTTAAAAGCAGTAGCTGCTACTTGTATGAGTCTGGAGCAAAGTGAGTCCATAGTGATGGGATATCCCGTAAAGGTTTACGTTCCACACTCAGGGGCCGATTCCGATTCGGGCCGGAAATCTCTCCGACCGAGCCGGACCCGGAGAGATTTCCGACCGAATCCGACCCGTGCAGTCCGACCGAACGAGTACGATGCGCACGTATGCTATCGGACTCGATTCGGTCGGACTCCCATTGAAGTCAATGGGAGCCAGTCGTACGACGCGTACACGGGCTCCCATTGACTCAATGGGCACGACGCGAACAAGGGCGCCCCCTACAGCGAGTACGCGTTGATGCGGGTCGTACCGTACATGCACGTGTAGGGGGGACCCATGGGTCCCCCCTGTGTGCGACTCGCGCGGCTACGCATACAGGGGGGTCCAACACGGACCCCCAAAGTACGGCTCCGACTGCTCTTTGGAGCCGGAGTGCGCGGCTCGGTCGGACTGCTCGCGGCGCGCATCGTACTTACCCGGCCGGGGAACGTCTCCATTGCGCGGTGCGAGTCGAGTCCGAGCGATTCGGTCGGTGCGGTTCGACCCGGGAACGAGGCGGTCGGAGCGGTCGGGACGCCCGGACGAGTCGGTCGGCGATTTCGCATCGTACTCGCTCGCCCGGACGCGCGTACGAATCGGTCGGGAAATAGGGCTCCGAATCGGATCCGGTTAAGCCGAATCCGATTCGGAGCCCTACCGGCCGAGATCGGAATCGGCCCCTCAGTTGAGATTCTTTTGACAAGAACAAGAACACAACATCTCACTCCCAGTCGGCTGACTAAGTATGAAAGGGTGATTCTGGGAGCAGAAAATGTGACAGTGATAAGATGTACGATAATGAATCCTGCCACATTATTGCCAGATCCATGTTGTGAAGAAGTGAAAGATGAGATTGATCATGATTGTCTGGATGTGACCGAATTGGGTACTAAGCCCCGCCCAGATATAAAAGAAACACCATTGAAGGAAGCTGATCATGAACTGTTTGTGGATGGGTCTTGTCTAAGAACTGAAAGAGGAGGATTAAGTGCTGCATATGCTGTATGTAAAATGGTGGTTGAAGCATCCTGTTTACCGGGAGTCAAATCTGCACAAGTAGCCGAATTGGTGGCCTTAACAAAGGCATGCAAAAGTGGGAAAAATTGGAAAATAACCATATTTACGGACAGTCAATATGGTTTCGGGGTTGTGCATGATTTTGGCCAACTCTGGATGCAGAGGGGATTTCTGACTTCTTCAGGATCTCCTATCAGAAACAGTAAACATGTAAAAGATTTGTTGGAAGCATTACAATTGCCAAAAGAAGTAGCAGTTGTTAAATGCGCAGCACATCAGTCAGGAAATGACTATGTGGCAGCCGGTAATAGATATGCCGACCAAATTGCTCGATACTGTGCAAGAAATACAATGTCAATTAACAGAAAAATTGAAACGGGTGAAACCAGCTGCCAACTTATGTTTTTCTCAGTTCCAGAAACATGGGATGAGGTCAGACAGTTACAGGAAGAAGTTGAGGAAAAAGAAAAGGAAATTTGGATAAAATCAAGTTGTACAAAAAGAACAGAAGATGAAGTGTGGGTGTACTTAGATGGCAGACCAGTCATGCCAGACTGTCTACTCTCTCAAATGGCAAGAGTATACCATGGGACAACACACATTGGCAGGGATTCGATGATCAGATTATTCAGACAAAGTTGGTACAATCCAAAGTTTAGGGTAGTCGCAGAGAGTCTTTGCCAAAGATATTTAATCTGTCAGCAGCAGAACCCATGCAGGAAGACAGTGGTTAGTTGGGGAAAGATTGGAAAGGCAGAAGGACCCTTCACCAGATTGCAGTTAGATTTCATTGAGTTGCCTCCTTGCAATGGACTGAAATATGTACTTGGCATAGTGTGCCTGTTCTCAAGATGGGTAGAGGCATACCCCACTAGAAGAAACGACAGTCTCACAGTTGCTAAACTATTATTTAGGGAGGTAGGGGGTCATTACGATGGCAGGCGGACAAAGTCCGCCCGCCATCACATTGGCAAAAGGGACCGCCCGCCATAGGTGCGGCGGTCCCGCTATACAAATTAGGATGCGCCCGCCACACTGGTGGGCGCATCCCGTATTTTTACATTGCGGCGGGCGGTGCTGCAAGCAGCACCCGCCGCAATGTAAAAATACATATTGTGCATTTGCATGCACAACGTGACAGGCACCATGCGGTGCCTGCCACCTTGTACATGCAAATGCAGGGGGGGTACCATAGGCACCCCCCACGTGCAGCACCCCACCCTCCTACCCCCCGGGGGCCCGCAACGGGCCCCCGAAGGCATTCTCCGCCTGTCTTTTTGCGGCGGGATCTCTGGAGCAAAAGACAGGCATCGTAATGCCCACGGCGGTGCCTGCACGGCTTTGCTTGCATTGCCCCATTGTACCATGTCCCGCAAGGCGGGCGGAAAAGGACCGCCTTGCGGGACCACGACGGACGATCTTTCCGTCCGCCGCGGTACCATTCCCATTCCCACCGCCATCCTAATTTGGCGGTGGGAATATTCAGGTTGATGGCGGGTGGATCACCACCGCCGGGCCGGCGGTCCTCACCGCCGGCCCAGCGGTGGCGATCCGCCCGCCATCGTAATGACCCCCTAAGTTCCTCGTTTTGGTTTTCCAGTCACTTTGGAATCAGATAGAGGACCTCATTTTAATAATGAGATAATTCGATTAATCTGTGCTGCATTTAACATTGAACAAAAACTGCACTGTGCTTATCGTCCAGAGGCTTCTGGAATAGTTGAACAGCTAAATGGCACAATCAAATCAAGATTAGGGAAGGTGTGCGCATCCACAATGCTGAAATAGCCAGATGCATTGCCTCTTGTACTGATGGGTCTCAGAAGTATTCCTGACAGAAAAACGGGATTGAGTCCACACGAGGTACTCATGGGAAGGGCAATGAGACAAGCATATATTCCTGGAAATAAATTGATGAATATGTGAGAAGTTGGCCTGGTATATGCTGTTCACTAGTTAAAGTGGACACCTTGCACCAGTACAATTCGACTCTTATGGTAGGTAGGTTTAAGACAACCTTTATAGAAAGCTATCCTAGTGTTAGCTGTGGAGAGCAGCCTTCAGGCTAAGTCTTGGAGGAATGTAAAGCAGCTTGTTTTACCACACAATCTCTTGAATCACCAAATGAAAAGACACCACACAGGTATATATATCAAATATATATGTATTTATTACTAAACAACTCTCTACTAATCTCTTTATGAGATTAGAAGTCAGGATCATATGTACAAGTCAATGTTTTATCAAAATAAGTTAGCACAAGTAAATATCACAATCTTATCTTGGCTAGACCGTGGTCTAGAGCACATAGAATCGAGGGACCCCAAAGAACCACCCCAGGTAGTTGTAGGAGACCCACAGGGGACGGACGCGGTGTTCAGACACTGGTGCGAGTCCTGTACGAGTCTATGCGAGAGAACGCGATTAAGTTATCAATGTTACAGGTCCCAGGTGTGTTCGAGGCGAACACACCGATCGGTCAGTACGAGTCGAAGGACGCGGATACTGAGAGAGTTACAAGGGAGTTGGACGCGATGTGTCTAACACAGACGCGAGCCCTGTACGAGCCAGTGCGAGAATCGCACGAGGAAAATAGGAGTTTTAGGGCACTTCTAGGGTAGCTACAAGCAAGCCACTTACAGGGTAAGTAGTTCTAGGGCCAACACCCACAGGAGCACCGTAGTGCTGAAGTTACCTCACCCAGGGGAGCCGGGTGCATAGGTGTCCTTTGGTGTCGGGTCGCGGCGTCGTTCTCAATGGGATGCAATGAAGACTTGCTGCTTGCAACGACAGGAGAAGTGTCCGGTGGAATCCAAGCCTGGATTCGGAAGAAGGAAGACCTGAAAGCAGAGGGGACAGTGTTCAAAGTCACTTGGCAGTGACCCGGGGCAAGGAAGATGAATGCCCACCGTCGTTGACAGATTCAGGTCGTTCACGTGTGTCTTGACTCTTCAACCACGTGGTCCAGGCGGCGTCGATGATGACCAGGAGCTGGATTCGGTGTGTCCCACAAGTCTGCAGCTTACTGAGGTGTCGGAGACTCGATTGGAGCCAACAAGCCTTGGTAACAGCAAGTCTCGGGGAAAGCGTGAAAAGTCGATGGTGCAGACCAGCAATGTCTGGGGAACTCACCCAGCAAGGGTAAGTCAGGGCAGGCCTGGAGCAACCAGGGGAGCCCTTTGGTTCTGTAGGAAAGTCTTCAGGGGACCCACAAGCCGGCTGGCAAGGGATCGCAAAGACGCCTCGGGAGGATTCCTTCAACAGGGGCCTACGGTCACTCGGGATGGGGTAGGCCTCTGATCTTCAGAGGGATTCCTGCTAGAGGCTGGGACCACACGTGGACCAAAGCACAAGTTCGTAGAACATCGTGAAGGGGTTGCACTCGACAATAGTGCACGGTACCCAGGGGCTGCGGTTCCTCATCGCTCGTGGGGTCCACTTGCCTCAGCTTCACTGGGGACTCACGATGGCCTTGGAGAAGTCAGGAAATCCTCATCCTGGGCTGCAGGGACTTCGGGCTCCGGCGGGATTGGCTTAGTTTGCGACTGTCGTTGTAGTTTTTGGTGCCTGCCAAGCAGGGGAGTCACTCCTTGACTCCAAGGGAGATTCTTCAGTCTTCCAGAGGTAGTGGAACGTCGAAGGTCTAGGATTCTTCTTAAGAGCGTCATCCAGGGAGATCTGGGTTGCAATGCACAGGTTCCCCCTCTTATACTAAAAAGAAGGGAGGGACTAGCTCTATGACCCCACCTATGGGAGGGTCAGGGGAGGGGGTGGCTACACCCACTTCCCTTTGTCCAGTTTCGCGCCAGAGCAGGGGCAGGTAGCCCCTGAGCTGGTTTGAACTGGCATATGCACAGAGGAGCCTTCTGCTCCCCCAGTGCAGGACTTCAAAGCACTCTAGGAGTGCACCCACCCAGCCCCAATACACTAAACCCTGTCTGGGAGGTGGTCACACCCCCTTGGGACAGGATACCTATTGTTGGGCCTCCTCCACTGCGAGTGTCGGTCATCAGCAGGAGGGCAGCCCAGTGTCTGTGACTGGTGGCATCCATTTTGTGATGCCAGGGCTCTTCAGGATTCTACCGCGTTTCCACAGTACGTACATGTCTATCCCTCTAGAAGGGTGGAATGCTACCCCCACTGCCAGAACTGGCGGGGGGGTAGTATTCCAAGATGTTTGACACCAAACATGACATGTTTCCGTGCAGCCATCCCAAAGTTAGCATTTAACGCGAGGTTATAATGCGCTTAAGAGTATATGGTCAGGCTGCACTACAAACAGCCTCAGAGAAGGGTCTCCGAATGCTGCAGAGGGGCTCTGCTCATGCAGGGGCACCCTCTCACATAGGAACCAAGCACTCTGCCTTCAGGATTGATAAGGCCTGCCATAGGAGTGACTTATAGGTTTATATGTGTGTATCTATGTAGTGATATAGGTAGCCTATATCACAGTAAGAGGTGCATGCACCACCTTACCCAGGCTGCAGTAGCAGACCTGTGGTGTCAGATTTAGTCTGCTTCCCAGGGGTGGCATAATACATGCTTCAGCCCCTGGTAGGCCTGTGAAGTACCTATGCCCTTGGTACCTAAGGTACCATATACTAGGGACTCATAAGGTTCCACAGTATCCAATCACTAGTGCACCTAGAGTGCACTCCAAGTCGTTTAGAGAGAACAGAGAGGCTGGGGCCCTGATTGGCAAGGTCCCAGCCTGACTATAGCCAGAAACCAGTGTAAACATCAGAAAAAAAGTGGGGGCAACATAAGAGGCAGATCCTACTCTCCTACACAACCCCCCAAATGCAGGGACACTAAACTAACCTTGACCAGTTGAGTCTTCGTGTTCTAAGTGGAAATACCTTGAGAGTCCATCTGCATTGGCATGTTGGGTCCCAGGTCTATGTTCCACTGTATAGTCCATCCCCTGTAGGGAAATGGACCACCTCAAAAGTTTTGGGTTTTCACCTTTCATCTGTTTAAGCCATAGGAGGGGCTTGTGGTCAGTCTGAACTATGAAGTGAGTGCCAAACAAGTATGGCCTCAGCTTCTTCAGGGCCCACACCACAGCAAAGGCCTCCTCTCTATAGCTGACCAACGTTTCTCTCTAGGGGTCAGCCTTCTGCTAATGAAAGCTACTGGCTGGTGTTGACCTTCATCATTCAGTTGAGACAGTACAGCTCCCACACCCAGCTCAGAAGCATCTGTTTGGACAATGAACTTTTTGGTGTAGTCTGGACTCTGTAAGATAGGGGCAGTGCACATGGCCTGCTTTAGGTCTTCAAATGCCTTCTGACAGCTAGCTGTCCACTGAACCTTTTTTGGCATTTTCTTTGAGGTTAGATCATTCAAGGGGGTCACTATAGATCCATATCCCTTCACAAACCTCCTATAGTACCCAGTCAGGCCTAAGAAGGCTCTCACCTGGGTCTGGGTGGTGGGAGCAACCCATTCCATTATGGTTTGGATTTTGCTCTGTAAAGGCTGAACCTGGCCTCCACCCACAAGGTGGCCCAGGTACACAACCTGACTCTGCCCTATCTGGCACTTAGTGGCCTTGATAGTGAGGCCTGCTTTCTGCAGAGCCTCCAAAACATTTCTGAGGTGGACCAGGTGATCCTGCCAGGAGGAACTAAAGACAGCAATATCATCTAGATAAGCTGAGCAATAAGTTTCCATCCCTGCCAGAACTTTGTTCACCAACCTCTGAAAAGTGGCAGGTGTATTTTTCAATCCAAAGGGCATCACCACAAAGTGGTAGTGCCCACCAGGGGTCGAAAATGCTGTTTTGGCTTTTGCATCATCAGCTAATCTGATCTGCCAGTAGCCAGCTGTTAGGTCAAATGTACTTAGATACTTGGCTGAGGCCAAAGTATCAATCAGCTCATCTGCCCTTGGTATGGGATAGGCATCAGTCCTAGTGACTGCATTGAGGCCTCTGTAGTCTACACAAAACCTCATTTCTTTCTTACCACCCTGGGTATGAGGCTTGGGTACTAGGACTACTGGGCTAGCCCAAGGGCTATCTGAAGGCTCAATCACACCTAACTCCAACATTTTCTGGACTTCAGTCCTGATACAGTCCCTGACACGGTCAGGTTGCCTGTAGATTTTACTCTTGACAGGCAGACTGTCTCCAGTGTCCACCTCATGGGTGCACCAGGTAGTCTGACTAGGGGTCAGGCTAAACATATGTCTGTACTGCTGCAGAACTTGTCTGCACTCAGTTTGCTGATGGTCAGTGAGGCTGCTTGCCAAAGCAACACCATCTACTGACCCATCATCAGGGTTCTGTGAGAGCAGGTCAGGGAGAGGGTCACTCTCCTCCTCCTGTTTCTCATCAGTTGCCATGAGCAAGCCCATGTCAGCCCTGTCAACATATGGTTTCAATCTGTTGACATGGAGCACCCTCAGGGGGCTCCTGGGAGTTCCAAGATTCACCAGATAGGTGACTTCTCCCTTTTGCTCAACTATTGTATGGGGGCCACTCCATTTGTCTTGGAGGGCTGCTGGGGCCACAGGCTCCAACACCCACACTTTCTGTCCTGGCTGGTACACAGTCAGCACAGCCTTTGGTCATGCCAAGCTTTTTGTAATTCTTGGCTGGCCTCCAGGTTTTTGGTTGCTTTTTTCATGTATTCAGCCATCCTGGAGCGGAGACCAAGTACATAGTCCATCACATCCTGTTTGGGGGGGTTTGAGAGGTAACTCCCAGCCCTCTTTTACCAAACATAATGGACCTCTTACAGGATGCCCAAACAGAAGCTCAAATGGGCTGTAACCAGCCCCCTTCTGTGGAACCTCTCTGTATGCAAACAACAGGCAGGGAAGAAGAAGGTCCCATTTCCGCCTAAGCTTCTCTGGGAGTCCTTTAATCATTCCCTTCAGGGTTTTGTTGAAGCGTTCAACCAACCCATTGCATTGTGGGTGATAGGGGGTGGTGAACTTATAAGTTACACCACTCTCCTTCCACATTGCCTTCAGATATCCTGACATGAAGTTTGTACCTCTGTCAGAGATGACCTCCTTTGGGAAACCCACTCTGGAGAAAACTCCAATGAGGGCTCTTGCCACCACAGGGGCTGTGGTGGTCCTCAGGGGAATTGCCTCTGGGTACCTGGTGGCATGATCCACTACCACCAGGATAAATCTGTGCCCAGATACAGTTTGAGGGTCAAGGGGACCAACAATGTCAATCCCTACCCTTTCAAAGGGTACCCCCACCACAGGTACTGGTATCAGGGGGGCCTTTGTTGTGCCACCTGCCTTGCCACTGGCTTGGCAGGTGATACAGGAGCGACAAAACTCCTTTGTGTCCTCTGACATATGTGGCCAATGAAAATGTGGAACAAGCCTGTCCCAGGTCTTGTTTTGGCCCAAGTGACCTGCCAAAGGGATATCATGTGCTAGGGTCAAGAGGAACCCCCTAAACGTCTGAGGTATTACCAACCTCCTGGTGGCTCCAGGGGCTGGATCTCTACCTTCAGAATATAGGAGTCCCTCATCCCAATAAACTTTATGGGACCCACTAGCACTCCCAGCAGCCTCAGCAGCAGCCTGCTGTCTGAGGGGTTCAAGAGAGGGGCAGCACTGTTGCTCCTTACTCAGATCTTCCCTAGAAGGGCCCCCTGCCCCCAAGAACTCAACCTGATCAGGCTCAAGTTCCTCTGGGGCAGTTCCTTCTTCAGGATCTGCTCCTCCTCCCTGGGGAGGGGAATCAGTGATCTGAGACAGAGGGGAAGGCACTGCCTTAACCCTACTGCTCCTCCTCTTGGGAAGCATCTGGTCCATAGTTTCAGGATCCAGAGCTGGTTCAGTGTTATGCATTTTGGCTTGTGACCTGGTCACAGCAAATACCTCTGCAGGGATGCCCAACATCTCAGCATGAGTCCATAACTCTACTTCAGACCAGGCTGAAGTCTCTAGATCATTGCCCAATAGACATTCTACAGGGAGGTCTGCACTGACTACAACCTTCTTGAGGCCAGTTACCCCTCCACAGGAGAAATTCACATCTGCCAGACTATGGTTGGTCCTGGTGATGCTTGCATTGGTCACCTGGTACATTTCACCCAGGATGATCTGTCCAGGGTCCACAAGATCCTCTGCCACCATGGTGACACTAGCACCTGTGTCCCTAAATGCCAAAGCCTCTTTGCCATTTATTACAGGCTGCTGTTTGTATTTGCCCAGATTACTGGGGCTTACTAGGAAGGACATGTCAATGTCTCCATCACAAATCAGCATTGCCTGAGTGGGTACTCTGACTAGGCCAGAGTCCACTTCAGAACCCAGGGTCAACCCTACTACACCCTTATTCTGAGTACCACCTCCACCAGTAGCTGAACTAGGGGGAACAGTTGCCTTAGGGGCAGGAGTGGTGGTGGTTTGGTCTTTGGACTTGTTACAATCAGAAGTCCAGTGCCCTTTCTGTTTACAGAATTTGCACCAGGGCTTCTTTTGGCCTTTTCCCTTGTTGGATTGTGACTCCCCACCAGATGCAGATTTTTGGGGCCCTTGTGAAGACTTCTGGTCTTTTGACTTATCCCCACTTTTCTCAGAGCCCTTAGAATCCTGCTTCTTTGTGTCACCCCCTTGGTTCTGGGTTTTCTGCCTCACCCTGGTTCTGACCCACTTGTCTGCCTTCTTTCCCAATTCTTGGGGAGAGGTCAGATCTGAGTCCACCAGGTATTGATGCAACAACTGGTTCTGGCAATTATTAAGGATCTGTTCTCTCATCATTAGATTATACAATCCCTTGAAATCAGTAACCCTACTGCCAACCAGCCAACCCTCCAGAACCTTGGTTGCACAATCTACAAAGTCAGTCCAGTCCTGAGTCTGTGCCTTCTGGGTGTCTCTGAACTTCAACCTGTACTGCTCAGTGGTTAAGCCAAACCCATCTATCAGTGCACTCTTCAGGACTTCATAGTCATCAGTATCCTCTTCTCTAACAGTGAGGAGCTTGTCTCTACCTTTATCTGAAAAGGAGAGCCACAAGATTGCTGCCCACTGCTTTTGGGGGACCTGTTGTACTCTACAGGCCCTTTCCATAGCAGTTATCCACTTATGGATATCATCCCACTCTGGTAGGGAGGAACAACCTTGCTCAGGTTCCTATGGTCTGGAATATATTCTCTGCCTCTAGGGACACTGCTGCTGCCACCAGGGGGTTCTAACCCCTCTTTTCTAGAAGCTCTCTGGAGCTCAAAGGCTTCTCTATCTAATGCCAACTGCTTGGTTTTGAGGGCAAATCTTGCTTCCTCATACTGCAGCAGTTTGCACAGTCTTTCAGAGGAGGTCTCTCTTCTTGGGAAGTAGGAGTTCCTCTACTGGACAAATTCTCTGCCAGAGTGATAGGAGCGGTCAGAGTCCCTAGAAAGGGACCTATGCCTCTCCTCCACTGTGTCAGTTCTCTTAGGGAGAATTCCTCTGTCCTTTTCAGACCCCTTGGGGCCTGGCCCTACAATCACAGAGTCTTGGTCAACTTGATGTTCATCATCTGACCCAGACACTGTAATTGACCCACCCCCTGATTCAGACCCATTAGCTCCTAGAGCTAATCTAAGATCATCTACTGTCAGCAGATCTATCAGGTGTAGTGTGGAGGGACTCTGTCCTATCTTCAGGTGCCTCTCAGCACACATGGCTTTCAAGTCAAAGAAAGTCATGTCCTTATACTGAAGCTGGGTGGATCCACTGGGTCCATCCCTTAAGGACATTCTAGTGTTGTGCAGTGTTGTACTACCTACACTAGTTTGTGGCCTACTGATCCTAGCTTGAGCTGTAGAAAGGGTGTGCTATCCCTTGGCACACAGCTCTAAGTTCAGTAGAACTTATTGATACTAAGCTTGACTTTATATGTACCTTGAGTACCTATAGTGGTTTTCAGTTAGTAATTCAAATAGAGATTTTCTGGTAAAGCAATAGCAAGCTGGAATCCCACACGCTGCCACCAACGTGAGAAGTTGGCCTGGTATATGCTGTTCACTAGTTAAAGTGGACACCTTGCACCAGTACAATTCGACTCTTATGGTAGGTAGGTTTAAGACAACCTTTATAGAAAGCTATCCTAGTGGTAGCTGTGGAGAGCAGCCTTCAGGCTAAGTCTTGGAGGAATGTAAAGCAGCTTGTTTTACCACACAATCTCTTGAATCACCAAATGAAAAGACACCACACAGGTATATATATCAAATATATATGTATTTATTACTAAACAACTCTCTACTAATCTCTTTATGAGATTAGAAGTCAGGAACATATGTACAAGTCAATGTTTTATCAAAATAAGTTAGCACAAGTAAATATCACAATCTTATCTTGGCTAGACCGTGGTCTAGAGCACATAGAATCGAGGGACCCCAAAGAACCACCCCAGGTAGTTGTAGGAGACCCACAGGGGACGGACGCGGTGTTCAGACACTGGTGCGAGTCCTGTACGAGTCTATGCGAGAGAACGCGATTGAGTTATCAATGTTACAGGTCCCTGGCGTGTTCGGGGCGAACACACTGATCGGTCAGTACGAGTCGAAGGACGCGGATACTGAAAGAGTTACAAGGGAGTTGGACGCGATGTGTCTAACACAGACGCGAGCCCTGTACGAGCCAGTGCGAGAATCGCACGGGAAAAATAGGAGTTTTAGGGCACTTCTAGGGTAGCTACAAGCAAGCCACTTACAGGGTAAGTAGTTCTAAGGCCAACACCCACAGGAGCACCGTAGTGCTGAAGTTACCTCACCCAGGGGAGCCGGGTGCATAGGTGTCCTTTGGTGTCGGGTCGCGACGTCGTTCTCAATGGGAACCAATGAAGACTTGCTGCTTGCGACGACAGGAGAAGTGTCCGGTGGAATCCAAGCCTGGATTCGGAAGAAGGAAGACCTGAAAGCAGAGGGGACAGTGTTCAAAGTCACTTGGCAGTGACCCGGGGCAAGGAAGATGAATGCCCACCGTCATTGACAGATTCAGGTCATTCATGGGTGTCTTGACTCTTCAACCACGTGGTCCAGGCGGCGGCGATGATGACCAGGAGCTGGATTCGGTGTGTCCCATGACGTCTGCAGCTTAATGAGGTGTCGGCGACTCGATTGGAGCCAACAAGCCTTCGTAACAGCAAGTCTCGGGGAAAGCGTAAAAAGTCGATGGTGCAGACCATCAAGGTCTGGGGAACTCACCCAGTGAGGGTAAGTCAGGGCAGGCCTGGAGCAACTAGAGGAGCCCTTTGGTTCTGTAGGAAAGTCTTCAGGGGACCCACAAGCCGGCTGGCAATGGATCAAAAAGACGCCTCCAGAGGATTCCTTCAACAGGGGCCCACGGTCACTCGGGACGGGGTAGGCCTCTGATCTTCGGAGAGATTCCTGCTAGAGGCTGGGACCACATGTGGTCCAAAGCACAAGTTCGTAGAATGTCGTGAAGGGGTTGCACTCGACAATAGTGCACGGTACCCAGGGGCTGCGGTTCCTCGTCGCTCGTGGAGTCCACTTGCCTCAGCTTCGCTGGAGACTCACAATGGCCTTGGAGAAGTCAGGAAATCCTCTTCCTGGGCTGCAGGGACTTCGGGCTCCGGCGGGAGCAGCATAGTTTGCGACCATTGTTGTAGTTTTTGGTGCCTGCCAAGCAGGGGAGTCACTCCTTGACTCCAAGGGAGATTCTTCAGTCTTCCAGAGGTAGTGGAACGTCGAAGGTCCAGGATTCTTCTTAAGAGCGTCATCCAGGGAGATCTGGGTTGCAATGCACAGGTTCCCCCTCTTATACTAAAAAGAAGGGAGGGACTAGCTCTATGACCCCACCTATGGGAGGGTCAGGGGAGGGGGTGGCTACACCCACTTCCCTTTGTCCAGTTTTGCGCCAGAGCAGGGGCAGGTAGCCCCTGAGCTGGTTTGAACTGGCATATGCACAGAGGAGCATTCTGCTCCCCCAGTGCAGGACTTCAAAGCACTCTAGGAGTGCACCCACCCAGCCCCAATACACTAAACCCTGTCTGGGAGGTGGTCACACCCCCTTGGGACAGCATACCTATTGTTGGGCCTCCTCCACTGCGAGTGTCGGTCATCAGCAGGAGGGCAGCCCAGTGTCTGTGACTGGTGGCATCCATTTTGTGATGCCAGGGCTCTTCAGGATTCTACCGCGTTTCCACAGTAGGTACATGTCTATCCCTCTAGAAGGGTGGAATGCTACCCCCGCCGCCAGAACTGGCGGGGGGGTAGTATTCCAAGATGTTTGACACCAAACACAACATGTTTCCGTGCAGCCATCCCAAAGTTAGCATTTAACGCGAGGTTATAATGTGCTTAAGAGTATATGGTCAGGCTGCACTACAAACAGCCTCAGAGAAGGGTCTCCGAATGCTGTAGAGGGGCTCTGCTCATGCAGGGGCACCCTCTCACATAGGAACCAAGCACTCTGCCTTCAGGATTGATAAGGCCTGCCATAGGAGTGACTTATAGGTTTATATGTGTGTATCTATGTAGTGATATAGGTAGCCTATATCACAGTAAGGGGTGCATGCACCACCTTACCCAAGCTGCAGTAGCAGACCTGTGGTGTCAGATTTAGTCTGCTTCCCAGGGGTGGCATAATACATGCTTCAGCCCCTGGTAGGCCTGTGAAGTACCTATGCCCTTGGTACCTAAGGTACCATATACTAGGGACTCATAAGGTACCACAGTATCCAATCACTAGTGCACCTAGAGTGCACTCCAAGTCGTTTAGAGAGAACAGAGAGGCTGGGGCCCTGATTGGCAGGGTCCCAGCCTGACTATAGCCAGAAACCAGTGTAAACATCAGAAAAAAAGTGGGGGCAACATAAGAGGCAGATCCTACTCTCCTACAGAATATAACTGATGATCTGGTATTGGACTATTGCAAAGTATTGGCTGAAATAGTGCGTACTGTCTCTCATTAGGTTGGAGAAGACGCAGTTGAAAGACAGCCAGACCAAGCGCATGATTTGAATCCTGGAGATTGGGTGTTAGTGAAGAAACACGCAAGGAAGTCGTGTCAAGCACCCAGGTGGGATAAACCACGTCAAGTCATACTAGTCACTACCACAGCAGTGAAGTGTGCAGGTTTACCCAATTGGATTCATGCTAGTCATACCAGAAGAGTTCCGAGCCCATCTGAACAAGAGCAGCCACTGACTGAACAAGCTGAGACGTCAGAAGTTGAAAGCTGTGACGCTGAAGCATCTAGAGTGATAGATTCTGAAAGGCAACCATATGACGAACAGCCAAGTACAAGTCAGGTAGAGTGGATACTAGTGATTGAAATACCTGATGCTGTTGTTGAAACAAGAAGAAGAACTGAATTAAGAAGACAGGAAGGTAGAAAGGAAAAGACAGGGAAAGAAGAACACACTCAGGTAAAAATAAACAAAGCCATTCAAAAACCTATTACAGCAAACAAATGATGGACGGAATGCTGACAATGCAAACATTCTCCCCTAGTAAAAAGATCTGGGTTAAATCCATCGTTCTTTTGCCCACTACGCCACCCCAGTTTGGACCCAGCCATATGCAAATCAGTCTTGACCCTGTGCCCCATGGGAACAGTCCAGACCGAACTGCCAGGCCAGGTCCTCCCTGGACCGGAAACAAGCATCCTGGGACCGGTTTCAGGGTATGTCACCCTTCTTCAGCCAGGCTAGCTTGAATCCGGTGGCACAGTGAGCAAGGGACCCACGTCTGGGCATACCCATCCCACTTAGGGCGAAAAGTGTTACAGCAAACAAATGATGGACGGAATGCTGACAATGCAAACATTCTCCCCCAGTCAAAAGATCTGGGTTAAATCCATCGTTCTTTTGCCCACTACGCCACCCCAGTTTGGACCCAGCCATATGCAAATCAGTCTTGACCCTGTGCCCCATGGGAACAGTCCAGACCGAACTGCCAGGCCAGGTCCTCCCTGGACCGGAAACAAGCATCCTGGGACCGGTTTCAGGGTATGTCACCCTTCTTCAGCCAGGCTAGCTTGAATCCAGTGGCACAGTGAGCAAGGGACCCACGTCTGGGCATACCCATCCCACTTAGGGCGAAAAGTGTTACAGCAAACAAATGATGGACGGAATGCTGACAATGCAAACATTCTCCCCCAGTCAAAAGATCTGGGTTAAATCCATCGTTCTTTTGCCCACTACGCCACCCCAGTTTGGACCCAGCCATATGCAAATCAGTCTTGACCCTGTGCCCCATGGGAACAGTCCAGACCGAACTGCCAGGCCAGGTCCTCCCTGGACCGGAAACAAGCATCCTGGGACCGGGTCAAAAACCTGAACAGGGAAAAGTAGATCTAGAAGAACAAGTTCAGGCTGAAGACGAACAAACTGTAATAAGACCTGAACAGGTGCAAATAGAGGAAGATCCAAATACAGAAAATACAGAACAAAGACAATCAGAACGAGAAGAGGAACGAGAACAGATTGTGCCCAGATTAAGTGAAAATAAAAGAACTTTAGAAGGAGACGGAGAAGGTGAAAGTGCAGTTCAGGTCAAAAGAGTTAGAAAAGGAGACAATTGGCCTGTAGGAGTGAAGAGACTAAAATATCATCTAAGAAGAACAGAAAAGAAACCAGAGCAAGTAAATGAGATTACAAGTCAGACACAATCTAAACAAACATTAGTAAAACTTACAAGAAGAAGCCCAAGATTGAGAATTCTGAACAGAAAATACAAGGCCGCTGAGTGGACCTATGTTATTCTTGAAGAATTTGAAAACCTAGATTTATATGAAGAATCAGAAAGAGTTCATGTTGCACAGATTGATGAAAGCAAATTAAGACCTACTTAAAATAAAAGACTGGATTTTAAGAAAATTTAGACAAAGAAAGAGAAAATACATTTTCTCTGATTAAAGATGGCAGAAATTGAAAATACTGAAAGACCGAAACGAAGTTTAAAAAGAAAATGTTTAAGATTCTGTTTATGTAGTATTATATTAGTAGTATTAGTATGGTTATTCCTAATAGTTGGAGTACCTTTGTTGATGGAAACAAGTAACAAGAATAGTACAATTACTAATGAGAAGGTAGATAGAATAAAGGGAACTAAAATAGAAATAGGAGTAGAAGATGAGATAAATTATCATAATGAATCAGACAATGATTCGTCTTTAAATGTGTTTACTAAATTGTTATTTCAGTATGTTAATACGATGGAGATTAGTAATTGTTATGTTTGTATGAAGTTACCCTCATCAGTGTCAGAAGGGGTGACGTATCACCATATACCTCTAACATATGGTGTATCATGTAGTGTTTTATCAAGTTTATTTTACGTAACAGGGAAACTTCAGTATTTTTATTCAAATTTAGATGTAGTATTTTCAGAATTGCCTATTAGAAAGTATATGAATCCAGTAGTTAGTAGTAAAAATGCACAGTTCATGGGTGGATTCTTTTTAACAATGAGTTCAATAGATATAGTTCAAGCCCACAAGGATAACCTAACATGTATATTACGTGAAGAAGAAAAAGAGTTTTTGAATTTAGTAGAAGAAAGGAGACAGGATTTAACAAAGAAAGCTGCTGAACAGAAATCCCATGTACCTCCATGGGCTGAGAAAGAGGGAATTTATGCAAAGGCGAAGCTCGTGCTGCGATGTCCCTAGACTTTGTGAAAAGGGGAAAATTCTGCCTCCATAGGTTAAAGACAGATTATAATAACAATTTCATTGGTTCCAGTGAGTGTGAACACAACTTCCTAATTCTAGGAAGGTGGGGACTAAAAGGGGGAAATGATCCTGTATTTCCAGGAATTTATCATGTATGTGGGAAAAATGCCTATTATAGGTTACCTGCAAGATGGTACGGGAGCTGTTATTTTGGAATCGTTTTTCCAAAAATCTACCATGTGGACAGAATCAATGGAATCAATGGAAAATCTAATGGACTAAAATGGAGAAGAAGAGCTAGTTTTTCTGAAATAGTAGGTGATATATTTAGTGCATTGATACCCTCAGTTGGAGTCATTCTAAATTCACGTAACATTTGCAAATTGTCAACCATAGTTGATCGTCTTTCCACAGATACTGCAGGTGGATTTTTAATGATTAACACAGAGATGGTTGCAATAAGGTCTATGGTTTTATAAAATCGTCTTGCTCTTGATATTTTATTGGCAAAAGAGGGCGGAGTCTGTGGTATGTTGAAAATTCAACATTGCTGTACTTATATTTCGGACAAAAGTAAAGAAATTAAAGGGTATATTAGAAATATTACAAGAATGCATAATGACTTGACCCAACTGGAGGTTGACAGTGTATGGGGAAAACTAACAAAGAGTATAACATCGATAGGGAATTGGTTTACTAATTTTGGGAAAAGTTTTCTAGGTCAAATAATCTTACCAGTAGTTGTGATAATGACAATAGTTATGATAGTAATGATCACATGTAAATGTTGCAGAAGCAAAGGAAATAGAAGAATACATTTAGAAAGTGAAGGGAGAGGAAAGAAACGAAAGAGAGAATATGATGAAATTCAATTAGAGGAAATGAATGGAAAACTATACAAAAAGATGAAAGATTTAGAAGGAAAAGAAGTAACTGATGAAATAAGGAGAGAAAAAGGAGAAAACTGAGATGTGCTAAAGTTGGCATCTGGGAAGGGATGGGTAATTTTGTGATGGCTCAAAATGCCATCAGAGAGGGGATTGATGGAGCACGGTCTTGTAAGAAAGAGACTTGCTGTGAGGCAATCCGCTCGTTTAACTCATTAACAAGTTATTAAACGTAATCTGTGAATAACTAATACGCACCACATGAACACGCGGGTTAGTGAAGCTTGCTTATGTGTGTACTAACGCGGATAACAATGAAAACGGACTAATACCGCTTTAAACGGGGAAACTGTAGTGCGCATGTGTCAACTGCATCTACGCAATATGACGAGCTAACGCTTGGAGGGAAATTCTAGCGCATGAGCAGAAGGCACTAAAATGGAGTCTTGAAGACTCGCGTGCATGGCATCTGCTTAGCTGAAACTAAAACAGGCTATTTTACTAATGCTAATGCAGGGAAAGTATTAATAAGAGAACGGAAATAGAGTATAGGTGGGAGGTATACAGTGAGACCATTTATTTTGTGAAAATAACATTTGTCTTTTGACTTTATTATTAGTGCGCATTTGGGCCTCTCTTGTATAACCGGACTAGATGAAATGACGCAATGCCTGCGCATGCCTACTGAGTGAAGCTATGAAGGTCAATGACGAAACACTTGAATGGAGGCCAAATTGGAGCGCCATGTCCTGGGAACGGATGGTGAAAAGTTCAGCAATGTGATGTTCTATTCTTCGAAGTGTCATTAATGTTGCAAATTGGATACATGTAGTGGATGGGAATAAAGTTTTGAATAAAAATTAAGGGGATGGGTTTGCGAACAATGGTTTAACAGAATGTAGTGACATGTAAGCATGGTGTGATGATCATCCCCCCTTGCCTGACCAATTAGATTTAGTATTTTTACGATATTGTAACTTTAGTGGGTGGAGTATGAGTATACGAAGGTATAATTAAGGTAGCTTTAGTTAGTTAATTTAGCAGAGCTCGGGATGCTGTCTGGGAGTCGGGAATGCTGTTGCTGGAGAGATGCTGTGAGATGCTGATGAAGAACTGAATGCAGACGCTGAAGAAGAACTTTCTATCCTAAACTTAATTGGGTTAGATCAGAAGATCGCGGAAGAATCTCGAGGAGGAAGAGAGTGTCAGAGAGGGGTGCGACGCAATTCGTCGGTATTCTAGAGAGGTCATCTATCCTGTCCTGAATCCTGTCCTGAAGTCTTTGTCTCCTGACCTATCCTGCAGACCCTTACCAGCCCTTTGGCCAGGGGGTTGGTCTTTCACACCATTCTTGGTAATTATAATTTCACGTTATTTGCAAAAGTTCTTTTTCTCTCTGTCCTCTCCTTTTCTGAGCATTAATTATTGTATGAGTCCGAAGTATATGTTTTGATGTTTAATCAATTGAATTTCTCTCCTAAGAATGAGGGTGACTACACTGTATTTTTGAAATGATTCACATGCACTTAATTTAGATAAAGATTTTATACCTTCCTGAGTCTGTGATTATTTTCGTCAAATCAAGAATAGTTAAGGGTTAAGTTAATTATCACCATCAACTAGTTCAACTAATGGTCCATCGACCAGAGGAAAGAACTTTTTGATCAGTGAGAGGTTAGTTAGGAGAATTAAATAACTAAACCTGAAAATTGTGAAGTACAAATATAAAACTTTAACCACTCCAGCGGTTTACTCAATGTGTGTGTTTTTATGGGCCCAGGTGAGTATATGGTAGTGGAGTATCTGTTGTTGGTTTACCGCTGGATCACAAGGGTGCCTGCGTCGGCGCATGGTAGCCAATTGTGCACCAGCGCTGGGGACAGCACAGGTATCCATCATATCATTGTAGATATGACGCACCCCTGTGCTTTGAAAGTGACTCAGTGCGGTGCAGCAAAATGTCACTTTCTCGTAAATAAGGCCCTATATTGTTTGTGAATATGATAAAAAAAATTGTCAAAGCACTATTGTGTTGATACACTGTTCAATCTAATATATGCTGAAGCTTGTATAGCTATACATAATGGTAAATTTAGAAAAGGCAGGCCTCCATCTTCTCATGATAGATATACTTTTTTCAAACTCATTTTAGGTTTCCAATTGTCCCAAGGAACCTAATAAATAGTGTCTTGCTCTTCTTGAAATTGATTTAATTTAAAATACAAAGAAGAGTGAAAAATAGAATAAGAATTGAGAAAGTATATAAATTTTTTATTGAGACTCTACAAATTCTGCAGAGTGATAAGGACCTGTATTCCAGAAAACCAGTTACTTTCTTTATTAAGGGAATATAATTTAAACGATAAAAATGATTATAGTTTTGTACTATTCTAATCCCAGATTTATTTTGGTTTTTGAATTATATACATCTCTGACGCAGCGGTTGTGGTATGACATCTTGGTCTGCATTCACTTTATATCCACCCAATGCTGAAAATGCCTCGATGCATGTACATGCATGCTGTATATTGGACTTGTCTGCAAAAAGGGTCAGAACTAGATCATTGGCTTACAAATTGAGCCTCCAGGAGTCTATCAGTACCATTTTAATTTGAGGGTCTGAGCTTAAAGGTATTGCTAAGGGTTCCAAAAATAAAGCAAAGAGAATTGCGGAGGTGGGATATCCTGTTTGGTACTCTGTGTGATTGCAAGAGCTTTAATAAACTCCTATTGATTACTAATAATGGTATTGAGTTCATATAAAAAGCTGCAATCAAACTTATGAGTGGAGATAGGAAGTGCATTTTATTTTAAGATTATCAGCAAGAAATCACAGCTCATGAGGTCAACAGCTATTTTGGCATCTGAAAAAATTACAACAGCAGTCGTACTGTGGAAAGTGAACAAACTGATTGCTTCTGTAACAAATTGTGTATTTGTGGAAAGCTGTACTGAGGGAATAAATCTGTTTTGGTCTGGGGGTATGAGGTCTATGGTTCTGAAGATTAAATGACTGGCTAGGGCCTTGGCTAGTATTTTATAATGTGAGTTATGCGGAGTGATCATACGATATGAGCTTGGATCGTGAGAATATTTTCCAATTTTTTAAAAGGTAACCAATATGCCCTTAGGAAAAGAAGGGGGAATTCTACCTCCATTTAAGATGAAAATAACTAGAATGGTTAAAGGGGTTTCAGTTCCATTGAGATTATCTTACTCAATTCTGATGGAAAGACATCTTCTCTGGAAGCTTTACAATTGGCAAGCTTATTTAAGGTACTTTCAAATTTCTACATTTAGAAAGGTTGGTTTATTTCCTCCACGTCCTCATGAGATAGGCTGGAAATTTGCAGTTGTGACAGCTATTTCTTTATGGCCTGCTAGACATTTTATAATTGGCCTGATAAATTGTCTGACAAATATCATAGAAAATCTGGCCAAGGTCTTCTTGATCTTAGATCTGTTCACATTTCGTCAGATTTCTAATGGCTTTAGTATTCCATGCCAATAATTTCAGTGTATGTTTACCGTCCCCATACACCTGTTGGCCTATTATCTGTGAACTCAACATCTCCCTTTCAGTATGATCACTTTGAGATTATCTTTCACTTCTTTCCCTTCCTGTAACCCTAAGTTGCTTCTGTTGTCATTAAACACAGACTGTATCTTGTTTAGTCTTGCTTTGAATTCTTTTAAGAAACTCTCTCTGGACCAGATGTATCAAGGGTTTTACCGGTCGCAAACGGGCCGATTCGCAGAATCGGCCTGTTTGCGAATGGTAAAAAGCCTTTTGGGATGTATCAACCCAAAAGGCATTCGCAAAATAGGTAATCGCAATTTTTGCCATTACCTATTTTGCGAATGCAGTTAGTGAATCGCAGTTTGCGATTCCCTAAATGCAATGCAAGAAGCATTCTCAGAATGCGACTTTCATTTAAGGAATCGCAAATTACCACCAACTTCAAGTTGGTGGTAATTTGCAAATCCTTAGAAAAATGCACAAAATTGCATTTTTCTAAGTGCCATGTGGGGCATACACATGCCCTTAGGGCATGTGTGCGCGCCACATGTGCACACTTACCTTTTTTGGGGGTGCATCAGGGGGGCCTTATGGCCCCCTGGCACCCTTGCAATTTCCTTCGCAATTTGCGATTACCTATTTGGTAATCGCAAATTGTGAATGCCTTCCCATTCATTCCTATGGGCCACTGGGGTCTTGGGTTCGAGAGTGTATTGAAATCTCCAAAAATCAATTACACCAATCTCTTTTTTTCAATGCCTCCATAACTTCAGCCATTGTTTATTTTCTCTGCTGAGTGAGTTGTTTTACTTGTTCATTGATTGCCCAACATTGAAATCACCTCCAATAATGAAAATTATGGTAAGAGAGGCAATAGCCAACAGCAAATAATGAAAGACCTGAGGATCACCTTCTGTTGGGCTATTATGAAGACAATGCCAAAGGGCTGATCCCTTATTTCGAAAGGTATGGACACCCACCACCCTTGCACTTCATGAATGACCTTCTTTATCTGACCTAGAAAAGTCCTGGTAAAAAGACTACTCCTCTCTGTGCAGAAGATGTTGAAGAATAATGGACCTGCAAAATCACTGTTCAAATTAGTTTTTCCTAATTTTTCTTGTTAAAATTAGATTCTTGAGAACAACCGAAGGATTTAAACCTCTAAACCAAGAAGGAACCACCTTTCATTTTCTAGTATTGCTTAATCCATTTGCATTTAGAAACAACTATATAATTCAATCATGAGACCATTATTCCTTTTATTAGCTTATTCCAACTGATGACTGATGATCTTATGATTGTTTAACCATTGTATACTCAAGACTACTATACAGTTATATATATCAGCATTCATAGAAAATTAAAGTTTCTAATTTTTTTCCCTAACTGGAGCCCCATCCCTGCATTTTTCTCCTTCACACTCCCCCGTCCTCCCACTTTTTTCACTCCCACTTTCTCCTTCCTCCTCCCTTGGTTATAGCTCACAACCCCCTCTCATCTCACCACAATTGCACCGTATTATCTCTAACAAAGCGCTAGTTTGATAGATTTAAAATACAACAAGATTATTTGGCACTTCTTTCAAGAATCATCAGACTTGATTTCAGGATTACTGTTTTTTTTTCTATTCCTTGTTGAACTAACACAGCCTGTGCTTATGCTAATTGAAAGAGAGGGCTCAGATGTTTGAACTCCCAGCATCACTTTGAACATGCAAGAATATATCAGAAAAAAATGTAAGATCAAATTCATTTGCTATCTTGATTGTTTTCAGTTGGATGACTTTCATTAGATTTTTTTCTTTTATACTGCAATCTTCAAAGTTCACCAGAATCGTCTTTGGATACGTTCCAGTTTTTACCATTGTGAATGATACAACACGCACCTGGCAAATTGGACAAATCTCCCTTAAATCATAGAAAAGGGGAGTACCCAACTCATTCCTTTCTAGGACTCTTACAAACCTTACGTTTCATCATCTAGATCTGTTCTTATAATCTTCTTTCTTCTGCTTCAGATACTGTGTATTTGGAGAACGCCGCTATCTATTTCTGTCCTCCCAATTGTTAATCTTCTATGTCAGAGAGACATTGCTCAAAATCTTATACCTGACTAGCAAATGTTCAATATTTGAACATTTGGTAGTCAATAGCCCTAGTCAATATTTGAGTCTGGGGCTTGAATTTGCTGTCTCAAAGGATTCACAGTTTCATTTTGAGTATGTTTAATTGATTTTATCTCTGACAAGGTGTCTCTGGAAATGTAGTACTGAGCCTTGCATATCCCCTGGATATTCTTTCCCACAAGGTTAATTCTCTTGTATTCTAGTGCATTTTTGCTTACTAACTGGAGTTTGGCCTAAATCATCATCTTCTTTATTATGCCCCTCTTTTTCCTGAGAGGAAGCCGATTAAGAAAAGCCTTCTTCTGGGAAAGTTATACTTTCCCTTTGTTCATGTGTCTATTTCCTCTCTTTTTAGAGCTGTAAAACCTTTCCCAATATTCCTCCATTACAGATCCTGGATTCTATTTGGATTGTGCTAGCTTAGATTACATTGTTGGATTTGTTTGTGCTGGCAAATATTTATTAATTTGAAATAATTTACCTGGCAGTTATGCTGTAATATGCGAGCCGTTGCTTTTTCTGAGCTGGGAATTCTGAAAGTATTCGTAGTTTCTTTGAGCTTGATACGTTTTGATTCTGACTCTGAAGTGGAGACTGTGCTGTCATTCAAAAAATAAAGGAAAATTAATTTTTTCCCGGTTTTTACTTTGATCTTTATCTTGCTGCCCTAATGACTGTGATGTTGATGTAGATGTAAACATTTGATCTGGCTTTTAAGAATTCAACAAGCGAGCTTCTGGTCAAGTTGGTTGAGGCGCATGGTAGATATATTTCCCTCTTCCATCTCCTCCAGTGGACCGTCTATTCTCGAGTCCTCCCTCCAGCTGGCACTGAGAGTCAGTTGTCCCTCTGCTCACTACTTCTGAAAGGTAATGGCAAATTTTCCTGTATCAGCACCTGATAACAAGGAGTTGGAGGAGATAGATTTCTATTGTCTATAATTTTTCTCCACAGTCTTGAAGAGTATCTCCTCTTGTGTGGCTTCGCCATTTCGTCCTGGCTTAGATCCACTTTTGTCATGTGGTTGAACATTTCTTTTAATGATAGGGGAGAAATGCATGGCATTAAGTGGGTATGAGTCCAAATTCCCCTGTAATATTACACAGAGGGGACGGCGAGCCAAATGAACAAATTGTATTCGGCCTTATTCAAGCTTTTGCAATGATTTCCCGGGTCTAAGCACTAGTGTCTAATGTAGCTTGAGAGACAGTATTACAATGCTGGAGGATATTTACTATCAGAGATAAGGATCACATGAAAACAGTGATCCAGTACAAGCCCCTTGAGGGTTGGTGTCCCCAAAACGCCTTTGTACGTACCACCTTGCTATTTGCTCTAAAATCTATTATCTGTCTAAGATTGACATCCAGCACTAGGGAAATATTTCTTGAGACAGATATTTTACTCAAGGATACTGCTAGCAGTATTTAGAAGAGATATACATTTTCGCCACCTTTTATCGCTCCCTGTTGGCCTCACCTAACTGGGATAATTTGCAAGGTCCACTTGGCTCCCTAAATGCCCATCTCCATCCCTCCTTCCAAGCCAGAGCCTTAGAGCCTCTCCAGTTTATGGTCTATTCTTCAAGACCCTTGTACTCCTCATGGGCAGTCATCTCACTTTGGATTCAATCGTTCCACAGCCACCAGTTGATCTTCAGAGGGATGCTTTGGGACATCAGCATCGAACACCTGCTTGTGTCCAAGTACTCTCATTTTGTAGGGGGCGTGGCTATGAGGGGTGGTGTGGAGCTGGCAACGCATTAGATGTACACACTTCCGTCTTCCCGGCAAACAACCCCTAGTGTGTGAAATTGACTAATAAGATAGAGATGTAAGAGAAATTAGAGACACGTGCAAATGGAAGTGCTATTCAAAAAGAAAGGGAGAAAAAAATTGTTTCAAATGATGTCTGCAGCCAATCCTTCTGAGGTGTGTATTAATTCTACACATGTAATAAGCAATTCAATAATAGACTATGGGTAATTACTTACTAGGAGCATGTTGAAAATAGCCTAATGTAAAATTGGTCACCAACCACAGAAATACATGGTAATTACCCATTAAATAATCATCACCCAAATCATAGGGCAAAGCACATCATGAATGCCAAAATCACAAATGTGCACACATCATGGCATGCTCCCATCAACACTACTGCATATGTAAAACCTGCTGTGATAATATTTAATTCATTTATTTATGTGCATTGCTTTATGTGGTGCAAAATAGATCGATGCAGGCTGCAGAGCACAGTACAACTATTAGTAGACCTGTACAGTAAGTCCAAACACTGTACAAATATTGAGCAATTAGTAACTCTGAATGTTTCATAGTAATTTTTACATTTAACAACGCTTGTAAGAAAAGAGGTATGTGCAAAGCATTAGATTAGTTCACAGGTGTATAAGCATCATATATTATGAATATCTGATAGGGAAATACTTTTACTAGCAGAAGGAGAGCTAAGCAGTTGGTGTCAGAGGACTGCAGCAAGGTCAAGACTGATTGGCATATAGGTCTAAACTGGGGTGGCATGGTGAGCAAAAGAAGAATGGATTTAACCCAGATCTTTTAACTAGGGGTAAATGTTTGATTTGCTCTGCATTCCGTCCATCATCTGCGTGTCTTTTGCTTCCATTAATCATGCAGCAAATCCATGTGTATTAAGGCGATGTGTGCGCTAGACAACTCTTTGTTTTCTGCACTCGCTGTATAGCTGAATACAATGTTTTGCACATGCAAAAATGCGGTTTTACGCAAACAAAATTAATGCAAGCCTACGTCTCCAAGCCCTCCAACTTACCTGCCGAGCTGTTGGATCCTCCCGGAAGACTTCCTGGACCAAGCCTGCAGCCAAAATCTAAAACCGGCAAGTTCCATGAGATTGCATTGGGCTCCCGACCCCTCCTAAGCACCCTGCACACGGCCGCACCTGCATCGCTGGTGGTGTGGACTTGGTGCTGACCTGGGACCCCCTTTGCACAGATCTTAACCCTAGGAGCTTGGCTCCCAAGACCAAGTGGCCTGCCCGTGAGCAGCCCCTGACCGAAGGCCCCCTTAGCCACACTGGCTAACGTTGGGCCCCTGTACTCTGCACCCTGCCGCCCCAATGCCACTGGTGGTGCAATCTGAGCGCCTAACTGAACCCTGGGGAACCTTGGTTCTAACCCCCAAAAACTATTCTTGCAGGCCGTTTACTTTGTCGTGTAGTTCCTATAAACTTACATAGGATCTGCGCGTTTAGACAACATAGACTGTAGGATTGGTGTTCAGACTGATTCTAGACACCCCCACCGGGTATATGTGCCCGTATACCAGCTAGCTCACAGTGGAACTAGAAACCCCTCTTACCAGGGAGAGAATAGTTCTTGGCAACTATCGAACATGACAACTCTGTCCCATCAGGGATCGTGGAAACAGTGCAATACTTTTCGCTCAGTCACTCGTGCTTACTTTGTCTCAGAGAGATACACAGAATAAACGGTGGGAACGTTTTCAATAAGCGTGTATTGAACCAGTGTCATTCTAGTGTAAAATAGGTGTGCTGAAACAACCATTAGACAGAAACAGATATAAATGATTATAAGCACCAACATAGTAAAAGGATGGTAGATTTCTACCATAGTGATAAAACAATGAATACAGGCAGGTATAAAAATACATGACAGTAAAATGCGTACTCCTACGATGCGACTAGATGTACCTTAGTGTACCAAGCATGTATGTAGGTGTAAAGCCAAGAATCCCGCTAGGATAAAGTCAACCCCATTACTTGAAGTCCGAGACTTTGGGACCTCGTCTTGGTCTGGAGATGGACACCCCGTGAGGGATGTCAGACCACTGCGAGCTGGAGTGTCTGCATGCAGGAACCTCAGCATCTTGCGTCAGTGTGTCAGCATGGAAGTCCTTTTTCTCCTCTCCCTGCCCCAGCAAAGATATGGTGTTTATATTCCCAAAGTGGTACCCTCAGGGGATCTACCTTGCTGTGTCATGTCAGACTTAGGATGACGGAAGGAATGACCCTTATACATAGTTATTATGCAGGAGATGGTAGTCCTGCTGAGTTTCCAAGAATCCTCATGCATAATGAATGAAGCTAGCTTTCAGGGAAAACCCCAAGTCCTTTAAGCAGTACCGTAACTAGGTAAAAGGTCAGTCCCAAGAACCATTATGTAGTGTAATGGCAGGGGAAAATATAGGTGAAAGGTTAGGTTGCTACCTGAGCCTATATTGGGGTATCTATATGAAACATAACAACTTACCTGCAAATGGATAACCCTCTTTTCCCATAGGAACCAATGTTGTGATATTTTGTGTCGAGCTTAACTTCTGTATGGAGGAAATGTTTCTATATTGCAAACCTGAAAAAGTCTCACTTACCTTGTATTGTTGGATCCACGTTTTGATACCTAGGCATATCACCCCGAGTAGTCGATGTAATCCAAAATTAATGCAAAGGTAATCAAAAGTAATTTGACTGTATTTTAAACTGTTTTAAAAGTAATACGAACTTGTAAACGATTTCAATCCAATCCACAATTGCATTTCTGTGTACAGCTTTGCATTTGAAAGTGTTCTTACTTACCTGTGCCAAGTCCTGCTTGGTTCTACAAAATAAAATATAAGTATATTTTTTTATACTTACCTAATTGGTTTCTGTTCTGAGGGCCATATTCTCAAGGACTTATCGCCGAGTTTGCGGCACTTTATCGCAACCAAAGTGGTGATAAATTCATCGCACCATTCACAAGCTGGTGCTAACAGCCGATCTCACCAGTATTCCTGCGAGAGCAGCCGCAAAAAACATCGCCACGGATGACACCGGCAACTAACGCTAATGAGATGCAGAGTAGGCGTACCCTTGCAAAAACCCCCAGAAACACATCTTCGCAATATTCACAACGACCAGCCAGATCGGTGATAAGACCACAAAACATGCACTAAGGCGCGTTAGCAGCAGGGATTTAACACCTGCTCCTACCTGGTGTTAAGTCGGATGACAACCTGCACCACAAAAGGGAGCCCAGCCCACAGCCACACCAGAAGAACAACAGATGCCATGGAACTACTGATCATGCAGCTTGGAGCCCCAAGAGGGCCACAACACCCACCGCCACCCCCCCCCAGGCCCGCCAGGCCCCCCCACCGTGGCCCTACCCCGGGCACCCCCCCCAGACAAAGATATCTCACATCTGCGTCACAAATTCATGAACACAACAATTCGCCTGTTGTCGCACAAGTACACCAACCAACATCCATGTGTGGTTCGAAAAAGGAAAAACATACATACATCGCAGAATTCCAAAAATAATCAATTTATTCAAATTCCAATCAACAGCAATAGTTTGAAGAGTCATGGCGGGTCTTCTCCAGACAAACCGTAAGTCACAGCCTGCAAGACAAAATTGAAGATAAGAAGGTGTGTCATGTGCACAACAAAGGACAGAGAGAGAGAGAAAGAGAGAGAGAAAGAAAGGGAGAGAGAGAGAGAGTGAAAGAGAGGGAGAGAAAGAAAGAGGGGGAGAGAGGGAGAAGGAGAGAGAGAGAGAAACAGAGGAACAGAGAGAGAGAGAGCGAAAGGAAGAGAGGGAGAGAGAGAGAGAGAGAGAGGAGAGAGAAAGATAGAGAAAGAGAAGGAGAGAAACAGTGCCAACACTGCGCACCCAGGCAGCTGCACCCCAGCCCCCCGCAGCCCAGCGGTGTTTGCCCGCCCCTGCGCACCCAGGCCTCACTGCTCACCTGCTGCCACCGGTGTGTCTCCAACCACGTGCCGGTTCACACTGCAGGCCACCAGATCCCCAATCTGAAACAGAGTCCAGATACATGAATGGCAGAGTACACATCATTGCACACGGCAACATTGCATGGCCGCCCCTACGCACCCAGGCTGCTGCACCGCAGCCCCTCCCGCCGCCCAGTGCGGATTGCCCGTCCCTGCGCACCAAGGCCGCACTGCTCACCTTCCGCCACCGGCGTGTCTCCAAGAGGGCACACCACGTCCTGGTGCAAGCTCCGAGCCCGGGGCCCGCGACCTTGGCAGCCTCCACATCACGCATCCCCGCAGCGCGGGCCACCAGGCGCACACTTGACTCTGGGTCTTGATTTTGCAATGGCAGAGATCACATCAGTGCACACGTCATCATCGCAGGCTGCACACCCGCTCAGCTCTCTAGGTGCCACTAACTCTGAGAAACGCGAGGCAACGCCACGTGGCGGTAGGCCCGCGTTGCCTGCTGGCTCAGGCCTACATTGCGGTCCACCAGGCGCACATTTGACTCTGGGTCTTGATATAGCAATGGCAGAGACCATATCAGTGCACACATCATCATCGCAGGCTGCACACCCTCAGCACTTTAGGTGCCCCTACCTCAGTGTACAGTAAGTCACCGTCCCGTGGCGGTAGGCCCGTGCCGGCCGCAGTGCAACTGGTGCCACCGACTCCGTGCAACGCAAGTCATGGACCCTATATGATTGAGCCTCGTCATAGGCCAGGCGGACGCAGCCATGTCACCTCAGGCAGTGGGGAAGAACTGGAACACGTAGCGTCATCGTCCCCCCTTTTATACGTACGCTGAGTGGGCTGGGTCGGCGTACGCCAGGCCAGCATAGGGGTGTGAACAATTATCCCTGGCCCCTGGGCGTGGTTCATATCTGGGCTGCACAGGAAATCAACTGATGCGTGTGTCTCTGTTGCAGTGTCTGCGCCACACGGCCCGCAATCGACAATGTTGCAATGTTGCATGCAGCCGGAGGGCGTCCACGAACAAAAGGACTGTACAAGGAGCGCAAGGCCCCTCGGGGTCTTGGCTCATACATGGCAACTGGTGTGTGTGTTCATCGCTTTTGGTGCACCATAAGCCCAAGGCCTAGCCTCCAATTGCAGCACGATGGCCACATCACATACCCAGGATACAAGCAGTGTTCTGACTAACATTAGGGATGAAAGCCCCCTTGTCTCAATACAGAAGGCGGATGGACATCTGCACCCCCGACCTTGGAAACGCATGTGGCAGGCACCCCCTAAGAGAGATACCATGGCAGACGAAGACGACTCCCACACTACACACGGCGCCAATGAAAGATCAACGTATCCACACCCCACACACAGAAGTCCTTGCCCGAGGTACTCCTGCATGGAATGGCCTTGACACTTACATACAGGACAACCCATACGTACAAACCTTGCACACTCATACGACTCATTGCTCCGAGCTGTGGCATATCATCCACATAACAGCCGCAGGTCAGAAGAGTGCCGGTTCTACGAGTGCGAACAACGCAATGTCAGAACATCCCGGGCACATGCACAACCCCTGTCACGTGGAACTGTACCGTGACCGAATGCTGCATTTGTTGGGGGCACTGCCACTGGTAGTGTTGCACATCAGTTACCGTCTGAGCTTCCATCTTGCGTACGTCACCTGCGTCCAGCTCTGGTTCCACTGCCGATCATGCATATTCGAGTGGCCCATGGATGTCTGCCTATCCAACACAACGGTAGCTGAACTGGATTATGACATGTGTGTGCGCGCCCTGTTGGACCACGACCAGGAGTGTAACCGTGATACCCGTTCATGGGATGCCTTGGAATTGGGCGTATGTGCTGGCAGTTGGGCATGTGAGATCGCACAATTCCTCGTGTTCAGTGACCACATCGAAGCGCTCCCCTATTGGGCTGTGTTGCGGATTGGTGAAACGGCGTGGACGGAGCACATCTGTCCGGACCAGCTAATGGATTGGCTCGCCCCCGTGTTCGTTGAAGTCGACAACGACGTACTCTTGGAACTGATTGCCCATGAAGCTGCGCTCGCTTTCATGGACGAGTAACTATGTTCCCGCAGCCACAAGAGATTGTAACCCATGGCACAGGTCCTAACCCCCTTTTGCATCTTGGGGAAATGGACACATATCCCACCATGACAGTGGACATGTCTGCATTCGCCTGGACTCAGAATGCATGTGCGTGCAGGACTGCGGGTTGACACACACCTGTGCAAGGTGAGTGGACAGCGGCGCCTGGCAACGTTCCTCAACCTGACACACCGCTAGAGGGAGAGTACACACATGGCAATGTAGTACTACATGTGACCTTGTTGGACTCCTTCACCTGCTCACTGTCAGCAGAGCAGGCAGTCAGCGCTGTCCGGTGGTACAGGACTATGCAGATCCCATGGGCTGTGAGTGGTGTCCCCTAACACGGTGCAATGAGCATTCGCCAAACACCACATGACTCGTCCAGCAGGGCAAGGTGGGCTGAGACCGTCGGCATCCGTCATGGTTGGTGTTCATTTGTGCCTCCCCAAGTCTTGCACCTCTACCTCTTGTTCCTTGGCTGCCTGTTAGTGTATGATGCATTGGTCTGCATGTTGTGGCCCTTGTCTTGCCAGTACTGACACGCACATGCTAATAAAGTCTACGCAGCTTCACTAGTGTACAACTGTGATGAGTGTTGATTTGCATGTCAAATCGTGTGCCCCAATGAGCATTGTACGTACACAGGGAGGGACTGACTGACGGATTTCACTTAGGGGTGAGTCCCTATTGCCAGCTCCACCTCTGTGAGCCAGACATTGTGTTCGGGCGAGTTGCTGGTCGACCTGTGTGCTTACGTGTCTTCAGCAATGTGAGTATGGTGTCCAACTTCTTGCCATGTGGACCAATGTGTTCCATCAAACCAGGCTGTGTCCACACAGTTGAGTGTGTGTAGGTATGCGAAGAGATGTTCTGTTGTCACATGTGATGTGGGACACTACTTCAGCCCTCCTACCAACTCTGACATATTTACACACAGCCCTATTTAATACATAGACGTGGGGCTACGTTGGGGGGTTGCGAGATTGTTGTTCATGATCAATGAGGCCACAGCTAGTTCACACCTCCACAGTCATGTAATTGGCCATGTGTGTCACGGTCAAACATGCGCTTTGATGTCATTTCCCAGGGTGTACCTTTTTGTGCAATCAATGGCCCTACAGTCATCCATACTGTCATACTTGATTGGACATAGACATGACACATCTGTGTGATTAGGAATGTTTTATTCACATCCTGTGGAGTGTCGGAGCTGGAGCAGTACATGGCCATGCACACCCCACATTACATGGTTGCCCAGTGGAGGGCCAAACAGAGTCCTTTAGGGGATGACAAGTTAATCAGTAGAGGCAGAGCTGAGTCCGCAGCCTGTTTGCTGTGTCATTGGTAACCAGAGCAGATATGGCAGTCCATGTCGGGGTCCAGGTGAATGTCGCAGGGTGTTCGGGGGACAGTGGAAGGTGTTGTACCAGGGCATGATGCAGAGGGCTGTACCAAGCAGAAACAGGCCATATGGCGGGGGATGAATGCTACAACCTCCTTTTTGACACAGAGTCATTACCGTCCACATCTTCGTCCTCTGATACGTCTTCTGTGCCAGGTGTGTGTGGTGGTGTTATGGCTGCATCACTGTATGCCACGGACTCATCAGGGGGCGGAGGTGGTATGGCTGCATCACTGTGTGCCACTGACACATCAGGGGGCGGAGTTGTGTGTGTCGAAGTTCCTGCAGCAGTCATCTGGGACAGGCTCTGTGGCAGCAATGGCAGGATGAGGATCTGCAGGGCATGGTAGATCCCAGCTACATCTCGCTGGTGTTCAGCCATGGCAGTCATCCTTCCTGCCTGCATCTGCTCCATGTTCTCCATTGTCCTCCGCATCTGTGCCAACTCTGTGCTGTCGTCGCCGGAGCCTCTCTGCCTAGACAGTTCTTGTATCCGAGTAATGGATCCAGCGAGGTCAGCCAAGGATTGTTGTAGGGCATGGAGCAGACTGTGGGTGTCCGTTAGGGACTGTAAGTGGTCCCTGATGGGACTGAGACACCCACGTATGGCATCTAGTTTGGCTGCCATGAGGTCGAAACCCACCCGCACCTGTTTAGCCAGCCCCCTCTGGCAGTCTGACACACGGCATTGGGATGCCATGTGTTCTTGGGTGAGGTGCTGGGAGCCAGCCGTGGTGGTGAGTGCTTCCTGCTGTGTGGTCTGTGCAGGGGGTGGTATCACCTTGATGCAGCTGGGCTGCCCTGCTCCTGGAGGTGGGGTGCGGAGGCTGTCCATGAGCAGTTGGAGGGTGTCGGAACAGATGGCCAGGGGTTCCTCCTCCTCATCACTGAAGAGATGTCTGGTCTGCTCTGCAGGAGGTGTTGATTGTCCCTCTGCAATGTGAAGGGGAGATGCAGGTTAACAGTGTGTTCCATGTATGTGCACGCATTGTACATGTTTACATACTGACTGCATGTCAATGTACATTGTGACTGTTTTGGAGGAGCTGGGTATTTGATGGGGGACAGTGGACATTCTGACTACATGAAGGATGTGAGGTTGTACTCGTACATTATCATCTAACAGTTTCCTGCTATGCTTGATGTGATTGGCCTTTTTCTACGCACATGCAGCACCAGTTGTGTCCTCTGTTCTGTGGTGTTGGTGTGGCACTTTGTACCACATTGTCGTCAATGTTGATGTGCTGTGATTGCTATGTGTGTGTGCTGCATTGTGGGAGAGTCGCCCCTGCAGCTCTGATTTAGCGGCTCTTTGTCCCTTTGAGGCGGTGTGCCTTTGGCTTCTGTGCTTTTACGGTGCTGAGATGTTGGCAACTTGGGTCATTTGTGCTCTTGGACGGATTTGGCACTCTTGTGCATTGTTTGTCTGCAGAGGTGTTGTTGACGTCAGGAGTTGTATGTGCACGTGGATGTGTCAGAGTGTCACCTGCTCCTTTGAGGATGTTATCCACACTGGGCCACCTCAGTGTCGTGTCGTGCACCATGTCATGTATTTTGACTGCAGCCATGCTATTGGTCATGCAGTGTCACTTGCATTGTCAGTGTGGCTCACAGAGCCGCTGCTTTGCTGGGTTCAGCACATGTGCATGGGTAGGTTGTGGGATTGGTGAGGGGGGGACCATTTGTGCACATGGTGGACGGGGGCCTACTTGGTGTTTCTATGTGTGCTGCAGTATGCCAAGGCCATCAGGGACAGGCTCCACAGTCATTGTGGGTGTGCAGTGTGCTATTCTTGATTGTGCATGTGTGCCATTGTGCCCGTCTCCCCCGTCCCCCCAGTCCCTGGTGGTTACTCACCCTGTTGCTGTTGGGTCAGGTCATTTCGGGCAGTGTCCGGACCCCCAACTCCTTGCACCGTCTCCGCACTGATGACTGTGGCCACCATTTCCTCCAGCTCATCCAGCCCCTCCTGTGGCGCAGGACTCCCACCTCCAGTGGCTGTTGCTGCCTTCAGGTTGGCAGCGAGTTTCTGCTTGGTTTGGATTTTGACGTCATGCCAGCGCCTCTTGACCTCCTCCATTGACCTCCACGACACTCCGACTGCATTCACGCTGTTCACGATGGACTGCCATATTTCCGTTTGTGTTGCCGATGACACAGTGGAGGTGACGTACAGTTGTTGGTAGTGTTCGGTCACCTCCGTGACGATGATCCGGTTTTCCTGCGGACTGAACCCCGTCTTCCTCTTCCTCTTCTCTTTGCCCTTTTCCGGCCCCGGAGTTCCTGGCTGGCCATCTGTGGGGCTTGTGGGGTTCGCGTTGTCCTCTGCACTGGGTCCGGGTGCGTCCATGTTGCTATGCAGTTGCATTTATTTGTCTTTTTTTTTTTCTCTGCTTTTATAGTGCATTCTCACGCATGGCGCGTGGGAATCGCAGGCCTGTCGCTGGTTTTCGCTGATTTTTGTATCGCCATTGGGGTCATCGCACCTTTTTTCGCGTTGAGGTTTGGCATTTTTTTGGCGACTCGTGGATTTTAACGCGGGCATTTGTTGCGTTATCGTGGGGCTATCGCATGGTGCCGCCGGGCTGTGAATGCTGCGTTAACACGGTGTTATTTTCCCACGATGGACTGCGATGTGAGAAGTTGCGTTAAGCGATTTTGGCGATAGTTAACACGCGTTCTTGGGAATATCCCCCTGAGTGTGTGTAATCAGTCCTCGATTGAGTGAATACAATAAATGCTTAATATATGCGCCTAACTGCTTGCCCACACTACCACAGAGAGAGCTGTTAGTACTTGTCAAATTTAGCCTCTGCTATACCTCTGGGGACTCCCTGGACCCTGTGCACACTATACCTTACTTTGGTATAGTATATACAGAGCCAGCTTCCTACAAACAGCTGCTATGTATTTCTCTTGAATGCTCTGCCCTGGGGGCAGAGCGAGTTTGCAGCTACCCTAAGGGCAGCGCATTCCACATGATAGGGCACATTTTCCTTGTTTGCACTTAGCGCACCTGCTTAAAGGTGCGCTGCGTCGCAAACAGGAAAAGTGCGCCATATCTGTAATAAAGCCCCAGGTGTAAAAACTACATCAATTTGGAGGAAAAGTCGGATTGTGTGAGATATAATTACAGGTTGATTTAGGGTCACACAACAGTAATTTGTTAATTTGCATTTAAAAAAACCTTTCTTGGCACACTGGCACTTCAGAACCTACTTAGAACTCAGAGAAAAAAATGAAAATGTTCTGCTGCTGTGAAGACCTCTCTTCTATTTGCTTGAGGAGAATCAGAAGCTTTGTTGGCGCCCCTTTTTCAGAAGATTTGACCCAGGGTTATACAAAAGAACCTCCAGAATAACTTTCCACAGACATTGGAGCCTGGCATGGACTGTGCAAAATAGCTGGGAACCTCTTGGAGAAACCTGTATTTGGAGTTACTTGCTCAGATGTAAATGGTCCTGTGTCTGAAGAATCCCCTGCTGTCCTGGTTGATGCTTGTAATAGTAGAGCATCTGTTATTGGACTGCTTGAGCTGCAAATCTGCTGGTGCAGACCGGAATCTGGGGCTGTGGGATCAGAACTGATAGGTGCTATGAAGACAGGAGAGTCACGTTGTATTGGGATAAAATACCTTCCGCCCTATGAATTCCTGGGTACAACAGAGCAGATCTGTGTGGTTGTGCAGTGCTCCCCGAGTCATTTTGTCAAGAGTGCTGAA
The DNA here is from genome assembly GCA_963921515.1 of Calotriton arnoldi. NCBI lineage: Eukaryota > Metazoa > Chordata > Amphibia > Caudata > Salamandridae > Calotriton > Calotriton arnoldi. Next base: position 1,451,997 of record CAWUFW010001977.1, read on the forward strand.
CACTGTCAAACTCACCCGGAATTTTGTCTGAAGACTGTTGTAGCTTGAAAACACATTGCAGTCTTTGTAGGAACACCTCCATCTGAAGAGCTGTGTGTTTCAGATCACAACAACTGGCTGTCTTCGAGCAGAGTGTGATGCAGGCCGGAGGCTGGCTAGGTCCTCTTCAGTAAGCCATTTCACTTCAGCATGTAAGTAAATTAATACCCATCAAACGACAGTCATGAGATAGGAACAGCAAGGAAACAAACTAAGTTAATGATGCAATAAACGTCTCTAGTGGTTGAAAGCTGCTCAGATTTTCTTTTATTGGAACAGGGAACAAGGTTAAGGGCGTGAATGGATCAAGATGATGTAATAGGTTAACCTTTGAACTTTGAAAAGCAATGCAGCTTGGTACACTCAACCAGGAACAGGTTGAAAGTAAAAGTCAAAATGGGTTGCACTGCCTTGGATCAGATAAATGAAAAAATCTCCAGGCATCAGAAGACTTGGCTAGAAGTCAAAGACGCCTATGAGCAGTCTCATCAAGGGGGTATCAGATGAGAGTTCAGCAGCCTCAGATCAGCTCTAAGTAGGATCAGTCACTGCCTGTGGCCAAAGATGGATGTCATTCCTCGGATCCATCCAAAACCTCTCTCGAGATAACTCTTTTATGGCTCCCAAGAGAGTCTTCAGCCGGTTGGCCATAGAAGTTGTCTGACAAAGTTACTGTGGGCTTCACAAGTTACTCTTGTTGTACCAAGTGTTCCCTCGTCATTCTCAAACTAAGGTAAGGCAGCTGCTGAACAACTGGTGTGGAAAAGGCAGCAACTCCACCAAACCAGCCATGGCCCTGCACCCAAATGATGCATGCACTGCCCTCATGATGTATGAATAGGTCATAAAATGCTTAGACTCCTTTGCATTGAAAGGGTTAATGTTTTCTATCCTCCTGGTACAGATTATTCCCCTACAATAGTCCTGCACAAGTTGTGAGCTACTTGGGGGTAACATAAGCTGTAATAGCAGGTCAGTCATATCATGATGGCACGGAGGACCTGTTGTCACTTCTGTGGTTCCTGAAAAGAGATCTCCCGAGGTGGGGGTCCAACGTCTTAATTCTTTTCCAATGAACAGGGTAAATTTGTAGCATTTTTTGATCCGCGACTGCCAGAAATGCCATTGGATTAGCTAAACACCATTTCTCAGTCCCTTTACAATCCCCTGAGTTAGCCACAATATTTACTGTCTAGCAAATGCAATTCTGATCACAAAATCCACGCTAATTCCTGTTCCCTCTTTGTGGCAGTCCCAATAACACAACTTTGTTAAAACGAACTCTGGCATCATTGGGCATTCGAAGAGGAGAGTCAGCCGTCTCTCACGTTATTACCAGAGAGATCAGTGCTCAGACTTTTTTTTACATTTTTAGCAAGAGAAATGTAGGACAAGACCAAGTACCACAGCACTTTATAAACAAGCATTTGCAATGCAATAGGTCTCGCATTTTGTAGAGTTAGAGCTATTGGCGTTGTAAATGACAATGTCTTTTACCCATGGTTTGAAGTGTAGTGGAATTATGAACAGAGACACAGCTGCAGCACTGTCTAGATTTTTTAGAATGAGGAATTACCACTGGGACCAGAGTAACAGTACTGTCTAGAGGACTACGGATGAAGAATTACCACTGGTAACAGAGATGGAGCTGCAGCACTGCTTAGAGGACTTAGAATGAGGAATAATCGATGGGACCAGAGTAGCAGTACTGGCTAGAGGACTTAGAAAGAGGAATTACCACTGGGACCAGAGAAGCAGCTGCAGCACTGCTTAGAGGTCGAAGAATGAGGTATTACCACTGTGACCCGAGAAGAAGTTGCAGCACTGTCTAGAGGACTAAGAATGAGGAATTAGCACTGGGACTAGAGAAGCAGCTGCAGCATTGTCTAGAGGACTGGGGATGAGGAATTACCAGTGGGACAATAGAAACAGCTAGCAGCAGTGGCTAGAGGACTAAGAATGAGGAATTACCACTGGGAACAGACATATCAGAAACACTGCCTAGAGGACTTAGAATGAGGAATTACTGACGGGGCAGAGTAGCAGCTTGCTGCACTGCCTAGAGGGCTAGAATGAGGAATTACTGACGGGGCAGAGTAGCAGTTTGCTGCACTGCCTAGAGGGCTTAGAATGATGAATTACTGACAGCACCGGAGTATTAGCTAGCGGCACTGCTTAACGGACTTAGAATGAAGAATTACCGACTGGACCAGAGAAGCAGCTAGCGGCACTGCCTAGAGCAGAGGTCTTCAAACTTTTGGGTGCCGAGACCCCCCTGTCAACATTTTCAGTCGTAAGGACCCCCTCCTGACAAACATTTCTAAACCTGTAGACAGGGCTACTGGAATTATGAGGCAGGTGAGGACCAAATTACACGACAGGCTTGACTAAATTGTTTGGGAAGAAAATTTAAATAATGTTATGTGATGCCGCGTTATTTTGGGATAGAATTGCTTCAATATTTTGACATTTTTTGCACACAGTAACACTGAGGAAAGATTTCACCCCATCAGTACCAGTTTATAACCAAAATACAGCAATTAACATCAGAAAGATGTCTAGTCAACCTCTGTGATGGGCCTTCCACTCTGCAGGAATACGTGCTGCCACATTAGAAGCTCACCTGGCCCTGGCTGGGAGCAGCCGGGGTCCCTTAAAACCCTGGCGGTCTTGTGCAGAGTTAAGCAATTTACCCATGCCGCTTTCCTCTCACCCCTCCCTTCCATCCCTCTCTCCTCTCCCAATCCCGGATCCCTCTCTCACTTTGCAGGCCATTTTCTTTCACCCCTTTTTACAACTTCTGAACTCTCCCCATTCAACTTCTCACTTCACCCTTAATCACCTCTTGCCATTCTGTCTTTTTCACTGCCCTCATCTCTAACAGTCGCTCGCATTTATCTCATGGCCTCTCTGGCCCGTCAACTCCCGTGCCCATCTGCACTTCTCATTCACCTCAAGTCTCTCCATTCAAATTGTTGTCTATTTGCATCTTACACCTCTCCAGTCCCCCATTCATCTTTCACATCTCCCCTTTGTTCTTCCACACCTTCTTGAACCAATGTCCCTCTACCCCGTTACCTCAGCACCAGTGCTTAATTTGAGCAGGTGGTTTCCGGTGCTCCGCACTGGCACCTAATTGTGCACACTGGCACTATGACCGTCTGCCACATGGTGGCTCTGTCTGTGTAATTTAGAGACGAGCAGAACAGCTGTTTATTAATTCAATATACATTAAAAACTATAAACTCCTGACATCCATGCCATTCTTTTAGCTTTGGGGGCTTGAAATAGTCTGAACAGTCACACTTGTACAAGTGTTATGGTTGGTAGTTGCATAGGTATTGTCATTGGCCGCACAGGCAAGGCAATGGGTGGGTGGTTAAAGTTGCAGTGGCCTACTGGTGAGGTCCCTGGCACATGTTTTATTACAAATTAATCTGCTCAGCACCCACCCCAGTACTCCCTCTCTTCCCCTATCGCTGCTCTCCCTCACCCATGTCGCATCAAATTACTTTTTAGGTCACAGATCATCTCTCAGCTATCTTCTCTCACAGTTTAACAGTAGCCCTCCTCTGTGCCCTCAACTTTCCCTCACACTCACTTCTTGCGTGTCTGCACTTCCCTTCGGCACTTCACATTTCTCCTCATCCCTGACCTCTTCAATCAAATTCTCTCACTCGCTTGCTGTCCTTTCTCATCCTCTCATCTCTCCTCACCGAGCACACAGGTTGGACCCGTATGCTCCTCTCGGCCTGTGCCACTCTGCTTATTGTTCCCTAATTCAGGAAGGCATGAATTGTCTGTCTTGCTGTTTTGGTGCAGGCCACACAGTTATGGAACGTGCACCCTCTTTGCTTCGCTCCACCAAGAATCTATTACCCTTCAGGAAGATATAAAAACCTGCCTCTATGCTCTGTAGGTAACCCCATTTGGCTGGTTCTCCTTCCCTTCTGTGTGTTTCTCATTTGCCTTCAGGCAGCAGATGGCTATTAGCCCCAGGACACCTTTTGGTAACAGTAGCGCGCTACAAATGTAAATAATAATAGTAATAGGCAGAAGCAGGGGAGCCACTAGACCCAAACTTCGCGGGGGCCTACACTCCCAGGCAGGGCTGGCCCTAGCACTGGGCACACACGGTGCAACAGTCTTTTTGGTGCCCCCTCCCTAGTTTCCTCCTTCTCCATAAATTCCCTCACTACCACTCACCAACAATGCACCTCATCTCTCTGTAGCACCTTTCTGACAAACATTTTTTTTTTATAGCGCTACTCATAGTTTACTCACACTTAGGTGTGTGATCTGCATAGTACATGTTCTTTGTAGCAGGCACATTAACCCTCTGCACTGTGTGGGTGACAAGAGTGCCCATGTGAGTGCACGGTGAGCGATGCAACAGTGTGAGAGTAGGGAAAGAGGAGTGACTGCAGGGTGAGTGAGGTGACCATATGAATTTGGGTGCGGATGTAAGTGCAGAGTGGGACGAATGAATGCATGGTTAATTATGGGCTTGTTTGAGTGAGTTGCAAATTGAGCAGTGAGGGGGCAGGTGAATGAGGTGTCACATGAGTGCAGGATGAGTGCAGATGAGTAGTGTGACTGCAGGGTGAGGTACAGGGTGAACAGCGCAAGTGCATTGTGAGTGCAGAGTGATCACTGTGAGTGCAGGGTGAGAGGGTGAATGATGTGAGTGCCTGGTGATCAGTGTGAGTGCACTGTGATCGCTGTGAGTGCAGGATGAGTGTGAAAGTGAAGTGCGAGAATGAGGAGCGAGTTGTCTGAATGCAGGGTGCATTCCCAGACACTTGAAGTGACTCAGCATATTATTGACGGCGGCATAGGGTTTAAGATATAAGTTAAACTATTGCTATAATAGCATTAATCAGGGATCGAGGGTGGAGGAAATAAATGATATGCTAATCCTGCAACACACATCCAGTCTTAAGATTAGGGTTGCCAGCTCATTATTTTGATGTCCCAGACGGTACAAAAATAAACATTCACCTAAAGCCCTATTTTCAGCACTTATGTGTGCATACTTGGACAGCAAATATAAATAGAAAGAACTTTTAATTGTGTTGTAGGGCTGCCTGAATGATCCATGACTGATAATTAAAGGGAACAAAGACAGAAAAGTCACATTACGAATGAATGCATATAATTTTATTTACATTCCTATTTAGTGTCAAGAGGAGGCCTTTGCAGGCTCTTTAAACTTCAAATGGCTGGTATTTTTCTTTTGGCAACCCTACTTTATATTTCTTTTCATGAAATGCATTCTCACACTACTGCAGTAAATGTGTAAAATACAAATGTAAGGAATAGGCAGAGTGGGGGCCCATGGGGTACTGGAACCAGAGAAAAAAACAAAGCCTCGGTAACCAGTTTACAAAAGGTATGTAAACATGCAAATGGTCTTTAAAGACCTGTGAAAAACTCAGGCCTGCTGTGCTGTGCTGGAGATAAGACTGCAGACACAGCCCAGCGGAGGCCACAGCAGCTCGAGCTGAGACACACTATGGGGGAGGAGGGGGGCTGAATCCCTTGAAGTCCTATGGGCCAGGGCAGAAGTGTGACCGGGAATGCGCGACCCCCTTTCCATCACTTCACAGCCCCCCTGGGGGTCGCGCCCCACACTTTGAAGACCCCTGGCCTAGAGTAATAAGAATGAGGAATTACTACTGGGACCAGAGAAGCAGCTGCAGCACTATTTAGAGGACTTTGAATGAGGAATTACCACTGGGACCAGAGAAGTAGCTAGCAGCACTGGCCTAGAGGACTAAGAAAGACCTGTTGATGGATCGTTTGAAGGCATGCGGGGTCCAGGCTAAAGCGTGGGAGCTTTTGAAGTCCTTTTTAACTGACAGATTACAAATTGTGTCTCTGGGCGAATACTATTCCAAACCTTTTTCCCTGCCTTGTGGAGTTCCGCAGGGGTCATCTCTGAGCCCTACACTTTTTAATGTGTATGTTTCGTCGTTGGCCCCCCTGATCAGCTCCTTTGGCTTTGGCCTCACCTCGTATGCAGATGACACACAAATTGTGGTGTTTCTGCTACCAGGACAGGCAGTGGGAATAGGCAAACGGATCCAAGACTGTATGGAAGGAGTCGGGAGGTGGATGTCGCAAAACTGCCTGAAGCTCAATTCAGGCAAAACGGAGGTCATCCTATTTGGAAACTATGCCAATTTCTGGACCCCAAACTGGTGGCCAGACACTATGGGCACTCTTCCTACCAGAAAAGTTAAAAACTTAGGAGTAATAGTGGACGATAGGCTTAATTTTGGTGACCAAGTTAATGCAGTGGCATCGGCCACCGCGTACTTTCTCAGAACGATTAAGAAAATACTGCCGTTTCTGCCACCTGATAGCCGGCGAACAGTGGTTACAGCACTTGTCCTGTCAAGGCTGGATTACTGTAACAGTCTCTACCTAAACATTCAAAATCGTTTTCTGAATAAACTCCAAATGTTGCAAAATGCGGCCGCTAGACTGCTTACTGGCACTTCCAAATTTGTATCAATTTCCAGGGAAATCAAAAGACTGCACTGATTACCTGTTAGGAATCGGGTGCGTTTTAAATCCCTCTGCACCGTTTACAAGGCCCTTCAAGGAACAGGACCTGACCATCTGAAACGACAGTTTCAATGGTACATACCCAAAAGAACTCTTCGCTCGCTTGGAGCCAAATTGGTGACAGTACCACCCACTAAAAAAGCAACGTGGGGTGGGAGAAGCTTTGTTGCCTGCGCTGCAAAGGCCTGGAACGACCTCCCTTTCTACCTGAGGAATGCCACCGATATCTTGGCATTCTTGAAGGGATTAAAACCCTGGCTCTTTGACATGTAAACTTGTCCAGAACGTTCATTGCTCAAAGGACAGAAACTAGCGCCAGGACACCCCCTTGGGTAACCGCTGCGCTTTAGAAATATCTATAACATAACATAACAAGAATGAGGAATTACCACTGGGAACAGAGACGCAGCTGTGCCTATAAGACTAAGAATGGGGAATTATCACTGGGAACAGAGACACAGCTGCAACACTGTCTAGAATACTTAGAATGGAGGAATTACTGACAGAAGAACACGTAATTAGCTGCACACAGCCGTTTTACCTGGTTTGTACCTCAATACTGTGAACGTTATTTATGTATTTTAAAGCACATGACGGGGAAAAAACAATTTCATGTTGTCATACTAGGAAAGAAACATAAAACGCACTGATCATGCTTCCTTTTTCAGATGACAGCATCCATTCCTGTGTTTTTACTGTGTGCTTTTTACTCCTGCACTTACAAAAACGAACCATAAACTACAATTCCCAGAGTGCACTGGAATAATTAGGACTTGATTAGCTACTCACACCTGACATGGCACTGCCTTAGAATTTCTGGATTTGGTGAGCTATTCACACCTGACCTGAAAGAGCTTGAGTTCTCTGGAATTGAGAGCTACCCACATCTCACATGGGATAGCTTGAGATCTCTGGCCTGGGCGAGCTACACCCACCATACATGGACAGACTGAAATCTCTGGCCTAGGTGGGCTACTCACGCCTGACTCAGGACCATAGAAACGAGCTTCCAACTTCCCTGTGGCTGCTCAACCTAAAGGGAAGATCTTAGAGCTATGTGGCATGATCAGAAATAAAGGAATGTGAGGTAGCAGGGGCACTGAAAAAGAGATGGGCTGAGTGGACTGTTAGGGAAAAACCAGTGTTGCCGGAGGGTCTACCAGGGATAAGATGGCTTGAGAAGGATACCGTAAGAGAGGACAAAGGGAGAGGTTAAGATTGGCAAGTGACCAATGGCAACTGGACAACTTTGGAAGTGGTGGGGCTTAATAACTGTCGCAAATTGCAACCAGTGAGGACACCAAGAATGCGTGCCCCACTGTCGTGAAGGGGTTCTCTTCAAAGAAACGGTTGAAATTATGCAATCAAATTACGCATTTTCTACCTTTAATATAAATTTGCTAATAAGCCATAGTCTCTAAAAAGGCAATCAGTATATCTTCCATTGCTAAGTAATCCTGAGCCTCATATGAGCATTGCAGGAATGACCGCCTTAAATAAATTTTCATCAAATGGTGGCAAAAAAGTTGATGTTTGAGCAATGTTTCCCTTTAAAGACGTGTAAAGGCCAAAGTGGATACAGGCGGTGGTTGAAAAAGGTAATTTTGTGTGGCCCATTATATACCATCGTAGACACATATGTATATTTTACTTCCTGACGTTTTTGTTCTCCTGCCTTTTCCAAGTGCATTCACGTGTTATGACTAGGAATCTCCATGGAAAAATAAAAAAGCACTTCTATTTCACATTCTCAGGCAATTGAGTGAGTAAAAACAAATTTTACAGGCTCATTTAGCAGTGATGATGCTCACCTTGCAGAGATCTTGCAGATTAGGAAACAGATTACACTAATCCCACTTGCTCGGTTTTCAGGCAGTGGTATTAATCATCACTCACATATTTGCTTTATATATATATATATTTTGAGAATGCAATCATTCCGTTTCCAGACTTCAGCTTGATTGCTTATGAAAATGCACACATTTTGCTGTGAAAGAATTTTTCATTTTTAAAAAATAAATGTGATTCCACAAAGACAAATTTATAATTTTCATTAAAAGGTTTTTATTAAATACTACCTTTTCACTTTAAGTAACTACGTTTGGTTCCCATATGTTAATTAATAATTTTCATTAAGCTTTCACATTAGCTACTGCCACACACAAATAGATTCTTCACTCCCTTATTTGTATTTTTATCACCATTCTATGCAACAGAAGGCCACAGTATGCCATGGATTGCCTACATTATGCCAGAGCCAACAGTGTACAGAGTCATCATGCCATAGATGCTGACAAAAAACCCTGACTTCTCACTATTAAGCCAGTGTCAAGTTTATATAAGGGGCAGATGGCAAAATATATATTAAGGATTACCACCAACATGCCAACACCAGCATTTTGTCAAGGGTTTTGAACCATGATGAGATGTAAGGACGTAAACGAAATACATCAAGGCGAGCATTTTGCTGCTCTCGCCAATGTGCCAAGAACACCAATACGCCACTCCCAGCATTTTGTCACCGGTTCAGAGCCAAAATGTCATAGATACCCCCAATATGCAAAGAATGCTCATCGATATGCTAGGTCCAGCATTTGGCCTAGGATGTAGCAGCAAAATGCCAAGGGTGACACAGAATTTCAAGAAGAACTGGCTCTATATGGGCCCCAGAAATTTACCAAGGGGTGGGAACCTAAATCCAAGGATGCCTGTAATGTGCCAAATGGTATCAGATATGCCTGGGATATTGCTACAACATTCAGTACACTCTCATACGTACTTACTCGCACACACCAAACCCACACACACAGACAGGCACTCATGCAAACACACAGCATTCACAACATTTTCTGCTTATCTTCCCTGGTAGGCGGCACAAGCCTGCTTCAGCTCGGGGGGAGCGTGGATTAATTTGCCTGAGCCTGGATTTCAGTGCCCGTATTATTGGAAGAAAAAGCAGACCAGGTTGACGCTTCTTGTGCGCTCCCAGCACCTGTCTGCACTTCTCCTCGGCTTCTTCCTGATGCAGGCGGACCCCTGCAAGGAGTTGTGTGTCTAGGAGAAGCAACATATTTACATGCAGAACGGTGCTGATTCATTTTTCTCCAAAGAGATGTTTCCCCGGGTGGATATGGAACCATCAGCTCAAAAGCCCCCTTTAAACTAACCTCGCCAAAGCCCCTGTAAACGGCACCCATGAGTGGGACCACGTGAGATCTCTTGGTTTAGTGATGTACTCAAGTCTGAGGGCGCAGTTCATTGGAGCAAGCGGTACACCAGACAAAAAGAAAGACTGTTCAGTGACAGGAATAAACGGTAAAAATACAACAATATTTTAAAAGTGAAAGAAAGTGAAAGGTGGAGAAAGGACCGGGGAGAGGGAAATTAGAGAAAGAGGGAAGTGAGCAAATATATCGTTAAAGTAAGAGAGGACGTGAAAGAGTGAAGGGGTGAGATAAGTGACTAGGAGAAAGTGTGCCAGCGAGCAAGGTTTAAGTGAGAGAAAGGGCTCTCCAGGGGTCTTCTTCTCTGGACAGCCCCTCCTTATGCTATCCGCTTGTGGTGTGTATTTTTATTCACGAAGGTCTCATGGTCTTTGTGCTTGGAAGAGAGAGAGAAAAAAATGATAACAATTGAAAAACCAGTGGTGCGCGCGCACCACAGAGGAGCAAGGGCTAGGGAGCGCGGCAGCGAAGCGAACGCGCGCTGCTGCGCGTGCTGGCCACCGACGGGAATGGGCGGAGCAAAGGCGGGACATGCGCACGCCTTTGCCCAATTGCGTGCTGGCTTTTTTTTTAAAAAGCACGCGAAAGCCAATGGCAGCCGCGGAAAGCAAAACCACACGCACGAGCGTGTGAGCAGCTTTCAGAACCCCATACAAAAGAGCTCTCGCTGCGCGAGCAGTGCTGCGCACTGCAACGCAGGCGCGAACCCTAAAAAGGGCTTATGTAGGAAAACTCACCACGGAGGGATAGGTTCAATTGCTAATTCTGGTTGTGTTGTGTATCAGATTTCACACTGTTCTTCAGCTGTCACGGATTAATACAAGAATCCAATTTTGATGGTGTGACCTGTAGTTAAGCTACCTGTGCAGGTGCAAATGAACATATGGACAGTTTGTACTTTTTATTGAAACTTTCATACTTCATGGTTTCCAGGAAGGGCAGTTTTTAAAGTCCCTCTATTTAACCTTAAAGAAACATTGGCCCCATATGTTTGTAGGGCAGCCCCCCACAAACCACACAAACCCCTGAGCCGTTTACTGAGCTGAAATCGAGGCACACACCTCAGAGAACATCTGGGTGCAGCTGATGTGTCTCCTGTAATGCCTCATTGAAGTATATTTTGTGTTACCCATTAAGACCTGCACATCCTAAGTTAAAAGCAATAACTGTGGGTCTGATTTACAGACATCTTTTAAAAAGCCAGCTGTTTCCTTCTATGACCTGAGTACATTTCTGCCTTTTCGGGAAATACACAAACATCCCCAGAGGTTTTCTTTTAAATTTGTGAAAACAGTTTAACATTCATGAGTACTTCTACTGCTGCATACCTATACATGCAGAATATTGAATGGGTAGCCAATAGTAAGACGTAAGAGTAGTGAACATGTCCTCTTCATCCAGCGAGCACTGGGGTTTTAAGTGTGTTTGAATTCAATTTCCTCACTCATTCTTGCCATTTTTCTTCAAATTGAGTCTGATAATACTTGAGAAAGTTTATGAATACCCGAGGTTACGTACGAGTTTATGGGTGTTCACCACTTTCTAATATTGACCGTCCTGCCCCTTCCCTGGAGACACCCATATCCCCCACTTTGAATTTCTGCTTCAGCAAATATGACTTAGGGCTAGATTTTGACTTTGACAGACGGATCAAGTACTGTCGCCATGGAGGAGTATTTTACTCCCACTATGGCAGAGTACTTTACTCCCAACATCGCAACGGCACACCACCCACCAAATTTAGAGATGTCCGTCGGCCCAGCAGACATCTCTTGAATTTGCCGGAACCGCCATCACAGCGGTTCCTTTAAATGCAGGTCCGTCAAACTTTCAACTTTTTTGTTATTTTCAATGATAAAATCCCAAAGCAGGATTTTGTTTTTGAAACTAAAACAAAAACTGTCACCTCATGGGAATATTCTCCCATGGCGTAGGGGTCATTTCGCAGTGAAAACTGTCCATGTATTCGTCCACTCTAAATAGGGTGGGCCAACACATGGCCAAACCTCCCACGGCCCTTTCTCTGTTGGGCTGTCAGAGGGGGCGGAATTGCAGTAGTCTCCCCCATCTACATACTGATTCTAAATGAGGAAGGTGGAACTTCGCTTTGGCAGAGAGGGTACTCTGTAGTCAAAATCATGATCTTATTCTTGAACTGTGAGATAGGATTTGAGATCCTAAATTTGCAATCACAAAAACAGTTGTGAATGAGGCCCCATATCACCTACCTGATATAGAATAAAAAAAGAAACAAAAAGGGTTCCTGGGTGCAGCATTTAGAAGCAGAAGATAAATGAGAGATTATTTTTGTTGGTTGCAGGTCCCATTCAATACCATGACTTTAAATATAAACTTTTCCATACAAATGTTTAGTTAAACATTTATTTGTAAAACATTAATATTAACTATTTCTCATTCTTACTGACACTTAAGGTAACAAATATAATCAATAAAATGATGAGAACAATATTCTCTGCTTGAGGGCTAGAGCCAAGGGGCATAACCTAGGTCCCTTCAGTCCCTGCGACACAGGGGGGGAGGGGCAATCCTGCACAGTGCCCCCATTCATCCCAAAGCCAGTGAATGGGAGATATGGGAGACTCAGGGGCACCTCATCATATTTTGCAAGAGGGGGAGTGAACATCATTTTATGTTACGCCACTGTCAGAGCCCAGTGAACTAAAAAACTTTTGCCCAATTTCTCCACTTTGGTCTTCTGCAAAAATAAGCAAAAAAACATTGGATAAATGTCTTTGTAACCATTTGCAACATTCTAACTTTTTGGATTGTATTTCTCACAGCATTTTTAATTATATCTTGTCCTTGCCCACCTATACAGCTCACTCCTGGACTGACACAATACATGATCTCACTTCACTTGCTGTGAAGGAAGCATTTGCAGATCTCACTGACTGACAGAGATGCTCTATCCATTCAGGAGTCTTTACGTGGTAATTGTGTTCAATCATGCATGTTTTACTTGCAAATTCTAAACCCAGTGCTTGTTTGCTTACTCACAGAAGAAGAACTGGTTTAACCAATCTACATTCTTAACCCTTTCTTTCACCGTCCAACTCTCTGTGCTGCCCTTGGAGCGAGCCACACCATCTTGCAACATTAGGAAGAAACAACGTCGTACATTCGACCAAAGTCTTTGAATTCCCTGATACTGGTAGTTGAAGCTGGGTTCTTTATTTTGGCAATACATTTTGGTGTGTTTGTATCCAGACGTCTTCAAAGAATGGTGCCAAAACCTAAAACATTTGATGTCTTTTGCAGCAAGATTCCTAATTCTGCCTCGTATGGCTCCTTAAACCTAAGTACATGCAAATGAAATGCAAGCGGATGTTCTTTAACCTCTGTCTTTAGATTTCTTTTTACTTCCTCTCAAACCTCATTTCTATAAAGATCGACGATCTGGAGACATTGGCATGTTATGGCTGCTGTTGTTTTGTTTTCTGATTCTCTTTTTGTATTTTTAAAATATTTTATTTTTGACGCTTTGATTTAGGGACTTTTGAAAAAATAGTGGCACTTCAGAAGTTGAAAAAGAATACTTTTAAATTATTTAATAGCTAAAATATTTGCAAATTGGTCAAAAGTATTGTGAAATTCCTGTGTTTGTTTTAAGTAAGTTAGTACTGTATGCGTATTGTGTCTTTCATGGACTGTCAAACTCAGTATAGACAGGAGTCTTGCTTGAGCCTTGTCACTTTCAATAAGGACATCAAAGATACAATACCCAAGATGGACACAGTGAGGCACCTTTCCATTTTCTTAACGATCAACTTCTGGACTCTTGAAAACAAAACATAGAAAACAATAGGATAATTTTAGATGCAACATTAATCATCAATGTACCGCATAATAAAACGAAGAGTGTCTTCTTGCTGTAAAAGTCATAATATGCTGTCAAGACAGCTTTACATGAGGTGTTCATTTAGGGTGGGGAAATGTGCTTCTAACATGGCTTAAAGTCATTTAAATCATAAAGGGACATTTGAGGGTTTAGATATTGGTCTACGCGGCATACACCATACACTACATCAAATGGTGGCAGGAAAAGTCAGAATCGAGAGGTAGGTGTGGCATATAAAATACTGAGAGTGATAGAAATCATGAGGTTACGCAGTTGCATGGATCACATTAAGCATGAGAGACATTGCAAAGAATGAAGAGATGGAGGGGAAGTATGCTTCATTTAGCGTGAAGGGGAAAGTTACAAGTTCAGTCTCTGGTGGTCAAAAGTGCTAATGCACCTGTCAAAGATATTCGAGGTTATGGCACACTGAGGATGGCTCAGGCGCATGAAATAATAACAGGGAGAGTTCTGATTTTTATGTTTAGAAAAGAACTAGGGCCAGGTGTACAACGCGCAAAATAGCGCCTCGCAAATTGCGAGTTTTTTGCGACTCGCAATTTGCGAGACGCTATTTTGGATGTACAACAGTGTGTATCACACTGTTTGCGATTCCCAATGGGGTCGCAAATTGAGAGGCTCATGAATATTAATGAGCCTCTTGCAATTTGCGACCCCATTGGGAATGGCAGGCCCTCCCAGGTATGGTGGCCTGCTGGGCTCGGCAGACCACCATGTCTGGGACTGCTTTTGAATAAAGCAGTTTTTTTTTTTTAAATGCAGCCCGTTTTCCTTAAAGGAAAACGGGATGCATTTAAAAAAGAAAAAAATGAAACGTTTTCGTTTCATTTTTTAAGGGCAGGTAGTGGTCCCTGGGACCCCTGCCTGCCCTTAAAAAATATTTTCCCCTGCATTTGCAAAGGGGAAGGGGTCCCCTGGGTGCATTATCACCCTCTTGAAGAGGGTGGTAACTTGCGGGTGTTTTGCGACCGCAGTTGCGGTCGCAAAACATTCATATATGGGCTTGCGCTCGCTATTAGGAAGGGAACGCCCCTTCCTAATAGCGAGTCGCAAAACCTATTTAGGCTTTGTACATGGCCCATGCTGTTTTTGCATGCGCAAACGGGTTCGCAAACTCGTTTGCACATGCAAAAACGGTCGTACATCTGGCCCTTAGTGCTTTACTAAGGGACTCATGGATAATGAGAAAACCACTCATGATGCTCATGGAAAGCTGAAATGTCAGTACTTTTCATATGGTGAAACGTTTTTGAAAATTTGAAATATTTATTTGATTAAAAAAAGCATATATCCCGTTAGTATGTTAACAAAATAAAATAAAATAAAATCAATTACTATTTCAATATTTTACAAGTATGTTTAGAAGTATGAATCAAATACTAAAATATTACTATATATTTTCAATAAAATAACGATTTTAAAGTTGTTATATTTAGCAAACTCCATGTAAAAGAAAATAGTTCCAAGAATTAAATGAACGCAGTAGGTAAAATGTAAAGTTAAACGGCAGGGTTCTTTATGGATTGATAATATGGTAGCAAAAGGAAAAAGGGGAAAGATGGAGGAAAAATATAGGTGGCGTGGACCCGTGAAAAATGAAAATAAGTAGAGTATTGCCTTACTATATAAATGTTAAATATTTAAAAGTAATATGACAAACAAAAAGGGGGTAACCTACACTTTTGAGTAACTTTAATACTTTGGGCTATTCACAAAATCCGAGTGTGAAGTTATTCAAAAGTGGAGACTTACACATCTCCACCTCCTGCAAAAGGGAGTGGAGCCACATTTACGAGAATATGTTAATATTGAAAAAAAAGACAGTAGTACGTTTAGCACCACACATGGCCAACTACTGCTACTGTAACACCCTCCAATAGTAAATAATAGAGGCAGGGACTTACATTTAAATTTAAACCCTTACGATTAAATTCATTTTAAACTATTTTAAATAGTTAAAAACGTAACTAATTGTAATTTAATGTTTAAAATATATGCAAATAGTACATATGCACTATTTATTTATAAAATATTTTAATAACCTGTTTGTATTTAAAAAATGAATATACCAATACATTTTAGTAAATTATAATTGAATTACTGTTAATTAATTCTATCTATCACTTTTATTAATTATTAATGCATAATAATATTTTTAATTTATGTTTTTATTATTTTTACATTTAAACTTCAAAAAAATAAATGCAATTTATTTAATATATTTACATGAATTAACGATTTAATTCATAGTGCTGCACTCTATATTTAAAATAAATACATAAAATTAATTTACAATAATATTCAACATAACATCTTTTTTCAAAATTTTTCCAAGTCAAACAAACTTTTCAAATGTTCCCTATACTTTACCATGCAACTGCAGACTCCACAGTGGGGTGGAGATCTCTGTATGGTAAAGTATTGGGAGTCTTTCCCTATTCTTTACCATATGGAGATATCAGCCCCCAACTATGGAGATCTACATATGGTAAAGAATAAGGAATTTTTCCATATACTTTAC
The DNA here is from genome assembly GCA_963921515.1 of Calotriton arnoldi. Classification (NCBI taxonomy): domain Eukaryota; kingdom Metazoa; phylum Chordata; class Amphibia; order Caudata; family Salamandridae; genus Calotriton; species Calotriton arnoldi. The sequence continues at coordinate 1,468,234 of CAWUFW010001977.1, forward strand.
TCTAGAGAGATATCCGACCTCAACTCTAGAGTCTCCCTATATTAAAGTATAGGGAGAAGTAAAAAAGTTATTAAACTTGCAAAAAAATTGCTACAAATATTTCTATGTTAATATGTTAGAAATCCTGAAAAGTTAATTTGTATTCAGCCCTTCTGGACTTTCGTTATACATGCCTGTCCAAACACAAGATATTGTTCATGTGAATGCTCACGTAAATACAAAGATCTCTTTTTAAGCAGTTGATTTTAAAAGTTTATAACACATTTGAAATGTTATGTCAAGTGGCAATACATGAGATGAAATTCAAGAAGGCTTTCTCTACTGGATCCAGACAGTATCAACAGTAATGCTCCCGGCCACCAGTAGGTTGCGTTGTGTGGCTCAGTGTAGGCATCGCACCCTCCGGACATGATGCAATGGAGACACATGTTAGACAACATTTGTGTGTTGACATCAGTTTTTTAACTCTTTCCCTTTCTACACCCTCAGACGTGGAACATAGAACAATTATTGGCAGCAGTGTGCTGATCTCCAACTTAGGACCTTATAAGATGTTAAAGAGGCCACCACTCCAAAGAACGAGGAGGTGGGAGGCCAGTGAGGAATCTGCAGATAGATAGAATATCTACCAGAAAGAGTGTTACCAAAGGTAAGTAACTTGTTCTTCTGATGGATACTTCTAATCCCAGATTCCTCATCTTTAGAATAGAGACCAAAGCAGTACCTTGCAAAGGTGGAAGGTCCATGGAAGGAACTCAGAACAAAAAGTCCTGCAGGACCAAGTGACTGACGTGAGCCTCTCATCAGAAGGCAGTAGTGGTTCATGAACGTAAAGATCGAAGCCCACATTGCAGCCCGGCAGAGGTCAAGAAAAGGCACCCAATGTGTCAACACCATCATAGTGGCTTTGTCACTGTGGAATGGGCTCTCAGGCCCTTAGAGGACTGCTTTTTGGCCTGTGTGTAGCGGATCGTAATTCAGAGGACTATCCACCTTGCCATGGCCCTTTTTTACACCACCCTGCCCTTCTTTGCACCGGTGAAGTCAACAAAGAGCTGCTCATATATCCTATTATCTTTCACCCGGATCAATGCAAGAGTTCAGAGCTCTCTTCGCATTATGGCAATGTAGCCTCTCTTCCTCTTTAGAGGGATGAGGCAGAGTGAAGAATGCTGACAAGGTAAGTGATTGCCCAATTCTCAACCCAACTTGCCTGGGAAGAGGGTAGTGTATGGAGGTTGTACCGACGGTGCCTGCAGTTCACTCAAATGGCATGCCGATGTGATAGCATTAGGAGGGACTATTTTCAGCAGCAAGAGCCTTAAGGAGCAGCAGTGCATAGACTCAAAGGGCGTACACAAAAGTAATGTCAAGACCAGGTTATGGTCCCATTACGGGATTTGGTGGAAACATATGTCAAACCTTTTATGAAATGCATCACAATCTATGACTCATTAAAAGAAGGGACAGTGGGTCCAGTAAACATTACAAATGGTTTGAGAAGAAAATCCAAACAGAGGATCAGATTCCCACAAATATTGTAACAATTTCAGCGACATAACAAATATCACAGTTCTTAATATATACATCAGTAACCCCCCAGAAAAATATTGCATTTATGATTAGTGTTCAGTCCTTTATTCACCGCTTTGAGTTTTATGATCTATAGTGCTTCAGTTCTTTGTAAAGTAATTTCTGTATCCCCATGTCTGGGCTCTTTGGGTATATTCAGTATTCCTTGAAACTTGATCTTCCCCATAAGGTTTCCTGCACAGGAACGGCTGTAGAAGGCTATAGGCTAACATTCATCTCCAGTCCTAATAGCTCTAATGTGCTCTAGTATTCCCTCACTTTTGCTCTCAAAAGGACTGAACACTGATCATAAAATGCAATATTTGCTGGAGGGTTACTGATATATATATATTTAAAACTGTGATATTTGTTATGTGGCTGAAATTGTTCGTCTGTATAAGTGGATGATTAATAATTGTTCATTTGTTTCACTTGAGAGCTTAGGACGTTGGGATCTTTACTCACTTTCTCCTCTTCTTGCGCCTAATCATCACATTGTCTATCTCAGAGGAGACTACAGGGAGATAGCAGGCAAGACAATGATTAGGATATGTGATTTTGAATCTTGGTTGTAATATGCTATGGAAATAACGAGATATGTTGTTTTTTGATCCGTAGTAGGTTTTACGCAATGGGTCACAATTAGTATTTTGCAGTATGTCAGTGGCTTGAACTCTCAATTTTAATTGAGTACACTTTATAGTAACAGGGTTTTTAGAGAGGTTTCTTGGAGTTCTGTCTATATATTAAAGTTTGGAACAAAGAATTTCAATGATACCGTTCACCACTTTAAGATGGCGGCCAATAACGCGCTATGAATCATGGGATAGCATGTCTGTATTACTACGGATTCAAGATGGCGCTGGCCTTTGACGCTGGTGTGTGAGGTACTGAGAGGGACCATTATACGGGAGCTTAGTGTGAGTACCTTTGCCATTAGCGTTGCCAAGTGTCCACCGTACCAGTTCTATTGTTCTGATGATAGCTTAAGATATTGAATAGACTTTTGAAAAGGACGTATGTTTCAATTATGGGTGACAAAAAATATTCTTACAAATATGGTTCAGAGGTTCACTTGGGTGAAAGCACAGGTTGTGGCACACATTGCTTTGGTTCATTGAACTTATTAATATGTGGAATTAATAGATATTGTGTATTTAATAAGCTTGTTAGAGTTTGAAGGTTATGCACGCTAGTCCACTGGTAGGAGGTGTGTGGACCTACAAGGTTGCCTGTTCTATAGACTGGTACATTTGAGGCAACCTTTTTGCTAATATAGTGTACATAGTTGTTTTGGCTATCAGTTATCTCCTAAAGGAAATTATTATTTTTTGTATGTTTCTCTATAGTACAGGAATTAACCTTGATGCCTAGATCACACTAAGCTTATTCATACTGGTTCTAGGTAAGATAAGTGTACTTCTGTACAATACTTTTATGCACTGTTGTGGGGAATTTTCACCATATGGATTGGTTCTTTCTTTTTCTACACCCTGGCACCTTTCCTAGGTACACAAATAGCAGGTATATAATTTGTGGTTCCGAACACAGAGGAATGTCCCTGCACGGGTTGGGTTTATCCTGGTTGACGTTGGTCAAATAAAAAACTTTTTAAGTGAATGTGATTCTTCTTATACCACCCGCTCTATTTTGGTTTGCAATCTTTAGAAACGAATACAATGGGCCCGATTACGACTTTAGGTGGAGCGGTGGCGCGGCAGTGCAAACCGTTACGCTACCGCTCAGCCGAAGGTCGCTGCCGCCCACCTGCCAAATTACTGCTTTTCAGTGGTCTGGCAGGTGGGCAGCATGGCGGTTCCCCCTGAGGTGCCCTTTCAAAGGCGGTGGTGCATGCACACAGGGAGGCACATGTTATGCCCCCCTGTGGGCATCCACATACTGGCTTCTCTGCCAGGGTTTTCATGGCAGTGTAACCCCCAGGAAAACCCTGGCAGAGAGGAAACTCGTAAAATGCTTGGTGGGACCGTGGCGGTCCCGCCAAGCGTATTGCGGCCTCTAACCGCCGCTCCAACGCTAGGCAATAGCGGTTCCCTGGCAGAGCGGGCGGTCCCATGGCGGTCCGACTGCCCAGGTCTTAAGCAGGCAGTCGGACCGCCGGTGCGGCGGTGGCTGGAACCGCCATGCCACCATGAGTCTGGCAGTCTTCGGACCGCCAGACTCGTAATAGGGCCCAATGTGAATACACTGGGTGAAGGATTGTGGTTTTGTTTTATTTGTGTGAGAATACTTACAGCGTTTACTGTGTATGTATCTTAGGCTTGAGAAAGTCATGACCCTTGTGCCCGACAAAACACGTGTTGTCTTTGATTTATGAAGTTGGAAATAACCATGTTTCTGTGAAACAAGGTATGGAAGAAAAGAAGATTTGTATCAGAGGAACCGAATAACGAATTTGACATCTGTGATACACTATGGACTATTGATTTGCTCTCTGATTGTGCTCACATAATCAATAACCATATCCTTTAGGAACGCCTGCCCATCCCCAGAAATTCTGGTTGACATCATCCATGCTTGTCTTCGTAGTACAATACTCATGCCAACAGCCTTGCCAAGGCAATCAGTAGTATATAGGCCTGCACGGATGTCATACTTTACAGCATCCTGTTCATCATGTATTCTCTGAGCCAGGGAAGCTCTAAAGTCTACCAGAACTGCTAGAAATATCTAACTTCACATGTCCCATGGAGCATGCATGCTCCTGCCCAGTAAACAATCTACATTTGTGGACCCAAGAGCCAGACTTATGGACTAAAACATCCTTTTATCAAATTGAAGTATCTATCATTAGTTGAGTGCTGCACAATTAGACTCTCTGGCGTAGCATGCTTGGTTAGGAAGTCTGGATCACCAGGCGCCGGCCTATGTCGCCGGGCTACAGGCCGGCTGACAGAAGGGCAAGAGTAAGGCTTGGACCAGATAGACATCAAGTTTTTAGTGAGGGCATCAGGAAATGGTAGAAAAGGCTCTGATGAAATTGGAGAGGGTTTGTATGAGGCTTTTTGTTTTTTGTCTCAGGGCAGCTGCAGATCAAGCACTTCAGCTGCTATCCTGATCATCATCACAAATGAGCCACTTTCTTCCATTGGTGGCCCAGGTGCTAGTCAAACTTCATTTCAAGGGAGGTGCCTAACCCACTAGCATTTTGTAAATCCAAGTACAAAGCATGATTTGTATAGTGGGCGAGGAATAAACTATTACCCTCCTTCTCGTTATCTTGAGTATCCTTGGGAACCCTTTGTGTCTTTAATAAGGTCAGAGCAAAAAGGAGAATGGAGCCTATGATGATAGCTGCGTCGTGGAAGAGGCCCTGGGCTAGAATTATGCTGCATAATGGCAGGTGGAGCTTTGGTGATCTCTTAGTACAGCACTGAATGGGCAAGGGTCAACGTTGGTTAGAATTACCGGCTCCAGTTCTGTGGGAACCGGCAATGGACCTTAGAGTCAGCGTGGAAGTCTGCAACACAGTCAGTAGAGGTCTGGTAACAGGTTCCAAGGGGAGAGACTGCATGGGGGGAAAGCCCTCTTGCGGTAATTTGACTGGGGGCCCCTGCGACTCTATGGAGCCAGAAGGCGCACCAGAGGAGGCTGGAATCACACCAAAGATTTGGAGCATGGCTTCTTTAAAGGCCACTATTTGCTGGTCAGACAATGACAGCCTGGAGAACCCGGGCGCACCGGCACCAAATAAGGAACCAGTTCCTAAAGAGGGTCCTTTAACGGGGTGCAAAGTTTATTTTGGCACTCTCATGCCTTCTCTTTCAAGCTAGAGTTAATAGGATGAGGTTGCGTCCCGCATAATTTTTTTATGTTTTCATTTAAAATATGACTTTGAGTTATAAAAAGAATTTAAACAGGAAGTGGATCAGAAGCAGGAAAGGCCCTGTGACCGGGACCATGGTTGGGCCAGCAACTTGGAGCAGGTGCAAGACATGGGTTTTGACCATGACCTCTTCTTGTGTTCAGTAATGCTTGTTTCCAGTCCAGGGAAAACCTGGCTTGGCAGTTCGGGCTGGACTGTTCCCATGAGGAACAGGGTCAAGACTGATTTGCATATGGCTGGATCTGAACTGGGTTGGCGAAGTGAGCTAAAAAACGATAATGGATTCAACCCAGATCTGTGACTGGGGTGAGTGTCTAAAAAGTTTCAGCGCTCCGTCCATCATCTCCTTGTGTTTGCCTGGCCTCCCTATCATCTTTAGGTGCATCAGGGCACACTTGTCATTCAACTTAGCGGGGTGACTGGAGCTCAGGAACCAAAGGCACACCTTGTGCTGGTCTGTGACTGACATCTGTTTCATGCAGTCTTGGCACAGTTTGAAGCCCGTAGTTTTCGGTGGGTCAAGATTCCCTAGCACACTGTCAGCAAATTTTGGAGTCATCTTAAGAACGACAAGAGTTAGAAGTGGACCTCTGGAACAGCATTGGAATGTGCAGAAAGAAAGGAACTGATGTCAGTGCACAGCAGTGGTGCTATACCTAAATTCAACACCCTTCTTTAAGATCTGTGGGTGTGAGACTTGTAATCACCACGTCTGGTTGGCTGCCAAAATGTTCGCTTGCACAACTGTGAACATAAGCAAATTTGACTTACATTTTTTAACTCACCAATAGCATGGATTTCAACATATAAGAATGGAATTGACAGAATAAAACTCAATCAGTTATTCTCAACTTGTCACTGAGTAATCTCTCTGGATCCTCCTACACAGATAGTACACATTCAGAGCTGTGCACATAAAAAAGGCAATAGCAGATGGAAACAACAGCCAATTTCAGAACAGTGCACTCAAATGGCCTCTTAGCAAGTCAACATCAACAAGTGATTTGCATGGGGATGTAGCCTCCCAGTTCACTTAACTGTCTGAAAATGGGCAGGAGGCTCTCTCACAGTATTAAGGGGTGGGTTACTAAAATAAGGAGAAAGCCTCTGAAGGGGGACAGACATTTTCATAATTTAAAGATTCCTCAGGTTATCTCAGGATTGGGAGGATCATCGTTCATTTAGAAGAGTCCTTGCAGCAGATTCTCCATGTGCTCAAAGCATCCAGGAACCCATATAAGATCTTTCCTTTCAATGTATTGAGAGTAAAGTTTGACATGATGGAATGAGAGCTAAAAATACAAAAGCTGATGTAAGGTATAAAAGGAGGTCCTCATAAGATCGAGTATGTTAACACCAAAATAAAGAAGGTTTGAAATGTGCAGACTATACATTAGGAAACCTTTTATAATTGCAGGGATTCCTATGGTTGCTCTTAAAGCGAAGGTGGAGTATGTAGAAAAGTAAGGCACAGCAGCCTATTTCTGCATTTTGGGGGATTGCAGGAGATGAGAACCTAGCAGCATACCTACAGAGGTTAAAGAATGATTGGATACTCCACAACCCCCTCCCATCTAGCAGTGAGGTGTTGAGAGTGGTCTGCTTACCTACAAAGTTACTTGAAATCTTCAGTATAGGAGTAGAACAGTATGATGTAATAGTGACCCTGAAGAATCCAGCGGAGAACGATAGCTGTTATGACATATTGCCAGAAATAAAGTTCTTTCAATTCAAGGCAGCAAAATCACTTTACTTTTGAAGTAATGCAGCAAATTACAAACCAGGAGTCAAGATGTACAATCTTTGTGGGATGACCCACTTCAGTGTGAGGTGGGAGCTGCACTGTTATACTTGCCTAGCTCTGAGTATCTGCTGAGATGACACACCACCTCTTCACATTAATGGAACTATTGAGGCTCCTAATTACATTAACAAGAAATGCTGAATAGTCCGGTGCTCTACACTAATTCATATGTATTTTCGGGCTTATCAGAGTTGCGTACATAGAGTTTGTTTTTCACAAATAACCTCAAGCTAGCCAAGTCATTGGGCTTGGTAAGGATTAGGTGGGGGTAAATGGTTTCCTGTAAAAATTTAATGAGGTTCCTATTGTGATGCTAACCCTTTAACTGGCTACCTTTTCTCCCATCTGTATTGCCCTTTTCCCTTTGAAGGTCATGAATTTAGAAGCATTGAAATTGATATTTGAAAATGGAAATTACAGTATGCCTGGTACAGTGGACATGATTTAGAGACTACTGCTAAGAAAGTAGTGCCTTCCAATGTGGAGAAGTGTGGCTCACTGGTTAGAGCGGCAGACCCTGATGCAGAGATCTGGCCTGGGACCAGGGTTCAATTCCTGCCTCGGCGGGTCTTGGGCTCAATTTCCTCGGACCTGATAATTCTCGCCTCAGTGCCTATTCTAATCATGGGTCCCACTCTGCAACTCTGGGCAATAGCTTGCTTAATCTCCACAACGGCCCCAACAGTGCTGGGATGCCTGGCTTCACCCTGGGGGTGCCCAGGAGTGGACATTTCACAGGGAAAAGCCAGGAAGGGTTCCACAGCGGTATGCGTACAGTGCCTGGACACCCCTTTGGGGGTATGGGTGCGCTTTACAAGTACAAATTTCATTTCAATACTGTAATTTCAACCAGAGGGTTCTTTGCTGTACGAAATACCATCACCATGCTGTAAGCTTTAACTTTTAGATTTCAAAGGATTTTATTAGGTATTTCCAAAAGAAAAACACAAAGAAAGGGCAAACGGTGTACAGAGAAAATAGATGGGGTACATCAGCTGGGTGGAAATGTGACAAAATTAGCAATATAATAAGTAGGTGGTATTGTTACAAACAGTATAAAAAATACAGAGTTCAAGGTACGAGGTGATACAAAGCAATGTACAACTGATGAATAATCGACGAATAGCTTCTCGAGATGAGGAGAGAGAAAATTAAAGAGAAGAGAAGAGAAAAAAAGAGACGAAGAGAAGAATAGCAGAGTTATAAGGGGATTAAAAGTTGAAAAATTGGCCTACGCATGCCTATACTGGATATCAAATCAATTTTCATATACGGGAGAGAAGTCCTATGGAGGTCGAACTGGGTAGTTCCAGTACTCTGAAGTTCCTGAGTGCGTTAAAGTCAGCCTTATACTCATTTTATGGCTGGGGAGTTATGAAGGGGAAGAGCAATATGGACAGTATCCATGAGGTAATCATGGTGGTTTGTATGTGGCGAAATAAACATCTAACTTGTCCCACATGTGTCTGGTTGATGGTTTCCAAGGTGAGTTTTGGAGAGCGATGTTATCTGCGCCCCTGATGTGTGTAATCCAATTCATCCAACATTTGAATGAAGCCTTATGTGTGTCCTTCCAGTTATTCAAGACAATTTTTATTGCGGATGTGAGCAGGAGGTCCAAAAGAGCTTTGTCCATACGGTTTATTATATCAGCGTCAAGAAAGCCAGCAATTAGAGTGGAGAATTCTTTTTTTAGCTGGCAATTGAACAGTTTTGATAGGAATGCAAATATGTTGTTCCAAAATGTTGATAAAACCTTGCAATGGAGAATAAGGTGAGCTAAATCGCCTACTTCTTCCTTACAGTTCCAGCAGATCGGATCTGAGCGGAGAAGTTGTGAATGTAATCGAGCAGGTGTCCAGTAGGCTTTATGTAGAAGCCATAGTTTTGTTTGAGATAAGACTGGGGATATTTTATTATGGGTAGTTGAGTTCCATATTTGGGACCATTTAGTCTCGGTTAGAGGGCTAGAGGAATGTAGCTCCCAGAAGGTGATAAGATTTTTATTGAGAGTCGAAGTTTTAGGGCGAAGAAGTTTGTACATGAGTGAGACTTGGTGGCCCAACTTATTGATCTTCGCAACGAAGTTTGGTAGGGATGGGGATGAATTATGCAGCTTGGATTTTGATAATGCTTCTCTGATCTTGAGAAAATTGTAAAATTCCATATTATCTAAACTATATGTAGTTAGGAGTTCCTTAAAAGTTAACGGATATGAGGAACGTTTTAGTTGCTGGGGGAAGAAGATACCTTTGCTGATCCAAGCCTCAAATTGTATAGTTTTGCCTTTATATAAAATGTTGCAGTTATTCCATAGGGATTCCATCTTGGAAAGCTTTATGCTTGAGGTAAGTTTCTTATCTAATTTTAGGAGTGAGGTTTTTGTGTTTTTGAATATTGACTTTGATGCAAGTAATTTTGTGTGACTGGAGGTGAGCAAGGTAAGAGGGTTTAGATTGTCAAGGATGGCCTTTTCGACTTCCAGCCACACTGGAGTGTAGTTGCTGGAGTCTAGGTGTTGGAGGCGCCAAGAGTCCTTGAGGTTATACTTAGAGCATATTTTCTGTACTACGCCGTGAGATCTTGTGGTATGGTACTTGGCAGTCAATTATTGGGTCTAGTGGGAGATTAAAATCGCCGCCTACTATGATGAGGTCATCTTGGGGGAGGCTTCCTATTTTTTTTTACGTTTTCCCAGAAACTGGGCTCGTCTGTGTTTGGGCCGTATATGTTTACAACGTGAATGGAGTCATCTCCCCTTCTCAGGTGCGTAACTAATAGTCTGCCCTCCTCGTCGTGAGAATATGATTCACAGGATATGTTAGATCTTTTTGCTATTAGGGAGATTGCCCCTTTCTTTTTGTGGTCCGCTGGTGAGCATGAGATGTGAAATCCAATTGTGCTTAATGAGAGCTGCGTCTTCACTGGATAGTTTCGTTTCTTGAAGTAAAATAATGTCACTTTTGGATTTCGCTAGATAGTCAAAGATTTTCCGGCGTTTGATTGGGTGGTTAAGATCCTTCACATTTAAGGAGACTATGCTGAGGTCCTCCGCAATGTTATGTGTTTTATTTGGCGTCCTTGTATATGTAAATGAAGGTGGTTTGACATGAGTTTGTAAAGAGGTAGGTGTTTGACTGGCGTACTTGGAGTACTGTCACCATGTTAGAACTAGGCATGTGGGACGGAATAATAACAACTGCTACTGATTCGGTAGTTCTACCTGCGAGTAAGAGAGTGGCTGGTAATATGAACTGTTGCTGAGCATGGAAAGTTTGCGAAAGTGCGTACGAAGAAAAGCAGGCCGAACATGATAGAGGTAATGAAAATGATAATAAAAATGAGAATACAACTGAGAAAACAACTGAGAATACCAAAAGAAAAAACCATAAAACCCCAAACCCCCCCTCTCCCGCCTCCCTCTCCTCCCTAACCCTGAAGACATAGATTGTCGGAGGTGCGACAGCAGGAGCGTCTAACTGACAACTTGGAGAGAGAACGCATCATTTAATGGTTAACCTTCTGATATATACTATATAATGATTATAGTTGGAGCTAAACATATCTAAATCATAACTGTAGCCGAGGAACATGTCCGTGATGAATGGACGATAGGGATAATGAATCCCGTTGGTGAGCTTACTAGGTGAGCACACTGACCCTTACTACATATAAATCAATAACATCTCAGTAGTATGCAAGCTTAGAATACAACAGTAGATTACAAACTTTTTGTGTTATGGTATAGAGGCATCCTGTAACAATTTGAACAAAGCAATATCTAATGCAACCATAGTAAACCGTAACTAGATAGACATTTGACGGTTGAGTGTAGGTTTATCTATAGAGTGGTGGTTGTACATAAACATGTATAATGCATGCCTACTCACGATTTTAGCAGTAGAATGTTAACGGTACATAAGTATGCTGGAGCACAGAGGACATTATGTCTGAACAGAGCGGTGTATCGGAAAAAGGATATCAGGTTTTCCTTTTATTGGAGAGAGAGGTCGAGTGATCCATGTCTTGCGTGGTTGGGCAGTCTAAGTAGTTTGATAGTTCATTCGGGTCCGTGAAGAAGTGGAATCAACCATTCGCAATGATTTTAAATTTTGCAGGACCTGCAAATGAGAATTGGATATTTTTGTCCCGTAGTCTGTCTCTTAATAGCAGGAAGCCTTTTCTTGTATCCACAGTAGGTTTTGAGTAGTCCTGTGTGAAAGTTATTTTTTGGTCATTCCAAGTGATCTGGCGATTTTTGCAGGCAAAGCTGAGGATGGCTTCTGTATGTTGGTACCTCAAGGGTTTGCAGATGATTGGGCGTGTTGTTTTCCTTGTTGATGAGTTGTAGGTCGGAATTCTGTATGCCCGGTCCAATTCTAGAGGCTTGTGAAATTTTATGCCCGTGATTTGAGGGATCCAGTTCCCCAGGAAGACAATGCATGAATCTGCTGAGTCTTCTGATCCTTTGGGAATACCAAAAATTCTGATATTGCCTCTCCTGTTTCTATCTTCAACTTCGACTGCTTGGTGTTTCAAACTGCTGGTGATGGCCAAGAGGGACTTTATCTCTTTGCTGGAGCGAGTTGAGGCATCCTCTACATCACTTATCCTTTGTTCCGCCGCAGTCATTTTGGAGTTGATTGTGTTCATATCGGCACAAATGGCGGTCAGCTCTAGCTGCATGGCATCCGTGTTTTGTTTGGTTGATTTCGCTATGTCGTGACGTCTGCCAGTTTTTGAGGATCATTTCCATCGTGCTGTTCATATCGGCTTTGGGCTTGATGGGGGAGTCAGACAAAGCTGGTTCGCCTTTGGAGCGTTTATAGTGTGCTTTGGGGTCTTTTTCCGCCATGATGCTTGAGATGGCTTAAGATAGCGAATGTCGGTTGCAAGCTCGGCAGATGTAGGGTCGGGAGAGACAAAGATGGTGCTGCTAGTACTGCTAGTACTGATGGTACTGGTGGTACTGATGATTCTGACACTACTGGTGGTACTGCTAGTATACCGCAGAGATTTGCGGGTATTTGCGGGTAAATGTGGAATTTGTGGGAGTATTGCACTCTATGAGCCGTTGGCGCGGGAAAACTTGTGCAGGGTAACCCTATTTAAACCCTATTTATACACAGCGTCTGTATAGTGATGCCATCCGTGGTTGAGCAAGGGTGGGGGTTATACCACTTAAGAGCCTCACTGCTTGGATGCCCTCACATCTCACATCTCACAGCTGAGTGAAAACAAAATCATTGGGACTGTTTGTTGGTGCTAGATCTCCCATTCATCAGGCATGAATGACTTGTTCTGTAGGCTGTGGGGCTAGGTTGTATGGCTTGTATGGCTTGTTCTGGTGGTTGAGCAGAACTTATGGATGGTACCTGCAAGCATATAAGCTGCTGGGCGCCATTTTAACTACCGCCATTTTAACTACCTGCCAAAATTGATGATATGTACCAGTCACAATACGTGAGCGTTTATGTTCCAATGGCAATTCTCCACATGCTACGAGCAGGGGAGACACAGCGGGGTGCTTGGAGATACCCGCTAGGGTTCTGTGGTGGTACAGCGCATTTGCCGTTGAAGCGCAGTGGAGAGCGGTGACTTACAGTAAGGCCGCCATCTTGGAGTCAGGCAGCGCCTCCGGCGAGCTCTGGTGCAACACCTGCTGAATGCAACGGAGGGTCTGGTAGCGGCGTTACCTTAAGCAGAGGTGGGGAGACTAGTGGTTCCTGGAAAAACGCCTTGGATGACCGCACAGGTAGGAAGTATGATGCGGTGTTGAATCGCCGACACACTTGGCTTCAGGCATTAGAGGTTAGCTGGCAGCCATTTTGGATCCGCCGAGTCCGCCATGTGAAAGATATCCGTAAAACCACCGGCTGTAAATAGTAGGTCTTTAGGGTGAACCAGCATCATCTGGTGGGTTCATTCAATGCCCCATAGTTTGTTAATCTGAAGTCTGGTGTTTCCGTGACGTTTAGCCTCCGAAATGTGAAGAAGGAAGCATTGGAGTCTCCGCGTTGTGCAGAGCGACGGGATCAGGCAGCCATTAGCTCTGCCGTCCAAGCCACGGCCCCCTGTAAGCTTTAACTTTTAACAGGTATTTAAGACTAGTATTGCGAGCCAAAGGAGTGAGATCTTGTGCTTATGCTTTAAACTCTGTAAATAGTCTTCTGTTGAAATTATTTGGGACAATTATTGGGAGTAAAAGGATTGTCATTATATTTGGATTCTTTAACACTAAAGGTTCTTCAGATGACAAAGTACATTTTTATGGCACCAATTACTTGACAACAGCATAGAAACGCATTACAGTGCTGATGGGCCTCACAAAGTAACTAATTTAATCATGTTAGGAGCTAAAAGAAATGGATTTAAATGTATTATCAACTATTCAGGTGACCCTTTCTGGATTATATTTTACAGTGTAAAGATGAACTTTTTGTACTGGCAGGAATAAAACCTTTGTACTTTTTATTTTATTGTATGATTTAAGATATATTGTACTTTCTGTACATAAAAGGTTTGTAAAGACTTATATAGATTAATCTGATTGAGTTAGCAAGATTGATTTTTTTAGAGTTGTTTTTAGCTGGTATACTATTAAGAATAAAAATAAAATGGTGATAGAAGAATTGTGATATTATGATGTAATATGGTTTAAAAAAGGCTTTCCCTGTTTGGTGTTTTGTATAATGTAAGCCAAAAAGATTACGTCACTTAGTGGGTTTGAGCAAGCGCAGGGCCATAGGACTAAAGTAACCCGATCTACTTTGAAGGATAATTCATCGGAATTATATGGTTCCACTGGTATCAAATAAATCACATACCATTACTTTATATACAATATATATATCATTAAAATATCAAGGGCCTTATTTATGAGGCTCTTACGACGCAGTGGCGTCACTTTTTGTGACGCTGCGGCGGTGTAAAAAATGCGACACACTGCACCATATTTACAAAGTGATGCATCTAGGCAGATACATCCGTTTGTAAACCCCTGCGCTACATTATACCCGCGACAGCTATAATGTATGCAAGGTGGGCGTTCTGGCACAGAAAAGAGGCTCGTAGAGGTGTCACAGTGAAATCTGTGAGATTTCACTGCAACACTTCTACGGCATTAGTGCAGCAAATCCTTACGCGTGCTTGAAGCAAGCATAAGGGGTGGCACAGTGCCTTTCACATGGGACTTGCCCCATGTGTAATGACCCATTGCTGGAGTTGCATCTGTTTTCAGACACACTCCAGCTATTTTTTTTTTATTTGAAGCTAATAGGTATATTATGTGAACACTTCTTTGAGACAAGAATTTTGTAGGCACTGTGGTATAAAAGGTTGCGTTTTTTATGGCTTTTTTAATAGTTTTTGTTGCTGATCACTCTGCATGAGACAAGGGCACTAGTGTTATGGTCTCTTTTACATTATATTCACTAAGTCTTGGAGAATGTGCATGCTTACACAATATAATAATGTTTTCCTGATCTATGGGACGCATGTAAGTAAAGGTTAAATGGTACCAAAAATTAGTAACAACATAGTAGTCTGCCAAGAGTATGCGTGATTAATATGCACTTTGTTTTATCATAGTTACCCCTGAAGAAGGGGAATTGATGCCCGAAATGCATTGGGTTCAAAAACATCATGCCGCGCTTTGAGGAATAGTGAATCCCCAAATGTTTTAAGTGAAAACCCGGATGGGCACATGTCAAAAAAGTGGATGAAATTCGGAGTCTGAATATATTTGCATCACAATGGATCATGGATTAAAATGGAAGTAATAAATATGGAATATAAATGGAAGATAGTGTTGGAACTGAATTATTCGTGAATGTGTTTCACTTCAACGCAGTGCATCCCGATTTGGGACCTAATGAGGTTCCATTATGTTCTCGAACTACTTGCTGTGCACATGGGCGGAGCGCTCATCTCGGGGTTGACGCAATAACCTTGAGCCTTTGAGCTTTATAAATGAACTTGATTAATCTGGTGTGCATGCTACCATCTTTCCAGTTGACCACTCCAGCTATGCGTCATTTTTGCACCTACAGATACGTCAGGAGTACAGATGTCTATGTAAATACTTGCGACATGGAGCACCGTACAGTAAATACAGCGTATCCATGTCGCAAGGAGGGCGCACTGAAAAGTGTTGCATCGCTGTTTTACCGCAGTGTTGTGACACTTTTCATAAATGAGGCCCCAAGTCTTTTATGGGGATGAAGATCTTGCTGTTCCTCACATAGCTTTGCACCGAAATGTTAAAAAAAAAATATGAGTTTAAGATTATTTCTGAAATAGTGATTTTAACAATTTCAGTTTGTTGCCAAAATACAATTGCATTTCTAAGAACGCTTCTCCGTATTCAGGTTGGATTCCAAACACACTTCCAAAATTAAAACAAATAATTTCCAAGGTTTTCACAAGGTCTGGTAACACAGTTCAGGCTGCAACAACAAAGTGCCTCAATTGTCTAGGTAGGACGCTCTGGAAACTCAAAATGGCTAACACCATTTGCAAATGTCACAATATCTCTGTGGCTTCATGGGAAATGTAGTTTCCTGAATTATACTCATACATCTTGCATAGTGTATCCTTCAAAGATGCAAAGCCTTACTCCAACCGCTGGCAATGTTCTGAATGCACAGTCACACTCATAACAGTATTGTACCTGTTCATTGTGGAAAGATAAGCTTGCATTTTTGCTGTAAATATTGCTTTGTAATTGCATTTATATAGCGCTTACTACCCCTGACGAGCTTCTGTATCGATTCTTTTAAAGGAGCCTTGAGCTGCTTACATCCAAGTTATTTTTGTTATGTGTGCTTTAGGGAAGTCTGCATACTGTGCGTGTGTATGTGTGTGTGAGGGGGGTGTATGTGTGTGTGACGTTTGCACTGCTGCTGTCCATGCTATATCTTTTCCGTGTTTAATATTGAAGCCTGAGATACGCCTTTTCACTATACAAAAAAACAAAAGTACTGACTCTGTGCTTGTTAAAGAACCAAAACCAGGCTTGCCAGCAATACCTCCAGATCTTTATCAACAAACTATTTTGACGATTTCATGGAGACGGTGAGCCTCTTTTTTGGATAAAACCCAAACTGCTGTGGTGGTGATGTTGGTTATCATCAATTACAAGAGCAAGCATTGGTAAAGTCAAGAGGCCTGACTTTAAGGTACTAATGCAGGCAAAGAGCACTTGTGCATGTCCATGTTTGCATACCCCGAGTAAAGCCAGACACACTAGCTTTGCCAATGCTTGCTTTTATAGGAACCATTGATTGATGTGCTAGTGTATAACCAATACTTTAGTCGGTGGCAATACAATTCTTTAATTGATCGTCCTATGTTCAATGTGCAACCCATATGAGTCATCGTAGTACATAAATCCAGCTAAAAATATCGAAAACCGAATTGGTGTGCATCAGAAATGCCATAAGAGGTTGATAATATTCTGTTGTAGTGCAGCGCGTGCATGCCCAAAAAAAAAAAAAGAACTCGGACATATATTGACCTACATCTTGCCACAAATAAAGTGCAGCCAGACCGAAAGACTAATTTGAACATATTATCTTATGCAATCTTGCGGCAAAGGCTTTTTAGCAGATATCTGATTTTCACTCAGAACGCAGTGTTGCCAGAGTTTCAGATGCCTCCATATTTTGCTGCTAATAAAAGGTAGGTACAGGTAGTTTTGAACATTTCAAGAGATCATTCATGGAAACATTGTCGAAATAGTGGATCTGTAAGGATAATTCTAGGTCGAATAGAATTCCCAGAATGTCTTATGAACAGCATCTCATTAAGGGCCTGATTAAAAGTTGCATAGTACTGGGGTACGATTTTACAGTTACCATTCCTGAAAACTGTACTAGTGCTAGTACCGTGCAATGATGTGAGTAAACCACCATAAAATGAGGAATTTCCATGTGAGACCAATTTTCCAGTCATACAACAACTCAGAATTCCCAATTCCATAAGGTTTCACTGTATACATTTCCCCCCTGCTATACATTTAGCACCTGCTTCAAGCAGGTGCTAAATGTATGCAGAACGTCTGGGTGGGGTGAAGTGAGTAGGAGAGGAGTGAAATTCACTCTGTAAGCTTGCTCAGAATCTGGGCATAAGTGGTTTAATTTTGCTCATTCAGTAAGACGCTTCTTGTTTCGATTGAATAACTAACATTTATATTGCATTATGTTTGGTGTTTCTGATGGGTACTTCATCCAGCAGATTCCTCTCCTTGCTCATATTGCCAGGCAACAAACTTTTTCCTCTGCAGTGCCACAAGTGGGCGTCATGCGTCCTCGGCCAACTCCGCCCAACCTGGATGTGGTTGTATGTGCCACCGTCTGGTGCGCTGGCATCAGTTTGTGTTTTTCCACACCTCATCAATGTGGATCCAGAGCGCTTCTCATGGTTCACCGACAAAATTCCTCAGCTTTTGACAGTGACTAGATCAAATGTTTCCTCCTAAGATTTCAAGGTTCAAACCCTGTCGTGGTGCTGCAAGAAGATTACTTTGTCAAACCCACACAACATCTGTATGTCGTGTCTCATCTCTGAACGTGACCCTTTGGTGCCTGTGACTCCTGGCGATGCATCTAAAAACCATCAGGGAGCAGGAGGCGTATCTATTTCTATCTAGCCAAGGCCAGCAAGGATACGCTGAAGCATTCCCCGTCAGGTAAGTATCTCAATCGGGAATGATTTCCCAAAGGATCGTTCCACAAAAACACATAAAGTGTCATAAGAAGGAGAAGTCATCTTCTTTTTTGAGGAAATGGGATCGTCCAGACTCTCAGTTCTGGTCCCCTGTGCCATGCCCTTCCTGGTTTTCAAATCCAATTCCAACTTTGAAAACAATGAAGCCGTGATTTCCAACTCCAGTGGGATGCCCAACGCCAGTCAACAGCTTTGGGAAGGTCATACTAGATGTCTTCAGGATAGCTCCGTGCCCTATGAGCCATTCCCCATTCCCCTGCTCATGCATATGTGGTGATTGTGACAGTTCCATTCTGCCACCTTCTAGCCCCATGCCTCTACCTGGTCCCGCATTTGTGCTACTTATAATGAACCCCATGTCCTCGAGCACACGGACCCCTGTGCGCTCTGCAATGTCTATGACACTGGCACTGCCATCAGAGCCGATTTCGATGCCCTTCAAACCCTTGAAGTCGGCAGACATTATATGAGTGGAGAAAGAAAAAGTAAAGGCCTTTTTTCTATAACACTTTTTATTGAAATTTAAAGCCACACACAACACCTTCTGTAGAGATACAAATAAACCTTGCTGCACATTCCTCAAACGTGTCTCTTCCGACAGGTATATGGAGCATATGTTAACCACAGATAGTAAGCCCATCCACATAAGCCTTCCAATCCCCCCAGCTCATTTTGATGCTTCTCGGGGCAGCCATGGGACCTATACACAGGTTTTTCTGCCTCAGCACAATAGTTCAGTCCATGTGTACAATCAGTTACCGACGGTGTTTGCGCAGAGCACCAATGCCGTGCAATGTCCCTACAGGAGAAATAAAAATATAATCAATTATAGAATCCTGCCCCCTTGCCTTAAAAGTAGGGATCCTCCTCCCCGTAATGTTTGTGTTTGGCTGGCACAAGTCAACTGCCGCCAGGAGATCCTCCAGGCATTCTCCTTGCGGGCTATGCTCAAAGTGGCAACTAAGGGGATCCTCTGGGACTAGATAGTCTCCCACGAAACAATCCTTCAGACACGAGTGAACATTAAAATCTCCTAAGATAAAAATAGAATAAGAAGTGGTTTGTTTAAGTCTATAATCAATTAAAAACCTTTTAGGCTACTTAAATGCTCATTTAAAAATCCAACCTCCGGTGAGTTGTAGAAATTTACTATTAACAATTTCATAGAATTAACATTATTAATTTCTACAGCCAAACAATTGGTAGAACCGGTATACACCGAGCAATGTTTTCCCGTCACCGTTAGTGATATTAGGGTCAAAAGTCCCCCCTTTGCTCTCCCCGAGGCTGAGGGCCGCACTGACACAAAGTATGATTTATAACCGTCCAGCCAGAAATTATCTTCTCTTTCCCACGTCTCTTGTAAACCCACTATATCATAGGCTTTAAGAAAATTAATCCATCTGGGTTCCCTACTTTTCGTTCTAAGTCCTGCAACATTCCAACTTAAGATCTTACAATTCAAATTCTCCTCCACCCTCTCCATAGGGGGTCCTTCTCCCCCCTGCCTACCCACTGGGACAGGGGGCTCCAGTCAATCGTTTTCATCCAAGCGGCTTAGTGGGGAAAACCTGTTAGAGCACACTAGGCCATTCACCATTGTGTCCTCATTAACATGTTTAGACAGTAGTTTGGGGGTAAATGGACCTCTATTTTGAGTCAGATTATCAAGCCCTCTATTTTGAATCAAATTATCAAGCCGGTTCATCCCAGCACCCCGCCCCGAAGATGGGTCAACCTTCTTTTTCATTTGTGATGAAGTCCCCAACGGGGTCCTACCCAAGGTCCTAACCAAGGTCTGATTGCTCTCTGGGGGTGGGTAAAAAAACAACAACGGGCCCACATTATAACCTCCATTAAACAACAATCCCGCCACCCCTATTTGATCAAAGTTAATAACAATAAAGTCGCCTTCGCCTTCTTTAATCCTCTGTCCTACCCCACCAACACGTCTCACCATTATAATGTGAGCAGAGGGCTGTGCCCCATTTGCTGAGTGTTGTTTGCACCAAAACTTGGTTTTACGTAAGAGGTCCTCAGTGGTTTCTATCTCATTCATTTTAAGTGGGGGTACTCCTGTAAGCACTGCGACTAAAGGGGTGGCCTCAGGTGGGAGATTGAGTCTAAAATTGTTATGTCTTTTACAATCCCCCCTACTACCATGGGACTCCCCTAAATTCTTGGGTTGGTTATTCACCGCCGTGACACAGTCAGGTTGCCTTCGCACATCACCACCCCTTATATTCTGAATGGCAGTACCCCTGGTTGATGTACCCTCCTCCGCAGTAACATCCGGGTGTGTGGTGATATTACTGCCACTT
This sequence comes from Calotriton arnoldi, assembly GCA_963921515.1. Taxonomy (NCBI): domain Eukaryota; kingdom Metazoa; phylum Chordata; class Amphibia; order Caudata; family Salamandridae; genus Calotriton; species Calotriton arnoldi. The sequence continues at coordinate 1,488,503 of CAWUFW010001977.1, forward strand.
TTATTCTGTACGCCAGTTCCCCTGGGTGTTGTACCCTCCTCTACAATAGAACCAGATTGTGCGGTTATGTTCTTGCCACTTTGATTATTCTTCACAATATCAGTCCGTTCCAGTTTTTCAAACAACAGGGTAAATTTCCTATCCATTAGTTCTTTGAACTGGGCTAGTACAGTTCCCAAGGCGCTCTCCACAGCAGAAACAAGAGCAGAGTCCCCCGTACTGTCCCTGCTTAGTAATGGGGGAGGAATAGCGTCGTCCGTCTGTGTGCCAACAGAATTGGTTAAAGATACTACATGGTTAGCTGCATGGCTTACAGATTTGGCTCCCTTGTTACTTTTAGTTTTTTGGGCGCCAACACCCCGTTTTCGTTTAGCAGATGGCTCTTTCACTATTGCCTCATCCAATGGTTTGGAGACCCGTGCTCTGGTGGCTATCCCTAACCCGTTTGAAACAACTATGGAGGGTGTATCCGGTGTTGGCAAGAGTGGGGTTGTAAGCACATTACGGGGTGTGATAGGTAAACACGTTAATGGAGAGCCTCCCTGATTGGAAGAACCTAAAGACGAGCGTCTTGGGAGTGTTAAACAGTCTAAGGAGAGTCGCCGCTCGGTCATCTCAATTTCATGAGTCAGCAACGACTCTGCCCTGACGATGAAGGCGTCTAATGTACCTGTTACTCCTTTGCGTTTACTCATAATTAGTCCGTTAGTCCGCAGTTCTCAAGGACCGTATTATACTGAAACGGATGGAACATGGGGGTTATTGACAGGGATGGAATTAGCTGTGACAGTACCTTAAGACTAATAGGTGCACCCGGATGCCGATGGTCAGAAGTCAAAGCGGAGGCCCAGCCCAGCCTCTTCCGGGCTCGGACGGGCGCAGACGCTGCGGGAGCCCGCTTCAGCTTTTAAACAAGCGCCTCCTGGCGCTTCACGATGATGGTGGGTTCGCGCTGAGTCAGGGGCGCGAGGCACACTGAGGCAGCGAGTCCAAGCCCCGTCCGGTCCCAGTAAGATCCACAAATGACGGGCATCCCCTCGCGTTAATACCACAGGTCTATCCTGGAGAGGATGCTCCACAGGAGAATGAGGGTCTCAGGCCCACCTCCTCAATACAATCAGGCTTGATGGTGAGCCTCTTCAGAAGCCCCCCTTTTCCAATATGGGGAGGGGGGGAGCACTCCACTATCCGTGACACTATCCGTGACACCCAGGGTCTGCCGCCAGCATCCCTCTCCAACCCTCAATCTTGCATGCATTCAGTGCCCTCTCCCTCCGGGGTGCACCGGTGCCCCCCGTCCGCCGTGTCTGCCACCTGCCACTGATGATACTCGGACCTTCTCACAGTTGCAGGCTCCCCTGTTGGCATCACATACGGTCCAGCGCCTATGGCAGCACTCACTGTCTCGCTAGCGTGAGGAGTCCCTCACCACTCCTCACGCGTGCACCGTTTTCTGTCCCCTTTAGTTACGGTGCTGGGACTTGCTCGCAGGGTCCTCCGTCTTCCGCCGAGGCGGCGCGCTGCTTCTTTTCTGCCACAGGGGTCTCTCTGTGCCTCGCGAGGGATCGGGATACAGCACCCCCTGGTCCTCTTGCTTGCCCCGGTCCGCACCTAGATTGATTCTCCTCTGTGCACACACGTTTGGCCTCTGAGCCGGGCAGCTGCTATGTGGAGCCTCCGGCCGGACCCTCCACTCTCAGCTCCTTACTGCGCCTAACAGGTCGTTGGCATATAATGACACTCTATCCTCGGTGCCATCAGGCCAGTGGAACCCGCTTAATTGCACGTCCATTATAATAATTGGGTAACCCAATAATAGTCTGTAGGACATGGGTGTCGATAGATACTAGAAACAATGGTCCTAGACCTTTTTTTGACGATTGGTTAAATCAAACAACAATCACTTATTTGGATATTTTAAGCATGCGTAACATCAGCTCACGGTAAACTAAGTTCCATGTGTAGTTGGAAATATAATGTGCAACTACCAGGGGATTGTAAAATAACATGTATTTATTTAATCATAATTTCAATACCAATAAATGTTGTACTGTATTATTAGAAAGGAGAAGGGAAGAAAAGGTTGCTCAATCTTGAACGTGCAGAAAAGGGTGCTCAATATAAGAAGAAAAATTGAGATAAGGAGGGGAAAGAGTTCCCAAGATAATCATGAGACATAGTTTACAAAATTCTAGACAGACTGATAACAATTTTATCAATCAATCAAGGCCTGGCCAAGTGAAGCGTAAAAACAAATCTCTTTTCAACATAATTTATTTCATTATTTAAGAGATATATCATTATTTGCACATAATTAGCACGTTAAAATGAGGGGGCTGTTGGTCCAGGCCAAGTCGGGATGTTTCGACCCGACTTGGGGCGCAAAGGGAATTTTTAGCCTCGGCCTGCGGGTCTTCTTCAGGACAGGGATAGGCAACCTGATCACGGTGTGCGTTGCTCCCGTGATAACCACCCGCTGTGGTGTGCGGTGTGAAGGGTATGGCTTCCTGTAGTTTCTAATCTTCAATTTGCATTAGTATTAATCCGTATTAAGTAGGGCAGTGTAGGCCGATTGAATCGGCGCAGAATTATTAGGTCAGCAGCTGTCGTCCGTCTCTTGCACGTCCAGCCATGGCCACTCCGCCAGCGGTTCAATGACCAAGGAAAACAGGAGAGGCGACAGGGGCAACCATGTCTTGTTCCCCATTCAATGTTAAAGGTTGGGGAGAGTGTCCCATTCACCGCACTCTCACCCATGGCTTGGAACATGACACGTGAATAAAACGGCAGAGGAGGGGACAGAAGTTCGTACATTCCAGTAGGCGGAACATAAATCGCCAACGGACAGAATCAAATGCCTTTTCGAAATAGATCGATTAAAGGGCCCTGGGCTCCGTCCCATCACTAGTCAAGGCTATTACAATTATTAAGGCAGCAAAGGCAATGATGGGTACCACACCCCGGCATGAAGCCATTCTGATCCGAATGTATCAGAGAGGAGATCCTCTGCACCAGGCAGTGTGCAAGTACTTTTGCTAGGATCTTGGTCTCCATGTTAATAATAGAGATCGGTCTGCAGATTCACATCTCTCTGGTGGCTTCTGAGGTTTCTTAATCACGGAAATCGTGGCTCTTCATATATTGTAAAGGAGCTCGGAGGTCCCCTAATTGCAAAGCGTTGTGGTACATGGCTAGCAAAGGTGGAATCACCTGTGATTCGTGCTGCTTATATATTTCCCATAGGATGCCATTAGGACCGGGTGTCTTCCCTGTGGGAAGTATCTGGATGGCTTCCAGAATTTCCTTGGAAGTAAGTGGTTCATGGAAGGCACGTCGATCCACATTGTTGAGCTTGGGGAATATCAAGTCCTCAATGATTGGGATGTGTTGCTCAGCCATAGGTGTTGAGTGTTCCGCATAGAGGCAAGATTAATAGTTGGCGAATTCACTGGTTATGTGGTGGGATGTCGGAACTGTCAAGCCCTTGGTCCCTATGTGCCAGCCAGTGTAGGAGTTTCCCTGCCTTATCTGCCATCTCATATAGCTTGTATTGCATAGTGAGGAGCATCAGGGTTGCCTTATTAAGTAGTATCTGCCTGAGCGCTAGCCTTTTTAATTCTAAAGTGTGCTGTGTGTTTGGTTGGGGTTTCCCTCAGCCCCCCAGTCCCTCTCTGCAGCCCCATTTTCCTGTTTCAGCCCAGCGATGTTTCTACACTTGCAGGCTTTAGCTACAGACTGATAGGATATGATCTGTCCCCTCAGGGACGCCTTTAAGGCCTCCCAAAGTGTGGTGGGCGAGTCCACCGTACCTCTGTTGGTGGTAAAATAATCTGAAATCTGTTGTTGGAGGAAGTCATTAAATGTAGTGTCAAGGAGCCACCAGGTGCTCAGGCACCAATGCCCCAGTTGTCTCTCTTTGGATGATTTGAGTGTAAGGGAAATCGGGCGTGATCAGTCAGTGTGCCTGGTAGGATCAGAGCCTCCTCCAGAACGATGGATTTAACCCAGATCTTTTGACTGGGGGAGAATGTTTGCATTGTCAGCATTCCGTCCATCATCTGTTTGCTGTAACACTTTTCGCCCTAAGTGGGATGGGTATGCCCAGACGTGGGTCCCTTGCTCACTGTGCCACTGGATTCGGGCTGGCCTGGCTGAAGAAGGGTGACATAGCCTGTAACCGGTCCCGGGATGCTTGTTTCCGGTCCAGGGAGGACCTGGCCTGGCAGTTCGGTCTGGACTGTTGCCATGGGGCACAGGGTCAAGACTGATTTGCATATGGCTGGGTCCAAACTGGGGTGGCATAGTGGGCAAAAGAACGATGGATTTAACCCAGATCTTTTGACTGGGGGAGAATGTTTGCATTGTCAGCATTTCGTCCATCATCTGTTTGCTGTAACACTTTTCGCCCTAAGTGGTATGGGTATGCCCAGACGTGGGTCCCTTGCTCACTGTGCCACTGGATTCGGGCTGGCCTGGCTGAAGAAGGGTGACATACCCTGAAACCGGTCCCGGGATGCTTGTTTCCGGTCCAGGGAGGACCTGGCCTGGCAGTTCGGTCTGGACTGTTGCCATGGGGCACAGGGTCAAGACTGATTTGCATATGGCTGGGTCCAAACTGGGGTGGCATAGTGGGCAAAAGAACGATGGATTTAACACAGTTCTTTTGACTGGGGGAGAATGTTTGCATTGTCAGCATTCCGTCCATCATCTGTTTGCTGTAACACTTTTCGCCCTAAGTGGGATGGGTATGCCCAGACGTGGGTCCCTTGCTCACTGTGCCACTGGATTCGGGCTGGCCTGGCTGAAGAAGGGTGAAATACCCTGAAACCGGTCCCGGGATGCTTGTTTCCGGTCCAGGGAGGACCTGGCCTGGCAGTTCGGTCTGGACTGTTGCCATGGGGCACAGGGTCAAGACTGATTTGCATATGGCTGGGTCCAAACTGGGGTGGCATAGTGGGCAAAAGAACGATGGATTTAACCCAGATCTTTTGACTAGGGGAGAATGTTTGCATTGTCAGCATTCCGTCCATCATCTGTTTGCTGTAACACTTTTCGCCCTAAGTGGGATGGGTATGCCCAGACGTGGGTCCCTTGCTCACTGTGCCACTGGATTCGGGCTGGCCTGGCTGAAGAAAGGTGACATACTCTGAAACCGGTCCCGGGATGCTTGTTTCCGGTCCAGGGAGGACCTGGCCTGGCAGTTCGGTCTGGACTGTTGCCATGGGGCACAGGGTCAAGACTGATTTGCATATGGCTGGGTCCAAACTAGGGTGGCATAGTGGGCAAAAGAACGATGGATTTAACCCAGATCTTTTGACTGGGGGAGAATGTTTGCATTGTCAGCATTCTGTCCATCATCTGTTTGCTGTAACACTTTTCGCCCTAAGTGGGATGGGTATGCCCAGACGTGGGTCCCTTGCTCACTGTGCCACTGGATTCGGGCTGGCCTGGCTGAAGAAGGGTGATATAGCCTGTAACCGGTCCCGGGATGCTTGTTTCCGGTCCAGGGAGGACCTGGCCTGGCAGTTCGGTCTGGACTGTTGCCATGGGGCACAGGGTCAAGACTGATTTGCATATGGCTGGGTCCAAACTGGGGTGGCATAGTGGGCAAAAGAACGATGGATTTAACCCAGATCTTTTGACTGGGGGAGAATGTTTGCATTGTCAGCATTCCGTCCATCATCTGTTTGCTGTAACACTTTTCGCCCTAAGTGGGATGGGTATGCCCAGACGTGGGTCCCTTGCTCACTGTGCCACTGGATTCGGGCTGGCCTGGCTGAAGAAGGGTGGCCTACCCTGAAACTGGTCCTGGGATGCTTGTTTCCGGTCCATGGAGGACCTGGCCTGGCAGTTCGGTCTGGACTGTTGCCATGGGGCACAGAGTCAAGACTGATTTGCATATGGCTGGGTCCAAACTGGGGTGGCATAGTGGGCAAAAGAACAATGGATTTAACCCAGATCTTTTGACTGGGGGAAAATGTTTGCATTGTCAGCATTCCGTCCATCATCTGTTTGCTGTAACACTTTTCGCCCTAAGTGGGATGGGTATGCCCAGACGTGGGTCCCTTGCTCACTGTGCCACTGGATTCGGGCTGGCCTGGCTGAAGAAGGGTGACATACCCTGAAACTGGTCCTGGGATGCTTGTTTCCGGTCAGGGAGGACCTGGCCTGGCAGTTCGGTCTGGACTGTTGCCATGGGGCACAGGGTCAAGACTGATTTGCATATGGCTGGGTCCAAACTGGGGTGGCATAGTGGGCAAAAGAACGATAGATTTAACCCAGATCTTTTGACTGGGGAGAATGTTTGCATTGTCAGCATTCCGTCCATCATCTGTTTGCTGTAACACTTTTCGCCCTAAGTGGGATGGGTATGCCCAGACGTGGGTCCTTTGCTCACTGTGCCACTGGATTCGGGCTGGCCTGGCTGAAGAAGGGTGACATACCCTGAAACCGGTCCCGGGATGCTTGTTTCTGGTCCAGGGAGGACCTGGCCTGGCAGTTCGGTCTGGACTGTTGCCATGGGGCACAGGGTCAAGACTGATTTGCATATGGCTGGGTCCAAACTGGGGTGGCATAGTGGGCAAAAGAACGATAGATTTAACCCAGATCTTTTGACTGGGGGAGAATGTTTGCATTGTCAGCATTCCGTCCATCATCTGTTTGCTGTAACACTTTTCGCCCTAAGTGGGATGGGTATGCCCAGACGTGGGTCCCTTGCTCACTGTGCCACTGGATTCGGGCTGGCCTGGCTGAAGAAGGGTGACATAGCCTGTAACCGGTCCCGGGATGCTTGTTTGCGGTCCAGGGAGGACCTGGCCTGGCAGTTCGGTCTGGACTGTTGCCATGGGGCACAGGGTCAAGACTGATTTGCATATGGCTGGGTCCAAACTGGGGTGGCATAGTGGGCAAAAGAACAATGGATTTAACCCAGATCTTTTGACTGGGGGAGAATATTTGCATTGTCAGCATTCCGTCCATCATCTGTTTGCTGTAACACTTTTCGCCCTAAGTGGGATGGGTATGCCCAGACGTGGGTCCCTTGCTCACTGTGCCACTGGATTCGGGCTGGCCTGGCAAAAGAAGGGTGACATACCCTGAAACTGGTCCTGGGATGCTTGTTTCCGGTCAGGGAGGACCTGGCCTGGCAGTTCGGTCTGGACTGTTGCCATGGGGCACAGGGTCAAGACTGATTTGCATATGGCTGGGTCCAAACTGGGGTGGCATAGTGGGCAAAAGAACGATAGATTTAACCCAGGTCTTTTGACTGGGGGAGAATGTTTGCATTGTCAGCATTCCGTCCATCATCTGTTTGCTGTAACACTTTTCGCCCTAAGTGGGATGGGTATGCCCAGACGTGGGTCCTTTGCTCACTGTGCCACTGGATTCGGACTGGCCTGGCTGAAGAAGGGTGACATACCCTGTAACCGGTCCCGGGATGCTTGTTTCTGGTCCAGGGAGGACCTGGCCTGGCAGTTCGGTCTGGACTGTTGCCATGGGGCACAGGGTCAAGACTGATTTGCATATGGCTGGGTCCAAACTGGGGTGGCATAGTGGGCAAAAGAACGATAGATTTAACCCAGATCTTTTGACTGGGGGAGAATGTTTGCATTGTCAGCATTCCGTCCATCATCTGTTTGCTGTAACACTTTTCGCCCTAAGTGGGATGGGTATGCCCAGACGTGGGTCCCTTGCTCACTGTGCCACTGGATTCGGGCTGGCCTGGCTGAAGAAGGGTGACATACCCTGAAACCGGTCCCGGGATGCTTGTTTCCGGTCCAGGGAGTTCCTGGCCTGGCAGTTCGGTCTGGACTGTTGCCATGGAGCACAGGGTCAAGACTGATTTGCATATGGCTGGGTCCAAACTGGGGTGGCATAGTGGGCAAAAGAACGATGGATTTAACCCAGATCTTTTGACTGGGGGAGAATGCTTGCATTGTCAGCATTCCGTCCATCATCTGTTTGCTGTAACACTTTTCGCCCTAAGTGGGATGGGTATGCCCAGACATGGGACCCTTGCTCACTGTGCCACTGGATTCGGGCTGGCCTGGCTGAAGAAGGGTGACATACCCTGAAACCGGTCCCAGGATGCTTGTTTCCGGTCCACGGAGGACCTGGCCTGGCAGTTCGGTCTGGACTGTTGCCATGGGTCACAGGGTCAAGACTGATTTGCATATGGCTGGGTCCAAACTGGGGTGGCATAGTGGGCAAAAGAACGATGGATTTAACCCAGATCTTTTGACTGGGGGAGAATGTTTGCATTGTCAGCATTCCGTCCATCATCTGTTTGCTGTAACACTTTTCGCCCTAAGTGGGATGGGTATGCCCAGACGTGGGTCCCTTGCTCACTGTGCCACTGGATTCGGGCTGGCCTGGCTGAAGAAGGGTGACATACCCTGAAACCGGTCCCGGGATGCTTGTTTCCGGTCCAGGGAGGACCTGGCCTGGCAGTTCGGTCTGGACTGTTGCCATGGGGCACAGGGTCAAGACTGATTTGCATATGGCTGGGTCCAAACTGGGGTGGCATAGTGGGCAAAAGAACGATGGATTTAACCCAGATCTTTTGACTGGGGGAGAATTTGCATTGTCAGCATTCCGTCCATCATCTGTTTGCTGTAACACTTTTCGCCCTAAGTGGGATGGGTATGCCCAGATGTGGGTCCCTTGCTCACTGTGCCACTGGATTCGGGCTGGCCTGGCTGAAGAAGGGTGACATACCCTGAAACCGGTCCCGGGATGCTTGTTTCCGGTCCAGGGAGGACCTGGCCTGGCAGTTCGGTCTGGACTGTTGCCATGGGGCACAGGGTCAAGACTGATTTGCATATGGCTGGGTCCAAACTGGGGTGGCATAGTGGGCAAAAGAACGATGGATTTAACCCAGATCTTTTGACTGGGGGAGAATGTTTGCATTGTCAGCATTCCGTCCATCATCTGTTTGCTGTAACACAATCCTCCTGAACAACTGCATCTGCCGTAGGAAGGAGGAAGTAGTCTATGAAAGAGGAGGATCTGTGTGAGTGCAGTAAAAGGTGTATTCCTTGGTCAGAGGGTGAAGCAGGCGCCAAGCATCTGTCAGGGCCAGGAACCTGGCCCAGGCTGCCAGATCAATCGACTTACGTGACAAGGACTTACAAGAACCCAAGCTGGGGTCCATGACTGAGTTAAAGTCATCACCCAATAACTTGGGCCAGGGAGGGATAGCAAAAGAACTGGTGTTAGTGCCTGTAGTGTGTTCAACATGAGTGTGGGTGGAACATATACGGATGCGATCGTCCATTGTGCGTCCCCATTTCCCCCTCAAGGATGACAAAGCAGACTAGCGCCAGAGGCGTTTTAAGGCATCGGCAACGTGGGCTCTGGCCCAGTGCCCCAACCTTTCAGGGGGCCCCCGATAGAAACAGCTCTGTTCTGCAGATAATCTTTCCCTGATTACCTTAAATAATTCTTAAACAGATTGTTTTAAATTATGTTTTCCTTTAATTTGCTTTAAATGTGTGTAATGTGTGAGAGTCTATTACAGAAATGTTGCAGAGAAATGTTGTGTTTAAGTTTCATGCAACATCCATAAAATAGTTTCTTTTAGATCAAAACGGAACCTCACATATGAGAAATGGGATGGGGTCACAGAGATTATTTGTAGTAGAATTAGAAAGCTACTGCCATTTTACAATATTGAAAACACTCCTCACTATTCCTGAATATTAGATGTAAACACATTTAGAATTTGGACGAGGGTGCCCGTGCACTCTCAGTGACCTGGCCACTGAATGACCATGAAAGAGCTGAAATTGGATCATAAATTCAAAGCTGTTCCAAAGAGGGGCCCCAAAATACGTTTTGCCCGGGGCCCCCAAAATCCTTAAAATGTCCCTGCCTAGGGCATCAAAGTGAGTTTTAGTGACCTGGAGGGGAAAGCGCTTATGAAAGAGTATGGCCTCCCGCAAGACGTGTTAGTAAATCCTGCTTAGTACACGCCAGTGTACCCACCCCATTGTAGGAAGGGACAATTATTATCAAGTAGGTGTGTCTCCTGCAGTAACACCAACAGTGAGGAATAACGCTTAAGATACTCAAACACTGCACCTCTCTTAATTTTAATATTGAAACCATTGACATTCCACAAGAGGGCAGCGACCTGTTCGCGTGCATCTCTCATGGGCATTTTATATAGAGTATGTAGCCGCATGCAGTGGGGCAGTGCAGCATGAGTAATATAGAAGGACTCAAATCAACTAAACAAGAACAAAAATACAACCATCGCAACATCCCAAATACCTAACAATAACCCCACCCCACCACCATACACTTCCACCCCAGAAGCATCTGATGCCCTGCCTCAACCAAAACGAGGTGGTTCTACAGTCACCAGGGTCCCATCCGGTCTGAACCGGACTAGTAGGAAAGAGAGTGATGGAGGTGGAGCACCAACGAGGGAGAATGAAGCAGGTGGGGAGCAGCGAGGGGCATCCAGGTAGCAATCCAGGTTTCCAAAAATTGTTCAGGTGCACTGCCCTCCACTCGCTAAGGAAACCCAATGAAGAGTAGGTTGCACCGTTGGGCTCTACCCTCAGCATCCTTAACACGAGCTTCCAATAGCTTAGATGTGTGGGAGAGGCATAAGACCATTGATTTAAGCTCCTTTATAGTGTCTTTCATGTTTAGAGACACGGCCCTCTGCCTCAGTTACCCTATCTGCTACCCAACGCAAATCCTGTCATAACTGATTTTTGACTCAAGGGCTTGAGTGGCTTGTAGGATGGTGTCTGTGTTGTTGGGGTGCATTGGTATTACTGGATGGCCCACAGCCTCCGAGGACCCTGGGGTGCAGTCGGTGGGCCCATGTATATCTGTCGATGTTGACCTGAGTATGTGATGTTGGAGGGTTGTTTTGGCCCATGATGGTGTCAGCGTATTCCCTTCTAAGGGAGAGGGCTTGAGCCCGCAGTTGCGATCGTGCCCTCCTCTCACTGGGCAACAACCCTTTGCCCTGGCCCACTTAACCCACAGTGAGCTACACAGGGCAGCATGAAGAGCCAGTGGGCAGGGGTGGGGCACCAGGGGTGGGCAGGCAGGGGGCCTGTGTACCAGCCTCCACAGCAACTAAGATACTGGAAAGAGGGGAGGGCCCAAAGGAGGGAGTGGGGCCCTGGGCCCAGGCAATTGTGAGGAGGCCTCAGGGCCTCTCGCTGTCTCTCTCCCCCTCCCGAGGATCAGTCAACAGGGCAGGGCAGTCCGATGCGAGAAAGGCACTTTGCCCCAGCCACTCACTGGAGATGACAACAGCCTTCTCCCAGGGCCTCAGGGGAGTCCTTCTTGCATTACTGCATCACTGGTGGGGATGAGTCCTCTCTAAGCCACTCTCCTCTACTGTAGCAAGGGCGAGAAGGCCACACGGGTACTGCAGCGGCAAGCCGCATCCCGCCCTCCAGGCCCACTGACACAAGCAGCTCGCCTGGTGCGCCGCCGCCTGTGTTTCGGGAGAGTGCAGCACAGCTCGAGGACAAACAGGGAATGTTCGACTGCCCCTCCATACTCTCCGGGGAGAAGTCAGGGAAAGGGCCGCAAGCAAGTCACCAGCAACTTGTGCCAGAATACAAAATTTTCCAGCTATCGCGACAAGAATTTTAGATTCTATTAAGGACACGGAGGCGAGGATTATGCTTTCTCAATTTCTTTACTGACTCACAGCAGCCAATGAAAATAAAGCAACATTTGTAAAAACTTCATTTCCCATGAGGCTTTGAACCACGCCTCCTCAAACAACCAATAGTAATACAACACATTATATAAAACAATGAGGCACCATCTTGGCTTCCTCTTTCTTTGCAAACCAGTCTTTAAGTGTCCAAAAAAGCAAGTAACAGTTCCGACTCTCAACGGAGAGTAACAACAGCAGGTCCAGTTCTCAACGGAGAACGCGATCCAATAATCCTGGATATAGGAATCATCCTCCAACAATGCGGCGATCCGTGCCAGGGAACAGCAGAGCATTAATTCTGTTTAGAATCGGTTCCTGAAAATAGAAACAAGTTTGAAATATAGGGAACCCAAAAGGCTCTATATCTCAGGGCAGGCATAACATTGCTTCAATACATCTTTTGCAACATGACAGTTGATTTCATATCTGTCCCAAAGGGTGGGATAATCCTCGCCTCCGTGTCCTTAATAGAATCTAAAATTCTTGTTGCGATAGCTGGAAAAGTTTGTATTCTATGTCAGGACCGGAGGCTTCAGATTATGCTGGTTCAAAGCTCACCAACAACAACAGATGAAACATGCGTAATAGGTTTATAATAAAACATTTTAAACATTGAATCCGAAGACCAATCTGCAGCTTTCAAGATGTCTTCTAGCCTAGAGCCCAACATATATGCTTTAGAGGCCATAGCACCCCTGGCGGAATGAGCACCATAAACAGAAATGTCAATTCCAGATTCTGACATAACCCATCTGACCCAACGTGCCAAAGTGGCTGCTGACACCGGTCGATAGGGTTTTTGTATCGCTAACAACAATTGACCCAAGGGGTCAGTCCTATGCGCTATTGTACGTTCTTCATTAACTTTTAAACAATGCAAAATACATAACTTATCATTGTGTGGAAACGCAGGATACTCAACTGAACGTGACATAGTTTTTGTTCGTCTGAAGATGATGAAAGAGACGCCCTGTGGAGAGAACATCCTCCCTGCTAAGTCTAAAGCACGCACATCAGAAACTCTGCGACAGGAGATCAAACACAATAGTATTGTAAGTTTGGCCGATAATTGTTTTAATGATAAATCCCTGTTATCTGGCCAAGATTCCAATAACGACAATACCTTAGAAACGTCCCACAACATAGTATACCTGGGTCGTGGAGGGTTAGCCACTCTAATGCCTTTGAGCAACTTACACACCAGGGGATGCATCCCCACCGGCTTACCATCAATGGGATTGTGTCCAGCCGAAAGCGCTGACCGAAAATTAATAACAGATCTATATGAGAGACCCGATTCAGCACATTCTGACAAGAAATTTAATACTTCCTTTACATCTGCTCCCACGGGATCCACATGCCGTTGAAGGCACCAACCCATCCATCGTTTCCATGAAGCTGAATACCGTTTATGGGTGGATGGAGCCCAAGCTTGCTGTATAAAGTCGGCAGCCGCCGTCGAAAGGCCAATTCGTTCATGTCTCCTGAGAGTGTCCAAACCATGAGGGCCAACTGATTATGCAGGACCAGCGGGTGTGGGGCCCCTACTGGGTCCTGGAGAAGCATCGGGAACACCGGAAGTTGAAAGGGTAAATCCACTGATAACTCCAATAGTGTCGGAAACCAAGACTGAGTCTTCCACAAGGGTGTGACCAACGCTATTGACACCACCTGTCGACGTACCTGGGCCGCCACTCTCGGGATCAGAGCAAAGGGAGGAAACGCATAGTTCCTCTGCGGCCCCCAATGTTGAAGGAACGCATCCGTTCCGTTCGCCATCGGATCCGGTCTCCAACTGAAGAAAAGAGGGAGTTGTGAGTTGAGGCGAGAGGCAAAGAGGTCTATCAAGCATGGACCTCGCATATTCATGATCTCTGCAAACACCGAAGGATGAAGCTTCCAGTCGCTGTAATCCTTCAGGAACCTGGAGTTCCAGTCTGCTACCTGATTGAGTTTGCCCGGCAGGTACTCTGCTACCACACTGATCTTGTGGTCCAGGCAAAAATGCCAAAATTCCTTCACAATGTTGGCCAGCATCCGCAATCTCGTCCCCCCTAGACGGTTGACATATCTGACCGCTGACACATTGTCCATCCGGAGGAGGGTGCAACAATTGCTCTTTAGTGGAGATATCGATTTTATGGCAAAAGAGCCTGCTAGCAGTTCTAGGCAATTGATGTGTAACTTTAACTCGTCGGCGGACCAACGTCCGCCGGTGGCAAAGTCTCCACATCGAGCGCCCCAACCCCATCGGCTGGCATCGGACTCTATTATGACGTCCGGGGATGCGCCAAAAATAGCTCTTCCGTTCCAAGCCGTCATGTGTTCCAACCACCACAGAAGCTCTTCTCGAGCGTCTGGAGACCGAGGAATCAAATGGTCGTAAGAAAACCTTTTCTGAAGATAATAAATCTTGAGACGTTGTAAGGCCCTGTAGTGGAGTGGGCCCGGAAAGATGGCTTGGATGGAGGACGCCAGAAGGCCCACAATCCTCGCCAAGACTCGTAAGGAGATCATCTGCTTGGCCAGGGTGGATCTTATCTCCCTCTTGATGGATCTGATTTTGGCCATGGGCAGAAGTAACTGGGCGGAAACCGAATTTATCTGGAAGCCCAGGAACTCTACCTGTTGACTCGGGACTATCATTGATTTTTTGATATTTATCACAAAACCCAACGTCCACTCCAGGTGAGAAAGGAGAAGGCTCCGATCTTGCGCCAGAAGCAGCATGTCGTCGAGATAGACGATCAGACGCACTCCCATCTCTCGCAAGTGAGTCACCACAGGTTTTAGCAGTTTGGTGAACACCCAAGGCGCTGAAGACAGGCCGAATGGTAGTGAGCGATACCGGTACCATTGCCCCTTCCAGTAGAACTGAAGGAATTTCTGGTGAGAAGGGCAAATGGGAACCGTGAGGTAGGCATTCTTTAGGTCCAGGCGGACCATCCAGTCTTGTTCTAACAAGAGGTCTCTCAATAGATGGATTCCCTCCATCTTGAAATGCCTGTATACTACAAAAGGATTGAATTCCCTGAGATTTAAAACCAATCTCTGGCCTCCTCCCTTCTTTTGTACCAGGAAAACGTTGCTGCAAAACCCTTCTGGAATGAAGGGCCCTACGGCAATAGCTTGCTTGGTCAAAAGTTCTTGCAGCTCTGAATCTATAAAAGCTTGCTCTTGTAGGGAAAAAAGGAGAGGGCGAGGAGGGGCCAACTGACGCGGGGAGTCTACCAACTCTATTTGATACCCCCGGACCGTGTGGAGAATCCACGCATCCGTAGTAAGACGTGTCCAGTTCACTATAAAATGTAACAATCTGCCCCCGAGGGGGATCATTGGAAACAGAAGGGGACTTACCAGATGACTGGGCATCGAAGTTTTTGTAACCCCTGTTGACGCCTCTGTTGAATCGGCCACGGAAGCCGCGGGACCTTGAGGGGTAGAAGCCCGCCTGGTCTGGCTCTTGGGTATACCCCCTGCTTCGAGGGGCGAAACCTCTTTGAGGACTGGGGTTGACGTAGCGGCCGGTCGAGCGTCCCCTGCCACGACCGGCCCTACCAGAGACCTGGTGGAAGACTCTCTTTAGCGAAGACTGGGATTTGTCTAGGGAGGCAAAGGTGCTCACAAACTTGGCAATGTCTTTGACAAAGCGTTCACCAAATAGTTGCCCCTCTGCCAGAGGGCCTGGTTCGGCCGCCGCAAATTCCACCAGCTGGGGGTCGATTCTCAAAAGGACAGATTTGCGTCGTTCTGAAGAGAGGGCACAGTTGGCATTACCAAGAAGGCAAATGGCTCTCTGGGTCCACCCAGCTAATACCTCGGGATGAATAGCAGCACCAGTTTCTTGTGCCTGCAAGGCTAATTCAAGGATTTTGGCTAGAGGGCCTGCAACATCCAGCACTTTATCTTGACACGCCCTCAGGGCGCAGTCTATGCCCTTTTTCGAGTCCTTTTTGTATTTTTTCAAGAAGGTGGTCATCGAGGAATCAATGTCAGGGGTAACAGCCACCTTATGAGCCAAATCCGGGCAGGGACATTCCGACTTCAAGCGGGCCCTAACCTCTTTATCAAAACTTTTTCTGAGGTGGGTCTGCATATACTCAGCTACCGCCGGGGAAGGGGCCCAGTCGGTGGAGCGAGGGTGAACTATGTCTGAAGGGTCGAAAGAAAAGGGGGAAGGTTGGACAGGCGATGCAGAGTGTTTGCGCTTCTTGGCGCGTTTGCGTGGCTTGGACTCTTGGGAAGAATCGGTGTCCCTGTCTGCGTCAGTGGTCGTGACCGGGATAGGGCTTGTAGGGGCAGGAGAAGGGGTTGGGGATTCATCATGGGCTCGGTCTTTAGCCTTGCACAAAGAAGAGTAAACTTTAACATGGGGCCAAGGAAGGCCAGGAGGTTCAGGGGTCGGAAGGGGGGCAGAGGTAGGAGTACCAGAAGGAGGGGGGGTTACCTGTCACTAATTGCTCTAAGCATTGTGAAATAGGTAAAACAGCAGAGGATAGAACCTTGTCAAGTTTGGCATCTAATTTCTTATCAATAATGTCCTCCATAGATTCATCATAATAATACCCCTCTTCATCAGGGACATCACACGCAGCCACCTCTTCTTCGTAGACCTCGCAGTCCGACATATCAGCAAAGTTATATATATATAAATATATAAAGTCGTAAATCTCCAGAGAGAAGCTCAATTATACAGCCCAGAAGCTCTCAAGCAACTTGGGCGTCGGTCGGGAGCAAAGCTGGGGCAGAGTGGGCCACACAGGTGCCAATTAAACCCCTGGCCGATAGGACTAATGGAGGGTGTAAAAACCCTGAATGCCTAATCGGTCTCAGGGTTTCCAAAAATTGTAAAAAGCCAATCTAGGCTTGCGAGGATTAATCACTCGATCCTCCGATCGCATGTCACCAACAACGCTGCTTTAACAGGGCCCGGCACCGGCACCGGCTCCACTAACTGCTTGCTGCGTGGTTCCCTGATTCAGCCCGGGGGAGGCGTCACACCCAGCACACACAATCGGGGCCGCACGCATGGCCTAACGCGTGCAGGCTCCCGAGACGCATGCAGGGTTCCCGCTCGGGATTCGGCGTGCGTCTCGCTCCCAGGGCGAGGGGGCCAATCCCCGGCAGCGTCGTAGAGGGCAAAGAGACCGCGGGAACGCTAGCGGTCGGGGCACATTAAGGAGAGTGTAGCTAAGGGAAAAACGGGCTGAAACAGCGCAACACATGCTGAGAGGAATTTATACAAGGGGAAAGTCGCGCGCAGCGTAAATCGCTAACACATTTTTAAAACATAAGGCCAATATCTACGGCATCACAGTCATTAAATCGCTATACAAGCATTATAAAGTACACAGGATAAAAGACACAAACAGTGAGGCACTTATCTTGAGCAGCAAAGAAAGAGGAAGCCAAGATGGTGCCTCATTGTTTTATATAATGTGTTGTATTACTATTGGTTGTTTGAGGAGGCGTGGTTCAAAGCCTCATGGGAAATGAAGTTTTTTACAAATGTTGCTTTATTTTCATTGGCTGCTGTGAGTCAGTAAATAAATTGAGAAAGCATAATCTGAAGCCTCCGGTCCTGACATAGAATCCGCAATCTCCTCCCACCCTCCAGAGCATGCCACGAGCGAGGTAGGCCACATTGGCGGGACCAGGGCTGCAGCATCAAAGGCGAAGGTGATGCCCCCAATATATTCCACTGGGTGCAGGGACTCCGGAAGGGTGTCCAGTGGGCGGATGGCGTGGGTCAGCACCCAGGATCATGATAAATACGGATCAGCAGGTGGGAGCTCAAGAAGGCCCGTCCACCATCTTCGCCTGCCAGGCCACGCCCCCCCAATAAATTCCTTTTTTGATGTGAAACCTCCCGAGGAATCTGAGATTGTCCTGTATGTATCCTAGGGTTCAACTTTGATGCTTTATTCTTGCCTGACAGAGATTATGGCTGTGCACACAATGATGATTATGATGCAGATAACCTCCTCACTCGTTCAACAGGTGTACTGGACTTCACTTAAAACATGCGAGTGGTCTCGATACATCTCCAGAAGAGGATAGCATTTGCCCCCATTACCACTCTTCAGAAGAAGTTCACTTTGGTTGTACAAAAAGCAGCAAAGGTTTGTAGGTAACTTTGCCCTCCCTAAGACAAAATCTTACAATCTGAACAGTATGGCTGCCACACTACGTCACCACACTTGGGTGTGTTTCATTGCCTTTTTAGGAGACGTCCAGGTAACCCTCATGGAAATGCTCTTTTATAGTGTATGGCAGTTCAGAGAGAAGACCAACTTCTTCCTGGAATGCTTCAAAAACAGCTGAACCATGGCACATTTATAGGCCTGACTTCCCCAGTGAAGCAACTCCACCAGCAGTACCAAACTTTTCAAGGCTATTCTAGAGCACAACAGTTACAGCTGGTCCAGAATCTCCGACAAATGTAGAGTAGAAGTGAATCTATCTGACTCCCTCACCAGCACATCAATAATTTTATTCCACATCATCTTCTACTGGCTCTCCGGATTCAAAATTAGTTCTACCGGCTTCTGGTGGTGAGGAGGGTCTCCCAGCAATTGGGAGTCGATCACGACGGATCTCTAGGTCATCCAGCTAATCTGCAAGGGCTACACTCTACCCATCCAGTCCTCTTCTGTAGACTGCCATGCTTCCACTAAATCACCATCTCGATTCTGTAGCTTAACCTGCTGCAAAAAAGTGGCCAAAGAACTGGTGCTTGTGGAGGAAACAGACACTGGATTTGAATTCCTTTACTTCTTAGGGGCCAATTCCGATTCGGGCCGGAAATCTCTCCGACCGAGCCGGACCCGGAGAGAATTTCGACCGAATCGGACCCTAGCAGTCCGACCAAACGAGTACGATGCGCACGCATGCCATCGGACTCGAGTCGGTCGGACTCCCATTGAAGTCAATGGGAGCCTGTCGTACAACGCGTACGCGGGCTCCCATTGACTCAATGGGTGCGAGGCGGACAAGGGCGCCCCCTACAGCGTGTACGCGTCCAAGCGCATCGCGGCGTACATGCACAGGTAGGGGGACCCATGGGTCCCCGCTGTGTGTGGACTCGCGCGCCTACGCGCACAGGGGGTCCGACGCGGACCCCCAAAGTCCGGCTCCGACAGCTCTTTCGAGCCGGACGGCGCGAGTCGGTCGGACTGCTCGCGGCGCGCATCGTACTTACCCGGCCGGGAAGCGTCTCCATAGCGCGGTGCGAGTCGTGTCCATGCGAGTCGGTCGGAGCGTGTTGAAGCCGCGTTCGAGTCGGTCGGCGATTTCACGGGTGCTTGCATCGTACTCGCTCGGCCGGACCCGCGTACGATTCGGTCGGGAAACAGGGCTCCGAATCGGATCCGGTGAATCCGAATCCGATTCGGAGCCCTACCGGCCGAGATCAGAATCGGCCCCTTAGTCTGCAAGAAGGACAGATATCTGAGAACCATTCTGGACATTCACCTCTTGAACCTTTTTCATTTGGCCGAAGTTCAAGATGCTACCCCTGTGAGCTAGCCGAGAGGGAACTCTTTAGATACTCCTAAATTAGACACGCCCTCAAGGGGGCGGTCTCAGGAGGGGAGGATCTGCCAGAGGCATCTCCTCTGGAAGACAGGCTCCTTTCTGAATACATGCCGAGCAAGGCCATCTCCCTGACATATAAAAAAATCATCAATAACCTACCAGACCCACTGCTTAGTCTCCGGGAACGGTGGCAGGCAGACGTCGGTGACCTGGAGGAAGAGGAATGGAGGGAGGCGCTCGCGTCGCCTCGAGAGGTGGCAATATCTTGGAGATTGCAGCTTGTTCAACTGAAAATACTTCACAGGTCATATATTACATGCACCGCACTCGTTAAAATGGGTAGGCTCAAGAAAGCAGGGTGTAGAAGAGCATGCAGAGGTTTTGGCTCCTTCTTCCATACCTTCTGGGAGTGTCCATCTATCAAACAATTCTGGGGGGTAATAATTGCATGTATGAAGGCTGTAATTGGTGACACCATATCATTGTCCCCTACAGTGTGCCTGCTTAATGTATGGGAACCTAACGACCTCAATCGAGTTGAGCAGCTCTGGACCACTATGGGACTAATAATCGCGAAACGCAATTTTGTGCGGAGACTCTGGCTGAATGGAAGCGAGATATGGATTGGTGTATGATCGCTAAAGTGGAAGTCTACAAGAATAGAGGGTGCCCCCGGAAGTGGGACCGGGTCTGGGGAAAGTGGAATGCATTTAGAAGTAATATATGTAACCCTCCACATACCCGGAGATTTCCTACTGGTGGGGCAGACAGCGGAGTGGATGACCCAAGTGCAGCTATATGAGGTGGATCTACATGTTATTGTCAAAATGCTTTGGAGGGCATAGTGGAAGATTGTGCCCATGTGGGCTAGGTGATGCTCTGCTGCTAAGCTGTTTTATTTTAAACTGTTCAATAATAAGACTTAAAAAAAAAGATGCTACCCCTGAGCCAGGTATTGTGGGCCCTCAATGTGGGTGATTGGCCAATGTCCCTGGACCATTAGGACACTTACTTTCTACCAACTCACAGGCACTACCTGAGGTTTACTGTGGGGTCTCAGCACTACCAGGTGGCAGTTCTGCTATTTGGACTGACTACTGCTTTGCAAGAATCCACAAAGGAAATGGCTTCACTTCAAAGACAATGTACCCCTGTACTTAGACATTAGCTGGTGAAGGCAGGGTCTCCTGCACTGGTCAGGGAACATCTTCAGGACACAATGACTCTTCTTCATGACCTTGGCTTCATGCTCAACACCCAGAAGATTCACATGACCCCCAGATAGAGGATGATGTTCGTTGGAGTGGTACTAGAAACTGCTCTTTTGAAGTCTTTTCTTCCTCCCTGAGGATCAGACACCAAGCCCGGTTCTGCAAGACATATGGTTGTTAAATCTGATGGCTTCATGAATTTTGTTGGAGCCGCACCCCAGATGGTTAATGTGAGCCATTTTAGTGCCTAAGGAATGACTGGAGTATCATCTCGTATCTGAACTGGTGGATGTGTCCCTCCAGTCTGTCAGTGGGTCATCCCTTTAGTTCTCCCAAGTTGCAGGCTACCGTAGTTACAGATGCCTCCTCTTTGGGCTGGGAAACTCATGTGAGGCAATCATGGTGCATGGTTTTGGGACTACATCAGAACTGTGCCTGCTAATAAATTTGTTGGAACTGTGGATGATCCATCTTAACATGATGGCACTTCCACTTCCATTTCAGGGAGTGCCATTCAAGTTCTGCACCACCCTAGTAGAGACACCAAAAGTGTGAGAGAAGATGCTCTGAAATGTCTCTCCTTGGATGATTATGAGTGGGAACTTCATGCCAAAGAGACAGAAATTAGATCTTTTCTAGATTTAATTGTCGATGCAAGGCTCCTCTGGCTTGGCCCGGAATAGCTAGTACCCTAGGGTTTGTGCCATATACTTCCCCCTGAATGTTTCCAAGGGGATGCTTTCAGGGGGAACTTGTCACAAGGACAGCTTTACACATCCTCACTGATTCTACTTCTCTTGGGAGTCCTGAAGAGTTCTCCTGCACAGGGTAGACCTGCTCTCACAGCATGGTGACAAGAACTTTCAACCCAATCCCCAATGTTGTTGCTTCATGCGTGGAGATTGAACAGTGTCAACTAGACCCCTTCTGCTTGCCTTATGAGGTTATGGGCACCATCTTGACTGCCAGAAAACCTGCCACAAAATACATTTATGTATTTATAGGAAGTTTGTTTAGTGGTGTGACTCAAAAGATCTAAACCCCATTTAGTCCTTTATTTCCAGTGTTCTATGTTTGCTCACTGTCTTGCCCAGTAAGGCCTAGCAGTGGTGACTGTTACAAATTATTTGGCTATCCTATCCATATTTATGTTTCCCTGACCAGCCTTCTTTATTTATGTCACTTAGTTGCGTGTTTTCTGAAAGGTTTACTTGTTTCTATGCACTCTGTTTATTGTTCCTCAGTGCAATTTGAATTTTGTGTTAATGTTCCTCATGGCATCTCCATTTGAACCGATGCACTGTAGCCTGTTTCAACTTATAACTCTGAAAACTGACTTCTTAGTGGCAATGATTTCTACCTGGAAGGTTGGTGAATTTCAGGCTCTCACGGTCCAACCAGCATTCATAATATTCTACCCAGAAAAACTGGTTGTTCACACTTACCCATCTTTCATACCAAATGTGATATCTGCCTTTCACATGTGTCAGTCCATTAGTGCTTCATCTTTCTTCCCTCTTCCTCATCCCACCAAAGAGAAAGAGCAGATGCACAGACTGACACCAGGAACACAGTGTTTTACTACACCAACTGCACACAACAGGACAGAGTGGGTGGTAGATCTTTGTGTGCTTCGCAAGAACCACGAAGGGTAAAGCAGTGACCAAGCACACCGTTTCGTTTGGGATTACCTTCTCTATTTTGATCTGCTAGACTTAGCCAATATAATTTTTGGGCTGGCATTCGTGGGCTGGCATTCGTGCTCACACTACCGGTGTTATCACTGCTTCCCTGGCTCTTATCAGAGGCATCCAATTTGTTAACATATGCCAAGAATCCAAATAGCCATCCTTGCAAACTTTGGCTAAACATTACTGCCTCACAGTTCTAGCACTCAGTGACACGTACTTTGCCAGGGCTTTGTTGCATGACTTTGTTGATTAATCGCACTACTCAATGCCATCTCTAGGAAGGTATTGCTTTTGCACTTATTCAAAAGTTGAGGAATCTGTTAGAAGAAATAGCCATCAGAAGAAAAAGTGACTTACCTTCAGTAATTATATTTTTGATTTCATCTCATTTATTTATTAATACAACTCAATGCACACCACCTAGTGGCCTGTTGGTGCTAAGCTAAAACAGATCCGGCTGCACAAGTAAGTAACTAAATTCACAGGAAAATAGAGCAGTCACTGTTACTTAAACACAAATGATTTAATTGTTTTTCTGAAAAATAGGTAGTTGGACATTTGCCTCAGGGTTGTAGGGAGATCATTCCACAATCTGACCACTTGGTAGCAGAAAGGTTGGCCATGTCTGTGAGCTTTGCTTATTTGTGTGACATCCAACAGGAACAGTCCAGAAGATCTTAGTGTCCTTTTAGACTGGTAGTGCTTCAGCTGGCAGACTCCATCTGAGGTGCCATCTTTGTGATATATTTTATGAACCAGGCAAATTGTTTTGAACTTAATTCTTTGATCAATATGTAGCCAGTGCAAGCTCCTTTTTTGCTGCTGATACTTGGTCGTATTTCTTAAAGTTGCAGACAAATCTCACAGCATAGCAATGGATGTGTTAAAGCCTGGTGATCTAACTCTGAGGCCTTCATAAAGGGCATTATAATAGTCAATCTGGACATAAAGCAACATGATACTACATATGCCCACCGGTGGATGTTATATCTTCTTTCTGATTCCTAAACACCGTTCCTCCTCCCCTGTGTGTGTGTGGTGATTAATTAGATCATAGAGTATGAAATCATTTCATATGCTGTATTGTCACTGTCATTGATGCTATATTGGTTCATCACCCCTCTCCTTGATCGAGCACATAAAATAATACCTGACACCAGCCCACCAGATGCCACCTCATATACTCCGTTGATGTTGCATCCAGGATAGATGGAGTTGCAGCTGAGGCTGCACACAGTAGCTGGCAGCTCTAGAAATAAGTTTCCAGATTCAGTCTGCCACCTGATGGATATTCGTGAGGTGAAGAATCTGTGGTAAGATACAGCATCCGCTAGAAATAATTTTATCAACTGTGACTTTGTCTGCACCATGCCCATTTACTTATCAATAACACCAATTGATTTGTTTCTGAACTATTACTGTCTGTGCCTCAGAAATTACACCATTAGCATGCTGCCTTTGTAAATCATTTCCTTGTTAGCTTTATTATTTGCTTTGTGCACAAGCTAGGTTTTCTCAGCCCTTAATGGCTAAGGATGCCACAAGAATTAGCCTTAGGGATATCACAGAAAATGCTATTATCCATGGATTCCATGTTTATCTTAGAAAATGTGTCTATTTTATCTATGAGAAGATCACAAATCCGGGATACTTTTGGCAAAAAAAGGTTAAATGTTCATCTCTTTGGTTTTCCCCTCCGGACTGAAGGTAGCAGCAAATCCTAAAAAATCTTAAAGTGATTTAAGAGATATCTATGAATCAGGAATACTTTGCTAATTCTATTACTATGGTGTCAGGACATCAAAGAACAGTCTATCCAGCAGTAGGTCTGATAACAAGGCAGAGAAGAATATGCACCGTAGACTTTCAAGGATATTAAATCGCCTGTTAGCCACTAAATCTACATCTTATATCAAAAGCTAAATAGCCATTATGTTTAGGTCTAGATGATGAATCTTGGAAGGCGAGCAAATGTTGTGTAACAATGGAGTGCAGTGTTGCCTAAAGAGATGCAACATTTCTTCTAAATTAAATCATGTTGACACATACTTCAAATTTAGCTACTCTAATTGATATACTTCTTGGCAGAATTAAATGTTGATGGGACCCAATCTTCAATGCAAGTCCATGCTTTTCCTCATAAAAAGGCTTTTTTAGCTTGTTGTTGTTAAGTTTGTGAATTCAGTGGTGTAAACAATGGAGGGTCAATTGGCAAAGGTGTACATTTACTTGCAAGTATATTTACTCCTACGCCCAGGTACAACTCTCCACTATTTTGATATTCACCATTCCTGTGTGTAGATTTACACCTATCTGCAGACTTACAGGTCTCCACCTCCTCAAATGAGGATTTGCAGACTCATACAGACTTGACAATGGTAAGTTAGAAGTAACTATTCACTTCTTGGTGGAGATCACCACCACCAGTGTAGAGATCTCCCTATGGACATGTACAAGAACATTTTATTAAGTTTATTCTTCTTTAAAAACAATGAACTTGTAAATGTATTAAAATAGTTATTATTACCCTAGAAGCAATAACATTTCATAGCACATTAAGTCAAGTTTCAAGTTTATTTAAGATTGATTTAAACCTCAATAGAGATCAACAATCCTATCGTAAATGATACAAAATATAGCTAATACGTTTACAATGTTTTCCAAATAAAAAATCTTCTGAAAAGTTTTAAAATTTAAAAAAAATTAATAACGCATATTCATTTGGTGAAGACAATATAAAGTGCATAAATTCATCCATGTCAGTTAAGTTATATCTACAATAAAATGTGTTAAAAACTTCTTTCATGTTCCAAAAGTGCGGGACAAAAAAAACAACATGGCTCAAGATCCTGTTTGCCACTAGTACAGAGCTGACACTTAAAGGGGTTGTTTCTCTGATCAGCCCATTTACCAGCGTAGGACGTAAGAGGAAGGTTACCCAGCCATAACTGTAGCATCAATCTTCTTACACTATGATCAAGGGACAGGGACACAAATTCTTGAGCCTTACCACAGTTACTCTTGGAATAGCATTTTTAGGTATAGTCGCGTCTGTCCAAGAGACCATGAATCAAGGTGTGCTAATGTACAATCTAGTTTTTCTAGCGCAAATTGCCTGTGAAGGAGGCGTACTTATCTGAGGATGTAAAAAACTCATGTTTTAAAAGTTCTCTAAGAGAACACTTAGGGCCTCATTTACAAGGCCATTGCGCCGCTGGTGCGTCACTTTTTTAGACGCACTGGTGGCGCAGTGTGTCTGTCCATATTTACAAGGCCACATAAATTCACCCTGCGTGACTTTTCATGGCCTTGTAAATATCGGCCCCTTTCACGCATTACTCGGAGTGAAAGGGGCATTCCATGGGTGTTGCTGTGGGTGTTCCCACGCAGCATCCATGGAACTTGACGCATGCATAGATTTACAAAGTTTTGTAACACTGGGAATGCGTCAAAACCTATGCCTCGGAGTTGCGCAATGAGGAGAAATACTTTCATTTCTCCTCGTTCTTTCCTCTTCCCTTGCATGATGCATTCTGCAGCATGCATAGAAAGAGGAAAATGCTATCAATGATTGTTTTTGTGCAGGAAGGTGTCCCTTCCTGCACAAAAACAATCATCCCCGCATTGCAAGCACCCTTGCAACATGACGCCAGGGTGCCTGCACTGGTGCACAGCAGCCAATTGTGCGCCAGTGCAGAAGAAAGCACACAGATGTGTCACATTGCAGTTAATACAATGCATCCGTGTGCTTTTAAAATGACGCAGCTCGGCGCAGCATAATGGCTTGACGCGCTGCGTAATTTTTTTGTAAATGAGGCCCTTATTCGTATGTATTAAACTATATGCCCCTCTTATTATTTTACTGCAGAAGCAAATGTACGAGTAAAGCCAAGTTCTAAAAGTAAGGCCTGAACAGGAATTGCAGAACTAGCAGAGCAAAAGTTCTTCAGTATTTTCCCCTCGTAAGAATTCAATTATTATCATTTTACTATAGGTATATATATTCTATGGTATACCTTAAGATGAGTGGAATTGTTACTGTATACATTTCTAATGAATAAGAAAAGTGTCTTCTTCCCAGAGTTTTATAAAATGTATTTAATGCTCCTGCATGTACTAATGTGTTACTCCCATTCCAAATAAAGTGCTGTTTGCTATCAAGATGTTGAGAGAAGATTCTGCGGAGATAAGTATAAGAATTAACTTGCCCTAAGTTATCACCCCTAAGGACCAACAATATGTTTTATATGTTTCTCTGTGTAAGCAAAGAGCACTTTTAAGTTTCTCTGCAACCCTATCATAGACAAAATAAATATAACCACATCGTCAGCATACATCAGATGGTGCAGGGACTGGGTTCCTAGTCGGGAGGTGACTTCTAAATTGCAAAAAGTGGGAAGGCAGATCATGCAAAGACTGCAAAAGCAGCAGTAGTGCTAATATGCATCCTTGTTTGAATCCATTTCCTGTTTTTATCCTAGATGTTCACACTTTAATCCCTCCCATCAAAGCTCTGCACCATGTTGAAGTATGAAGAGCAATTATTACTCTTAAGAGTTTTGGTGGGATGCCCAGCTCGACAAATTTCTTCCACAAGATTGGTCTATCAACTATGGCAAAGGATGCAGAAAAATCTATAAAAGAAGTATAGATTATTTGAGATTTAAAATTTACATATTTATCAATTAACGTCTGGACAACTGCATTATTATCAAGTACAGAGCATTTAGGTTTAAAACTGGATTGTTCTTGAGGGGTTATTTTGTATTCATACACCCAGTCTTGCAAATGGTCTAAGATGCTTCTTGCAAAATTCTTGCCAGTTGTATCAAGGAGATCAATTTGTCCATAATTGCTTGGGTTTGTTCTGTCTCCTTTTTATAAGCAGAGGAAAAACTTTCTTTCCATGCATTAGGAGGGCATCCTGTATTATAACAGTATTCGTATAATCTGGCTAAAACATTTTCCCATAATTCTGGGTTGACATTCAGGGCTACAACTTGGATTTGATCTGGACCCATAGCTCCAGATGACCTAGCACTATTTTTATAAGCAAAGATTTGATTGAATTACAGGGGAGAAAACTCCTTGGACTCATGAGTAATGATAAAATAATTGAACATGGGCTTAATTGTTCACATTTACAGCATATAACCTTTTCTCAATATAATCAGACCATATCTAAGGTGAGATAGAAGTTGCAGGAATATTTTATTTAGTCCCACATTTGAACACCACTAACCTCCAGAATTTATGTTAATTGTGGCTTGATGAAATGTAATCTAATTTTGATAGTTTATTTTCCTTTTAAGAGAGATGCAATGTATTTTCCTGAAGAGCCTGAATTTCTTTGCTCTGAGATTCCAATTGGTATAGACATTGTTTCCTTATGAACCTATCAATTTCTTTAGTGGCATCCTTTCTATCAATGTCCATTCTTTTACGTGTTTTTACGAGTCTATCAAACTCCATAATTATATTGGAATCCCTATCCTTTCCTAGATCCAAACCTCCTAAAGGTTTTTCATTGAAAAAGATTATGTTCCAATGAAGACAACCCTGTTTGGGGGCAACATCAAGCTGGCCATTACTGAAGTCCAGGGACTAATCTGAAGTGTACTGAAGCAGAAGCTTGGTGGAAACATGAAAAATTGTGTGATCGCTACGGTTTTGATCAACCTGATTCAATTAAAAAATTTGATGGAATAGAGCATAACTAGAGATTATGTAATCAATTATTGAAGATTCAGTTCTGTAAGTTCTGGTAGCTCTTGCCGGAACATGAGGTGCAATTTTTCTGTTAGTTACGATTCCTCTGGTTCTTTTAGGAAAATCTAGTGGTTGTCTACCTCTAGTGTCAGCCATATAATCCTTAAGAAATAATGATTCAGGAATAATCCAGGCATCTTCTATCTCTTTTTTTTAAATAAATTCTCACAAGATTATTAGATATTTTAGCACTAAAATCTCTCACTATTAAAAACTGAAAACTAGAGACATTTTCAATGGCACTTTTGATGAATTTGAACAAACTGACCAAGATCAAGTTTTTATTCTTACTTGGGGTATATAAACATTGAATACAAGTAGTGATGTTTTATTACAATAGTTATGCCCCAGCAGTTTTTTTTACATTGAATGTAAGTACTCAGAGTTGTTAATGTCTCATAGTTCCAGCTATAAGTTGTAGATAGTAATATAACTAAGAGTCCCTTTTCATGGCCTTTACTGGAGCAAAGCACAGAACTGTCAACTGCATAGTGGCTAACAAGATCCAGTTTTTTAATAGACCAAGTCAACTTGTATGACTAAAGAGTTAATTAACTCATAAGCATTAACTATATTAGATGATCGAAAGCTATAAGCTGTAGTAATTATGGGCCTGATTACTATGCCAGTCAGACCAACTTCCGCGATCCTGACAGAGGCGGTCGGACCGCCGTGGTCTCGTCAGAAGCGCTCGGTCTGACCGCAAGATTATGATACATGTATCTTGTACTCTGACCAACCACTGAAAGACCGCCGACTCCGACAGGCTTTCCCTGTCCACCTATATGCTGGTCAGAGAAAAACAGCATCCATAGGCAGTACAGGAATCTCCAACCGCTGTCCGGATTATGATGTGGACTTCCGATGACCCTATCGTGGCAGTCCGACCGACTGCCTCGAGTCATTGGAAATGATGGATTTGGAGTTTCAAGCTTATTGTTGTCTCAGCAAATGAGTTGTGTTTTAAATGATAAATTAACTTAACTATATTATTACATGTATAAATACTACTTTTTTAAAGAATAATTTTAAAAGAATGATCACCTTCACTAACATTTTATTTATATCTAATATTCAGTAAATATGTTTTAAAGTTGGGTATATAATGAAGTTTATTATTACATTACTAAATATTCCGTAAGTATAAATACCCTTTTACCACGTAATGGTCTTACTCTTTTGTGGGTCTCTGTTTTGTGTTAGTATGTCCCTACCACACCCCTTGTTGGATTGTTCTAAATCCCTCCAATTCCATAGTAATAATTCCCCATGTTTCCACTACTCGCCATTGTCCATCCCACATTTACTACTAATTTGTATATCTATGCACCCTGGTGGTGATCTCTGCATAGAAAAGATAGACACGGTGAAGGCAGTTGTCTCTGGCCATACGTGAATTAATTGCATTTTGTAGTATGTTAGTAGTATTACATTGTTAATCAGATCCTAGGTGTGTCCCTTTGGAAAACTTGGCAGTTCCATACAGCAGCAAAATGTCACTCCAAAGGGGCATACTAATCCTGTGACCCTAGTGAAAAATGTGTTAAATTCTTCAGCCCGCTCACTGTCATTGGCAAACAGCCGTGTCTCTTAGCAGCCCCAACTCAAATTTGTTTAACTATGCAGAGGCTTGCATAAATGTTTGTTACCCTTATTAAACAAAATGACAGAATAAAATCTTGAGAATGAGATTGGGTATTAATCCCATCCGAACACTGTCTGATTTAGCTTGTCATATCAAAGTTCAAGGGCATTTTTATGTCTGTGGGTTGAACATAAAGATCGATCTCTGTTATGTTTTAAGCTGTGTAGGATTTTTAGTACATCAGGGAGTAGGCGCTCAGACTTGTGCGCGTCTATGTAACAAGGCTGTTGTATGTGTACGGTGCTGCCAGGTCGGGGGAAGTACCCAATAACCCCCGTAATTTGTGTGAGTCAACAACCCACACTGGTAATATGGACACTATCCTGTGCACACGTGGTTGGGATAATAGATCAGAAAAAAGTCTCGAAAGTTGCCCAATTTAAGATCGACATCAGTTGTGTGAGTCAGGATTATTTAATGATGAACAAAGAAAAACGACCAGCCGACACGTGTTTCGTCACAGTGGAAAGTAGTCCCGTGACTCTTCAGGGCCGGACGGGTAGTAGCAAACTGAGCAAAGGTGAATAATGGACGTCTCAAAAAGGAGGGAGTAAAGTCTTGAAGTCCTGCCCAGATGAGGGTAG
This sequence comes from Calotriton arnoldi, assembly GCA_963921515.1. NCBI lineage: Eukaryota > Metazoa > Chordata > Amphibia > Caudata > Salamandridae > Calotriton > Calotriton arnoldi. The sequence goes on from CAWUFW010001977.1 coordinate 1,518,634, forward strand.
CCAGGGACAGTATCCCGGTGATGGCAGTGGGCGGGGCCCAGAGAAGACACGCTAATGTATAGGTTGGGAAGTGCGGCAAAAGCGGAGGAAGGAGTGACAGGCGAGTAAGCCCGGGAACTGCATGGAAGTTGGAGAAGAAGCGACGTCCGTCGATCACATGACTGCCGGGAGTCTATAATTTGAAGCAAGTAATGGATCTTTATCCGGTTTAGGATTAACTACAATAAGGGCTTCTTTAGAGGGTCCCTCAATTGAAACATTTTATTTATTGTTCATTTGATTGTAATTATTGTGGTACCAATTGAAAAGCAAAGACCTTATAAAATTCAGCAGGGATACCATCAGGTCCAGGGGATTTACCAGAGTTGAGAGATTTTATGGCAACATTTATCTCGTTCAATGAAAAAGGATGATCTAAGAAACTTCTAGCATTTGGTGAAATCTGAGATAAGTTACAAGATAAGAGAAATTCATCTAAAAGCTAGTTTTGAGTTAAAGTAGTTTTTTTAATATAATTTGGCATAGAAAGATAAAAATTAATTAGTAATATCTTTTGAATTTGTCACTAAATGTCTTTGTGAGGCACAGATTTGATTTGAGTTTTGTTTTTGTACTATGAAGGTTGTTGGCCAGGAATTTACTGGATTTGTTAGCACTATAAAAGTCTAACTTGCTTGATTAGGTAACTGTATGCCTACCCTCTAATACGTATAGCATTAAATTCATAATGTAATTTTGGAGTTTGAATTTGTATTAGTTATAATTGGAAGAGATAAATAACCATTTAAATCTGGCAATTTGTTTAGTAGGATCAGAAATCTTATTTTTGTATCGTCTGTGTTCATGTGACAGAAGAGAGTAGTGATAATTCTAGCAAACACTTTAAAGACATCCCAATTAATTATTTTAGATGTATATGAACATTTATCAAAACAAAAATATTTATTAATATTTGTTAATAAGTTATGTCTATCATCTTCATTCAAAACAATTTCTATATTACTTTTGGAAGTATAAATAGCTGACATTGTCTAATGCAATATCAATACAAATCAAGGCATGATCAGAAATATCAATATGTTAAATTTTGGGATTTGAGATTAAGTTACAGACATTTCTTGAGGATAATAAGTAGTCAATCCTAGAATATGAAGAATCGGAGTTTGAATAAAATGTAAGGGCCTAATTACGAATTTGGTGCAGTTGTGCCGGCTCTCCGCTGACACAGCTGTGCCAAAGCCGCGCAAGGACCACCCACCTTATTATGAGTTGAACTTGTGTAACGTGGACGGTTCTTCACCTTTCCCATGGCGGTGCCTGGAAAACAGGCATCGCAATGAGAACGGCAAAAAAGTTACAGCACGGCATGGACGGTGATGTCCATGCTGTGCTGGAAGTTTGGGGGAATACAGACGGGGGGAAGCATGTTGTGCCCCCCTGAATGTATCCCCATGGCAGGGGGAATGGGGGCCATATAGGGTCCACTTTGTTTCTCTACCACCAACCTTTTCATGAATGGGCTCCTGCCATGAAATGGCTGGCGGAGGCGGGACTCGTAATATGCTGATCGGGACTGCGGCAGTCCCGCTCAACATGTACATTGTGGCGCAGCCCTGCCCCCGCCAGGGAATGACTGTTCGCTGGTGCAGCCGCTGGCCCTCCACCGCAATGACTTTTGAAGTCGTAATGCGGCATACGGACCACCGCGAGTCTGATATAATAGGTCTTATAACCGCCAGACTCATAATCAGGCCCTTAATTCTTTGTAGACAAATGTAACCTATATATTGTAATCAGTCTGGTGATTTGAAAAATGATCCTAAACAACTTAAAAGATTTAGAAGGCTTATATTTAACTGACGACAGTTTATCTATTAAGGGGTCTCATTTTAAATTAAAATCTGCACCATTTGTAATAGGTAAATTTCCATGTTGATTATTTCTTTAGTAATGTCTCTCTAAAATGTTGGATCATCCTTTTTGGTGCATGAATATTGACTAGATAGAAAGAATGTGTATCAGTTCCAACATTAACATATACAAATCTACCATCTGCATTGTTAAGTTGTTGCAAGACAGAAACATTAAACTTTTTCGCAAAGAGTATGGCAACACCCTTCTTTTGTCCCTGAGCACTGGAAGATACAATTTCACCCACCCAACTTTTGTTTATTGAGGACAATAATTTTTCATTTATGTGAGTTTCTTGAAGAAAACCTATATCTGTTTTAAAGTGGTGTAACAATTCAAGTATCTTTCTTCTTTGAACAGGATGTCATAAACCGTTAACATTTAGAGAAGTTAACTTAAGATTATAAGTTAAAACTATATTTAAAAGTTAAACTATTACTTCTACTTTTTGTGTAAAACCATGAATACAGAGTTAGTTTAGAATATGTAAGGCACACATAAAAATAAACAAACAACATAAAGAAAGATCCATGAAGGATCCCCATAGATACTGTATACATGAGATGAGACTCGTAATATGCTGATCGGGACTGCGGCAGTCCCGCTCAACATGTACATTGTGGCGCAGCCCTGCCCCCGCCAGGGAATGACTGTTCGCTGGTGCAGCCGCTGGCCCTCCACCGCAATGACTTTTGAAGTCGTAATGCGGCATACGGACCACCGCGAGTCTGATATAATAGGTCTTATAACCGCCAGACTCATAATCAGGCCCTTAATTCTTTGTAGACAAATGTAACCTATATATTGTAATCAGTCTGGTGATTTGAAAAATGATCCTAAACAACTTAAAAGATTTAGAAGGCTTATATTTAACTGACGACAGTTTATCTATTAAGGGGTCTCATTTTAAATTAAAATCTGCACCATTTGTAATAGGTAAATTTCCATGTTGATTATTTCTTTAGTAATGTCTCTCTAAAATGTTGGATCATCCTTTTTGGTGCATGAATATTGACTAGATAGAAAGAATGTGTATCAGTTCCAACATTAACATATACAAATCTACCATCTGCATTGTTAAGTTGTTGCAAGACAGAAACATTAAACTTTTTCGCAAAGAGTATGGCAACACCCTTCTTTTGTCCCTGAGCACTGGAAGATACAATTTCACCCACCCAACTTTTGTTTATTGAGGACAATAATTTTTCATTTATGTGAGTTTCTTGAAGAAAACCTATATCTGTTTTAAAGTGGTGTAACAATTCAAGTATCTTTCTTCTTTGAACAGGATGTCATAAACCGTTAACATTTAGAGAAGTTAACTTAAGATTATAAGTTAAAACTATATTTAAAAGTTAAACTATTACTTCTACTTTTTGTGTAAAACCATGAATACAGAGTTAGTTTAGAATATGTAAGGCACACATAAAAATAAACAAACAACATAAAGAAAGATCCATGAAGGATCCCCATAGATACTGTATACATGAGATGCAGAGGAATTCACCAACAGAAGACCGCAACCACATACGTTTATTGATTGTTTCGTACAGAAGAAAGAGGGAAATAATTAACTGTGCGCTTTTGGAAAAGAAAAAAAAACATTACAATGTGAAGGTTATAAATTGTCAGAATCTTCCATCAAGGAAGGAGCATGAAAGTCTAAGTAGGTAGGTAAGTCTTTAGGAGATGTAGAAGATTTGTATAGATATCCTTTCCAAATTGTCATATTCGCTGGGACAAACAAACCATATTTGCGTCCAGCTTCCATAAGGTGAAGTAACAGAAGAGACAATTCTTTTTGGGTATCTATTGTCTCCTTAGCGAAGTCTTGATCGATGAAGATTTTATTGCCTTTTACACAAAGTGATAGGATATGGCATACTGCTTTATGTATTAAAACCAGAAGATGACTTTAAAAATAACCTGCCTGGATTTAGTAAGATTAGATTTATTTTTGGATGGTATTCAATGGGCTTTGTCTATTTCCATTTTTTCTGCAAAAGTTATATTCAACAATTTAGGTACGAGGGTCTCCAAGTATAACTCACAACTTTGCCCTTCCACATTTTCTGGCATTTAAAAATGCAAAGATTATCTTGTCTATTCCAATTTTCCAAATCCAGAAACATTTTCTTCATGGGAATAACTCTTACTTTACATCCTAGATGCTTAACACTGCCCATTTAATTAATAGTTAATTGCTTCTGGATGATCTGTTCACAGTTGATATTGTATGGTTGCTTTGAAAGAGCCTTGATATGTAAGCTACACGCACTGTCTCTCACATTTCTTCCCATCACCACACTATTAAGCACTGAGACCCGAGATTAGATAAGAGCACCTCTATGGTCACTCATGCACAAAACACTTCTCTCATAGTCTCACAACAATACACAACACTTTTTCAACAGTTCATGGTGTAGTTTGCTACAAGTGTGGGTAAGCGCATCAGTGCACACAGACGGCTAGCAAGCACTATGCTACACTAGAAAACAAACATGCCCTCCACCATCTTTATTTTCCACACTCCTCTTTCCTCAGATGAAAACAGGTAATACATTCAAATATTTCTCAATAGGGGTGCCAAAATCCTTAAAATGGCCCTGCACATAATCCCATCTAGTGTACACAATATCAATAGTAGGTTGTTTCTCGGTTGTATTAGCCTGGTGTTCATTTACTGAGCCTTACACTGGGTGTTTCGGGCAAGTAGTCTTGCTAGTGTATACTGCGGACCCAGAACCCACTACATTGCCCTGCTCCAGGCAAAATTATTACTGCATGAGCACTCCTCATATTCTTAAACAGGAATTTTGGGCCCTTGGGCCCTTGTTGTAATTTGACATCGTCTCGGGCTGGGTGGACGCCTTAAGACTATCCTTTTCAATGCCTCATGAAAGCACCAGCTTGGATAAAAGTGCAAGAAACTGACCCCTTTGCATGTCAAGCAGCCGAGAAGAGGCCGCCTGCCACATAGGGCACATTCCATCAGGGATGTTATGGAAAAAATATAGCGGGAGGTTTATGGGAAGCTTTATTATGAGTAGGATTGCCTGTTCGCAGGATCTAGAAAATCACTTCTGGTCCTGAAACAAATGTTGTGCTGTCCACATTACCCAGATGAGATTCACAAGTACTTTCTCCAGTTGGTTCAAAGCAAATGAGCCGCCAGAGCAGAGTCAGATGTGATGAAAGGCGCCCAGACAGACCCGCTTATTACCTACGCTTTAATTGCATTAAGTGTTCCTTCTTTATTTGAACACTTATTTTAGACCAGGAAATTAGAAGGCTGGTGACAAATGATAGAAGGGAATCTGGACAGAGCAAGTGGTGTTCCAGGAGATTGCAGGGTTCATGCACCTGCTACAGAACTGTGTGTGTCTGTGCGCGGAGACACACACACACGCATCAAACAGATCTGTAAACTGGAAAGCTAGCTCTCGCCAAATTCAGAGTACGGATGAACTTCTGTACAGCAACTTCCTTCGCCCAGGTCATTATTAAGCCCAGACCACAAAGAAAAATACAACACAATGCACACAAACGTCTGTTTTCATTTGAAAATACCCCACACTCTCTAACCCTCTTCTCTTTGCCCTGCCTCCATAGCACTTGCTCACTGGCTTCACATGGGTCTGCTATGTACTGGCTCCAATGAGTGTCGGCTGGATGCAGATTCTTAGAACCCAATTTTCAAAAGGTATTTATTAGTGAGCGAAGTAGTACTGCAGCAGTATTACATCATGTACTCATAAATGTAATTCACATAGATATTGACATATATCTACTTGTGCCTGCCACACGGTGCAGGGATTTTCAAGGGGGGCACCCAAGGTGCCCCCAAGGCCATCAACCGGAGGCCACAGAGGGATGGGGGCCCTGCCAGGAGCCCCCAAAGTCACTTTCCTACAGGCTTTCCATGTCAGAAAGTCTGACATGGAAAGTCTGTCTGAAACCGACATCATAATCCCGATGGCAGAAACGCCGTCCGTACGGCATTATGTGCAGCTTACGACTGGCCGATGGGCTCTTTGAGCCCGTTGGAAGCCAGTCGGTTCAACCGGCCGGTTTTAACTCTGACTGCCTTCTGTGTAATAAGGCTCTCAGAGTTTAAACCAAAAATGTCGGTCGGAAAGCCTCGTAACTGCGGCCGGAGGCTTTCCAACCGACATCTTAATTGTAAAATTGCAAAAAAAATGAAATAAAATAAAAATAATATAGTTATTATAAAACCATTAGTCATACTGATGTGTACATTGCAGACACCTATACAAAAACCATTGTAATATGTCACAAAATATATTAACAAATAAATTAAAAATAATACTATTAATGTAAAACAAATATTCCCATAATTCTATACATTGCAGACACCAATAGAGATCACATTGTAAAAATAATAATAAAAAGAAATACTGTTAATGCATGACTGTAGTCATATAACTCGATAATTGCAGAAACATATACAAATTAATCTGTAAAAAGTTGAAGAAAAGCATAACATAAAATAAAATGATTATAAATTGAATATAAAAATAGTCATATAATTGTAAACATTGCAGACACATACAAATTACACTGCAGAGAAGTAAATATTTTAAAATAAATATAATACAATTATTGTACAAAATAGTCACGTAACTATGCATTGCAGTCACATATAGGCAATTACATTTCAAAAATGTAACGAAATAAATGTAATTAAATTAAGATAAATTAGTCATATAACTGTATACACTGCAGATACCTATGGAAAACACATTTTAAAATATGCACACACCTAGAAAATTTAAAATATGTAAACTACTTATGAATTATGAAAAACACACAACTCATTTCCATCTAACACTACTCAATACACACTCAAAGATACAGTATAACACGTCGCATGTCGAAACCCCACACATACACAAACACACACACACACACACACACACACAGACAGACAGACACACACACGCACACATACACACACTCACTGACCAGTAGTAGATGTCTGGTGCCCACAATGCCTGTGCAGCACAAAGAGAAGAGGATATGGTGTGGGCTTTATTTGTGTGCTCCCAGTAGTAACATTTCTCCGGTGTGTGTTATTTTCCTCCAGTGGTGCCTGTTTACCTATCCTTTTCAATTGGTTATTCTACATAGTGTAGATCTCTGTCAACATTATGTAAAACTACATTTGGCGGATTTACACCTAAACTATGTACTTAAAGTTACTAGTTGTAACTCTACCGTCATATATGTGCAGAAATTTCTGCCCATAGAGTTTGCTTCGAGAATTGGGTCCAAACAGCGTGTAGTATCCTGTGCATTTCACTGTATACTTTACTGTACTTTCCTGTGCTGTGTTTCCCTTTAACACTGTAAGGTTCTGTCATTCTAGAATGTATTGTCACTTGGCAACTTTGGGATTCAGTGACTCTGTCTGTTGGAGCTGTTGATGGAGCCGGTTCTGCCCGACTCCACTTTCCATGTAGCCAAATAAATAACCAGTTTAAACTTACTCCCTGTGCCTGGTTACTACAAAATTTTGGCGATGATCTTTGTCTACATGGTTGAACCTACGCTTAGCTTAACTCTGATGTGAAGACTCTGCTTTACAATCTACACTCCGGTGAGCCTTTACCTCAATGCTGGACTCTTATCCAACCTCTACACTGGACTTCTGCCCAGGAGGTAGGATCTTTCTGTTTTGCGGCTTTCGCGCAACTGGGACACCCCAGGCCCTAACCAAAAACTGTTGCTGGTTACCTTTGGTTGGGCCCAGCCATTTAAATACGTCCTGCGCACTCAACTCGCGCCACCATTGTAGTGCTCGTGCCCGCCATGATCTGCTTCCAGCGTTCTTTCTCCTGCCATCGGCATCCTCGCTCCTGTTCTCCCAACAACCTGCCTTCTCTTCACCGCACGATACACGTCATGCTGCACGTTAACGTCGCAGCCATTTTGAATGATTGGGAAGCCTATGTGATTATCTTCACGTCACGCTCCACATTTACGTCGCGGCCATTTTATAACTTTGGGAAGTCTCCCATCTATTATAACGAATTTCATGAGCTTATAAACAGTGTTTTTGGCGGCCATTTCACATCATTGGGAAGTCTCCCATCCACTGGAGTGGCTTTCAAGTATTTCTAAACAGCGTTTTTTGTTACATCGATGCAACATTTCTACCATTTGTGCTTACCGACATATTTACGGTGATGCACACACTATTCCACATTACTTCAAGGCAAATTTAAACAGCGATTTCTCTGCTGCTACAACTTTTTGTGCTTCACTTCTTGTGCAGTCATGGTGATGCACACACCAGTCCTCTTACTTCAATATTTTTTTTTCTACGGTCTACGGTGATGTGCACACCTATATGCCTATACAAACCAACAATAATGTGCACTTTGTGAACTGATTTGAAGTTATACTCCCTTTCTTCTTTCATGCTCACATTTCACATTAACATACATCAGCTTTTGTGTTATTTACAGTTTTTTTTTAGGTATGTGCACCATGTAATCTGTCAATCCTCCACCCTCCTTTCTAGACTCTCCCGGTGAACCTGTAGTCAGGTGGGAAATCTGGCACGATGCATTTGAAACCTATTTGGGTGCCATCGGTGCCTTAAGATTTAGTGCAGAAAGGAAAAAGTGTCTTCTTCTACATTCTCTAAGATTTGAAGGAAGGTCTATTTTCAAGCATCTACCTCCTTTATCTCAAGAACAATCGGAGGGTATTGATGAATACCGTGAAACTGTCCTTAAATTAAAATCCAGGTTTGATAAGCAACCCAGCCTGATGGTTTTGAGGCATAAATTCTTCAAAAGGAAACAAACTGAAGCTGAAGATGTGGACTCGTATGTTTCTGCTTTACGTAGGCTTGCTGCTGATTGCAAATTTGAGAATTTTACAGATCAACTTATTAGGGACCAGTTCGTCTGCCAGTGTAAAGATAAAAACATCAGGCAAAAATTATTGAGCTTAGGAGATCCATCCTTGGACGAGACCATCAAAATTGCTAAAAGCATCGCAATATCCATGGTCTCGTTGAAGGAATTGGATGACAGGCCCAGTGACACCGTTAACGTTGTTAATGTCAACAACTCTGTCAAACATCGAGTTAAGTCATCGCAAAACATTACTAATTCCTCTTCTAAACCCAGACCTGATATTGTTAACGCCAACAAAGTTAATAGTAGAAATATATGTCTCAGATGCGGTAACCCTCCACATCTCAAGGGATCCAGATGTCCTGCCATTAACGTTATGTGCAATTACTGCAAGAAAATGGGTCAATTCGCGAAGGTCTGTCTTAAGAAAAGAGGTTTCAAGAAACCCACTGTCTGTGCAATCGAATCTGATGAAGATTCTGATCCTGAAGTCATCTCCGTGGTCAGAAATGTAGATGAAGGAAATGTTGATTCTAAGTATGATGTTGCTCAGGGTGTTATTGAGGGCGATCCGTCATCATGTATTGATCCAATTGCTGACATTGATGTAGGTTGTCACACTATAAAGTTGTTGGTGGATTCTGGGGCTACGATCACGATGATCACACAGAAACGTTTTGAAGAAACATGGAAGGGTTCGCAACCTCTTTCTCCACCAGATCGTTCTCCTGTTTCATACGAAGGGCGAAAAATTTAATTGATGTGTTGTTTTTTTGAGGAGGAGATGAAATTCAAGGTGAGGAGAATCAGAGGGAAGGTATATGTGGCTGTAAAAAGGCTCAACATTTTAGGTGGTTTCACCAAGGCCTTTTTGGAATGATACTTAAACCAGGGGCTGAAGAACAAGTTTTGGTAGTCAGTAATGAAGAAGAATTTTCTGAAGTTTTTGGTACTGATTTAGGTAAAATAAAAGGATTTAAACATAGGATTATTGTTAAAGATGGTGCTCTTCCCATTAAACATAAGCTCAGAGGAGTACCATTCAGCGTTAGAGAAGATTTGGAGCAAGAATTAAAGAACCTCTGTGCCAAAAGGATCATTGAACCCACAGACTCTTCCTTATGGCTTTCTCCCTTAGTGGTAGCCAGGAAAAGGGGAGGGGAGCTTCGAATCTGTGTGGATTTGAGATCTCTAAACAAAGAGATTTGGGTGGATTCCCATCCTCTACCTAAAATAAGTGATTTGTTTCCTTCGACCAAGGGAGCTTGTTTTTTCACCAAAGTTGATTTATCCAGTGCATACCACCAGGTGGAACTGGATCCTGAATCTCGTCATTTGACTGCGTTTGTTTCACCCCTTGGCACCTTTCGCTATTGTCGCATGCCTTTCGGGCTTGCGTCAGCAGCCTCTGTTTTTCAGAGGATTATGAGTAATATTCTTCAGGATGTTGACGGGGTCTTAGTCTTTCAGGACAATGTTCTTATTTTTGAAAAAGATGTTACTTCTCACGACGCTGTCCTTGATATGGTTTTGACTTTATTCAAAAAACGTGGTGTTGTTTTATAGAAAGAAAAATGCCAATTTTTGTCTTCTAAAGTAGAGTACTTGGGACATGTTATTTCTCAAGATGGAGTCAGTCTCAGGCCAGGGTTGTTACAAGCTATTGTGGATGCTCCTGGACCAGTAGACAAGTCAGGTGTGAAATCGCTGCTGGGGTTATGTGAGTACTACTCCAGGTTCATTCCCAATTTTGCATCCATTGTGCGCCCCATTAGTAATCTTTTAAAAAAGGGTGTGAAGTTCGAATGGTGCAATGAGTGTGTCACAGCTCTCAATTTTGTTAAGTCTGCTTTGAAGAATAGCTCTGTCCTCAAGCCTTTTGACCCTAGTCTACCGTGCTGTGTCACTGTGGATGCCAGCCAGGTGGGTCTTGGGGCTACGTGGACTCAGTCGGAAAGTAGTTGTGAAAACACTTTAGGTTTTGCCTCCAGGGTACTGAGAGCTCCTGAGCTCCAGTATTCTGTCATCGAAAAGGAGCTTTTGGCTTGCACCTGGGCTATTGAGAAATTTCGCCCTTATATCTGGGGTAAGCGTTTTCTTTTACAAACTGATCACAAACCTTTAGTGAGCATTCTGGTTGGCAGCATGAGCAGGTGCTGCACACCCAGAATAATGCGTATGGTCACCAGACTTCTCCAATACCAGTTTGAAGTGAGACACGTGTCAGGGGGGAAAATGGGAGAGCCGATTTTTTATCCCGTTTTCCTATTAAGTCTAATGAACGTGAGGACGTCAAGCTGAATGATTTCACAAGTGAGGATTGTGATGATTGTTTGGTGGCTGCCCTTGACTTACCTTGTTCGGTTCTTTGTTCTGAGACTGAATGGGTGCAAGCTTTGGAGTCTGATTGTGTGCTGCAGGAGGTCTGTTCTTTTGTCAAGAATGGACGGCCCAGAGAAAAGGTTCTTTCATCCCAGCTTCAACCTTTCTGGAAGGTAGAAAGTAAGCTTTCCCTTGAAGATGGTTTGCTTCTCAGAGCTGATAAGTTTGTTCCTCCGCATGTTTTCTGCAAAAACATTGTTCAAAGGGCTCATGAAGGGCATCTTGGTTCCACACTCACCAAGCGTCGCATCCGGGACACGTATTGGTGGCCGGGTATGGATGCTGAGATTGATGATGCTGTTTCTGGTTGTTGTGTGTGTGGTGCGGCAGACAAGAGTTTGAAAGTGTCTGTTCCTCCTTTGATGCCGATTGAATGTCCACAAGGTCCCTGGATGAAACTGGGCATTGACGTCATGGGGCCCTATGACGTTCTTCCAGGTGGATTCCGCTTCATTTTGGTCCTCATGGATTATGCCTCTAAATGGCCAGAGGTCAAGATCGTGAAGGAAGCCAATGCCAAGAGCGTTGTAGAGTTTTTAAGGGAGGTGTGGTTGAGAGAGGGTTTTCCTGAGGTTTTAGTCTTTGATAATGGGAAACAGTTCGTGAGTACAGAATTCCAGTCATTCCTTTTTGAGTCTGGTGTCAAACATAAGAAGAGTTCCTTATATCACCCTCAGACCAATGGTCTTGTGGAAAGGATGAATCGGGTGGTGGGGGAGTGTGTCAAGTGGGCTAGAGCAGGGAACCATGATGTTCATAGAGCGTTGGACAGTATGGTGTGGTTTTATAGGACAACGCCTCACTCCTCCATGAAGATTTCTCCATTCGAGCTTGTGAGGGAAAGGAAGCCCAACACCAGTTTCAGACTTGGATGGATGGGTAAATGGGTCAAGTCTGAATCTGATGTTTTTCAATTAATGTCTTTTGCTAGAAAAAATATGACTGGTACCCAATCCAAACAAAAAGATTGGTATGACACAAAAAGGGGTGTCAAGTTGGCTCCTCTTGAGGTAGGGGACATGATCAAGATCAGATCTCCAGTTCATACAAAAAAGGGTGACAGTAAGTTCAGTGATCCTGTCGAAGTTCTCAAAATTATTGGGAATGCTGTAAAAGTAATGGGAGGTCATTGGTGGAATCTCAACAAGGTGGTGAAAGTTCACGTTAAGGAGGTCATTCCTTTCTGTGAGAATGTTTCTTCACCTTGTTTTAACCAAACCAATCTCAGAAAGAGTTCCAGAAATATAATATTGTTAAACCTGCAAGATATAGATCGTAATGTCCAGTTGTGTTTATTTTGCAGGTTGTTATCCTTCAAACTGTGTAATGTTAGGTTGGTATTTTTTGTTTTTTGTTGCAGATTGTAATTTCTTAGCCTGTGTTTTTTTTTGTTTTTTTAAGAAGAAGGGAAGATATGTAGTATCCTGTGCATTTCACTGTGTACTTTACTGTACTTTACTGGGCTGTGTTTCCCTTTAATACTGTAATGTTCTGTTATTCTAGAATGTATTGTCACTTGGCAACTTTGGTATTCAGTAACTCTGTCTGTTGGAGCTGGTCCTGCCCGACTCCACTTTCCATGTAGCCAAATAAATAACCAGTTTAAACTTACTCCCTGTGCCTGGCTACTACACAGCGGGTCAGGCCAGTGTCAGTGCATGCTGCCACGAAGTAGTGTCTAATTTGTAAATAAAAATTGCAGGGACCCAAAGTTTTTCTTAGGAGACCTCCAATATTGCTGCTGAATGATGGCGTTGCTACCGAATACCAAAGATCCCTAGTCTTGATTCTATTTCACATCTCTTCATTCCATCCCGCTACAATTCCATTCCATTTATATACCTCTTGCATATTCTCTTTTTGTTCCTACATATTACTCGATGCGTCACTGTTTCACTATGTTTCTCTTCCTTCTCCTTTTTCTGACTTTGTCTCTCTTTATCAGGGTAAAAGTCTTATCGAAATCCTGGTTCCCAAATGCAAGTGCCTCTGCTCATCACCTGCAACACCTGGCACATTAGGCACCAAAAGGAGGTCATGTGAGAGCAACCGTTAGGGGTGCACAGCATGCTGACTAGATTTATCTTCCTTTCTCTCATAAATTCTCACTCCTTGGGACTGTGTCCTCAGAAAACATTGTCAATATAGCTTTTAAGCCCGCCGTAGCAGGTTATTCTGGCCATTAAAGGTCTGCTCCAGCGTTAACAAGCGAGCAGGCCTTTAATGGTCGGTATTGCCCAGCTACGGCAGGCTATTAGAAAATTCTGCCACTAGAGGGCAGAATGTTCTAACAAATAAAACAATGGCCTCAGTGAGCCCGAGGGGATTTAAATCCACACCTGCGAACGACAAACATTGGGTTTTTGGAGCTCCGGGCTTTTAACAGCAGTTAGAAGACCGGAGCAGTCCATTATTTTCAATGGAGCTCTCAACATTTTAATGTTCTAATAAGGCATTTAAGGCATTTCAGCAATTCAATCAGTACTGAGAGTGGGCAGGAGAGGCGTAGTAGGAGGAGCGGCCTAGAGCACAGGGGAGAACATAGCAAGTTTATTTGGGGCTACAAACTGAGGCGAGGGGGCAAAAGCAGCAAACAGGAGGGAGGTGGGTGAGAAGCTAAAGTCACAGGCACTAAGCGGCATGGTGAGGGTCACAGCATCAGGACGCCAGTGTAAGTAACATGGAAGAGTTGGTGCCTGCTTCTGCTGCCTACCTTTTCCTAGCTCTGCATACAAGGTGTTATGCTGCGGTCCCCTACGGCCGAACTAATCAAGGTGGCCAGCAAGCCACAAATGCGCAGGAGTGATCAATGACAGGAAAGGATGAAATGGCTACTACATGAGAGACATCTTCAGCCTCTGTTGTAGGATTCAAGTGCTCCCCTTTCCAACTTGGCTTTTCTTACTTGGATGATGCATCAATTTATATGGGTTGCTTTACAGGGTCAGTTAGGATGCTCATATTAATTGGCACTGCATCATGGTCACTTTTTGCTCTTTTCCTGAAGATTAACGCAAGATTACCATCAAGTGACCATAAAGCTCCACTATGCAAAAATTAACAAAGATTGGCAAAGCCAGCTGTTGACGGCTGTAAAGGGCTGATCTATTGGTCTTGTCAATGCTCGTTTGCATTGCCATTAAATAATATCAAAATGACCATTGGTGTATCACAACGCCTACATCATGATGCATGCATATGCATGCAGACACATGAATGGACATCTTAGTATGGGTTTTCTATTAAGAAAGACATTGCAAGATGTACGCCAATATAAAAGCATGATTTGTGACGTATGCATACAGTTTTAATTTACTATTCCAACATGGCCAACAACCATTTTTTAACAATAAATAAAGGTTTTTAAAAATGTGCACATCAGAGTGAAAGTGGGAGTGAGCAGCCCGGTCGCACTCTGCAGCTACTGGGCACTCACCACCTACACCCCAGGACACCCACCCACCCACTATGTTTGGCTGAAGCGATTTCCTCTGTAATCTACTAATGCTCCCTACCGTAGATCGTAAAATAGCTGGAGATCAAAAACAGCCACCTCATCTGTCCCTGGCCTTGACACAGTCTTATGATAGGTTATTAATCTACCTGATGCTAACTTTGCCTTCAAATGTCCCTGAATTCGCTACACGAGCACACCATCTAGGCGCATACATTAAAATAGAAGTATTGGCACCCAATAAGTCTGGTCATATAGCAAGCTTGTGCACTGCTACAAAGGTTTTTAGTTTTATTGCAAACATATGACACAACAATAAAAAGCAGATAAAAGACATGTTACCTCCGGAACATGGTAACCATATGCATGCAATAAATAAATAAAAAAATATCTCTTTGCTTATAACATTAAAAGATCCAAACAGGTGTTTCCTAGCAGGCAACTGCCCTTAGAACAGATGAAGAAATCCTTTTTAGGTTTAATGCACATCAATGGAAAATATGGTTTGGACTGGTGTAAAGAAAAGGTACCAATAGTGTTGAATTACTGTAACCTGAAGATATAGTCTAAGCACACAAGGATGACTAAAAAAACAAATAAAGACAATGATTTGGAAACCAAAAAGCTTTGGCAGTGTAAAGTATTGGCGGCCAGTTCTGTAAGTGAGCTGCATTTTTGAGAGCCAATCGCTGAAGTGCACTGGATTACTAGCCAGTGGAGGCTCCTCCACTAAGGCGTAGGAGCGTCGCCCCACTGCTTGAACTGCAAGCTGAATACAAAAAATAAAATGATAATAACGTTCATTATTATCATTTTGTTTTCTTGCAGCTGAAGCCAGGCGGGCGGGACAGGGCCCCCGCATCACAGGGGGAGGTGTGGTGGCAACACCTAAAGTGCGCATAATGGTTTGGCAGGCCGTCTCCGGCCGACAAACTGTCATGCGCACTCTGCATGTTCTCCACCCAGACTGCATTACAGCCTGGGTGGAGAACATGCACATCCTGCCAGCACCTGCCTGAGTGTCGAACCACGACGCTCAGACCAATCACAACACTGCTGTAAGGCAATGTTGTGATTGGTCAGGGGATTCTGGGAGGCTGTGTGCTTCCTGCTGAGTTCAGACAGGAGGCCAGAGGAAGAAGAAACGGTGGCCGGCGGAGCTATAGGTAAGTGCTTTTAATAAAACATTATTTCCCACCCCCTCCTTCTGCTCCCCCGCCCCACCACTAGGGTGACCAACCGTCCGTAAATTTCACAGACTGTACGTAATTTGAATCGCACGTCCGTTGTCCGTGACGATCCCTTTTACGGATGCCTTTTGTCCGTAATTTTGAGCATTGGGGAACATCACTGTTCCCCTGCCAGAAGCCTCAGCTCCCTGATGGGGCCACCTCGCACTCCTCTGAGCACAAGAGCAGCCCCATCCCGCCCATTGTCATTCTGTCTGCAGCTGATTGCCACATACAGAATGACAATGGGCCAGTCTGTGCTCTTACTGCATGTGGTGGGCCTCCTCCTGCCTCAGTCTAGGGCATGACATTCAGTCAGGTGGAAGAAATGAACAAAAACGCCCATGCTGGTAGGTGAGAATCCAGTTCATGGAAAAGGTGGTGAAACAAGTTTTAAAAAAGGGTTATGGGTCTTTCACTGTCTCATCATTTTAAAATTGACGCATTTTCAATGTTATATTTAACAAAGCCATGGTTGCTGCTTTTTTATTTTATGCAACTAGCAACCATTGGCAAAGCCAACAGTTCTGGCTTGTAGGTGTAACACTACTTGTTGTGTTATATATCTGGATGCAATGACAGAAGCAGTAAATTACCAGTTGGACAGCACACTATGCTAAGCACAGATTTTTAGCTTAGGTGTTTTAAGCCATGCCCTTAATTACATTGAACACCCCCTTTGGAGAGACCCCCCAGTTTTTTCATCCCACTTAAAGCCCTGGAAACAACACCATGTCACAGTGGCACTGTGCATCATGCATGACTCAGACTTCCACTTTTTCGGATTGCCTATGTACAGGGGCATAGTGAGCCCTACCCCGCCCCACCCATTGCTTTAGGAACTACAGCAGAGGTGAAGTCCTTGATGGCCCTCTTCTGTCTGCAACTCAGCAGACAAAGGCTCAGCTCATAATTAATGTGAAAAGGTGTGTAAGTTAAGGGATGGGTGGATGGCTGGATGGATTAGTGAAAGGGTGAATGGATGAATGAAAGGGTGAATGGATGGATAATGAGAGAAAGGATGGATGGATGGGTGAGTGGAAGTGAGTGAGAGAAAAGGTAAATAGATGGATGTATGAGTGAAAGGGTAGATGGACGGGTAAAAGGATGGATGGATGAGTGAAAGGGTGGATAACAGAGGAGTGAATGGATGGATGGATGAGTGAACTGATGGATGGATTGATGAATTGATAAGTGAAAGGGTGAATGGATGGATGGATGAGTGAAAGGATGGATGTAAGGCTGGATGAGTGAGTGAAAGGGAGGGTGGATGGACAGAAGGGTGGATAGATGAGTGAAGGAGTGAAAGGATGGATGGATGAGAGAAAGGATGGATGGGAGAAAGGATGGATGGATGAGAGAAAGGATGGATGGATGAATGAAGGAGTGAAAGGGTGGATGGATGAGAGAAAGGATGGATGGATGAATGAAGGAGTGAAAGGGTGGATGGATGAGTGAAGGAGTGAAAGGGTGGATGGATGAGAGAAAGGATGGATGGATGAGTGAAAGGATGGATGAGTAATAGGGTCAATGGATGGATTCATGAATGGATGAGTAGATGGATGGGTGGATGGATGGAAGGATGGATGGCTAAATGAAAGAGGTATGGAGAGAGAAACGGAGGATGGATGGATGACTGAAAGGGTGAATGGGTGGAAGGATGAGTGACTGGGTGGATGAATGAATGAGAAAGTGAAAGGATGGCTGGATGGGTGAAAGGGTAGATGGGTGGATGGATGAGTGAATGGATGGATGAGTGGAAGAGTGGATGGATGAGTGTACGGATGGATAAGGTGAAAGGATGAATGGAGGGATGGATGAGTGAAAGGGTGGCTGGAGGGATGGATGAGTGGAATGATGGATGGATGGGAGGATAGATGATGGATAGGTTTGCAAATGGGTGAATATTGATATGGATGGATGGAAGGACAGAATGAATGGTGAAAGACTGAATGATGGATGAAAGAATGATTGCACCTTGTAACCCCCATTATCTTAAGTACATTTCCTATAGATTGACTTTCACATTTATATGAGTCATTGTCTCTACATATGTGTGTGTGATGTAACGCACTCTGACACCCTGTCCTACTTACTTGGGATGGGTAGCACTATAAAAGAAATTAAATACACATGCGAGAGGGTCTATGTGAAGAGGAGGGTCACCATTGGAGGGTGGTAGCAAGGCCAGACTGGCCGGACCGGGCATAGGGCGTTTCCCTGGGAGGCTAGAAAGGTGGGGGGGCGGTTTTGTTACCACAAAAAGACCTGCACATTTGCTCAAAGCTGCATGCATACTGAAAAACCATGAAGTGCACAATTGTCTCAACCTAATATAATCTTCTTTTCACTTGTACTTAAGTGGATTTCTATTTACTTACTTATATACTATTGCGCGACCTTTTCTGATGTGTCTGTAAAACTTACCTTTTTTCTTGAATTTTGCCCTCCTGTCCTGGATTTTTGTCCTGAATTTTGACCCTTTGTCCTGAATTTTTACACTCACAGGCCTGAATTTGCACCCATGCCAGTTGGTCACCCTACCCACCACCCCTGTTCGGTAGCAGTCGCTACTGACTACTACCACATGCTGTTTGCTGTTGTGGCTGGAAGTAAAATGTGAATGGCAGTTAAACAGACCAATGGATAAAGAGGGCCGACCAAAGCACCTCATTGTATGCATATATGTATGCATTTTACATTTATGATGTTTTACGATATGATGCTGGCAAGACAAGTTCAGCTGTCTTGATGCCAGACCTAAAAATGACCATCGGCCTTCCTATCATAGCAACACTGTCCCATACGTACCCAGCAACTTAAAGATCCATTTTGAGATGTACCTATTATATGCAAATTAGGTAACAATTGTTTCCAGGCATTGCCTCTCTAACTGGTTTGTGAATATAGAGCACAATGTGGTCATGCAGCACCATCAACATAATATTTTCACTTTATCCAATAATACGTATCACAAACTGGAGCAAGCGTGATCTGACACCGGATTAACATGGCGACGGATCTCCATGCACTTCTTCAGAAGAAGATGTTCCTATTTCTCATTTCCAAATATAAATCATTTGTTCACCAAGCATTCTGCAATAATAATGAGCTGAGCCATGAAGCTTGGTGATGAATTGAAACAAAGACATATGGGTCTGCAGCTCTTGCAGGAGAAACGCTGTCTATTTTTAACACACAGACAGACACCGATTATTTCTTCTTTGTAAAACAGTTTGCAGCACTGCTGTGCCTCCCCCAAATCCTTGGGGCCACCTGTTTGGTTTGAGATTAAAAAGAATGTTGTGAAGCTGTCAAGGACATCTAAGAATCCAAAACAAGAACAGCATTCCTCTTCACAGTTTGGACATTTTTCACTCAGTGTGTTGATTGGTTGAATAGAAGTGTTGTGCCCGCCATTCAGGTGGAGAGAGCTGTTCACGGTCAAAATAGTTTGGGCCTCATTTACAAAAAAAATGATGCAGTGCACCCCAAGCCATTTTGCTGCACATCATTTTAAAAGCAGAGGGATGTGTGTGCTTTCCCCTGCGCTGGTGCACAATTGGCTGCCATGCGCCAGTGCGGGCACCCTGGCCTCATGTTGTGAGGGTGCCTGCGTTGCTGGGATGAATGTTTTTGTTCAGGAAGGGACACCAAGAGGAAAATGGCATCAATCATTGTTTTGGTGAAGGGAGGTGTCCCTTCCTGCACAAAAACAATCATTGATGGCATTTACCTCTGCAGGATGCAGCACGCATAAAAAGAGGAACAAACGAGGAGAAATAAAAGCATTTCTCATCGTTACGCCACTCCTATTCCTCTCCTGGGGAGGCAAAGGATTCTGACGCATTACCAGCGTTACAAAACTTTGTAAATCTGGGAATGTGTCAGGTTCCATGGATGCCGCGTGGGAGAACCCACAACACCACCCATGGAACGCCCCTTTTCCGCAGACTAATGCGTGAAAAGGGCTCATATTTACAAGGCCATGAAAAGTCATACAGGGTGACTTTATTACGTGTCCTTGTATATATCCCTGATCCTTTTCTAGAGGGCACGGAGGTGACGTAGTCACAATAATTTCATGAAGAAGGAGCAACCTGTCTCCATGCTTCTTGTAGGTGAGTCAGGTTTTGGTGATTATGCGTGCATGGTTGGATGTCCAGATGCAGTCCAGAGAGGAAGGAAATAGAGCCTGAAGGTATTTAAGACCCTTTACCTTTCCTTCTAATGTACAGTAACTTGAATTGTATCTTCTGTGCTACTATTCTGGGAGCCATTGCAGTTATTTAAGAGCTGAATTTTCTAAGGGTGCAGAGACAGAATATCGAGTAAAAAATATAGACTTACACAAATATTGTGGCAAAAATATCGTCGGTCAAGAATATCGACAGACAAAATACCGTGGTCAAGGGTGTTTAATATCGTTTGCAAAAATATAGATGTTAAAAATATCGATTTTTTATTAATGTTATGTATTTTAGTATATATTTTATGTGTGTGAGATGCATGTATTTTTTGTATAAGAATTGTTTGTATTTTTATTATATGTGTTAAAATTTTAGTAGCTATTACATTTTTTTTGCTTGAATTTTGTGTTTTTACTTCCGTAGCGGGATGTGGGTTTATAGGGGAATAGGGTGGGAAGTAATTTAATTATATAAAATGTATTGATTATTTTTAGTAGTTATTATTTTTTTTTATTTGATTTTTGCGTTTTTAGTACCATAGCGGATTGTGGGTTTATTGGGGAATAGGGTGGGAAGTAATTTAATTATATTAAATTTATAGAATAATTTTTATTTATTAATAATTGTTGAATTGAGATGTTATAGTGTTAAATGTGTAAATAAATGTCTTATTAATTATGTACTAATTAGTTGTTAATTAATGTTAATTAATTAATTGGCAATTAATTATGTTAATTGGGTAATTATTTGTAGGTGTGTGTTGTGCTGTTTATAGGTGAAAATGGGAAGGGTGGGAAGTAATTTAGTTTTTAATTTATGAATTAATAATTAGTTGTTAATTAATTTTAATTAATTAATTGGCAATTCATTATGTTAATTGTGTAATTATTTTAGGTGTGTCTTGTGGTGTTTATAGGTGAAAATGGTGTGAAGGGTGGGAAGTAATTTATTTTTAATTGATGAATTAATAATTAGTTGTTAATTATTTTAAATTAATAATTAGTAATTAATGATGGTAATTGGGTAATTAATTTTAGGTGTGTGTTGTGGTGTTTACAGGTGTAAATGGTGAGAAGGGTGGGAAGTAATTTATTTTTTATTGATGAATTAATAATTAGCTGTTAATTAATTAAAATTAATTAATTAGTAATTAATTATAGTAATTGTGTAATTCATTTTAGGTGTGAGTTGTGCATATTATAGTGTTAAAAAATGCGTATTCAATGAATGTTTATTAAGTATTTTTAATAATTTTTTACATCATTATTAATTATGTTAATTATGGACATAAATTTAAATAAAAATGTTGAAGGTTGTTTTTTATTGGTATGGTGTTATAGGGTAGGAAATAAAATAAATACATTTATGTTTTTAAAAAAAATTGTTTGTTAATATTTGCTTCTTTTAAATAAATATTGTTTATAAATGTATTTATTAATTTATTTTAGATAATAGTTGTACCTTTTTGTTATATGTAATTAATATATTTAATGTTAATGTTTAATATATTTAATCTGATATTTAAAAAAAAATTAAGATTATTTAAATGTTTTTAATTGTTTAAATGTTATTATTAATTTTTGTTTCTCTGCTATCCAACATTTTCCTTACTGTTGCACTCACTGGAGTGGGAATAGTAATTGTTACTCCTCCGCCATCCAGCACTTTCTCTACTGTTGCACTCATTGGAGTGGGAATAGTAATTGTTACCCCTCCGCCATCAAGCACTTTCCCTACTGTTGCACTTATTGGTGTGGGAATAGTCATTTTTACCCCTCCGCCAAACAGCACTTTTCCTACTGTTGCACCCATTGGAGTGGGAATAGTCATTTTTACCCCTCCCGCTATCCAACACTTACCCTACTGTTGCACACACTGGAGTGGGAATAGTAATTTTTACCCCTCCACCATCCAGCACTTTCCCTACTATTGCACTTATTGGAGTGGGAATAGTAATTTTTACCCCTTCGCTATCCTGCACTTTACCTACTGTTGCCCTCACTGGAGTGGTAATAGTAATTTTTACCCCTCCGCTATCCAACTCTTCCACTACTGTTGCACTCACTGGAGTGGGAATCGTAATTTTTACCCCTACGCTATCCAAAAGTTCCCCTACTGTTGCACTCTTTGGAGTTGGAATAGTAATTTTTACCTCTCCGCTATCCAGCACTTTCCCTACTGTTGCACTCACTGGTGTGGGAATAGTAATTTTTACTCATCCGATATCCAGCACTTACCCTACTGTTGCACTCACTGGAGTGGGAATAGTAATTTTTACCCCTCCGCTATCCAACACTTCCACTACTGTTGCACTCACTGGAGTGGGAATCGTAATTTTTACTCTTCTGCTGTCCAGCACTTTCCCTACTGTTTCCCTCACTGGAGTGGGAATAGTAATGTTTACCCCTCCGCTATCCAACACTTTCCCTACTGTTGCACTCACTGGAGTGGGAATAGTGATTTTTACCCCTGCGCTATCCAAACTTTTCCTACTGTTGCACTCTTTGGAGTGGGAATAATAATTTTTACCCCTCCGCTATCCAGCACTTTCCCTACTGTTGTACTCCCTGGAGTGGGAATAGTAATTTTTACCTCCCTGCTATCCAACAATTTCCCTACTGTTGTATTTATTGTATTGTGAAATGTAGGTTTTATTTATTTTTTAATAGTTAAATGTTTGAATTAATTATAAAATGGTTATTTTTTTATTTTTAATTATTGATATATGTATATATTTAATTTTTATATAATTTAAAAGTTTAAAAATTAAATAAAGATAATAGTTAAATTATTTTAAAGTAAGTATATGTATATGTATAAATTATGTTTGTGTGTTTATATTTTTTTAAGTTTATTTGTTATATTTAGTTAAAATGTATATTAAATTTGATTTATCTTGTTAAAAATAATAATAATATTTTATATATTTAATATATTCTATTTTATGTTATATATATTTTTAAGTCGGTATTTTGTACATCTATATTTTTTACTTCGATATTTTTGAGTCGATATTTTTGTACTTACCTGTTTAAGTATAGGGAGTCGATATTTTTGCATTCTATATTTTTTCATCGATATTTTTGTCATTGATATTTTTCACATCGATATTTTGTCAGTGATCCTTTTCTAAGTGTAAACCAAGACCGGCTGTTTAATTAAGTAATTTCCATAATTTTGGAATCTGTTTCTTAGGGGCTCCAGCATACCTGATGTTACAATAATTGAGTCATGATTACACCAATATCCGGCTTAGTTTAATAGAAAGTGTTACGTGGAGCAGAGGAATAGTTTTTTAATGTCTATGTGCCCGATTACGGATTTGGTGGTGCAGCACCGGGACCGCTCTGCCACACCGCCAAAGCCGTAGTCAGACCGCCTGCCAGATTAGGAGTTTTCTCTTGTCTAGCAGTCTTTCTTTGGCGTTCCCACGGCGGTACCTTTATAAACGGGCAACGTCCATGCCGGGCAGTAACTGGCATGCATGCACACAGGGGGGTGCATGTCGGGCCCCCCTGTGTGCATCGACAGGATGCAGAGGCAACAGGGGGCCCTGTAGGACACCCTTTGTTTTCTCTCGCCAGGGTTTACATGGAGGAGGAACCGCCATGAAAACCCTGGCGGAGAGGAAATTCCTAATATGCTTGGCGGGACAGCGGTGGTCCCACCAAGCCTATGGATGCCTCTACACCGCCCCAACACTGCCAGGGAAGAGCAGTTCCCTGGTGGCTGCGGGGGGGCTGTGGCGGTCATACCACCCATCTCGTAATAGGGCAGTGGGGAGGATGCCACCGCCGAGCCCCAGCGAGTCTGGCGGTCCGTGGACCGCCAGACTCGTAATCATCCCCTTAGTAGAACCTGGTATTCTTATCCACGTTTTGTGAGTTGTCCCCCAAATGGAAGGTTGTATTGAACTGTACTCCGCGATTCCTAACTAAACCTGCTGGTGATGTATTGATTGCTAGTTTTATAAGCCACGTATATGACACAGTGTTACAGATAGATGGACAAATTATTGGATGCAGTCTATGGCTGCGGACAGTTCCAGGCATCTGACTCATAGACAAAATACAGTTCCAATGGTTGTGCATTTACAGGCGCATCATGACACTAAACATGTGGACAACCTTCAGTCATGTGCTGTTGATGTGCTACCCACTGGACTGTGTTTTACGCTCTTATGTGGGAGACTTAACTCATGTCACCTGGGAATGCCCTATAGGTGCATCACTATACTACACACAGTGCACACACTATACTACACCCTGTTGATGTGCAGTGCATGTGTATCCGTTTAGAACACACAGTGCAGAACCAGGGGGTGATGAGCTCTATAGAGAGGCTCAACGCATAGCCTGGCATCCCCGCATGCACAAAGCGCAGCCTGTAGAGGTCTACTGTAGGTGCATCTCTGTGCTAGTGTCAAGGGATGAAGGTAGGGGTCAATCATTAACCTTCTTGAAGTAAAGAGGACCTTCATTCTAGAAGCTGCACTATCTGATAATACAGTTTACTGACGTATGACTGCTGGAAGTTAGTGTCAAATAGCTCGACAGAAAAGGATACAGCAGGAGTAGTTACTATAGCTGAGTCCTCAGGCTAGTAAGCCCAAGATTTGAGCTTCAGAATATGATTTGTAACGCTATGGTAGCCAGCCTTGGAGTCTGAAGTAAAACTGAGGCAGAGTGATGAAGGAACAAAGGAAAGACTGGAGCAAGAAGGACTGACGCTATTTATGATCCTGAAGAGTAAAACCCAGAGGAGTAGGATACAGCTCCAGCACTGCTTCAATTTGTTTGATACAGGAAACAAGAAAATGGAGGACAAGCAGCGACTCTGATGAATCAGTGTTAAAGAGGCCTTCCAGTGAAAAGACAGAATAAGAGCTCCACTTAGCCACTTCTGCACCACCTTAATTACCAACAACAGGAATTCTAGCAATTTCCTTTCTGATGAGATTTGCTTGGGTTTTGAGATATAATGTGACATTATTCACTTGATGGTCCCTTTACAGCAACTGCCACCTTACATGTCCTTCTCCCCAGTACCCAGTGTGTGCACCCACAGCAAAGATGAGAGCAGTCCCCACAGGTACATGACACACAGCATTGTCCTGAGTAAGGCGAGTACTTCGTGCATACATTTTAATGACATGAACAATGAGCAGTGCGTACAAATATGTCACCATCCCTAAGAGAGTCCAAGCTCTACTCCAGTACATTTGTGAGTAAAGGGGTGAACCGTGCAGGATAGCCCATTGGCCATTCTCCAGCACAAAACAAGAACAGTGCACACAGTGGATAGCCAATAGCAATGGACTAGTGCTACACAACCTTTATTCAGTTTTTTTGCACTTTTTTGTAAATCCACTTACACAAATCCATGGATCCTCAAGAAATTCTGCAGCCCAAAAGAACTTGAGAAATGCATGTGTTGCCACACAAAAAATGTCACGTCTAACCCCCTATCTGTGTGCTCAAGGGAGGTATAGTACTAAAACTGAGGTGGCATGGAGCACAAAATAACGATGGACAGCGATGCAGCCTGGGTGATTATCAGTGGCTGAGATTAATTCAAACATTCCATCCATCACTTTTTTGTATACTTTAGTGTGTCACCCTAAGTGGGACGAGTATGCCCAGACTTGGGTACCATGCACACTGTGTCACTGGAAGCAAGCTGTCCCCATCTGATGAGCCCCTTACTAGGGCAAAACCGGTCCTGGGTTTCTTGTATTCCAGTTCAGTGAGGACCTGGCCTGGCAGTTCGGGCTGAACTGTTTACACTGGAGCAGAGTCAAGACTAAATTGCATATGCCTGGGTACAAAATGAGGTGGCATGGTGTATAAAATAATGAAGAACTGAGATAAAGCACTGAGTGATTACCAATGGGTGAAATTAATTCAAGCATTCCATCCATCACTTTCTGTATACTTTAGTGCCACAACATGACAGCTTTGGGCCAAACACCAAGTTTGGCTTATTGTTTTGGGATGATTAATGGCAGCATGTCAGAAACTACTCAGGATTACCCAGCCAAGAAGGGGTTCAGTTCAGGATTTGAATTTCGGCCGGGACATGCCAATCTCTCATCCATGAGTACACTGGCAATAGTTCTCTAAAATGGTGAGATGTTGTTTTAGCAGAATTCCTCAAAAAAAAAAACTAATGTACTTCCAACATTTAACAAAAAGCAACATGGTCTCAGTAAACTAGCCCCATTTCAGTGAAGTTCTGTGCAGCAGGCTTTCCTTTCTCGCATGGCAAAAAGCAAGAAACGGGGCACAGAAAGGACTGGAGGAGGGAACAGAGAAAGAGAGGGGAAGAAGTAAAGACTACTAATGCTGAAGGAAGGGAGCAAGTGATGACGAAAGTGAAGCGGATGGGCTATCAAGTGAGCAAGTAACTAAGGGAGCGATGAGGAGGAAAACCTAATAATAGTGGGGGAAAGGGAGAGGAATGGTGAGGAAAACTGATAACAGGAGGAGGAAAGAAAACACAGATGGAGTGAATGGGAAGGAGTGGTGTAAAGTATGGGAAGAAACATTTAACGAGGACTACAAGGCGAAGACTCTCCAGCGGTGGACTGAATGATAAACACATTGTTGAGACATCCCCTGTACAACGTTTGGCCCTTTAAGTACCTTCACCAACCCAGGTCCTAGAACTACAAAACTGGAATGCTTGGTGCGAGAGAGACAACGCTATGGGATACTAAACGTGCTCCTGTGATGGCTCCTGGGTGGAACCCTAGACAGTGAACAGGTATTGACCGCTCCCTAGGACATACATAAAACATTTACCTTTTTCATTCCTGGAGCGTTTGATCTTTCAAAGGGTAGAACAAAACATGAGCCAGGTGTGCCATAAAACTTTCATAGTTTCACTTTTAATGTTGAAGCTGAAAGGACTATAGTTATCTTAAAAATTTTTTTTTTTTTTTTTTTAATTTTTCAAAACCTTTATTGAACATAGTCAGCATTACCAACATACATGTTGCATCAAGTCAAAACACTGAGCGCATAAGACCATCTACGAAGCACCTCAAGAGTAGGGGGAATATTAAAGACAAAAAATAAACAGTGTAATATGCAGCATGACAAAGCACCCTTGAGCAACAAATATCTGAAATGTGTGGGGGCAGCACTGCAGAGGGGGCATTAGGTCCGGTCAGGAGGGAGGGAGAGGGAATGGGCGGGAGAGGGCCAGCAACCAAAACCGGCGGCCGCCGCGGGCGGAGAGCCGGCGGGGAGCGCGGGAGAGGCAGTCTGGCCAGAATGTGATCGGGTGTGGAGGTATGTCACCAGGGGGCCCCATATGTCAATCGGGCGAGATCTGGCAGTCATAAGGTCCCAGAATTCAGACAGAAGAGTTTGGCATCTCGATGCGTCTTCCAGCCAGTGAGCGAACTGAGGCGCCGGCCTGCGCCCCCAGCACATGGACACCCTGCGCCGCGCGAGGACAAGCAGCATTGCGACCAATCGGCGAGAGGCATCCGGACAGAACTTAACAAAGCCGAGCAAGCACAACGGTGGGTCGGGCTGGACCGGTGCGGAAACGATCTCAGTGAGGGCGGCGCAGACCTCCCGCCAAAACTCCGACACCCTTGGGCACAACCAGGCCAGATGAGCGAAATCCGCAGCAGGGGCAGAGCAACGCAAGCACCTGTCGGTGGGAACTAGTCCCATTTTATGTAGCAGAACGGGGGTTCGGTAAAGCCTGTGCAGGTATTTGAAGTGTATGAGGCGGAGAAGGTAATTGGGAGAGAGTTTCTTCGTCTGGCTACAGCAATAAAGCCAGTCGGCTTGGGAAATGTCCATACCAAGGTCCTCGCCCCACGCCACGCGTGCGCGATCAGTGGAGACGACGGAGGTTGATAACGTAAGGGCGTATAATTTGGACACCAGCTTCCGGGGGGAGGTAGAAGAATATATAAAATCAAGCGCGCGCATCGAAGGTGGAGGTTGTGGGAACGTGGGGTGTAATTCCTTACAAATAGCCCGCAGCTGATAATAGAGCAATGTGTCCATAGGGCCAGAGGCACCAGGAAGAGAATAGAAGGTGTTTCCAGGGTAGAGATCCGCCAGTGTCTCCAGCCCCAAGCGGGCGGCATGCTTAGCCATGCCGGTTGGATGGAAAGGTGGGAAAGCATGGTGGCGCACAATCGGCATAGCATTTGCTGAGAGCAACGGAGCATTGGAGAGGCGACGCAATCCCGACCAGGCCCAGCGTAAAGTCCCGACCGTGTCCACCTCAGCCCGCGCGCGGCCGTCCGGAGCAAACAGGGCGGTAGCCAGCGGCCAAGGAGCAGCAAGATCAGCTTCGACCGCTGCGTGCGGCTGAAAAGGGGAGGGATGAATCCAGAAGTGAAGGAAACTGGCCTGGGCACTTAAGGCATACAGTTTGAAGTTGGGGGCGCCCATACCTCCAGCCGACATGGGGAGAGTAAGGACATCATAGGCAATCCTGGGCTGCCCGCCAGCCCAAACCAGAGAAATGATCAGGGAGCGAAGCTTGCGGAAAAAATGGGCCGTCAGTGGTATGGGAATATTTAAAAAAAGATAGAGAAATTTCGGGAGGACTACCATCTTGGCAATGGCAATACGCCCAGCCAGCGACAAGGGGAGCCGGTTCCAATGGGGTATCCTGGACTCGAGCCAATCCACGGCCCGTCCAAAGTTAGCCTTCCAGAGATCGGCCAGATCCCTACTCAACCAGACACCCAAGTAGCGGGTGGGGCCAGAGGCCCATTTAAAAGGAAAGTCCGGGGTGAATTGTGTGGTGGCATCAGTAAGAGGGAACAGCACTGACTTACTCCAGTTCACCTGTATTCCGGATAATCCACCAAACCGTAGTATCTCACGCACAAGGGGGCTGAGGTTGTCTTGGGGGTGGCGGACGTACAGTGTAATATCATCCGCGTACAGGGAGACCAGGAGGGCGCGGGCCGAGAAGCCAATGCCCCTCTGAGTATGGTGCTGTCGGAGTCTGGCCGCAAGAGGCTCCATCGCAATGGCGAAGAGCATGGGGGAGAGCGGGCACCCCTGTCGAGTGCCACGCTCAATTAGAATAAGGTCAGAAACTTGTCCGTTGAGCCGAAGGCGGGCAGAGGGGCGCGTGTAGAGAAGTTGAATTTTATGAATAAAGACATTGCTGAAGCCGAGGCGCGGCAAGAGATAAAATAAGAAGGGCCACTCCAAGGAGTCGAATGCCTTGGTGGCATCGAGAAGAGCAGCCACTGCGGGGAGGCTAGGATTAATCTGGTGCAGAACGGAGAATATAGCCCGAAGGTTGTGAGATGTTGCGCGGCCCGGAATGAAACCGGACTGGTCCGGGAGAGCGATGAGGGGCATGAAGTGGAGAAGACGGGAAGCTATCAGTTTCGCAAAGATCTTATTATCCGTGTTGATTAAAGAAAGGGGACGGTAGGAGTCGCGGCAATCCGGGGGCTTGTCTGGTTTCAGAAGAAGTGTTATGATCGCCTCACGGAGCGATGGCGGGAAGAGGCCACTGTCGAAGGAGTCATTGTACATAGCGGCCAGGTGCGGCACCAGAAGCGGGGCGAATGTCTTATAAAAAGAAGCCGGGAGGCCGTCCGAGCCAGGGGCCTTATCACCGGGCAAACCAGTGATGGCAGCAAGTATTTCTTCCTTAGAAAAAGGCTCGTCTAGGAATTCGCGGTGATGGTCCTCGAGCCAGACGAGTGAGATGGTGTCAAAAAATTGGTCGAAGTCCGCTCGCGAAGGTGTGGGGCCCGCGGCGTAAAGGTGCGTATAATAATCCGAGAACCGTGACTTGATTTCCTCTGGGGAGGTGGTTCTAGCAGGGCCGCCATCCTGAAGTGCCGCAACATACGATGCAGCGCGGGGGGGACGAAGGAGGCTGGCTAGGGTCTTGCCAGGCCGATCGCTCTCGCCGAAACGGCGCGCCCGGGCCTCTCTGCCTAGAAAGGAGAGTTCCCTCTCGGCCTCCCTGGCAAATTCTGAGTGCTTTTCGCGCAGGCGAGCAAGTGTCTCGGAGCTGGGGCGAGTTGCCTGAGCAGAGTCCAGGGCCTTAATCTCCAATTCTAATGTTCCTAATGTGGTGCGGATGGAGTGGAGGACTCCGGATTGTTTTGAAATGCACTCACCGCGAATCACAGCCTTAAAACCCTCCCACAGGGTAGACGGCGAGTCCACGGAGCCGACATTCAAGTCAAAATAGTTGGAGATCGCAGTTTGGATCTCGGCACAAAAGACCGAGTCGCGAAGAGCGTACGAGGGGAGCCGCCAGGCGAAGGCCCTACGCGGGGAGTCGGGAGGGCGTAAACAGAGCTGGACCGGCGCGTGGTCAGAAAAAGTACGCGCCATATTAGTGACGGATGTAAGCCAAGTGAGGACGTCAGGAGAGGTGATCCAAAGATCAATACGAGACCAGCAGCCACGGGTACCGGTGACACAAGTTCCCTCGCGGGCCTCAGGCCACACGTGTCGCCATGCATCATACAGTGAGTTATCGGCTAGCAAGGACTGTAAGAAAGCCGCGGATTGCGGGTGCGACGAGTGGGGGCCCGAGCGGTCAAGGACTGCAGAAAGGGTAACGTTGAAGTCCCCCCCCCAAAGGAGTGCCGCAGGGCCCAGTGTGGACATTAAGTGCCAAACATTAGTGAAAAAGGCAGGGTCGTCCGAGTTGGGACCGTATATAGCAGCAATCGTCATTGGTTGGGAAAGTAAGGAGCCATGGAGAATAACATACCATCCCTCAGGGTCAGTGAGTACCCGATCAGTGTGCCATGGAAGTCCCCTGCGTATCAAAATGGACACACCACGAGAGTAGGAGGAATAGAAAGAGGAGTGTGATTCGCCCCAGTGGCGCGACTGAAGCCTAGCGGCGGTCGCAGGCAACAAGTGAGTCTCCTGTAAGAGACAAATGTCAACTTTATGATGGAGTAGGTGTGAGTGGATGAGCCGGGCCTTGCGGTGGTCATTGAGGCCACGAATATTCCAGGACCAGCATATAGTGTCAGTCATTCTGTGTGAGGACGCAATAGGAGGGAGCGCAGGGCCGCGAGTAGGAGCTGCAGTGAAAAGCTAGCATGTGTAGCGGGAGGTCATACTTGGATAGAACAAAGGCGAGTCAGCTGCTTGAAGTCTGAAATGGAGCCGGCGAGAGCCCGCCTGGGGGAAAGGTGTGACGCCAGGGGGAGCAGCAAGGGTACAAAAACAATGAGGCAGGCAATGACCCCCGCAGGGCACCAGTCGAAGGGAGGGCGCAGTGTCTAGCTCAAACGTGATGCAGTGATCGAGCGCAGCAGTGGTGTAATGCGTACTGAAGGAATACATAAATTGAAAGCATAAATACATTAACTTTTCTGAAAAAAAACACAAAAAAACAATCCCAGGAGCCAACCACCCCCACCCCGAACAAACCCACCCCATCGCACCATGATTGAAAGTATAAATCTTGCAATGTGAGAGCAGAGAAAATGCGATGAACCACGAAATAGCCCCAAGAGGCGGACACAACAACCCAACACCCCTCCACCCACAACCCACACCAACCCCCCAATCAGGTCGAGAAACCACCCACACCAACCCCAGGGGACCCCAACCGGGAGGGGGAGAATCAGCAATAGAAGTGGGAATCATCCCGTGGGGGCATGGCGACGCCTAGCGTACCCCCCTGCCAGGAAAGGCAGGGTGGCCAAGCCAGAGCGAACAGCAGACAACACTGGCAAGTAATATAATGCAACCAAGTTAGGGCCTGTAAACCCAGCGGAACAAGAAAAGAGGAGAGAGAAACCATGATGGGCCGCAGCCAGTTAAACAGCCAAGGGACAGCCGGGGGAATGAGACCGCAACTGCGCTACACAGTCTTGTACAGAAGGGCCGGGGGCCAGAAACAATAAAGAGGTACAGTTCAGTCATTGTCACTCAAATTGGCTGCAGCAGGGTCTTGAGAGCTGGCTGGAGTGGAGTGGTGAGAGCGGTCCAGCTGTTTGGCAAAGGCGAGGGCTCCCTTTGAGTCTGGGAATACCAGGGTTTTGGAGCCCTGTCTGACCCGCAATTTGGCCGGGTAGGCTAGCGAGTAGGAGACGTCGTGCTTTTGCAAGATGCGTTTTGCGGGCAGAAACTCGCGGCGGGCAGCCTGCACAGCCAGGGTGTAATCGGGATAAAAAGACAAAGTGTTACCTTGGTGGCGGATCACACCTCTTTCCCTGGCAGCCCGGAGGACCGCGTCCCGGTCCCGGAAATTTAGGATCTTCGCAATGATCGGTCGAGCAGGCAGACCAGGGGCAGGTCGAGGGCCGAGGGAGCGGTGCGCTCTCTCCACGACAAAGACCTGGGATAGCACTTCTCCAAACAGTTCTCGCAACAGCTGCTCCACGTAATCCTCCATCCTGGAAATATTGGAGGACTCCGGCACACCAGTGATGCGGAGGTTACTCCTGCGGGAGCGGACCTCCAAATCTTCGTTCTTTGAACGGATGAGGTCCACGATTTTGTCCATTTGGAGCAATTTTTGGCGGTCTTGGGTGGCGAAGTCCTCCACATCAGACACCCTCGACTCGACGTGGAGCAGACGGCCATCGTGCGCATCCACTCTGGACTTGACCACATCCAGGCGAGAAGCCAGTTGCTCCAGCTGAGTGGCAATCCCGGACACCGCCGACTTCACCTCCAGCATGATGGCCTTCAAGTCATCCTCACGTGCGGCAGCCATTTCCGTGGGTGCGGGCAACTCGCCCCCGTCAGCAGTGGCGCCCTCCTGGCGCGTTTGCCTCCGCTGCTCAAAGGTTAGTCGGGGCTGTTTCGGGTCAGATTTACCCATGGCGGCCTCCTAGAGCAGGGAGCCCCAAAAAGGCCCGCAGCGTTACAAGTGGAAGGTGCAGCCGGTAAGGGCACAGGTAGCAGGAAGATGAACAATGGGGGGCAAAGAGGATCCCCCTCCACGAGGCAGGTGTGTAGCAGATGTAGGGCCCGGGCCGCGAATGCAATGTTGGGGGCAGTGGACCCCGATCTCGCAGCCAGCGCGCAGGCCCCTCCACCGAGCCGTTGCCACGCTCCCAAGGTGGCGCAATCCAGGAGGCAGCCGGGGTCCAACACAAGAAGGCTCGCTCCGGAGACTGCGCTTGGCGCGGAGGTGTGGTAGAGCGCATACACCGCCACAGTCCCCGGGCCGTGGTGCAATGGGGGGCCCCTGCAGTGCTGGGCGCCGTGAAGAAAGGGAGGACCTGGGTGGAGGGTCGACCCGGCGGTGCACCCAACCGGCAGAGAGAGCTGGATGATCAGAGGGCCAGGCAGGGGCGCAGACACGCACCAGTGTGCCCCGGAGTCGCCCTGATGAGAAGGCCGGACTGTAGGCCGCTGCAGCCAAGTCAGGGAACACCCCGATCGCGGGCTCCCTTCCCAGATCCCCGCCCACCGCCGGTGACCACAAAGGCGGTAGGGGAGGCAGCCGGGACGATCGTGAGCGCAGCGGCAGCAGGTGGAACCCAGCCGGGAGTAGCGAGGGGGCAGCAAACCGCGGTAGGAGGACGCGGGGAGCGCGCCGCCCTCTTCGCCCGGCCCACCAGCGCGGATACCGGAGACGCTCAGGGCGCCTCCTCAGGGTCGGGCTGGGCCGGGCGGTACGGCGAGCACGATCCCAGGCCCGCCCCGGAGCGCCCCCCGGCAGCAAGACTCACCGGCGGATTGTCGTGGCCGCAGGGTCAGTGGTGGAAGGTCCGGTTGGCGTGCGGAGAAGCACGGGTAGCGCAGGCCGGGCCCCGGGGAGTGAGCAGACGTCTAGGCCCAACTCCTGGAGGCGCCGCAGCCAGTCACAGCCAGGTCGTAGGGCCGCGGTGAACGGCTCCGAAAACGCCGCCGATGCAGGGAAGCTGCGAAGGTAGGGTCACAGGCAGCGATGTGTAGGAAGTCTGCCGGATAATTGCAGGATTTAAGGCTTGGCCGGCAGAGCCCACTCAAAGTGCGGCCATCTTGCAGCCGGCTAAGCCTTGCCCCCCCTAGTTATTTTAAATTTAGAATAATTGTTTCGTGTTTACCTGCTTCTACAGAAGAACGTGAGGTCTCCCAAAAGTTACAAGGGTGGCTGAGATTTCCACGTGGAAAAAGCAATTAGAACTCTCTCTGCCTGTGCTAGCTCCCATGACTCCCTCGTTGTATTTGTTCATTTACATGTATTTTACAAATCAAATTGAATGCACAAATGATATTTGGAAACACGAACAGGCGTGGTTCTCTCTTGTTAATGCAGACATTTCCTACAACGCACCCTAGGATGGATTTGGAAATGTTGGCATTTGTCTGCTCCAACGATGGTTGGGTTGGTTTTTAAATGAACTGGTCTTTATACTATGTTATTACACCCTAAGCCTCTCTGCTCTAGGAATGACTATTTGCGGTGTCCCTTGTATACCTTGGCTTTTGCAGCAGGGGCCACGGTGGCTAGCTGAGCAAGCTATGTGAAAAAACACTGCACTGGAGCTAGCTATGGAAATGCTCAGAGGGGTCGTCCTCTGTGAAACGTGGAAGTCCGGGTCGGACTGGCCTATCGGGCAATCAGGCAGTGTCCGATGGGCTGGCCTCACAGGTCAGTGTGTGGGCCAGTGTTTTTTGGGCTGTTTTTGGGCCTTTTTTATTGTTTATTGTTGATTTCCCTGATATTAAAACAAGCATTGCCTGCAGCAAGCTTAAATCTATGCAGTCTTCCATACCTTGCAAATCACTTATACAGCGTGTCTTTACAAGTTCAGAACTGCCCTAGTTTGCAAACATGGGCCACGTTTGTTTTTAGCTGTCTCATTCATTAATGAAGGCCACTTTTATTTTGGTGCCCAGATTCATTTTGTGTCCAATCCAACCCTGGTGGAAGTACATGGATTATTTCAGTGACTGATTGGGATGTATAAGCTATGACAAGGGACGTAGCTTCAGGGGGGGATTTGGGGTCTTACACATCCCTAATGTATTACTTAATAAATAGTTGGGTACAAGAGCTTTCAGTCGTGTGTGATTAGATGTCTGTCCGATTTCACCTGGGATTTTTAAATACTCACTCAAACAAAAACACACACACACTCTCGTCTCTGTTTTGAAGGTCTTAAACAATGTTTTTTTTTACAAAATACTATGCTCTAAGTGCCCCTCACAATCCGCACTCCTTTCCTTTTCCACTGGCCCTTAAGCCCCGTCACGTGCTGCTTGCCATATAATGATTAACAGGATATCCCAGCGCGAGTGTCGGAAAATCTGAAGCTCACACCCCCACCCTTACTGACCAAGCTACGCCCCTGGCTATGGCCCTAAGTCTTGAATATGAGGAGTTACCATGCAGTAATCACGCCAAGACGTAACAATACTGCTTAGTTCGAGTTTTCGCTGATGCGGGAGAACCTCATGAATTGAAATGCGGACTTTCTTCCAGTTAAACTTAGTCTGTCCATAATACAGTGTGGTCAGAATGAGAATCATTTGCAGAACTATTCGGGATCAAAGCTCATGAGTATAGACGATACAATGTTTAATGGTATGCTTTCTGTCTGATGAAATGATAAGAAATGGAATAAAATGTATTAAACGCAAGCAGCATCCCGAGGGGCATCAAGGCTCTGGCGTAACACAGGAAACGAAACAAGAAACACACAAAAAAGCAAAGAGCAGTGGAAAAGAAACCAAGAACTGAGAAAACCCCAGTCAGGCAGAACGGGAAGAAGCTATAATCACAGGATCTACCTAAAAAGAATCTCGCCCATGCAAGGTAGTATAAAGATAGCTCCAATAACCAGGTCTTCAGAGGTTTCCTGAATTTAAGATGAGAGACTTCGGCTTAATTTGTAGAAGAAGTAATTTCAGAGTTCGCTGTACAAACAGAATAGACCCTGTCACCCGCGTGAGTATTTCACGTTTTAAGAACTTTTATAAGTAAATGTGTCCTAGACCTCCTATAATGGGATTGAATTATTTTTACATATATCTTTGTAAAACGAAAATGGTACTGTATCCGAGAGAACACGATGCACCCCTTTATGGCAAGGGAGCTAATGTAGCCTAGGAAGCTGGACTTACTGCGTCCTGTCTTTTGATGCCTAAAATCAGTCAGTCC
Organism: Calotriton arnoldi; assembly: GCA_963921515.1. Classification (NCBI taxonomy): domain Eukaryota; kingdom Metazoa; phylum Chordata; class Amphibia; order Caudata; family Salamandridae; genus Calotriton; species Calotriton arnoldi. Next base: position 1,554,773 of record CAWUFW010001977.1, read on the forward strand.
ACTATATTTTGTACCCTCTGGAGTTTGAGAAGCATTACATACAAAGCATTCCCATAATTTAACCTCAGCGTGACGTGACTGCTGCCTGCACCACTATTTTCTTACAGTCAGTGGGCAGGAGAGTTAAAAATATTTTCAAAGTCTTTGAGATCCCAAATCAGAATGCTGAGACCTTAGTAATCTGGGGAGCCAGACTTAATTTGGAATAGAGAATAACCCCTGTCCTGTTCACTGTACCTGAACATGTAGAAATGGGTTCCAAATCACCAGACCATCAGTCCTAGGTCCAGTTGTTCAAGTCTCACCGACAATAATGGCATCTCTCCTAGCTGCCTTGAACTGGAGCTCATTTTGTATCATCCAATCAGCAACTGCTGTTAAGCAGCTCTGAAAATGTACGTGTATAAGATCAATGTCCTCCTCCAGCTTGATCAAAAGTAGAATGTCCTTGATATAACGATAGACAGTAAAACCGAATAAAAGTATAAAAGCAGAAAGAGGCCTCAAAAACTATTAAATATTTGGGGCTAATGGATGACCCCATAGAAACTCCAAAGCACAGTTTTTAGAGAGGTCCTAAGATCACCAACCAGGGCTGATTGTGATCTGTCCTGCAGAAAAGAGATGAACCAGCACAGGACACTGCCCTCAACTCAACTCTGACAATCTTTGAAGTAGTATATAGTGGGAGACACTGTCAAAGGCTGCAGACAGGTTGAGAAGAATGAGAAAGGCAGCCTTATTCCGGTCTGTGGACAAATATAGATCTCGGAGTTGATTCCATCAAATGTGCTGGATCAAGCAAGTTGTTATGTTCGAGGTCAGTGGATAACTGTTGGCTAACCCAACACTCTATGACCTTTGAAGCATATGCTACAAATGAGATCAGGCAAAATTTGGTGGTTTCATTGGGGTTAGCTTACGTTTTCTTCAATAATGGATGGCAGTAACTTGTTTCCAGAACAGAGGAACTTTACCTACCTCAAAAGATACGTTTATCAAATCAATGATTTAGGATCCTATGACAACACAGATTCAATTAGTCATCTTTAGCTAGCATGGATCCATCGGAGAGTCTGAGCTGGTTTTAATGAGCTGTTTCACTACATTATCTCACAGAACCTGAACAAACTGCGAAAATGTACATATTAAAGTGGGACCATCAACAAAATAACCCGCAGTAGGCTCTTTTGTTAACTTTTTTAGTATCTCAAATAATATCGATTGTACTGCGAAAAACGTAGAGAGTTGATCACATAGGTTTTAAAAAGGGAAAATTCCCTAGTTGTCATAATGTGGGGCAGCTAACTCTACAGCAATACCAAAGACCTCTTTAGCTGGGCAGGATTCATTATATATTCTGAGGGCAGCCTTCTGCCACCTTTAAACTATCTTCTGAGGCAACAATTACTTCCAGGCTATATCCTGCCTTATGAGCAGGTCCAACCACAAGTAGTTGGAAACCAAGGATACAACAGCAGTCTAGTAGATCCCTGGCCACAGAGGAAATGATATCTTGAATCCACATATTCACATCTCTCACTAGGGAAAAAAATAGCTGCTTGTAAGTGTACACAAGAATAGACTTAAAGCATATTACATTGCACCATAGAATCACTCTTGTGGTCAGCTCAGCACATTTGTCAGAATCCTAAAGAATCCACATTTGCTGCAACCCCGACATACAAAGAAAACTGCTGAGGGTTTAGATACTGCATTCTAGTTGTTGCCTGTATTTTACATAGTACATAATCTCTGCTGTATGTTTGGTGCCCAAGACCAGTACCAAGACTAATTGAGTAATTATGTGTGACCTAAAGAGGATTTACATCCTAACAATTGCCCTTCCCAGTAGAGGCCCCAACGACAGGAAACATTTAAAGAATTCGTAGACTTGTTCCCTGCCAAACTTCAAATCATTGGTACCAAAATGATTCCGTCTAAACATACATTTGCATGCTGAGGAACATTAAAGAAACACTATAGAGAATAGGTACGAGTGAGTTATGGACCTCCCTTGAATCAATTGTTAAAGGCGATGCTTTAAGAGTAAAACAGTTATATTGGGAGGCAGTCATGTTGCAAATGTGGGAAGCTTATCAGGATACTATCTTAACAGGCAAGTTTTTGAACCACAAATGTGCACCAAGGTTCGAACCATACATGGACAGAATCTATCCATTCCAGTCCAAATGCCTATATGTGCAATTTAGATGCGGGCTACTTCCTTTGAGAACTCATACTTCAAAATGGGCCAATGCATCCCCCCACTTTGATTCTTGTCCAAACTGTCCCAATGTAGAGGAATCGGAGATCCATTTTATGTTTTTTTGTCCCTTATATAGGAACGCACGGAAAAAATGGTTTTTAGCTGTATGTAAATGTATGGGACTGTGCCACTACTGGGAAGCCGTGAGACTCTTTAAGAGCGATACTAGAGAAATTTAGCTTTCGCGGTCTCCCGGTACTTGTATAGTGCCTGGAACCAAAGGAAGAAGGCTCTAGCCAATTGCGAAACATGACAGATAAATTGAAAGAGTAAGTCCAAGCAAGATATTTAGTGCTCTCTATGGTCTTCTTTTTATTTTTCTTATCATTTATTGATAATTAAATGTTCATGAAATGTTTTTATGTACATTTATATGTTTCTTTTTAGACTGTTACTTGTACATGTGTTCTTATGTAATCACATGAGTTTTTATTCATCCTTTGTTGCTCCAGAGGACATGTCTTCACTACAGAGACTGAGCGCAATTGTTTGATCAAAGGCCTACCAGCTATTGGTAGGCAGTTCTGCTACAAAAGGTAGCAGTTGGAACAGCACCTTAGCACTTTATAGCACCTTATAGTAATTACTAAATTGCACCTCATTCATTTGCTATGCATGGCCTAAAATCTTAAGTAGTTATTTTAATCTTTCGAGACACATCTTTGTCATGTTTTTATAGTGTTGCAATTGAAATTAAGATGTACTGTATTTTGCACAATTTATTAACGTATTGATGAGTGTCTTTGTTGTTTTAACTCGGATGTGTTTTATGGGCTGTGCCCGAAATAAATGTTAATATATACATTTGCATGCTTTGCTCATCAGACAAAACCTACAGCTGTCTGGACAGATTTCATCCCACTGATGAAGATCCTACAAGAAAACAACACTTACTTGTGCCTAAAAAGTTACTTCATGGGCATCCCTTCAACCCTTTATGGTCTATACAGTTAAGTCCATTTCTGAATCAATTTAATCAATGTGTCCCTATCATATACATAATTCCCCTGCAGCCAATACGCCTGCCTATATTCCTTCTAGAGTCTGCATCCTCACTTTTCTTACAGGATGGTGGTGTGCAAAAGGCTATATTAATATACACTTCCCTCACTTTCAGTAGCAAGGAATGCAACTTTAGGCTTAACTCTTCCCAAAATGCCTTTGGATGCAATATTCAACAAATGCAATACTTTTAAGAAAAGAAGAGCATCAGGTCCAAGGAACATTTATTTAAAACAATAACTTGGAGTCATCATGTGTGAAAAATCAGTATAATTAATAGTTATTCTGTAGGAATCCGTGCACACCCTTGTCTTTTGTTGAGTTTCCCTTATTATACATAATTATCAGTGTGCTAGTGAGGTGTCACCTTCTGATCGTAGGTGCAGTAATATATGACTGGTCTGCACTGCTCCTTGCTTAGGACAATGTCTCCCCCCAGCACTTCATTTGAAACTCGGATGGGTTTCTTGTTCATTTTGTTGCTTCAATCAGTTTAATCCTTATATGAACAATATCATTATATCCTGTGTAAACAAAAACCAAATTCCAAAGTTTTCTCTATTCATGAATTTTCACATTTATTAATATTCTTCAAAAATGCATCTTTAGATAAGCTCATTCAATGTTTTCTTCACAATAAGCATTGTACAACTCCTCAATGTTTTTCAGACCTAGATAAGTCCTTCATCAGGGGTATAAAATCCTACGATGTAGACCGCAATGAACAAAACAAATGTTTTGGCATGGTAAACTTTGGAATTTTGTAGTTGTGTCTGAAGGGAGTGTGAGTGGATGACTACTTAAGGGATCCAACAAAATTGTGCTGTTCTTGGTTGCGATGAACTCACTGTACTTTAATAAGTTGTCAGAGCACTCTATCATCAAATAATGAGCCACAGAACAGCACCAATTAACTAGCACCAATTAACTAGCACCAATGTATGGTCCATCAAAGTCCAGCTCTTGCGGTTCTTTAGGCACAGCACTTCAAGGCAATCACTCTGAACTTCAAGATAATTTTCTGCCAGTCTCCCAAAGAACATCTGAAGTGGGTCTGGTGAATCTCTCTCTTTCTTCTCATCTTAAGGGCCTAGACATTACACCTACCAGGATATGTTCATAAAGACCAGCAAGAGGGATCAACAACTCGAACGGCTAAGTAGAAAGTACTACTGTGTGTGAGGATGGAATCAGTAAACTTGGTTGTAGTGATTATGTACCAAAACTCAATGTCAAAGTACTTAATACCAAAATATCGATCTTCTGTACTTAAAATTGAAATTGACAAAATATCTAATACAAGAATACCAACTGTACATAAAGAAAGTGCAAAAATATCTGGTGCAAAAATACCTGCTACCAAAATATCTACTACAATTATATAGTATTTTTAAAATATATTAGAATTAACAAAGTATCTACTTCAAACACATGGGGCTTAATTACGAGTCTGACGGTCCAGACTCATGGAGGCGCGTTGGTGGCGGTCTCCCAACAGCCCTATTACAATAAGGATGGCCGGACCGCCATTGCCCTGCCGCAGCCGCCAGGGAACCCCCATTCCCTGGTGGTGTTGCAGCGGTCAAGAGGCAGTAATATGCTTGGCGGGACCGCTGCGGTCCCGCCAAGCATATTACAAGTTTCCTCTCCGCTGTGGTTTTCATGGTTTTCATGGTGGTTCCACTGCCATGAGAACCGTGGTGGAAAGGATACAAAGGGGGCCGTACAGGGGCCCCTTGTGTCTCTGCGCCATGTGAATGCACACGCCCCCCCTGTGTGCATCCGCACCAGTTCCTGCACGGCAGGGACTTTACAGCCCATGCCGTGCATGAACTGTTTTTGGTGTTCCCATTGCGGTGCCCATTTTCAGGGCACCGCAGTGGGAACTTCAAAAACGAAGCCCACCAGACAGGAGGAAACTTCTAATCTGGCAGGTGGCCTGACCACGGCTTTGGGGATGCTGCAGCGGGGTGCACCCGGCGCCGTACCACAGAGTAGTAATCAGGCCCATAGTGTTGTAAAGTATTGTTAAAATAATTAAAAGCATAATATATATTGAATTAATAGTAATTAAAACGGTTAAAATGTTAATTTTTTTCAGAAATATATATAACATTTAAAAATACTCTCTTACCAAGCAAATTAACTATATTTGTATTTTTCATTAACCTTAAAATATGTTGGGGGCAAGGGCCCCGCTGCTGACCTGTTGGTCGAATGATTTGATGGAGTGGGGGGCTGCGGAGGAACAACACATGTGCTTCTCACAAACTGATGACAGGGCGTCTGCGGCTATATTACAGTGGGTACAACTGCTGGGTATGTTCCAAGAAGATAGGGACTGCCTCTTGGAGGATGGCTCGGGAGTGGAGGATTGAAGGGTGCCAGAAATGTCTCTCTCTATGTTGGTTTCATGATGACCAAGGGGGCATTAATATGTAGCTGCATTTTTGGAGCTCAATGTCTTGGTTCTATTTTATGCTGTCTTGGAACACCCTCGGATATATGTATATTCCATATCTGAAATGTAGATCTGGTTGGACTGAATACATTTTTAAATTATATCTGCTGAAGATTCTCTTCCAGATTTGCCAACATGCAACATGTTGTTAGTGAAAAATCAATAAAATACAGTTAAAAAAAAAACTTCAAATATGTTTCATATGTATTAAAAATATGAATAGAATGATATTTTGAAGGAGACTATATATATGTATATATATAAGAGTTAATAATCAAAAAATAAAAAGACTAAAAAAATCACAAAAATAGATATTTTTAGTTTCTATAAATATTCTAAAAATATATATATAAATTAATGTAGGGTGAGATTTTTGTCCTAGTCCAAAAAGTATTTGGGAAAGTACAAATATTTTTTTTTGGGAGGGGTCACATTTACTAGTCTAATGTCAGCCCAAAAACAATTAGAAAAGTGAATGCATATATTTGTTTGGGGAGGGAGGGTTCAGATTTACGATTCTAACTTCAGTTCTACAAACATTGAAGAAAGTGTATAAGATTGGGAGAGGTCAGATATACTATTCTAACGCCAGTCCCACAAACATTGGGAAAATTGTATATATTTGGCGGTGGGGCAGATTTCTATTCTAACTCCAGGTTTACAAACATTGGGGAAAGTGTATATAAATGGGGGCTAAAGGGTGGTCAGATATCACTATTCTAACTCCCGTCCCAGGAAGATTACCGAAAGTGCAGGTAATCGGAAGGGAGGGGGGTCATATTTACTATTTTAATTCCAGTACTACATTCATAACATTTGACAAAGTACACTTATATTTGTGGGGGTCAGAATTAATATTCTAACCACAGTACAACTAACATTGGGGGAAGTGTATATAATTTGGAGGTGTCACATTTAATATGGTTCACACGAACACTGGGGAAAGTGCATATAATTTTAGGCATGGGGGTTCAGATTTACCATTATAAACCCAGTCTTACTAGCATTGGGGAAGGTGTATACTGGGGGAGTGGAAAACCTATTCCAACTCCAATAAAAGTAATATTGGGAAAAGTGCATACAATTGGGGGCAGATTAAATATTCTAACTCCAGTCCCACTTATATTGGGGAAAGGGATATGTTTGGTGGGGGATGGTCATATTTACAATTCTAACTACAGTCCTACTGATAGTGAGGAAGGTGAATATATTTGGGGTGGTGGGCAGATGTGCAATTCTATATCCAGACTTGCGAACACTAGGAAGAGTGCACAAAATTGGGGGAGGGACAGGCTTACGATTCTAATTCTAGTCCAACGAACATTGGGTAAAGTCTATTTTAGTGCATAAAGTTGGACAAGGGTATGTTTTGCTATTTTAACCCCAGCCCTACTAGATTTAGAGAAACTGCATAGCTCTTGGTGATCTGATTTGTCATTTAGTCTACAAATACAACAAACCTTGAGGAAAGTGCCTATAACTGGGGTGGTCAAAATTAATATTCTACCTCGAAACACAATTTGTTTACATTAAATGTATAGTTCTTAGAACAATATAAAAAAAATGAAACACAATACTATGCATTTTAAATATTCCATAATATACAACATATATTAAATACATTTAGAAATAAAATTGAAAATATTCTAACAATGTGCTTAACTTTTTAAAAAACCATTATTATGGTGCACATACAATATTGTTTTTTTAACTTAGCAACTGACATAAAATAAGCAAATAGAAGGAAATAAATCATAACCCCAATATTTTTAAATAGTTTAACATTTTGTTTCTAAATTACAAATACATTAAATAAAATATAACTGAAATCCAACATCATTTACACTAATTAATCGTCCTAATGATAATAAAGTACCCACCTAATTCCCCAATACAAAACTATTTTTTATATTTAAAGAAATACAAACAAAAATAATGAACCCCATTTATTTTATTTCAATGTGTTCTACTTTATGGAATTATATAATAAGAATTAAAATCAATAATATATTTAAAAATAGTGCTTTGTAAAAATGTACATATCTTTTTAAAAAACAATATCCATCCAACCCCCAAATAAACCTAACAACAGCCTTAAACATCACTGACATTTATAATGTAAGGAAATAACATTTACACATATAAAGAATATAATAAAAATTGAAAGAATGATCATAAATGTAAAAAATAATATGCATTCATCACCTACTCCAGAACCTTGCAACTCACCTACTGATCCTTTGCTTTTTCCACACTATCCAGGCTCTGTCTCAAAGCACATTATTTTCAGATTTGTGTGTCTGACCCTTCTGGCCTTTCATCACTTTGTTCCTATCTACCTGGAAGAAAAATTCCAGGACTATCTTCCTTCGCAACCTCTACGCTCATCTGAAGCTTAGCTCCCCTCCATTCCAATGTTCCATTGGTGCAAAGCAGACAGACAACTCTTTTTTGTGATGGCAGCCAGGATCTGGTATTCTCTCCCTCTGCCCCTCGGATACTTAAATCATCTTCTTCCATTCCTAACAGCATTAAAATCCTGGCTCTTTAGTGATAAATTATCTCCTCTGTACTGTCTTCCTGTCTTCTGCATCTTGGTAAACATTCAAATGAATTCTAGAAGCACCAGGTCTTCTTTTTGGTAATCGTTGTACTTTACAAATAGAATTACATTACAATTATTAATATATATTTTAAAACACTAAGCACTTCTCCAATAATTCTCACAGCCTGAAAAAACATAACACATAAAAAATATAATATAAAATCTAATAATTTTACAGATATTTCTATATTAATTTATCACAAAAATATAAAATATAAACACATTAAAACTATATTAAATACGATGCTATTTTAATAAACAATATTTTAAACCAATATTATTGTAAAAAGAGGGATACAGTATTTGTACTGTAAATATTTTGGCTTTAATATTATGGTCAATCAATACTCGATATTTAGGGGACATGTCAGAAAACTGGTTTTCCAACCATGGAAACAATATTCATTCAGCAGGCATTCAAGTAAATCAGAAATGTCTTCAGCTAGGCATAAAGGCAACAGAACATTAAATATGTTCCAAATATGTGCCACACAGTCTGGCATTGCAAAGGAAAATTCAATTCTGTGATTGGTATGTTCTCAAATTCTACAATTAACCAATGCTGAACTGTTAGACCAGGCATCATTGGTGTGGTTTCCCCCTAACTTTTTGCCTTCTAGCCTCCTATTTTTGGTGACTTCACTTTTGCTGGCCTTAGGACTCTGCACACTTTATCACTGCTAACCAGTGCTGAAGTGCTTGTGCTTTCTGCTTGAAACATGGTAACATTGGCTTATACCCAATTGGCATATTTAATTTACTTTTAAATCCCTGCTTACGGAGGCCATTCGGGAGACCTTAGATGCTGGGGGCAGGGCAGTTTTGGTCCTGTAGGACCTATCTGCCGCCTTTGATACTGTCCCCCACGCTCTTCTCCTGGCCAGATTGCAGGGGTTAGGTATCATTGGTGCTGCATGGAAATGGTTAAAATCCTTTCTCGACGGTAGAACACAACAAGTATGGATCCCCCTTTTGCGTCAACTACCCAAGCCCTTCAGACAGGGGTCCCTCAGGGATCCATTTTGAGCCCTTTGTTGTTCAATATTTATATGACCCCTCTAATCCAGCTGGCCGAGGACCTTGGTGCTAAAGTGGTCGCTTACGCTGATGATACTCAGCTTTTATTTACGTGGAAAAAGCATGAGACAGCTACCACCCATCTCAGAGCCTGCCTGTCTGCTGTGTTCAACTGGTTCACGTCTGCCCAGCTGAAATGTAACGAAGACAAAACAGAGATTCTGTTCTTTGGGGAGTTTCCTTCGCTGTTTTGGCACGACTGCTGGTCTGATGATGCTCCTCGGCCCTCCCCTTCGGGCCTCCCAGTGAAAAACCTTGGGATCTGGTTTGACGAAAAACTCAGTTTTGGTAACCAGATCAGTAAACTGACAGGCACCTGCTTTGGTATCCTGAAGCTTCTCAGAAACTTCTTGCCCCTGCTGCCTCTCTCTGCCAAAGAAACGGTAGTTCGGGCCTTAGTCACCTCCCGTCTCGATTATGCTAATGCATTGTATGTGGGTCTTCCTGGCTACCTCATGGATAAGCTGCAGGTTGTGCAGAATGCCGCTGCGAGGCTGCTGTTGGACTTACCCAAACATACTAGTGTTAGGCAGCATTTGCGCAACTTGCATCGGTTGCCGATAAAAGCTAGGGTCATGTTCAAGGCTCTGGTTACGGCCCATCCAGCGCTCTACGAGTATGGCCCAGCATATTTGAGGAACCGTTTTTCATTTTATGTCCCTGGCAGACTCTTGCGTTCCTCGAACATGTGCCTGGCTTCCACACCCAGAATTCGTCTGAAAAGAAAGGGGGGCAGTTCCCTGGCCTATTTGGCTGTAAAGTCTTGGAACTCTCTTCCCCCGGATCTCCATAGTCTTCAAAATCCTACTCAGTTTAGGAAAAAACTCAAAACTTTCCTATTCAATTAAGCTGGTTTTTCTTTTGCCACTACTTCTTTACTCTGTTTCTGCTTTCTTTTGGGCTCGCGCCGGGACACTCTTCCGAGTAGCCGCGTGCGTTATAAATCACTGCTAACATAACATAAAGCGGCACTACATGTGACCAGGGCCTGTAAATTAAATGCTACTAGTGGATCTGTAGCACTGATTGTGCCATCCACTTAAGTAGCCCTTTAAACATGTCTCAGGCCTGCCATTGCAGCCTCTGTGTTGTGCAATTTTAAACTGCTATGTTGACCTGGCAAAGCAAATCATATGCCAGGCCAAACCTTCCTTTTTAATACATATAAGTCCCCTCTAATGTAGGCCCTGGACAGGCCAGAGGGCAGTGTGCAATGTATTTCAAAAGTAGGATATATACATGTGAGTTTTACATGTCCTGGTAGTGAAAAACTCTTACAATCGTTTTTCACTACTGCATGGCTTTCCTCTCCCATAGGTTAACATTGGAATTACCTTATTACATTTTATAAGTGTAATTTCAAATGGGAACAGGTAATCAGTTCATGTTTGGAGTCTCTTGAATTGGAATTCAAAATACTAACTTATGATAAAGGAGGATTTTAAATTACAATTTTGAAAATGCCCTTTTAAGAAACTTTCCAATTTCTTGCCTTAGCCATTTGGTACCTGCAGGCTGTCTCTGGGTCACATGACTGGGTGTATTTTACCGTTTGACGTTGTGTATTCCTCCTAGGCAGCCACACACAATGGGTAGCTTAGGCCCATCCAGAGCTTAGGTGTGACTAGATGGGCCATCACTTGCAGGATGGGATGGAGGAGCTGGGCCCATCCCCAATTACACTTGAACAGGCTGTGTCCTGTCTCAACATAAAGGGCTGAATACCCTCAGTAGATAGTCTGGGGCCAGAAAGGTAGGACATCTGTGCACTTCAAAGGCATGCCAGTAGAAGTTTCTTCCCACTTCAAAAGCACAACTGTGTATAAATACTGGACCTCAGACACCACCATTTCAGTACACTTGTGTACTGCTGAAAGGACTGCTACTCTGCTGGACTGCTACTCTGAAGGAACTACCGCTCTGCTGGTATGACCTGTTGCCAGCTGTCTTCTTGCCTGGGGAGGAATAACTGGACCTGCAACTTCATCAAGAACCCCTAGGGTTCCCAGAGTGACTCCAAGGGCTACTCTGCTGGCATCCTGATCTGAGCCTCAGGGACATAAAAGGCTCCCTAACATCCTGCATCAGTCCCTGGACCCAGCTGCAGTGAGTTCCTGACCCCCAAGTGGTGCCCCTCAGGTCTTGGACACTTGGTGTGACTCAGTAAGCTGAAATCAAGCTTTTGGGCTCTTCTCAGCCGAAAGCTCCATCAGCCCAACTCTTCAAGCTCCAGCATCGACCGCCTGTAGGGCCCACCAGCGCAAAGCTCCAGCAACGCCGACCTGCAGGCTCTTCACACTATGCCAACAGCCTCCAGCAACGCTCTCCCTGTCCTTCGCAGCCCTCTCCAACACTAACAGGACTTTTGGCATGGACTTTAGAAGGTACACTTCAGCGGGCCTAACCTAGTGACTATATTTGACCTGCGCTCCATCGCGGTCAGCCTGAAAGTGTGACTTTGACCTGAACCAGCACGACCTGGTATACCGAGTTGGCTCTGTGTGCTTTTTCAGTAAAATCATTAAAATTCATAACTCCAGATCTACTGAGTAGATTTTTTTTGTTTTGTTCTTGTTTATTTATTACATTTTGCTCTATCTTTCTAGCTTGTTGTGGGATCTTTTTATGTGGTGTTTTCACTTTATTACTGTTTGAAGTGTTGTACAAATACTTTACACATTGCCTCTAAGTTAAGCCTGACTGCTCCATGCCAAGCCACCAGGGGGTTCAGCACAGGTTAATTTGGGATTTGCTTGTACCTGACCCTGGCAAGGATTGTGCTTGCTGATTGACCAGGGCTCACACCCCACTCAACCAGTAACCCAATTTCTCACATGAACCTGTCTACTACTTGAGTTGACCTACCTTTTTACTACAGAGTACTTTACCAGTTACTCTAGACGCAATTCGTTTGGCACAGACCAAAGGGTGCCTCCTCATCTCTTGCTATTGGTGAGACCTCCCGAGAACTCCCAGCAAACGAGTTACTCTAATGGACTTTCATCAGACTGTCAAATACACATACTGGAGACTGGGAAATATGAAATAATTATGATGTTACTCAAAATATGCTAATAAAAACATGTTTCATCATGAGTTCTAACTGTGCTCCAATTATGGTGCAGGTAGGGGCCATAAGAACATGGGCAACACGCCCAGTTGGCCGTCATGATACCTGTGTGCTGTTGTCAAGTTTAACACTATGTCACTATTGCCGCAACAAACTTTTGGAGTTAGTCCCTGGCTCGTAAGTGCTGTTTAACTTCATTTCTATTTCAAATAAAGTAAAACACTTTGCACTTTACAGATTGCCATTTCACATTGCAAGCTGCCAATGCGTGCTTGAAGCCATACCACAGCCATGCCACTTTCTAAGTTACAACAGCTTAAGTTTACTTGGAGCACTGTCAAGTCATGTAACACCTTCTGATTGAACTCAAGACAGTGGTCAAAGCACTTAGTTGAGGCCATAAAAGGGAAAACAGTCAAACACACAACCATGTGGACTACAGAATACATTTGGATCTCCTACCACAACTTCACAGGCGAAGATATCATTCGTTTAGGAGGGTTGCGCTACTGAACGTCGACCAACAGAATACCGACATATAAGAATATAGTGGACAGCATATCATGGGACAAAATATGGAAAGTTAAAGCATATTGAGAAGTATAGGTTCAGCATTCCTAACTCCATATCTGCATACCTTGAAGGTATATATCGCCATGGTATATATAGGTGACGTTAGGTATAGAAAATCTATACTTACTTTTCAATATTTTGGATTCGATATTTGTCGTTAATGTTTGCATTCCTTGATATTCTGGATTAGATATTTAAGGTGCACACCGTTTTGGAGGTTCAATAGCACAGGGGTTCCAGGGGTCCCAGGGAGTGATTAGCCCAATGCATCCCAATTAAGGGTGTTTATTCCTACCATTCCAGAGGGCGATGAGGGGCATATCTGCAATTTTAATAAGTCCCAAGACACTCTTGCTACTACCCTAAAGAACTTTGCCCACAGTACTAAGAGGGCATATGCACAACACACACAAATGCGCCCCCCTCACACACAGGAGTTAAGAAACTGAACTAATATTATCATTTCTGGATTACGCTTTTTTAACCTTAAACAATCCGGGCTTGGGAAGCTTAAACTGTGTTTGGTGGCTTAGTGGACTAATGCTACAACTGTAGGGGCCTGTGTTCGACCTCACGGTCACAGGTTCAAATTCCAGTGGGTCCACTCAGCCTTCCAACCTTCTGAGGTAGAAGAAAGGAGTACCATTGAGTTGGGTAACAAAAAACATCTGTTATTCAGCACCATGATAACCTTGGGTGAACGTGCTCTTTACAAATACACGTTATGTTAGACCTTCAAGATAAAAATGATTTCATTCTAACCTTCTGAAAAATGTTGCTTCCTAATGGATTTTCTTATGCTCCTCAAGAACTAAAGCATTCTTCCTAGACGAGGTAAAACCATATCAGTTGATAAATGCATACTGCTTATAGATGTTCAATATTCTCAGGAAGCGCCTTTATTTGTACAGGTGTCTAGTGACAGAATAATAAAGTGACCATGATACGTCATACACCATCCATCGACAATGACTGGTTTCCTCATGAGCCTGAACTGCTCACTGTTGTAGCGTCCTCCCCAGCCTGGTAGCATGCAAATGACGATGCCACACACAGAGCTCTGTAATGCACGTCTTTATTCTTCAGAGTGCAACCATTAACTAACTGTACGCATTGCGCCATCAACTTTATTAACCACACCCAAACTATAATGTCATTTCTACGCAGTCCATCAGGGACCAGAAGGGTCCCGCTATACATATGTACAAGACACTACTGCCGTCAGTGTGTGAGCAGAGTACTGGCAAATGAAGCTTGCTGTAACATGCGCAGATGCATCTCCTGTTTAATTCAGGTGAGGCAGCGACAACGAGTGCAGCGATTCCAACGCCATGTAATAGGATATAATAACAAGAGAACACACACACCAGGCAGACCTTTGGTGAACTGGCTGAGGAACAGCCCTGAGCTTTGGAACATGAATGAAAGAATGAATCTGTACATTAACAAGAGGAGACACTTAAATCAACCAGCACCCCACCTTTAATCTTCTCTAGACACTTCCAGTCTGAAAAAGTTGTTAGGAGATATTTTTCTATTTTTAACATGTTTGACTGGATGGCACCTAGGACAGGGATGTCCAACATAGTTATTTCCAAATTGCCATTGCTGTCATTCGGGTGCAGCAGTGGTCTGTTTGCAGGTCCCTTTCACAGCTGCACAGACCACAGATGTGACAAGTTAGTGTGGATGATATACTTTTTCCCACCACTTTCCAAAACATAAGATGCAATGTCAAACTACATATTTTCCTAGAAGCTTTGCTGCAAGGTATATTCTATGGGATATATGATGTAATGTGACAATGAATTAATAATTTAATTGGAAAGTGCTTTCAAAATCAAATTCGCTGTGTATAGGTAGACAGGGCGGAAAGGGCAGGGATGAAGCTAAAATCATGTTACCTATTAGCTTTATAACAGTTCTGTAATAAGAAGCATCTCATGTTTCTGTGCCAATTTCTGAGTGGGGAGATCCCTGAAAACGTCTGCCACCCTTCAACCCTAACATGGACGTATCAGTGAAACAACACACACACACACACAATAAGAACTGGAGGAAAAACAGGAAAAGGGTCAAAGAGAAACACTAGACTGGAATTTCTCTTTGGTGGATTTGTCTCAGTAATGAAGCTCCAAGGACTACAGGGCCAGCTATAAGGAAGTAGGTAAACATAGACTGAATACATTGTACCCACAAGAGTGATGATAGTGTTATGAGATGTTGAATCAGGGTTACTAGTCTTATGAGTGGAAGATGCTATCACAGGCTCCTGGCAAACCAGCATACCAGTCAGGATCTCCAAGAAGACCAGCCCGATAGAAGCAGAGAGAGCAAAATGTAAGCAGATAACCGAAAGTGCCATGACACAATAGTCACAAATATAATGTGTGTAGATGGGAGAACCCTAACCGCAAGGGAACTGGAAAGGGAAACAACAGAATTGGTGGAACAAAATGATTGGGTGTGAACTGTAACAAAGGAGAAGCCACAGCAAACAACGACACATTGCAAGGCATCTGCACCATGTTGCTTTGGCCTTAAATACTAGCTCTGCTTACTCTCATCCAGAAATTCACAATAACCTGAAAGTGAGTCAGTGACTGCAAAGCTCTGCCTGTTAATACATACCAGTGCTGTGTATGACTCCTGTCACTGGGCTCAGCTAAAGTGCATTCTTAAAGGCTACACATTTCCATCTGGAGTTGCACTCCATTCACACCTTTTTGAGAACCGTGCTGTTTAGCTGCCGCGCAAAAGACTAGGCACACAATGATGGGAGGAAGGGAGCTCATGGGGCCGGCTGGGTGCGACAACTATGGCTGAATAGACTCTGTAGGACCTTTCCCCATTGGAAAATGTAGGCTAGGAGCACACGTGGAGCAGAGTCCTGCAAGAAGGCTTGGCCAAGTGTTGGCCAATTGTTTGGTGCGAAGAGCAGGTGGTTGCTGGACCTTCACATTGACGGGTGTCACAGACAGATGTTTCTCGGTGCAAAGTGTCCGTTCACGGTCAGGGGGATCCCAGAACTTCTGGATTTTGACCTGGAGTTCTGTTTTGAGGCAGGTGAAGTACACTCTGATGCCAGTCAAGGGTCCAGGACCTGGGGGCACCTCTTGGGGATCCCAAATAACTCCAGCAAAGGCCAGCCGCAGGACACAGTCAGGTCCAGGTGCTGGTCAGCTGGGCAGATGCCTCTGGAAGCTTGTTGTGTCCCTATAGCTCAAACAGGAGGTTAGCCAATTGACCGAGTCCCTTCTAGGGAGTATGGGTTCAAGGCTAGCAGGTTCCAGTCTTCTGTCTTCAAACAATAGAGCAGTCCTTCTTCTGAATCTTCCACAGGTTAAGGAGTGTTCTGATGAGAGGTTTTGAAGGTACTATTCTTATACCCAGTGCCAACATGTGGGTGGGGAATGCCCCCTTTGTCTAACCTTCAGCGTTTCCTGGGCTCGGCTGTCTAGGGTAATAAAGGGCAGGCAGGCCAAGGAGCAGCCGTCGCCCGTGCAGGTAAGAGCAGTGGGGGTGTGGGGCAGATGGGAGGGGTATTTCTACAGGCGACGACAAGGGAAAATTAATTATTTATTTTATTTTCCCTCACCGTCGTGTGTCGAAATAATTCCCCACCCTGCCCCACTGCTCTCACCTGCACAGGCCACTGCTGCCTAGGAGTGAGCTGAATTTTTGTCAGTGGCAGGCAGCCTCAGAGGTCAGGAAAGGGGTGGCCATAGCCCTCAGCATACTCTTTGAAGTTCAGGAAGGCTAAGTACAATCACCCGGACATCCTGCTCAGGAGAGGAACGCCCTGCCCCATACCCAAGGCCCTTTTTTCCAATGTTTGGAAAGAATACATAACACACCACAGAAGAGCCATTCACAGTCATGTGACCCTGGACACTGGCAGAAAGGCACATTTGGTTTAGACAGAAAATGCCAACTTCATAAAAGTACAAGGAACAAAAGATGGACGGAATGCTGAGCAATGCACACATTTACGCCTAGTCACAAAGATCTGGGTTTAATCCATTGATCTTTTGCTAACCACGCCACCCCAGTTTGGACCCAGCCATATGCAAATCAGTCTTGACCCTGCTTCTCATGGGAACAGTCCAGTTTGATCTGCCAACCCAGGTCCTCCATGGACCAGAAACAAGCACCATGGAACCGGTTTCAGGGTATCACCCCTCATCAGCGAGGCTAGCTTGAATCCAGTGGCGCAGTGAGCACGAGACCCACGTCTGGGCATACCCTTCCCACTTAGGGTGACCAAAGCAAAAGGAACAAATGATGGCCGGAATGCTGAACAATGCAAACATTCACCCCCAGTCACAAAGATCTGGAGTTCTTTTGCTCACCACACCACCCCAGTTTGGACCCAGCCATATGTAAATCAGTCTTGACCCTGCACCTCATGGGAACAGTCCAGCCCGAAATACCAAGCCAGGTCCTCCCTGGACCAGAAACAAGCATCCTGGGACCGTTTTCGGGGCATCACCCCTCATCAGCCAGGCTAGCTTGAATACAGTGGCGCTGTGAGCAGAGGACCCACGTTTGGGCATACCCTTCCCACTTAGGGCGACAAAAGCAAAAGGAACAAATGATGGACGAAATGCTGAACAATGCAAACATTCACCCATTCACAAAGATCTGGGTTTAATGCATCGTTCTTTTGCTCAACATGCCACCCCAGTTTGGACCCAGCCAAATGCAAATCAGTCTTGACCCTGCTCACAGAGTGGGACGGATATGCCCAGATGTAGATCCTATGCTCTCCATGCCACTGGAGTCAAGCTAGCCTGGCTGATGAGGGGTGAAACCCTAAAACCGGTCCCAAGATGCTTGTTTCCGGTCCAGGGAGAACCTGGCCTGGCAGTTAGGGTGGACTGTTCCCATGAGGAGCAGGGTCAAGACTGATTTGCATATGGCTGGGTTTAAACTGGATTGGCATGGGGAGCAAAAAAACGATGTAGTTAAGCCCAGATCTCTGTACTGGGGTGAATGTTTGACATTGTTCAACATTCTGCCCTTCAATTGTTCTTTTTGCATTTGTCACCCCGAGCGGGATGGGTATGGCCAGACCTGGGTCCCGTGCTCTCCATGCCACTTGAGTCATGCTAGCCTAGCTGATGAGGGGTGAAACCCCGAAACCGGTCCCAGGATGTTTGTTTCTGGTCCAGGGAGTACTGGGGTGAATGTTTGACATTGTTCAGCATTCTGTCCATCAATTGTTCTTTTTGAACTTTATAAAAGTGGCATTTGTGGAATAGTATCCAAAAGTTTGACTTTATCATTAAAGAGAATTTTAAATTACAAAGCAAATGAGTGGAAGAAGCACTTCTCTATCTGTTCCCAAACTGAAGTTAGCACTTATTTAGTGTAAAAAGGTAACCCACTGTTAGTCTATAGGAGATACAGACTTACTACAGTTAAAAACAACTTTAGGAGTTTGTCACTGTCAGCACATGTAATACTTAAACCCAGATGTCCTACTTTTTAAATACTATGCACCCTGCCCTATGAGCCTTAGGGGTGAATTATGAGCATTAAAAAGAAAGGTTTAATGGAACGCATGTCGCTGATGGTAGATAGTAGAGTGGATGAATATCCCGAACTATGGGCCCCGTTCATCACGATCCTGTCGAAGGAGTTCAGAGAAGTGACCTGCCCAAAATACCTGCAAATTATGCGCTTGTTGCCTCTAAAGGATAGGGAAACCACATAGACTGTTGCCTGAGGGAGTACTCACTTCATCCATCACACAGAGCCTATAGGACATGTTAGAAATTAGGACAAAGGAACTATGGTGCGGAGGAGACGGGAGACGAGGGAGGGAAGGGTAGAGAGGCCAATTAGTCTTATGTTGTTTCTTACTATTTACTGTTATTTTCTGCATCACTTTGTTATGCTTTCATCTCCAAGTTGTTATCTCATATGTAAAACTTATAACTCCGCCGGCCTCCAGGTTGTAGGCATCAAGCTGTGCAATACTCTATATATCTCATTTCATACAATGATTGTAGGAGAGAGCTGTGTTAAAGCACAACAGACCTCAATAAAAAGAATTGTTCCATAAAAAGAAAGGTTTAGGCCTGACAAAAGTGCATTTTCCGTGGTCAAAATAGCAGTTTAAAACTGCACTGAAGGCTGCAGTGGCAGGCATGGGACATATTTTGCAGTACTACTTTAGTGGGTGGCACAATGAGTGCTGCAGCCCTCTAGTAGCATTTAACTTACTGACCCTGGGTGCATGGAGTACCATTTAGTAGTAACTTGCAAGTAAATTAAATGTGCCAGTTAGGTGTAGGTCAATTTTACCATGTTTAAGGGTGGAAGCACAAACACTTTACCTCTGGTTAGCAGTGGTAAAATGCATAAAGTTCTAAAACCAACAAAAACAAATTCAGTAAAAATAGAGTGAAGGTAAAACGTTTGGCGAAATATCACACTAAGGATGCCAAGTCTAACAATGCTAAATAAATCGCCTTTGCTAAATATGAGGAGGCGCTTCTGTTATTTAGATTGGGTCAAATCAATGACTGAACCCGTTGTGGTCTAATCGTTAGATGACAAGGCACATGTCATTCCCTGGAATTGTCCTTCATGTTCGTAGCACTGACTTAGAAGTCATCTGATCTAGATTTTTTTTTCATTGACCAAGCTATTGTTTATGAATTCAGTGGCGAGAGTCAAAACCATTCAAGTTCTATCAGACTCATTTGAATTGAAAGGAGGCACTGGACAATGGATCCTTTTTTCATCCTTTTGTTCTCCATCTCGCTGAAGCCAGTCTCATGCTCCATTAGAGGAAACCCACTGGTTTCATTGGTGTGGAATGTGGAATTCTAGTATACTCCTAAATGCTGATGCTATACTCTTATATGTGATTTGCACTGAGCAGGCAATTGATAGATTGATGCATATTTTTAAAACTAATCCCAAATAATCTAGTTTTAGGATTAATTGAAGAAAATTGTTTTCATTAGACTTGTGTTCACTTTCCATACAAACCAATTGCCTATTCGGAGTTGAGCAGGTTACCCTTAGAAACTTGAGGATCCAGATTTCTAGAAATATTGGGGGACTTTTCTAATAATAGTTTGACTATGTTACTGGAATGTTGTTCTTCTTGGGAAAGCATTACTGTATAGGATGTTTGCACACTCCAATGTTCCTCTACATTCTACAGAACATGCCGTATTAGGTCCCTAATGATGTGTTTTTGAAATCTTTACAGCATTCTATGCTCTCTGATTTGAGATGGTGGTGTTTTGAGGATCTCCCTCAAAACATTAATTAATGGTATATAGAAGGAGGAAATAGCTCTGTAACTAATGTATGTCTATTACTGGGCTTCCCAGTTGAATGTACTTAATTACTGAGTGTTTGCGTCCCAACAGGAAATGTCTCTCAAGATAGATCATCATGCCATGTGTAGTGGGGATTATCTGCAAGCTGTCTATGGAGATAAGATGTCAGACAAGTTTGCTGAGCTCACAAAGTGTATGATACAATCTTGGAAGTTAACTAAGGCTCTGGTGAGGTGGGCCAATGTTATCACTAAAGAGTGTCCTTAATGAGTTAGTAAGGATATGAAAAATTAAATGTTTTAAGGAACTCCAGTGATGGAACATGATGCGCAGAACCAAGATAGACAATATATGGGGTACTAAAGGGCTTCTGACAATTGATCAACAGCAAGTCGAATTTAAACTGGCTAAGACTGAATTCTTTTGTTATCTTCAAGTACTACACACCGCCCAAAATTATGTTTCTGTTAGCAAGATTGTACTTGACTCCTCTCCAATGGCAAGTAGAATTCTAAATAAGCTATTACCTATGAAGACAGTGTCATTTATGCATAAAACATTAATTACCAACCTCTCAAATAGTCTTATCGCCCATTACCTAAATGGAAAAGAGGTATAAGATTAAAAGATGACTCGGAATGCGGAGAAGTGATGATCTAGCAAAGGCATTTAGCGATAAGGTCTGGAAGATTTAGACTGGCCCCACCTTAAGTCCTCTACAGGACATGCTGCACTAGAACTAAATGGATGCGATGGGGAAGGTTTCTGTCAGGACAGTGGTGTAAGGAAAGTCGACAGGAAGGTACCTAGTACCATAGGATGTGGGAGTGCTTGAGGGTCCAGCTGTATGCTGTTTAATATCAAAAGCTTTGGGAATGCCTATTACCAAGTTGGCTAAAATAAATCTTTCTGTTATCTGGGATGAGCAGATCTCACCTAGGTAGTATTCATTTTGCGGATATAGCACAAAAACGAGGGAGTCAAGTAGCTCTGGCAGTAGATGAATTGTGTGTCTGGATCCTCCTGGATATGTTATTATGATCTCATTTAAGACAACATATATTCCTCTTGCAATTCCCATTTCTAACACTCTTATACATTGAAATGGATACTCATTGCATTTTGTTATATATGAAAAGCTCCTTGGTTATTCTACAACTGTGATGAATATTGCCATTGACATGGTGAGACTTAAATGTTATGATGCGCATTCACTTTAAGTTAGTTTTCTTGTTTATGTGTTGTTGGAGTGATATCAGTAAGAAGTGAAATAAATCTTAAAATATGTTTAAAAAATAAAGCATAGCCTTCACGACCTTAACGCTTTGCAAAAGAGAATCATTTATTGCGTGGATAATCAGTTATTGTTTGCAAGCTAGGCATACAGGAGGCTATCTGGCTTAGAGTTTAACCTTCGTCTATCTTTTCTTAAATGACATGAGTACACAGGACCCTGGAGTTTCTGAGGAGGGGTATAATAGTGTTCCAGTGAGAAATGCACCCAATGGATGGTATTGGCTAATACCTCTTACTAAGCCAACAATCCTCCTAGGCCAGATATTGCTGCCTTTGACCCCAGGCCATGGATTGGATTGGGTTGGGGATTACAAAGCCTATGTGCCTTAGGGGTACACTGGTCTACTATGTGTGATGGAAAGTCACAACTCCTTCTCAAATACATATTATGCCACTACTTGCAGCCCTTCCGAATTGAGCCCCTGAGGGATTCTGGGACGGCAAAAGCAGAAGGGGTTTTAGTTGTTGTACCACTCCTTCTCAAATACATATTATGCCACTACTTGCAGCCCTTCCGAATTGAGCCCCTGAGGGATTCTGGGACGGCAAAAGCAGAAGGGGTTTTAGTTGTTGTACCCGACATTGTCACTTATGTCTTAGCACTGGGAATTGTGATTCCTCCAGGCTGAGTGAACAGAAAGGGCCAGAATTAA
Organism: Calotriton arnoldi; assembly: GCA_963921515.1. Classification (NCBI taxonomy): domain Eukaryota; kingdom Metazoa; phylum Chordata; class Amphibia; order Caudata; family Salamandridae; genus Calotriton; species Calotriton arnoldi. Next base: position 1,577,083 of record CAWUFW010001977.1, read on the forward strand.
GCTGGGACGAACCAGTTGATTGCCACTTACAGTGAATTGCTTAGTTGTGCAATCTACCCAGGATACTGTCTTTGAACACTCACCTGTGGGTGAGTGGACATTTGCCAGCTTGACCAACCCAAGTGCATTTGCACAAGACCTTTTCCTCTAAGAACCATGTTTCCTGATCTCAATCCTGTGTATGTAAGCAAAGAGTTAAAATGGGCAGAAAGGTTGGCAACAGCACCTAGATTTCCATTGTAGTAATAGTCTTAAAGATGCATCTTATGCTTAGTAATGAATGTTGTCTGCAAGGGACAAGCTCCGGGATGTGACTAGCACCCAGAAGATAATTGAATGAAAAAGGTATTCAATGTTATCCAACACAAAATGTAAACAAATGAGAGGAAAATAGCAACAAGTTATCCAGTGGAGGTTTTTCACAAAGTCCTAAGCAAAATGCTGGAGCCAGAAACTCGATCACAGCTGGGCACCCCTCTCTCCAATTATGTCAATCAGGAAAGAAAAAATCTTATCTTTAGCAGGTAAGGCGGTCTTCTCTCCTCTTCAGCTCCAGAAAGATTATATTTTTGGCATGGACCCAAGAGGGTGTCTTAAAGGAGACTCCATCTGCTGAAAGTTGGGCCACTGTATTTTGAAAGCCAGGTGAAATACCAGGGAAAATGAAACATTACTATGTGAAGTGAGACCAGAATTACCAATTCCCCATATAATTCCTAATTTCTCAGGATATACTAAGACTCCCCACTTGTAACCAACTGGTAACACTCATGTCCGTGGTATCAAGTAAGTGCATATAGGGAAGTATAGATTTACTATTATTAACTCCACATCTATGTCCCTTAAAAAAAAAAACTATATATATATATAGGAACACTTCTGTTTCATTTCAGAACACAATGGCACTCCTCGTAGTGTAATGAATCTTGTTTATTTTAATTTAATATGGCAGATACAAAAATATTTATAGCGTCAGATGCGTTTTGGCTGTTGAAACCTTTCTCATGACGCCTTCGCACGGACAACACTTTCACTTTATTGCATTGCCTAAACATCGAAAATGAACAAATTTCTTTCATAAACATCATGCCCATATTAGAATATGTAAATCTCTGCATAGTGCTGTTATCATTTACAGAGCTAAATGCTGTTGTGACCACAATCACATCAATTCTGCCCAAATGGGCATTGTCATGTCTTCCATAATAGTGAGCTAATAAAACTACAGCCTAAATGAAAATACCATTTAAATCTAGACAAAAATAATTATTGTGAAAAGTTAGCTTAAAATGCAATACCTAATGTCATTAAGCCCCATTGGGCGAAAACTATAACCAAGTAAGCCATGCAATTGTGAGCAAAGTCTAATGTTGTAAAATTGCAAATGTATAATTAACCAAGTACTCATTTGTCATAGTGGATTTAAATTAATGCATGATTAAATGCTTAGCTTTTCAGTAAATACATAGGCATCACTGATATACTACAATTGTCAGACAGGTATTCTCAAATATATATCATGCCCCATTGGGCTGACCTAGTTGAATGTTTTCAAAACAATTTATTATATTAACCAAAATCTAAATGCTAAAATGAAAGATATCTTAGAACTCCTGTGTTCCAAATCAGTTACATTCATGACACAACGCATTTCAGTCTGTGGTCCTGTAAGTAAAACAAAAAACACAATGTGATCAGTATCAAAATTATGCATTCTAAAGTGTTAATTCCATGCAATATTAAAAACATCTACAATTATTTAGGCAAATATCGGTATTTAATTCCCATTTATAGATATGTATACATTTCTTCATCAGTGTTCAATCCTATAGGTTCTTTCGTTCCTATTCTCAAAATGTACCTACATTCAAGTTGTCTAAGTATTTTCTCTCTGTCTCCCCCACATGGGGATTTCTTTACCGGGTCTAGCACGCTGTAAGTTAAAAGTTTAGGGTTGCTTCCATGATGTTCCTTAAAGTGCTGTGCTATGTGGTATGTCTCATCTGTGTCTTTTACAGCCCGAATGTGCTGAAAAATGCACTTGTGTACCTGTAATATTGTACTACCTATATATTTCTTCGAACAGGGACATTCAAGTAGATATACTACAAACTCCGATTTGCAATTTAATGGTTTTCGAATCTGAATGAGTTCACCTAGATCGGTCTTGATCTCTTTAATGTTTCTTCCCTGTAAACAGGCTTTGCATTTGCTGCATTTTTTAAAATCATTCTTAGGTTTAAGCCAGTTGCTCTCAGTACATATTTGGGTCCTTACTATGGTGTCTCTAATGGATTGAGATTTCCTGTAAGTGATTAAAGGTTTGGGGCTAATTTCCGGTCCAATTACAGAATCTTGTCGAATTAAATGTCAGTGTTTTTGCATGGCCTGCCTCACGTTATTATGATGTTTGTTATATGTGGTGATGAATCTGCACTTGCTGTCATTCTGAGAATTCTGTACTGGCATTTTAAATAGCAGTTCTACTCTGTTTTTTTGTAGCCATTCTATTTCTCGCTCCCTTCAGGATCTCTCATGATATCCCCTACCCCTTAATCTTGTGATCATTTCCTCTTCTGTCTTATCATACAATAGTTTGGAGCTACACATTTTTTTGGCCCTTAGCATTTTTCCGTACGGTATACTGTTCTTCAGTGCTGTAGGATGTGAGCTTGTGGCATGTAATATTGTATTTCCTGAGGTTTTCTTTCTAAACACTGTTGATGTGATATGTGTGCCTATTACCTCGAGTTTAACATCAAGAACTTCTACACTGGTGAAAGAGAGATTTAAATCATTGATATTGATTTCCTTAACAAACTCCTCTACTGATTTCTGATTACCTTTCCAAAGTAAGAAAAGGTTGTCAATATATCTAAACCACATTACAATATGAGGGGACCAATTTTGAAGCTTTGTATTGCGAGGCACCTGCTCCTCCCACCAGCCCATGTGCAATTTCGCATAACTGGGGGCGAAGCAGATACCCATCGCTGTCCCTTGCAACTGTTGGTACATGTCATTATTGAATAAAAATATGTTACTCTATTTAGCAACATCTCATTGTGTTTGTGGAACGGTATTGGCCTCGACTTTAAAATATGTTGCACTGCTCACAAACCATCTGCATGTCTTATGCTGGTATATGAGTTAGCATCAAGGCAAACCAGTAGATAGTCTTCCTCCCAGTGTATATCGAATATTCTTTTCAAAAAGTCAGTAGTGTCCCTAATATATGATGGAAAATCAAGGACCAATGGTTACAAAAATAGTCTACAAATTTAGAAACATTTTCAAATAGGCTACCTATAGCTGAGATTATGGGCTTACCCGGAGGACGATCTTTATTCTTGTGTATTTTTGGCAGCAAACACAGTACCGGTACTTTTGGATGTAAAATTCTCAAAACATTGTACTCTTCTGAACTGAATAAACTGGCATCATGCTCATCATATCTTTATAGAAATCGTCTCTAATGTTCTTATAGCAGTTTTTCGTGATTTTACAGTAGCAAGCTTCATCATTTTTTTTTTTAAAACATATTTTATTGTCAAATTGCACATATGTTGCAGGGCTCTGCACTCCAGAGACAACTGCAATAACAAACCTTACATCAACCGGAAGCAATCGACTTTTTCTTTGAAATAGTGAACAAAGAACAACACATGGCTATGCATATAAAACTAAGTTTTCCAAAGAGGACCCCCACCCTCCAACTCCCCCTCCCACACCTGCCCCCCAGAGTCGCACAATGCCCACGGAGTCCAGTCCACAATCGATCTTTATAAATAGAAGAATAATAACTTATGTACACACAGCCCCCAAGCTCCCCCTCACCCCGCACCACAGCAAACCCATGCGTCCCCATCATTTACTCCCCCGGAAGGTCCGCTGCCACAACCGGAGGCTCGAGCCACAGGCCCCTGTATTCCGCCCAGCGCCTCCATATTTTATAATGCTTACGTGGGCACCCCCTAGCAACAAAGATTGGCTGTTCCAACCCCATGCAAAAGTCCAGACCATTTTTCCAAGCTGCCACAGACGGGGCCCGTGGGTCCTTCCACGCCTTAGCTATATCTCGTTTTGCCAGCTTGAGGCCAAGGTGCATAAGATGTCTTTTATATATATTGCCCCCTACCCCCTCCATGACATGTAGCAGGGCAAATTGTGGCGTGCGTGGGAGCCCCCACCCCAACACCTCTGACAAACAGGCCAAGACCCCCCTCCAAAACCGGTCCAGAGACATGCAGTGCCAGACGGTATGTAGAAACGTGCCCTCCTCCCGGCCACACCGAAGACACTCCGGGGAGGCAATCAGTCCCGCCCGCCACAGTCGAACCCGGGTGAAGTAGACCCTGTGTAGGTACTTAAATTGAATGAGGCGGAGACGCATCGCTATGGCCGCGCCCCGCGGGGCGGCCAGAGCCTCCCTCCAGTCCTCCTCTTCTAATGTGCCCACATCTTCTTCCCATACCCCCCGGAGCCTCTGTAGCGTAGGGGAGCAATGGGTAACCAGGGATTGATAAATCCGGGATATCTTTTTTGTCTCTAGGTCCCCCATGAAGACTTTTGCCTCCAAGGGGCTAAACTCCGGGAGAGATTCCAGGCCCCTTAGGCTAGGGGCCAGTGCATGACGGAGTTGGAGATATCGGTAGAACTGGGACCGGGGCATGCCAAACTCCTCTTGTAGATCTTGAAAGGACTTGAGTGTCGTGCCCCTCATAACATCCCCCAGGGTCGAGACGCCTATGGCGTCCCATCCCCGGAAGCCCTGTAGGGCTGCGATGTCAGGCAGTCGCCCATTATGCCACAGGGGGGTTTCTCGGGTCAGGGTATTCCACCACCCCATGCGACGCAGTACTTGCCGCCATATTTGGAACACCACCCGTGTGGCCAGTGGCAGCGCGCCCCATAGCGGCGCCGAGTAAAGAATAGTGTGTAGTGTGTGGGACCCCATAAGATAACGCTCCAGCGCATATGCCGGGTCCTCCCTGTTGCCATACCACCACTCATTAAGGACCAATAGGTGCGAGGCCTGGTAGTATGAGAGAATATCCGAGGTCGCCACGTCACCGCAGTAGGTGGAAAGAAAGCATGTGCGCAGCGCTACACGCACAGCACCCCCTCCCACAGGAACTGCCCAAGCACAGAATTCACTAGCCGAAACAATTTGGGCGGGATCGGGTACGGGTGATTCTGGAGCTGGTATAGCAGCCGAGGAAGCGCCACCATCTTAAAGATTGCTGATCTGCCGTACAACGTCAGAGGCATGCGCGACCAAGTCCTAATGTCTGCACGGACTCGCTCCCACACCGGCTCTATATTTCGCGCCCAAGAGATGGCTGGCACCTCCGAAATGAACACCCCCAGATATTGGAGGCCCCCCACTGCCACTTGAAGCGTGGACGCCCAATTGCCAACCTTCGTCCGATCCCCCAGAGCCCACAGCGTGGATTTGCGGGGGTTCATATACAACCCTGACGACTCCCCGAAGGTCTGCATAATCCACAGGAGGCGTGGCCCCGTTCTATCCAGAGCCGTAAGGAAGAAGAGGACATTGTCCGCGTATAAAGCAATCCTGTCGGACAGCCCCGGAGCCCACTCAAAGCCTCTGAGCTGTGCATCCATGCGCTCCCACGCCGCCAATGGCTCCATAGCCAGGGCGAATAAATACGGCGAGAGGGGGCATCCCTGCCTGGTGCCCCGTCTGATGGAGAAGCTGGAAGAGACTGCCCCTGCAATTCGAACTGCTGCTGTCAGGTCTGTATATAGGAGCGTCAGGTAGGACAAGAACTGGGGGCCAAGATTAAGCCGGGGCAGCAGCGCGAACAGATAGACCCAACTCAAAGAGTCGAATGCCCTGTCTATGTCCGCTAGAAGAAACGCCGCCTGTTCTCCGATCTGTCGGATAGCCGCCATCGCCACATGTGCCTGCCGTATATTATGCCTGGTCGCCCTCTGGGGCATGAATCCGGCCTGGTCCGGGTGTACATGTGCTGAGATATGTGGCAGGAGCCGATTGGCCAATGCTTTGGCCAGGACTTTGGCCTCCACGTTCAACAGGGAGATGGGACGATAGGAGGCATGCTGCTCCGTTGGCCGACCCGGCTTATGAAACACCACCACTTCCGCGTGTCTCCAATCTGGGGGAAGCCGACCCTGTTCCCTGGCCTCCTCTAAGGCCGCCCTGTAGTGAGGGGCCAACTGCAAATTGTATCATCTAAAAAATTCGCTTGGGAACCCATTGGGTCCAGGAGCCTTCCCAGAGCTAAGTTCACCCAAGGCCGTACTTAGTTCCTCGTCCGTTAGGGGGAGTTCCAGCCGGTCACGCACCTCATCCGACACCGCTTTGGGCGGTAAGTCCGCTACGAACTTATCCACCATATATTCCGGTAGGGACTCCCAGGGGGCATATAGCTCCGCATAGTATGCAGCAAAGCTCTCCACCAGGGTCACTGGGTCTGTAATCGGAGCTCCCGCCTCGTCTAATATACCAGGGAGGGCCTGGGCGTGGAAGGTGCCCTGACAGAGCCGGTGCAGCATCTTGCCCGACTTGTCCCCCCACTGACATATCCTGCTACGCGTTGCTAGCCAAACCTGTCGAGCCTCATCCATCAGGAGGGCAGTATAGGACTGTTGCGCCAGGAGCAGCCGCCTCACCACCTGCCCCTCACCTGTCTCCCGGCTCTGACGCTCAAGCGTCTCCACTGCTGCCTCGGCCCGCACCAGTTCCGTCCTGCGCTGCCTACGGGCCGCTACGCACCAGGCTATATCCACCCCCCCGCAGGGTGGGCTTCAAGGCTTCCCACAGCGTCCCCGCACTAGAGACAGACCCCTCATTGACAATGAAATAGTTAGAGATGGCCTCACTCATGCATTTCCCGTAGTCCTCTTTTTGTAAATGCCACACTGATAGTCGCCAACGGAATGGCTGCCGCCCTCTGCCCACCCGAAGGTCCACGGACACCGGGGAGTGGTCTGAGAGCCCGCGAGGAAGGATCTCGGCCGACGCCACCCTGCCAGCCATTACTCGGGGAACGAAAATGTAATCAAGTCTGGAAAAGGAGTTATGGACTGCGGAGAGATATGTGTATTCCCGCCTGTCTCCATGGACGCGCCGCCATGTGTCCACCCAATCAAGGCCTACCGCCATATCGTGTAGTTTCGTGGTCTGACCCGCGCCCGGGCTTCCCCCAATCCTGTGACGGTCCATGGCTACATCCATAACATCATTCCAGTCCCCGCCCACCATGGAGAACTCATCGGGCATATCGGCCCACAGGGTATATATCTTCTCCACCATTGACCACTGTAAGGGGGGGGGCGTATACACAGCCCAGTATCAAGGGAGCCTCTCCGACCATACCGCGGATGAACAGGTAGCGCCCCTGCGGATCAACCCACTGTTTGGAGTGTACATATGGAATTCTTCGGTGCACTAGGATTGCTACCCCTCTCAAGCCCCTCACAAAGCCGGCATGGAAAACCTGCTGGTACCCATAGCGCTGCAGACATAGGGCCTTCGTACCCATTAGGTGGGTTTCCTGCAGCAAAAGGATATCAGCGTTGGCCCTCTTTGCCTGACGCAAAACAGCGGCACGTTTAATTTTGTCTAGCACCCCGCGTACGTTCCAGCTGATAATGCGGAGTGTTCCCGGGGACTCCCGTCCACCTTCAAGGCGTCCAGCCATTAGGGAGCAGACCGTGCCATAGCACGTACGGTGGGTCATGGAAGCGCGTGTGTGTAGTGTAGCGGACCCCTGCAAGCTTCATCATTTAACTGTGTATATGCTTCCTGCATGTACATCTCTTTTGGCCAGATAACAGCATTGCCTCCTTTGTATGAGCTATGTATAATGTATCAGTCATCACAAGACCATTTCTGCATCACTCTGTTGTATTTCAAATTCAAAGGGGTGTTGTACTTACTCCTCTTAACTTCAGATTTTTTTTGTTTTTTAAACTCTTGTATTACACTCTCACTAAACGAGTCGATACTGTTGTGTGGCATAATGGGATTAAATCACGACTTAGGTCTAAAGGGAGTGTCTGCTCTCTCATTGTGCACTACTTGCTCAACCAAACATTCTGCATCACTGAGATATAGCCTCTTCATTTTCTAATTCTCTGAGGTCTCTCATTAAATCAATATCGGAAGCTAGGAGATTACTGTGAATGGTCCTTTCAGGTGTCCTGTTGATGTTCTTTTGTTGTAATTTGAAGAATTTCCTGAGTTTCAGCTTATGAATGAACATGTAAAGATCTATTCTACTTTGTTCGTAATTAAAGGGGGCACTTGGACAATACGTTAAACTAAACCCAAGGATTTCTTTATCTTCAGCTTGTTAATGTTTCCTTCATAAGGTTGATTACCATGTTTGATCCCTTTATTTTGTGCTGTGGCTCCTTGTCGTTACTCCAGCAAGGTTGTCTCCTTCTTTTCCCTTGGCCACCGTGCCTCTGCCACCTCTGCCTTTACTTCGTTGCTGTTGAGGGCGGTGGTTTGTAATTCGACCCAACCTTAAAAAACAAAACTCATCTTGTGCAGTTGTAATTCTCCCACTCCTGTCAGTAGATCCTTCGCGGTATGATTCAGAGCCTGTGTCTGAACTGAGGTCACTTAGGGTGATATCTTGCAATAGGCTTCTGTAAGGCTCAAACAATATGGCCCCTCAAAGTTAAATTGCTTCTTTTCTGAAGAACCTCTGGTAACCCATGGTAGCTTGGCGCAAGTAGCAACGATGTCCAAAAACAATGCCTTTCGTAGGGGTGAAACATCCAGTCAAACAACAAGTTTGACTGGATGTTTCACCATACAGAAATAAAGAACTTAAAGAGTCCAAGCTAGATTAATTAAAAGAATATAATTTAGTCGGAAATTGTCACAAAAGGGAACAAAATGAGAAATAGGGATCAAACATTGTAAAAGACAGCAAAAAACTGCCCTTGATGGAAAAGGTATTCAATGTTATCCAATGAAAAATGTAAACAAATAAGAGGAAAATAGCAACAAGTTATCTGGTGGAAATTGTTCACAAAGTCCAAAGCAAAATGCTGGAGCCAGAATCTCGACCACAGCTGGGCACACCTCTCTAATTATGTCAATATGGAAAGAAAAAAATCTTATCTTTATCAGGGAACGAGGTCTTCTCTCCTCTTCAGCTCTAGAAAGATTATCTTTTTGGCATGGATCCAAGAGGGTGTTTTAAAGGAGACTCCACAGGCTGAAAGTTGGCCACTGTATTTTAAAAGCCAAGTGAAATACCAGGGAAAACGAAACATTACTATGTGAAGTGCGACCAGAGTTACCAATTCCCCATATAATTACTAATTTCTCAGGGTATAGTAAGGGTCCCACTTGTAATCAACTGGCAACACTCATGTCCTTGGTGTCAAGTAAGTGCATATAGGGAAGTACAGATTTAATTTACTATTATTAACTCCACATCTATGTACCTTGGGGGGAAAAAAAATATAGAAAACACCTCCATTTTTGTTGACCATTTTGTATTTCCCTTTGTAAAAGATCTCAACTCATATCTAAAAGACACCACAGATTTTTTGCAGAAAATACAAGATGTGGTTCTGAACGCAAACCAATTGCTGGTCTGTTTAGATGTTGAGAGCCTGTATACCAGCATCAGGCACTCGGATGGACTGAAAGCATGCAGGTTTTTCCTCAAGACACGCAACATCCAACATCTTGAACACACACACATGATCTTGGAAATGATCTATATCTGTCTGAAGGAAAAAAAAATCATCTTTGAGAAAGAGCACTTTAAACAACTGCAAGGGACTTCCATGGGCACCTGCTTTGCCCCAAGCTACGCCAATCTTATAGTGGGCTGGTGGGAGAAGCAGGTGCCCTGGAATGACAAAACCGAACATTGGATTTTCAATGTGAGTAAATGGCTGAGGTATATTGATGACATTTTCTTGGTCTGGGAGGGAACGGAATTGGAACTAAAAATGTTTGTTGACACACTCAATGACAATGCTGTCAACCTGAAATTCACCGTGCATTACAGCAAAGAGAAGATTGATTTCTTAGATCTCAAGCTAATAGTTGATAATGGTACCATCCACACTGATCTGTTTAGAAAAGAAACTCGATATTGCATGCCTCCAGCTGCCACCCACCTAGCTTCAGATGTGGCATACCATACAGTGACTTTTTGAGGGCCAAGCGTAACTGAAGCTCTGACGCTAGCTACAAGCGAACCAAACAAGATATGATTGAGAGGTTCAGAGAGAGAGGCTACTCGCACAAAGCTCTTAAACAGGCTGAAGCATGAGTTGAAAAACAGTCAAGAAATGAAATTTTGTTTAGACAATCCTCTGAAAGAATCCCCAAAGATGCCACAAAAGAACCTATATGGTTCATCACAAAGTATAGCAGCCAAGCAGACCAACTTCGGAAAATACTCAAATCTAGATGGGGCATCTTGAGACAGGATCCTATCCTGAGAAATAAAGTATGCCTCAACCCATCGATGACCTACAGGAGAAATTCTACACTTAGAGACCTCCTTGTCCAGAGCCATCTCCAAAGTAAAGAAACCAACTGGCTCAAACAAATCAAAGGTTTCCGTAGGTGCGGCAACTGCAAGGCCTGCAGGTACAGCAGTAACGTATCTGAAGTCACCTTAGATAGAATAAAAACAAAATGGAAAATTCCCAAACAGATCACCTGCAGCACTGACTACATGGTCTATACTATCGTATGTCCCTATGGCTTGTGGTATATTAGCTCCACCACATTTCCGGTTAAGAAGCGGATTTTGGAACATTGGAGAGCCATCACTAACAAAGATCATAGCTACAGCACAGCCAAACATTTCACAGACAAACACGCAGGCAACTGGACACAGGCCAAGGGCTTTGGCCTAGACTCAGTAAGTCTGAATCAGAGGGGTGGCAATCGTCTGGCGGTCTTACGCAAATTAAAATCCCACTTCATTTTACAGGCTAGCAGTAAATTCACTGATGGGTTAAACCTGGATGAGGAGATACACTCTCATCTACAGAATCATTTAACTGATATCTTAGAATTGCTTGGCAGCTTCCCCCTTTTCCTCTCCATTATTATTTTGTATACTTTTTGATGCCTTAACCGTATATTTATTGTATTTGCTTGAGTTACAATGTGAACAGTGCACACTATGCAGATTTATTAATGACATAATAGAAAACTGGTTGCTAATATTCATTTTGTGTATTGTTTCTTGCAGGAACTTGTGGCAGTTAATAAAAATGGGATTGACTCACCTACACTAGTGTTATGCGCACCGGAGTGGATAGACGTTCCAGTGAACCCTCACTACTCCTAGTCACTATAGTCATGTAGGGATTATCTACACTTTTTCCATTTTGGATTGGATTACACTTCTATGCATTGCGACTTGCCTTTACATGAATATGTATGTCAGGTAGCACCCATGCGAAACTATGTACAAGAATCTTGGCACAAGAGAAATTGGGTACTAAACCTTAATTTCGCAGGACACTCTACTACCCAACAATTATGTCCCGAAAAGGAATAACTTGCGCATCTGCTATGTGTATTGTCATATAGGACAGCTATTAATGGGTACTATACCATAAACATGATATAAGCCAAGCTTACTTTGCACTGTGACAATATCTTTCTCCACATCACAGATAACAACACTTTGATAAAGTTGGCAAGATTTTGAATTGTGAACCTTTATGCAAACCGCGCACGCATTACGGCTGAGCAGGTGAAGTGTAATTGTAATTGATTTGTTACTGTGGGAAAGTAGACAATCACTAAACTGAGCATTATAATTACATTGTAACCAAATGTTGATAATTCACGGGCATCTAGAATGATTGTGTAACTTTGTATATATATTTTCTCTTTTATGTCTATGAAAACATCACGTGATGCACACGTTGATGCATGTATCTTTAAATGAGTGTATGACCCGGGAAAAGGTAATGTGACAAAGACCACGGCTATGTTCGAAACGCGTCTTTCTCTGCCGGAATAAATTCCTTTGATTTGATCAGCAGGCTCATGGAGATTCTTTCCTGTAATACTCCTTACATCGTGAGTGTATATATATACATGTCTGTATACAGATATATATATATATATATATACATACACATTTATATATATATATACATATTTACCTACTGGTGGTTCCCAGTAGGTAGTTATACTTAGGATGTAGTTTGCATAGGAAGAGACTGTTTTTCATTTGCCAATAACTTTGGCGTCCTTTGACGAACCCTCACAAAATTTCCAAAACTAGTTTACCACTCACTTCAGCTGCTGTCATGATAATTTCAGGGTGATCCGTCAAGCGGGGCTGAGAAAAAGGGGGGTCTTAAAATACGTTTCCCACATGTTAATTTCCATAGGACACTTTAGACACTGCTACAGCCCAAACTGCTGAACAGAATTACACCTAATTTGGCAGAAAGGTAGCTGTTGGTCCAGAAAGCGCTCTTTTTGTTAAATGGTGTAAATCCGTTCAGTTTTTACGGAGTTATTTAAAGGTTTTTCAGATATACAACTGGGGACGCGAAGGGTTCGCGGCTCCGACGTGGTAGCTACGTGAATGCATGCGGCAGGAGTGCTCCTATTGACTGGCCGCAAGCTGAGCAAAATGCTGTAGCCACCATTTTATGAAGTGGAGCCGGTCCTAGGGGAATGTTTTACATGGTGAAAAGCACAGAAGGTGTCAGTGTAGGAGTACCTCGACCCCAGGGGTGTATTATAAGGGTGTCTTAGACATCCCTTATGAGTTTTAGAATGCGTAGATTCATTTTTTTACACATGGATGGAGTCGCAACCCCATTGCAGTGCCCAGCGCGAACCTCCGTGTAACATCACGGTGGAGGAGCAAACCAGCCGAAACATTTTTTTTTTTAAAAGAGCCGGCATTTTATGAAACGGGGGCCAGTCCCAAAGTATAGTTGTGAAATCAAAAGAATGGGGAAGGGGTCAGGTTGAAGGGGGATACTGTACATATTATTAGTTTTATTATGTAAACATATGTTTCTTTCCACACATGCGTGTAGTCACAAGCCCATCGTGACGCTTAGCGCGGCTCCCCGTCGCAGTGGACCCAGGCCAAAGAAAAATATATATATACATTCAAACACTCACTCATACATTAATGCATGCAGTCACCGACTCACTTAGACAATCACACATCCACTCACAGACTCATTCACAGATGTATACACCAACTCAGAGACCCACTCACAGACTCATGCACCCAATCACAGGCCCACTTATACAGCCACACTCTCACTCAAGACCTATTTATACACTCATGCACCCAGTCATAGACCCATTCAGAGACCCACGCACCCACTCACTGACCTACTCACAGACTTATGCACTCACTCACAGACCCACTTATACACATATGCACTCACTCACAGAACCACTCAAACTCATGGATTCAATGACAGACATACTCAGAGACTCATGCACTCACACATAGACCCACTCCGAGACTCATGCATGTATTCACAGTCATAGAGAGTCACTCACCCACTCAGAGACCCACTCACAGAAACATACATCCACTCAGACCCACTCACAGAAACATACATCCACTCATAGACCCACTGAGACACTCAAGCACTCATACACAGACCCACTCTGAGACTCACACACTCACTCACAGACACACTCAGAGACTTATGTACTCACTCACAGACCCATTCAGAGTGGCACGTACCAACTCACAGACCCACCCAGACTGCCGCACACCCACTCAAGACCAATTAGACACTCACGTACCCACTAACAGCCATACTCAGACTCATGCACCCACTCACAGACCCACTCAGACTGCCACAGACCCACTCAGAGACTCACATCCCCACTCACAGTCATGTACTCACTCACAGACCCACTCATAGACTCATGCACTCACTCAGAGACTCAGTCATAGACTGATGGACTTACTGACAGACCTATTCAGAATCTCATACACTCACTCAGACACTTACTCACAGACCTATTCATTTTTTATTTAATATATTAATAATCCTCTAAGCTCAAACTAAATACTGTAAGTTTCTATACATTTATAATACTAATAGTTACTGTGCGCCAGAATCGCGTACCAAGTGCAAGGGAGCACGTCGGGTACGCGACTCCTACACTTAAAAAAAAATCAATTGTACTGTATACAAGCAATAATTTAGTTTGTTTAAAAACATATAAACTCATTACAGAAACGTTTAGACTTATGCACTAAATTAAAAGAAATATTTAAAAAGAAATACTTTTATTTACACATATAATCAAATACATACAGATGTATACATACACTCTGTTACACAGTATTACATAGCACCAAAGATTAACTTTCACAAATTACACCGTATTACATAGCACCAAAGATTAACTTTCACGAATTACACCGTATAAGAAAATATAACAATAAAAACCTTCAGTTAGTTAGTATTAACTTTCCAAAAACCTATTAGTTCTAGTATAAAATTTACAATATTTTACAAATTAAAAAAAATAAAACATTTAAAGACATTATAGTGTCAAAATACATTTAAAAAAACACTATACAGATATATCTACACTAAAAAATAAAACATAAGAGGCACGTTCTAGTTAGAAAATACAATAAAATAAAACTTAGAAATTCACTTTAAAAACCAAAGGCTACAAATACATTATAGTTAGGAAGTACATTTTTAAACAACCTTAGTAATTCACTGAAAAAACCTAAGGTTACAGGGACATTATAGTTAGGAAATAGAATTTTTTAAAACCTTAGAAATTCACTCAAAAAATCAAAGGTTACAGGGACGTTATAGTAAGGCTTAGATTTCACTCGTACAAAACCAGTGAAATTCAGCAGTCATAGTTACCTGAGCTAACTATAATTTATGCCGCTGCAATGCACTTCTTAGGCCACACATATTACATCACTCATAACATGGTCAGTGACATCACTGATGACATCTTAAATGACATCACTGATTACATCATCCACAGAACCACTCGCACAACCACGCACACCAATATACAACCCCTTATACACACACCATGCACCCACACAACTACTCACACATACACATCCCATGTCACACCCATACGAGTACTCATACAATCACACACTGGTCCATAGAGCCACTCACACACTCACTCACTTACTCATATAGCTACTCACACAACCACTCACTCACCATAGAGTTTCTCATACTCCCACTCATTCATCTTTACTCATTCTATTGAACCCACTCACTCATCCATAAAGTCACTGATACTTCCAATGATAGACCCATACAATCAGTCACACTTGCACTCAGTCACCCATACAGATAGTCACACACACTGACACTTAAGCATACAGCCACTAAGTGACCCAATCACTCGTACATACACATGTACTCACACAACCACACACTAGAAAACCAGCTACTTATACACCCAGTCACTCACTCATGCATCCACTTACACAGCCACACACTCACCGATACATCTAATCGTTCACTCACTATTAGACCTATACAGCCAGTGACACACCAATACACTTGTTTAAAGTGCCTGTCAACATAGCCACTTACTCACCTACACAATCAATATTCACGGCGCATACCAGCCTGTGTTACATTAGCAGAAAATCGAAGAAACTGGCCCCATCCTCAAGGAGCCTTATTTAATCCTCTAGGGAACCTCAACTTTTTATAGGTGGTTTGCCTTAGTATAAGGGTAGTTAGTAGTAAAGGCTACCATTACATTTAGGGCACCTATATATTAGAGAACAAACACTCACACAAACTTTTTTTCCGGGGTGACCCGTGATGTGGTAGAAAACTCATCCTGATTGGAATTGGAGCCACCACAACATTTTTAGCATTAGTTACTACAATATAGGTAATCTGTTTGTGCTCCTAATTCTGTAAATGTATTTTGTTTATATCGATGTGAACAGTTTATGATTTTTCTGTGTGAATGTACTGCATTGAGCATTCATATAGCACTTACTATCCTTATGTGAGGTGCTGAAGCACTTGCCCACACAGGTAGCATACTGCAATATGTAGGGAGTGTGATTACAAAAGTGCTGTTGTAGTATTGAGCCAATGTGGAAAGTGTTTCCTTGGCGTGCATGATAACATCTGAGGTGCAGTCATTGTGTTATGGGACACAGAGGCAGTGGTATTTTCAGTTATTATAAGAGAGATTCCAGCCCTGTTTCTCTATTGATTGCTATATTAAGGTTGACCTAGTTATTATGTTAAGAGGATTTAGGGGACAGAAGAGTGTGTCAAGCATCTGCCCGAATAGACCACAGAGCTTAATTTGACCCGGTGGTTCCCAGTGCTCAGCACCAGCACTTAATTGTCAACACCGGCACTTGTGACAGTCTGCCACATGGTGGCACTGTTTGTCTAATTTGGAGATGAGCACAACAAAAGTTGTTTATTAATTCTATATACATTAAAATGACTAATACCAGCCGTCCAAGTCAATCTTATGGGTTTGGGGTCCTGGAACAGCCTGAATTGTCACATCTATAGGAGGACAGTGGTTAGTAGTTGTGTTGGTACTGTCATTGTCAGCGCTGGCAGGAGTAATGGGTTTTACAAGCTGCAGTGGCCTCATGACGAGGGTCCTCACACTTAGGCTTTTGTTTGCGCTTTTTTATTAACAAATTAAGCACTGAGTAGAGCTCCCTAATGCCTCTGTGCTATTGTTCCCGCTTGAAAATTTGTGAAACAAAATAAATAAAGTAAACACAAGGAAATGATGGACCGAGCGCTAAAACTTTACAGACACTCACCCCCCGTCACAGATCTGGGTTGAATCCAGCATCGTTCTTTAGCTAACTTCGCCACCCCAGTTCAGACCCAGCCATATGCAAATCAGTCTTGACCATACCTCATGGGAAAAGTCCAGCCCGAACTGGCAAGCCAGGTATTCCTGGACCAGAAACAAGCATCCTGGGACTGGTTTCGGAGTAACACCCCTCATCAGCCAGGCTAGCTTGAATCCAGTGGCAAAGTGAGCAAGGGACCCACGTCTGGACATACCCTGCCAACTTAGGGCAAACAATGTAAACACAATAAGATGATGGACGGAGCACTGAAACTTTTCAGACACTCATTCACAGTCACTATTAGATCTGGGTTAAATCCATCATCGTTATTTAGCTCACTTAGCCACCCCAGTTCAGACCCAGCCATAAGCAAATCAGGCTTGACACTGTTCCTCATGGGAACAGTCCAGCCCGAACTGCCAAGCCAGGTCTTCCCTGGACCGGAAACAAGCATCCTGGGACCTGTTTCGGGGTAACTTAAATAGCCAGATGAACACAGAAGAGGCATGTCATCAAAACTGTACTGAAAAACAAATGGGTGGTTGAAGAAAAAAATATTTTTCCTAGAGACAGTTGAATGTTTAGAGAAGAAGCGGGTCTGCTGATTCTAGAGATAATACCCCTAATTACAAAATACTGACAAATTCTTCTGTAGTGAGTTTGCAATCGGCACCTTGCTTTTAATTTTGCCGTTTTGAAATAAGCAAAATAAAAGGATTTAGAATGCTGTGATGTTATCAGTGAGTACATAAAGGTGATTTGAATGAACGAAGTCTGGATTTGCAGCCTGGTTATGCTTCAGGTGTTAGCATTCAGTATAAACAAGCATTGCATTAGGAAGAGCATTTGTGTATGGAAATTGCACAACAAACCACTGGGTGAAATATCATACCATGTAAATATGCAGATTGCAAATGTGATTTGCACCTGCCCACGGCCGAAGAGCAAACAAACAGACTGCTTTCTCAACCTGCACTCAGACTGCGGTTGTGCTGTCAAGATTAGAGGAGGAAGGGCACAGATTGATTGTAAATAAAATCTTTCAGAGCCATTCGGTATGCCACATCCACGCTTACACGAACATATCATATCCCTCCTGGTTCCTGCTGCCTGTTACTATACCCAGGGCCGGACTTAGAACCCAAAGCAGACCTTGCAATTTTGTAGGACCAGCCTCTCCCCTACCCTGCACCACTGCAAAACCGGCTCCCAGTAACAAACAAGCATTGGCATAGCCAATAGGTCTCGCCTTTGGGACCTTATAAGTGTTTAGCCATGCAACAGTTGATGTTGTTGCACCAAGGATATTGTGCAGCATAACTAAATACTTATAAGGTCCCAAAAGCGAGACCTATTGGCTATGCCAATGCTTGTTTATAGATGCAGTTGAAGTTCAATATTTCCCATGAAAAGTCATATATTCCTCTGTGACCATGCACAGATGCAGTAGCGGTCGGTGGTAGGAGTGCCGGCCGGGCGGTGACGTGGGGCAAGGGAGGGGCAGGGTGGGGGGTAGTAAACCACGGATTACGGCCGAATACAGGTAAGTAAACATTTAAATAAATAAAACGAATTTCGTTGTGAGCGTGCATATTGCACTGTGGGGCCACCATTTTGTTTATTATTTAATTTACATTTCAAATATGGTAGATGATCCCTGGAGAGGTATCTTTAAAAAAAGAATTTAAAAATGCACCAAAGCTCTTTCTAAAACAAAACTTCCTGTCAGTGAATGGCAGCTACGGGGCCCTCTAAAGAAATTTAAAAAATGATTCTTAAAGGACTGTGATTGGAGAGTTGGGAGAACAATGGCCGGGTGGGTGGGAGGGCACCTGTGGAGAAGCCAATGAAAGGGCAGAGCAACTGGAATGGGGCAGGGGAGCAACAGAGAAGCTGGAGGTGAGCAATACCTGAAAAAAATGGGAGATAAAGGCAGGGTGCAGGAAGTAATGGACAGGTTGCGTGTAAGAAGAGGAGGTAGAAACAGGCAGTGTGTGGTGGGTGGATAATTCAGTGGGGAAGCTGCGCATGAGTTATAGAGCAGGAAAACACTTGCACTCTCATGGACTCCTAAAAGAAAAAAAGTAGTTCCCCGAATACCAGCAGGGGAAGGATACAAGTCATCAACTCAAAATGATGGTAAAGAAGCTATGCTCCATTGGAGGGACAAACATATGAGGAGGAAGGAAATTCATCAAATAAAAAGAAAGCAAATGAGAATGACAAGAAAGCCAGCCAATAGTAGGCAAAGGGCCAGGCCAAAGCCTGTGTATGTTTTGATATGGTCTACAATAGGTCTTTCGACAATAAGCAGATAAACACCGTCTATTGGCAACACTTAAAATTAGGAAGACAAAAAAAAAGAAGGAGTTCACCAGAAAGCACGAAAAATAGCTGCTCAAGAATAGGAATGTGCAGCCATAACATTTTTTCTAACAACCATCTTTAAATTCTAAATACAACTCTGCACCTTCATGAAGTTCCAACGTTTCATGCTTTCGTGGCATTTGAAGAAAATCTAGACTTTTTCTCAACAATGTATGTCACAAAATGTGACCACACAGTAAAGAATTCTGCATATACTCTCCCCTGTACATAGAAAAAGTCTCCAAGGGTCCACTTCTAGATAAATTCGATTTACATCTTCCATTATTTAGGGTTTGGTTATAATGAAAATTATCATGTAAAGTGCAGAAAAAAAGTGCAGATGTGAAAGTGAACCTAAACTGGAAGTTCACAAACTTCAAACAGTGTGTAAATCAGCACGCCCCAAAGTCTTGCTGGTTAAAAGGGAAAAAAACTTTGAGAAGGATTAGAGGCATGAAAGCACTGAGACCAGGAGCTGATTTATTTTAAAAGTAGAGAATTCAGAGATTGGGGAGGAGGCAGTGAGTTGAGGAAGCAGGAACATTGGCAATTTCTCAGCAGAGGGAAAGGTATCAGAAATGCAGATCATCAGAACTTGATGAGGAAAAGATTAAAACCATCAATAAGGAAGGACTGGAACTGACACCAAAAAAAGGCAGATTTTGGACAGCAAGGTGTCCATCACATAGCATGTGTTTTTGTAAAGTGCACAATGGCACAAGTCTGGGGTCTCTTGGTGCTGAATTAACAGATGTTTATTGTTACCCAACTCAGTGTGGCTCAATGTATTGACCTCGAAAGGATAAAAGGCTGAGCTAACCCCCTGGGATTCAAACCTGTAGCGAGGAGTTCAAACGCAGATCCCCGGAGGGATGCATAGTCCACTAACGCACCAACCCGGCGTTGTCCAGCACCTGCTGAGTAGGGAGTGGACGACACAGAGCAGAGAGTAGTGAGCCGATAGGTGGACACATCTGGAACATGGGAACCTCTATAGGGCGAGCAGAGAGGCTGGGAGCAGAAAGCTGCCTCAGCAGGAACTGCTGAGAAAAGGAACGGTTACAACATCTGTGAGACCGAAATGTGCGGAGGAGACTGACAACAGCAGCGGGCGTGGGAACCGACAAGCGCCGAAGACAGACTATCGACACCTCGGGAGCGTGAACTCTCAGAGGAGGGCAGACCACAGATATCACGGAGCCCTGGACCTGCTGAAAGGTGGGCTCATATATAGAAGCAGGGAACCAGGAACTGATGATGAGGCGGTGAGATTTCAAAACAAGCGCGCGCGCCTCGCACGGCAGCAGGGGGAGGGGGAAAGGAGGGAGCCTGCGCGATTCACTTGCGGGAGCGAGCGGCGCCAGGAGCGATAATTGCTACCATATGGCGCCGCTCGCTCCCGCAAGTGAATGCCAAACGTGCACGCGTTGCCATTGAAGGCAATGTAACGCGTGCACGTTTTAGGCTGAAAAGCCGAATTGATGGCAAAAGGTCTTTTTGCCTATGCAGCGCATGCGCGCTGCGTAGGCGAGACCTAAAAAACGGCTCCCACTGCTGTAAAACCGCCCCCACCCTTCCAGCCTCCCGGTAAAACGCCCGATGCCTGCTACGGCCAGTTCGGCCCTGACCATACTTTTATGTCGACTCTGATAACTGTATTATTCCCATCAACCATGCATGAGGCGTTCCCTCCATTCAGAGTGGGGTTGTATGTCTGTAGCAGACTTAACTTATTCTTCAAAGGAATCACAGAAATCAGGGATAGCTGGGACGCTTACAACCACGTATCGGAACCTAAGGAACAAAGCAAAAGAAGCAAGCATCGGCAAAGCCAACAGGTCTCGTACTAATGGTTTTTAGCCACGCTGCACATCAAAAGTAGCATAGGGGAGTTGGGAGTGACATGAAGGCACATGTGGGCTGGGTCAAAGCAAAACGGAGGGTGGGGGTGGGAGCAAGAAAAACTGGGAGACAGAAGGAGGGCACAGGGGAAGCAATACTGAGTTCACGGGGAGGCAATGGGGAGAAGCGCAGGGCAGAATACAACAGTGAGAGGGCAGGGAGAAGTGTTTGGCAACAGAGAGCAATACAAGTGCAAGGAGATACGTACACGAGGGCGATAGCTCGAAAACACATGCACTCTCATGGATTACTTAGCAAAAAAGTCAAAAGTAACGCTAGAAAAGTGAACAGTGGAAGCAGAGATGCCAGCTAATCGAAGAGATGGTAAAGAGACAATGCTCCATGGGAGGGGCAAACATGATTGACAAACTTGTCAAACTTGTTTTTGTGCAGGAAAGGGCACCTTCCCGCACAAAAAGAATCTTGGAAGACATATTCCTCTTTCTATATTTGATGCAGAATGAAGAACGAAAGAAACCAGGAGAAATACAGATATTTCTGCTTGTTACGCCTCACCTGCGAAGGTGTAAGATTTTGGCACATTCTCAGGTTAACAAGTTCTTGTAAATATGGAAATGCGTAAAAATCCATGGGAGTTGTGTGGGAACACCCATGCAATGCCTACCCAGCGCAGAGTAACACAACGCAGAGATTTGCGCTGTGTTGCGTTACTCCAGATTTTTTAAGCCACTCCGAGCCACACAAAATCTGACTTAGAGGTTTGCGTCACGCTTGTACAAATAAGTGCAAACATGACGCAACCCTTTTATAAATAAGCCCCTCAGTACCAGAAAATACCTGTCCACTTAAAGCCCTGGACAGCACCTTTTAAAATGGAGAAAAGGTAAAGCGAGGCCTAATTGGACGGCTTATCATCAATTCCCCCCAAAAAACGCTATATTTTTCTTGGAGAAAACACAAGTCTAAAGTGCTCCCTGTGACAATTGTCAGCCAAGTAATAATGTAAACGAGACCAAGGCCTCCAATCAAAACCCGCTACCAAGGTTTAATTATGAAATACATCACAGCAGGCAAGGGGCTCGCGCCCTGAGGCGTCCTCCATCTTGGAACGTGTCCAGCCCGTTCCTGGGCGCGAGCCAAGGACAATAATGAGTGTCCCATATAAATCAATATTTCATACTGCGTTAACGTGCAAGTCTGAATCTATTCATTTTGTCAAAAAAAATGCATTTTCGTGTAGTAAAGGGAACTGGTACTTTGAGCCAACATTGTAATGTTGCTGAAGTCGATCCAACGAGGACAGAAAATAAATGTTCTCCCTTCTGCCCTCGGCTCAGAAAGGCGCAGTAAACCGGGCAGGCAGCTTTTTGAACAAATACGTTTGAAACTTCCTGTGAAAAAAGATATCACAATTGGAGTTGGTGACCATGCAAGTTTTTACACGTAAAAGCCGCTTAAAATTGCATTAGAGTCTTGAGCTTAAATTACTACTTATAAAAGGTGACAAGTGGTAACGAGTTCACATTTTTTTAACTGCTCGCAACCTTAGGTAGGAAAGTTTGTTGTGACTTACTCTTGTACCACTCCTGAATTGTAGGTAATACATAAATCCCATATTATGCTTGAGTTTCAGCTAGCCAGACCCAAAGTGAAGGCTGATCTCACAGGTCATCCTGCTCTAGGTAAGGTGCCTCTAGTACTAAGACCTAATATGGAGTCAAGCCTGGTTGCTGTGGCTGCAGAGACAAACTCTAAAAGGGCCATCCAGGGAAGAGAAAAGTTCTCTTTAGCCAGTCATTAACAAGCACCAACAATAGGCATTCTAGATTGTTCCTTGGATGACATCTGCTCGGTTTTGAGAAGTATTGTGACATCATTCCCGGATGAACTCTTTAGGATATTACAGCCCTTTTTCAGGGGTTAGAAAGGCCGGTTGGAGAGAACGGCATGGTTACCTGGCCTGTTGTTAAGACTTCACGATCCTGTGACCTCTGACATGTCAATGCTGTCCGATGACTCGGACCACATACTCCACAGGACCTCCTCCATCCCATTAAAAGGTGTTTCTCAGCTACTGATGTTGCCACTTGGAGTTTGTAATATCATATTAATTCTGGTTCACTTCCTTTCCTCTGCTGTTGGTGGCATCCCTTGTATGTCACAGCGTTGTCTTGTGGAGTCCAGTTGCATGATACACGTTACCAAAAAGCAGTTTGTAAAAAATTTCTCTGCCCTACATTTATTTTTGGATTAATAAATCTACAAGCACTCGAGGGCAAAGAAGTTTAACCAAAGACACAGCACTAGTTTAGCATCACAGAAGAGAAGATAGATCTCTGCTGGCCCTGACATGATGCACAGCTGGATCCGCTCATCTATTTCCTCAAAGATCGCAGCTTGATACAGTGGCCAATATCGACCAGGCAGCAAAGCCTGGTCTTCCACGGCCACCTCTGAAGGCCTAGTCGACTCTGTGCAATCGACCTCACCAGGAAATCACCAGATCCTGTTTATGGCTGCAGGCAGCAGCACAGCCCGTCTCCCGTCCGAACTCTGCAGCAGCACGAGGGCCTTGACATTGCTCCCCTGGATAGGCTGAAGAGCGCCTAAGTCCCCAACCTCCCACCCCTTTCGTCCTCCCACTGACACTTTCTGCCTATTCTCAGAAGGTGGAAAAAATATCAGCCCCTTTCTCCCCAGCATCAGGGAAACCACACGGAAAAGGACCAGGGCCCTATTACAGAGAGTGGCTCACGGCGCAAGGGGCATGTGTGCCTGCTTTGTGCGCCCTGGGGCACTTTGGTATTACAGGAGGGGCCGCAGATGCTTGTGCGGCCCCGTCTGTAATACTAATAGCGCTGGTGCACATGTAGCGCCAGCGCTATCATTAGAGGGCTTTCACTTTGCTTTTTGGCCTGCGCCGTATTATGAATGCGGGCGCAGAGGCAAGCATGCCTTTAGGAGGCGCACTGAAAGTGAGCCACAAAAGGTGGTGCGCCTCCTAAAGGCAGCCCTCTGGAGAGGAGAAAGGGGGTCCCATGGATCCCCCAGACATCTTGCAGACGGGTGTAGTCTCCCCTCTTGAAAGTGCAGGCGGGTTGCCCCCCGCACATTGAAACATGGAGCGGCTTTGAAGCAACCGCTCTGAATTTCACTTGAATGCGCTGCCATCAGGACAGGGCAGCTTTGCGGCTGCCCTGAGGGCAGCACATTTACCACAATAGGGCATACTTTCCCTGTTTGTGCTTGGATTACCTGGGCCCAGGTATCTTATGACCCATGTGATTTATCTACAATCCGTAGATAAAAGTAATAATTGCAGGTTTTTGGTATGGAGAAAACAGCAGGAATCATGGACTCCAGCCCTCTGCCATTCCCGTGCCAAAAACCGGCACACTTTTAATGATGGCGAAAGTCTTCCTGACCTTGCTAATGTCAAAGGCAATTGGAGTCGATATATCCATGACTCCCTCAAACTCAGAGACTCTCCAAAAAAATGCGGATTTCTCTGTCGTATCCCAAGTTCACCCTTACACTTCCCATTTCTGTGTTAATATTCACATATCAAAGCTGGCACATACCGCTAATTTAAAAAAATGGTAGATGTTATAACACATGGGTGCATTTGTAAACGTGCCTACATGCTGTATTTCAATAAATGCTGCTTTTTTGGTAATTCTAGAACGAATATGACTCATTACAACGCGTACTAAAACCACGCGTGCCATTACAACGTGGGTATTAGTACGCGTTGTAAGTTACAACGATATGCCATTACATTGCATACTTTTATAACGCATATACCTTTACCACGCATACCATTACAACGCAAAGGCATGCGTGGTAAAGGTATATGCGGGGTAAAAGTATGAAATGTAAGTGACACTACCCTGCCCTACCCTAATCCCTAATGTAGTACCCCTGTGATCCAGCGGATTACTAGCAACGAGCATTCATACACAAAATACTCACTTGGGCCCATAAATTCATACTACGCTAGCAATTTCCGCTGGTGGGTCAGTTGTACTCTTTATCTTATCAAATCCCTGCTACCAATTACTTTCCGATTGAAGAGTAATGACTTACCAATGAATCCTTTGCTAATTGGGAAGTTTAAAATGAGTGACGTTCATTACAATTCATAATCCTGAAATAATCACTGAGTCCGAAAGTTTTAAAAATGTTTATCTAAAGATTTAGCAGAGTAAAATACAGAACCACATGATACTTAATCGCATATCAAGGATGAAGTATAATAATCAATTATCGATCAATGACGGTCCCATAGGAAAGGAGAAGATAGAGACAGCAGTGCAACTAAGGTTTGCATTTATAGTTACCTAATGTGCGAGAACCAAACCCCTTGGCCAAGGAGTTGGATAAGATAGGACCCTGGAAGGATGAAGAGCAAAGACCTCTTCCCGGATCAGGACAGGACCGGTGACCTCTCTATCAACGACGCCTGCGTCGTTCCCCCTCCCTGGTACTTCGCTTCTCCTCGAATTCTCCAGTGACTTCCTTCTACTGGACTCCGCCGCCCCCACCTCAGGACCTCTCTGGACAGCGGTTCAGTCTGCGACCGATCAGCTTGTGCGTCTGGAGCCTAACTCCTCAGCGTCTAGTCTCGTCTTGTGTTAATGCCAACGCCAATGCTTGTGCTAGTCTGTGCTAACTAATTAGCTAATTCTATCTCTGTTATACCCTTCTACGCCCATGTACCTCCCCTAAATGTTACAGAATTATGGGACCACTATTTCTGATTGGACAGGGACAGGGGGTTGATCCTCACACCATATTGATTTAATTAAATTTTCTTAAAGCCCTTTGTTTTAAAATACCACCCCTCATTTTTAATACATTTGCTTTATTTCCCACCCGTCTCATGACAAAGTTTATTTATTCTTCATGTACATTGTTGCATATTAGTAGGGACATTCATGTGTACAGCAATATTGGCCATCAGGTCACGGCCTTGGATGACGTCCAGGTTGACTTCATCCTTTTCTTTCTGGGCAGCCTTTCAGGGAGCATGCGCAGAACCATTGTCACACGAGTTTTCAGTTCACCAACCCCAGGCCCAAATTTACGAACTAATAAAAGTCAAAGAAGAAAATATTAAAATCACAAATAAAATGTTTCACTGTATACCCACTCTTTCTACTCTATTCCCATGTATTTATAAACTCTATCCCGCATTAGTAGCGTTAAAATACCACAGTTTAATTGCAACACAAGAGCAAGCTGTAGCACGTGAAAACATGAAGCAGCCATTTTAATGTACACTGCGCAGAAGCAAGAGTTTCCCACCAAGCAAAGAAAGACGTCACACCACATGATATGGTTGAGACATGCGCAGTAAAGTTCCCGCGTTTTAGCGGCCATTTTAGAATAGACAAGCGTTACTTGTTAGTTTAAACACATAAGCAAGCTTCCTTGCTACTTATATTTGTGTGTGCAGTTATTAGTACAAACAATACAAGTTTTAATATTAATACTTTTGAGAAGATTGCATCCGAGCAAGTCTCATTTGTGAGTCCTTGCTCCATCAATCCCCTCTCTGATGGCGTTTCTGAGCCATCAAACTACTACCCACAACCAGATGCCAACTTTTAGCATAATATTGTCTCAGCTTCATTTTTATACTTTCTATTTTTCATATCCCCTTTCAGTTTCTTGTATAATTCACTTCTCAAATCTTCAAGTTCAATTTCATCAAACTTTCTTTTCTTTCCTTTTCCTGTCACATTATACGATTCATTCTTTCTACAACATTTGCACCATATGGTTATTGACAATACTATTATTGCTATTCCTGCTAAGGGTACTAATATTTTACCTATAAGTCCTTTCCCTATATTAGCAAACCAAGTACCAATTGACCTAATACTATTGGTCAATTTTTCCCATACACTATCAACTTCCAGTGGTTTTAGTTCCTTCTCAAGTTTAGTTATATTCTGTATATACGTTCCAATTTCTGCACTTTTATCAGGTATGTAAGTGCAACAGTGTTTCGTCTTCAATAATTTACAGACTCCGCCCTCTTTTGCCAATATAATATCAAGAGCAAGTCGATTTTGCATAACCATAGATCTAATCGCAACCATCTCCGCATTAATCATTAGAAATCCTCCAGCAGTGTCAGTTGATAAACGATCAACCACTGTAGATAATTTACATATTTTCCTTGAGTTCAGAATTATACCCACTAAAGGTATCAATGCACCAAATATATCACCTAAAATTTCTAAAAACGTGCTCTTTTTCTACGTGTTAATTCACTACTATTTTCATTGCTCCCAGTGTTTCTTTTTACGTGGTATATTTTTGGAAATACTATTCCAAAATAACAACTTCCATACCACCGTGCAGGAAGCCTAAAGTAAGCCTTATTCCCACACACATAATAGATTCCAGGAAAAACTGAATCTGTTCCTCCTTTAAGTCCCCAACCTCCAAGAATTAAGAAATTGTGTTCACATTCACTGGTACCGATGAAAACATTGTTATACTCAGTCTTTAACCTATGTAGACAAATTTTCCCTGTCTTTACAAAATCCAGAGCCATAGCAGCTTGAGCCTTGCCAGGTGTGTAACTACCTTCTTTCTCAGCCCAAGGTGGCAAATGAGCCTTATGCTCAGAAGCTTTCTTTTGAAAATCTTGTCTTCTACTCTCCACTAAATTCAGAAATATCTTTTCTTCTTCATGTAATGAACATGTTAGATTGCTTCTATGTGCATGTGTTATGTCTATTGATTTCATTGTTAAGAAAAATTCTCCCATAAACTGTGCATCTTTGCTACTAAGCACTGGATTCATATTCTTTCGAATCGGAACCTCAGAAAATATCACATCTATTTTTGAATAATAATACTGAAGTCGCCCTGTTCTATAAAATAAACTAGTCAGCACACTACATGATATGCCATAGGTTAATGGCAAGTGATGATACGTTAACCCTTCTGCTACTGATTCAGGTAGTTTCATACAGACATAACAATTACTAACTTCCATGGTATCTACATATTGAAATAATAACTTTGTGAAAACATTCAGACTAGTGTCGTTATCTGTTACTTCATGATGAAATTCTGGTTCGTCTTCTGCCTTTAGTTCTACTCTATTACTTTTCAAGTTATCTGTCCTTTCCTTGGTTTCGTTGTTAATCTTTTTATCTATTATCATAAGGTAAGGAATTGCTACGATCACAACTAACCATACTATAAGCATCACTACCAGATTGCATATGCATATAGCACAACATCTTTTACAACCTTTCTGCTTTGGTCTCCCAGTAACTCTATCGTCAGGCATTTTTGACAAGGAAGATTGCTCTTCTTATCGTATTCTTCAAATCTCTCTACTTTCTCAAGATGGTTCTATTTCTTTTTCATAGATCGGTTCCGCACTTGTTCCTTCGTCACCACTTTCACTTGACTCTGAGCTCTCGTAATCTTCAAGAATAATATAAGTCCAATCAGGACCTTTAAATTTGTTATTCACAAGTTTCAGTCTTTTGCTTCTTCGTTTTTCACTTTTATTTTCTTGTCCCGTTTGGCTTGTTAGTTCGTTCACTTGATCTGGGTCTTCACTTCTGGTTGTTATGTGGTATGTTACTCTTTTAATGACACTAGGCCAATGATCACCTTTTCTTGTTCTCTCTTTTTGCACTGTCTTTTTATTTCTTTCTTCAGAAATTCTTTTATTTTCAGGTTGTGTTACAATTTGATGTTCTTCAATTTCTGTTTCTACTACTATTTGTTCTTTTTTCGGTCTGATTTGTTTGTCTTCAGCTGCTCCACTGTGAGTCTCTAGTAACTGGTCTTGTTCTTGATTTACGTTTTCATGTTCAAGATTCTCAAGATCTTCTTCTGTGTACTTTTCTTGATCTAACTGGTTCTGATCAGGGCTTATTGCACTTTGTACTTCTGCAGCCTGACCGCGTTCTTCTAGACCTGTCTGTCCCTGCTCAAAGTCTGTTTGTTCTTCTTTAATTTGAGCCCAGTTTCCTCTCCCTATTTGTTCCTGCTCAGGTTCTCTTATTATCTCTTTTTCTTCTTCCTGACCTGCTTCTTCTTCAACTATCTGATCTTCTTCAATTTCTTCTAAATTTGCTTGACTTCTTGTTCTGTTTTAGACTTCAGGTATTTCTACCACTGGTATCCAGTCCTGACTTGTGCTCGGTTGTTCTTCTTCAGCTTCCTTTGAATCTCGGACCTGAGATTCTTCCGCTGGGCAACCTTCAGCTTCCTCAGTTATCGATGCTGTCTGAGGATTTTCTTCTTCAGGATCTGGTACTCTTTTGGTGTGGCTTACATGAATCCAATTAGGAAATCCTGCACACTTTACTGCTGTGTTCGTGACCAGTATGACCTGACAAGGTTCGCCCCACCTAGGTGATAGACACGTTTCTCTGATGTGATTCTTCACTACCACCCAGTCTCCGGGACTCAGATCATGTTCTTGTTCAGGCTGCCTGGAAACTGCGTCTTCTCCAACCTGGTGAGAGACAGAACGCACTAGGTCAGCCAATCCTTTGCAATAATCCAGAACCATATCATCAGATATATTCAGCAGTTTATTCGTGGGAACATGTGCTTGTCTCATTGCTCTTCCCATCATTATTTCATGCGGACTCAATCCGGTGTTCCTATCAGGAATGCTTCTGAGTCCCATTAAAACAAGAGGCAATGCATCTGGCCAATCTAATGATGTTGATGCACACATTTTTCCCAGTCTGGATTTTATCGTGCCATTCATTTGTTCAACCACTCCAGAAGCCTCTGGACGATATGCACAGTGCAGTTTTTGCTCAATTTGGAATGCTTCCCAGATTATCTTAATCACTTCACTGTTAAAATGCTTTCCTCTATCTGATTCCAAAGTTTCTGGAAAACCAAATCTCGGAATGAGTTCACGTAGCAACAACTTTGCGACTGTAATACTGTCATTCCTTCTGGTAGGGTATGCCTCCACCCACTTTGAAAACAGACATACTATGACTAGTACATATTTCATCCCTCTACATGGTGGTAACTGAATGAAATCAAGTTGCAATCTCATAAAGGGACCCTCCGCCTTTCCAATTTTCCCAAACCCAATTACTGTTTTTCTTCCTGGATTATGCATTTGGCAAGTTAAACATCTCTGGCAAAGACTCTCTGCTACTGCCCTAAACCTTGGATTGTACCAATTTTGTCTAAAGAGCCTAATCATTGCATCTCTCCCTACGTGTGTGTCTCCATGATACATCCTGGCCATTTGTGAAAGCAGACAGTCAGGCATGACTGGTCTGCCATTGGCACAAATCCATACATCATCGTCTGCCTTTTGAGAACATCCCATTTTAATCCATGTACTTCTTTCACTCTCATCAGCATCATCTTGCAATCGTTTCACATCATTCCATGTTTCAGGAGGTGCATACAGCATAAGTTGGCAGCTGATTCCCATTCTTTCCACCCTTTTATTTACTGACAATCTGTTTTTGGAACAATGTTGAGCCACAAGATCTGCGTATCTGTTGCCGACTACCACCCAGTCATCTCCTGACTGGTGTGCGGCACATTTCACCACAGCCAATTCTTTTGGTGATTGTATTGCCTCCAGTAGTTCTTTTACGAACTGTCCATTTTTAATGGGGGATCCTGAAGAAGTCATGAAATCCCTCTGCATCCATAGTTGGCCAAAATCATGCACAACCCCGTAACCACATTGGCTATCTGTAAATATAGTTAGTCTTTGATTCATCCCAATTTTGCAAGCTTTTATTAATGTGATCAATTCAGCTATTTGTGCAGATTTGACTCCCGGTAAATAGGATGCTTCGACTATTCCAGTTAGTTCACACACTGCATACGCTGCAGTTAGTTTTCCATCTTCATGCCTTTGGCATGAACCATCAACAAACAGCTCCCTGTCTGGGTTCCTGAGGGGTAGTTCCTGAATATCAGGACGTGGTTTCGTACACAACTCTGTGACTTGTAAACAATCATGTTCCTCTTCGTCATCTTTAACTTCTTCATGATATGGGTCTGGTAGTAAGGTAGCTGGATTTACTATTGTGCACCTTACAATGGTCACATTTTCAGCACCCAGTATTATTCTTTCATATTTAGTCAGCCGACTAGGAGTAAGATGCTGAGTTCGGGTTCTTGTCAACAGAATCACAACCGCATGTGGAACGAACACTTTTACAGGGTGTCCCATTACAATTGACTCACTTTGTTCAATGCTCAAACAGGTAGCCGCCACTGCTTTTAAGCAGCCTGGCAATGCGGCTGCCACTGGGTCCAATGTAGCAGAAAAATATGCTATAGGACGTCTGTCTAAACCATGTCTCTGGGTTAAGACTGAAAGGGCACAATTTTCTCTTTCATGGCTGAATAATGCGAATTTTCTTTTATAATCAGGCATGCCTAGGGCGGGTGCTGCACACAAAGCATTTCTTAATGTTACAAACGCACCTACGCTCTCATCATCCCACTCAACTGGGTCCTTTGCCTTCTTTTTCGCCATCTGAATTAATGGCTTTGCCAACAGGGAAAATCCTAGTATCCATTGTCGACAATAACCTACTATTCCAAGAAACATTCTCACTTCTCGTTGAGAGACAGGCATTTGCATTTTCTTTATTAATTTTATTCTCTCAGCTGTTATTCTTCTTTTGCCCCTCTCAATCTGGTGTCCTAGATACTTAACTGCTGTTGTACAGAACTGTAATTTTTCAGGTGAAACTTTATGCCCTTCTTCAGCTAAATGATTTAATAATGCAATAGTGTCAACAACACAGTCCTCTCTGGTGTTAGATGCCACTAGTAAGTCGTCTATATATTGCACTAAGACTGAGCTTCCTGGCATCACTAGTTTCTCTAGGCACTTTTTCAATATTTGATTGAAGATGGAAGGACTTTCCGTGTACCCCTGAGGAACACGATTCCATACATAGACTTTGTTCTCGAATTTAAATGAAAATAGATACTGACTATCTGGATGTAATGGTATGGAAAAGAATGCTTGGCATAAATCGATCACAGTAAACCATCCTGCACTCCAAGGTATCTGGTATAAAATTACGGCAGGATTGGGTACTATAGGACAACAGGGTTCCACAATCTTATTTATTTTGCGCAGGTCCTGAACAATCCTATATTTTCCACTAGGTTTCTTCAAACCCATGATTGGTGAGTTACAAGGGCTACTCATTACCTCTTTAATATTCCCTGATTTACCATTCTGTTTATTTCTTCAATGACTCCTGTTTTTACTTCTGCACTCATTTTATACTGTCTGGTGTTTGGGAAAATCGCACCTTCTTTTACAGTAATCTTAACTGGGTCTATTTTGGCCATAAGTCCTACTTCCTTCCCCGTGAAATCCCACACCATGGAATTCACTGTAGTTTTCAGTTCTTCTGGTAACTCGTCTTTGGTTATTAAAGAAAACATCTCATCTACTTCTGTACCTTGCTTTGCAATCATAAATTTATATACATGGTCTTCATCTGGGGTCTAAACTGCCACACCGTCTGGCGTGCAGAAAATTGTACAATTCATTTTGCATAGCAAATCCCGGCCCAATAAATTTACTGGACTGGAATCACATACTACAAATTGATGCATTTCTCTAAAGTTTCCGATTTTTACTTCCATTGGTTCGGTAAGAGGTGTTCTAATCTTCTGATTAGCCACCCCCACAACTTGGATAGCTTCTCCAGAGAGAGGAAGGTCTGGGATGTCTGCTGTTCTCACAGTAGACCTCGTAGCACCAGTGTCCAAAAGGAAAGTAATATCATTACCCTTCACATTCCCTTTAACATATGGACCTGACTGATCTACCGGTAAGGATGCACCAAGTATGCACTCCTTCTCCCCCTCTCCCAGGCACCGTCATGAACTATAGGAACAGAAGTCGTCCTGTAAAAGAAATTGTGAGGTTACATAATCATTCTTACCACTTCGTCCTTGATATCCGAAGTCTGTACCGTGCTTTGCTCTGCTTACATTACCCTGTATAGGTGCAGGTGGCAACTGACTCTGAGGATTTACACCCTGCTGTGAGTCATTCTGCGTCTGTGGATTTAAATTTTGATTTGGGCCATTATTATTCCGAATCTTTTTACATTCATCCTTCCAATGCCCTAATTTTCCGCCCCCGTGACAAGGAAACTTCTTTTTAGCTTCTTCTCTACTCATTTGTCCTCTCAATTTTCCTCCATTCCCAGTGTCACCATTCGTTCCAGAATCTTTCCCTTGATTATCACTCGGATTATCCAAATTAATTCCCTGTTTCTCAGCCATCTTTACCTGAGCCCACATCACTTTTTCTTGCAATTTCTTGTGCCTATCCTCAATGTCATCTCCACAATATTTTGCATATTTCAAAATCTCGTCAATCGGTTTCCCTTGCCAGCACAACATGTGCTGCTTAATCATCTGACAAATTTCTGGTTTTAATCCATAAACAAATCGGTAAACAAATTGACTCATGTTTTTATCTCCAATATCCTCAAATCCACTATACTGCTTAAATACCTGCAATAAACGCTCATAGTAGGCATGTACCGATTCACTGGCTTCTTGGGTAGTTCTGTCTATTTTCACCCAGTCTGTTTCTTTTGGCGGTATTTTCCCTTTCAGGTAAGTTATCACCGGTTGATACTTTTTCATTACATCATTTGACGGGGCACCTGTCTTTGGATCTCTAGGATACTCTTCACTGGGCCAATCAACTGTGATTTTGCAATCTGTCCACAAATCGGCAGGTACTACTATGTCAAACAAACCATCCAAATCTTTCAACAATACCTTTGACACCTTCACGAACCTCTCAACCTGCTTGTACCATTCAATTGGTTTTTCTCTCAACTTTGGAAAGTCATTCGTAAATGACAAAATATCCTGTCTGCTCCATGGGACATGTACATATCCCCCTCCTGGAACTTCTCGCATCGGGTACATTTGATCTCCTTTCCCTGTTTCCTTCATCAAATATTCAGAAGTTGTTCTACTGTATCATGCGGCTTCCTTTTTCTTTGACCACCTAACTTTCCATTTATCTAGCTCTCCCCATTTCTGCAAAACTGTCATTAATTCTTTTACTTGCAATTTTCTTCCAGAGGCATTCATATTTTCCAAATCTTTGTCTGAAAAATCTGCTCTGTAGGGTTTTTGTAACACCTTTGACTTTCCTATTTCAATTCCCATCTGTTGAGCTAAATCTGACAATTTCTCATGAAATATTTTTGCATTTCTTGTGATGCTTCTGCATACAAACAATAGTTCTTCTTCATCGTACGTATTTAGGCGATCTACCCCTACATTTCCTGCTATCATTTCTTCTAACTCAACTTTCAATTTATAAATGTCCATGATCTTTGGGGGTGAACTCTGTTTGTCTGATCCTTGTGCCCACCTTTCTAAGTCTTCAGGTGTAACTACTGTGGCACTTTTCGTTCCTGATGAGGTTATTATGTTTACATCCTTGGAGCAACCAGGTGTTACTCTTCTGGGAGTACTATTTACAGAATCTCGAATGGGCAAGGACATTAATGAAATCATAGACTCGCAATCACTAAAGTGATCCTCAACCATTACTACTGCTTCAGGTTTAGGAACATTCACAGGTGTAGGCATAACTAAAGGTTTGGGATAAGTTACTTTGTCACCATACAAGGGAACCACTGGACCAATCGTTACAGGTATGGTCAATGAATCAGGATGAATACTCAATTGTGTTACTTTCTGAATTAATTCTGCTCTGTTTTTATCTATCGCTTCCTTTTCTTTATCATGAAGTACTCTACTAACTGGTGAATCATGCAATACTTGTGGTACCAAAGGTGTTCTTAACAAGGGTGCACTTGGAGTGCATCCACTTGTCCCTTCCTGATATGGTGGCGGATTCTTTAATATATCTTCCATAAATTCATCTTCAGAATCTCCAAATCTAGTCAAATGTTTTGTCTTTTCTGTGCATTTACTCCCTAATGATTCTTCTGCCATTAATATCGGATACAGACCCTCTGTAAGCATCGCTCTTCTCCACTGTTTCACCTGACCGTCCTTTGACTCGTTTTGATATCTGGGAAAAAACCCCCGATAACCCCTATTACTTCTGGATCGATCACGTTCAAATGCCTCGGTTTCCCACTCTTCTAAGGCTTCGTATTGAGTTAACCTTGGTCTGGGTTCTAAGTCATTCATTCTTACTCTCAAATTTTGAAGAATCCTCCCATTGAAAGTACCATTCTCGGGAAATACTAATATTCCATCATTTTTTGTATATTCCATCCAATTTTCTATCCATACACAAGTATGATAACCTCTCTCCATCATCATGAATGAAGCGGGCGTTTTAGCTGGTGGAATGATAATTCCTTCCCTAGTTTTGATTGATTTATCCTTTTTAAAATAATTCTTAATATCTTTTCTAGAAATTACATTTTTCTCTTTTCTCCGTACATTTTTGGCAAATCTCGGTGTATAAAATTATATTCGGCAAAGCCTAGGAATCTCCTATCCGGACGAACTCCTATTAAAGTCGGATCACGTTTTATCATACAATCTCCACTATCCACTAGGATTTCAGCTTCTATGGTAACAACCAATCAGATTCCAGCTAACTTTTGCCTTTGAACCAATCCTAGCGCGACCTTTTTGTGACGTTTATCTGCCAACCCCTCCTTTACAATCTGCGCTTCTCTGTCCTTCGCTGTTTTGACCAATCCCAGCGCGACACCTGTGATGTCAGTAGTGCTCCTGACTACTGACCCCTCCTTTACAAGAGTCGTTCTACGCCCGCGGTTTCAACCAATCCCAGCGCGGCGTTTGTGACGTCAGCTTCCTCTCCGGTAGCTGACCCTCCCTTTACAAAATCGTACGCAAAATTTTATTTTCTCTATACTTCATTAAAATTCAGTAACAACATAAAACATTCGCTATCGTGCCAGTTTCTCTAAATTGGAAAAGATAGTTTTGTTCGTACTTAGTAAAACCTTTCCGTTTACTATACATATACTACGAGTAAAACCCTTCCGTTTACTCTTCACGGAAGTTTCAGAAATACCTGCTACTTCTTCAATGTTACCCTTTCTAGGTGATATAACATCAAATTTTCACTAGCATATTCCTTAGCTGTTACTCACACGCATAAAGTCCCTAACAAGTACTGATAGCCCTACTTAACTTTTCAGTACTATTTCTGCCTGACAGATAACCTCACTGCAGTATGGCTTCCACTTACCATCCGCTATTCAATTTTCCCTGGGGATTTCTGGACAACATAAAACAAACTTTAAACAATAACGGATGTTAGTTCATAGAAGTATTATTCTCATTACCCAATTAACAAAGCACAACCATCCTCTGATAACCAGAAAACTGATCCAGCGGGTTACTAGCAACGAGCATTCATACACAAAATACTCACTTGGGCCCATACATTCATACTACGCTAGCAATTTCCGCTGGTGGGTCAGTTGTACTCTTTATCTTATCGAATCCCTGCTACCAATTACTTTCCGATTGAAGAGTAATGACTTACCAATGAATCCTTTGCTAATTGGGAAGTTTAAAATGAGTGACGTTCATTATAATTCATAATCCTGAAATAATCACTGAGTCCGAAAGTTTTAAAAATGTTTATCTAAAGATTTAGCAGAGTAAAATACAGAACCACATGATACTTAATCGCATATCAAGGATGAAGTATAATAATCAATTATCGATCAATGACGGTCCCATAGGAAAGGAGAAGATAGAGACAGCAGTGCAACTAAGGTTTGCATTTATAGTTACCTAATGTGCGAGAACCAAACCCCTTGGCCAAGGAGTTGGATAAGATAGGACCCTGGAAGGATGAAGAGCAAAGACCTCCTCCCGGATCAGGACAGGACCAGTGACCTCTCTATCAACGACGCCTGCGTCGTTCCCCTCCCTGGTACTTCGCTTCTCCTCGAATTCTCCCGTGACTTCCTTCTACTGGACTCCGCCGCCCCCACCTCAGGACCTCTCTGGACAGCGGTTCAGTCTGCGACCGATCAGCTTGTGCGTCTGGAGCCTAACTCCTCAGCGTCTAGTCTCGTCTTGTGTTAATGCCAACGCCAATGCTTGTGCTAGTCTGTGCTAACTAATTAGCTAATTCTATCTCTGTTATACCCTTCTACGCCCATGTACCTCCCCTAAATGTTACAGAATTATGGGACCACTATTTCTGATTGGACAGGGGGTTGATCCTCACACCATATTGATTTAATTCAATTTTCTTAAAGCCCTTTGTTTTAAAATACCACCCCTCATTTTTAATACATTTGCTTTATTTCCCACCCGTCTCATTACAAAGTTTATTCATTCTTCATGTACATTGTTGCATATTAGTAGGGACATTCATGTGTACAGCAATATTGGCCATCAGGTCACGGCCTTGGATGACGTCCAGGTTGACTTCATCCTTTTCTTTCTGGGCAGCCTTTCAGGGAGCATGCGCAGAACCATTGTCACACGAGTTTTCAGTTCACCAACCCCAGGCCCAAATTTACGAACTAATAAAAGTCAAAGAAGAAAATATTAAAATCACAAATAAAATGTTTCACTGTATACCCACTCTTTCTTCTCTATTCCCATTTATTTATAAACTATATCCCGCATTAGTAGCGTTAAAATACCACAGTTTAATTGCAACACAAGAGCAAGCTGTAGCACGTGAAAACATGAAGCAGCCATTTTAATGTACACTGCGCAGAAGCAAGAGTTTCCCACCAAGCAAAGAAAGACGTCACACCACATGATATGGTTGAGACATGCGCAGTAAAGTTCCCGCGTTTTAGCGGCCATTTTAGAATAGACAAGCGTTACTTGTTAGTTTAAACACATAAGCAAGCTTCCTTGCTACTTATATTTGTGTGTGCAGTTATTAGTACAAACAATACAAGTTTTAATATTAATACTTTTGAGAAGATTGCATCCGAGCAAGTCTCATTTGTGAGTCCTTGCTCCATCACCTGCATGACCCTCCCCCAACCCCCAGTCCTCCCTACATTAACACTACCCAGCACGACCCCCCAACACTACCCTAAACCCTAAAACACTACCCTGCACTACACACACACCCCGACACTACCCTAAACCCTAAAACACTACCAGGGCCGGACTGGCTACCGGGCTTTCCTTAATAAACAATGCAAAACAAATGTTTTAAAAAGTATGCTTTAAAGCTATTTGTTTTGCATTGTTCATGAAGAAGCGCCGGCAGCTCCCCAGAAACACAATCAGCCCCTCAGCAGTAAACCTGGACCCCACCCTGCCACTCCAGCAAAAAACACCTGGTAACCAGCCCGGCCCTGAACACTACCCTGCACTACACACACGCCCGACACTACCCTAAACCCTAAAACACTACCCTGCACTACACACACACCCCGACACTACCCTAAAACACTACCCTGCACTACACACACACCCGACACCCAATCCCCCTTACCTCTCTCTCCTCGTGGTTCCTCTCTCCTCCTCTCATGTCGGCTGAGTGGCACTGCACGGTGCACGTCGTTGTGAGGAAACGGAAGAGCCTCAGTTTCCTCACAACGAGGTCGATCGCCATTACATCACGTGTTATAAAAATGCGTAGTAATGGCTACGCGTTGTTACATCGCATGCGTTGTAACACTTGCGATGTAATGGCATGCGGGCAAACAGCCGCGTTGTAATGGCTGTTTCCCTTCTAGAACATGAGACCAAAGATGAATCTCTGCTTGCTATGCACATCTACTTCACTGCTTGTGACACAGTTATATGGCACTGTGCCTTTCCTCTCCCCTCCACCTGTTGTTTTGTACTGAAAGTATTAGATGATCTCAGTAGGTTCGTTGCAAGGAGAAGTAAGGCAACAGCCTTAGAGCATCATCAGGTGGCACCTGGTAATTAATACAATAGGCCGAAAAACGCTCTGTTCAGTGTGTGGAGATCCCTCCAGCTGAACATCCATCTATCTTGCCTGGTCAGCACAGAATGGCTAAATACGCACACAAAACTAAACTCCACACGTTCACTTGTCAACAGCAAAGCACCTGAGATGGAGAGTAGGCCACATAAGAGCAAACCTAATTACTACATAGGTTGTCGAAATGCAACAGATTTGGCTGAAATTCCAAGCTTTTGCCGGGGGAACTAACAATTGGTATCTGGACATTTCAATATGATTAGCTGTATTTTGGTTGGTGGGGGGTGGATGTGGGGCCTCTTCCTGCACAAATACAATCCTCATCTTATCCTCCCCATCAAGCTGCAACTTACTTATATTTGTTGCCCGGGCGGCCCGCTTTGCATGAGGGCACCATCTGAGAAAAAGACAAGTGAGCATTGCCTCCCTCCATCTCAGCATTGGAGGCGAGGAGTGCTGCCGGAGGTGAAGCCTAGAACGGGGCCTGTGGCGGCGCGGTCCCGGCCCTGCATGGGGACAACGATAAGAAAGAGCCGACCTAAGGAGAGGAGCGCCTCAGAGCGGCGAGGGCGGCCGGCCCCCTCTGATCTACCTAGAGTGTCTCGGAGGGCTGATCTCGGCCCCCTGCAAGTGGGGTCCCCTGCTTCGCCTGGGCCCTGGGAGGATTTACGGGGCATGCTGCACTGAGTGGCCGCTCCCCGCCTGACTACCCAAAGCCATAGGGGCCTATGAAGCTCGGTGCAAGACTGCGCCCAGTTGGAACTGGCAAGACCTAGTAGGAGATTTCCCTGGACTGCGAGTGAGATGTGTGGGCCTGACAGAGCCCGCGCAGCACGAGAGTGTGCACCGCTGCACACTAATAATAAGCCGGCCCAAGGAGAAGCTGGGAAGACGCGCAACACTGTTGTGTGCCAACCAGGGGCACTGCAGTAAGTTCCTGGTACTGATATTACCCGCTTCTTGCCCCCTAAGAGTTGCACCCTGCATTGCGGACCTCCCGGTGCCCTGTGACTGGCCCGCTGTCTGTTTACCTAGACTGGGAGCTGCCGGGGGTAAAACAGTTAATAGGCTTCCCTGCTCCTCGTTTCCTGGAGGCCTCAACTGATAGAGGGAGGACCTGGGCATACTGAAGGTTGACAACTGGTGTCCTGCATACATTCCGGCCAGCACAGTGTGTTACTTCATCCTTGGACACTGATTGCCCCTTTACGTGCATGATCCTCCAGGAGAGACTGCCGAACAGTAGCCTTGCACGCAAAGCTCCTACATCTCCTACCCCCTGCACGAGCGCACACTGCTCTTACTTTTTTTTGGTCTAGCGGGCCCATGTGGTGCCAAGGGCTGTGCTGACTGAGGGGCAGTGATCGCCTTGAACTGCCCATTCCCAGATTGCTCCAGTCACGTTGTACTAAACATTAGGGGCCCCTGACTCTTATATAGGCCAGAGGCCCGCCAATCCGCATCTTCAGCTGTGAGCGTCCATTATCTGCTGCACCTGAAGTCAACTGCAAAAACAACAATTGATGGACAGAATGCAGAACAATGTCATACATTCACCCCCGTACAGAGATCTGGGCCTAAATCCATCGTTTTTTTGCTCACCATGCCACTCTAGTTTGAACCCAGCCATATGCAAATCAGTCTTGACCCTGTGCCCAATGGGAACAGTCCAGCCCGAACTGCCAGGCCAGGTCCTCCCTGGACTGGAACAAGCATCCTAGGACCAGTTTTGAGGTTTCACCCCTCATCAGCCAGGATAGCTTGACTCCAGTGGCATGGAGAGCACGGGACCCACGTCTGGGCATACCCGTCCCACTTAGGGTGACAAATGCAAAAACAACAATTGATGGACATAATGCAGAACAATGTCATACATTCACCCCAGTACAGATATCTGGGCCTAAATCCATCGTTTTTATGCTCACCATGCCATTCCAGTTTGAACCCAGCCATATGGAAATCAGTCTTGACCCTGTGCCCAGTCAACGACGTCCTGGGCTTGAGTACTGGTGAGTAGGAACATGGACCCGCTGCCTGCGGGTGTGTGTCGTTGTAAGGAACAGGGAGCCAACATGCCCGCTGCTTCTCCATTCATCTATGGGGCCACGCTGAAGGATATAATAATGGTGAAACCCAAGTCTGCTAAGCCTCTTATGCAGGACCTCTGTGGCCCATCGCCATCCTCTATTCCCAAAGACCGGGCCCTAGAAGGCTTGGCGAAAAGAGAGCGCCAGGTGGGCGGGAGAGGTAAATATACCTGGCTCCCCGCCCACTGGTGCGCCGGAAATGACGAGGGGCGCGCTGGACCCAGAGAGGGTCCTAAACACTAGGATGTAGTCGTGTGCCATCATGTGACACTAAGGCGGCCGCCCTCCTATGGGGACCCCCTGCGTGGACCGCGGGCAGCCACATAGGGCTGAATGGGCTTCAGACCCCCTCCCCCGTCGTGTGTCTCAGCTCGGGCTGCTGCAGCTGTGGGCTGGCTGGGCAGTGTCTGGAGTCTTGTCTCCGGCTGCTGCAGCTGTGGGCTGGCTGGGCAGTCTTTGGAGTCTTGTCTCCGGCATGCCAGAGTTTTTCACAGGTCTTTAAAGACCATTTGCATATTTACATACTTTGT
This sequence comes from Calotriton arnoldi, assembly GCA_963921515.1. Classification (NCBI taxonomy): domain Eukaryota; kingdom Metazoa; phylum Chordata; class Amphibia; order Caudata; family Salamandridae; genus Calotriton; species Calotriton arnoldi. Next base: position 1,618,706 of record CAWUFW010001977.1, read on the forward strand.
AAACTTGTTACCCAGGATTCGTCTTTTATTCTGGTTCCAGTACCCCCTGGGCCCCCACTCTGCCTATTACATTTGTATTTTACATTTACTGCTGAAGTGTGAGAATGCATTTCATGAAAAGGAATGTAAAGTAGAGTTGCCAAAAGAAAATGCCAGCCATGTGATGTTTAAAGAGCCTGCAAAGACCTCGTCTTGACACTAAATAGGGTTATAAATAAAAAAGTATGTATTCATTTGTAATGTGACTTTTCTGTCTTTGTTCCTTTTAATTATCAGTCATGGATCACTCAGGCAGCCCTACAACACAATTAAAAGAGCTTTCTATATATATTTGCTGTTCTAAGTATGCACAGATAAGTGCTGAAAATAAGGCTTTTGGTGACTGTTTATTTTTGTACCGATTGGGACATCAAAATAATGAGCTGGCAACCCTGATCATAAGACTGGAAGTTTGTTGCAGGAACAGCACATTATTTATTTCCTCCACCTTCGATCCCTGATTAATGCCATAATAGCAATAGTTTAACTTATATCTGAAACCCTACGCCCCCGTCAATAACAAGCTGAGTTACTTCAAGTGTCTGGGAATACACCCTGCATTCAGGCAACTCACTCCTCATTCTCGCCCTTCTCTTTCACGCTCACCTTGCACTCACAGCGATCACAATGCACTCACACTGATCACCATGCACTCACACCATTCACCTGCTCACCCTGCACTCACAGTGATCACTCTGCACTCACAATGCACTTGGGCTGTTCACCCTGTACCTTACCCTGCAGTCACACGAGCACACTACTCACCCTGCACTCATGTGACACTTCACTCACCTGTCCCCCTCACTGTTCACTCTGCAATCTCACTCAAACAAGCCCATCACTAACCATACATTCATTCATCCCACTCTGCACTTACATCAGCACCCAAATTTATATGGTCACCTCACTCATGCTGCAGTCACTCCTCTCACCCTACTCTCACACTGTCACATCGCTCACCGTGCACTCACATGGGCACTCCTGCAACCCACACAGCGCAGAGGGTTACCAAGCAGATCACAGAACTGAGTGTGAGTAAACTATGAGTAGCGCTATTAAAAAATGAAATGTTTGTCAGAAAGGTGCTATAGAGAGATGAGGTGCATTGTTAGTGAGTGGTAGTGAGGGAATTCATGGAGAAGGAGGAAATGGTGGAGGGGGCACCAAAAAAGACTGTTGCACTGTGTGCGACCAGTGCTATGGCCAGCCCTGGCTGGGAGTGTTAGCCCACCCCCCCCCCCCCCCGAAGTTCGGTTCTAGTTGCACCCCTGATTCTGGACACTAAAAGATCATTGGAGACCATGATTGACACAGACTCCCTAGATGTGAATCTGTTGAGGGCTAATCATCGGAAATTGGCTGAATGGGTGGATGAAGCGGAGAGTCTACCCTGACTGCCCTGAGACCCACGGCACAAGAGTTACAGGCGCTACTGAAAATGATGGATGCAGGGGTGGCCTCTTTACATCGCAGAGCAGAAGATGCCAAAGGGTGCTGTAGGCACAATAATGCATGCCTGCTTGTATTTCCCGAATCATCAGAGGGCCCCAAGGTGGAGCTATTCATTGAAACCTGGCTGATGGAAACAGTACTGGCAGAAAAAGGGCCTAAATTCTTCTCGGTGGAGAAAGCATATCAGATACCTGGCAGGCCACCCCTGGTCGCCTCCGAAGGGGAGCACCACCACAGCCCTTCATTACCTAACTTCTAAATCATCGGGACCGTGACTTGGTGTTGCACCAGTTTCGGGCGACGGGCCCCTGGTATTATGAGAATGCTGTGATCATGGCGTATCCTGATTTTACAGTGGAAGTGCAACGTCTTCGTGGATCCTATGTTAGGGTTGAACAATGCCTCTGAGAGTTCAATCTTAAATATGCACTTATATTCCCAGCGAAACATAGTGTAGTCGGCGGCGAGACAACCTATGTTTTCTCCACTCCAAAGGACGTGTGGACCTGGCTGCACGCCAGGGGACTGGCTCAGACTCCTCCCAAGGACTTGGCCGCCGGTGACTGGTTGGTGCCCTATCCTCGATGACGAAAGCGGAGATCCATCAAAATCCGACCCGATCAGGTGGTGGCGGAACAGGCAAGGGCAGTGAAAGAGGCCTCGCAGCACAGTACGAACCCCTTTGCCGTTTTACAAATGGAACAACCATCTGGCTTGGACACGGGTGGCTCTGGGACCTCGACAGCTAGTGTCCACCAAGGTCCAAAAATCACTCCAAAGTGGACATGTTTCACCCATTGAACAGCTATTTAGTTCTTGGTTACTTGTTGGGGGCATATGGCTGAAGACTCGTTTATCACCTGATCTGAGGGGCAGTGGTGGCTGGTGACATTTGAAAGTGGTGGGGCGTAAAACAATTGTCGTACTTCACTGTGGCGAGTGTGTGTAGCGAGCGAGCCTGAAAAACCTACGGGGTGTTCAGGGGGGTTCTCCCCCCGAGAAAATTTTGAAAAAAGAGTGGGCAAATGGTGCATTTTCAAGCAAACCAGAAGGTGTGAAGAACAGCTCAGTCAATACTACTGTTTAGAGTTGTGGGAGTTAAGAAACCTTATAGAAGTTTGACACATAATGAGAATGTTCTGGGAATATGGAACTAAAATGAACAACAATTTACTGGTACTGCAGTAGCACAACTATTCTTAATCATACTGGATAGAAGAAAATCTCGATTAAAGGAAATGTGACTTCAAGGAGGAGCAAGGTGTAATTGGAGAAGGAAAAGAAGAGTTGGATGACACGAGAGGAGCTTATGAAGGAGGGACAGTAATGTTTAAACCGTCTTAGTTCTGAGCAACGCTCCTGGCCAAATGTTCATTCAAACTTACACAAACCTTCCGTACGTTTCTCTGTAACGTGGCTTCGAAGCTTTTTCAGATTAGTTCTCAAGAGTGTTACCTCCCCATTAAGCGTTGGAGTGTACAGGGTTGTATTGTTGGAGTGTATACTTAGGTTTTACACATGCGGTAACACTGGCAGTGCCAATTCATTTGGGCAGTTTTGTACGGCCCTGTATGTTCGCTGCACTGTTCCTATTTACTTGGATCAATAAAAGGCTGCAGCCCTCTTTTCCTCTTTTCCAGCATTTGCTAGACATGAGTGCGTATGTGAATAGCTGAGTGTTTTTTTATATGTGTTTTTACTTGTCCTTTGCAGTTTTATATAGCGCGAACTCGACCCGAAGTTATTGGAGCGCTTTACCCGAGCACCAGTTAGTTATATTAAATGTAAGCAGCCAGTAATGGGTGAAAGAGACAGGCTTCGTAAAAGTAGATGAGGGTAACTAAACTGAGGCGCCATTTCAGTGCACGAGGTCGGCCATGGAGAATAAATAAGAGGCCACTGGAGTGCACGCGGTCTGTGACATGGAAGGAGTGATAGTCTACCAGAGTTTCAGAGGCCAGAACTCGAGGAGTCCGTTTCAGCTGCAGTGAACACACATATGGCACCAGGCCGAGAGGCCGCGTCATGCCGCACCTGAGTAAATGTGACACCCCTCGTGTGTGCGCTTGGCCTTGCCTGCGCCAGCCTCCTGTGTGTTTGCTAACAGTGCTTCCTTCGCACAGTCAAAGACAACAATACGCACACCTGGGCAAATTAAAAGCACTTTTTATTCCATGTGTTTATTTTCTGGGCTCGATCCCGGTATGGGAGCTTTCCCACGCAGACACTGCCACGACGCCACCTCTGCCAGGTGGAGCACGGGGCAGGCGTGGAGGCTGAGAGCAAGGATCCCCTCCTCCCAACCACTGGACTATGACACTATATGTACCTATCCCAAAACTCTTCCCTAGAGGTACCTTTATCCACCGTCTTTCTATTCTTCTATCTGCGTGTCTATATTTCTGCTAGCAGTCGCGGCCGGCAAAACGGGCGGGTGGGTTCGCGCGGGCGGGGAGGGAAGTGGGACGGACGGTAATAATTATATAAAATAAAAAACTTACCTTCCTCCAGTTCCGCGACCGCATCACGCGCCGCCGCCTCAGCTCCTGCTGCTCCTGGTGCGTTGCAGGCAGCCTCCCTCCTCCTGCTCCCCTAAGCCAATCACAACACTGCAATGGCAGCGTTGTGATTGGTGAGGCGCAGCGGAGAGCGGCCCAGCCGGGCCATTTTCTCTATGTAGGCTGCATGCAGCAGCCTACATAGAGAAAAAGGGAGAGTGCGCATGACTGAGTTGGTCAGCCCTGGGGCCGACCAAACAGTCAGTACCCACAACAGTGGGCAAAGCCACTCCCCCCCTGCCCTCGAGCAGGACCGCCCACCCGCCCGCCCCCAACCAGGCACTCCAGGCACTTCTGCTTTCTCACAGTGCGAGAAGCAGAAACATAAAATGGTAGTTTTACCATTTTATGTTTCTGCCTTCTCACACTGCGAGAAAGCAGTGGGGCGATGCCCCCACGCCCCACTGAAGGAGCCACCATTGCTGAGGGGGGAACAAGTGTTATGTTGTTTTTATTGTTTTATGTTTGTTTTAATGGATCCTTTGTGTGTAGTCAGGCTTATTTTGTGGGGGGAGGGTTATGATGTACAAGTGTGAGCAGTGTTGGGTATGGGATACATGAAGACATGGGCAACCAGTTTGTTGCCAGGATTACACATTACCACTACACATCATGGGAACATGCACAGACATTCTTACCCCACAGTACAATGTGATAACATGGAGTGTGCGTGGTATGGCAACTCCTGCTAAACAATACCGAATGTATGCCTACTGTAAGCGGCGGCATGCACATATTGCCATGTTGCAATAAACGCACGTGGTCCACACAAAGTGGTAAGAACAGGTCTATGGCACATCCTCGTTAGCATATGCATGAGGAGTGCTAATATGGATTGCTCGGGGGGTCCCCTACGTGGTGTATAGCCACAGTGCGGAACCCAGGGGCAGATATGTGATAACGGAGGGACACTTAGATGGGCCTCAGCTGACACTAGTGGGGGTCTATGCACTTAACTCCAATCAGTCAGATTTCTTTGACTCACTTCCCGCTGCGCTTTCACGAAGATCCCCATGCACCGGGCCTTTGGGATGGTGACTTCAACTGTGTGCCAGATGTGGATAGGGACCATTCTCTCCCTCCCTTGCGCATTGCGACATGTATCAGAATGACGCAGCACTTCCACAACTGGCTGACCCAAAGGTGATTAAATGAGGTGTGGCACCTGGGGCACCTTGCAGGCTGCGAATATTCATTTTATTCCTTGGTTCAAGATATTCACACTAGACTAGGTTTAAATTTATGCGCCGACCGGCTGGGGACGCAGATTATCCAATTGGAGTATCTAGCCTGCACTCTATCTGACCATTGTCCGTTGCAAATAGTTTTGCAATGGGGCAGACCACGTCCGAGAATTCCCACCTGGCGTCTACAAATGGAGGCACTGCTTGATCACCCATTATAAAATGCATCCCTCAGTTTTTTGACTTCAACAAAGGATCCACCCCATCAAAGGCTCTGGAGTGGGATGCGCACAAAGTGGTTATACGGTGTCACTGCATTGCCACAACATGGGGGTTTGCCGAGTACTACAGGATGAACTGATGGCGATAGAGAGGGAGCTGTGCCCTTTGGAGAGGGGTGTGGCTAACCGCACAAGAGGGGTTGAGCATCTCCAGCAACTCTGTAAACAGGTTAGAGAGGCGGATACACGATTGGGAAGACATGATTATAAACCTCGCCTGACCATGTTGCATGTAGAGGGAGACCGGTTTGGTAGGTTGCTGGCATGGCTAGTTAAGGGGGACCAATTGGAGCCAATCGACACAGTGATTGGTGATTGGTACTCACGCAGGCTGGTATCAATAATGAGTTTTGGGACTATTTTCATACCCTGTGTATGGAGTTGGGGGTGCTCCTGATTGTGTGGGTTTTTGAGCGGGCTGCTGCTGCCTCGCCTGTTCCCACTCCAAAGAGCTGACCTAGATAAGCCACTCCAGATGGAAGAAATAAGAACGGCCATAGGTCAAATTGCCCAGAAAAAGATACTGGGCAGAGATGGGTTACCTATTGAGTACTATGCCACATTTTCATCTCTGATTACCCAGCACCTCCTGGACGTGTTTAATGAAGCCAAGGCAAACGGCCAGCTCCCATACCCGCTGCACAAGGCGTTGATCGTAGTCCTCCCCAAACTGGGACACGACCCCTTAGATGTGTATTCGTACCACCCATTATCCCTCCTTAATCTTGACCGTACAGTCTTATGTAAAGTGCTCGCAAACAGATTGCTTCCTATAGTCAGCCGTTGGTGCATGCTGATCAATCGGGATTCATACCTAGGCGTAGCACCTTCCTCAGTATCCAGTGGCACTTGCGGCTTCTCCATTACACCCCGCCAGAGGCACACAACAGAGTGACAGTCGACATTAAAAAAGCTTTTGATACCCTGAGCTGGGAAATTTTGTTGACGACCCTGAAGAACATGGGGTTTGGGCCTGAGTTTCTGGGCCGTATTCGCATGCTGTATTTGAACCCAACGGCTAGAGTTCAGATGGGACAGTTGATCTAGGATAGCTTCCCCATCCATAGGGGCACTAGACAGGGGTTCCCGTTAATGCCCTTGCTCTTTGCGATAGCCATGGAGCCATTGGCAAGCCACTTGCGAATGCGAGTGCAGGACCGGAGTTTCCTAGAAATGGACATCCACCACATTGTATCACTCTATGCAGATGATGCCCTGGTCTTCTTACGCGAGGTCAAGACCTACCTTCTGGGCTTATCAGATGACTTCAGGGATGTGTCTGGGCTCAAGGTCAATTGGCCCAAATCCTGCTTGTGCCCTCTTATTCCACCTCCTGTGCCCCATAGGGGTGCTTCGCCGGAACACCGGCTCAAATAGTGTCATGATACATTTAAGTACCTGTGCATCCAAGTCTACAACACCAACAGAGCCCTAAAGAAGGGCAAAGTGGGTAGGGCACTAAGATCGATTTGGGAATCCCTCTCCATTTGCGGTTCGTGCCTTTCTCCCGGATGGGGCAAATGGCAATTGCTAAGATGCTCGTGCTGTCCAGGTCATTGTGTTTTTTGCAGTACTTCTGCTCGTGCTCCTCAAACGTTTTTTCCAGGAGTTGAATGGTCTTCTATTGGAAATGATATGGGGGGGGTGAACTTTGTTGATTGGCACTCACCATTGCACAAACCCCGGCTTGAGGGAGGGCTCGATGCACCAAACTCTGAAATGTATTATGCGGCGGTGCAGCTAAATGGCTGCTGTGCTGGCTAGACGCGAATCCTTGTCCTGAGCAGGTGGCTGTCAAAAAGATACTGGGTGAGACGAGCGTTTATACCTGATTGACGGACCGTGACTGTCAACTGCAACGGGGATCAAGCCACATGATGACGGCACAAGTGTACTGGTGTTGGTTTGTTCACTGCATGAACCTCCATATTCCTTACTCACCATCAATAATACTGGGGCAAATGCCGGACTTTTGGGAATTGGCTGGAAGACATGATTTGACACTGTGGAGGGCGGCAGGGATAGACAGATTAGGGGATCTCTTTCACGAGGGAGTACTTATGGCCTTCCTGGACATAATGGACACATATAACGTGGGTGCTGCCCACTTTTTGGCTTACCACGCCGTCAAGCGAATTGTGAAGGCTACTTGGGAGGCCGGGGAGGTGGAACCGTCCCAATCGCACATCCTGCATGCTCTCCTCAAGCATGGTGGCACGCGACAGCTATGTCCATGTTATATTTAGTACTGACGTCTAGCACGCTAGAGGACAAGGAGAAGGTGCTGGCTAGATGGAATAATGTCCTTCCATAACTATTGACGGGCAAGGCTTGGCTGCGAGCACTACAGCACATGAAGGAGGTGTTCAGGAATCCCAAATTAGGTTCACTGAATTTAATCACACACATCATGCATATCTTTACCACCAATGCATTATGCGCATGTTCCCTGCTTCCACACCCGTGTGTCAGCGTTGCCAGCTGGCAGAGGCTGGTTTTTATAACATGGTATTGGAGTGCCTACCGCTACACCACCTGGGTGGAGGTAACGATTACTACGGCAGAAATGGCGAAACACAACCTGGTGCCTACTCCCGATTCCTGCCTTCTGGACCTTCGCCCCAAGGTTAAGGGGGACAAACACTTACATAGGTTTATCAACCTTGCGTTTGTGCTCTTCAAGCTACAAATTGCAATGATATGGAAGGTGCCCTCTGTCAAGGTCCGCAAAGTTCGACCTCAAAAACAACGCATCCTGGTCCTCCTTCAACATGTACAGTGAAGAAACTATACTAAAAACGCTAACTGCCTTGAATCCCTCCACCCACTTCATAGACCCTCTTCCCGCAAACTACTTAAAAGACTTCATTCCACTGTTACTGCCTCTATGGACCAAGATTATAAACACCTCTCTCCTTCAAGGAACCATCCCAGAAATCCTTAAAGCAGGGCAGGTATCCCCTATCTTAAAGAAGCCATCGGCTTGGCAACCACATAGATCAGTTCAACCTGCTCAACCAATACCAATCAGGCTTCCGGGCAGGTCACAGTACGGAATCAGCCATGACCCACATAATAGATGACGCTCTAAAATACTTGACCAAAACGAAGCCTGTTTACTAATCTTGCTTGACCTATCTTCGGCCTTTGACACCGTCAAACACGACAACTTGCTAGATCTCCTGAAATACAGAATGGGATTATCTGGCTCTGTACTTTCTTGGTTCACCTCTTTCCTCCAAAATAGGTCACAAAGATTCAAGATTAATCAATCCTTATCCAAACCCGTCCCAGTCACTTTAGGAGTACCTCAGGGATCATCCCTCTCACCCACACTTTTCAACCTTTTCATGGAACCACTCACCGAACTTCTCAGCTCTTTTAAGGTCCATTATCACATGTATGCAGACGACACACAACTCTACATAAAGATCCACTCACTTGAGGACATCAAATCTCTCAATTCAATGCTTCAAAAAACGCAAACCTGGTTGGCCGAAAACCATTTGAAACTAAACACCCTCAAAACTGAATTCCTCTTAATCGCTTCCCCCAACCAATTGACCATCATCCTCGATTGGCTGAATCACCTAACAGCACTCAAAGGTCAACCTCTCATTATCGACTCAGCGAAATTGCTAGGAATAACGCTGGACAGAAATCTAAACATGCAGAAACACATCAGCGCCGCTACAAAAGGAGCAAATTTTCAGATGAACACCTTGAGAAGACTTAAACCCTTCCTGCCCGCAAACAACTTCAAACAGGCAGTTCAAGCTCTAGTAATCCCAAGAGTGGAATATGGGAGTGTCGCTCTTTGCGGCCTTCCCAGATCGACGACGGCCCCTCTAAGAGCTACAATCAACACAGCTGCTAGACTCACCACAGGCTCCAAAAGAAACTGTCACATCTCCCCAGACCTTAGAGCCCTCAACTGGCTACCTTTCGAGGCTAGAATTCATCCGAAAATCGCATGTATGATGCACAAGGCCCTACATCACAATACCCCGAGTTATCTAGCTCAGAAACTGGTGCTCTCTTGTGGTAACAGATCCACCAGGAGCTCCAAGAATCTTCTTCTGAAACCGCAAAGATTTGCCAAGAAGAAAACATACAACCGGACCTCCTCAGGAATGGCTCCCAGGATCTGAAATGCTTTGCCCCCAGAAACGAGACAGAACCCTTCTACTGTCTCTTTCAAAAAAGAAGTGAAATCTATTCTCATGGCTAAATTTACTTGATCTATTTATATATCCGTGTAATATATTTGCTAGCTTGTTTTAGTTACTACTTTGGGGCCGATTCCGATCTCGGCCGGTAGGGCTCCGAATCGGACTCGGCATTACCGGATCCGATTCGGAGCCCTGTTTCCCGACCGAGTCGGACGTGCGTCCGGGCGAGCGAGTACGATGCGAGCGTACGCGAAATCGCCGACCGACTCGTTCGCGGGACCCAACCGCTCCGACCGACTCGCACGGACACGACTCGCACCGCGCAATGGAGACGTTCCCTGGCCGGGTAAGTACGATGCACGCCGCGAGCAGTCCGACCGACTCGCGCCGTCCGGCTCGAAAGAGCAGTCGGAGCCGCACTTTGGGGGTCCGTGTCGGACACCCCTGTACACCTAGCCGCGCGAGTCGCACACAGGGGGGACCCATGGGTCCCCCCTACCTGTGCATGTACGGCGCGACCCGCTTCGACGCGTACCCGCTGTAGGGGGCACCCTTGTTCGCCTCGCACCCATTGAGTCAATGGGAGCCCGCGTACGCGTTGTACGACCGGCTCCCATTGACTTCAATGGGAGTCCGACCGAATCGAGTCCGGTAGCATGCGAACGCATCGTACTCGTTCGGTCGGACTGCTAGGGTCCGATTCGGTCGGAAATCTCTCCGGGTCCGGCTCGGTCGGAGAGATTTCCGGCCTGAATCGGAATCGGCCCCTTTGTCTTAGACTCACTCATATTTTTTGCTATGTTTTTCTCTGTTTCTCACATTTGTCCTGTAAAGCGCTCTGATATCCGCAAGGTTCTTGTTCGCGCTATATAAAACCTTAAAATAAATAAATAAATAAAAAGGATACACAGAGGTGGCTTCTCACGGTGCTACAGTGGGCATGTGCGTCGGCTAATGCACTACACGCGCTGCGCGCTGGGGGAGCGGGCAGGGTGGGGGGAGAACTCAGACACTTACACTGCAAATATCGAAGCCAAGAATGGCACCCGCCCATCCTGAAGAGAATGCCCCAGAGTTGCCATGGGTCTAATCATGAGTTGGTAACGTAATACTCGCTTATTGCATTCTTCTACCGCATAGCGGTCCCAATGCTTTCCTGTGACGGTGAGTAGTTGCGTGGCGTTGACACCAGCGCTGACTACTGATAGACAAGATGTTGGAGCCTAGGCGCTCACTAGTATCAATGTCCGATTCATTGCCTGTTTATCGCTCTTCTGTTGCGCATCAAGGACCCCACAAACTGCATCTCATGCGGTTCTCACACCCCTCACTGCTCCGTGACTTTTCTTTTATTGTCTATCTTTTGTTTCTGACTAAATATTACTGCCTATGATATTATGACTTGATGTAATATATATGTGCACAGTACGCTTTTGACCATGCCCTGTATGCATCTATAATGTTTCCATCGTTGTTGCTGACAAACAATAAAAATACATTTGAAATAAATTATGGCTTTGTAAATGATGCAGCTGATTTTGAAGATGATGCAGCTGATTCTGTAGATGGTGCTGGCCAGAAAGGGGAGCCAATGGGGTTCCATCAGGAAGGTGGTGATGAGATCATATTTCATATTATGCTCTGTGTGAGAGGGAGGTGAGGGGTGGGCATATACAAGTTCTTCAAAGTTTCATGGAGGTGTGTGTCTGTGCTGTGAGGGCTGCTAATCCCAGTGAAAACCCGACCACAGGCACTGCTAGCCAGACTAGAGCCCCCTGGACCAAACTACCCACACCAGAATCCATTTATTTCTCTCCCTGGAGCTACACCCCTGCTTATAAAATAGCTACAACTTTTAGTTCGAACACACATGCAGACACAAGGGCAAACATCAAGTGCATTAGCCCACAAAGCTATTTCACTGCCATTGGAAACTGCATCCTCCATGTGTCATACAAATCTATGCAGCAGACTGTCAACCTCCTGGACTTTCGCATTGAAAATGATGCTTGTAACCTTCATGTGACTCGTCCTCTGTACCAGGTACTCAAATCTAAAATCTTTTGTACAATTCACAGACATCCCCATGGATTCTTAGTAGACAGTCAAAATAAAATCCGATGCTTCTCTCTTGCACTGGTTCAAAGCAGAGGGTCTCTTGCACTGGTTCAAAGTAAACTAGGTTATGGGTACAAGTCGATGTTCATGCTTCTGAGCTACTGTTATATGAGGCTCAAATTACCTCTGAAAACATTTTGAAAGCAGATCGGTAGCTCATCATTTTCTGATAAATAACTGAAATTATGATGACAGGACATTGCTCTAGAGTTTGTCAGTAAACCCCAGGAACCTGGTCAGAGTAAAGACAGTTCGGTCCTGGAAAATCTTTCAGAGTTTGAGTCACCTTTGGAGTAATTTCTCTCAGACCATATGAAAGGTACTCATCCATCTGGATCTCACAGGGAAGTTTTCCCAGCTAGAGTTTCAAGACTCTTAGCTGCAGCACTTTTGAGAGATTTTAAGACAGTATTAAACTGTTCGGTGAAAGAGAATGCACCCCATGGAATGGCAAGCCACTATAGCAAATACATCTCTGTCTGCCTCTGAGTTAACCGCCATACCATTCTTTCTACCATTACTACACCCAGTAACACTTTTGGTGATAGTCGTTATGAGGCAGGTCTAAAGGTTTGCCAAGTCTAGTTAGCTGCTTGACTCTTTTATGGCTTCTCTCAGTCAGTGGTCTTACCACCGTGCTGTTAAAACATTTAGGGCCTAACCACAAACTGTATTTTGTAGTACGTTTTATAGTACTAAAAAACATACTATAAAATGGTATTCACAAACCTACATGTAGAGTTTATGACGCCGCCTCTCCTATCTGTATGGAGATCTCCACACACATAAATGTACGTTTAAGCCGTTAAAGCAGCGTTAGCATGGAACTCCCTTCCTGTGGAATTGCGGAATACTCAGGATCCTAGGCTCTTCAAAAAACAATTAAAAACCCTTCTTTTTAATCTGCCCATTTAAATCCCTGCTTCACACTGCTACGGTCACTTCCCGCGCCGGGACACTCTTGAGTATCTGTGCGCGTTATAAGTGTATTATAACATAACATGTGGGAGGGACAGAGGAGAGTGATTGGAAAATGGGGAATACTTATTACCAAAGGGAAAGGGGATAGGGATGAGTAAGTAGGGGTTAAGGGGCAGGTTTAGCTAGGGGTTTAGGGATGGAAGTGTACCCATACACAAAAGAGTAAACCCATTGCTATTTACAAACTACACTTCTGAAGTTTCTACAGCCAAAAAGGGACCCAAAACAGTAATAAACTATTCCAGCTCAAGAGCTGAAATAAGTCCAGCGCCACACAGGGCCAGCCACTTGCACTGCAACACCTTCCCCTGGTAATCATCAATGGATCTAGGGACTTAAAATAAAACCCTACAGGAAATAATGTTAAATTTACCTACATTATTTAAACTAGTTTAAAATATAAATAATTCTAATTATATATATCTATCTATACGTATATATATCTATCTATACGTATATATCTATCTATACGTATATATCTATCTATACATATACATATATATATATATATATATATATATATATATAAACAAAAACTCCCACTTCCTTAGAAACATCCAATGAAGAACCGGACTCGAGGCTGTTGAGGATATGGCTTATTTATTCATTTCAGGTCACCCATAACCCGGAGACACGAGAGACGCGTTTCGGCTTCACAGAAGCCTTTGTCAATCTGATTGGCGCCAACATCAAGTAAGTATATATAATGACCCTCCCACTTAAGGCTTTGATAAACACAGAGAAAATACTATCAAGCACAATGCTTTGATGTACACATGCTGTAACACAAAAGAAACAAACATAAATATTTAACTCGGTGCTGAAAACCAGTCTGTATGTATTACCCTAATTTTAAAAGCATGGATAATTGAAAATGCATTTCAAAACTGTGTAAAATTTCCTGCCTTAATAGGAATATTTCATACAGTTAACATATGGCACCCATCACTCGTTGTTTGTTGCCTATAAATCCCACACATCATATGTAAAATTATTAAAATAAAGCGGCACTGCTACGTATTAAAAAGTTGTCACATTGAAACTGCCTTTAAACTCAAATCTAATACTCCAAAAGTGCCCGGACCTCCGATGGCAGGCCTCTGACCTCAATAGTGGAATGAATAATCATGATTAATTGCTGCAAATAACCAGGTTTGCATCCAAGCCTACAGCAGCCCCGATAATCACAAACATGTCACAGGGCTTAAACTATAAATAGTTGTAAACCTAAACAGACTTAAATGTCAATTTCCCTGCGCATGCTATATCTTCAACGGGACTGCCTGTCCCATAATGCAACTTGGTGATTACCAATTTGGCAGCAATTCGTGGACAAATGTACGTAAGAGAGTCAGAGGCATAAAATATGACGGGGCCAATGACACCACATGGATGATAAGGACAATGAAATATCATCTCTTAGGGGTAAAGGTCACAATGTCTTTGGTAACGGACAGCGCCGAATATAACTTCAAACCAGGCACAAACTCAGGGTAAAGGGGGACCGGCAATCAAAAAAGTTTCCGTATGCCAAACAAACCTCACCGCTTTGGCATAGGCGTCGGCGGTGCCCGGTCACCAGAGGGCGCCAGTCTCATGGGCAAGGCATTTCTTGCAGGGGAAATGCTGACCCTGTGCTGGCAGTCGACAAACCGCCCCGCTACAGGCTCTTAGTCTCCCCTTGCTGTCATCCTTGGTCCTCTTCCTGGCTGCCATTCTGGGGGCTCACCCTATAGCACTTCCGTACTCCTCCAAAGATTCGGTCACAGGGGAGAGCCACAAAACGACCAGTGTTCCGTGAACAGCGTTGAGACCGATAACGCTGAATTCGAATGAACAAAAACTCCCACTTCCTTAGAAACATCCAATGAAGAAGGCACGGACTCGAGGCTGTTGAGGATATGGCTTATTTATTCATTTCAGGTCACCCATAACCCGGAGACACGAGAGACGCGTTTCGGCTTCACAGAAGCCTTTGTCAATCTGATTGGCGCCAACATCAAGTAAGTATATATAATGACCCTCCCACTTAAGGCTTTGATAAACACAGAGAAAATACTATCAAGCACAATGCTTTGATGTACACATGCTGTAACACAAAAGAAAAAAACATAAATATTTAACTCAGTGCTGAAAACCAGTCTGTATGTATTACCGTAATTTTAAAAGCATGGATAATTGAAAATGCATTTCAAAACTGTGTAAAATGTCCTGCCTTAATAGAAATATTTCATACATTTAACATATGGCACCCATCACTCGTTGTTTGTTGCCTATAAATCCCACACATCATATGTAAAATTATTAAAATAAAGCGGCACTGCTACGTATTAAAAAGTTGTCACATTGAAACTGCCTTTAACCTCAAATCTAATACTCCAAAAGTGCCCGGACCTCCGATGGCAGGCCTCTGACCTCAATAGTGGAATGAATAATCATGATTAATTGCTGCAAATAACCAGGTTTGCATCCAAGCCTACAGCAGCCCCGATAATCACAAACATGTCACAGGGCTTAAACTATAAATAGTTGTAAACCTAAACAGACTTAAATGTCAATTTCCCTGCGCCTGCTATATCTTCAACGGGACTGCCTGTCCCATAATGCAACTTTGTGATTACCAATTTGGCAGCAATTCGTGGGCAAATGTACGTAAGAGAGTCAGAGGCAGTCCCGTTGAAGATATGAAATGTATGTATGAAATATTCATATTAAGGCAGGAAATTTTACACAGTTTTGAAATGCATTTTCAATTATCCATGCTTTTAAAATTACGGTAATACATACAGACTGGTTTTCAGCACTGAGTTAAATATTTATGTTTGTTTCTTTTGTGTTACGCATGTGTACATCAAAGCATTGTGCTTGATAGTATTTTCTCTGTGTTTATCAAAGCCTTAAGTGGGAGGGTCATTATATATACTTACTTGATGTTGGCGCCAATCAGATTGACAAAGGCTTCTGTGAAGTCGAAACGCGTCTCTCCGGGTTATGGGTGACCTGAAATGAATAAATAAGCCATATGCTCAACAGCCTCGAGTCCGTGCCTTCTTCATTGGATGTTTCTAAGGAAGTGGGAGTTTTTGTTCATATATATATATATATATATATATATATATATATCCAAAATAAAACCACTGCTTTTGCAGTAATCATCCAGCACTCCATGGGGTATTTTCCACTCGATTTTATTTCATAGTTACGACAGATAGATATATATACACACACACATTACCCAGCGGTGGTCGCCACTGGGTAATTATAGTTAAGATTGTGTTTCAAAAGGAAATGCATTTTTTGTGTTGCTAATAACTTTGGCGTAGTTTGACAAATCCCCACAAAACTTTCCAAAAAATTGCTCTTTTTTGCCTAATTTGTGCATGGAAAGTTTTGGAGATCATTCAAGCGGGGGCCAGGAAAAAAGGGGGGGTCCTAAAAACACATTTTCCCCATTCATCATTCATTTTTTCATAGGAACTTTAGACACAGCTACAGCCTAAACCGCTCAATGGATTTACACCAAGTTTGGCAGAAAGCTAGATCTAGGTCCAGAAAGAGTGCCTTTTATGTATTGGTGTAAATCCATTCAGTAGTTTTTGAGTAATTAATGAGAAAAAATCTTTGTATATTTAGGACGTGGATGCTCCTCGGATTCCGACAGATCTCAAAGTGAGATCTGATTGGCTGCCACCACCTCGCCCAGGAAGTGGTGACAGCCATCTTGGGAATCAGGACTGAGTCCAGAGACCTAAAAAAAAAAAATGCAAAAAAAGACACAAGGGGACAGGGTAGGAATACCCTGACACCCTAGGCCTGGTGGTAGGGCCAAAATCATTTTTTTTTTTAAAGAAAAAATTGCCAAGAATTTGTGGAGAATCCTCGAGTCCAAAGCAAAAAAAAACCAGGTGCAGTCTCTCTTTTTTCAAGCCCCTGGGAGGGCTAGGTCCCGGGGAACAAATATTTTTACTTTGTGCGTGTGGACCCCAGGCCGATTTCAGCCCTGGGGACCCCATCCCCGGGGACTGGCCGCATAGTAAAGGGGAGGGGGCTCACGGCACCCCTCCCCTGGCTATTTTTGGCCCAGGGGACCCCATCGCCCAGGGACCGGCTGCATAGGGAAGGGGCACAGAACCACACCCCTCAGGCCGTTTTTGGTTCCGGGGACCCATCACCAAGGAGAATGCGCTCCCCCCAAGGCCGTTTTTGGCCCAGAGAGCCCATCCCCTGGGCCCGGCTGTGCAATGAAAGGGGAGCGCTGCACCCAGGGCTGGCTCATATGCTTTGTCCTGGGGTGCCTACCTCCGGGACATAGCGGTTTTCCTGTCCACACTGCCTCAGGCAGGGAGACCTGCGTTTGCTTGGCAGGAGCAATTTCAAAACTTCCGCCGAGAGGGAGCAGACAAAGTCCACTCCCAGTGGGGGGAGCTTGAAAAAATGATCCGCCCACTGGGAGCAGATTTAGATCTGTTTCCCTGGCAACAGTCAAATGGGCAGGAAAACAGATCTCAATATTGCTCCCATCTGCAGAGAGCAGCATGTTTTAGCTGCTCCCTTCAGGAGGGAGTAATGCCGGCTCCTGCTGGATGCAGGGGGCAAGCTGGGGTCGCGAGGGCCTTGGGGCCCCCCGTATCTCCAACGATAGTGTGGTGGGTGCCCTGTGTGGGCCCCAGGGCACCCACCCTTTGATGGCTGGGCCTCTGGGGATAGGGTCCCCGAGGCGGAAATTGGCCCGGGGAGGGGGGCATGCAGCCCTCCTTGCCTAAAAAAAATGTGCAGGGCCCCAGGGATGGGTCCCTATGCGATGGGGTCCCCGGGGCCAAAAGTGTCCTGGGGAGGGGAGCCACATGCCCCCTTCCTCAAAATAATGTGCAAGGAGGACCACGTGCCCCCTTCCACTAAAATATGCACCAGCCCCCCTTTTTAATTTTAATAGTGGTTATGGGGATATGGTCCCCAGGGCCTAAGGAGGCTCGGGGAGAGGGACCCTCATGGCCCCCTTTCCTTTAAAATATATATGGCCCTGGGGTATTGGGACCCAGGGCCTTAATAGGTTCGGGGAGGGTGGGCCATGCAGCCCTCTCCTCTTTAAAAAAAAAAAAGGCCCTGGGGTCCCCAAGGCCAGGCTTTGTGGCCAACCCCCGCTGCATCAGGCTGAAGGCATGCGGTGTGATGTTGGCTGTCTTTGGGTGGGTTGGCCATAGGGCCTGTCTGTAAGCCAGGTCTTGTGGCCAACCCCCCACTGCACTGAGTCCAACCCCCCACCATGCACATCCGAACACCCTGCGGACCGTGGGTTTGGCTTCATGTGTGGGGTTGGATTAACGTATGGTAATTACATATTACTTTCCATTTTTTTTAAAACCTAGAAATTCACTGGAAAAAACCAAAGGTTAAAGTAATGTTATAGTTTGGTGAAATATTCAGTTTTAAACTCTAAAACCCACTGAAATTTACCAGTTATAGTTAGAGTTATCTCAAGTAACTATAACTCGTGCCCTAAGGTAACTATAACTCATACCCTCGCCAATGCACTGCTAATTACCCTACATATTACATCACTCCTGAAATCTTCTTTGAGATCATTGATATCACTGTGCATGAGGGGAGGGGGGGCGCGAGTTATAGTTACCTTAGGGCATGAGTGGCCCTGCCCAGAGCATGACTGCAGATTTACATATTGTGATAGATAAATAAACAGAGAACCATAAGCATCTAATCAGATAACTTATATGCAAACACCTATATACATGTTAAGCATAGGATATAATTACCATAAGTAATATGTACATTTTTTAAGTAGACATAAAGAATATCTATATATTTATAAACATAATTATTATACACATTTACACAATATCTAGATACATATATATAATCAGAATAAATGCTTATACACATTTAAGTATGGTGGTTATGTAGGGAAGAGCCAACTCTTGAGTAGTCTTCTGAAGATAAGATAGTTATCTGTGCATCTTATGTTTGGGGGTAATGAGTTCCATAGTTTGGCTGCTTGAACAGAGAAGGATGCGCCACCTATGTTTTTTTTTCTTGTCTGGTGGGATTTTGAGGTGAGGTACCAATCTGGAGTGGAGGTTCCTTTGTTGAATATATTTGGTGATTTTACTCCTGATAAAGAGCTGTCCTGTTTCATGTGTTGCTTTGTGGGTGATACAAAGCAGCTTGAATGTGGATCTTCTGGCAACAGGTAGCCAATGTAGGGCCCTCAAGACAGTGGAGATGTGGGCTCGGGGCTTTACATATAGAAGTAGTCTGGCAGCAGAGTTCTGAATCCGTTGCAGTCTTTTCATAGTTGATAAAGATGATCCGTGGGAGAGGCCATTGGCGTAATCAAGTTTAGACAGTACAACATTAACCATTTCAAGCAGTAAGAGGGAACATATCATCAAAATCACTTGTAATACGACATATTGCATTTATGCACTGGTCTGTCCTTGTAACAAAGCTTACATAGGGAGCACAATCCACTGTGCTAAGAAACGTGTATTAGAACATGTCAGGGCTATACGCCATAACAACAGGCAGTATCCTGTTGCCCGACATTTCTTTGATCAACATCTGCAGGATGAAAAACTTCTAAAAATGGTGGTCATTGATGCTGTTCCTGTTAATATACGTGGTGGCAATAGACAATTAGCATTACGTCAACTAGAGTCAAGATATATCATTGACCTGGAAACCATGACCCCTTCTGGGTTAAATTCAAGTGAAGAATTAGCAGTACACCTGCATCATTAAGCTCTAAAACATTTATATATGTTATTGTAAATAGAAATTATGCTGCTAAATTTGTTGTGTAACTATTTTAATATGTTTAGAATTATGAAACTTAGTGTTGATTTTAACAAGTTATTTTTCACATTTTTTTAGGTGATGTACACTCGTTTAATTTTGGCCGCTTATACACATATTATGTATGGAATTCTTCATCTATGGGGGCAGCTTTGCTCATTGGATGTAATCCTTTGCCCACTTGGGCAGAATTGGTAATTGGCTACATCAGGCAGCAAGATTACTGACTATTACATTTGGTTATATTATGTATATTCATCCATGGACGGATATTAGTTAGTCGTTCAGATGGTTTTTCTATATATTAGATTTTTCTATATATTTGATTTTGCTGAGCTTATATCCATATTTTGAGATTTATTGAATTTCATTGATTATACAGTGGGACTAATGAATTTTCATGCGAATCCAAGTCATTTTTTGTATATTTTATACATCATAATGAACTGTGTTAAGATGGCCACCATGTGTCGTTATTTGTTCGTTATGTTATAATGAATTGTCCTTTTACTATGTTTATCACATATGGTGTAATGAATTGTCCTTTCACTATGTCTTCACATATGATTTATAATGTGGTGGTACTGTTTAGCCCTCTAGCGTGATCAAGGCGTAAGCTGAAACGCGTTGCTGGTGCAGTCAGTAAAGTTCCTACACTGCAACTCTCAAGGTGTCCTTGCATTTTTTCTGGAAACGTCCGAAAAACTGTGTTTGTATATATATATATATATGTATGTATGTATGTATGTATATATATATATATATTCAGTTTTGCAGCAGCCCGGTCATGTCCACTCAGTGGGATCAGTGCGAGTTCACGGGCGCAGAACCTGTAATAATCAAAAGAGACCGGAATCCAAACGTCAAGGACTTCAGAAAGACTCGCACACCCCCATCCAAACTCCACAATATTTTATTGGGCTACGAGTTTCACCCCCTCTGGGGCTTCGTCATGGCCTGTTTACAGAAAGAACAGATGTCCCACAGCTAATTTACGGGGTTGTGCAAGCAGGACCTAGAGGGAGGCAAAGCGATCAGAGACTATTTTTTAAAGCTATTATCTAGACCACCAGCAATATAATGATTTAACATTAGGCACTAGACTCAACATCTGCTCCCTGCTTTCTCTGCGGGACCCTTTTGCTCCCGGCCGCCCTGCTGCCCCTGGGGCTCGACGCCTGGTCTCGCCACAGATCTTTGAGACTAATCTAGAGTGGGCCCCTGGTCCCTTCCGGTGCTCCTGCGCGGGGGCGGACGACGTTCGTCCCCTGGAACTTCCATGGCCCACCCCGCCATTTCCTTAGTCCCTAAGAGGAGTGACTTCCTCAGAGCCGCCCTGGGGTCCACCGCTGGGCCGCTCCTTGACTGGAATGGTACCTCTTGGCCCTGTTGGCCTTCTAGTTGTTTGCTATTCTCTCTGGTTTCTGCCTATATCTTTGCTCTAACCTCTCTTTCTCTTCTATTAACTATCTGGACCCGGGGGAGAGAGTAAGCCTTCAACAAGCCGGCCCACATCTTTGCCTGACATTTTTGGGCTCCACTGAAAACATCTTTCGAACTCTTCACCTGGGTGGGCTCTCACACCTCTTGTACTCCCGGCTGCAGCCAATGCCTTTGACACGGACCCGCAACCCGGCCGGAGAAAGATGTGATGCTATACATTCCAGCCAATGCATGCCACTAAGAGTACCGATCAATGACGCAACTTAAATGTCTGTCCCTTAATGTCAAAGGCCTAAATGCCCCGAATAAGAGAAGGCAAATTTGGCGGTATCTCCAACTCCAAGACCCCGATATTATCCTTCTCCAAGAAACTCATCTTCTACGTGCTGACGTTCCCCGCATGTCTCATCCTAAATATCCCTTGCAATCATGGGCCTCTGCGCCAACTAAGACAGCAGGGGTGGCTATCCTTTTTAAAGCAGGTCTTCCTGTGCAAATCACGAGTACCGTGCGGGATAAGGAGGGTAGGTATCTCAAGCTTGCGCTAGAACTGCGGGGTAAGCCACTTACCTTGCTTAATGTATATGCCCCTAATCAAGCGCAGGATGCCTTTCTTCGCAACATACTTAGGACTATGATCTCTCGGGAGACTAACCCTATTATCCTTGGGGGGGACTTTAACTTAGTGTGGGACCCCAATATGGCTCGCACCTCCTCCACATTTCAAGGGACTGGGGCTATGTCTGCCGCTCTCAAACGTGATCTAGACGATCTGGGTCTCGTCGATGCGTGGCGGTACAAGGAGCCGGATACACAGGATTACACCTTTTATTCTCATGTGCATCACTCGCATTCCCGGATCGATTTTTTTTTTTTATCCCACGCACTAATTCGCTCCCTAGATACAGTGAGAATTTCGGACATATCCATCTCAGACCATGCCCACCTGGAAATAACCCTGTCCGGTATGGGGCGTAGCCCGAACTCTGTCCCGCGGTGGCACTTGCCCCCGCATGTTCTTCGTGACCAGGTAGACGTGGCCGAACTCCGGCAGGCCATACAATCGTATTTTCAGGCCAATGATTTGCCTGAGACTCCTGTGCACATGCTGTGGGATGCCTGTAAGGCCGCGATTCGGGGCACCATCACCTCTATTTCTATAGCCCGCAGACAAGAATCCCGTTTAGTGGAAGACACCCTTACCCGCAATATTAAAGCCTTAGTGCAACAAACTCGCAGTGCACCTTCTCTCGCAACACGCAAGAGGCTCGCCTCACTTCGCGGCCAGCTTAAGGCTCTCTGAGTGAACAAGGCGGAGCACTCTCTCCTGGCTCTCAAGCAAACGTTTTACGGGGGAGGCAATAGGGTGGGCCCCATGCTGGCGCGTTGTCTCCGCCATCAAATCTCCCGGGGCCATATTGTTAAAATTGCTTTACCGACGGGGGGCTGGGCCACCTCTGAACAAGCTAAGCAACGAGAATTTAGCACATTTTTTACCAATCTGAATAGCCCGGGAGCATCCTGTGTGGATCAGATAGATGCCTTTTTAGCAGAGTGCCCCTGGGCGCCACTCTCCCCCTTTTTTAGGGAGCAGTTACAAGGGCCCATCACCGCAGCAGAACTTCGAAAAGCACTAAACTGTATGCCGGTGGGCAAATCGCCAGGGCCTGATGGCCTAACACTGGCCTTCTACCGCTTATTCCTCCCGGAGCTCCAGGCCCCTCTGCTGCGCCTCTTCAACTCCTTTGCGGAGTCCAGGACTGTAACCCCGACGATGGCTGAGGCGGAAATCATTCTCATCCCCAAACCGGGGAAGGACCCTTCTGTGTGTTCCTCCTTTCGGCCTATTTCGTTGTTAAACGTAGACGTCAAGCTGTACACAAAAATTCTCGCCCTACGACTAGCCCCGCACCTTCCAGGCCTCCTTGACCCGGACCAGGTGGGCTTCGTACGGGAACGCCAGCGAGCGGACAATGTTCGCCGCGTGGCCCATCTAGTGCAAAAGGCCCAGCACCATAAGATACCGGCCTTCCTCCTCTCCCTAGACACCGAGAAGGCATTCGATCGGGTAGATTGGACCTTCCTTCGGGCGGTCCTACATCGCGTGGGCCTCGGGCCGACCATGATTGCGTGCATTATGGCTCCATACGCGGCGCCTTCGGCGCGCATTCAGGTCAATGGCCTCCTCACCCCCTCCTTCTCCATCGGCAGGGGCACACGCCAGGGGTGCCCGCTCTTGCCTCTGCTTTTTGCTCTTGTGGTGGAACCCCTGGCAATTGCTATCCGGGGGTCGACAAATATCCGGGGCCTTAGCGTAGGGGGGGTTGAACATAAACTAGCCCTATTTGCCGATGATCTTCTCTTGACACTTACGGACCCTGCGAGCTCCCTGCCTGCGCTATTGGATATGCTCTCCCAATTTGAATTGGTGTCAGGTCTTAAGATTAATCTTTCCAAGTTGCAAGCACTCAATCTTAATCTCCCTCGCCAGCAGTTGGATGACCTGGGAAGCGTTAATCCCTTTCAATGGGCCCCACATTCCATCCGTTACCTTGGGATCAACGTCACGGCTACCCTGGATACTTGGACAGAGGCGAACTGGCCGGCCTGCAGGGCAGCCATCCGCGCTGAACTTAATCGATGGAAGGCGCTCCACATTTTGTGGCTGGGCCGCCTTAATGCAGTTAAAATGGCTATTCTACCAAAAGCTCTATACCTTTTCCAGGGGCTCCCCACGCCGATTCCCCAAAGGGACATTCTAAATCTCCAGCGGGACCTGACCGCCTTTATTTGGGGAGGAGGACGGCCGCGCTTCTCCACGAGGGTCCTGTTGTTACCTCGCGACCGGGGTGGTCTGGCGTGTCCTGACCTGCTAGTATATTATTGGGCCTCGCATTTGCGTTACATATCGGAGTGGACGGTTCGCGAAAGCGAAAAACACTGGTTCCACATGGATAGGGCGGTGGCTTATCGCCCGTTGTGGGATCTGGCTTGGATACGGAGTGGCGCTAGACACCGTAGTGCATATATTGCCATCCCAACGAAGTCTGTTCTGGAAATTTGGGATAGGATCGCTGTCTCCCGCAGTCTCACTACATTTCCCTCCCCCAACACATCATTAGCGCTTAACTCGGACTTCCCACCGGCTTTGGCCCCAGCATCCTTTTCGGCATGGTCGGCCGGTGAGTGCCGGGTAATAGAACAACTATTTGAGGAAGGACTTTTTAAATCATTTGACCAGCGTAGGCAGGATTTCAATCTCCCTAAAACTGCACGCCTGGAGTACTTTCAGGTTCGTCATTGGCTTCGTGCCCCCTCTTACACAGAAGGCGCCACGAGGCAACTTACACCGTTCGAATCCCTGGTTTGCGCTTTTGATGGGTCCCGAGGGTTGATTTCTCGGACGTATAAAGTCCTTCAACACTCGAATGCGGTATCCCCACACACCTACCAACGTCAGTGGCAGGCAGACATTGAGGAGGATATCCTCCCAGAGCGCTGGGAGCAGCTATGGGGGATATTCCGCGCATCTTTAGAAGCATAACCCAGCAAAAGTCAGCATATGAAATCATGATCCGTTGGTATTATACTCCCTGAGGCTCCAGAGGATGTTCCCGGACTTCGCCCCCCTTTGTTGGTGCTGTCAGGCGGCCCAGGGCTCCTTCCTGCACATATGGTGGACGTGCCCGCTCATTCTCACTTTTTGGAGAGAGGTTTTGAGCCACGTTAAGGAAGTGCTGGGATTCCCGCTGTCAAGCGAGCCGGGAGTGGTCATTCTGGGACTTCGTCCAACATCTCTTAAAGCAATGACGCACACATATTGGCGCCTGGTCTCGCATATGCTTACCGCGGCTAAACAGGTTATTGCCCTCCATTGGAGAAAAACGGGCTCCCCCTCGTCCTTGGTCTGGCTTACGCGACTTTGGCATGTTATGGCAATGGAGCTTCTCTCTCATAGGCTGGCATGTACTGATGCTAAATTCGAACGCATTTGGCAGCCCTTGGTCAAACATCTCTCCCGGCTGGAGCACGCTCGATCCGTTCCCCCTCGTCTGAGAGCCCTTCAGCTTTTTGCTGACCCTATACTTCCAAGGGGCGAAACTTACGAAGACGAACTGAGATAGGGAGGGAAGGGTGTAGCACTTAGCAACCTGCCTAGTACTGTGCAGATACGGATCCCTGCGGCTAGGATACCCCCTGCCCCAAGAGGCTGACTTAGCATGCTCTCTTCCCCCCTTCTCTCTTCTCTCTTCCCTCTTCTCTCTTCTCTCCCTCTTCTCTCTTCTCTCCCTCCTATTCTTTTTCTGTTCTCTCCTCTAGGATTTCATATTTTCTTTGTATTTCTCTTGGTTTTTGGAGCCTAGTGTCTCCTCTTGGCTATTGGCCGTAGAGGTCGCTATTATCGTCACAGATGGATGGGCACTGTCAGAACCTGTACCATCGGCATACCATATTACTAGGGTGATCTGTAAGGCTTCTTGCTGTCCTTCGCATGCTGGCTTTGTTGAGGCCCCCTAAGCGCTATATAACGGTACCCACCCTGCGTGTCTGGTGATAGGGGGCTTTATTCATAATATGAAACATGCTTAGAGACTCTAATTATAGGCACGTATAAGATGTAAATTGCCCGACTTTTACTACTGCAGTATTGGTGATTATCTGTTGGTGGCCATACTTCCCCGTTGTGATACCTGCGATTGCTCCCAAGCACTAAGCCCGGTCACTAGGCTCTCCTAGCGGCTCTCTGCCTTAAGTTTCTATGGTTCAGTGAAGTATATAATGTGCTATGTTCATTCTGTGATTTCATATATTGCCTAAAGTTCGGCGACTGATATGGTGATTTCTTTGGTTGTGTATAAAATCAATTAAAGAGAATTAAAATAAAAAAGTAGTTACACAAATACATGTTTCTACACTATAACAATAAAGTACTGCTCTGAATCTGTAATTTTAATGATTGTTTATAGTTCTATCAAACCTTTATAAAAAACGCTATATTCATGATAACTGCATTACCAAATACTACGTGTCGCAATATTCTGAGTCGTCACTAACAACGACGTCATGGCGGCGACTGGTGTCATTGCAAATAATAACAAATTATAAGAGCATAAACTAGAACACTCCTAAAACATAATTTCACATTAAACAACAAATATGTAGTTTGATATCTTTCTTATTACAAATAGAATATATAATAAAATTAACCAATGGAATTCACAAGAAAAAAAGAAATGCTGCAACAGTGTTATACTTTTAATTAATATGAGAAACAAATTACATATTCAGTGAGTAACCGAAAGATTATTGGGACGTTAAACTTACAAAATTTAATGAAAACATGAAAGGTTACAGGGGCGTTATAGTGACATAATAGAACTTTAAAAAACTGTAGAAAATCACTGAAAAAAATCAAAGGTTTCAGGGATATTATAGTTAGAAAATAGAATCATGAAAATCTTAGAAATTCACTTAAAAAACCAAAGGAAACAGAGACATTATAGTTACGAAATAGAATTTTAAAAAAACATAGAAATCCACTGAAAAAAACAAAGGTTAAAGGGATGTCATAGTTAGCAAATAGAATTAAAAAAACTTAGAACTTCAATTTAAAAAAACAAAGGTTACAGGGACGTTATAGTTAGGCTAACATTTCACTCGTACAAAACCAAAGAAATTCAGCGGTTATGGTTACCTGAGCTAACTAGAACTTGCACCCACACAATGTATATGGTATAAATATATTTCTACACATATGAAACCTATTTTTATTTAATTATAAAATATTTTGATAACCTTTTCTGCATTTTTATATGAATGTAATAATATATATTTTAAATATAGTTGCATTTCAGATGATTAATTCTACACATCACTTGCATTAATTATTAATGCATATTAAACAGATTAATTTTGTTAGCTTAGTTGGAAATGTATTTTTTAATTTAAACTTGAGTAAAAATATTTTTAATATAATTTAATATATTTACATTAAAGATGCACTTCCAAATTTAGTTATTAGTGCTGTAGTACTTTTTCCTTAGTTATACATTTAAAATAAATATATTAAATTAATTTACATTAACATTTTACTTGAATCTTATTTTACTTAAATATTTTAATAAACTTTTAAGTTTGTTAAACCTTTTACTTTTACCTATACCTTACCATAGGGAGACTCTGCAGTGGCGGCGGAGATCTCTGAATGGTAAAGTATAGGTGAAAGTTCTGTATACTTTACAATAGGATGAACTCCTCAGTTGAGGCGGAGATCTTAACATGGTAAATTATTGGAAAACCCAAATTGCACCAAGTGAGGAAGCGAGTCGCCCCTTGTCAGGGAGATGGTGGCTTCTCACTCAAAATATTTGAGAAAATGAAAGCAAGGGGTTCACTTTACAACAGCTTTTCAGATGTAGTGGCCAGAGAGCCATGGGTTTTACACACAGTTTTTAAGCTAACTGAAGAAAATATTCCAATATTTCAAGGTTACAAAAATAACTGCGAGCAGTATTTTTCTTTAGTAGCACATCACATATGTGCACCAATAGAATTGTGTGTCTGATTAACTGTGGCAGACAGCAGGCAAACCTCCTTATACAATGTGACTAACTTGGAAAGCAGCCAGCGCTTTACATTCTGGTCCGGTGTGTACAGCTCCAATGCTAGTTTGGTGTTCTCATCGCCCCAGTATGTTAAACGCAACAAGCAGACCAGTTTTGCTCTGTGTTTGAGACACTGCCCTAGCAAATAAAGTAACATTACTAGGCTAGAGTCTTCATTTCTGAAGATGTTAAGCTGGTCACTCTGCCATCAAGAGCAGAGGCAGGGTTGAAGGCTGGGTGGGAGCATCACTCCTCCAGGGCTGGTTTCAAGGATGACATTTACAGCCCAGCCAGTCCTGAAAGCTGTCCCCTAGCCCTTAGCCTTCCGGGAAAGCCCTTGGTGTTCTGATAGGCTAGTCTAGCTGTGTATAAGGTGCTTTTGCACAGCACGACTCTCATATGAACGTCAACAAGGAACTGACGCCCATTCGTTCTGTGGTAGATTAACTGATGGAATTTAATCACATTTAATCTTTTTATATTCCAAAGTTTCAGTGATGATGCAGGTGCCTTGCTTGACGATGCTTGTTTCCTGTCCAGGGAGGACCTGGCCTGACAGTTCGGGCTGGATTGTTCACATGGGGAGAAGGGTCAAGACTGATTTGCATATGGCTGGGTCCAAACTGGAATGGCATCGGGAGCAAAAAAAAATGATGGATTTAGGCCCAGATATCTGTACTGGGGTGAATGTTTGACATTGTTTAACATTCTGTCCATCAATTGTTCTTTTTTGCATTTGTAGATGGCACAGCACATCTTGGAGGTAATGCAGGTGGGCAGTGAATGATTAAAGTTCTTTGAGGATTAATGTCAATGGACAAAGTCACTAGTTCAGGCCAACCGCTATGGAGTGCAGGCCGGATACAGGGACTAAGTCAGGCCGGCTGAACAAAGTACCTTAAATCGTGGTTGCAGAGCATTGTGAGATCCCAAGTCCAGGATGCCTCCCAGTGGTTTCTAGGAAGCTGCGGGACTGTGATGAGGAGTCTGTGTCGTCGTCAAGGATGCCGGCAAGGAGGTACTTGCATGCAAAGTCTGGTGTTGAGGATGTGTCACGCAGTGGAGGTTCCAAGGAAGCTGTGGGGCTGGGTGGTTCTGAAGCAGAGCTGCGAGGAGATGCATCACACTGTGTCGGTTCTTCCCACAGGACCCCACCTGGGCTGGCAGAGCACCTTCACCCCACTTCCTAGGGTCCAGGAGTGGAGTGGCACCACTTGGGGGCAAGACTAACAGCAGATAGAGTCCAGGGGCCAGATGTATCAAGATAGTTATTTGCGATTCCCTAATTGCGAATCACAAGGATTCGCTATTAGGGAAACGCAAAATGCCATGTATGAAGGTGTATATTACACCTTTTGCGATTCCTAGGGGTCGCGAAATGACCTACCTCATGAATATTAATGAGGTAGGTCGCAATTTGCGACCCCTAGGAATCGCAAAATCACGGGATGGTGGCCTGCTGAGATCAGCAGACCACCATGTCCATGATTGCTTTTAAATAAAGCAATCTTTTTTTTTTGTAAAGCAGCCCGTTTTCCTTAAAGGAAAATTAGATGCTTTACAAAACGAAAAATAAAAAGTTTTCTTTTCATTTTTAAAGAGCAGGCAGTGGTCCGTGGGACCACTGCCTGCTCTTAAAGATGGTTTTACAAACATTCACAAAGGGGAAGGGGTCCACCTACTTGAAGTAGGTGGTAACATGCAAATGTTTTGTGACCGCAAATGCGGTCAGAAAACATTCATACATACCGATGCGATTCGGTATTAGGAAGGGAAGCCCTAAACACGCCCCTACCTAATACCAAATCGCAAACCCATTTTGCGATTCGGTAACAGGTTACCGAATCGCAAAATTAGGTTTGCTGCATCAGAGAAGCAATTTTTGCGTTCGCAAACGGGCAGATTCTGCGAATGTGCCCGTCTGCGAATGCAAAAATGCTTGATACATCTGCCCCCAGGTGCTGGGTTCAAGGTGGTTGGAGCCTTTTCTGTCCCTGAGGCTCTGATCAGGAGGTCAGCCAACTAGCCCTTTGAGTCACTCTGGTGATCCAGGGTTCAAGATGCAGATCCAGTCTTTTTCACTCTGGCAGCAGGGCAGCAAGGCAACAGAGTAGCAGTTCTTATTGCAAATCAGCACAGCAGTCCTTCTCAGTTTTCCACAGGTCCACAGGTGTACTGAAGAGTTGTGTTTGAAGGTCCAATAGTTATACCTGGTGCCAGTTTTGAAGTAGGAGAAGGTTCTGGAGTTTTACACCCCCAGAAACGCTTGAAAGTTCCTGCTTCCCTGCCCCAGCTTGCCTAGGGGCACAAAATACTAGCCTATCCTGCCAACATCTATTCCCCCTTTGTCTCACGGTCTGACAGCAATAGACAAAGACCAAGTGCCAGCTACACATATTCATGTGACCCAGGATACAGGCACCAAATGGTTGGGACAAGAAAATGGCAAATTTCTAAAAAGGCCATTTTCACAATTGTGCCTTAGGATCCAATTTTACCATTAAAAAGGATTTTAAAGGGCATGGCCGCGACCGCTGCCAAGATGGCCGCAGTATTGTGAGGCTTCAGCACCGGTGGTCCGTATCCACCATCAACCGCTGCAAAAACTGTTCATACACCAACGAGTAAGTCATGCGGACCAGGCAGAGATCTCGGAGGACCTGCGGGGCAGTGTAACTCCCGATCTGGGAGACTCGACGACGCCAACAAGGTGGGAAAGCGGGCACTGCCGGCACCGCCTCGGAGGCTCTCAAGCGACAGGGGCCACGGGCGAGCCTGAGGCCGGGGTCGTCGGGCCTCGTTGGCGTGCGCACTAGCTCCCCGCCCCTTCGCTTTTCCTGCACCCGGCTCGGGTTTCACAGACCTGCGAAGCCAGACGGGTAGCGGCTGATGGAGCAGGGTAAATGTAAAAATTTTAACCTCCTAATATTTTCGTACAATATTAATAAACATGTTCGTTTAAGTAAATAACCAACAATGTATGTTAAGGGTTAATGGTAACACGCAATTCAGTGTGCAAATTAATTGATTTATAATTGTTTACGTTTCTAACATAACATAATATTTGCGTACTAATTTAATAATAAATGCATGATTTGTGCTTTTAAATAAAACGTGTGGTTGCAAAATAAAGCGATGGTAAGTAAGGGACAGCTTTATATGTTGCTTCTGCTAGGTAATACCTAATTGGGGTACGTAGAAAGACGGGAGGGAAACGAAAGGGTTTATATTTCTTTGTTTTAATAACATTTTGTTTATCTTTGAAAATAGTGCGCTTAGGCCTGCCGAGCAGCAATATAAAATGGCCGCGAGTTACTAGAGTGCGCATGAGCGGATGAGACCATGTGATAGAGGAGAGAGGCTGTGGAAAAGGGATGATCACGTGCTGATGCCGAGAGGCTAAGATGAAAGTATGGTCAAGGCTGATGTGACCCTTCTGAGCAGATGTGTGCCAAGATGATCAGCAAGAAGCGTGAGAAGCCTGGTTGAATCAATAGACGGAACTGTATTACACAAAATGTAACAGAAAAAGATACAATTTGGACTGATCGAAACGGATGAGCAAGTGCATGAACTGTGGGAAACGATGCTTGCATGGACATTCCACACGGAACTGGTTAAGACCAGGAAGTTTGATTAAAATGTATATGGACCTGAGTTTTTGACCAATGAGAATGAATCGCGCCATGTAAGAAGAAACATTTTATGCTGTAAGCTAGAATTAGGGTATAAGAAGACCTACTCTTGGTGGGAGGGGTTAGAATGCTGCGGGATGCTGCGGGAGATGCTGAAGAAGTTAGATGCTGTAGATGGGAGAGTTTGCGGTTGCTGATGCTGACGAGCTGAGGCTGCTGCTGTTATTTTCCTTTTCCAGTTGAGTATAAAGATGCTGCTTTAGGAGAACTTTTATTTTATAGATTTTTATTAGAATTATTAGGATTTCCCCAGAGAGATAGATAGGTTGATCTATAGAGTTCTTAGTATGATAACCTCGTTTTTCCGTCTAATAAAAGTGCCATGCAATTTCAAACTATTCTTATATTGATGATAAATGCAATGATCTGAATAATAAGCTTAAACTAAATTTCATGCATTCAAACTTTATATAAACTTTATTATTCTTTAAACAAATGACTCAGTGATTTTCTTTAGCATAATGATTAATAATGAAATGGTAAAAGAGTTCATTGTGATTGAGCTGGTCTTAATCACCATCAACTGATTCCTACTAGTTGGTCCATCGACCAATGAGCGGAATACCTATAAAGAAAATGAGAAATATTATGTCATTATAAAAGAGGTATCCCGTCTCCTTCCAGCGAATCGTTTTTCTCCTAGGTTCATTTCGGAGGAAATCCAGGGAACAAATGAGTAAGTGAATGTATATGCGGTGTTATGGGCCCCACCGTCATATGGATATAGTGTGTGTGTTAGAGAAATAATTGCACCTGGATGACCAAAGCATAATAGGATAAATTATTTTTATTGTTAGCGCTGGATCAGATTTCTTGGTAGCAGAGTTATGGTTACTATAGATTAGTTTGGTGATTATTGATTTATGATTATAGATTATTGATAAGTTTATGTCTAACACTTTTTGTTGAGTCGCGTTATGTTATATGTAAGTTTTCACGCTTCCGGGAAGTAGGAAGTGGAACACGTGTGGCAAGAGAAGTTGCATGGAATTTTACACTGTCTGAGTTCATTTTTGGTAATAACACAGGTTGTGTTATATTAGGGACATTTTGCGTATAAAAGGTGTGTAAGTGAAATAGTGATCGGTTTTCTTGTGAAACTCTGGCCTTAATTCTCAGGAGCAGTATAGTCTCCACATGTGTTTTATCCCCAGAGAAACGGGTTTACTGATTGCTTGAAAGAAGGGTAAGGTAGAGGGAAGTGCTACTTTATCGACGAAACTGAAAGTTCTGTGGTAGGGTAGAGGTAAGCGCTGCCTACTGGAAAATACAGAATTCTTGTGTGAATGGTCAAAGCTATCTTTTCGGTTTAGCGAATCAGACAATGGAAATGTGGATAAAATGTTGTAACTAACAAGAATTGTTGAAAAAGAAATTACCGATAAATTTTGTAAAGGAGGGGTCAAGAGCAAAGTGACGTAGACAAAAGCCGCGCTGGGATTGGACAGTGCGTTAGTCACATGAGAACAGGAGCAGGACTGACGTAGACAAAAGCCGCGCTGGGATTGGATAGTGCGCCGTAGACAGAAATCGCTGTGATTGGAGTGTTGGTGTGAGTCGCGCTAGTATTGGTTGAAATAACGCATAGGGAACAGTGTTGAATTGCGGATTGTTTAAGGAGAAAAAGGTTGTGAATCATGTCGTACTATGAGTATGGAAAAGAGAAAACGTCTTGGATGTCGAAAGTTAAGAATTTCTTTAAGAAGGACAAAAAGGTAGTGACTAGAGAGGGACAAATAATTCCTCCGCCGAAATCACCAGCTTCACATATGATGCTGAAATATGGATATCATACATGCATATGGTTAGAAAATTGGACAAAATACACAAAGAATGATGGAGCATTGGCTTTTCCTGAGAATGGTTCATTTAATGTAGCTGTACTACGGAACTTGAGAGAAAAGATGGTAATGTTAGAACCTAGACCGACACAGTTTGAAGCTTTAACGGAATGGGAAGATGAGATGTATGAGCGAGAGAGATCCAGAGGATTAAAGAATCAGGAGTTTATGCCTGGAAGGTTGTGGGGAATAAATCATGAGGACAGAGTAAAGCGTTGGAGATACGCTAACATGGCAGGAGGTTTGTTTCCGGCTTTTGCGGTTGAGGAAGAAGCAAAGAGAAAGTGTACTGAGAAAAAGAAACATGTAGTGGTAGAAAAGTATGTGTATGGTGGTAGTGAAACAGATGACGAATTGCTGGAAGATATTTTAAACAGAAACCCACCTCCATACCAACAGACTTCTGCGGTGGTGACACCTAATGCACCGCCAATGGAAACTGGGAGGAATAAAAAACCCGAACGAAGAAATTAAATAAATAGGTCACAAGAAACATTTAAAACTTCACAAAATGAAGAGACAGAAAGTGACAATGCAATTGAATTAGCAAAAACGACAAAAGAATTGACTGAGAAAATAAGAGAATTGACAAAGAATATGGAAGCTGTAACTGTACCAGTAACGATAGGTCCAGTAATGCCAATTTTTGAGAATCAGAAAATAAATGAACATTCTTTGGTGATTCCCATGAATTCACATTTGCAAAGAAAAAGAGAAGGGATGGAATTGAATAATGAAGGTGCACACAATTTGGCTAGTACGTGTAGACCAAGCCCACCTACAAATTTGACGATAAATGAGAATGAGATTAGGAGAATGCCTATGGTGACAGAGTCCGCATCAGGAACACCAGAAAGAAGCAGTGATTGGATAGAGTTAAATAGTACGCCTGTAGGTCCGACTCCAGAAGAGTTAAATGAATGGATGAAAGCGCTAAAAGCAAAAGAACCAGAAGAAAAACCATTAGATGTAATTAGGTTGAAAATAGACATGGAAGAATTGATTTTGGGAACAATTGGAACAGAAAAACTAAAAAATTATCAGGATGACGAGATTATGTTTTTGTGCAAGAGTCTTACTTGGAGAGCTAGAAATTTACATGACAAATTGGAAGAGATTGCAGGTGAACTAGGAGTAGAATTTGTGAAAGTGAGGACGTTGCAGAAACCGTACAGAGTAGATTTTTGTGAGAAAGACATAGAGAATTTGAACACATCAGGAAGACTGACCCAAATAAAAGAGTTAATTGTTTTATTGAGAAAATGGGGTGATGTGGATAGATGGAGAAATAGATGGACAAAGAGGAATGAGAAAACAACAGATAAAGCATCTTTGGCTTTTGCAGTGACAGATAGGGAACCAGTTGCTAGGGAATACCCGATGAGAGAAACACCAGGTGGTAGTTATGTGCATGTTCCGTGGACCAGACAGGATATACTGTCATTTACAAATGACTTCCCAAAATTGAGAGAGAAACCAGTAAAATGGTACAGACAAGTGGAGAGATTTGTTAAGGTGTCAAAAGTGCTGTGGATAGATCTAGATGGATTGTTTGATATAGTAGTGCCTGCTGATTTGTGGACAGAATGTAAGATTACCATTGATTGGCCAACTGTAGAATATCCAAGGGATGCTAAAACAGGAGCGCCAGGTCCAGAAGTGATGAGGAAATATGATCAAGTAGTTACCTTTTTGAAGAATAAAATTCCACCAAAAGAAACAGATTGGGTAAAAATAGACAGAACAACACAGGAAAGCAAAGAGTCAGTGCACGCGTACTATGAGAGATTGTTGTTGGTTTTCAAACAGTATAGTGGTTATGAGACACTAAGTGAGAAGGACATGAGTCATTTTGTATATAGGTTTGTGTATGGATTAACACCAGAGATAAGTGAAAGGATTAAGCAGCACTTGATAGGATGGCAGAATAGCACAGTGGATGAAGTTTTGAGATATGCTAAGTATTGCAGTGATGTAATTGAGAGTAAACAGCGTAAATTAAAAGAAAAAGCCATGTGGGCACAGGTAAAAGTTGCAGAGAAGCAAGAAGCTCAATTGAATAATACTAGCAGTGAAACAGGACAGTTTAAATCCCGACCTAATATAGGTAAAGGAAAAGGACAAATGAGCATAGATGAGGCAAAGAAAAAGTGGCCATGCCACAACTGCGGAAAGCTAGGACATTGGAGAAACGAGTGTAAATTTCCTCCAAAACCTAATGTGGAAAATCAATCATTAAATTCACAGGTGCAGAGTGAGGTAGTTACTCACCAAGGTCAGGTGCCACAACCACCACTTCCCAAGAGTGTTAACCAACAGAAATACAGTGCAGAAACAGGATTCTACGGAGGAGAACAGGTAAAACAGTTGTCACGTGCAGCTGAAATTTCACAATATTGGTTACGACAGAATGAGGATGAGACGGATGAAAGTTCATGACGGTGCCTAAGAGAGAGGGAAGAGTGCGTGCTTGGCGCAACTCTAGAGGTAGATCAGTCTGGTCCATTTGTGGATGGAGAAGTGAATGGTGCAAATGTAACATTCCTTGTTGACACTGGAGCTACCCGTTCTACTGTTAGGTCAGTGGAAATTCCAAATCTTCCTCTCTCAGGTGAACATATCCAAGTGGTTGGAGTTTCCAATCAGCAAATTGAAACGCCTCTTACTAGATTAGTAAAGGTAAGAATTGGTCCATTTAGTGAAATGCACCGATTTGTGGTGTGTGATTGTAGTCCCGTGAACCTTTTAGGACGCGATTTATTGTGCAAAATGAACTGCACAATTTATTGTACTCCAGACGGAATTGCATTTCAGACCCCAGATGAGGATGTGGTGTATAAAATGACAATGGTAAATTTAGAACCAGAAGTAAATGGTTTGTTTCCTGTATTTGATGCAGAGAAAATCCCAATTGAGTTAAAAAGAACAGTGAAAGAAGAAGTGTGGGATTTGACAGGAGAAGATGTAGGATTAATGAAAGGAGTAGACCCAGTTAAAATAACAGTAAAAGAAGGAACGAGTTACCCAAATACGCCCCAGTATAAATTGACTCCAGAAATAATTGAAGGAATAACGCCAGTAATAAATAAAATGATTGAACAAGGGATTCTAAAAGAAATTATGAGCAGTCCATGTAATTCGCCAATAATGGGACTGAAAAAGCCAAACGGAACATATAGAATCGTACAGGATTTAAGAAAGGTAAACAAAATTGTTGTGCCTTGTTGCCCAATAGTACCGAACCCTGCTGTGATTCTATACCAGATTCCACGTGAAGCAGAATGGTACACAGTAATTGATTTATGTCATGCATTTTTCTCTATTGCATTGCATCCAGATAGCCAGCCAATATTTGCGTTTAGGTTTGTAGAGCGTATTTTGGCATGGTGCCGAATTCCTCAAGGGTACACAGAAAGTCCCTCAATCTTTAATCAGATCCTAAAGAAATCATTGGAAGATTTAAAAATGCCAGAAAAGTCAGTAATGGTTCAGTATATTGATGACCTACTGGTGGCATCAAAAACAAAAGAAGCATGTGTCAATGATACAATTGCTTTGCTGAATCATTTAGCAAAAAGAGGACATAAAGTGTCCCCTTCAAAATTGCAGTTTTGTCAACAAGAAGTCCAGTATCTAGGGCATAAAATTGAGAAAGGAGTGCGAAAGGTAACGACAGAAAGAATAAAAATGATTCAAGGAATGAGAGCTCCAATGACACAAAGAGAGGTAAGAATGTTTTTGGGAATGGTTGGATATTGTCGACAATGGATAAGCGGTTTTTCACTAATTGCTAAACCATTGCAGAAACTGACAAAGAAGGATGTTAAAGATCCTTTTGAAATGAATGATGAAGAAATGAAAGCATTCAGAGAGTTGAAAAAGAAATTGTGTGAGGCTCCAGCATTGGGAATGCCTGACTATGGGAAAGATTTTGAGCTGTATTGCAGTGAAAGAGATGGATGTGCATTTTCAGTTTTGGTGCAGAGACATGGAACTATGAAAAGACCAATTGCATATTTTTCAGCTGTTTTAGACCCTGTAGCGAAAGCGTTGCCTGGATTTTTGAAAGCAGTTGCTGCTACTTGTGTGAGTCTGGAACAGAGTGAAGGCATAGTGATGGGGTATCCATTGAGAGTGTATGTTCCCCATTCTGTGGAAATTCTTTTGACAAGAACGAAAACCCAATACATGACACATAGTCGGCTGACTAGGTATGAAAAGGTAATTTTGAGTGCAGATAATGTGACCATTGACAGATGTATGAATGTGAATCCTTCAACATCATTGCCAGATGAAGAGAATGTGATTGAAATGGATGAAGTAGATCACGATTGTCTGAATGTGCTCGAATACTGTACAAAACCAAGAGCTGACATCCGAGATGAGCCTTTGAAAGAGTCAGATTATATTCTGTTTGTGGATGGCTCATGTTTGAGAACAAGTGATGGAGTTCTAAGTGCAGCATATGCAGTTTGCACAGTAGCAACTGTATTGGAAGCATCTTGTCTGAAAGGTGTACGGTCTGCCCAAGTTGCAGAATTAGTAGCTCTGATTCAAGCATGTAAGTTGGGAAGAAATGTACGGGTTACGATTATGACTGACAGCCAGTACGGCTTTGGGGTCGTGCATGATTTTGGTCAGATTTGGTCACAAAGAGGTTTCTTGACGTCTGCAGGGACGCCCATCAGAAATGGAGATTTTGTGAAAAAGTTGCTTGAGGCGATACAGCTGCCTAAACAGATTGCTGTTGTGAAGTGCAATGCACATAAAAATGGGGAAGACTACATTACTGTTGGCAATAAATATGCTGACGAGATGGCACAGTACTGTGCAAAGAATGTGGTTTCTTTGAATAAATGTCGCGAAAGAGAGCATATTTCTTGTCCTTTGCTTTTTACTAACTCTATTGAAACATGGGATGAGGTGAGACAGTTACAAGAAGCTGCAGAAGACGAAGAAAAAGATACTTGGCTAAAAGCAGGATGTAGAAAACATGAAGAAACTGATGTATGGGTTTACAGGGATGAGAGACCAGTTATGCCTGATAGCATGATTTCTGACATGGCACGGATGTACCATGGGCAAGCCCATATTGGGAGAGATTCAATGATCAGACTTTTTAGACAAACATGGTATAATCAAATTCAGAGCCATAGCTGAGAGTCTTTGTCAGAGATGTCTTATTTGTCAACAGTTAAATCCAGGAAGAAAGACAGTAGTGAGTCTAGGAAGAATAGGACGAGAAGGGGGTCCTTTCACTAGAATGCAAATGGATTTTATTGAAATGCCACCTTGCAGCAGATTGAGGTATGTCCTAGTGGTCGTCTGTTTGTTTTCCCGTTGGGTAGAAGCATATCCAACAAGAAGGAATGATAGTATCACAGTAGCAAAACTTTTGCTGCGAGAATTCATTCCTAGGTATGGTTTTCCAGTCACGATTGAAACAGATAGAGGAACACATTTCCAAAACGAATTAGTTAAACTGATTTGTGAAGCACTTAGTATTAAACAGAAACTGCATTGTGCATACAGACCAGAGGCTTCTGGAATAGTAGAGCAAGTGAATGGAACGATCAAGAACAGGTTAGGAAAAATGTGTCAAGCTACAGGACTCAAATGGCCAGATGCTCTGCCATTAGTTCTGATGACAATCAGAAGTATTCCGGAAATGAAAACTGGACTCAGTCCACATGAAATAATCATGGGACGAGCAATGAGACAAGCACAAGTACCTGTCAACAAGCTACTGACTATAACTGATGATCTAGTACTTGATTATTGCAAAGGATTGGCTGATGTGGTGCGTTCTGTGTTTCATCAGGTTGGACCGGATGCGACCACTCTTGAAAGAAAACCAGCTCACGACTTGAATCCAGGAGATTGGGTTCGAATAAAAGTCCACCGGAGAGGAAACTGTTTGGTTCCTCGCTGGGACGAACCACGACAAGTGATCCTAGTGACGACCACCGCAGTCAAGTGTGCAGGAGCGAAACACTGGGTACATGCCAGCCACCCCATAAGAGTTCCAGAACCTAAAGATCGACATGTGAGTCGGCATCTGGAAATATCAGATAACAGTTCAGCATCAGAAAGAGAAGAGGAGACAAACAGGGTGCCAGAACCTGAAGATCGACCTGTAAGTCGACATCTGGAAGACCCAACTACAAGTGCAACGATAGAAGAAGAAGAGGAAATAGAAGAAATAGCTGAAGTTCCAGAATTTGAAGATCGACCTGTAAGTCGACATCTGGAAATATCTGACACCAGTTCAGAATCTGATACAGAACATTCGGAAGGTGAAGAAATTCTAAAAAGAAAGTGGAATTTTGAAAGCATAAGAGAAGAAACTGAGCCAGAAGATAGTGACAGTGAGCAACCAAGTACAAGTTGTGGTAAAATTCCTTCGAAGATAATATTAATAGATGAAGAAGGGAGAGTTTCAAACCAAAAGCTAGAAAAATCGGAAAAACCCCGAGGAGCAGTAGGGACAGATAGTCAAACACAAGAACAGGGAAATTTAGAAGCAGATAGAGAGAATGACATAAATTCGGAAGAACCTCGAGGAGGGACAGAAATAGGTGAACGAAGGAAGATAAGAAAAGAACCACAAGTAGATGAAAGTGAAATTATAAGCTTCAAAATAAGAGGAAATAACGAAAGGATTGAAACAGAATCAGAAGAAAGTGGAGAAGAAAGAAATGAAAAACTAGAGACAAGAAAAAGAAATTGGAAAACAGAAAGAGAGGAAAAAGGAAGTGAAGCAAAAAGGCCAAGAAAAGGAGACAATTGGCCCAACGAAGTAAGAAAATTAAGATACAGAATCATAAGGTTGGATGGGAAAAGTGCTGAACAAGTGAATGAAATAAGTCAAAAAGAACAAGAAAAACAAGGTGGAAAACACTTGCAGAAAACGAAAAGAATAAAGAAAGTAAATCAAAAGTATAGATCGCCTGAATGGTTGTATCGTGCTTTGACTAGTCACAAAGAAGAATTGAACACTCACGAAAACCCAGAACAAAGAAACCTGATGGGAGAAAGTGAAGTGCAACAAACCTGAAGCAACAAATCTGAAGAAGTTTAGATAGTTTACCGGATTTGACAAAACACTGAACTGACGAATTTACCGGATGTGACAGAGAAAGGATTCTGAAAAAGAATTAAAAGAAAGTACCAAGCAAAGACAAAATATTGGAAGTACAGAGTGGCAAGCAAGTCATTTCTGAGGTGTAGTGACACAATTTTCTAGCAAACAAATAAAAAAGGTTAGAAGACAAAATGGAGAATACTAGAGATAGAAAGTGTAGATGTGAGTTTTTAAGTAGATGGTGCAAGATGTGCTGTTTTTGTACAGGTTTATTAATAACAGTATGGGTGGTTTTAGCAATAACTATTCCAATTAGTTTAGCTGTAGTGGAAAAGTCTAATAACACTGAGAAAGAAAAAGGAGCTAACACTAAAGAGCCAGTTATTTTAAGGAGTAGTGCAGAATTACATAAGGACAAATCAATAACAGATTTTTCTAAAAATGTTTTTACTAAATTATTATATGAGTATGTAGAAACAATGGATGTAAGAGATTGCTATGTTTGTATGCAATTGCCTGCATCTGTAGCAGAGGGTGTGACTTATCATCACCTCCCTTTGACGTATGGAATAACATGTAGTGTTTTAGCAAGTTTATTTTATAAAACAGGTAGATTAGAATATTATTACACTGATATAGATAAGATTTTTGCAAAGGTTTCTGTAGTTCCCGAGCTTAACAAAATAAAAGAGGGAAAGACGTTTGGTGAATATTTCTTAGAAGATAAGATTTTAACATTAGATAGTATAATTAGGTACAACCTTACCTGTGAGTTAAAGAAGGAAGAAAAGGTATTTTTAGAAATGGTTGAAGAGAGAAGAGTGAAATTTCAAAGAAAAGTGATAGAAGAGACAAAAACACCTCTTTGGGCGTTTGAGGAAGACCATCATGGCAAGAAAAAGACAAATGCAGCTATGACTCTGGATTGGCCCCAACAGGGAAGGTTGTGCATTAGAAGAAATAAGACAAGATATGACAATTATTTTGTGGGTTCCAGCAATTGCCATGACAATTACCAAATTCTAGGTGGATGGGGATTCAAAGGGGGAAAAGATCCAATATTTCCAGGGATCTATTATGTTTGCGGGAATAGGGCTTATTATAGGTTGCCGGACCATTGGTATGGGTAATATTACTTAGGCCTGGTCTTTCCAAACATTTTTCATGTGGATAGAAAAGAAAAAGGAACACACAAAATGATAAATACCTTTACACGTAGAAAAAGAGAAAGTTTTTCAGAAATAGTAGGTGATATTTTTGGTGCATTGATACCAGCAGTGGGAATATCTTTGAATGCATTTAGAATTCGGAAATTATCCACAGTGGTAGATCGTTTATCTACAGATACTGCTGGAGGGTTCTTAATGGTAAATACCGAGATGGTTGCCATGAGAGCTATGGTGATGCAAAATCGTCTTGCCCTTGACATTCTTTTGGCAAAAGAGGGCGGAGTCTGTGGAATGCTGAAAGTCCAACATTGTTGCACTTACATTCCAGATAAGAGCGAAAATATACAGAAGTATATAACAAATGTTACAAATTTGCACAAAGAACTTGTTCCACTGGAGGTTGAAAGTGTGTGGGGAAAACTTGGTAAAGGGTTTTCTTCTGTAACAAATTGGTTAACAAGAATGAATGGATTAATAATAGGGAAAGTTATAATAATAGCAACCATGATAATAATAATAATATTAGTACTGAAGCTTGCAGTAACATGTATAAAGAGAAGAAGAAGGCAGAATAAGATAGAAAAAGAAAACATGATAAACAAGGAAAGAGAGAGAGAAATAGGTGAAATAGAGTTAGAAGAAATAAAAGAGAACATGTACAAGAAAACGAAGAAACAAGTTGAAAGGGATACAGTTGTGTAAACTAACAAAAGCAAACGGATAAAAGATATATGCTGTCTGTGAAAAATTGTATAACTTGGGTTTTTGTGGTGATATTAAAAAGCACCAAAGGGGGGAGTTGATGGAGCAGGGTAAATGTAAAAATTTTAACCTCCTAATATTTTCGTACAATATTAATAAACATGTTCGTTTAAGTAAATAACCAACAATGTATGTTAAGGGTTAATGGTAACACGCAATTCAGTGTGCAAATTAATTGATTTATAATTGTTTACGTTTCTAACATAACATAATATTTGCGTACTAATTTAATAATAAATGCATGATTTGTGCTTTTAAATAAAACGTGTGGTTGCAAAATAAAGCGATGGTAAGTAAGGGACAGCTTTATATGTTGCTTCTGCTAGGTAATACCTAATTGGGGTACGTAGAAAGACGGGAGGGAAACGAAAGGGTTTATATTTCTTTGTTTTAATAACATTTTGTTTATCTTTGAAAATAGTGCGCTTAGGCCTGCCGAGCAGCAATATAAAATGGCCGCGAGTTACTAGAGTGCGCATGAGCGGATGAGACCATGTGATAGAGGAGAGAGGCTGTGGAAAAGGGATGATCACGTGCTGATGCCGAGAGGCTAAGATGAAAGTATGGTCAAGGCTGCTGTGACCCTTCTGAGCAGATGTGTGCCAAGATGATCAGCAAGAAGCGTGAGAAGCCTGGTTGAATCAATAGACGGAACTGTATTACACAAAATGTAACAGAAAAAGATACAATTTGGACTGATCGAAACGGATGAGCAAGTGCATGAACTGTGGGAAACGATGCTTGCATGGACATTCCACACGGAACTGGTTAAGACCAAGAAGTTTGATTAAAATGTATATGGACCTGAGTTTTTGACCAATGAGAATGAATCGCGCCATGTAAGAAGAAACATTTTATGCTGTAAGCTAGAATTAGGGTATAAGAAGACCTACTCTTGGTGGGAGGGGTTAGAATGCTGCGGGATGCTGCGGGAGATGCTGAAGAAGTTAGATGCTGTAGATGGGAGAGTTTGCGGTTGCTGATGCTGACGAGCTGAGGCTACTGCTGTTATTTTCCTTTTCCAGTTGAGTATAAAGATGCTGCTTTAGGAGAACTTTTATTTGATAGATTTTTATTAGAATTATTAGGATTTCCCCAGAGAGATAGATAGGTTGATCTATAGAGTTCTTAGTATGATAACCTCGTTTTTCCGTCTAATAAAAGTGCCATGCAATTTCAAACTATTCTTATATTGATGATAAATGCAATGATCTGAATAATAAGCTTAAACTAAATTTCATGCATTCAAACTTTATATAAACTTTATTATTCTTTAAACAAATGACTCAGTGATTTTCTTTAGCATAATGATTAATAATGAAATGGTAACAGAGTTCATTGTGATTGAGCTGGTCTTAATCACCATCAACTGATTCCTACTAGTTGGTCCATCGACCAATGAGCGGAATACCTATAAAGAAAATGAGAAATATTATGTCATTATAAAAGAGGTATCCCGTCTCCTTCCAGCGAATCGTTTTTCTCCTAGGTTCATTTCGGAGGAAATC
Source organism: Calotriton arnoldi (assembly GCA_963921515.1). Classification (NCBI taxonomy): domain Eukaryota; kingdom Metazoa; phylum Chordata; class Amphibia; order Caudata; family Salamandridae; genus Calotriton; species Calotriton arnoldi. The sequence goes on from CAWUFW010001977.1 coordinate 1,662,408, forward strand.
CAGGGAACAAATGAGTAAGTGAATGTATATGCGGTGTTATGGGCCCCACCGTCATATGGATATAGTGTGTGTGTTAGAGAAATAATTGCACCTGGATGACCAAAGCATAATAGGAGAAATTATTTTTATTGTTAGCGCTGGATCACGGCGCTGCCTGGGGCACCACCTCAATGGGATTGACCAGAGGGAGGAGACAGATCTGCGGATCCCAGTCCCGGTGACTGCGGAACACTGGGGACTATGCGGCGCCGGACCAGCTGGGCCGGGGGAGAAGCCCCTTGATGGATTAGTGCCCCATATGGTAAGGGTGACGCTCCTGCATACACCCCCTACTGCCTACTAAGCACACACCAACCTGCAGCCAGCACCAGCATGCCCCTGGGAGAGCAGACATCATAGGCAGCGAGGCAAGAGACGGGCACCATAGATGGGGCCTGATACAATCGTGCCACCTTGAGAGAACTCTGAGACCCACCGGCATGATCTGCTCCCTCCACTGAATACACCACGCAGAAGAGTGACCCTGCCGCCTCTGTTGCTGAGGGACCCCTGGGCTGGGACTGGAGGATACCCACTCCGCTGGGACCCTGCTATCGCCACTTGCTAGCCACACGTAACCCAGGCCCAGAAGACACAGAATTCTCCTGGGAAGCGATAAAGGCTGTGGTGGAACATCCAACAAGGGCCGAACAGACCCCAAACAACAGCGGCTTACGTTTGACCCCACAAAACCCACAGAAAGCCGCTGGTCCCACACGGACACCGATGAGCCCAAGGACAAAAGCCCCAACGGTATCTCTAACGGCAATATGGCAACCCTGATGGCTGAACTCAAGGCGGGATTTAGTGCTATGGACACCCGATTTGATACACTCGCAGGCCGCATTGACAGACTGGGCGAGCGGCTCGACAGACATGGGGCCCGCCTCGAGGAAGCAGAAAAGAGGGTCTCAGATCTGGAAGATACCTCCACCACAACGTAAAAACAGCTGGAGAGGATGGAGCGCGTGCTGAAGCAGGTAGCCATAAAAAATTAAGACCTTGAAGCTAGGTCACGGCGCAATAATATACGCATCTCAGGAGTAGCAGAGACCAGGAATATGGGACACCCAGAGGTCTTCGTTGAGCAACTTTTAATAGATTTATCGACTGCACCAGCTTTTCGGCCGCATATGCTTTGGAGCGGGCACATCAATTGCTGGGTCCTCGACCCCCAGAGTGCACGTCACCATGGTATATAATAGCTTGTCTCCTCAATTACAGGGACAGAGATACGGCACTCAGGCTGGCGCGTGAAAAAGGCCCCATGAGACATCAAGGCGCCAAAATCTCAATATTCTCTGACTTTACGCCCATGGTTCAGGAGGCCAGATGGAAATTCAGCAACGTCAAAAACGCGCTCCATCAGATGGGCATTAAATATGCCATGCTATACCCGGCATACCTGTGGGTGGAATATAAAGGGCACCCCAGAATTTTGGACACCCCCGTGGAGGTGGCCACCTTCTGCAAGACGATCCGCACTGGGTCTTCCCCACATAGACAATCCCCACCTGCACATCCAGGGCCAGAACATTTTAACTATTTGTCCCTGCAACACAAGACACCACGACCTGAAGCCCCATACAATATGCAGACTTTCTCATTACGGAGTAACTGTGAGCCCCGCCACATGGAGACAGCACCAATGATCTAAAGACTGTCTCGCATGGCTTTTCTCAAATAAGTGGTTGTTCACATACTGTATCATTAATCTTGCCACAGGCGGCTCGCCAGGGCCGACACGCCCCCATGCCGAACTCCAAATGTTCTATATTGGGAATGTTTACTTATATTTCATTTTGTTCTCTTAGACTGTATGGGAACTGCTGAATGATGTTTAATCTGGTGTGGGAGGGGGGATGGACTTGTCAGGAATTGTTCATTTTTGTTATCAGTTTAATAGTTTCATATTGTCTTGTGCTACTGCATATGTCTCCGATTGCACGCTGCTACATCACACTCAACACACAGTACAACTGCATCCCCAGATACATATTACCCAAGACATGAACAGGAAAATAGAACTATCCTTAATATCATGGAATATTCGCTGCATTAAAAATCAGCGAAAAGGGAAACAAGTACTCTCCTACTTAAAAAGGCACAATATTAAAATTGCCCTTCTACAAGAGACCCGCCAAGCCCCGCGCGCTGACCCTCCCTTTGCCAAACAATGGCGAACTCATAGATACTTTTTCTGTTATAGCTCACATTCCAGAGGCACCTGCATATTGATCCATAAAAGTGTCCCGTTCATTTTACAGGCCCACTACTCAGACCCGAGCGGCCGATACCAGTGCCTACAGGGTACATTGGCGGACAAGGAGATCCTAATAGTTAACATATATGCACCCAATATTGACGATCGTGATTTTTTTCAGGAGCTGTATACCCACCTCGATGGTCTGGAGGTCAACCACTTGATACTAGGGGGTGACCTGAACATGCCTCCCTGTCTACAGAAAGACACAACCAGCGAGCAACCCACTGGCAAACCCAGCACACTGGAAGTATTTCGACAAATTACTGATGGGGAGAGGAGTTTGCCTAACGGCTAGGGCGGTCGACCTCGAATCTGGGGAACTGGGTTCGAGTCTCGGCGCTCTGATACCCGATACGGGTCAAGTTCGCGCTATATAAAACTCCGTACCCGCCACACACTCCAGGATTCTTGTTCTACTCCTCCCCCATGCCACCTGGGCCAGACTGGACTACTGGTTCCTATCAACAACTGTCCTTCAGTGGATTAGTGACATCAGAGTCCTCCCCAGACGTTGTCTGACAGCCCAGTGTTACTCCAACTAACAATTCCGTATAACTGTCCCGTGGCTATAGCTGAAGATTCGTAGGAGAAGCCCTACTAGAGCCTGTTTCCGTAACAAATTATTAACCTCCACTACAGAGTATTTCCAATTGAGCACGGGCACGGTGGCCACCCTATCATCAAGGCAATATCGCAGAATGTGCATTTCTAAACACACGGGCATACTCCGTGACATTCGCACCCAACTACAACGAACCGAAAATGCATTACACGACCTCGACCTGGCAACTGTAGATGAGGTTTCGTGTCGGCTACATCAGCGATCTACCCTCCTGGCGGAATTCCATGATTTGGCAGAGAGGGAAATACATGGGCAAGCATGCTAGAGCTCGTCGTTATAGGGAGGGGGAGTAACCGGGCCATACCTTGGCTCACCTGTTGCGCCAAACAGACAGCAAAACTATATAGCTGGACTGCGCTCAGACTCAGGAGCCACCTTTACAGGCAGTAAAAACATCCTGCATGAGTTCCAAAAGTACTACCAGGAATTATATACCTCCAACGCCACATATACCCCCAACGCCACATATACCCCCCTCAGAGGTCACCACCTATCTCGAAGACATAGCCATGGTGTGGCTATCGATTTTCTCTGTGAACCCCTAACATTGGAAGAGGTGACGCAGGCCATAACAGCCCTGGATGGATCCAAAGCACCAGGCTTAGACAGGCTAACGGGAGCCTTCTATAAAGCGTTTAAGCAACAACTTGCTCCTCACCCTCTAAAATTAGTCCTTACCCACTGGCGAGTTGCCACCCACACTCCGCGAGGCAGTGCACACCATACTGTTGAAACCGGGCAAAGACCCCAGCAGATGCTCATCCTATCGCCCATTATCCCTGCTAAATCTCGATAATAAGATCTTGGCCACAGTACTGCCACTAGACTGGCCTTGCTGATGGAACAGATCGTCTCACCAGCCCAGTCCGGCTTTGTCCCACACCTCTCGACCTCTCTCAATCTCCGGACCATGTTTGCAGTGCTCAACATGGTTGCCCCAGGCACACCAGCTGTAGTGGCCCTACTAGAAGCCAAGAAGGCATTCGACTCGCTCAAATGGCCTTTCTTAAGAGCTATCGTTACGAAACTGGGAATCCCCCTTTCTATTCCTCGCATTAATCATGCTACAGTACACCAAACCTACATCCCGTCTCCTGACAAACAACGCGCTTACCGACACAATCCCTGTGCTTCGCGGTACCAGACAGGGCTGCCCACTCTCTCCTCTCCTTTTTATACTTGTAATGGACCCGCTGGTAAGGGCACTGCAAGACAGAGACGCTCACTACGGGCTACAACTCACACATGGCCCTTTGTCAGTATTACTATATGCAGACGATATCCTGCTGTTTATTCGGCACCCAAAGGATAACTTACCCCCACTCATGCAAGTGAGGGCTAGATTAGGCCATCTCTCAGGGCTCCGCATTAACTGGACTAAATCAGAGCTCTTCCCACTCACGGATGCTACCCAATCACTGCCGTTGGAGTACTCTCTCAGAGGGGCCACCGATGGCACCAAATATTTGGGTATCCAACTGCACAGGATTAAAGAACAGGTTCTCCAGCTTAACTATGGGCCTGCAATGGAAGCCCTGACTGCACAGCTGGACAGATGGATAAAGTTACCTCTCTCACTGGTGAGGCAAGTGGCCATTATTAAAATGGTGGTACTACCACGTTTTTTGTGTTTGATTACCAATATCCCTATTCCACTACCGCAGTCCTTCTTCCGTAACCTCTGTGGAATACTCTTATGATTAATCTGGATGGGGGGCTGCCCACGGATATGCTGGGAAACGTTGACCCTCCCTTATGAGTGTGTAGGCCTTGGGGTCCCAGACTTCTGCCTTTATTACCTTGCCGCCCAGTGTCATTATACATACCATTGGTATCATCCAGACGCACGTATCCCATATACATGCCCAGAGTGTGCCCAGCTGGACGGATTACTCCACTCACAGATACTGCCCCGGGGCATGCCGCTAGAAACCGAAGATATCCAGACGGTCTCCTTGGCCTGCTGGGCCTGGCGCAGGCTGCGACACATGTTGAATGGCGGGCCCCTCTATTCGAACACCATCCCCTTGCCGGACAACCCATGGATCCCACCTACAAGGGAAACATTAGTTAAATGCACACTTAGCAAACACTCATTGACCACCATGGGCGACCTATTTCCCAATTGCCATGTTATGCATCTGACGGATAACACACAGGTACAAAGCACCTCCTACATGGACCTCTTTGTCTTTAAGATACTCCAGAGCAACCTCAGATCTCTTATATCCACATACCCACTTCTGCCAGATGATTTCCCACCCTTGTCCTTGGTAATCACAGCATCAGACGGCGGACATATGACATCAAAGCTCTATCACTCCTGTATGGCCCCGAGGCCAGATACGACCACACAGGTGCAGGGGGTCTGGGAGACAGAAATGGGGATCCCGCTTACAGATCAAATATGGGGCTATTGTTGTGCACAAATAAAGAGTGTTTCCATCAATCACAGACACAAATTGATACACTTCAAATATCTACACAGGTGTTACCTCTCCCCAATAGATATTGCCAAATTCGACCGCACTAGATCTGACAAATGTTTGAAATGGCAAGCTCCCGGAGCAGACTTTGCCCATTTAACTTGGATATGCCCAGTGATTGCCAGTTACTGGGGAAATATATATGCACATATCTCTGCCATGATCGACCATAAGATGACCCCAAATCCTGTGGTCGCCTTGTTGGGCTACACCTACGAAGTACCCTAGGCATTCCGTCGCTTGGTTTCTATCGCACTATTGCTGGGCAAGTAGGAGATATCTCTGAGTTGGGGAGGGGTTACTGCTAAAGAATGGCTGGAGAGCATGAGTAGATGTGAGAGTATAGGAGAAGATTGTGCTAATCTACAACCCCCCACATCACGCCCACTGTACTGTACTAGGGACTTACAAGTAAATTAAATGTACCAAAGGAGGGATGGATGAGGGAAGAGTCTAGAAAGGGTTATTTTGGAGATCATAGCAGTAGAGTTTTGGGATGAGTCAGAGAGTGGAGGTAGAGGATATATTGAGAGAGGTATAGGGTGAGATATAGGGTAGTGCATTTGAGGGGCTCAATACTTTTTTTAAATGTATTTATTTATATTTTACTTTTACAATAGGAGTAAAGTAATAAATATATAGATACATAAGTACATGGATGGTATATATGTATAAGGGAGGTAATATATCAGGATTTAAGTTGTAAAGGAAAAGGAAGATGGTGGATTGACTCCCCCGTGAGGAACACATCCTTCGAGCTCTCCGATAGCGAAGCCAGCAAACGCTACTAAATGCCTTCGGCTCTAACCTGGCGGCTAAAGGGGGAAGGAAAAATGCTGACTAAACTATGCAAGGAAGATTTTACTCACATTAAGTTAAGCAGCTAGATGTTACGCTGGAACACATAGTATCTCTACCATCCTTGGAGACTGCTCGTATACTCTTGCCGGCTGAATGGGCTGGGCTGCTCTTCTTTCTACTGGCCCAGTTTGCTCTTAAGTCACGCTATGGCTCCTCCGAAGGTCAGCGAATCAAAGAGCAGGCGCTCCGCTCGGAACTCCACTGCAGGTGGGGCTGTGCTTTCCAGACCGTCAGCTACGGATGTGATCACACTGGCCTGACGCCACTCACAGGAGCAGCAACTTGGAGCAGAGAGAAAGAACCCGCCCCGTATGGGGAAACCAATTTTGCAGTTGTTCCAGTCAGGAAAAGCTGCCGATATTCTTTGAGTCATCTCTGAAACGGCAATCGCTGACACTCTACTGGACGCCGCGGGGGGGTGAAATCTGACTTACCTACTGGCTTGGGTTATGCGCAGGATAACGAGAATGCAGATCGAGTGGCTGAACACCCTGAAGACATGCTGATGCAGACGCTGCAACAAACGCCGCAAATGATGGCCACCCAGTCAATCAATCAGGCAGAGGTTAGTGGTTGCGTTATTGTCTCTAGTTTGGGAATTGCTACTGTGCCACTGTTGCAATCGCAGTAGCAGCCACAACTGGTAACTTTGAATGACGGGTTGGGTAATGTCACAACTTGTCCCTATTCAGGGGCTGACTCAGCGGCATCAACTCCAATTGCCGGTTGAATTTTACTCCCCTCCCAGAAGCACATAGTAATATAGGGTGCCCGGCGAAAGGCGCTCGGTCACTATCTGGCTCTTCGCTACCGACAACAAGGGAAGCGACCATAAGCAGCCCTGACGCACCAGAACCATCACTTTGTTCAATCTTGCAGGCTCTACAAATGCAAAGAACTGAGGCACAGGAGCACTATGTGCAGTTCAGAGCTGATAACCTTCTGATCCAGCAGTCACTTGTAGAATTGACCAGTAAGGTGGCTTTGCTTTCCAATGACGTGGTTGAATTACAGCAACGCCTTGCAGACAATGAAGAAGCTGTAACATCTACTACTCGACTAGTCCGTGCCCATGATAACCAGTTATCCATCTTACGGGGGAAAGTGGAAGATTTGGAAAATAGACTGTGCCGGAACAACTTAAGGCTGTTTGGGGTGCCTGAAAGAAAGGAGGGCTCCGACCCACGTGCATTTGTCGTGCAGCTGTTTCAAAAAGCCATTCCAGATTTGGCAGACTGGGATTGGGATTTTCAAATCCAAAGGGCTCATAGGCTGCCAATCTTTCTAAATCACACTGATCGGACCAGCGTACAACACCCTCGACCATTTCTCATATTTATCGGCAACTTTCTTCTACGACAGGCTATCGCCATCAAAGCCCGTCCTGCCACACCTGTGACGGTTGATTTGATCTCCATCTCCGTGAGATCGGACTTATGCAAAAGTACAATGGATAAGAGGTGGAAGATGCGACAGCTTAATGATCCTTTGAAAGCGATTGGGGCCCAGGTGTTTTTGCAGGAGCCAGCCGGTTTGAAGGTTATTAAGGATGGGCTGTCTCAGATCTTTCACTCTGACTTAGAAGCTAAGCTGGTTCTTAGTAAATGGCAGCATGGCGCTGAGAAATAACTTTAACTGAGTCTCCCTACGGGGTTAAGGACAATTAGACATTAGCTTAACTTAGCTATAATTCATAGCTCTCTTTCTATTGCTTTCCCAAAAATGTTTTTTTTTTTTCTCTCTACCTCCTGGCTTAATTCTTTTCTGCGCCTGAATATTCTCTAAATGGCTTGATATCATAGGCATTTTAGGAGGGGGGCTCTTGGGTACTGTGTTCCTCGGTGGCTGTTAACAATCGACAGCGGGGAAAAGGGGGAGATTCCTTTTTTAGGTCACATGAGGGGGGGGATTTCGGGCAAGGCTGTGAAAAGGGAGGGGGAGGGTAAGGGGGGGCTTGTGCACAGAGAGGGTTCTAAGAAATCATGCTATCAACATGAAACCAGTTGTTTTTTTAGATATGGGCACTCTCACTTTTGATCTTGTTTTTTCCAGGTTTTCATTTAAAGAATTATGGCGAATTATGGCGAAGTACTGGTCAGGGCTCGGGTGTAGCTCTGTCCCATTCTTTGCACTTTCTGATAGCACTAGTGTTTACTAATGGGGGCAATTAGATGTATGTGTTGGAAGGTAGCTGGTTTGAATGTGGCAAGTAAGCGCAAGTTAGTAAGGGAGGAACTTAAACTATACAAGCCCGATTTCGTACTTCTCACAGAAACTCATCTTGCTTATAAAGACAGGGGCTTGCTCCAACATTTAGGTTTTGAAACAGTTTGTGAGAAGCTGCCTGTTATATGATGTCCACTTATGTAAGTGGGCACCTTGCACCAGTCAAGACAACCCTTATGATGATTTTAGAGGTCTCTGACAACCTTAGAAAGCTATCCAAGTGGTAGCTGTGGAGAGCAGTCTTCAGGCTTAGTCTTGAAGGAGTGTAAAGCAGCTTGTTTTACTAGAATGCAATCTTATAGTATAGATTAAATGAAAAGAGAACCACACAGTGGTTATAAAAATATGTATTTATTATATAACACTATCTAGTACATTACAGTATCTCCCACACGGAGATAGACACAAAGCACACAATACTTTAGCAAAGAAATCACAGTAAATAGCACTAATACACATTGGGCCCCAGGGGGGGGACCAAACCATGTACTAAGAAAGTGGTATAAGAACCACGACTCGAGTCAGGACAATGTTGAGAGTACGTAGAATTGCTGGGGACCCACAGAACCACCCATGGAAAGTAGATAGGGACCCCATGGAGAGCGTATGCAGTGTGTGAACACGACTGCGGGCTCCGTACAAGTCTATGTGCAAGGCGCAGTTGGAATTTTAAAGATTAGGGACCCTTCCCAGTGGACCCTGAAGAAACCCCGTGGAAAACAGAAGGTTGGAGAGCCACCCCACCCGTGGATACCGAAGTACCCAAGTTACCTAACCCAGGGAAGCCGGGTGCATAGGTGTGAAGTGGTGTCGGAAACCGCTGTCGAACCCAATGGAGGACGTCAGGAAAGTGCCGCTGCTGGAGCAGAAGAAAATGTCAGTGGGAATCCAAACGTGGATTCTTGAAGAGGAGAACCTGAAAGCAGAGGGGACAGTGTCTAGGTCACTCGGGAGTGACCAGGAGACTTGGAAGACGGATGCCCTCCGATGCCAGGTGCTTCAGGATAAGTGACAGTGACTTTAAATCTGCAGCTGTGGGGACCAGGCGATGCTGAGGAAGACCAGGACCTGGATACGAGCTGTTCCACGAAGGATGTCGAGAGCTGAGGGGTCGTTGTCCGGCTGGAGCACCAACAAGCCTTGGCAAATGCAACGCACGCAGGAAGTCAAGAAAGTATACGGTTCGGACCAGCAAGGTCCAGAAGACTCACCACAAGCAGGGGAGTCAGGCCAGGCCCTGAGCAATTAGGAAAGCCCAAGGAAAACAAAGATGTCCCTCAATTGGACCCACAGGCCGGAGGCACAGGAGTCATGAGAGGACCTCAAGTAGCTCACCAAAACAGAGAAATGTGTCTCTGGTCGGCAGCAACCATTTTGTGCTGTCTGGGACTAGAAGGCTGGTACCAGGAACACAGAGAGCCTAACGGAGGGCTCTCCCGGTGGGTGGAATCATACCTCCCACACCAGTAATGGTGTGGGGGTATGATTCCAACATGTTTGACACCAAATACGATAGGGTTCGTTGCAGCTGTTTTCGAGATGGTCATCACGCGGTCAGGCAATGCCCCTCTATGTTAGTATATGGCTGCTTAACTGGCAACCCGGAAAAATGGACTCCGTAGGCTGCAGGGGTGTCCTGCTCATGCAGGGGCACCCTCTCACTTAGAACCAAGCAATCTGCCCTCAGGATTGTAAAGGCCTGCTATAGGGGTGACTTATAGGTTTTAAGTGCAGTGACCCTTAGATATAGTAAACCTATATCTTTAGTAAGTGATGCATGCACCACCTTACACAGGCTGCAATGGTAGGCCTGTAGTTCCATTTTGCATGGTCTCTCATGGGTGGCATAATACATGCTGCAGCCCATGGGAGACCTCTGGGGTGCCTGTGCCCTGGGTTCCTGGGTACCATATACTAGGAACTGACAAGGGTACCCCAGTATCCAATCTGGAGTGTACATAACAGTTTAGGGAGAAAGCAGATAGACTGGGGTCCTGATTAGCAGGATCCCAGTCAGACTAGTCAAAACACACCTTAGTACCAGGCAAAAAGTGGGGGTACCCATGCAGAAGGATCCTACCTTCCTACATAACCCCCCCCCCCAAACGAAAGGAGATAAGGCTAACCTTGCCCAGTTGAGACTTTATTTCCTAAGTGGCCATATGAGGAAGGTCCTGCATGTGCATTGATACTCCCTATCCTATGGTCCACTGAGAAGTTCCTCCCCTGTAGGGTCTTGGAGCCTCTCAAACATTTGGGGGGACTACCTGTAAGCTGTTTGAGCCAAGAAAGAGGCTAATGGGGTGTTTGGGTAGGGAAGTGAGGCCCTAACAGGGTTGGTCCCAGCTTCCTCAGAGCACTGGCCACCATGGAGGCCTTTCTTTCTACGACTGACTTATATCTATCCTTAGGGGTCAACCTCTGGCTGGCTACAGCTGTTGGTTGATCCCTTCTGGTTGGAGCAATGGAGGTCCAGGTAAGGTTTGGAACAGCCTTGTCCCAGGTGTTACCTTGCCCAACAGAGTCCATCTGGGGGATGTCAATTGCTAAGGGTAAGAGGGATCCCTCAGATTGCTGAGGATTATCCACCTGTCTAGTACTACTAGGTTGGGGGTCCCTAATCTGTGGATGAGGGGATTCCTCCTGGCAGTAGGCCCTATGGGGTCCACTGACATCCCTGACCTCTGCAGCCCTAGGCTGACTGAGGCTGGATAGAGAGGGGCAGGATACCTGCTCCAGACTGGGTACCTCCTTGGAAAGTTCCCCTGCACTCAGTGGCTCTGCCAGGCCAGGCCTGACCACCTCTGAGGCAGTTCCTTCACAAGGGGCAGGATCAGTTCCTTGAGGAAGCTGACCCTTACCTATAGTCTAGGGGAAAATACTTTTCTTCATCCCCTTTGCTCTCTGGTGGAGTAGAGTGGGTCATTCTTTCAGGCTCCACTACTCCTGAACTTCCCTGTGGTTGGACTGGGGCCCTAAGGGTCACACCAACTTTCTCAGGGAGGCCTAACATTTCTAGATGGGCCTTCAGTTTCACTTCAGCCCAGGCTGAAGTCTCCAGGTTATTACCCAAAAGGCAATCTACAGGTAAGTTTGGGGACACTGCCACCCTTTTGGGACCAGTGACCCCTCCCCAGCTGAGAGTGACTATGGCCATGGGATGATCTGTCCTAACACCATCAGTGTTGGTCACCTGGTACTTGTACTAAAGTAAAAGCTGAGGTTGGGGCACAAGCTTTCTTGTGACCATGGTGACACTAGCCCCTGTGTGCCCATAGGCTACAGCTTTCTGACCATTTATCAGAGGCTTCTGTCTGTACTTGCCCAAGGAATTGGGACTTATAGTAAAAGTGGCAAACTCCATGCCACCATCACAGACTAAGGTGGCCTGTGTGGGGGATCTGGCTAGGCCAGTATCCACCTCAGTACCCCGTGAGAACCCAACTAAATCTTTGGGGGTGCTACTACTACCTGGGGGGTTACTGCCAGAAGCACTAGGGGGTGCTGTTTTAGTAGGAGGAATATTTTCCTTATTGCTGGCCTTGGGGCAATCAGAATTATATTTATTGTGGCCTTGCTTTTTACAAACAGAGCAATAAGGTTTCTTTCCAGGGGAAGCAGTAGTTTGAGACTCACCCCCAGAGGAGGACTTTGGGAGACCTTCAGAGGACTTCTCTTTAGACTTATCCCCACCTTTCTGTTGGGTTTTAGAAGTATATTTCTTCTGGTCACCACCACCTTGGTTCTTCTGCTTAACCCTGGTTCTGACCCATCTATCTGCCTTCTTTCTCAGTTCTTGGGGAAAATTCAGATCTGAGTCCACCAGGAACTGGTGCAAAAGCTGTTTTTGACAATTGTTAAGGATCTGCTCCCCCATAATCAAATTGTACAATCCTAAATAGTCATGCACTTTGCTGCCAAACAACCAACCTTCCAGAGCCTTTGTAGCGCTATCCACAAAGTCTACCCAGTCCTGATTCTGTGCCTTCTGGGTGTCTCTGAACTTAATCCTGTACTGTTCAGTGGTTAAGCCAAACCCATCAATGAGTGCACTCTTCAAAACTGAGAAATCTTCAGCATCCTCTTCTCTAACAGTGAGGAGCTTATCTCTACCTTTGTCAGCAAAGGAGAGCCACAAGATAGCTGCCCACTGCTCTTGAGGGACCCTCTGAACTTTACAGGCCCTCTCTAAAGCAATTATCCATTTGTGGATGTCATCCCCAACATGGTAGGGAGGGACAATCTTGCTCAGGTTCCTATTATCAAAGGAATGTTCCTTACTTCTAGGGACACTGTTGCTGCCACCATGGGACTCTAGTCCCAATTCCTTCCTAACCCTCTGGACTTCAAGGGACTCTCTGTCACGAGCCAACTGCTCTTGCCTGAGCCTAAACCTAGCTTTCTCAAGTTCAAGAATTTGGTACTCCCTATCCAAAGAGTTCCCTTCCTTACTAGAAATGGAGGTACCTACTGACTGTCCTGAGGCATTGGATTCTCTAGAGGTGGATTTAGATCTCCTCTGTCTACTCTGCACTCTCCCTGGAGGAACAAAGGGGACACCTTCTGGGCCCTCTGTAGTATCCTCTGGGAGGTCTGAGTTGTCCAGGTGGAGACCATCAGGTTCCACCTGGTCAGGGTTTGATTCCAGGTCAAAGAGGGATTTTCCTCCTGCCCTATCCTCATTCCCTGTCCCACCCACTCTTTCCTGTTCATCTGACCCAGAGGCTTTCCCCAGGTCATCCAACAGTAACACCTCTACCAGGCGTTGAGTGTTGGCACTTCTCCCTGTCTTCAGCTTTCTAGAGGCACACAGGGCTTTTAGTTCTTGGAACGAAAGCTCACTGTATCTAGAAGGCAGAGAGCCACTGGCATCTCCTTTAGTAGACATACTAAGTGAGGTGCGGTGTTGCACCTACCTAAGCTAGTGGGAACTAAACTCTATGAGGTTGGAGAAAGGGTGTGCTAGACCCTTGACTTACCCAACCCTAAGTTCAGTAGAACTTACTATTCTAAGCTTGAATTATATGTGCCTAGTACTAGTGGTTTTTCAGTTAATCAATACAAAGATTTATCTGGTAAAACAATGCAGGCTTGAATCCCAACCGCTGCACACCAATGTGAGAAGCTGGCCTGGTATATGATGTCCACTAATGTAAGTGGGCACCTTGCACCAGTCCAGACAACCCTTATGAAGATTTTAGAGGTCTCAGACAACCTTAGAAAGCTATCCAAGTGGTAGCTGTGGAGAGCAGCCTTCAGGCTTAGTCTTGAAGGAGTGTAAAGCAGCTTGTTTTACCAGAATGCAATCTTAAAGAGAACCACACAGTAGTTATAAAAAATATGTATTTATTATATAACACTATCTAGTACGTTACAGTATCTCCCACACGGAGATAGACACAAAGCACACAATACTTTAGCAAAGAAATCACAGTAAATAGCACTAATACACAGTGAGCCCCAGGGGGGGACCGAACCATATACTAAAAAAAGTGGTATAAGAACCACGACTCGAGTCAGGACAATGTTGAGAGTACGTAGAATTGCTGGGGACCCACAAGACCACCCAAGGTAAGTAGATAGGGACCCTACGGAGAGCATATGTAGTGTGTGAACACGACCGCGGGCTCCGTACAAGTCTATGTGCAAGGCGCGGTTGGAATATTAAAGATTAGGGACCCTTCCCAGTGGACCCTGAAGAAACCCAGTGGAAGACAGAAGGTTGGAGAGCCACCCCACCCGTGGATACCGAAGTACCCAAGTTACCTAAACACAGGGAAGCCGGGTGTGAAGTGGTGTTGGAAACCGCCGTCGAACCCAATGGAGTTCTTCAGGAAAGTGCAGCGGCTGGAAGAGGAGAAAGTGTCCGTAGGAATCCAAATGTGGATTCTTGAAGAGGAGTACCTGAAAGCAGAGGGGGCAGTGTCTAGGTCACTCTGGAGTGACCAGGAGACCTGGAAGACGGATGCCGTCCGATGTCAGGTGTTTCAGGATGTGACGGTGACCTTCACTCTGCAGCTGTGGGGACCAGGCGATGCTGAGGAAGACCAGGACCCGAATGCAAGCTGTCTCACAAAGGATGTCGAGAGCTGAGGGGTCGGTGTCCAGCTGGAGCACCAACAAGCCTTGGCAAATGCAACCCATGCAGGAAGTCAAGAAAGTGTACGGTTCGGACCAGCAGGGTCCAGAAGACTCACCACAAGCAGGGGAGTCAGGGCAGGCCCCGAGCAATCAGAAGAGCCCAAGGAAAACAAATATGTCCCTCAATTGGACCCACAGGCCGGAGGCACAGGAGTCACAAGAGGACCTCAAGTAGCTCACCAAAAGGAGCAGGCCACGGTGCCCACGAGGCGATATGGTTGAAGATCTTGGTACAAAAAGTTGCTGGAGGTTGGGGCTACGTGGAGCCCAATGCACTTGTCGCAGAGTCGCCAACAAGCATATGCACTTGCAAAAGAATGCAGTGCACAGGGGTTTGGTTACTGCAGCTCCCACGAGGGATTCTGACCTCAAACTTGGTGAGAGGGAAGCTCAGGCCTCAGGAGCTGTAGGTAACCACCACCTTTGTTGTTGAACCCTACGGAGTCCTCAGGAGCTTGGGATCAGCAGACCGGTCAGCAGTGTTGCGGTGTCTACGAATGTAGGGGAGTGACTCCTTCACTACAAGGGAGATTACTTCGGTTGTCCTTGATGCTTCACAGGCCTTGGAAGGTTCCTGTACGATGCACAGGCACAGACGATGCAGCCGACTGAGAGGGAGACGAAGTCAGGCCCAAACGAAGTCCAGCAAAGTCCAGAGTGCCCAGACAGTAGAAGTGCAGTGGTTTCAGTTCTGAATCTTATCCCATGATGAATCTAAGGACCTACACCCAGGTAAGCGCTTAAGTACCCTAAGGAGAGGGTTGGGAGGATTCAGGGGACCCTCCCATGGGAGGGTCTGGACAGGGGGGAGTTTACTCCCATGTACTTTGTCCAGTTTCACACCAGAGCGGGAGCCACCGGCTCCCAGGACTGGTTTGAACTGGACTATGCACAGGGACACCAAATGTGCCCCTCATGCAGATTTTCCGGTGCCAGCGAGCGCTCCCACCCAGTCCTAATACACTAAATCCTGTCTGGGAGGTGGTCACACCTCCCTGTGACAGGATGCCTATTGTTCTGCCTTCCACTGCTCAAGCTTGGCTCAGCAGCAGGAGGGCAGAAATGTGTCTCTGGTCGGCAGCAAACATTTTGTGCTGTCCGGGACTAGAAGGCTGGTACCAGGAACACCAACAGCCTAACGGAGGGCTCTCCCGGTGGGTGGAATCATACCTCCCACACCAGTAACGGTGTAGGGATATGATTCGGTGGAATCATACCTCCCACACTGGTAATGGTGTGGGGGTATGATTCGAACATGTTTGACACCAAACACGATAGGGTTCATTGCAGCCGTTTTAGATATGGTCATCGTGCGGTAAGGCAATGCCCCTCTATATTAGTATATGGCTGCTTCAATGGCAACCCGGGAGAATGGACTCCGTAGGCTGCAGGGGTGTCCTGCTCATGCAGGCGTACCCTCTCACTTAAATCCAAGCACCCTCCCCTCAGGATTGTAAAGGTCTGCTATAGGGGTGACTTATAGGTTTTAAGTGCAGTGACCCTTGGATATAGTAAACCTATATCTTTAGTAAGTGATGCATGCACCAACTTACACAGGCTGCAATGGCAGGCCTGTAGTTCCATTTTGCATGGTCTCGCATGGGTGGCATAATGCATGCTGCAGCCCATGGGAGACCTCTGGGGTACCTGTGCCCTGGGTACCTGGGTACCATATACTAGGGACTGACAAGGGTACCCCAGTAGCCAATCTGGAGTGTACCTAAGTACATAACACAACAGTTTAGGGAGAAAGCAGATAGACTGGGGTCCTGATTAGCAGGATCCCAGTCAGACTAGTCAAAACACAGCTTAGTACCAGGCAAAAAGTGGGGGTACCCATGCAGAAGGATCCTACCTACAGGGAGTTTCGATTAGAGGGGTAGCTATCTTAAAAGACAGACAGATGAAATGCAACATTCTGAAGGTTTCTGCTGACCATCGCGGAAGATGGGCAATTACTCAAGTTGAAATCCATGATACTAAATATGTACTCTGAGCTGTATATGGGCCCAACGTTGATGATCCTACTCTTATCAATACTTTAATGTTAGAGCTGTTGGACTGGCAGGGTGAATTACTAATCATGGGGGATTTTAATTGCACCTTGAATTATAGTATTGATTCTACTAATAGAGCAGCTTCCCCGAGAATGGCCAAGGTTAGAAACTCAATTCTGGAGATGGCTCGACTCCACTGTTTGAGAGACGCATGGCGGACACTTCATCCTACATCACCTGGGTACACGTATTATTCCGCTCAACTTAAGCAGTACTCCAGAACTGACCTTGCCTTTGTTAACAATGAAATACTAGCAACGGCCAACATTGAGGTTTGCCCTTGGATAACCTCAGACCATAATCCTATCCTACTCAGCTTTCAGCCATCAGTGGCTGATAGGACTAGACGGCCATTCTCATTTCCTAAATACTTGCTGACTGATGATGAGTTTATCTCATCAATTCGAACGTCTCTAACAGAGATCTTACACTCCAATATAGACACTGCTTCTCCCTTCATAGTATGGGATACAATGAAGGCCTATGTATGAGGTATCACTCAACAGTATGTTTTGCATCAAAACAAAACAAGGGAGAATGAAATGATGGCAGCTTGCCAAGCGATAATACAACTAGAAACTCTTTACGGCGAAGAGATAAGGTCAGGGGGCCCAAATCAAAAGCAGCTATACATCTCACTAATAGATAAGCGCTTCCTTATGGGAAGGAAATTAAAAGAAAGGACCGCACCTACTTTTAACAAACACAGATCCCTGCAATATGAGCTGGATTGATATATACACATCCTGCACACCCAGCCAAACAGAGCTTGATAACTACATAAAAGGCTGTAATTTGTCATATCTGAGTGAAGAAGATGCTGCCCCTCTTATTTGCGATATTACGAATGATGAGATTCTGACTGCCTTGGCCGCTTTACCCTCGGGTAAGGCCTCAGGGGATTATTCTTTGCCAATCGAGTTTTACAAAATCTTTAAAGATCTCATATTACCATTATTAAGTGCAGTCATACACCAGATTGGGACTTGTATGGAGGTACCTAACTCCTGGAACATGACTAATATTGTTTTCTTCTTAAAAAAGGGAAAGCCACCTGATGAGTGCGGATCTTATCGCCCCATATCCCTCATAAATACGGATGCCAAAATCTTTGCCAAAATTCTGGCCAATCGGCTAGCTCCCCTCATGTCTGGATTAGTCTCGAGCCATCAACACGGGTTCAGATCAGGTAGAGACACTACGGCTCACATCAACACTGCCATTGTGGCTTTTGACATCGCCAAGAAGGCAGCTCTCAATATGGGGATGGTGCTATTAGACACCAAAAAGGCGTTCGACCGAGTGGTATGGGTTGCTTATGGGCAACACTCATGGCTAATGGTCTGGGTGGCTGATATAGCAAATGGGTCCGCGCATTATATATCAACCCGCAGGCTAAATTAATATACACTAACCTGCACTCAGTCCCTTTTCAAATACTTTGTGGCACTCGGCAGGGGTGTCCTCTCTCCCTGTTGCTATTTGCATTATACATCGAACCTTATATTCGGTCACTTAATTCTAATACTCATATTCCACCATTTAGCATTGGGTTACGGGAATTGAAGGTCACCGCTTATGCTGACCATATTGCTATCTTTTCGTCAGATCAAGTGAAGGCACTTGCCCTAATCCAGGATGAGGCTGGAAAATGTGGCGGTCTCTCCGGTTATAACTCAACATTAATAAAACCCAAGTCCTTTCTAATCTTCACCCGGCAGTACCGATAATGGGGGCCTGCTCGTCTACAACCTATCTAGGTGTGCGTATCTCTCTTCATGTAGAGCAGATATGGCGGCTTAATTATGAACCACTGTTGCAGTCGATAATCCAAAGCTTAAAGCACTGGCATAAACTTCCAATTAGTATAATTGGTTGATGTAATATTATTAAAATGACAATTTTACCCAAGTTTTATATATTTATTTCGTGCTATCCCCTTACGGGTTCCCAACTTTTTTTTCAAGGAATTAGAAGGAGCAATAAATAGTTTTATATGGGGGTACAAGCAAGTACGCCGAGCGATTCGATTACTTAAACTTCCCTAGAATCAGGGAGGGCTACAACTCCCCGATCTGAAATTATACTATTGGGCAGCACTCTCTGGACGTCTTCGGAGCCTTTTGTCTACTAAGAACCCCTATTTTTGTTTTGATTTTGCACTCGGACCAGATAGCAATATGTTTTTGTATAAACTTAATGACCCTAATTACTACAAGAGAGTACGATTCAAGACGATTAGGGACATAATACATTTATGGCATGAAATTTTAAGTAATTGCACGCTGTCCCTAAGCGACCTCTGCTGTGATCCTAATCTACCTCTTTGGGGCAATCCAATGCTCCCGGAAGTATTCCATGATGCAGTTGGCTGACGTTTGGCAGGCTATGGCATTGAGCGGCTTGGGGAACTGTATGATCTTAATGGTTTTCGAACATTCGCTGATTTACAAATATAGTATGAACTTCCACAACAACTATTTTTTAAGTACTTACAGATCAGAGACCACTTTTTTAGACATGAGCACAGTCCCGGGCACACGTGGTGGGGGTATAACAATGGTATGAGAGTCTCGTTTGGATCACAATTGCAACGGTCGACACCAGTGCAATGTTTGAAGAGATATTTTAATGAAGCAACGACTGAATTGAAACAAACAGCCAGCCGACACGTGTTTCGTCTAGGCCTGGGCGGTAAATTCCGTTCCGCTTGCGGAATTTGGGTAATTTCGCGTTCCGCGAAGAACGCGGAATTGCCAAAAATTCCGCGATCTGCGGCTTCGCGGAATTTTTTGCTTGTTCGCGGTTTCAAAGTGCGTGTTTGCGAGATATTTCACCCCGAGCACGCAAACAGCGTTCGCGAACAGGAAAAAAGCATCGCAAACGGGCGGAACAAGCAATTCTGCATGTTCGCGGAACTTTTGCGTGCTCGTGGAGATTTTTTACCATTTCGCGGAACTTTGCGTAACGCGACTATGCAAATTCCGCCCACCCCTAGTTTCGTCACTAGGAATTGTCCTGTGACTCTTCAGGGCTGTGTGGCGTTTGCGATGAAAGAGAAAGTAAGGTCCCACAGAGCCGGTGATAATTCCAACCCGGACAGGGTTGCGTGGTGGTCTGGATGGCGGATGTTGAAGTGGGGTGCAGAGGCACCCTGGTGGGTAGTAAACATGGAGGTAGTGCCGCGTGTGGATGAGAGATGCGGGCCGCCGGACGTGTACAGTAACGTGGTCCGTTAATGTAGAAAGGATGAGCCAGGGCGGGGGCGCCGTAATGTTGGTAGAAGTATGTGGGCCCAGGAATGGTATGTGAGGACCATCCAGTGTCAAATGTAGGGGCGAGATGGCTCGGGCGCCGTGTGGCGGCAGAGAGTTAGGAGCCTGGGTAGAACGGAAACGTTGCCATCCATGAAGCTGGGCGAGCGAGAAGGCAGCGGGATCATCCGGCAGCCACTACAAAACCAGGATCTAACTGCCTCGTCCTCGCTACTAGCAGTTAGGCGTACCCGCCTTCTCGCTCGCCCAGCTTCGCGGATGGCAACGTTTCCGTTCTACCCAGGCTCCTAACTCTCTGCCGCCACATGGCGCCCGAGCCATCTCGCCCCTACATTTGACACTGGATGGTCCTCACATACCATTCCTGGGCCCACATACTTCTACCAACATTACGGCGCACCCGCCCTGGCTCATCCTTTCTACATTAACGGACCACGTTACAGTACACGACCGGCGGCCCACACCTCCGCGCCCGCATCTCTCATCCACACGCGGCACTACCTCCGTGTCTACTACCCACCAGGGTGCCTCTGCACCCCACTTCAACATCCGCCATCCAGACCACCACACACCCCTGGCCGGGTTGGAATTATCACCGGCTCTGTGGGACCTTACTTTCTCTTTCATCGCAAACGCCACACAGCCCTGAAGAGTCACAGGACAATTTCTAGTGACGAAACACGTGTCGGCTGGCTGTTTGTTTCAATTCAGTCGTTGCTTCATTAAAATATCTCTTCAAACATTACACTGGTGTCGACCGTTGCAATTGTGATCCAAACGAGACTCTCATACCATTGTTATACCCCCACCACGTGTGCCCGGGACTGTGCTCATTCTCCAGTGTGGGTCTTTGACTCAAACACTTCCGGGGTTATTGGGTAATTCCCCCGACCTGGCAGCACCGTACTTAGTCTGATCATTGTGTACACTACACGAACTAGTCTGAGCGCCAATCTTCCTGGTTTCACTAAAAACCCTACCCCTAGCTTTTCACTTTTTTAGACAGAAAATGATTAAACTACAGGAGAGCTCCGACTTATTAACATGTTTATTAGATACGACTAAGAAATCACAAATTAGTACCATGTATCAACAGCTATGTCAATATAGGATGGACGATAGCCAGCGTCTGGCTACTAAGTGGAGCCAAGCTTTAGGCATAGATACTACTTCTATAGAGATAATCTCTGCATTAGACACTCTGGACGGAGCAACCCATTCTATTAGTTTAAAGCTACAGCAATTTCGTTCTTTCTGTATGCTATATTACACTCCTGAAAAGATTGCAAAATGGGCTCAAACAAAACAAGGAGATGGGGAGATAGGAGGTTCTGTCCGAAATGTGGAGTAATCGCAGCAAACATCGTACATATGTTTTGTACTTGCCCCAAGCTCGAAACCTTTTGGGATGAAGTTATGCAAATCACTAGTAGCCGCTTGGGACTGGACTTCTCTCCTACGACAAAAGAGATTATGTTAGGTTACAAGGTGAAAGCCAACCCTGGTCTGAGGTTTTTCTTTTCCATCATTCTTGTAGCAGCTCCACTTTGCAATGCAAGGGCATGGATCTCGCCAAATACTCCTGTAGCATTAGAATGGTGGGCAACAATGAAAGATATTTATGAGAGGGAGCGTGCGCTCTCTCGAACAAGAGGTGTGCGCTCACTACAGAAATTTGATCGCATATGGGGCAGATTTGCCTGAATTATAAGATAGATTATGATCCAAATTGTTTCTCTCCTATTGTTCCTTCCCTTTTTTTTTTCTTTCGTTTCTTTCTTTAGTTTCCATGTTGTTTGAAAAGTATGTGTATTAACTCCTTTCTTACATATTACTTTGTTTTCAAGTGGAAATTCTTTTTGTTGTTTTACTGTACTTGCCCTGTTCAGAAGTAAAATGTTTCAAGATTGTACCCTTTGGTAAAAAAAAAAAAAAAAATAAAGGTATATATGTATAAGGGAGGTAAGATATCAGGATTTAATAAACAAACATTTGAGTGTTGCTGTACTTTAAGCTAAATGCTTTTTTTCTTATTTTTCAACAATTCAATGGTGAATCAATTGTAGCTACATAGTTATAAGATTTACATATTGTGATAGATAAATAAACAGAGAACCATAACCATAAGCATCTTATGTGCAAACTATGCAGTGACCTATATACACGTTAATCATATCATATAATTACCATAAGTAATATGTACATTTTTAAGCAGACATAAATATCTATATATTTATAAACATAATTAACATAATTATTATACACATTTATACAATATCTAGATACATACATATAATCAGAATACATTCTTATGCACATTCAAGTATGGTGGTTATGTAGGGAAGAGCCAACTCTTGAGTAGTTATCTGAAGTTAAGATAGTTATCTGTGCATCTTATGTTTGGGGGTAATGAGTTCCATAGTTTGGCTGCTTGAACAGAGAAGGATGTGCCATGTATGTTTTTTTCCTTGCCTGGTGGTGTTTTGAGGCGTGGTAAGAATCTGCAGCGGAGGTTCCTTTGTTGAATGTATTTGGTGATTTAACTCCTGATGTCGAGCGGTCCTGTTCCATGTGTTGCTTTGTGGGTGATACAAAGCAGCTTGAATGTTACAGTGTTTTATGGAGTGAGCACACACCCCTTAGCCCTGGTTAGCAGTGGTAAAGTGCACATAGTCCTAAAGCCAACAAAAATGAGATCCACAATAATGGAGGAGTAAGGCAAAAATGTTTGCGGAAGACCAGTCTAAGGCTGACAGGTCTAACACTGGTGTGTGTGGTTTTTTAAATCTATGGCGAGTAAATCCGGAAGCAGAAGGTTGGTACTAATGTAGAAGCCCAGAGACTTAGCAAAGTTATGAAGATGGGTTGAGAAGATATCTGGTTTCATTTCTATGAGACATTCACAAACCTGTTGTTGTCCTTTGATGTGGATGATTAGCATGCTTTGAAGTTCCTGTTTCTTGATAGCATTCAGCTTGACATAGGCGTCAGAAGAGCCTAGGTGGTGGCAATGCAATCCATCAGCAAGTTAATCTTTGGACAGATTAGAGCCTCAGGAAGACTTGAAAGCACCTGTTAGTTTGTAAATGCTGGTATCATTGACACCAAAAGGTTTCCAAAAAATGTGTCCTGGCACTGGGAGCCTGAGGCAGTGAGCAAAAGAATGAACTTGTCAGACTTCTGTAATAAAAAGCCAAGTTTTGATGCATTTACTGAACACTGAGTGGCTCAACACAGAGCGAAGTGTAAGAGGTAGTTTGTTCCAAATTGTAGCAACATTCGTGCAGAAAGAACATTATACTTGATGAACACTCTTGATTTTGTAAATATTGAAGAAGAAATCTGAGACAGAGCGCAAATGGTGCATAGGCTGATAAAAGAAGATGAGATTGCTACTACATTTCTAACCTTATAGACACAGGGGTTTGCTGCAGTTGCACGTGCTCTGGAACACAGCACACGTATTTATATACAGAGTGGGAAGGGTGGCCTGTTATCTGATTGGCTGTTGCTCGTCTACGGGCTTATGAAACCTTCATCAGATGAGGTTTATTCCGGTGCTCTCCATTGTCTGAATTTTCTTTTGCTGGGTGGATTTGAGTGAGGGAAACAATGTCCTGGCCTCTGATTGGTTGTTGCTGTTTCTGTAGGGTTAAGGCTTGTGAAGTCATCAGCTTAAAGCTCATGGAAAATCGTGTCCTGTGATATCATCAGGAGGTCAGAGCTTGCATAAAATTACTTCTGCTCCCACTATGATTTTTGTGAAATGATTTCATTGCCAGGTACCCATAGCCTAAGGGAGAATAGAGATGGAGTTCTGGGTCCTAAAATGTAAACTCTTCATCAGATCATCAAAGATTCTTCCCCATATGCCATATGGACATTTTATTGCTGACTTGAAGCACTGAATAGGAGAAAACATCAACAATACATTTTGTAACTTGTGAAGCCAATGTGACTCTGCAATAAGGACCACGAATCACTGAATATAGTTAGACAGTTTTATTTCGGTCTGCCAATCAATCCAGTATATATCCAAACCAAAAATAGATTCAGTAAATGCAACAATACAAAAGGTAAGTTGAAATATCTCAGTAGGTTAAGGCGCAACAAAATGACATATCGAATTGGAATAATCCCAATTGTATTAATACAGATTAAAGCATATAGGTATCTCATAAAGAAACTTAAAAAAGGGAAGTTTGTCTCCTCTAACATAAATCAAATATAGGGTCATGCATCAAGGGTCTTTAAATCGGAAGCACAGAAGAAGAATGTGTCAGCATGGTCAGACTTCAGTAAAAGTCCAAAAATAAAAGGAAATATGTGTTTAGCATAAAGCTTCACACTTGCAAGAATAGGGCAAGCAGAGAGGTCTGTGCCTCCCTAAATCTAAAGGGGAATCTGTTCTAACTCCATTTATGTGAACAACAATATAAAAGTAACAAGAGAATCAGGAACGTTCTTAACTCCTTCACACCGCCAGCAGCCAAGCAGGAACCACAATCAGAACACTACTTGAGTGCATCTGCAGTATGGCTTCAGGTTCACATTGCGCCTCACTAAAGCTAAGGTTCTCAACCTTGAACAACTTGTCATCCTGGTACATGATAAACAGAAGGCCTCTTTCGACCATTATTTCTCCACATTCACTGCCAAGTTTCTCTCAAGAGCCTTTATCAGTCGTCTAATACAGACAATAAACTTTTCTCTAGCTAACGTAAAATCATAACAAACCTGCTGGAAAAAGAGAAAACAAGCTGAGGCCTTTAGTCTTGCTAATTTTAGTTAAGCATTTAATGTGCATTTCGAATACATGATTATATACATGCACACGTGTAACTTTAAAGGTACTACGAACTTGAGCAAAAGAGTAAGTTTACATAAGCAAATATCTCTTGAAGTGCAAGTGTAAAACATGAATACAAAAATACGTGTTTATGTTCAGACTAAACATTAGCGCACACGCGTATATGAATCTCTAGTTTCTACAGTGAATACATTTTAGTAATGTGTTTAAATGCTTCACACACGTTAATAAGATTAAGACACACAATGAATATAATGTCAGGTCCAAGTATATGATTGAACTTCTGTGACGTGCAAGGGTGGACCCTAAATTACGCTGCTCTGATAGTTACACAGAACTGAAGTACCTTCAGCTAAAGAGTCCTGGCAGGACAGCGAGCAGTCCATTTAGAAGGCCTAGCTTGGCAGGGAACACAGTTAAACCTTTAACTTGATCACATGATCTGCAGTTGTTTTTATTGCTTGGCATTCTTTCAATACACATTACCTGAAATAAAGTCATATTAATGCAAAACCATAATGTCCAATCTGTCCTTCTCTGGCAGGCCTCTGCCCGCGGCCCCATAACACTTCTGACAGTTTACAAACAGATTGCACTTTGGTGAAACACTATATTACGAAAATAAGACTGTGAATACACTGCATGAGAGCGTTCCTCCATGGAGGTGTGTGCTCGCCCTGCTGTGGCCCTATGCCTTGGCATGCTGGAGCCACGCCTTGACTGATCCGTGAAGGATGCTGGCGTTCTCATTTACAGAAAGCGAGTGGGCCTTGGATGTGCGCAGCCCTGTAATGGGCAGTCAGGAGTCTCAGAGCAATTACATTCATTCTTTTAAACCTGAATTGTACATCGCTGACTCGACCCGCCTGCAAACGGTGACATATAGTGAGTCACATACACTCTCCCCAGAGGCTCAATTAGCTTCCTTTGAAGACCCGTGATGAAATATGCTTAAATATATTCACAAATTGTGGCATAAACGTCCTTAATGCATGTAACACCCACATATCACACAGTTGGATCTAAACTCGCGTTATTTGATACCTACTGGATAGCAGCAGACTACAACACAGTGCCCGGGATGTGGGTGAAAATCACAGTTTTCAATACTCTAAACCGGGTCTCATTACTTATGACGTAGGTAGACAAATCATGATGATGTCATCACCACAGGACTCCCTGTTAGGTTCAACGTAAACTGTAGATTTACCTGATTGGAGTTGGGTTACAGGATTCACTTTGCTATCTTTAAGCAAACAATGTAATTTCACAAACAGTATACTGAGCAGACTTGTGCATTCAAGTAGAGTGCAGAGCTAATAATGTTGGGGGTGCGCCGCAGGCACCCCGAGACACACTTTGAATGGTAAAAGGATTGCTATATTACTGATGAATGATCGGGCCCTACCTCCCACCCTTTGGCCTAATTCACCTTACACACAACTTAAATTCCGGCCATCACGTTTGTGCTTCCATTACTTACCGGTAATTGTATTACTCTGAGACTGAATCTCGCTGTAATCAAGTACATTCACATTGTAATTGATTACAGCGAGCAGAGACGTTTGAAAGCATGGGCAAAGTGGGCAATTGCCAAGGGACCGCCCCCGAGTTAGGAAGCCAATGGTAACGTGATATTTATCAGTTTCTCTCACTCGGTCTTATTTTTATTGATGTCTCTATAAGAACTTCCATCCATCTCTCTTCCTGCCTCTACCTCTCACTCCGTGTCTACCTGGTGTCATTTTAATAATTGTTGGGCCTTGGACAAGATATATTTAAGCTGTTTTTGTGAAAGTTTACGTATAATAATGTTGGGCATCATGCAGGCGTGGCAGGATAGGCAGTAACATTCAAAGTTCCTCCGAACGGGGTCTCCAGAATATGTCTTGCCCGGGGCCCCAAAAATCCCTTAGATGACACTGACAGTGAGGCGGCGAACAGGTAACACATAGTCACTCACCATCGCTGTGCAACCGCTGTAGCCCTTCGGTATTTTGAGGCATAACTTGCTCACAGAAGAAGGGTTTTTAGGCTCTAATACAGACTTCTGTACTGTTCTTATCAATTATTTATAGTTTCAGGTTTGTATGGGATGTTTTAAACCATGTATTTATTGTTTGTAAGGTTCCATTAAAGCAAGGGTAAAAAACTTTTTACAAAGGAAAAACTCAGAGCAACGTAAGAAATAAAGTTTGAGCCTACTGTAACAGGTACATGGCAGCAAGTGTTCAACTGACAACAGAATCACCATACAACATTCTATAATACCTCACTCACAAGAAGGTAAGTGAGGTATTAGCATTCTAAAGAACATACAGTGGACAATAGGCAATGATATTAAGAGGACAGATACAAGAGAAACATGAAACACATCCTTGCCCTCAAAGGGGAACCAAAGAACAACAAAATAGGAAAAACATACAAGTTAAACTAGCAGACAAATGCTGCAAATAACATTCACCTGACATCGTTAATTTCCCTGCAGTGTCCTACCCGATTGCTTGGCCCGTGCAGCCACCATGTCCACATATGGGCCTTAATTCAGAACCATATTACCAATAGCATCACACGGTGCCAGGTCTACATACTGCATGATATTATTATGTTACTCACGGCAAACATGGGCTCCACAGAAGGTTATTCTTTCAAGAAATTATCCACACAGCCGGTTTGCACGTTTTCTCCAACTCCTTCTAAACTCTTTCATTACTGCACTTAGCAAGCCGCCTTCCATTTCACACTCTGCATCTTGTGTTACTACACTGCAAGCGTTGACCTTGACCAACCGAGCGCTGACCTTGACCAACCGAGCGTTGACCTTGACCAACCGAGCGTTGACCTTGACCAACCGAGCGTTGACCTTGACCAACCGAGCGTTGACCTTGACCAACCAAGCGTTGACCTTGACCAACCAAGCGTTGACCTTGACCAACCAAGCGTTGACCTTGACCAACCAAGCGTTGACCTTGACCAACCTAATAAGTTTT
Source organism: Calotriton arnoldi (assembly GCA_963921515.1). Taxonomy (NCBI): domain Eukaryota; kingdom Metazoa; phylum Chordata; class Amphibia; order Caudata; family Salamandridae; genus Calotriton; species Calotriton arnoldi. Next base: position 1,690,181 of record CAWUFW010001977.1, read on the forward strand.
CCAAATTCCGAATTTCCTCTTACCACCTCACCGGATTTGTGAATCCAACATAAAATAAAGGTGTCTACACCACACCCCGCTAATCGAATCTGGCTTTAGCCTTGCCCTGTCTGGATTTCACCCATTCAGCAATCATTTGTTTGTCCATTCTTACTTCATTATCCTTTAACTTCCTTTTAAACAGTCAAGGGCAAAGTTTGGAAACTAGATATCTAAAAGATGAAATTAACTCACCCCAGTGGTACTGTGTGGTGTGAATCTGTACAACCATAATTTTTGTCTAAGAAGAAACTCCTTCCATCTGAATACATTTGGCAATGCAGATACACAGCTTTCCTCTAGAAATCTATTGAACGTGCTACTTGCACATTTGTTTGAGGATCATACAAGGCCAGGGTAAAATAGGTAACTCTCTCTACATGTAAAAAGCATGTACTCCATTATCAGTGACCAGTATCTCCGTGTTAGAAAGTGCATTTCTGGTTGGAAGAGGTATGCAACCTGTCCAAGCAGGAACCACAATCCTTGTCAGGGTAGGCTAGATACACCTACAAGATAGCCTGTGCTCATCCTCTGGTAGCTTGGCACAGAGCAGTCAGGCTTATCTAAAGAAGCAATGTGTAAAGTATTTGTGCAACACACACACACGCAGTAACACAATGAAAACACCACAAAAGACTCCACACAGGTATAGAAACCTAGACAATAATTTTATAAGTAAATCAAGATCAAAATGACGAAAATCCAATATATAGGAGTTGAGTTAGGAATTTTTAAAGAATAAAGGGGCATATGTATGAAGCCTATTTCCCGTTCGCAAACGGGCCGATTCTCAGAATCGGCCCGTTTGCGAACGGGAAAAAGCCTTTTGGGATGTATCATCCCAAAAGGCCCTCGCACAATAGGGAATCGCAAAATTTGCGATTCCCTATTCTGCAAATGCATTTAAGGAATTGTAAATTGCGATCCCTTAAATGCAATTCTTGAAGCACCCAAGTTGTGCGATTTTGCCTTTGGAAATCGCAAATTACCACCACCTTCAAATTGGTGGTAATTTGCGATTTCTTTGAAAAATGCACTTTTTGGCATTTTTCAAAGTGCCATGTGGCGCAGATACATGCTCTTAGGGCATGTATGTGTGCCACATGTGCACACATGCTCATTTCAGGGGTGCAATAGGGTGTCCTTTTGACACCCTTGCACCCTTGAAATTGCATTCGCAATTTGCGAGTACCTAATGGGTACTCGCAAATTGCGAATGTCTTCCCATTCATTCCTATGGGCCTCTAGGCTCATAGGAATGAATGGGAAGGTATTCCTTAATTGCGAATCGCAATTTGCGATTCGCAATTAAGGAATATGTAGGAATCGCAATTAATATTGCGAATCCTACATACATTGCCTTTTGCGAGTCCTTAATAGCGATTCGCTAAAAATCGCTATTAAGGACTCGCAAAACGGATTTTTCATACATATGCCCCAAAAAGAGTTCTAGCGCTCGCTTAGAAGCAAAAGGCGCCAATGGGGGTGATCTGGTCATGCTGGACCAGGGCAAAGTCAATGTTTTGGGCTGACCGCAATGGAGCGCAGGCCGCCGACTGGTCACAGGCAGGCCCCGGTGAACAGAGCACCTTGATCCTGGTCGCAACAGCGAGATGCAGGGTGCAGACGAGTGATGCGTCAATGTCAAGCCCACAGTCGAGATGATGCGTTGATCTTCTCCACAGAGTACCGAGCTGGGATGTGTTGGATCCGAAGTGCAATGCGCAGAGTTTCTCCACACAGTCGAGGGGATGCGTCAATCTCTCTACACTGCAGCAGCGGCGGCAATGCGCAGTTCTGATGCATCGGGCTCTCAAGCCGGTGCGTTGGTTCCGAAAGCGATGTGATGTGCAAAACATACTCCTGCAACAGGGTTGATGCGTCGGTTCTGCTACACACAGACTGAAGATGCATCAATTTCTCTGGTGCAGGTATTTGGGTCCACTTCCAATGGACCAGACACAGGAGCAGGTGTAAAGACTTTGATAGCCCGGAGTCTCAAGCAGCAGGAGACAAGCCAGCAAGCCCTTGGAGATCACTTTAGTTGCAAGGCAGAGTCCAGCTTTCCCTCAGCAGGATCAAAGAGAAGCAGGCAGCAGGGCAGCAGAGCAGAAAAGCGGGTCTTGCAGATCAGCAGTCCAGCAGAGTGTCAGTCCTTGATGCAGCACAGCAATTCTTCTGACAGAGTTCAGTTACAGGTCCAGAAGTGTCTGATTTGGTGGGGCCAGAGCCCCAGTGCTTATACCCAGTTGTGCCTTGGACGTGGTGGTGATTTCAAAGAAGGATCTATGAAGTGCACAGAAGTCCTTTCTTTCCAGCCCTAGCTCCAGCCTAACTGTGGGGGGGGAGTAATCAGCTCTTTGTGTGGGGATAGTATGCTCCCTAATCAGATGTAAGTGTCAGCTCCTCCCTCCCTTCCTGCCCAGGAAGAGCCATCAGAATAGACATGAATACTCAGACACACCTACCCTTCCTGTGTTTGTGGCTGTCTAGAGGGAATGCACAAAGTGTACCTGTCACCCACCCCAGACATGTATTGGAGACAGGCTGCAGGCACACAGAACTGTAAGAGCAGAGAAATGTCTACTTTCTAAAAGCGCATTTCTAAAATAGTAATGTGATATTCAACTTTAATCAGTGCTTGAGGCCCACTAGTAGAATTTAATATACAGGCCCTGGGTATATGGTATACCACTTTATAAGGGACTTAGAAGTAAATTAAATATGCCAAACAGATGTAAACCAATTGTACCTTGTTTAGAGAAGAGAGCACATGCACGTTCGCACTGGTCAGTAGTGGTAAAGTGCTCAGAGTTCTAAAGCCAACAAAAATAATTCAGCAAAAAGAGCTGGAGGCAGGCAAAATGTTTGGGGTGACCCTTCAGAGAGGGCCATTTCCCAGCACACCTAGTGGTGTTAAGAATGTGCAATGTCGGGGGCATGGCTTAGGTGCCGTTCGATATGGCCGCACTTCGGTGAGGCTCCGTGATTCCCTGGGCTCCTGCCCGTAATTAATCCTTCCAAATATCCGCAACTCATGTCAGAGAACTGAAAATATCCATCGGAGGTCGAGTGGTATGTGATGCCGAAAAACAGCGGACAGCGGGGGTGGAGTTTGCCCGGATCAAAGCTGTGGCCTAGAGAGGAGATAAAGCACCGGACTAAATTTGAGGTGGTGCCCGGCCGGGAATGCGAGGGAACCTGGCGAGAGTCGTCGAGGACCCGATAACGTGAAGGCGGCAGTCGCTGCGTGACAAAAAGCAGGCAAGTGCACCGCAGGCCCCGGATCATCGGTGAGGCAAAGGGGCAAAGGCAACCCTCCAGACCAAATTGGATAAATTTACCCTGCAGAAGCGGTCGGACCCAGACACTCTCGGCAAGGGAGGAGGAGAGACGGGGCTGGGACCGGACAATGGGGAACCGTCACTGAAAGACATCATGGAGGCCATTATGGGTGTTCGTACATCCTTGGAAAATTGAATGGACTCGATAACGGCTGAGGTGACGCTGATGAGAGCGGACATGCACAAGATTAGTGAAAAAGTCAAAAACGTAGAAGTGGTTACCGCAGAGTCAAGCGGAGAGTCAACCCAGATGAGGCGAGATGTCAATGAGCTCCAAGTTGCCAGTAAGAAAATGGAGAGACTATTGGACGACTATGAAGGCCGATCATGAAGGAACAACATCAGGATACTGGGGGTTCCCGAGAAGGCGGAAGGGCCGGCAGCGGACCTCTTTGTGGAAACTCAAATTTGCGAATATCTGAAACCAAAGACCTTGTCGACATTTTTTACAGTTGAGAGAGTGCACAGAATTCCCGGAGGTAGGCCAAAACCGGGTGCACCCCCAAGGCCCCTCTTGGGACCGAGACACTATATTACAAACTGCCCGCACAGCCCCACCGATCAAGTATGAAAACAGTGAAATCACCTTCTACCCGGACTTCACAATAGCCGTGCAGAGACAGAGGAGAACCTTTTTGGAGGTTAAGAAGCAACTAAGAGACAAAGGTATCCGATACTCAATGCTGTTTCCAGCGAAACTCCGAGTCGAAGTGGAGGGAAGGTCCTGGTTCTTTGAAACCCCGGAATCTGCACCAGACTGGCTGGAAGGATGGCGACCGGCAAGAGAACATAATCATCGAAAAGGGAAAGAATACATCCCAAAGAGCAAATCGTCACAACAAGGAGGGAGACATGATCCATCAACGAAGGCGAATGAGGGGAATGGCGAGCACAGCTGAAGTTCCCTGCTCGACCCGCAGAGCTGGGTCGGGCAGGGAACGATAAGTGACTCCATTGATATTGTGATAATTATGAATAGAGACATGAGGGTACATTGAGCAAGAGGGCGGGAGTGGGGGAGTCCCGCCGGGGTCCCCCCAACACTACTTACAGTTAAGTTACACATAGGGCGACAGACACTCTGCATAGTTGGGGACATGGGCAGTTCTGAGCCCAGAGTGCAGGGGAGCAGGGAGGGGGTTAAGGGGGACTGGATATTTTTGCTATTCCAGTTTGTTACAGATTCACATGTTACGGCACGGGGCAGGAGAGGGACTGTGGGAGGGGGGACAGGTTCAGTGGGACTCACTGATCATAACCAGCCCCTTGGTTGGACGCAGTTGATACTGGGTGGAGGGTGGGACGCCCGATATGGCGTTGAGTGATGAGCTGAGCCATGGGCACATCGGGTGATAAAGGATTCAGGCTCCTGTCCTGGAACGTAAAAGGCTTAAGGGACAAACTCAAAAGAGGAATCATATTGCAATTTATTAAACCGCACGCCCCTGAGGTGGTTCTACTCCAAGAGACACATTTAATAGGTAACACGTGCAAGGCCCTGGCTAGATGGGGCTACCAACTAGTGGTACACTCGGGGTTCACTACGGGATCACTGGGAGTGGGGATCATGAAGAGAAGATCCTTCCCAATGACAATAGACCAAACGAGTACCGATATATTGGGTGGATATGCAGTGGTGTCTGGAAATGTGGAGGGCGAAGAACTGACTATAGTATAGATTTACGCTCCACCGGGCCTGCAGGAGGACGTACTCAGAGACCTAGGGAAAGTTATGCTAACGTTCCCCACAGGGAAATTGGTAATGGGAGGAGACTTTAACTCCATGATGTCAGGGAGGTTAGACCGTCATCCTCACCCCCCCCCCGAGACATAGCACCATCGCAAATGATACTCCCACACTTCCTAGACGCAATGGGGCTAGTAGACGCATTTCGGGTTCACCACCCAACTGAGACACACTTTACATTTCACTCAGGGGCCCATAATAGTCTCTCCCGAATTGATTATATTCTTACCCCTGCTGACCAGGCAAGATATGTTAAGGAGATCCAAAACCTAGCGAGGGGTATTTCTGATCATTCCCCAGTGTGGGCACATGTAGAGATCGGAAAAGGAAGCAGGACTAGAATAGCGCCTATAAATCCCTGGCACTTTCGGAATCCGAAGATTAAATTGAAGATCACTCAGGAAATAGAACATTACTTTAGTGAAAACGAGGGATCTGTGGAATCGGCCCAGATCCTCTGGGAAGCCTTCAAAACGGTAATACGCGGACACGCGGTGTCCCAGATAGCTGGAGCAAAGAGGGAAAAGAATGCAGGGTAAACCAGACTAGAAGAAGAGATATTTAAATTAGAGGGAGAACTCACTACAACAGGAGAGCAGAGCAAAACACACATTCTCAACTTAAAAAAAGAGGAATATAGGAGCGAGGCGAGAGAAATGGCAAAAACACTAAGTAGGCACAAGTTAGGACGAATATACGAGCTAGGGGATAAAGCCGGGAAGCTGCTGGCTTGGCTGGACAGGAGAGAACTGGCGAGTCGGCTGGTCACAGAGCTCCTCGTAGAATCTGGGGATAGTCTTTCGGATACACAAGAAATTGCTGATGAATTCGCCAAGTATTATAAGCAAATATACACATCCCAGACCACTAGACAGGAAAGAGAAACCAAGGCTTTACTGTCTGAAATGAACCTCCCGGTGCTAGCGACAGATCATAGGACTCTGCTAGATAACGACCTCACACAGGAAGAGATAGCACAGGCCATACGAACACTCCAGTCCGGGAAAACGATGGGCCCAAACGGCCTCCCGATCGAGCTCTATAAATTGAGGCCGGATAGAATAGCCCCTCACCTTAAGAAAATGTATGAGGAAAGCCTTGAGAAAGGACATCTTCCGCAAGACCAGAGAATAGCTACTCTGGTAGTGATATATAAAGATGGGAAACCCAAAAATAAATGCTCGTCCTACCGACCTATATCACTGTTGAATGCAGAGGTTAAAATACTGGCCAAATTGCTGGCCACCCGGCTGGTCCGGGTCATTTCTGGATTAGTCCACCCTGACGAATCGGTCTTTATGCCGTCAAGGAATACATCGCTAAACCTTCGTAGATTGCATGGAGTCAAGGGAAGGGTGGATACCATAAGAGAGGAGGCAGTGGTAGTGTCCCTGGATGCTACCATGGCGTTTGACACTATTGAGTGGCCATATCTCTTTGCCGTCTTCGAAAAACTCGGGTTCGGTCCAAAATGTATCAACTGGGTAAGGCTCCTATATACTGCCCCACTAGCACAAGTAGTTGTCAACAATAAAAAGTCAGCCATTTTCACACTTCAAAGGGGGATGCGACAAGGCTGCCCCTTGTCCCCGCTTTTATTTGCTTTAACGTTAGAGCCCCTAGCATACTGGATTCGTAAAGACTCTATTATTAAGGGTTTGCGTTGGGCAGAAGAGTGGGAAGACCGAATATCAATCTATGCAGATGATATTTTATTGTATCTGGCCTCACCGGAGAGATCTCTACACAGGGTTCTCAATATATTTACTTATTTTGGTACCTACTCCGGCTTTACCATTAACTGGTCAAAATCCCTTATATTTGTATTGCAAGGTAACTCGCCGGCCCTGCCAACAGATTGCAAGGTGGAGATAGCCAAAGATGGATTCAAATATCTCAGACTGTCCATCACTAGAGATCCCAAATTGTTCTATACGTCTAATTTACTGCCGCCGCTACAGCGGCTAAAGCATGATGTGGAGCACTGGAAAACTCTTCCTCTATCGCTACTAGGCAGAGCGGCACTCTTTAAGAGGATGTCGTTGCCCCGCTTCCTATATGTCCCCCGAAATTCACCTAACTCAGTCCCCGTGTCCTACTTTGCGGAGGTGGAAGGTGCACAAAGAACGTTGCTCTGGGAAGCAGCCTACCACGAATATCATTCTCAAAACTAGTAAGAGGTTGGTATAATGGGGGAATTAGGCTCCCGGATATAAACAAATACTACTGGGAGGCACAACTAGCTGCCATCAATCACTGCATATACCGACCCCAGAATGATCCAGGCTATGCGATGGATAGGTGGCTCTTACCCAGGGGTAATTACACCTGTGCGCGTTATTCATGGCCCGCGAAACTGCAACTAACAGGTCCCACAAAACACTCGGGTCAGATACCATTGGGATATCGAGGGTGGGCGACCTCTGGAAAAAGGGGGAGGTAGTTTCCTTCTCGACTCTACAGCAAGAATACGAATTGGCGGAAACTGAGCGATTCCGGTATCTAAAGGTACGACACGCCCTGCAGACAGTAGTTCCAAGGGGAGAAACTCCTCCTGCGGCTTCACCACTAGAGGATAGGCTTCTCGATGGGCTCCTGCCGAAAAAAGCAATTTCCCTGACTTTCTCTAAACTGATTAATCATTCACCGGACCCTCTTTCGCAGCGCCGCGGAAAATGGGAGAGTGACTTGTCGGAGCTGGAGGATGAGGACTGGTTGGAAGCACTAGCGTCGCCAAATGAAGTAGCAATTTCCTCCAATCTAAAATTGGTGCAGCTGAAAATACTGCATAGAATATATGTCACAGGACCAGCGCTGGTCAAGATGGGATATAGAGAAGACCCCAGTTGCAGAAGACAGTGCGGCTTGGAGGGTACAATCCCTCATATCATATGCGAGTGCTCACACATTAGTAAGTTCTGGAGTGATGTCGTCCTGTGCATGGGGGAGGTACTGGGAGAGAGACTGGTAATCGCGGACAAAAGATGTTTGCTAAACATATGGGAACCAACGGGGGCGTGGCTTGACCGAGCAGCAAGATGGCCACATTCTGAAGGGGCTCTGCCAGCCGGGCACATTATCCTGCACCATCATTTGTATAACGGAGAGCCAGCGCCTCCTGCCCTACAGCGTTCGAATGGGCACAAGACGAGGAACACACCCATACCTCTATTGGGCTACACGGTGAAGTGGAAAGGCGGCTACATGCACCGGAGTGCCCTCGAGGCCGGGATGAGCCAGAGCGGCGACCTCCGTTGTGCGTGTCAGAACTGGTAAATATCGTTGGGTTCCTCAGGAGCAGTACCCTCAAGAAGCCCACCTTCCAGCAGCTTCGACTCAAGCTTAATTGCACTGAGGATCAAAGTGGCTAGACGGGGGGAAGGGATTTGGGAAGGGTACTGCAGGGAGGGAGACCTGGAACGAGACGTTGTCCTCCGTTAGCTTTTCTGATATACCGTGTGAACTCTTGAACTAAATCAGCATGGTTAAATAACAACAACCTACCTGTAAAGAAAAGCAGATTACTTATGAAACAGCCGTTACTCTAATACCTTCTTCACAAGGAATGGAATTGCTGTTCCTATAATCCTCAAAACAAAATATAACAAGATAGATTCTATGATTAATCTAGTGCTTGCATAAACACTATGCTCCAGAGCCAGTCACACTTTCATATAAGAGAGACTATTAGTTTTTGTTACACTGTCTCTTTCTTAAATTATGATTTGCATGTAACACTGTTAAGAATCACAGCGCTAATTCCAACAAGCGTTTTTATAATGCACAACAGGTTTCAAATGCAAGGTTCGTTTCAAGTTGTAATGTGAATATTATCTATGCACATGCCCAAGAAAGCGCTTCAGCGCGATGTGCCACGTTCAATATACAAATGTTCAAGAAAGCGCGTCAGTGCGTTGTGCCAAAGTCAATAAGCAAATGCCCAAGAAGCGTTCCAGCGCGATGTGCCATGTTCAATATGCAAATGTTCAAGAAAGCGCGTCAGTGCGTTGTGCCAAAGTCAATAAGCAAATGCCCAAGAAGCGTTCCAGCGCGATGTGTCACATTCAAAGATGCAAATCCCCAAAAAGCGCTGCAGCGCGATGTGCCAATGTCCATTAAACAAATGCCCAATAAATTGCTTCGACAAAGACAGCTCGAGTCAATATGCAAATATCAACAGGTTGCTCCTTTAAACAAAATGGAACGATCCTACCTGATGGTGATCAAGGGAAGGATCTACAACCTGCATTAAGTTGTCAGAGATCTTCTCACTGAAACCGGAGATCTGCTGCTGCTGCTGCTCACGTTCAGAGTTCTCAATAACCAGCAGAGAGAACAGGGTGTGGCTCCTATTTAAAGGCTTTCTCAAGAAGTTTCCAGATGACAGCTCTCAGGTAAACTACTAGAGCTGAGAAGGGCCAATAGACCTTGGGCAGCAGACTATAACAAGCATTGGTACAAACAAGTGACAGTGCAAACAATAAGCACTGGCAAAACCAGTAAACAAGCACTGGTAAAAGCAATAGAAAATACAACAGTCTGTAACAAGCATTGGTACAAAAAAGTGACAGTGCAAACAATAAGCACTGGCAAAACCAATAAACAAGCACTGGTAAAAGCAATAGAAAATACTGAAGGACACGTGATTGGCAGAATCATGACACTCCACCCCATCAAAAATGCTTACACTCCCGTTTACGTAGGTGCCTCCCGATGTTGGATGTGAAATTTACGTAACAAACGTGGTGCATGAATAGCATCACTTGGTTCCCAAGAGTCATCAGTAATAGTTCTATCCTTGTCTTTTTGTTGCCACAATAGAACCTGGTTTAACAGCATACTTTTTTGTATGTCTTGAAAAAATTGTTCAGAGATTGTAACTCCAATAATTTGTTCTTTAGGAATATGGATGGTGGTGTACTTTCCTTTTTTATTTTTTCCTCTGATGTTTCACATCGAGATAAGGCATCTGCTTTATTATTTATTTCTAACAAGAGCAAAGGTGCACCACTACAAGATAAACAAGAACACATCAAATTATCAGATCCGTGTCCAAGGATGTTTCTTTAAGTCCTTCGTTTATTCAAAAAATTAAAAACGATCAGGTTGAAACGAACAATTGACGCGTTTCGTCCAAACAGATGGACTTCTTCAGGGCTGTTGATTTAACTGATATATATACACATATCAATATAATACAATACAAAAAGACATTACAATACAAGCAAAAACATAACACTTTTGCAATATTCCTCAAACAATGAAAACAATATGACAGGACTGCTATATACATAAGTTATTACACCTGAATAACCACATATAAAATAACTCACCAAGACATAACACATGACATCCATATATTTGCCAAGACTGTACATAGGATTACATACATAACTTAAAAAACAGCATCTATAATACCCTACAGAAGAGAGGGAGGGGAGTTATGAAGATAAGACAAGATGAAAAAGGATCAAGCAAGATGTAAGCGATATCCCTGTGCGGAGAAGTATCATGACAGGGAAAAAGAGATAAAGACACAAACATGAGGTTTTTGAGAGGAGAGCGAATAGGTAAACAACCAAAGTAGCCACACCACAAAAGGTAGTCATAAGCGATCAATACTACTAGCTGGTTTACATACATAACTTAAAGAACAGCATCTATAACACCCTACAGAAGAATTATGAAAATAAGACAAGATGAAAAAGAATCAAGCAAGATGTCAGAGATATCCCTGCGCGGAGAAGTATCACAACAGGGAAAAAAGATAAAGACGCTATCATGAGGTTTGTAAGAGGAGAGCAAAAACATAAGCAACCAAAGTGGCCACAACAGAAAGACAGTCGTGAGCGATCAATACTAATGAAAATCTATAATGTAACTAAAAAAGACACGAAGAGAAAGGCATGAAAATGTAGTCAATATACCCACCATCAATGAGGCACTCCTAAAATATAACGTCAGAGTGTCCATGGCGGATAAAAACAGCAAGGAAGATGACGAATCCCGTCCACAAAAACTATGCAAGAAAAGAAATAAAGTGGCTTAGTGATCCCCTAAAATATGAAGACTGTATGTCTGGGAAAGGTAATGCTATTAACAGAGCATATTGAGTACTCACTTACTAAGAGAGTGAAGTAAACTTTTTGTATTGTATTATATTGATATGTGTATATATATCTGTTAAATCAACAGCCCTGAAGAAGTCCATCTGTTTGGACGAAACGTGTCGGCTGTTCGTTTCAATCTGATCGTTTTTAATTTTTTGAATAAACGAAGGACTTAAAGAAACATCCTTGGACACGGATCTGATAATTTGATGTGTGCTTGTTTATCTTGTAGTGGTGCACCTTTGCTCTTGTTAGAAATTGTTAAATTCCAGTATTGGATTGCACTGTGACAGTGGGTGCGCTAACTGTGTGCACACAGAACCTTGGGTACTTCCCAGTATATGCATAATAATTAGGGATAGCGGGATTTTGCTGTAGGGTTCCACTGTCTAAGCTTGTTTTTTTAAAAAAAGATTTATTATTTATTTTGCCTGATCTGAAAGTTATAACAAAGTAGTATTCTGCAAAAAATAAGGTCCAACGTAACTGTCGCGGTGTCAAAGATCTAGCACATTGTAAAAATTGGAGGTTATGATGGTCTGTGTAGACAGTTACAATATGCTTTGCACCTAATAGATAATGGCGCCATTCTTTAAAGGCGAGCCGAATAGCCAATAACTCTTTCTCTGCCATTGTATAGTTCATTTCAGCAGGTAAATATTTTTTTGATAGGAATGCAATGGGATGTAATTGGTTATCTTGTTCATCTTTTTGAGAAAGAATTGCCCCAATTGCAGTATCAGAAGCGTCCACTTCAATAATGAAAGGCTGATTGATGTCTGGATGACTTAGAACAAGGGCTGTCGTGAATGCTGTTTTTAGGGTTTGAAAGGCGGATTTTGTTTCTGCAATCCATTGAAACAGAACAAGTTTCCTTAACAATTTTGTTAAAGGACTTGCTTTGGTTGAAAACTGGTTGATAAAGCGACGATAAAAATTCACAAATCCTAAGAATCGTTGGATATCCTTAACTGAAGTTGGTTCTGGCCAATCTAATATTGCTTGCACTTTTCTGGGTGCCATTGTGATTCCGTGAGGTGACAATATAAAACCTAAAAATTCCACTTGGTAAGTATGGAATTTGCACTTTGATAATTTGCAAACAAGACCATGTTGGCGCAGGGTGGTTAAAACAAGCTTTACATGTTTTTCATATTCCGAGATAGATTGAGAATAGATTAACAAGTCATCTATGTAGGCAATGACAGATCTGTCAAGAAAGTCTTGTAAGACATCATTAATAAAAAATTGAAACGCCACAGGGGCGTTGCATAGACCGAAGGGCATCACGCAATATTCAAACAAGCCAGAGCGAGTTCGAAAAGCGGTCTTCCATTCGTCTCCGGCTCGAACACGTACAAGATGGTATGCTCATCTCAGATCCAACTTGGTGTAAATTGTTGCAGATCTTACTTGGTCCAAAAGAACGGGAATAAGTGGCAAAGGATATCGGTTTTTAATGGTGATGTTATTCAACGCGCGTTAATCTATGCACGTGCGTAATTCCCCGTTACTTTTGGGCACAAAGAAGAGAGGAGAAGCTGCCAGAGACTTGGAGGGTCGGATGAAACCATTCTTTAAAAATTTGTCTAAATATTCCCTGAGATGTTGGTTCTCCTGCTCGGTAAGCGCGTAGATCCTACTACAAGGCATTTTAGCACCATGTACAAGATCTATTTCACAGTCATATGTTCTGTGAGGTGGAAGGGTCTCAGCACTTTGTTCGCAGAATACGTCTCGAAAATGTTCATATATCGCGGGTAATTCTATGTTTTGCTCTGCAGCCATAGCAATATAATGAGCAATTGTTTTACCAAGCTCTTGTACCATGGTTTTGGACATGGTTTCTTGTGAATGTAAACTTTCCTGTTGACACCAATCTGATTGAAAAGTAACACTTCTCTTAGCCCAGTGTATGATGGGATTATGGTCTGTCAACCAAGACATCCCGAAGATGACACCAAATTGAGGGGCATCAATGATATCAAAGGATATTTCTTCCACATGAGTTTGGTCTTGAGTAAAGCATGTCATGGTTATCTTAATGGTGGAATGCGTAATTAATCCAGATGTTAATTGTTTGCCATCTATCGCATGAACCATTTCTGGTTTCTGTTTTGCTAAGGTTGGGATTTCCAGTTTTGTTGCGAAAGCGGCGTCAATAAAATTGCCAGTGGCTCCAGAATCTACCATGACCACCGCGGCTTCAGGTTCTTGCAGAAAAATTACGAATTGTGCGTTCAATACTAAATGTGGGACAGAAATTTGTAATGTGTTAGCAACGGATTGTTCAGGAGATAAAGATGTGTTACTCGAGGAAGTCTCCTAGCTATTCCTCGAGTATACTAGTTTCCCACCTTGGTCATGGTTGTGTTTGGTTTTGCTAAACAGTCTTTGACAAAATGTCCTTTTTATCGCAATATAAGCATAGACCCTTTTTCCGACGAGAATCTTTTTCTTCAGTCGTCAAAGGTTTTCGTATTCCTCCGATTTCGATAGGTTCACTAGTATCCGGGGCTACAACAGGCGGTTTGTCTTTGGGTCGAAATGAAGGCCTAAACTTTAGACGCTTCCTGTCCCCTCTACGATCTGATACTCTATGATCCAATCGAAGACTTAGAGCTATTAAGTCTTCGCATGTTCTTGGCTGTGGATCTATTGGAGCTATTAAGTCCTTTAATTCGTCTCGTAGACCTTGGTAATATAGAGCGGCTCTTTTATCTTCCGGCCAATTCGTTTCTGCTATTAAACGATTTAATTGAGTTAAATAATGGACCAAATCCTTATTTCCTTGTTTTAACTCTAATAATTCACGATCAGCTGATCCTGTAATTGTTCGTCGGTCAAAAACTTCTTCAAATTCCGATTTGAAACGAGACCAACTGTAAAAGCAATGGGTCATCCGATTGTACAAGAGGAACTGCCCACAGTGCAGCGTCTCTGCTCAAATAAGAAATCAGAAAGGCAATTCTAGATTGAGCGTCAGGGAAAGATGTGGGTTTTACCATAAAGTGTAGCTGTACTTGAGTTAAGAATGTTTGAAATTTGTGTGGTTCACCTGCAAATCTTTCTGGAGGTGCCAAAGGAACTGTCATTGGAACCGTCACTGATACTGTAGAGGTATTAGAACTACTAGCAGCAGCTACATCAGGGAAACGAGACGGTGCTATTTGTGTTTGTAACTGAGTGACCTTATTAGCTAAAGCCGCTGTCTCTTGTCTAGCTGCTGACAATTCTTTTTGCATGTTTCCCAACATGGAACATAAGTCCTCCAAGGTGGCCATCCTGAAGATACTGCTCAGGAGGAACCAAAATTTGTGGGCTGGTTATTCTGTCAGAACTGGTAAATATCGTTGGGTTCCTCAGGAGCAGTACCCTCAAGAAGCCCACCTTTCAGCAGTTTTGACTCAAGCTTAATTGCACTGAGGATCAAAGTGGCTAGACGGGGGAAGGGATTTGGGAAGGGTACTGCGGGGAGGGAGACCTGGAACGAGACGTTGTCCTCAGTTAGCTTTCCTGATATACCGTGTGAACTCTTGAACTAAATCAGCATGGTTAAATAACAACAACATACCTGTAAAGAAAAGCAGGTTACTTATGAAACAGTCGTCACTCTAATACCTTCTTCACAAGGAATGGAATTGCTGTTCCTATAATCCTCAAAACAAAATATAATAATATAGATTCTATGATTAATCTAGTGCTTGCATAAACACTATGCTCCAGAGCGAGTTACACTTTCATATAAGAGAGACTATTCGTTTTTGTTACACTGTCTCTTTCTTAAATTATGATTTGCATGTAACACTGCTAAGAATCACAGCGCTAATTCCAGCAAGTGTTTTTATAATGCACAACAGGTTTCAAATGCAAGGTTCGTTTCAACTTGTAATATTATCTGTGCACATGCCCAGGAAAGCGCTCCAGCGCGATGTGCCACGTTCAATATACAAATGTTCAAGAAAGCGCGTCAGCGCGTTGTGCCAAAGTCAATAAGCAAATGCCCAAGAAGCGCTCCAGCGCGATGTGCCATGTTCAATATGCAAATGTCCAAAAACACGCTTCAGCGCGATGTGTCACATTCAAAGATGTAAATCCCCAAAAAGCGCTGCAGCCCGATGTGCCAATGTTCATTAAACAAATGCCCAATAAATTGCTTCGACAAAGAGAGCTCGAGTCAATATGCAAATATCAATAGGTTGCTCCTTTAAACAAAATGGAACGATCCTACCTGATGGTGATCAAGGGAAGGGGGCGTGGCTTGGCCGGAGCCGATGGCGGACGCGTGAGCAGAGAGCTCCGCATCAGCCTCGCATTTATCCTGCTTGAACGGACATCCGGGAGTGCCTAGCGCGACATCTGTGACCCCCCCGGGGGTGGTGCACACGTGGAGCGTACCTGGTGAAACACAGGTCGCAATCCACACTGAATATCGGCTGCGACAGAGGAGCTCCCCCGGGAGGTCAGGAGGGCTCAAAATGGCGGCAAGAGCGGCAGCTATACACACAGTGTGCTGGGTTCCGTATTAGAAGTGGGAGCAGCCTGGCAGTCCTAGACTGGGGTTCCGCTACACCACTCTGTGCTCCGCCGCACCTGGTTGCCGAGAGAAGCTATCCCTGGCGGATCGGCGGTATGCGGTGACAGCGAGGAGACATTGGCCGACTGTGGACTGAGCCACTGGGCCGTAGGCAGAGCGGACCCCTTACAGACGACGGGGAAGGTCCACCGGAGTGCGATCTACCGCCGCTGTGGCGACTGCACTGGGGCAGACGCCCTGACACGATTGTCGAGGACCGGAGGACCCCTGAAAGCCCGGGAGTGGTGCCGTGAGTAATCATTGTGGTGGGGAGTTCGTCACCCAGCCCGGAGGCGAGAGGCGAGCGGGCGGCTCGCGGGCGATCGGAGGAGCGGGGCTGGCTGAGAGACTGCGCCGTGACCCCCTGGAGTCAGTCGGGCATACTGCCATGGAGCAACTGCAGTATTGCGCGGAGAGACATTCGGAGCTGCCCCGAAGCAGTGACTCGAGGGAATGGTCCTGTGGTGAAGAATACACCGAAGGGAAGCCCCTGGCGGAACTGAGACTGGTGTCGAGATCGAGGGATGCCCAGGAGGATGCAGCCCATCACCCGGGGAAGACCACCGACTAGGTAGGACCCGTGAGCACTGCAGAGACTGCTTGTCATGATCAGGGCATGGCATTGAGGACACTGGTGGCAGAGGGGCCGGAACGCTGAGCGGAGCCCCCCTGGGGGGAACCCGGAGCGGTCGAGGATTCTGATGAGAGCTGCGCGCTGCAGGGGAGAAGTGCGCAACATTGCCTGGAAAGATGGCGCTCGTCACGAGAGCAGTGGCGTAAGAATCCCCCATTGAGAGCTGTGGCGCACGTGGGGGAGCTGACTGCTGGTGACCTGGTGTCTTGAGAACCCCTGCCGGGAGGCGGCCGAGGAGGACAGAGCGAGGCTTCGGCACCCTTGGTGGAGGCGGGGACCGAGGGACGATTGTGAGCGGATCTGGAGCAGAGTGGACAGGTCTCGCTGACCGCTCTGCCGGCTGGGGGATTGGAGCGCAGAAGAGGAGCCCGGGCATTGCACCCAAATTCGTACTGACTGGGAGGAGCGAAGTGGGTACTGCCGAACCATCGGTGCGCACCATAATCTCGCACCACTGCTGCGTGGGGAGATAGGGCTGAGTTGCCTCCGCAGAGCGCCTGCCACCAGAAGGAGGGAGGAGAATAGATGCGTGAGGTGAACCTTCACCAATATGGGTAAGCCCAAGGGTCGCCAGGCTGGAGGCCATCAGGAGCAGGAAGGTGATGCCTCAGATCAGTCGCGGAATGCCCAGGAGGACCCGGTGCAGCAACAACTTCAGCAAATACTGGAGGCCATAGCGGACACGAAGGCGACCCTTCACCAAGATATCAGTACTGTTGCAGTGGGACTTGGGCTACTAAGGGATGAACACAAAAAGCTCTCAGAGAGGGTCAAGAAGAACGAAGTCAGTATTACAGAGCTGACGCCGGCGCAGAAAGACATGATGCAACAGATGAAGGCCCTAACGGATAGGGTAAATGTTCTGGAGCTCAAAGCTGAAGATGCAGAAGGGCGCAATCGGAGAAATAACGTCCGGGTAGTGGGACTCCCGGAGGGAACAGAGGGGGGCAATATGGTGGTCTTCCTGGAGACATGGTTTAGGAGTGTTGTAACCCCGGAGGGCCTCACTGCCTTCTACACCCTTGAAAGAGCCCACAGGGTACCAGCCAGGCCGTTGGCCCCGGGGAGGCCTCCGAGACCGGTGGTGACCCGCCTGCTCCATTTTCATGATAGGGACTTACTCCTGCAAAAAGCAAGAACGAATGGCCCCTTCACTGTGGATAATGCTAGGGTTACGCTGTTTCCGGACTATACTTTAGAGGTACAGAGGAAGCGTGCCTCCTACGTGACAGTTAAGAAAGCGCTGCGAGACGAGGGCATCCAGTACTCTCTGATGTTTCCGGCCCGCTTGCGCATCATACTGGATGGGACCACACACTATGTTGACTCCCCTAAAGATGCATGGGACTGGCTGGAGACGTACAGAAAAGAGACACCGCGAGGAGAGAAAACCGGGGAACCACAGGATTGAGCCTCAAACCGAACTTTGCGACGACGCCGTCGCCTCCGCAGCAGAACCCAGAAGAAACCCACGCTCTCACAGACGGCTCGGGAGCGGGCGGAGGCACTGCAAGCTGTGGCGGCACTGGCGCAGGAACGGACTGCGGTGTCAGAAGAAGAAGGAGCTGGCACTACTGGGGACTCTGTGGGAAATGACTCGGACACATCACGTGTTAGCAGGGAACAGATGCCTGAGGCGACACCGCAAACGGCAGATGGCATTATCTGAAGGAGGGTGGTAAGCTGCAATGGGCAGGATGCCTAGAAGAACACTCACGCTGTTAAAGCTTGGCGAATGTCCCGGATTGTTATGCTTATGATGGGGCTGATGTGCAATGGTTAGTGAAGTCCCGAGCCAGCTGCGGTCCCTAGAACCTCTGTAGTCGACAGAGGACTTAGTGTGTATTTTCTTTTTATGGTTTGGATGGGTGCTAGTTTAACAGTAGCTGTCCTGGGGAGGGGGAGTTGGGGATGTTTCTTAGTTCGGGGGTTCCTTGGGGCCACGCATGTCGCTAGTGCAGTTTTCAGGATAGGATTACCGACATTGTTGGGATGGGGGCCGCCACTGACTTGAAGTGTGTGTCATGGAATGTGCGGGGCATGCACTCTATGTGGCGCCGGCATAAGTTACACGCATATTTAAGCCGCAGGGGGGTCCACATAGCGCTGCTGCAAGAAACCCATTTACAGGCGCAGGAAGGAGCAGCGTTACAACGGCGCTGGCGTGGCCAGGTGTTCTATACAGCCTATTCCGCATTTGCTCGGGGAGCATTGATTTGGGTGCGGGCGGGGGTGCCCTTCCAGTGTAGGGAAAAGCTTGTAGACCCGGAGGGTAGGTATGTAGTGGTGCTTGGGAAACTAGACGGGCGTGACATAGTCTTGGGGAGCATATACGCTCCCAATACGGAACAACCTGCCTTTTTTTCGCAGTTATCCGGGAAGCTAGCACCCTATCTCACTGGATCGGTATTGATTGGTGGAGACTTTAATAGTGTATCGGACGTGGTTTTGGACCGCTCGCACCCCCCCTTCCTAATGCGCCCATTCATAAGATTGCGGAAGCGAGGCGGAATTGGCAGAGCCGATGGGGGTTAGTAGACACTTGGAGGGTTCAGCATCCTGGGGAGCGCGACTACTCTTTTTTCTCAGCATTGCATGACCTTCATGTGCGCTTATACGCATTTTTATGCACTCCGGACGTGCATGCAGGAGTGCAGGGTAGCGAGTATCTCGCTAGGACACTGTCAGATCACAACCCCATTTTACTCCGGATGCGATGGTCGCGGGTACGAGCCAAGATACCAACTTGCTGATTGCGCCCGGAGACATTGGAGGACCAAGTGTTTCGGGACACGGTGGGCACCTCCATCACTCAGTACTTTAGGGACAACGAGGGCACAGCCTCAACATCCTTAGTGGAATGGGACACCTTTTAAACGGTGGTCCGGGGTCGTAGGATTGCTGAGATGGTGGGCGTACACAGGGTGCTGCTGGCGGACTTAGGGGACACGGAACAACACCTTCGGGAGGTGGAGAGAGATCGCCCTGGGAAGCCGGATAAGCAGGGGGAACTAGAGGAGGCGCGGGAAGCACTGGCGGCACAAGTGGAGTGGCTGCGATGTTTCGATCACAAAGCTTATATCACACGCACCCACGTAGAGGGAGACAAATCCGGTGCTTTACTGGCCTGGTTGGCTAACCCGTCGCGCAGAGGCTCGATGATTCTGGAGATCCGGGACCTCCGGGCGGGCTCTTGCTACACACAAGAGGGTATAAATGAGTTGTTTTACGACTATTACAAGGACTTATATAAGAGCAAGACGACCCAGACGGAAAAGGACTTGAATGGGTTCACACGTGAACTCCAACTCCCGCGGCTGGATGACGATCAGGCGGAGTTGCTAGGTAGAGATATTGAGATTAGGGAGGTGAGGGCGGCTATTAAGCACATGGCACAGAATAAAACGCCGGGAATGGACGGCCTCCCGATAGAATTCTATTTAACCTATACTGAGCAGCTAGCACCACGATTGGTAACGCTCTATAATGATGCGAAGCGCCTGGGCCAGCTCCCAGTTTCGACGAGGGAGGCAGTTACCATCCCTCTCCTTAAACCTGGTAAACCGGCATGGGACAGATCTGCGTACCGTCCGCTATCCATGCTTAACACAGATTACAAAATATTGAGTTACATATTAGCCACTCGACTTCTTCCTTTTATGTCGACCATAATAAATCAGGATCAGGCTGGATTTATTCCCACTCGGAATACGTCCTTAAATATTCGGCGCTTACTGCGGATACTAGAAGCAGACTCCTATCCAAAGGATACAGCCACAGTGTTTGCTGTCGACATAGAAAAAGCATTTGACAGCCTGGAGTGGCCCTACCTGTTCCACGTCATGTCTAAATTTGGGCTGGGGGACAAATTTATAGAGTGGACGGCTTTACTATACAAATGCTCCACGGCACGGGTCAGGACGGGTGGGTTGATATCTGATGCATGTGAGGTAGGCCGGGGTACGAGACAGGGATGCCCACTGTCCCCACTCCTATTTGCGCTGGCTATGGAACCACAGGCGGTGAAGGCCAGGACGGGGCGATACTACCAAGGCCTGCAAGCGCATGGGCAGGTTCACCACATAGCCCTATATGCCGATGTTTTGCTAATGTTCTTGGAAGACACGGGGCAAGCACTATTAGGGGCAAAGGCATTATTACACGCATTGGGAGTGGTGTCTGGGCTTAGAGTGAATTGGACTAGTCATGGCTGTTCCCAACTGTCGGAGACAAAAACGGACCGCAGAACATAGCAGGGGTGCAGTAGGAATACAGGTGCCTCCCGTACTTAGGGGTTAAGCTATACCATGCACGAGCGGATATGTTGGAGGGCAACATTGGTAGAGCAGTGAGAGGTCTGGCGAGCAGTTTTGAGTTCTGGGGGACACTTCCACTATCAGTCGCTGGGCGAGTGGCCTTACTTAAAATGGTTGCCCTCCCCAGGCTATTATATTACTTTGGGACCCTGCCGATTTGGATCCCGGCGCGGATTTTTAAACAGCTTACGTCCATGGTCACAGGCTTCCTGTGGGGCACTGGTAGACGGAGGGTGGCCTTGACTGTATTAATGCGTCCACGACCAGAGGGTGGTTGGGCAGTTCCTGATTTCGAAACCTATTATATAGCTGCTCAGCTCCAATGGCTTACGCAAAGAATAGCGGCACGGCTGCGTGGCCCAGAAGAGGAGAGGGAGAGAGCCCCGGCGTTGGGATTACTCTCTCAAATCGTACTGGACCTTCCTGTCCGGGCCGGCGCCCTCCCAGAGGACCTTAAAACAGCAAGGCAGTGCTGGAAACGGAGTCTAAAACGAGCAGGCATCGCAGTGCCATATGCCCCTGATATACCGCTGCACATGTGTGAGGCGCTGCCCCATGGAGGCTCCTGGCGAGACCTGGTAGATTGGGGCGAGAAAGGGTTGACTACCATAGGGGATCTGTATGAAGATGGTAACATGCTGCCTTTTCACGACCTGCAGGAGCGCTTTGATTTAAGAGGGGGGGACCTCTTGCTCCACGCGGCGCTAACCGCGGCTATTCGTGAGCACTGGAAGGAGGGCCTAACCGAACCGACCACTTCTCTGGCCTGTCAATATATAGTAATTGCTGTGGGAAAGTTTAAAGCGGTCACGTGTTTGTACAGACGAATGACGCAGGAGAAGTTAGCACCCCTAGATGTGCTTAAGCGCAAATGGGAGGCAGATGTGGGGAAAGAGATACCAGACAGGGCCTGGGCCGAGGTAGTGGAAAGAGCGTGGAAGAGCACCAGGAACGCCCGTTTTCAACTAGTGCACTTTTATATCTTGCACAGAGCCTATCTCACTCCAGTGAAGATCAAAACCTACTTTAACACCGACTCAGATGAGTGCCAATGCTGCCAGGGGGAGGGAGCGGACTTTCCTCATATGATCTGGGGGTGCCCACAACTAGCTACTTACTGGACAGAGGTAGTGACCTTGTTGAATGTTGTAAAGGACAGAGAACTGGAGCTGGCAATAGGGCAGTGTGTGCTGCATTGGTTTCCACATACGGCTAAAACCAAGATTACTAGCAAATTTTTAGATATGGGGCTTTTGCTGGCCAAAAGGGAAATCACGATGCATTGGAAGGCACGAAGGGGCCCCAACGTAGCTAGGTGGAAGAAGGAATTCAGCAAATGGGCGGAATGTGATGGGATAGTGCGGTTGCAACTAGCAAAGAGAACGGGTAGCGAAAAGTCATTGGAAGTGGCCAAAGCATGGGAACGATTGGTGGGATTATTAAAGGACCCAGACGCTGATAGTGATGAAGACAGTGAGATTGCTGTACCGGAGATAGGGAATTGAAACGCTAGCGCCTCAGAGCAGCAGCACTGCCACCCCTAGCACCAACATGATATATGAGCACGCAGCAGAGGCGCACAATCGCCTTCACTATTAGCCTTGGTAGGCTGCCGACAACTATGCCTAACAGATGTATATTGAGTGTATTATGTAGAACTGGAAGTGACATGCCTGGGGGGAGGGAGGGGTGGGAGGAGGCTCGGGAGTTTAGTTAGAGTAGTAATGAAGTGAATTATAATGCGATTATAGATCAGGGATGTTGCTAGTTAGTGAGGACTTTTCCTTTTATTTTTGCTTGGTTCTCTATTTTGTCTCAGTCACTGCAAGGTGGAATACCGATATGTACAGTAGCTTCTAATTTGTATGACTTAGCACTTTATGCTTTTAATGCTTATCGGGCTGGGATTAGGAAACGGACTTGATACACTGTTAATTGATGTTGACATGGGAAAACTCAATAAAGTTTGTTTACAAAAAAAATGGTGATCAAGGGAAGGATCTACAGCCTGCATTAAGTCGTCAGAGATCTTCTCACTGAAACCGGAGATCTGCTGCTGCTGCTGCTCACGCTCAGAGTTCTCAATAACCAGCAAAGAGAACAGGGTGTGGCTCCTATTTAAAGGCTTTCTCAAGAAGTTTCCAGATGACAGCTCTCAGGTAAACTACTAGAGCTGAGAAGGGCCAATAGACCTTGGGCAGCAGACTATAACAAGCATTGGTACAAACAAGTGACAGTGCAAACAATAAGCACTGGCAAAACCAATAAACAAGCAATGGTAAAAGCAATAGAAAAATACAACAGTCTTTAACAAGCATTAGTACAAACAAGTGACGGTGCAAACAATAACCAGTGGCAAAACCGAAAAAACAAGCACTGGTAAAAGCAATAGAAAATACAACAGTCTGTAATAAGCAGTGGTACAAACAAGTGACAGTGCAAACAATAAGCACTGGCAAAACCAATAAACAATGACTGGTAAAAGCAATAGAAAATACTAAAGGACACGTGATTGGCAGAACCATGACAGTGCGGCCTTCCTTCCCTGAGTGGCTCCGACAGACCGCTGTGTAGATTGCTGCGGCCGCCCCTGAGCGGCGGTCCCTCCATCTCTCGCCCCGGGACGCAGGGAGAGAGCACCGGGTGGATCGGCGGGGCTGTGCAGTACACAGGGGCGCGCCGCCGACCTGCGCCGAAGCCCGGAGTGTATCGTGGGCTAAGGAGGGCTGACGAGGTCCCTACCCGCAGCGGATATTGGCGAGTGCATGCGGTGCACCAGGTGGGAGGTTATTCACGACGGTGGCCCTGCTCGCTATCGGGAGCTACGGTGAGGCACGCGACCCAAGCTGCTACGAATCGTGAAGAGAACTGCGGAGGAGCCGGAGACTGCTGCTACTGCTCCTCGTGGATCCGAGGCCCGCCTTCACCGTGCAAGCTGATCCTGCGACACCCAGATGCCTGACCCTGTGGTCATGTGAGTAGGCCTGTAGGCCCTGATTCCAATCTCCGGGTGCTGGGTTGCGGGGGCTCTGTCACCTGTGGCGGTCGCTGTTAGGTGATCACTAGGTGCTACGGGCTGCGCGCTTGCCCAGGGCCGGGTGGGGGCTGATAGGGCCCTGGGACACAGTGCTGTTAGGAACTGAGCGGGTGCGGTGGGGGTGCCAGTTTGGGGCGGGGTGTGGTGCCCTAGGTGATGCTGTTTTCCCATCGCCTCTGGGGTTGCTGCGCCCCATTCTCCCCCTCACTGGCATTACTCTTGTAGTCCCGTCTTGGCCCCTTGAGTGCTGTTTGTCCAGGCAATAGGCCCAGTACTCAGCTGACACGGCGTGTGCTTTGCCACCTGCTGCTGCGGACACAGCCATCAGCACCAGTGGTTCCACAGTGCCTTGGTGTGTACCATTTCAACCGGCCTAACAGTTGCACGCTTTTTCGTCATGGGGAAAAATGACCCCAAACAGTCCAAACTGCCCTTCGAGAATAAGCGCACAACCCGCGCTGGGGAAGCAGGCTCTGAGCCTGATGGTGAACCTTCCCAAGTCGGCGACAAGCAGGATGAAGACCTGCACACCATCATGATGGAGGTCCGCTCCAATTTAAGCTCTATGGACACTCAACTCGACGCCCTGACAGCAGGGCTCGACACGGTAAAGCGTCAAGTGAATACTCATGAAACCCGATTAGACGCCTTGGAGAACCGCGCAGAAGTAGCCCATGAATACCAAGTCGAATCCAAGGAGCACCTCCTAAATATGGAAAGGGGTCTTACACTGATAAAGGCAAAAAACGAAGACTTGGAAGCACACTCTCGGCGCAACAACCTGCGCATAGCTGGGATTCCGGAAACCACAGCTATTCCCAAAATGGAGCTCTTTGTCGAGACTTTGTTTCGTGAACTCTTTCCAACAGTTCTTTCTGCAGTCTTTGTGGTTGAATGCGCGCATCGCTCGCTTGGCCCCAAACCGCCCGTGGGTGGCACACCCAGGCCCATCATAGCGCGCCTACTAAACTACTGCGACAAAGACTCAATCCTGAAAGCAGCCAGAGAACATGGCCCAATAACTCACCAAGGCAATAACTTATCTATCTTTACGGACTTTACTCCCACGTTTCAGGCCGCACGTAAAGAATTCCTGCCCGCAAAGCGCCTTCATCAACGCGCTGAAATCCCCTATGCAATGCTCTATCCGGCGAAGCTGAAGATATCCCACGATGGCCAAGCACATTTCTTCACTGACGCTAAATCAGCGCTTAAATTCACCAAACATATTTGTCCAGGACGGTCCTCCCCCAGAACGCCCCTAAACGCGGAGTCGAGGGATAGACTCAGCGATAACGATTGAACATGGGATCATGCTTGTAGGACAACTTCTGTTATGCCCTTAGTTCAACTCTACTGCTATAGTATCTTTTTATTCTCCAGTAGTTTCCGCCCCACTATCAGTACAATTACTGTTCTTGATCTGTGCTCTATGACTGTCCATACATGCTGATTTGTACGCCCGGCTACCCTGCCCCCAATGCAGGGCAGTTAGCCGGCAACCCATGCCCCCACAGAGAGATCTCCCAGGGCTTATTTTGTTTTTTCTAGTTTTGGGTATGTTTGGGGGGGAGGTAGCGGGCTCTCAACCTTGTTGGGGGGTTGGAGTGGGAGGGGGGAGGTGTTTGGTTTTAAGCATGTACAGTCAGATGTTTGCAGGCACTAATAGGTCACTTACTCCTTTCGCTTCTACCAGCATCACGAGACACAGCTTCTACCACTCTCAGCGACAAATAAGTTCACTGGGCAGCGACATCCTTCATTTTATTAATAGACCGCTCATCACATACGAGTGGTCACCTTGCTGCGCTACACCCCACATCAAATGACCAAAGTATCGTTCCTAACCTGGAACATACGTGGTCTGAACAACCACAGAAAGGTGAGACTCACGCATGCCTACTTGATCGGACACAAAATAGATATCTGTTTCCTCCAGGAAACGCATCTCATACATGCCGCAGATCCTAAGTTATACAATAGGTATTGGGGGGAGATACACACTGCCACGTACTGCAATTTCGCCCGAGGCACTGCAATACTAATCCAACGAAATGTGGGCTGGACTACAATTGAATCACATGTGGACCCTGAGGGCCATTATGTATTGCTGAAAGGCACGCTACAGACGACACCGCTGACCCTAGCGGCCGTCTATGGCCCTAACATTGATGACCCTGCCCTCTTTGAAACCATTTGGTCCAAGATAGCTCTGCTCAGAGTCGACACAATTATTAGGGGAGGATATTTTAATGCAGTCATGCAAGACTCAATGGACCACGTGGGCACCTCTAGGCAGCTACACCCCAAAACTACCGAAGTACTAACACCATAGCACTGGATTATGGCCTCATAGACATTTGGCGCTTATGGAACCCAGACACTCGCGAGGGTACATGTAACTCTTCCTGTCACAATGCCTGGTCTCGGCTGGACTTCTGGCTGGTCACCCAGGATGTAGCCTCCTGGACCACTAGCATTAAACACACACCATGTACACTGTCCGATCCCTCCCCGGCTCAGCTGACTTGGACCGTACCGTTAACTAAGCCGCGTGCTTTCAGTTGGCGTCTGCCATCACATGCACTGCGTGACACCGTATTTCATGAGGAGGTCTGGGAGGAACTCCAACAATATTTTGCTACAAACGTTAAATCTGTTGATTCCCCCTCTACACTTTGGGAAGCCTTCAAAACTGTTATATGTGGGGTTTGCATTTCAAAACAATCTGGGGTGTTAAAATCCATCCGCTCCACCCTGGAACGAATAGAGAGGGAAATACAACAGGCGGAGATGCTATACTTCCACACGGGCCTAAAATCACACCTCGCCACTATTCGTAGTAAAATTTCAGAGTACGATGACGAAGCGCTCCGTGAGACAAACTTCCTCGGTAGAAATGCCAAAGCCCGCAGGTACGGAGAGGGGGATCGCCCGGGCAAAGCCCTAGCCAACTCACTTAAACAACATTGCGCTTCCGCTTACATTGCCGAGCTCTTGGAGGATGACTCTAGCTCTGCACGTGGACAGTCTGCCACCCTAAACAGAATGAAGAGATTCTATGAATGCCTACCTAGACTCCATCGAGTTGGTCTGGTTAAGCAACGCCCACCGTGAATATTTAGACGTGTCATTCACCAAAGAGGATATTGTCCAGGTCATAAACAGCCTACCTGGAGACAAAGCGCCTGGCCTAGACGGCTTACCAGCTTCTTTCTATAAAACCTATGCTACTGTACTGGCTCCTTACTTATTAGACATATACCAAGAATCCCTCGAACTAGGCCACCTCCCGCCGACGATGCGCAAAGCTGTGATTGTGACCATCCTGAAGCCAGATAAACCGGCAAATAAGTGTGATTCTTACCGCCCGCTTTCCCTTATTAACATTGATGCGAAAATACTGGCCAAACTGATTGTCTACAGATTGCAGCTGCTTTTGCCCATTATCGCTAGACCGGACCAATCCGGCTTTATCCCCGGGAGGTCCACCTCTCACAACCTACATACCTTTTTCTCTATACTTCATCAGTTAGACCCTAACCTACCTGCGCTCTCTGTGTTCTTAGACGCTACGAAGGCATTCGATTCTCTCGAGTGGCCGTTCCTTTTAACCATACTCCCCAGGATTGGCATGAGCCCTAATTTACTTTATACCAACCCGACTGCCGAACTCAAGGTTAACTACTTACTATCGGAACCTTTTCCAGTAGCCCGAGGCACTAGGCAGGGGTGTCCTTTGTCCCCCTTACTATTCGCGATAGCTATGGAACCTCTCGCAGCCAGGATGCATCAACACCACACAGCCAGGGGACTTGGTCTCACAGACAGGGGTTTGATCATATCAACATATGCAGATGACATCACACTATACATTCGGGAGCCAGACACGAACCCCGTGCTGCGCGAGATTCTCCTCTTCGGTGGCATGTCAGGTATACAGGTTAACTGGTCCAAGTCGACCCTCCTCGCCTTAACACCGGCTCCAATCTCGTTGGGCCTTGACTTCCCGCTCACCTGGGCGGATTCAGCGGTCAAATACCTTGGGGTATGGCTTTCTAGTGAGATACAGGAAATCTGGCGCCTGAATTACGGTCAACTCATTACCTGGCTGGAGAGCAAGATTTCCTTTTGGATGAAACTGCCACTGTGGCTTGCTGTCAGGATAGCAATCGCTAAAATGATCATATTGCCCAAGTTCCTGTACCTCTTTTCCAACATTCCCACCCCCCTCACGCAGGCCTTCTTCAAACGGCTACGCTCCCTCTTAATCTCTCTCGTCTGGGCGGGTAAACAACCCCGTATCTCCTGGGAGGTCCTGACTCTTCCATTGACACAGGGAGGTCTTGAGGCACCAGACTTTGAACTCTATGCTCTGAGTGCTCAGGCCCAATACCTTCACTACTGGGTCCATCCTATCCCGTTTCAACCCCACTTGGCGGTAGAAAGGGATGTTGCCTTCCCGGCACCTCTCCCAGCTGCTACCTAGTACACCTACAAAAGGCCTAACGCAGAAATTAATACGTTTGAAAATCTACGATGGCCATGGGAGGGACTTCGACGCCGGGCAAACCTACCAATGCCCCATCCATGCCCCTGGCCCACCACCCAAGCTTCCCCCCCAATGCAGGACACTGGTTCTATACAAAGAGCCCGACGGATGGGTCTATCGACTTTTGCCGACCTATACCCGGCTAACGAGTTCCTCACTTTGCCACAAAACCTGGACGACGCACACGCCCCTCTCTTGGACCTCCTACTTTATTACCAACTCAGGGCTAACTGTTGGCAAAAACACAGTTCATTTCCCACTGCACCTACACCCTTACTCTCGCTGGAAAACATTTTAGTGAACCCCTCGCCCAAGAAGCTTATAACCCGCATCTATAACATCACACAACAAACTTACCCGATCACTACACCTAATGCGCTGGCGCAGTGGTCCTCAGACCTGGATCCACAACCCACTGAGAAACAATGGGCCTTTTGCTGCGCTCAATTTAAACGCCTAGCTCCAAATTATAAGCTACAGTTAATACATTTCAAATACCTGCACAGGCTATACCGTACACCATTGCAACTAAAGAAAATGCGACCGGATGCCACATGCTGGCGCTGTGCGGACACACAAGCCACCTTCCTACACCTTGCATGGCACTGCGGCCCCATTTCACTGTTTTGGGGTAGGGTATTCAATATTACTCATGAAGTGACAGGCTTCCAGCATGCCCGTAGCCCCCTCACTGCCATCCTTGGCCACTTGGCTGACGCCCCTCCAGGCGTTGGACGCCTGTTGGCCATGATGTTTCTCCTGGCCAAACGCCGCATTGCAATACCCTGGGGTTCACCCCACGCACCCAATGTCAACATGTGGATAAAAGACGTGAACTACTGCCAGGAGATGCTTGCAGGGTATTGGGATCTGATGCCCACTGCATCAAAACCCAAAGACATCTGGGCTCTGTTCATTACATGGGCGGCTGCACACCGATGCAACAGCTCACAGTCCACAAACGTGTCCTAACCCATAAGCTCACCTGTACAAACTGTTAACACAACACGTTTGGCTACCTCTTCTATCTTATCAGACACCAGGCCCTAGCTCAAACGGGCCACACCTTGCTTGCTTAACTACTTGGCTCCCGCATTGCCGTACACATGTGCAAGAAATACAGCTGCTTTTTTGCCTTTATGTGCCCTAACTCATATATACTCTGCTTGAAAATGCCCTGCGGCTGTAAAGTAACAATTACCCTGATACACCGTGTTTGCTGTAGTTTGTCGCTGTCATCTAGATATTTGGACATATGTACCTTGTCTCTATATTTGTATCAGATGTGACCAAAAAGTGACCTGTCTGCTACCCTTTTTTGTTTCTCTTGAAAATAATAAATAAAGTTAAGAAAAAACAACATATGGGAACCGACAGATTTGGGTAGTAAAGAGAAAACATGGGTGTCACTGGGTCAGATGATTGCTAAGCGAAACATAGCGAGGAAGTGGAGGGCACAAGAAGCTCCGACAGTGATGGACTGGAAACAAGATATGGACTGGTGTATGTTTAGGGAGAAGACAGTATATATATCCAGGGGGTGCCCGAAGAAATGGATGCAAATATGGGGCAAATGGAACGAATACAGGGGGGATATATGTGTACCACCCAGTTTACCATCGGAACTGTCCGCTGATGAGCCAGAGTCTTAAATTACAGGTGCAATCTAACCAAGAAAGTATTGATTGTTGAGAGTAACCCATATGTTCCACAGTAATTATGAATGTGAATCAAAAATGTGCTGAGGGATATCTGTACCGTTGTTTGTTGTAATCAATAATAAGATTATTAAAAAAAAAAGAATGTGCAATGTAAATACCACATTTTTTTCTTCTGTGTAACGTTTTTGAGATACTATTGAACACACCGTCTGGCCCCTCTGTGAAATTAATGAGTTTAGAAAATCCTACCTGGTGTTGGTTAGAGGCATAAATGCAGCCCAGCAATACCCTCCTGCCCATCCAGCTTCCCAGACACAAGCACCCACCTAGCTTCCCTATCCACCTCAACATGTGAGGCAGAGAAAGGGACCAGGGTCTGATACTACTACCCACAATCTGTGCATAGGAATACACCTCTTTAACATACAGAAAGGCCTCAAGGAGGGTTCATTTAAAATTTCAGTTTCATCTTTTCCAACGGTGGGTAGGGCCGGACGGTGGGTAGTCCCATGTTAGTGTGTGGGTGCTATAATTGTATTAGCGATACCCATATAGATTGGTCTACACCTCCAGTCCCAGGAGCACTTCCCATCAGGGTTGCATAAGCATTTTGCTCTTGGATGAGGGATTTGGATCTCATTGACATCTGGAGGCTACATCGTGGTATGGTTAGGGATTTCTCAAAATTTGAAATAACTTTATTTCAGCTAGCAGGGCCATACAACTACGGTACAAACATAATTTAGATAAACATAGAATAAAATATGAAATAATCTGTACATGTATAGCAGCTTTACATAAAACTTCCCAAGTAGAGAGGGTACAATTAGGGTACAATTGTCAATACATATGGTTAAAATACAGTTTAATATTTAATACTAAGTAAATAATTGCTAAACAGAAGATACAAATTTCCTATGCAAAATCCACATGGCACCTAAAAATTTGGCAAGAGGTATGGCGTATGTTAGGGGTGACTCATTTTATTCTAGCCTCCATGATGTCCATGCGAGATTGGATAGAGTGCTGTGCTCGAGCTAGATATGCTCCTTATTGGTGAGATTGGAGTACTTAGGTAGGACTTTGTCTGACCATAACCCCTTCATGGTAACAATACAGTGGTGGCCTTTCTGGGTCGTGGCTGGATAAGCACAGTGGGGGAGTAGGGCAGGGAGCAGCTGTGTGGCCTTATTACCACGAATTAGTACTTGGGTGCCATTTAAGAATTGACAAAATTGAAGGACCCACTTCTTGATGGCTTGCCTGCTGAGTTTTATCAGACCTTCTTGAATCTTCTGGTACCACACATAATGATAGTATATACAGAACGTTGGGGCGTGGCTTGGCGCACGGCAAGATGGCTGCGCTGTAGTGCAGCTCTGCCGGCCGACTTTCTTAATCCGACATTATCCTGCTCCCCAGTCGTCATCCCTGAATGAAACCGGGTGGCGCTGGGTCCTGGCATTCCGCTGCACTCATCGGCGGCCTCGTTGTGAGGAGATTGCGGCCCCTGCGCTGCTAGGATCTTGTGAACCCCCGGGCGGCACTGACAGAAAATGGCGGCTATGGTAAAGGTCCATAACCGCTGAGATCTGGCGGCTGTTTGGGGCAGAGCCACCGCATTGCCGAGGACGGCTACTGGGCTCGCTCGTGCTGTTGCGAGATCCGGAATCTGCCCGGAGGCCTTTGCATGGAGTGTGCCCGGGGCTGGTCGTCCATCCCAGCGGTGAGTCACGCGGACCGGCGCTGCAGCCCGTGGGACTGCTACGGCTCTCTGTGCCTGGAGCGTGCTGGGATCAGTGATCGGAATGCGGGGACTACAACCGCGACCCTGGTGGCCTACGTCTGGACGACCATAAATCTCAGCTGTCTGCGCAAACAAGGTGAGGCCTACATACTAACTCTGAGGCCCTGGGATCAGCGTGCGCCCAATTACCTGCTGAAGGAGACATCGCAGCAGAGCGTCATCGCCGCTACCGGAGTCTGGGTCAGCCTGCGACCGCCGCGATCCCCTCCGACTGCCGATACCTGGTGAGGCCTGTTGCCGAGTGTAGTGGTGCACGCAGCGGGGGACTGGGGTGAGGCCTGCGCCCCTGATCTGTGAAGGCCCAGGTGGCTGCTGTGTGACTGCTGTGGGCCCGAGACAACGCTTATGGTGACGTGGTGGCCCTGCCATATCCCGGCCTTTCCCACAACCTAGAGGCCGTATAGGACATCGAGGAGAGAGTACCTTTATGTGGGGCCAACGTTCATGACCGCTAAACAGAGGTGAGGGGATGCTGTGGTCAAAGAAACGCACACAAGATTAAGACTTTATATATTGCTGCAACCCGACGCTCATCCTTGGTGCTGTTCAGCTGGTGGCGGTGATCGAACGCTGGGCCTCACCCGTCCATCCCCCTCTCTTACTGCGGGATACTGGGGAGATACCACGCACGGATCTAGCGCACTGACGGCTTCCCTGCAGATCGTTGCTGGCTCCTAGCAGATTCCAGCGTTTTTGTGGACTCAGGGCCGTGCTGAGACTGTTGGAGGGGGCATGGGATGCTGCCACACTCTTTGAAATAGGGGAGCTGCTCGGTCATGCCACACTGAGGTGACACAGCGGGTGGTTGAGCCCCTTCTGACTACGGGTGCCGGTTCCCGACCTACCTACCCTGCGCCGACGGTCAGCACTGTAGCAGTGGGCGGAACGTGTGTTGAGGGGACCTCTGCACCCTACCATCGGACCTCATCACTGACTGCAGGGAATAACGACAACTTCATGCCGAGATTCACTAGATGGCTGCTAATTGCTGCATACACGAGTTGAGCTGTGCTCGCCCTGCTTGGGGTCACCGTGGCAATCTTATTATGGGGAAAACTGATAAGGCGAAGTCGCGTCTCACGTTCGAACAACGGAAACCCAGAAAATCTACGTGTGAGGCCACATCGGACTCAGAACTGGACGCTCCTACCGTATCCCCCTCTGCATTGGAAAAGACACTATCGGTGATACAAGCCAGTCTTCAATCTATAGCCGGGAAAATTGAGGCGCTCAGCGGTCGCATGGACCACATGTCAGCTAAACTAGACAAACAGGCCACAAGACTTGGTGAAGCTGAACAACGTATAGCAGATGCAGAAGATGGCCTCCAGCAGGTGACCTCTAAAGCGTTGGATATGGAGAAGGTTCTTGCCATAATTCAGGCCAAGAATGAGGACCTTGAAGCGCGATCCTGGCGCAACAATTTGCGCATCACAGGCCTGCCCGAATCGACCAACGTGGGTAAGCTGGAGACCTATGTAGAAAACATGCTTTGCGACATTTGTGGGGCCGAGAATCTCTCTCAACCACTAATTGTGGAAAGAGTATCTTTAACGTCCTACGAGATTGGCCAGAGGCTGAGATACTATTGGAGGGCGATCTCAACACACACTTAGATCCGACCCGGGATAAATCCAGTCAACAGGGAGGACGCACCCCTAGGGCTGCCAGATGCATTAACGATGCTATGCTGGAGTTCGGGCTGCTCGATGTCTGGCGACTCTGTAACTGCGACACGCGAGAGGGCACACATGCCGCTCCGGCGCATGGAAGCTGGTCCAGGTTGGACTACTGGCTGCTAAGCGAGGGGGCGAATGCCTGGGTCACGAAGGTAGAGGCTTTTCCTCGCACATTGTCTGATCACAATCCTGTCAGGCTTGATGTCACTATTTCTACTAACACTCATCGTCCATTCACCTGGAGATTCAGATTGGAGGCCTTACTAGACCCCAACTATGCGGACACTATCAGGAAAGAAATCGTTAACTATTTCGATGTGAATGTGGGCACTGTGAATAGCGCTGCTACCTTGTGGGAGGCCTTTAAGGTCACTATAAGGGGAGCCTGTATTAGCACCACAGCGGGTATTCTTAAAGACATCAGAGGTCAGCTCACGAGGATAGAGCAGGCACTATCGCAGCTTGAAAAAGATTACGCCTTGAACCCGTGCACCACCACACTGTCTCGTATTCACGAGCTAATCTTGGAATACGACGAAATGGCTGAAACTGAAACACGATACCTTGCTAGAAGACACATTGACAGGGTATATGGGGAAGGTGGTAGACCAGGTCGGAGCTTGGCTGCTAAACTCAAATTTTGAGCCGAGCACCAACACATCACCAAAATCATAGATGAAAAAGGTGAGGAACACTATACACCACAGGCCATAGTTGAGCAGTTTCGCGGCTGCTATGCCGGCATGTACGCATCGCGCTGGAGTGCGGGCTCTATGGCTCTGGGTGAGTATCTCTCCGACGTTGCATGCGCATGGCTGTCGGATGGCCATCGTGACTACTTAAGTCAGCCGATTGAAGCATCGGATATTCAGGCCGCTATACGCTCCTTACAGAATAAAAAAGCGCCAGGGCCGGATGGCCTCACGACAGAATTCTATAAAGAATACGCCGAGATCCTAACCCCCCACTTGCTAGAAGTATATGGTGAGGCACATGAAACAGGTCGGCTACTGCCGTCGGTTAGACAAGCTCTGATTACTACCCTACTTAAAAAGGATAAATCACCCTCTTCATGTGAGTCCTACCGGCCCTTATCTTTGATTAATTTAGAATCAAAGATATTAGCTAAAATTCTCGCCACATGGCTTCAGCCCCTTATGCCATATCTGGTCCTCCCGGACCAATCTGGTTTTATACCGGAACGCTCCACGTCACATAATCTACGAACTATATTTGCGATGTTCCATGTCCTCGATCCTGCACTTCCTGCGGCTGTTGTCATGTTAGATGCTGCGAAAGCATTTGACTCCATTGAATGGTGTTACATGTTTCAGATCCTGCAACACATGGGGTTTCCGGGGGTCTTTATTGGCTGGGTAAGACAGTTATACTCTGACCCTTCAGCGCGGGTGCACGTGGGTGGCCTAACTTCGGAGCCAATTCAGATAGAACGAGGCACTAGGCAGGGCTGCCCCCTGTCGCCGCTGCTGTTTTCCCTTATGCTGGGACCTCTGGCCTGTATAATATGTCAGCGGCACAGGGAAACTGCTCTAAATTTTATTCATCGCCCTGTCGGCATCTCTTTATATGCCGACGACATGGTGATTTTTATTAGAGACCCGCAGAGATATCTGGCCCAAGTATTGCGGGAATATATATAATTAGGCCGGTTTTCGGGCCTGTCTATCAACTGGGAGAAATCTGTAATAATTCCTCTGACGACAATAATGACTCCTCCAAGTCTGGACTACCCGCTGATCTGGACTACGGATCCGGTTAAATACCTGGGTCTTTGGGTGCACCGGGAGCCCGAGGTAGTCATCCGGGAAAACTACGGGAGAGCGTATGCGGCCCTGGAGCAACAAGTAGACAGATGGATAGCACTGCCACTATCGCTAGCAGACCGCATTGCTGTTATAAAAATGATAGTCGTACCACGTTTTTTATACCTTTTTTGTAATATCCCTATACAGCTCACTAAACATTTTTTTAACACGATTCGGTCCCTATTGTTGCGGCTGATCTGGGGAGGTAAACAAGCAAGGGTGGGCTGGCACACGTTGACGCTGGATTATGCTAAAGGTGGTTTTTGTGCACCAGACCTCTACATATATTATCTCTGTGCACAGGCGCAATATGCGTATTATTGGTACAAACCCCATGCCTTCACACCTCATGTGGCAGTGGAGGATGGTGATGCGCACCCCATCCCACTCTCTGGCATCCTTACACACAGGCAGAGAGGGACGCCGAAGCACGAAATCAACACATTAGACACCACCTTTGCCGCATGGCAGGCTATTGGAAGGTTGGCAGCCAAGCTCCCACTTTATGCACCGGCACTGCCGCTGGCTAATCATGCGGCGCTATCGGTAACGCAGGAGGCGGGCCCGATGCGAGGGCTGAGAGAAGCAGGTATTGATACAATGCAAGATATATACCCAGAGGGGAGTTTCATCACGCCAGAGGAGCTTCAATATAACACTCACCCAACTATGCTCTTCCAGTTCACATTACACAGACTCAAACTCGCTGTAAAGGCACAATATACTACATTTCCTGCTGAACCACCCACCTTGCAGTCATTGCAGCTGCTACTGGTCGCACCCACACGGCGCAAGCTAGTCACTAAACTGTGAAGGGCGGTACGGGATGAGAAGTTCCCAGGAACAGATAGGAGTCTGGCTCGCTGGAATGACACGCTTACACCTCCATTGACCCTTCTCGAATGGGAACATGTCTGCAAGCTCAGCAGCACTCTCACTCCAAACGGTAATCTGAGGATTATTCATTTTAAGTATATTCATCAAGTGTAACACACACCCTTTAAATTGCATAGGTTGGGTCTTCGTGATAACAGTAAATGTAAACACTGTGGCCAGCTGGATGCAGACTTCTGCCATCTGGCATGGGAATGTGGGTTGGTGCTCGCGTTCTGGATGGGTGTGGTGCAGCGCATACAGTTCATGTCGGGGACCTCATTGCAGTGTGTGCCACAGATATGTCTATTGGGGTATGTACCTAAATTGAAAGGGACCATTGGACGGTTTGTACGTATTGCACTGCTGATGGCAAAACGTCGTGTGGCATTGACCTGGGAAAGCACTCGAGCCCCTCATGTAGACCCTTGGGTCAAAGATCTTGTGTATTGTAAAGAAAATCTGGAGTTGTATGCTGAGGAGCTTCCATCATCTTCTAAGCCCAAGGACATTTGGGAGCCGCTGAGGCAGTACCTTCACTCGCAGGCACAAGAGCACTGTCCAGCGTGGAGTGATGTTAAGATAAGTCTATACCCAGTTATAACGTGTTGGTGTAATTGAACACTATTTGCAACCAAATCTCACGAAATGATGCGAGCTCAGTCAATCACATACTGTTTGTTGTTCGCTTGATGTTGTACTGCCCTGCGTGGCAGTGATGATTTCTATGTTTCATGAAAATTCAATAAAAAGGTTTGAATATAGTATATACGGAACGTGGGAAAGGGGTGCATTTTTTACAACCGCACGGAGGCTGTAGTGGTCCCACTCTGCAAACCACAAAAGCCTTCTTGACCTGGTTCAGTCCTATTGTCTCCTCTCGATGTTGGTTTTTGATTTTCAAAATACTTAGCAAGATATTGGCAACAAGGCTATATCAACATCTAACGGCTCTGATCCACAGAGATCAGAATGGGTGTTAGACCTGACACCGTTCGGAGGTAGTTCCCCAAGCTTTTTGCTGTCACGCTTCCTGCTTTGCTGAATTTGTTTTTGTTGGGTTTGGGACTCTGTGAACTTTACCACTGCTAACCAGTGCTAAAGTGCTTGCGCTCTCTCCCTCAAACATGATAAAATGTACCTACACCTAATTGGTGCAATAACAATATGTCCCTAGTAAATGGTAATACCTGTCCCTGGGGCCTGTACAGTAAATGATGCTAGTGGACCTGCAGCACTCATTGTGCCACCCACTAAAGCAGCACTCTAAAACGTATCTCAGACCTGCCACTGCAGTGTGCAGTTCAGTTTTAAACTGCCATTTCAACCTGAAAAAATACACCTTTTGCCAGGCCTAAACCTTCCTTTTTAATACTTAAGTCATGCCTAAGGTAGGCCCTAAAAGCACCTAGGACAGGGTGCCTGGCAGACCCTCCATGGCACAGACATGGTGAAGGGTGGTGGAACCCCAGGACCCTCACAAGGGAAGATTGACCGGTAAGCAAGACAGTGGGGGGCAGACAGCAGCCCCCAAGGTCGCAAGCGCTGTGCAAGCGACCCTGTCAGCTGCACCCCCACTCCACTCTGAAATCCTGCAAGCCATAAAGGAATCACAAGAGCCACTGGATACCACAATCGCTGACATGAGCTCAGAGATTACCCTACTGCAGCAGGATCAAGGCAATGTGGTGGATCACACCACTGAGGTGTAAACCAGAGTCGTGAGCTTCATGAAGTCATTTTTTAGGTCATGGAGGTAGCCCTAAAAAAGGACTTCAACAAAAGTCAGAGTTGAGGCGCAGCAGCTAAAGTGACACAAAAGCCCGATCCCGTCGTAACAACCTGCGTTTGGTGAGGGTCTCAGAGGGGGTGGAGGGGACCCACCCAGAGACCTACTTCCTCGACTGGTTCTGAATTTGGTTCCCTGCACAGGATGTGTCGCCACGCTTCATTTTTGAGAGCACACAGGGCGCTTACCCAAAAGCCCCCACCACACCCAGTGATAGGCGGACTGCTTAATTACATGGACACCTATGGTCTGCTTGCACTTAACCATTAGTCTCTGCAGTCAAACAGGGTCATGATATTCCCAGACTACCTAGCAAGACAGCAGAGGTAAACGTTTGTGTCTGTCAAGGCTAAAATGAAAGTCATGCATGCCGCCTATATGCTTTTGCACCCAGCCAAACTCAAAGCAGTTCATCAGGAGAAAACCCATTGTTTTGAAACAGCGGAGTAATCCTGGGCATGGATTGAAGAAAGCCCCCTCCCCCGCGCGAACACATCTCAAAGAAACACAAGATGAGGGTGCAACAGACCAGAGGAGGAGCTGATGTTTTCTCTACCTCAGATTGCTTAGCCTCAGACCGCAGGACGTGGAGAGAGAATGCAGTGCAACCAAATCAGACACATGCAGAGTCCTTGTCTGGCAAGGGCGTTGACTGCAGAAAAGTTGGATCATTGCGCAGGATGTATGGATGGCATTACATGAACACTTGGCCTGAGTTGGTGATACCCCACATCATAACCGAACTCTTGATCTCACCAGGACGGGAAGCTCAAAACAGTCTGTGTTCTGGCTTGGCCTCCTCAGAAACTATGTTTATGTTTTTGTGTGTGTTTTTTTCTGTATTGTTTTTGAATTAGTGTTGGGGGTGAGAGAATATGGGGGTGGTTAGGGTTACCCCAGAGGGGCATTAACTTTGGCCCTGTTTGGGGCAAGGGCACCAGCCCTAGTTTTGTACAACATATACTTCACAGTTAGAAGTATCGGTTAGGGGTGGGTGTGGTGGGGTGGACACTGTTCCTTAGTTTGTAACTTTTATATACATACCACACACTTCCTTGCAGCTCTATCTCATCAGCAACACCAGGACCACCCACCTTGATTCACACCCCCTCAGGGAGGGCACCCCATTTTGCTGCTTAACATGGAACAAGAACAGACTGCTCAACAAAACAAAGAGAAGAGCTATCCACCGGCATGCCAAACAATTTGTGTCAGACGTCCTGCTTCTGCAGGAGACGCACCGTGAGACCGTTACAGGTCTATCCAGAGGTACGGCTTCAGGATGGCATACCACACTGGATTACAACGCGGCTCTCGAGGTGCAGCCATATTGGCCCATGCTCGACTCCCCCTTTTAGTAGACAAGGTCCATCACAACGACTTTGGCCACTTTCTATGGTGATCTCCAATTGTTCTCTGCTTATTGTATGCCCCACCCCCCATGGCATGTGAACACTTCTTGCGCGCCTCAGTGAGACACTTTTTTCTGCCCCTCTGGGAATTAGGATCATTAGGGTGGATTTCAGTGGGTTGGTAGACCCAGCCCTGGACCAGGTGGGGCCATTGCTGCGCTCTCAACCCTTCTTGCACCTACTGACTACATTTGCTGATGCACTAGGCCTCACTGATGTGTGGCGATACTCCTACCATCGAGACAGCGGATTCACATTCCTCTCTGGCATGCAAAGCACTTTATCTTGACTCAACTATTCTTTTATTCCTGTGGCATACTTATCTTCCATTACTGAGATAAGGCTCCACATATGTGGCCTGTCAGATCATGCCCCACCCTGGAGCTACTGGTGCGATGTGGACATCTGTGCACAGAGTCCCCATGGTGCTTAAGCGCATGGTGGCTGACCCAACAATCATTCAGGGAGACCCTTTGAGAAGGCTCAACCCAATTCTTTGAAACCAATGAGGGATCTGTAGACTCTGTAGCAACACTATGGAGGGTTTTGGAGCAGTGAAACAGGGGCGGTGATATTGACCCTGGCCCATTTGAGAGGCTCACAAGATGGAAGCTCTTGACTGGGTGGCGCAGGCTGCGGAAATTAAGCATGCAGAGAATCTCACATCCGAGGCAGTCCACAGGCTCCAGAGGGCTGACATGGCGCTTAAGCAAGTACAAACAGATGAAGCCAGGAAGATCTGGCAGGCCACCCACAGCCACCTTTATGAGCATGGTAACAAAACTAGCAAGCTCGTACACTGGCTGAATGAGGCCCCTGACACCCACTCCCAGATGACATTGATTCTAGAAGGGAGAGTCACCTCACTTTCATTGCCCGAAGGGATAGCCAACACACTCGCTGAATACAATGCACAATTATATGACCAAAGCCCGGGCCCTCATGTGGAAGAGACTGATACATATCTCTCAGCCCTACATCTACCACACATAACGGCTGATGAGATAGCGGGGCCAGTCTCTGAGCTCCCCAGGGGGAAGAGCCCCAATGGCCTTCCTGGTAAAAAATTCTGATGTCAAGACAATATTCTTACTCACCCACTGCTATGACTATTTGCAGAGGCTCAGGAATCAGGGAGTCTCCATCATGAACTCGAGGATAGCGCCGATCCATAAGGCAGACCAACCCCTTCATCTTTGCTCATCATATAGCCACATATTGCTAAGCAATTGCGATACTAAGATACTAGCTAAAACATTAACGGCACTCCTCACAGCTCTCCCTCACCTTGCCCACAAGGACCAAAGCAGCTTTATGCTGACCATATAGACACCAAAAGACACACAATTGATGGACGGAATGCAGAACAAATCAAAACATTCACCCCCAGTCAAGAGATCTGGGTTAAATCCATCATTCTTTTGCTCACCATGCCACCCCAGTTTAGACCTGGCCATATGCAAATCAGTCTTGAACCTGTGCCTCATGGGAACAGTCCAGCCCGAGATCTGGACCAGAAACAAGCATCCTAGGACCGGTTTCGGGGTTTCACCCCTCTTCAGCCAGGATAGCTTGATTCCAGTGGCACAGTGAGCCCGGGACCCATGTCTGGGCATACCCGGCGCACTTAGGGCGAGAAAGCAAAAGACACACAATTGATGGACGGAATGCAGAACAAATCAAAACATTCTTGACTGGGGGTGAGTGTTTGATTTGCTCTAACGCTCCGTCCATCATCCCCTTTGGTATCGCTTTGTTCGCCCTAAGTTGGCAGGGTATGCCCAGACGTGGGTCCCTTGCTCACTTTGCCACTCGATTCAAGATAGCCTGGCTGATGAGGGTTTTGAACCCGAAACCGGTCCCAGGATGCTTGTTTCCGGTCCAGGGAAGACATGGCTTGGCAGTTCGGGCTGGACTGTTCCCATGAGGCACAGGGTCAGACTGATTTGCATATGGCCATGTCTGAACTGGGGTGGTGGAGTGAGCTAAAGAATGATGATGGATTAAACCCAGATCAGTTGACTGGGGGTGAGTGTTTGATTTGCTCTAACGCTCTGTCCATCATCCCCTTTGGTATAGCTTTGTACGCCCTAAGTTGGCAGGGTATGCCCAGACGTGGGTCCCTTGCTCACTTTGCCACTGGATTCAAGATAGCCTGGCTGATGAGGGTTTTGAACCCGAAACCGGTCCCAGGATGCTTGTTTCCGGTCCAGGGAAGACATGGCTTGGCAGTTCGGGCTGGACTGTTCCCATGAGGCACAGGGTCAGACTGATTTGCATATGGCCAATGGGGTGGTGGAGTGAGCTAAAGAATGATGATGGATTAAACCCAGATCAGTTGACTGGGGGTGAGTGTCTGATTTGCTCTAACGCTCCGTCCATCATCCCCTTTGGTATCGCTTTGTTGACCATATAGACACAACACAACATCTGTTGGTTAAATAATGCATCAGCAACCGCTGACTCTGTGTAGCAGGTCCTAGCCATGATGCTCATAGACTTCAAAAGGCTTTTGACTGTGTGTCACAGGATTATCTATTCGCAGTACTTCTACACATGGGCTTCTGCCCTCAATTTCTGGCCTATAGCCGTCTCTTCTATACTGGGCCCCATACCCGGATACAGATTGCGGGTACCGTATCAACACCATTCATGTTGGGATGTGGAACACGCCAGAGATGCCAACTCTCACCTTGGCTATTTGCTCTTGCAGGTGAGCCTCTGGCACGAGCGCTCCGGACAGATATGTGCATCCAGGGGTTTAGGTGGTGAGCTACTTGTGAGGACCTAGTGTCCCTATATGTCGATGACCTCCTGATTTAGCTTGGGAACCCACACAGGTCTGGTCCGATAGTCATGAATACCCTAGACCCATTTGGACATTATTCTTGACTCCAGGGTTAATTAGGGTAAACAAGGTTGTGCCCCCTAGGCCCATCACATGACACAATGGAATGGGCTAGGGAAGTGGGGTTGGAGGTTGCGACAATTGGCTTTCGATCCCTGGGGTTCATATCTGTACCACGGAGTCACAGACAAAATCGGACAATCTCACATCCCTATATACGGCCCTAAGGGGAAACCCTGTGAAGTGATTCCCTCTGCCGCTTTCCATCATGGGACTTGTAACTCAGATCAAAATGATGGTCCTCCACAAGCTACTATGCGCAATACAAAATAATCTATACTACCTCCCCAGCACCCTCATGCTAGAGGTTGCATCTTTAGAGGGGTTCCATGAATGCAACCTGTTGGGTGTCACCACCCTAGGAAAGGTCACATGCGGGTCAATCATCAATCCCTATACTGAGATTCAACAGGAATTTGGACTAGAAAATACACAATTCTATTGCTACTTATAACTTAGACACGCTGTAAGACCTCACCACACCACGTTGGACGAGTTAACAGAAAACAACCTCAGGCAGGTGAAACTGACAATAGACCCTGTAGCCCCCAGAGACCGCATATCTATATTTTATAACTCTCTAGTACTACACACACCATGAATCCTTCCCAAAGCTGTGCAAATGCTGGGAGGAGGACCCGGGCCCATTGGATGTCACTGAGTGCCACATGCCCTAATAGGACCGAGTGAGGCAGCAGTAATGACACGTTTCCACTTTACCTGGCACCTCAATGCTTGTGGTGCATGCGGAGGGATTCCGACCCGCTGCCTCCGCTGTAGTGATGCAGAAGAGGACTGAACTGAAAATGTTATCAGAACCGACACAGCGTGATGCAACCCGGTGCAGGATCTCGCATCACAGCACCTAGCAGCTCCTGATCAGAGGGCTTTACCAGAACCGACGCAGTACGGTGCAACCTAATGCCAAACCTCGCATCGCAGCACCTCACAACTCCTGACTGGTGGCATCACTGGAACCAACGCAGTGTGGTGCAGACTGACACATAATCTCGCATCTCAACCCCAAGGACACAAAGGTACAACTCCCAGCAACCCAAACTCAGTCCTGAACTTGTGACTTTGTCCCGGTCCAGCACAACTAGATAACCACAGTTGGCACTTTCTGCTGCTATTTTTCAATTAAAAAAATCATAACTCTGGTGTGACTGATTGGATCAAATTTTTTTGATGTTATTTTATGTTTTTTAAAGTGTCTCTATCTTTCCAAGTTGGTTTGGGGCTGTTCTTGTCCTGTGTTTTCACTTCATTACTGGCTGTGTGCTGGATAAATACTTTACTCATTGCCTCTAAATTAAGCCTAACTGCTTTTGTGCCAAGCTACCAGAGGGTTAAGCACAGGTTAATTTTGTGACTTTTTGTGGTTCACCCTGACAAGGATTGTATTTATTATTTGAGTGGAGCTTCCACTCCTCTAAATTAATAACCCAATTTCTTATATTGGTGCAGTTCAACTCAGTGATTTGTGTAAAACTGAAAATCCCTGACAATAATCTGACACCACATTCAATTTTTTATCATTTTCTCCCTGATTGGCTATATTATTTTCCTTTTTTCAAATCTAAACCCTGCCTCACATCTCTCTTGCTGTAATGGAGTTGGAGCAGAGCAACACTGACAACCTCAAGGTGAAAGAGCTGAAAAAGCTCAGCAAGGAGAGAAGGCT
Organism: Calotriton arnoldi; assembly: GCA_963921515.1. Lineage (NCBI taxonomy): Eukaryota > Metazoa > Chordata > Amphibia > Caudata > Salamandridae > Calotriton > Calotriton arnoldi. The sequence continues at coordinate 1,734,178 of CAWUFW010001977.1, forward strand.
GAATGTGGGAAAGAGGGTCACCAAGGTAGACTTTCCCATAGCCCTCAGGGCCTTTGAGGAAGCTAGAGAGATGGAGACTGAAACAGAGGAGCAGGAATAAGATAACATTGACGATAAAGAGGTGGACATGGTCACAGGTCCTAAGTTGCAGCAACCTAAGGAGGAGGACAAGTTGCCCACACGGGTGAAGATCCCTGTAAGTGCAGGCAGCAGTGAGTCCTTCTACAACCTGCCACCTGAGGAGTTGGCAGACAGGAAGGCAGAAAAGAACCTAAAGCTGCAGCTGGCCCAACTGAAATTGGCTGCAAGGAAGGAAAACAGAGGCAGCGAGGGAGCTGCAAAGAGGGCCTTGGAGGAAAGGCGATTGTCCCTAGAGGAGAAGAAGGCTGAAGCAAAGAAGGACTTAGAAGAGGAAAAGAGGGCAGAAAGAGCCCCGGAAGAAAAGAAAATGATACTGGCTCATGAAGTGAGTCTGAGGTAGCTGGACCTCAAACTCAAATAATTCTCTGGGTCCAGAAATAATAGGGGCAGCGAACATATAGTGACAAATGGAGATAAGAGGGCCACATTCCTAAAGGTCTGGTGCCTAGCTATGTAGTGGGGGATGACACAAATGGTTTTCCTGCTATGAGACAGCCCAAAGGAAGCTTAGGGTCCCAGAGCATGGGGGCTAGTCTTTGGAAACTGACAGAGACCAACTGTGGAGTGCCCTAGGGCTGCTCCCTTAGCCCCACCCTCTTCACCGTCTACATGGCCCCCCCTCGCAACCATGGCCTCAACATCGTCTCATATGCGGACGACACCCAGCTGATCATCTCCCTCACCAACGAACCCAACATCACCAGACACAGCTTCCAAGTAGGGATGAAAGCCGTCGCCACCTGGATGAAGAACAGCTGCCAGAAACTCAACTCAAAAAAGACAGAAGTCCTCATCCTTTGCTCCACCCCCTCCGCATGGAACAACTCCTGGTGGCCCTCAACCCTTGGAAAAACCCCCACCCCAACAGACCACGCAAAAAACCTCAGCATCATAATAGACTCATCGCTCACAATGAACCGCCAGATCAACGCTGTCTCCTGGACCTGCTTCAACACACTCTGCATGCTTCGAAAGACCTTCAGATGGATCCCAACGAATCCAGAAAAACTGTCATGCACAAACTCATCAGCAGCAGACTGGACTACAGCAACGCTCTCTATGCCGGAATCAACAAGAAACTCCTTCACAAACTCCAAACTGTTCAGAAAGCTGCAGCCAGACTGATCCTCGGCATCCCCCATCGCAGTCACATCACCCAACACCTGGCTCTCCACTGTCTTCCAGTTGAAAGAAGAATATACTTCAAACTCCTCACCCACGCATACAAGGCCCTCCAAAACACCGGACTCGCATACCTGAACAGCTGCCTCTCCTTCCACGCACCCAAAAGACACCTCCGATCAGCCCAGCTCTCACTGGCCCCTACGCCACGTATCAGCAAGACTAGAACTGGAGGAAAGTCCTTCTCCTACCTCGCAGCCAAAGCTCACCCTCCACCTCCAGCAACCTCCCACATTGCCCCAGTTCAGGAAGGACCTCAAGATCTGGCTTTTCGGATGACCCCAGCACTCAGCGGAGCCGCCCCCCTCCCTCGCCCCCCAGCACCTTGAGACCCTCACGGGTGAGTAGTTGCGCTATACCAACCCTGATTGATTGATTGGAAACACATCTGTAGTGAGGAGGTATACCCCACTAACCTTAGAGGTGTGTGACAAGTATGATATGTGTCCCCATGAATGCCATTCTTGTCACCAAAATTGGGCTCACCCCAGAAAAGTACCACTTAAGGTTTAGGGATAGCCACAAGCTATCAAGCCAGTCTTCGGTGGATTTCACTGATTACTCCAGTAAGGCACTGAGTGAATGGATGAAGGGAAGCAAAGTTATTATTAGGGGCTATATGATCTGATTCTGAGAGATCACATGCTCAAAACTTGCTTTACAGCATTCCGCCAATACCTGATTGACAGCAAACTCAATTCACCAGAGTACTTGCAAAGGAGGCGGACATCTGGGTCAGCACCAGAGTGTCCAAGAAGGTACCTATGGAGATCACCACAGGGTAGGCAGGGTCCTCACCAGAAGGAAGAGGGGGGAGACAAGGAAAAAACATCTGAGTTCTATAAAGGACCACAAAACAATTTTCAGGAGAAAGATTCCCAGCCCAATCCTAACCAGAAGAAGGGAGGGTTGCATGGGAAGAAGACTTCTGGTCACTTCACCACTAAGTACAGGTACGGTCATTCAAAGGAACATCCTAGATGCCCCAAAGGCAGCAGCTCCCCCACTGGTGAGTAGACCACGGGCATGGCAAGTGTAGTGTTTGGGGAGGAGGTTGTTCCAGTTAGTTTGGGGGGTTATGTAGAGATTACCTTAATGTCCCTGAGTGACAGAGAGATGGCACCCAGGGCTCACATGCCTAATAACTCTAAAAGGTATAGGCAGAGGTTCGCCATCAATGGGCAGAGGGTGGAGGCTCTGAGAGACACAGGCTCCAGCATGACTACTCTTAGATGACATATGATGTCCTCTTAGCAGGTACTTCCCAATGTAGTGAAACAGGATGTAACCACCGACAACCATGGGAGTCACTGACCAGTAAGGCTGGTTCCCTTTGAATGGGGTGGGGGGGTACTCAGGTTCTTAAGGGTAGCTGTGATTCCAGCAAGCCTGTGGATTGTCTGCTTGGTAATGATATGGAGCACACTATCTGGAAGGAGGTGGAGCTCTGATGTTTGGGTTGCCTTAATGGGTGTGTCTGACCACATCGTCCATGGCAGCCCGAGAAGAGAGTCAAAAGGTCCTGGAGCCTGGGAACAATTGCCCAGTCACGTGCTAGGAAGAGGAGGGGTAACGGCACGGGAAACCCACCCATGAGAGTCCCACGGTCTGGAAGGAAGTAGAACCTGGTGGGGGGAGGGGAAAGCTCCGGAACCTACAGGGGAAGACAGTGCTTCCCTGGGAGACCTGCCTGAGCTGGCCGGGTGGCAAGCTGAAGAAGGAACCCCCCCAGGCAGAGTTATGCCAAGTGCTGGAGTGCCCCACTCACAAGGGCATTGTGCACCAGACTGAGATCCAGGCAAATGGAGACACCTCTGGTGATCACCTCATCCACTTGGAGAATGATCTCCTATATTGCGAGCCTAAGTTTACTGAGCCTGGGACAACCTGTGTGTTGGTGGCCTCATGGGACTAGCTCATGATGGATCCATGGAAGGACATTAGGGGCAGGCCAAGGCCTTTGCAAGGCTACTCCCCAATGTCTATTGGCCCCGGATAAGATTGACCACAGATGCATTTTATAGGTCCTGTCCTACCTGCCAAGAAAGTGGGCAGACGGGAGGAAGCAAAGGGCCCCTTTGATTCCTCTTCCTGTCAGTGGCCACTTTTCAAACAGTGGGCATCAACACTGTCGTGCCTCTGGATCTCATGACAGCCCTGGGCAACAGGTCTTAGTGGACCATGCCACCCAGTAGCTGGAGGCCATACCTCTGTGGATGGTGACTACACTCACAGTGCAAACACAAGGAGATGATGGACTGAGCACTGAACCTTTTCAGTCATTCACCCCCAGTCACAGATCTGGGTTGGATCCATCATCATTCTTTAGCTCACTTTGCCAACCCAGTTCAGACCCAGCCATATGCAAATCAGTCTTGACCCTGTTCCTTATGAACTGCCAAGCCGGGTCTTCCCTGTACCGGAAACAAGCATCCTGGGACTGGTTTCCATCAGCCAGGCTAGCTTGAATCCAGTGGCAAAGTGAGCAAGGGACCCACGTCTGGGCATACCCTGCTAACTTAGGGCGAACAAAACAAACACAAGGAGATGATGGACGGAGCGCTGAAACTTTTCAGACACTCACCCCCAGTCACAGATCTGGGTTGTATCCATCATCGTTCTTTAGCTCACTTCGCCACCCCAGTTCAGACACAGCTATATGCAAATCAGTCTTGGCCCTGTGCCTCATGGGAACAATCCAGCCCGAACTGCCAAGCCATGTCTTCCCTGGACCGGAAACAAGCATCCTGGGACCGGTTTCGGGCCAACAGCCCTCATCAGCCAGGCTAGCTTGATTCCAGTGGCAAAGTGAGCAAGGGACAATCGTCTGGGCATACCCTGCCAACTTAGGGCGAACAAAGCAAACACAAGGAGATGATGGACGGAGCGCTGAAACTTTTCAGACGCTCACCCCCAGTCACAGATGTGGGTTGAATCCATCATCGTTCTTTAGCTCACTTTTCCACCCCAGGTTTTTTTTTAGTTTTTTTTTTTAGAGTTTTTTATAGCGCGAACTAGTCCCGAGAAATCGGGTATCAGAGCCCTTTTACATGAGCACCAGTTGCGTTACAAGAGGACACATTCATTTTTGCTAGGCACGGGGAGATTAAGTGATTTGCCCAGAATCACAGGATGTTGAGCGACGTTGCCCAGACTCAAACCCGGTTCCCCAGCTTCGAGGTCGAGCGCTCTAGCCGTAAGGCTACATCCTCTCCCAGTTCAGACAAATCAGGCTCCTAACTCCTTGCGCATCAGTGTTTCTAATACTGTCCTTGCCTATTGTTCTACTTCCACCCACCACCAAGCATAGGTAGGCCCCGCTCTCACCTTCCAGGGCCTTTATTCGTCACAAATGTCACAGACACTTAAGAATCACATGGTGTGAGAGTGCACTTAGCACATGATTCACGTATGGTTTAACGAATTAATGTAAGTATTGTACTTGACATTTATTAAAGAATGCCTTTACTGTAGGACTAGAGAACTTACTCACATAAATGTCTTACTATAATTAAGAGTGATTAATAAAAAATTATCCTCCGTTAGTAGAAAATGTACTCACCATAGAGATGAAAAGTGACTTCTAAATGTGTGTGCGACTTTACGTGAATAACATTTAATGAACTGACACTGTGATTAAACACTTTCTCATATTTGTAGAATATAATCCTGGTAGAAATGACAATGAATTTATGTAATGTGGACATTAATGTTCCATATATTTGATTTTAATGTAGTTCTAAGTTATACTTACCATTGAATACTATAATGACTTATTGAATATTACATGGAGTATGAAACCTAATGCATTAGAAATGTATGTTCATTTGTGTTTAAACGTGCACACGCATATTAAATGTGCACCATTAAAGTTAATTTTTAAACTTGTCCACAGTAGGCTAGTAAATCACCATGCTCCATAAAGCCGATTTCATTTTTCTGCTAACTCCACGTTTCTTGCAGGTATTCACATGCATTGTTAGTTTAGTACAGATACATTACTGTACTAGAGATAGGGGGAATAGAACCCTGAGAAAAGAACCTTGACGAAGGTACACGGAGAAATAGAGCTCTAACTGAATGAACTTTTGTCAAAAAATTGCCATCTATGTGTGTTTAAAAGAAAGATGTCGTTCCTGTGTCCAGTGTGGGACAAACCAGCAATGTTGCAGTCTGCAACATGATGATTCCATGATTACAATTGACCACTGATGGTGTGATCGAGGGGGGTGTTGCCCAATAGACTTTGCACATTATAATTTACCGCTCCCCTTGGACTTTGTTCGGACGTCTTGCAGATCTCTTTCCTGATGCTGATCAAACACCTTTGCGGCTTCTTAAGTGTGACTTTGGCTGACACTTACTCTTGACCCATAGAGGACTCCTGACCAAGCTTCTAAGATGCTAACGCTTTCCTATTTGATTTCTTTTTGTCCTGACCTGACTTCCTTTACGGAGTTTCCCTGATTTGCTAGAACCACCTTTTTCCCAAACCATCCTCAGGACTTTGAAATTCTAGATTACTAATGTATAGGAGAGAGAACCTTAGATTATTCTCTGAGCACCAGATTCTGAGGCAGTTGTATTGCATAGCTGTCACAGAATTACTTGTTTGTTTGATACTAATTCGCCTTAATATCTTCAGCCGTCTGGGATTCCCAGTTGTCATTTTATATTTTTACAGCATGGTTTTAAGAATCATTTATTTGAATTTGATTATTAAACTTGTAATAAGCCTATTGAACCTGGCTACCGATTCCTGGTCCTCATTGTGTAGCCAAATGGGTTGCACTGTCAATTGAATTTTGATTGACTGTTAATGTGAACTCCCATCACCTCTCAGTCGGAGAAAAATGTCTATCAGAGGACCAGTGGTAAACAAGTAGGCCCAGAAAACGCTGGATCAAATCTGGTAGCATGTCGGATGGTTTCCTACTGACGTGAGAGAGTTAGGGTGTCCTATCTAGTAATTGCCCAAGCCCAGTCCATACCCCAAAAGCCCATGGTTCGTTTGAGGGATTGATGGAGTTCGGGCAGTTCGGAAACAACTTATAGCAGCGGAGGGGTGTGAGTATCAATAGTGTTGGGTGTTGCTATTATTTATGCTTGGATTGTGTTATTTTGAAATGGCTGTGTGGTTTTAGGTGGAGTTGATTTAAATTGATGTGTGAATGTGGCGTTTGATGCAGAGAAGATGAAATGGTTATTGGGTCTGTCGTGGCCTAATATTCCGGGAAATGAAGATAAAGATATAAAGTAGAGTTGCAGTGTAGAAGACACTGGGTGTAGTTGTCTGCTGTGTTGTGGTGCTTGTCGTGAGATATTGTCGACAGCATTATTGATAGGGACTTTATCTTTGTGTGAATGTGGGATATGGTTGGTATAGTTGATCTAAGTACACAGGGAATAACTGTATCAATCCAAATGAGATTCCGCTGGTCGAGGTTTCACTTGAAGTGAATGTTAGAATAGTTCTGAATTGTCTCTTGTGTGTAATAATCTTTAATCTCTTTAGAGAAGCAGACAAAGTTAGTTGTTGAAATTGCTTACATTGGTTTGCGTGAATTGCTTAGAGAACGCGCTTGAGAGAAATTGTAAAGAAGGATGAGCTGCTGCAAACAGTGAAATTGACGTCACAGTGTGCCGCGCTAGTATAGGTCGTTTGGTGTAGAGCCGCACTGGTATTGGTTGAATACGTTCTAGAGAGCCGGGTTTGGTTGTGATCGACAAACTGAGGATTGTGGGTGAAAAATAATTTGCTGGTTTCAACGGAAAGTCCTTTCTGAATATTGCATATTTTGACTGAAAAATTAAATTCTTTAAAGCATTACAAAACATAGAGAGGGGAGATGTGACTGTGCCTGTTAGAAAGGGAGTAAAGGCACCACCTGAAATTATGCAAGGTCGTACTATAGCAGTAGAAGTGGGTTTTTACACATGTATTTGGTTTGCACAAAGGCATAAAATTACTGAGAAAGATGGTGCATTACAATTTCCTCGTTATGGGACATTTAATTTGAATATTATTGAGAAATTGAGGAGTACGCTGTATGGAATAAAGCCACCACCTAGACCAACTCACTTCGGAGCACTTAATGTCTGGGAACATGTGGCTCATTTGAGACAGAGAGATAGATAACAAGGGAGAGTCAAGAAAGCCATACGTACTTGTGTGGATGCTAGATGGGATGCAGAACAGAAAGCTTGGAGAACTGACATGATGAAGGGAGCAAAACTATCCTGATCTTAAGGGGGATCTGTCAGGAATGACAGCCCAAGTTCAACAGTAGAGCATTCTGGGAGATAGTGTCAGTTCAGAATCAAGAAAAAGACTGTCACAAAACTAATCCAAAGGAAAAGGGAAAGTAACAAAATTGTGATACAAATATATATCCGAGGAGGAATAAAGTATGTCTTTTTCAGCCAAAAGTAGAATTCACACAGACTACCTCAGGGTGGCAGTGGTGGTGGGTCATATGATTCTGAAGAGAAGTCATCATAGTCAACGAAGTAGCCGGAGGCTCTTCGATTTATTTTTGGCAGCTCTGGATGCTTTGGAGAACTGAGAGTAGACTCATGTGGTGGTGCATTGCGGTAAACACCTTCTTTGTCTGTTTCTCGAATTGAAATCTATGTTTATGTGCATGAAGTTTGTAACAGAAACAAGTGAAATCTCAGTGTTAGCTGTCCCCTGGAGCAGAGAAGAGACTTCATCATTGATCAAAGCTTCAATCGGGACTTCCTGTACGGTAATGAGAGGAGGCAGGTAACTACCTAGGAGCCCTCTAGGCCTACTGTGTAAAACTGACCACATAGCGCGGTTTGATGAGATCTATTGACACAAATCTCTTGTTTTGCAACCAGCAAGAGGCGGTAGAAGAACAGTTCTCATTCCTTCAACAGCCAGGACAGGTACAGGTGCTCTGTAAGATGGCCCAAATTCTTTCTTGTCTACTATTTTCTCCCAGACCAGTTCACCAATCTTGGAGATCCAACCAGGAGTTGCTGGTGCTTCCTTTACTTCACCAGTGGCGTAACGTTTCTGCTGGATGTTGCTCTGAGCTTCTTGAAAGTTGTTCAGATCCTCTAAAACATCCAAACATTCATTGGTGTCAAATGGTGTTTCAGCCGAAACTGCGCTGGGACTATTGAGGTCTGGTACCCACATCTTAACCCCAAACAGGACCTCAGAGGGAGTCCGACCACGGAGGGGTTTTCTTGGCAGATTGTTTAGGGCGCACTGAACCTCGTATAGGTAATGAACCCAACTGGGACCTGAACCTAATACCCTTGCTGTTAAAGAATGCTTTCTGTCCCAGTTCTTCCTCTCCACTATCGCATTTCTCTCAGGATGATAGGGGGAGGAGTACTATACGACCACACTCAATTTTCTAATGGTTTCTCTGAAAGCCTTTGAGGCGAATGCTGGACCCTGGTCTGAATGGAATGTGGCTACTGTGTATGTCCCGATGAAGACTTGCAGATCTATCATAACAGTTTGGGCGTCAGCTGTGGCTTAACCCATAGGAATCGAGAGCAGGAACCCACTGCTACCAAGATGTATTTGTAAGCCCTGTCTGATTGTAAAGGGTCGCAGTGGTCTAGATAAACACAAGCGAATGGCTTGTCTGAGATTATTAAGGTGTCTTTGGTGGACGTGCCATGGTGGAACCCTTCACCTACTGGCAGATGTCACATTTAAGGATGATGTCCTTGGTCTGCAGAGACCTAGCACCAATAATGTTGCTGCAATAGTGAAATTGTAGCTGCTACCCCTGCGTGTGCATATGCTAGACCCTCATTTGCTGCTAGGATCAATCCTAATCTGTGATCTGAATTTGGTATCACTCGATCCGCAACTCCAGGAATCTGAGCAAACAATGTTTTGCGCACTTAACTGGTAGGAGTACTTTGGAGGAAAGCCTTTCGGCAGGTGGGTGCCGTCGCGCGCAGCGTTGACAGCCGCCTTCATGTCTCCATCTATCTTCATACTTGAATGAGTAATTTCAACAACTGCAGTAGTTTGCATTGTTGTTTTTGCAGCTACGTCAGCCATGGAATTCCATTCAACTTGTATTCCTACACCCTGATGACTTAGTGTGTGTATTACATGAGTCTGTGGTAAACACTCTAAGTTTTGCCACCTGTCCCAAAAGCTTTCTGTGCTTTATGGTGTGCCCTTTGGAATCTCTGAATTCATTTTGGCTCCAGCAGTGTAAGTACTCGTAAGACTGGACACAATACTACAAATCACACACAATCATCATGGAGAATCTGGGATCCGTATCCTCCAGTGCCAGAATTAGAGCCCTGAGTTCTGCCAGCAGCGCTGTGCAATCACCTAGTGTTTTGTCCCTATGGCAGGCTGTGAAGACCTATCCATAGATGATGTAATCACACTGATCAAGAGGCATACTCCATTAGGCAGAGGTTATTCATTTTCGTATTTCAAGTATGCTTGTGTTTGGAGCATAATGAAATCTGTAGTCTACATCTGTTGCAGCGAGAGGTGTTGGCCCACTGTATCCATCGTGGATGAAAAGCCTTAGCATTAGGATTGTGGCCTTTGTGACAGCCTCAAGGGCTGGGACTGGAGTCATGACAATGATGCATTTCCCATGAGCCAAAGATCTTTCTCTCACTACAGCAGTCTGTACCACCATCGGAATCTTTTCTTTCGGTGCAAAATGTATCTCAGCATTGGTGCATAAATGTGATTTATATGCAATTGGTACAGTGTCTCCCTCGTTGAATGTAACGTAAGTATAACCTGATGCACCCGCAATGATACAGATCAACAGGTACATTGTGTTTACAGGTGTGTGTAAGTGTGTTGAAGCTAGCATGTCAGCTTGTACTGAACGTAAGAGTTGTGTGTGTTCAGTTGTCCAATGTCTTTTTGAAAAGTTTGGACGTATTATGTTGTAGAACAGTTTTACCGTTCTGTATAACCTGGAATGTAAGTTCTGCCAAAATTCAGAAACCCCAATATGGAGTAAGACCTTGACCTCCGGTCTGGGCCACTCTCTCCCAAGCAGCTCCGCCGTGCCGTCGCCGCGCCGCAGTAGCAAGACCTCCTCCTGTTGAGGGTTCGCACCTGCTGCCAGATTCCTGCCTCTGCGCTGCTCCAAAGCAAACACAAGATGATGATGGACGGAGCGCTGAAACTTTTCAGACACTCACCCCCAGTCATGGATCTGGGTTGAATCCATCATCGTTCTTCAGCTCACTTCGCCACCCCAGTTCAGACACAGCTATATGCAAATCAGTCTTGGCCCTGTGCCTCATGGGAACAGTCCAGCCCAAACTGCCAAGCCATGTCTTCCCTGGACCGGAAACAAGCATCCTGGGACCGGTTTCGGGCTAACAGCCCTCCTCAGCCAGGCTAGCTTGATTCCAGTGGCAAAGAGAGCAAGGGACCCACGTCTGGGCATACCCTGCCAACTTAGTGCGAACAAAGCAAACACAAGGAGATGATGGACGGAGCGCTTTAACTTTTCAGACAGTCACCCTCAGTCACAGATCTGGGTTGAATCCATCATCGTTCTTTAGCTCACTTCGCCACCCCAGTTCAGACACAGCTATATGCAAATCAGTCTTGGCCCTGTGCCTCATGGGAACAGTCCAGCCCGAACTGCCAAGCCATGTCTTCCCTGGACCGGAAACAAGCATCCTGGGTCCGGTTTCGGGCTAACAGCCCTCATCAGCCAGGCTAGCTTGATTCCAGTGGCAAAGTGAGCAAGGGACACACGTCTGGGCATACCCTGCCAACTTAGGGCGAACAAAGCAAACACAAGGAGATGATGGACGGAGCGCTGAAACTTTTCAGACACTCACCTCCAGTCACAGATCTAGGTTAAATCCATAATCGTTTTTTAGCTCACTTCGCCACCCCAGTTCAGACACAGCTATATGCAAATCAGTCTTGGCCCTGTGCCTCATTGGAACAGTCCAGCCCGAACTGCCAAGCCATGTCTTCCCTGGACCGGAAACAAGCATCCTAGGACCAGTTTCTGGCTAACAGCCCTCATCAGCCAGGCTAGCTTGATTCCAGTGGCAAAGTGAGCAAGGGACCCACGTCTGGGCATACCCTGCCAACTTAGTGCGAACAAAGCAAACACAAGGAGATGATGGACAGAGCGCTGAAACTTTTCAGACACTCAACCCCAGTCACAGATCTGGGTAGAATCCATCATCGTTCTTTAGCTCACTTCGCCACCCTAGTTCAGACACAGCTATATGCAAATCAGTCTTGGCCCTGTGCCTCTTGGGAACAGTCCAGCCCGAACTGCCAAGCCATGTCTTCCCTGGACCGGAAACAAGCATCCTGGGACCGGTTTCGGGCTAACAGCCCTCATCAGCCAGGCTAGCTTGATTCCAGTGGCAAAATGAGCAAGGGACCCACGGCTGGGCATACCCTGCCAACTTAGGGTGAACACTGCAATCACAAGGAGATGATGGATGGAGTGCTGAAACTTTTCAAACACTCACCCCCTGCCTGGCGATTCTGCATTTCTCTGCCCCGCTTGGTGACTCTTGCTTTCACCTAACTTCATCTTAATTTTAATTTTCGACCGCATTTCGGACGGTTTTCCCGCCACTGCTGCCACTGCGGCCCCTCCCCCCTGGACAAACCCCGCTCCCGCCTCCCAGCACCTCGTCCCAACCTCCTCCCCTATTTTATGGCGCCCGCTGCAGGGGAGCGCGAGTAAGACCTTGACCTCCGGCCAGTCGTCGAGGTAGGGGAAGACTGGAACCCCTGCCCGGCGCAGATGGGCTGCGACCACCGCCATCACTTTTGTGAACACCCGAGGGGCGCTGGTAAGGCCAAAAGGGAGCACGGTGAACTGAAAATGCTCGAGGCCTACCGTGATCCGCAGGTAACGCCGTTGGGCCGGCAGGACGGGGATGTGGAAATATGCGTCCTGCAAGTCCAACGCTACCATCCAGTCTCCAGGGTCGAGAGCAGTCAAGACCTGAGCTAGGGTGAGCATCTTGAACTTCTCCTTCCGGAGGAATCGATTGACGTTCCGGAGGTCCAAGATAGGACACATGTCCTCCTTGTCCTTTTTGGGCACCAGAAAGTAGTGGGAGTAGCAACCACGTCCTACTTCTGGGGTCAGAACACGCTCGATGGCCCTCTTGGCCAAGAGGGCCGCAACTTCCTTTTGAAGAAGCACCAAGTGATCCCCTGACATGCGGTGGAATTGAGGTGGCATGGCTGGGGGATGGTCACGAAGGGGAGGGAGTAGCCCCTTCGGACAATGTCCAAGACCCACCTGTCCAAGGTGATGGCACGCCAGTGGTGAAGGTGATGGTGGACCCTGCCCCCTACTGTGCACCTGAAAGGAAGGACTAGGAGGGCTTGGAGGCCGCGGACGTGGCGGTGTGTGTGGCCTGACCCGCACGCTGGTTGCCTGACCCGCTACGGCGGGAGCCACGTCCTCGTCCACGCGAAGACCCTTGCTGCGCGGGCTGGTGGCCGGGCAGCAGACGTGACTGGGCGCCCCTTCCGTGTCCACGAAAGGGGCAAAAAGCAGAAGGCTGCGGAGGGCGTACAGCAGAAAGGCCCAGGGACTTAGCCGTAGCCCGCGAGTCCTTAAAACGCTCCAGGGCATGGTCTGCCTTGTTCCCAAAAAGACCGACCCCATCAAAGGGCATGTCTATAAGAGTGTTTTGGACATCACCCGAGAAACCAGTGGTTCTCAGCCAGGCGTGAAGGCGCAGCGCCACTGTCGTCGCAAGCGATCTGCCCAGCGAGTCGGCGGTATCAAGGCCACATCTAATGGTGTACTTTGCCGCATCTCTACCCTCAGCGATGACGCGGGTAAGCAGTGTCTGGACCTCCTCAGAACACTGGGGCAGAACTTGCGCCACCGAGTCCCACAAGGAGTGGGAATATCGGCCCAAGAGGCAAGTGGTATTGACGGACCGCAAGCCAGCACTGGAGGAAGAAAAGACCTTCTTCCCAAATTGATCCAGGCGTTTGGATTCCCTATCCGGGGAGCGGTAGGGAAGGCGCTTTGGGAAGCAGAGGCTTGGACCACCAAGCTCTCAGGGGTGGGGTGTTGGGAGAGGAACAGGGGGTCGCCCGGAGCAGAGCGATGGCGTCGGGCCATGTTCCTATCCACAGGAGCCCCTGTGGTGGGCTTGGACCAGGTGCCCAAAAGAACGTCGGAAAGCGCCTCGTTAAATGGCAGCAGTGGCTCCGAGGAGGTAGCCGCCGGCTGAAGCACTTCCGTCAGGATGTTAGTCCTGACAGCCACTGTAGGCAACTGGAGGTGTAAGGCCCCAGCTGCTCTACGCAACACCGTTGCAAAGTTAGCTCCCTCCTCCGTTGCCACGGAAGGAGTAGGCAGCATGCCAGGGTCAGGGGAGGTGTCCAAACCACTGGCATCCCCAAGCTCCTCAGCCCAGTCCTGATCAAACTCACACTGCTGTGTGAGAGGGTCATCAGACCCCTCCCAGTCCTCTACGTCCTCCAATTCAGGTTCAAAATATGGATGAGGGTCATGCGGGACCCAAGGTCCCATCAGCATCGGAGCCGACGTCGAGCGACGCCGGTCCGGCGCCATGTCCGGATCCGGAGAGAACCGGGGAACGACGTCGCCCGGAGCCCCGGGCGGCGTCGTGAACGGCACCGGAGAGATCGGCGCCGGTGGAGGTGTCGTCAGGTCAACCGGCGTTGATTGGGGTTGTGGCAGCACCGGAGCCGGGGCCGGAACCGGGGCTGGTGTTGCTGGCGGCGCCGGGACCGGAGTCGCCGGCAGCGCCGTAGGAACCCCACTAGGGCCCGTGGGGCCCGAAGGCACACCGGGGGGACCTTGAGGCCCGAAGCTTCGGGCCATGGCCGACAGGAACTCCTGTATCTCGGCCGGAGTCGCCCCCGAACCCGGGAAGGACGGGTAATGCGGGGGCGGCTCCATAGGCACTCCCGGTGCCGCGGGGACAGTGCCGACAGGACCCACAGCCGAGTCGCGAGGCCGGCGAGGTGAAGTCATCGAGCGATGACGCTTCTTAGACTTCTTATGCTTCGACTTACCGGAGGAGTGCGAAGACTTGGATCCCGACGACCGATGAGGACTCCGCGACCGGCCCCTCGACCTCTCTTGTGACCGGGGCTTGGCGTGGTGCGGAGTCGACTGCCGGACCTCGAGGAGCTTGAGACCGCTCTCGCAAAGCCTTTGGGTGCAAGGCCCGGCAGTCGGGGCACGACTTTGTGTCGTGGTCGCGGCCGAGGCAGTAAAGACACTCTAGATGCGGGTCTGTGATCGACATCATTCGACCACAGGCGTCGCATGGCTTGAAGCCGGGCATCCCTACTGACACCGTCGGAGTCGAGAGACTTCGAGAAAAACAGTGAAAAATTCACCAAAAAGTTAGTCAAAAAATGACTAGGGCACTGCTCTTCCCGGATCTGCGCTTACTGGCGCGGAAAAAGAAAGAACTGACGTCAGCGCGCAGGGGCGGCGTCTAAGTACTGCCCGCGACGTCATCCCGGCGGTCCAGACGCCGACGACGGACGCGGAGCCGCACGACGCCGCCTACCGACGCGCAAGGGTACTGCTACGCAAAAACTTTACGGATCCAGCCTGACGCCTGGGGATATTCTAAGGTAAGGAATCTGTCACTAACGTGTCTCTTTCAGATTCTGCATTTCTCTGCCCCGCTTGGTGACTCTTGCTTTCACCTAACTTCATCTTAATTTTAATTTTCGACCGCATTTCGGACGGTTTTCCCGCCACTGCTGCCCCTGCGGCCCCTCCCCCCTGGACAAACCCCGCTCCCGCCTCCCAGCACCTCGTCCCGCCCTCCTCCCCTATTTTATGGCGGCCGCTGCAGGGGAGCGCGAGTAAGACCTTGACCTCCGGTCTGGGCCACTCTCTCCCCAGCAGCTCCGCAGTACCGTCGCCGCGCCGCAGTAGCGAGACCTCCTCCCGTTGAGGGTTTGCGGCTGCTGCCAGATTCCTGCCTCTGCGCTGCTCCAGCCTGCGCCTGCCTGGCGATACTACATTTCTCTGCCCCGCTTGGTGACTCTTGCTTTCACCTAACTTTATTTTAATTTTAATTTTCACCTAACTTTATCTTAATTTTAATTTTCAACCGCATTTCGGCCGATTTTCCTGCTGCTGCTGCCCCTGCGGCCCCTACCCATGGACAGTCCGCGCTCCCGCCTCCCAGCACCTCGTCCCTCCCCCTCCCCTATTTTATGGCAGCCGCACGCAGGTGGCATGCCACTGGCGTGCCGAAGGCGCACCTAAGGCAAGCCCGTCTGCGCCCGTCCACGACCACGGCCAGCGCCAGGAACACTGGATCTACGACCCCTCACCGCTACACCACCGCCACCCTCCTCGCACTCAACACCGGAAGAGACAATAAGTGCCAGAGATCTACGCCAAACACCACCCACGGCCAGTTCTCCTGCCGACACTGCCGACATTCCTTCACCATCAATAGCCCCCCCATAACCACGGAACCCACGCCCGACACCCGGACCACCGAAGCCCTGACGTGCCTCCTCCTCAACGTGCGCTCCCTCCACAAACACGCCACGGAGATCTTGGACCTGCTCGACAGCCTCTCGCCAGACGTCGCTTTCCTCACGGAAACATGGACCAACACCACCTCCGTCCCAGACATCACCACCACCATCCCAGACGGATACAAGATCCAGAGAAGGGACTGCCCCCACCGCCCAGGAGGAGGACTCGCCATCGCACACAAGAGCTCCCTCCGACTCTCCACCTCCAGCACGAACGACCCCCTCTCCAACACAGAGCACCTCCACTTCCAGGTCCAAACCAGCCCCAGAACCATGCTGCACGGGACCCTCGTCTACAGACCCCCCCGGGCCTCACGCCTCCTCCGCCACCTCCATTGCCAACCTCGTCGCACCCCACGCCATCGCCTCCACAGACTACATTCTCCTCGGAGACCTAAACTTCCACCTCGACAACCACAGCGATCCCGACTCCACCACCCTCCTTGCCAACCTCGAACTGAAGCAGCTCGTCACCACCCCCACCCACAGAGCCGGACACACCCTCGACCCCATCTTCGCAGGAGGGACTAACATCAACTTCAGTCACACCAGTGAGCCCCTCTGGACAGACCACCACTGCGTACACTTCACTTTCAACACCACCACCGCACCCAAACCCGCCCCGCGCCAGCCACGAAGGAACTGGAGTAAGATCACAGAGGAACACCTCAACACCACCCTCCTCCTCGACCCCCCCCCTGCCACGACCGACACCAACTCTGCAGCCAAAGAACTACACCGCTGGATCACCGGCTGCGCTGACAAGCTCGCACCCCTCCGCCTCCCCATCAAACAACGCCCCCTGAAGGCCGCCTGGTTCACCACCGACCTCCAATAAGCCAGGCGCTCCTGCAGACGCCTCGAGAAACTCTGGCGGAACAGGAAAACTACGGAAGACCAGAACAACTACAGGAACGCCATGAATGAATACCACCAGTGCATAAAAGCCACCAAACGGACCTTTATCGAGAACAAAATACACACCAACGCAAGTAATGCAAAAGAACTCTTCAACGTCATACAGCAGTTCACCAAACCCCTCAGCGAAGCCACGGACGTCACACCCTCTCAGGACCTCTGCAACAAGCTCAGCGCCTACTTCCACCTGAAAATCAAGGCCCTCTATGACAACTTCAGTGAACAGGTGCCGGACCCAACCCCGCTCTCCACCACCAACAACCAGCAGATCATCACCACTTGGAAGCCTGCCACCACTGAAGACAATACCACGACCATGAAGAACACCCACTCAGGAACCCCCACTGACCCCTGCCCACTGACCCCTGCCCACCGCACATCTACCACAGAGCCGCCGCCGCCACCATAGCACCGAACTAGGCCGGACCATCAACGCCTCCCTCGAATCTGGCATCTTCCCCGATGACTGGAAGCGGGCAGAGGTCAAGCCCCTCCTCAAGAAGCCCTCGGCTGACCCGACGGACCTGAAAAACTACTGGCCCATCTCTCTCCTTCCCTTCGCAGCCAAAGTCAACGAGAGATTCATCAACACCCAGCTAACTACCTTCATCGAAGAGAACTCCATCCTCGACTCCTCCCAGTCCGGGTTCCGCAGCAACCACAGCACCGAGACCGCCCTCCTCGCCGCCACCAATGACATCCGCATGCTACGCGACCAGGGCCACACTGCGGCCCTCATACGTCTAGACCTCTCTGCAGCCTTCGACACCGTCTTGCACCGCACTCTCGCAGCCAGACTCCACAACGCCGGTATACGAGGAACAGCCCTCAACTGGATCCGCTCCTTTCTCTCTGGCAGAACCCAAAGGACCAGACTCCCTCCCTTCCTCTCCGAACCTACAGAGATCAACTGTGGAGTACCTCAGGGATCCTCGCTCAGCCCCACGCTCTTCAACATCTACATGGCACCCCTCGCCGCCATCGTCAGACAGCATGGACTCAGCATAGTATCTTACGCAGACGACACCCAGCTCATCCTCTCTCTCTCACAAAAAACCCCGAAGACACCAGACTCAGCTTCCAAGAAGGAATGAAAGACGTCGCAGCCTGGATGAGCGACAGCTGCCTAAAACTGAATTCGGAGAAGACGGAGGTCCTCGTCCTCGGACCCTCCCCCACTGTGTGGGACAGCTCATGGTGGCCCCTGCCCTCGGAAACCCACCCACCCCGACAGACCACGCCCGGAACCTCGGCATCATACTAGACTCCTCCCTCACCTTGACCCGCCAGATCAACGCCGTCGCCTCCACCTGCTTCAACTCCCTCCGCATTCTCCGCAAGACCTTCAAGTGGATCCCCCCTGAATGTAGAAAGACCGTCACCCACACACTCATAACCAGCAGACTTATTATGGTAACACCCTCTACGCCGGAATCAACAATACCCTGCTACACAAGCTCCAAACCATCCAGAACACTGCAGCCAGACTCGTCCTCGGAACACCACGACACGAACACATGACCCAGCACCTACGAGACCTCCATTGGCTCCCCATCAAGAAGAGAGTAACCTCCAAGCTACTCACCCACGCCTACAAATCCCTCCACAACATCAGACCCAAATACCTCAACGAAAGAGTCTCCTTCCACGCACCCAAGAGTAAACTCCGCTCCGCCGACCTGGCCCTGGCAGAGACCCCACGCATACATAGAACCAGAGCAGGGGGAAGAGCCTCCTCCTACGTCGCAGCAAAGACCTGGAACGAGCTCCCAGTCAACATCAGACACTCCCCCACTCTACACACCTTCAGGAAAAGCCTCAAGACCTGGCTCTTCGACTGATCTGGAGCTGCACCCCCCCCCCCGCGCCTTGAGACCCTCTCGGGTGAGTAGCACACTTTATAAACCCCTGATTGACTGATTGATTGATTGTAGTTTCTTTAAAGTGGTTGATGGTTGTAGAAGTGCACACTTCTTGAGGAAATGTGTTTCTAGGCTTTTGCCTTCACTTGACAGCTCATATCCTAAAAATAGGACATTGAGGTGGGCTATTTTTGTTTTTTGAAGTTGAATTTGTAGCCCATTTGAGCAAATCTTAAAATTACGCGATCCACTCTTGTCAAATCTGTACAAAGGTCATCATCCATCAAATATATATCATCTACATAGGACAAAGTCTGGTCATCAAATTCTTGCAAAAGTTCTGTGACTTGTTTTTTTGTGCACTCCAGAACTGAATTTCCTGTCGCCTGATGTGAACTTTCCCCATGACTGCATTGATTGTTTGTGGGCTGATGCCCTGTGTAACCAATTGTGGTTGTACAGCCTGAGCAGCCTGAGCAGGATTAACTGTCATTCTTTGCATTACAAACTGTGTCAGACTTCTATATATCCTGACTAGACTGTTATATAATCTAAGTAATTGTGGTGCTGTCATATTAGCTATGTTTGGATGTGGTGTCTAGCCAGCTAAAACTGGCCATGCTGCTCCCTCATTATTAAGGGGACCTCGTCTAACTTCTTCTGTAGTGTGATGTAGGGCACCTTCAAACCAATTTGGATCTTCTTGGTAAGTTATTGGTATCTCTAAAGCTTTGTAAGCTGTATAGTTATTTGGAATGTCAGTTGCAGTTTAAGTGTGAAAGAATCTTGATCGGTCGTTTGCTGCCGGGAATGTAACCCATGAATTGAATGCCTCTGTCCTAAATGCTTCGTGACCTTCAACCACAAAGGTAAAATCCCCACATGCAAGTGTGAGATAATTTTGGAGCAGTCTGTAGTTTTCAGGTATGTTTAGTGCCACTCCTTCGGCCATCAGAATATTTGGAATTCAGAGATGTTCTATTAGGAGATCCTTAGAAAGGTTCAAGCTTGAGCAACCTATAGCCAATACATAGGGTTTACCTATTCAGCTGAGGAGGATTTTTTCCCTATCACAGATGTCTCCGGTTTAGAGGTGAGTAGGAGTCTTTGGGTATACAAAATAAAATTACTCAGGCAATCCATTAAATAGGAGTCCAACCTAGAACGTTTGCAGAGCCATGTCATATGACTTTTACTTTCTCAAGTAAAACTGTGCTTTTGTTGGACAACATAAACGTTGGACTGGTGCGTGCTGATTCTGAGCACCCCTCAGGATATGTTGGCCTATAGTCTTGCTAGCTCACAGTGCTCCATTTGCACCTCTAACCTTACAGGGTAACGTGTGTGCAACCTCAGAGCATGACAACCCTGATCCCCTGTGGAAACTGTGGTAACAGATCTAGAACCCTTTTGCTCAGTTACTTATGCATACCAAAAGAGATACACAAGAAATACGCATGTGGTTTCAATATTTATTGAAGCATTATGATTCTTGAGTAAAATACGTGCGCTGCAATGATTAATAGAAGGAAACTGAATAATGTTTTTAGCATTACAAGACTGGTGAAAAAGATGACAATTCAACCATTTTGCAGATTACAGAAAACTATATGCTTGCATACAAGTATTGTTATATAGTGTACTTCTAACTAGCGCATTCTACCCTGTCATGTCTAAGGTGAGTAGATCTGCCAAAACCCTATCCGGGTGGTCTAACTCCACATTACCTGTGAGTTAGTGTCCGCAAGCTGCCTGTCTTGGTGTAGAGTTGGACAGCATCCATCGCATGAGGTGACAGGAATCAGCTGAGCTGGAATTCCAGCAAGGACCAACCTCTCAGTGCTAGCGAAATGCTCCTCTGAATAAACAAAGGCTGGATGTCATATACAATAATATCCTCCATGTTACCATGCCGAAACCCCATTCAGACCGCTATCATTTATTCTATTGTGCTAGCTCAATCGCCAAGCGGTTACAACAACATCTTGCATGCTGAACTTGGTCCGTGTACAGAGTGTTCAAGGTGTTCAGATGTAGTGCCTACAAAATGGTATTGTAAGCAAACTGAGTTTGAGGAATGTTATCCTGTGTGTGCATGTAAATTAATGTGTGTCAAATGGCATCGTGTTTAAAGGAAGAGAAGGCCACTTAAGAACATGAGCATGTACAGATGGCGTTTCTTAACCGGGCCTAATACCTCCACTTGACAACTTACTATAAGAGAGTGTTACAGGCATTCAAACAGTTTAGTGGGACAGAAACTATTGAGGCAAAGGATATGGGACATTTTGTTTACAGGTTTGTGTATGGATTGAAGCCCGAAGTTAGTACCATGATTCAGAAGCATTTGATTTGTTGGCAGAGTAAGCCAATTGAAGAAATTCTGCGATATGCAAAGTATTGCAGCCACAAATTAGAGATGAAGGTCAAGAAATTGAAGCAAAAATTAATGATAACTCAGATGAAAGCTGCACAGAGAGGTCAGAATCCACAGTTTGTGGAGAATACTGGTCCCAGGCAGGGAGTGTATCAGCAGATACACTCCCAGGCAGGGAGTGTATCAGCAGGGCATTCTAGTGATGCAAAGTGATAATAGGTTTCAACAGCAAGGATTTCAGCAGCAAGAGTTTCAACTGCAAGGCAGAGGACATGGTGTTCCGATTGATCCGAGTACAGGTGTTGATGTGCCAACTTTGAAGAAAACAAACCCCTGCCATGTTTGCGGCAGGTTAAGGCATTGGAAGCACGAGTGTTGGTTCAATACTGGAAAATGGTAATCAGGTTCAGAATGGTAGATTTGTGCCTCACAGGAAAATAATATGGTTCAGACACAGCAAGTTCAGAAACAAAGAATTAAGAATCCCAATGTTCCCCAAGCTCATGTGATGCAGGTTCCACAAGTCCCAATGCCACAACAGAATGTCAATGCCCAGAGATACAATGCAAATTGAATTCCCAATGGAAACACTAATCCCTTTGTAGATCAGGGTATGCCTCAACAGTACTCCCTGATTCGGCCAGATGCTGAATTCAGCTCAGATCTGTTGCACTGACAGGGCCTGAGAGGGGATTAGGAATGTGCATTTGGTGAAACCTTAAAGTTAGACCAGAGTGGTCCATACGTGGATGGTGACGTAAAGGGAAATCTTGTTTCATTCCTCGTCGACACTGGTGCTACCCACTCTACTGTGAGAACAGCAAAAGTTTCCAATCTACCCTTCTCCAGAGAAAGAATCTAAGTTGTAGGAGTTGCATATAAACAAATAACTAGCCCAGTTCTAGAAATGGTACTTGTCAAGCCAGGATCCTTTGAGACCAATCACCTATTTGTGGTGTGTGATTCAAGTCCTGTAAATCTGTCTGAATGAGATCTTTTGTGCAAGCTGAATTGTTCCATTTACTGCACCCCAAATGGTATTGAGATCCAGACTCATGATGAGGATGTTGTCAGACAGAGATCAGAAATTGGATTGTTCCCTATGTTGACAAAAGACAATTGCCCCCAGAATTGAGAGAGAGAGTGCTACTTGGAGTCTGGGACTTTTCAGGTAAAGACATTGGACGGTGTTGAACTGGTCCGCATTACAATAAAGCCAAATGCTGAGTACCTAAGAATCCCACAGTATAATCTGATCCCTGAAACTGTTGCTGGGATTACTCCTGTGATTGACTCAATGATCGAGTGAAGCATTCTGAAGAAGATTATGGGAAGTTTATGTAACTCGCTCATTATGGGTTTGCAGAAACCCAACGGCAAGCACTGCATCGTTCAGGATTTGCGAAAGGTAAGTTCTATAGTTGTTCCTTATTGTCCTGTGGTACCAAATCCAGCTATGATTTTGTTTCAGATTCCATTTGAGGCAGAGTGGTTCTCTGTCACTGAAGTATGTCTAGCCTTCTACTCTATACCATTGCATGAGGATAGTGAATGAATGAATGAAATTGGATTTCTATAGTGCGTTACTACCCTAAGGCCTCGTAGCGCTTAGGACCAGACAGACAAATACGTGGCAGACTAGAGTGTAGTGCTGAAAAGATAAGTTTTAAGAAGTTTACGAAAAATCTGTAGGTTAGGTTCCATACGAAGAGTAGAGGGAAGGGAATTCCATAGATTGGTAGCATTCAAAGAAAAAGAATGACCGCCCCATCTAGATCTACGTACTTTCCTTATGGTAGCCAGGAAAGCGGAGCTGGAACGAAGACTCCTTGAAGGTTGATAGGGAGTAACCAGGGGGTGAATAATGGCAGGGCCAGTTTTCCAGAAGGCTCTATGGGCCAGGCACGTGGCCTTAAATCGTATTCGGGACCTGATTGGGAGCCAGTGAAGTGTTCTAATTGCGGGTTTTGCCGATTGTCTCCGAGGAACTTGGAGGAGTAGACGAGCCGCCCCATTCTGGATCACTTGTAATTTCCGTGTAGTGGCCTGAGGGGTGCCCAAATACAAGGCATTCCCATAATCCAAGCGGGATAAGATGAGGGCTTGCACCATGATCCTTCTTGCCTGAAAGGGGAGTAAATGGAGAATTTTCCTTAACATCCTCATCAGGCCAAAACATGTGGCTGAGAGCTTGGTGGCTTGATGATTGAAGCTTAAAGAGCTATCAAGCCACATGCGTAGGCTCTTAATCTGGTGCTTTGGGGCAGGCATAGTGCCAAGACACTTCGGCCATAGAAATGCCGAGGGAAGTGATGGAGCTTTGCCCAGGAACATCAATTCAGTCTTGTCCCCATTTAGCTTAAGGTGAGATAGTTCCATCCATTCGGCTATTGCCTCTAGGCAGTTGCTCAGAGCGCATGATGAACCCTCCGGGTGGTTTAATGCCACAACCAGTTGGGTATCATCAGCATAGGTGATAATTTTTATGCTGAATGGATGTACTATCTCTGCCAGATTCGCCATATAGATGTTAAAAAGCGTGGGGCTCAAGGAGGAACCCTGAGGAACCCCACAGCTGAGAGGCCATCGGTTGGATGTAAAAGTACCCTCAAAGACCTGAAAGACTCGGTCCTTTAGAAAGGACCGAATCCATGTTAGAGCCTGGTGAGTTACTCCAAGATTTTTTAGTCGCTCCAGCAGGATGTTATGATCTACAGTGTCGAAAGCGGCACTGAGGTCTAATAAGATAATTGCTGCTGAGCCTCCCTGATCCAGAAGTCTCCTTGCTTCCTCTGTCACTGCCAGCAGGGCCGTCTCTGTCCCACGCCTGGGACGAAATCCTGTCTGGGAGTCGTGAAGCAAGTTGTTAGACTCCAGATAGTGAGCTAATGTAGAGTTTATATGTCTCTCAATTAGCTTGCTCAACCAGGGAAGGAGAGAGATAGGTCGATAGTTGGCCATGTTGGAGTTGTCTAAAAGGGCTCTAACCTGAGCACATTTCCAATCTGGGGGTACCGTGCTCGAAGTAATGGAGGCATTTAGGGTGTTCAGAATTACTGGGCGAATGACATTGGCAACTAAAGTAAGATACCGCGGACGGGCGGGGTCTAAGGGAGAACCCGAGGTCACCGTGGAGATAAGTGTATCCAAGGTGACCTCGTCTATCAGGGGGAACTCCGCTAAAGAACACTGTAATTCAGGAAGGGGACTTTTAGTGCTGGACACTGTTGACTCACTTTGATGGAAAGGGAAGGATTGGCATATTAAATGAATTTTTGGGTGAAAGTATTCTGCTAAGTTGTTACAGCGAGCTAGTGCATCCTCTGTGTTATGGAATTTTTGCGGTATGGTGGTAAGAGATTTAGCAATACGGAAGATCTCTTTGGGAGAATTAGCCGCTGCATTAATCCTCTCCTCATAGAATGAAGATTGGGCAGTTTTGATTTCTGCCTTATAACTTCTGATTGCCTCTCTATAGATATTTTTCCTCTCTTCTGCTAGATTCTGTCTCCATCTCCTTTCCAATTTTCTACAGATTTGTTTGAGTTCCCTTAATTTGGGGGAAAACCATGGAGCCGCTTTACGTTTGGGTCTCTTGTAAGAAGGGTTTATTGGAAGTAAGGTGTCCAGCGAGTTTTGGATCCACAGGTTAAAGTTATTAGCCCTCTCAGGATCAGAAACAGGAGGGGGAGCAGTGGCATCTAGAGTTGAAATGAAATGAAATGAAATTTGTACTTGTAAAGCGCACTTATACCCCCAAAGGGGTGTCCTGGCGCTGTACGCATACCGCTGTGGAACCCTTCCTGGCTTTTCCCTGTGAAATGTCCACTCCTGGGCACCCCCAGGGTGAAGCCAGGCATCCCAGCGCTGTTGGGGCCGTTGTGGAGATTAAGCAAGCTATTGCCCAGAGTTGCAGAGTGGGACCCATGATTAGAATAGGCACCGAGGCGAGAATTATCAGGTCCGAGGAAATTGAGCCCAAGACCCGCCGAGGCGGGAATTGAACCCTGGTCCCGGGCCAGATCTCTGCATCAGGGTCTGCCGCTCTAACCATTGAGCCACACTTCTCCACTGACGGAGAGATTTGACCATTTCCTTTCCTGCAGCAGAGTTACACTCTGGGAGGGAGGGGGCACTACAATCTTCCAGACCAGAGGAATTAGTAAATGATCAGTCCAGGGGAGAGGGATGGGAGACCCCACCGACAGATTCTGGTCATTACTAAACACTGGATCCAGAAGATGACCCTTAACATGCGTAGGGGCAAAGCCTTTCTGCTTGAGTCGGAGTGCTGCGAGGCTAGAATGTAGCTCTTTAGCCAGGTGATCGGAGGGGTCATCCAGGTGGATGTTAAGATCCCCTAGTACTGTAAAATTGGCTGGGGTTAATGCTAAACTAGCCACAAGAGTCGGAAGTATACCAAGGAATTGGCCTATGGGACCAGGGGGGCAGTAGAGCAGCAGACCAGAGAGAGTAGTTGTAGATGAGAAATCCAAAGAAAAGTTCATACTTTCTCAGCCAGGTAGCTCCTCCACGGAGGACCGGCAACAAAAATTATCTTTAAAAATGATAGCGAGACCTCCACCTCTTCCAATCTTGCGGTCTGCTCTATGTATTAAATACCCTGGTGGCAGGGTCTGGGTAATAGTAGGATCAACTTCATCCTGTAACCACGTTTCCGTCAGAAATAGAGCATCAGGTTTAAGATCATCTATGAGAAGTGCCAGTTCGACAGAATGTTTAGGGAGAGAGCGGCAGTTTAAAAGAAAGAGTTTTTTATGGGAGCCAGTATCTGGTGAATCCTTACTGTGAGGTTGAAGCTTAAAGTTACAGTGGAGGCAGCTAGAGGGATTGTTTGCGAGGATCAGCGAATGTAAACAGTTAGTGCTAGTTCCTCTTCGCTTTCTGCTTCAGCAGCCGTGTTTTGGCTCTGTGCCGAGTCTCACAAGGGTATATGGAGAGGCCCTCTATCTTCATTCAGATACGCAAAAAGAATCTAGAGTCTTTAGTGATGTCCTATCACTCAGTTTTAGTGCAATACATTGACGACCTATTGGTGGCATCAAATACGCAGGAGGCTTGCAAATGAGACACAATTGCTCTCTTGAATCACTTAGCTGAGAATGAATAAAGTGTCCCCGACCACATTGCAGTTCTGTAAGAAAGAAGCTCTGCCTCTGGGACATCACATTGAGAAAGGAGCAAGGAAGGTGTCACAAGAGAGAATATCAGTGACTCTGAAAATGAATCTGCTAACACAGAGAGAAATCAGAATGTTCTTGTGAATGGTGGACTACTGTCGACAGTGGATTCACAACTTTTTCCTGATGGCCAAGCATTTACAGAGGCAAACACACAAAGATGTGTCAGATCTGGTACCATGGGATGACAGCTGCATGCATGCCTTGTCCAGAGCTGAGAGCATGTCTCTGCCATGCCCCGGCACTGGGAATGCCTGACTATAATAAATGTTTTGCTTTGTTTTGCAGTGAGCGAGAGGGCTGCACTCTATCAGTGCTAACCCAAATGCATGCCAATTCTTGCAGACCAGTGGCCTATTTTTCTTCCACACTTGACCCCGTAGCTGTTGTGTTGCCTGGCTGTCTTAAAGCTGTTGCCTCCACTAGCGTAAGCATCTAGCAGTGCAAAGGCAGTGTTATGGGTCACCCCTTGACTGTTTTTGTCCCCCACTCAGTTGAAGTGCTGTTAATTTATACTCAAATACAGAACCTCACCAACAGTTGAGTTTGAGTAAGTCATTCTTGGAGCCAAAAATCTTACATTGAGAAGGTGTACTGTCCTGAACCCCGCTACATTACTGTCCCTTCCTGGAAATGAGGGTTTTGAGGGAGAAGTAGAACATGATTGTCTTGATGTTACTGAACTATGCAGAAAACCAAAACCTGACATACAAGATGTGCACTACCTGAAACAGATTATGTGCTGTTTGTTGATGGCTCTTGTCTACAAGATCATAAAGGAAACCTGAGAGCTGCCTATGCAGTCTGTACTGTCTCGGTGTGGTTGAAGCCTCCTGACTTCAAGGAGTGTTTTCAGCACAAGAGGCAGAATTGATTGCTCTTACTAGGGCATGCTGTGTTTCAGACCAGCTGGGAGTGGCCATTTTTACTGATATTTAGTACGGATTTGGTATGGTACGAATCACTGACAAAATATCGAAGGTCAGAATATCGACCTACAGAAATATCGACGCAAGAATATGGAAGTCAAGAATATCGACATCCTATCTACATTATGGTAAGTACAAAAATATCGAAAGAAAATATCAATGTCAAAAATATCATTGTTAAAAATATCGTTTTTTATTTAAGTTAAAAAAATAATGTAAAATAAAGTAAATAATACATATAATTAAAATAAACAGTTAAAAATATTTTAAAATGTTTAAAAATTATAAGTAATATATATGTAATGTAAAAATAAATTAAACATATACATATAATATATAATATATATACTTACTTACTAATAATTTTTAATAATTATTTTAATAACATAATTTTTTTTAAAATATCATATAAATACATCTATACACATAAAGCACAAGTTACTAACTTGTGTAACGATATATCTGTAAGAGACAGTAGTTAGTGACAGATTCCTTACCTTAGAATATCCCCAGGCGTCAGGCTGGATCCGGAAAGTTTTGCGTAGCAGTACCCCTGCGCGTCGGTAGGCGGCGTCGTGCGGCTCCACGTCCGTCGTCGGGATCGCCGGGATGACGTCGCGGCCAGTACTTAGACGCCGCCCATGCGCGCTGGCGTCAGTTCTGTACACGACTTTCCGCGCCAGAAACGCAGAGCCATGCAAGAAACTGACACTGGTGTCTGAAAACTAGGGCCCTGAAAGGGATGTCCTTAACCCTAGAAATCAGTTCGCAGAACGGGAAGGATGGGTGGGGCGGTAAGGAATCTGTCACTAACTACTGTCTCTTACAGATATATCGTTACACAAGTTAGTAACTTGTGCATCTGAAAGAGACACGTTAGTGACAGATTCCTTACCTTAGAATAGATACCCCAGCAATACCAACCCCGGTGGTGGGTCTGCGAACAAAGATCAGACAAGGAAGTCTCGGAGAACAGAACGGCCAAAGAAGTCGTCTCTCCGGACTTGGCTGTCAAGGCAGTAATGCTTGGTAAACGTGTGCAGCGAGGCCCACGTAGCTGCCTGACAAATGTCCTGCAATGGGACACCACGTCCCAAAGCTGTGGTGGCGGCTGTCGCCCTGGTGGAATGGGCACGTAGCCCAACAGGGGGCTCCTTCTTAGCCAAAGAATAGCAGGCCTTGATATACAAGACGACCCAGCGGGAGATGGTCCGCTTGTGTACCGCCCAACCTTTTTTGGCGCCCACGTAGCCAACAAAGAGCTGGTCGTCCACCCGGAACTGCTGTGTGCGGTTTAGATAAAATGAAATCGCACGTTTTGGGTCCAGACGGTGGAGCCTCTCTTCCTCTCTAGAAGGAGGCGGAAAGAAGGTGGGCAAAGTGATGGTCTGCCCAATGTGAAAAGCTGTAACCACCTTTGGCAAGAAGGACGGACGCGTCCTAAGAACAACCTTGTCTGGATGGACAGACAGAAAGGGGGGCTTGCACGAAAGAGCCTGGAGCTCACTCACCCGCCGAGCGGAGGTGATGGCCACCAGAAAGGCTGTCTTCAGAGTGAGAAGACGAAGAGGACAGTTATGTACAGGCTCAAAGGGAGCGCACATTAAAAGGTAAGAACCAAGTTCAAGTCCCACTGAGGCATCACAAACGGAACAGGAGGAAAGAGGTGTGTAATGCCTTTAAGAAACCTGTTAACAACAGGGGACTTGAAAAGGGAGGGCTGATCAGGAAGCCTGAGGAAGGCCGAGATTGCACAAAGATAGCCCTTGATGGTACCCAGGGCAGAACCCTGTTGGGCCAGAGAAAGAAGGAACAGAAGAACCTCAGAAAGAGGGGCAGAAAGGGGATTCACAGCCTTTGCTGTGCACCATGCCACAAACTTGTTCCACCTGCAGGCGTATACCACCTTAGTGGAGGGACGCCTGGCTGCCAGAATCACATCACAAACTTCGGGAGGCAAGTCAAAAGGAATCAACTGCCACCACTCAATCTCCACGCAAGGAGGTGGAGACTGGACAGGTTCGGGTGGAGGACCGTCCCCTGCTGCTGCGACAGAAGATCCTCCCGAAGAGGCAGACGGATCGGGGGATCGACGCTCATACTGAGTAGCTCGGGATACCAAACTCTTCAAGCCCAGTCCGGAGCCACAAGAATGACTTGGGCCAGGTCGCGCCGAATCTTCTTCAACACTCTGGGTAGAAGTGGTATAGGCGGAAAGGCGTACAACAGACCGCAACACCACTCGCGACGAAAAGCGTCGCCGAGCGAGTGTCGCCTTGGAAATTCCAACACGCAGAACTGATGACATTGCGCGTTCTCTTCGGTGGCGAATAGATCTAACCAAGGCTCTCCCCACTGTAGAAAGAGTCCTTGCGCCACCTCCGAGTGAAGACGCCATTCGTGATCCATCATGCACCTGCGGCTGAGTTCGTCCGCCCTGGCGTTCAGGGAACCTGCCAGGTGTTGAACCATCATGAACATGCCCTGATGTTCCAGCCATGTCCAGAGACGCAGAGCCTCCTGACATAGGGTCCACGACCCCACCCCGCCTTGTTTGTTGCAGTACCACATGGCGGTGGTGTTGTCTGTGAACACCTGCACTACCTTCCCTTTGACAGAGGGAAGGAATGCCTTGAGTGCAAGTCGGATCGCCCGGAGCTCCAGAAGGTTGATATGGAGCCGGGACTCCGCCGGAGACCAGAGGCCTCTGATCTCCGCCTCTCCCATGTGACCGCCCCATCCCAGAAGGGACGCGTCCGTCACAACTGTGTGCTCTGGCTGGGGAAGGGAGAGGGATCTGCCCATGACCCATTGCCGGTTCGAGAGCCACCACTGCAACTGCCTTGCAGTTCCCTCCGAGATTTGGGCGTAATCGGACAGGTTCCCCTGATGCTGCGCCCACTGGAACTTCAGGTCCCACTACAGAGCCCGCATATGCCATCTGGCATGATCGACCAGCAGGATGCAGGAGGCCATGAGGCCCAGCAGTCTCATGGTCATCCGTACCGAAACCCAGGATAGAGGCTGAAAGATCGGAATCATAGCCTGAATATCCTGGACTCGCCGTTCGGGAGGATAGGCCCGAAACTGCGTTGTGTCCAGAACTGCTCCGATGAAAAGGAGCTGTGGAGAAGGAATCAGGTGCGACTTCGGCACGTTGATGGAGAACCCCAGCGAGTGCAGGAGTTCGGCCGTAGTCTGGAGGTGGGAGACGACTGTTTGGGGCGAGCCCGCCTTCAACAACCAGTCGTCGAGGTAGGGGAAGACTGGAACCCCTGCCCGGCGCCATCACTTTCGTGAACACCCGAGGGGCGCTGGTAAGGCCAAAGGGGAGCACGGTGAACTGAAAATGCTCGAGGCCTACCGTGAACCGCAGGTAATGCCGGCAGGACGGGGATGTGAAAATATGCGTCCTGCAAATCCAACGCTACCATCCAGTCTCCAGGGTCGAGGGCAGTCAAGACCTGAGCTAGGGTGAGCATCTTGAACTTCTCCTTCCGGAGGAAGCGATTGATGTTCCGGAGGTCCAAGATAGGACGCATGTCCTCCTTGTCCTTTTGGGCACCAGAAAGTAGTGGGAGTAACAACCACGCCCTACTTCTGGGGTCGGAACGCGCTCGATGGCCCCCTTGGCCAAGAGGGCCGCAACTTCCTTCTGAAGAAGCACCAAATGATCCCCCGACATGCGGTGGCATTGAGGTGGCAAGGCTGGGGGGTAGTCTCTAAGGGGAGGGAGTAGCCCCTTCGGACAATGTCCAAGACCCACTTGTCCGATGTGATGGCACGCCAGTGGTGAAGGTGATGGCGGACCCTGCCCCCCACTGGCGTGCTGTGGACCTGAAAGGATGGACTAGGAGGGCTTGGAGGCCGCGGACGGGGCGGAGGTGGTGGCCTGACCCGCACGCTGATTACCCGACCCGCCTCGGCGGAAGCCACGTCCTCGGCCACGCGAAGACGCTTGCTGCGCGGGCCGGTGGCTGGGCAATGGACGTGACTGGGCGCCACGAAAGGGGCGAAAAGCAGACTGCTGCGGAGGGCGCGAGGCGGAGAGGCCCAAGGACTTGGCCGTAGCCCGCGAGTCCTTAAAGCGCTCCAGCGGGCTGTCTGCCTTATTGCCAAAAAGGCGGATGCCATCGAAGGGCATGTCCATAAGGGTGTTTTGGACATCGCCCGAGAAACCAGTGGTCCTCAGCCAGGCGTGACGGCGAAGCGCCACCGTCGTGGCAAGCGATCTGCCCAGCAAGTCGGCGGTGTCTAGGCCACATCGTATTGTGAACTTCGCCGCGTCTCTCCCGTCTACAATAACACGGGTGAGTAGTGTCTGGACCTCCTCAGGACACTTAGGCAGTGTTGGAAACGGGGTTACCGAGACCGTTATGGTAGCATGGCGCAAAGCGGGGAAAGGCACGCGAAGGCAATGTGTAAGGCAGTTGTGCAGCACACTCTCACATTAACTCAGAAATGCGACGCAATAACCGGACACCACACCAGGCTTGTATAAGTAACAATCAGGTTCCTTTATATTGATCAAGATGGCATTCAATTATTCAAATTATACATTCGGGTAACTAGTGCGCGTTCATTTAAAAAGACCCTTCACAATTCTGGCCACTAAAAGGCCGCATTAAAATCACAGCACCACTGCTCATTCGGGTGCTCTTTACCAACTAGGGCCTAGAACAGGCGCAACACGGTTTATACATCAACATATATACAGTAGGCCTAGGTACTCTATACAGCCTATGATACACTAGGCGGGAGGGAATCCTACAGGGAACCCCTCAACATGTCCAGCAGCTGGGGGCTACCAAAAGGGGGGAACTTCTTTATCTCCCCGGGGAGGCTAGGGTCATAGGATGTGCCTGGCCTGTAATCCCAAAGTCATTAAAGGCCCCCTCCCTCCGTGATCCCTCCTCAAGGGTGGCCCCCGGCCCCCAGGGGCTTAACCTAGAGCCCTAGGGGCCTCCTGGGCTCACCTGCGGTGTTGTGGCTGGCTGCGGGGCCTTACGGCGGACTCCTCTCTGGCCCGGCCCTCTGTGGTGGGGGCGGGGCCCGGCGCGAGTCTTGCGGCCCTCCGGCCGGTGCTGGTTGGCTTTCTCGAGGCTATGGAGCCTCTCGCGTTGTTTCCCCTTCGTTGGGGGGCCGGTATGCCCCTCCTCCGGCCCCCGTGGAGTCCAGGGAGAGAGTGAGGACTCGGTGCGGGAGCCGGCGGTCCTGCCAGTCGGCTCCGGCGTCCCGAGAGGTGAGGAGGTCCTTCCTTACCTCCCGGCGTGCTGGGCGGAGGCGGGCTCTTCACGGCGCCCAATCCGGGCGCGGCGGCGATTCTTCGCGGGGCTCCCGTTGGCAGTGGAGCCCCGGGGACGTCCTCCCGATTGGCTCCGGCTGAGCCAATCGCGTCGCGACCTTCTCTTCCTCCGGGGGCTCCCGATGACAGTGGAGCCCCTCTGACGTCGATGTTCGGCTCTGCTGGGCCAATCACGTCGCGGCTTCTGGTGGTTGCCAGGCGACGCCCTCTTCTCCGGCGATTGGCTTTGGCGGGCCAATCCCGTCGCGGCCTTTTCGGGGCGCGACCTGTGACGCGGTCAGCGTCCCCGGCCCTCGGCGACAGCGTCCACGGGCCGGGAGGCCGCAGCAGGCCTCAGTTCACTTCACGCGGCCCACGGGGCTGCGGCGGCGGTATTCTTGGCCGCGCTGGCAGCGGCAGGGGTCTCGGGCCCGGCGGTGACTTGTGGTGATTTCGGTGAGGGCGCGGACGGCGCCCTCACCACTACTATGAATAGGGGAGAGATCCCCCGGCCTCAGTTCCCTTCGTCAAGCGGCGGCGGCCGCGGCGGTGATCCGGTCATCAGGTCAGTGACCAAGGGGGGGTCAAGTTCTCTCCACACTTGGGGGTTGCAGCGCAGGCGCGCTGACAGCCTTATGCTCAGGCTGTGAAGGGATGGTTCTAGGGGGACAGTCCAGCTGTCTGTATAGGTAGATAGGGGTGGAGGCCTAGCGCTTAGGACGCAGCGCTTCGCCTCCTGATCCCCTCTCAATGGTTTTCACTTGTAGTCCTGAAATTCTTGGATGCAGTAAAGTCTCTTTATGAACAGGGGGGTTGTGAGTTGGTGATTCTTGGAGGAGTTGATGTGCCTCCTGGCACGCTGGAGATGGTTCCCTGGGTCCCCTCACACTGGGCAAGATCAGTGGGTGGTGGGCGTTCCTCATCTATCTTACGGCAGCAGGGCCTTGACCCTGTCAGCGGCAGTAGTGTAGGTCTCCCCCTAGGCCCTAAAGTCTGTACTCCAGCGCAGGTTCTCCCAGGTTCAGCGGTGCCTCAACCTAACTAACTCCAGGTTTTCCCTCCAAGCCTCTTATACCCCTAGGTCAGGTGACCCTCCCAAAGGCGGCAAAGTGTAACTCCTCCCACAGCCCGGAAGGTTCTGGAACCTTCCACCTACCTAGCTATGGGGCCCAGAGGCGGAGACGGGATGGCTACTGTATCCCTTGTCCCAGCCTGACTCTGGCTACTAGCGTGTATGGGTGGAAGGCCCTCTGCAGTAGCAGGGGCCTGTGGCAGCCATCTTTGGTGAGAGAGCACCTGCACCTCAGCACTGACCAGCAGTGGCAAGGCGCCCGGAGACCTAGGTCCAGTAAAAATATGGTGGCAAAAATGAGGCGCAGAAAGGGAAAAAAACAGGGTAAGACCACCCTAGGGCTGACAGGTCTAACACACGTCCCCCCCAGCCGAAAGAGGGAGAGCTTCCCAACCTCTAGGGAGTTCTCTTCACTAAGGCGGAAAAACCGGGAGAGACCGTCAGCGTTGGCGTGGTCTACACCGGGTCGATGTTCCACCCGAAAGTCCATCCCCTGGAGGGAAATGGACCACCTCAACAATTTGGGATTTTCGCCTCTCATCTGCATGAGCCAGCGAAGGGGTCTGTGGTCGGTCTGGACCAAGAAGTGACAACCAAAAAGGTATGGCCTCAACTTCTTCACCGCCCAAACCACAGCAAAGGCTTCCCGCTCGATGGTACTCCACCGCTGTTCCCGGGGGAGTAGTCGTCGGGAGATAAAGGCCACTGGCTGGTCTTGGCCATCGTCATTCAGCTGCGAGAGCACAGCTCCTATGCCATGCTCAGAAGCGTCTGTCTGCACGATAAACTCCCGTCCGAAGTCTGGGGTCCTGAGCACCGGTGCGGTGCACATGGCACGTTTAAGAGTCTCAAAGGCATCTTGGCAGGCAGCCGTCCAGATTACTCTGCGTGGCTGTTTCTTGGAAGTCAATTCCGTCAATGGGCCCACGATGGTTCCATATCCCTTGACGAACCGGCGGTAGTATCCCGTGAGGCCGAGAAAAGCTCGGACCTCTGTTTGGGTCTTGGGGGCTCCCAGGCCATGATGGTCTCAATCTTGGCTTGGAGGGGTTGCACCTTACCTCCGCCCACCAGATGTCCCAGGTACACGACAGATCCCTGTCCAATCTGGCACTTGCTGGCCTTGATGGTTAGACCAGCCCTTTGCAAAGCCTGCAGCACCTCCTGGAGATGCTGCAGATGGTCCTCCCAGCTGCTACTGAAGACAGCTATGTCATCCAGGTAGGCAGCAGAGAAGGCCTCTAGGCCAGACAGCACCTGGTTCACCAACCGCTGGAAAGTGGCGGGAGCATTTTTCAACCCGAAGGGCATCACCTGGAATTGAAAGTGGCCCTCGGGGGTGGAGAACGCAGTCTTCTCCCTTGCTCCTTCCGCCATGGCGATCTGCCAATATCCTGATGTTAAATCAATGGTACTCAAATACCGGGCTGCTCCCAGCCGGTCAATGAGCTCATCCGCCCGAGGGATCGGGTGAGCGTCGGTCTTGGTGACCGAGTTGAGTCCACGATAATCCACACAGAACCGAAGTTCTGGTGTGGTGCCCGGGGGGCCGCTTTCGGCACCAACACTACCGGACTAGCCCAAGGGCTACTGGAAGGCTCAATCACCCCCAGTTCTAGCATCTTTACCACCTCACTCTGGATACTAGCCTTGACCTTATCGGACAGCCGGTAAGACTTGTTCTTCACTGGCGGACTGTCCCCTGTGTCCACATCATGGGTACACAGGTGCGTGATTCCAGGCGTGAGGGAAAACAACGAGGCGTACTGCCCCAAAACCTGGCGGCAGTCCCTCTGTTGCTCTGGGGTCAAGGATGGGGCGAGGACTACTCCCTCTACCGAACCATCCTTCTCGTGGACCGCCAGAAGGTCTGGCAGAGGCTCACTCTCTTCCTCCTCACTCCCATCCGTTATCATCAAGAGAGTGAGCTCGGAACGCTCCTGGTGTGGCTTCAGGCGGTTGACGTGGAGCACCCTGTGGGGTTGACGGGGGTCTTCATGTCGACGACATACGTGGTCTGGCCTTTTCGTTCTAAGATCTCAAACGGCCCAGTCCATCGGTCCTGGAGGGCGCTAAGCTCTCCTGGCTCCATGACCCACACCTTCTGTCCAGCGTCTAACTCTACCGTCCGCGCGTTCCGGTCATACCATTGCTTCATGACGGCCTGACTTGCCTCTAAGTTGTCCGAGGCCTCCTTCCACAGCTTGGCCACTTGGCTGCGGAACGCCAGCATATAGCTGACCACATCACGGGGAAGCTTCGAAGAAGACTTCTCCCACCCCTCTTTGACAAGACTGAGGGCCCCCGAACGGGGTGGCCATAGAGCAGCTCAAAGGGGCTGAAACCGACCCCCTTCTGCGGCACCTCTCGGTAGGAGAAGAGCAGACAGGGTAAGAGGACGTCCCACTTTCTTCTCAAGTCCTCGGGTAGGCTCCTGATCATCCCCTTCAAGGTTTTGTTGAAGCGCTCCACGAGCCCGTTCGTCTGGGGGTGGTAAGGAGTGGAGAACCGGTAGGTCACTCCACACTCCTTCCACATGGCCTGCATGTAGGCCGACATGAAATTCGTGCCCCTATCTGACACCACGACCTTGGGGAATCCCACTCGGGTAAAAATCCCCATGAGGGCCCGCGCCACCACCGGTGCTGTGATGGTCCTCAGAGGGATTGCCTCTGGGTACCGGGTGGCGTGGTCTACTAGCACCAAAATGAACCTATGCCCAGCTGAAGTCGGCGGATCCAACGGCCCGACAATGTCAATCCCCACTCGCTCAAAAGGGGTATCGACCACTGGGAGAGGTTCTAGAGGGACCTTCACCTTAGTCCCTGTCTTGCCGCTTGCTTGGCAAGTGGTGCAGGTCTTGCAATAAGTGTCAGAAGTGACGCGCATCCTGGGCCAGTAAAAATGTGGGACCAAGCGCGCAAACGTCTTGTCCTGGCCCAGGTGTCCTGCTAGTGGTATCTCATGCGCCAACTCTAGCAGAAAGGCTCGGTGGCATTGGGGGACCACCACGGCCCTTGAGGACCCATGCACCGGAGCCTTAGGCTCACTGTAGAGGAGACCATCCTCCCAGTAGACATGGTAATTACCAGTCTCTGTTCCAGCTGCTTGGGCGTCGGCCTGTTGCCGTATGCCAACAAGCGTAGGGCACTCCCTCTGTGCCCGGCAAAATTCTTCCCGGGTAGGCCCTCCTTCCACCTGCCACTCTGCAGGGGTCGGCAGGTCCCCCACGGGAAAACCAACCACCTCAGCGGACTCCGGGGTCACCTCCGCGGGCTCCCCATCCATCTCACCGGGTGTTTCCTCCCGGACATCTCCTCGTCCAGCAGTGGGCTGGGCCCTTCTTTCAGGCTCCAACCCGGGCTGAGTTCCTGGTCGGGCAGCCATGGACCGCGTGATAACGCAAGTCCATCCTGGTAACCCCAACATCTCAGCATGGGCATTGAACTCTACCTCTCTCCAGGCAGTATGTTCTAAATCGTTGCCCAGCAGACAGTCAACTGGCATGGCAGGGCTCACCGCAACCTTCATCAGACCTGACACTCCTCCCCACTCAAAGGGAACTTGGGCCACGGGGTAATGACCCAGGCTATTATCTGCCATCACAACCGGGTGGAACTCCTCAGGAATCACCTGCTCTGGGGACACCAGCTGACGTTTCACCATTGTCATACTGGCACCTGTGTCCCTCAGAGCCTCCACCTCCTCCCCGTTCACCAGGACCCTCTGCCGATACTTGGCAGTGTTCTCGGGTACCTGCACCCTTGGGATGATCTCCCTATCCCCCAGGGAAACTAAGGTCAAGCCTGTCCACTCACCTCCCCTACCTAGGGACAACTCCTCCCCAAGCGCTACACTGGCCACCCCGGGGGTCTTACCTCCTGTGGGGGCTGGGGCTCTCTTGCGACACTGGGCATCCCCCTTGTAGTGTCCAACCTCCCCGCACTCGTAGCACCGGACAGTTCTGGGCTGCTGACTCCTGTCAGGGTAAGTGGGTTTCTGGTATCCAGATTGGGATGGGAAACCTACCCCTCTCCCAGGCGGTCTATTTTGGGGACCTTTAAAGAACTCCCTCTTTTTATCTCCCCCTCTTTCTTCTGGGGGAACACCTGTCCACCTTTCGGGGATCCGCCCCGGCTCCCTTGTGGGACACCCGAGTGCTGACCCACGTGTCTGCCTCCTCTGCAAGCTCCCTTGGGTTGGTCAGCTTGCGGTCCACCAAGTACTGGCGCAGCTCCGGAAAACATTTCTCGAGGAGGTGCTCTCTCAAAAATAGGTCGTACAGCCCAGTGTAATTGTCAACCTCGCTGCCACGCACCCAACCCTCTAATGCCTTCCGGGCATAATCATAAAAATCTACCCAGTTTTGTGTGGTGAGCTTGTGGCTGTTGCGAAACTTTTGGCGGTACTTCTCAGGGGTGAGGCCAAACTTCCTGAGCAGGGCCTCCCTCATGATAGGGTAGTTGGTTCGATCCCCCTTTTCTAAGGTTAGCAGTGTGTCCCTGACTAGTGGAGGTATGTATCTATAAAGTCCTCCTCCCCAGTAGCTCTCAGGAACTCTATGGGCCACCAAAGCTACCTCGTACGCCGTCAACCACTTGTCTATGTCATCACCCACACTAAAGCTGGCCATCACCTCCCTGGGTAGGTAAAATTTGGGCTCCTGTGGAACCCCAGTAGGTACGCTGCCACCATTTCCTTTGCCTTCCATTTCCATTTGCAAGGCTCGGAGCTCCAGTTCTTTCAGGCTAAGCTCATGTACAAGCCTTCTTTCCTCCATGGCTAGCCTTCCCTGTTCTCGCTCCCTTTCCATCTTAGCCAATTCTAATGTCAATTGCCTTTGCTGCCTTCTGTCCTCGAATTCCTCTGGTGACACACTCCCCCCTGACGCACTACTGCCTGCCCTGGAACGTCTTCCTGGCAACACATTCTCGCTGACGTCAATGTTCAGTAGGCTCAGTTCTCCTGGGTCGTCTGTCTCCCTCTGCTCCTCCTCCTCCCCTCTTCCCTCCGGGTGGGCCATGACCCATGCCCTCAAAGCCTTCTGAAGTACCTCCTTCCTGGCACCTCGCTTGACGGCCACCCCCTCTCTAGGCAGAACTCCTTGAGCTGGTTCACCGTGTACCTCTCTAGGTCGGCTAGCTCAAACTCCATCCTCCTAGGTGGGGTCCCAGACAACTTAAGGAAGGGGTCCTAAATGGAAGGCAGCAGGTCTTAACACAGGACTAATACAACTGGCAATTTACAATAGAATTCCTCCTACTTATTATTTTCCTAGGTGTCCAATTGCGGCGCACACTGAGTCACTGTAGGGTGCTGCACAAATACCAGTCCTTATCCCACCGCTGAACACCAATGCTGGAAACGGGGTTACCGAGACCGTTATGGTAGCATGGCGCAAAGCGGGGAAAGGCACGCGAAGGCAATGTGTAAGGCAGTTGTGCAGCACACTCTCACATTAACTCAGAAATGCGACGCAATAACCGGACACCACACCAGGCTTGTATAAGTAACAATCAGGTTCCTTTATATTGATCAAGATGGCATTCAATTATTCAAATTATACATTCGGGTAACTAGTGCGCGTTCATTTAAAAAGACCCTTCACAATTCTGGCCACTAAAAGGCCGCATTAAAATCACAGCACCACTGCTCATTCGGGTGCTCTTTACCAACTAGGGCCTAGAACAGGCGCAACACGGTTTATACATCAACATATATACAGTAGGCCTAGGTACTCTATACAGCCTATGATACACTAGGCGGGAGGGAATCCTACAGGGAACCCCTCAACATGTCCAGCAGCTGGGGGCTACCAAAAAGGGGGAACTTCTTTATCTCCCCGGGGAGGCTAGGGTCATAGG
This sequence comes from Calotriton arnoldi, assembly GCA_963921515.1. Lineage (NCBI taxonomy): Eukaryota > Metazoa > Chordata > Amphibia > Caudata > Salamandridae > Calotriton > Calotriton arnoldi. The sequence goes on from CAWUFW010001977.1 coordinate 1,773,550, forward strand.
ATGTGCCTGGCCTGTAATCCCAAAGTCATTAAAGGCCCCCTCCCTCCGTGATCCCTCCTCAAGGGTGGCCCCCGGCCCCCAGGGGCTTAACCTAGAGCCCTAGGGGCCTCCTGGGCTCACCTGCGGTGTTGTGGCTGGCTGCGGGGCCTTACGGCGGACTCCTCTCTGGCCCGGCCCTCTGTGGTGGGGGCGGGGCCCGGCGCGAGTCTTGCGGCCCTCCGGCCGGTGCTGGTTGGCTTTCTCGAGGCTATGGAGCCTCTCGCGTTGTTTCCCCCTTCGTTGGGGGGCCGGTATGCCCCTCCTCCGGCCCCCGTGGAGTCCAGGGAGAGAGTGAGGACTCGGTGCGGGAGCCGGCGGTCCTGCCAGTCGGCTCCGGCGTCCCGAGAGGTGAGGAGGTCCTTCCTTACCTCCCGGCGTGCTGGGCGGAGGCGGGCTCTTCACGGCGCCCAATCCGGGCGCGGCGGCGATTCTTCGCGGGGCTCCCGTTGGCAGTGGAGCCCCGGGGACGTCCTCCCGATTGGCTCCGGCTGAGCCAATCGCGTCGCGACCTTCTCTTCCTCCGGGGGCTCCCGATGACAGTGGAGCCCCTCTGACGTCGATGTTCGGCTCTGCTGGGCCAATCACGTCGCGGCTTCTGGTGGTTGCCAGGCGACGCCCTCTTCTCCGGCGATTGGCTTTGGCGGGCCAATCCCGTCGCGGCCTTTCGGGGCGCGACCTGTGACGCGGTCAGCGTCCCCGGCCCCTCGGCGACAGCGTCCACGGGCCGGGAGGCCGCAGCAGGCCTCAGTTCACTTCACGCGGCCCACGGGGCTGCGGCGGCGGTATTCTTGGCCGCGCTGGCAGCGGCAGGGGTCTCGGGCCCGGCGGTGACTTGTGGTGATTTCGGTGAGGGCGCGGACGGCGCCCCTCACCACTACTATGAATAGGGGAGAGATCCCCCGGCCTCAGTTCCCTTCGTCAAGCGGCGGCGGCCGCGGCGGTGATCCGGTCATCAGGTCAGTGACCAAGGGGGGGTCAAGTTCTCTCCACACTTGGGGGTTGCAGCGCAGGCGCGCTGACAGCCTTATGCTCAGGCTGTGAAGGGATGGTTCTAGGGGGACAGTCCAGCTGTCTGTATAGGTAGATAGGGGGTGGAGGCCTAGCGCTTAGGACGCAGCGCTTCGCCTCCTGATCCCCTCTCAATGGTTTTCACTTGTAGTCCTGAAATTCTTGGATGCAGTAAAGTCTCTTTATGAACAGGGGGGTTGTGAGTTGGTGATTCTTGGAGGAGTTGATGTGCCTCCTGGCACGCTGGAGATGGTTCCCTGGGTCCCCTCACACTGGGCAAGATCAGTGGGTGGTGGGCGTTCCTCATCTATCTTACGGCAGCAGGGCCTTGACCCTGTCAGCGGCAGTAGTGTAGGTCTCCCCCTAGGCCCTAAAGTCTGTACTCCAGCGCAGGTTCTCCCAGGTTCAGCGGTGCCTCAACCTAACTAACTCCAGGTTTTCCCTCCAAGCCTCTTATACCCCTAGGTCAGGTGACCCTCCCAAAGGCGGCAAAGTGTAACTCCTCCCACAGCCCGGAAGGTTCTGGAACCTTCCACCTACCTAGCTATGGGGCCCAGAGGCGGAGACGGGATGGCTACTGTATCCCTTGTCCCAGCCTGACTCTGGCTACTAGCGTGTATGGGTGGAAGGCCCTCTGCAGTAGCAGGGGCCTGTGGCAGCCATCTTTGGTGAGAGAGCACCTGCACCTCAGCACTGACCAGCAGTGGCAAGGCGCCCGGAGACCTAGGTCCAGTAAAAATATGGTGGCAAAAATGAGGCGCAGAAAGGGAAAAAAACAGGGTAAGACCACCCTAGGGCTGACAGGTCTAACAGGCAGCACTTGCGCCACCGAATCCCACAGAGAGTGGGAATAACGGCCCAAAAGGCAAGCGGTGTTCACAGACCGCAAGCCAGCACTGGAGGAAGAAAAAACCTTTTTCCCAAATTGGTCCAGTTTTTTGGATTCCCTGTCCGGCGGCGCCATAGGGAAGGCGCTTTGAGAAGTAGAGGCTTGGACAACCAAGCTCTCGGGGGTGGGGTGTTGGGAGAGGAACAAGGGGTCGCCCGGGGCCGGGCGATGGCGTCGGGCCACGTTCCTGTCCACAGGAGCCCCTGTGGTGGGCCTGGACCAGGTGCCCAAAAGAACGTCCGAAAGTGCGTCGTTGAACGGCAGCAGTGGCTCCGAGGAGGTAGCCGCCGGCTGAAGCACCTCCGTCAGGAGGTTAGTCCTGACAGCCACTGTAGGGAGCTCGAGGCGCAAGGCCGCGGCTGCCCTACGCAACACCGTTGCATAACTTGCTCCCTCCTCCGTAGCCACGGAAGGAGGAGACAGCATGCCAAGGTCTGGAGAGGTGTCCAGGCCACTGGCATCACCCAGTTCCTCTGCCCAGTCCTGATAAGGCTCACATTGGGCTGTGAGAGGGTCTTCCGACCCCTCCCAGTCCTCCCCGTCCTCCAAAACAGGTGAAAAGTAAGGAGGATGGACATGAGGGAAGAAAGGTCCCATCGGCGTCGGAATCGGCGTCGGCCGACGTCGATCCGGCTCCGTGTCCGGTGCTGGGGAGAACCTGGGGACGGCGTCGTCCGGGACCCCGGACGGCGCCGGGAGTGGTACCGGGGAGGTCGGCGCCGGCGGAGGTGTTGTCAGGTCAACCGGCGGCGACCGGGATTCAGGCCTGGATCCGAGGGGGTGCTGTGGTGCCGGGGCCGGAGCCGCCAGAGACACCGGGGCCGGAGCCACCGGTGGTGCCGAAGGGGGACCTCCACTGGGGCCCGAAGGTGCACCGGAGTAACCCTTAGGCCCGACGATGCGAGCCATGGCCGACAAGAAGTTCTAGATGTCGGCCGGAGTCGACGTCGGACCCGGAACAGGCGGGTAGGCCGACGCCGGCTCAACGGGTACTCCCGGAGCCGCGGGGGCGGTACCAACAGGACCCTCAGCCAAGTCGTGAGACCGGCGAGGGGAGGTCTTAGAGCGACGCTTCTTAGACCTGTTGTGCTTCGCCTTACCTGAAGACGAAGACTTCGACCCCGAGGAATGACGAGGGCTCCGCGACCGGCCCCTCAACCTCTCCCGGGACCGGGACCTCGATCGGCGTGGAGCCGAGTGCCGGGCCTCGAGAAGCTTTCGAGACCGCTCTCGCAAAGCCTTCGGGGCGAGGGACCGACACTCGGGGCACGACGTGGGGTCGTGGCCGAGCCCCAGGCAGAAGAGACACTCACGGTGCGGATCCGTAATCGACATCATGCGATTACAGACCTCGCATGGCTTGAAGCCGGGCATCCATACTGACACCTTGGAGTCGAAACGACTCGAAAACTTGGACAAAAAAGTCTCAATAATACTCAGTCAAAAAATGACTGGGGCACTGCTCAATCCGGATCTGCGCTTACTGGCGCGGAAAAAGAAAGAACTGCCGCCAGCGCGCATGGGCGGCGTCTAAGTACTGGCCGCGACGTCATCCCGGCGATCCCGACGCCGACGACGGACGCGGAGCCGCACGGAGCCGCACGACGACGCCTACCGATGCGCAGGGGTACTGCTACGCAAAACTTTCCGGATCCAGTCTGACGCCTGGGGATATTCTAAGGTAAGGAATCTGTCACTAAAGTGTCTCTTTCAGATACAATATAAATAAGAAATAAATAAATATATATAACAAATTAAAAAAATTAAAATTATTTTTAATCTTTTAAAAATTAATTATAGACTACATTAACTAAAATAATACAAAAAATATTAGATAGCGGAGGTAATAAAATTACTATTCCAACTCCAAACAGTGCAACAGTAGGGAAAATGTTGGATAGCGTAGGGGTAAAAATGACTATTCCCACCCCAGTGAGTGCAACAGTAGGGAAAGTGTTGGATAGCGTAGGGGTTAAAATTACTATTCCCACTCCAGGGAGTGCAACAGTAGGGAAAGTGTTGGATAGCGTAGGGGTAAAAATTACTATTCCCACTCCAGTGAGTGCAACAGTAGGGAAAGTGTTTGATATCGTAGGGGTAAAAATTACTATTCCCCCTCCAGTGAGTGCAACAGTAGGGAAAGTGTTGGATAGCGTAGGGCAGTGGTTCCCAAACCTTTTGGACCTGTGGCTCCTTTGACCTAATTGGCAGTTGGCCGTGGCTCCCCACCATTTTTTTACCGGTGGGCGGGTGGGGGGGTGATGTAAGCCCGACGTCGGGAGTACTTCCTGTTGTCTTCCGTACAGCTTTAAATCCAATAGAAGGCAAGTTATTGACTGCAGCTGGAGAAGCTGAGTCAAGAATTACAGAACTGCTAGCAGACGAGCTGAAGCAAGAGATGCAGCAGGAATGCAGCAATAGACCATGCAGCTGGAGGAACTCAACAAAAACAAACTATAGTAGGGTTTCAGCAATGAGTGTAACAGGAACTGAAGCAGAAGATGCAGTACATTGAAGAAGGAGCAGTAGTAGATGCAGCGAGAGGCAGAGCTGCAGCTGGGTGTGTTGTGCCAAGAACTACACATGGGGTGTTAGCAATAGATGTTGCAAGAAGAGGAGCGGGAGCTGCAGCACAAATCGCAAAAATAAGAAATATTGCAGGTGTGCAGGGAGACATACTCTATGAATGAATGAAAGGGCATTTGTAAGCGATCATCATGGTCATAAAACTGTCAGAGAAGAGGAGTGGAACTTCCTGGGAGGTTGCGTCCTGCAACTGTAAAATAACAATTGTAGTGGGAAAGAACCATCTTTATGTGACATGCTCTGGGAGGAACGCGAGCTTTCCACCTGTAGTTCTAGCATTTATCTCTAGAATCTTTCTTGCATATATCTCTCTTTTATTTCGTATCCCTTAACAAAAACACGCAGTACACTTTTTTCATTCGCACGCCTGACAATATGACTTTTGTCTACAATAAAGGCCCTTCAAATAAAACAGAATTATACATAATCCTTCTTCTGCTCAGATGAGGAGATGTGTCGACTTCAATAATAGCAGCGAGGCGATTCATAAGCATGTTTGTGACACCTGATTGATTCCGGTCTCCCCATGTAGGAAAAGAAAGAAAATGGGGCTTGTTAGAAATGAAGCCTGTGCGCGGCGTTTGTGTGTTTATTCATGCATGAGTGTGCGTGTGATCATGTGTTTGTTTGTTTATAGCGCACTATTACTCTGGAGAGTGTTCTGGCGCTCTGCACTTCTGACATCGCTGCACAGGGGACCTAGGCAGTTTAGACTTGATTGAAAAGCTATGTTTTTAGTTTCTTTTTGAACAAGAAGGTGACTGTGATGTTCCAGAGTTCAGGGGGCAATTTATTTGAAGCAGATGATCCCAGAAAGGAAAAAGATCTGCCTCCGATGCTAGCATGCCGGATCCTAGGAATTTTGGCCAAAAAAGCACTGGCAGAGCAAAGGCATCTGGAGGGAACATAGAAATCCATCTGTGCCCTGAGATATCCGGCGCCCGTCTGGTAAGGGCTCTGTGGACCGAGACAAGGGTCTTCTTAATCGATCTGTCATGCAGGGAGAAACACCAAATAAAATAACTCTAAAAAGTCAAAAGCACTTGGCAAGGGCTCTCGGAGAAGAGACACGTAGGTCGTGAAGGGGGGGGGCCGCACGCGCAGCATGTTAGCAGTGTACGATGGCGTAGGTGCCCGGACGTTAAAACCTGGTCTCTTTGGTCAGACAGAGGAAGGCTAGCGTAGAGGAATTAACACACATATTAATAAACTTTTTTTTTCTCTGTCTTGACCGCACATACCTATTTGTAACTTCTGAAGAGGGTCCCACGAGGCACGGCAGAACAGGGCGGGCGAGCTGCGTATGCCAGTAATGGCGCGGAGGCTACGTCTGCAAAAACACGTACGTACGCACGTACGCTCTTGGGCCAAACCATTGTACCCGCATTATGCAGGTGGCATTTGTAACTCCCCCGTATGTTGCGTATCTTGCGCTAAGCTGGAATACGTTCATCCTGCATTCAGGCCCTGGTAGGGCCTCAAAAAGACGCATAATATTTTACTGCCTACACACGGCCAGACGCTATCTTTCCCACATCGTGCGCAGCGCCCCTGGCTACTGATAACGGCGCACCGGGGCGCCGCGGCGCACAGTTTGGGAACCACTGGCGTAGGGGTAAAAATTACTATTCCCACTCCAGTGAGTGCAACAGTAGGGAAAGTGTTGGATAGCGTAGGGGTTAAAATTACTATTCCCACTCCAGGGAGTGCAACGGTAAGGAAACTGTTGGATAGCGTAGGGGTAAAAATTACTATTCCCACTCCAGTGAGTGCAACAGTAGGGAAAGTGTTGGATAGCGCAGGGGTAAAAATTACTATTTCCACTCCATGGAGTACAACAATAGGGAAAGTGTTGGATAGCGTAGGGGTTAAAATTACTATTCCCACTCCAGGGAGTGCAACAGTAGGGAAAGTGTTGGATAGCGTAGGGGTAAAAATTACTATTCCCACTCCAGTGAGTGCAACAGTAGGGAAAGTGTTGGATAGCGTAGGGGTTAAAATTACTATTCCCACTCCAGTGAGTGCAACAGTAGGGAAAGTGTTGCATAGTGTAGGGGTAAAAATTACTATTCCCACTCCAGTGAATGCAACAGTAGGGAAAGTGTTGGATAGCGTAGGGGTTAAAATTACTATTCCCACTCCAGTGAGTGCAACAGTAGGGAAAGTGTTGGATAGCGTAGGGGTTAAATTAACATACTTATTAATTAAATAATTTTTGTAAAATAAATAACATATTAATAATTAATTAGCTAAAAAATTAATAATAAATACCAATAAAATAAAATTAATATTTACTTAACATTAAATTACTTCCCACCCTATTCCCCCATAAACACACAACCCGCTACACGTAAAAGAACACAATTAATTTAATTATCAATTAATCAATTAATAAAAATTAATTACCAATTAATAATAAATTAACAATAAATTAATTAACAATAACAAATAAATAATAAATTCATTATAATTAATATAATTATATAATAATCAATTAATAAACATTAATTACCAATTAATAATTAAGAATAAATTAAATATCAATAACAATAAATAAAACATATTAATTAATTAATTATAATTAAATTACTTCCCACCCTATTCCCCTATAAACCCACAACCTGCTACACATAAAAGTTAACAATTAATTTAATTACCAATTAATCAACTATTAAAAATTAATTACCAATTAATAATTAACAATAAATGAATTAACAATAAAAAATCAATTATAATTAATATAATGATAAATTAATCAATAAATAAATCAATTACCAATTAATAATTAATTAACAATAAATTAATAATCAATAACAATAAATAAAAACATTAATTAATTATAATTAAATTACTTCCCACCCTATTCCCCTATAAACCCACAACCCGCTCTGATACTAAAACGCAAAATTTACTTTAAAAAAATTACTAATTTCTAAACATTTAATACATATATTTAAAAATAATAAAAATACATTACAAAAAATGTTAAACATACATATAAAATACATACTAAAATACATAACACTAATATAAATATCGATATTATTAACAACGATATTTTTGCTAACGATATTACTTACTTCGATATTACTTACTTCGATATAAAAAAACGATATTTACTTACCTTAAGGTCGATATTCTGGTCACCGATATTCTTGACATCGATATTCTGTCCCTACAATATTAAAAACTCGATATTAGTGTGGGTCGATATAAAAAAATCGATATTTTGACTGCGCACCGGTATGGTACACTACTTTGGGCAGTTGTGTTCCCTACGTGGATTCATGACATCTTCAGGCCACAAATCTGTAATGGGGGAAGTGTGAAGAACTTGCTTCAGGCTTTGCAATTGCCTGCAAAAATTGAAGTGGTAAAATGTGCCACTCATAGTCAAGGCAATGACTATGTGACTGCGGGTAACAGATACTCTGATGAGTCAGCTAGGTACTGCGCACTGGATTCGTGCACCTTTAATGGGGAATAAGCTAATGAAAATTCGGATGTGACAAATTGCAATCTGTTGTTGTCTAAGAGATTACAAGAAGAAGTGTCCAAAGCAAAACAGCAAGGTTGAGTCAGAGCAGGTTGTGTCAAAAGAGCTGAAGATGGTATTTGGGTTTCAGGAGATGGAAGGTCTGTACTACCAGATAGCTTGCTACCTCCAATGGAGAGACATTATCATAGACCTGCACATGTAGGGAGAGACGCCATGGTGCGCCTCTTTAGGCAAACGTAGTTTAGTCCCAGATTCAGATTGATGGCTGAAAGTTTGTGTCACGGTTGTTTTGTGTGCCAACAGTAGAATGTAGGCAGAAGAACAGCAGTAACACTGAGTCATATAGGGAGATCAGGAGACCCCTTTAACAGGATGCAACTGGATTTCATTGAGATGCCAGGGTGCAATAGTTTCAGATATGTCCTAGTTATTGTTTGCATCTTTTCACGGTGGGTTGAAGCCTACACAACTAGGAGGAATGCCAGTCTCACAGTAGCAAAGCTGTTGTTGAGGGAGTTAATACCGCATTTCGGCTGCCTGACTTCTTTGGAGTCAGACCAAGGAACTCATTTTAAGAATGAGGTCCTGAAGATGTTGTGCGCAGCATTACAAGTCGAACAAAGGCTCCACTGCAGTTATCGACCCGAGGCTTCTGGAATTGTGGAGCAAGTAAACAGCACTTTGAAATCCTGGTTGGCTAAAGTGTGTGCTTCAACATCTCTGAAATGGTCTAATGCTTTGCCCCCTGTACTGATGAGTCTACGCAGTATTCCAGATAGGAGGACAGGATTGTCGCCCCATGAAATCATCATGGGGAGGGCCATGAGACTGCCAGCTGTGCCTGCAAATGTGCCTGTGAACATTACAGATAACATGATTCTTGATTACTGCAAAGGACTGGCTGATGTGTTATGTTCTGTGCCTCACCAGGTTTAAGAGGCTACAGCTGCACCTCAACAGGACCAGTGCCATGAACTTGGTCCCGGTGTGTGGGGCAATGGTGAAGAAGCACGTTCTCAAGTCGTGCTTGGAGTCTAGGTGGCGTGGCTCCTACCAGATGATTATGGTCACAACAAGAGCTGTGAAGTGCTGAGGTCTAACTAACTGGGTACATGCTACCCATATTCACAGATTTCCATGTCCCCTTGATGATATAACAGCACCTGTTCCTAATGTGCCGGTGATTACAGTGATACAGAAGGAGCAGGTTAGTCAGGCGGTTGGGGACCAGCAAGTTGCTGGGCAGCACTTGCCTGACCTGTGGGGGGTTCTGAGAGAGTCAGCAGTTGAAGTCAGTACAGAAGGGTCTCGTCCAGTGGTGTTGACTGCGCCTGATTCAGACCCTGGAGAAGGGCCTAGTGCAGCTGTAACACGAGATTTACCTGGCGACCGGTGGTCAAGGAGACAAAAGAGAGCAAGACGCTGTTTGTTTGAAGTGCACATACCACACACTATCCCTGAAGTTACTGAGTTACTTAGCAGTCAATGATTGGGAGAGAGCATTTTACACCTTTTGCTATAATAATTTGCATCGAATGGAGCCTCCTTGAACTGAACTTTATGACTGAACGGAGTTTTGAAATTGCATTGCCACAAAGTCAATTTATCCCGGAAGTGATCATTAATGAGTTTGAACTGGGCATTTACTACAGACAAACTTAACAAGATTCAAAGAGACATTCACATTTTGCTTTGCTGTTCGTGCCAGTGGAAACTAACTGAAAGAACTGTGCTGCAAATCTTCTAGCTAATGGTCTGTCACTGAAGAACTCATGGAGCCTAACGCAAAATCTCTTTGACGCAACCGCATATCTTCAGGAGTATTTGTTGTTGCAACAATAGTGTTAGTTGTGTTGCTTACCATTTTGAATTTACCCCATCATTTACAGCTAGAAGAGCCTAACATTAGATGTGCACCACAAGTGCCCTTTCCTACTGACAATAGCTTACCTGCAATAAATGAGAAGGAGTTACATGTAGATGCTTCTAGAGGAGATTACACACTGAACGTTTATTCTGAACTGCTTTTATGAGTATGTTGACACTATAGATGCTAGGGATTGCAACGTATGTATGCAATTGCCTGTATCGGTTGATGAGGGGATAACGTACCATCATCTCTGTAGGAGGCTGGCTTAGTATATGGTGCACACTTATTTAGGTGATGCACCTTGCACTAATCCAGATAACCCTAATGGTGATGATAGTGGTCTTAGACAACCATAAAAAAGCTCTCTAAGTGGTAGCTGTGGAGAGCAGCCTTCAGGCTTAGTCCAGAAGGAGTGTTAAGCAGCTTGTTTTACCAGATCTCACCATATGGTGTAGATTAAATGAAAAAGAACCACACAGTGTATTTATAAAATATGTATATTTATTACACAACACTCACTAACACATTGGTATATCTCCTACCCGGAATATCAACACAAATACAATACAATACTTCAATTGTAAACAGGTAAGTAAGCACAATACACAGTGGTCTCCAGGGGGAGACCAAACCATATACTAAGAAAGTGGAATACGAACTGCAACTGAAGTCGGGACTTGGACCAGGAGACTCAGAAGAGCTGGGGACTATCGGAACCTCTCTAGGTAAGTACCCAGGAACCCCACGGAGGCTGTGTGCAGAGTGGAAACATAGCCGCATGCTCAATAGAAATCAAAAGGAAAGTTACAGTTGCAGTTTTGAAGAAGGACCCTTCCCAGTGAACCCTGAAGAAACCCTATGGAAGACAGACGTTTGGAGAGTCACCCAACTCGTGGATACCCCAGGAACCAGGATACCTACGCCAGGGAAGCCGGGTGCATAGGTGCAAAGTGACAGCCACAGACCACAATGGAGGACTTCAGAAAAGATGCCGCTAGTGAAGGCTGATGCAAAAGAAACAATTGATGGACGGAATGCTGGACAATGCAAACATTCACCCCCAGTCACAAGGATCTGGGTTAAATCCATCATTCTTTTGCTCACCACACCACCCCAGTTTGGACCCAGCCATATGCAAATCAGTCTTGACCCTGTTCCTTGTGGGAACAGTCCAGCCCGAACTGCCAAGCCAGGTCCTCCCTGGACCGGAAACAAGCATCCTGGGACCGGTTTCAGGGCATCACCCTTCTTCAGCCAGGCTAGCTTGAATCCAGTGGTGTTTGCATTTGTCGCCCTAAGTGGGAAGGGTATGCCCAGACGTGGGTCCCGTGCTCACTACACCACTGGATTCAAGCTAGCCTGGCTGAAGAAGGGTGATGCCCTGAAACCGGTCCTAGGATGCTTGTTTCCGGTCCAGGGAGGACCTGGCTTGGCAGTTCGGGCTGGACTGTTCCCACAAGGAACAGGGTCAAGACTGATTTGCATATGGCTGGGTCCAAACTGGGGTGGTGTGGTGAGCAAAAGAATGATGGATTTAACCCAGATCCTTGTGACTGGGGGTGAATGTTTGCATTGTCCAGCATTCCGTCCATCAATTGTTTCTTTTGCATTTGTCGCCCTAAGTGGGAAGGGTATGCCCAGACGTGGGTCCCGTGTTCACTACACCACTGGATTCAAGCTAGCCTGGCTGAAGAAGGGTGATGCCCTGAAACCGGTCCTAGGATGCTTGTTTCCGGTCCAGGGAGGACCTGGCTTGGCAGTTCGGGCTGGACTGTTCCCACAAGGAACAGGGTCAAGACTGATTTGCATATGGCTGGGTCCAAACTGGGGTGGTGTGGTGAGCAAAAGAATGATGGATTTAACCCAGATCCTTGTGACTGGGGGTGAATGTTTGCATTGTCCAGCATTCCGTCCATCAATTGTTTCTTTTGCATTTGTCGCCCTAAGTGGGAAGGGTATGCCCAGACGTGGGTCCCGTGCTCACTACACCACTGGATTCAAGCTAGCCTGGCTGAAGAAGGGTGATGCCCTGAAACCGGTCCTAGGATGCTTGTTTCCGGTCCAGGGAGGACCTGGCTTGGCAGTTCGGGCTGGACTGTTCCCACAAGGAACAGGGTCAAGACTGATTTGCATATGGCTGGGTCCAAACTGGGGTGGTGTGGTGAGCAAAAGAATGATGGATTTAACCCAGATCCTTGTGACTGGGGGTGAATGTTTGCATTGTCCAGCATTCCGTCCATCAATTGTTTCTTTTGCATTTGTCGCCCTAAGTGGGAAGGGTATGCCCAGACGTGGGTCCCGTGCTCACTACACCACTGGATTCAAGCTAGCCTGGCTGAAGAAGGGTGATGCCCTGAAACCGGTCCTAGGATGCTTTTTCCGGTCCAGGGAGGACCTGGCTTGGCAGTTCGGGCTGGACTGTTCCCACAAGGAACAGGGTCAAGACTGATTTGCATATGGCTGGGTCCAAACTGGGGTGGTGTGGTGAGCAAAAGAATGATGGATTTAACCCAGATCCTTGTGACTGGGGGTGAATGTTTGCATTGTCCAGCATTCCGTCCATCAATTGTTTCTTTTGCATTTGTCGCCCTAAGTGGGAAGGGTATGCCCAGACGTGGGTCCCGTGCTCACTACACCACTGGATTCAAGCTAGCCTGGCTGAAGAAGGGTGATGCCCTGAAACCGGTCCTAGGATGCTTGTTTCCGGTCCAGGGAGGACCTGGCTTGGCAGTTCGGGCTGGACTGTTCCCACAAGGAACAGGGTCAAGACTGATTTGCATATGGCTGGGTCCAAACTGGGGTGGTGTGGTGAGCAAAAGAATGATGGATTTAACCCAGATCCTTGTGACTGGGGGTGAATGTTTGCATTGTCCAGCATTCCGTCCATCAATTGTTTCTTTTGCATTTGTCGCCCTAAGTGGGAAGGGTATGCCCAGACGTGGGTCCCGTGCTCACTACACCACTGGATTCAAGCTAGCCTGGCTGAAGAAGGGTGATGCCCTGAAACCGGTCCTAGGATGCTTGTTTCCGGTCCAGGGAGGACCTGGCTTGGCAGTTCGGGCTGGACTGTTCCCACAAGGAACAGGGTCAAGACTGATTTGCATATGGCTGGGTCCAAACTGGGGTGGTGTGGTGAGCAAAAGAATGATGGATTTAACCCAGATCCTTGTGACTGGGGGTGAATGTTTGCATTGTCCAGCATTCCGTCCATCAATTGTTTCTTTTGCATTTGTCGCCCTAAGTGGGAAGGGTATGCCCAGACGTGGGTCCCGTGCTCACTACACCACTGGATTCAAGCTAGCCTGGCTGAAGAAGGGTGATGCCCTGAAACCGGTCCTAGGATGCTTGTTTCCGGTCCAGGGAGGACCTGGCTTGGCAGTTCGGGCTGGACTGTTCCCACAAGGAACAGGGTCAAGACTGATTTGCATATGGCTGGGTCCAAACTGGGGTGGTGTGGTGAGCAAAAGAATGATGGATTTAACCCAGATCCTTGTGACTGGGGGTGAATGTTTGCATTGTCCAGCATTCCGTCCATCAATTGTTTCTTTTGCATTTGTCGCCCTAAGTGGGAAGGGTATGCCCAGACGTGGGTCCCGTGCTCACTACACCACTGGATTCAAGCTAGCCTGGCTGAAGAAGGGTGATGCCCTGAAACCGGTCCTAGGATGCTTGTTTCCGGTCCAGGGAGGACCTGGCTTGGCAGTTCGGGCTGGACTGTTCCCACAAGGAACAGGGTCAAGACTGATTTGCATATGGCTGGGTCCAAACTGGGGTGGTGAGCAAAAGAATGATGGATTTAACCCAGATCCTTGTGACTGGGGGTGAATGTTTGCATTGTCCAGCATTCCGTCCATCAATTGTTTCTTTTGCATTTGTCGCCCTAAGTGGGAAGGGTATGCCCAGACGTGGGTCCCGTGCTCACTACACCACTGGATTCAAGCTAGCCTGGCTGAAGAAGGGTGATGCCCTGAAACCGGTCCTAGGATGCTTGTTTCCGGTCCAGGGAGGACCTGGCTTGGCAGTTCGGGCTGGACTGTTCCCACAAGGAACAGGGTCAAGACTGATTTGCATATGGCTGGGTCCAAACTGGGGTGGTGTGGTGAGCAAAAGAATGATGGATTTAACCCAGATCCTTGTGACTGGGGGTGAATGTTTGCATTGTCCAGCATTCCGTCCATCAATTGTTTCTTTTGCATTTGTCGCCCTAAGTGGGAAGGGTATGCCCAGACGTGGGTCCCGTGCTCACTACACCACTGGATTCAAGCTAGCCTGGCTGAAGAAGGGTGATGCCCTGAAACCGGTCCTAGGATGCTTGTTTCCGGTCCAGGGAGGACCTGGCTTGGCAGTTCGGGCTGGACTGTTCCCACAAGGAACAGGGTCAAGACTGATTTGCATATGGCTGGGTCCAAACGGGGGTGGTGTGGTGAGCAAAAGAATGATGGATTTAACCCAGATCCTTGTGACTGGGGGTGAATGTTTGCATTGTCCAGCATTCCGTCCATCAATTGTTTCTTTTGCATTTGTCACCCTAAGTGGGAAGGGTATGCCCAGACGTGTGTCCCGTGCTCACTACACCACTGGATTCAAGCTAGCCTGGCTGAAGAAGGGTGATGCCCTGAAACCGGTCCTAGGATGCTTGTTTCCGGTCCAGGGAGGACCTGGCTTGGCAGTTCGGGCTGGACTGTTCCCACAAGGAACAGGGTCAAGACTGATTTGCATATGGCTGGGTCCAAACTGGGGTGGTGTGGTGAGCAAAAGAATGATGGATTTAACCCAGATCCTTGTGACTGGGGGTGAATGTTTGCATTGTCCAGCATTCCGTCCATCAATTGTTTCTTTTGCATTTGTCGCCCTAAGTGGGAAGGGTATGCCCAGACGTGGGTCCCGTGCTCACTACACCACTGGATTCAAGCTAGCCTGGCTGAAGAAGGGTGATGCCCTGAAACCGGTCCTAGGATGCTTGTTTCCGGTCCAGGGAGGACCTGGCTTGGCAGTTCGGGCTGGACTGTTCCCACAAGGAACAGGGTCAAGACTGATTTGCATATGGCTGGGTCCAAACTGGGGTGGTGTGGTGAGCAAAAGAATGATGGATTTAACCCAGATCCTTGTGACTGGGGGTGAATGTTTGCATTGTCCAGCATTCCGTCCATCAATTGTTTCTTTTGCATTTGTCGCCCTAAGTGGGAAGGGTATGCCCAGACGTGGGTCCCGTGCTCACTACACCACTGGATTCAAGCTAGCCTGGCTGAAGAAGGGTGATGCCCTGAAACCGGTCCTAGGATGCTTGTTTCCGGTCCAGGGAGGACCTGGCTTGGCAGTTCGGGCTGGACTGTTCCCACAAGGAACAGGGTCAAGACTGATTTGCATATGGCTGGGTCCAAACTGGGAGTGGTGTGGTGAGCAAAAGAATGATGGATTTAACCCAGATCCTTGTGACTGGGGGTGAATGTTTGCATTGTCCAGCATTCCGTCCATCAATTGTTTCTTTTGCGCTAGTGAAGGCTGTGCATGAGTCCGGTGGAATCCAAGAGTGGATTCTTCAAGATAGCAGCCTGCAAGCAGAGGCGACAGAGTCTATGCCACTCTGAAGTGACCAGAAGGCATCAAAGAGCAAATACCCCCTACCGAAGATGCAGGACTGGGCCGGTGACCTTGACGCTGCAGCTGTGAGGACCAGGCAATGTTGTGGAAGACCAGGAGCCGTTCACAATCTGTCCCAACTTGTAAGTCAAGAACTAGAGGGTCAGTGTCCGGCGGGAGCACCAGCAAATCTTGACAGCAGCAACAGACGTAGAAAACGATAAAGGAGCAACGTTGGAATCAGCAAGGTCCAAGGGACTCACCAAGTGTAAGAGAACCAGAGTGGGCCCGAGCAAGCAGGGGAGTCCACTGAAGGAAGAGAAGACCCTAGAGAGGACCCACAGGCCAAAGGTACAGGAGTCGCAAGAGGACCTCGAGCAGCTCACCAAAGATGAAGTCCCACGGTGCAGAGGATGCTGTGAGGACAAAGATCTTGGCAGGAAGAGATGCTGCATTCTTGTAGCCCAGAGATCTCTGGAGTGCAGAGCCAAAAAGCCTTGGCAACGGCAAGTCGACGCGGTGCACAGGGGTCTGGTCCCAGTGGTTCCAACGAGGGATACTGGCCGCAAAATTGCAGAGAGGGCAGGTCAGGCCTCGAGGGAGTTGCAGAACCACCACCTGTGTAGCTGAGCCTTTTGAAGTCGGTGAGACGTCAGGAGCAGCAGACCGATCAGCTTCGTTGCAGTGCCTGCAAATGCAGGGGAGTGACTCCTTCACTCCAAGGGAGATAACTCGGGTGTCCTTGATGCCCAGAGGTCTCTTGAAGATCCTGGATGAAGCACAGACACAGACGATGAAGAATACTTGCAGAACAGTGAGACCAGAAGCAGTCTTCCATGATGCAGTCTAGGTTCCAGGCGAAGTCCAGCGAAGGCCAAGTGTCCAGACAGTCGAAGAGTGACATGGTTTCAGGCTTGAGTCTTTTCCCATGACAAATCTGAGGGCCAACCCACAGGTAAGCCCTTTTATACCCTAAGAAAAGGGTTAGGACGACTCAGGGGTATATCCCAGAGGAGGGGCTGGACAGAGGGGATGATACTCCCATGTTCTTTGTTTAGTTTCACACCAGAGCGGCAGCCAAGGGCTCCCAGAACTGGTTCTAACTAGGGTATGCAAGGAGGGCACCAAATGTGCCCTTCAAAGCAGTCTGGTGGCGCTGGCAAGCCTGTCCTCCCTGTGACAGGAAACCTATTGTTCTACCTTTCCCTGCTTGAGCTCAGCTCAGCAGCAGGAGGGTAAAATTGTGCCTGGGGTCGACAGCAGCACTAGTTTGCTGGCAGACCCTGTAAGGCTGTTACCGGGAGTACTGGGGGCTTCCTGGAGGAGCCCCCCCCCAGTGCATGGAATCATACCTCCAACACCGGGACAGTGTTTGGGTATTATTCCAACATGTTTGATACCAAACATGCCCATGTTCGGCACAGCCAATATATAGTTAGCCATCACATATTGAAGCATGGCCACTATATGTATCAAAATGGCTGACCGTGCTTACAAAGCCTGGAGAATCGACCCCGGGGTTTGTAGGGGGTGTCCTGCTCATGCAGGGCACCCTCCCACTTATAACCTAGCACCCTGCCTTCAGGATTGAAAGGCCTGCCTTAGGGGTGACTTCTAGGTTTTAAGTGTCGTGACCTCAGATATAAGGAAACTTATATATGTTGTAAGTGGTATTATACATGCTGCAGCCCATGGGAGACCCCTGGTGTACCCATGCACTGGGTACCTTAGTACCATATATTAGGGACTTACAAGGGTACACCAGGAGCCAATTGTGGAGGGACCAAAGTACTAACCATGACAGATTTAGGGAGGAAGCACA
Source organism: Calotriton arnoldi (assembly GCA_963921515.1). Lineage (NCBI taxonomy): Eukaryota > Metazoa > Chordata > Amphibia > Caudata > Salamandridae > Calotriton > Calotriton arnoldi. The sequence goes on from CAWUFW010001977.1 coordinate 1,790,843, forward strand.
AAGGCTGTGGTCCTGATTATCAGGATCCCAGCCAGACTAGTAAAAAAAACATACTGACACCAGCAAAAAGTGGGGGCAACCATGAAAGCAGATCCTACTTTCCTACAATCTCCCTTTGACATATGGAGTTACCTATAGCTTATTGATGAGCTTATTCTACGGGGAATGTCATTTTTAATATTTTTACTCAAATTATGACTTGTTTCTTTCAGAAATCCATGTGCTGTAGCACTTGAATAGACAGCCTGATGCTACAAATGCTGAGATAATGGGGCATTTCTTTAGTCCTACTATGACACTGGACAGTTTATGCACATAGACACAACTTAACTTGCATGCTAACAGATGTAGAAAAGAAATTCATAGATTCAGTGGAAGACAGAAGAGACATATTGGCTAAAGCGAATCATTCAAAAGCACCACCCTGGGTTAAAGAAGAAAGTGAATACAGAATAGTGGGAAACATGGCAGCACTAGCTTAGATTGGCAACATAAAAGAAAATTAAGCATTCACATTAGAAAATTCACAACTGATAAAAAGTTTGCAGGGACTAGTGAATGTGAACATACATTTGAAGTTCGAGGAAATTAAGGATTATATTTGGATGGAGGAGATCCTGTTTTTCCTGGAATTTATTACATTTGTGGGAAAAGTGCATTTTATAGGTTACCCAAGAGATAGTATGGAACATGATATAGAGGGATAGCTTTTCCAAAAATGCATCATATAGGACAGATTGATGGTCCGACAAGGGAACAACATGGGAGAACAAAAAAAGGTGCTAGTGAAATATGTAGGAGACATTTTTGGTGCTTTGATTACATCAATAGGAGTGATACTCAACTCACACATGATTAGAAAGCTTTCTACTGTAGTTGATAAACTGTCTACTGGTACAGCTGGCGCAATTTTAGTTATAGATACAGAAATGGTTGCCACCAGATTGCTGGTTTTGCAGAATTTACTTGCTTTAGACATCCTTCTTGCAAAAGAGGGCAGAGTCTGCCGGGCGTTAAAAGTTCAACAATGTTGTACTTACATTCCAGACGAGAGTAAAGACCTGAAAAAATACATTAGCAACATGACTGATCTGAACAAAGATTTGAAAGGGTTGACAGCAACAGGTGCTTGGTAAGCAAGAGGGAATGGATTTTCCGCTATAGGCAGGTGGTTTGGAAACCTAGGGAGTGGAATTGTTGGAAGTATCCTTAAACCCTTAGTGATAGTTGCGGTTTGTGGATTATTCCAGTTTGTCATTTTTAAGGTGTACAAACGTGTACAAACAAAGAAGGGAGTGAAGAGAAAGAGAGCAAATATGGAACTAGAAGATAGACAGAGCAGATACTATGATGACATGAAATTTCTGTGGGATTCCAGAAGAAAGATGATGAAAAGAACCAGATTATGATTTGTCCATCTGATAAGAGATTGAGGTGATGGCTTGATTCGCCATCAGAGGGGAAATTGATGCAGCACAAAGATTGCCCACCCTTCATATGTCACAAATGTTGCAGACACTTAAGAAACACATGGTGTGAAAATGCGATGTAGTGACCTAGGGCGGGGCACTAGGACCCTGCAGTGGACCACAACACGAAGAGCGAACCGGACACCACATCCGGTCAAGGGGTGGGGAACAAACACACTACAGGAAGAGGGGATCGTGGGCGGACGGACGAGGGCCATGCTACACACCACATTTGTAAACAGATAATAAAGACGTTGAGAATCCCTACCTGTGTCCTGCGTGGTGGTGTGCTAGGGCAGGACACGACAACTGGCGACGAGCGTTGGGATTCTGGACACCGCGACGACATCCAGAAGCCACCAGGAGTCCACCCCGGTCCGCTGGCCAGCGCAACAACGATTGCAGCGGGAGAAGTGAAGCGGAGCCAGGAGCCCACCCTGGTCCGAGTGAGGAAGCAAGCAGCAGAAAGCAGCGACGACGCGGGAGCCCACCCCGGCCGCCAAACGAGCGGTAAGGAGCGCGAAGGAAACCACACTTAACTAAAAAGGAAAGAGACGCGAGTGCAATCAAACGCGAACTCTCGCGAGGGCGGCCATTGGAAGGCCAGGCAAAACGGGCCAATCGGTGGCCGAATAGAAGCGGCGGCCATTTTGAAGTCAGGCGGCCATTGGGCATAAGAAAAGAAGTCTCGCGAGAGCGGCGGCCATTACAAGGTCAGGCAAAACAGGCCAATCGGTGGCCGAATAGAAGCGGCGGCCATTTTGGAGTCAGGCAAAAAAAACGCAGAATAAAGAGGAAAAGAAGCAACAGGACAGAAAATAAAGTGAAAGGAAGCAAATAAAGGACAAAATAGAAGAAATAAAGGAGGGAGAGTGACCTGTTAGCGACACAAAAGCAATAGAAAAAGAAGACGTGGTGAGAAGCGCCAGAAAGAAAATGAGTGACAGCACGCAAGCAATCTTCCGCAGGCCTCTACCATTCAGCCTGTCGGAACCACAAGCTGGCATTCGGTGGGAAAGATGGATCAGAAAATTTGAGCGCTACATGAGCGCCACAGACGTCCCCGAGAGCAAGCAACTGCACCTGCTTTTGAATTTAGCAGGGGATGAGATAGAAGACCTATTGCTAACGTTTCCCGCTGGACAAACAGAGAACTACAAGGGAGTGATAAAGTGTCTCACACAAAAGTTCGACCCCCAACGCAATGTTGATTTTGAAAGATACACGTTCAACACGGCGTGCCAGCAAGGCGAGGAAAGCCTAGATGACTTTGCAACGAGACTGAGAAAACTGGTCACGTACTGCGAATTCGACAAATTTGACAATGAGCAAGCAATAAGACTGCGAATCATTGAGGGCTGTAAATCAGTGGAGTTCCGAGCACGAGTACTGAAGGAACCAACAACGCTAGAAAAGATATTAACAATGGCTCGCACAGAAGCACGAGCAACGGAACAGGCAAAACAGATGGAAGTTGGGAAGGAGAAGAGAGTGGCGCTAGCACATCGCGTCATGGGGAACGCAAACAAGAAGGAATTCCAGGCGCCAATCACGCCACGAAAGGGCGAACAGACATGTTACAGATGTGGCCTCGAGTTTCCCCATGCTGGCGCCTGCCCAGCAATGGGCCAGAAGTGCAGAAAATGCAACAGGGACAACCACTTCTCAAGCGTGTGCATGACCAGGCAATTCAGAGGTGAGAGAGGCCGGGCGACAAGACCGCGGATAACAAGCAACAGGTACGCCCGACACATGGAGACGGCAAATCGCAGCTCGTCTGACGAGCCAGATGAAACGGCAGCACCCGCGAATGCGGCGCGACTCTACTTAATGTCGGACACGCCCAGAGAAAGCGATGGGGCAGAGCATGTTCATCTGGTAGACAAGAGAGAAATAAAGAAGACAGCCACTGTGGACATCAGTGTAGGAGAACACCAGACAAGTTTCGTACTTGACAGCGGAGCAACATGTAACATCAAGTGCATGTCCGAATACAAAAAGATGAGAGTAAAACCACAACTACTGCCATCGACCGTGGATGTATTCACCTGGGGCTCAAAGAGCCCGGTAGAAAACATGGGAAAATTCACAGAGACACTAACGTACAAAGGTAGATCGTATCATGAAGAAATACATGTACTCAAGGGTGACATCCCAGCACCATGCCTACTAAGCAATGTGACGGCACAATTGATGGGACTACTGGCAATGACCTATCACATGTCGGAAACGGAGAACATCCTGCAAGAATATCCAGCCATACTGAAAGGGCTTGGCAAGCTAAAAGGGAAACAAATAACACTGCACATAAATGAAGCAATCAAGCCAGTAGCACAACACCACAGACGGGTGCCAATTCACCTACAACCGCAGGTGGCAGAGGAGATCAATAGCTTACTGGCACAGGATATAATAGAAGCGGCAGACGGCCCAACACCGTGGGTGTCTCCGATCGTGGCGGTGCCGAAGAAGAACACCTCCAAAATCCGCATATGCGTGGACATGAGGATCCCAAACACCGCAATCACAAGGGAACGTCACCCGGGACCGCACCAGAACGACATGATCAGTTGCCTCACTGGAGCGTGCCGATTCTCAAAGCTCGACTTATGCAAAGGGTATCACCAGTTAGAGTTGGACCATCAATCTAGGTACATCACGACATTCTCCACTCATCTGGGCCTGTTCAGATATAAGAGACTGAGTTTCGGAATATCATCGGCCGCGGAAATATTTCAGGAGACCATACGACAAGTGATCAGGCCGGTCCCGAACAGCTTAAACTACAGTGATGACATTTTAGTGTTTGGAAAAACAGACAAGGAGCATAACACGGCGCTACGTCAAGTATGCACACAACTGGAGAAAGCTGGCCTCACATTAAATGGAGACAAATGCGAGCTAGGAAGAAAGGAACTAGTGTTTTTGGACACATCTTCTCGAAACAAGGGATGAGGCCAGACCCCAGCAAGGCTGAAACCCTACAAAATGCAAAGCCACCGGCAGATGTTGCGGAAGTACGATCATTTCTAGGACTCGCCAGCTACTGTGCGAGATACATACAGGATTTCGCTACAGTAAGCACACCACTGAGGGAACTGACCAAACAGGGTCAGAAGTTCATCTGGTCTCAGGAATGCAACAAGGCATTTGAGGACATAAGAGAAGCGGTGGTGAAGGCGGGACATCTGGCCTACTTCGACCCTCTGCTCTGCACTGAATTGACCGTGGATGCCAGCCCAGTGGGACTGGGTGCAATACTAGCACAGCATCTGCCAGGAAGAGAGTCGCAAAGGAAGATTGTTGCATACGCAAGCAAAAGCTTGACAGACATTGAAAAGGCATACTCGCAACCAGAAAAGGAGAGCCTGGCCGTGGTGTGGGCGTGCGAGCATTTCCACATGTTTATCTATGGGAAGCCGTTCACCATCATAACAGACCACCAAGCGCTGGTGACAATCTACGGCAGCCCATCGGCCAAAATGCCGCCCAGGATTGAACGCTGGGGCATCAGACTGATGGACTATGACTTCACAATCGTGCACAAACCAGGGAAAGAACATAATCCTGCAGACTACATGTCAAGACACCCGTCACCACAGGCTCACGAGACGACATCGATAGCAGAGGAATACCTGAACTTTGTGCTCAAGCAAAGCACCCCAGCACCAATAACACTAGCGGAGTTAGAAAGGGAGACCAGAGAAGATGGCACGCTACAACTGGCAATGGAAATAACAAGGAAACAAAGATGGAGGCACATCAACAACAACTGCACCTGGGAAGCAGGAATATGCAAAGAAGAAGTACTAGCTCTGCAAAAGATAAATGAAGAACTGTCAGAGACAGAAAGCGGAATACTAATGAGAGGGACGAGAATTGTGATACCAAGATCACTCAGAAGACAAGTAGTAGACCTAGCTCACGAGTCACACCGAGGCGTCGTATCAACAAAGAAGCTACTAAGAGAGAAAGTGTGGTTTCCTAGACTGGATCGCATGGTCGAAGATACAATATCGACGTGCCACCTATGCCAAGTGACCGGAGCACCAGCCAGACAGACACCACTACAAATGTCAGAGCTTCCGAGAGCAGTATGGACAACACTGGCAGCTGACTTCTTTGGCCCACTAGACACAGGAAACTACTTGCTGGTGGTCATTGATGAGTACTCAAGATTTCCAATAGTGCGACACGTCCCATCGACATCAGCATCAGCAACACTACCAATTTTAGATGACATCTTCGCTGCATGGGGCTCACCAGAAACACTAAAGACGGACAATGGTCCCCCATTTTCAGGGGAAGAATTCCTGAGATTCATGACTTATCTAGGGATAAATCACAGGAAGATAACTCCACTGTGGCCTCAAGCTAATGGAATGGTGGAGAGATTCATGGGGAACATCAAAAAAGCAGTTCAAAGGGCGAGGCTGGCGCAGATATCATTAGGACAAGCTCTATGCCAGGTATTGCGGGACTACAGGAACACACCGCACAACTCCACAGGAAGATGCCCAGCGGAGCTTGTGCTGGGGAGGACAAGCAGAACAAGGCTGCCGCAAATAGAGGCAATGACAGCGTCAGATCGCAGCAGTGTCGCAGAAAAAGACAGAGAGGAGAAAGAAAAATGAAAAGATATGCAGATGCAAGACGACATGCCAGCACGTCAGATCTGAAGGAAGGAGATATGGTAATAGTGCGTCAACGACAGCAAAGAAAGTCGGACAGCACGTTCTCCAAAGACCCGTTAGTAGTAACAAAAGTGAAGGGCTCAATGGTTACGGCCGAGTCAGATCATCAGAGGATAACAAGAAACAGCTCACACTTCAGAGAGCTGAAAGGAATGAAAGAAGAAGATCAAGGCACTGAAACAGCAGGACAAGAAGAGCAGGAGCACGGCAGCAACGAAAGAGAAAATGGAGAGGGAGCAGCAGAAGACCAACAAACGGAGGCCCGCCACAGAAGAACATGCCGACGGCCAAAGAGACTGATAGAAGAAATGTAACTCAATCATTCATTCAATTCATTCGTAACAGAGGGGGAGATGTAGTGACCTAGGGCGGGGCACTAGGACCCTGCAGTGGACCACAACACGAAGAGCGAACCGGACACCACATCCGGTCAAGGGGTGGGGAACAAACACACTACAGGAAGAGGGGATCGTGGGCGGACGGACGAGGGCCATGCTACACACCACATTTGTATACAGATAATAAAGACGTTGAGAATCCCTACCTGTGTCCTGCGTGGTGGTGTGCTAGGGCAGGACACGACATGCACTTAGCACATGATTCAAGTATGGTTTAACGAATTAATGTAAGTATTGCACTTGACATTTATTAAAGAATGCCTTCACTGTAGGACTAGAGAACTTACTCACATAAATGTCTTAATAAAATTAAGAGTGATTAATAAAGAATCATCCTCATTTAGTAGAAAATGTTCTAACCATAGAGATGAAATGTGACTTCTAAATGTGTGTGCTACTTTACCTGAGTAACATTTAATGAATTGACACTGTGATTAAACACTTTCTCATATATGTAGAAGATAATCCTGCCGAAAACGACAGTGGATTTATGTAATATGTACATTAATATTCCATATATTTGATTTAAATGTAGTTCTCAGTTATATTTACCACTGAATATTACAATGACTTATTGAATATTACATGTAGCATGAAACCTAATGCGTTAGAAACATATATTCATTTGTGTTTAAATGTGCACCGTTAATGTTTAACCTTGTCTAAAGTAGTCCTGTATTTCACCATGCTGCATAAAGCTGATTTCATTTATCTGCTAACTCGACATTTCTTGCAGCTATTCACATGTATTGTTAGTTTGGAACAGATACATTACTCTACTAGAGCTAGGGGGAACAGGAGCCTGAGAAAAGGACCTTGATGAAGGTACACGGAGAAACAGAGCTCTTACTGAAAGAACTGTTGTCCAAAAGTTGCAATCTACGTGTGTTTGAGAGAAAGATGTAATGCCCATGTCCAGTGTAGGACAAACCAGCAAAGTTGCAGTCTGCTGCATGATGATTCGACAATTACAAGAGACCCCTGATGGTGTGATCGAGGGGTGTGTCACCCAATGGACTTTGCACGTTATAATATACAGTTCCCCTTGGACTTTGTTCGGACTTCTCGCAGATTTCTGTCCATATGCTGATCAGACTACTTTGCAGATTCTTTGAAGACACTTTCCTTGATTCCCTACTTCCTTGAGACATTGCTACCTTAATGAACTTTGAGAGGTTTTTTGCCCAAAGGCTTTTTCAGATTTTTGCTTATGTGTGGCTTAGGCTAACACTAATTCTTAACCCATAGAAGACTCCTGATCGAGCTTCTGAGATGTTAACTCTTTCCTATTTGATTTCTTTTTGTCCTGACCTAACTTCCTTTATGGAGTTTCCCTAATTTGCTAGAACCACTCTTTCCCAAACCATCCTCTGGACTTTGAAATTCTAGATCACTAATGTATAGGAGAGAGAACCTTAGATTATTCTCTGAGCACCACATTCTAATGGTGTTGTTTCGCACAGCTGTCTCAGAATTACTTGTGTATTTGATACTAATTCGTCTTAATTTCTTCAGGCATCTGGGGGTCCCAATTGTCATTCTGTATCGTTATAGCATGGTTTCAAGAGCTGTTTATTTTAATTTGATTATTAACTTGTAATAAACCTTTTGAACTTGGCTACCGATTTCTGGTCCTTATTGGGGTCCTCAAATGGGTTGCACTGTTAACTGAATTTTGATTGACTGTTAATGCTAACTTCCATCACCTTTCGGTCGGAGAAAAAGAAGACTAACGTTAAACAAGTGGGCCCGGAAATTGCTGGATTGGTTATTTTACCCCATGATTGTTTGATTTGGTTCTCCGTTTACAAGTATGAGAAGAACCTTGTTCTTGTATATTTTAGATGCATGCTGACTAAATGTAAGAAAAGATGATGTGTTTGGACGCTGTGACCATGTACAATATACGATTAAACTAATAAAAAGAGTTTAAAAAAAAGAATGAACACAAGGTTTCCTATAAGAATAAGACACTATACTTCAACATTTCACTGACCTTCCTCAACATTGTGATTACGATTTAGGTTCATTTTCTAATTTAAAAAAACTTTACAATATACAGAAAACAAAATACAGTACACTGTACAGTCTTCTACAATTATAATTTCAGCTCTCCTTCCCATTGTACATTTGGGCTATAACAGTACTACAGTGTGAGGATGAACACATTTAAAATTCTATTTTGTTTGTAATAACAATTGTGTTTCTGTTTGTATACCTGCTTGAAGCACACTAAAGCCTTAGCACTATTGCATATTTATACTTATTTTAAATGTACTGTCATTTTGTTTTTCCATGTTGTACATTTCACATTTAGCCTAACTATTCTATGAACTGTAGCCTCATTCTGAAGTTGACACATTGAGGCTAGAACTGCAAAAAGTAGTGAAGTCAGCTTTTACCCTAGCTGCTGCACCATCTTCACGGTCTTCTCACATTCTTCCCATAAGAATGGCCCGGCACTTGTTTATTAGTGCTGGTTGTAGTTTGTACTTTATCACATGTTCTTCCCTCCATTTATTTGTGAAAAAGCCGATAAAAGTAGCACAGAAATGTAAGGAATTTAGTAGTACATGCTCTAACTGACATGGGGCAAAGGTTGGGTCTGTTAATATGGCGAACTGTACTTAGCTTATTTTTTATGCTTGTTGGCTAATTTGTATTAAACATGTGTTGGATTCCGAAAGCTATCACAAGTGTCTCTTTTCTTTTACAAATGAGACACCTATTTCACTTCATGGGGGATGGCCTGTCGGTCAAAGGAGCAGACTATCCTGTTCTGATGTTTCATTGATTTCGAAGGAGCACCATAGTCTTTTATGGAACAATTTGCACAGCCGGGGTGTTTGCATACTTCACTCAAATAATTACGTGCATGTGGATGTGGACATGAGTGGGAGGCTAAATGAACGATTTTCACTTGGAAATGGTCTCAAGCGGATATGTGTTCTGATCTCTGCTCTTCTCAAGTTGGTAGTGCTCAAATTGGTTCTCTGTTCTACAGGAATAACGGATGGATTAGGCCCCTGTATTTCTCCAACAGGAAATTGATGCCTTAGACCAGGGTTTCAAAAACCTTTGAGAATCATGGTCCAATTTTTAGAACGACAAACCTTTGTGACTCTCATAGCTTTAATGGACATGAGGCGGGCAACTTTTCAATTTTTTAATGTAACTTAAAGCACCATCATTTATAGACAGCACATTTTCTATTGAAATGGTCACTAAATTTGCACAAACACAGTTTTTCTGATAAAACTATGTTGCACACAAATGATATTGTGTTGAAATCCGGTTTCAGAGAATATACATAATTTGTGCATCAAGTAAAATGTCTTGATTTGTTCTGATCCTATTAAAATCTTTGTTTCCATCACATTTCAAAATGACAAATTAAATGAGCTTCATTTTTGATTTCTTTACTGCTGAATGTGTGTAGTTCATTTACAGGTATTTACATTTTGTTGCGTTACAAAACAATGACATAGTACAGCCTTTCCCTTCACACTTCCTGTACCCAAGCAAGATTGTCACATAATTCACATTACTTTTCTTTCTCTGACTGTAAAGTGAGAGGAGTGTGTAAAACACCAATCCCCATGTTAAACAAATAAGCAGCAATTTGACAGAAGACATAGCCTGACATTTGAACTCTGTCTTTGAAGCGCAGATGTGACAAGATAAATAGAGAATTTAAAAGCATCTTTATTTCCTGCTTGGACTTTGTAACCCACCAAAAATTGGCTCGCAACCGACCCCCAGTTTTGGAAACATTGCCCTAGACACCTATAGCAAAGCTAAAAGGGTTACTGTAAACTTAAAAAAAAAAAAAAATGTTCAGTCTTTTGTGGCATCAGGGGCAATTACTATTGGTGACCAGCAGCTAAGAAGTTGGAGCTGGTCCAAAATATATTTATCTTGGATGATTTGTTTCAGTTCTTTGATTTGAAAGAACATTGGGTGTTTCCAAAAGTGAAAGTGTTCTCAGTGCTAGAACTTAATATCTAGTTTAACACCTCATATGATGGATTTTCTTTACAACCGTTGATGAAGGCAATAGAGTGGACATTCATCATTGAGAATGCACAGTCCTGAAATACTTGTTCTGGACAGGAAGACTGATTTTTAAGCCTTTCAGGATGAGGTGTCTAAAAATAAGTCTTCCCCTCCCTAACTGTGTAATGGTCTAAGTAATCAATTGCTAATGTGGCCTATCATCTTGGGTAGTTGCTGTGAATGCAAGACTATAAAGTTATATCATGCAATAAAAATGTACAATTGAGAATATATCTGTATTATGTTGGTGTGCATCTGTAAGACGAAATTCTATGAAACACTACACACAATTAAATTCTACAGACAGCAACAAAATGTTGGTATGTGTCTGTAAGAAGAAATTCTCGTAAATTCTATTGAGCTATTGCTACAGAAGTGAAAACCTTAGATATATTTTTATCCTTGTAATACTGACTACTTTAATGGACGTCGTTCTTTAGTGAGAAAGGAATATATACAAAATAGGCTGGGCGTGTAGTTTAAGCCTAGATCACGACTATCTACCACTGAAATCTCTATTGAGTTGAATTGGTTTTCCCTGGAGCCCAAGAATGTCACTAAGTATTGTGCCCTGATCCTGCATCAAAGTATAAACTGTGACATTTTGAGATTTAAGCTTGGTCTCAATTTGGCAGACAACTGGTCTGATACTGCTAGTAAAATACAAGGAGTGTAAATGCATTTGGTGACTGAATAGGAACTTGATTTGTTGCATCTACTTGTCTGTAAGCTATTTCTTAGTGAAATATGTTTGGAACTCCATCTGTTCTACTTAAAATAAAATGTTTTGATTCAAGCTAAAGCACTGGGCACTATGATTAATATGCACTGTCCCAGTAGGGTTAGGTCACTTAAGAAAGTCAAGAAACAAATGTTAACTGTGAGACTGTATGTACTGCCTGAAAGAAGTAACATAATATTATAGCTTTGTCTTAATTGCAAAGAGCCATTGAATTGAATTGAATTAAAGGACATTCATAAAGTCCACTTTAAGCTAACTGTCCAAATATAGAAGGCCCATCTCTTCTTGAGAGGTTTAGTAATATCTTTGAATAACTACAATGCTCCACTCTTCTCGCCTAGTTGCCACAGCCACTGCCTAATTTAGCTCTCCTGCCTCTGAAACCAGCCCACAAAATCTCACCTACTAAGGACTGAGCATGGCGTTAGCTATGCAGTTGTCTATGCCAAGGAGACCCTCTAAACATGATATCCCCATCTCAAAGACTGCAGTATTAATGCCATCAAAAGCATCAACATTATTGGTCCTTGGTCTACAATCTATTCACAATGGAAACCACAGCTTTATTGTGCATTATAACTGGGTGCACTGGTTACCCCACAGATACACAGCTACTGTCATTGATCTGGCCATTCCTCAGCACACCACTATTATTTGAGGAATTGCAGTTTAGGATGGATGTTGAGTCACTCCTAACCTAAGTTGCAGGATGTTTATGATCGTGTGGAGTGCATAGAGAAGAAACTATGTGATAGACTGATATTAGACTGACTCACGATCTTGCACATGTTGGTGCCCTGATAGCTGGAACTGCCTCTTCCAACCCTGTATCAGAGGTTCATCCACCCAAAAGGGGGTTGTGACGATCCGACCCTGGCTCAACTGAAGGACTATGTGGGACTGGTCCAGCAATTTCTTATGTTCGGTGGGCCCATGAGGTGCCTGGCACACATCCTATGGTCCCAAGTTCTCAGGGCAATTCCCAAACATCCCCCCAGGAGATGTGTCTGGCCCCAGCTCCTATCTCCAGATGTGACCTCCCGCCGGCTGCTTGCCCATTTGTTATTGTTTTAGCTAAGGTACCAATACTATGCCTGGAAGCTAGTGAGTCTACTGTGGATCTAATTCACGCATCTATACATTGGATCCATGGGAATTTGAGGTGCCATGGCAACATTTTTACTGTTCTCCATCCATCAAGCCATTCCCACACAGCCTCCAGTGTGGTAAAAAACCATGCCTTCCGATTCCACCCGGAGACATGCCGGGAAAAGCATAGAGTATTTCACTCTTTTGTTCCCGAGTGCTTTCTTTGCTGACGTGAAGCTACATCTGAGCGCTTGGGTTTTGAGGGTGAAGTACGGGGAAAAAGCTGATCTGTGTATTGTCGAATAGCACTGGTGGGGCTGTGCGAGCATTTTGAAAGATCACATCCCGGTCTCTATAGTTGAAGAGACGTGCTATGATGGGCCTGGGTGGCACTCCTGGCCTGGGACGCTCACCTGGTACCCCATGGGCCCTTTCCACAGCAAAATTTTTTGATTGTCCTCTTAGTTGGAGGTGTTGCTGAGTGAGATTCTCGATGAATAGATCAGGTGTCTGCCCTTCTGCGTGTTCTGGGATCCCAAGAATTCAGACATTATTCTGCGCGACCGCCCTTCGCAATCTTCCAGTTTGGCCTCCAGGCTGGAATTGAGTGCTTGCATTTCTTTCATTTGGGCCTTGAGCACTGTAGTGTCCTGTAATAAAGTTTTGGTGGTGCTTTCAACCTCTTGCACTCTGGCTCCCATATTCCGCAGGTCCGCTCGAATCAGCGACACTTCTGTCAAAACTGAGTCCAATCGAGTCTCCAGGGCTGTTTGTACTCCTTGAATAGCGGCCATGATGTTGCTGAGAGAGGTGGAGGTTCCGCTTGACGCTGCCTCAGAGTCCACGAGCAGACGTTCATGGGGAGTTTCCTGGGCCTCCGTGCCTTTCTGGAGTGTGAATTTGTCCAGTTTTGTTTGATGTGAGGCCTTCATGCTCTTCCCCCCCTGTCATGGTGCAGCGCGACCTCTATTGGGTAGACAGTTCCGCTCAGCCAGACTACGGAGGGAACCACTGCCCCCAGCCAGGGGTCACCATGGCAACATTTTTAATGAAGTACTTATGACAAGGAAGGTGAGATGGGCGGGGAAGCATGCATAAAGAACTTGCGGGTGACTGTGTCAATGTATCCTTCAGAAACCCGAGAATTGCAGACGACCTGATTAGGGCTTCCATTCAAGGCCAATGTATCACAGGCAATATCAAGCTATTGCCCCTTGTTTATTTCTTTAGAGAAATGGCTAGACACCCCCAAATTTGGGAGATCCTCATGGTCTCACGCTACCTCAGTCAGCGTAAATACTTAAGGCAACAATAATAATACAGAACAACTTACATTTGAGTGACCAGTAAAACAGAAATATTTAGAAGAAAGAACCAACTAAACTATCTTGAAAAAGTACAAAATGTATTTTATTGATGATCATTTCAATTGTAAGAAAACCCAGTCATACTGTTCCAATCATATCTGCAGTCATACATCTCATACAATTACACCCAATTTAAAAACAACATTCTGATGACAAAAAATTATTCATAGAGAATGATATCTGGTTTTCATGTCCATAGACGAACAATTTGGCACAATAATCTTTGACTGTTGTGTTCTACGCGCGTTTCGGCACTGGAGGCGTGCCTTCATCAGGAAAGGCCACAATCAGACAACGATGATATCCTAATTTTATAATAGAGGTAACCAAGCTGCATCCGTCAATGGTGCAGCGCAATCTCTGCTGTAGGCTATAATTTTTGGAAACTTAATGCACAAGTTACTAACTTGTGTAACGATATATCTGTAAGAGACAGTAGTTAGTGACAGATTCCTTACTTTAGAATATCCCCAGGCGTCAGGCTGGATCCGGAAAGTTTTGCGTAGCAGTACCCTTGTGCGTCGGTAGGCGGCGTCGTGCGGCTCCGCGTCCGTCGTCGGCGTCGAGATCGCCGGGATGACGTCGCGGCCAGTACTTAGACGCCGCCCATGCGCGCTGACGTCAGTTCTGTACACGACTTTCCGCGCCAGGAACGCAGAGCCATGCAAGAAGCTGACATTGGTGTCTGAAAAATACTAGGGCCCTGAAAGGGATGTCCTTAACCCTAGAAATCAGTTCGCAGAACGGGGAGGATGGGTGGGGCGGTAAGAAATCTGTCACTAACTTACATCTCTTACAGATATATCGTTACACAAGTTAGTAACTTGTGCATCTGAAAGAGACACGTTAGTGACAGATTCCTTACCTTAGAATAGATACCCCAGCAATACCAACCCCGGTGGTGGGTCTGCGAACAAAGATCAGACAAGGAAGACCCGGAGGACAGAGCGGCCAAAGAAGCCGTCCCTCCGGACCTGGCTGTCAAGGCAGTAATGCTTGGTAAACGTGTGCAGCGAGGCCCACGTAGCTCCCTGACATATATCCTGTAGCGGAACACCGCAGCCTAAAGCCGTGGTAGCAGCTGTTGCCCTGGTAGAATGGGCACGTAGCCCAACAGGGGGCTCCTTCTTAGCCAAAGAATAGCAGGCTTTGATACACAAGATTACCCAGCGGGAGATGGTCCTCTTGTGTACCACCCGACCTTTTTTGGCGCCCACGTAGCCAACAAAGAGCTGGTCATCCACCCGGAACTGTTGTGTGCGGTTGAGGTAAAAGGAAAGCGCACGTTTTGGGTCCAGACGGTGGAGCCTCTCTTCCTCTCTGGAAGGATGCTGAGGCGGAAAGAAGGTGGGCAAAGTGATGGTCTGCCCAATGTGGAAGGCAGTAACCACCTTTGGCAAGAAGGACGGACGCGTCCTAAGAACAATCTTGTCTGGATGGACAGACAGAAAGGGGGGTTCGCACGAAAGAGCCTGGAGCTCACTCACCCGCCGAGCGGAGGTGATGGCCACCAGAAAGGCTGTCTTCAGAGTGAGAAGACGAAGAGGACAGTTATGTAGAGGCTCAAAGGGAGCGCACATTAAAAAGGTAAGAACCAAGTTCAAGTCCCACTGAGGCATCACAAACGGAACAGGAGGGAAGAGGTGTGTAATGCCTTTAAGAAACCTGTTAACAACAGGGGACTTGAAAAGGGAGGGCTGATCAGGAAGCCTGAGGAAGCCCTTGATGGTACCCAGGGCAGAACACTGTTGGGCCAGAGAAAGAAGGAACAGAAGAACCTCAGAAAGAGGGGCAGAAAGGGGATTCACAGCCTTTGCTGTGCACCATGCCACAAACTTGTTCCACCTGCAGGCGTATACCACCTTAGTGGAGGGACGCCTGGCTGCCAGAATCACATCACAAACTTCGGGAGGCAAGTCGAAAGGAATCAACTGCCGCCGCTCAATCTCCACGCAAGGAGGTGGAGACTGGACAGGTTCGGGTGGAGGACCGTCCCCTGTTGCTGCGACAGAAGATCCTCCCGAAGAGGCAGACGGATCGGGGATCGACGCTCATACTGAGTAGCTCGGGATACCAAACTCTTCGAGCCCAGTCCGGAGCCACAAGAATGACTTGGGCCCGGTCGCGCCGAATCTTCTTCAACACTCTGGGTAGAAGTGGTATAGGCGGAAAGGTGTACAACAGACCGCAACTCCACTCGCGACGAAAAGCGTCTCCGAGCGAGTGCCGCCTTGGAAATTCCAACGCGCAGAACTGATGACATTGCGCGTTCTCTTCGGTGGCGAATAGATCTAACCAAGGCTCTCCCCACTATAGAAAGAGTCCTTGCGCCACCTCAGAGTGAAGACGCCATTCGTGATCCATCATGCACCTGCGGCTGAGTTCGTCCGCCCTGGTGTTCAGAGAACCTGCCAGGTGTTGAACCATCAGGAATATGCCCTGATGTTCCAGCCATGTCCAGAGACGCAGAGCCTCCTGACATAGGGTCCACGACCGCACCCCGCCTTGTTTGTTGCAGTACCACATGGCGGTCGTGTTGTCTGTGAACACCTGCACTACCGTCCCTTTGACAGAGGGAAGGAATGCCTTGAGTGCAAGTCGGATCGCCCGGAGCTCCAGAAGGTTGATATGGAGCCGGGACTCCGCCGGAGACCAGAGGCCTCTGATCTCCGCCTCTCCCATGTGACCGCCCCATCCCAGAAGGGACGCGTCCGTCACACCTGTGTGCTCTGGCTGGGGAAGGGAGAGGGATCTGCCCATGACCCATTGCCGGTTCGAGAGCCACCACTGCAACTGTCTTGCAGTCCTCTCCGAGATCTGGACGTAATCGGACAGGTTCCCCTGATGCTGCGCCCACTGGAACTTCAGGTCCCAGTGCAGAGCCCGCATATGCCATCTGGCATGATCGACCAGCAGGATGCAGGAGGCCATGAGGCCCAGCATCCTCAGGGTCATCCGTACCGAAACCCAGGATAGAGGCTGAAAGATCGGAATCATAGCCTGAATATCCTGGACTCGCCGTTCGGGAGGATAGGCCCGAAACTGCGTTGTGTCCAGAACTGCTCTGATGAAAAGGAGCGGTGGAGAAGGAATCAGGTGCGACTTCGGCACGTTGATGGAGAACCCCAGCGAGTGCAGGAGCTCGGCCGTAGTCCGGAGGTGGGAGACGACTGCCTGGGACGAGCCCGCCTTCAGCAACCAGTCGTCGAGGTAGGGGAAGACTGGAACCCCTGCCCGGCGCAGATGAGCTGCGACCACCGCCATCACTTTCGTGAACACCCGAGGGGCGCTGGTAAGGCCAAAGGGGAGCACGGTGAACTGAAAATGCTCGAGGCCTACCGTGAACCGCAGGTAACGCCGGTGGGCCGGCAGGACGGGGATGTGAAAATATGCGTCCTGCAAGTCCAACGCTACCATCCAGTCTCCAGGGTCGAGGGCAGTCAAGACCTGAGCTAGGGTGAGCATCTTGAACTTCTCCTTCCGGAGGAAGCGATTGACGTTCCAGAGGTCCAAGATAGGACGCATGTCCTCCTTGTCCTTTTTGGGCACCAGAAAGTAGTGGGAGTAACAACCACGCCCTACTTCTGGGGTCGGAACGCGCTCGATGGCCCCCTTGGCCAAGAGGGCCGCAACTTCCTTTTGAAGAAGCACCAAATGATCCCCCGACATGCGGTGGCATTGAGGTGGCATGGCTGGGGGGGTAGTCACGAAGGGGAGGGAGTAGCCCCTTCGGACAATTTCCAAGACCCACCTGTCCGATGTGATGGCACGCCAGTGGTGAAGGTGATGGCGGACCCTGCCCCCCACTGGCGTGCTGTGGACCTGAAAGGATGGACTAGGAGGGCTTGGAGGCCGCGGACGGGGCGGAGGTGGTGGCCTGACCCGCACGCTGGTTACCCGATCCGCCTCGGCGGGAGCCACGTCCTCGGCCACGCGAAGACGCTTGCTGCGCGGGCCGGTGGCTGGGCAGCGGACGTGACTGGGCGCCCCTTCCATGGCCACGAAAGGGGCGAAAAGCAGACTGTTGCGGAGGGCGCACAGCAGAAAGGCCCAGGGACTTGGCTGTAGCCCGCGAGTCCTTAAAGCGCTCCAGCGCATGGTCTGCTTTATTGCCGAAAAGGCCGACACCATCAAAGGGCATGTCCATAAGTGTGTTTTGGACATCGCCCGAGAAACCAGTGGTCCTCAGCCAGGCGTGACGGCGCAGCGCCACTGTCGTCGCAAGCGATCTGCCTAGCGAGTCGGCGGTATCTAGGCCACACTGGATGGTATATTTCGCCGCATCTCTTCCTTCCGCAATGGCGCGGGAAAGCAGTGCCTGGGCCTCCTCAGGACACTGGGGCAGGACCTGCGCCACCGAATCCCACAAGGAGTGGGTATATCGGCCCAAAAGGCAAGTGGTGTTGACAGACCTCAAGCCAGCACTGGTGGAAGAAAAACCTTCTTCCCAAATTGGTCCAGTTTTTGGACTCCCTATCCGGGGGAGCGGTAGGGAAGGCGCTTTGAGAGGCAGAGGCTTGGACAACCAAGCTCTCAGGGGTGACGTGTTGGGAAAGGAACAGGGGGTCGCCCGGAGCAGGGCGATGGCGTCGGGCCAAGTTCCTATCCACAGGAGTCCCTGTGGTGGGCTTGGACCAGGTGCCCAAAAGAACATCTGAAAGTGCCTCGTTGAACGGCAGCAGTGGCTCCGCAGAGGTAGCCGCCGGCTGAAGCACTTCCGTCAGGATGTTAGTCCTGACAGCCACTGTAGGTAACTGGAGGTGCAGGACCTCAGCTGCCCTACGCAACACCGTAGCAAAGTTTGCTCCCTCCTCCGTTGCCACGGAAGGAGAAGACAGCATGCCAATGTCAGGAGAGGTGTCCAGACCACTGGCCTCCCCAAGTTCCTCAGCCCAGTCCTGATCATACTCACATTGGGCAGTGAGAGGGTCCTCAGACCCCTCCCAGTTCTCTTCGTCCTCCAAATCAGGATCAATGTAAGGAGGAGGGACATGTGGGACCCAAAGTCTCAGCGGCGCCGGAGCCGGCGTCGATCGACGTCGGTCTGGCGCCGAGTCCGGAGAGAACCGGGGGACGACGTCGCCCGGAGTCCCGGGCGTCGTCGAGAACGGCACCAGTGAAATCGACGCTGGTGGAGGTGTCGTTAGGTCAACGGGCGTCGACAGGGGTTGTGGCAGCACCGGAGCCGGGGTCGCTGGCGGCGCCGGGATCAGAGTCACTGGCGGTGCCGTAGGAACCCCACTAGGGCCCGCGGGGCCCGAAGGCGCACCGAGGGGACCTTGAGGCCCGAAGAGGCGGGCCATGGCCGACAGGAACTCCTGTATTTCGGCTGGAGTCGCCGCCGAACCCGGGTAGGGCAGGTAATGCGGCGGCGGCTCCACAGGCACTCCCGGAGCCGCGGGGACGGTGCAGACGGGACCCTCAGCCGAGTCGCGTGACCGGCGAGGGGAAGTCGTCGAGCGATGACGCTGCTTCGACTTACCGGAGGAGTGCGAAGACTTTGACCCCGAAGAACGCTGAGGACTCCGCGACCGGCCCCTCGACCTCTCTCGTGACCGGGGCTTGGATTGGCGCGGAGCAGACTGCCGGACCTCGAGGAGCTTTCGTGACCGCTCTCGCAAAGCCTTCGGATGCAAGGCCCGACAGTCAGGGCACGACTTGGAGTCGTGGTCGCGCCGAAGGCAGTAGAGACAGTCTTGATGCGGGTCCGTGATCGACATCATCCGACCACAGGCGTCGCATGGCTTGAAGCTGGGCATCCCTACCGACACCGTTGGAGTCAAACGACTCGAGAAAAACAGTGACAAAAAAATCACAAAAGTTCAGTCAAAAAATGACTGGGGCACTGCTCTCTCCGGATCTGCGCTTACTGGCGCGGAAAAAGAAAGAACTGACGTCAGCGCGCATGGGCGGCGTCTAAGTACTGGCCGCGACGTCATCCCGGCGATCTCGACGCCGACGACGGACGCGGAGCCGCACGATGCCGCCTACCGACGCGCAAGGGTACTGCTACGCAAAACTTTCCGGATCCAGCCTGACGCCTGGGGATATTCTAAGGTAAGGAATCTGTCACTAACGTGTCTCTTTCAGATAAAGTGTGCACCAGATGCAAAGATGTAGTTTGTAGCTACGTCAAAAGCAATCTGATACTGACGTAAAATACTTTGAATCAAAATTAACCTGATGACGGTGAATTAAGCGCGATATGGCGAGCACTCTGAAAAAGACTCCCAGTAGGGCCCTAGCCACTACAGGAGCTGTAGTGGTCCTAAGGGGAATAGCCTCTGGATACCTAGTGGCATGGTCCACCACCACTAGGATGTAACTGTGTCCAGATGCTGTTGGAGGGTTTAAGGGACCAACAATGTCTATCCCTACCCTCTCAAAGGGAACCCCAACCAATGGGAGTGGAATTAAGGGGGCCTTTGTAGTGCCACCTGACTTACCACTGGCTAGGCAAGTGCTCACAGAAGCGACAAAACTCCTTAGTGTTTTCAGACATGTGGGGCCAGTGAAAATGAGGGACAAGCCTGTCCTAAGTCTTGCTTTGCCCAAGATGTCCTGTAAGGGGAATGGCATATGCTAGGGATAGAAGAAACCCCCTGAACTTCTGAGGTATTACCAACCTGCTGGTGGCACCAGGCTTGGGGTCTTTACACTCAAAGAACAGAAGCCCATTCCTATGGGACTCACTGACATTCCCTGCTTCCTCAGCAGCAGCTTGAGGGGCAGGATTTCTGCTCCAGACACAAGTCTGCTCTGGCAGGACCCCCTACCCCCAAGAAATTTGTGGTGTCAGGCCCAAGTTCCTCTGGGACAGTCCCTCACAATCAATCAATCAATCAAGCATTTGTATAGCGCGCTACTCACCCGGAGGGTCTCAAGGCGCTAGGGGGAGGGGGGTCCGCTACTGTTTGAACAGCCAGGTCTTGAGTTGCTTCCTGAAGGAGAGGTGGTCTTGGGTCAGGCGGAGGTGGATGGGTAGGGAGTTCCACGTCTTGGCAGCCAGGTAGGAGAAGGATCTTCCTCCCGTTGTGGCTCTTCGGATGCGGGGGACGGCGGCGAGGGCGTGGTTGGTCGATCGTAGCTGGCGGGTGGGAGTGTAGAAGGTCAGACGGTCGTTGAGGTATCTGGGGCCTTGGTTGTGGAGAGCTTTGTGTGCGTGGGTGAGGAGTCGGAACGTGATTCTCTTGCTGACGGGGAGCCAGTGCAGGTCTCTCAGGTGTCCGGCGATGTGGCTGTGTCGGGGGATGTCCAGGATGAGTCGAGCTGAGGCGTTCTGGATGCGTTGGAGTCTTTTCTGAAGTTTAGCTGTGGTTCCGGCGTAGAGGGAGTTGCCGTAGTCACAGGGGCTGGGCTCATCTCCCTCAGGAGACTGATCCTCACTGGTAGACTGGGGGGAGGATAAAACCTTACCCTTCCTGCACCTTCTCCTAGGAGCCAATTGGTCCATTTTTCCAGGATCCAGTGCTCCCTCAGTGCCTGTTTGGCCTGAGCCCTGGTGGCAGAAAATGCACTGGCAGAGATTACCATCATCTCTGCATGTCAGACCAGGCTGAAGTTTCCAAATCATTGCCCAACAGATAGTCTACAGGTATGTCTGGGGAAACCACAACTCTTTTAGGCCAGTTACCCCTCCCCAGCTGAGATTAACAACTGCCAAGGAATGATCAGTACTGACATTGCTTGCACTGTTCATTCGGTAAAGTTGACCAAGTATGATTTGTTCAGGGGACACACATTTCTCTGTCACCCTGTGTCCCTGTTATGCCATAGCTTCTTGACCATTTATTAAAGGCTGTTGTCTGTACTTGCCCAAGTTCGTGGAATTTACAAGTAAAGTGGCAAGGCTATGTATGATCCAAGCATCCCGTGCTCAAAAGCTATGAAGACTAATATCAGGCGGCAGCCACCGGGAGAGTTAATCAGAGTCAAACAGCAAAGTTTTTAAGTCTCTTTTAAAAATGGCGACTGGTGGTGCCCTGCGGTGATTGAGCGGCAGAGTATTCCATAGCTTGGCTGCTAGTATGTAAAGGAACTGCATCCACGTCAAGCTTTAGAGAATTTAGGAACCAGCATCAAGCTCAGGTTATTATACCAAGGTGCTCTGCGTTGCTTCTACAGACACAGTATGTCTCTCAGATAGGGCATTTCCCTGCAAGTGCTCTAAAAGCCAACGTAAGGGCTTTAAATTTAATGCATTTCACTACAGGAAGCCAGTGTAACAGCTTCAGGTGGGGGGAGATATGCTTTTGAAAAGGAACTCGTCGAATAAGTCTAGCCACAGCATTTTGAGTGATTAATGTTGAAAAGCTAACCGGTTGTGCATGGAACAGATATAGAAGAAAGAAAAAAGTAGAGTTGGATACATTTGCTTGCTTTCTGACATATTTGGTTGAGACAGACAAGTTACTTACCTTCAATAATGCCTTATCTGGTAGAGACATGATATAGCCGCAGATTCCTTACCTGTGAACTTCCCAGGCATCAGACTGCATCTGGAAGATTTTTCTTGAGCAGTACCCCTGCGTGCCGATAGGTGGCGTCGGTCGACTCTGGGTGACGTCGTCGGCGTTGTCTTTGTCATCATGATGCCTGCGTCGCCTATATAGATGCCACCTCAGCGCGCTGACATCAGTACTTTTCACGACTTTCCACGCCAAAAGTGCGGAGCCATGAAGGTGACTCACAACAGTGTGTTTAGACAACTATGGCCCTGAAGGGGAAACCCTGACATGAAGAGCTAAATCCACAGTGCAGGGAGGATGGGTGGGTCGGTAAGGAATCTGCAGTTGGATCATGTCTCTACCAGATAAGGCGTTACCAAAGGTAAGTAGCTTGTCCATACGATAGAGACATTTAGCCACAGATTCCTTACCTGTGAACAGATACCCAAGCAATACCATCCCCGGAGGAGGGACTGTGGAAAAGCTTAAACCAGAAAGTCCCGTAGGACCGAATGGCCAAAGAGGCCTTCCCTACGGACCTGATTTTCCAGGCAATAATGCTTGGCAAATGTGCGCTGCGATGCCCACGTAGCCGCCGGGCAGATGTTGAGGTCCGGGACACCACGCTGGAGAATAAGCTCTGAGGCCTACAGGCTGCTTCTTTGCCACAGTGTAACAGATCTTAACGCAGAGGATAACCCATAGGGAGATGGTCCTCTTCTGCACAGCACATCCCTTTCTTTGCTCCAAAGTACCCTACAAAAAATTGGTTGTCCACCCGGAACTCTTTAGTGCGGTTAAGGCAGAAAGACATTGCTCTTTTTTGGGCCCAGACTGTGGAGACGTTCTTCTTCCTTAGAAGGATGCGGAGGAGCATACAAGGTGACAGACTGCCCTAGGTGTGAAGGTGTCACCACTTTAGGCAAAAAAGAAGCCCTAGTGCAGAGCACTACTACTTCTGGGAAGACGGTCAGGTGAGGAGGCTGGGAAGACAATATCTGCAACTCGCTCACCCTCCTGACAGAAGTTATTGCCACTAAAAAGGCTGTCTTGATGGTAAGCAGCCGGAGGAGGCAATTGTGCAGTGGCTCAAAGGGTGCACACATTAGATAAGTGAGGACAAAATTAAGGTCCCATTGGGGCAAGATAAAAGGTGAAGGGGGAAACAAATGTGTAAGCCCCTTCAGAAATCTATTTAAAATAGGAGACTTTTTTTTTTTAACACATTTTATTCAATTTCAAGTTATGGATACGCACATTACATCTGACTGTGGATACATCTTCATTATAACAATTTCCGTATAGAGGAATTAAAAATGTTCTGTTATATGTATATGTCATCAGATTTAGTAATTGCAGTATACTTCTTACACCAGTCTGCATGATGAGATACTTGCATAAAATTGTCCGGATATACATTTAAGGTAATTAACTTGTACAAGTCTAACCCCTCCCCCCCCACCCACAAAAACAGAACCACAAAAAAAAAAAAAGCTGCTATGGTCTGAACGCCTGGTTCGTATAGCACATCCTTATGGGGTGACGGTGCTAGAGCAGAAAAGGTGGGGGGGTGGGAAAGGGGGTAATGGGAAGGAAGTGAGAGGGTCCAGGTCGGGAAGGGGCACACCAACAATTCAGCAAACAACGCCCATTTTTTAACATGTTCCTTGACTTTTGGTCACAGGCTGAGAACACAAGGGGGGCTCTGACACTGCCTCAGCCTTCTGGATCAGCTGCAGTATTTATTCTGAACTGTTCTACCAATTGGGCCTATTCCATTGAAATTGGCTTTTTCCTAAGCCCCCTGTACTCCTCGCGCTGCAGCGCCTCTCTCTCGGCAGTAGCCCACTTGAGGACTTCTTCTATCCACGTTCCCTCGCGTGGCGCTGCGCGAGATTTCCAGCGCTGTGTGATTAACCTCTTGTCCAGTATTAAGGAAAGCCCAGTAAAGCGGTGCAGTACTACCGCCTTTTTGGGGA
Organism: Calotriton arnoldi; assembly: GCA_963921515.1. Lineage (NCBI taxonomy): Eukaryota > Metazoa > Chordata > Amphibia > Caudata > Salamandridae > Calotriton > Calotriton arnoldi. The sequence goes on from CAWUFW010001977.1 coordinate 1,815,084, forward strand.
GCGGGGAAAAACCCAGGAGGCAGGCCTCGATAGTAGTCCATGAGGAGCGCTCAGATATTTTTGTGAAGCCCAGCGTGATTTCAGTCCAAAACCCCTTCAGTGAGGGACAAGCCCACATCATGTGAATGAAGTCAGCATCCGGTCGGCAACACCTAGGGCAGCCTGAGGAAGCAATCGGGGACATGGCTTGTATCGTCCGTGGTGTTAGGTAAGCCCTGTGCAGGATTAGTAGCTGTATGGATTTAAGTCGAGCATTGCGAGAGACTCGCTTGGGATGTTCTAGGACCTGCGCCCATTCTCTGTCAGTGAATTCTCTGGCTATAGCAGTTTCCCACTTCTGGCGAAGGGACAACAGTGAAGCGCCCAGGTGTCTCCTTAGCCCCCGGTATAACCATCGAACCAGATGGCTTCCGTGGCCCATTATGTGAAGTGCCTGCAATAATTGGAAGGTAGGGGGCTCCTTCTGGTCCACCAACCAGTGCTGGCGTACAAAATGTGTAATTGCAGCGTGGGTCAAGAACAGCGTATCTGGTACAGCATTAACTCGTACAAACTTATCATGGGGCATCAGGTTTCCGTCTAGGAATAAGTCACCCACTGTCTCGACTCCAGCCTCTGCCCAACTCTGTAACCTACCAGCTGACAGTATCCCACGCAAGGTTTGCAGGCCACAAATTGGAACGTTTGGGGCGCATGGAGTGGGTATTTTGGCATTTTTCAGTGCCAATTTCCAATAGTGAAGTGCTATTTGGAGAAGGAAGGGGGGGGGTCCCTCACCCGTCTGGCGCAGGGACATGGCAATGCCTGTAATGATCCAAGTATTAGCCACTCGGGAGAGTAACCAGTTTCGAACAAGTTGTGGCCAGCTAGCCAGTATGCCAACCACTGCAACTGCCCGACTATGCAGTATGTCTTAAAATCCGGTGCCCCCATGCCCCCTTCAGTGCTCGGCAGCTGCATTTTGGCAAGGGCTAATCTATGTCGACCCGGCCCCCAGAGCAATGTCGTTAATAATGTGTCAAGAGCCTTGAAGATCCACGCCGGAAGGGCCACAGGAAGGTTCACAAACTGGTACAGGAGCCTGGGTAGCATGACCATCTTAGATACAGCCAGTCGGCCAGCTGTCGTTAGTGGCAGGCTGTTCCAGAACGCCACCTGTGATTTTAGGGAGTTAAGCGTTTGAACCACATTTCCGTCTATTGTATCAGTAGTGGTCCTATAGATATGGATTCCCAGATATTTAAATGTAATTGGTTCTAGCCTAAATTGTAGCAGACCGAACTGCAGACTGGGCAAATTGTAATTATCGTAAAAGGAGTACACCACCGACTTTGAGGCGTTGAGATGGAGGCCGGATATTTTTCCAAACTGTGCGAACAGTGAGGCTATAGGTTGCATGTACATATGCAAGTCTTTAAAATACAATAACATATCGTCGGCATAGAGCGACACAGAGTGAGTTGCTGAGCCGATCGGGATATCATAGGGCATCATTGTGCGGCATAGATGCTGTGCTAGAGGCTCTAAGGCTAGCACAAACAGTAAGGGCGAGAGGGGGCAGCCCTGACGTGTGCCTCGAAAAATGTGATATGCGGGGGAAATGCTGGATCCTATTTTTGCTCGTGCCGTTGGTCTGGTATAAAGTAACTCAACCCATCTGCAGAGTTCTGGAGGGATCCCAAACTTGGCAAGCGCAGCAAGCATATAAGACCAGCTCAGGGTGTCAAATGCTTGACGAACGTCTAATGAAAGACAACCCGCTCGTGGAGAGTACTCCTGAGCTGCATGCAATAGGGCATAGAAACGGCGAATGTTCAGTGGGGTACTACGCTTGGGTATGAAACCACATTGATCTGTGTGTATTAATTCGGGGAGAAGGGGGGAGTAGTCTTGTTGCTAAGATTTTACTGAGAATTTTATATTCTGTGTTGAGAATAGAGGGGATTTTAGGAAGCGAGGTCTGCCGGGGGCTTGTCGGGTTTCAATAAGGAAGTCACTATCGCCTCCCTGGTTGTGGGCGGTAGGGTGCCCTCTTCGAGCGAGGTATTATATAGCTGCAATAACTTGGGGACTAGGTGTAGCATAAATGTGGAATAGAACTCGACGGGGAGCCCACCTGAGCCCAGTATTTTGTTGCGAGCGAGTCCCTTTATTGCACCACGGATCTCAGCGGAGGTCAGTGGAGCCGCTAAGTCTTTGATACTTGCGTCTTCGACAGTGGGAGCTTTACGGATTTGAGGAATGTAGTGGTTGCTTCTGTCGCATCTTGGGAGGGGGCTTCATAGAGATCTGTGTAATAGTCTTGAAACGCCCTATTAATTTCCGCCTGGGTGGTAACCAATGTGTGATGTCTATCATGTACGGCCAGGATTGGTGTAGGTGAGGTTTTTGGTTGTATCAGACGAGCTAATAATGTACTAGACCCGCCTGCTTCTGCGTGTGTGCGTAGGGTATATGCATTCAGATCAATTACTCGCAGTCGTTCCAGCAACTCTGCATATTTTATTCTAGCCTTTTGTAGTTTCTCCACTCCCTCTACACCCGTCTGGGCCGCCACCTCCAGTGCCTGCAATGTCCCTTCCAGCTCTGTGATGTCTCGAGCTACCTCCCGTCTGGCACCCACTAACGTCCCCATAGAAACACCCCGAATCGTCACTTTAAGGGCTTCCCACTCTATAGATCTAGTTGTAGCTGTGCCCTCATTATCCGAAAAGAATGTAGTGATGGCATTTGCTAATGTGCTTCTAAACACTGGGTCCTCTAATAGTAAGGGCTGTAAGCAGCAGGTTGGAATTGGCGCGGGGATCCGGCCCCAGTTAAACATCAATTCTATTGGATTATGGTCCGAAATGGTTTTCCCTAAATAAGTGCTCTGTGTAATAGATGGGAATAGGTCCGGTGTGCAAAGAAAGTGGTCCAGTCGGGTATGCAAGCGGTGTGGGTTGGAATAATAGGAGTATTCATGCATACCGTCGTGTTGTAGTCTCCATACATCCAGCAGGCCCCATCCGTTTGCCCATCTAGCCAAGTTCTTGGCTTGCACTGTTTCTACTGTTTTCGACAAAGGATGGGAGCGGTCCAACTCTACGTCAAATACCGCATTAAAATCTCCCCCGCCACCCCCCAACACCCATGGATACTGCGTCCATTCTGAGAGGGCACGTGACAGGCGGGATAGAAAGGCCTCCTGATCTGTATTAGGTGCATAAATGGACCCCAGTACCACCTGTTTACCATCTAGAGCCCCCTGCAATAACACATATCTACCCTGGTCATCTATTTTACTCTCATTGAGAGAAAAAGGAACCCCAGCATGTAACCAGATCGCTGCCCCTCGCGAAAAGGCAGAATAGGCAGTCTCATAAAGCTGACCCCTCCATCACCTCTGCAACTTACAGGTTTCAAAAGATATTAACCCCTTCGATGCGCGTGACGAGCTCAGATCGTCATGCTGCGCGGTGGGCGTGTGCGAATGACGAGCTGAGCTCGTCACGACCACGCCCGCGATCGGAATGTCCAGCACACGAGCGGAATTCCGATCGCGGCGAAGGTGTTAAATGTGTCTCCTGTACGCACAAGTTACTACTTGTGTAACGATATATCTGTAAGGGACATTAGTTAGTGATAGATTCCTTACCTTAGAATATCCCCAGGCATCAGACTGGATCCGGAAAGTTTTCCGTCAGCAGTACCCCTGCGCGTCGGTAGGTGGCGTCTTAGGCGCCACCCATGCGCGCTGACGTCAGTTCTATACACGACTTTCCGTGCCAGGAACGCAGAGCCATGCAAGAAACTGACCACTGGTGCCATGAAACTAGGGCCCTGAAAGGGAGGACCTTAACCCTAGAAATCAGTTCGCAGAACGGGAGGATGGATGGGCGGTAGGAATCTATCACTAACTAATGTCTCTTACAGATATATCGTTACACAAGTAGTAACTTGTGCATCTGAAAGAGACACGTTAGTGATAGATTCCTTACCTTAGAATAGATACCCCAGCAATACCAACACAGGTGGTGGGTCTGCGAACAAGATTACACCAGAAAGTCACGGAGAACAGAACGGCCAAAGAAGCCGTCTCTCCGGACTGGACTGTCAAGGCAGTAATGCTTGGTAAACGTGTGCAGCGAGGCCCACGTAGCTGCCTGACAAATGTCCTGCAAGGGAACGCCGCGTCCCAAGGCAGTAGTGGCTGCCGTGGCCCTGGTCGAATGGGCATGCAGCCCCCCAGGAGGCTCCCTCTTGGCCAACGAGTAACATGCTTTTATGCACAGAACAACCCACCGAGAGATGGTTCGTTTGTGCACGGCCCGACCTTTTTTGGCGCCCACGTAGCCAACAAAGAGTTGGTCATCCACCCGGAACTGTTGTGCGCGCTTCAGAAAGAACGAGAGCACACGTTTTGGGTCCAGACGGTGAAGCCTCTCTTCCTCTTTTGAAGGATGCGGAGGCGGAAAGAAGATGGGCAAAGTGATGATCTGCCCGATGTGGAAGGGCGTGACAACCTTTGGCAAGAAAGAAGGACGGGTCCTTAAAACCACCTTGTCCGGATGAACAGAAAGGAAAGGAGGTTTGGAAGAAAGAGCCTGGAGCTCACTCACTCTTCTGGTAGAGGTGATAGCTACCAGGAAAGCCGTCTTGAGAGTGAGAAGAAGCAAAGGACAGTGATGAAGGGGCTCGAAGGGAGCGCACATCAGGTATGTCAAGACAAGGTTTAAGTCCCATTGAGGCATTATGAACGGCACGGGAGGAAATGTGTGCGTAATGCCCTTGAGGAAACGGGTAACAATCGGGACTTAAAAAGAGAAGGTTGATCTGGAAGCCGTAGAAAGGCGGAGATGGCCAAAAGATAACCTTTGATAGTGCCCAGAGCAGAGCCCTGCTGGGCCAAGGATAGAAGGAACAGAAGAACCTCAGAAAGAGGGGCAGAGAGGGGATCCACAGCCTTTGCTGTGCACCATGCCACAAATTTGTTCCACCTGCAGGTGTATACCACCTTAGTGGAGGGACGCCTGGCTGCCAGAATGACATCACAGACTTCGGGAGGAAGATCGAAAGCTGTCTACTGCCGCCGCTCAATCTCCACGCATGGAGGTGGAGGCTGGACAGGTTCGGGTGGAGGACCGTCCCCTGCTGCTGCGACAGAAGATCGTCCCGAAGAGGCAGTCGGATCGGGGGATCGATCGCCATGCTGAGTAGCTCGGGATACCAGAATCTTCGTGCCCAATCCGGAGCCACAAGGATGAATTGGGCCCGGTCGCGCCGAATCTTCTTCAGCACTCTGGGCAGAAGTGGTATAGGCGGAAAGGTGTACAATAGACCGCAACTCCACTCGCGACGAAAAGCGTCGCCGAGCGAGTGTCGCCTTGGAAATTCCAACGCGCAGAACTGATGACATTGCGCGTTCTCTTCTGTGGCGAATAGATCTAACCAAGGCTCTCCCCACTGCTGAAAGAGACCTTGCGCCACGTCCGAGTTCAGATGCCATTCGTGATCCATCAAGCACCGGCGGCTGAGTTCGTCCGCCCTGGCGTTCAGAGAACCCGCCAGGTGTTGAACCACCAAGGTAATGCCTTGATGTTCCAGTCATGTCCAGAGGCGCAGAGCCGCCTGACATAGGGTCCAGGACCCCACCCCGCCCTGTTTGTTGCAATACCACATGGCGGTGGTGTTGTCCGTGAACACCTGCACTACACTTCCCCGGACAGAGGGAAGGAATGCCTTCAGTGCAAGTCGCATCGCCCGAAGCTCCAAAAAGGTTGATATGGAGCCGGGACTCCGCCGGAGACCAGAGGCCTCTGATCTCCGCCTCTCCCAAGTGGCCTCCCCATCCCAGGAGGGACGCATCCGTCACCACTGTGTGCTCCGGTTGGGGAAGGGAGAGGGATCTGCCATTGACCCAATCGCGATTCGTGAGCCACCACTGCAATTGTCGTGCAGTGCCCTCCGAGATCTGGACATGATTGGACAGGTTGCCCTGATGCTGTGCCCACTGGAACTTCAGGTCCCACTGCAGAGTCCGCATATGCCATCTGGCATGTTGCACCAGCAGGATGCAGGAGGCCATCAGGCCCAGGAGCCGGAGGGTCAACCTGACCGAAACCCGGGATAGAGGCTGAAAGATCGGAATCATAGCCTGAATATCCCGGACTCGCTGCTCGGGAGGATAAAACCGAAACCGCGTCGAATCCAGAAACGCTCCGATGAAGGGGAGCTTCTGAGAGGGACTCAGGTGAGACTTCGGCACGTTGATGGAGAACCCCAGCAAACGCAAGAGGTCGGCCGTAGTCTGAAGGTGGGTGACAACTGCCTGGGGCGAACCCGCCTTCAACAACCAGTCGTCGAAGTAGGGGAAGACTGACACCCCTGACCTGCGCAGGTGAGCAGCGACCACCGCCATCACTTTCGTGAACACCCGAGGGGCGCCGGTAAGGCCGAAGGGGAGCACAGCAAACTGAAAATGCTCCTGGCCTACCGTGAACCGCAGGTAACGCCGGTGGGCCGGCAGGACGGGGATGTGAAAATATGCGTCCTGCAAGTCCAACGCCACCATCCAGTCTCCAGGGTCAAGGGCAGCTAAGACCTGAGCCAGAGTCAACATCTTGAACTTCTCCTTCCGGAGGAAGCGCTTGACGTTCCTGAGGTCCAAGATGGGGCGCAAGCACCCCCATGTCCTTCTTGGGGACCAGAAAGTAGTGGGAATAACAACCACTCCCTAACTGCTGGCCCAGGAACACACTCGACGGCCCCCTTGGCCAAGAGGGCCGTGACTTCCTGCTGGAGAAGCGCCAAGTGTTCCCCCGACATGCGGTGGTACTGAGGTGGCATGGCTGGAGGGGTGGACTGAAAGGGAAGGGCGTAACCCTTGCGGATGATCTGCAACACCCACTCGTCCGATGTGATAGCGTGCCAGTGGGGGAGATGATGGCGGATCCTGCCACCCACTGGCGTGGGGCGCCCCACAAAGCTCGGATTAGGAAGGTTTGGAGGTAGAAGCAGCGGGGGCGGAGGTGGACTGACCCCCACGCTGATTCCCAGACACGCCCCTGCGGAAACCGCGTCCACGCTGAGGCTGGTTCTGCACAGGCTTGCTGAAGGAATGTGCTTGGGCGCCCCTTCCGTGGCCACGAAAGGAACGAAAACCAGGAGTGGCTGGGCTTTTCGTGGAAAGACCTAAGGACTTGGCCGTGGCCCGCGAGTCCTTAAAACACTCCAGCGCACTGTCGGCTTTATCGCCAAACAGGCGAGTGCCATCAAAGGGCATGTCCATGAGTGAGCTTTGGACATCTGGCGAGAACCCGGTAGATCTCAACCAGGCGTGGCGACGAAGCGCCACAGTCGTAGAAATTGCTCTACCTAGTGAGTCCGCGGTGTCCAAACCACACAGAATGGCGAACTTAGCCGCATCTTTACCCTCGGCAACAGCTTGGGACAGCACAGCTTGGGTCTCCTCGGGACACTGCGGCAACACCTGTGCAACTGTAACCCACACCGTGTGGGAATAGCGGCCCAATAGGCATGCAGTGTTCACCGACCACAGCCCCAAGCTGGCCGAAGAGAACAACCGCTTGCCGAACTGCTCCAGCTTCTTAGAGTCCTTCTCCGGCGGAGCCGTGGGAAAGGCACTCTGGGACGTCGAAGCTTGGATGACCAGGCTCTCGGGCGCAGGATGAGTGATCAGAAAGGCAGGGTCACCCGGCGCCGGGCGATGACGCCTGGCGACGTTCTTATCCACAGGGGCCCCTGCGGCTGGCCGCAACCAAGTGCCCAGTAAGACGTCAGTGAGGGCGTCATTAAATGGCAGCAGGGGCTCCGACGAAGTGGACGCCGTCTGGAGCACCTCAGTGAGGAGATTAGTCTTAAGGGCCACCGTAGGGAGATCAAGGTTGAGGACTTCAGCGGCCCGACGGAGCACCATAGTGTAAGAAGCGCCCTCCTCCATGGTAGGCGGAGGAGAGGCAAACCCCGGGTCAGAGGAGATATCAAGGCCGCCGGCCTCCTCTAACTCGTCCGCCCAGTCCTGCTCAGAGTCACACTAACGAGCAAGAGGGTCCTCGGACCCCTCCCAGTCGTCCTCCACCTCCGCCGTATGTGGAACAGACTGCGGCAGCAGGGCAGGGACCGGTGAAGGAACAAACGGCGCCGGGAACGGCGCCGGACGGGGCCGAACCGGCGCCGTGTCCCAATGCGGATCCCAGGTAGGGACGAAATTGTCCTGGAACCTGGGCAGGGGCGGAACAAATGGCATCCACAGCAGCGCCGGAGGCGGAGCCGAGGGTGGCGCTGGGGCCGGAGCCGGCAGCGTGGGACCTTTTGGCGCCGTGGCCCGAGCCAGCGGCGCAGGATCCTGCGGCGCCGGGGCCGGAGCCGCCGGCGGCGCCGACAGGATCCTGACACGGGACCGCGGGGCCCAAGGGCCTAAACAGGCGGTCCATGGTAGCAAGAAATTCTTGCACCTGTGCGGGAGTCGCCGACGGACCCGGGTAAGCTGGGTAGGCTGCGGGACTCCCGGGCTCTGAAGGAGCCGCAGGGGCAGAACCCCTGTCCCCCTCGTCCGCATCCGGGGACCGACAGGGGGACGTCGGAGAGCGACAACGCTTCTTCGACTTCTTTTTGTGTCGTCTCTTACCCGAATCCGAGGGTGAAGACTTGGAGCCCGAGGAGCGATGATGGTGGCCCCGCGAGCGTTCTCTGGAGCGGCCCCTAGACCGAGAACGGCGCTGGGACGAGTGCCGGACCTCAAGCAGCTTCCGGCGCCGCTCCCTCAAGGCCTTCGGGGCCATTGCCAGACAGTCCATGCAGGACCAGGAGTCGTGGTCGCTCTCCAGGCAGTAGAGATAGACGTCGTGGGGGTCCGCCACCGGCATATTGCGACGGCAGGCCCCACAAGACTTAAAACCAGGCATCCCTACATGCACCAGAGTAGACTCAAACTGACAGGAGACAAAAGTCTCAAAAAGATAGTCAAAAAGTGACTAAGGTAAGTGCTCTAACCGGATCTGCGCTTACTGGCGCGGAAAAAGAACTGACGTCAGTGTGCATGGGTGGCGCCTAAGTAGTCTCCCTGACGTCATCTCGGTGCTTACGACGCCAGCGACGGACGCGGAGCTGCACGACGCCACCTACCGACACGCAGGGGTACTGCTGACGAAAAACTTTCCGGATCCAGTCTGACGCCTGGGGATATTCTAAGGTAAGGAATCTATCACTAACGTGTCTCTTTCAGATGTATACTATTTGAGCACGACGACAATGTAATTGAGCCGCAATTCTATGCCGCCTGTGAATCGAGCCCACACCCCATATATTCCAGGAGATGATAGTGTATGATTTAGCTACAGGCACCATTTATGTAACACAGGAGCATCTTCAGCCCACCCCTCCCCCCCAGCCTCCCATCCCTCCCGGATGTTAGCAAGCAGACCAGCAGCAAATCAAACAAAATAACATAGTTCCAATACTGGGTCAAACGATTGAACTTCGGTCGACCAAACTGCATGTTAAACAAAAACATGACAAATTATACGGAAACAAGTGCTTTCGCTGTGGGGTAGGCTGTTAACGTGGGATACGTGTATACCATTCGCAATGGGTGGATTAGCCCAGGACGGGCCGGGGCGGGCCACGGGACTTTCCAATTGACATTACTATGCTTTCTCTCGGTATGTAGCACAGTCACGGAATATTGTATACTAGCCGAAACTCAACACTAATAAACAGATTAGCTCTTTTCGTAAGGCATGCATACAGTACCTGAAAGCTGAGGAGCCCTTCCCATCCTAAATAAACCATTTTCAGCCCCATGGGTCGTTACTTAGCTGTGTGGACACTGAGGGAAACAACGCTACGCTACCTCCCCCCCCTCCTCCCCACCCCCTGAGTCTTAGTCAGAATACACCTCCTCCGAGGGACTGGAACTAATAGGCGGGTGGGGGGTCCGCAAAGCAGATGCAGACCGGAGGGCCTCCCTTCTGCCCTCCAAGACCACCCGTCGAGAAGGGGGACCAGTTGATGTGCTCTGTGTCGAAAGTCCTTTCCTACGCCTTCGTGGAAGCTGCTGCGATTCCCGGTGTGATCTTTCAGGGCGCTCAGTGTTCAGAGTTTCGGGGAAATTCCTGTCTAGCCAGTCCCACGCACTCTCCGGCGTGTCGAAGAAAAAGGAACGTTGGTTGTGAATAACTTTCAACTTGGCGGGGAATAGAAAAGCAAATGTGAGGCCCGCTGCACGGACCCGAGCCTTGACCTCCATAAATGAAAAGCGTTTGCGTTGGACTGCCAAGGTGTAAACAGGGAAAATTGAAATTATCGCATTGTCAAACTGTATCGGGCCCTTGTCACGAGCTGCTTGCAACAAATGATCACGGTCCCTTTAGTTCAAAATCCTTGTCAGGATCGGTCTTGGGTTCGCACCAGGTATGGGCCTCTGCATGGGGACCCGATGGGCTCGCTCCACTGTAAAAAGTGCAGACAGGCCTGTGGGAGCCACACTGGTTTTGAGCCACTCCTCTATGAATGTCGTTGGGTGTGGGCCCTCCGACCCCTCAGGGAGACCCACTATTCTGAGGTTATTGCGTCGGGCCCTCCCTTCTGCATCATCCGCACGGGCCTGTAAGGATTCAATTTGTTGGCGCATGTGTCGTATTTGCTCGTAATATGTTATATCCTGCTCTTGTAAATGCAATGCTATTTTACCACCAGTAGAATGTTGCTGTGATGATGCTGTTCAGAATGTTGGGAATCTGTCAGAGAAGTCACAGTTGAGTGGGCTGAGCAGCATGCTGGCTGCTCCTGGTGGGGCTTGTATTACTCATCTTTGTATCCTGCAACCTTCTTGAATAAATCCTCTTGAAACTCATCACGGCTACCTGGAGTTAATCACTACAAATTTATGGCGACGAGGATGGGATGAACCCCACCAGTGACCTGTCCAACGGTCGCCCACAACTCAAGCGTGCCAGTTCCAGTTGTTACTGCTTCAGCAGTACATGATCTCCTATCCCTGAAAATTAAGAGGTTCAACAATTTGACATGTACTTTACTTTGGATGTGTGCGCCAAACAAAGTGTGCTGTATATTTCTCACCAGGCACAATTCTACTAAAAACTGTGCGTGTGCTGTCCTGTTCCCATGTAGCCACATCTACTGGAACTGTGTATTTAAGGAAAGTAAGGAACAACAGCCTTTCAACTGTGTGCGCCAGCTGAGGTGTCACTGTTATCTGGATGTGTGCTCCAACCAAAGTGTCTTGCTCACATGGCACAAATCTACAAAAACGGCGCAGTCAAGGAAAATTAGCCACTTCAGTTTTTGTCACTGTACATGTCAACTCTGAATATTTGAACGCTACGCACATGAGAGCTTTACAAGATGTTTCGTTTGCTGCCTGCTTCTTCAGTCTTAAAAGGTTTGGTGTCTGCTTTGGAAAAAAATCGTTTTGTAGGGGAGGCTGTTTGGTCAAGGACCGTTTCCCAGCCTTTCACCTTTTCCTACATGTTTAAAGATTCTGGGGAAATGCAACATTAAAGAGCTGCCCGTGTTGTGTTGTGTACAATATCATCTGCGTGTCAAAATGTACTTTAATTATAGCAAGCACCATGACGGGAAGAGCCATTTCTCATGCTAACATGTTTTCTTTTGGCCGGTTGGTATTTGGTAACTTCTGTGCATATTTAAGGATTTTGCCGCTGTGGATGTTTAAAAAGAAATATAATTAAAATAAACAAAACGGTTGGAATCCGTTCTCTTACCTTCTTTCAACCGTTTTTCCTCGTGCCAGCGCGAGCCATGCCTTTGTCTCGCGGCGTGTCCAGCTGCGTTTGGTCCTGCATTAATGTGCCCAGAGCCACCCGGCTTTGCGTCAGAAGCGTGACGCCATATTGTGGTTGGCGTTTGCTTCTGCTGTTCTCTGGTGGTTCCTGTCTGCTTCTGCCAACCACGTTTTCAGAGCAAGTGTGGCGTCTTCTTTGTGCCTTTAAGTGCTGCATCCTTGCTGTACCTCGTGTCCTAGTGGAAAAAGAGGCACACTCCTTCTCAGCTTTCACTCTTCGCATACATCATCTTGAACCAGCAGAAGCTTTGGGAGGTTACATACTGCTCTGTCTCGTCGTGGGATCTTACAAGTCACAGTATAATTGGATGCAGAGGTCTCGCTCTATTTGTTTTCTTGCGGCAACAAGGTACTCTTTATTTTGTTGTTTTCTGTCACCTTATGCCATGAAGTTTCTGTCAAGCAGCAAGTGCGGCGTGAAGAGGTTTTCTGCGTCCTGATTCTTCGTTTGTTTCCACGTATATCTCTGCTTCACAAGAGAGTCATCATATTATTTTGAGGATGTTCATCAATGCACAGTTCCCACACAACGCTCTCTTGGTAGTGAATATGAATTTGATTTGTTTTTATTTAGTTCCCATTTGGTGACACAGTGCAACTTAACTGTCTGCTGTTTTCTTGGAATTCTTTCAAAGATGCATGCCAATTTGTCCCATATGTGCATATGGAGTTAGTTGGTCTTAATTTTGTAGCTCCATTTCTATTGCACTGTGTCTGTATCTACAGTGTCTGGAACGGTTATTAAGTGCATTCTATTTTCTTGTCTGTTTGCTGCAAATGTTTACTCTTTTACATTTATGTCTTATGCTTACTATTTACAGTACTTTTGTGGTTATACCTCGACATTTATTGTTATATCCCTTACACGTGGGATTGTGTCATGGGTTTAGCTACCCATTTATTTAGTAAGCATGATTTACCTTGCGCAAGGTATGTTCTAGTTATGTACTACTCGGGTGAGAGGTCGCTCACCGGCTATGTTTTTTTTTAAATTTAATATTTATCCTTTTTAGGATTGTACAATGAGTTCAGTTAGATCTACATTGTGCGAGCTTACTTGCTCACAGTACTGTTTTATTTTATCCTTCTTAGGATTGTACAATGAGTTTAGTTTGATCTACATTGTACGTTCATGGACCCTAGGTACGCACCGGTAAGAGTCCATCATTTCAGTTTACATGTTATTTGTTAACCATCGTTTTTTCCTAGGAGTCATGGGTTCATACCCATATACACCGGTTAACTTTAAGTAATCTCTCGTATTCGGAGAGATCATGGGTTCTGACCCATATACTGTTGTTGACATTGTATAACCTGCTCTGGGTTTTAGTCACATGTTCCTTTACATGTGTGTTGTAAGGGTTCCGAGTCCCTTAACGTCTTTGCTCTCAGTGTCAACTCCAGATTACGTTGCCTGAACATGGTTTATTGTTGCATGTTTTTTGTCCCATGTTCACATGCGTTGGGCATTTCTTTACTTTTCAATGGGTGTGTTATCGTAGTCTCACTCCTATTTCCATACTTTTCCCAACGTCATGTTTTCTCATTGTTTTGTTAAATTTTGCAACGTAATTTTATGTTCTGATTATTTCTCTTTGTTTCTCTCATCTGTCTTTTTTTCAGTTTCTGGACTTTTTGCTTTTTCTCAATTTTCCAATCTCCTGTTTTTTTTTTTTTTTTATTGTCCTACGTGCTCGTTTCTCTTTTGTTTACCTGATCTTGTTCGTGTCTGGGTTCACCCCGGTGTTATTTCTGTGATATTTCTTGCCTCCTTGCGTGCTTGCCTGGCCAGCTGGTGTGTTTGGGAGTTTGTCATTGGTGTCTTCGTGTTCTTCCTTTTTATTTGTAGAAGGGAGGATGGGTCATTCTCATATCTGTTTCTCCATCTCTCTTGTTTTTCTTTGAAGTTTTCTTAGTCTCTCTTGTTGTCTCTTCGCTTCATTCTTCTCGTTACTATTGTATAACTACTTTGCCTTCTTTATTTCAGGTTCTCCTCTTTAGTTTCTATCTATTTTGCTTTTCCGTATAAGAAAGGGGGATATGTTATATCCTGCTCTTGTAAATGCAATGCTATTTTACCACCAGTAGAATGTTGCTGTGATGATGCTGTTCAGAATGTTGGGAATCTGTCAGAGAAGTCACAGTTGAGTGGGCTGAGCAGCATGCTGGCTGCTCCTGGTGGGGCTTGTATTACTCATCTTTGTATCCTGCAACCTTCTTGAATAAATCCTCTTGAAACTCATCACGGCTACCTGGAGTTAATCACTACAAATTTTCTTTCACCTGCGGTACCATGGTGTCCAGCGTCTGCTCAGAACACTTAACTTTATCGGCCAGTTTTCTATGATCATCTTTCAGCAAGTTAAGTTCCGCCGAGATAGTGCCCAATTGCTGTGCAATTGCAGATCTAGAGTCCCGAATCTCTTGTAAGATCATGTCCAGTTTATCAGTGGGAGGGGTAGTTAAGGCCCCATCTTCCGCCAGTCGAGAGCGCACAGATGAGGTTTCAGAGGGCAGCGAGCGAGATCCAGCCCTCCCGGCCCCCACCGCTGCTTTTGTCTTCCCTCTGACCATTGTCGCTGGTACCTGGACTGTTGTGTGATGTGGATCGTCACCCGTCACATGTGGATCGTCACACGTCTCCAGCACCAAGGGGGGGGGCTGCTTCTCGCCTATCCCAGACTCTGTGGCTCGGGTCCTTCAGGCACCCCCACGCCCTGCATCCACCAACCACTCAGGCACAGTTCGATTCAACCCTCCGGACCCTACCTGGCCTTGGTTACAATGGAGAAGAGGGTGGAGGTAGAGGGAAAGGCAGGGCCAGGGGAGGCTCCGGAATGGTACCCGTGGGTCCGCTCGGTCCTCTCTTGTCTGGTTCCCAGGGGGGTGGGGGAGGAGGGGAGAAATCAGCTGCACCCACCGCTGGGGCCCTCGTGGACTGAAGGTGTGCTAGTGGCTCCAACTGCATGGGGGGGGGTCCCCAGGTTCGCAATGTCAAGGCCCATGGAGTACCCTGCACATTTCAATACCTCCGTCTCCACTGCACCGCAAGGGAGAAGAGAGTGCAGATATAGGGAAGGATCGGGTCCAGAGGGCTTTAAATTGTGTCTCGTGGTGGCCGCTTGGTCCACCCCCATCTGGCGCACAGATCCACACACAGCTGCAGGCCCCTTCCCTGGGGGAGAAAAGAACTAGCCAGTCGCACTCACCGTCGAGGTCTTCGTGGGTCCAAGACCATATTATAGGTACCACATCACAGGGGGGGCTCCTGGGTTGCCCCAACCAGAGCTGTGCGGGGCGCAGTATTGGGATCTGCGGAGTCCCAGGCACTTTTCGGGACTGCCTCCTCCCTTGCTGTCGGCTGCGGTGTCCGCTCCCGGTAGATGGGGGTCAGAGAGGGAGGCAGTAAGCACCTTCGGATAGTCAGGGGCTTCTGGCGCTCCTCATGGGAGTCGTCGTCCTCCGTTGATCAACTAGGCCCGCATCCGGGGCCCTCGCGTGTGCCTAGGTGCCCAGGAGGATGGCACCAGCCCAGTGAGGGGCCGCAGGCAAGACCCCTGCTCCACTGTTCACGCCCACAGCCGTAGGCCCGCCTCGCTGCGGGAGAGCTCCAAGTCTCCGGCCGTCTACAGCATAGAAACTGGATTGCTTCAACCAAGGCCGTGCGGGGCACAGTATCGGGATCTGGGGCACTTTCTGGGGTTGCCGCCTCCGCTGCAGTCAGTCACGGTGTCCGCTACCGGTAGACGGGGGTCAGAGAGGGAGGCGGTCAGCACTTCCAGATAGTCCGGGGCCTCCGGTGCTCGTTGCGGGAGTCGTCAACTTCTGTTGCTCAGCTAGGCCCACATCCGGGGCCCTCACGTGTGTTCACACGCCCAGGAGGATGGCACCAGCCCGGCAAGGGGCTGTCTCACAGTTCACTCCCACAGCCGTAGGCCCGCCTCGGAGCGGGAGAGCTCCGAGTCTTCACCCGTCGACAGCATAGAAACTGGATTGCCTCAACCAAGGCCGTGCGGGGCGCAGTATCAGGATCTGGGGAGTGTAGGGCACTTTTTGGGGTTGCCGCCTCCGCTGCAGTCGGTCACGGTGTCCGCTACCGGTAGACGGGGGTCAGAGAGGGAGGCGGTCAGCACTTCCAGATAGTCCGGGGCCTCCGGTGCTCGTTGTGGGAGTCGTCAACTTCTGTTGCTCAGCTAGGCCCACATCTGGGGCTTTCGCGTGTGTTCACACGCCCAGGAGGATGGCACCAGCCCGGCAAGGGGCCACGGGCAAGTCTGCTGTCTCACAGTTCACTCCCACAGCCGTAGGCCCGCCTCGGAGCGGGAGAGCTCTGAGGCTTCGGCCGTCGACAGCATCGCAGGGCACGGCTCATCGAGGCCACTCTCTACATGTTCTTGTTTTAGGCGTCATCTGGCATCCCGGCAGGCTTTCGAGACGGCAGGGACAGAAGATGATTGCTCGGATTTGACGCCCCGGAGCACGTCGCTTATGCGACCGCCATCTTGGGCTGCTAGACACGCCACCCACAATAGGAGACTTGAATAGTAATGGTTGGTCTGGCAATCGTGGAAAGGCAAAAGGGCCAAAAGGTAACCTTTTACAGTGCCCAGAGCAGAGCCCTGCTGGGCAAGAGTCAGGATGAAAAGGAAGATATCAGAAAGGGAGGCAGATAGAGGGTCAACAGACGGTTCTGTACAATATTTATGACATTTTTGCCATCAGCAGGCGAAGATCGATTTAGTAGATGGAAGCCTGGCTGCAAGAATAACTCTGCATACTTCGGGAGGAAGGTGAAATGCTATCATGTGTCACAGCTCAATCTCCACGCATGGAGGTGGAGGGTTGACAGGTTCTGATGGAGGACCCTCCCCTCCTGCTGTGACTGAAGATCCTCCCGAAGGGGCGGCCTGATCGGAGGATCGATACTCACCTGCAGTAGCTCGGGATACCAAACACTCCGTGCCCAGTCCGGAGCCACAAGAATAACGTGGGCCCGGTCGCTCCTGGTCTTCTTGAGCCCTCTGGATTGAAGTGGTATGGGTGGAAAGGGCATATAGTAGGCCTGAGCTCCACTCGAGACAAAAGGTGTCGCTGAGCAAGAGCCGCCTTGGAAACTCCAACGCACAAAACTGTCATTATGAATTCTCTTAGGAGGCGAACAGATCCAACGTAGGATCTTCCCACCGTTGAAAAAGTCCTTGCTCCACCTCTTGATGGAGGCGTCATTCGTGGTCCGCTAGGCACCGACGGCTGAGTTCGTCCGCCCTGGTGTTTAGGGAATTGGCCAGGTGTTGAACCACCAAGGATATGCCGTTACAGATAATCCCAGAGTCGAAGGGCCTCCTGACAGAGGGTCCACCACCCCACCCGCCTTGTTTGTTGCTTTGCCACATAGGGGCTTGTTTTGTCCATGAACAACTGAACCAGCCTTCCCTTGAGAGATGGTAAGAAGGCTTTCAGTGCCAATCGGATTGCATGAAGCTTCAACAGGCTGATGTGGAGGCCGGCTACCGCCGGTGACCAGAGTCCTTTGATCTCCACCTCTTCCAGATGGCCGCCCCAACCCAGAAGTGACGCATCTGTTACTACTGTGAGATCTGGGTGGGGAACGGAGAGGGGTCTTACGTTTGACCCAATTGTGGTTTGTCTGGCACCACTGCAGATCATTCGCAGTGCCCTCCAATACATGAACGAGGTCGGTGAGATTTCCCTGATGCTGCACCCATTGGAACTTCAGGTCCCACTGCAGAGCACGCATGTGCCATTTGGCATGATGCACAAGCAGGATGCAGGAGGCCATGAGGCCCAGCAGCCTCAAAGTCATTCTCATTGAAATCCAGGATAGAGGCTGAAGCACAAGTTACTAACTTGTGTAACGATATATCTGTAAGAGACAGTAGTTGGTGACAGATTCCTTACCTTAGAATATCCCCAGGCGTCAGGCTGGATCCGGAAAGTTTTTTGCGTAGCAGTACCCTTGCGCGTCGGTAGGCGGCGTCGTGCGGCTCCGCGTCCGTCGTCGGCGTCGTGATCGCCGGGATGACGTCGCGGGCAGTACTTAGGCGCCGCCCCTGCGCGCTGACGTCAGTTCTGTACACGACTTTCCGCGCCAGGAACGCAGAGCCATGCAAGAAGCTGACACAGGTGTCTGAAAAATACTAG
The DNA here is from genome assembly GCA_963921515.1 of Calotriton arnoldi. Classification (NCBI taxonomy): domain Eukaryota; kingdom Metazoa; phylum Chordata; class Amphibia; order Caudata; family Salamandridae; genus Calotriton; species Calotriton arnoldi. The sequence goes on from CAWUFW010001977.1 coordinate 1,833,073, forward strand.
GGCCCTGAAAGGGATGTCCTTAACCCTAGAAATCAGTTCGCAGAACGGGGAGGATGGGTGGGGCGGTAGGGAATCTGTCACTAACTACTGTCTCTTACAGATATATTGTTACACAAGTTAGTAACTTGTGCATCTGAAAGAGACGCGTTAGTGACAGATTCCTTACCTTAGAATAGATACCCCAGCAATACCAACCCCGGTGGTGGGTCTGCGAACAAAGATCAGACAAGGAAGTCCTGGAGGACAGAACGGCCAAAGAAGCCGTCCCTCCGGACCTGACTGTCAAGGCAGTAATGCTTTGTAAACGTGTGCAGCGAGGCCCACGTAGCTGCCTGACAGATAACCGGCAGCGGAACACCGCGGCCTAAGGCCGTGGTAGCAGCCGCTGCCCTGGTGGAATGGGCACGCAGCCCAACAGGAGGCTCCTTCTTAGCCAAAGAATAGCAGGTGTTGATGCACAAGGTAACCCAGCGGGAGATGGTCCTCTTGTGCACCGCCCGACCTTTTTGGCGCCCACGTAGCCAACAAAGAGCTGGTCATCCACCCGGAAGTGTTTTGTGCGGTCAATATAGAAGGAGAGCGCACGTTTTGGGTCCAGACGGTGGAGCCTCTCTTCCTCTCTGGAAGGATGCGGAGGCGGAAAGAAGGTGGGCAAAGTGATGGTCTGCCCAATGTGGAAAGCAGTAACCACCTTTGGCAAGAAGGACGGACGCGTCCGAAGAACAACCTTGTCTGGATGAACAGACAGAAAGGGAGGTTTGCAAGATAGAGCCTGGAGCTCACTCACCTGCCGAGCGGAGGTGATGGCCACCAGAAAGGCTGTCTTCAGAGTCAGAAGACGAAGAGGACAGTTATGTAGAGGCTCAAAGGGAGCGCACATTAAAAAGGTAAGAACCAAGTTCAAGTCCCACTGAGGCATCACAAACTGAACAGGAGGGAAGAGGTGTGTAATGCCTTTTAAGAACCTGTTAACAACAGGGGACTTGAAAAGGGAGGGCTGATCAGGGAGCCTGAGGAAGGCCGAGATAGCACAAAGATAACCCTTGATGGTACCCAGGGCAGAACCCTGTTGGGCCAGAGAGAGAAGGAACAGAAGGACCTCAGAAAGAGGGGCAGAAAGGGGATTCACAGCCTTTGCTGTGCACCATGCCACAAATTTGTTCCACCTGCAGGCGTATACCACCTTAGTGGAGGGACGCCTGGCTGCCAGAATCACATCACAAACTTCGGGAGGCAAGTCGAAAGGAATCAACTGCCGCCGCTCAATCTCCACGCAAGCAGGTGTAGACTGGACAGGTTCGGGTGGAGGACCGTCCCCTGCTGCTGCGACAGAAGATCCTCCCGAAGAGGCAGACGGATCGGGGGATCTATGCTCATATTGAGTAGCTCGGGATACCAAACTCTTCGAGCCCAGTCCGGAGCCACAAGAATGACTTGGGCCCGGTCGTGCCGAATCTTCTTCAACACTCTGGGTAGAAGTGGTATAGGCGGAAAGGCGTACAACAGACCGCAACTCCACTCGTGACGAAAAGCGTCGCCGAGCGAGTGCCGCCTTGGAAATTCCAACGCGCAGAACTGATGACATTGCGCGTTCTCTTCGGTGTCGAATAGATCTAACCAAGGCTCTCCCCACTGTAGAAAGAGTCCTTGCGCCACTTCCGAGTGAAGACGCCATTCGTGATCCATCATGCACCTGCGGCTGAGTTCGTCCGCCCTGGCGTTCAGCGAACCTGCCAGGTGTTGAACCATCAGGAACATGCCCTGATGTTCCAGCCATGTCCAGAGGCGCAGAGCCTCCTGACAAAGGGTCCACGACCCCACCCCGCCTTGTTTGTTGCAGTACCACATGGCGGTGGTGTTGTCTGTGAACACCTGCACTACCTTCCCTTTGACAGAGGGAAGGAATGCCTTGAGTGCAAGTCGGATCGCCCGGAGCTCCAGAATGTTGATATGGAGCCGGGACTCCGCCCGGAGACCAGAGGCCTCTGATCTCCGCCTCTCCCATGTGACCGCCCCATCCCAGAAGGGACGCGTCTGTCACAACTGTGTGCTCTGGCTGGGGAAGGGAGAGGGATCTGCCCATGACCCATTGCCGGTTCGAGAGCCACCACTGCAACTGTTTTGCAGTCCCCTCCGAGATCTGGACGTGATCGGACAGGTTGCCCTGGTGCTGCGCCCACTGGAACTTCAGGTCCCACTGCAGAGCCCGCATATGCCATCTGGCATGATTGACCAGCAGGATGCAGGAGGCCATGAGGCCCAGCAGCCTCAGGGTCATCCGTACCGAAACCCAGGATAAAGGCTGAAAGATCGGAATCATAGCCTGAATATCCCGGACTCGCCGTTCGGGAGGATAGGCCCGAAACTGCGTCGTGTCCAGAACTGCTCCGATGAAAAGGAGCTGTGGAGAAGGAATCAGATGCGACTTCGGCACATTGATGGAGAACCCCAGCGAGTGCAGGAGTTCGGCCGTAGTCTGGAGGTGGGAGACGACTGCCTGGGACGAGCCCGCCTTCAGCAGCCAGTCGTCGAGGTAGGGGAAGACTGAAACCCCTGCCCGGCGCAGATGAGCTGCGACCACCGCCAACACTTTCGTGAACACCCGAGGGGCACTGGTAAGGCCAAAGGGGAGCACGGTGAACTGAAAATGCTCGGGGCCTACCGTGAACCGAAGGTAACGCCGGTGGGACGGCAGGACGGGGATGTGGAAATATGCGTCCTGCAAGTCCAACGCTACCAACCAGTCTCCAGGGTCGAGGGCAGTCAAGACCTGAGCTAGGGTGAGCATCTTGAACTTCTCCTTCCGGAGGAAGCGATTGACGTTCCGGAGGTCCAAGATAGGACGCATGTCCTCCTTGGGCACCAGGAAGTAGTGGGAGTAGCAACCACGCCCTACTTCTGGGGTCGGAACATGCTCGATGGCCCTCTTGGCCATGAGGGCCGTGACTTCCTTCTGCAGAAGCACCAAGTGATCCCCTGACATGCGGTGGAATTGAGGTGGCATGGCTGGGGGGGTGGACTCGAAGGGGAGGGAGTAGCCCCTTCGGACAATGTCCAAGACCCACCTGTCCGAGGTGATGGTACGCCAGTGGGGAAGGTGATGGCGGACCCTGCCCCCTACTGGCGTGCTGTGCACCTGAAAGGAGGGACTAGGAAGGTTTGGAGGCCGCGGACGGGTTGGAGGTGGTGGCCTGACCCGCACGCTGGTTGCCCGATCCGCCACGGCGGAATCCACGTCCTCGGCCACGCGAAGACGCCTGCTGCGCGGGCCGGTGGCTGGGCTGCTGACGTGAGGGGCGCCCCTACCGTGGCCACGATAGGGGCGAAAAGCAGAAGTCAGCGGAGGGCGTGTAGCAGAAAGGCCCAGGGACTTTGCAGTAGGCCGTGAGTCCTTAAAGCGCTCCAACGCATGGTCTGCTTTGGACCCAAAAAGACCGACTCCATCAAAGGGCATGTCCATGAGAGTATTCTGGACATCCCCTGAAAAACCAGTGGTTCTCAGCCAGGCGTGGCGTCGTAGCGCCACCGTCGTTGCAATAGACCTGCCCAGCGAGTCGGCGGTATCAAGGCCACATCGAATTGTATATTTGGCCGCATCCCTTCCTTCCGCAATGGCGCGGGAAAGCAGTGTCTGGACCTCCTCAGAACACTGGGGCAAAACATCCGCCACCGAATCCCACAAGGAGTGGGTATATCGGCCCAAAAGGCAAGCGGTGTTGACAGACCGCAAGCCAGCACTGGAGGAAGAAAAACCCTTCTTCCCAAATTGATCCAGGCGTTTGGATTCCCTATCCGGAGGGGCGGTAGGGAAGGCGGTTTGGGAAGCGGAGGCTTGGACAACCAAGCTCTCAGGGGTGGGGTGGACAGAGAGAAACAGGGGGTCGCCCGGAGCTGGGCGATGGTGTCGGGACACGTTCCTATCCACAGGAGCCCCTGTGTTGGGCTTGGACCAGGCGCCCAAAAGAACGTCAGTGAGGGCGTCGTTAAACGGCAGCACAGTCTCCGAAGAGGAGGCTGCCGGCTGAAGCACCTTGGTCAAGATATTAGTCTTGACCGCCACAGTAGGGAGTTGGAGACGTAAAGCCCCAGCCGCCCTACGCAACACCGTTGCAAAATTGGCTCCCTCCTCCGTAGCCACGGGAGGAGACAGCATGCCAGTGTCAGGGGAAGTATCTAGACCACTAGCATCCCCTAGACCCTCTGTCCAGTCCTCATCGTACTGACACTGTCGTGTCAGAGGGTCATCAGACCCCTCCCAGTCCTCCTGGTCCTCCTCAGGTTCAAAATAAGGGGGAGGAGGGACATTTGGGATCCAAGGCCCCATCGGCGCCGGAACCGGCGTCGAGCGACGTCGGTCCGGGTCCATGTCCGGAGCCGGAAGGAACTGGGGAACGACGCCGCTCTGAGCCCCAGGCGGCGTCGAGAACGGCACCGGAGACATCAGCGCCGGCGGAGGTGTCGTTAGGTCGACCGGCGTCGATGGGGGTTGTGGAGCCGGGATCGAGGCTGGAGGCACGGGCGACGCCGGGGCCGGAGCCGTCGGCGACGCCGGAGCAACCCCATCAGGGCCCGCGGGGCCCGAAGGCGCACCGGAGGGACCTTGAGGCCCGAAGAGGCGGGCCATGGCCGACAGGAATTCCTGCACTTTGGCCGGATCCGCCCCCGAACCCGGGAAGGGCGGGTATGGCGGGGGCGACTCCACAGGCATGTCCGGGGCCGCGGGGGCATGGACGGTGCCGGGAGGGGCCTCAGCCGAGTCGCGAGACCGGCGAGGCGAAGTCCTAGAGCGATGATGCTTTTTGGACTTTTTGTGTTTCGACTTACCGGACGAAGAAGACTTCGATGCAGACGACCGGTGTGGACTCCGCGATCGACCCCTGGACCTCTCACGCGACCGGGGCTTCCGCGGAGCCGAATGCCGGGCCTCGAGGAGCTTTCGAGACCGCTCTCGCAAAGCTTTCGGGTGGAGGGCCTGGCAGTCGGCACAAGACTCCGTGTCGTGGCCTCGGCCGAGGCAGAAGAGACACTCCCAATGCGGGTCGGTGACGGACATCATCCGAGCACAGGCGCCGCAACGTTTGAAACCGGGCATCCCTACGACACCTTGTTCGAAAAACAATGAAAAAATTCACCAAAAAGTATGGTCAAAAAATGACCAGGGCACTGCTCTTCCCGGATCTGCGCTTGCTGGCGCGGAAAAAGAAGAACTGACGTCAGCGCGCAGGGGCGGCGCCTAAGTACTGCCCGCGACGTCATCCCGGCGATCACGACGCCGACGACGGACGCGGAGCCGCACAACACCGCCTACCGACGCACAAGGGTACTGCTACGCAAAAAACTTTCCGGATCCAGCCTGACGCCTGGGGATATTCTAAGGTAAGGAATCTGTCACTAACGTGTCTCTTTCAGATACATCTGTATCAGAGCCTGAATATCCTGGACTCGCTGTTCGGGAGGATAAACCCAAAACTGCACCGTGTCCAGAACTGCTCAAACGAAAGGGGGCATCTGAGAGGGAGTCATGTGCAACTTTGGCACGTTGATAATGAACCCCAGCGAACGAAGGAGGATTGCCATAGTCTGGAGGTGGGAGACGACTGCCTGGGAGGAGCCCACCTTCAACAACCAAGCCTGGCTGATGACGGCTGGAATGCCAGAAACCGGTCCTAGGATGCTTGTTTCCGGTCCAGGGAAGACATGGCTTGGCAGTTCGGGCTGGACTGTTCCCATGAGGCACAGGGTCAGACTGATTTGCATATGGCCATGTCTGAACTGGGGTGGTGGAGTGAGCTAAAGAATGATGATGGATTAAACCCAGATCAGTTGACTGGGGGTGAGTGTTTGATTGGCTCAAACGTTCCGTCCATCATCCCCTTTTGTATCGCTTTGTTCGCCCTAAGTTGGCGGGGTATGCCCAGACGTGGGTCCCTTGCTCACTTTGCCACTGGATTCAAGCAAGCCTGGCTGATGACGGCTGGAATGCCAGAAACCGGTCCTAGGATGCTTGTTTCCGGTCCAGGGAAGACATGGCTTGGCAGTTCGGGCTGGACTGTTCCCATGAGGCACAGGGTCAGACTGATTTGCATATGGCCATGTCTGAACTGGGGTGGTGGAGTGAGCTAAAGAATGATGATGGATTAAACCCAGATCAGTTGACTGGGGGTGAGTGTTTGATTGGCTCAAACGTTCCGTCCATCATCCCCTTTTGTATCGCTTTGTTCGCCCTAAGTTGGCGGGGTATGCCCAGACGTGGGTCCCTTGCTCACTTTGCCACTGGATTCAAGCAAGCCTGGCTGATGACGGCTGGAATGCCAGAAACCGGTCCTAGGATGCTTGTTTCCGGTCCAGGGAAGACATGGCTTGGCAGTTCGGGCTGGACTGTTCCCATGAGGCACAGGGTCAGACTGATTTGCATATGGCCATGTCTGAACTGGGGTGGTGGAGTGAGCTAAAGAATGATGATGGATTAAACCCAGATCAGTTGACTGGGGGTGAGTGTTTGATTGGCTCAAACGTTCCGTCCATCATCCCCTTTGTATCGCTTTGTTCGCCCTAAGTTGGCGGGGTATGCCCAGACGTGGGTCCCTTGCTCACTTTGCCACTGGATTCAAGCAAGCCTGGCTGATGACGGCTGGAATGCCAGAAACCGGTCCTAGGATGCTTGTTTCCGGTCCAGGGAAGACATGGCTTGGCAGTTCGGGCTGGACTGTTCCCATGAGGCACAGGGTCAGACTGATTTGCATATGGCCATGTCTGAACTGGGGTGGTGGAGTGAGCTAAAGAATGATGATGGATTAAACCCAGATCAGTTGACTGGGGGTGAGTGTTTGATTGGCTCAAACGTTCCGTCCATCATCCCCTTTTGTATCACCTTCAACAACCAGTCGTCGATATAAGGGGAAGACTGGAACCCCTGATCTCAGCCATCACCTTGGTGAACACCGAGGGGCACTGGTGAGGCCGAAGGGGAGCACGGTAAACTGAAAGTGCTCGTAGGCCACTGTAAACAGAAGGTAGCGGCGATGATCATGCAGGACGGGGATATGAAAATAGGCGTCCTGAAAGTTCAATGCTACCATCCAGCCTCCCGGGTCCAGGGCAGACAGAACCTGAGCAAGAGTGAGCATCTTTGACTTCTCCTTTTTGAGGAAGTAGTGGAGGGCTCTGAGCTCGAGGATTGGATGAAGGCCTCCATCCTTTTCGGGGACCAGAAAGTAGCAGGAATAGCAACCACAGCCTATTTCTGGCACCAGAACCCTCTCTATGGCTCCCTTGACCAAGAGAATCGTGGCTTCCTCTTGAAGTAGGGCAAGATGATCCCATCATTTTATGTAGGAGGCATGGAGGGAGGCGTAGCCTCGAAGGGGAGGGAGTAGCCCCTTCGGACTATCTATAGAACCCACCTGTCTGAGGTGATGTCCCGCCAGTGGTGGAGGTGAGGGCAGATCCTGCCACCAACTCGATGCCTATGATCTGGGAGGATCGGACTAAGAGGGTTTGGAGGCGGAGGAGGGAGGGGCTTTGTGGCCTGACCCGACCTATGGCCGCCCGACCCACAGGGTTGGGATGAACTGCGCCAACGGCTGCGCAGAGTTTGCTGTAATTGCACAGTCTTCTGGCTGGGATAGGGCTGGCGCGGCTGGAAGCCCTTTCTGTAGCCACGAAAAAGAGAGTAAGGTGGACACAGAACGGGATGTTACAGAAAGGCCCAAGGACTTGGCTGTAGCCCACGACTCCTTGAAGCATTCTAGCGCGCGTCTGCCCTATCTCCGAAGAGACGGGAGCCATCAAAGGGTAGGTTCATAAGATTGGCTTGGACATCCCTAGAGAAGCCATACATTCTCAGCCAGGTGCGGCGCCAGATGGCCACAGTCGAGGAAAACACTCAGCCCAGCGAGTGTGCTGTGTCAAGGCCACAGCGGATAGTAAACTTCACTGCATCTCTCCTGTCTGCAGCAGCTTGAGAGAGGACAGCTCGGGCCTCCTCCGGAACTTGTGGCAGCACGTGCGCAACCATTTACCATAAAGAATGAGAGTAACGACGCAATAGGCATGCAGTATTTACTGACCGCAATGCGAGGCTGGTGGAAGAGAAAATTCTCTTTCCGGAGCTATCCAGCCTTTTGGATTTGCTATCCGGTGGTGCGGAAGGCTACGCACCACAAGAAGTAGAGACTTGGACCAGCAATCTCTGGGGGTCGGATGAGATGTGAGGAGAGCTGGGTCACCCGGTGCAGGGCAGTGGCAGCATGCAATGGTTCTAATCACAGGAGCCCCTGTGCTGGGCTTGGACCAAGTGCCCAGAAGAAAAGCAGTTAAGGCCTCATTAAATGCAGCAAGGGTTCCGAAGTGGAGACGCCAGGCTGCAGGACCTCCGTCAAAACATTGGTTTTGACCGCTACAGTAGGAAGCTGCAGGTCCATGACCTCCACAGACCTTCGTAGCACCACAGCAAAAAACGCTCCTTCCTTCATAGCCAGGTTAAGGAGAGAAAGCATGCCAGGCTCTGGAGCCACTGGCATCACCCAGTTCCTCATAACAGTCCATTTCTTCAGTATAAGGCAGGATTTCTAAGGGATCCTGCATCTCCTCCTAATCTTCCTCCAATCCTAGCCCTTCCAAATAAGGCTGAGGACCTGACAGAGACCGAAGGCTCTGCCGACGCCGGATAGCTCAGAGCCGTCGGGGATAAGAATGGGGTTGACCCAGCCGGTGGGCACCGGCGACGTTGGGAGTCTTGGTGTTGGACGCGGCGCCGGGGAAGGTCACATAGGCGGTAAAATCGGCACAAATCCAGAACTGGGAACGGATTCATGGGGAGCCAGGGGCGCCGGGGTCAGAGCCGATGGCGCGGAACCTGATGGAACTCCTTCTGCTGACCCTGTGGGGCCCAAGCAGGGTCAAGCCACACAAATATGGCGTACATGGCATCATAACATTTTTTTCTATTGGGCAGGGGTTGCTCCCGGTCCTGTGAAAGGGGGGAAACGTGGAGTCAACCCAGGTACATGCTCCACAGAGCTAAGCCTTGAACAAAGAGACACCTCCGTCACGTCGGTTGACGGATGGGGTGAAGACGCAGCACTCTTCAACTTCTTGTGGTGTTTCTTACCTGACTTCCTCTATGACTTTGAATGGGAGTTTGAAAACTTGGAGCCCTCGGAGCGGTGCTCGGACCTTCCTCTTGACCGGGAACGGGATCAAGATCTCTGAGGTGCCAGACGCCGGGCCGCAAGTAGCTTTAGGGACTGCTCCCTCAAAGCTTTCGGAGCCATGGTCGGGCAGTTGGAGCATGACATCGGGTCGTGGTCGCGCTCCAGGCACCAAAGACACACGAGGTGGGGATCCGTGACAGACATGGCGTGGTGACAGGCGCCACACGGTTTGAATCCCAAAGGCTTTCTGGACATCCTACACCAATTAAAAATGTCGACAAAGTCAAAAAAAGTCTATAAAAAAATTACAGGGGGTAGCTCTCTTCAACGGATCTGCACTGGCTGGTGCAGAAAGAAAAGAACTGATATCAGCGTGCCGAGGTGGCACCTATATAGACGACGTGGACGTCACGATGACAGAGACTACCCCAACGACGTCACGCATGGTCGACCAATGCCACCTATTGGCGCGCAGGGGTACTGCTCAAGAAAAATCTTCTAGATCCAGTATGACGCCTGGGAAGTTCACAGATAAGGAATCTGCGGCGAGATGTCTCTATCAGATATTATTTATGTACCAGAGTAGAACCAGTGACAATATGTTTGAAGCCAGTCATTCGGTTAAATTAGGTACTTGATGACAAAAGATTCAAATAAGGAATATGAAGTATCACAAATCACTGTGCATATAAAATTGAGCAAAATGTTGTATCATCATTCCTTTTATGGTGGAGGAAAGATAAGCATGAATGAAATTAGACTGGACATAAATGTGAATAGAATCCATCCTTATTTGCTATTTTCTTAACTCACAAATACAAATAATAGTGCTACAGTAGAGACCATTTAATTTATAATGAAAATAAAGACCAAACACACTTAACACTATGCTGTTGTCACTTCAATTTATTTCAGATTTTTGTTTACAATATAGCTGTCTTCATTTTCACATTTTACTCATACCTATAATTATATTTTTACATTTGGAACTCAATTGAAATATCCTAAATGTTTTCTTTACAACCAAATAAGAAAAATCGAAAATATTAACCCCGGTAAGAAAAGAAATTAAAAACTTTTTAAAAATATGTCATGAAAATAAGTCACAAAATTGTCATTAGAAACAGTGTATTTTATACATTACATATATATAGGCACATTTCATCAGCATATCCTATATCCAGTTTTATATAATTAAACAATAATATCCACACTCACTGAAAATTTATAAAGAATGAACTTTGGACAGTCTGGACTGAGGCTAACCTCTGTACACCACCAGTTTTGAATGGTGGAATCATCTAGAGAAAGAACCTGTGAATAAAATATCTACTGTATGGCATAGCAAAGCCACCTTCACCAAAATTTGGTGCTGGCAAGGTTACAATTCCAAAGTACAATACAACGGATAGAAGCCAGGCAATGTTTGATGTTGACATGCTTCTTTGAAAACTCCCGACAACAAAATAAAGGTAGTACAATATGCCTAACTATTGAATATACATTCCAGCAACAACAAAAGTATATATATATATATATATATATATATATATATATATATATATATATATATATATATATATATATATATATATTCTTTTTTTTTTTATTAACTCTGATCATACCTTGGAATGTGCATGGCCTATCTGCAAGGACTTCAAAAAAAGACAACAGTAAATATACATTCCCAAATAAAAGACTGATGACTGAAACATGATTAAATCAGCATAAAGAATATAATTACAAATGTCCAGTCCCCAAATGATAAACAATGTGTTTTATTCATTTTTTGGAAGACTATTTAACTAAGTAAAAGCACTACAACTGTACTGTCCAAATGGTGTATTTACAAAAGAGCATACCTTGGCTCTAAGTAAGGGACACTTTCTATTAATATTTAATTACAAGATATGCCTTAAAAGTAACCTTCACTAGATAAAAATCTATGTCTCCAAAATGTTTTTAAATAAAAGGTTCAGATGAGTTTTGCCCATTGATATGCTGCCAATAGACTTATTATGCACAACCATGTTACTGCCTTAAGTAACACCCACAGCTATTTCCTCTCTTTGTACTATGAAGTCAGCAGTTAGAAAAAATGATAATTACATAGTTTTTTTTGGTTTTCTTTCCACATACTCAAAGTGCAATTAGAATGTATTCTTCCAAAAGCTCCTCTCTGTAAACAAGGCTTACATGAAGAGAAATTTGGAGTGTTGGTAATCTTTACAAATGCGCATGACACAATCCTGATCTAAAGGAACAATAAGACATTAACAGTTTAGCGGTCTGAAAACATATGTGGCCATAATAAATGGCCAATAGGCTTTAACTTCAAAGAAAGGAAAAAAATAGGAATCACAATGTAAAATCTGCAATCTAATGATGCCACTGAGCGGAGATTAGTTTGTATTGATTAAGTAAAACAATTTATCCCGCAACCATTGGTCGTCACATTGAGATAATATTCTGAATAATGACTCTTAATCAGTACAATTAGGATATTGTGGCTACTCCTGGAAAAACATTATTTATTAAAATACCACTTTTAAGTACAGTTACTCAAAGCCAGTCACAGGAAACTACTGGAGAAGGGTATAAAAGTATAAGGGCCTGAGATTTAAATCAGCATCCTCTGCCATCTATATTTTGATTTGGTGAATGTGAAACTGATGTTTTTAAATACGGGTAAATAAAAAGTTTAAACTGTCATCCATTTCTCTAAAGGCAAGAAGGAATAATGCATGTGGCAGATTCACAAATATCCTAGCATTCATTTCACAAAAAACTGCAAGTAACCTACAGACCAAAACATGCTACTGTGTTCTCAGTTTCACTAAACTGTTGGAGATTTCCTACCGACCTTAACATGGCTACACTCATGGAAGACAAGAGCTTTCAAGATGCCATCTTAAAGAAAGTTATCTTTTTTTGTCTGAGTTGTATCTGATGCTTTGTTCTTGTGTTAACTACCACACTAAGTTTGTCAAAACACATTATTTTTTACGGTACAATTGATTCAGTTTGTCAACCCACAAAATCATGTATATAATTCAACCTACTGCAACCTGTTACACTAAAATCTGATGAAGATTCAACTTTAGTGTACGCACATTGACAAACCAAAAAGAAAACATATGCAGGTGGTTTATGACGTTGATGGCCTTGTTACACTACATTTCATTGACCAGTCAACGGGCTCAGACTCAAGAATTTTTCACTTTACTCTGTTGGCATCAAAAGTAATGCACCCATAACCGTTTCAAAGTGGTAGTTCTTTGGCCATCTTCCTCACAACAGACATACCAAAATGGCATACTTTGATGCCATTCATAATACAAAGAACTCATCTACGAGAAAGTTTACATTGCTATTCTGATGGCAAAAGGAGGCCATATATAAATGTAGGTGCACTTTCTCAAGACTAATGTGTGTTTCAGTCCTGTACATACTCTTTGTACACATTACTTCTATTATACTGCAGCAGAGAACAAAATATGCATTCTTTTTACGTTTAAGGAGTATTGGCTTGCTTCAGTAAGCTTTGAGATTTTTCTTTTTTTTTTTTTACTTCAGAAGATGTAAAAGAATGTAAGCAGAATTTAAATAGCTCAGCAAAAGGACACTGGACCATGCTCCATTTTCTTTCCTTCAAAGTTTATTTTGCTTAACATGACCACAGCCACGTTAGCAATTAAATTAAAATGCCATTTGTTTTGTAAAAAAAAAAAGCATCCTAATCAAATCATCAGTGCCTCAATACCATGCTACAATATGTGCATAATGTATACGTGTGTGACGTGCAAGTTATATGGCATAAGTTCTTTATAGAAAGTACAGTGATAAGGTACACCATGTTTAACACCAGATGGAGATCCTGTTCTTGCTTCTGAATCCAAATGGTGAGAGGACGCCCATACTTCTGTTTGAACATTAACCTACTATATTTGGTACTGTCTCATAAAAATCCACAGTTAAATGTCACAGGAAATTGTTGATTTGTTTGGATGGTGAATTATAAGGCTGATAGCAGCAATGTTCTTTAGTGCCTAAGAGAATAGCAAAAAAGAAACAATATGAGCAACACAGAAGGCAGCACACTTAAATAAAGCTAAACTAACAAGCAATCTGTTAGTGCACCAGTACCACACGTCATATCAAGTACATACTTTAGTCAAAGGTGCAGTAAAAAGAATATCCAAACCACACCAACAACAAAAACCAACAAGTTACTTACCTTCAGTAACACCTTTTCTGGTACAGACTCTATCTAACCTCAGATTCCTCACTTTTTGAATATTCCCACAGGACTGGAGCTGGAAAACTTCAGCAGTACCCCTAAGTGCTTGTAGGCAGGGTCGTGCGGCTTCGCAACAGCGTCGTTCCACTCATAATATGACATGTGGAGTCGCATATAGGAGCCACCCACACATGCTGACGCCAGTTGCTGTCTGAACTGTCCGCACACTCCAACGCAGAGTCCAATCGCAGATTGGCTCAGACCAGTGTGCAGATCCCTAAAGTGGGGCCTTTTCTAAGTGTAAAGAGTTCAGGTCACAGAATAGGGAGGATGGGAGGGTCAGTGAGGAATCTACGGTTAGAGTCTCTCCCAAAAATGGTGTTCTTCTGATAGAGACTTGCAGCCTCAGATTCCTCAACTTTTGAAAAGATGCCAAAGCAGTACTAGGAGGTGGGTTTGTGAACTGCTGAAACTGAAAAATCCTGCAGGACGAGTGGGCAAAATGCTCATTGTGACAGACCTAGCTGTCAAGGCAGTAATGCTTTGTTAAAGTATGGAGTGAAGTTCAGGTGGCAGCATGGCAAATGCACAGAACAGGCACTCTGCATGCCAAAGCAGTGGTAGCAGCCTTGACTTTGGTGGAATGAGCACACAATCCCTCCAGAGGCTGCTTTTTAGCAAGTGCACAGCAGTTATTAACACAGAGTATGATACAACAGGAGATAGCCTTTTCTCACTGCTGTGCCCTTCTTCGCTCCTACGAATTAAAAAAACAGAGCTCAGTGTCGACACGGTGTTCTCTGGTACAACTGATGCAAAAACCTAAGGGCTGCTTTCGGATCCAACCGGCGGAGTCTCTCATCCTCCTCAGGGTGATGTTTTGCCAGACGTGAAAAGGAATCGCCACTTTCGGAAGAAAGGAAGCTCTGTTCATCTTACCAGTTTGTCTGGGTAGAACATGATGTATGGAAGGTTAAGGGAGAAGGCTTGTAGCTCGCTCACCCGCTGCACCAAGGTTAAGGCGACAAGGAAGACTATCTTGAGGGTAAACAGCCTTAGAGGACAGCTGCACATGGAGTACACATAGGGAATGTAAGAACCAAATTTAGGTCCCACTGGGACATAATAAACAGCAAAGGAGGAAACATATATTGCAAACCTTTCAGAAAATGCATCACAACTGGTGATCGAAACAAAGAAGGATGATCCGACAACTTGAATAAAAGCCGAAAGAGCTGACAGGAATGCTTTAACTGTGCCCAAAGCGAAAGCCTTGCTGAGCTAGGGATAATGCAAAAAGCAGCATTTTGGAAAGCTTGGTATGAAGCTAGTCAATCTTGTGGGTGCCGCACCAAGCCACAAACTTGTCCCACTGACAGGCATATACAGAATTAGTTGAGGGACCTTGCCGCCAAGATGAAATTGACCACTTTGGGAGGAAGGTCAAAGGTAGTCAACAGCCACCACTCAATCTCCAGGCATGGAGGGGCAAAGGGCATAAGTTCGATTGCAGGATCCTACCCTGCTGCTACGACAGGCGACCCTACCGAAGGTGCAGTCTGATCGGAGGGCAGATGGCTCAGTATGCCACTCTCTCCTTGTCCATTCCGGTGCCACTAGGATAACTTAGGCCCAGTTGTTCCCAAACCTTTTTTAGAACTTGGGACAGGAGAGGCATTGACGGAAAAGTTGTAAAGGAGTCCTAAGTACCACTCTAGGTGGAATGCTTCTCTGGGCGATAGACGTCCTGGAAACCAACGACCAAAAGTGATGACATTGTGCCTTTTTGGCGGTGGCCAAAATATCAAGCAAAGTTTCTCCCCATTTGTAGAAGAGACCCTGCACCACCTCCAGTTGTACTGCTATTCATGGTCCGCTAGGCGTTGGCAGCTGAGCTCATCCACCCTGGTGTTTAGCAATCCCACCAGGTGGTGCACCACTAGGAAAATCCCTTGGCGTTTCAGTCACTTCCAGAGGCACAGAGCCTCCGGACACGACCGCATCCCACCTTGCTTGCTGCAGCACATGGTGGTGTAGTTAACTGTAATGGCCCACAACTCCAAAAGACTGATATGGAGCTGAGCCTCCGCTAGAAACCAGATACCTCTGATCTCCACCTCTCGCAAGTGGTCTCCCCAACCCAGAAGTGATGCATATGTCACCAC
Organism: Calotriton arnoldi; assembly: GCA_963921515.1. NCBI lineage: Eukaryota > Metazoa > Chordata > Amphibia > Caudata > Salamandridae > Calotriton > Calotriton arnoldi. The sequence goes on from CAWUFW010001977.1 coordinate 1,848,633, forward strand.
TATTCGCTCTGGATGTAATAGGGAGAGGGGTCTGCCACTGACCCAATCGCGGTCCAGCAGCCACCACTGCGGATCTTTTGCAGTCTCCTCTGTAACCCGATCAGAGAGATCCCCCCCTTCCACGTACCCAAGAGGAACCTCCGCTCCGCCGACCTCGCCCTGGCAGAGGTCCCCCGCATCCACAGAAACAGAACCGGCGGGAGAGCTTTCTCCTACATCGCAGCCAGGACCTGGAACAAGCTCCCTGTGAACATCAGATGCTCCCCGACCCTGCACACATTCAGGAAGGACCTCAAGACCTGGCTCTACGACTGAGCCGGAGCCGCTCCCCCCGCCCTGAGACCCTCACGGGTGAGTAGCGCGCTTTATAAACCCCTGATTGATTGATTGATTAAAGGTTGTGCTCACTTACCCACTCTAACTTCAGAAACCCTGCAGAGCCCTGGTGTGCTTAACCAGCAGGATGCAGGAGACCATCAGTCTCAGCAGGCTCGGAGTCACCTCACTCAGATCCAGGACAGAGGCTGAAACATCGGGATGACGACCCGAATGTCCTAGACTCTCTTTTCTAGGGGTAAAGGGCGAAACCGGGCGGTGTCCAGAATGGCTCTGATGAAGGGGAGAATCTGCGAAGGAGTTGAGTTTCACTTCGACATGTTGATAGTGAACCCGAAAGATGTTAGGTTTGCTGTAGTCTGGAGGTGGGTGTCTCCTGCCTGGGGAGAGCCTGCCTTCAACAGCCAGTCGTTGAGGTACAGGAAGCCTGGAAACCCTGACCTCTGAAGATGCGCTGCAATCACAGCCATTAGTTTCAACACTTGAGGGGCACTGGTGAGGGGAATTATAGATGTGCCTGTCACGGTGGATCAGAAAGGCCCAGAGAGTGAGCTCTGGCTTGCTGTCTTTAAAGCACTTGACGGCTGAGTCTGCTTTAGTCCCAAAAATCCAGGAGCCATCAAAGGGTATACTTATGAGGCTGCCTTGGATGTCGCCGGAGAAGTCTATAGACCTCATCCAGGCACGCCTACAAAATGCTACATTAGTGCCTATGGCCGTGCCCAAAGAATCAACAGTGTCCAAGCTGCAACAAATAGTAAACTTGGTGACATCACAACCCTCTTGTATCACATGTGTCAAGATGGAATGCACATCATCAAGGGCTGCTGAAAGGACCTTTGCCAAAGAGCATGGGAATAGCGAGCCAGAAGGCAGCTGGCATTTACAGGATGAAGAGCTAGACTTGTGGAGAAAAACACACATTTTCCAAATGTCTAAATCCATTTTGATTCCCTATATGCTGGTGTAGTAGGAAACAAGTTAGGATTAACTTTACTTGCTGAAGCGTGCACAACAAAACTCTCAGAAGTGGGGTTCTGATTCAAAAAGTCCAGGTCACCTGGGGCAGAGTGGTGGCGCCTCGCAATCTGCTGACTGAATCAGGGGCCATAAGGGTGAACCTGAGGGTCTAGTTAAATGTAGCAGGGGCTCAGAACTAGTTTGCTCCAGTTGAAGGCCGCAGTCAAAATGTAGGTCTTGACTTCTCTATTAGCCAGAAGTAGGTGACGGAACTATGCCGCCCTTTGCATGTCCATTGCAAAGGAGGCACTCCCTTCTATTGCAGTGCCGGGAGAAGAACCCAGCCCAGTGTATGGTAAGGTGTCTGGTCCACTGGCGTCTTGGAGGTCTTAATACCAGTTGTCCTCAGTAAATGGCTGGGTGAACTTATGCTCAGCATCATATGTGTCATTATCAAGTCAGTGCAAAACTAAGTATGGAGGGTTTGCACCTGTCCATGAGGCAAAGGCAACGTGTCAGAATTGAAAGGGTTACTAAAAGGCTTCAGCCCAGGTGGACCAGGCCATGGCCTCGGTTGAAGCAATGACGACTCAGACAACACTATGGGTAGTGCGTCTTTGTCCAGCGTCAATGCACCATGCTCTAACGTGGGATGTTGTGCTAGGATGAGGCTTGGCATCGATGCCAGTGCGGAACCCACATTAGGTCCAGAGGACCCAACTGGCACCCAAGGGTACACCCCTGACAGTGTAAGTCAAGCTGGGAGGCTTTGCGGTTCCTTGGGGCGCTAAGGAGTGCCACAGGGAGCAGAAAACATGCCAAAGAAGTGAAGCACTCCTTTATTTGTTGTGGAGTCACCATTGGCTTCAAAAACTTGGGTTGCCGCAGAACGAGGGTTGGAATCGGCTCAGATCGCCTCTGGAAGTGAGACTGGAAGCCATGTTGACAGCCTTTGCGTCTTCTCTAGAGATTGAGAGAGTCTGGAAAGTGCCGAGTCGCGCTTGGACTTCTTTTGCTTCTCCTTTGACTTGCTCAAAGACTTCGACGATCTGCCACGGGAATGTCTTAGGGAATGGGACCTTATCTTGACCTGTCACTGCTTGGAGTCTTTCGGTGTTTCGAGACATTGAGCTTCGCTTCCCATTTTTGAACGCCCTTATGAAGCATTAAGGCACACTCACTGCAGGCCTGGATTTGTGATCCAACCCCAGGCACCGCAGGCAAACCTCATGGAGATCTGTAACAGACATTTGTTTTGATGGTCCATACATGGGAGTTGGCATTTCCCCTGCAAATTGGTAGTAGAATTTAAAAAGAAAAATGGTCTCGAAGAGAAGATGGGTGGCTCGGGATCCTCATATGATGTCAGCGTGCGTCTGTGATGCTTATATAAGACTCTGCATGTCAGTTTTGGAGAGAAAAGCCGCCGCTCAGGAGCCACGCAGCACCACCTACCGGTGAACAAGATTACTGGTGAAAATTTTCTGGATTCAGTCGCCTAGGGGAATATTCAAAAGGTGAGGAAAACATGGTTAAAAGTCTCTATCAAAGAATTGACACTTGGAAATCGGAGTTTATTCATGTAAGCATGAAAACAAATATTCTGTAAAATGCACTAATTTTGTTTCCAAGTATCAGCTTGTCATTTTTAGTTTTATCTCTAAATATCTACTTGTAATTTTAAGTAGATCCATTTGTTATTCTCAAATACCCGACTGTCCTTTTAGATATACCATTTTTCCCTCCGCCCAGCCCCATATCTTTTCCAGCAGAGTGTATACGTTCTTCTAATACCTGTAAATAAAGGGACCATGTAGTGCATGACGTAAGAAGTCGGACTGTGCGTTAGCTGCCTGTTGTGCCCTGGCCCGCAAACTTCCTCTCATGAACATCTAACATTAAAAAAAACTCCAAGCAGATTTACTATCTCAGGGTAGCATTTCTGTTTCACCCACATTATTTATGACTGAATGACTAAGACATACGAATCTCAGCGGCTGTCAATGTAATGTTTCTCTGGCATGCAGAGGAGAGCATCTTCAGAGCAGCCGGGTAAAAAGGCAAACAAATCAAAGCAGTCTGCAGATCGATTTAATTCCCAAACAGCATGAACGCACTGGAAGCTTAGCAATTGCAAAAAGTCTTTACTTTACATCTAATTTCGTATGAGTTTTATGAAGTTCTTCCATTCTCAGTAACACTAAACCCAACAAGCCCTTATTCGGGATTTTCTACCAGTCCTCCAGAGATTCCTTGGAGTCTTTGAATAAAGCGAGTTTCAAAGTGAAGAGTATCCCACACGGAATTCTGTGCACTTCAACTATTCTCCCAGGGTGCTAGGATCTAATTTGTTATCGATCTCTCTGCGCACTTATGGCATTTTAACGGCTGTTCGGCAGTGACTGGGAACAATGATCCTTAATCAATGAAGCAATTCTCTTCTGTGGACAAAGTTTATTATTGACAGGAAATAGTAGTAGTAATAGAGAGGAAACAACATTCACTTTCTGACCGCAGTGAGCCTACACACAGGTTGTATGAAAAGCGTGTATGTATAGAGATAAAAAAACTGCTCTCTGCGTTGTTCATATATGGAACATAATATACACTGTAGCAAGACGTAGGACTTACAATAGGCAGAACATAGGTTTGCTCTTGGAAAAACAGTTTAGGGGGTATAAATATTTTTTTAAATATACCTGTGGGTGAACTGTTTGTAAACTCACATAGGTGGGATTAACTACTATTTGCATTTACTATGGAAGACCCGCAAAACGGTACCATGATTGTGACTGAAATGAAGCTGCTTACCTGATGCACAAACTACATTCAGTAACGCTCTTTCTGGTGCATACTCTTTCTTTTTTTTTTTTTTATATTTTTATTTGCATTTTCAACCAATACAAAAACAACTGGCATGTCACAAGTAGTCATCCACGCGTCCGAATGCCCCCTTGCCCCCCCACCCACAACCCACATTATCATCTCCATGTCAAGCACCCAAACGAAATCCAGCTCTGTCATAGGTGACGCTTTGGTAGTCCTCTTTCCCCCCACTGAAACTCCCCAGGGTCTGAGACACATGTCCAACCACGCACCATCACGGCGCACAGCGAAATTCAAGAGGACCCACATTGTGTTAATCAGTTCCCAGACCCCCATCCAGACCATGGTACCTTCTCCATTTCCCCCATATTCTACGGAATTTCCGGGGGCATCCTCTCGCTTTGTATGTGACCCTTTCTGCCGCCATATACATATCCATTCCCCTCATCCATTCTCCTAATTGAGGGGGAATTGACGCCCCCCATGCACGTGCCACGTCTCTCTTTGCCACCACTAAGGCCAACAGTGTGAAAATCGTGTGTGCGCGGCTCAAGTCTATATCATTGGTTATCCCCAGTAGTATGAATTTAGGATCCAGAGGAAGTATCGCCTCCAACACCTTACTCATCTCTCCCAATACTTGTGTCCAGTAAGTGTGGATGGTGGGGCAGTCCCAGATAATATGATAGAAGTCCCCCTGCTGGTGTCTACAACGCAGACAATTTGAATCACTGGCCCGGCCCATGCGGTGTAGTCGAACCCTATCGAAGTATACCCTGTGTAGTATCTTGTATTGGATGAGTCGGAGGCGGGATTTAATCGCCACCTCCCTATTGTGCATCAGGGCAGCCTCCCAATCTACTGTGTCCATCGTGCCCAGGTTCTGCTCCCAAGTTTCTCTCAGTTTCCCCAGTCTGTCTGGCATGTTATTGTTCAGGGTCCTATACGTTAAAGAGACTATCTTGTTGGGTATCTGTTCTTGCAGTAGGCGACCCTCCAGCGGGGCATATTCTGGCAGGGGAGAGGAGAGCGAACTCTCGGCTCTTCATGCATGTCGCAATTGCGCGTATTTAAAAATTTGGGTGGGGTGCAACCCATACTCTGTTGCCAGAGTCCTAAAGGGTTTAAGATCCCCCTTCGCCACCACATCTCCCAACATAGAAATTCCGATGTCATCCCAACCTCCAAAGCCCCTGAGTTTGTGAAGCTCCCTCAACCAGGTACAGCTCCATATCGGAGTCTGTTTTGTCGGCTTACGTGTCCATCCCAATATCTTTGTCGCCCTATCCCATACTTCCACGGTTATTTGCGTGGCCGATAGTAGTCGTCTCCTACCTGAGCCTCCATATAAATAAAATAAACAAGAGCGACGTGCCATGGTATCCCTTTCTAACCTGTAGGTGGGGTGATTAGCTGGAGCATGGAGCCATTCATTTACCGGCGCCAAATGCTCTGCCCAGTAGTATGCCTCGATGTCCGGCAGGGAAATCCCTCCATTATACTGGTTTCTCTGCAACGTACTCAGGGCTATCCTTGGTTGCTTCCCCAACCACAACAGGGAGCGCACTTCTGCCTCTATCACCCTAAACGTCTGTCTAGGAAGAGGGAAATAATCATTTTGGAGGGCATACAAGAAGCGGGGCAATGTAATAATTTTAAACATTGCAGCACGGCCAAGTATCGTGAGGGGGAGGGCTTTCCATCGTAGAGCATCAGCTGCAAAGTTTGTTATGACTCGCTGAATGTTTCTTTGGTAGGAAAGATTTCTATCCGTGGTTAGGTAGATCCCCAAATACGTGAATCCCGTCTGCGTTACCTGGAGAGCCCCAGGGAGTGGGGGCCACATTTCCTCAGTTCGTGGGTTATACAGGATCGATTTATGCCAATTTATCGCATAGCCCGAGAAGGAGCCATACCTGCCCAGAAGCCTGAACAGTGCGGGGACCGTAGTAGCCGGTTGAGCAACGTACAACAGGATATCGTCCGCATAGAGCGAGATCTTTTCTTCCTCTGAGTCAGTCTGTGAAATTTGGAACCCCCGTATCTCTTTTGTCTGTCTGACCTCACATGCCACTATTTCAATGGTGAGGGCGAATAGTAGTGGGGACAGAGGGCATCCCTGTTGGGTCCCCCATCTAATGGGGAAGTCCTCAGATAATATCCCGTTTACTTTAACCCGGGCTCTGGGGTCCGCATATAGGAGTCCCACCAATTGTCTGAATTTGGGGCCTATGCCGAACTTGACCAAAGCCGCCTCTAAAAAGGGCCAATGTACAGCGTCAAACGTTTTTTCGGCGTCTAGGGAGAGGAACATATGTGGGTCCTCCCGTCCCTGTACCGCCATAAGCCAATTATGGGTCCGCCATAGATTCTGTCTGGTCGCCCTGTCTGGTAAGAAGCCTGTCTGATCTTGATGCACCAGGCCTGAGATTACTTGGCGCAAACGGAGGGCCAATATTGTCGCCAGCAGCTTAACCTCAACATTGAGGAGGGAGATTGGGCGATAGGACGCGCAATCCTCGGGGGGCTTTTCCGGTTTGTGGATGGGAATGATCGTGGCCAGCCTAAGATCTAGCGGGAGGGTACCCTCTTGGGCCACGTCCCTAAACAGCGCTAACAAGTTCACCGCCAGGAGGTCTGCCCCTTTTTTAAAGAATTCAGCTGGGAGTCCATTCGGGGCTGGGGACTTCCCAGGGCGTGGTCTAGTTATTGCCTCTTTAATTTCGGTCACCGATATGTCGGCTTCAAGGACCTCCCTATCCTCATCCGCCAAGCTCGGGGTTTGAATAGTGGCCAGATATGCCAGAATCTCTTCCGGGTCACCCAGATCCCTGGCCTCATAGAAATCCTTAAAATAGGAGGCAACTATCTGAACTATCTGTGCGTCTCCCTTCTGCGGCTGTCCCTATTGGTCCACTATGCTTTCTATCCATCGGTCGTCCATTTCCTTACGGCTGAGCCAGGCTAAGAGCTTACCAGATTTACCCCCAACATCATATAATCTATGTAGGGTCGCTTGCGCCTGCGTTTTAGCCTCTTCCGTTACTAGGGCTCTATAACGCTGTTGTGTGTCAGACAGGCGTCGGAGGACCTGTGAGTCACGCCCCGCCAGATAGCGTTGTTCTAGCTCCAAAATTTGGGTTTCCAGAGTATTAAGCTCCTCTTGTTCTTTCCGCTTCTCCCACGTTATTCGATTTTGGGCCCTATCACGGAGCACTGTCTTGTAAGCTTCCCACACTATAACGCCCGATTGCACCGAGCCTACATTTTAAGCAAAATATACTGTCGTGTCAGCCCTAAGACCCCGCAATATCTCGGTGTTCTGCAGGTCCCAAGCCGTCAGCCTCCAGTTTCCACCTGTCGCCCTAGGCCTCCCTCCTGACCTAACCAGAAGAGGAGAATGGTCAGTGATCCCCCGAGCCAGGTATTCCGCCTCCCAGTCAGTCCCCGTGGCCCGCCGCGGGAGAAAGACGTAGTCCAGTCGAGAGTGCACCTTATGTGCGCCAGAATAGTAGGAATAGCTTCTGCTGTCCGGGTGGAGGTGCCGCCACACGTCCATCAGACCCAATGCACAAGTTACTAACTTGTGTAACGATATATCTGTAAGAGACAGTAGTTAGTGACAGATTCCTTACCTTAGAATATCCCCAGGCGTCAGGCTGGATCCGGAAACTTTTTGCGTAGCAGTACCCTTGCGCGTCGGTAGGCGGCGTTGTGCGGCTCCGCGTCCGTCGTTGGCGTTGTGATCGCCGGGATGACGTCGCGGGCAGTACTTAGACGCCGCCCCTGCGCGCTGAGGTCAGTTCTGTACACGACTTTCCGCGCCAGGAACGCAGAGCCATGCAAGAAGCTGACATAGGTGTCTGAAAAATACTAGGGCCCTGAAAGGGATGTCCTTAACCCTAGAAATCAGTTCGCAGAACGGGGAGGATGGGTGGGCGGTAAGGAATCTGTCACTAACTACTGTCTCTTACAGATATAACGTTACACAAGTTAGTAACTTGTGCATCTGAAAGAGACACGTTAGTGACAGATTCCTTACCTTAGAATAGATACCCCAGCAATACCAACCCCGGTGGTGGGTCTGCGAACAAAGATCAGACAAGGAAGTCCCGGAGGACAGAACGGCCAAAGAAGCCGTCCCTCCGGACCTGGCTGTCAAGGCAGTAATGCTTGGTAAACGTGTGCAGCGAGGCCCACGTAGCTGCCTGACATATATCTTGCAGCGGAACACCGCGGCCTAAAGCCGTGGTAGCAGCCGTTGCCCTGGTGGAATGGGCCCGCAGCCGAACAGGAGGCTCCTTCTTAGCCAAAGAATAGCAGGCTTTGATACACAAGGTGACCCAGCGGGAGATGGTTCTCTTGTGCACCGCCCGACCTTTTTTGGCGCCCACGTAGCCAACAAAGAGCTGGTCATCCACCCGGAAGTGTTGTGTGCGGTTGATATAAAAGGAAAGCGCACGTTTTGGGACCAGACGGTGGAGCCTCTATGGAAGGATTCGGAGGCGGAAAGAAGGTGGGCAAAGTGATGGTCTGCCCAATGTGGAAGGCAGTAACCACCTTTGGCAAGAAGGACGGACGCGTCCTAAGAACAACCTTGTCTGGATGGACAGACAGAAAGGGAGGTTTGCATGATAGAGCCTGGAGCTCACTCACCCGCCGAGCGGAGGTGATGGCCACCAGAAAGGCTGTCTTCAAAGTAAGAAGACGAAGAGGACAGTTATGTAGAGGCTCAAAGGGAGCGCACATTAAAAAGGTAAGAACCAAGTTTAAGTCCCACTGAGGCATGACAAACGGAACAGGAGGGAAGAGGTGTGTAATGCCTTTTAGAAACCTGTTAACAACAGGGGACTTAAAAAGAGAGGGCTGATCAGGGAGCCTGAGGAAGGCCGATATTGCACAAAGATAGCCCTTGATGGTACCCAGGGCAGAACCCTGTTGGGCCAGAGAAAGAAGGAACAGAAGAACCTCAGAAAGAGGGGCAGAGAGGGGATTCACAGCCTTTGCTGTGCACCATGCCACAAACTTGTTCCACCTGCAGGCGTATACCACCTTAGTGAAGGGACGCCTGGCTGCCAGATTCACATCACAAACTTCGGGAGGCAATTCGAAAGGAATCAACTGCCGCCGCTCAATCTCCACGCAAGCAGGTGGAGACTGGACAGGTTCGGGTGGAGGACCGTCCCCTGCTGCAGCGACAGAAGATCCTCCCGAAGAGGCAGACGGATCGGGGGATCGACGCTCATACTGAGTAGCTCGGGATACCAAACTCTTCGAGCCCAGTCCGGAGCCACAAGGATGACTTGGGCCCGGTCGCGCCGAATCTTCTTCAACACTCTGGGTAGAAGTGGTATAGGCGGAAAAGCGTACAACAGACCGCAACTCCACTCGCGACGAAAAGCGTCGCCGAGCGAGTGCCGCCTTGGAAATTCCAACGCGCAGAACTGATGACATTGCGCGTTCTCTTCGGTGGCGAATAGATCTAACCAAGGCTCTCCCCACTGTAGAAAGAGTCCTTGCGCCACTTCCGAGTGAAGACGCCATTGGTGATCCATCATGCACCTGCGGCTGAGTTCGTCCGCCCTAGCGTTCAGGGAACCTGCCAGGTGTTGAACCATCAGGAATATGCCCTGATGTTCCAGCCATGTCCAGAGGCGCAGAGCCTCCTGACATAGGGTCCACGACCCCACCCCGCCTTGTTTGTTGCAGTACCACATGGCGGTGGTGTTGTCTGTGAACACCTGCACTACCTTCCCTTTGACAGAGGGAAGGAATGCCTTGAGTGCAAGTCGGATCGCCCGGAGCTCCAGAAGGTTGATATGGAGCCGGGACTCCGCCGGAGACCAGAGGCCTCTGATCTCCGCCTCTCCCATGTGACCGCCCCATCCCAGAAGGGACGCGTCCGTCACGACTGTGTGCCCTGGCTGGGGAAGGGAGAGGGATCTGCCCATGACCCATTGCCGGTTCGAGAGCCACCACTGCAACTGTTTTGCAGTGCCCTCTGAGATCTGGACGTGATCGGGCCGGTTGCCCTGGTGCTGCGCTCACTGGAACTTCAGGTCCCACTGCAGAGCCCGCATATGCCATCTGGCATGATCGACCAGCAGGATGCAGGAGGCCATGAGGCCCAGCAGCCTCAGGGTCATCCGTACCGAAACCCAGGATAGAGGCTGAAAGATCGGAATCATAGCCTGAATATCCCGGACTCGCCGTTCGGGAGGATAGGCCCGAAACTGCGTCGTGTCCAGAACTGCTCCGATGAAAAGGAGCTGTGGAGAAGGAATCAGGTGTGACTTCGGCACATTGATGGAGAACCCCAGCGAGTGCAGGAGTTCGGCCGTAGTCTGGAGGTGGGAGACGACTGCCTGGGACGAGCCCGCCTTCAGCAGCCAGTCGTCGAGGTAGGGGAAGACTGGAACCCCTGCCCGGCGCAGATGAGCTGCGACCACCGCCATCACTTTCGTGAACACCCGAGGGGCACTTGTGAGGCCAAAGGGGAGCACGGTGAATTGAAAATGCTCGAGGCCCACCATGAACCGCAGGTAACGCTGGTGGGCCGGCAGGACGGGGATTTGGAAATAAGCGTCCTGCAAGCCCAACGCTACCATCCAGTCTCCAGGGTCTAGGGCAGTCAAGACCTGAGCTAAGGTGAGCATTTTGAACTTCTCCTTCCGGAGGAAGCGACTGACGTTCCGGAGGTCCAAGATAGGACGCATGTCCTCCTTGTCCTGTTTGGGCACCAGAAAGTAGTGGGAGTAGCAACCACGTCCTACTTCTGGGGTTGGAACGCGCTCGATGGCCCTCTTGGCCAAGAGGGCCGCAACTTCCTTCTGAAGAAGCACCAAGTGATCCCCTGACATGCGGTGGAATTGAGGTGGCATGGCTGGGGGGGTGGTCTCGAAGGGGAGGGAGTAGCCCCTTCGGACAATGTCCAAGACCCACTTGTCCGAGGTGATGGCACGCCAGTGGTGAAGGTGATGGCGGACCCTGCCCCCTACTGGCGTGCTGTGCACCTGAAAGGAAGGACTAGGAGGGCTTGGAGGCCGCGGACGGGGTTGGTGGCCTGACCCACACGCTGGTTGCCCGACCCGCCACGGCGGGAGCCACGTGCTCGGCCACGCGAAGACGCTTGCTGCGCGGGCCGGTGGCTGGGCAGCGGACGTGACTGGGCGCCCCTTCCGTGGCCACGAAAGGGGCGAAAAGCAGAGGTTAGCGGAGGGCGCACAGCAGAAAGGCCCAGGGACTTGGCAGTAGCCCGTGAGTCCTTAAAACGCTCCAGCGCATGGTCTGCTTTGGTACCAAAAAGACCGACTCCATCAAAGGGCATGTCCATGAGTGTGTTTTGGACATCACCCGAGAAACCAGTTGTCCTCAGCCAGGCGTGGCGATGCAGCGCCACTGTCGTTGCAAGCGATCTGCCCAGCGAGTCGGCGGTATCAAGGCCACAACGGATGGTGTACTTTGCCGCATCCCTTCCTTCCGCAATGGCGCAGGAAAGCAGTGTCTGGACCTCCTTAGGACACTGGGGCAAAACGAGCGCTACCGAATCCCACAGAGAGTGGGAGTATCGGCCCAAAAGGCAAGCGGTGTTGACGGACCGCATGCCAGCACTGGCGGAAGAAAAGGCCTTCTTCCCAAATTGATCCAGGCGTTTGGATTCCCAATCCGGAGGGGCGGTAGGGAAGGCGGTTTGGGAGGCAGAGGCTTGGACAACCAAGCTCTCAGGGGTGGGATGTTGAGAGAGAAACAAGGGGTCGCCCGGAGCAGGGCGATGGCGTCGGGCCACCTTCCTATCCACAGGCGCCCCTGTGGCGGGCTTGGACCAGGTGCCCAAAAGAACGTCAGAAAGTGCATCATTAAACGGCAGCAATGGCTCCGAGGAGGTAGCTGCCGGCTGAAGCACTTCCGTCGGAGGTTAGTCGTGACAGCCGCTGTGGGCAAATGGAGGTGTAAGGCTCCAGCTGCTCTACGCAACACCGTTGCGAAATTTGCTCCCTCCTCCGTAGCCACGGAAGGAGGAGACAGCATGCCAGTGTCAGGGGAAGTGTCCAGACCACTGGCATCCCCAAGTTCCTCTGCCCAGTCCTGATCATAGTCACACTGCTGTGTGAGAGGGTCATCCGACCCCTCCCAGCTCTCCTGGTCCTCCTCCGGTTGAAAATAAGGAGGATGAGGGACGTCCGGGACCCACGGTCTCATGGGCGCCGGAGCCGGCGTCGGGCGACGTCGGTCCGACGCCGCGTCCGGAGAGAACCGGGGAACGACGCCGCCCGGAGCCCCGGGCGGCGTCAGGAACGGCACCGGGGACGTCGGCGGAGGCGTGGTTAGGTCAACCGGCGTCGATGGGGGTTGCGGTACCACCGGAGCCGGGATCGAGGCCGGAGGCTGGTGGGACAGGCGGCGCCGGGACCGGAGTCGTCGGCGGCGCCGGGGCAATCCCATTAGGGCCAGCGGGGCCCGAAGGCGCACCGGAGGGGCCTTGAGGCCCGAAGAGGCGGGCCATGGCCGACAGGAATTCCTGTATCTCGGCCGGAGTCGCCCCCGAACCCGGGAAGGACAGGTAATGCGGGGGCGGCGCCACAGGCACATCCGGAGCCGCGGGGGCGGTGCCGACAGGGGCCTCAGCCGAGTCGCGAGACCGGCGAGGCGAAGTCTTAGAGCGATGGTGCTTCTTAGACTTCTTGTGCTTCGACTTACCCGAGGAGTGCGAAGACTTGGACTCTGATGACCGGCGAGGACTCCGCGACCGGCCCCTCGACCTCTCGCGTGACCGGGGCTTGTTGCGGCGCGGAGCCGACTGCCGGACCTCGAGGAGCTTTCGAGACCGCTCTCGCAAAGCCTTCGGGTGCAAGGCCAGGCAGTCGGAGCACGACTTCGTGTCGTGGTCGCGGCCGAGACAGTAGAGACACTCTAAGTGCGGGTCTGTGATCGACATCATTCGACCACAGGTGTCGCATGGCTTGAAGCCGGGCATCCCTACCGACACTGTGGAGCCGAGATGACTCGAAGAAAACAGTGAAAAATCACCAAAAAGTTAGTCAAAAAATGACTAGGGCACTGCTTTTCCCGGATCTGCGCTTACTGGCGCGGAAAAAAGAAGAACTGACGTCAGCGCGCAGGGGCGGCGTCTAAGTACTGCCCGCGACGTCATCCCGGGGATTACAACGCCGACGACGGACGCGGAGCCGCACGACGCCGCCTACCGACGCACAAGGGTACTGCTACGCAAAAACTTTCCGGATCCAGCCTGACGCCTGGGGATATTCTAAGGTAAGGAATCTGTCACTAACGTGTCTCTCTCAGATGTATCCATCACCCTAGCCAGTTGCGTAGTCGGGGAGTGGGCAGTACGGTTCCCTGAGCGGTCCATGGGGATAGACATGACGTCGTTGAAGTCACCCCCTATAATGTGTAATGTATCCGGTGTATCCAGCAGGATATCAGCCAGTCCATGGAGAGTCCTGGCCTGCAGCTTCGGGGGGGCATAGACCGAGACTATTGTGACCCTCCGTCTACCCCATGTCCCTGTCACTGCCACGTATGTACCTTGGGGGTCTGTCCATGTCCGAGTCACCTTAAAAGGGGGAGATTTTTTTTAAGCAGGATAACCACCCCCCGGGAGCCCGCTGTGTATCCCGCGTGTGCTAATACTGTATATGCTCCTCTCGCCAGAAACCCACACTTTGTACCCTTGAGGTGGGTCTCCTGCAATAGGATGACATCTGGGTGTACCCGTTTTATGTATGCGGACACCAGCCCTCTCTTTATTTTATCCCCTAGGCCATTCACATTCCATGTGAGTATCTTATAGGGGCCCGTCTCCATCCCGTCTGTGCGGGGTCTATGTTCATTCAATGGGGCCATCAGGGTGCGTGATCCAGGTATATCCCGGGAGGGGGGCAACAGGTGAGCGCGCGTACCTGAGTGACCATGTGACCGTTATGCCAACCAAACTTAAAACCCCCCCAACCATAGAACTAATGCAACCCCCCCAACCCACCTCCCTCCCCCCCATGTCTCATCCCCCACCAGTCGCTGGGGAGTGAACCCTAGGGTGGTGGAGGTCTATCGCCCTCCCTGTCCCAACTCACGCCACAAGTTCCAACTCTCGCAGCAGTCCCAAAGTCTTTTAGAAAGAATTAGTAAGAGAATAAGAAACAGAGTGAAGGACAAAGTCATGAAGGACAAAGTCAAGAAAAAGCGCAACTGCCAGATCGGGAGAACTGCCAAGAGTCCAAGTCTGAAGCCATTCCAGGGCTATCGCCTACGGCTCCGCAGGCGTCCTCTAGTTCTCCGCGGGTTTCGGCAGACAGAGCAAAGAAAGGAAGAAAAAGAAAGGAATAAAAAAGAAAAGGGGTGCGCATCCAGCTTGCATGCTCCGAAATATCAATCCAGTCCACGGCCAACCTCGCAGGCCCTTGTTCACGAGTGGGAATCCGGCGGCTAACCTTGGGTGGCCGCAGCATCCGTCGATGTGTCCTGTTCCATTGCCAGTATTTTAGCTGCCAGGGGGTGCATAGAGGGGCCCACAGCCCCCTCTTCTCCGGAGGAAGAGTCCCTGTTTTCATTTTCCGAATCTGGATGGGGATGTCCATGGGGACGGAGCGTGCGTGAGCCCGCCGAGAGTCGAGAGTCCAAGGAACATCCACTACGTCTTCTGATTCTGCCAGTGTCCTTTGGGGCATATGGAGTCGCTTCCAGAAGGCGACCCCTGCGAGGCTGTCGGGGTCTTAGTGATCTTTGTGAGCCCGGGGGCCGTCTGACGTCCCCCCCGGAGGACACATCACTGCGTGTCGGCGCTTCCATTCTTCCCAGTGTGGGACGTTCCTCCAACCAGTGCCAAGCCTCCTCCGGCGTCTGGAAGAAGTGGGATTTGCCCAACAATAGCACTTTCAGTTTTGCGGGAAAGAGTAACATATATTGAATTTTATGTTCTCGCAATTTGGCTTTTACGGAATCAAAAGTACGTCTCTGCTTCTGTACTTCCCTACTGTAGTCTGGGAAAATCATTATGCGTGTGTTCTCATGCCGGATCTCCCCAAGTTTTCTGGCTTCCCTAAATATCATATCTCTGTCCAGAAAGTTCAGAAAACGTGCTATCACGGGCCGCGGCTGCGCTCCCGCAGGGGGTCGGGCCATCAACGCCCTGTGGGCCCTCTCTATGACAAAACAGGTAGAGAATTTGTCTGTTGGGAAGGTGCATAGGAGCCATGAATGCAGGAACTCCGGCATGTTCGTCCCCTCAATTCTCTCTCTAAAGCCCACAAAGCGGAGGTTGTTGCGGCGTGCTCTATTTTCCGCATCGTCCACCCGCCATAGTAGGTCCTTGTGGGAGGATTGCAGTTCCGTCACTCCTTTCCGCAGGCCTTGTAGTGAGTCTTCCGCTTCGCCCAGCCGAGTCTCCGTCTCCGTGACCCTGTCCGCCAAATTCCGGAGGTCCTGCCGTAGGAGCGATACCTCTGTGCCCACTGCACCAATCTTCCCCTCTAACGTCGTCCTGGATGCTTGAATCGCCTGGAGGAGGGTGTCCGTGTCCAAGCGGGAGGCTGAGCGTTCCTCAGGGGGGGTGGGGGCGACGACCCTCGTGCACTGGTCCATCTTGCCCTGCCGTGGCGGCTTCGGTTCCCTGTCTCTGCCCATAATGGACGATGCTGGGCCTAGGTATGCAGGTTTTTTTTTGAA
Organism: Calotriton arnoldi; assembly: GCA_963921515.1. Lineage (NCBI taxonomy): Eukaryota > Metazoa > Chordata > Amphibia > Caudata > Salamandridae > Calotriton > Calotriton arnoldi. Next base: position 1,864,437 of record CAWUFW010001977.1, read on the forward strand.
CTGATGAGTGTCTCAGAGAGGGTGCGCAGCTTGATCCGGTAGACCCACCTTATGGCGAGTACCCCGCTCCTATCGCAGAGCACCCCCCACTCCGTGTACAGCACCCCCACAGATGCCCCACAGTACAGGCCTGTATACAGGCGGTCAGCGTCTCCAAGGCAGTGTGTGGCAAGCGATGCCCTGTGAAGGTCTCCTCCCGACTCCTCAGCACGATCGCCCTGTGCGGCCTCTCCAATCTGCCGATCTGCCAAAACGGGCACCTCTGTATTCAGGCAGTCCCCTCCGGAATCACACCGAGCGCCAGCTCTGCGGGACTCCAGCGGTTCCGGGCGTCTGTCTTCTCCTGCGGCCTCAGTCACAGGGCGCCGGTTCTCAGCCGCACCTCGATCCACTCCCGGAGGGGGAGCCCTCTCATCCGCGGTACCCCGCGACCACAGGGACAGCCCTCGGGGACCTCGTACCGCCCAGACAGACCCAGGTGGGGACGAGAGGGCCGCTCACCTCGCCGGCTCCTGTCCCCTGTAGCCTCTTCGGCGCGGTCCCGGTCTCTCGGGTCTATTCCCCGCCTACTCAGCTTCTCCACGGTGCCATCTTGGGTCTCACTCTAGGCGGCAGCTCGGGCCGAAATTTAGCCAGCGCAGCTCATCTTGGGGATTCAGTTCCACGGCCGCCAACTCCAGAGGTCATCCAGGTCTCCAAATAGGTGATTTCAGTGTTCTCCGGGTCTGCAGGTCGCCGGAATCAATGGCGGATCAGGCTTTCAGCCGGAGCTCGGCGAAAGCACGTCTTACTCGGCCAAGCTGGTGGCCACGCCCCCGGTGCATACTCTTTCTAACCGTGGAGTCCTCACCTTTGTCTCGTGGCACCAAACTAGATCTGGAAGATTTAAATAGCATTGCTCCAGTGTGCTGGAAGCTGACACTGTGAGGCTCCATGGTGACTTTATTCTGTTTGGAAGGGACGATGGAGCTGCATATAAGCGTCACCACTGCACAACAACACCAATTTCTTTCTTGACACTGTCTGTGCCCTGGGATGTGGAGTCCAACAATAATAAGTGTGAAGATCTCTAATTTGGGACCTTAATAGATGGAAAAAGAGACCAATCAACAGAACGGGGATGAAGGATGGAAGTGAGGAATCTAAGGCTAGATAGACTAGCCACCAGAAAGAGAGCTACCGAAAGAAAACAACTTGTTCTTTTGACGAATTCTTCTATCTGCAGATTTCTCATCTTTAGAATAAACGCCAAAGCAGTACCTCCCGAGGTGGTGGATCTGTGCAATAATTCAGACCAAAACAGGCAAAATACTTTTCCCATCAGGTGGAAGTGCTTTGTGAATGTGCTCACTGACGACCAGGTGGAGGCCTGACAGATGTCAAGGACAGACACTTTGTGTGCCAGCGCAAAGGTAGCAGCCTTGGCCCTGGTGGAATGGGCCCTTAATCCTTCCTCAGGCTACTTCTTAGCCAGAGTGCAGCAGACTCTAATACAAAGGACTATTCAATTTGACTAATTCCTTCCCTACACAACCTTGCTTTGCTTTTCTTTGCCCTAGAGAACCCCAGAAAGAGCTGACAGCCCACCCGTTGGTCTTGGTGCTATCAATATCAAAGCCTAAAGCTCTTTTGGGGACCAGCCGATGGAGTCTCTCTTCCTCTTTCAAGGGGTGAGGAGGAGCAAAGAATGTTGGGAGAGTGAGGGATTGAACTGCGTGATAAGCACTCTTTGTTTTTGGCAATAAGGCCAAACTGGTCCTCAACACCACTTTATCTGGGAAAAGGTGATGTAAGGCAGCTGAACTGAGAGAACTTAGAGTTCACTCACGCAAAGAGCCAAATTTATTGCGACCAGGAACACAGTCAGGAGAAATAGTGGACAGCAGTGCATTGGTTCGGATGGTGTGCATGAGAAGAGTGAGGACCAAATTAAGATTCCACTGTGGCATCACAAAGGGTTTGGGAAGAAGCAAATAAGCCAAACCCTTTGGAAGCCTCATTACAACAGGCGATTTGAACACAGATGCCTGGCCCAACAACTGAAAAATGCTGAAAAGTCGGAGAAATACTCTTTAACAGTACCCACCGCAAGTTCTTACAGGGCCAGAGATAAAACAAACAAGACATTTGGCGTCTAACAGGTCCGTACTGATGGTGCCACACCAGGATACAAACTTGTCCCAGCACATGGCATAGACAGACGTTGTAGAGGGATGCCTGAGCAAGAATGACATCCACAACTTTGGGAGGAAGACTGAATGCAGTCAACTGCCATCGTTTAATCTACAAACATTGAGGTGCATATTGCCCAGGTTCCAGTGCAGGTCCCTGCTCTGCTGATGCGAGAGGAGATCAGAGGACAGCTGCTCATGCAAGTTCCTGGTACCCTACTCTCCTTGCCCAATCTGGAGTTACCAGAATGACTTGGCTCTGATCGTTCCTGATCGCCATAAGAACTCAGGGAAGGAAAGGGAGAGGCAGAAAGGCATACAGGAGTCCTGCACTCCACTTTTATAAGAATACGTCTCAAAGAGAGAGAGCCTCTTTGGAAACTCCAGCTCGCAAAAGTTTTGCCACTGCACGTTCGTGGTGGTGACGGATAAGTTACTTACCTTCGGTAATACCTTATCTGGTAGATAGGTTCTAGCTGCAGATTCCTTACCTTTAAATTATCCCCAAGAGCCAGACTGGATCCGGAAAACTTTCCACAGCAGTACCTCTGCGCGTCCGGTAGGGGGCATCGAGCGACTCCATAACGACGTCGTTGGTAGGAAGTGACGTCGACAGAGTCCATATAAACCTTCCTCCGAAGCGCTGATGCCAGTTTCTTTTGTGACCACTTTCCGTGCTAAAATGCGAAGCCACTGATGGAAACAGTGTCCCCAAAAAGAACCCTCTATTTGTAAAATGTCTGTCACCTTTTTTTTTTTTTTTTACTGAAAGGCACGAGAGTGCTTAGAAGGGATGTGAGAAAGAAAGGATAAACTAGTTCGCGGAGAGGAGGGCAGGCCGGCAAGGAATCTGCGGCTAGAGCCTGTCTCTACCAGATAAGGTGTTACTGAAGATAAGTAACTTATCCATCTGATAGAGACATCTAGCCGCAGATTCCTTACCATTGAATTAGGTACCCAAGCAAAACCATCCCTGGAGGAGGCTCTGCGAACTGGTCCAGTAAGAACCCCGACCAGGACTAGCCTGTCTCATAAGAGAGAGAGAGAGTGAAAGGCTGCTGGAAATGTAGGAGAGGAAAGAAGACGCCCACCAGAAGTATTGCGGAAAACCTGTGTGGAACTGAAATCAGCAACGATGGGAAAAACATGGGAAAGACAGAAGAATAAAAACGGGCTGGAAAGAACACTTCAAATCAAATTTTATTGATTTAGACCTCTTCAGAGATCCACAATATGATATAATAATATATACAAATTATTCAAATCCATAATACCAGATATAAAAATACAAAATATGCAGAAGAGATTATTCATAGTTTAAACATCTCTAAAACAACGGAAGAAACGCTTTAAATTTTTAAAAACTTTATAACATACAAATTCATCTGGTGAAGATCTTATTAGCTCAATCAAGTGCATAGGTCTAGAAATATTATATTTAGTGCATATAGGTTTTAAAACTCATATGTGTGCATCGACCAAGCAATTATTGGGACATACAAATAGGACATGTACCAAATCTTGAATGCCTCCACTACACAGATCACAGTGGACGGATTTATCAAATATACCGCTCCAGTTTTTTGTTATATCTTTTAGTGGTAATGTTCTCAATCTTAGCATCAGAATGCAACGCCTAACCTTATGATCTAGTATGAATCTCAGGTATTTTGGGGTCACTTTATACTCCACACTAGCTAGTGAAAGCTTATAGTGGGATAACTGTTGACAATAGAGCTTATCCATTTCAAAGCTCAATCTCAGAGTAGACTTTTTCAAAAAGAACTTCAGGAGTACTGGAGACCAAGTTTGCTAAAGTTTCGTAGAACATTGGAAGGGCTCCAAAGCAATCTCTAGATTTTCTTTAAAAGTAGTCCACCTCCCCCCCCCCCAGTCAACCTTAAAGGTTTCATAACATAAAAGCGCTCTCAATGTACCTTCAGGTGCATGTATTAAGTTATAGGCCCATCTGACAAGATTTGCCAGAGCTCTTGCAAATGCACTCACTACCCCTAATTCCGGTCGAAGTGCATGAACAGGTGTAGCTTGACTTGTAGTAGTAAGCATTCGTAAGAGTTTTCCCTCTCAGATTTAAAAAGCCCCATCTTTTAATATATTATAAACCATAAATTAATATAGGGGTAATCTTTGTTCGATAAATTTCTAGGAGGGCTGAAAAATGTTGCCTCCCAGTAGATGAATAAAACTTTTTTATTGCACTAAGATGGACTGCCATTTTTAATTCAGTCCGTTGAAAATGCGTTGCAGTTTCAGTAGACGGAGTGAAAACTCTTCCCAAGTAGGTATAAGTAGATACTACTTCTAGTGGAATCCCTCCTAATTTCCGGGTGAAAGTTTAGCCTTTTTCCCACCCCTAAACTGTACTATTTTTGCTTTTGACATGTTTATTCTTAAAAAATATTTCTCTGTATAATTAAAAAGTGCCTCCATGTCACTGGAGTGAGTACAAAAATTATCACGTCGTCAGCGTACACTAAGAGATAGATTTTTTGAGTTGCTAATTGGGGAGGGAAATTGTTTACCTCCTGAAAACAATCCGGCAAGTCGCTAAGGAATAGTGAGAAGAGGAGGGGAGCAAGTAAACATCCCTGCTTAAGGCCACTTTGTGTAGGAATCTCTTGGGTTAAACCCTTGTCTCCTTCCATCTGCACTTTACACCATGTAGAAATATGAAGAGCTACTATTATTCTTAATAACGTTGCCGGAACACCGAATTTCAATAGTTTTCTCCAAAGGGAAGGCCTATCCACCTTATCAAAAGCTGTAGAAAAGTCAACAAATAGACTATAGACTACCTGGGCTTTGCTGACTACATATTTGTCGATAATAGTTTGCAGAATAGCAATATTATCAATCACTGAGTGATTTCGACAGGAGCCTGCTTGTACCATAGGAATTACCCCCCTGGATGTGGCCCAATGGTTCAGGTGGTCGCAAATATCTTTCCTGTGGCCTCCAGGAGGGCAATTTGTCGATAATTACTCGGGGAAAGATGGGAACCTTTTTTCAGGAGAGGGACAACTATACTTTTCCAACCAGGAGCTTGGAATATGGCCAGTTTGATAGCAGTACATAAAAAGAGGGGCCAAAAGTTTACGCCATCCTTCGATGTTTTCTTTTAGGACCTTTACCGGGATCCTATCTGATCCCTTTGCTGCTGTATCTCTCGCTTTCCTTATATATGAGGAAATTTGCTTTTCTGTAGGCAACTTTATCTGCTGGTCAATCTAACTGCAACTTCCAACCGTTAAAGATTTTTCAATGTTGATAGTTGATAGGTGCTCTCCATACAGTTTGGACAGGTAAACAACACATTCTTTTTGTGGGACTGGTGTTGATGTCGGGGGTATTTTGTTCCCACTGGCTTCTGAAATAATACCCCAGAAGGCCTTGGTGTTTTTTTCCGCACTGCTTCTTGAAGATCTATCCAATTTCTGTCCATTATTGTTCTAATATCTTTCATGCGGAGCTTTTTTGTCTTTTCTTTAGGATGGAGATTTTGGCCTTCCTGGCCGGCGAGAAGTTAATAAATTGAAGCCTGATTAACGTATTTAATTTTCTGGAGAGAGGATTCGCTATAAAGCCTTTTTAGGGGGGCTATTTTTAATAGAGAAAGGCTACCTCTGCACAGTATTAGATACAGAGATTAAAGTGCTTTCAAAATAGGAAACTGTATTGGCTCTTTTGTTAGTTTGTTCATGCAACTGGAACACTATTATCCTATTAATTTCTTTGTTAATTAGCTTCTGATTCTCGCTGCTCCAAAATAATCGGCTTGGCTTTTGTTGGATTAATACCTTTCCCCTTCCATGTGATAGTGAGCATGTAGAAACTGGCTGTAGACGAAGGTTTGTTTTCAGGAGTAGTATTGCGTGGTCGCTACTTTGGACAAATTGTGTAGAAAGACTGCGAAATTTGTTAAATAGGTCATAGCTACTAATAATGTAGTCCAATATAGATAGCCCTGTTGGACCTTTCCGTGTATAATAACCTGGCACATCTCCTCTCATTCGCCCATTTAAAATTATCCCGTTAATTCCATGAATTAGTTCCAGTAGCATTTTCCCTCTCTTATCGGCCCTAATAGGGTCTGGGAGGACTGAAGCCGGGATAAAACAGGATTCTTCGATCTCGGAGTTCCGGTGTGTGTGCAATAGAGAATTGGAAATGTTTGCATTAAAATCGCCCATCAAACGGACCTGCGGATTCTTGATAGAGCCTAATATGACGTCTATTGGGTCAAATATATTTAAAAGCACTATATCATGTTCAAGACCGGGGGGAACATACATTTTAAACAAAAATAGTGACTTAGCACGGGCATTTTTGTCTATGTACTTTAGCTTAAGACACTGAACACTGGGGCCGATAAGGTGGATTATTTCAAAGTCCCAATTTAGTTCTTCTGATAACAGGATAGCCAGACCTCCCTTTGCATGCCCTTGTCTTGTCCTTATGGCCGGAATATTGAAGACAAAATAGGTGTTCCTTGTCAAAATGATCAACTAACCAAGTTTCCTGGATGCATACTATTGAAGTTTGAATACCTAGCAACCATGATATTTTATCAGAGTCTAGACCCGCTACATTCCATGAGACAATAGTGAGGCTATTGCTAAAAAGGGAGCTAAGCAATCTTATCATGTTTGTTTCCATTCAGGTTGTTTGGTAGCCTCGACCATACATTGTCGTTTTGGCTGTTACTTATGTGCTTTTCAACATGGTTCCATATCCGTCTACCTCCGTCCTCGATGCTTATTATTAGTTTATCCGACGGACTCAAATTACCCTCTCTTTTTAAAGTTGTTGTATTAATAGCATGATAGTTCACTTCGGACGTTCTCATGTTTGAACCATCTGAGACTGCCACTGGTTTATTTCTTACACCTATTACATCGAAACCCTTTTTATGGAGATTTTCACTTTCCTTCAGGACTATAGCAGGAATCACATTAGACCAGAATTCTACCAGGGCAGAGGTGGTATCCAAACTATCAAGAAAAGTTACCAACTTTATCTCTGGTGATGTAAGTGAACTGTAAAGAAGACAGACTTCAGTAATAACTATAGGATCTTCTGTCGATTCAAAGGATCAAAGTCTGTGGAAACAAGATCAGTTATCTCAAGTGCGTTTAAAGAGATTCAAGGGTCAGTTTGTTCTATTGCCTCTGCATCCACATATCTTATGGGCTGTGGTGGACAATAATTACTCTTGATTGAACTAGTGCTTTTAAATTCTGGCACCAGGGAGTTCAATTCCGGCGAGGAATCTTGACTAGCGAATAGGGCTCTTCTGGCTTGATCCTGGGTATTTACCAACATAGATGTTTCTTCATTCCCAATAGTCTTTTCATCATTTATTTTGGCTCTAGCAGAGCTATCGAGTGCTTCAAATTTTATTTTACATGATTTTTTCTTTGCGATTCTTCGATTGCCCCTGTTCTTTCTCTTAATGGTCGTTAATTTCACACTAGTAGAACAAAAGATAAATTCATTTAATAATTCCTCCAACTCCTCATTCGACCTCTTCTCTGTTTGTGGATCCATTAAACTTTGATCTGGTTGTGGTGGATTCTTTTTAAAATTAAAATCGGATAGCTAGGGAGGTTTTTTTTTCACTGTATTTTGAATTGCTATTGGCTGCTTTTCATTTGCTGTTGTTACTTTAAATAATTTCCGTAGAGAATACACTGTCTCTGCCTTTCATTTTTTCTTTTCCTTTTTTATCTTTTTAGGTCGAGTTTCTATGGGAGGCTTCTTGTGAGCACTCTAAACTTTCTCTGTGTGGGTCTGACTCCTCCCACACATTCGATTGGCCTTTGCGTGTGTCTTTCAATAATGAAAGCACGCAAATGGCCAAAGGCGGGTGCATGTCCCACCTCTTCTCCAAAGGTTCACTCCCACGGCGTTTTGCTCTCAGGAGCGGGCAGCGGCGCGCAGGGTGGCAGCTGCATTCCTGGTGGGTCAGGTTACACGCAACGCGCCATGCTTTCGCTTTTGCTCGTTATTGGCTGCTTTCTAGGAGCGCATCGAATGCTGACGGCGAGACCACAAACGAACGGGTGTTTGTTTAGAGGAGCCTCACTAACACTGCCTGCTCTTGCTTTCTCCACATTCCTCTGCTTGTTAACAGAAGGGAGGTGACAGGCGTTTATTTGTTCCTTGAAGCCCGTCATTTACGCTACTTTCAGTGCACATCTTGACTGTAGTTTTGGCCTGTAAGTCAGGGGAGTGCCAGCAACTAGCATTGTCGGCTGGTTGCAGTCTCTACGCTTCGTCTTAGTTCGGTTCTAGCTGAGAACTAGTAAATAACACCTGATTTTTGTAATTAAACAATCTCCACATTTCTGTTGACGTATTTCAGGTTAAATGTGTCTGTGACGTACATAGAAGTGGCGTCATGCTTCAACAATGCTTGCTTCTCAGTGGACCCCTCCACCGGAGGGTCCGACCTTCCTTGTGCTCACGTTAGTATAAACATATACAGCTCTTTATGCCCCTCCTAAAATACGGATTGCGACCAATGAATGCATCGCAGTAAAGCGACGTGCGTTTCAGGTAGAAATGCCCCTCATCACAGCTTCAAAAGATGGCAGCAGTGACGTAGCCAGGGTGCGGCAGCCTTGGGCAGGTAAGGAAAATACTCCCCCCACTCTCTCACCTCCCATTACCTCCGTCTCAGTTGTCAATTGTAGTGGTGGGTGATGCCTGGTCTGCTTCCGCCGAGGGAGCCTGCTAGGACGCTCTGTATCACTGACCACCCCTCCCCCCTCTGCTGCTCCCAGCCGCCTGCCAGCTCAGGCCACCGTGAATAACACCGGAAGAAGCAGCGCGCGGCCTGCTGCGCCTCTTCTGTGGAGCAGGCATGCCTTTAACCACGGCTGTCCTGCTAACATCTGGGACCACTATAAGAATGTTTTTTTTATTTCAAAAGAATTTATAAGAAGGCTCAACCAATAGTGATAAATGTACAAGTGCACACAGAGAGAACTACAGCAGAGCTTTGTTCGATTGATCATTTTTGTGGCGCATTTCTGGTCCCATTAGCATGAGATTAACAAAAGGGAATAACTCTGAATAAAGGCTTCTCTGAGAACTCGGAGTTTGTGATCCCGCTTCAATGTATCCTTCTGCTGAAACAAGAAGGGAGTCGATGGGAATCCTAATCGTACTATTTTTATTTGTTTTAGTTAGACCTCCCATCTAAAAAGTCCGTCGTTATTTTCTTTTCCATGGCATCCAATGAGCTATTGCACAATATGCAAAAGTGGTGCAGATAAGCCAGATAATGCTTCAATCCATGGCGGGACAGCACCCAGGATAATGTGCTGCATGACTAACCACTTATAAGGTCCCAAAGGCGAGACCTATTGGCTATGCCAATGCTTGTTTCCTCTTCCAATGGGCTTATCTACTTGAAGGTCGACAGTTGTTTTCCCATTTGAAACTTCTATTTTCTCGATGCCTTGAGTTTTTTGTCTCTCTGGCACCTCCTTTGTTCCTATTTTAGACTGTGGCCTTCTACCAGGGGCACAAGTTGCTAACTTGTTTAACGATATATCTGTAAGAGACAGTAGTTAGTGATAGATTCCTTACCTTAGAATATCCCCAGGCGTCAGGCTGGATCCGGAAAGTTTTGCGTAGCAGTACCCTTGCGCGTCGGTAGGCGGCGTCGTGCGGCTCCGCGTCCGTCGTCGGCGTCGTGATCGCCGGGATGACGTCGCGGGCAGTACTTAGGCGCCGCCCCTGCGCGCTGACGTCAGTTCTGTACACGACTTTCCGCGCCAGGAACGCAGAGCCATGCAAGAAGCTGACACAGGTGTCTGAAAAATACTAGGGCCCTGAAAGGGATGTCCTTAACCCTAGAAATCAGTTCGCAGAACGGGGAGGATGGGTGGGGCGGTAGGAATCTATCACTAACTACTGTCTCTTACAGATATATCGTTACACAAGTTAGTAACTTGTGCATCTGAAAGAGACACGTTAGTGATAGATTCCTTACCTTAGAATAGATACCCCAGCAATACCAACCCCGGTGGTGGGTCTGCGAACAAAGATCAGACAAGGAAGTCCTGGAGGACAGAACGGCCAAAGAAGCCGTCCCTCCGGACCTGACTGTCAAGGCAGTAATGCTTAGTAAACGTGTGCAGCGAGGCCCACGTAGCTGCCTGACAGATAACCGGCAGCGGAACACCGCGGCCCAAGGCCGTGGTAGCAGCCGTTGCCCTGGTGGAATGGGCACGCAGCCCAACAGGAGGCTCCTTCTTGGCCAAAGAATAGCAGGTCTTGATGCACAAGGTAACCCAGCGGGAGACGGTCCTCTTGTGCACCGCCCGACCTTTTTGGCGCCCACGTAGCCAACAAAGAGCTGGTCATCCACCCGGAAGTGTTTTGTGCGGTCGATATAGAAGGAGAGCGCACGTTTTGGGTCCAGACGGTGGAGCCTCTCTTCCTCTCTGGAAGGATGCGGAGGCGGAAAGAAGGTGGGCAAAGTGATGGTCTGCCCAATGTGGAAAGCAGTAACCACCTTTGGCAAGAAGGACGGACGCGTCCGAAGAACAACCTTGTCTGGATGAACAGACAGAAAGGGAGGTTTGCAAGATAGAGCCTGGAGCTCACTCACCCGCCGAGCGGAGGTGATGGCCACCAGAAAGGCAGTCTTCAGAGTCAGAAGACGAAGAGGACAGTTATGCAGAGGCTCAAAGGGAGCGCACATTAAAAAGGTAAGAACCAAGTTCAAGTCCCACTGAGGCATTACAAACGGAACAGGAGGGAAGAGGTGAGTAATGCCTTTTAAGAACCTGTTAACAACAGGGGACTTGAAAAGGGAGGGCTGATTAGGGAGCCTGAGGAAGGCCGAGATAGCACAAAGATAACCCTTGATGGTACCCAGGGCAGAACCCTGTTGGGCCAGAGAGAGAAGGAACAGAAGGACCTCAGAAAGAGGGGCAGAAAGGGGATCCACAGCCTTTGCTGTGCACCATGCCACAAATTTGTTCCACCTGCAGGCGTATACCACCTTAGTGGAGGGACGCCTGGCTGCCAGAATCACATCACAAACTTCGGGAGGCAAGTCGAAAGGAATCAACTGCCGCCGCTCAATCTCCACGCAAGCAGGTGTAGACTGGACAGGTTCGGGTGGAGGACCGCCCCCTGCTGCTGCGACAGAAGATCCTCCCGAAGAGGCAGACGGATCGGGGGATCTATGCTCATACTGAGTAGCTCGGGATACCAAACTCTTCGAGCCCAGTCCGGAGCCACAAGAATGACTTGGGCCCGGTCGTGCCGAATCTTCTTCAACACTCTGGGTAGAAGTGGTATAGGCGGAAAGGCGTACAACAGACCGCAACTCCACTCGCGACGAAAAGCGTCGCCGAGCGAGTGCCGCCTTGGAAATTCCAACGCGCAGAACTGATGACATTGCGCGTTCTCTTCGGTGGCGAATAGATCTAACCAAGGCTCTCCCCACTGTAGAAAGAGTCCTTGCGCCACTTCCGAGTGAAGACGCCATTCGTGATCCATCATGCACCTGCGGCTGAGTTCGTCCGCCCTGGCGTTCAGAGAACCTGCCAGGTGTTGAACCATCAGGAACATGCCCTGATGTTCCAGCCATGTCCAGAGGCGCAGAGCCTCCTGACAAAGGGTCCAAGACCCCACCCCGCCCTGTTTGTTGCAGTACCACATGGCGGTGGTGTTGTCTGTGAACACCTGCACTACCTTCCCTTTGACAGAGGAAGGAATGCCTTGAGTGCAAGCCGGATCGCCCGGAGCTCCAGAAGGTTGATATGGAGCCGGGACTCCGCCGGAGACCAGAGGCCTCTGATCTCCGCCTCTCCCATGTGACCGCCCCATCCCAGAAGGGACGCGTCCGTCACAACTGTATGCTCTGGCTGGGGAAGGGAGAGGGATCTGCCCATGACCCATTGCCGGTTCGAGAGCCACCACTGCAACTGTTTTGCAGTCCCCTCCGAGATCTGGACGTGATCGGACAGGTTGCCCTGGTGCTGCGCCCACTGGAACTTCAGGTCCCACTGCAGAGCCCGCATATGCCATCTGGCATGATTGACCAGCAGGATGCAGGAGGCCATGAGGCCCAGCAGCCTCAGGGTCATCCGTACCAAAACCCAGGATAAAGGCCGAAAGATCGGAATCATAGCCTGAATATCCCGGACTCGCCGTTCGGGAGGATAGGCCCGAAACTGCGTCGTGTCCAGAACTGCTCCGATGAAAAGGAGCTGTGGAGAAGGAATTAGATGCGACTTCGGCACATTGATGGAGAACCCCAGCGAGTGCAGGAGTTCGGCCGTAGTCTGGAGGTGGGAGACGACTGCCTGGGACGAGCCCGCCTTCAGCAGCCAGTCGTCGAGGTAGGGGAAGACTGAAACCCCTGCCCGGCGCAGATGAGCTGCGACCACCGCCATCACTTTCGTGAACACCCGAGGGGCACTGGTAAGGCCAAAGGGGAGCACGGTGAACTGAAAATGCTCGGGCTTACCGTGAACCGAAGGTAACGCCGATGGGCCGGCAGGACGGGGATGTGGAAATACGCGTCCTGCAAGTCCAACGCTACCAACCAGTCTCCAGGGTCGAGGGCAGTCAAGACCTGAGCTAGGGTGAGCATCTTGAACTTCTCCTTCCGGAGGAAGCGATTGACGTTCCGGAGGTCCAAGATAGGACGCATGTCCTCCTTGTCCTTTTTGGGCACCAGAAAGTAGTGGGAGTAGCAACCACGCCCTACTTCTGGGGTCGGAACATGCTCGATGGCCCTCTTGGTCAAGAGGGCCGTGACTTCCTTCTGTAGAAGCACCAAGTGATCCCCTGACATGCGGTGGAATTGAGGTGGCATGGCTGGGGGGTGGTCTCGAAGGGGAGGGAGTAGCCCCTTCGGACAATGTCCAAGACCCACCTGTCCGAGGTGATGGTGCGCCAGTGGGGAAGGTGATGGCGGACCCTGCCCCCTACTGGCGTGCTGTGCACCTGAAAGGAGGGACTAGGAGGGCTTGGAGGCCGCGGGACGGGTTGGAGGTGGTGGCCTGACCCGCACGCTGGTTGCCCGATCCGCCACGGCGGAATCCACGTCCTCGGCCACGCGAAGACGCCTGCTGCGCGGGCCGGTGGCTGGGCTGCTGACGTGAAGGGCGCCCCTACCGTGGCCACGATAGGGGCGAAAAGCAGAAGGCAGCGGAGGGCGTGTAGCAGAAAGGCCCAGGGACTTGGCAGTAGCCCGTGAGTCCTTAAAGCGCTCCAACGCATGGTCTGCTTTGGACCCAAAAAGACCGACTCCATCAAAGGGCATGTCCATGAGAGTATTCTGGACATCCCCTGAAAAACCAGTGGTTCTCAGCCAGGCGTGGCGTCGGAGCGCCACCGTCGTTGCAATCGACCTGCCCAGCGAGTCGGCGGTGTCAAGGCCACAACGGATAGTGTATTTGGCCGCATCCCTTCCTTCCGCAATGGCGCGGGAAAGCAGTGCCTGGACCTCCTCAGGGCACTGGGGCAAAACATCCGCCACCGAATCCCACAGGGAGTGGGTATATCGGCCCAAAAGACAAGCGGTGTTAACGGACCGCAAGCCAGCACTGGAGGAAGAAAACCTTTCTTCCCAAACTGATCCAGGCGTTTGGATTCCCTATCCGGAGGAGCGGTAGGGAAGGCGGTTTGGGAAGCGGAGGCTTGGACAACCAAGCTCTCAGGAGTGGGGTGGACAGAAAGAAACAGGGGGTCGCCCGGAGCGGGGCGATGGCGTCGTGACACGTTCCGATCCACAGGAGCCCCTGTGTTGGGCTTGGACCAGGCGCCCAAAAGAACGTCAGTGAGGGCGTCGTTAAACGGCAGCACAGTCTCCGCAGAGGAGGCTGCCGGCTGAAGCACCTCTGTCAAGATGTTAGGCTTGACCGTCAAAGTAGGGAGCTGGAGACGTAAGGCCCCAGCAGCCCTACGCAACACCGTACCAAAATTGGCCCCCTCCTCCGTAGCCACGGGAGGAGACAGCATGCCAGTGTCAGGGGAAGTATCCAGACCACTGGCCTCCCCTAGACTCTCTGTCCAGTCCTCATCATACTGACAGTTGCGCGTCAGAGGGTCATCAGACCCCTCCCAGTCCTCCTGGTCCTCCTCTGGTTCAAAATAAGGAGGAGGAGGGACATTTGGGACCCAAGGTCCCATCGGCGCCGGAGCCGGCGTCGAGCGACGTCGCTCCGGGTCCATGTCCGGAGCCGGAAGGAACTGGGGGACGACGCCGCCCGGAGCCCAGGGCGGCGTCGAGAACGGCACCGGAGACATCGGCGCCGGCGGAGGTGTTGGTGAGGTCGACCGGCGTCGATGGGGGTTGTGGAGCCGGGATCGAGGCCGGGGCCGGAGCCGGGATCGAGGCTGGAGGCACGGGCGACGCCGGGGCCGGAGCCGCCGGCGACGCCGGAGCAACCCCATCAGGGCCCGCGGGGCCCGAAGGCGCACCGGAGGGGCCTGAAGGCCCGAAGAGGCGGGCCATGGCCGACAGGAACTCCTGTACCTTGGCCGGATCATCCCCCGGACCCGGGAAGGGCGGGTATGGCGGGGGCGACTCCACAGGCAAGTCCGGGGCCGCGGGGACGGTGCCGGGAGGGGCCTCAGCCGAGTCGCGAGACCGGCGAGGCGAAGTCCGAGAGCGACGATGCTTCTTGGACTTCTTGTGCTTAGACTTACCGGACGAAGAAGACTTCGACGCCGACGACCGGTGTGCACTCCGCGAGCGACCCCTGGACCTCTCACGCGACCGGGGCCTCCGTGGAGCCGAATGCCGGGCCTCGAGGAGCTTTCGAGACCGCTCTCGCAAAGCTTTCGGGTTGAGGGCCTGGCATTCGGGACAAGACTCGGTGTCGTGGCCTCGGCCGAGGCAGAAGAGACACTCCCAATGCGGGTCGGTGACGGACATCATCCGCGCACAGGCGCCGCATCGCTTGAAGCCGGGCATCCCTACAACACCTCAAAGATGGAAAAACAGTGAAAAAATCACCAAAAAGTATGGTCAAAAATTGACCAGGGCACTGCTCTTCCCGGATCTGCGCTTGCTGGCGCGGAAAAAGAAGAACTGACGTCAGCGCGCAGGGGCGGCGCCTAAGTACTGCCCGCGACGTCATCCCGGCGATCACGACGCCGACGACGGACGCGGAGCCGCACGACGCCGCCTACCGACGCGCAAGGGTACTGCTACGCAAAACTTTCCGGATCCAGCCTGACGCCTGGGGATATTCTAAGGTAAGGAATCTATCACTAACGTGTCTCTTTCAGATAGGTTAATTTGATGGTCCACTAGGTATCGTAGCACTGTTGATTGCATTTCCAAAAGATGATCTATATTTGTTGTGGATTTTTCAAGAAATAAGAGAATTGATTCAAGTATCTTTTGGAGAATAAAAAAGGCATCCAATAGAATTTCTTGTTTGTGATTGGAATGGACAGGAGACAGAAGTGGGAAATCTGGAGAATAAGATATGTTATCTTCTGTATTAGATGGGTTACTTGGGGTACTATTGAATAGTTCCAGCGTCTCTTTAGGACACCTAACTTCGTTTATTTGCGAATATTGACTTATGTTTATATCGGGAAGTGTAAAGTCTTGAATGTAGTTTCCTTTTACAGAGTCCGATAGGGACTGTCGAATTGAATCTTTCATAGTTGAGGTGTTTAATTTATTCTTCTCTTCGTTAAGTTCCGTCTGGGTCACCTGTTATTTTACCTCATTTTCCCCTTCCTCCACTGCTATGATTTGGTTACCTTTTTCTTCTATCTCTGTTCCAATTGCCTTAGTGACTTTCAATGTTGGGGTGGAAAAAAAATCGGTGATTGTATGGGATCCTGGTAAAGCTCCTATGTGTGCTGATCTCATTTTGCTTTTCATCAGGGAATGTACTGTTCCTAATCTTTTCATGTATATTGTGCAGCTCCTTAGTTTTTTAAATGCCATCCTAAAGGTTTTGATAGACTGTATTTATCCCCCTATTGGGACTAACCTCCAGGGTCGAGAGCGTCTTGATATTTACCCCCTCACTGTTTCACAGATGAGTAATTCTCTCCAACAGGCTACTAGATGATATTACCACTGCAACTCTATTCTGTTCTCCCAGAGTTCCACATACACAAATTTCAATTGGGGTCCAGGTTGCAGGACCTCTACTAAGAGGCCCAGGATTTCACCAAATTGTTCCCCGCAAGGCTTAGGATTGAGTAGGGGGGAGGCAAGGTTGCTCACAAGCTGAACCTGGTCCTAAAGGGGCTGCTTCCATGTATAAGCAACCTCCGCCCACCGCTTGCACAGCCTAAAGTGGTTCCCCACAGCGTCCTCGAAGCCGCTCCGACCACTTAGGCCTCGAGACAGCAAACACTAGGCTGCAGAATACCAAATTCTACACAACAGGGAGCAACAATCGGCAATCAAGAGGTCAGGCATGCGAGACCATAAATAGTCAAAGCACGCAAGTCCATAAACAGTCAAATGTTACCTCCAGCAATTGTCCTCCAGGATGCCTCCCACAAAAGTCCTTGCGACAGCCTTCAGGGGCTCCTTTGCTCTGCACTTCAACCTCTAAACCTCCAGGTACAATACAGAAACCATTTGTGTGCCGGCTAGGCACGCCACCATGGGAGGAGAAGGGTCCGGGGAAGCCACTGACCAACTGCCTGCAGAAGGCCAGGCCAGCTCGGGGTCCAATCCCCTCACCTCGTCCCCTGCCTCCTCCATTAACTCTGCCGGTGCTGGCTCCAGCCCCTCCCCCGAGCAGCAAGCTGCACCCGGTCTCCACCTCACCACCACATAAGCTGCCTCCGCGGGAGGTTAGGGGGGACCAAGACTGGAGACAGAAAGGGCAGAGCTGCCATAAGGGCCCTCCGCAAACCGCTCACGGTCTCAGCTTCACCACACTGGGTCGTCTCCGTAGGCAGCAGCAGATGTGGACACAGGGACAGCGCAGCTAGGCCTTGCTGGCAGGACGTGAGCCCCGACACACCAACACACCTGCTCTCCGACACCGGACCGGGACCGCTACAGATTTAGTAGCTTTTTATATGAAAGAACACTTCATATTATCAGAACACTACATTGTACCCCCAAGAGGAACCGGACCATTAGTGGACGGGGGGGGAGGGAGGAAGGTGAAGGACAACAGGTAATACCACTGAGCCAAATCTGCTTGCCATAGAAGCAAGCATCGTAGAGAGCACCAACCAATACCGTAAGAACCCATAGCAAACAATAACAACAAGGACAGCCAGAGAGCGGCTGTGGTCTTAGAAAACACTTCGAAAAAGAAGTGAGCCTCGGACCATGCAATGTAGGACCCATACAGGAGGAAGGGTTAGCAACCGCAAAAGCAACGAACAAGTGAAGGTTTGAAGGATATCAGGAAAACCTCAGCAACTGAAGCAAAAACGCATTCCCTCCTATAAATGGCAGCAGTACGTGAGCATCTATAGAGAGAACTATATAAAAGATGTAGGAATACAGAATGTAGATATGGCCATATACCTACATACGCAAACACACAAAATATATATGTATATACGGTATCATGTGGCTTTGCGAGACCGCCACTGCCACATCTCGATCAATGTCCACTGTTGTGAATGTTCCTATTAACCCTTCTTGGGTATGTTTGATTATACACTGTATATGGGGGTGTATATATTATATATATAATATATACACCCCCATATACAGTGTATAATCAAACATACCCAAGAAGGGTTAACAGAAACATTCACAACAGTGGAATATATATATATATATATATATATATATATATATATATATATATATATATATATATATATATATATATATATATATATTTTCCAACAATGTGCCCAAAAGCTCAGGAGAGCACTCGACTGCTCGCCATCCATCCGGATTATACTTTCACTCGCCCCAGCCTTCCGGTAATCATTATCATCGCCAACGCGTTTCAAGTCCTCAAGACTCTTCCTCATGGGCAGGTTACAGATGCAGCAAAGACTCGTTTCTTTGTTCAATTATCACTTTTATTTCGCCATTGGCCCCCTAGTGGGCCTCGCTCTCACATTAATTGCCGCTATGCATTAAGGGATTAGTAGTCCCAGAAACAAGTAAACATTTCCCCTAAGTGGGTTCCGCTGCATCTACACTTTAAATTCATTAATTCCTTTAGTAAGGTCCAGAAAATAGGAGCGAGTGCGTTTAAACTTGGCTAACAGTGCTGCATGTGGCAAAGACCAGTTCCTTTCCGCAGCCTCCCATTTTTCATTGTAGAGGGATGGTGCTTCTCCCCACGGCTTAGGCGGCCGTGTAGTAATATTTTCCAACAATGTGCCCAAAGCTCAGGAGAGCACTCGACTGCTCGCCATCCATCCGGATTATACTTTCACTCGCCCTAGCCTTCCGGTAATCATTATCATCGCGATGATAATGATTACCGGAAGGCTGGGGCGAGTGAAAGTATAATCCGGATGGATGGCGAGCAGTCGAGTGCTCTCCTGAGCTTTTGGGCACATTGTTGGAAAATATATATATATATACACACACACATATACACACTCATATACAGTGTATAGTAAAACATACCCAAGAAGGGTTAATAGAGGAACAGGGTCAAGACAGATTTGCATATGGCTGGGTCTGAACTGGGGTGGCGAAGTGAGCTAAAGAACGATGATACATTCTACCCAGATCTGTGATTTGGGGTAAGTGTCTGAAATGTTTTAGCGCTCCGTTCATCATCTCCTTGTGTTTGCTTTGTTCGCCCTAAGTTGGCAGGGTATGCCCAGATGTGGGTCCCCACGCTCACCTTGCCACTGGATTCAAGCTAGCCTGGCTGATGAGGGGTTTACCCCGAAACCGGTCCCAGGATGCTAGTTTCTGGTCCAGGGAGGACCTGGCTTGGCCGTACGGGCTGGACTGTTCCCATGAGGAACAGGGTCAAGAGTCAAGACTGATTTGCATATGGCTGTGTCTGAACTGGGGTGGCGAAGTGAGCTAAAGAACGATGATGGATTCAACCCAGATCAGTGGCTGGGGGTGAGTGTCTGAAAAGTTTTAGCGCTCCGTCCATCATCTCCTTATGTGTGCTTTGGGTTAACAGAAACAACATAGTACGGTATAAAGGAATATAGAAGGCAGAAGATATCAGCCATCCCAGAAAGATGAAAAGCAAAGGGACAGAAGAACAAGTTACTTACCTTCGGTAACGATATATCTGTAAGAAACATTAGTAGTGATAGATTCCTTACCTTAGAATATCCCCAGGCGTCAGACTGGATCCGGAAAGTTTTCGTCAGCAGTACCCCTGCGTGTCGGTAGGGGCGTCGTGTGGCTCCGCGTCCGTCGTTGGCGTCGTGGTCGCCGAGATGACGTCGCGGGCGCTACTTGGACGCCGCCCACCCGCGCCGACGTCAGTTCTGTACACGACTTTCCGCGCCAGGAACGCAGAGCCATGCAAGATACTGACCACTGGTGCATTGAAACTAGGGCCCTGAAAGGGATGACCTTAACCCTAGAAATCAGTTCGCAGAACGGGGAGGATGGGTGGGCGGTAAGGAATCTATCACTACTAATGTTTCTTACAGATATATCGTTACCGAAGGTAAGTAACTTGTTCATCTGAAAGAAACACATAGTGATAGATTCCTTACCTTAGAATAGATACCCCAGCAATACCAACCCCGGTGGTGGGTCTGCGAACTAAGATCACACCAGAAAGTCACAGAGAACAGAATGGCCCTAGAAGCCGTCTCTCTGGACTTGGCTGTCCAGGCAGTAATGCTTGGTAAACGTGTGCAGCGAGGCCCACGTGGCTGCCTGACATATGTCTTGCAGGGGGACACTACGTCCCAATGCAGTAGTGGCTGCAGTAGCTCTGGTGGAATGAGCACTCAGCCCCACCGGAGGTTCTTTTTTAGCCAAAGAGTAACAGGCTTTGATACATAAGACAACCCAGCGGGAGATGGTTCGCTTATGGACCGCCCGACCTTTCTTGGTGCCAACGTAGCCAACAAAAAGCTGGTCATCCACCCGGAACTGCTGTGTGCGGTTGAGATAAAAAGAAAGCGCACGTTTTGGGTCCAGACGGTGGAGCCGCTCTTCCTCTCTGGAAGGATGCGGAGGCGGAAAAAAGGTGGGCAAGGTAATAGTTTGCCCAATGTGAAAGGCCGTAACCACTTTTGGCAAAAAGGAAGGATGGGGCCTGAGCACAACCTTGTCCGGATGGCCTGAAAGGAAAGGAGGCTTACAGGAAAGAGCCTGGAGCTCGCTCACTCGCCTGGCGGAAGTGATGGCCACCAGGAAGGCAGTCTTAAATGTCAAAAGACGAAGAGGACAGTTGTGAAGGGGCTCAAAAGGAGCGTACATCAAGTACGTCAGAACCAGATTCAAGTCCCACTGAGGCATCACGAAAGGAATAGGAGGAAAAAGGTGTGTAAAGCCTTTAAGAAACCTATTTACAACAGGGGACTTTAAAAGAGAGGGCTGATCAGGGAGCCTGAGAAAGGCCGAAATAGCAGAA
This sequence comes from Calotriton arnoldi, assembly GCA_963921515.1. Classification (NCBI taxonomy): domain Eukaryota; kingdom Metazoa; phylum Chordata; class Amphibia; order Caudata; family Salamandridae; genus Calotriton; species Calotriton arnoldi. The sequence goes on from CAWUFW010001977.1 coordinate 1,885,138, forward strand.
AGGTAGCCCTTGATAGTGCCCAGAGCAGAGTCCTGCCAGGACAAAGAAAGAAGGAACAGTAGAACCTCAGAAAGAGGGGCAGAAAGGGGATCCACAGCCTTTGCTGTGCACCATGCCACAAATTTGTTCCACCTGCAGGCGTATACCACTTTAGTAGAGGGATGCCTGGCTGCCAGAATAACGTCACAAACTTCAGGAGGCAAGTCGAAAGGATCAACTGCCGCCGCTCAATCTCCACGCAAAGAGTTGGAGGCTGGATAGGTTCGGGTGGAGGACCGTCCCCTGCTGCTGCGACAGAAGATCCTCCCGAAGAGGCAGTCTGATCGGGGGATCCATGCTCATACTGAGTAGCTCGGATGCCATACTGTTCGAGCCCAGTCCGGAGCAACAAGGATGACTTGGGCCCGGTCGCGCCTGATCTTCTTCAGCACTCTGGGCAGAAGTGGTATAGGCGGAAAGGAGTACAATAGACCGCAACTCCACTCGCGACGAAAAGCGTCGCCGAGCAAGTGCCGCCTTGGAAATTCCAACGCGCAGAACTGATGACATTGTGCGTTCTCTTCGGTGGCGAATAGATCTAACCAAGGCTCTCCCCACTGCTGAAAGAGACCTTGCGCCACCTCAGAGTGAAGACGCCATTCGTGATCGAGCATGCACCTGTGGCTGAGTTCGTCCGCCCTGGCGTTCAGCGAACCTGCCAGGTGTTGAACCACCAGGGACATGCCCTGATGTTCCAGCCATGTCCAGAGGCGCAGAGCCTCCTGACAGAGGGTCCACGACCCCACCCCGCCTTGTTTGTTGCAGTACCACATGGCGGTGGTGTTGTCTGTGAACACCTGCACTACCGTCCCTTTGACAGAGGGAAGGAATGCCTTGAGTGCAAGTCGGATCGCCCGGAGCTCCAGAAGGTTGATATGGAGCCGGGACTCCGCCGGAGACCAGAGGCCTCTGATCTCCGCCTCTCCCATGTGGCCGCCCCATCCCAGGAGGGACGCATCCGTCACCACTGTGAACTCCGGGTGGGGAAGGGAGAGGGATCTGCCGTCGACCCAATGCCGGTTCGTGAGCCACCACTGCAATTGACGTGCAGTGCCCTCCGAGATCTGGACGTGATCGGACAGATTTCCCTGATGCTGCGCCCACTGGAACTTCAGGTCCCATTGCAGAGCCCGCATATGCCACCTGGCATGATTGACCAGCAGGATGCAGGAGGCCATGAGGCCCAGCAGCCTCAGAGTCACTCTGACCGAAACCCGGGACAAGGGCTGAAAGATGGGAATCAGAGCCCGAATGTCCCGGACTCGCTGTTCGGGAGGATAGACACGAAACTGCGCCGAGTCCAGAACCGCTCCGATGAAGAGGAGCTTCTGGGAGGGAATCAGGTGCGACTTTGGCACATTGATGGAGAACCCCAGCAAGTGCAGGAGGTCGGCCGTAGTCTGCAGGTGGGAGACGACTGTCTGGGGCGAGCCCGCTTTCAACAACCAGTTGTCGAGATTGGGGAAGACTGAGACCCCTGATCTACGCAGATGAGCTGCGACCACCGCCATCACTTTGGTGAACACCCGAGGGGCGCTGGTAAGGCCAAAGGGGAGCACAGTAAACTGAAAGTGCTCGTGGCCTACCATGAACCGCCGGTAACGCCTGTGGGCTGGCAGGACGGGGATGTGGAACTATGCGTCCTGCAAGTCCAGCGCCACCATCCAGTCTTGTGGGTCGAGAGCAGACAAGATCTGAGCTAGAGTGAGCATCTTGAACTTCTCTTTGCGGAGGAAGCGATTGACGTTCCGGAGGTCCAAGATAGGACGCAGGCCTTTGTCCTTCTTGGGCACCACAAAGTAGTGGGAATAACAACCACGACCTACTTTGTGCGTCGGAACGCGCTCGATGGCCCCCTTGGCCAAGAGGGCCGCAACTTCCTGCTGAAGAAGCACCAAGTGATCCCCTGACATGCGGTGGTATTGAGGTGGCATGGCTGGGGGGGGTAGTCTCGAAGGGGAGGGAGTAGCCCCGTCGGACTATCTCGAAAACCCACCTGTCTGAAGTTATGGTGCGCCAGTGGGGGAGGTGATGGCGGAGCCTGCCGCCCACTGGCGTTTGATGGGCCTGAAAGTTCGGACTAGGAAGGTTTGGAGGCAGAGGTGGCGGGGGTGGAGGTGGTGGTCTGACCGCCCGATGGCCCCTTTGTCCGCCACGGCGGAAACCGCGTCCGCGCTGGGATGACTGTTGCACCGGCCTGTGGCTCTGTTGCGTACGCTGCGGGCGCCCCTTCCTGTGCCAAGAAAGGAGCGAAAAGCGAAAGGCGGAGGAGGGCGGACTGCCGAGAGCCCCAAGGACTTGGCCGTAGCCCGTGAGTCCTTAAACCGCTCCAACGCGCTGTCCGCTTTGTCGCCGAAGAGGCGACGGCCATCAAAGGGCATGTCCATAAGGGTGTTTTGGACATCCCCTGAAAATCCAGTGGTTCTCAACCAGGCGTGGCGGCGAACCGCCACCGTCGTTGCAATGGATCTGCCCAGTGAGTCGGCGGTGTCAAGACCACAACGGATCATGAACTTGGCTGCGTCTCTCCCCTCTGCAACAGCCTGGGCGAGAGCAGGCCGGGCCTCCTCCGGACACTGAGGCAGCACGTTCGCCACCGTATCCCACAGACAATGGGAATAACGGCCCAAGAGGCATGCGGTGCTCACGGACCGCAGCGCAGAGCTGGTGAAAGAGAAAATCTTCTTCCCAAACTGATCCAGCTTCTTGGATTCCCTATCCGGTGGTGCGGAAGGGAAGGTGGTTGGGGAAGCAGAGGCTTGGACAACCAAGCTCTCAGGGGTGGGGTGTTGGGAGAGGAAAACGGGGTCACCCGGAGCAGGGCTATGGCGTCGGGCCACGTTCCTATCCACAGGAGCCCCTGTGGTGGGCCTGGACCAAGTGCCCAAAAGAACGTCCGAAAGGGCTTCATTAAAGGGCAGCAGCGGCTCCGCAGAAGTAGCTGCTGTCTGAAGCACCTCTGTCAGGAGGTTAGTCCTGACGGCCACAGTAGGGAGCTGGAGGTGTAGGGCCTCCGCTGCCCTACGCAACACCACTGCATAACTGGCTCCCTCCTCCGTAGCCACGGTAGGAGGAGACAGCATGCCAAGGTCTGGTGAGGTATCCAGACCACTGGCGTCCCCCAATTCCTCAGCCCAGTCCTGTTCAGACTCGCAGGCTGCAGCGAGAGGGTCATCCGACCCCTCCCAGTCCTCCCCTTGCTCCTCAGGCTGTTCAACAGGCCGAAAATAAGGAGCAGGGACATGGGGATAGAAATCCCCAAACGGCGTCAAGAACGGCATCGACCGACGCCGGACCGACGCCGCGTCCACTTCGGGGCTGAATCTGAGGTCGACGTCGTCCCGAGGAGCGGGCGGCGTCAGGATCGGTGCCGGTGGAGTCGACGTCGGTGGAGGCGTAACAAGGTCAACCGGCGTCGACCGGGATCCAGGCCTGGATCCAAGGGTGTCCTGCGGCGCCGGAGCCGACAGCGACGCCGGAGCCGCCGGCGAGGAAATGCGAGGACACCCAGGCGGGACCGCGGGGCCCGAAGGCGCACCGGCGGGACCCGACGGCCCAAAGAGGCGGGACATGGCCGACAGGAACTCCTGTATCTGGGCCGGAGTCACCGACGACCCCGGGTAGGGCGGGTAGTCGGGCGGCGATTCCATGGACTCCGCCGGAGCCGTGGGGGTGGCATCACCAGTACCCTCAGCCGGGTCGCGCGACCGGTGAGGGGAAGTCGGAGAACGATGACGTTTCTTCGACTTCTTGTGCTTCGTCTTACCTGACCCCGAGTGCGAAGACTTCGATCCCGACGATCGCCGATGGTGACTCCGCGCACGGTCCCTCGACCTCCCTCTGGACCGGGACCTCTCACGGCGTCGACTGCCGGGCTTCAAGCAGCTTTCGGGACCGCTCCCGCAAAGACTTCAGAGCCATGGACCGGCAGTCGGGGCACGACTTGGGGTCGTGGTCGCGCCCCAGGCAGAAGAGACACACGCGGTGCGGGTCCGTCACCGACATCCGATGACAGTCCTCGCAGGACTTAAACCCAGGCATCCCTAACTGCACCAGGAGTCGATATCGACTCGAAAAGGGTGAGAAAAAAGATCTCAAAAACTTAGTCAAAAAAGACTAGGGGTACCGCTCTCTCCGGATCTGCGCTTGCTGGCCCGGAAAAAGAAAGAACTGACGTCAGCGCGCGTGTGCAGCGTCTAAGTAGCGCCCGCGACGTCGTCTCTGTGACCACGACGCCAACGACGGACGCGGAGCCGCACGACGCTCCTACCGACGCGCAGGGTTACTGCTGATGAAAACTTTCCAGATCCAGTCTGACGCCTGGGGATATTCTAAGGTAAGGAATCTATCACTATGTGTTTCTTTCAGATACAACACTACCGACTGAATGGTGACAATCAGGCAGCTGAGAGATGACTGAAAGAGAAAACAGCAGGTGAAAACCTAACCCAGTTAGAACAGAGAAACGTAGACCGCTATCAGGGACTGCAAAATGAGCAAGGTGAGCAAAGGTCAACACGGAGGGGGCCTATCCAAATAACTAGTCTCTACCTTAAAAGAAGAATATCAGACAGAGGAAGGGGAACTGGCTGAAGCCGCGGGGAAAGACAGAGTAATAGGTGTGGGAAGGCCAACACCACAAGCGGAGGTCCACAAACAAATGATCAGTATAAGAACCGAAATAACAGATGGAGTGTATATTTGAAACACAGCAAGAAACCCATAGTATACAACGACTATGGAGGAGAAAGAAGGGAGAGAAACAAGAAAAAATATCACGAGCAAAAGAAATCCCCAGTTTCCACGGAAAAACCTGTGTCGAGTCAACAACAGTAGCGGCTGCTGTGCAGGCGTAGTGGCGGAGCGGGTTAGGGGCTGGGGGAGGGACGACGGGGAGGGAGGGGAAATGATAAACATTTAAAAAAAATTATAAAAAGAACTTACCTTTCGCCTGCCACCCGATGCTCTTCTCACAGTCCTCTGCAGCACAGGCTCGCAGCCTCCCTTGATGCCAATGCTGGCGCTGCTTTCATGTTATAAAGCATCGTCAGGATTGGCCTGAGCGCAGGGAATTTGCACTCCCAGAGAGACTGGGAGCCTGTGCTTTGCTGTCTCCAACCCAGCAATGCAGCTGGGCTTGAAGACAGCTCAGTGCGCATGTGGATTTGGCCGTCCTGAGACGGCCGGCCAAACCCACATGCGCACTGATAGCAGTGCTGCCCACCACACCCTCTCCTGACTGGCCCACGGTGGCCCCGCCCCAGGACACAGCACGCACAAGTTGAAAAATAAAACTATAATAACCTGTTTTATCATCGTTTTATTTTTCAACTTTTGAGGGTGGCGAGGCTCCTCCGCCATAGCGGAGGAGCTGCCACTGGTGAACAATAACTGTGACACCAAGAGAGAGGATCCCGGTGTCACCTGAAAGCGGTATGTTCCTACTCATGATTCCAAGTGTTATATGGCCCTAAGAGTCATTGTCGACATTGCTAAGTTAGCATGCGCTATGCTGCCATGATGCTGCTTTTGCGCACGTTACTGCATGACTTTATTTTTGCAAGCTGCTGTTTGTGCCTTTCACATGAGAACTGTTTGCTTTTCGCGTTCTTTGCTGAAGTTCCTGGAGTTTTGTCTGAACACGATGTGCACGGTCGATAAACAATGCCCCTTGTTATTCTGTTCTGGTCAGTCCCTAGCACCTAGACATAACATGTTAAACACAGCTGCAAGGCTGGAGACTCGTGCTTTGATATTACGGGGATGCATGTTGTTTTAACACACACTTGGAGAGAGCCCTTTCAATGGAGAAGAGCTACGCTGTACCTATGATGTAAACCTTTATGTATGGGGTTTGCTGTCAAAGCCCAGAGATCTTCTTTTATATAAATAAACTTCTTCCAGCCAAGGGGAGGGTGGTTAGGCCTTATAGTCCTTTTTCCACTGTCTTTATAAAATGACTTCCCCTTTTGTACTCTATGGAATTGTAACAATGCTAATTGTTTTGAGTTTATGCATTTTGCTGCTGGTAGTGGCTCGTATACTATATTGTAGAGCACGATAGTTAAAATAAACATTTTGAACTATTACAGTGACTGCCTAATCTTGTTGTGGACAAGTACAAGTGAGCGAGCGAAAGAGTATGTCTTGCTACCGTGATTCCTGAGAGAGTCGGGAGTGTTGTGTTCTGGGTTGTCTAATCATTTGTAGCTCTGTGATATTTGGAGGAGAACGAATGAGACACTATAGCTAGTCGGTTTTGTGATTTTGGGCACTAAGGTGGTAGGTTGGTACACCCCTATACACCGAGGTCCCGGTTTCCTGCGCATAGTTCTGTGTAGGTGCAGAATCCCCGCAACATGGCGCTGCCAACGTTTGGTCTGGTTCTTATCTGCGAGACGCTCGAGTAGTGCTTGTGCTTGTCCACAAAACCCCTCACATCTGTTTCCGGAGACAGTTGTGACGGTGTAACCTCCTATATTGATGTTTTATAGGTTCTTTCAAGCTTGAAATTTTAAAAGGTTCCTTTTCTTTATTCTTAACCCGTAATTGCGCTGCCCTGCTTTAGGTTGTCGTTCTTTATGGAGGTTAACATTGCACCACCTAATCGGGCTGCAGTCACAGCTTATTTGACTCAAAATGGAGTCCCTAATGCTGGTGTTGCGCTCAATTTTGTTGTAGAAGCGGATGCAGCTTACCGTTACGAGGTGTTTTATTCTTGGGTCACCTTTCCGGCGGTGGATGGAACAGATAATTTGTTTCATGAATATTCTGCCACGGCCCTTCCTCAAGATTTTTATCAGCCTTATAGGGCTCTCGAGGATCCGCTAACAGCTTGGCAACACCAAATTTGGTTTAATGGCGCCGTTCCTCACCCAATAACGCCGGTCTGTCTTGGCCCTTTGTCGATAGACGAGGCCACATGGACCGTTTTGGCTGGGTATACCCCACACCCACGTTATTTGACTGCTGCAGTTGCAGACCTTCGTATATTACATACATCTTTGATACGGGTGCATCGAGCCGTCATACAGTTCATGTCGCGCAACTTTCAGGTGGGACCACCTGGCGTTGCTCCACAACCCGCTGGACCTGGTGGTGTAACCATCAGTCCCCTTATGGTTAATTCAGTAATGGGCAAGCGTCCACAGAATAAGGACGAGTTCCCTTATTGGCTTGCTGAAAAATTTGGACAACTAGAGGCTGTTTTTCCAAATATCACTCCTGTGGAGAAACACAGGATCTTAACTATAAGTTTGCCTAAAGACTTACTTCCCGAATTGACTGATTGTAACACCTGGGGTAAGGTGTTCGCTGCGGTATATTCAAAGTGTTTCGGCACTCCCTCCATGACCGTACTCCCTTCCGTGATAAAACGCGTTCAAGATGAACATGGAGCCGAAGCGGCTGTGGAGTTGGGAATGAGACTGGTGGGGGTGTTCGACGTGGTTGCTGACATGATTCTTGCTAATGTCAAGGGTGATGCGGTCAGCTTTCAAGTGGCAAACCGCTTGGAGGCTGTACCTGATGCAGACAAACCACGTGAATTACCAAAGATTATTGCAAAGGCTTATGAAACTATAGGCCGCAATAGTCTGGGAGTTAAGCCTTTTACTCAAACGCAAACACAATCCCAAACTCAACAAAAAGCCCAGACTGATAAAGACGGGCGTCCGTTTTTTCCTAAAAAGAACTGGAAGAATAAGAAACAGGGGCAGCAGCAACAGAAGCAAGGTTTGCGTGCTGTTTCACCGACACCAGAGACTTCTGAGCGTACTTATGACTTGCGCGATCGCGCGAAACTTAAGACTCCTGATAGATTTCAAGTCAAGTTTATAGGACACTTCGGAGTCTCACGTCGGAGGTGGGGAATGTCAAGATCGTGGCAAAAGTCAGACCACACAACAGGGATGAGATCAACCTCGACAGTTTGACGTTAAAGCCAAACAAGAGGACCTGCCTCATTTTAGATCCCCGTATCAGAAGAAAGTTGCCGCTTTAACAGCGAGATATGCCTCAGACAGTGAGAACACGACTCCGGGACTCGACATGGGCGGTGACTCTGCTCGACAGCGCAGCGGAAGCTACCATAGTGCGGGAGGCACTGCGTCCCTGTCTGGAGGCGACAGCAACTGATACCTTCATAACTGTGGAAACAGCAGATACCCAGGTTGCCCCCCCGGATAGACTGTATGAAATTCTTTTTCAAATTGAGGGTGATTTACAACGTCCAATCAAGGCGGTTTTCTGGGAAAATCTAACATCCTCATACGACATTTTGTTGGCGGAGGTGGATTGGCCTCCACCGTTTGTGTTAGCCGCCTCTCGAGGGGAGGACGTGATACTTCTGAGTTTTTCGCGTTCTGTCCCTGTAGAGCATGCAACGGCTTTAGCAGCAGAGTGGGCATTGGCCCTTGCCCCCGCTGTGTATCGTAACCAGGTGGGCTGGGATATCGATTCACCGGCACATGATACCTTTTCGGTCTACGCCACAGCCACAACCGCAATATCCAATCAAGCGTGAAGCTAAGGGTCACGTTTGTGACATTTTGACGCAGTTAGAGTATTAGGGGGTGATTGAATCCTGTACATCACAGATGAATAATCCTCTCTTTACGGTATCAAAACCTGACGGTTCATATCGGATTGTATTGGATTACCGAAATTTGAATAGTCATTGCCGCACTTTTGCCGTGCAGAACACACACAGCTCTGCGCTGGTGAACAACCTTGTTCGTAAAAAATACAAAACTACCTTGGACATATCCAATGGTTTCTACAGTCACAATCTGGCTCCTGAGAGCCGTGACTTGACAGCATTCACAGCCGTCGGAAATCAGAAAAAATTTACACAATTGCCCATGGGGTATAAGAATAGTCCCGGGGCATTTGCTGCGCGTGTTGCGTCTTTGTTACACAACATTGATCCAGATGCGTTCTCGTACGTGGACGATATCTATCTCACGGACGCAACTTGTCCGAGTCGAACGCATAACTTCTGCTTTCGCCGACTATGGTTATAAATTCAACTTTGCAAAGTCACACATCGCCCATTTGGCGGTGCTCTTTTTGGGCTATGAACTCAATAATGAAGGAAAGGGGTTAGCCCCTCATTTCCTGGAGAAATGTGCACATTTGCAACCACCTTCTACTCTGAAGAAACTTCAGTCCTTGCTGGGATTTTTGAATTTTGGGAGGACTTACATTCCCGATTATGCCCAGCGTATCAAACCGCTTTATGCGATGATACAACCGACATTTTCTTCTGCCAGCTGGCTTCCGGAACATACCTCTATTCTACATTCGTTGCAATCGGACTTGCTTGCAACTAATTACTTATTGACTCGTGATAACACCACGAACCTGGTGATACGTATCGTACCAGGGACGGTGGGTTTCATATACTTGACATTCAATGAGGGGGACACAGTACCTATTGCATACAAATCACATTTGTACACTGCAGCTGAAATGCATTTTTCCAAAGTTGAGAAAGTTTTGACCGCGGTACAGATGGCGATTCTGAAGGAACGCTCATTGGTGCAAGGTAAACGCATTCTTATGGTCACACCCTTCCCTGCTTTGGAGGCCGTGACTAAGGCAACTATACCTAACTCTAAAGCATTACATCCCCGTTGGATACAATGGGCTACGTCTTTGACATCGTCAGATGTCACTTTTATCTTTGACCATGCACTACAGACACAGGAGTTTTTACAGTATGAACATGTTCATCCTTGCTCCCTTGTCATTGCTTCCTTTAAATGAATTCAAATGTTTCATTAAACCCCTCCTCAAGAAACCAACGGCCGACCCAACGGACCTGAAAAACTACCGGCCCATCTCTCTCCTCCCCTTCGCTGCCAAAGTCACTGAGAGACTCGTAAACGCATAACTGACCGCCTTCATCGAAGAGAACTCCATCCTGGACGCCTCCCAGTCCGGATTCCGCAGCAACCACAGCACCGAGACCGCCCTCCTCGCCGCCACTGACGACATCCGCATGCTACTCGACCAGGGACACACCGCGGCTCTCATCCTTCTGGACCTCTCCGCAGCCTTCGACACAGTTTCACATTGCACACTCGCAGCCAGACTTCACGACGCGGGGATACAAGGATCCGCCCTCGACTGGATACAATCCTTCGTCTCCGGCCGAACCCAGAGGATCAGACTCCCTCCCTTCCTCTCCGAACCCACCGATACCAACTGCGGAGTTCCCCACGCTCTTCAACATCTACATGGCCCCCCTCGCCGCCATCGTCAGACAGCATGGGCTCAGCATTGTATCCTATGCCGACGACACCCAGCTCATCCTCTCACTCACGAAGAAGCCCGAAGACACCAGACTCTGTTTCCAGGAAGGAATGAAGAATGTGGCAGCCTGGATGAAAGACAGCTGTTTGAAGCTCAACTCTGAGAAGACCGAGGTCCTCATCCTCAGACCCTGCACCTCCGCCTGGGACAACACCTGGTGGCCCGCCGCCCTCGGGAGCCCGCCCACCCCCACAGACCACGCACGAAACCTCGGCATCATCCTCGACTCCTCCCTCTCCATGAACCACCAGATCAACGCCGTCGTCTCCACCAGTTTCAACTGCCTACGCATCCTCCGCAAGATTTTCAAATGGATCCCCCCCGACTGCAGGAGAACCGTCACCCACGCACTCATAACCAGCAGACTTGACTACGGCAACGCCCTATACGGCAGTATCAACAGAACCCTTCTACACAAACTCCAAATCATCCAGAACGCCGTAGCCAGACTCATCCTCGGGACACCACGTCACGAACACATGACCCAACACCTACGAGACCTCCACTGGCTCCCTGTTGAGAAGAGGGTCACCTTCAAACTCCTCACCCACGCCTACTAATCACTCAACATCGGACCCAAATACCTCAACGAGAGATTATCCTTCCACGCACCCAAGAGGAACCTCCGATCAGCCGACCTCGCCCTGGCAGAGGTCCCCCGCATCCGCAGAAACAGAACAGGCGGGAGAGCCTTCTCCCACATCGCAGCCAAGACCTGGAACGAGCTCCCTGTGAACATCAGACGCTCCCCGACCCTGCACACGTTCAGGAAGGACCTCAAGACCTGGCTCTTCAACTGATCCGGATCTGCCTCCCCCCGCGCCTTGAGACCCTCACGGGTGAGTAGCGCGCTATATAAAACCCTGATTGATTTACACCGATGGCTCGGCTCAACCGGCCACGGGTTCCAGACACGCTTATTCCGCGGCTTGCGCGATTGTTGCTGGAAACATTGTCAATGGAGAGTTTAAGTCTTCCATTGTGCATACTCAAGCACTTGAGGACTGTACGGCACAATTAGCAGAGCTACGCGCACTTATTCTTGCTCTCGAGTTCGCAGATCCTAATGTGAATACTCTTATCGTATGCGATTCTTACTACTGTGTTCAATCTTTCAATGACAACTTATTTTTTTGGACTCGAAATGACTATCGAGACTCTAAGGGCAGCGCAATTAAGCATAAAATGCTTTGGGTTCAAGTGGCGGAGCTTAAACAGATTGTGCCCCTCACACAGGTTATCCATACTCTTGGCCATCAGCGTGTGGGAGCACATGCTCTTGGTAATTCTTTGGCTGACGAAGCGACCAAATCTGCAGTTGCCACGTGTTCCATAGCAGCAGCTACAAGGTCCATGACTAAAATAGATAATGATATTTTGGCAGCGGTGGCTGCTACGAGGGATGGAACAGTTTATCCTCAGGGTTTCCCTTCGAAATACTCTTATCATATATCTCCCGAACAAGTTCCTTACGCTTCTATTCCATCTGTTGGGGATCGGCTGATTCCCAACATGGACCGCAGACCTGCTTTGATCAGAGTGACACACAAGGGCATGGCTTCTGCACATGCCGGAGTGTCTGCGACAGTCTCGATCTAACAGCAACGTTATTGGTGGCGTGGTTTATATAAACAGACCCGTACTTATGTGCTTTCTTGTGACATTTGTCAGCAAATCAATCCTTCTACGGCGTCTCGCCCACCACAAACACAGCTATGTATTTCTAATAAACAATTTGGCTGTGTATATCTTGATCACTGCGGTTCGTTCTCTTCTGATACTGCATTTAAATATATTTTAGTTGCGGTTGATTCGTGCACTAGATTCCTTTGGGTTTGGCCACAACGCAGTGCTGACGCTCTAAATGTCATCAGGGATTTGCGTGTCTTTGTCGGGATGTTTGCCTGTGGCATCTTCCATTCGGACCAAGGTCCAGTGTTCGCCTCTAAGGCTTACAAGGACGCGATGAAGTCAATGGGGGTGCTGGTGCAGTTTTCGTCTCCATACAGGCCTGAGGGCAATTCAATTGTGGAGCGAATGAACCGTGACTTAAAGCAATCCTTGACAGCTAGAGTCTTAGGTACTGGCAGGAACTGGCCGACTCATTTGTATGGTGTTCAACATGCACTCAGTATTCTCCCGAGAAGATCTCTGGGTGGGGGGACCCCATACGAAATGCTCTTTGGCATCAAAATGTTTGTGCCAGACCTTGATGGTCTAGACGTTGTGGCGGCTGCCGCAACCTTTGACGTAGATAATCATTCTACTGTGTTACAGGATCTACAAAAGACCCGTGACAGCTATGCAACTGAACATTTACCCTCTTCCGAAGATGCAGCACTGCACCGGTTGCCGGCTGGCTTCTAAAAGTTGGAGATCTGGTACGAGAAAAGTTAGAGAACAAGAAAGAATTTGGTCCCTCTTATCGTGCACCGGTTCCGGTACTTGGGTTGAAGGGTACTCGTTCAGTTATCTTGCCACCTTTACGTAGTCGAAAAGACAACAGATATATCTCAGTGGACAATGTCAAGCTACACCGTCTGGCCGATTCTGAATAGTGTCACGCCTTCTGTTTCGTGCAACGCAATTTCATTGACTCCGCTGACTTCATTCTCTTCCTCTGATGCTCGCAAGACTGGGAAGGTGATGGACACTACTATTGACCTTTCATCCGTCCGGCCTCTATCTACCGATGCAGAAATCGAGTACGCTTATCCTACAGATGAGTCAGTTAGTGGAATACCGGTCAGTCCTCAACAACATCAAGCTGACCCAGCTCTACCATCGCTCATTAACAGAACTTCAAGCGGCTACTTTAGAGATAATGCCAGCTTCTCTTCTGACTCATCCTCCTCGACTTCCAGTTTGGCAGAACCACCGACTAAATTGAGTATTTTTTTCTCTTGGTTCAAAAAGACTTACCTTGTCCCTCCATGGACCAACATTTGGTTGGTGCTCATACTGATTTTCCTTTTCATGTCAATTGGGTTTGTGATCGTGTTTTTCTTACTTATCAATGGTCATTATCTACCAGAACGCTCTGCTGTGAATTTGATCGATGGAATTCTGGCCCCTCACACATCCTCCCATATCATGAAATGTGATCAAACACTTGTGAACATTTCAGCATTCCCGGTTGCAGATGGCATAGTTTGGGATAAAGTAGCCTTCGAAGTCCACGGCCCGACGGAGGTGCTCAGAGTGCCATACGTGTTTCGCGTCTCATTAGGAGATGTGGTGACACGGGACATACATTCTGATGATTGGGATGTTCAGGCTGTACATTCGTTATTTTCAGATTTAAAGTATTATGCTGCATTTGATGCTGAAGATTTGTATTTAAATTCTGCCAATTATGCTGATCTCTTGTTATCAGCATTATGGGCATCATTTTTTGCACAAAACTAACACGTTGAGACCTGTTCGTAATTACACTCAGTGGGAACATTGTCCAAACTCCTATTCAAGGGAGTTCTAAGACTCTTAGAGAGAAGTTCACATATTTTAAAGATTATGACACATCTGACCCAGAATCATATTACTTTAAATTACAATCGCAACCGGTATCCAAATTTATCCTGACCCACTCTAAATTTATTTATTCCAACTCTTTTAGGGCACAATCGGCTACACAGGGTTATGATCACTGGAAAGAGACCATTGAGTTAAAATCGATCAGGGGCCCGAAGTCATGGTAGGTTCAGGGAACTGAAGCGTTACATCATGCCTGCCTGATCCCAACTCAAATTTTGTTTCTAAATACTACAGTGTACCAAACCACATGTTTCGGGTTGGCCACTGTTAAGAATTTGAATACACCATCTATTCCGTCCTTAGCGGAATACGACAATTGGCAGGCGAAGATAAATTACACTATCGATGCCTTGCAGGCTTTGTTTCGCAATGGCTCCTTTAACGTCTCAGGAATTGATTCATCCGGTTGGTTGGTGTGTCAATTGCGTTTTTATAATGTAACACCAGGTTTCACCCAGACTAGACCCGTCCCACGATATCCACGTTCACATTCGGTTACCACCTACTCAGTAGGTAAATTATGCCAACCATTGTTGGAACATTCCACACTGTGGTCAGTAAAGCAACACCTGTCGCTCTTGTCGAGTGACATTAATTTGGCTGATTTTCTCTTGGGACCCAGGGCTCCGAGAGCTAAAAGATTTATGTATGCAGCTTATAATGAAATTTGGAAACTTTCGCAGATGGAAGCAGCCTTTCGTCTACGTCAAATTGATCAGGCTAATTTAGAAAAGGTTCTAGTCGTGGTCGACAATAGAATCAATACGCTTTCATCACGCATTTATACATTGGATAACATTGTTTCTCCTGTTATTGATATTGTTCAGAATGATGTGTCTGTATTGTATCATGGTCAAAACCAATTAAGATTTGTAATGCAATTTGCATGGACGTTACAGACCCTTAAAATGGGAAAAGTCCCTTGGGATTATTTGAATGCTTCTGCTCTGTTTTTACCATTTAATCTGACTGATAAACAACGTTTTATGTCAATGAAAGATGCTACTCGCACACTATTGCACATTGAACAATTAGAGCCCTTGCCATTCTCGGTAGCAGAAACGGACTCTGCTGTTTGGTTAATTCATGGGGTTATCTCTCTGCCATTTTCGTTGTTTCAATTTAAATCATGCATGCAACATTTTCCGATTGGTCGCTTTGAACCCCTTGGTAGTGCATTTCTCCATGAATCATGGTCCCTGCCTTTCATTTACAGATGTCAACGGGAGGATAAGGAAGTTTTCCTAACAGGGGAGGACTGCGATTCCACAGTAGGACATTCCATGGTTTGTAAACACGTTAGATTGCACGGCGCTTGTTATGTGTCCGCGCCTAATCTTGCATGTTTTTTAAAAGGGACACCAGTGCCATCAATAATTCCCACGTTTACCCTGCTTACTAACGGTAGCTATCTTATTTTGAACAACATGGATTGCTGTGGTTTACGGGCAGGTGTTCCGTATTTGGTAACTGTTTCACAACGAGTTACTTGTTGTAGCAATGTGCTTTTTCCGCCCCCTCTAGGGAGTGTAGATAGTTTTGTTTGGCCTTCCATTCCTACTTTGAAAACAGATTTCAACAAATTAAGCAGGCTAAAGGCCCTTTTGTTCCAACAAGAAGTGGCTCTGACTGCAGCCCGAGAAACCTTCGAGTTACAGGTGGCTAGAACATCTAGTGAGATTCAGTCACTTCTGAATACTAACCTCCCACTACACTTTGGGGATCTTATTCATCAAATATTTAATGCGTCTGACACTAAAGGCCTTGCACATTTTTTTAAACAAGTGGGAGCCGGCATTGTGACTTCTTTTCAGACGATATTTGGTGTAATACCGGCTTTTATTCATTCTATTTTTTCCAGCGTCGTCGGTGGATTCCCCTTAATACTGGCGTTAGCTGGTGGGATCCTGCTTCTACTGCTCCTGCTGCGCAATGGCTGCTCAGCTTGTGGTCCTGCACAGACCAGGCCAGTTGCAACTGTACCGTGATCGGATGCGACAAGTTTTTGGATGCCTGCCGTTAGCGACGCTTAGCGTGAGTTATGGATTAACTTTTCGCTTTGCCTACTTTACTTGCGTGCAACCCGTCTTCTACTGCCGACGATGCCCCTTCTATTGGGCTATGGATTTTTGTCTCTCCAATACGTCATGTCCAGTCCCGGATTTTGTCCAGTAGATGGGCCCCTTAGAGGCTCATGACCAGGCTTGTTCTGGGGATGGCTGTTTGGCGCGTGCTGCAGCACTTGTAGTATTGGCTGAATGGGATATCTGTGTGGCTGCGCAGATTCTCATACATCAGAGTTTCATCGAATATCACGCAAGTTGCCCGATGATGCTTTTGGAAGCATGGGATTATGAGGAGCACGTTTGTTCCTTCGATCTACTTGATTGGATGGCATCCCTTTTTTGTACTAACGATAGAGATGCTCTTCTGGAGAGAATTGCATTCTTAAGTTCACACACGTTGATGGACTTACCACCTTCTTCATCATAACATTTTCCCGTAGACCGTGAAAATTCATGGCAAAATACTTTTTTGAACTTTTTTCCAATTTGTTTTTTTTTTGTTTTCTTTTCTCATACGTTTTTGGTCTGCTTGGCCTTTTTGAACTCTGTTTCCGTCCTTTCTCTATGTTCTATGGCCTTACCAGGGGGAGGGTGTCTATGGCCCTAAGAATCAATGTCGACATTGCTAAGTTAGCATGCGCTTTGCTGCTATGATGCTGCTTTTGCGCACGTTACTACATGACTTTATTTTTGCAAGCTGCTGTTTGTGCCTTTCACATGAGAACTGTCTGCTTTTCGCGTTCTTTGCTGAAGTTCCTGGAGTTTTGTCTGAACACGATGTGCAAGGTCGATAAACAATGCCCCTTGTTATTCTGTTCTGGTCAGTCCCTAGCACCTAGACATAACATGCTAAACACAGCTGCAAGGCTGGAGACTCGTGCTTTGATATTACGGGGATGCATGTTGTTTTAACACACACTTGGAGAGAGCCCTTTCAATGGAGAAGAGCTACGCTGTACCTATGATGTAAACCTTGCATCTAGGCTTTAAGGTATGGGGTCTACTGTCAAAGCCCAGAGATCTTCCTTTATAGAAATAAACTTCTTCCAGCCAAGGGGAGGGTGGTTAGGCCTTATAGTCCTTTTTCCACTGTCTTTATAAAAATGACTTCCCTCTTGTACTCTATGGAATTGTAACAATGCTAATTGTTTTGAGTTTATGCATTTTGCTGCTGGTAGTGGCTCGTATACTGTATTGTAGAGCACGATAGTTAAAATAAACATTTTGAACTATTACAGTGACTCTGCCTAATCTTGTTGTGGACAAGTACGAGTGAGCGAGCGAAAGAATATGTCTTGCTACCGCGATTCCTGAGAGAGTCGGGAGTGTTGTGTTCTGGGTTCTCTAATCATTTGTAGCTCTGTGATATTTGGAGGAGAATGAATGAGACACTATAGCTAGTCGGTTTTGGGATTTTGGGCACTAAGGTGGTAGGTTGGTACACCCCTATACACCGAGGTCCCAGGTTTCTGCGCATAGTTTTGTGTAGGTGCAGAATCCCTACAACACAAGAGATACTGAACACACAAGGAGTTGGAACCGTATCTACGCTCACAAGAAGTGAAGGAAACCCCCCGGAGAGTCCAAAAGGAGTGCCAAACCACCGTACGAACCAAGTCCAAAAGAGGGTGGTCAAGGAACACATGTCAAAAAAGAACAACCAGTTTCATAACTAAATGTTGTGGTGGTATAGGAAGTGTCATGGAAATGTTTCCAACTGAGCACAAGAACATGCAGCGGCATAGAAGAGAAAGGGTCAGCAGAATAGACCACCCATGCAAAGAAACTGACAAAGTACATCCACAGGGAACCTTGACAGAAAGAGGAATGAAAAGAGTTCTTCATACCTGTGCAGAAAGGGAACTAGCACAAGGAGGCGTGAATCTGGAAAGGAAGAAAGAAAGACAGAATATCACCGAGGACAGAAGCTGACAATGTATCCTAGGTCAAGAGGTTTGCCCTCTTCCTTTGTGTGTGCAAGGAACGAAGGGCACCATTTAAAGTGCAAGGAAAATACCCGCAGCTATGGAGTAGATTGCCCTTAACAAGACCAGGGATGCTGGTGGGACCGGGCGGCTTCTGAGAGGGGCATCTAGGTGAGTCCACCGACTGATTCCGAATACCAGCATGGCCCACATGCTGTAATTAATCAGCTTGACCGATTTATTAGTAGCTCTAATCACTTTGGATAACAGTTCATTTGGCTTTGTCGTCTGATATAAACGTTCGGATCTTTTTAGACTGATACACAATTACCAGCCCCTCGAATTGTTACATATCAGTGGGGTTTTTCGTTTAAATTAATGGAACAGTAAATTAGTGGCTGAACGTAGTCTCTTCGTGATTCTCTACGTTTATTATCCATCCCCACAAATTTCCGGATATATCTCCAAAGTCCGACTTCTTCATTGTGCAGTGAAGCTTTGCACCCCCTGCGCCAAAAATTTCATTTTATACTGTTGAGGACTTATTTCTTGATACAGATATTTTATTGAAAATTCCTTGGACGCTCCTATGTTCGTTTCTTTGTCCTGATGATGACCTTCTAAATTCTTTTTTGGTCAAAACGTCGTCGACGCCTCAATGTGGCCCAAATTGAAGAGGACGCATCTTTTGCCATGTGTTGTTTCTGTTTTTCCTGAACCCCGTTTTTGTGTATTCTCCCTCAGCCACTTTGTTTGATTACACATTGTATTATTTGTATTTTCCGTATTGTTTGTGTAATCTTATGAGCGCCATTATTGGCTTATGATTGTTTTTGATTATGCATTTTGGGTAATACATTTTATATATAATTGAAACAGATTGTACATGGGTATCTTGTGCCCCAATAACATACGGGCATTCGTCTCTTCTTTTTTCTCTTCTTTTTTCTTCCTCTATCTTTTATTATGTATTCTTCTCACTAAGTCTGCTTTTTCTTTTCTCTTCTCTTTTATGATCTAATGTATATAAGTTTTTGGTTTGTTTCTAAGTGTTATTCTTGAACCCTTGTTTGGATTCCAGTGCAAGGAACGAAGGGCACCATATAAAGTGCAAGGAAAATACCGGCAGCTATGGAGTAGATTGCACTTAACAAGACCAGGGAGGAGCAAGGAGAAACCACATGCACCATCCTAACAAAGCACACAATGAATCTTCCCATATAAGGGGTACCAAGTGCCAGAAACATATGGAGGAGTGCCCACAGGGCATACCGACAAAGTACCCTGGAGGACAGCGAACAAGGCAACAGTGTGTCCGCACAAGACAAACCCAATACCCCAAACGTAACCTGGGTAGGAAAAGCAAAAGAACACCTTGCGTCGACAGATGTGGAAGCCTAAGGGCCATAAAACAATATGTGCCCCAATAATGGGGACCATAACAAGCCATTGGCAGTTCAGGAAGCAATAAATAAATACTAGCAAGACGCAGGAGCACCGCACTGGGTGCCACTCATAGGAAAGCATTGGAAAGCAAAAAGGCCAAAGGCACCGTTCTAAAAAGGCTCAAATGTACAAGGTGACCATTCCCTGTACAAGCTTATTACAGGGGAAAAACAGGAGCTGGTGATCTTGCAAGCAGGGCTTTAAGATTTGGTTCCCCCCCAACTATCCTGAATACGGTGTAAAATGGAGTCAGCGTGAGTGCCAAACAGATGTTAACCATCGAAAGGCATGTCTACCAAGGCGGATTAAACACCCTCCGAAAAGACCCAGGTGTGTTGCTAGGCACGCCGGCGAAGAGCTACCGAAAGAGCCATGGCTCGCCTAACTGAATCTGTGGTAGCCATGCCGCAGCGAATCAGCAATTTAGCCACCTGACAGCCATCTTGGAGCAGCTGAGTAAGAGTGTCGCGGGTGTCATCCGGGATGGAGGGGAGAAGGCGCGAGACCGAATCACACAACATGTGAGAAAAACAAACCAGAACACAAGTGGTATTAAGGGACCGCAAAGCGGAACTGGTGGCAGAAAAGATATAACGGCCAAGAGTAACTAGACCCTTAGACTCCCTGCCTGGAGGAACGTCAGGCAGGGCATCGATGTCGGGGAAAGCTGTAGCAGCCTAAAGAACAAGTTACTTACCTTCGGTAACGATATATCTGTAAGAAACATAGGTTAGTTATAGATTTCTTACCTTAGAATTACCCCCAGGCGTCAGACTAGATCCGGAAAGCTTTTTAGTCAGCAGTACCTCTGCGCGTCAGAAGGTGGCGTCGGTCTGCTCCGCGTCCGTCGTTGGCGTCGTGGTCGCCGAGATGACGTCGCGGTAGCTACTTAGACGCCGCCCTCGCGCGCGGACGTCAGTTCTGTACACGACTTTCCGCGTCGGAAACACAGAGCCATGCAAGACACTGACCACTGGTGCACAAAACTAGGGCCCTGAAAGGATGTCCTTAACCCTAGAAGTCAGTTCGCAGAACGGGCAGGATGGGTGGGGCGGTAAGGAATCTATAACTAACCTATGTTTCTTACAGATATATCATTACCGAAGGTAAGTAACTTGTTCATCTGAAAGAAACAGTTATAGATTCCTTACCTTAGAATAGATACCCCAGCAATACCAATCCCGGAGGTGGGTCTGCGAACCAAGTTCACACCAGAAAGTCCTGGAGAACAGAACGGCCAAAGAAGCCGTCCCTCCGGACTTGGCTGTCCAGGCAGTAGTGTTTTGTAAACGTGTGCAGCGATGTCCACGTAGCTGCCCGACAGATGTCATTTAGAGGGACTCTTCGTCCCAAAGCAGTAGTGGCTGCCGTCGCCCTGGTAGAATGGGCGCGTAGCCCCACTGGAGGCTCCTTTTTTGCTAGAGAATAGCAGGCTTTAATACACAAAACGACCCATCTAGAGATGGTCCGCTTGTGGACGGCCCGACCTTTCTTGGCGCCCACGTAGCCAACAAAGAGCTGGTCATCTACCCGGAACTGTTTTGTGCGATCCAGATAGAAGGAAAGCGCACGTTTTGGGTCCAGATAGTGGAGCCTTTCTTCCTCTTTAGAAGGAGGCGGAAAGAAGGTGGGCAAAGTGATGGTTTGTCCGATATGAAAGGAGGTGACCACCTTGGAAAGAAAGGATGGACGAGTTCTTAGGACAACCTTGTCCGGATGTACAGCCAGAAAAGGAGGCTTGGATGAAAGAGCCTGGAGCTCACTCACTCGTCTGGCAGATGTGATGGCTACCAGGAATGCAGTCTTAAGAGTTAAGAGTCGTAGAGGACAGTTGTGAAGCAGCTCAAAGGAAAAGCACATCAAATAGGTCAAGACCAAATTCAAGTCCCACTGAGGCATTACGAAGGGAATAGGAGGAAAGAGATGAGTAATGCCTTTTAAGAAACGATTTACAACCGGGGACTTGAAGAGAGAAGGCTGATCAGGAAGCCGAAGAAAGGCAGAAACGGCCGAGAGATAGCCCTTGATAGTGCCCAGAGCAGAGCCCTGCTGGGCCAAAGAAAGGAGGAACAAGAGAACCTCAGAAAGAGGGGCAGAAAGGGGATCCACAGCCTTTGCTGCGCACCATGCCCCAAATTTGTTCCATTGGCAGGCGTATACCGTCTTAGTGGAGGGACGCCTGCCTGCCAAGATTACATCACAGACTTCGGGAGGCAAGTCGAATGACGTTAACTGCCGCTACTCAATCTCCACGCAAGGAGGTGGAGGCTGGACAGGTTCGGGTGGAGGACTGTCCCCTGCTGCTGCGACAGAAGATCCTCCCGAAGAGGCAGTCTGGTCGGAGGATCGATGGCCATATTGAGCAGCTCGGGATACCAAACTCTTCGAGCCCAATCCGGAGCCACAAGAATGAGTTGGGCCCAGTCGCGTTTGATCTTCTTTAGCACTCTGGGCAGAAGTGGTATAGGCGGAAAGGCGTACAACAGAGCGCAACTCCACTCGCGACCAAAAGCGTCGCCTAGCGAGTGCCGCCTTGGAAAATCCAACGTGCAGAACTGCTGACATTGCGCGTTCTCTTCGGTGACGAATAGATCTAACCAAGGCTCTCCTCACTGCTGAAAGAGACCTTGCACCACCTCCGAGTGAAGACGCCATTCGTGATCCATCATGCACCTGCGGCTGAGTTCGTCCGCCCTGGCGTTCAGAGAACCTGCCAGGTGTTGAACCACCAGGGATATGCCCTGATGTTCCAGCCATGTCCAGAGACGGAGAGCCTCTTGACATAGGTTCCACGACCCCACCCCGCCTTGTTTGTTGCAGTACCACATGGCGGTGGTGTTGTCCGTGAACACCTGCACTACTCTTCCCCGGACAGAGGGAAGGAATGCTTTCAGTGCAAGACGGATCGCCCGAAGCTCCAGAAGGGCGATGTGGAGCTCGGACTCCGTTGACCCAATCCTGGTTCATGAGCCACCAGTGCAATTGTCGTGCAGTGCCCTCCGAAATCAGGACACAATCGGACAGATTCCCCTGATGCTGCGCCCACTGGAACTTCAGGTCCCACTGCAGAGCCCGCATATGCCACTTGGCATGATCGACCAGCAGGATGCAGGAGGCCATGAGGACCAGCAGTATCAAGGTCATCCTGACCGTAACCCGGGATAGAGGCTGAAAGATCGGAATCATAGCCCGAATATCCCGGACTCGCTGCTCGGGAGGATAGACCCGAAACTGCGTCGTGTCCAGAACCACTCCGATGAAGAGGAGCTTCTGAGTGGAAATCAGGTGCGACTTCGGCACGTTGATGTAGAACCCCAGCGAATGCAGGAGGTCGGCCGTAGTCTGGAGGTGGGAGACGACTGCCTGAGGAGAGCCCACCTTCAACAACCAGTCGTCGAGATAGGAGAAGACTGGAACCCCTGATCTGCGCAAATGAGCTGCGACCACCGCCATCACTTTCGTGAACACCCGAGGGGCGCTGGTAAGGCCAAAGAAGAGCACGGTAAACTGAAAGTGCTCGTGGCCTACCGTGACCCGCAGGTAACGCCGGTGGGCCGGCAGGACGGGATGTGGAAATAAGCGTCTGGCAAGTCCAACGCCACCATCCAGTCTCCAGGGTCGAGGGCAGACAGGACCTGAGCCAGGGTCAACATTTTGAACTTCTCCTTCCAGAGGAAGCGGTTGACGTCCCTGAGATCCAAGATAGGACGCAGGCCCTTGTCCTTCTTGGGCACCAGAAAGTAGTGGGAATAACAACCACAACCTACTTCTGGGGCAGGAACGCGCTCGATGGCCCCCTTGGCCAAGAGAGCCGTAACTTCCTGTTGGAGAAGGGTCAGATGATCGTCTGACATGCGATGGTACTTGGGTGGCAGGGGTGGAGGGGTAGCCTCGAAGGGGAGGGAGTAGCCCCTTCAAGCGATTTGCAAAACCCACCTGTCCGACGTGATGGTGCGCCAGTGGGGGAGGTGATGGCGAATCCTGCCGCCCACTGGCGTGTGATGGGCCTGAAAGGTCGGACTAGGAGGGTTTGGAGGCTGCTGCAGAGGGGGCTGTGGTGGACTGGCCCGCCCTCTGGCCCCCAGAACCACGTCGGTGGTTCCCACGTCCCCGGCCGCGCTGAGATGGAGCAGCTTGCGCTGGCCTGTGGCTCTGAAAGGAACGTGTTGGGGCACCCCTTCCGTGGCCATGAAAGGGGCGAAAAGCAGACCATGCAGGGCGCATGGTGGAGAGGCCCAAGGACTTGGCCGTAGCACGAGAGTCCTTGAAGCGCTCTAGCGCACTGTCTGCCTTGTCGCCGAACAGGCGACGGCCATCAAAGGGCATGTCCATCAAGGTGTTCTGGACATCCCCAGAAAAGCCAGTCGTCCTCAACCAGGCATGACGGCGAAGCGCCACTGACATTGAAATGGTCCTACCCAGTGAGTTGGCGGTGTCCAGTCCACAACGAATGGCGAACTTTGCTGCGTCTCTCCCCTCCGCAACAGCACGGGAGAGCACGGTCCAGGCCTCCTCCGGACACTGAGGCAGCACTTGCGCCACCGTATCCCACACGGAGTGGGAATAACGGCCCAAAAGGCATGCGGTGTTCACCGACCGCAGCCCTAAGCTGGAGGAAGAAAACAACTCTTCTTCCCAAGCTGATCCAGCTTCTTGGATTCCCTGTCCGGTGGTGCAGTAGGGAATGCGCTTTGGGACGCTGAGGCTTGTACCAGCAAGCTCTCGGGGGAAGGGTAATGGGAGAGGAAAGTGGGGTCGCCCAGAGCTGGGCGGTGGCGTCGGGCAACCATCCTATCCACAGGAGCCCCTGTGGTGGGCCTGGACCGTAAGGGCCTCATTAAACGGCAGCAGGGGCTCTGAAGAGCTCGCTGCCGGTTGAAGCACTTCTGTCAGGAGGTTAGTCCTGACTGCCACAGTAGGTAGCTTGAGGCTTAGGGCCTCAGCCTCCCTACGCAACACCACTGCGTAAGACGCTCCCTCCTCCGTAGCCACGGTAGGAGAAGACAAATTGCCAAGGTCTGGTGAGGTGTCTAGACCACTGGCATCCCCCAGGTCCTCTCTCCAGTCCTGGTCGTACTCTAACTGAGCAGTGAGAGGGTCTTCAGACCCCTCCCAGTCTTCCTCATCCTCCTCTGGCTGCCAAACTGGCTGAAAATGGCCAGGGTGGAATGCAGGCACAAAAGTACCCATCGGCGTCGGCTGTTGCCGGTCCGACCCCGTATCCACATGGAGGTAGGAGCTGGGGTCGACGCCGGCTGGGGGTCCAGTCGGCAGCGGACGCGGTGCCTGTGGAGTCGGCGCCGGTGGAGGTGTCACAAGGTCGACCGGCGCCGATCCGGATCCAGGCCTGGATCCATCAGGGCCCTGCGGCGCCGGGGCCGGAGCCGCCGGCAGGGAAGGCCTAGGGCCCCCAACCGAGTCCGCGGGGCCCGAAGACGCACCGGCGGAGTCCGACTGCCCAAAGATGGCATGCATGGCTTCGTAAAACTGACGAAGCTGGGCAGGGGTCGCTCTGGGTCCCGGAGAGGGAGGGAAACTCGGAGGCGACCCTTCAGGCTCCGCAAGTGGAGCCGCGGGAGTGGCACCGCCCGCATCCCTCGTCGCGTCAGCCGACCGACGGGGAGAAGTCGAAGAGCGAAGATGCTTCTTCGACTTCTTCTTGTGCTTCGACTTACCTGACTCCGAGTGCGAAGACTTGGATGACGAGTGGGGATGGCTCCGCGACCGGTCCCTCGACCTCCCTCGCGACCAGGACTTCGAACGGCGCGGAGCCGACTGCCGGCGCTCAAGAAGCTTTCGGGACCGCTCCCGCAAAGACTTCGGAGCCATGGTCCGGCAGTCGGAGCACGTCTTGGGGTCATGGTCGCGCTCCAGGCAAAAGAGGCACACACGGTGCGGATCCGTTACTGACATCATACGGGAACAAGAACCGCAGGCCTTGAAGCCGGGCATCCCTACGTGCACCAGGAGTCGGTAGTGACTCAAAAAGACGTCGACAAAAGTCGCTCTAAAAGTTCAGTCAAAAAATGACTGGAGGTACCGCTCTCTCCGGATCTGCGCTGGCTAGCGCAGAAAAAGAAAGAACTGACGTCAGCGCGCCGATGGCGGCGTCTTAGTAGCTACAGTGACGTCATCCCGGCGACCACAACGCCAACGACGGACGCGGAGCCGACCGACGCCACCTTCCGACGCGCAGAGGTACTGCTGTCGAAAATGCTTTCCAGATCCAGTCTGACGCCAGTGGGTAATTCTAAGGTAAGGAATCTTTTACTAACTGTTTCTTTCAGATCCACAAATCTGCGCAAAGTAGGCTGCCAGAAAAGGCAGATCTGGTCTCCAAGGGCAGGACGGTGCTTATGAGCTATAGACTGGTCCACAGAGGCCTTTGAAACAGGTTTAGCCCAAGAGCCCAACAGAATATCAAAAAGAGCTTCACTGAAGGGGATCACAAGCTCAGCACCCACCTGGCCCTGATGAAGCACCCCAATTAGGAGATCAATGGCCACCTCCAGAAAAGGGAGCTGCAGCTTCAGAACCACAGCAACCCTTCTCAGAAGCTTAGCAAAAGCAGAGCTAGCCTCAATAGCGAGGTTAGGAGGAGAAAACAAGCCCGAGGAAGACGAAGAGTCAAGGCCACTAGTCTCACCACGGTCAGACACCCAGTGGAACTCCGGAAGAGGTTGAGTAGTGTCACTCATGTCATCACATGTTTGGGACTTGGCATACTACCCTTTCACCAGTTGACAGGAAAAAGGCTTACACCAGACACCCAGAAGGGTGTCAGTCAGGGCTTCATTAAAGAGTAAAATGCGTACAGAAGAAGTCTGTCAAGGTTTTAAAACTTCTGTCAATACATTTGTTTTGACTTTCATAGTAGGAATTGTAAATCCAAAACTTCTGCTAACTATCTCATTACCACAGTAAAGGAGGCACTCTCTTACATTGATTGCCTGGGGGAGGATTCAACCCAGTGTCTGGTAAAGTTTCCAACCAACTGGCATCCTACAAGTCCATGAACAAATTGTCATCATTATAGTTTGGGGGAATATAGTTCCCTCATCTTCACTGTCATTTCCAAAGGCTGATTGACTCTGACCAAAGTTGGAATCGAAAAGCTGACGGAGCGCTGGACTGCAGCTTTGAGGCAAAGGCATGGTTCTATCCGAATCACACAGACCTGGGACCTGGTGCACTGGTACGATTTCAGGAGGCAACCTTGGTCGGCCAATTTGGCTTAGACTACTAGGTCTGAGTCTTCCTCTGGCGCCGGCTGCGTTAGAGTAAGCATCAATGTCAAAGTGTGGATTTTGGTGCCAGGTTCGAAGTCAGCTCTGGCGTCGGAGCGAAACCCGCAACAGGTTCAGGAGGCACAGACAGCAGTGAGGGTGGACCTGCCAGCAGTAACCCGACTGGAGGCCTCCGCAGATCCTTGAAGCCAGGAGGCACACTAGAGGGAGCTGGAGAGTACCAAAAATCCGTAACATGGCCTCTTTAAAGGCCTCAATCTGTTGCGATGTAGCTGATGGGAGACTAGGAACGAGACCAAGAGGCCCCCTGACGTCCTCACAACTTCTCAAGCTGAGGGTGGTGAGACTCTCGTCTCGTTTTCACTTCAACTTACCGTAAGACATGGACCATGACGAGGACCTGACGCGCTAACTGGCTTCAGAACGGGAAGCAGTCAGCACCCTCAACTTTGAATGAAAGTGAAACTTCCATGACTTCTTTCGGTGTTCAGCGATGTACAGCATTGCTTAACATTCCTGAATCACATTTAGATTCATAAGGGGACACTCCTCGCAGGACTTGGAGTCATGCCCGAACACCAGTGGCACACTTTGTCTGTCATAGACATTTGTTTACGACAGTCCCTACAAGGCTTCAACCCAGTAGTTTTACGAGGGGTCACTTGTACACTAGGGGGAAAAACTTAATTTTCTGAAAAAAATTGTAAACTGAAGATGAAAAAAGTTGGGAGCGAGCTCCAGATCTGCATCTGCAGGCGCAGAAAGAAATGAACAGGAACTTGAACGCAAGGGTGGTGCTTATGTGTGGTTCCATTGTCACTTCTGAGGTGGAACGCAGTCAATTCTGAGCGTAATGGCGCCACCTACCCTTGTTTGGAAGTATACGATATAAATGAACGAATTACTTACCTTCAGTAACAATGTATCTGGTAGAGACACAGTTTAGCCGCAGATTCCTTAACTTAGAATATCCCCAGGCGTCCGACTGGATCCGGAGAATCTTCAGCAGTACCTCTGCTTGCCGGGGGACGGCGTCGCATGGCTCCGTCCTGACGTCATCCACGGATATGACGTCAATGGAGCCATATAAGTCCCTCCCGGCGTGCTGACGTCAGTTTTCTACTGTGAAGCTTTTCCGCGCCACAACGCAGAACCACTACCAAAACCGTGAGAGTGTGGGAACAGTGTGCTAAAAAAGATCAAAAATCTTTGAAACAACAATGACAAGAAATCATAGAATGATGAGAAACATCACCATGTATATCAATGAAAGAGTACTTTACACTGTAAGGGACTGAAGGGGGAGAGCAGAGTACTCGCCCCTAGAAACAGTGTCGCAGAAGCGAAGAGCCATGGCCTCCTATGAGGCAAAACAGCATTGGAGATGAATGACATGACAAACGATAGGCAGTCTGCAATCACAGAATGTAACTGCAACGGGCAACAGAACTGGAACAACATGACTCATGGTAATTGACCACATTTCTGCAACAACAGAGAATGTACAATCATGCACCCCATAATGACCTATTTACTGTAGCACAGTCAAATAGACCCTAAACTAATTGACCGCAACATAGCCAAGGAGACCCTAAGTAATGGTTAAAAAATAGAAGAGGGTGAAAGGGAGGGTATAAGAACACGATCAAGCCCCACACTGGAAGAACCAGGGTGAAGGAGCGTGGAAGGACATTGAACCCACCACCCAATTACGAGAATGGGTGGAGAAGCAACAGATAAAACAGCATGAGACATCCTACCCTGGAGGGAGGTGAAGCAGACCATTCCGCAGGAAGACAAAGGCCACCTGTAAGGAGGCAAGTGGGTAGAACCCACCCAGAAAAGGCCCTCGCAGAGCGGGGAGGATGGGTGGGCGTTAAGGAATCTGCGGCTAGACTGTGTCTCTACCAGATACATCGTTACCGAAGGTAAGTAACTTGTTCATCTGATAGAGACATCTAGCCGCAGATTCCTTAACTTAGAATAGTTACCAAAGCTATACCCCATTGGAGGAGAGTCTGCGACTGAAAACCACCAGGTTCCAAAGAGAATTCATCCGTCAATCACATTGACCAAAACACGGTGGGGACAGCAATGCCAGAGTGGCTGACACCAGACCCATTAAGCAGACACCAGACCCATTAAGCTCTGTAAGGGAGCATTAACAAGGGGAGGCAAAGGCACCACAATCTGTCAGAGGACGGTACGAGACCTCTCTCGTTCAGACAGGGATGAAAGGGAAGCACATAACCAGAATGGCCAGTGCATAATGGAAGAAATTCCTCAAAGTTCTGCAAGAAGAAGTTAAACCGAGCACAGGTCCCATGGATCTGCAAGAGACAAATTCCCAGAGAAGGAACAAAACAGTATTACAGAGTCAGAGCATACAAACGGAGTATGCACAACAGTGGATGCCAAAAATGACATGTGGAGGGGCAGATGTCACAATGCAGAGATATACAGAACCATGTCTACCAGGAGATACAGGTATGTGGATAACAGGAATAAACATAAGCAGACAGAGTGTACCGTGAGAACCACACCACACATATGCAAACTCCCAACGAAACGTAGCATCAACAGCACGTATGCTTCAGCAGAAAGAGACGGGCGCATCGCCAGGTAGTCAAGCCACGCTGGAAAGGACCGGTGCAAGTACTACTCGCCACTCAGACTGCTGTTAAGTGCATGGGACACAAACACTGGCTCCATGCCAGCCACATTAAGAAAGCTCCATTGCCTTTGTTCTATGATCAATGTGTGAAGCGAGGAATTCCTGATTTGGAAAGTGAACAAATTCCACAACAAGTATTTTTTAATGATGGTGAGCTGATTGAAGAAGGAGAAGTAGCGCATCCACTGGTCAACTTCACTCCTGTTGAGCCCAAATTGATACCAATACCTCTATTAGAGCATTTGGATTGTGATTCGCCAGGTAAAATTTGAGACCTAGGACTGTCAAAAACTATAGACTTTGAATGAAAAACTATCTCTGGAGAGATAGCAACTCATGCCGGTGGTCAAGACTGGCAGCGTCTGGATTTTTAGGAGGTCTTAGCTACGTAACTTTGCTTTTGGCTGTTAGGTGTTTTTGATTTGTTTCTCTTTTTGAAAAGAAAAAAAAGGAAAAGGCTTGCAAAAACAAGGTTATCTATCCAAGGAAGGGAAGGGTAGAAAAGAGAAAAAAAAAGGAGAAGCATCAATCATCAAGAACAGGTATTTGTACATCCCACACAAATAATACAATATGGGTAAGACTAGGAGTATTGAACTGAGACCGTTTGGAAATCACACTCTGATTTATGGCAGGAGGAGAAGACTCCAGTGGTCTGGCATACAACAATTTTGGACCAAGAAAGTGAAAATTGTTGTGCTTCTGTGTCTTTTGATAATAATATTAGGAATGCTAGGGTTGTTCTGGTGGTTAGAAGAAAACCACCCAGTCTCTAAATCAGTGACATCAGTCACCACACCAATACCAGAGCATCAGTACATAACCCTTGCCCCTCATAAGCAAGCACACCGCTTGCAATATGTGAATAATACATTCATTCAGGTTTTACATAATGCCCATCTTGGATATAATGCTACAGATTGTTGGATATGTGGTTTCCTGCCATCTTCAGTCAAAAGGAAGGCACCTCTTATTCCTCTACCTTTATCCTATAATGGGTCTTGTAGTGCCTGGTGGGAATTGAAATTTGCTTCTTATATCCTATATAGAGTGAGACGGGTTCTAGGACAAAAACCCCAGATACCACAGCAAGGAAAAACCTAGTATGCTTGCCCTCTCGCTGTGTGTATATCTCATGACATATATACACATAGACATATAAATACATACATATGAAAATATATGTATTGAAAGACAAGAGGAACTCGAAGAGCATGCCCTACATAATATAGGAGGCCGCACAATTGGTACCAACGGCACCGATGTGAACCATAACAGGATAGAACACATGTCAAGACACTTCAAAAGCAACATCAGCCCCGTCGGGGATGGAACCCTGGTCTCCTGTGTGACAGGTGGAGATATTGACCACCACACTAACGATGAAATGAGTTAGTAATACACATACAGAGTAGTCAGAAAAATGTATATATATATACACATATACAGATACTGCAGAAATGGCAATGAGTATCCTGAAGTAGAATACTTCCACTGATAACATCAGCAGGGGCCAGGAACAGGAGTACCTGAGCGCCCGCGCGGCAAGGAGCAGAGGGACTAGAGCCCCTGCATGGGAAGTGCATAGGGAAAAAGGGCACAAGGCAACGTGCAGCAGTGACGAGTCTGGCGTAGATTCTACTGCCCATAGGCAAAAGCCAGACAGGGTCTGAGCCGCGAGAGAAGACCTAAGCACGCCCCAACACCAGAGAATGAAGAGTAGACAATATCACAAGAATAGAACGCAACCCAGACAGTGGCGCAAGGCGTACCGCAGGCACCCGTGGCTGTGAACATACCCTGTGTGTACTCACATATCATGTCCGCACAGAACATGGAAAGAAACCGCTCCGGAGCAGAACAGAGCAACATGCCCACAAGGGACACTTGCTTACGTCTAAGACAGCCAACGTAGGCAAAAAGAGCACAGCGAAAAGGTGAAAGAACACGCCAGGGTGAGCCAGGTGTGGCAGAAACCCAACAATACTCTGGAGCAGTCTGCCTCCATAGAGGCAGAAGAATGCTACGGACCAACCGTAGACCACAACACATAAGTTCTAGGAGAGAGCCACGCCAAACTTGTAGAACGTCCCCTCTGGTGAGACCCACAACAGTAGAAAGAGCGACGAAGGGAGAAACCTACAGTATGAACTATATAACAATCCCCAAGAGGGACAGAAGATAACCATCCTAAGAGGACTCCGTGGGAGCCTTCGAAGCTTCCTGTGCAAGGAAGAGCGGCTATACAATAGTCAACGAATACCCCACATAGGGTATGTCTTACCCATATAAAAAGCCAGGGACACCTCTTGAGACTAGCTCGTAGACAGAGGACTCAAAAAGAAATGCAGAAACGCAGGCTAGCTGTACCAAATAAGGGCAAAAACGGCTGATTAGCTGTACAGTCCGTCCGGGAAATAACGTCTTGAACCCATAGACGGATACCAGAAAAAACAGTGACAATACTGCAACCAAAGTAAAAGTCTGCAACAAGGACTAAAAACTACGGGATTTATGGAAACCCAGACATGAGACGTTGGACCTCTGAGTCAGCATGACTGTCAAAAAGGGAGACCCCATCAAAGGGCAAATCCTGAAGATGCTCCTGAACATTCGCAGGAAAACTGCCATCGCGCAGCCAGGCATGGCGGCGCAGAGCAACTGACCTGGCCATAGCACGACCCACAGAGTCAGTGGTGTCCATGGCCGACCGAATGGAAAACTGTGCCATTTCCCGGCCATCATGAAGCAGCGGATCAAGGTCAGCCCGAGGGCCCTCCGGAAGAGATGGAAGAAGACGCTCGACCGAGTCCCAAAGGGTAAAAGTAGCCCGTGCAAACACGCATGACGTGTTCAAGGACCGAAGGGCCGAGCTGGTGGACACAAAGACATGGCAGCCACACGACTCCAACCAACGAGACCCCCTTGTGGGAGGAAGTAACAGAGGAGGAGAGGAAGGTAGTGAGACAGAGGCTACCTGGACTACCAGCCCTTGAGCCCTAGGATGGAGGGACAAACAGACAGGGTCATCTGGAGCTGGGCGATGACGATGTGCAATAGCACGACCCACAGGGTCTCCTGATGAGGGTCTCGCCCAAGTCCCAAGAAGAATGTCATATAATGACCCGCCAAAAGGCAGCAAGGGCTCCACCTCCAGGGCGCCCTGGTGAAGTAGATCCAACAAGGGATCAGAAGGCAGAGAGACTGAGGGAGGCTGCATCTGTAAGATATCCGCAGCTTTGCGAACCGCTCTCGCAACCTCCGTGGCCATTCTAGGTGGCGACAATAAGCCATCTGTAGGGGACGGTTGTAGGCTAACCCGTCCACCAAAAGGCAGAGGCTCTGCAGCCCGAGGACGACCAAAAGCCTGTCTGCCCCATGGGCACCTGCTCCAAGGAGCATAGAAACAACCCTGGGGGTGGTGAACCCTCAGGGGCATCATCCTCCTCCACCAACAGAGGAACAGCAGGGGACGGCACCGGTGTCGCATCGACGTCGACGACCACCAAAGAGGACTCGTCTGCCCGGCGTCAGGCGGGCGTCGACTCGACTTTCACCGAGATGGGAAACTGCCGTGAGGAACGGTGTCGACTTGGAGTTAAGCTCCGCGCTGCAGCTGCATCCGGCGCCAGCGCAGGGAGCCCCACAGGGCTGTGCGGTGATGCCACAGGAGGGCCTGACGTCTGACTGGGATGCCCCTCCGGCCCATGTCCCGACGTTGCAGCGACTCCGGAACCGGAGTCAGGGTACTCGATCGGCGCCGAGGGCGAACCCGCCAGCGAATTCCCGATCTGAGCCTCTACCCCCTCTGTGGGGCCCCAAGGCGCGCCAGGGAGAGGAGGTGACCCAACGATGGCCTGTAAAGCCTGAGAATAGGCTTCCATCTGGGATCTAGTCGCCCGAAAACCAGGAAATGGTGGGTAGGTGGGGGTCGACTCCTGGGGGCCCGTGTCCGGTGAAGACCGGGAACAGTGGGCCCCGGCGTCACGTTTATGGGAGGTCGACGACCTCCGTGACTTCTTCCTGTGCTTACCTGCGTCAGGCGAGTGACGTCCGCGGGAACGACTC
Organism: Calotriton arnoldi; assembly: GCA_963921515.1. Taxonomy (NCBI): domain Eukaryota; kingdom Metazoa; phylum Chordata; class Amphibia; order Caudata; family Salamandridae; genus Calotriton; species Calotriton arnoldi. The sequence continues at coordinate 1,918,454 of CAWUFW010001977.1, forward strand.
CGTGCCCTGTCCCGAACAGAAGCCCCAGCTCGAGATGGAGACCGGCGATGCTTGCACTCCGAACGGGACATCCGGGCGGACAGCAACTTCATCCGACGTTCCCGCAGGGACTTTGGCTTCAGCTGCCGGCAGGCGTCGCACTCCTCAGAGTCGTGGTGCTCTCCCAAGCACCACATGCAGATCTCGTGTGGATCCGTCACAGACATCTGCCGCGTACAGCTCTCACACGACTTGAAGCCCTTCGGCATCACACACTGTTCCCGGACGCTAAAAGGCGTCGATAAGGCCGGAAAACAAAAACAGGCCAGAGGAACCGCTTCTCCTGGATCCGCGTTGGGACGCGGAAAAGAATGAAACTGACGTCAGCGCGCCGGGAGGGACTTCTATGGCTCCAATGACGTCAGAACGGAGCCATGCCACGCCATCCCCCGGCGCGCAGAGGTACTGCTTAAGATTCTCCGGATCCAGTCTGACACCTGGGGATATTCTAAGTTAAGGAATCTGCGGCAGATGTCTCTATCAGATCTTCTGGATCCACTCTGGTGCCTGGGGATATTCTGAAGGTGAGGAATCTGCGATCAAAAATATCCATTAGAAAAGCAATATTCACGAAGTTGTTTTTTTACCCAGCAGAACATTTGGATCATTATATTTACATATGATTTGGAAAATATGAAAAGTGAACAAAACATGAAAAACTAGATTTTGAGGAAGATAATGCGAAGAACACTGGCCAAATTGCAATGAAATTATTACCTCGGGCTAGTGTGAGATAATACCAATTGAAGTTCTGAAATGAATGAGCGACTGAGTCAACGGCTAGATTGGTAAGGGGATAGATTAGGAGTAAATGAGTGCATGTATAAAGTAGTACACAAAAAGAACAAAGGATGCCAGCAGAAAGAGCAACAACAGAAACCCAGGTGTGGGATACATTGATTGAGCAGGTACAAGCACTCAGGAGGGTGAAAAAGGCACAATGAGAACAGGAGATGACACTAGTGCTTAGACACAAATACAGATAGGTGGGGTAGGGCACTATCAAAGTGGCACATATTGAAGGGAACAGACACTCAGTGCACAAAATATGAGCTAACAGGCAGGTTGAGGCAAATGTAGAGAGATGAGGGACAGACATCAGGGGTCAGAGACCTACAAGAGAGCAGACATCAGGTGTCCCATAAGGCATTATCATTTCAGTACTACAATATTGTGATGACAGGACAACACATTGGGAGATAAGTAGTGCACCCCACAGACTGTAAATTTGAGTTCCAACTTGCAATGTTTCAAATACAAAGAATCTGCAGAAGGCATCAGACTTATTCGAAAAATCACAAGGTAGAGTTACCCTCTCGGAACGCAATTCTACCCAAGTTGCTTACAGTACCAGTCCATTACCTGCACTGTGTAGTTGCGAATGTGGTCTTCCGTAGTTAAGGCAAGCAGGTAGTCTTGTAAGCATCCAAGCTCCTGCATGCGGTTGAAATAAAAAGGTAGCTTGATTAGGTTAAACATGCTGACCACTAAATACTAGCATGTACTACTTATTTCAACGAAACTTTGCATTCTATTGATTTTGCTCTTCTACCCTTCACATCAGTTTAGACATAAACCTACTTAGCATTCAGATAGTTTGATCAAAATGAACAGGTTGTGAACTGAAAAGTGCTATTTCCAATTCAGTATGGTAAAAATGCATGTTTACTTCAAAGCATACTTAGTCCTACCATTAACATACTGAAGCTAGATGGAGCCATGCCCAGTAAAACGTTTAACTGTGACACATGAATAAGTTCAGCTTCTTTAAGAATCACCTATATAAAACAGGGAATAATCACAACATTTTGAGAGTTGGTGGGTGCATTGTAAATCTAAGAGATTAATTAGATGGATGTGTAACTGATGCCTTTCTCTTTGTGAGAAAGACTCCCAACCAGTGAATAATATCTACACTGCACCTACGGTATAAATACACACAGAATTGGTCTGTAAATGCACTGTGCTGTACACGCTGTCTGATCAAAAGAAAACAAAGAACTTTGTTTGTAAGGAATTCCTTGATCGTAAATATTTTTTACATCTATTTATCTCTCACTTTCACAACTGTATGTGTTATTGGATCTATAATGTATTGATAACACTGTGCCCATATCCAGAAGGGAATGGACAAGATTACCTACAATTGTAATTAAATCAACTTTGTCTGACTTATTACAATCCTAAATTTCTGATTAGCTGTTGTGAAATAAACCCAGTGGAACCACTGTTTTACATGTATTACGCTACCCAGGTCCAACACTGGTGATTTTGGTTCCTCTAATTTTGGTATGCATATACAAATAGTTAAAAATATGGGGTTTGGCCAATGGTTTGAATGCATTTATTATACTTAATGGAGAACTTTTAATGTTTCCTTTGATTATAATGCGTCGAGCTAAATTTATCCCTACTGTGATTTATGGGATCATATTTGAGGCAAGGGATACCTATGCTCGCCTGAAATTTTTGAAGGCAAGTTCTTAGGAAAATTATTGGGAGCATTACCACTATTGTCAGCAATGTGCATTCAGTTAAAAATGTGGTCTATTAAGATGTACGTTGCATGTTTCTTCCTTCAATGTTGCTGCAGATAACCATGCTTGCCTACCACAGCTTTTGTTCTAAAAGCTTTTCAGTGACTAATCAATCCACGTTTTCACACTTGACTCAGAGTTGAAAAACTCGGTTTTAATATAGCTAAGTAAAAGATGATAAGTATTCTTCATTGGAAATGCTTTTTGAAATTATTGTATTTTTCTAGACAACGAGAGATAAGATGTGGTGCTAAATTGAACGACCGGAGAACAAAGGAATATTTCAATTGGTTTAACAAAACACTGTTTCTGTAGGACTACAAAAACAAGCATATGAAAAGTAAATAGGACTGGTGTTGACTGGCAATCTTTTGGCTTTGTTAATGCTGGTTTGGTTTTCTTGTGGTTTTTGAAAAACTTTATTTTGGGGGAGCTGTCGGGCTCTCATCAATATAAACACTATAAATAGACTGATGTGTTGTAACTGACTTTTCAGCTTAGAGATTCATTTCCTATACAACTATAACGTTTTCCCAGTTCAGGGAGGAACCATTTTTTTCTTATGTTTACAACACACTCTGGGCATAAATGGATGTTATTCGTACGACTCAAAGCTGGCACTAAAGGGAACTACTTTGAATGCGGATGTGCCTCTTGGCAATGAACATCATGATGTATCTCACAGTAAAGTTACCCAATTGCACAAGTTTCCTGACCCACAGCTCTGTGATTTATGTTGTAGTGTCTGAAAGAAAAAAGTAAATGATACAACTGCAGGCCAATGCATGAAGAGGGCTTGCTGAGGGCCCCTATATGCGAAATATAAATAATATATATATATATATATATATATATAGTTTTGACGAACGCTAGACCGAAAAAGTGGCATATGTAATGTGGTACAGTATTTTATGTACAGGCATTAAGAAAATCATTTTAAAATGAATATCAACAAGATTGCTAACTATCCAGGCACATACTGAATGAATGTATTTATTGCTGAAATAACTGCACTTTTAAATTAATGTCATTTGTAGTAAACATTCTGTAAACTGCAGTTGCTGACTTCTGAAAATATAAACATTACATCTGCATATTGTACAGATTACAGGAAATATGTATTGAGGGTATAGGTTCTGCTTACGTTTGCTGTGTTCTCTGTGATGAAGAACAGTTCTGTGAGAGCGCGGTGCAGAGGGAGGAGAACACTTGCACTACTCGTATCAAGACACAGATTTTTCTCCATATTACAGAAGAGCTGCCAAAGTGGTTTCAGCAGTGTCAAATCACAGTCCCTAAAGAAAGAAATGAAATACAGACAAAAAAACACATTAACGATATTATGCAACATGTAAAGTATTTATGCAAAACTTTAAACAGTAATAAAGTGATAACACAAGAAAAAAAATCCCACCCCAATTTAAAAAATAGAGTAAATTGTAGTAAATAAAACAAGTACAAAACAACAAAAATCCAATCAGTAGAACCAGACATATGCAAGTTTAAAGATTTCAGTAGTGTGCCAAAAACCACAAAGCACCAACTGTGGATATCTGGTCGTGCCACACTGGGACAAAATCACAAGTTCGGGCCGACTGCGATGGAGTGCGGGATGGCAACAGGGACCCAGTTAGGCCTGCTGAACAGTACCTTAACCCTTTTGGTGCTCATGACGGAATGGTTCCGTCATGAGAACCAGTGCTCCTGTGCTCATGACGGAACCATTCCGTCATGTGCACAGGCGCACTAAATTCCTCTGCTGCAAACAGCTGAGGGATTTCCCTTTTTTAGGTTGAGCCTATAGCGGCAGCGCGCATGCGCTGCTCACTTTGCGAGGCATGCAGTATTCAGTATGGCGTGGAAGCTCCGCCCACTCTCCGCCCATCTTTTTCATTGGTTTAGGTCCTAAATGCTGCCTTCGGATTGGTTTTAGGCCGGTTAGTCCCCCCTCATGACGACCATGTCGTCATTAGTTTCCTTCCATGGCTACTGGCCCCTTTACTTCAAACACTATTTTCTTCTCGTGGCCCCCCACCTCCCGCAGTCCGTGACTTCTCGGGTCCCCCCCGCATCCCCACTACACTCCCGTTCATGCCTTCTCGCACGCCTGCACTCCTGTTTCCAATGCAATAGGTCTTGCGTAAATGCGAGTCCTATTGCATTGCAAATGCTTGTTTGCATATGCATCTTTCCCCTCCACAATCCTCCGCCAGGACTTTGTGAATCAGACTGATTTTCATGAACAATTTATTGGCCTCCCGAGTCCAGCAGTTAAACGACTCGGCAGTGCATTGCAGCGTGGGTGTCACGGGGTTGTTTGGAAAGGACAGTCACTGCAGGAGTATAATTTGCCAGAGGAAAATAAACTTTGTAATACGTGGAAAGGGGCACGGCTGTCATTTCCCAACACCCGCTGGAGCTCACCCTTCATGGAGCTGAGGGGCAGCTCCCGGAACTCACCATTGGTTCGCGGCTTGGACCTGTAAGAGGTCCGTTACCTCGGGGTCGCAGGGAAAATGAAAGTGGCCGTGTTGGATCTGGGAACTATATTTGCCAAGTTTTTCAAGACTTTGGTTTCCCGAGTGGTTCCAACACCGGCTCCGACTAGTTCAGGCTCGGGCCTCTCAGCCCCCGGCACTTCCAAGGCGGTGACCACCTCGATGCACAAGTTACTAACTTGTGTAACGATATATCTGTAAGAGACAGTAGTTAGTGACAGATTCCTTACCTTAGAATATCCCCAGGCGTCAGGCTGGATCCGGAAAGTTTTTGCGTAGCAGTACCCTTGCGCGTCGGTAGGCGGCGTCGTGCGGCTCCGCGTCCGTCGTCGGCGTTGTGATCGCCGGGATGACGTCGCGGGCAGGACTTAGACGCCGCCCCTGCGCGCTGACGTCAGTTCTGTACACGACTTTCCGCGCCAGGAACGCAGAGCCAGGCAAGAAGCTGACAGAGGTGTCTGAAAAATACTAGGGCCCTGAAAGGGATGTCCTTAACCCTAGAAATCAGTTCGCAGAACGGGGAGGATGGGTGGGGCGGTAAGGAATCTGTCACTAACTACTGTCTCTTACAGATATATCGTTACACAAGTTAGTAACTTGTGCATCTGAAAGAGACACGTTAGTGACAGATTCCTTACCTTAGAATAGATACCCCAGCAATACCAACCCCGGTGGTGGGTCTGCGAACAAAGATCAGACAAGGAGAACAGAACGGCCAAAGAAGCCGTCCCTCCGGACTTGGCTGTCAAGGCAGTAATGCTTTGTAAACGTGTGCAGCGAGGCCAACGTAGCTGCCTGACAGATATCCTGCAGCGGAACTCCGCGGCCCAAAGCCGTGGTAGCAGCCGTTGCCCTGGTGGAATGGGCACGCAGCCCAACAGGAGGCTCCTTCTTAGCCAAAGAATAGCAGGCCTTGATGCACAAGGTAACCCAGCGGGAGATGGTTCGTTTGTGCACCGCCCGACCTTTTTTGGCACCCACGTAGCCAACAAAGAGCTGGTCATCCACCCGGAATTGTTTTGTGCGGTCGATATAGAAGGAAAGCGCACGTTTTGGGTCCAGACGGTGGAGCCTCTCTTCCTCTCTGGAAGGATGCGGAGGCGGAAAGAAGGTAGGCAAAGTGATGGTCTGCCCAATGTGGAAGGCAGTAACCACCTTTGGCAAGAAGGACGGACGCGTCCTAAGAACAACCTTGTCTGGATGGACAGACAGAAAGGGAGGTTTGCATGATAGAGCCTGGAGCTCACTCACCCGCCGAGCGGAGGTGATGGCCACCAGAAAGGCTGTCTTCAGAGTCAGAAGACGAAGAGGACAGTTATGTAGAGGCTCAAAGGGAGCGCACATTAAAAGGTAAGAACCAAGTTCAAGTCCCACTGAGGCATCACAAACGGAACAGGAGGGAAGAGGTGTGTAATGCCTTTTAAGAACCTGTTAACAACAGGGGACTTGAAAAGGGAGGGCTGATGAGGGAGCCTGAGGAAGGCCGAGATAGCACAGAGATAACCCTTGATGGTACCCAGGGCAGAACCCTGTTGGGCCAGAGAAAGAAGGAACAGAAGGACCTCAGAAAGAGGGGCAGAAAGGGGTTCACAGCCTTTGCTGTGCACCATGCCACAAATTTGTTCCACCTGTAGGCGTATACCACCTTAGTGGAGGGACGCCTGGCTGCCAGAATCACATCACAAACTTCGGGAGGCAAGTCGAAAGGAATCAACTGCCGCCGCTCAATCTCCACGCAAGCAGGTGGAGGCTGGATAGGTTCGGGTGGAGGACCGTCCCCTGCTGCTGCGACAGAAGATCCTCCCGAAGAGGCAGACGGATCGGGGATCTACGCTCATACTGAGTAGCTCGGGATACCAAACTCTTCGAGCCCAGTCCGGAGCCACAAGAATGACTTGGGCCCGGTCGTGCCGAATCTTCTTCAACACTCTGGGTAGAAGTGGTATAGGCGGAAAGGCGTACAACAGACCGCAACTCCACTCGCGACGAAAAGCGTCGCCGAGCGAGTGCCGCCTTGGAAATTCCAACGCGCAGAACTGATGACATTGCGCGTTCTCTTCGGTGGCGAATAGATCTAACCAAGGCTCTCCCCACTGTAGAAAGAGTCCTTGCGCCACTTCCGAGTGAAGACGCCATTCGTGATCCATCATGCACCTGCGGCTGAGTTCGTCCGCCCTGGCGTTCAGGGAACCTGCCAGGTGTTGAACCATCAGGAACATGCCCTGATGTTCCAGCCATGTCCAGAGGCGCAAAGCCTCCTGACAGAGGGTCCACGACCCCACCCCGCCTTGTTTGTTGCAGTACCACATGGCGGTGGTGTTGTCTGTGAACACCTGCACTACCTTCCCTTTGACAGAGGGAAGGAATGCCTTGAGTGCAAGTCGGATCGCCCGGAGCTCCAGAAGGTTGATATGGAGCCGGGACTCCGCCGGAGACCAGAGGCCTCTGATCTCCGCCTCTCCCATGTGACCGCCCCATCCCAGAAGGGACGCGTCCGTCACAACTGTGTGCTCTGGCTGGGGAAGGGAGAGGGATCTGCCCATGACCCATTGCCGGTTCGAGAGCCACCACTGCAACTGTTTTGCAGCCCCCTCCGAGATCTGGACGTGATCGGACAGGTTGCCCTGGTGCTGCGCCCACTGGAACTTCAGGTCCCACTGCAGAGCCCGCATATGCCATCTGGCATTATCGACCAGCAGGATGCAGGAGGCCATGAGGCCCAGCAGCCTCAGGGTCATCCGTACCGAAACCCAGGATAAAGGCTGAAAGATCGGAATCATAGCCTGAATATCCCGGACTCGCCGTTCGGGAGGATAGGCCCGAAACTGCGTTGTGTCCAGAACTGCTCCGATGAAAAGGAGCTGTGGAGAAAGAATCAGATGCGACTTCGGCACATTGATGGAGAACCCCAGCGAGTGCAGGAGTTCGGCCGTAGTCTGGAGGTGGGAGACGACTGCCTGGGACGAGCCCGCCTTCAGCAGCCAGTCGTCGAGGTAGGGGAAGACTGGAACCCCTGCCCGGCGCAGATGAGCTGCGACCACCGCCATCACTTTCGTGAACACCCGAGGGGCACTTGTAAGGCCAAAGGGAAGCACGGTGAACTGAAAATGCTCGAGGCCTACCGTGAACCGCAGGTAACGCCGGTGGGCCGGCAGGACGGGGATGTGAAAATAAGCGTCCTGCAAGTCCAACGCTACCAACCAGGCTCCAGGGTCGAGGGCAGTCAAGACCTGAGCTAGGGTGAGCATCTTGAACTTCTCCTTCCGGAGGAAGCGATTGACGTTCCGGAGGTCTAAGATAGGACGCATGTCCTCCTTGTCCTTTTTGGGCACCAGAAAGTAGTGGGAGTAGCAACCACGTCCTACTTCTGGGGTCGGAACATGCTCGATGGCCCTCTTGGCCAAGAGGGCCGTGACTTCCTTCTGCAGAAGCACCAAGTGATCCCCTGACATGCGGTGGAATTGAGGTGGCATGGCTGGGGGGGTGATCTCGAAGGGGAGGGAGTAGCCCCTTCGGACAATGTCCAAGACCCACCTGCCGAGGTGATGGCACGCCAGTGGTGAAGGTGATGGCGGACCCTGCCCCCTACTGGCGTGCTGTGCACCTGAAAGGAAGGACTAGGATGGCTTGGAGGCCGCAGACGGGGCGGAGTTGGTGGCCTGACCCGCACGCTGGTTGCCCGACCCGCCACGGCGGGAGCCACGTCCTTGGCCACGCGAAGACGCTTGCTGCGCGGGCCGGTGGCTGGGCAGCGGACGTGACTGGGCGCCCCTTCCGTGGCCACGAAAGGGGCGAAAAGCAGAGGTTAGCGGAGGGCGCACAGCAGAAAGGCCCAGGGACTTGGCAGTAGCCCGTGAGTCCTTAAAACGCTCCAGCGCATGGTCTGCTTTGGAACAGACTCCATCAAAGGGCATGTCCATGAGTGTATTCTGGACATCACCAGAGAAACCAGTTGTTCTCAGCCAGGCGTGGCGACGCAGCGCCACCGTCATTGCAAGCGATCTGCCCAGCGAGTCGGCGGTATCAAGGCCACAACGTATGGTGTACTTTGCCGCATCCCTACCTTCCGCAATGGTGCGGGTAAGCAGTGTCTGGACCTCCTCAGAACACTGGGGCAAAACGGCCGCCACCGAATCCCACAGAGAGTGGGAATATCGGCCCAAAAGGCAGGCGGTGTTGACGGACCGCAAGCCAGCACTGGAGGAAGAAAAGGCCTTCTTCCCAAATTGGTCCAGGCGTTTGGATTCCCTATCCGGAGGGGCGGTAGGGAAGGCGGTTTGGGAGGCAGAGGCTTGGACAACCAAGCTCTCGGGGGTGGGATGTTGAGAGAGAAACAAGGGGTCGCCCGGAGCAGGGCGATGGCGTCGGGCCACGTTCCTATCCACAGGAGCCCCTGTGGTGGGCTTGGACCAGGTGCCCAAAAGAACGTCAGACAGTGCATCATTAAACGGCAGCAATGGCTCCGAGGAGGTAGCTGCCGGCTGAAGCACTTCCGTCAGGAGGTTAGTCCTGACAGCCACAGTAGGCAATTGGAGGTGCAAGGCTCCAGCTGCTCTACGCAACACCGTTGCGAAATTTGCTCACTCCTCCGTAGCCACGGAAGGAGGAGACAGCATGCCAGAGTCAGGAGAAGTGTCCAGACTACTGGCATCCCCAAGTTCCTCTGCCCAGTCCTGATCATACTCACACTGCTGTGTGAGAGGGTCTTCCGACCCCTCCCGGCTCTCCTGGTCCTCCTCCGATTGAAAATAAGGAGGAGGGGGGACGTCAGGGACCCAAGGTCTCATTGGCACCGGAGCCGGGCGACGTCGGTCCCATGCCGCGTCCGGATCCGGAGAGAACCGGGGAACGACGCCGCCCGGAGCCCCTGACGGCGTCAGGAACGGCACCGGGGACATGGGCGTCGGCGTGGTTAGGTCAACCGGCGTCGATGGGGGTTGCAGTACCACCGGAGCCGGGATCGAGGCCGGGGCCGGGAGCGAGGCTGGTGAGACAGGCGGCGCCGGGACTGGAGTCGTCGGCGGCGCCGGGGCAACCCCATCAGGGCCCGCGGGGCCCGAAGGCGCACCGGAGGGGCCTTGAGGCCCGAAGAGGCGGGCCATGGCCGACAGGAATGTCTGTATCTCGGCCGGAGCCGCCCCCGAACCCGGAAAGGACGGGTAATGCGGGGGCGGCTCCATAGGCACCTCCGGAGCCGCGGGGACGGTGCCGACAGGGGCCTCAGCCGAGTCGCGAGACCGGCGAGGCGAAGTCTTAGAGCGATGGTGCTTCTTAGACTTTTTGTGCTTCGACTTACCCGAGGAGTGCGAAGACTTGGACTTCGACGACCGGCGAGGACTCCGCGACCGGCCCCTCGACCTCTCCCGTGACCGGGGCATGGTGCGGCGCGGAGCAGACTGCCGGACCTCGAGTAGCTTTCGAGACCGCTCTCGCAAAGCCTTCGGGTGTAAGGCCCGGCAGTCGGAACACGACTTCGTGTCGTGGTCGCGGCCGAGGCAGTAGAGACACTCTAAGTGCGGGTCTGTGATCGACATCATTCGACCACAGGCGTCGCATGGCTTGAAGCCGGGCATCCCTACAGACACCTCGGAGCCTAGATGACTCGAAGAAAAACAGTGAAAAAATCACCAAAAAGTTTAGTCAACAAATGACTAGGGCACTGCTCTTCCCGGATCTGCGCTTAGTGGCGCGGAAAAAAGAAGAACTGACGTCAGCGCGCAGGGGCGGCGTCTAAGTACTGCCCGCGACGTCATCCCGGCGATCACGACGCCGACGACGGACGCGGAGCCGCACGACGCTGCCTACCGACGCGCAAGGGTACTGCTACGCAAAAACTTTCCGGATCCAGCCTGACGCCTGGGGATATTCTAAGGTAAGGAATCTGTCACTAACGTGTCTCGTTCAGATATAGGGTCCACGGCCCCACCCCGCCCTGTTTGTTGCAGTACCACATGGCGGTGGTGTTGTCCGTGAACACCTGCACTACGCTTCCCCGGACAGAGGGAAGGAATGCCTTGAGTGCAAGATGAATCGCCCAGAGCTCCAGAAGGTTGATGTGGAACCCGGACTCCGCCGGAGACCAGAGTTCTCTGATCTCCGCCTCTCCCATGTGGCCGCCCCATCCCAGAAGGGATGCGTCCGTCACCACCGTGTGCTCTGGTTGGGGAAGGGAGAGGGATCTGCCGTTGACCCAATCCTGGTTCGTGAGCCACCACTGCAACTGTAGAGCAGTGCCCTCCGAGATCTGGATGCAATCGGACAGATTCCCCTGATGCTGCGCCCACCGGAACTTCAGGTCCCACTGCAGAGCCCACATATGCCACCTGGCATGATCGACCAGCAGGATGCAGGAGGCCCAGCAGCGTCAGGGTCATCCGGACCGAAACCCGGGAAGAGGCTAAAAGATCGGAATCATAGCCCGAATATCCCGGACTCGCTGTTCGGGAGGATAAACCCGAAACCGCGTCGTGTCCAGAACCGCTCCGATGAAGAGGAGCTTCTGAGAGGGAATCAGGTGTGGCTTCGGCACATTGATGGAGAACCCCAGCGAGTGCAGGAGGCCGGCCGTAGTCTGGAGGTGGGAGACGACTGCCTGGGACGAGCCTGCCTTCAACAGCCAGTCGTCGAGATAGGGGAAGACTGGAACCCCTGATCTGCGCAGATGAGCTGCGACCACCGCCATCACTTTCGTGAACACCCGAGGGGCGCTGGTAAGGCCAAAGGGGAGCACGGTAAACTGAAAATGCTCGTGGCCTACCGTGAACCGCAGGTAACGCCGGCAGGACGGGGATGTGAAAATAAGCGCCCTGCAAGTCCAACACTACCATCCAGTCTCCAGGGTCGAGGGCAATCTGAAAGAGACACGTTAGTGACAGATTCCTTACCTTAGAATATCCCCAGGCGTCAGGCTGGATCCGGAAAGTTTTGCGTAGCAGTACCCTTGCGCGTCGGTAGGCGGCGTCGTGCGGCTCCGCGTCCGTCGTCGGCATCGCCGGATGACGTCGCGGCCAGTACTTAGACGCCGCCCCTGCGCGCTGACGTCAGTTCTTCTTTTTCCACGCCAGTAAGCGCAGATCCGGGAAGAGCAGTGCCCTAGTCATTTTTTGACTACGTTTTTTGTGATTTTATCACAGTTTTTTCTCGAGTCGTTCCACTCCGACGGTGTCAGTAGGGATGCCCGGCTTCAAGCCATGAGACGCCTGTGGTCGGATGATGTCGATCACGGACCCGCATCGAGACTGTCTCTACTGCCTCGAACGCGACCACGACTCCAAGTCGTGCCCCGACTGCCGGGCCTTGCATCCGAAGGCTTTGCAAGAGCGGTCTCGAAAGCTCCTCGAGGTCCGGCAGTCGGCTCCGCGCCAACTCAAGCCCCGGTCACGTGAGAGGTCGAGGGGCCGGTCGCGGAGTCCTCATCGGTCGTCGGGGTCCAAGTCTTCGCACTCCTCCGGTAAGTCGAAGCACAAGAAGTCGAAGAAGCGTCATCGCTCGACGACTTCCCCTCGCCGGTCTCACGACTCGGCTGAGGGTCCTGTCGGCACCGTCCCCGCCCCTGCGGCTCCAAGAGTGCCTGTGGAGCCGCCGTCGCATTACCCGCTTTATCCGGGTTCGGCAGCGACTCCGGCCGAAATACAGGAGTTCCTGTCGGCCATGGCCCGCTTCTTTGGGCCTCAAAGTCCCCCCGGTGCGCCTTCGGGCCCCGCGGGCCCTTCTGGGGTGCCTACGGCACCGCCGGCGACTCCGGTCCCGGCGCCGCCAGCCCTGGTCCCGGCGTTGCCGCAACCCCCATCGACGCCGGTTGACCTGACGACACCTCCACCGGCGCCGATTTCACCGGCGCCGTTCCCGACGCCGCCCGGGGCTCCGGGCGTCGTCGTACCCCGGTTCTCTCCGGACCCGGACACGGCGCCGGACCGGCATCGGTCGACGCCGGCCCCGGCGCCGATGCGGCCTTGGGTTCCGCATGTCCCTCCTCCTTACTTTGGACCTGCTTTGGAGGACGAAGAGGACTGGGAGGGGTCTGAGGACCCTCTCACTGCCCAATGTGAGTTCGATCAGGACTGGGCTGAGGAACTTGGGGATGCCAGTGGACTGGACACCTCCCCTGACTCTGGCATGCTGTCTCCTCCTTCTGTGGCAACGGAGGAGGGAGCAAACTTTGCAACGGTGTTGCGTAGGGCAGCTGAGGCTTTACACCTCCAGTTACCTACAGTGGCTGTCAGGACTAACATCCTGACGGAAGTGCTTCAGCCGGCGGCTACCTCCTCTGCTGCCTTTCAACGAGGCACTTTCTGACGTTCTTTCCAAGCCCACCACAGGGGCTCCTGTGAAAAGGAACGTAGCCCGACGCCATCGCCCTGCTCCGGGCGACCCCATGTTTCTCTCCCAACACCCCATCCCTGAGAGCTTGGTTGTCCAAGCCTCTGCTTCCCAGAGCGCCTTCCCTACCGCTCCCCCGGATAGGGAATCCAAAAAACTGGATCAATTTGGGAAGAAGGTTTTTACTTCCTCCAGTGCTGGCTTGCTGTCTGTCAACACCACTTGCCTCTTGGGCCGATATTCCCACTGTTTGTGGGATTCGGTGGCGCAGGTTCTGCCCCAGTGTTCTGAGGAGGTCCAGACACTGCTTTCCCGCGCCATTGCGGAAGGAAGGGATGCGGCAAAGTATACCATCAGATGTGGCCTAGATACCGCCGACTCGCTGGGCAGATCGCTTGCGACGACAGTGGCGCTGCGTCGCTACGCCTGGCTGAGAACCACTGGTTTCTCGGGTGATGTCCAAAACACTCTTATGGACATGCCCTTTGATGGTGTTGGCCTTTTCGGCAACAAGGCAGACCATGCGCTGGAGCGCTTTAAGGACTCACGGGCTACAGCCAAGTCCCTGGGCCTTTCTGCTGTGCGCCCTCCGCAACAGTCTGCTTTTCGCCCCTTTCGTGGCCACGGAAGGGGCGCCCAGTCACATCCGCTGCCCAGCCACCGGCCCGCGCAGCAGGCGTCTACGCGTGGCCGAGGACGTGGCTCCCGCCGAGGCGGGTCGGGTAACCAGCGTGCGGGTCAGGCCACCACCCCCGCCCCGTCCGCGGCCTCCAAGCCCTTCCTTTCAGGTCCACAGCACGCCAGTAGGAGGCAGGGTCCGCCATCACCTTCCCCACTGGCGTGCCATCACCTCGGACAAGTGGGTCTTGGACATTGTCCGAAGGGGCTACTCCCTCCCCTTCGTGACCACTCCCCCAGCCATGCCACCTCAATGCCACCGCATGTCAGGGGATCACTTGGTGCTTCTGCAGAAGGAAGTTGCGGCCCTCTTGGCCAAGAGGGTCATCGAACGCGTTTCGACCCCAGAAGTAGGGCGTGGTTGTTACTCCCACTACTTTCTGGTGCCCAAAAAGGACAAGGACCTCCGGAACGTCAATCGCTTCCTCCGGAAGGAGAAGTTCAAGATGCTTACCCTAGCTCAGGTCTTGACTGCCCTCGACCCTGGAGACTGGATGGTAGCGTTGGACTTGCAGGACGCTTATTTTCACATCCCCGTCCTGCCGGCCCACCGGCGTTACCTGCGGTTCACGGTAGGCCTCGAGCATTTTCAGTTCACCGTGCTCCCCTTTGGCCTTACAAGCGCCCCTCGGGTGTTCACGAAAGTGATGGCGGTGGTCGCAGCTCATCTGCACCGGGCAGGGGTTCCAGTCTTCCCCTACCTCGACGACTGGCTGCTGAAGGCGGGCTCGTCCCAGGCAGTCGTCTCCCACCTCCAGACTACGGCCGAGGTCCTGCACTCGCTGGGGTTCTCCATCAACGTGCCGAAGTCACACCTGATTCCTTCTCCACAGCTCCTTTTCATCGGAGCAGTTCTGGACACAACGCAGTTTCGGGTCTATCCTCCCGCACGGCGAGTCCGGGATATTCAGGCTATGATTCCGATCTTTCGGCCTCTATCCTGGGTTTCGGTACGGATGACCCTGAGGCTGCTGGGCCTCATGGCCTCCTGCATCCTGCTGGTCGATCACGCCAGATGGCGTATGCGGGCTCTGCAGTGGGACCTGAAGTTTCAGTGGGCGCAGCATCAGGGCAACCTGTCCGATCACGTCCAGATCTCGGAGGGGACTGCAAAACAGTTGCAGCGGTGGCTCTCGAACCGGCAATGGGTCTTGGGCAGATCCCTCTCCCTTCCCCAGCCAGAGCACACAGTTGTGACGGACGCGTCCTTTCTGGGATGGGGCGGTCACATGGGAGAGGCGGAGATCAGGGGCCTCTGGTCCGGCTCCATATCAACCTTCTGGAGCTCCGGGCGATCCGACTTGCACTCAAAGCATTCCTTCCCTCTGTCAAAGGGAAAGTAGTGCAGGTGTTCACAGACAACACCACCACCATGTGGTACTGCAACAAACAGGGCGGGGTGGGGTCGTGGACCCTATGTCAGGAGGCTCTGCGCCTCTGGACATGGCTGGAACATCAGGGCATATTCCTGATGGTTCAACACCTGGCAGGTTCCCTAGACGCCAGGGCGGACGAGCTCAGCCGCAGGTGCATGATGGATCACGAATGGCGTCTTCACTCGGAAGTGGCGCAAGGACTCTTTCTACAGTGGGGAGAGCCTTGGTTAGATCTATTCGCCACCGAAGAGAACGCGCAATGTCATCAGTTCTGCGCGTTGGAATTTCCAAGGCGGCACTCGCTCGGCGACGCTTTTCGTCGCGAGTGGAGTTGCGGTCTGTTGTACGCCTTTCCGCCTATACCACTTCTACCCAGAGTGTTGAAGAAGATTCGGCGCGACCGGGCCCAAGTCATTCTTGTGGCTCCGATAAAGCACAAGAAGAACACTCTACCTATACCATCTAAAATATGCTATACGTCATCTGATTTGTTGACCACTCTGGCTAGACCACAAAAACAATATTCTTCACACCAACCAAGATTTTTTAAACATTGTTTAATTTTTTATTTTTCATCACAAATGTATCAATGTATCACAAATGAGTATTGTGTCTAAAAGATTATAAAAAGACCCGATCCCATTACAAACCTTCCACTCACAACATGCATACAATTTCATACTACAAACATCCTCACACAGACTTCAGATGCATACATAACAGCAATATCAAAAAGCATAATGTGCACCATGCCCCCTCAAAATGTGAAACAACAATGGTTATAAAAGAAGGACTTTTCAAACATTTCATCAATTTTACATAACAAGTAGATCAAATGAGTTCATGGAGGGAACATGTTCACAACGCCGACGCGCGTTTCGGTGAGACAACCCTTCTTTGGGTGTCACCTTCTTCAGGGCGCTAGTGGTGTATATGGGCAACAAAGAAATGGGACCTGTCTATCGTAATGAGAGCGAGAACCATCCAAATTTAAGGAAGTTTCCTCAATCTAACAAATAGTGGCCACCGCTAGATTTCAGGTTGAGTTAGGCCGGGAAAAAATGATAACTGGGCCTTGAACGCTGCGGTACCTCAGATATAAATAGAAATAAAAATATGCCGCACAAGAGACTTTTCTCAACGAAGGACGTCAGGAGAAAGAATAACAATGTATTAAGGTTAAGCCTTGACGTGTGTCAGTATTTGGGCTGACCCCAGGCAGAATCAATAATTTCTTAAACAGCGTAACACTGTGGATCGCACTATTCATCCAGTAATCGATTTATTCTCTTCATGAAACAAGCTTTATGGCAGGAATCCTGTCTCCGTTGAAACTTAAAAATCGGAACTTAGCCACAATGAATTCCCTACCCGATGTGGGGAACTGAATTAAAAGATGCTTGTTCCATGCAGCGACATCATTGCAGAGCGTCCCGCTGGTAAAGAAGAAACGCCTCCGGACTGGGCTCGAAGAGTTTGGTATCCCGAGCTACTCAGTATGAGCGTCGATCCCCCGATCCGTCTGCCTCTTCGGGAGGATCTTCTGTCGCAGCAGCAGGGGACGGTCCTCCACCCGAACCTGTCCAGTCTCCACCTCCTTGCGTGGAGATTGAGCGGCGGCAGTTGATTCCTTTCGACTTACCTCCCGAAGTTTGTGATGTGATTCTGGCAGCCAGGCGTCCCTCCACTAAGGTGGTATACGCCTGCAGGTGGAACAAATTTGTGGCATGGTGCACAGCAAAGGCTGTGAATCCCCTTTCTGCCCCTCTTTCTGAGGTTCTTCTGTTCCTTCTTTCTCTGGCCCAGCAGGGTTCTGCCCGGGGTACCATCAAGGGCTATCTTTGTGCAATCTCGGCCTTCCTCAGGCTTCCTGATCAGCCCTCCCTTTTCAAGTCCCCTGTTGTTAACAGATTCCTAAAAGGCATTACACACCTCTTCCCTCCTGTTCCCTTTTGTGATGCCTCAGTGGGACTTGAACTTGGTTCTTACCTTTTTAATGTGCGCTCCCTTTGAGCCTCTGCATAACTGTCCTCTTTCTCTTCTAACTCTGAAGACAGCTTTTCTGGTGGCTATCACCTCCGCTCGGCGGGTGAGTGAGCTCCAGGCTCTTTCTTGCAAGCCTCCCTTTCTGTCTGTCCATCCAGACAAGGTTGTTCTCAGGACGCGTCCGTCCTTCTTGCCAAAGGTGGTTACTGCTTTCCACATTGGGCAGACCATCACTTTGCCCACCTTCTTTCCGCCTCCTTCTAGAGAGGAAGAGAGGCTCCACCGTCTGGACCCAAAACGTGCGATTTCCTTTTATCTAAATTGCACACAACAGTTCCGGGTGGACGACCAGCTCTTTGTTGGCTACGTGGGCGCCAAAAAAGGTCGGGCGGTACACAAGCGGACCATCTCCCGCTGGGTCGTCTTGTGTATCAAGGCCTGTTATTCTTTGGCTAAAAAGGAGCCCCCTGTTGGGTTGCGTGCCTATTCCACCAGGGCGATACAAAAGGGGATGATGGACGGAACGTTTGAGCCAATCAAACACTGACCCCCAGTCAACTGATCTGGGTTTAATCCATCATCATTCTTTAGCTCACTCCACCACCCCAGTTCAGACATGGCCATATGCAAATCAGTCTGACCCTGTGCCTCATGGGAACAGTCCAGCCCGAACTGCCAAGCCATGTCTTCCCTGGACCGGAAACAAGCATCCTAGGACCGGTTTCTGGCATTT
The DNA here is from genome assembly GCA_963921515.1 of Calotriton arnoldi. Lineage (NCBI taxonomy): Eukaryota > Metazoa > Chordata > Amphibia > Caudata > Salamandridae > Calotriton > Calotriton arnoldi. The sequence continues at coordinate 1,936,620 of CAWUFW010001977.1, forward strand.
CAGCCGTCATCAGCCAGGCTTGCTTGAATCCAGTGGCAAAGTGAGCAAGGGACCCACGTCTGGGCATACCCCCGCCAAATTAGGGCGAACAAAGCGATACAAAAGGGGATGATGGACGGAACGTTTGAGCCAATCAAACACTCACCCCCAGTCAACTGATCTGGGTTTAATCCATCATCATTCTTTAGCTCACTCCACCACCCCAGTTCAGACATGGCCATATGCAAATCAGTCTGACCCTGTGCCTCATGGGAACAGTCCAGCCCGAACTGCCAAGCCATGTCTTCCCTGGACCGGAAACAAGCATCCTAGGACCGGTTTCTGGCATTTCAGCCGTCATCAGCCAGGCTTGCTTGAATCCAGTGGCAAAGTAAGCAAGGGACCCACGTCTGGGCATACCCCCGCCAATTTAGGGCGAACAAAGCAATACAAAAGGGGATGATGGACGGAACGTTTGAGCCAATCAAACACTCACCCCCAGTCAACTGATCTGGGTTTAATCCATCATCATTCTTTAGCTCACTCCACCACCCCAGTTCAGACATGGCCATATGCAAATCAGTCTGACCCTGTGCCTCATGGGAACAGTCCAGCCCGAACTGCCAAGCCATGTCTTCCCTGGACCGGAAACAAGCATCCTAGGACCGGTTTCTGGCATTTCAGCCGTCATCAGCCAGGCTTGCTTGAATCCAGTGGCAAAGTAAGCAAGGGACCCACGTCTGGGCATACCCCCGCCAATTTAGGGCGAACAAAGCGATACAAAAGGGGATGATGGACGGAACGTTTGAGCCAATCAAACACTCACCCCCAGTCAACTGATCTGGGTTTAATCCATCATCATTCTTTAGCTCACTCCACCACCCCAGTTCAGACATGGCCATATGCAAATCAGTCTGACCCTGTGCCTCATGGGAACAGTCCAGCCCGAACTGCCAAGCCATGTCTTCCCTGGACCGGAAACAAGCATCCTAGGACCGGTTTCTGGCATTTCAGCCGTCGTCAGCCAGGCTTGCTTGAATCCAGTGGCAAAGTGAGCAAGGGACCCACGTCTGGGCATACCCCCGCCAACTTAGGGCGAACAAAGCGATACAAAAGGGGATGATGGACGGAACGTTTGAGCCAATCAAACACTTACCCCCAGTCAACAGATCTGGGTTGAATCCATCATCATTCTTTAGCTCACTTCGCCACCCCAGTTCAGACAGCTATATGCAAATCAGTCTTGACCCTGTGCCTCATGGGAACAGTCCAGCCGAACTGCCAAGCCATGTCTTCCCTGGACCGGAAACAAGCATCCTGGGACCGGTTTCTGGCATTTCAGCCCTCGTCAGCCAGGCTAGCTTGAATCCAGTGGCAAAGTGAGTAAGCAGGGGCTCCGAAGAGCTCGCAGCCGGTTAAAGCACTTCTGTCAGGAGGTTAGTCCTGACCGCCACCGTAGAAAGCTCGAGGTTGACGGCCTCGGCTGCCCTACGCAACACCACTGCGTATGACGCTCCCTCCTCCGTAGCCACGGTAGGAGGAGACAACATGCCAAGGTCAGGGGAAGTATCAAGACCACTGGCATCCCTAGTTCCTCTCTCCAACCCTGTTCAGATCCTAGCTGATCAGTTAAAAGTGTCACCTGACCCCTCCCAGTCCTCCTCCTCATCCTCAGGTTGCCAATCTGGCCGAAAAGGGACCCCAGGAGTTAACAGGGGCACAAAAACCCCACTCGGCGCCGGATCCGGCGTCGGGTGACGTCGTTCCGGGTCCACCTCGGGATGGAGGCCGGGGTCGACGCCGGCCGGGGACACGACCGGCGTCGGTTGCGGTGCCGGAGGAAGCAGCGCCGGTGGAGGTGTAATAAGGTCAACCGGCGCCGATCCGGATCCAGGCCTGGATCCACTGGGGGCCTGCGGCGCCGTGGCCGGAGCCGACGGCGGAGAAGGCCTAGGCCCCCCAACCGAGTCCGCGGGGCCCAAAGGCGCGCCAGCGGGTTCGGGTCGCCCGAAGATGACATGCATCGCTTCGTAAAATTTACGAAGTTGGGCGAGAGTCACTCCGGGTCCCGGGAAGGGGGGGGGGAACACGGAGTAGACTCCTCGGGCTCCGCGCGCGGAGCCGCGGGAGGGGCACCGCCTGCATCCCTCGTCACGTCAGCCGACCGACCGACGGGGAGAAGTCGAAGAGCTTCTTCGACTTCTTTTTGTGCTTCGACTTACCCGACCCAGAGTGCGAAGACTTCGATGACTTGGACGAGTGGTGATGGCTCCGCGACCGGTCCCTCGACCTCCCTCACGACCGGGACCTCAAACGGCGCGGAGCCGACGCTCAAGCAGCTTTCGGGACCGCTCCCGCAAAGCCTTCGGCGCCATCGACCGGCAGTCGGAGCACGACTTGGGGTCGTGGTCGCGCTCCAGGCAAAAGAGGCACACGCGATGCGAATCCGTAACCGACATCAGCCGGTTACAGGAACTGCAGGCCTTGAAGCCGGGCATTCCTCGTGCACCAGGAGTCGTAGACTCGAAAAAGACGTCGACAAAAGTCGCTCAAAAAAGTCAGTCAAAAAGTGACTGGAGGTACCGCTCTCTCCGGATCTGCGCTGGCTGGCGCACAAAAGGAAACAACTGATGTCAGCGCGCGAGGGCGGCGTCCAAGTAGCTACCGCGACGTCATCCCGGCGACCACGACGCCAAGGACAGACGTTGTGCCGACCGACGCCATCTTCCGACGTACAGAGGTACTGCTGACGAAAAAACTTTCCGGATCCAGTCTGACGCCTGGGGGTAATTCTAAGGTAAGGAATCTATAATTAACGTGTTTATTTCAGATTTATATTTCAAAACATATCAGCAGTTAGGAAAGTAAAAAAAAAAGCACACGTTTTGTAATTCTGAAGTGTGATCGAATTAAAGATTTTCATAGGGTCAAAACAAATCAAGATACTTTACTTAATGGTGTGCAAAAGATAAATTTTTTCAGAAGCCCGATTTCCCCACATTGTCGTATGTGCTCTATATAAATGTATCAGTAAAACTGAATGTCAGTGTGAATTTTGTTGCCATTGACAATACCATTTATTTATGTGTTAATTATCAAAACAGATAAATAAAAGGCATTGTCATTTACAATACCAATTGCTTAAACTCTCGCTAATGCGAGACCTATTGCATTGCAAATGCTTGTTCTTTTAGGCCTCAGGAGGTGGGGAAGAGCTTCCCCAACCTCCCGAGGCCTGTTTCTGATTTTCAAATTAATGACGATCGCGCGCTATCGTCATTACATTGAAAACGAAACTGAAACTTAGTTTCAGTTTCAATGTTTCGGTGCTCGTGGGGCTATCTCAGCCCCCCCAAGCACCGAAACACTTGGGAGAGGTATTGTTGCAAAGAGGAGAATCTTCCCTTTCCAATGGTAGCCCTCCCTAGTGGATCCCTGCTTTGGGAAAGCAGAGATCCACCCACTAGCCACCAGGGAGGGGGGAGCGGTCCCTTGGGCAAGGGCATTTGCTCCCCCCATTATATTTTGACAGACAGTCTTTCTGCCCCCAATCTGCCCCCCCGGGGGGGCAGAGAGCACCCTAGACACCAGGAATTCTTTTTTTATAGGCGTGGGGGATGCCCAGAATGGGCATGCCGATGCCCCCACCCTAGCCCCCCAAAGAAGGCAAAAGACTTTCTGCTCCCCCCCCAGGAGGCAGATGGGGCAATAGCCCCTTATCTGCCCCCCTGTGGGGGGGGGGCAGAAAGGCCACTAGGCACCAGGGATTTTCTTTTCTTCCAAAGTTCGGGGTGGGGGTTGCCCAGAATGGGTATGCCAATGCCCCCACCCCCCAAAAAAATGCCATAGTCCTTCTGCCCCCCCCCCCAGGAGGCAGATGGGGGCAGTAGCCCGTGAACTGCCCTCCGGAGGGGTGAGGGGGGGGCAGAAAGCCCACTAGGCACCAGGGATTTACTTTTTTCTATGTAGGGGTGGGGGTTGCCCAGAATGGGCATGCCAATGCCCTCACCCCCAAAAAATTGCCACAGTCTTTCTGCTCCCCCCCCAAAGGCAGATGGGGGCAATAGCCCCTTATCTGCTCACTAAACTTTGAATTTTTCTATCCATGGTGAAGGGATAAAAAAAAATAAAAAAAAATTCAGAGGTGGGGGCTGCCCAGAATGGGTATGTCAATACCCCAACCCCTCCAAAAGAAGATGCCACACTCTTTTCTGCCTCCCCCTCCCCCCCCCCAGTAGGCAGATGGGGGCAGTAGCCCACTAGGCGCCAGCGATTATGCTGGCTTTTTTATACATAGGGGTAGGGGCGGCCCAGAATGGGCATCCCATTACCCCCACCCCGAAAATAGCCACAGTGTTTCTTCCCCCCTTGGGGGCATATCGGGGCAATAGCCCCCGATTCCCCATTCTCTAGAGCGGCAGAAAGCCCACTAGGCACTGACTTTTTTCCGGAATGTGCCTACCTGTGGATTTTGGGTCCTAGTGCAGCCGGCACCCAAGGAAACCTAGCAAACCTATACATTTTTTAAAACTAGACACCCAGGTGAATCCAGGATGTGGTACATGTGAGGCTTTCACTAGGTTCTGTTACCCAGAATCCCTTGCAAACCTCAAACTTTGTTTAAAAAAAAAAATCCTCACATTTCTGTGATGGAAAGTTCTGGAATCTGCGCAGATCCACAAACTTCCATCCACCCAGCATTCCTCCAAATCTCCCGATAAAAATGGTACCTCACTTGTTTGGGCAGGCCTACTACCTAGTGAGGTATCATTTTTTGCAAGGGATTCTGGGTAGGAAAACATTTGGGGATCCATGCAAGCCATACCTCCCTGAACTCCCCCGGGTGTCTAGTTTTCAAAAAATGTCTGGGTTTGATAGGTTTCCCCAGATGGCCGCCGAGCGCAGGACCAAAAACACAGGTGCCCCCCCTCTTGCAAAACCAGGTCGTTTTCTGATAGATAGGGGGCATCTGCGTTTTTGGTCCCGGGGTCGGCGCCATCTAAGGAAACCTACCAAACCCACACATTTCTGAAAAAGAGAGACCCGAAGGAGTCCAGGGAGGTATGGCTTGCGTGGATCCCCCAACGTTTCCCTACCCAGAATCCCCTGCAAACCTCAAATTCTTCTGAAAGAATCAAATTTTTCTCAAATTTTTGTGTGGGATAGTTGTAGGATCACAAATTTCCTACCACCCAGCGTTCCCCCAGGTCTCCCAATAAAAATGGTACCTCACTTGTGTAGGTGGGTCAAGTACCCGCGACAGGCAAGGGCCCTAAACTTATTCTGGAGACTTCAAAATTACCTATCGCACAAGTTACTAACTTGTGTAACGATACATCTGTAAGAGACAGTAGTTAGTGACAGATTCCTTACCTTAGAATATCCCCAGGCGTCAGGCTGGATCCGGAAAGTGTTTGCGTAGCAGTACCCTTGCGCGTCGGTAGGCGGCGTCGTGCGGCTCCGCGTCCGTCGTCGGCGTCATGATCGCCGGGATGACGTCGCGGGCAGTACTTAGACGCCGCCCTGCGCGCTGACGTCAGTTCTGTACACGACTTTCCGCGCCAGGAACGCAGAGCCATGCAAGAAGCTGACATAGGTGTCTGAAAAATACTAGGGCCCTGAAAGGGATGTCCTTAACCCTAGAAATCAGTTCGCAGAACGGGGAGGATGGGTGGGGCGGTAAGGAATCTGTCACTAACTACTGTCTCTTACAGATATATCGTTACACAAGTTAGTAACTTGTGCATCTGAAAGAGACACGTTAGTGACAGATTCCTTACCTTAGAATAGATACCCCAGCAATACCAACCCCGGTGGTGGGTCTGCAAACAAAGATCAGACAAGGAATTCCTGGAGGACAGAACGGCCAAAGAAGCCGTCCCTCCGGACCTGACTGTCAAGGCAGTAATGCTTTGTAAACGTGTGCAGCGAGGCCCACGTAGCTGCCTGACAGATAACCGGCAGCGGAACACCGCGGCCCAAGGCCGTGGTAGCAGCCGTTGCCCTGGTGGAATGGGCACGCAGCCCAACAGGAGGCTCCTTCTTAGCCAAAGAATAGCAGGTCTTGATGCACAAGGTAACCCAGCGGGAGATGGTTCTCTTGTGCACCGCCCGACCTTTTTTGGCGCCTACGTAGCCAACAAAGAGTTGGTCATCCACCCGGAAGTGTTTTGTGCGGTCGATATAGAAGGAGAGCGCACGTTTTGGGTCCAGACGGTGGAGCCTCTCTTCCTCTCTGGAAGGATGCGGAGGCGAAAGAAGGTAGGCAAAGTGATGGTCTGCCCAATGTGGAAGGCAGTAACCACCTTTGGCAAGAAGGACGGACGCGTCCGAAGAACAACCTTGTCTGGATGAACAGACAGAAAGGGAGGTTTGCAAGATAGAGCCTGGAGCTCACTCACCCGCCGAGCGGAGGTGATGGCCACCAGAAAGGCTGTCTTCAGAGTCAGAAGACGAAGAGGACAGTTATGTAGAGGCTCAAAGGGAGCGCACATTAAAAAGGTAAGAACCAAGTTCAAGTCCCACTGAGGCATTACAAACGGAACAGGAGGGAAGAGGTGTGTAATGCCTTTTAAGAACCTGTTAACAACAGGGGACTTGAAAAGGGAGGGCTGATCAGGGAGCCTGAGGAAGGCCGAGATAGCACAAAGATAACCCTTGATGGTACCCAGGGCAGAACCCTGTTGGGCCAGAGAAAGAAGGAACAGAAGGACCTCAGAAAGAGGGGCAGAAAGGGGATCCACAGCCTTTGCTGTGCACCATGCCACAAATTTGATCCACCTGCAGGCGTATACCACCTTAGTGGAGGGACGCCTGGCTGCCAGAATCACATCACAAACTTCGGGAGGCAAGTCGAAAGGAATCAACTGCCGCCGCTCAATCTCCACGCAAGCAGGTGTAGACTGGACAGGTTCGGGTGGAGGACCGTCCCCTGCTGCTGCGACAGAAGATCCTCCCGAAGAGGCAGACGGATCGGGGGATCTACGCTCATACTGAGTAGCTCGGGATACCAAACTCTTCGAGCCCAGTCCGGAGCCACAAGAATGACTTGGGCCCGGTCGTGCCGAATCTTCTTCAACACTCTGGGTAGAAGTGGTATAGGCGGAAAGGCGTACAATGAGACCGCAACTCCACTCGTGACGAAAAGCGTCGCCGGCGAGTGCCGCCTTGGAAATTCCAACGCGCAGAACTGATGACATTGCGCGTTCTCTTCGGTGGCGAATAGATCTAACCAAGGCTCTCCCCACTGTAGAAAGAGTCCTTGCGCCACTTCCGAGTGAAGACGCCATTCGTGATCCATCATGCACCTGCGGCTGAGGTTCGTCTGCCCTGGCGTTCAGGGAACCGGCCAGGTGTTGAACCATCAGGAACATGCCCTGATGTTCCAGCCATGTCCAGAGGCGCAGAGCCTCCTGACAGAGGGTCCACGACCCCACCCCGCCCTGTTTGTTGCAGTACCACATGGCGGTGGTGTTGTCTGTGAACACCTGCACTACCTTCCCTTTGACAGAGGGAAGGAATGCCTTGAGTGCAAGTCGGATCGCCCGGAGCTCCAGAATGTTGATATGGAGCCGGGACTCCGCCGGAGACCAGAGGCCTCTGATCTCTGCCTCTCCCATGTGACCGCCCCATCCCAGAAGGGACGCGTCCGTCACAACTGTGTGCTCTGGCTGGGGAAGGGAGAGGGATCTGCCCATGACCCATTGCCGGTTCGAGAGCCACCACTGCAACTGTTTTGCAGTCCCCTCCGAGATCTGGACGTTATCGGACAGGTTGCCCTGGTGCTGCGCCCACTGGAACTTCAGGTCCCACTGCAGAGCCCGCATATGCCATCTGGCATGATTGACCAGCAGGAGGCCGTGAGGCCCAGCAGCCTCAGGGTCATCCGTACCGAAACCCAGGATAAAGGCTGAAAGATCGGAATCATAGCCTGAATATCCCGGACTCGCCGTTCGGGAGGATAGGCCCGAAACTGCGTCGTGTCCAGAACTGCTCAGATGAAAAGGAGCTGTGGAGAAGGAATCAGTTGCGACTTCGGCACATTGATGGAGAACCCCAGCGAGTGCAGGAGTTCGGCCGTAGTCTGGAGGTGGGAGACGACTGCCTGGGACGAAGCCCGCCTTCAGCAGCCAGTCGTCGAGGTAGGGAAGACTGAAACCCCTGCCCGGCGCAGATGAGCTGCGACCACCGCCATCACTTTCGTGAACACCCGAGGGGCACTGGTAAGGCCAAAGGGGAGCACGGTGAACTGAAAATGCTCGAGGCCTACCGTGAACCGAAGGTAACGCCGGTGGGCCGGCAGGACGAGGATGTGGAAATAGGCGTCCTGCAAGTTCAATGCTACCAACCAGTCTCCAGGGTCGAGGGCAGTCAAGACCTGAGCTAGGGTGAGCATCTTGAACTTCTCCTTCCGGAGGAAGCGATTGACGTTCCGGAGGTCCAAGATAGGACGCATGTCCTCCTTGTCCCTTTTGGGCACCAGAAAGTAGTGGGAGTAGCAACCACGCCCTACTTCTGGGGTCGGAACAGGCTCGATGGCCCTCTTGGCCAAGAGGGCCGTGACTTCCTTCTGTAGAAGCACCAAGTGATCCCCCGACATGCGGTGGAATTGAGGTGGCATGGCTGGGGGGGTGGTCTCGAAGGGGAGGGAGTAGCCCCTTCGGACAATGTCCAAGACCCACCTGTCCGAGGTGATGGGGCGCCAGTGGTGAAGGTGATGGCGGACCCTGCCCCCGACTGGCGTGCTGTGCACCTGAAAGGAGGGACTAGGAGGGCTTGGAGGCCGCGGACGGGTTGGAGGTGGTGGCCTGACCCGCACGCTGGTTGCCCGAACCGCCACGGCGGTATCCACGTCCTCGGCCACGCGAAGACGCCTGCTGCGCGGGCCGGTGGCTGGGCTGCTGACGTGACTGGGCGCCCCTTCCGTGGCCACGATAGGGGCGAAAAGCAGAAGTTAGCGGAGGGCGTGTAGCAGAAAGGCCCAGGGACTTGGCAGTAGCCCGTGAGTCCTTAAAGCGCTCCAACGCATGGTCTGCTTTGGATCCAAAAAGACCGACTCCATCAAAGGGCATGTCCATGAGAGTATTCTGGACATCCCCTGAAAAACCAGTGGTTCTCAGCCAGGCGTGGCGACGCAGCGCCACCGTCGTTGCAATAGATCTGCCCAGCGAGTCGGCGGTATCAAGGCCACATCGTATGGTATATTTGGCCGCATCCCTTCCTTCCGCAATGGCGCGGGAAAGCAGTGTCTGGACCTCCTCAGAACACTGGGGCAAAACAGTCGCCACCGAATCCCACAAGGAGTGGGTATATCGGCCCAAAAGACAAGCGGTGTTGATGGACCGCAAGCCAGCACTGGAGGAAGAAAAACCCTTCTTCCCAAATTGATCCAGGCGTTTGAATTCCCTATCCAGAGGGGGGGTAGGGAAGGCGGTTTGGGAAGCGGAGGCTTGGACAACCAAGCTCTCAGGAGTGGGGTGGACAGAGAGAAACAAGGGGTCGCCCGGAGCTGGGCGATGGCGTCGGGACACGTTCCTATCCACAGGAGCCCCTGTGTTGGGCTTGGACCAGGCGCCCAAAAGAACGTCAGTAAGTGCATCGTTAAACGGCAGCACAGTCTCCAAGGAGGAGGCCGCCGGCTGAAGCACTTCTGTCAAGAGATTAGTCTTGACCGTCACCGTAGGGAGTCGGAGATGTAAGGCTCCGGCCGCCCTACGCAACACCGTTGCAAAATTGGCTCCCTCCTCCGTAGCCACGGGAGGAGACAGCATGCCAGTGTCAGGGGAAGTATCCAGACCACTGGCATCCCCTAGTTCCTCTGCCCAGTCCTCATCATACTGACACTGCCATGCCAGAGGGTCCTCAGACCCCTCCCAGTCCTCCTGGTCCTCCTCCGGTTCAAAATAAGGAGGAGGAGGGACATCTGGGACCCAAGGTCCCATCGGCGCCGGAACCGGCGTCGAGCGACGTCGGTCCGGCTCCATGTCCGGAGCCGGAGAGTACATGGGGACGACGCCGCCCGGAGCCCCGGGCGGCGTCAGGAACGGCACCGGAGACATCGGCGCCGGCGGAGGCGTGGTCAGGTCGACCGGCGTCGATGGGGGTTGCGGCACCACCGGAGCCGGGATCGAGGCCGAAGCCGGAGCCGGGATCGAGGCTGGAGGCACGAGCGACGCCGGGACCGGAGTCGGCGGCGACGCCGGGGCAACCCCATCAGGGCCCGCGGGGCCCGAAGGCGCACCGGAGGGATTTTGAGGCCCGAAGAGGCGGGCCATGGCCGACAGGAATTCCTGTATTTGGGCCGGATCCGCCCCCAAACCCGGGAAGGACGGGTATTGCGGGGGCGACTCCACAGGCATGTCCGGGGACGGTGCCGGGAGGGGCCTCAGCCGAGTCGCGAGACCGGCGAGGCGAAGTCCTAGAGCGATGATGCTTTTTGGACTTCTTGTGCTTAGACTTACCGGACGACGAAGACTTGGATCCCGACGACCGGTGAGGACTCCGCGACCGGCCCCTCGACCTCTCACGCGACCGGGGCTTGGAATGGCGCGGAGCCGACTGCCGGGCCTCGAGGAGCTTTCGAGACCGCTCTCGCAAAGCTTTCGAGGTGAGGGCCCGACAGTCGGAACACGACTTCGTGTCGTGGCCGAGGCAGAAGAGACACTCCAGATGCGGGTCTGTGATGGACATCATCCGAGCACAGGCGTCGCAACGTTTAAAGCCGGGCATCCCTACGACACCTTGGAGTCGATTCGAAGAAACAGTGAAAAATTCACCCAAAAAGTTAGTCAAAAAATGACTAGGGCACTGCTCTTCCCGGATCTGCGCTTGCTGGCGCGGAAAAGAAGAACTGACGTCAGCGCGCAGGGGCGGCGTCTAAGTACTGCCCGCGACGTCATCCCGGCGATCACGACGCCGGACGACGGACGCGGAGCCGCACGGCGCCGCCTACCGACGCGCAAGGGTACTGCTGCGCAAAAACTTTCCGGATCCAGCCTGACGCCTGGGGATATTCTAAGGTAAGGAATCTGTCACTAACGTGTCTCTTTCAGATATAAAATTACCTGGTTTTGCGGGGGAGGGTGCGGGGGCGAGGGGCACCTGGGTTTTTGGCCCAGGGCTCAGCGGCCATCTAGGGAAACCTACCAAACCCACACATTTTTGAAAACTAGAGACGCTGGGGAGTCCAGTGAGGTATGGCTTGCGTGGATCCTCTAACGTTTCACTTCCCAGAGTCCCATGCAAACCTCAAATTTAGCTGAAAAAATCAATTTTCCACATATTTTTGTGTGGGATCACCATGCCGGCACAAATGTCCTACCCCACAGTGTTCCCCTCAGACTCCTGAGTAATTATGATACCTCACTTGTGTAGGTAGGGCAAGGGCCTGTGACTGGGAAGAGCCAAAAACACAGTGATTAAGCGTATAGCACAGTGAATTCTAAGCGCTACATTTTAAAAAAAATATGTTTTTAGCCAATTCTGCTTTGGACACCCACACAATGAGATCATTTTACTCGGGAGACTGATGGGAACGCTGTGGGGTAGGACATTTGTGCCGACACAGTGATCCCAAACAAAAATGCGTGGAAAATATGTTTTTTTCAGCTACACTTGAGGTTTGCAGGGGATTCTGGGTAGGAAAACTTTGGGGGATCAACGCAAGCCATACCTCGCTGGACTACCCCGGGTGTCTAGTTTTCAGAAATGCGTGGGTTTGGTAGTTTCCCAAGATGGCCGCCAAGCCTGGGGCCAAAAGCCCAGGTGACCCCCTTGCAAAACCAGGTTGTTTTGTGATAGGTAATTTTGATGTCTCCTCAATACTTTTTGGGCCCTTGCCTGTCGCGGGTACTTGGGCCACCCACACGAGTGAGGTACCATTTTTATCGGGAGACCTGGGGGAACGCTGGGTGGTAGGAAATTTGTGTCAGACCGGTGATCATACAACTTTCCTACACAGAAATTTGAGAAAAAAGTGATTTTTTCAGCTGAATTTGAGGTTTGCAGGGGATTCTGGGTAGGAAAACGTTGGGGGGTCCACGCAAACCATACCTCGCTGGACTACCCCGGGTGTCTAGTTTTCAGAAATGTGTGGGTTTGGTAGTTTCCCAAGATGGCCGTCGAGCCCGGTGCCAAAAACCCAGGTGACCCCCTTGCAAAACCAGGTTGTTTTGTGATAGGTCATTTTGATGTCTCCTCAATACGTTTTGGCCCCTTCCCCGCAGTGGGCACTTGGCCCACCCACACAAGTGAGGTACCATTTTTCTCGGAGGACTTTGGGGAATGCAGGGTGAGTGGAATTTTGTGGATCCACGCAGATTCCAGAACTTTCCATCACAGAGATACGAGGAAAATGTATTTTTTTTTAGTTTTTTTTTTAGTTTTTTTTACAAAGTTTGAGGTTTGCAAGGGATTCTGGGTAACAGAACCTGGTGAGAGCCAGACAAGTCACCCATCCTGGATTCCCCTGGGTGTCTAGTTTTCAAACATGTATAGGTTTGCTAGGTTTCCCTAGGTGCCGACAGAGCTAGGGTTCAAAATCTACAGCTAGGCACTTTGCAAAAAAAGGGTCAGTTTTCACTGTAAAAATGTGGTGTGTCCACGTTGCGTTTTGGCACGTTTCTTGTCGTGGGCACTAGGCCTACCCACACAAGTGAGGTACCATTTTTATCAGAAGACTTTGGGGAATGCGGGGTGGATGGAATTTTGTGGATCCACGCAGATTCCAGTACTTTCCATCACAGAAATTAGAGGAAAATTTGTTTTTTTACAAAGTTTGAGGTTTGCAAGGGATTCTGGATAAAAGAACCTGGTGAGAGCCAGTCAAGTCACCCCATCCTGGATTCCCCTGGGTGTCTAGTTTTAAAAAATGAATAGGTTTGCTAGGTTTCCCTAGGTGCCGGCAGAGCTAGGGTTCAAAATCTACAGCTAGGCACTTTGTAAAAAAAGGGTCAGTTTTCACTGTAAAAATGTTGAGTGCCCAAGTTGCGTTTTGGGCTGTTTCCTGTCGCGGGCATTAGGCCTACCCACACAAGTGAAGTACCATTTTTATCAGAAGACTTTGGGGAATGCGGGTTGGATGGAATTTTGTGGATCCACGCAGATTCCAGAACTTTCCATCACAGAAATTAGAGGAAAATTTGTTTTTTACGAAGTTTGAGGTTTGCAAGGGATTCTGGATAAAAGAACCTGGTGAGAGCCAGTCAAGTCACCCCATCCTGGATTCCCCTGGGTGTCTAGTTTTAAAAAATGAATAGGTTTGCTAGGTTTCCCTAGGTGCCGGCAGAGCTAGGGTTCAAAATCCACAGCTAGGCACTTTGTAAAAAAAGGGTCTGTTTTCACTGTAAAAATGTTGAGTGCCCAAGTTGCGTTTTGGGCTGTTTCCTGTCGCGGGCACTAGGCCTACCCACACAAGTGAAGTACCATTTTTATTGGGAGACTTAGGGGAACACAGAATTGTAGAGCAACTGTTATTACCTATTGACTTTTGATGCATTTCTGCCTTCCAAATGTAAGACAATGTGTAAAAAAAGAAGTCACTCTGAAAAATGTCCTATAATTCACATGCTAGTATGGGTACCCACAATTTGGGAGATGTGCAAATAGCTACTGTTTCTAAACTATATATTTTGTTCCCATTTCAGTAACACATAGGTGTCTTTCATACCGATTTTTCACTGTTTATGTTTTCCCAAATGAATTGCTATATACCCGGTACACAATAAAAAACCATTGCAAGACGCTGCTCAGTTATTGACTCTGGGTTCGTCCAGTTCTTGGTGAACCTACAATTCCCATATATCGCCACAACCAGAAGGGTCCAGCAGATGTAACGGTATATTGCTTTAAAAAATCTGTCATACTTAGAAGAAGTTACAGGTTAAAACGTTGGCACAAATGGCTGTTTTTTTCAACTCATTTTCAATTATTCTCATTTTCAACTGTTAGTTTCTAAAAAAAACCCTTGAAGGATCTACACAAATGACCCCTTGCTGAATTCAGAATTTTGTCTACGTTTCTGAAATGTATAGCTTTCCAGGATCCATTATTGCTTTCATACCCATTTCTACCACAAACTGGAAGGAGGTTGAAAGCACAAAAAATACCAAAAATAGGCTATGTCCCAGTAAAATGCCAAAACTGCGTAAAACATTTTGGTTTTCTGACAAACGTCAGAGTCCCTGAAATCTGGGAAGATGGTAATTTCAGCACCACAAACCCTTTGTTGATACCATTTGCAGGGAAAAAACCAGATGCTTTCATCTGCAGCACTTTTTTTCCCAATTTTCCACCAAAAATTTATTTTTGCTTTATTTTGGCTACTTTCTGGGGCCCCTACAGGGGAATCAACAAACCCTGGGTAACTTTAAAATCCCCATGATGTTAGAAGAAAAGGACGCAAATTTGGCATGTATACCTTACGTGGTAAAAAAGTTACAGGGGCCTAAGCGCAAACTACCCCAAATAGCTAAAAAAAAAAAGGCTCAGCACGGGGGGAAAGGCCTAGCAGCAAAGGGGTTAAATCTTGGTTAGAGGAGCATTGAGAGGTCAAGCGCCGAGGATGCGCGGCTCAGCTGAGGCGATGTGTCGCTTCTGAGGATCAGTGAAGCTGCGTTGTGAAGTCCCGCATCATTGTCAAGGATCCCGGCGACGATGACTTGCAATGTGAAGTCCAGCATTGAGGATGCATCACGCAATTGAGGCAATGCGCCGGTTCCGTAGAGCTGTGATCCGAGAACCTGTGTCATCGTCTAGGAGTGCCTGCATCGGGAAAGTTTTGCAGAGGCGGTGGTTTCGATGTGGGCTGCGGAGACGATGCAGAGCCCTTGCGTCAAGAGGACACTCGCAGCAGAGGTGATGCATCTGTTCTGATGGCTCCACAAATGGGCTGGCAGAGCACCATTAAGCCCACACCCAAGGGTCCAGTACTGGGGTGGCACCACGTGGTAGGGTAGGATTCGCAGATGGCAGAGTCCAGGTGCTGGTTTCAAGGTTGTTGGAGCATTCTGTCACTGAGGCTCTAGTCAGGAGGCCAGTCACTTAGCCCTTGGAGTTGCTTTGGGGTCCTGGGTTTCAACGGATGCAGGTCCAATCCTCCTCATCCAAGCAAGAGGGCAGCAGGTCAGCAAAGCAGGGTAGCAGTTCCTTTAGAGCAGCAGTCCAGCAGAGTGGCAGTCCTTTCAGTAGAAGTCCTTCTTCCTGGCAGAGTATCCACAGGTCAAGAAGTGTACTGAAAAGTTGGTGTCTGGGGTCCAATATTTATACCTAAACCTGCCTTTGAAGTGGCAGAAGCTTCTAGAGGTTTCCCTTTGAAGTCCTCATGCATCCTGACTTCCCTGTGCAGGTTCCATACTAACTAGAGGGGGTATGCAGCCTTTTGTGTGGAGGCAGGACACAGTCTATTCAAGTGTAACTAGGGCTGTGCTCAGCTCCGCCCTCCCATTCTGCCAGTGATGGCGCATCCAGGACCACCTAAGCTCTCTATTTGTGTGTGGCTGTCTAGGAGGAATACATAAAGCCCAAATGTCATCTACACCCAGTCTTGTGATCCAGAGGCAGGCAGGCTACAGGCACTAAAAGGCTAAGGCAGGAAAATGCCAACTTTGTGAAGGTGGCATCTTCAGAACGGAAACTACAAAACTGACTGCATCATAAGATAGGATTTTTCATTACAATTCCAAAGACACCAAACATGAACTGGTCACTACTCCCATTTGGAAATCACATCTTAATAAATGTAATAAGGAAACTCCAATGGTATCCTGTATTACAGGGAAGCCTTGTAGTGGTGAAAAACGAAATTAAGAGTTTTTAACTACCAGGACCCGTAAAACCTAAAAGTACATATCCTACTTTTTAAATACATTGCATCCTGCTCTCTGGGCTGTCCAGGGCCTAGCCTAGAGGTGACATATGTATTAAAGAACAAGTTACTTACTTACAAATCTAGCTGCAGATTCCGTCCCTTAGAATTGTCCCCAGGTGCCAGACTGGATCCAGAGATTTTTTTGTGAGCAGCAGGGCCGGCTCCTCCGTAATGGCGCAGGAGCGTCGCCCCACTGAGTCAGTCAGCGGAAAACAAAATGATAATATAACAATGTTATAATTTTTTTTTTCTGCTGACTGACTGAACCAGGGAGTCTTGGGCAGGGCCGGGCATGGCAGGGAGGATAGGGTAGTGTGCGCTGTAAAGTACGCTTGTCGGTTTGCCCGGCCGTGTTGCACAGCCGGGTTGGAGAAATGCCAGAGGCACTAAGGCACTGTCTGAGCTGCAAACGAGGCCACTCAGACTAATCCTGGCGCTGCTCTCATGCTAGGAGAGCAGCATAGGGATTGGGTGGGGAGCCTGTGCTGGTGTCCCAGGGACTGCTGAGACAACATCAGGAGTGAAGAGGAGCACCGACGCGTGGGAGGCAGTACAGGTACGTTTTCTTTTATTGATTACATCTCCCATACCCCCCCCCCTCCCGGCCACCACCCCCCACTGGATTTTTGTGGTGGTCGCCACTGGTGAGCAGTACCCCTGTGCACCGGTAGGCAGTGTTGTTCGAATCTGCGTGGCGTCGTTCATGCAGGAAGTGATGCGTGCTGTGTCTATATAGGCACCACCCCAGCATGCTGATGTCAGTTTCTTTTGGTGACTTTCTACACCCGGAGCCGCAATGAACACTGACCACTGGTGTGGAAAGCTAGGGCTCTGAAAGGGAAACAGCCATGTCCCTAGAAATCTGTTTGCAGAGTGGGGAGGATGGGTGGGGATGGTAAGGAATCTGCGTAGCGGAAGGTAAGTAACTTGCTCATCTGATAGAGACTTTTAGCAGCAGATGCCTTACCTTAGAATAGATACCCAAGCAATACCTCCCTGGAGGTAGGTCTGCGAAACAATTTCCCACTAAAAAGTCCTGCAGGACCCTAAGGGCAAAGTGTCCAACACTACGGGCCTGACGCACAAGTTACTAACTTGTGTAACGATATATCTGTAAGAGACAGTAGTTAGTGACAGATTCCTTACTTTAGAATATCCCCAGGCGTCAGGCTGGATCCGGAAAGTTTTTGCGTAGCAGTACCCTTGCGCGTCGGTAGGCGGCGTCGTGCGGCTCCGCGTCCGTCGTCGTGATCGCCGGGATGACGTCGCGGGCAGTACTTAGACGCCGCCCCTGCGCGCTGACGTCAGTTCTGTACACGACTTTCCGCGCCAGGAACGGAGAGCCATGCAAGAAGCTGACATAGGTGTCTGAAAAATACTAGGGCCCTGAAAGGGATGTCCTTAACCCTAGAAATCAGTTTGCAGAACGGGGAGGATGGGTGGGGCGGTAAGGAATCTGTCACTAACTACTGTCTCTTACAGATATATCGTTATACAAGTTAGTAACTTGTGCATCTGAAAGAGACACGTTAGTGTCAGATTCCTTACCTTAGAATAGATACCCTAGCAATACCAACCCCGGTGGTGGGTCTGCGAACAAAGATCAGACAAGGAAGTCCCGGAGGACAGAACGGCCAAAGAAGCCGTCCCTCCGGACCTGACTGTCAAGGCAGTAATGCTTGGTAAACGTGTGCAGCGAGGCCCACGTAGCTGCCTGACAGATATCCTGCAGCGGAACACCGCGGCCTAAGGCCGTGGTAGCAGCCGTTGCCCTTGTGGAATGGGCACACAGCCCAACAGGAGGCTCCTTCTTAGCCAAAGAATAGCAGGCTTTGATACACAAGGTTACCCAGCGGGAGATGGTTCTCTTGTGCACCGCCCAACCTTTTTGGCGCCCACGTAGCCAACAAAGAGCTGGTCATCCACCCAGAAGTGTTGTGTGCGGTTGATATAAAAAAGAAAGCGCACGTTTTGGGTCCAGACGGTGGAGCCTCTCTTCCTCTCTGGAAGGATGCGGAGGCGGAAAGAAGGTGGGCAAAGTGATGGTCTGCCCAATGTGGAAGGCAGTAACCACCTTTGGCAAGAAGGACGGACGCGTCCTAAGAACAACCTTGTCTGGATGGACAGACAGAAAGGGAGGTTTGCATGAAAGAGCCTGGAGCTCACTCACCCGCCGAGCGGAGGTGATGGCCACCAGAAAGGCTGTCTTCAGAGTGAGAAGACGAAGAGGACAGTTATGTAGAGGCTCAAAGGGAGCGCACATAAGAAAGTTAAGAACCAAGTTCAAGTCCCACTGAGGCATTACAAATGGAACAGGAGGGAAGAGGTGTGTAATGCCTTTTAGAAACCTGTTAACAACAGACAGGGGACTTGAAAAGGGAGGGCTGATCAGGAAGCCTGAGGAAGGCTGAGATGGCACAAAGATAGCCCTTGATGGTACCCAGGGCAGAACCCTGTTGGGCCAGGGCAAGAAAGAACAGAAGAACCTCAGAAAGAGGGGCAGAAAGGGGATTCACAGCCTGTGCTGTGCACCATGCCACAAACTTGTTCCACCTGCAGGCGTATACCACCTTAGTGGAGGGACGCCTGGCTGCCAGAATCACATCACAAACTTCGGGAGGCAAGTCGAAAGGAATCAACTGCCGCCGCTCAATCTCCACGCAAGCAGGTGGAGGCTGGACAGGTTCGGGTGGAGGACCGTCCCCGCTGCTGCGACAGAAGATCCTCCCGAAGAGGCAGACGGATCGGGGATCTACGCTCATACTGAGTAGCTCGGGATACCAAACTCTTCGAGCCCAGTCCGGAGCCACAAGAATGACTTGGGCCCGGTCGTGCCGAATCTTCTTCAACACTCTTGGTAGAAGTGGTATAGGCGGAAAGGCGTACAACAGACCGCAACTCCACTCGCGACGAAAAGCGCCGCCGAGCGAGTGCCGCCTTGGAAATTCCAACGCGCAGAACTGATGACATTGCGCGTTCTCTTCGGTGGCGAATAGATCTAACCAAGGCTCTCCCCACTGTAGAAAGAGTCCTTGCGCCACTTCCGAGTGAAGACGCCATTCGTGATCCATCATGCACCTGCGGCTGAGTTCGTCCGCCCTGGCGTTCAGGGAACCTGCCAGGTGTTGAACCATCAGGAACATGCCCTGATGTTCCAGCCATGTCCAGAGGCGCAGAGCCTCCTGACAAAGGGTCCACGACCCCACCCCGCCCTGTTTGTTGCAGTACCACATGGCGGTGGTGTTGTCTGTGAACACCTGCACTCCCTTCCCTTTGACAGAGGGAAGGAATGCCTTGAGTGCAAGTCGGATCGCCCGGAGCTCCAGAAGGTTGATATGGAGCCGGGACTCCGCCAAGACCAGAGGCCTCTGATCTCCGCCTCTCCCATGTGACCGCCCCATCCCAGAAGGGACGCGTCCGTCACAACTGTGTGCTCTGGCTGGGGAAGGGAGAGGGATCTGCCCATGACCCATTGCCGGTTAGAGAGCCACCACTGCAACTGTTTTGCAGTCCCCTCCGTGATCTGGACGTGATCGGACAGGTTGCCCTGGTGCTGCGCCCACTGGAACTTCAGGTCCCACTGCAGAGCCCGCATATGCCATCTGGCATGATTGACCAGCAGGATGCAGGAGGCCATGAGGCCCAGCAGCCTCAGGGTCATCCGTACCGAAACCCAGGATAAAGGCTGAAAGATCGGAATCATAGCCTGAATATCCCGGACTCGCCGTTCGGGAGGATAGGCCCGAAACTGCGTCGTGTCCAGAACTGCTCCGATGAAAAGGAGCTGTGGAGAAGGAATCAGATGCGACTTCGGCACATTGATGGAGAACCCCAGCGAGTGCAGGAGTTCGGCCGAAGTCTGGAGGTGGGAGACGACTGCCTGGGACGAGCCCGCCTTCAGCAGCCAGTCGTCGAGGTAGGGGAAGACTGGAACCCCTGCCCGGCGCAGATGAGCTGCGACCACCGCCATCACTTTCGTGAACACCCGAGGGGCACTTGTAAGGCCAAAGGGGAGCACGGTGAACTGAAAATGCTCGAGGCCTACCGTGAACCGCAGGTAACGCCGGTGGGCCGGCAGGACGGGGATGTGAAAATAAGCGTCCTGCAAGTCCAACGCTACCAACCAGTCTCCAGGGTCGAGGGCAGTCAAGACCTGAGCTAGGGTGAGCATCTTGAACTTCTCCTTCCGGAGGAAGCGATTGACGTTCCAGAGGTCCAAGATAGGACGCATGTCCTCCTTGTCCTTTTTGGGCACCAGAAAGTAGTGGGAGTAGCAACCACGTCCTACTTCTGGGGTCGGAACATGCTCGATGGCCCTCTTGGCCAAGAGGGCCGTGACTTCCTTCTGCAGAAGCACCAAGTGATCCCCTGACATGCGGTGGAATTGAGGTGGCATGGCTGGGGGGTGGTCTCGAAGGGGAGGGAGTAGCCCCTTCGGACAATGTCCAAGACCCACCTGTCCGAGGTGATGGGACGCCAGTGGTGAAGGTGATGGCGGACCCTGCCCCCTACTGGCGTGCTGTGCACCGGAAAGGAGGGACTAGGAGGGCTTGGAGGCCGCGGACGGGTTGGAGGTGGTGGCCTGACCCGCACGCTGGTTGCCCGAACCGCCACGGCGGTATCCACGTCCTCGGCCACGCGAAGACGCTTGCTGCGCGGGCCGGTGGCTGGGCAGCTGACGTGACTGGGCGCCCCTTCCGTAGCCACGAAAGGGGCGAAAAGCAGAGGTGAGCGGAGGGCGTACAACAGAAAGGCCCAGGGACTTGGCAGTAGCCCGTGAGTCCTTAGAACGCTCCAGCGCATGGTCTGCCTTTGAACCAAAAAGACCGACTCCATCAAAGGGCATGTCCATGAGTGTATTCTGGACATCACCCGAGAAACCAGTTGTTCTCAGCCAGGCGTGGCGACGTAGCGCCACCGTCGTCGCAAGCGATCTGCCCAGCGAGTCGGCGGTATCAAGGCCACAACGTATGGTGTATTTAGCCCCATCTCGCCCTTCCGCAATGGCGCGGGTAAGCAGTGTCTGGACCTCCTCAGAACACT
This sequence comes from Calotriton arnoldi, assembly GCA_963921515.1. NCBI lineage: Eukaryota > Metazoa > Chordata > Amphibia > Caudata > Salamandridae > Calotriton > Calotriton arnoldi. The sequence continues at coordinate 1,957,507 of CAWUFW010001977.1, forward strand.
GCGGCAAAACAGCCGCCACCGAATCCCACAGGGAGTGGGTATATCGGCCCAAAAGGCAAGCGGTGTTGACGGACCGCAAGCTAGCACTGGAGGAAGAAAAGCCTTCTTCCCAAATTGGTCCAGGCGTTTGGATTCCCTATCCGGAGGGGCGGTAGGGAAGGCGGTTTGGGAGGCAGAGGCTTGGACAACCAAGCTCTCGGGGTGGGATGTTGGGAGAGAAACAAGGGGTCGCCCGGAGCAGGGCGATGGCGTCGGGCCACGTTCCTATCCACAGGAGCCCCTGTGGTGGGTTTGGACCAGGCACCCAAAAGAACGTCAGTGAGTGCATCATTAAACGGCAGCACAGTCTCCGAGGAGGAAGCCGCCGGCTGAAGCACTTCTGTCAGGAGGTTAGTCCTGACGGCCACAGTAGGCAATTGGAGATGTAAGGCTCCAGCTGCTCTACGCAACACCGTTGCAAAATTAGCTCCCTCCTCCGTAGCCACGGGAGGAGACATCATGCCAGTGTCAGGGGAGGTGTCTAGACCACTGGCATCCCCAAGTTCCTCAGCCCAGTCCGGATCATGCTCACACTGTTGTGTGAGAGGGTCCTCAGACCCCTCCCAGCTCTCCTGGTCCTCCTCTTGTTCAAAATATGGAGGAGGAGGGACATTTGGGACCCAAGGTCTCATCGGCGCCGGAGTCGAGCGACGTCGGTCCGGCTCCATGTCCGGAGCCGGAGAGAGCCGGGGACCGACGCCGTCCGGAGCCCCGGACTGCGTCAGGAACGGCACCGGGGACATCGGCGTCGGCGGAGGCGTGGTTAGGTCAACCGGCGTCGATGGGGGTTGCGGTACCACCGGAGCCGGGATCGAGGCCGGGGCCGGAGCCGAGGCCGGGATGAAGGCTGGTGGGACAGGCGGCGCCGGGACCGGAGTCGACGGCGGCGCCGGGGCAACCCCATCAGGGCCCGCGGGGCCCGAAGGCGCACCGGAGGGACCTGAAGGCCCGAAGAGGCGGGCCATGGCCGACAGGAATTCCTGTATTTCGGCCGGAGTCGCCCCCGAACCCGGAAAGGACGGGTAATGCGGGGGCGGCCCTACAGGCATGTCCGGGGCCGCGGGGACGGTGCCGACTGGGGCCTCAGCCGAGTCGCGAGACCGGCGAGGCGAAGTCTTAGAGCGATGATGCTTCTTAGACTTTTTGTGCTTTGACTTACCCGAGGAGCGCGAAGACTTGGACTCCGACGACCGGCGGGGACTCCGCGACCGGCCCCTCGACCTCTCCCGGGACCGGGGCTTGGTGCGGCGCGGAGCCGACTGCCGGACCTCGAGTAGCTTTCGAGACCGCTCTCGCAAAGCCTTCGGGTGAAGTTTCCGGCAGTCAGGGCACGACTTCGTGTCGTGGTCTCGGCCGAGACAGAAGAGACACTCCAGATGCGGGTCCGTGATCGACATCATGCGACCACAGGCGCCGCATGGCTTGAAGCCGGGCATCCCTACGACACCTAGGAGTCGTGAAGACTCAAAAAGAAACAGTGAAAAAATTCACAAAAAAGTTAGTCAAAAATTGACTAGGGCACTGCTCTTCCCGGATCTGCGCTTACTGGCGCGGAAAAGAAGAACTGACGTCAGCGCGCAGGGGCGGCGTCTAAGTACTGCCCGCGACGTCATCCCGGCGATCACGACGCCGACGACGGACGCGGAGCCGCACGACGCCGCCTACCGACGCGCAAGGGTACTGCTACGCAAAAACTTTCCGGATCCAGCCTGACGCCTGGGGATATTCTAAGGTAAGGAATCTGTCACTAACGTGTCTCTTTCAGATAGAGTCTCTACCAGATAAGGCGTTACCAAAGGTAAGTACTTTTTCATCCGATAGAGACTTCTAGCCGCAGATTGCGTACCTTCGAATAGACACCAAAGCAATACCTCCCCGGAGGAGTGTCTGCAAAACAGTTTCATGCTAAAAAGACCTGCAGGACTGAACGAACAAAGTCCTGACTGGACGGACCCGACTGTCCAGACAGTAGTGCTTGGTGAACGTGTGCAGAGAAGCCCAAATTACTGCCTGGCAGAGGTCCAGAACAGGAACTACGAGTGCTAACACAATGGTTGCACCCTTGGCTCTGGTGGAATGAGAGCGCAGGTCCTCTGGGGATTGCTTCTTGGCCAGTGCATAGCAGATATTAATGCAAAGCACGATCCATCGAGAGATGGTCCGTTTCTGCACGGCCTTTCCCTTCTTCGCTTCGACATATCCCACGAAGAGTTGCTCGTCCACGCTTTACTCTTTCTTGCGGTCAAGGTAGAATGACAAAGCTGTTTTTCGGTCCAGGCGGTGGAGTCACTTCTCCTCTTTAGAGGAATGTGGCGGAGAGTGTAACATAGCCAGGGTGACCAACTGGCCTACATGAAAGGTGACAAGTTTCAGCAGAAAGTAGGCTCTAGTGTGAAGAACCAGCTTGTCTGGGAGATGGTCAGGTATGGAGGCTTAGAGACAACAAAGCCTGAAGCTCATTGACCATCCGCGCATATGTTATTGCCACCAGGAATGCCGTCTTGATGTAAGGAGCCTGAGAGGACAGTTGTGCCACAGTGGCTCAAAGAGAGGGCACATCAGAAAAGTGAGTACTAGATTAAGGTTCCACTGAGGCATGAAGAAGGGTGAAAGTGGAAACGTGTTGCAGACCTTTCAAAAACCTATTTACAACAGGAGATTTGAATAGGGAAGGCTGATCTGGCAACCACAGAAAGGATGGGATGGCAGAAAAATAGCCTTTCAAGGTACCCAAAGCAGAGCCCTGCAAGGGAAGAATAAGGATAAAGAGAAGGACTGGGGAGAGGGGAGCCGAAAGAGGGTCAACCGGTTTCTCAGCACACCATGCCGCAAACGTGCCCCAACGGCAGGCATATATGGTTTTGGTGGAGGAATGAACGGGCGGTCAAAAGCTGTCAACAGTGGCTGCTCAAGCTCCAAGCATGAAGGGGGGAGTGTTGGCAGGTTCAGGTGAAGAACCCTCCCCTACTGCTGCGACAGAAGATCCTCACGATGAGGCAGCCTGATGGGAGGACCGATGGCCATACTCAACAGCTAGGGGTACCAAACTCTCAGAGCCTAGTTCGGAGCCACAAGGAGGACTTGGACTCAGTTGTTCCTATCTTCTTGAGAACTCTGGGCAGGAGTGGTATGGGTGGAAAAGTGTACAGGGGGCCTGAGCTCCACTTGAGACAAAAAGCATCTCCGAGCAAGAGCCACATTGGAAACTCCAGCGAGCAAAACCGCTGACATTGCACGTTCTTGATGATGGTGAACAGATGTAACATAGGCTCTCCCCACTGCTGAAAAGAGACCTTGCACCACCTCTAGATGGAGACACCACTCATGATCTGCTAGGCATCTTCGGCTGAGTTTGTCTGCCCAGGTGTTCAGAGAGCCCATCAGGTGTTAAACCACCAGGGATATGCCCTGACATTCCAGCCATGTAGAGAGGCGCTGGGCCTCTTGATAAAGGGTCCACGACCCCACTCTGCCCTGTTTGTTGCAGTACCACATGGCAGTGGTGTTGTCCGTGAACACCTGCACTTCCCTTGATGGAGGGAAGAAAGGCTTTCAATGCCAGCCGGATCGCCCGAAGGTACAGAAGGTTGATGTGGAGCCAGGATTCCACCAGAGACCAAAGGCCTCTGATCTCCACCTCTCCGATGTGGCCGCCTCATCCCAGGAGTGACGCATTTGTCACCAATGTCAGATCTGGTTGGTGGAAGGGACAGGGGGCTCCCGCAGACCCAATTGCGGTTTGTCAGTCATCACTGCAGATCTTTTGCAGTTCCCTTAAAGATCTGGACCATGTCGGAAAGATTCTCCTGATGCTGCGCCCACTGGAACTTCACCACTGCAAAGCTCACATATGCCAATGGGCATGTGTCACAAGCAGGCGGCCATAAGGCCCGGCAGCCTCAGAGTCAATATCACCAAAACCCAGGATAGAGCCTGAAACATTGGTATCATAGCCTGAATATCCTGGACTCGCCGTTTGGGGGGAATAAGCCCAAAACGGCACCGTCTCCAGAACAGCTCCGATAAAAGGGAGCGTTTGAGAGGGAGTCAGGTTGAACTTCAGCACATTGACAATGAACTCCAGTGAGTGCAGGAGGTCCGCCGTAGTCTGGAGGTGTGAGACGACTGCCTTGCGGTGAGCCCGCCTTCAACAGCCAGCAGTCGAGATAGGGGAAGACTGGCACCCCTGAACTCCGCAGATGAGCTACAACCACCACCATCAGCTTGGTGAACACCAAAGGGGCGCTGGTAAGGCCAAAAGGTAGCAAGGCACACTGAAAGTGCTCGTGGCTCACCATGAAACACAGGTAATGTATGTGGTCAGGCAGCACAGGAATGTGAAAGTATGAATCCTGTAAGTCCAATGCTACCATCCAGTCTCCCGGGTCCAGGGCAGACAGGACTTGGGTGAGCGCGAGTGTAGGAAAGTAAGATCTGCTTTCATGGTTACCCCCACTTTTTGATGATGTTATTCTGTTTTATGACAAGTCTGATTGGGATCCTGATAATCAGGACCCAAGTCACTGTGCTTCCTCCCTAAATGTGTCTATGGTAAGTACTTTGGTACCTTCCCAATTGGCTACTGGTGTACCCATGTAAGTCCCTAGTATATGGTACTGAGGTACCCAGGGCATAGGTACACCATGGGTCTCTAATGGGCTGCAGCATGTATTATGCCACCCATGAGAGAACACTCAAACTGTGACTTCCATTGCAGCCTGTGTAAGCTGATGCTAGTACCACTTATGACAGATATAAGTTTCCTTATATCTGAAGTCACTGCACTTAAAACCTATAAGTTACCCCAAAGGCAGCCCTTTCAATCCTGAAGGCAGGGTGCTAGGTTATAAGTGTGAGGGTGCTTTACATGAGCAGGGCACCCCCTTTAAACCCCGGAGTCGATTCTCAAGGCTTTGTAAGTGTGGTCAGCCATTTTGATACATAGAGTGGCCATGCATCATTACGTGATGGCTAACTATAGAGTAGCTGTGCCGAATCTGGGCATGTTTGGTATCAAACATGTTGGAATCATACCCCAACACCGTTACCGGTGTTGGAGGTATAATTCCATGCACCGGGGGACTCCTCCCAGAAGATCCCAGTACTTTCGGTAACAGCCTTCCAGGGTCTGCAAACAAGCAGGTGCTGCTGCCGACCCTAGACAAGATTCTGACATCCTTCTGCTGAGCTGAGCTCAAGCAGGAGAAGGTAGAACAATAGGTTTCCTGTCACAGGGAGGTGTGAGCACATCCCAGACAGGACTTGAGGTGGGGTGGGGGCGCTTGCCAGCGCCACCAGACTGCTTTGAAGGGCACATTTGGTGCCCTTCTTGCATACTCCAGTTTGAGCCATTTCAGGGAGCCCCAAGTCCTGCTCTGGCGCGAAACTGGACAAAGGACATGGTATTATCCTCCCCTCTGTCCAGCCCCTTCTTTGGGAGTGACCCTTGAATCGTCCTAACCCTTTCCCTAGAGTACTTAAGGGCTTACCTCTCCAGGCCTGTGGGCATCAAAGACACCCTAAGTAATCTCCCTTGGAGTGAAGGAGTCACTCCCTTGTATCTGCAGGCACCTCACCGAAGCTGACTGGTCTGCTGCTCCTGACGTCCCACAGACTCCAAAAGGCTCAGCAACACAGGTGGTGGTTCTGCAACTCCCTCGAGGCCTGACCTGTCCTCTCAGCAAGTTTGAGGCCAATATCCCTCGTTGGAACCGCTGGAACAGAATCCCTGTGCACTGCGTCGACTTGCCGTAGAGCAAAGGCTTTTGGCTCTGTACTCCAGAGATCTTCGGGCTACAAGAAGCTCCAGCCTCCAGCATCTCTTACTGCCAAGATCTTAACTGCATCCTTTGTACCGAGGGCCTGCATCTTTGGTGAGCTGCTCGAGGTCCTCTAGTGACTCCTCTGCCTTCGGCCTGTGGGTCCTCTTGAGGGTCTTCTTTGACTTCAGTGGGCTCCCCTGCTTGCTCAGGGCCTGCTCTGACTCTCCTGAAATTGGAGAGTCCCTTGGACCTTGCTGGTCCTAACGTTGCTCCTGGTCTTCCACAGCGTTGCCTGGTCCTCACAGCTGCAGTCATCACTCCTGCATCTTCTGTCACCGGTGGTCATTGGTCAGTCGTACCTCCTGGTTACGTCCCAGTGGCATAGACTCTGTCCCCTCTGCTTGCAGGTACTGCTCTTCAAGAATCCATCTTTGGATTCCACAGGACTCTTTTACCGCCAGTGGCATCTTTTCTGAAGTCCTCCATTGTGGCCTACGGCAGTTTCCGACGCCACTTCGCACCTATGCACTCGGCTTCCTTCCCTGGTGTAGATATCCTAGTTCCTGGGGTATTCACGGGTGGGGTGACTCTCCAACCTTCTGTCTTCCACGGGGTATCTTCAGGGTCCACTGGGAAGGATCCTTCTTGAAGCACAAGTTACTAACTTGTGTAACGATATATCTGTAAGAGACAGTAGTTAGTGACAGATTCCTTACCTTAGAATATCCCCAGGCGTCAGGCTGGATCCGGAAAAGTTTTTGCGTAGCAGTACCCTTGCGCGTCGGTAGGCGGCGTCGTGCGGCTCCGCGTCCGTCGTCGGCGTCGTGATCGCCGGGATGACGTCGCGGGCAGTACTTAGGCGCCGCCCCTGCGCGCTGACGTCAGTTCTGTACACGACTTTCCGCGCCAGGAACGCAGAGCCATGCAAGAAGCTGACATAGGTGTCTGAAAAATACTAGGGCCCTGAAAGGGATGTCCTTAACCCTAGAAATCAGTTCGCAGAACGGGGGAGGATGGGTGGGGCGGTAAGGAATCTGTCACTAACTACTGTCTCTTACAGATATATCGTTACACAAGTTAGTAACTTGTGCATCTGAAAGAGACACGTTAGTGACAGATTCCTTACCTTAGAATAGATACCCCAGCAATACCAACCCCGGTGGTGGGTCTGCGAACAAAGATCAGACAAGGAAGTCCTGGAGGACAGAACGGCCAAAGAAGCCGTCCCTCCGGACCTGACTGTCAAGGCAGTAATGCTTTGTAAACGTGTGCAGCGAGGCCCACGTAGCTGCCTGACAGATAACCGGCAGCGGAACACCGCGGCCCAAGGCCGTGGTAGCAGCCGTTGCCCTGGTGGAATGGGCACGCAGCCCAACAGGAGGCTCCTTTTTAGCCAAAGAATAGCAGGTCTTGATGCACAAGGTAACCCAGCGGGAGATGGTCCTCTTGTGCACCGCCCGACCTTTTTGGCGCCCACGTAGCCAACAAAGAGCTGGTCATCCACCCGGAAGTGTTTTGTGCGGTCAATATAGAAAGAGAGCGCACGTTTTGGGTCCAGACGGTGGAGCCTCTCTTCCTCTCTGGAAGGATGCGGAGGCGGAAAGAAGGTGGGCAAAGTGATGGTCTGCCCAATGTGGAAAGCAGTAACCACCTTTGGCAAGAAGGACGGACGCGTCCGAAGAACAACCTTGTCTGGATGAACAGACAGAAAGGGAGGTTTGCAAGATAGAGCCTGGAGCTCACTCACCCGCCGAGCGGAGGTGATGGCCACCAGAAAGGCTGTCTTCAGAGTCAGAAGACGAAGAGGACAGTTATGTAGAGGCTCAAAGGGAGCGCATATTAAAAAGGTAAGAACCAAGTTTAAGTCCCACTGAGGCATCACAAGCGGAACAGGAGGGAAGAGGTGAGTAATGCCTTTTAAGAACCTGTTAACAACAGGGGACTTGAAAAGGGAGGGCTGATCAGGGAGCCTGAGGAAGGCCGAGATAGCACAAAGATAACCCTTGATGGTACCCAGGGCAGAACCCTGTTGGGCCAGAGAGAGAAGAAACAGAAGGACCTCAGAAAGAGGGGCAGAAAGGGGATTCACAGCCTTTGCTGTGCACCATGCCACAAATTTGTTCCACCTGCAGGCGTATACCACCTTAGTGGAGGGACGCCTGGCTGCCAGAATCACATCACAAACTTCGGGAGGCAGAGTCGAAAGGAATCAACTGCCGCCGCTCAATCTCCCACGCAAGCAGGTGTAGACTGGACAGGTTCGGGTGGAGGACCGTCCCCTGCTGCTGCGACAGAAGATCCTCCCGAAGAGGCAGACGGATCGGGGATCTACGCTCATATTGAGTAGCTCGGGATACCAAACTCTTCGAGCCCAGTCCGGAGCCACAAGAATGACTTGGGCCCGGTCGTGCCGAATCTTCTTCAACACTCTGGGTAGAAGTGGTATAGGCGGAAAGGCGTACAATAGACCGCAACTCCACCCGTGACGAAAATCGTCGCCGAGCGAGTGCCGCCTTGGAAATTCCAACGCGCAGAACTGATGACATTGCGCGTTCTCTTCGGTGGCGAATAGATCTAACCAAGGCTCTCCCCACTGTAGAAAGAGTCCTTGCGCCACTTCCGAGTGAAGACGCCATTCGTGATCCATCATGCACCTGCGGCTGAGTTCGTCCGCCCTGGCGTTCAGAGAACCTGCCAGGTGTTGAACCACCAGGAACATGCCCTGGTGTTCCAGCCATGTCCAGAGGCGCAGAGCCTCCTGACAAAGGGTCCACGACCCCACCCCGCCTTGTTTGTTGCAGTACCACATGGCGGTGGTGTTGTCTGTGAACACCTGCACTACCTTCCCTTTGACAGAGGGAAGGAATGCCTTGAGTGCAAGTCGGATCGCCCGGAGCTCCAGAAGGTTGATATGGAGCCGGGACTCCGCCAGGAGACCAGAGGCCTCTGATCTCCGCCTCTCCCATGTGACCGCCCCATCCCAGAAGGGACGCGTCCGTCACAACTGTGTGCTCTGGCTGGGGAAGGGAGAGGGATCTGCCCATGACCTATTGCTGGTTCGAGAGCCACCACTGCAACTGTTTTGCAGTCCCCTCCGAGATCTGGACGTGATCGGACAGGTCGCCCTGGTGCTGCGCCCACTGGAACTTCAGGTCCCACTGCAGAGCCCGCATATGCCATCTGGCATGAGTGACCAGCAGGATGCAGGAGGCCATGAGGCCCAGCAGCCTCAGGGTCATCCGTACCGAAACCCAGGATAAAGGCTGAAAGATCGGAATCATAGCCTGAATATCCCGGACTCGCCGTTCGGGAGGATAGGCCCGAAACTGCGTCGTGTCCAGAACTGCTCCGATGAAAAGGAGCTGTGGAGAAGGAATCAGATGCGACTTCGGCACATTGATGGAGAACCCCAGCGAGTGCAGGAGTTCGGCCGTAGTCTGGAGGTGGGAGACGACTGCCTGGGACGAGCCCGCCTTCAGCAGCCAGTCGCCGAGGTAGGGGAAGACTGAAACCCCTGCCCGGCGCAGATGAGCTGCGACCACCGCCATCACTTTCGTGAACACCCGAGGGGCACTGGTAAGGCCAAAGGGGAGCACGGTGAACTGAAAATGCTCGAGGCCTACCGTGAACCGAAGGTAACGCCGGTGGGCCGGCAGGGCGAGGATGTGGAAATAGGCGTCCTGCAAGTCCAACGCTACCAACCAGTCTCCGGGGTCGAGGGCAGTCAAGACCTGAGCTAGGGTGAGCATCTTGAACTTCTCCTTCCGGAGGAAGCGATTGACGTTCCGGAGGTCCAAGATAGGACGCATGTCCTCCTTGTCCCTTTTGGGCACCAGAAAGTAGTGGGAGTAGCAACCACGCCCTACTTCTGGGGTCGGAACACGCTCGATGGCCCTCTTGGCCAAGAGGGCCGTGACTTCCTTCTGTAGAAGCACCAAGTGATCCCCTGACATGCGGTGGAATGGAGGTGGCATGGCTGGGGGGTGGTCTCGAAGGGGAGGGAGTAGCCCCTTCGGACAATGTCCAAGACCCACTTGTCCGAGGTGATGGGACGCCAGTGGTGAAGGTGATGGCGGACCCTGTCCCCGACTGGCGTGCTGTGCACCTGAAAGGAGGGACTAGGAGGAGCTTGGAGGCCGCGGACGGGTTGGAGGTGGTGGCCTGACCCGCACGCTGGTTGCCCGAACCGCCACGGCGGTATCCACGTCCTCGGCCACGCGAAGGCGCTTGCTGCGCGGGCCGTTGGCCGGCCTGTGGACGTGACTGGGCGCCCCTTCCGTGGCCACGAAAGGGGCGAAAAGCAGACGTTTGCGGAGGGCGCACAACAGCAAGGCCCAGGGACTTAGCAGTAGCCCGTGAGTCCTTGAAACGCTCCAGCGCATGGTCTGCCTTCGAACCAAAAAGACCGACTCCATCAAAGGGCATGTCCATGAGAGTATTCTGGACATCCCCTGAAAAACCAGTGGTTCTCAGCCAGGCGTGGCGACGCAGCGCCACCGTCGTTGCAAGCGATCTGCCCAGCGAGTCGGCGGTATCAAGGCCACAGCGGATGGTATATTTAGCCGCATCACGCCCTTCCGCAATAGCGCGGGTAAGCAGTATCTGGACCTCCTCAGAACACTGCGGCAAAACATCAGCCACCGAATCCCACAGGGAGTGGGTGTATCGGCCCAAGAGGCAAGCGGTATTAACAGACCGCAAGCCAGCACTGGAGGAAGAGAAAGCCTTCTTCCCAAAGTGATCCAGGCGCTTGGATTCCCTATCCGGAGGGGCGGTAGGGAAGGCTGTTTGGGAGGCAGAGGCTTGGACAACCAAGCTCTCAGGGGTGGGGTGTTGGGAGAGAAACAGGGGGTCGCCCGGAGCCGGGCGATGGCGTCGGGCCACGTTCCTATCCACAGGAGCCCCTGTGGTGGGTTTGGACCAGGCACCCAAAAGAACGTCAGTGAGTGCATCGTTGAACGGCAGCACAGGCTCCGAAGAGGAGGCTGCCGGCTGAAGCACTTCAGTCAGGAGGTTAGTCCTGACGGCCACTGTAGGCAACTGGAGATTTAAGGCTCCAGCAGCTCTACGCAACACCGTTGCAAAATTAGCCCCCTCCTCCGTTGCCACGGGAGGAGACAGCATGCCAGAGTCGGGGAGGTATCCAGCCCACTGGCATCCCCAAGTTCCTCAACCCAGTCCGGGTCAAACTCGCACTGTTGTGTGAGAGGGTCGTCAGACCCCTCCCAGCTCTCCTGGTCCTCCTCAGGTTGAAAAGATGGAGGAGGAGGGACATAAGGGACCCAAGGTCTCATCGGCGCCGGAACCGGCGTCGGGCGACGCCGGTCCGGCCCCATGTCCGGACCCGGGAGAACCGGGGAACGACGCCGCCCGGAGCCCCGGACGGCGTCGGAAAGCGGCACCGGGGACATCGGCGTCGGCGGAGGCGTGGTTAGGTCAACCGGCGTCGATGGGGGTTGCGGCACCACCGGAACCGGGGTCGAGGCCGGGGCCGGAGCCGAGGCCGGGACGAAGGCTGGTGGGACAGGCGACGCCGGGACCGGAGTCGACGGCGACGCCGGAGCAACCCCATCAGGGCCCGCGGGGCCCGAAGGCGCACCGGAGGGACCTTGAGGCCCGAAGAGGCGGGCCATGGCCGACAGAAATTTCTGTATTTCGGCCGGAGTCGCCCCCGAACCCGGGTAGGACGGGTAATGCGGGGGCAACTCGACAGGCACGTCCGGGGCCGCGGGGACGGTGCCGACAGGGACCTCAGCCGAGTCGCGCGACCGGCGAGGCGAAGTCTTAGAGCGATGACGCCGCTTAGACTTCTTGTGCTTCGACTTACCGGAGGAGCGCGAAGACTTGGATTCCGACGAACGGCGGGGACTCCGCGTCCGGCCCCTCGACCTCTCCCGGGACCGGGGCTTGGTGCGGCGCGGAGCCGACTGCCGGACTTCAAGGAGCTTTCGAGACCGCTCTCGCAAAGCCTTCGGATGAAGTTTCCGGCAGTCAGGGCACGACTTCGTGTCGTGGTCTCGGCCGAGACAGAAGAGACACTCGAGGTGGGGGTCCGTGATGGACATCATACGACCACATTCCTCGCAGGGCTTAAAGCCGGGCATCCCTACGACACCTTAGGAGTCGTGAAGACTCGTTGAAGAAAACAGTGAAAAATTTCACAAAAAAGATAGTCAAAAAGTGACTAGGGCACTGCTCTTCCCGGATCTGCGCTTACTGGCGGGGAAAAAGAAGAACTGACGTCAGCGCGCAGGGGCGGCGTCTAAGTACTGCCCGCGACGTCATCCCGGCGATCACGACGCCCGACGACGGACGCGGAGCCGCACGACGCCGCCTACCGACGCGCAAGGGTACTGCTACGCAAAAAACTTTCCGGATCCAGCCTGACGCCTGGGGATATTCTAAGGTAAGGAATCTGTCACTAACGTGTCTCTTTCAGATAACTGCAACCACGACTTTCCGACCCGACGTGCATTGAGTACGCGGCTGTGTTTCCACTCTGCACACCGCCTCCGTGGGGTTCCTGGGTACTTAACTCGGGTCTAAGTCTCCTGGACCAAGTGCCAACTTAGGTCGCAGTTCGCATTCTACTTCTTTAGAATATGGTTTGGTCTCCCGCTGGAGACCACTGTGTATTTGTGCTTACTTACCTGTTTACATTTGAAACATATTGTGTTGATATCTCCGGGTAGGAGATATACCAATGTGTTAGTGAGTGTGTATAATAAATATACCTATTTTTATAACTACGCTGTGCAGTTCTTCTTCGTTTAACCTACACCATATGATTAGTTCTGGTAAAACAAGCTGCTTAAGACTCCTTCTGGACTAAGCCTGCAGGCTGCTCTCCACAGCTACCACTTAGAGAGCTTTCTATGGTTGTCTAAGACCCCTAAAATCACCATAAGGGTTGTCTCGATTAGTGCAAGGTGCGTCACTTAAATAAGTGGGCATCATATACTAAGCCAGCCTCCTACAGTGAGCATTTTGAATTTCTCCTTTTTGAGGAAGAAATTGAGAGGGCGCAGGTCGAGAATATAACGCAGGCCACTGTCTTTTTTGGGCACCAGTAAGTAGAAGGAATAACGACCGCAACCTATTTTTGGCGTTGGCACCCACACTAATGATCCCTTGGCCAAGAGAGCTGCCACTTCCTGGCGGAGTAAGGAGAGATGGTATGTCATCAGTCTGTCACCATTGGACGGCATGGGTGGAGGGGTAGTCATGAAGGGGAGGGAGTAGCCCATTCGGACAATCTGAAGAACCCAGCAATCTGATGTTATTGACCTCCAGTGGGGCAGGTGATGGTGCAGCATAGGCCCCTTCCGAACCCGCAGGGACTGAAGGTGTACCAGCGGGAACGGACCTCTCAAATATGAGGTGCATGGCCTCATAAAATAAGCAAAGTTCAGCAGGGGTGGCTCCGGCTCCCAAAAGATTGGGGAGGAAAGGAGACAGCACAGGCACAGGCTCTACCGCGGAGCCAGGCCTTGAATGACCATTGTCTCTTCAGATGACTTCGAAAGACGGGGTTAAGTTGAAGACCTCTTTTACTTCTTGTAGGACTTACCCAAAGACAACTTCAAATGCGACGAAGATCCTGGAACCTTCCTTTCACCCGGGATCAAGAGCATCGTGGCGTTGCACGTCGTGCGTCAAGGAGTGTGCGGTAGCTCCGTCAAGGCCTGGGGGTGCATGGTGCAGCAGTCGACACAGGGCTTTGCATCGTGATTGTGCTCGAGGCACCAGAGGCAAACAAGATGCGGGTCTGTCACCAACATCTGCCAACATCTACCAGTGACAGGCACTGCAGCGCTTGAAGGCAGCTTATCCAGTGGACATCCTGCCACACTAGGAGAAGATTCTCAAAAAATGTAAAAAAGGACCAGATAAAAAATGACTGGGGGTAGCTCTCACCGGATGCGCTGACTTGCGTGGAAATAAAATAAGTGACGTCAGCATGCTGGGTGGCGCCTAAATAGGCACAGCACATGTTACTTTCTACACGAACAATACGGATGACACCACATGACGTTAAACACCCCCACCTACCGGAGCGCAGGGGTACTGCTCACAAGAAAATTCCAGATCCAGTCTGATGCCTGGGGATAATTCTAAGGTAAAGAATCTGTGACTAGAAGTCTCTATCAAATGGAAACCCGTACAGGAGACTGGGGCTCCACAAAAGATGTAAAGAGTCTCCGAGCAAGAGCCACCTTGGAAACTCCAGCGCGCAGAAATGCTGACATGCTGACTTGGCAGTGGCGAACATATCTAACCAAGGCTCTCCCCACTGCTGAAAGAGACCTTGCAGCACCTCCGGATGGAGATGACATTCGTGATCCGCTAGGCATCTTCAGCTGAGTTTGTGTGTCCTGGTGTTCAGAGATCTCACCAGGTGTAGATCCACGAGGGAAATGCCCTGACGCACAAGTTACTAACTTGTGTAACGATATATCTGTAAGAGACAGTAGTTAGTGACAGATTCCTTACCTTAGAATATCCCCAGGCGTCAGGCTGGATCCGGAAAGTTTTTGCGTAGCAGTACCCTTGCGCGTCGGTAGGCGTCGTCGTGCGGCTCCGCGTCCGTCGTCGGCGTCGTGATCGCCGGGATGACGTCGCGGGCAGTACTTAGACGCCGCCCCTGCGCGCTGACGTCAGTTCTGTACACGACTTTCCGCGCCAGGAACGCAGAGCCATGCAAGAAGCGGACATAGGTGTCTGAAAAATACTAGGGCCCTGAAAGGGATGTCCTTAACCCTAGAAATCAGTTCGCAGAACGGGGAGGATGGGTGGGGTGGTAAGGAATCTGTCACTAACTACTGTCTCTTACAGATATATCGTTACACAAGTTAGTAACTTGTGCATCTGAAAGAGACATGTTAGTGACAGATTCCTTACCTTAGAATAGATACCCCAGCAATACCAACCCCGGTGGTGGGTCTGCGAACAAAGATCAGACAAGGAAGTCCCGGAGGACAGAACGGCCAAAGAAGCCGTCCCTCCGGACCTGACTGTCAAGGCAGTAATGCTTTGTAAATGTGTGCAGCGAGGCCCACGTAGTTGCCTGACAGATATCCTGCAGCGGAACACCGCGGCCTAAAGCCGTGGTAGCAGCCGTTGCCCTGGTGGAATGGGCACGCAGCCCAACAGGAGGCTCCTTCTTAGCCAAAGAATAGCAGGCTTTGATACACAAGGTTACCCAGCGGGAGATGGTTCTCTTGTGCACCGCCCGACCTTTTTTGGCGCCCACGTAGCCAACAAAGAGCTGGTCATCCACCCGGAATTGTTTTGTGCGGTCGATATAGAAGGAGAGCGCACGTTTTGGGTCCAGACGGTGGAGCCTCTCTTCCTCTCTGGAAGGATGCGGAGGCGGAAAGAAGGTAGGCAAAGTGATGGTCTGCCCAATGTGGAAGGCAGTAACCACCTTTGGCAAGAAGGACGGACGCGTCCTAAGAACAACCTTGTCTGGATGGACAGACAGAAAGGGAGGTTTGCATGATAGAGCCTGGAGCTCACTCACCCGCCGAGCGGAGGTGATGGCCACCAGAAAGGCTGTCTTCAGAGTCAGAAGACGAAGAGGACAGTTATGAAGAGGCTCAAAGGGAGCGCACATGAGAAAGGTAAGAACCAAGTTCAAGTCCCACTGAGGCATCACAAACGGAACAGGAGGGAAGAGGTGTGTAATGCCTTTTAGGAACCTGTTAATAACAGGGGACTTGAAAAGGGAGGGCTGATCAGGAAGCCTGAGGAAGGCCGAGATGGCACAAAGATAGCCCTTGATGGTACCCAGGGCAGAACCCTGTTGGGCCAGAGAAAGAAGGAACAGAAGAACCTCAGAAAGAGGGGCAGAGAGGGGATTCACAGCCTTTGCTGTGCACCATGCCACAAACTTGTTCCACCTGCAGGCGTATGCCACCTTAGTGGAGGGACGCCTGGCTGCCAGAATCACATCACAAACTTCGGGAGGCAAGTCGAAAGGAATCAACTGCCGCCGCTCAATCTCCACGCAAGGAGGTGGAGACTGAACAGGTTCGGGTGGAGGACCGTCCCCTGCTGCTGCGACAGAAGATCCTCCCGAAGAGGCAGACGGATCGGGGGATCGACGCTCATACTGAGTAGATCGGGATACCAAACTCTTCGAGCCCAGTCCGGAGCCACAAGAATGACTTGGGCCCGGTCGCGCCGAATCTTCTTCAACACTCTGGGTAGAAGTGGTATAGGCGGAAAGGCGTACAACAGACCGCAACTCCACTCGCGACGAAAAGTGTCGCCGAGCGAGTGCCGCCTTGGAAATTCCAACGCGCAGAACTGATGACATTGCGCGTTCTCTTCGGTGGCGAATAGATCTAACCAAGGCTCTCCCCACTGTAGAAAGAGTCCTTGCACCACTTCCGAGTGAAGACGCCATTCGTGATCCATCATGCACCTGCGGCTGAGGTTCGTCCGCCCTGGCGTTCAGGGAACCTGCCAGGTGTTGAACCATCAGGAATATGCCCTGATGTTCCAGCCATGTCCAGAGGCGCAGAGCCTCCTGACATAGGGTCCACGACCCCACCCCGCCCTGTTTGTTGCAGTACCACATGGCGGTGGTGTTGTCTGTGAACACCTGCACTACCTTCCCTTTGACAGAGGGAAGGAATGCCTTGAGTGCAAGTCGGATCGCCCGGAGCTCCAGAATGTTGATATGGAGCCGGGACTCCGCCGGAGACCTGAGGCCTCTGATCTCCGCCTCTCACGTGTGACCGCCCCATCCCAGAAGGGACGCGTCCGTCACAACCGTGTGCTCTGGCTGGGGAAGGGAGAGGGATCTGCCCATGACCCATTGCCGGTTCGAGAGCCACCACTGCAACTGTTTTGCAGTCCCCTCCGAGATCTGGACGTGATCGGACAGGTTGCCCTGGTGCTGCGCCCACTGGAACTTCAGGTCCCACTGCAGAGCCTGCATATGCCATCTGGCATGATCGACCAGCAGGATGCAGGAGGCCATGAGGCCCAGCAGCCTCAGGGTCATCCGTACCGAAACCCAGGATAGAGGCTGAAAGATCGGAATCATAGCCTGAATATCCCGGACTCGCCGTTCGGGAGGATAGGCCCGAAACTGCGTCGTGTCCAGAACTGCTCCGATGAAAAGGAGCTGTGGAGAAGGAATCAGATGCGACTTCGGCACATTGATGGAGAACCCCAGCGAGTGCAGGAGTTCGGCCGTAGTCTGGAGGTGGGAGACAACTGCCTGGGACGAGGCCGCCTTCAGCAGCCAGTCGTCGAGGTAGGGGAAGACTGGAACCCCTGCCCGGCGCAGATGAGCTGCGACCACCGCCAACACTTTCGTGAACACCCGAGGGGCACTTGTGAGGCCAAAGGGGAGCACGGTGAATTGAAAATGCTCGAGGCCCACCATGAACCGCAGGTAACGCCGGTGGGCCGGCAGGACGGGGATGTGGAAATAAGCGTCCTGCAAGTCCAACGCTAGCATCCAGTCTCCAGGGTCGAGGGCAGTCAAGACCTGAGCTAAGGTGAGCATCTTGAACTTCTCCTTCCGGAGGAAGCGATTGACGTTCCGGAGGTCCAAGACGCATGTCCTCCTTGTCCTTTTTGGGCACCAGAAAGTAGTGGGAATAGCAACCACGTCCTACTTCTGGGGTCGGAACATGCTCGATAGCCCTCTTGGCCAAGAGGGCCGTGACTTCCTTCTGCAGAAGCACCAAGTGATCCCCTGACATGCGGTGGAATTGAGGTGGCATGGCTGGGGGGGTGGTCTCGAAGGGGAGGGAGTAGCCCCTTCGGACAATGTCCAAGACCCACCTGTCCGAGGTGATGGCACGCCAGTGGTGAAGGTGATTGCTGACCCTGCCCCCTACTGGCGTGCTGTACACCTGAAAAGAAGGACTAAGAGGGCTTGGAGGCCGCGGACGGGGCGGGGTTGGTGGCCTGACCCGCACGCTGGTTGCCCGATCCGCCACGGCGGAAGCCACGTCCTCGGCCACGCGAAGACGCTTGCTGCGCGGGCCGGTGGCTGGGCAGCGGACGTGACTGGGCGCCCCTTCCGTGGCCACGAAAGGGGCGAAAAGCAGAGGTGAGCGGAGGGCGCACAGCAGAAAGGCCCAGGGACTTGGCAGTAGCCCGTGAGTCCTTAAAGCGCTCCAGCGCATGGTCTGCTTTGGAACCAAAAAGACCGACTCCATCAAAGGGCATGTCCATGAGTGTATTTTGGACATCACCCGAGAAACCAGTCGTTCTCAGCCAGGCGTGGCGACCCAGCGCCACCGTCGTTGCAAGCGATCTGCCCAGCGAGTCGGCGGTATCAAGGCCACAACGGATGGTGTACTTTGCCGCATTCCTTCCTTCCGCAATGGTGCGGGAAAGCAGTGTCTGGACCTCCTCAGGAAACTGAGGCAAAACGAGCGCCACCGAATCCCACAGAGAGTGGGAGTATCGGCCCAAAAGGCAAGCGGTGTTGACGGACCGCAAGCCATCACTGGAGGAAGAAAAGGCCTTCTTCCCAAATTGGTCCAGGCGTTTGGATTCCCTATCCGGAGGGGCGGTAGGGAAGGCGGTTTGGGAGGCAGAGGCTTGGACAACCAAGCTCTCGGGGGTGGGATGTTGAGAGAGAAACAAGGGGTCGCCCGGAGCAGGGCAATGGCGTCGGGCCACGTTCCTATCCACAGGAGCCCCTGTGCGGGCTTGGACCAGGTGCCCAAAAGAACGTCAGACAGTGCATCATTAAACGGCAGCAATGGCTCCGAGGAGGTAGCTGCCGGCTGAAGCACTTCCGTCAGGAGGTTAGGCCTGACAGCCACTGTAGGCAATTGGAGGTGTAAGGCTCCAGCTGCTCTACGCAACACCGTTGCGAAATTTGCTCCCTCCTCCGTAGCCACGGAAGGAGGAGTCAGCATGCCAGTGTCAGGAGAAGTGTCCAGACCACTGGCATCCCCAAGTTCCTCTGCCCAGTCCTGATCATACTCACACTGCTGTGTGAGAGGGTCTTCCGACCCCTCCCAGCTCTCCTGGTCCTCCTCCGACAGAAAATAAGGAGGAGGGGGGACGTCAGGGACCCAAGGTCTCATTGGCGCCGGAGCCGGCGTCGGGCGACGTCGGTCCGACGCCGCGTCCGGATCCAGAGAGAACCGGGAAACGACGCCGCCCGGAGCCCCGGACGGCGTCAGGAACGGCACCGGGGACATCGGCGTCGGTGGAGGCGTGGTTAGGTCAACCGGCGTCGATGGGAGTTGCAGTACCACCGGAGCCGGGATCGAGGCCGGGGCCGAAGCCGGGGCCGGGAGCGAGGCTGGTGAGACAGGCGGCGCCGGGACCGGAGTCGTCGGCGGCGCCGGGGCAACCCCATCAGGGCCCGCGGGGCCCGAAGGCGCACCGGAGGGGCCATGGCCGACAGGAATTTCTGTATCTCGGCCGGAGTCGCCCCCGAACCCGGGAAGGACGGGTAATGCGGGGCGGCTCCACAGGCACCTCCGGAGCGGCGGGGACGGTGCCGACAGGGGCCTCAGCCGAGTCGCGAGACCGACGAGGCGAAGTCTTAGAGCGATGGTGCTTCTTAGACTTTTTGTGCTTCGACTTACCCGAGGAGTGCGAAGACTTGGACTCCGACGACCGGCGAGGACTCCGCGACAGGTCCCTCGACCTCTCGCGTGACCGGGGCTTGGTGCGGCGCGGAGCCGACTGCCGGACCTCGAGTAGCTTTCGAGACCGCTCTAGCAAAGCCTTCGGGTGTAAGGCCCGGCAGTCGGAACACGACTTCGTGTCGTGGTCGCGGCCGAGACAGTAGAGACACTCTAAGTGCGGGTCTGTGATCGACATCATTCGACCACAGGCGTCGCATGGCTTGAAGCCGGGCATCCCTACCGACACCTCGGAGCCTAGATGACTCGAAGAAAAACAGTGAAAAAATCACCAAAAAGTTAGTCAAAAAATGACTAGGGCACTGCTCTTCCCGGATCTGCGCTTACTGGCGCGGAAAAAAGAAGAACTGACGTCAGCGCGCAGGGTCGGCGTCTAAGTACTGCCCGCAACGTCATCCCGGCGATCACGACGCCGATGACGGACGCGGAGCCGCACGACGCCGCCTACCGACGCGCAAGGGTACTGCTACGCAAAAACTTTCCGGATCCAGCCTGACGCCTGGGGATATTCTAAGGTAAGGAATCTGTCACTAACGTGTCTCTTTCAGATGTTCAAGTCATGTCAAGAGATGCAGGGCCTCTTGACAAAGGGTCCATGACCCCACCACGCCTTGTTTGTTGAAGGACCACATGGCGGTGGTGTTGTCCGTAAACACCTGCACTATACTTCCCTTAATGGAAGGTAGAAAGGCTTTCAATGCCAGTCAGATTGCCAAGAGCTCCAAAAAGTTGATGTGAAGCCGGGATTCCACTGAAGACCAGAGGATTCTGTTCTCCACCTCTCCCAGATGGCTACCCCAGCCCAGGAGTGACACATCTTTCACTCCTGTCAGATCTGCTTTGGGAAGGGAGAGGAGTCTGACACTGACTCAATCGCAGTTCGTTAACGAGAACTGCAGATTTTTTGGAGCGCCCTCTGAGATCTGGACCATGTTGGAATGATTACCCTAATGCTGCGCCCACTGGAACTTTAGGTCTCACTGCAGAGCATGCATATGCCAGCGGGCATGTGTCACAAGCAGGATGCAGGAGATCAGGAGTCCAAGCAGCCTCAGAGTCAGTCTCACCGAAACCCAGGATAGAGGCTGAAACATCGGTATCATAGCCTGAATATCCTGGACTCGTCATTCGGGAGAAAAAGCCCGAAACTGCACTGTGTCCACAACACCTCCACTGAAAGGGAGTGTCTGATAAGGGGTCAGGTGGGACTTCAGAACGTTGATACTGAACCCCAGCGAGTGCAGGAGATCTGCCGTAGTCTGGAGGTGGGAAGACGATTAAAGTCCGTCTTTAATAGCCAGTCATCGAGATAAAGGAAGACTGGCAGCCCTGATCTCTACAGATGAGCTGCAACCACGGCCATCACCTTGGTGAACACCCGAGGGGCACTGGTAAGACCAAAGAGGAGCATGGCAAACTGAAAGTGCTCATGATCTACTGTGAACTGCAGGTAATGTCTGTGGGAAGACAGGGATGTAGAAGCATGCATCCTAGAAGTCCAACGGTATCATCAAGTCTACCAGGTCCAGGGCAGACAGGACTTGAGCAATCGTAAGCATTTAGAATTTTTCCTTTTTCAGGAAGAAATTGAGGGAGCACAGCTCTAGGATAGGACGAAGGCCTCTGACCTTCTTGGGCCCGTGAAAGTAGCAGGAATAGCAACCATAGCCTATTTCTGATGCCGACACCCACTCTATGGCTCGCTTGGCCAAGAAAGCCACCACTTCCTGGCTGAGTAAGAAGAGATGGACTTCCGTCAGCCTGTCATAAGTCAGTGGCATGGGTGGAGGGGTAGTCACGAAAGGGAGGGGTAGCCACGAGGGGGAAGGGTAGTCCAGAAGGGGAGGGAGTAGCCCCTTCAGACAATCTGGAGAACCCAGCAGTTTGATGTTATTGACCTCCAGTGGTGCAGGTGACGGCGTATCTTGCCGCTCACTGGTTGTCCATGATGGTCAGAGGGCACACTAAAGAGGCTTGGAGGCTGGGGATGCTGGGTGTTGTGGACTGGGCTGACCTCTGGCTGCCTGAACAACTGGGTCTGTGGGTGCAGCGTCCTTGGCCATGCAGGGGCTGGGAAGCTTGTGGGCCATGGTGGCTGGGCGGGTAGACGTGTGGCTGGAAGCTCCTTCCGTGGCAACCGAAAGGAGCAACAGGTGGACTGGGGTTACCAGGGGGCCACGGAAAGGCCCAAGGACCTAGCTCTGCTGGCCTTGAAGTGCTCCAGCGCTGAGTGCGCCTCGACTCCAAAGAGACCGAAGTCATCAAAGGGCATGTTCATAAGTGAAGCTTGGATATCCCCTGAAAAGCCAGTTGTCCTCAACCAGGCATGATGCCGTAAGGCCACCGACAAAGAAACCACTCTGCCTAGCTGTCAGTAGTGTCACACATCGGATTGTGAACTTTCAGGCACATGCATCAAGGTAGGCTTTTGCAAGTCCTTAATTGCGATTATTAAGGAATCGCAATTAAGGACTCGCAAAAGCCTATGCATGTAGGAATCGCTATAAAAATAGCGATTCCTACACATTCCTTATTTGCGAATCGCTAATTGCGAGACGCAAATAAGGAATGGCTTCCCATTCATTCCTACGGGCCTACAGGCCCATAGGAATGAATGGGAAATTGCATGCGCAATTTGCGAGTACCAATTGGTACTCGCAGATTGCGCATGCAATTTCAAGGGTGCAAGGGTGTCAAAAGGACACCCTGTTGCACCCCTGAAATTGATCTGTGCACAAATGTTTCGCAAGGACATGTGTGTGTGTAACCTACAACTTTGAAAAACGCACTTTAGTGCATTTTTTAAAGTTTTTGCAAATTACCATCAAGTTCAACTTCATGGTAATTTGCGCCCCCTAGTAGCGAAATCGCTACTTCAAAGTGGTTCTTGCATTGCATTTAAGGAATCGCAAAATGCGATTCCTTAAATGCTATCGCAATTTGAGAACTCGCAATTGATTGCGAATTCTCAAATTGCGAGTGCCTTTAACCTTGATGCATCGCAGCACAAGTTACTACTTGTGTAACGATATATCTGTAAGAGACATTAGTTAGTGATAGATTCCTTACCTTAGAATATCCCCAGGCGTCAGACTGGATCCAGAAAGTTTTTTCGTCAGCAGTACCCCTGTGCGTCGGTAGGTGGTGTTGTGCGGCTCCGCGTTCGTCGCTGGCGTCGTAAGCGCCGAGATGACGTCACGGAGACTACTTAGGCGACACCCATGCGCGCTGACGTCAGTTCTGTACACTACTTTCCGCGCCAGGAACGCAGAGCCATACAAGAAACTGACCCCTGGTGCCATGAAACTAGGGCCCTGAAAGGGATGACCTTAACCCTAGAATCAGTTCGCAGAACAGGGGAGGATGGGTGGGGCGGTAAGGAATCTATCACTAACTAATGTCTCTTACAGATATATCGTTACACAAGTAGTAACTTGTGCATCTGAAAGAGACACGTTAGTGATAGATTCCTTACCTTAGAATAGATACCCCAGCAATACCAACCCCGGTGGTGGGTCTGCGAATAGATTACACCAGAAAGTCACGGAGAACAGAACGGCCAAAGAAGCCGTCTCTCCGGACTTGACTGTCAAGGCAGTAATGCTTGGTAAACGTGTGCAGCGAGGCCCACGTGGCTGCCTGACAAATATCCTGCAAGGGAACGCCGCGTCCCAAGGCAGTAGTTGCTGCTGTGGCCCTGGTAGAATGGGCACGCAGCCCCACAGGAGGCTCCTTTTTAGGCAACGAGTAACACGCTTTGATGCACAAAACGACCCACCGAGAGATGGTGCGTTTGTGCACTGCCCGACCTTTTTTGGCGCCCACGTAGCCAACAAAGAGCTGGTCATCCACCCGGAACTGTTGTGTGCGCTTTAGATAGAACGAGAGCGCACGTTTTGGGTCCAGACGATGGAGCCTCTCTTCCTCTTTTGAAGGTTACGGAGGCGGAAAGAAAGTGGGCAAAGTGATGGTCTGCCCGATGTGGAAGGGCGTGACAACCTTTGGCAAGAAAGAAGGACGGGTCCTTAAAACCACCTTGTCCGGATGAACAGAAAGGAAAGGAGGTTTAGAAGAAAGAGCCTGGAGCTCTGGCAGAGGTGATAGCTACCAGGAAAGCCGTCTTTAGAGTAAGAAGACGTAAAGGACAGTTATGAAGGGGCTCGAAGGGAGCGCACATCAGATAGGTCAAGACAAGATTTAAGTCCCATTGAGGCATTATGAAAGGCATGGGAGGAAACGTGTGTGTAATGCCTTTGAGGAAACGGTTAACAACCGGGGACTTAAAGAGAGAAGGCTGATCTGGAAGCCGAAGAAAGGCAGAGATGGCCGAAAGATAACCTTTGACAGTGCCCAGAGCAGAGCCCTGCTGGGGCAAGGATAGTAGGAACAGAAGGACCTCAGAAAGAGGGGCAGAAAGGGGATCCACAGACTTCGCTGTGCACCATGCCACAAACCTGTTCCACCTGCAGGCGTATACCGTCTTAGTGGATGGACGCCTGGCTGCCAAAATGACATCACAGACTTCGGGAGGAAGATCGAAAGCTGTCAACTGTCGCCGCTCAATCTCCACGCATGGAGGTGGAGGCTGGACAGGTTCGGGTGGAGGACCGTCCCCTGCTGCTGCGACAGAAGATCCTCCCGAAGAGGCAGTCGGATCGGGGGATCGATCGCCATGTTGAGTAGCTCGGGATCCCAGTATCTTCGTGCCCAAACCGGAGCCACAAGGATGACTTGGGCCCGGTCGCGCCGAATCTTCTTCAGCACTCTGGGCAGAAGTGGTATAGGCGGAAAGGCGTACAACAGACCGCAGCTCCACTCGCGGCGAAAAGCGTCGCCGAGCGAGTGCCGCCTTGGAAATTCCAACGCGCAGAACTGATGACATTGCGCGTTCTCTTCGGTGGCGAATAGATCTAACCAAGGCTCTCCCCACTGCAGAAAGAGACCTTGCGCCACGTCCAAGTTCAGACGCCATTCGTGATCCATCAAGCACCGGCGGCTGAGTTAGTCGGCCCTGGCGTTCAGAGAACCTGCCAGGTGTTGAACCACCAAGGTAATGCCTTGATGTTCCAGCCATGTCCAGAGGCGCAGAGCCTCCTGACATAGGGTCCACGAACCCACCCCGCCCTGTTTGTTGCAATACCACATGGCGGTGGTGTTGTCCGTGAACACCTGCACTACACTTCCCCGGACAGAGGGAAGGAATGCCTTCAGTGCAAGCCGGATCGCCCGAAGCTCCAAAATATTGATATGGAGCCGGGACTCCGCCGGAGACCAGAGGCCTCTGATCTCCGCCTCTCCCAAGTGGCCACCCCATCCCAGGAGGGACGCATCCGTCACCACTGTGTGCTCCGGTTGGGGAAGGGAGAGGGATCTGCCATTGACCCAATCGTGATTCATGAGCCACCACTGCAATTGTCGTGCAGTGCCCTCCGAGATCTGGAAATGATCGGACAGGTTGCCCTGATGCTGTGCCCACTGGAACTTCAGGTCCCACTGCAGAGCCCGCATATGCCATCTGGCATGTTGCACCAGCAGGATGCAGGAGGCCATCAGGCCCAGGAGCCGGAGGGTCATCCTGACTGAAACCCGGGATAGAGGCTGAAAGATCGGAATCATAGCCTGAATATCCCGGACTCGCTGCTCGGGAGGATAACCCCGAAACAGCGTCGAATCCAGAACCGCTCTGATGAAGGGGAGCTTCTGAGAGGGACTCAGGTGCGACTTCGGCACGTTGATGGAGAACCCCAGCAACTGCAGGAGGTCGGCCGTAGTCTGAAGGTGGGTGACAACTGCCTGGGGTGAGCCCGCCTTCAACAACCAGTCGTCGAGGTAGGGGAAGACTGACACCCCTGACCTGCGCAGATGAGCTGCGACCACCGTCATCACCTTCGTGAACACCGAGGGGCGCTGGTAAGGCCGAAGGGGAGCACGGCAAACTGAAAATGCTCCCGGCCTACCGTGAACCGCAGGTAACGCCGGTGGGCCGGCAGGACGGGGATGTGAAAATAGGCGTCCTGCAAGTCCAAAGCTACCATCCAGTCTCCAGGGTCGAGGGCAGCCAAGACCTGAGCCAGAGTCAGCATCTTGAACTTCTCCTTCCGGAGGAAGCGATTGACGTTCCTGAGGTCCAATATGTGGCGCAAGCCCCCCTTGTCCTTTTTGGGGACCAGAAAATAGTGGGAATAACAACCACTCCCTACTTCTGGCCCAGGAACACACTCGATGGCCCCCTTGGCCAAGAGGGCCGTGACTTCCTGCAGGAGAAGTGCCAAGTGGTCCCCCGACATGCGGTGGAACTGAGGCGGCATGGCTGGAGGGGTGGACTGAAAGGGAAGGGCGTAACCCTTGCGGATGATCTGCAACACCCACTTGTCCGATGTGATAGCGTGCCAGTGGGGGAGATGATGGCGGATCCTGCCACCCGCAGGCGTGGGGTGCCCCCCAAAGCTCAGATCAGGAAGATTTGGAGGCAGAAGCAGCGGGGGTGGAGGTGGACTGACCCCCACGCTGATTCCCGGACCCGCCCCTGCGGAAACCGCAGCCGTGCTGAGGCTGGTTCTGCACAGGCTTGCTGAAGGAACGTGCCTGGACGCCCTTTCCGTGGCCACGAAAGGAACGAAAACCAGGAGTGGCTGGGCTTTTCGTGGAAAGGCCTAAGGACTTGGCCATGGCCCGCGAGTCCTTAAAACGCTCCAGTGCACTGTCGGCCTTATCGCCAAACAGACGAGTGCCATCAAAGGGCATGTCCATGAGCGAGCTTTGGACATCTGGCGAGAACCCGGTAGATCTCAACCAGGCGTGGCGACGAAGCGCCACAGTCGTAGAAATTGCTCTACCTAGTGAGTCCGCGGTGTCCAAACCACACCGAATGGCGAACTTAGCCGCATCTTTACCCTCGGCAACAGCTTGGGACAGCACAGCTTGGGTCTCTTCAGGACACTGGGGCAACACCTGTGCAACTGTATCCCACACCGCGTGGGAATAGCGGCCCAATAGGCAAGCGATGTTCACCGACCACAGCCCCAAGCTGGCCGAAGAGAACAACCGCTTGCCGAACTGCTCCAGCTTCTTAGAGTCCATCTCCGGCGGAGCCGTGGGGAAGGCACTCTGGGACGTCGAAGCTTGGATGACCAGGCTCTCAGGCGTAGGATGAGTGGTCAGAAAGGCAGGGTCACCTGGCACCGGGCGATGACGCCTGGCAACGTTCTTATCCACAGGGGCCCCTGTGGCTGGCCGCGACCAAGTGCCCAGCAAGACGTCAGTGAGGGCGTCATTAAATGGCAGCAGGGGCTCCGACGAAGTGGACGCCGTCTGGAGCACCTCAGTGAGGAGGTTCGTTTTGAGGGCCACCGTAGGGAGATCAAGGTTGAGAACCTCAGCTGCCCGACGGAGCACCATCGTGTAGGAGGCGCCCTCCTTCATGGTAGGCGGGGGAGAGCCAAACCCCGGGTCAGAGGAGACGTTGAGGTCGCCTGCATCCTCCAAATCGTCCGCCCAGTCCTGCTCAGAGTCACACTGACGAGCAAGAGGGTCCGAGGACCCCTCCCAATCGTCCCCCACCTCCGCCGCATGTGGCACAGACCGCGGCGGCAGGGCAGGAGCCGGAGAAGGAACAAACGGCGTCGGGAACGGCACCAAGAACGGCGCCGGCCGGGGCCGGACCGGCGCCGGGTCCCAATGCGGATTCCAGGTAGGAGCAAAATGGTCCTGGAACCTGGGCAAGGGTGGGACAAATGGCACCCACTGCGGCGCCGGAGGCGGAGCCGAGGGTGGCGCTGGGGCCGGAGCCGGCAGCGATGGACCTTGTGGCGCCGTGGCCGGAGCCAACGGCGCAGGATCCTGTGGCGCCGAAGCTGGATCCGCCGGCGCCGCCGACGGTCCAACAGGATCCTGACACGGGACCGCGGGGCCCGAGGGCGCTCCGGCGGGAGCCCGAGGCCTAAAAAGGCGGTCCATGGTAGCAAGAAACTCCTGCACCTGTGCGGGAGTCGCCGACGGACCCGGGTAAGGTGGGTAGGCCGTGGGACTCTCGAGCTCCGAAGGAGCCGCAGGGGCAAAGCCCCTGTCCCCCTCGTCCGCATCCAAGGACCGACAGGGGGACGTCGGAGAGCGAACACGCTTCTTCGACTTCTTTTTGTGTCGTCTCTTACCCGAATCTGAAGGTGAAGACTTGGAGCCCGAGGAGCGATGACCGTGGCCCCGCGAGCGTTCCCTGGAACGGCCCCTGGACCGGGAACGGTGCTGGGACGAGTGCCGGACCTCCAGCAGCTTCCGGTGCCGCTCCCTCAAGGCCTTCGGGGCCATGGCCCGACAGTCCAGACAGGACCGGGAGTCGTGGTCGGTCTCGAGGCAGTAGAGGCAGACATCGTGGGGGTCCGCCACCGACATATTGCGACGGCAGGCCCCACAAGACTTAAATCCAGGCATCCCTACGTGCACCAGGAAACCAAAGCTTACAGGAGACAAAGTCTCAAAAAGGGTAGTCAAAAAGTGACTAAGGTATGTGCTCTAACCGGATCTGCGCTTACTGGCGCGGAAAAAGAAAGAACTGACGTCAGCGCGCATGGGTGGCGCCTAAGTAGTCTCCGTGACGTCATCTCGGCGCTTACGACGCCAGCTACGAACGCAGAGCCGCACGACGCCACCTACTGACGCGCAGGGGCACTGCTGACGAAAAAACTTTCCGGATCCAGTCTGACGCCTGGGGATATTCTAAGGTAAGGAATCTATCACTAACGTGTCTCTTTCAGATAATGCCATTTTTGCGGGCGCAAACGGCCGATTTTTGCGAATCGCACCGTTTGCGCTCGCAAAAATTGTTGATGCATGTACCTGTTAGTTGCTTCTCTCCCGTCAGTCATAGCTTGGGAGATTATGGCCAGAGCCTCCTCCGGGACTATTGGCAGCACCTCCACAACCGAATCCGAAAGGGAATGGGAGTAACAGTTTAAAAGGCATGCAGTGTTCACAAACTGCATTGTCAGGCTGGCAGAAAAAACACATTTTATCTCCCAAGGTGTCCAGCCTTTTGGATTCACTATCCAGTGGGGTGGTAGGGAATTTGCCAGGGTGTACTCTGGAAATGGGAGTCTTGGACCACCAAGCTCTCCGGGGTGGGGTGTTGGGTGAGGAAAGAGGGGTCTCCTGGGGCAGGGCGATGGTGGCAGGCAATTGTCCTGTTCACAGGGGTCCCTGTGCAGTGCTTGGAGAAGGCCCCCAAGCAAGATGTCCGTCAGGGCATCATTAAATGGGAGAAGCGGTTCTGAAGGGGTGAATCCCTGTCGAAGCACCTCCGTCAAGAAGTTAGTCTTGACAGCCATGGAGGGCAACTGAAAGTCCAGGCCCTCGTCCACCCTCCACACCACCATAGCAAATGTGCCCCCCTCCTCTGTAGCCACAGTAGGAGTAGAGACCAAGCTTATCTAGGGAGGTGTCCAATCCACTGGTATCCGCCAATTCCTCACATCAGTCCATATCAGGGTCTAGGGGCTGGTGTTCTTCAGAGTCCAGTGGCCCCTCCCAATCTTCGTAAGTACTAGCCCATAGGAATAGAGTTCAGGATCTCGCCTGGAGGGAACGGCTCCAGTCTGCGCCGAAGTTGTAGTCAGACGATGCCTCTCCGGTGCTGTCAGAGTTGGGGATAAAAATGGGGAAGGTGCAGCGGGAGGGCGCTGGTGGCGCCGGGAGCGCCGACATTGGGACCGGCGTCAGAGAAGGTTGAAGTGGCATGACTGGCACCAGACCGGTGCCATCTGTGGATCTAAGGGGTCCGACTGGCTCCAAGGGTGGACCGGCAGGCTGGGAACCAGTAGGGGCCTCACCTGAACCCACGGGGCCCAAAGGTGCTTCACCGTGGACAGGCCACCCAAATATGAAGTGCATGATCTCATAGAATTCTCAGAGTTGGGAGGCGAGGAGACAGCCCAAGCTCCACCGTGGATCTAGGCCACAAGTGACGACACTCGTCTCGTCGGATGACTTCAACGGACGGGTGAAGTCGAAGTCCTCTTCAACTTCTTGCTCTCCTTCTTCTTCTTTTGGGGCTTACAAAAGTGGGACGACTTCGACAAAGATTACAGATACCTCAACCCAGCACAGAAAACGAGACTAAAGAAAAGATGGGCCAGTTAGACTACACCTGACTAAAGAGCCAAGTTTTTAAGCCCTTCCTAAAACCCTGTTCTGTCTCTATCAGGCGAAGATGGGTAGGCAGTGTGTTCCAAAGTTTAGCCATCCTTTCTGAGAAAGACCTGCCACCTTGTCGAGTTTTGACATATCTTGGGACGTGGAGGAGTCGCAGATGATTGGATCTCAGAGTCCGCTCCTGTTGATATAAACTGAGCCTCTGCTTGAGACAACATGGACCAATGCTCCTTAAGGCTCTGAAGGCAAAAGTCAGAGCCTTAAACTCTATCCTCCTAGCCACAGTGAAAACTGCCTCAAATGAGGCGAAATATTGTGCCGGAAGGGTACCCGTCCATTATCCTCGCCGCCGCCGCATTCTGAAATATCTGTACTCTGTGAATCAGATAAGTTGGAAGCCCCAAGTATAGACTATTGGTATAATTCAACTGAGAGGTCACCAGAGCGTGGACAGTGATCTAGCGGCGCTCCTCCGGCAGAAAAAGAATGATTTTCCTGATGGAGCTTAACTTCCAGAAACAGGCTGAAGAGATCTGCCGGATTTGTGCCATAAAAGAGAGATCAGTATCCCACCTGATTCCCAGATTTCTCGCTGAGTCAGCCGGGATTGGCGGCGGATTCAGCACAGCTGGCTACCAAAGATGGGATGGGGGAGGTGACGCCTAACTGAAGAACAAGACCTCAGTCTTATTTGCATTCAGTTTGAGATAATTACCATTCATCCAGTTAGAAGTATCTTTCAGGCACTTCTTGAATTTATGGAAGGCGTAACGGAGTGTTCTTTAAAGGAAAACACCAGCTGGGTGTCATTCGCATAGAAAACTACATTCACGCCCCATGATTCAATAAAGGTGGCCAAAGAGGCTAGATATAGATTGAAAAGCAGCGAGCTCAGGGCCGAACCCTGTGGCACTCGGCACAACAGTGGTCTGGATGAGGATGAAAAAGGCCAAAGAAAGACCCGTTGGGAGTGGTCTTCTAAGAAGGACTGCAGCCAGGATAGTATTGTCCCCTGAACGCCTAGATGACTTAATCTCTTCAGCAGGATCAGGTGTGCGACTGTATCGAATGCTGCCGACAGGTCTAAAAATACTATCATGGCAGGCGCGCTGCAGTCCAATGTCGCGCTCACTGATTTGGATACTTCTAATAGAGCGGTCTCCGTGCTGTATCCAGCACGGAAGCCTGATTGAGAGTCATGTAGGAGACCTTGACTTCTACAAAGTCAACTAACTGTCACTGAGCCAACTTCTCTAACATTTTAGCGGGTACTGACATCAGAAAAATAGGTCTGAATTGATGAGTACTCCTGGAACAGTATTAGGTTTTTTGAGCAGTGGCAGCAGGAAAGCCTGTTTCCATGCGGCCGGAAAGATGCCAGTTTTCAAGGAGGAGTTCCTAATCTGATTCAATATTGGATTTAACCAGGGGGCCATCAATCTGAAAAACTGAGAAGGACAAGAATCCCCTGGATGGCCCAGGGACATTCCTCTCGTCCGTGATCAGCAAGGAGCTTGAGGGATTGCTCCCTCAAGGCCTTGGGGGGCGTGGCACAACAATCAATGGAGGGCTTGATGTCGTGGCCGCACTTAAGGCACCATAGGCAGATGAGGTGTGGGTCCATCACTGAGATTTGCCAGTGACAAGTGCCTGAGGAATCCACCCTTCCTCGTTGACATCCCTGCCACATCAGGATACAAGTCTCAAAAAACTTTGACAAAAAGTTGAAAAAAGACAGTCAAGAAATGACTGAGGGTGGCTCTCTCCAGAGTTGCGCTGACTGGTGTGAAAAGAAAAAAAAGAACTGATGTCAGCATGCTGGGGGGAGGGGGGAGCACCTATATAGGCACTGCACACGTCACTTCCGGTGCAGACGACACCAAGCGGAGCCAAACGCTGCCACCTAATGGTGAGCAGGGGTAATGCTCACCAAAAAATTCAGGATCCAGTCTGGTGCCTGGGGTAAATTCTACGGTAAGGAATCTGCAGCTAGAAGTCTCTATCAGATAAGGAAGGTTTGGGCCCGGTAAAAGGTTTATTTTGACAGGTCGAACTCGCAGTTTAAAACTGCACATGCAGGCTGCAACGGCAGGCCTGAGAGCTGCTTAAAGTGCTACTCACGTGGGTGGCACAATCAGTTCCGTGGCCCAATAATAGCATTTAATTTTCAGGCCCTGGGCACAGATAGTGACACTTTACTAGAGACTTACAAGTAAATTAAATATGCCAATTGGGTATAAGCTAGTTCTACGATGTTTTAAGGAGAGCGCCCAGCACTTTAGCACTGATTAGCAGTGGTAGATTGTGTAGAATCCTAAAACCAGCAAAAACAGGGTCATGCAAAACAGGAGGTCTGAGGCAAAAAAAATAGGGGGGAAACACCAAGGATGCCAGGGCTAACACCCAGTATCAATAAAAAATGCACATTCAAGGCAAAGAATCAAGCCGATGCGCACAGTTTAGTAGAAATTGATAACTGAGGAGGGGTAACAGGCATGGCAAGACAAACTACAGAAAACAATTCAATCATCCATAGTGAAAAAGAGGTGTAACAAGTAACTACAAAAATACCAACAATAGAACGTGTCAAACATTCTCATTGGAAAATGTAACCAAACAACTAGGAAATAATACAACTGAACCTCAAAATGACCAAAAAGCAAAAGTTTTTAAAAACGTGAACACCCAGGTGCACTAAAAATTAATAACGAAAAGATCTGGTTTGCTGCCCCATCAAATATACCTTAAATAGGCTGCCATAGCATACTATAAAAGAAACCCTAGACAGAGTATCTTCAAGAAAACTTCAAAAACTAAAAATATGCCTGGTAAAATAAGTAAAAAGAAAACTATAAAATGTTAACTTCTCCCTCTAAGAAAACAATGCTAAATTGAAGACAACAAAGGCAATACATCCTACTGAAAGCACTAAATCACAGAAAAACTAACAGCCGAATGAATGTAGAAAAGTAGGATCTGCTTTCATGATTACCCCCACTTTTTGCTTGGTGTCAGGAGGATTTTGACTAGTCTGACTGGGATCCTGCTAATGAGGACCCCAGTCAATGTGCTTTCTCCCTAAATTGACCATGGTAAGTACTTCTGTACATTCACAATTGGCTACTGGTGTACCCTTGCAGGTCCCTAGCATATGGTACTAAGGTACCCAGGGCATAGGTACACCTGGGGTCTCTCATGGGCGCAGTATGTATTGTGCTCCCCCATGGGAGTCCACTTAAACTGTGACTACAGGCCTGCCACTGCTGCCTGTGTGAGTTGGTGCTTGCACTTCTCACGACAGATATGTTTCCTTACATCTGGGGTCACTACACTTAAAACCTTTAAGTCACCCCTATGGCAGGCTCTTCAGTCCTTAGGGCAGGGTGCTTGGTTATAAGTGTGAGGGTGGCCCTGCATGAGCAGGACACCCTACAAACCCTGGAGTCAATTCTCCAGGCTTTGTAAGTGAGGTCAGCCATTTTAATAAACATAGTGGACATCAGTCATTACAAGATGTCTAACTATATAGTGGCTGCACCAAACCCGGTCATGTTTGGTATCAAACATGTTGGAATCATACCACAACACAGATTACAGTGTTGGAAGTATGATCCCATATACTGGGGGGCTCCTTCTTCGTCGTCTGTGTCTGAGCTTCTTCCAGGATCTTCACCAGACCTGTGGGCCTCAAGAACACCCGAAGTAAACAACCATAGTATTCTCCCTTGGAGTGAACGAGTCACTGCCCTGTGTTCACAGGCACCGCAACGAAGCTGACCGGTCTCCTGCTCCCGACGTCTCACGGACTTGAAAAGGCTCAGCAACACAGGTGGTGGTTCTGCAACTCCCTCGAGGCCTCACCTGCCCTCGCTGCAATTTTGAGGCCAGTATCCCTCATCGGAACCGATGGGACCAAACCCCTTGTAGTGTAGTTCCTATTTCCCTAATAGGCTCTGCGCATTGGAATAATATACCCTATAGGTTTGACATAGGACTAAGGTCGGTATGTCCCTATCGAGTATATTAAACTTAATTACTTGTGCCAGCTAGCTCAGAGGCCACTAGAAACTCCTTGCGAACAAGAAGGGAGTAGTTTCTGGCAACCGCATAAACATGACCACTTTGTTTCCCTTTAGAATCGGAACACGTCTCAGTAAGTAAGTAAGTAATATATTTATTGTACAGTTAGTTAAAACCTTTACAAAAATGACCATCTCTTATAAAACAGTAAAGCTTCAATTTAAAAGGCTGGTAGCCACAATTAAAAACACAGTAAAAATTGCAAAGAGATCGAGTCCCCCGGCCTTGGTGGGCCACATTCCTGATTCTTCATTATTTTTGTAAGCGGAGATTTAGCAGCAGTTCAGAAGGTAAGATAACCTCTCTGGTCAGAGTCTTAGCAGCAAAATGAGGGAGACGATTGAGTACGGGTTAAAGTGCGTAGTGCAGGAACGACTTTTATGGCTCAGTGCAAAGTGGCCGAGATTAGCTTGATAATGTTTTTCTTCAAGGCTTGGATGTACAAGAGTACTTAGTACTTGGTGTGATAAAGGCGCTGTCAGAAACTTTTGCATGGTGGGTCAGCGGGCCGGCTCCAGCCCGGCTCCAATTCCACTTCTCAGCTGATCTGGTTGTTTCTTTTTTAGTCTGAGATCAGCAGCAGTCAAGAATTTTACCAGGCAACAGCTTAGTTGAATATCTTCACCAGAGAAACTTGCTAGAACCGCTTGCCTACAGGACCGTATTTGTTTCTTGTTGAAAAATGGTCTAAGTAGTGACCGGCGCTCCTGCATTAATTCCCTGCATATGATTATGATGTGCACTATGTCTTCCTCTCCTTCCCCACAGAGACGACAAATTGCCGGCTTCAGAGGGCGTAACCACGGGGGCAAGTGATATGCAGATGGCATTATGCCTAACCGGAATCTCAGGAACTTCTCTTTTTTGTCATTTTAGAGAAGTTAGATTGGAGGTATGCTTGGGGGGTTGCTTTGCTGTAGGACTGTACAGTGAGCCAGCCGTGTGTGCGTTCTGACAAGACGGCTTTGTCTTGTATAATAGATTCATTTTTGACAGTGTTATTTACTATTTTTGAAGCTTGCCATGCACCCTGAAGATTCCCAAAGTTGCCGTAACCCCAGCTGGTCCAGTGCAGTGTCCAAGAATTGTCTAGCTGGGCAGGTCTCGGAGGCTTCTAGTTCCTTCCACAAGTAGGAGTTTAGCGTTTCAGGTTGCCCTTTTTTGATTTTGTACCAGATTTTAATGAAAGCTCCTTTGCGGGCCAGCTCTTGTCTTTGCATCCCGAATTCGAGCCTCATTTGTGCCGGAGATGTATATCCTGGCAACCCGTAGATCATTCTCAAGGCTCTTGCAATGGTTCCGTTCAGTGTTTCCGCATCTCTCCCTCTCATGGCTTCACTTCCATAGGTGATTGATGGAATTAGTTTAGCCTGCATCACCCTGGTTAGGGGGAGAAAGCTTGGTCCAGCGGTCCTATTTTTCAGATTTCTTAATGCCACTGCCGTCATTAATCCCCTCTTTTTTATTGCCTCACATTGCGCTTTGTAGTTACCCTTGTTATCAATGATAACCCCCAGGTATTTATAGTCTTGTACAACTTCCAGCTTGAATTTTGCCAGGAACCAGTTGCGTTTTATTTTTGTCTTCCGGAAGTTTACACACATGACTTTTGTTTTTTCTTGATTAATGCTTAATCTATTGGTCTCCGAGTATTGGGATGTAATGTAAAGCAAACGTTGTAGACCAATAGGTGTCCGACTGATAAGCACCATGTCGTCTGCATATAGGAGGTTGGATAGCTGACGGCCTCCTAACTTGGGGGCATGTGAATTACTTTGGTTGAGTTGGACTGAAAGCTCGGCCATAAAAAGATTGAAGAGTGTTGGGGCAAGCACACAACCTTGTTTTAATCCTGAGGTTGTGTTCATCTTTTTCGTTAAATGGTCTCCTGCCCCCAGCTTTACTTGCACCCAGGTGTTACTATGCAAAATAATTAGTTGTTTTAGAAGCACCGGTGGAATTCTTAGCCTTTTTAATTTTTGTCACAAAATATTTCTGTTTATATGGTCAAACGCTGAGCCATAGTCAATGAAGCACAGGTACAGGGGCTGTTTTATTACAAGTGCAGCATCAATCATTAGTGAAAGGGCTGAAATGTTAGTAGCAGTGTCCATTTTCCTGCAGAAACCGGTATGGTTGTAAGGTATTGCTGCGATTTCTGTGGCCCATGTCGTTAGTTCTTGGAGAAGTACACCTGCATAATATTTGGCTTCATTGTCCAGAAGAGCTACCAACCGATAGCTCTTCGGATCACTCCTGCTGCCTTTTTTGTAGATGGGTGAAATAATCGAGCCCCTCCACGATGATGGTACTGTTGATGTTTGCAAAATTGATTCGAAGATCGGTTTTAGAACTGAAGCCCAGAATTCTGTATCTTGTTTAAATAGTAAGGGCGGGATCCCGTTTGGGCCAGGAGCCCCCTCGCGTCTGCCTTTAAGGATTCTTTTGCAGATTTGTGTATTCGTGATTATAAAATCCTGTCCCGGTATTGCATTGGAGATTAGCTGGGGTGATTGAGTTTCCAGGGTAGGCAGGAGGTTAGTTGAGCAGGTTTGGGGAATCTGTTCTTTATTAAAATGTAATTCAAGGTAGGTTGTCCATGCCTCTTCTGTAACGTGTGAATTGATGCCCTGGCCCCGTGGGTTAGACAGAGCGTTGATCTTCTGCCAAAATTGCACGCTATTGTTGTTTTTGATGTCGTGCAGGAGTCTGGCCCAAAGAGACTCTTCAGCTTCTTTTTTAATTCGCCAAGTTAGTTTTTTAAGGGTGGCTTTTAGCTGCCTCAATTCTTGCAATGCCGTGGGGTCTTTCTTCAGCCTTCGTAATGTTTGATTTATCAATGCTTTAAGCTTTTTGAATTCGGCATTATTCCAGGAATTGTGGCCTAAGCGTTGATTTTGAGGGTGAGCTGTTCTCCTGTTTCGAGAGTATCCTTTTATGTCTCTGTAGCTGTTCCGTAAGGTTTTGGTAAACACCTCCCAGCTTCCTATTCTGTCAGGGTCGGCTACTTGCGCTTCTTCGAGGAGTTGTTTTGCAAGGGAAAAGAGGCCTTCGGGATCGTTTGTTCTACATTTCACTCTTTCCTCGTTATTGGTAAATTCCGGGCAGAGTGTCGCTATAATCTAAGCTTCCAATGCAATAGTCCTTTACTTTTAAGAACATGCAACAAGAGCAAAATGTATAGTCGATTGTGGACCTTGCTACTGCGTTGTGAAAAGTTGCTGTCTGTGGGCGATCACCTGAAAATCTGCCGTTTAATGCACGAAAGCCCAGTTGCTCTAAAAACGCCAGAAGCTTTTGAGAAGTTTTTGTGTATCTTCCATCTGTGTTGTTATCCTGAGGCATTTCCTCCCATGCAAACGGATCCTCTTCTGAGTAGTTGTCCTCAGCTCTGTTGTTGAGCATATTTAGGTTAAAGTCCCCTGTGATGATAAAGCTGTTCGCTTTCTCCTCCGTTACTATTTTCACCAGTTCTTCCTTCAATTGTTGACTACCTCTAATTTTGTCGCGTGGGTGCAGATAAAGATTTACGAGTATTATATACTCTTTTTTTGTCGTCCCCAGTAAGGTGATTCGGAGTGCTTGCATTGCGTTGGGTGGAACTAGATTGTATGGCATTGATTCCGCTGCGTAGATGCTCTTTATGGAGCTGTATGTCGCAAGGCCTCCCTTGTTGTGACCGAATTTGGCGCTTTTTGTTGCCGGTAAGAAGAGCAAATTGAAACTATGCAGTGCAATTGGTACTTCACACCATGTTTCTTGGAGTGAAATGATATCAAATTTCTGCAGATAAGATTGCAGTTCTGGGTCCGAGGTCTTATCTCCCAGACCATTGATATTCCAGGAACAGACTTTCACGGAGTTTTTAGATGCGGATGCGTTAAGCTTGGGATGTCACGGACTTTCAGGTTTGGTGTTTATTGTCCTGGATAACCAGCTCCACTCTTGTACGGCTCTGCTTCTAGTTGAGTGTGTCCTTTGTTCATTGCGTTCTCCGTTTTCTCTGTACTCAACGCAATTGCTGCGTGCCCCTCGCAGTACTGAGAATAATCGTGTGCTCGGTTGTGCAGAGCTAGGATATTCTTCTTGGCTCTTTGGATCGGCCAATAAAGGGTCTGGATACCTTGGTTTTGCGAAAGGCCGTAATTTAATGCCCCAGGCATAGAGTCTAGTTTGTTCCTTTAAGACTCTCTCAGCTAGGTCTGGTGTGGCCCAGACTGTTTTTGTTGCTTCTATTCCAGGTCGTTCTGGTGACTCTACAAACTCGACTGACTCCAGGTCGGTGGTTTTTATGTTCTTTAAACTGTTAGTGGACCTTAGTAGTCGCAGAATGTTGCCCCGGTTTAGTATATCAACCCGTCCCTTCGATGTATACTCTGGGTGAAACACAATTATGGTTGTCGTGCGTGGAAACACTTTTTGTTGGTCCGAGCTACTCTGTGTCTCTGTTAAGACCTCTATTGACGCAGGCGGCCCGCATGGTGATTTTACCGGGTCGAGGAGCCGGTATCACTTGCTTGGTCTGTCTCTGTACTTGGGCCTGGTGTTGTAGTTGTCTCCCCATTTGTACATACACTTCCCTGTCTGGCTATTTGTTTACCTACTAATTCCGTAGGTTCTCTTGTTGATAGTATTGCTGAGCCTTGTGTGGCCTTATTGGGTGCCCAATCTGTCACTGAGCGTGAATTTGTTGTTGATGATTCCGCTATTGAGCACCCTCTTCTGTTCTCCGGTTTGTGCTCGGGACAGTCATTTATGGGTTTATTTGGGGATGTGTGCTCTTTCTTTTCTGTTGCCTTTTCCTGGGTTAGCCTCTTTCTTCTTTCCCGGCTTGGGTCCGTCGCTTCTTCCTCCCTACTTGAGGAGTCTCGTTGAACATCCGTTGGAACTTTCCCGGGGCTTTGGGTTGTGCCCCAGCTGTATAATAAAGCCTGTGTTGGTTATTGATTTCGCCCCTTCCTCCTTTGTTTTCTCCGCTGTTTGGAGGATAATTGTGCACCTTCGGTCGGGGCATGTTTTTCAGGGGATTTGCATGTGTGTGAGATGTTACTCGTTGGGGGTGCAGTGGCTCTTTGGCTCGGTGAGCTGGTATTTGTCCCTGATGTTGATAGGTCCAAGGCCTCCCAAAGCTGCCTTCCATCTGATGTCTTAGCTGCAGTTTGCTGGGCCTGTGCCTGCGTTCTTGGATTTTTACTTGGATTTTTTGTTGACTGCTCACCGTTGCTCGTATGAGTCAATCCATTGGCTGGTTTATCTGACACTGCCTTTCTTATGTCAGCGAGAAGATTGTCCATTGCTGATGGTAGTGTCGCCAGCTTGCCCACAATTGTTATACAGGTGCAACTAGCCTGAATAAGTTGTGTCTCTGTCTGAGCCCTCTTGATCAGGTTGTTAAGGTCTGCCAGCTTGTTGTCTATGTTGGCGACGAAAATGGAAAGCGAGTTGAGGACTGACAGTTAAAGGTCCATCTTGTCTGATTGGTATTGCATTGCGTTCAGAGACATTTGCATTGTGTGCAGCAATGTGGACCAGATTTCGTCTTTATCTTGTGGTTTGTCCTTTTCGGTGTTAGGTTTCGGGGAGCTGTTATTTCTTCCTTGTGGCTCACCTCCGGGGGCGATGGAATATGAAGCGACCAGTTCCTCCCATTCTTCTGGTGTGAGGTATGATGACTCCGGTTCAGTGTCTTGAGACATTGGTGTTCGTATTGGTGCCCATTGCGTATTTCTGTTAGATTGGGCTAGGGCAGTATCATGACCAAGTTGGTCTTGAATTTGTCCCACAAATCGTGGAAACAATAGATAACAGTTTCACTCAGTCAATCGTGCATGCTTAGTTTCCGCAGAGTTACACAGAAAGGAAAGACGATTTATTGAACAGTCTTGTTTCTCGTGTAAGAGATATGTGCTGTTATGATCACAAGACAGTATGCAAGATAAATAATGTACAGCGTAAGCAGTAGAAATAAATAATACTGCGCTAGCATTATCTTTTAGCATATATTCACGTACATAAATAACATGAGCTAAAAATGCGAGTACTCATATGATGCATCTCTAAGCTAGTTCTACCCCAATGTACCTAACCTGATCTAGGTGTAGGGAAAGGTAAGAAGTAGGTGAAGTATTCTCTAGTATGGTATACTAGGAGTATGTTAAGTTTAGTATGCCAAGAGTCCCTCTAGGTTCTAGTCAGCTCCATACCTTGAGAATGAGAGAGGTGGGAATCTCCTTCCGGATCTTGGAACTCTAACACCCTGCGAAGGGAGTCAGAACACTGGAAGCGGGAAGCTGGATTCTCTGCGTGCAGGGATGACAGCGTCTTCTCAGTGTGTCAGGCCGGGATACGGGCTCCTCTGAAGTCGAGGTCTCCTCTGACTTGCTTGGGCAAGGGAAGGTATATTTATACCTGGTAGGTGCCTTTGGAATGTTAGCATTGACGTGAAGTCGGACAGAGGAAGACGTCAGGAATGAACCCTTAAGGTATATTGGTTCATACATAATAGATGAG
This sequence comes from Calotriton arnoldi, assembly GCA_963921515.1. NCBI lineage: Eukaryota > Metazoa > Chordata > Amphibia > Caudata > Salamandridae > Calotriton > Calotriton arnoldi. Next base: position 1,997,678 of record CAWUFW010001977.1, read on the forward strand.
TTCTTGGAGAAATCAATAACCTGTGCTAGGGGAAACTCCCGTGAGCTTGAGGGTCTGGTTTCTAAGAACTCGTTGTGACGTTAGGGTGGACGGATGTCGGTGACCATGCCTGTATTTGGAGTGCTCGGCTAATGCCTAAATAAGGACTGGGATTCTATGCCTATATAAGGGCAATGCGAATTGTGCCTATATAAGGACATGTTTGAGGAAAACCTTTATACGGACACCTAAAGCGGAATACAACACCCTGTGCATAGCGTCAATGTGCCATTGCCAAGGCTTGCTGGCTCTGCACTCCAGAGAGCTTCGGGCTACAAGAAGCTCCAGCCTCCCTTCATACCAAGTACAGGTGGGTCCTCCAGAGGGTCTTCTCCTGCTTCAGTGGGCACCCCTGCTTGCTCAGGGCCTGCTCTGACTCTCCTGCTTGTGGTAACTCCCTTGGACCTTGCTGGTCCCAAGGTTGCTCCATCTTTGTTCTCCACGCCAGTTGCGTCTACCAGGGCTTGTTGGTGCTCCCGCCGAACACCGACCCCCTGGTCACCGACATCCATGTGGGACAGCTCGTGCACTGCTCCTGGTCTTCCGCAGCATCGTCTGGTCCTCACAGTTGCAGCGACAAAGTCACCAACTCGTCTGAACCAACCAACATCGGTGGGCATTGCTCTTCCGTGCCTCCTGGTCACTCCTGAGTGGCATAGACTCTATCCCCTCTGCTTGCAGGCTCTTCACTTCCAGAATCTACCCTTGGATTCCACCAGACTTCTTCACCTTCTTCTCCAGAAGCACTTTTCTCCAAGTCTTCCATTGTCATCTACGGAGGTTTCCAACATCTCTTCACCTCCATGCACATGGCTTCCCTGGTGTAGTTAACCTGGTCTCCTGGGCATCCACGGGTGGGGCGGCTCTCCAACCTTCCGTCCTCCAAGGGAATTCTTCGGGTCCTCTGGAAAGGGTCCTTCTTCTGCAAAATTGCAACCGTGACTTCTCCACTGGCTCTCATTGGGCACACGGCTGTGTTCCCACTCTGCATACAGCCTCCGTGGGGTTCCTGGGTACTTGCCTTGGGTGGGTCCTTGTGTCCCCGGCTCCTCTCGGTCTTCTGGTCCAAGTCCTGTCCTCTCTGGTAGTTTGCATTCCACTTTCTTAGTATATGGTTTGGTCTCCCTCTGGAGACCACTGTATTTTGTGCTACTTACCTTATTGCAATTGAAATATTGTTGTGTATTCGTGTTGATATCTCCGGGTAGGAGATATACCAATGTATTAGTGAGTGTTGTGTAATAAACATACATTTGTGCGGCTCTTTTTCATTTACCCTACACTACATGATTAAACTGGTAAAACAAGCTGCTTAACACAAGATACGCCTGAAGGCTACTCTCCACAGCTACCACTTTGAGAGCTTTCTATGATTATCAAAGACCACTAAAATCGCCCTAAAGGTTGGCATGATTAGTGCAAGGTGCATCACTTAAATAATTGTGCACCATATACTAAACCAGCCTCCTACAATGCACATTCAACAATAGGAAAGGCTTGTTCTGTACTTAAGTAAGGCTTTTTCAAATTTACATTATGCGTAAGCATGAACACTTTAAGGTTTATGGTGGGCAATGCTCATTCTCAACACAAAGTTACTTCCATTCAGCCTTAAGTCGACTCAAAGAACTTTAAACGCATGCCTGTAGTTGCTGCAATCTCACGAAGATAAAGGTTTTTATATATCCTTACCAATAGGACTGGCCCATAAAAGCAGACATGCTATAAGAGGTCCAGCATCATTTCTATTTGCCAATATACATTCTCCAAAGCTTGGGTCTCAACCTTTACTTAAAACAATCAATTATCTGGATAATGTTTTAGAAACGCTGGCACGCAAAAGTTGAACATTCAGACAATAGACTACCTTCTGCCCATCTGAAATCTCACAACCTTTTCTAAATAATATATTTTACAACCTGCCAGATTTTGTCTATACTGGGATAAGTGGGATCTTGTATTTTCCAAGTCCTGAATGCCCGACTGCAGATGAGATCATTTCAACTGTGTCTGGAAGACCAGTCATTCCAAAATGCAGGCAGCTATGTGGACAGCCTGACTCTTAAACCAGCTGCAATTCCTGGAGCCGACAGAATATGAAAGGCGTCTTCTTTCAGCAGGATTCAAATCATTGTGATAGATGCTCGTTTTCTGGAATGAAGAGCGCACATTGGTTATCTTCAAATGAAAGGAGTATGGTCTGAGAAAAAGCATGCATAGCACATCATCCTGCTAAAGTTGAGGGCAGTCCAACCAGCTCTCAGGTCTTTTCTTCTAGCCATCAAGACAGATTCCCTCCTTGTTCAGGCTCACAACACTAATTAATTTATCATCTCAAGAAGTAGGGAGGGAAAAGATCCAGGGATCTGCCTCTTGAAGTGCAGTTGATCTGGAAATAGCTGATTGTCAAGCTGTTGACTATCAATGCAGTTCATATTCCTAATGTGTAAAAATAATGAAGAAGCAAACTCTCTGCTCTTTCTTTTCAAGAAAACAATGAATGGCTGTTAAAATGACTTCTGTTGTAAGACATTTTTGCGAATGGGGGTTCGCATAGACCGATCTGTTCGCTAGCGCAGAAAACAAAAAAATGCCAAAAGTACACCTTCAGGTTCGACCAACCAGTAAAAAAGTTGTTGAGGAAGTTAGTGTATACATTTTCTCTGATACATCCGATTCCAGCTGTCATCATTAAACTCACATACTCCATGGCTTGGATAGCCTAACAGCAGCAGAATAGTAATGTCAATGCTGGTTCACCTATCACACACAAGAGACTGGTGCACAAACCAAATTTCTTTCACAAGTTTGGGGGTAGATTTAACACCCCAAAATCCAGCTTTCGATCAGTGAACTTGGCAGTGTGGCTCCTGATTTCTACCAGTACCAGCACCTGACCCTTCCTCAAAAATAGACTGACCAGACCATATGTAGAGAAAAACATGAATCCCATACCTTCTCTATTTGGCTTACGTGGGGTTGTAGTTTTCTTTTAAAAATGTATATCTCAGAGCCATTACTGTCCTTCACAAACCTCTTTTGCAAGGTTCTTATCACTAATGATTGTTAGGATTAAACTGATGTTTCCACAGTTAGGAAGCCATCACCCTATGGGAGATTAATATAGTCCTATCAATACTGATATGTCTTTCTTTTGAATATATTCACATGGTCTCTTTACAGCAATTAATTTGCAAAGCAGCATTCCTGTAGCTATAACGTTTATGAACATTTAGTGGAGTTCAGTCTCTATGCCGTCATGTGCCATAAGAACAAAGTGGTTATGAAAATTCACACAAGTTTTTTCCAAAAAGTGGTGTCAAAGTTTCATGTCAATCAGGTAATTTCTTTATCACCTTTTTCCAAAGTCCATATCCAGGTGAGAGATCTCTCCATACTTTGGATATTAGTTTTCCAAGGAAATTGAACAGCTTGATCATTTCTTAATTATGGACTCTTTCTAATTGGTGTAGTCATTGCAAAGCAGTCATTTGATTGATACAATACATCTAACATTCCTTTACATTATCAAAACGCTCAAAAAACAATATCTGGTAGGCCTATGCCCCATTCCAGAAGAGCTAAATCAGCTACTACTGTATTTCATACAAACTTTATGATGTCAGAATTTTTCAAACAGCTACTTGGAGATCTGGCTCATACATTTATAAGCCATTACTGCCCTGAATCGAATTCTATGGCCGATGTCCAAGTAGACAAGGCCAGTTTAAGTACACAATTGTTTCCTCCGTGATCTCCTCTGTTAACGTTTTCTGATTTATTCAGAATGAACAAGTCACTTACCTTCTCTATAATCTGTATAACCTCAGATTCCTCACCTTTAGAATATCCCCAAGAGCCAGACTAGATCTAGAGGATTTAACAGCCATGCTCTAGCATGCCACTAGGTGGTGACATGCAATGCCGTGTTGGCATTGTTCTGCTCCGGAAGTGACCACAAGAGCTGCATATATGCGCCAGACATGTGTGCTGCCAGCAACTTCTTTTTGACTCCATCCACACCCTCTGTCGCAGGGCCCAACAAAGAACCAGAGGTACTTATGTGCTGGTCTCTAGATTTGGACATGTTTAGATGGAAAAAGAGACCATTCCACAGAACGGGGAGGAGGGAGGGTGGTGATAAATCAGTGGTTAGATGAACAAGGGTTAAATGTGTACAGTAAAGTTAAAATGATATTGGTATATTCACATTGAAGAGGGGTCTTTACTATCAGAGAAGATGTTTACCTTTGATTAAAGCAGTAAACAATTTTTCTCATGTTTTCGTGTACTGTGATAATCACTCTAATTTGACCTTTGCACTGTAATAATCTGTGAATGTGTATTTATTAGCACAGTTGCTCTAAATTAAGTGTAACTGGGCTACGTTTAATGTCAATGTGTAGTTCTAGTTAGAACATTGATTTTGTTTTTTGCTAATAACTTTGGTGCTGTGACGAATCTTCACGAAACTTTCCAAAAAACACAAACAGTTCATCCACCTTAGCTCCTTCCTGGAATGTGTTGAGGTGATCCGTCAAGCAGCCACTGAGAAAAGCGGCAGGTGGGGGGTCCCGAAATACAATTTTCCCACTGATTTTTACCCACAAAGTGTGCTTTTTGTGATTTGGTGTAAATCCGTTCAGTAGTTTTTGAGAAATTAAGTTAAAAATGTATAGATATCTGGACGGTTGGGTCCGTGGGAGTCCCACAGGCATGAAACTTCATATAATAGAGTGATCTGATTGGCGTAGGGGTCCTTTCCCTCGCAAGTCACTTCGCTTCCGCAAGAGCTCATGTTCGGATAGGCTGGCCTCAATATAGAGAGGAATGTTGCGGCAGACATTACAGGACATGGTGACTTAGTCTGTGTCATGAAAATGAAAAAAAACTAAAGTATAAGGGGGCAGGGTTGGAACCCTGACACTTGTGTGTTGGGAGGGGATGAGGAGGCGGCGGGAAAATTTGAAAACCTCTATCTTTGGTTGCTGTGATCCCACAGGAGCCAGTGTGACCTCCCGCAAGAGCTCATGGGATCGTAAATTCTTTACAAAAACATAAATGTGGCGGGTTGGAGTCCATTGGCGTAGGCCACACCCTGCTGCCAAACCTGTGCCTCACATGGCCAAAGGACGTGCACGGCATGGACTAGCCACCCGCTGGGGGTGGGTAGGAAGTCGTGGAAATGGTAATAACATATTACTTTACATTAAAAAAAATAACTTGATTTTCTCTGAGAAAAATTAAAGGTTAAAGTGAAGTTATAGTTAGGTATAGTAAAAATATCTTACTTTACGTTAAAAAAAAAAAAGACCTCCGAAATTCACTGAAAAAAACAAAGGTTAAAGTGATGTTATAGTTAAGCGAAAACATAAGTTAAAACTTAACATTTTAAACCCTAAAAAACCCTGAAATTCACCTTGCACTGCTTATGACTTAAAATATGATCTTGCATATTACATCACTTATATGTTCTATGATATCATTGATATCAGAGATATCTGAAATTACATCATTAACTACATCACCGTGCATGGCGAGTGTGTAAGTTATATTTACTTCATTTAACTACCACTGGTGAATTTCAGTGGTATTTTAAGAATAAAATGTTAGATATCTTTTTATTTAAAAAAATAATTTTATTAATTGTTAGAAGGAAGAAATTACAGAAATAAGGAGTAAATAATAAAGGGGGTCAAAAGAATGCGAAGTCTTTTTGGATCATAGTGTCACGAGGCATGTCGCATAAGTTACTAACTTGTGTAACGATCTATCTGTAAGAGACAGTAGTTAGTGACAGATTCCTTACCTTAGAATATCCCCAGGCGTCAGGCTGGATCCGGAAAGTTTTTGCGTAGCAGTACCCTTGCGCGTCGGTAGGCGGCGTCGTGCCTGCCCGCGTCCGTCGTCGGCGTCGTGATCGCCGGGATGACGTCGCGGGCAGTACTTAGACGCCGCCCCTGCGCGCTGACGTCAGTTCTGTACACGACTTTCCGCGCCAGGAACGCAGAGCCATGCAAGAAGCTGACATAGGTGTCTGAAAAATACTAGGGCCCTGAAAGGGATGTCCTTAACCCTAGAAATCAGTTCGCAGAACGGGGAGGATGGTGGGCGGTAGGAATCTGTCACTAACTACTGTCTCTTACAGATACATCGTTACACAAGTTAGTAACTTGTGCATCTGAAAGAGACACGTTAGTGATAGATTCCTTACCTTAGAATAGATACCCCAGCAATACCAACCCCGGTGGTGGGTCTGCGAACAAAGATCAGACAAGGAAGTCCCGGAGGACAGAACAGCCAAAGAAGCCGTCCCTCCGGACCTGGCTGTCAAGGCAGTAATGCTTGGTAAACGTGTGCAGCGAGGCCCACGTAGCTGCCTGACATATATCCTGCAGCGGAACACCGCGGCCTAAAGCCGTGGTAGCAGCCGTTGCCCTGGTGGAAAGGGCACGCAGCCCAACAGGAGGCTCCTTCTTAGCCAAAGAATAGCAGGCTTTGATACACAAGGTGACCCAGCGGGAGATGGTTCTCTTGTGCACCGCCCGACCTTTTTTGGCGCCCACGTAGCCAACAAAGAGCTGGTCAACCACCCGGAAGTGTTGTGTGCGGTTGATATAAAAGGAAAGCGCACGTTTTGGGTCCAGACGGTGGAGCCTCTCTTTTCCTCTCTGGAAGGATGCGGAGGCGGAAAGAAGGTGGGCAAAGTGATGGTCTGCCCAATGTTGAAGGCAGTAACCACCTTTGGCAAGAAGGACGGACGCGTCCTGAGAACAACCTTGTCTGGATGGACAGACAGAAAGGGAGGTTTGCATGATAGAGCCTGGAGCTCACTCACCCGCCGAGCGGAGGTGATAGCCACCAGAAAGGCTGTCTTCAAAGTAAGAAGACGAAGAGGACAGTTATGTAGAGGCTCAAAGGGAGCGCACATTAAAAAGGTAAGAACCAAGTTTAAGTCCAACTGAGGCATGACAAACGGAACAGGAGGGAAGAGGTGTGTAATGCCTATTAGGAACCTGTTAACAACAGGGGACTTGAAAAGGGAGGGCTGATCAGGGAGCCTGAGGAAGGCCGAGATCGCAGAAAGATAGCCCTTGATGGTACCCAGGGCAGAACCCTCTTGGGCCAGAGAAAGAAGGAACAGAAGAACCTCAGAAAGAGGGGCAGAAAGGGGATTCACAGCCTTTGCTGTGCACCATGCCACAAACTTGTTCCACCTGCAGGCGTATACCACCTTAGTGGAGGGACGCCTGGCTGCCAGAATCACATCACAAACTTCGGGAGGCAAGTCGAAAGGAATCAACTGCTGCCGCTCAATCTCCACGCAAGCAGGAGGAGACTGGACAGGTTCGGGTGGAGGACCGTCCCCTGCTGCTGCGACAGAAGATCCTCCCTAAGAGGCAGACGGATCGGGGGATCGACGCTCATACTGAGTAGCTCGGGATACCAAACTCTTCGAGCCCAGTCCGGAGCCACAAGGTTGACTTGGGCCCGGTCGCGCCGAATCTTCTTCAACACTCTGGGTAGAAGTGGTATAGGCGGAAAAGCGTACAACAGACCGCAACTCCACTGGCGACGAAAAGTGTCGCCGAGCGACTGCCGCCTTGGAAATTCCAACGCGCAGAACTGATGACATTGCGCGTTCTCGTCGGTGGCGAATAGATCTAACCAAGGCTCTCCCCGCTGTAGAAAGAGTCCTTGCGCCACTTCCGAGTGAAGACGCCATTCGTGATCCATCATGCACCTGCGGCTGAGTTCGTCCGCCCTGGCGTTCAGGGAACCTGCCAGGTGTTGAACCATCAGGAATATGCCCTGATGTTCCAGCCATGTCCAGAGGCGCAGAGCCTCCTGACATAGGGTCCACGACCCCACCCCGACTTGTTTGTTGCAGTACCACATGGCGGTGGTGTTGTCGGTGAACACCTGCACTACCTTCCCTTTGACAGAGGGAAGGAATGCCTTGAGTGCAAGTCGGATCGCCCGGAGCTCCAGAAGGTTGATATGGAGCCGGGACTCCGCCGGAGACCAGAGGCCTCTGATCTCCGCCTTTCCAATGTGACCGCCCCATCCCAGAAGGGACGCGTCCGTCACGACTGTGTGCTCGGGCTGGGGAAGGGAGAGGGATCTGCCCATGACCCATTGCCGGTTCGAGAGCCACCACTGCAACTGTTTTGCAGTCCCCTCCGAGATCTGGACGTGATCGGACAGGTTGCCCTGGTGCTGCGCCCACTGGAACTTCAGGTCCCACTGCAGAGCCCGCATATGCCATCTGGCATGATCGACCAGCAGGATGCAGGAGGCCCAGCAGCCTCAGGGTCATCCGTACCGAAACCCAGGATAGAGGCCGAAAGATCGGAATCATAGCCTGAATATCCCGGACTCGCCGTTCGGGAGGATAGGCCCGAAACTGCGTCGTGTCCAGAACTGCTCCGATGAAAAGGAGCTGTGGAGAAGGAATCAGGTGCGACTTCGGCACATTGATGGAGAACCCCAGCGAGTGCAGGAGTTCGGCCGTAGTCTGGAGGTGGGAGACGACTGCCTGGGACGAGGCCGCCTTCAGCAGCCAGTCGTCGAGGTAGGGGAAGACTGGAACCCCTGCCCGGCGCAGATGAGCTGCGACCACCGCCATCACTTTCGTGAACACCCGAGGGGCACTTGTGAGGCCAAAGGGGAGCACGGTGAATTGAAAATGCTCGAGGCCCACCATGAACCGCAGGTAACGCCGGTGGGCCGGCAGGACGGGGATGTGGAAATAAGCGTCCTGCAAGTCCAACGCTACCATCCAGTCTCCAGGGTCGAGGGCAGTCAAGACCTGAGCTAAGGTGAGCATCTTGAACTTCTCCTTCCGGAGGAAGCGATTGACGTTCCGGAGGTCCAAGATAGGACGCATGTCCTCCTTGTCCTTTTTGGGCACCAGAAAGTAGTGGGAGTAGCAACCACGTCCTACTTCTGGGGTCGGAACGCGCTCGATGGCCCTCTTGGCCAAGAGGGCCGCAACTTCCTTCCGAAGAAGCACCAAGTGATCCCCTGACATGCGGTGGAATGGAGGTGGCATGGCTGGGGGAGTGGTCTCGAAGGGGAGGGAGTAGCCCCTTCGGACAATGTCCAAGACCCACCTGTCCGAGGTGATGGCACGCCAGTGGTGAAGGTGATGGCGGACCATGCCCCCTACTGGCGTGCTGTGCACCTGAAAGGAGGGACTAGGAGGGCTTGGAGGCCGCGGAGGGGTTGGTGGCCTGACCCGCACGCTGGTTGCCCGATACGCCACGGCGGAAGCCACGTCCTCGGCCACGCGAAGACGCTTGCTGCACGGGCCGGTGGCTGGGCAGCGGACGTGACTGGGCGCCCCTTCCGTGGCCACGAAAGGGGCGAAAAGCAGATGGCTGCGGAGGGCGTACAGCAGAAAGGCCCAGGGACTTGGCCGTAGCCCGTGAGTCCTTAAAACGCTCCAGCGCATGGTCTGCCTTGTTCCCAAAAAGACCGACCCCATCAAAGGGCATGTCCATAAGAGTGTTCTGGACATCACCCGAGAAACCAGTGGTTCTCAGCCAAGCGTGACGGCGCAGCGCCACTGTCGTTGCAATAGATCTACCCAGCGAGTCGGCGGTATCAAGGCCACATCGAATGGTGAATTTAGCCGCATCTCTTCCTTCCGCAATGGCGCAGGAAAGCAGTGTCTGGACCTCCTCAGGACACTGGGGCAAAGTTTGCGCCACCGAGTCCCACAGAGAGTGGGAATATCGGCCCAAAAGGCAAGCGGTGTTGACAGACCGCAAGACAGCACTGGAGGAAGAAAAGACCTTCTTCCCAAATTGATCCAGGCATTTGGATTCCCTATCCGGAGGAGCGGTAGGGAAGGCGGTTTGGGAAGCAGAGGCTTGGACAACCAAGCTCTCAGGAGTGGGGTGTTGGGAGAGGAACAGGGGGTCGCCCGGAGCGGGGCGATGGCGTCGGGCCACGTTCCTATCCACAGGAGCCCCTGTGGCGGGCTTGGACCAGGTGCCCAAAAGAACGTCAGAAAGTGCGTCATTAAACGGCAGCAGTGGCTCCGAGGAGGTAGCCGCCGGCTGAAGCACTTCCGTCAGGAGGTTAGTCCTGACGGCCACTGTAGGCAATTGGAGGTGTAAGGCCCCTTCTGCTCTACGCAACACCGTTGCAAAATTTGCTCCCTCCGTTGCCACGGAAGGAGGAGACAGCATGCCAGGGTCAGGGGAGGTGTCCAGCCCACTGGCATCCCCAAGTTCCTCAGCCCAGTCCTGTTCGTACTCACACTGCTGTGTGAGAGGGTCCTCCGACCCCTCCCAGTCCTCTTCGTCCTCCTCAGGTTCAAAATATGGAGAAGGAGGGACACGCGGGACCCAAGGTCTCAGCGGCGTCGGAGCCGGCGTCTAGCGACGCTGTTCCGGCGCCGTATTCGGATCCGGAGAGAACCGGGGAACGACACCGCCCGGAGCCCCGGGCGGCGTCGGGAACGGCACCGGAGACATCGGCGCCGGCGGAGATGTAGTTAGGTCAACCGGCGTTGATGGGGGTTGCGGAAGCACCGGAGCCGGGATCGAGGCCGGGGCCAAAGCCGGGACCAAGGCAGGTGTTACAGGCGGCGCCGGGACCGGAGTCGTCGGCGGCGCCGGGGAAACCCCATCAGGGCCCGCGGGGCCCGAAGGCGCACCGGGGGGACCTTGAGGCCCGAAGAGGCGGGCCATGGCCGACAGGAATTCCTGTATCTCGGCCGGAGTCGCCCCCGAACCCGGGAAGGACGGGTAATGCGGGGGCGGCGCCACAGGCACTCCCGGAGCCGCGGGGACGGTGCCGACAGGAGCCTTAGCCGAGTTGCGAGACCGGCGAGGCGAAGTCGTGGAGCGATGACGCTTCTTAGACTTTTTGTGCTTCGACTTACCGGAGGAGTGCGAAGACTTGGACCCCGACGACCAATGAGGACTCCACGACCGGCCCCTCGACCTCTCACGTGACCGGGGCCTGGTGTGGCGCGGAGCTGACTGCCGGACCTCGAGGAGCTTTCGAGACCGCTCTCGCAAAGCTTTCGGGTTCAAGGCCCGGCAGTCGGGGCACGACTTCGTGTCGTGGTCACGGCCGAGACAGTAGAGACACTCTAAATGCGGGTCTGTGATCGACATCATACGACCACAGACGTCGCAGGGCTTGAAGCCGGGCATCCCTACCGACACCTTCGGAGTCGAGAGACTCGTGGAGAAAAACAGTGAAAAATCACCAAAAAGATAGTAAAAAAATGACTAGGGCACTGCTCTTTCCGGATCTGCGCTTACTGGCGCGGAAAAAGAAGAACTGACGTCAGCGCGCAGGGGCGGCGTCTAAGTACTGCCCGCGACGTCATCCCGGCGATCACGACGACGGACGCGGAGCCGCACGACGCCGCCTACCGACGCGCAAGGGTACTGCTACGCAAAAACTTTCCGGATCCAGCCTGACACCTGGGGATATTCTAAGGTAAGGAATCTGTCACTAACGTGTCTCTTTCAGATACCTATCATACGAGGTAATTCAGTACAATCACTACATTGTTGTACAGATAATGCAATATTTGATATTTGATATTTATTAGTTTATAAAGCGCCCGAATCACCCCAGCAGGGGTATCTCCACGCTGTGACTGCTACCGTCAACCAAGAAGACTCACATCAGAACAGAGAGGTTTTTAGCAGTTTTCTAAATCTCAGGTAGTCGGGGCATTGTCGCAGATGAATGGGGAGTTGGTTCCAATGTTGGGGGGCAAGGTGGGAAAAGGCTTTACCACCCAAGCGAGCTTTTTTAAATCGTGGGTGCAAAGTAGTGATTTTGATCCTGACCGAAGGGATTTAGAAGGCAGGTGCCTTACAAGTTTATCTGAAATGTAGCAGGGACCCATGTCATGCAGAGATTTATAAACCATACAGCAGATCTTGAATTTGATCCGCTTCCGCACTGGGAGCCAATGCAGTTGTTGTAAAAGGGGTATGGAGGCCGTTCTGGGAGGGGCGTTGGCAACTAGGCGAGCCGCCGTGTTCTGGACTACCTGCAGTTTATTTAAGGAAACTTCATTGGCTGAGATCAGCAGGGCATTACAGTAGTCCAGGCGGCTTAACACTAATGCCTGAATCAAAACTTTCCGTGTAGAAGAGGGTAGATAAGGGAAGACTCTTCGAAGTAGACTGAGGGTGTGAAAGCATGCCCCCGCAGCGGAGGCGACATGCTCTCCTAGTGTTAGTTTCTGATCTATACGGACGCCCAAGTTTTTGACCACCTTTTTTGGAGTTGGAGTGGGGCCCAATTCCTCTGGCCACCAGCTTGGAGTCCACCTCAACATTGCTTCCCCGAACAGCATAATCTCCGATTTTCCTGCGTTAAGCTGGAGAAAGTTGTCACTCATCCAATCCGCAATTACCTTCATGCCCTCTGAAAAGACGGCCTGAGTATTGGGATTAGTTTTGTCGAAGGAGAGTAGAAGTGGAGTGTCGTCAGCATAGGAAATAGGAGTGAATCCTAAATTCCTAAATACTCCAGCCAAGGGAGTAACATAGATGTTAAATAAAGTAGGGCTCAGACAGGAGCCCTGAGGTACTCCCTTGGTCACTCTTGTGGTCTCAGAACGAAAAAGTCCAAGATTGATCGTCTGGGTTCTAGGAGACAGAAAGTTAGACAACCATTTCAGCACATTCCCTCGGAGGCCGATGTCCCGGAGTCTCCCAAGAAGGGTCCGGTGGGAAATGGTGTCGAAGGCCGCAGATAGGTCAAGCAGCACCAGAAGACTGCTTGACCATTGTCCAAAGACATTCTGATGTTATCAGTTACTGCTACCAAGGCAGACTCTGTACTATGCCTGGCCCGAAAGCCTGATTGGGAGACATCTAGACAATTCGAGGCTTCCACAAATTCGGAGAGGCATTTGTTAATGTGCTTTTCCGAAAGCTTGCTCTGTAGGGGGAGCAAAGAAATGGGGCGATAGTTGGAAACATCGTTCATGGGGGCTTTAGGATTTTTCAGAATGGGAATGATCTGGGCTGCTTTCCATTCAAGAGGGAGCCTGCCTTCCTTCATAGAGCTGTTGAGAATGGAGCAAATGCGAGCAGCGAGTTGCTTGGAGAGCAGGGAGGTAGTCCTGGCGGGGATAGCATCTAATGGGGATCCAGATTTAACTTTCTTTAGTAGTGATTCTACTTCTTCAGGCGTAAGTAATACATAAATAATGCAACATACACTGCAGTTTACAATGTAGTTTACAGTGCAACTATCAATGCCGATTATAGTCACCCTACTGCCGTACTGTCATGATATAATGCAATATACAATGCAGTTAATGTCGATTACAATAAAATTGATATGTAGTTTAAAATCATCGCACCGTCGTACACACAAAGCAATATATAATATAATGCACCATGAAATGTAGTTTGCAATGTAGTTTATGATGTAATTGACAATGTAGTTTACAGCCTTAAAGATTGAAAAAAAGTGTTTGGGTCCCTCACAGACTAACAGGGAGAAAGGGTAGGTTGAGAAGGGCAGTTGAGGAATGTGCATACTTATTATAGTGGTGTGATGGTGGCAAAGTAATTATCCACGGTTTCCCATATGGGTCTAGATTGTGTTTTCCAGGGGCAGTGCTGTTGTGAGATATTGTCTGCCCTTCTGATATGTGATATCCATTTAATCCAGGCATGAAAGAAAGCCTTATGTGCGTTTTTCCAGTTAGAGATAACTATTTTAGTCGCTGATGTTAGTAAGAGGTCTAATAGGACGCGGTCAGAAGAGTGATTGAAGCAGGGATCAAGGAATCCTTTGATGAGGAAAGAGAAATCTTTCTTAGGTTGACAATTAAATAGTTTTGAAAGAAAGGAGAAGACTTTATCCCAGAAGAGGGTCAGTGATTTGCAATAAAGGATGAGGTGAGCAAAGTCACCATCCTCCTCTTTGCAGTTCCAACAGTGGGGGTTTTCCAAACTTTTTAGGGAGTGAAGGCGAGACGGAGTCCAGTAGGCTTTGGGTAGTGCCAGTATTTAGTTTGGGATAGTACTGGGTGGATTTTGTGTGAGGTGACAGATTTTCTCCAAACTCAACAAATCGGTCCACCAGGTATCCAACCTTTACCGACTACTACGACACAAGACAATGAGAATAAAAAAACATAACATATTGGGAGACTCATTCCTCCAACCCCATAACAGAGTCCGACTGGAACACCATATGAAAATGTTACATTTTAACTTATGTTTTTACCTAACTATATATATATTCACTGAAAAAACCATAGGTTTTAGGGACAGTTATAGTTAGTTGGACATTGCACTCGTACAAAACCCGTGAAATTCCCCAGTTATAGTTAGTTCAGCGAACTATAACTCGCGCCCCCGCAATGCACTGCTGATGACGTCACATATTACATCACTCATGACATGGTCAGTGACATCACTGATGACATCTCAAATGACATCACTGATGACATCACTGATGACATCATCCATGTGATAATTTGACGCATCTTCTCACACCCTAATATAACTTTTGATACACCCACTGTAAATTACAGACTGCCATTCTCAAAACCATAGACACTCCAACACCAATAACTACATACACACTCATTGATTCTTAGGTCTACACACACATCCACTCACTCACCAGTACAGTCACTCATACTTACGGTCACTCAGTACAGGACTATCATATGCACTCATACACCTACATAGACACACACACACCGCCACTCATTCGTAGAGGTACTCACACACCTAGTCAGTCATGCAAATAATTAATCACACTGCCATTTACTCACCTATACAGTTATACACACACCAGCTCACTTACTCATACAAATACTAGCACATTCTTACGCTGTTATACAATCACTGATACAAGCACACACTCATCCACACAGCCACTCTCACAATCACACACTCTCACTTATAGCCATTTAAATACTCCAACACACATATATACTGCCTTTCACATATGTAGTTACTCACACATGTACCACTGAGATATACATTCACTCACTAACACACCCATACACACACTCACCCACCCAAGCAGTCCATCACAGATGCACTCTTGAAATCATGCACCCAGTGATTCACCCACTCACACATCTATGTACAGAGTCACACACACCCCACCCACACAAACACTCAAGCACCCATACAGATACTCAGACAACCAATCAATAACCCATATAGACACTCATGTAGCTATTCACAAACCCATGCAGCCGCTTACACACCAACATACAGACGGATACAGACATTCACACAGTTTAGTCACTAACCCATGCATTCAGTAAGATACGTTTAATCACTCACTTATAGAGTCAGTCACGCACCTACTAAATCATCCATTCAGACACTTATACACCCACTCATTCTTCAATACGCCTTTCCCTATATATATTAAACATATTTAAACTTTACAGAAACACACAGTCACTGGATGATGTCATCAGTGATGTCATTTGAGATGTCATGAGTGATGTCATCAGTGATGTCACTGACCATGTCATGAGTGATGTAATATGTGACGTCATCAGCAGTGCATTGCGGGGCGCGAGTTATAGTTCGCTGAACTAACTATAACGGGGGAATTTCACGGGTTTTGTACGAGTGCAATGTCCAACTAACTATAACTGTCCCTAAAACCTATGGTTTTTTCAGTGAATTTCAAAGGTTTTTTAAATGCTAATTTCTAACTATAACGTGCCTGAAACCTATGGTTTTTTAAGTGAATTTCAAAGGTTTTTTAAATGCTAATTTCTAACTATAACGTGCCCCACCCCCTCCCTTCACCACTGTGCAAACGCGCCCCGTGGCGCGTTTTAAGTTGGGGGATTAAGTCCCCTTGAATCATGAGGGTCCTTGGGGCCCAACTAGCCCACCCTGTACCTCCAGTATGCGCCAGGGAGCTGCGTTGCAGAGGTGTTCAGAGGCCACGCCCCTTTTTACACCTCTCTGCAATGCAGCTCTGTGGCGCTTCTGGACGTACCTGGTGGGCTAGTTAGCCCTAGGGACCCTCAGGATTGAAGGGCATTTAATTCCCCATCTTAAAACGCGCCACGGGGCCTGTTTGCACACATGTCACCTGAAGCCCCGCCCCTCCCTTCACCACTGTGCAAACGCGCCCCGCGGCGCGTTTTAAGTTGGGGGATTAAGTCCCCTTGAATCCTGAGGGTCCCTGGAGTCCAACTAGCCCACCACGTACCTCCAAAAAGCGCCACAGAGCTGCATAAAAAGGGGCGTGGCCTCTGTACACCTCTCTGCAACGCAGCTCCCTGGCGCATACTGGAGGTTCCTGGTGGGCTAGTTGGCCCCCAGGGACCCCCAGTATTCAAGGGGAATTACTTCCCCTTCTTACAACGCGCCAGAGGGCGCGTTTGCAGACTGCTGCAGGGAGGGGGCGGGGCCTCTGGCACGATGCCGGACTTTTTTTTTTCTCCTTTTTTTTTTGTATGGGAGGGGGGCTGCGTGGCCCCCTTCCCTCGGCCACTTTTGGCCCCATGGACCCCATCCCCCGGGGCCTCAGCATTTTATTTTTATTTTTTTTAAACAAAAAAAACGGGAAGGGGGCCGCGAGGCCCCCCTTTCCTGGGCCTCTATTGGCCCCGGGGACCCCATCCCCCGGGGCATGCCCACTGTTTTTTTAAAAATAAAATATTTGGAGGGGGGCTGCGTGGCCCCCTTCCTCAGGCCATTTAAGGCCCCGGGGACCCCAACCCCTGGGGCCGGCCTTTGCGTCTTTAAAAAAAAAAATCATTTTTTTGGGAGGGGGGCTGCGTGGCCCCCCCCTCCCGGGCCACTAATGGCCCCGGGGACCCCATCCCCTGGGGCCCGGCCACTCGTTGGGGACCGTGGGGGTCCCCAATCCCCGCACGGTCCCGCCCGGCTCCCCGCGTCCTGCGGGAGCCGGCATTGCTTTCCATAAGGGAGCTGCTGACATGCAGCTCCCCTTATGGAAAAGCAACCTGCTGTGCTTCATTGACGCGAGAGCAGGTTTCCCTGCTCTCGCTTCAATGAAGCAAAGCAAGTTTGCAATGACAGGACGGGAGCCACACTGCCATTGCAAACAGCAGTGTCCCGGGGGTAGGCATCCCGGGACACTGCAGGAGCCGGCCCTGGGGGGTGGCGGTCCCCAGGGCCACCACAGGCTCTAGGAGGGGCCGCGCGGCCCCCTCCCAACATCAACTGAGCCCCGGGGAGGTGGTGGTCCCCGGGGCTTCGGGGTCCGAAACGGACCCCCACATTTCTTTTCTAAGTGCCCCGGGGAGGTGGCGGTCCCCGGGGCGTGTGGGGGGGCTGAAGCCCCTCCACACAGGTGATTAAAATTTAAAAAAAGAAGCCCCGGGGGAAAGCCCTCCCGCACCATTTTTTTTTTAAAAGCCCCGGGGGGTGGCGGTCCCCGGGGCGCCTTAGAGGCCCCCACTATAAAATATAAATCAACCCCCGCATGCCCCCGGGACTTGGCCCACCCGGGGGCAAAATAGCCTCGAAGCGCGGGAGACCGCGCTTCGATTTTTTTTTTAATTGCGGCGGGATCCGCGCATCCTGCCGTTTTATAAAAAAAAATGCTTTTTTCTGCCCAGGGGGTCCTTGAGGGACCCCCTGAGCAGACCTAGGGGGTCAGGGTGTTTCTACCCTGCCCCCTTTGTGCGTTTTGCGCACTTGTTTCTGTGCCTCGGTTCTACCGAGGGATAAAATGGCTGCCAACACTTCCTGATTTGGAGTGTTGACAGCCACTTGACAGCCAATTAGCATGCAGCTCGTGATCGGGAGGGTACGCGGACCCTACTCGGCCATAGATATATATGTGATTTTACTTTTGATTTTCTCAGGAACTACTGAACGGATTTACACCATTTAAGCAAAAGGCACGACTCTGAACCAAGGGCTACCTTTTTGCCAAATTTGGTGTAATTCCGTTCAGCAGTTCGGGCTGTAGCTGCGATGAAAGGTTCCTATGGAAAATTGCATTGGGAAAACACGTTTTGGGATCCCCCTTTTTTCTCGGCCCCCGCTTGACGAATCACCCCGAAACTTTCAGGATAGGAGCGGACCGGAGCGCCCCACAAGTTTTGAAAATTTCGCGAAGATTCGTCAACCAGCGCCAAAGTTATTTCAAATAGAATGTTGCGGATTTCCTATGGAAAATAGGTCCTAACTATAACTATCTACTGGCGACCGCCAGTAGATAATATATATATATATATATATATATATATATATATATATATATATATATATATATATATATATATATATATATATACACACACACACACACACACACACACACACACACACACACATATATATACACACACATATATATATATATATACACACACACACACACATATATATATACACATGTATATATATATATATATATATTCACTGACAAAAACAAAGGTTAAAGTAACGTTATAGTTAGTTGAAATGTTCAGTAACAACGTAACATTTTAAACTCTAAAAACCACTGAAATTCACCAGTTATAGTTATCTCAAGTAACTATAACTCACGTCCCCCCGCATGCAGCCAACCCCGTAAAGGCAGCCAATCCCACACTGCGCAGGGCGTTCGGTCATGTATGGTGGGAAGGTGGCCACAGGGCCTGGTTGAGCCAATCCCTCGAATTTAGCCAGCCCCAAGCTGCGCACGGCCTTTGGCTGTGCGTGGTGGAGGGTTGGCCACAAGGCCTGGCCCTGGGGACAGCATCCCCCAGGGCAATATATATTTTAAAAAGGAGTGAGGCTGCATACCCCCTCCCTAGGCCCTGGGGACCCCACCCTCAAGGGTCTTATTTATTTTAAAGGGGAGGGAGCCCATGCTTTTCAGGCCCTGGGGACCCCATCCCCCAGGGCCATTTTTTTAATTAAAGTGGAGGTGCCCCTGCATGGCCCCCTCCAGAGCCTTTGTAGGCCTTGGGAACCCCCATCCCCCAGGGCCACTATTAAAATTAAAGGGCAGGGTGGTCACATGGCCCCTCTCCCCGAGCCTTGATAGGACCTGAATACCCCATCCCGCAGGCTCACTCGATAAAATTAAGGGGAGTGGTGCACACAGCCCGACTCCCTGGGCCGATTTTATTCCCGGGGATCCCATCCCCCAGGGCACGGTCGGCTCCGTACATACAGCGGGAGCTGGCATTGCTCCCGCCTGCAGGGATCAGCTGATAATGGTGCTCCATGCAGGCTGGAGCAATGCTTTCATCTGCTTCCCTGCCCGCTTGGGATCAGGCAGGGAAACAGAAGAAAAGTCAGCTCTCAGCAGGCAGGAGCATTTTTGAAGCTCCCACCCACTGGGAGTGGACTTGGTGTGTGCTCCTGCTTGGCGGGAGTTTTGAAAATGCTCCCGCCAAGCGAGAGCAAACTCAGGTTTTCCTGCCTGTGCCGCTGCGGGCAGGGAAACCGATATGTCCCTGAGGTGGGCTCCCCGGGCCATAGCATCTAGCCGGCTCCGAGGAAGGGGTCCCCAGGGCCACAAAAGACTTAGTGGGGTAGGTGGGGAGGGAGGGAGGCGCACGGTCCTCCTCCCTTTCAATTGAGTTTTACGAGCTTGGGGCTAGACTCTTGGGGCCTTTAGAAGCTGGGGAAGGGCCTCCCCTCCCCTCCCCTTAAGAAACATGGCAGACCCCGGGGATGGGGTCCCAGGAGTCATAAGCAGCCTAGGGAGGAGGGCTGCGTTCCCCCCTCTCCTTCCAAAATGCGCCGGGGGATGGGGTCCCTGGAGAAGGGAACGGCCCAGGGACTGCTGAACGGATTTACACCACATTACAAAAAGCACTCTTTCTGGACCTAGATCTAGCTTTCTGCCAAATTTGGTGCAAATCCATTTAGCGGTTTAGGCTGTAGCTGTGTCTACAGTTCGTATGGGAAAATGAAGGGGGGAAAACGTGTTTTGGGACCCCCTTTTTTCTTGGCCCCCACTTGACAGACCACCCCGAAACTTTCCATGCGCAAGCTAGTCAAAAAGTAGCACTTCTTAAAAAGATTTCATGGAGATTCGTCAAACTGCGTTAAAGTTATTAGCAACACAAAAAAGTGCATTTCCTATAGAAACACAATCCTAACTATAACTACCCAGTGGCGACAGCCACTGGGATATATATATAAAAAAAACTCTCTCTCTCTCTCTCTCTCTCTTGCACAACATAAATAGAGATGAAAATACCTTTGAGAACTGCATTGTAGAATCCTCAGCAGCAAATGTATGGCCTTCAGACGCTGATATCCTGTCTGACGACAGGCTACACATACTTGCCAATCCCAAATTTGTCTTAATGGGAGGTGAGGAACAACCCTTTGATCTGACAACATTTGCTTTAGAATTTCAAATCCTAAAACCAAAGAAGACAATTTTTCATTAGAAGAACTATATTACAAATTGCCTATTGGGTACAGTTACTAACAGATTCCTCCATTTACTTTTCACTAGTCATCACAAAATTGGAAACCTGCAGTATGACATCTTCTAGGTGGCCATAGCAATCTTTTCAGGAATGATCATCAGTGTCTAGTAATGATTCTAAAACAAAAGTATAGATTTTTCTGGTGGATATTATACGTTCCTTCAGATTCCTCACCTCTTGAATCCCTCCAGGATGCGGACTGGATAAGGGAACTTGTAATTGCTCTTCCTGCGCTAGCAGGCCCTGCCAAGACTGTGTCTCAGTGCTAGAAAGTATCGCAGACATGAAGTCATTGAGTGGTTTAAATAGCAACCTTGACACTCTGATGTCAGTTGCTCGTCCTCTTTTCCCAAACTTTTAGAGGCCAATAAAATTGGCAGAAGTTGTAGTACATCAAAACTTACTTGGGACTTTATAAAATCGCATGATCACTTCCCAGAATGGGGAGGTGGGCAGGATCGGTGAGTAATGTGCAAAGGGAGCATGAAGAAATAAATCGGTGAACCCCTTGAGAAAACAAAAAAAATGAAGGCAACTTAAAGGATGAAGGTTGATCGAGTATGCACATAAAAGCCGAAAAGGCCAGCAAATAGACCTTTACAGTACCCACAGCAAAGCCCTGCCGCAACAAGGAATGCGCAAAATGCAACACATCAGACGAGCATACAGGGGTCAAACTTTCGTCTTGGTGCACCAAGAGATAAAACAGGAAAAACACCCAGAATAAGGGAAGGGGGCGAAAAGCTGAGAAAATCACATCTACCACCACAGTCGGTACATCAAATTATCTCAGAATCCCCAGTACAATCTCCATGTCAGAAGATGGATGCTCTGGAGGTTCAGATGCAGAACCTGCCCCTTGCCAGTGAGAGAGGTCTGCTCTGAAGGGAAGCAGAAGAGGAGAGCACAGGAACAGGCAGTAGATTCAAGTACCATACTCTCCACAACCAATCTATCACTATCAACATTAACAGTGCATGATCTTGCTCAGCTTCCTCAGAACTGGAGGAATCAGAGGAATGGGAGGCAGGTCAACCTCAAACATAACTTGTCTCCTAGGGCTCCTTGCAGAGGAAACAGCAAAGTGTAGGACAGCTGGGCAGTGTGTGCATTCTTAAAAGTAACAAACGGGTCCGCTGGAGAAATTCTCCAGAGGGCGAACACATTAACAACTACCTCCGGGTGCAGATGGCACTCTTGGTTGGCAAGATGGCACCAACTGATATTGTCATCCCACACATTGAGTGAGCCTTCAAGGCTGGAACCAGATATTGTGAGCCTAATCCCAAGACCACAACCTTAGTGCCTCCTGATACGGGGACTAAGGCCACACCACCCTGCAATTTGGCTTACCACATTACTGTTGTGTTGTCTGCTAGGACCTGAACTGATCAACTGTGGATGGAGGGCTGGAATGCCTTGATGGGGCTTCAGCAACAAGTAAGATTAAAAGCCCCTGATTGCCAGTGCATCAAAGTAAAGGCCTCAACCAAGAAAGGAGGCACCGGTTACCACTGCTGGAGGGCAAAAAGGTTTTCCGCAATTGAGGTGATCTGTCACCCTCCACAACTGCAAATCCAGAGGCTTCTCTGGGGAAATCCGGATATTGTCTCTAAGAACTCCTGATTGTTGGGCCCACTACTAGAGAAGACACTACTGGATATGTATGTGCCAACAAAGAAGCATGGGCCGAGCTGGCCCATAAGGAAAGGACTAACATGGGCGAAAGAATAGTTCCCTCCCAAACCATGGTTTCAGGATCACAGCTTGAACATCCTAAACATTGCTGAGGTAGGAATGTCTTGAAGGAGACAATGTCCAGCTCTGTTCCATTGAAGAGGAGGTGGCTTGAGAGCTAGATGTGTAAGTTGGGGAGGTTGATGAAAAACCCCAGGTTGAAGAGCAGGGAGATCATGGCCTGCAAGCAGTCCAACACAAGCTATTGTGAGCTTGCCTTCAGCAGTCGATCTTCAAGGTAGCGGAATACAGAAGAAATCCTGAAAGGGAAGCATGTAGAAATGCCTCACAATCTGCAGTACCTAGTGGTTCGATGTGAGGGCCCACCACTGTGCTAAGTGATGGGACAACCCCACTTAGGCCACACAGGTTCCCTTAAGGGTGGACTACAGCGGTACTGCTAGGGTGAGGAGGACAAAGCAAGTTTGGGGTTGGCTAGGGAGGAAGAGGTGTATTGTAGCAGTCCATGACAGCGCTTGGACCATCACACTGCTGTGTAGCTCTGAAAGAGTTTGTTGGGCTCCTGCTTAGACTGTGAGAGCGGACACAGTTGAAAGGGAAGACTGCAAGAATAGCTGCTTGTGGTACTACTGGTGGAACTGGTGTGCACGGGAAGCCAGTCCCCAGGATTAGGCTGTGGCACGTACGAGTGCCATGTCTGCCTTGTTGTCAGAAAGGCGAGCACCACCAAAGGGCATGTCCATAAGGCTGGCTTGGAAATCACCCGAAAATCTGGTGCAACACCTTCAAACGTGATAGTGGATGGCAACAATAGAGAAGCTATGTGATTGTATCCACCATGTCCAAGCCAGAGCACTGGATTTGTACTTGGCCCATCAAGCAAATTTCTGCAAAATGGCCACAAAGGTGATCAAGGAGTTTCAGTATGAAAAATTGTGTCTTTTTGTGCAAGGAACGGGAGTAATGGGCTACCAGGCAAGTTGCATTTGTGAAGGAGCAAGTCTCCCCAAAGAAGAGACCTTCTTCCACATGGTCTCAATGTTACTTGACTCCTTGTCGGAAGTTAAGTGGGGAAGAGACAGGAATCTGTTTGGAGGAGGATGTCTGAAGGACAAGGCTCTCTAGGGAGGAGTGAGTCATTAGTATGTGGGGCCTCCAGATGCCGTGTGACAGCAGCGGGCAACCTGGCGATTCACCGCTAAGGGTCCATTAAGGCCTCACTGAAGGGGAGCAATGGTTTTACCATCAAATAGGGGGCTGCACAATCTCTTTGTGAAACTTGACCATGTGCTCTGCCACATGCAATAACAGCACAGGACTACAACAAATGAGTCACCATCCTCAATGGAGGACCCCAAAGGACACTTCAGGTCCACCCCAGAGAGGTGTCAAGGCTACTTACATTCTGCAGACCAAGAAACTGTCAGCATCTGTTCCAGAGTGAGGACAAGGAGGTGGGGGAGGGGGGGGCAGGGGGACGTGGGCTCGCCTCACTGCTGTCATTGTGATAAATGATGCCGACTACAGCCAAATCAAAAAGCTCCAAAAACATGCCAAAATATTCACTGCGAGGCAAAAGGGCTGAAAGAGTGCTTCTTCAATAACTGCTGTGCCCTATGTCTGGATTTCACCAGGGTGGCCTTAGTATTTGGAAAGTTTGGCAAAGTGTGAAACGGATCTGAAGGCGGCACAGGATGGTCAACCTATAGAGCCTTCAGTGAAGGGATCAGCATCATGAGTAGTCCCAGGGACATTAACTGGCGCTGGGTTGGAGCCACAGGTATGAGCGGAGACGGTTTGGTTGGCCCTGAGGCACAACAGAGTGAGCAAAATTTGAGTTCCTTCTGAGGAAACCCAACAACACCGGGTTGAAGGTCGCAATCTTCTTGGTGTCAGTGCCATGGGCTAGGATAGCTGAAGTGAAAAATAGAGCTTCGCATCTGGTGCTGGTATCATCAACATGACGAGCTCCAAAGCAGATGCAAAAGCTAGAGTAAGGGAACAAAGCCGCCAACAGTAGGACTTTCCCTTGAACAACGCAGGGAATGCAAAAGATCCTTCCTGTGCCTCTGCCCTCTTGAAGACTTCTCTCTAGCACTGAAAAAGGACAACTTAGAAAGTTTGCCCTACGAAGCTGAACTACAGTAGGACCAGGCACAGGAGCTGGAGTGAGATCACTTATCCCAGCGTTTATCACGGACCCACGCTGCTTGGTACAGGTCTGAGAGCGCCATCTGCTTGACACAAGAGTAGCCTTGCTTAGAGCCTACGAACATTGGAGGAGGCAGTTCTTCCTATTCAACACTGGAAAACAAATTTATCGGAAAACTTTTCAGTAACTCTGGATCTGTGTTGAAAGGCACGCAAAAAAAAGGGGACAACCATCAGTGCACTGGGGTGGCACATTATATGATAACGTGATGTTAAGTCCAGTGTGGTTTCCGGAGTACAGAGAGAAGTGCAGTGCCACCTGCTGGTGCTGGAGAACAAGTTACTTACCTTCGGTAACGATATATCTGTAAGAGACATAGATTAGTTATTGATTCCTTACCTTAGAATTACCCCCAGGCGTCAGACTGGATCCGGAGAATGTTTCCATCAGCAGTACCCCTGCGCGTCGAAACTTTGCTTCGGTCGACTCCGCGTTCGTCGTTGGCGTCGTGGTCGCGGGGATGACGTTGCGGTAGCTACTTAGACGCCGCCCTCGCGCGCTGACTTCAATTCTTTTACACGACATTCCACGCCAGAGGCGCAGAGCCATGCAAGACACTGACCACTGGTGCACAAAACTAGGGCCCTGAAAGGAATTCCCTGACCCTAGAAGTCAGTTCGCAGAACGGGGAGGACGGGTGGGGCGGTAAGGAATCTATAACTAAT
This sequence comes from Calotriton arnoldi, assembly GCA_963921515.1. Taxonomy (NCBI): domain Eukaryota; kingdom Metazoa; phylum Chordata; class Amphibia; order Caudata; family Salamandridae; genus Calotriton; species Calotriton arnoldi. The sequence goes on from CAWUFW010001977.1 coordinate 2,022,699, forward strand.
CTATGTCTCTTACAGATATATATCGTTACCGAAGGTAAGTAACTTGTTCATCTGAAAGAGACAATTAGTTATAGATTCCTTACCCTAGAATAGATACCCCAGCAATACCAACCCCGGAGGTGGGTCTGCGAACCAAGTTCACACCAGGAAGTCCTGGAGAACAGCCAAAGAAGCCGTCTCTCCGGACTTGGCTGTCCAGGCAGTAGTGTTTAGTGAACGCGTACAGAGATACCCACGTAGCTGCCTGACAGATGTCATTGAGGGGGACTCCTCGTCCCATAGCAGTGGTAGCTGTCGTCGCCCTGGTGGAGTCCCACTGGAGGCTCCTTCTTTGCCAAAGAGCAGCAAGCTTTAATGCACAAAACGACCCACCTAGAGATGGTCTGCTTGTGCAGGGCCCGACCTTTTTTGGCGCCCACGTAGCCAACAAAGAGCTGGTCATCCACCCGGAATTGCTTGGTGCGATCCAAATAAAAGGAAAGCGCCCGTTTTGGATCCAGACGGTGGAGCCTCTCTTCCTCCTTAGAAGGATGCGGAGGCGGAAAGAAGGTGGGCAAAGTGATGGTTTGACCAATGTGGAAAGAAGTAACCACCTTGGGAAGAAAAGAAGGTCTGGTTCTGAGGACGACCTTGTCCGGATGAACAGCCAGAAAAGGAGGCTTTGAAGAAAGAGCTTGGAGCTCACTCACCCTGCGAGCAGAGGTGATGGCAACCAAAAAGGCAGTCTTTAAAGTAAGTCTGAGAGGACAGTTATGAAGCGGCTCAAAGGGAACGCACATAAGGTAATTAAGAACCAAGTTCAAGTCCCACTGGGGCATTACAAAGGGAACAGGAGGAAAAAGATGAGTAATGCCTTTAAGGAAGCGATTTACAACAGGGGACTTGAAAAGAGAAGGCTGATCAGGAAGCCTGTATGCGGCTCCACTCTGTCACTTCCTGGGTGGAACCAAGCCAGCGTGGAGCCACACATCACCACCTAGCACCACACAGGAGCGTTGCTGTGAAATCGTTCGGATCCAGTTTGGCGGTTAGGTGAAATCCTAAAGGTGAGGAATACACAGTTGGAAGTATTCATTAGAAACCCTGTTGCACAAGTTACTAACTTGTGTAACGATATATCTGTAAGAGACAGTAGTTAGTGACAGATTCCTTACCTTAGAATATCCCCAGGCGTCAGGCTGGATCCGGAAAGTTTTTGCGTAGCAGTACCCTTGAGCGTCGGTAGGCGGCGTCGTGCGGCTCGGCGTCCGTCGACGGCGTTGTGATCGCCGGGATGACGTCGCGGGCAGTACTTAGACGACGCCCCTGCGCGCTGACGTCAGTTCTGTACACGACTTTCCGCGCCAGGAACGCAGAGCCATGCAAGAAGCTGACATAGGTGTCTGAAAAATACTAGGGCCCTGAAAGGGATGTCCTTAACCCTAGAAATCAGTTCGCAGAACGGGAGGATGGGTGGGCGGTAGGAATCTGTCACTAACTACTGTCTCTTACAGATATATCGTTACACAAGTTAGTAACTTGTGCATCTGAAAGAGACACGTTAGTGACAGATTCCTTACCTTAGAATAGATACCCCAGCAATACCAACCCCGGTGGTGGGTCTGCGAACAAAGATCAGACAAGGAAGTCCCGGAGGACAGAACGGCCAAAGAAGCCGTCCCTCCGGACCTGACTGTCAAGGCAGTAATGCTTGGTAAACGTGTGCAGCGAGGCCCACGTAGCTGCCTGACAGATATCCTGCAGCGGAACACCGCGGCCTAAGGCCGTGGTAGCAGCCGTTGCCCTGGTGGAATGGGCACGCAGCCCAACAGGAGGCTCCTTCTTAGCCAAAGAATAGCAGGCTTTGATACACAAGGTTACCCAGCGGGAAATGGTTCTCTTGTGCACCGCCCGACCTTTTTGGCGCCCACGTAGCCAACAAAGAGCTGGTCATCCACCCGGAAGTGTTGTGTGCGGCTAATATAGAAGGAAAGCGCACGTTTTGGGTCCAGACGGTGGAGCCTCTCTTCCTCTCTGGAAGGATGCGGAGGCGGAAAGAAGGTGGGCAAAGTGATGGTCTGCCCAATGTGGAAGGCAGTAACCACCTTTGGCAAGAAGGACGGACGCGTCCGAAGAACAACCTTGTCTGGATGGACAGACAGAAAGGGAGGTTTGACATGATAGAGCCTGGAGCTCACTCACCCGCCGAGCGGAGGTGATGGCGACCAGAAAGGCTGTCTTCAGAGTCAGAAGACGAAGAGGACAGTTATGTAGAGGCTCAAAGGGAGCGCACATGAGAAAAGTAAGAACCAAGTTCAAGTCCCACTGAGGCATTACAAACGGAACAGGAGGGAAGAGTTGTGTAATGCTTTTAGGAACCTGTTAACAACAGGGGACTTGAAAAGGGAGGGCTGATCAGGAAGCCTGAGGAAGGCCGAGATAGCACAAAGATAGCTCCTTGATGGTACCCAGGGCAGAACCCTGTTGGGCCAGAGAAAGAAGGAACAGAAGAACCTCAGAAAGAGGGGCAGAGAGGGGATTCACAGCCTTTGCTGTGCACCATGCCACAAACTTGTTCCACCTGCAGGCGTATACCACCTTAGTGGAGGGACGCCTGGCTGCCAGAATCACATCACAAACTTCGGGAGGCAAGTCGAAAGGAATCAACTGCCGCCGCTCAATCTCCACGCAAGCAGGTGGAGACTGGACAGGTTCGGGTGGAGGACCGTCCCCTGCTGCTGCGACAGAAGATCCTCCCGAAGAGGCAGACGGATCGGGGATCGACGCTCATACTGAGTAGCTCGGGATACCAAACTCTTCGAGCCCAGTCCGGAGCCACAAGGATGACTTGGGCCCGGTCGCGCCGAATCTTCTTCAACACTCTGGGTAGAAGTGGTATAGGCGGAAAGGCGTACAACAGACCACAACTCCACTCGCGACGAAAAGCGTCTCCGAGCGAGTGCCGCCTTGGAAATTCCAACGCGTAGAACTGCTGACATTGCGCGTTCTCTTCGGTGGCGAACAGATCTAACCAAGGCTCTCCCCACTGCTGAAAGAGACCTTGCGCCACCTCCGAGTGAAGACGCCATTCGTGATCCATCATGCACCTGCGGCTGAGTTCGTCCGCCCTGGCGTTCAGGGAACCTGCCAGGTGTTGAACCATCAGGAATATGCCCTGATGTTCCAGCCATGTCCAAAGGCGCAGAGCCTCCTGACATAGGGTCCACGACCCCACCCCGCCCTGTTTGTTGCAATACCACATGGCGGTGGTGTTGTCTGTGAACACCTGCACTACCGTCCCTTTGACAGAGGGAAGGAATGCCTTGAGTGCAAGTCGGATCGCCCGGAGCTCCAGAAGGTTGATATGGAGCCGGGACTCCGCCGGAGACCAGAGGCCTCTGATCTCCGCCTCTCCCATGTGACCGCCCCATCCCAGAAGGGACGCGTCCGTCACAACTGTGTGCTCTGGCTGGGGAAGGGAGAGGGATCTGCCCATGACCCATTGCCGGTTCGAGAGCCACCACTGCAACTGTTTTGCAGTCCCCTCCGAGATCTGGACGTGATCGGACAGGTTGCCCTGGTGCTGCGCCCACTGGAACTTCAGGTCCCACTGCAGAGCCCGCATATGCCATCTGGCATGATCGACCAGCAGGATGCAGGAGGCCATGAGGCCCAGCAGCCTCAGGGTCATCCGTACCGAAACCCAGGATAAAGGCTGAAAGATCGGAATCATAGCCTGAATATCCCGGACTCGCCGTTCGGGAGGATAGGCCCGAAACTGCGTCGTGTCCAGAACTGCTCCGATGAAAAGGAGCTGTGGAGAAGGAATCAGATGCGACTTCGGCACATTGATGGAGAACCCCAGCGAGTGCAGGAGTTCGGCCGTAGTCTGGAGGTGGGAGACGACTGCCTGGGACGCAGCCCGCCTTCAGCAGCCAGTCGCCGAGGTAGGGGAAGACTGGAACCCCTGCCCGGCGCAGATGAGCTGCGACCACCGCCATCACTTTCGTGAACACCCGAGGGGCACTTGTAAGGCCAAAGGGGAGCACGGTGAACTGAAAATGCTCGAGGCCTACCGTGAACCGCAGGTAACGCCGGTGGGCCGGCAGGGCGGGGATGTGAAAATAAGCGTCCTGCAAGTCCAACGCTACCAACCAGTCTCCAGGGTCGAGGGCAGTCAAGACCTGAGCTAGGGTGAGCATCTTGAACTTCTCCTTCCGGAGGAAGCGATTGACGTTCCGGAGGTCCAAGATAGGACGCATGTCCTCCTTGTCCTTTTTGGGCACCAGAAAGTAGTGGGAGTAGCAACCACGACCTACTTCTGGGGTCGGAACATGCTCGATGGCCCTCTTGGCCAAGAGGGCCGTGACTTCCTTCTGCAGAAGCACCAAGTGATCCCCTGACATGCGGTGGAATTGAGGTGGCATGGCTGGGGGTGGTCTCGAAGGGGAGGGAGTAGCTCCTTCGGACAATGTCCAAGACCCACCTGTCCGAGGTGATGGCACGCCAGTGGTGAAGGTGATGGCGGACCCTGCCCTCTACTGGCGTGCTGTGCACCTGAAAGGAAGGACTAAGAGGGCTTGGAGGCCGCGGACGGGGCGGAGTTGGTGGCCTGACCCGCACGCTGGTTGCCCGAACCGCCACGGCGGTAGCCACGCCCTCGGCCACGCGAAGACGCTTGCTGCGCGGGCCGGTGGCTGGGCAGCGGACGTGACTAGGCGCCCCTTCCGTGGCCACGAAAGGGGCGAAAAGCAGAGGTTAGCGGAGGGCGCACAACAGAAAGGCCCAGGGACTTGGCAGTAGCCCGTGAGTCCTTAAAACGCTCCAGCGCATGGTCTGCTTTGGAACCAAAAAGACCGACTCCATCAAAGGGCATGTCCATGAGTGTATTCTGGACATCACCCGAGAAACCAGTTGTTCTCACCGTCGTTGCAAGCGATCTGCCCAGCGAGTCGGCGGTATCAAGGCCACAACGTATGGTGAACTTTGCCGCATCCCTACCTTCCGCAATGGTGCGGGTAAGCAGTGTCTGGACCTCCTCAGAACACTGGGGCAAAACAGCCGCCACCGAATCCCACAGGGAGTGGGTATATCGGCCCAAAAGGCAAGCGGTGTTGACGGACCGCAAGCCAGCACTGGAGGAAGAAAAAGCCTTCTTCCCAAACTGGTCCAGGCGTTTGGATTCCCTATCCGGAGGGGCGGTAGGGAAGGCGGTTTGGGAGGCAGAGGCTTGGACAACCAAGCTCTCGGGGGTGGGATGTTGAGAGAGAAACAAGGGGTTGCCCGGAGCAGGGCGATGGCGTCGGGCCACGTTCTATCCACAGGAGCCCCTGTGGTGGGCTTGGACCAGGTGCCCAAAAGAACGTCAGACAGTGCATCATTAAACGGCAGCACAGTCTCCGAGGAGGAAGCTGCCGGCTGAAGCACTTCCGTCAGGAGATTAGTCCTGACAGCCACAGTAGGCAATTGGAGGTGCAAGGCTCCAGCTGCTCTACGCAACACCGTTGCGAAATTTGCTCCCTCCTCCGTAGCCACGGGAGGAGACAGCATGCCAGTGTCAGGGGAAGTGTCTAGACCACTGGCATCCCCAAGTTCCTCTGCCCAGTCCTGATCATACTCACACTGCTGTGTGAGAGGGTCTTCCGACCCCTCCCAGCTCTCCTGGTCCTCCTCTGGTTCAAAATATGGAGGAGGAGGGACATCTGGGACCCAAGGTCTCATCGGCGCGGAGCCGGCGCCGAGCGACGCCGGTCCGGCTCCATGTCCGGAACCGGAGAGAACCGGGAACGACGCCGCCCGAGCCCCGGGCGGCGTCAGGAACGGCACAGGGGACATCGGCGCCGGCGGAGGCGTGGGTTAGGTCAACCGGCGTCGATCGGGGCTGCGGTACCACCGGCGCCGGGATCGAGGCCGGGGCCGGAGCCGAGGCCGGGATCAAGGCTGGCGGGACAGGCGACGCCGGGACCGGAGTCGTCGGCGACGCCGGAGCAACCCCACTGGCCCGCGGGCCCGAAGGCGCACCGGAGGGACCTTGAGGCCCGAAGAGGCGGGCCATGGCCGACAGGAATTCCTGTATTTCGGCCGGAGTCGCCCCCAAACCCGGGAAGGACGGGTAATGCGGGCGGCTGCCACAGGCACATCCGGAGCCGCGGGGACGGTGCCGACAGGGGCCTCAGCCGAGTCGCGAGACCGGCGAGGCGAAGTCTTAGAGCGATGGTGCTTCTTAGACTTCTTGTGCTTCGACTTACCCGAGGAGTGCGAAGACTTGGACTCCGACGACCGGCGGGGCTCCGCGACCGGCCCCTCGACCTCTCACGGGACCGGGGCTTGGTGCCGCGCGGAGCCGACTGCCGGACCTCGAGGAGCTTTCGAGACCGCTCTCGCAAAGCCTTCGGGTGTAAGGCCCGGCAGTCAGGGCACGACTTCGTGTCGTGGTCTCGGCCGAGACAGTAGAGACACTCTAGTGCGGGTCTGTGATCGACATCATTCGACCACAGACGTCGCATGGCTTGAAGCCGGGCATCCCTACCGACACCTAGGAGTCGAGAAGACTCGAAAAGAAACAGTGAAAAATCACCAAAAATTTAGTCAAAAATTGACTAGGGCACTGCTCTTCCCGGATCTGCGCTTACTGGCGCGGAAAAAGAAGAACTGACGTCAGCGCGCAGGGGCGGCGTCTAAGTACTGCCCGCGACGTCATCCCGGCGATCACGACGCCGACGACGGACGCGGAGCCGCACGACGCCGCCTACCGACGCGCAAGGGTACTGCTACGCAAAAACTTTCCGGATCCAGCCTGACGCCTGGGGATATTCTAAGGTAAGGAATCTGTCACTAACGTGTCTGTCAGATATTTTTACCTGATGTAGTGTGATCAATACACATTTACCTTCACAGGTCTATTGAATAGAACCGTAGTCACAATCTATATATCAATTCTGGTTCAGCAAAATGTGTTGCAAATCATGTGGCAACTTTTTGTCTCTGTGTAAAGATTGTCATATCTCTGTCATATAAGAAGGCTGGACTGAAATTGCCAGGATCCGGTCTAACCTTTTCTACTCATAAGACGGCAGCTTAGGAGGAGAGAAGGGCCAAGCATTAATTTCAGACACTTGCAAAGTGGTTTGTTGCGCTTCATCTACATTCACTTCACATTCCAGACTGGATGTAGCTCAGGGAGCTGTGGCAAGTGGCTCATGCCGGTAATATTTCTAATTTTCATTAAGAGTTGTGATTAAATAAAGATTGGATTGATGTAATACTTTAGCTTAAGTTTCTAGTATTTCTTCTTTGCTGAACTGGCTATAACAAAGTCATGCCACTTGTGCACATCTTGTAAAGTAAGAAATGGTACCATGAACGGGATGAGGCGGTAATCCCAGTTACACTGATGAACAAGTTACTTACATTTGGTACCGCCTTATCTGGTAGGGACTCTATCTAGCCGCAGATTCCTTACCATAGAATTATCCTCAGGCATCAGACTGAATCCGGACATTTTCAAGCAGTACCCCTGTGCACCGGTAGGTGGCATCATTCTGCGGCGTCCACGCCTGAAATGATGTACGCGGTACCTACATAAGCACCATCTCAGCGCACTGCTGTCAGTTCATTTGTGACTTTTCATACCAACAGCGTGGAGCCGCGATGCAGACTAACCACTGGTGTGAGCTGCTAGGACCCTTCGTAGGGGGAAACCCTTATGCGTTAATCAGGTCGAAGAGCAGGGAGGATCCTTAAGGAATCTGTGGCTAGATAGGGTCTCTACCAGATAAGGCATGACTGAAGGCAAGTAACTTGTTCATATGACTTCTTATATTTATTTTTTATTATTTTCTTTATTCAGCTTTTCTGTACAAACATACAAATAGGGGGGATAAGCAAACCATATAAAAAGAAAAGGGATGGGGAAACAGATAATCAAACAGAACCAAATTCTGAACATACACATCAGAGCTCAGCATTTTACAATTATATCAAGCCAAGGAACATTTGGAAATTATCGTGTAAAAACCATGTTACCAGCAGGTCATTGCAATCGGGGACATACAGTAAATAACAAATTAGTTACGATGTCGCAGACGCCTTAGTCGTTAGGGGCAGATGGGACTCACAGCTCCCCCATTATGGATGTTGTGTTTAGCCTTGTCAAAATCCTGCTCTATCCAGCCTGGTTTCCCAGGTAGGTATTGTATAAACTCCCAAAAATTTTGGGGCGACTTCTAGGAGGAAGTAGTTCGCTGTATGATTCTGTTTGTGTGTTGCAAAACAACATGTCTCTAGCCCATTGGGTAATTGGGGGGGGGGGGAGCCTCAGGCCCAGCGCATTGCCACCACTCTTTTGGCTATTAATAAACCCATATCAACGAGTCTTCTAATACTTTTTTTAAGGCGTTTCGAGTCCCCCAGGATTGCCAATAGTGGGTCCGGGCCGATCTGTTCGCCAGTGATGTCGCTTAGTTTGGAAAAGATTTGTATCCAGAAAGTAGCGACGGGTGGGCAGAGCCAAGCCAGATGCAAGAAGCCCGCCCCTCTCTCCCCGCACCTCTCACAGCAGTCAGACTCTCGCAGCCCGAATTTATGGAGCCGCACGGGTGTGTGATATATTCGATTCAGAAATTTGAATTGTATGAGCCGGTGTCTGCCGTTAAGGGAAACACGTTTGGTGGCTTCGCAGCAGTATGTCCACATTTTATCGTCTATCGTGATTTCTAGATCGCGCTGCCATTCCAATCTTGCTTTAACATATTGGTTACTGCGCAGCTCTTGTGTTTTTTTGTAAATGTGTGAGACCAGTCTGCATGGGGAGTCAGTACGGAGTATGGCCGAGAAGGCGAGGACCTCCGGTGGTTCTAATAGGTCATCCCCCTAGCACCTCGCGTAGCGCATCCCGGGCCCTGAAGTAGTGAAATAGTGTTAGGGTGGACTTGGGGGTGTCATTGTCTACTAGTTCGTCCCAGTCTCGTCCCTATCCCTCATTAAAAAAGTCGCCAATTGAGTCTATTCCCAAGGTGCGGAGGGCTCTCGTCAGCTCGGGTGTAGTGAGCTCAGGGAGCCATGCACACCATTCCAGGGGTGTAAGGGGAGAATAAAGTATAGTAGTTGATTGGCGATTTAACAGGTTCCGCCAGGCGTGCGTGGTCGCGTTTATCGAATCTAACGTTCCTGTGCGGCGGGATGCCACGTGGAACAGTGCAGCGGACAGATGCGTCGGGGCCATCGCTATACGTTCTATGTGGAGGTGGGGGGGGGTTTGCTGGTGGAGCCAATAATATGCATGTGAGGCCTGCGTGGCTCGGTAGTAAAGGTCTAGGTCGGGGGCGCCCAGCCCTCCCATAGCGTAAGGAAGAGTGAGAATATCCCACCTGGCTCTAGGTTGCTTGCCGGCCCAAGCTAGTTTGATTTGCAGTGTTTTCAGTCTTTTAAAAAAGTGTGCGGGCAAAACTATAGGGATGTTTAAAAACAGGAAGAGAAGTCTGGGTAATACCACCATTTTCATGATGGAGATCCTTCCCAGAAGTGAGAGAGGAAGGCGGATCCATCGGTCGACATCTTCCTCCAGCCTGGCCATAGCCCTACCGTAATTCTCCTGGAGTACCACTTCAGAGTCTGTTTGGATCCGTATCCCTAGGTATCGGACCGGATCGGTGGACCAAGTCAAGGGAAAATCCAGGTCTTCCAGAATCGGCATTGGAGGCAAGGGAAAAATAATGGACTTTGCCCAATTAATTCGTAGGCCAGAGAATTCCCCAAATCTTACAACCTCTCGCAGTATTGGGGAGAGATTCACCGCAGGGTCTCGGACGTAGAGGAGGGTGTCATAAGCATAAGCTGAGATGATAAGATTATAGGCAGGGAACCTAACCCCTCTATGGCTGTGATACTCTCTTAGAGCGCAGGATAGCGGTTCCGCAACTAGGGCGTATAGCCGTGGGGAGAGCGGGCAGCCCTGCCACGTACCTCTAGATATCTCCAAGGGCGCTGTGACTGTGTTCCCCACTCGTACTCGGGCTGTTGGGGCGGTGTAAAGCGTTCTCACTAGATGTAGGAATAGACTGCCCAGTCCCATGCGTTCGAGCACCAGCATCATGAATTCCCACTCAACCGAGTCGAACGCTTTCTCAGCGTCCAGGAAAACCGCAGCAACGTTGGTGTTAGGGTTAATGTGTTGGATTGCTCCAAATACTGTGCGGAGATTATGGGTTAATGTCCTTCCTGGGACAAAGCCTGCTTGTTCTGGGCCTACTAGGATTGGGAGCAGAGGGGCTAGGTGGTTTGGCAGGACTTTGGCGAAAATTTTTGTATCAACGTTTAAGAGGGATAAAGGGCGATATGCGGCACAGTCATGTGGGTATTTCCCCGGTTTAGGGATTGCAATTAGCAGGGCTTCCCGCATCGTGGGGGGCATGGATCCGTTTTCGCCCATTTCCTCAAACAGGGATATCAGGTGAGGAGTGAGTTGTTGTTTGAATTCTTTATAAAACCCCACAGTGAGGCCGTCTTGTCCCGGTGCCCCGCCTGAGCGCATTGAACTAAGTGCATCATGGATCTCCCAGGCTTCTAGCGGCCTCATTAAATACGCTCTGTGGTCATTCGTTAACCAAGGTAGTTTTATATATTCTAAGTAGGATAACATGTCCGCATCTGTGTCGTGAGTTCTGGAGCGGTATAGGTCCGCGTAGAAGACCCTAAAACGTTCAGCAACTTCATCCGGGTCGGTTATCTTCTCTCCGAATTAAGAGCAATAGAATGAGGGGTTGCGCGCCGTCCCTTCATGAGGGACGCTAAAGAGGCACCCGGGCGTTCGCCCTCCCCATACGTTCTTGCTATGGCATATTTCCCCATCAGCTTAATCTCTCTATCTGCTTCTTAGTGATATTCTTCCAGAGTGGACTTAAGGTCTTCACTGGTCTCAATGTCCCCTCCCGTTAGTCTCTCCCGTTCCAGCCTGGCGAGGGTTTGTTCCAGAAGCGCGAGCAGCCCTCTAATGGACTTTAGCACCCCGGAGTGCTTAGAGATGGCTATACCCCGGATGTAGACTTTAAAAGCCTCCCAGATCGTAGCAAACTGTTCAACTGATCCGATATTAGTGGCAAAGAAAGTGTCTATGGCCTCCAAAATTTCAGCCCTGAATACTTCATCTAATAGGGCATACGGAGGAAACCGCCAGGTGAAGGGGGGGGGCGTTTAGTAGGTGACGCTAGAATAAGGAGCACTGGTGAGTGGTCGGAATAGGAGCGAGGGAACACCACGCAATCGCGAGTGGCATGCCCGAGAGTTCGTGCCAGGAACCAATAATCGATCCTGGTGTGTAGGTTGTGCGGGGCGGAATAATGTGTGAATCCGTCAGCTTTAGATGAGCGTGAGCGCCAGACGTCAGTCAATTAAAGTTCAAGCAGGATATCTGTAATTGTTCTAGCTGCCATAGACTGGCGCCGTGCGGGGCCGCCCGAGCGATCTATGTCCGGGTTCAGTGTGCAATTGAAATCACCTCCCCATATAAGTGGGAGTGTTGGTAATTGGCGCACTAGGGCACGCAGATCGTGGAAGAATTGGGGGCAGTCGTAATTGGGGCCATATACGTTAATTAAGATGCACGCCAAACCCCTTCCTCTGCATGTAGAGATCGTGTATCTGCCCTCAGAGTCTGTGTGTAATTCTTCTAGGGTGAGTTGGGCTCTAGGGTTAACCCAAGTTAGCACCCCCCTGGCGTGTGAGGTAAAGCGTGCTGCGTGAAAGGTTCCACGTATCCGTTTACGAGCCAGTGAGAGACTAGACAGGGGCAGGTGTGTTTCCTGCAACAGCGCTATGTCAATGTTGTGTCTAGCTAGGTAAGCGATGACTTTCCTTGTTTTGCGCTGATCGTTGAGGCCCCTAACGTTCCAAGTTAGTAACCGTAGTCTATCTTCCATGTGGGCTAAATAGGGGGCGTGGGGCCTCAGCTATAGTGTGCGAGTGCTCCCCGACGACTAAGCCTTTAGGAGACTGTAAGTCTCTTGGTCTGGTAAGTATGTGATCCCTGTGTAATGTTCTCATCGCATCAACATTCCAACAAACAATAAGAGACAAAAAATAATTCAACAAAACTCCCTTCCCCCCACCCACGCCATGCATTCCCCAACTTAGCACAGACAGCGACCCCCCACCCCCTTCCCCTTCTCATTCGAAACCTCTGGCAACAGGCCATGTAGTGTGTAACACGTGGGGGCGGATGTTACCACATCGCTTCGGGCAACCATCAGCATTAGTTCCATGTATATTTACAGAAGCGTGGACATTCGGACTTGTCTAGGCCTCTACTGGCCTCAACATGTAATGAAGAGGATAATCTTAGCTATACCATTATGACTATTCAAAACCTTTCCTGTCACGAAGCAAGAAGCACAACAAACTGAAAGCAGTTACACTAGGATAAGATAAGCAGTGACATATGGCTCTAGGCCGTGGAATATCAATGATACTTGCGAAAGTTCAGGTGGGCAAGTCTCTTGGCGGAGCACGTGTAGAGTCAAATAGTGTCAGGACCACAGCAGATCATCAGCTTATTGGCCTGCCAGTCAGCGAGGTCTTGTGCATCAGCTAGGCAGTCTCAGCCGTGCGTTTCTTAGTGATACAGACTCCCCAGTGCCGATGCGTCATTCCGAGTCGTCTCGACCTCCTTCTGCTCCACCAGTCGCTGCCTCAACCAGATTGTTTGTTGTTGTCGTCTGCCTCTCTTTCTTTAAAAGATCTTTTAGTGTCTTTTGCAATGTTTTAGGGTCCGAGAAGATGCGCGATGACCCATTGAGGGTGACTCTCAGCCTGGCCGGGTAGAGCATGGCGTAGGCTATATGTCGTTTTACAGTTGTGAACTGGCGTCTTGCTTCTTGGACTTTCATCGTGAAGTCTGGGTAGAGGGAGAGTACCGATCCTTCGTACTTGAGTTCTCCCAGTTCCCTAGCTCGTCTCAAGGCAGAATCCCTGTCGCGGTAGCTCAGCATTTTCGCGATTATCGGGCGTGGGGGAGCCCCTGGTTGCGGGCGCGGTCCCAGCGAGCGATGTGCCCTTTCCACCACGAATATATCTGAGAAAGCATCTCGGCCCAGCAAGGTGATCAGGAGCTGTTCTATGAACTGTTCAGCTTTAGGCATCTGGGTGGACTCCGGGAGGCCAGTTATGCGGATGCTTCTCCGTCTGGATCGGGCTTCAAGGTCCTCGGCCCTGTCCTGTAAGGTCGTGAGCGCTTTGGCCATTTGCTGTTGGGTCGAGGTCGCCTCGGTTTGTGCCTCTTCTACCTCGGTGACTCGGCGTTCTGTCATGTCTATTCGCTCCGCATGCTTATCTAGCCGTTCCGACATTCTGTCCATGCGGTATACCAGCGAGTCTATCTTCCCATCTATCATCAGTAGGCTTTTCTGGACTGCGGCAAACATTTGTTTCACCTCCCCAGGCTCGTCCTCTGGGGCTTCCATTTGGCTGTCCGTGGAGCTAGCGCCGCCCGTATCCCTGGTTCTAGTACGTTTAGGGTCAAAAAGTAGCTTTGTTTGTGTCTTGTCGACCTTGCCCATGGCGTTGTTTCTCCCGGGGCAGCAGCGATAGAGCGGGGCGGACCGGTGATATTGCAGGCCGTGCTTTTCAGGCTCTCTTTTCCCACGGATGTGCAACTACGGCGTTTCAGGGGTGGGGCGTACTCCACATTTGAGCCCCCGCAAGCTAGTTTGGCTCGATATTGTGCTTAAGTGACTGGATGGTTCTCAGTGGTAGGCACAGTACCAATATCTCTGTGATGCAGCGCAGCGGCGATGGGACCCGGCAGCAGGAGCGCGCTCCCCGCAGGGGGATGAGTACGCCCCAAGTGGCGAGTCGTAGGCCGTGTTAGAGCGGCGCGCTTAGCCAGGAAGGCCTCCTCAAGATCTGGTTTAGTGCGCCAGTATTTGTATACGGTGTAGGCCTGGGGTCCCCCCTGTAGTGTGAAGCTGTATAGGTGACCGTCGCTTGAAGCGCGCCTCTCACCAGTGCGATGCTCTTCCAGGCTCTGTGTCCTCGTCTGTCAGCGGTGACAGGGCGGTGCGGCACGCGCTGTGTGTTGACTGATGAATTCACTTTCTCTGCTGGGCGGTCCCCGCCCAGCCGCCCGTCGCCGGTAGGCACAGCGCTGCCACGAGGGCACAGAGGGTCTCGGGGTGTCTCGAGCAGTGACCAGTTCCCAGCGCCGGGAGTCCTCGTGGTGCTCAGCCCTCAGCCAGCAAAGGAGGTGCGCGGGGGCTCAGGTCTCACCTCCGGCGCGTCCCCGTGCAGATGTCCACCTCTTGCGTAGCTCAGCACACTGAGCTCAGGAGCCGTCCTGGGGCGTGATGTCCAATAGCCGTCCGGGACCAAGGGAACGCGCCGGAGCAGCGCCACCCCCAGTGGCGGTTAACTCGCTCTGCTTCCCGGGGCCCCTCGCACTTTGCCGTCCGCGCCCGGGTGCTGTAGGATTGCCCCTGGGGCGTGGTGGGTCACAGGGATAGTTCGGCGGCCTTAGAGACTCCGCATCAGGGGGTTACGGCGGCAGTCCTGGTTCGCTCGAAGGGGAGGCGCCTGGAGTGCAGCAGCGTCTGAAACCGCTCCGCCTCGGAGACCGACCGCGCCCGCCAGGCCCCAATCGGCCCGCCTCCCTCCGTTCTAGGTACGGGCTGCACTCTTCCAAGTCAGGCAATATTCCTTTCGCAATTTTGGTGTCGGACGAAAGCCCCGGCCCTCAGCTTGCCAAATCTATGTAGTGTGGTCGGCTAGGAGCGCCGAATGTCAGGATAATTAAAGTATGGTGCCGATGGCGCACGGAGCTCTATTCTCACGTGGCCATCTTACGCTGCGGCAAGCTCCGCCCCCTTCATATGACTTCTAGTCGCAGATTCCTTACCTTGATAGATACCCAAGCAATACCTCCCCGAAAGCGGGTCTGCAAACCCGACTTAGACCAGAAAGTACTGCAGGACCAAATGGGCAAAATGCCCATCCAGGTGGACCCGACTGTCTAGGCAGTAATGCTTCATGAATGTGTGCAGTTAAGCCCACATTGTAGCCTGACAGATGTCAAAGACTGGACTTTGCTCTGGCAGAATGAGCGCACAAGACCTCATGTGGTTGGTTTTTAGCCAATGCATAGCAGATTTTTATGAAGCGCTCAATCCATCAGAAGATGCTACGTTTCTGCACAGCCTTATCTTTTTTCTTTTTTTTTAAACTCTTTTATTAAAACTTAAAACACACTTAACACAAAAACAATATCGGTGCAGTTCCAAAACAAAATACAGTTCCTGAGAGCACTAAAAATATAAATAAACAATGAATATAATGGGTCTAGAGACAAACCATTACGCCCTTAATTCCAGCGAAATCCAACTTAAGGTGTTTTGTTGTCAACCACATCAGACGTATTGTGGAAAGGGGTACAAATAAAACCTCTACTTTCGTTCCATGGGCCCCACACCTTTGTCCATTTACCCGGGCATTCTCTACTTCCATACACAGCCTTATCTTTCTTAGTTCCAACGTATCCTACGGAGAGTTGGTCATCCACCCAGAATTCTTTTATTTGGTCAAGGTAGAATTGCAATGCTCTTTTTGGATTCAGACAGTGGGTCTCTCCTCTTCTGCAGAAGAATGAGGCAGGGCAAAAAAGGAAAGCAGGGTGATCGTCTAACCTACGTGGAAAGAGGTGAGCACCTTCGGGAGGAAGGAGTCATGTGTACAGTGCACCAGTTTGCCAGATAAAAAAGTAGTATAAGGCGGGTGCACCAAGGTAGCCTGCAACTCGCTGACCTTCCTGGCCAATGCAATGGCCACCAGATAGGCGGTTTTGATAGTTAATAACCGAAGAGGGCAGCTATGTAACGGCTCAAAGTGAGCACACATCACGAAAGTAAGGAACAGGTTCAAGTCCCACTGTGGCATGATGAATGACTGGGGGGGGGGTGGGGTACATATTTTGAAAGCCTTTCAGGAATCTCATCACAAGGAGTGAATTAAATAAGGAAGGTTGGTCTGGCAACCACAAAAAGTGATGAAATGGCAGATAGATAGCCCTTAATTGTGCCCAGAGCAGAGCCCTGCTGGGCCAAAGAAAGAACAAATTGTAGGACCTGAGATAGAGGAGCAGAGAGGGGATCAATTCTTTTTGGTACCCACCATGCCACAAATGTTTCCGATCAGCAGGCGTTCACCGATTTAGTGGAGGGCCGCCAGAGTAACATCACAGACTTCGGGAGGATGGCCGAAGGCTGTCAACTGTTCAGCTCAATCTCCACTCATGGAGGCAGAGAGTGTGCAGGTTTGGGTGCAGAATCCTCCCCTATTGCTACTACAGAAGATCCTCCCGAAGAGGCGGCTTGACCGGAGGACTGATGCTCATGCTCAACAGGTCAGGATACCAGACTCTCCTTGCCCAGTCCGAAGCCACAAGAATTAATTGGGTCCGGTTGTTCCTGAATGTAGGAAAGTACCCTTTTTTGCATGGTTATCCCCTCCTTTTTCCTGACATCTGATGCAATTTAACTTGATGTGCCCTGGGTCCCTGCCAATCATATTCCCACGCCTGTGTTCTTTCCCAAGACTGTACCTTTGTATCCACAATTTGCACATCCCTTGCCACAGGTAAGCCCCCTGTAAAAGGTACCAATGGTACCAAGGGCACTGTGGCCAGGGAAGGCCTCTAAGGGCTGCAGCACCTATTGTGCCACTCTCGGAGGCCCTGCACCTTAACACACACAGACTGCCACTGCAGGCTGTGTGTTCTGGTGCAGAGAAAAGTAAAGCGTCGACATGGCACACCTTCCTGTGTGGCATGCCTGCAATCCACTGCCTGAGGCCTAGGTAAGTCGCACCTCTAGCAGGGTGCACTAGCCCTAAGGTGAGGGTACAGTGACATGAGCCCTGTACCCTTACAGCGTTTAAGTCCATTCTTAGACATTGTAAGCGTAGTAGATCCATAAAGAGTATATGGTCTGGGAACTCCACAGCTCCATAATGGCTTTACTAAAAACTGGTAAGTTTGGTAGCAAACTTCTCAGCACATTAAACCCACACTGATGCCAGTGTGGGATTTAATGTAAAATGCACTCAGAGGACATCTTGGTGATGTCCCCTGAAAATCGA
This sequence comes from Calotriton arnoldi, assembly GCA_963921515.1. Taxonomy (NCBI): domain Eukaryota; kingdom Metazoa; phylum Chordata; class Amphibia; order Caudata; family Salamandridae; genus Calotriton; species Calotriton arnoldi. The sequence continues at coordinate 2,039,796 of CAWUFW010001977.1, forward strand.
CCAGCACTGGTGTGGTTCCTGAATGGCTGCCTGCCATTTTCCACCACCAGACAGGTTCCTGGACCCCTGGGTAGAGAGCCTCCATTCTCTGGGTCCAGAAACAAAGCCCATCCTGGACAGAGGTGTCATGCCTCCTCCCCCAGGATGGGTTGGGTCCACAAAAGGGGAAGCTTCAAAGGCCTCCCACATTTGGAAGCCATTCCTGTCTTTTGTTGCCCCCAGCAACTGGCTCCCACCGGTTCGGGCCCCCACTTTGGGCAGGAGAATTAGCGGGAAAACCAAGCTAGGAAGAGAGGTGTGCCCACCTTTGTCAACTCCACCCCTCAGGTGGGGGAGGCGAGGTGAAGCACACATCTCAGTCCCCTCCATCTTGAGATGAGAGGCTCATGCCCCCTCCTACTGGAGGGTGGCATAATAGGGGGTGTACCCACCCCAAGGAAGGGACCCAATGGTCCTGACCTGCTCCCCCCTTTAACGCCCCTAAATTTAGTATTTAGGGGTGACCCTGAACCATGCCTCCTCAAATTCGAGGAAGAAAGAGGGACCGAAGAGCTGTGCTGACCCAGGAAGACGAGGACACCAACTACCTTGGTCCCCAGCCCGACCGGCCTGTCCCGTCTAGACCTGCCTACAGCAAGAGCCCCGGCGAGTCCAGCAGCCAGAAATCCCCAGAACCCGGAGGACCTGCCCTACAACCATCTTACAGACTCTGCCTCCCGTGAGCACCCGATTTGCTCAAGCAAAGACTGACCACAGAGTCCGGATTCCGGCGACTATGCAATTCTGCACCACTCTGCACCCGATGCCCACGGCCCGAGTTCCTGTGGGCCAACATCACAAGGAGGTCTCCCAAACAATCCTGACCTGGGATCTGGTGATCCCCGACCTCCCTCAAGCCTCAAGATGACGCCTGCAGCCTCAGCCTGAAAGGTCCCCTCGATCGCGAACGGAGCTGGTAAGAAAACACGACGCCAGAAGACACCCCTGCACCTGACGCCCTACGGCTTTGGGTGGCCCAACCGACTGTGTCCAGGCATCCCCCAAGATCCCACCTCAGCTCTCCTACCAGTGGTCACCTACAGGAAGTCTCCATGCCCGAGCCTGAAGCAACTTCGTAGAACCGAAGGTCTCCATTGAAAAGCACAGGGTCCCCAACGTCCGTTTTGCACCCTGCATCCGGCCGCCCCAGTGCCGCTGGTGGTGCAGCTCCTGTCCTGGTCGTTGGCCCCTGCAGACCTTAACTCTAGAGCTTTGCTCCCACAACCGAGTGCAAAAAGAACAATTGATGGACAAAATGCTGATCAATGTCACACATTCACCTCAGTACAGAGATCTGGGCCTAAATCCATCCACAACCGAGTGGCATGCTCAACAGCAGTCCTTGACCGAAGGCTAACATTGGGCCCCTGCACTCTGCACCCGGCCGCCCCAGTGCTGCTGGTGGTGCAACTCGAGTGCCCATCTAGACCTTGGGGAACCTTGGTCCTAACCTCCAAAACGGCCACACGTAAGTCGTGTACTTACCTGGAAAACCGCTAACACGTTTCTCCCATAGGAAGCCATGTTAAGATATTTTGGGCCTAAAAATGTTCTAAGTGTTGAACTGTTGTTGTATGGAGAAAAGAGAACTCAATTCCATAGTATAAAAAGTTGTGCTTAGCTTGTATTGTGAGATTCTAAGGTGTGGTATCTAGGCATACCACCCCCAGTACTCAAAGTAATCCAAAAGTAACTAAAAGCTAATCTGAAAGTAATTACTGTGTAATTCAAACTACATTTTATAGTGATACAAACCTGTAACAATTGCAATTCAACCACAACTGCATTTGCTTGAGCAGTCTTGCAATTAAGAGTATATTTCACTTACCTGTGCCAAGTCCTACTTGGTTCTAAAATAAAACATAAGTATAACTTTTTTATACTTACCTAATTGGTCTGGATTCTGTCTCTGAGTGTGTGTGATCAGTCCTTGATTGAGTGAATACAATAAATGCTTAACACACCCTCTGGATAAGCCTAACTGCTCGCCCACACTACCACAAAGAGAGCTGTTAATACTTACCTAATTTAGCCTGTGCTATACCTCTGGGGACCTTACTTTGGTATAGTATATACAAAGCCAGTTTTCTACACTGATCTTCTTGAGAATTCTCGGCAGGAGTGGTATTGGTGGAAAGAGGTACAAAAGGCCGGAGCGCCTCCCGAGATAAAAAGCGTATCCACTTGAGAACTGCCTTGGAAATTTCAGTGCGCACAACTGTTGACATTGCGCTTTCTCACTGGTGGCGGATAGATCGCACCAGGGCTCTCCCCACACTTGCAAGAGGCCTTGCACCACCTCCGAATGGAGACGCCACTCGTGATCTGCTAGGCATTCACGGCTGAGTTTATCTGCCCTGGCATTCAGAGTCTGTCAGGTTGAACCACCAGAGAAATGCCATGGTGTTCCAGCCATGTCCAGAGACACATCACCTCTTAACAAAGGGTCCAAGACCCCACCCGCCCTGCTTGTTGCAGTACCACATGGCAGTGGTATTGTCCATAAATACCTGCACTAGCCTCCCCTTTATGGAGGTTAGAAAGGCCTTCAACGCCAAGCGAATCGCACAAAGTTCCAACAAGTTTAAGTGGAGTCCAGACTCGCCGGAAAAAAAGTCCTCTGATCTACATTTCTCCAAGGTGGCCGCCCCAAACCCAGGAGTGACACATCTGTCACTACAGCTAGCTCTGGTTGGGTAAGGAAAAGGTGTCTGCCACTGACCCAATTGTGGTTTGTTTGACAAGTTACTTACCTTCAATAACGCCTTATGCGGTAGAGACATGATCTACTCGCGATTCCTTAACTTTAAATTTCCCAGGCGTCAGACTGGATCTGGAAGATTTTTCTCCCAGCAATACCCTTGCGTGCCGATAGTTGGTGTCGGTTGGTTCCGCATGATGTCGTCGGCATCGTCTTTGCCGTTGTGACATCCACGTCACCTTTATAGGAGCCACCTCGGCGCCGGGATGTCAGTTACTTTTCACAACTTTGCACGCCAGAAGCGCGGATCCATGAAGTGCACTGACACTGGTGTGTTTTTAACAACTAGAGCCCTGAAAGGGAACAGCCCTGACCCTAAAAACCTGTCTGAATCTGCTGTTAGATCATGTCTCAACTAAATAAGGCATTACCGAAGGTAAGTAACTTGTCCATCTGATATAGGCATCTAGCCACAGATTCCTTACCTTTGAACAGGTACCCAGGCAATACCATCCACGGAGGAGGGACTGCGGACAAGTTTTAGACCAAGAAGTCCTGCAGGACAGAGCGGCTAAAAAGGTTGTCACTGCGGACTTAACTGTCTAGGCAGTAGTGCGTGGTGAACATGTGCAGTGATGCCCACGTTGCTGCTTGACAAGTGTCAAGGACTTGAACTCCACGTTGCAATGCTTTGGTAGCAGCCTTAGCTCTAGTAGAATGAGTCCTTAAACCTTCAGTAGGCTGCTTTTTGGCCAGAGCATAGCAGAATTTGATGCGAACGATGACCCATCGAGAAAGCGTCCTTTTCTGGACCGTACGGCCCTTCTTCGCTCCAACGTACCCCACAAAGAGGTGGTTGTCCACCAGGAACTCTTTAGCGCAGTCAAGGTAGAACGACAACACTCTTTTTTGGTACAGACCGTGGAGTCATTTTCCTTCTTTAGAGGGGTGCAGTGGATCATAGAAAATGGGCAAGGTGACCGATTGCCCCACATGTTACTACTTTCAGTAAGAAAAAGGCCCTAGTGCGAAGCTCCAGCTTATCAGGGAAGATGGTCAGGTAAGGAGGCTTAGATGACAGCCTGCAATTCGCTCACCCTCCTGGCAGAGGTTATCGCCACTAAAAAGGCTGTTTTGATGATATGCAGCCAGAGGGGGCAGGTGTGCAGAGATTTGAGCGCAGCACACATCAGAAAGGTGAGAACCAAATTAAGGTCTCTGATATTACCACAAACATCGCGTGCAACAAGCACAAATGGGTGCAGTCTCCTATAACTATAGAGCCTGCTTTACCAATTTAAAATGGTCTTGATTTGCAAATGTGGGACAACAGGTTTTTTTAGGTAGCAGGTTTGCTAATTGCGATCACTTTTATTTCAGAATCCTAGCCTGTTTTCTGTTCCAACCTGACCCTGTTCTCCTAAGAGGCTCCAGTCCCTTCTCCCAAACGCTGTGTGGCACTTGCATGGAAACAGAGACCTGCGGTGTCCGGTAGTGTGTATTTCTGCCCTATTTTCTTTCCAGTGCACAAGATACCTGATTTAGTTAGTACATGGCCAGTAGACATTTAATGGGGGAATCCAGGTATGTGCCAGGTGCACAAAAAGGAGGTGAGCACTGGAGCAAACCAGTGGCATAGAGGTGGGAATAATGTTGGCTCAGAAGTGCAGTTGAGGGTGTGATGAGCACAGCTGAGGGGTTGCAGGGCTTGTGTGGGTGCTGGGCAGAGGCAAGGCAGCTCAAGGCTCAGTTGAGGGGGTGAAGGGCATGGCTAAGGGAGTGCAGTATGGGGGAAGCTGTTTAGGGTGAGGCTCTCAAGAGGAAATTTATGAAAGCACAGATAAGAAAGGCTGAGTTGCTTTAGAGTATTGTTGTAAGGAGTAGGCACCTGGATACCTAGCTTACCACTTTGCTTGTGGCCTCGAGTTCCGGCTTGTTCCAGACTGATCCAGTGACACCGAAGCTGCCCGGGTTTTCCAGTGGAGGTTTTTCGGACCGGGGTTTCCCACTCACTGTTCTTCCCGCCAACAGAAGCCCCGCCCACCCAAGGGCCTACTTAATGCAGGCCGTAGAGCGTCCACATCAGTAGACACCTGGAAACCCAGCTTGCCACTTGCCTGTGGCCTCTAGTTCCTACTTGTTCCAGACTGACCCACTGACACCACAGCTGCCCGGGTTTTTCCAATCACCATTCTTCCCACCAACAGAAGTCCCACCCACCGCAGGACCTACTTAATGCGGGCCGCAACGTGACCGCGCGCCGCTGATGCGGCTACGGCAAGCCCGTCTGTGTCCGGACTGCGCCCAGCGCCACGACCTCTGGCCCTCATGATCCCTGGCTCGTTCGCCCCCGAAGATACACCCATTATTCACAGTAGGACCTTTCACCTGCACCTACTGCCATTTCACCTGCAACTGAACACACCAGCCCACTGACTAGCCCCACCCCAAACACACCACAGACACCACCTGAACAAAAACACCAACTTGCATGCGCCCTTCTCAACTCATGCTCACTAGGCAAGCATTCCAATGAATTATGGGACCTCATCGCCACCCGAGCACCTGACATTGTCTTCCTCACTGAGACCTGGCTCAACCCCACATCCGCACCTCAGACATTGCCACAGCGATTCCCGACGGATATAAAACCACTCACCAGGACCGCACCAACAAGCCTGGAGGAGGAACAGCCATTATCCACAAAGAGACCATACAGTGTACCACCACCACCGACTACACCACCACCTCCATGTAACACCTCAACTTCAAGCTCCACACTGACGACAAGACAACCATCAGAGGCACCCTCACATGCCAACCCCCAGGCCAGCGCTCAAGCTTCTGCAACACCATTGCAGACTTCATTGTGCCCCTAGTCTTAGACTCCAAGGACTACATCTTCCTTGGCGACCTAATTTTCCACATCGACGACCCCAATATCAAAAACACTGCACACCTCCTCGACAGTATAAGCAGCCACGGATTGACCCAGATCGTCCACGACCCTACACACCCTGCAGGACACACGCGGGACCCAATTTTCACCTCCAGCAACCACGTCAAATACAGCCATGTCACACAACTCAGATGGTCAGATCTCTCCATTGTCCACTTGAGTACCTCCAGGCCCCACATGGAACAAAATCTCAGAGACCAGCTAGGCAAAAGCTCTCAACGCCTTCAACTCTGCTATCGCCACCAACCTCGAACTGGGAGTGAAAAACGTCAACGCCTGGATCACCAATTGTGCAGACAGCATCGTTCCCATCAAGTGCAACATCCATAGAAAATCCTCCAAAGAGGCCAGCGGGTACACCCAAGAACTCAGAACAGCGAAACGGAACAGCAAACAGTTGGAGGAGATAGCACACCTGCAAGGACACCTCCAACAGTGCAGCCTTCAAAACCTCTCTCAATCTCTACCACCGCCTGCTGAGGAAAACAAAGACGATAACCATTTCTGCACGCATCGAAACCAGTGCCAACAACACCAAGGAACTTTTCAACATCGTTAAGGAAGTCTCCAACCCGCTGCCAGCGAAAACAACATCATTCCCTCCCAGGAGCTGTGCGACAACCTTGCCCACTTCTTCCACCACAAGATCGCAACCATTTACAGAAACTTCGAACCCCAACCCACACCTTTGGACTTCCTCGATAGAAACGCCACCACCGTAACCGGCACGAACCACACACTGACCACCTAGAACATTCTCTCCACCCAGGACACCACTTCCACCATGAAATCCAGCCACTCGAGAGCTCCTACAGACCCATGCCAGCACCATATCTTCATCCTTGAAAACTAAAGGATCAACGAGGAACTCACCACCCTACTCAACACCTCTATCCCCACTGCAACATTTCTCGATGCCTGGAAACACGCCTAAATCAGACCACTACTCAAAAAACCCTCTGCCGACATCAGCGTACGCAAAAACTACCAGCCAGTCTCCCTACTCCCATTCCCAGTGAAGGTTCTAAAAAAGATCATCAACAATCAACTCATGAAACACATGTAGCAAAGCCAGCTACTTAACGCCTCCCAATCTGGCTTCCGTAGCAATCACAGCACCCAAACTGCCCTGATCGCAACCCCCGACGACATCCAAACCCTCCTCGACTGAGGAGAAACAGCAGCTTTGATCGTCCTTGACCTCTCAGCAGCCTTCAACACTGTATCCCACCTTATGCTGATCAAAAGACTCCACCACATCGGCATCTAAGGGGACGCGCTCAGATAAATCACCTCTTTCCTCACCAGAAGAACCCAGACGATCCACCTCTCACCTCTGAACCCAAGGAGATCATCTGCAGTGTCCCCCAGGGCTCATCCCTCAGCCCCACACTCTTCAACGTATATATGACCCCACTGGCCAACATTGTCAGATCCCATGGTCTCAACAATTTCCTACTCATATGACACCCAACTCATCCTCTCACTCCCGGATGACCCCACCAGCACCAGAACTAACTTCCACAAATTTTATTTATTTATTTTAGCGTGAACATGACAACTGAGGGTATCAGAGCGCTTTACAGTTTATACATCAAGAAGGATACAAGAGATAAAAACAGAACAACCAAATGAAAAACAAAGATAACAGTCTTGTAGAGTTGGGTGCCCTAGGGAGCCTTGGGAGCTAGGAGTCGAAGGCAGAAGTTTCTTCATCCGTATTGTTTGCTTCCTTGAAAAGGCAGTGGCGGGATTCAGACTATGTAGTGAACAAGGCCATAGGGGTGTCATGGCACAGTACAGTAAAACATTTGAAAACGGAAGAAGTGGAGGTCACAAAGGATCAACAGATCCACAAAACAGAGTTCGCAGACTCAAACCCGCGAGGGTGTCCTCTAGCTGATTGGAAGCTCCCTTTCTATGGGCTAAAAATTCTTCATCAGTAACAATTTAACTTTCTTTTTGAAAAGGACAGTAGAGGGATTCAACTTGACAACAGGGAGCAAGGAGTTCCAAATCCTCGGGGCACTACCCGAGAAGGTTCGATTGTAGGTTTTTGTTTTTATTGCATTTTTGTGGTTTGAGCAGTAAAGTGCTGGCACTTCTAGAGGTTTATCGATCCACCTGAGAGCTCCAGTTTTTGAGCGAGGTACATTGGGGTACTGAAATGAATGGCTTTATGTGCCATACATGCAATTTTTAGTTGTACCCGGGCTTCATATGGGAGCCAGTTCAGGGATATCAGATCTGGTGAGATATGATTGTATCTTTTAGCGCCTGTTAACAGCCTTGCAGCAGAATTGAGGGTAGCCCTGAGAGGAGCCGTCTTCTATCTTGGAAGGCCGAAAAGGGTTGCGCTACCATAATCCAGCTTTGAGATCACGAAGGCTTGCACCGCAACCTTTAAGTCATGTGAAGGGAGAAAAGGTTTTATTTTCCTTAAGATGCTGAGTTGGAAGTTCGCTCCTTTGGTGAGTGTACTAATGTGCTTCTGCATGTTCAGACTCTTGTCTAGGGTTATTCCCAAAGAGATTTCGGAATCAGTGATGTGTGGCGTACAATTAAGAGCTGTTCGCGGATTCATCCATTATTCTATGACTGGAGATTGCTTGGGTGGTGCGATTAAGAAGAATTCCGTTTTAAGAGTGTTTAACTTCAGGTGGTTATGTGACAACCAGCTTTGTGTTTTCAGTAAGACTGAGTTGAGGGACCTGATGTCCTCAGGAGAGGAGATCTTCAGGTAAAGCTGGGTATCATCTGCGTACATGTGATAGTGAATGCTGGATGATTTCAGAATTTCTGTTAAAGGCTCCATGAACAGGTTGAAGAGAGTGGGTGAGATCGCGGATCCCTGTGGATCCCCCAGCGTGACCGGAGAAGGATGAGATAAGGACTGGTTCACCTTGAAGCTTTGGGTTATATTGTGGAGGAATGAGGAGAACCAGTACAGGCCCAGAAAGCCCCATCCTGTGCTCCAAGAGATCAATTAGGTTATCATGTTTAACAGTATCAAACGCTGACGAAAGGTCGAGGAGGATCAGTAGGCAAGATTCGTTTTGATCAAGGAACCTTAGCGCATCATCTACAATGTGAGTGAGAGCGGATTCTGTGCTCTGGCCCTGGCGGAAACCGGATTGAAATTGGTCCAAGAGTTGGAATTGATCAATGTGGTTACACAGTTGGACGTGCACACATTTCTCCAGGAGCTTTGCCAACAGGGGGATGTTAAAAATTGGGCTGAAGTTGTGTAGGTCAGCGGGATCTGCAGAAGTTTTTTTTAGAATAGGGGTAACTTGCCCAGATTTTAGGCAGTCCGGAATAGCACCTTGCAGAAGTGAGGCATTGACAATCTTAGTCCAAAGTGGGAGTATGGAGGTTCTGATTTCAGAGAAGAGGTTCGAAGACAGGGGGTTGTGAAATGATTACATGGTTTTAGAGTAGTCAGCATTTTGCATATAGTGCTTTCATCCAAGGTTTTGAATATGCTCCAAGATGCGTTGTTTTTGGGGGTGGGGGGGCAGAGCTGAACAGGCCGGATGACATCTGACCAGGGAGAAAGGAGGGTGTTAGGCAGGATGATCAACAGGTGTTCCAAGGCTGACCGTAGTTCAGCTTTGATCTTAGCAGCCTTATACGAGAAGAAATCTGCAAATTCTTAGCAGTTTGGCTGTGGACCTCAGCCCAATGAGGAGAGGTTAAGTTGACTGCTTGCTTGATGCTTGATGAGCTCGAACAGTTTTTTGGGGCGGTTTTTTGCTTGCTCTAATTGGTTTCTGAAAAAGGTGGCTTTCGAGCATCTGATAAGTTTGTTATAGAATTTTCTTAAGGATCTCAGCTGGTTGAGATGTTCAAGGGAGGGAGAGGATTTCCACAGTCTTTCCGCTAGTCTCAAATTCCGTCTTTCAGTATTGAAACTATCATTGTACCAAGGTTTGGAGACTTTGGAGGACAACCTTTTTAGCTGTAGCAGCGCCATCGATTCTAGAACACTTGCCAAGGAGCGTTTATAGTGGGCTGTAAGGTCATGGACATCAGACATTTCCACAGGAGGGGGCAGGATGTTATCACAGAGAGCAGTCGGATCATGCGAGTTGATGTTTCATAGACATCTTTTCCAGTGTCTGGGGTTCTTAGGCTGGACTCTATTAACTCTTACAGAATCCGAGATGAGAAAGGTGATGCAGTGGTGGTCTATCCAGTCACACAGGACTATAGATTCCAGGTGGATGGAATTGAGCTTACCAATGACTAGATCTAAGGTAGCTCTTTTAATGTGCGTGGGGCTATCGCAAATTTGGATTAGGTTGAGGTCTAACAGGAAGGATTTAAGGCTATTGACTGCCCCATCATCCATGTCATTCCAGTGGAGGTTGAAATTTCCCAGGAAGATCTGAGTGCCATGAAGATCTGCGTTAGATGAGATTATATCCATGATCTGTTCTATGAAGGGAAGGTTGTCGCGTAGTGGGTGGTAGAACGTGTGCAATTTGCATAGGTGTTTATTGCTACAAGCAACCTCAATGCAAAGGTATTAACTAATTTGGCAGGTGATCCGTTTGTGATTGCTTGACTGTTAGATTGCTATGATGTATACAAGCGATGCCTCCGCCTTGTCCGCTTGATCTATCCAACCTGATGATGTCGTGGTTGGGAGGCACTTGAATGTCCAGGATGGGAGCAGATGAGTAGTTTAGCCAGGTTTCGGTCAACATTACAAGGTCAAGGCCCTGTGCAAGGATGAGGTCAGCAATGTCAGCAGCGTGTCTTACTTCCGATCTGCAGTTGAGAAGCACGCATTTAAGTTTTGGATTGTTGTCCAGTGAGGTAGAAAGTGTGGTGGTGACATTCGTGAGGTTGTTCACATTTAAGGCTCTGGTGTTTACCCTGGGTTCCCTGAAAGGGTCTGTAAGGACTGCTTCAATTTGGTGCAAGTTTGTTGAGGTGGAAGAGTGTGTTGGATCATATGAGAGAAGGAGAGAATGAATATCCTTGTGAGACAGTGAGACTATAAATCTAGATGCATGACAAACGTCACCGACTGGATGAAGAACAACTGCCTGCAGCTAAACACAGGCAAGCTGGAAGTACTGATCTTTGGCAACAGCAGCAACACATGGAATGACTCCTAGAGGCCATCAGACCTAGGACCTGCACCCACTCCCTCTGACCAAGCCAGAAACCTCGGAATTATCATTGACTAAAAGCTCACCATGAAATCACAGATCAACGCAGTTTCCTTCGCCTGCTTCCTCACTCTGCGCATGCTACGCAAGATTTTCAAGTGGCTACCCATGGACATAAGACGCACTGTAACACAGGCCCTCATCACCAGCCGACTGAACTACAGCAACGCCCTCTACATAGGAATCCCCGCACACCTCCTACAGAAACTTCAGACCATACAGAACGCTGCAGCCAGACTCATCCTCGGCCTTCCCCGATTAACCTACATCACACCACACCTCAAGCAATTCCACTGGCTCCCCGTACAAAAGATATGCCAATTCAAGCTGCTGACCCACGCACACAAGGCTCTACACAACCAAGGACCTACATACATTAACCACCGTCTGAACTTCCACAAACTATCAAGTAGACTATGCTCTGCCTCCCTTTCACTTACCCATACTACCCGCATCTACTGAAGCAGAATTGGAGGACACTCTTTCTTCCAAATCACAGCAGAGACCTTGAACAGTCTCCCTACAAACCTCTGGACCATCACTTTACTTCTGGAATTCCGAATTGCCCTTATGACCTGGCTGTCCGAATAAGCCTCTGGTACCTGCAAGCACCTGGATACCCTATCGGGTAATTAGCCGCGCTTTATAAATCTTGATTGAGTGAATGACTGAATACCTAGAACAAGCATATGAAAATTTTGGCTAGAAGTGTGCAATGGATGACTGAGGGTTATTTGTTTCGGAGTGATGGTGTCCAAATAAGAATGTGCAGTGCATGGATGATCATGGGTGCGCATGTATGTATGCATGAAGTATTTCTATAGCACGAGCCAAAAGGCAGCGGAGCGCTGTACAGGGTCAAAGCCAAGCAGAAAGTCAGCAAGTGTTAGGAGAGGTAGCTGGTTTGAGGAAAGTTAATGCATTGTGATGTGGAGTTCTTCAAGAGTCTTCAACTCTTTCCTAAATATGAGCAGCGTTGGGGCCGTCCTGATGGATACAGGGATTTTGCTCCTTATCCTGGGAGTATAGATTGTAAAGGCCTGCTGCTTTGTTTATTTCACTATATCACTCTTTAGTCTGCAGTCTGATCGTGTCCTGGCTGGGGGTGTGCTGAGAACTACTAGAGATAGTGAGCATGACCGCAAGATAATCGGGGCTGCTGGTCATGATGGCTTTGTAAATGAACAGCATGCTGTGCAAACAAAAGATAAGAAAACAATTCCTGAATCTTGCAGCATTTTGCATAAAGGCTTTCTGCAACACATGATTTTAGAAGATGAACTAACTGTGTGCGAAACCTTACATCTCTGCTATTTTGTGCACTGAGCATATTAGTCAAAAATCACCAACTCTAAACTTATTTTAGAACAAAGAAAAACCTTGGACAGCATTCATAAGAATGGATATAGTAAAGTACTGAATCTGAACTACACAATTCAAGGTCCCATCCAGAAAGGTTATCTAGCACATTTTGTTACTTATGCAATGATAGCAGCCCAACACACTTTCCTTGAAAAAATCTGTGAACTTCAATACTTTTTTGAAGTTTCATTGAGAAACAAACATGCTGTTCTATGTAATACTTAATATTTAGACATGTTAAGTAGGTGGTAGGGTACCAAGCACATTTCTAAAGTAGGATCAGGTAGCATCCTTGACTGTTAGGATTCAAGTCTAGGTTAAACTGAGCAGCTGCAGGAAACTACTATTCGGGTGCTTTATTTTCTTAAGTCGTATATATTACATACTGCGCTTTTTAACTTGATATTCAGATTTCTTCCAATGATACAATTATAGACTGAAATAACAGAAACAATTTTAAAGGCATATTTGAAAGGTACATGCCTGTCTGAAACCTTCCCCGATGACCAGCAGTCACAGTAAACTTGTATCCCCATTCAGTGTTGCTGATATCGGAAGTAAAACGATAATGCAAGGTGTCACCTGTATCAATTACATGACAAAAACAATATCAAAATTGAATATAGAATGACAAATACTTCATAATTAAAACATTTTATATTTTCAGAATAAAAGTAACTGGAGAAAGTACAAACACACAACCCTCATATGAATATTGCACTGCAGTTCGCTATTGCATTTGCATAATAGTCACACCATGTGCTACAAACTTCAAATTGTGAATATATACAGTGAAGGAAAACATATACTGCTGTCTCCATTGCAAATGTATTCCTTTTCTTCTTGACTATCTCATTAGAATGGGTGAGACACAAGAGACACAAAATGAAATTTGTTTTACTTATCTTAAGTAATGGTTTTCTTCTGAAAACATTCTTCCTTCCTCCCACAAGGTGTTCCAAAAGTCCAATCAACTAGAGTTAAGGTAGGTCTAATATTAGCCAAGACCTTGTGATTTTAGAAAAATTAAATATATAATGTATATGTATAACATACATACTTATAGGGCTTTCTCTTCATCCATTGGTATGTTGTTGTGTCATTCACATACTGGATCTAACCACTACAGCATACAGCATGGGGTGGTGAGCCAGAGTACTTCAGCCACTGGATAACTTCATTTTGAGTGACTGCAATTATGCTCTTTCACAATAAGCACATCCACACACAAGGTAGTTCCCTTCAGTGCCCAGTGTTTTTGTTTTCACTTTATTACTACTTTAGTGTTGCCTTTATATTTAGAGCGTGATGTGATAGCATGATGATTTCTACCAGCGTTTCATGCACAGGGCACATTCCATCTTTATCAGCTCCTCTCGCCTGCAAATGCTTTTGTAAATTCCTTCTGGGTGGCCTTTGTTTATCTGATGGCTTCTACTTCACAACATACCTGATTGTGCCCATTTGAAAATATTTTTTATAAAGTTCTCCTCTTTTCAGCAAGCACATAATTAAATGTGTTTATAACTGCCTCCTGTATGTCATGCTGCTATGTATTTTAATTGAGGACTACAGTTATACTTGTAAACCAATTTAGTCTGTTTATCAGCTGGTATGCCTTTCTAATTTGGTTTCAGTACTCTCTCATGTTGTACTTATATAGACATTTAACTGTTATATTGCGGAGAAGTGCAAACGTTTGAAGAAAAAACTACAACTCTGCTTTATTGACCTGAAAGCAGCTTTCGATCGGGTAGACCGATCCCTCTTATGGGCAAAACTAAGACGATGGGGCATTCAAGAAAAAACTTTGAGAGCAATTGAAACGTTCTATACTGACACATGGATCCAAATTAAGGTGGCAGATAGCACAAGAATATCCAGAAGAATACCAACTGCAAAGGGTCTCAAGCAAGGGTGTGTGCTTGCTACACACCTGTTTAATCTTTTTATGGCTGGTTTATCCATCCACCTGGATCGAGTTAACTCACAAGCTCCGAGATTAGGTCCACTGACCATATCTCATCAGTCATATGCTGATGATATTGTTTTGCTGAGTCACACGGAAGTGGGACTTCAAAGATTAATCAAGGAAACTGCGGTATTCACAAAAGTCAACAAATTGGAAATCAATATCACAAAGACTAAATCCATGTCAATAGGAAATAAACCCAATATCCCTTTGAAAATCAAACTAGGTAATGCAACCATAGAAGCAGTCAGCACCTACAAATATCTAGGCTTCTACCTTGATAAGAACTTTAACTTTCAGGCACACCAGCAGTATATGGCTAGAAAAAATAGCACTGTAGTACATGCCTTTTGCGCACTTGTAAAAAACTGGAAGGACCCTCCTTTTAGCCATTGCTCGCAGTCATCAATGCAAAATTGCTTCCCACGGTAACATAGGCGAGTATGGTGATGCATGGCAAAGATGCTAAAATGTTGGACAGATTACAAATAAGCACATACAAAGGTGTTTTTGGTCTTCCTTGTAATGCTTCACCTGCACAAATCCGCTTGGAATTTGGATTGACACAACAAGAGATAGCAAGAAGATACCACACAATAAAATCCTGGCATAAAATGCGAAACAACCAGTCCAGCCCTTTAGTCACCGCTTTATGGCAGTCACTGATGAACGATACAAACTTGAGTTTTAACAAATACTTGCCATCTTCATTAGAAATAACTAATACAGCTGACTTATGGGATCTAAATCTGTTGCATTCCACTTTCTGCCGTGTGATCAACAAAGCAGGAAAAACTCACTCACTTGTGGAGGATAAAAACACATTTTCACGGCGATCACATGCCTGGATGACAATTCAAACATACGTCACCTTGCAACCAACAGCATACCTTCTTCTTTTAACTTATCCTGTGCATCTAAAGAAAAAGTTATTGGCTATATGCTTAGGAGAACAACCATCCTCATGGAGATACAAAGGCCCGAAAACGTGCAGGCTATGTGGCGCCCCAAAAGAGTATTTTTTGCATTTGGTTTGCATATGTCCCATATTAAGGAAAGCACGCCTCATAGTCTTAAAACAGGTATTCAACGAGAGGGGGATTCGTACATGAAGAACGGCAATAATGAGGAGCCTTGACTCTACAAACCCTCAGCAAAATTGTGAACTTTTGAAATTTTTACAATCACTAGATAAATCACTCAAACAGAGCTCCAAAGGCGCAGCTCCAGTACGAGAAAGCGGGTACGCATAATGACTAAACAATCAGATGATTGTGAGTAGAAGACAACAATACGACATTTACAAAAAATATGGGACTCTGGTACCTTGCATAATTTAAAATTAGAACTTAATTTCTCATTTTGCATGCCACTTTATAACAATTCAGTTGAAAGTTATTGGTCATAATTTGAACGAAATGAAATAATAACACTTCTGAGATGCCAAATGTTTTAATATCTCTTATTGTTGAAATAACGTGCACATTTAAGAAGCTGACTAACTAGAACAGCGAAGTATTTTATTCTAAACAGTTTTATTATCCTGTATTAATTGTAAAATATTGGGACGGTTTTTATTAACTTATAACAAACATGAAAATGAAAAAAAACTGTTCTATTACTAATAGAAATTGTGACGTTTATCCTAATTTCCTATCTATATATTCAACCCTCTCTATCTTTTCATCCCTCTATCTATCCTTCCAACCCGATCTCTTCAACCCTCTATCTCTTTTCAACCCTCTCTAAACAACTTTCATACTTATGTAGACATTATCTATTATATTACTAATAGAAGCTATGATGTTTAATCCATCCATCCATCTTCAGCTAAACTTAGTCCATTAGTGAGTTATTGGTCATTTATGGTATTTTTTCCACCCACTCCAGCATGAATCACATCACTCATTGGCTGACTTTACAGTGAGTTAAGGCATACTACCTTTTCACAAAGAGCACATACACAGTAGTAAGTGACAGGGACTACTACAGTGAAATTAGCTTTTGAGATAAAAATATTTTTGTCCTTAACTACTGTTTTTTAAAAGTTTATTTATTTTTAATTAATGAAGGAACAGTAGTTTCCTCAACAATAACGTTTTGCAAAAACCATGAGAGAACAAAATAATTGCCAAAGCGAAAAAGGTGGCAGCCAAAATCAGACCTATTGGCTTTGCTAAAGCTTGTTTAAAAGGTTTTGTGCCTAACTGTAGAGTGGTTACATGCCGCAGTTCATATCTGCTACATGCATTATTGTTTGGATTTTGACACAATGAAATCTATTCAAGACTGCATCACTCTTGTGGGAACTGACACTATAAATGTTTCTCTTAATGATGGCCAAGTCAGTAGACCAATTGGAAAAACTGGCAAAGCCAATAGGCCTCGCCCTTGGGACTTACTGGTTTGTCAATACCTTTTATCCACGGTCTAGTAGCCAAGACCTAAAAACACCTTAGAGCGTGCCTGTAAAGAACGATTAACAAATTGAACAGGAGTAAAATATAGACTGCTCACCTTTAAGTTGCATATTGGGTAATTTGGGTTTTAAACGTGTGCTAATAAAGTGAAACCTTTCTCCAGACAGTGTTACTTACCTTCGGTAACTGGTAGAGACATGATCGAGCCACAGATTCCTCACTTTTGAACTTCCAGGCGTCAGACGGAAGATTTCTGATAGCAGTACCCCTGAGCGCCGGTAGATGGCGTCGGTCGACTCCGCATGACGTCATCAGCGTCGTGCTCATCGTGACATCCATGTCGTCAATATAACCACCACCCCGGCGCGCTGACGTCAGTACTTTTCACGATTTTCCACGCCAGAAGTGCGGAGCCATGAAGTGACTGACCATGGTGTGTTAAAGCACAAGTTACTAACTTGTGTAACGATATATCTGTAAGAGACAGTAGTTAGTGACAGATTCCTTACCTTAGAATATCCCCAGGCGTCAGGCTGGATCCGGAAAGTTTTGCGTAGCAGTACCCTTGCGCGTCGGTAGGCGGCGTCGTGCGGCTCCGCGTACGTCGCCGAGATCGCCGGGATGACGTCGCAGCCAGTACTTAGACGCCGCCCTGCGCGCTGACGCCAACTCTGTACACGACTTTCCGCGCCAGGAACGCAGAGCCGTGCAAGAAGCTGACATTGGTGTCTGAAAAATACTAGGGCCCTGAAAGGGATGTCCTTAACCCTAGAAATCAGTTCGCAGAACGGGAGGATATATCGTTACACAAGTTAGTAACTTGTGCATCTGAAAGAGACACGTTAGTGACAGATTCCTTACCTTAGAATAGATACCCCAGCAATACCAACGCCGGTGGTGGGTCTGCGAACAAAGATCAGACAAGGAAGTCTCGGAGAACAGAACGGCCAAAGAAGCTGTCTCTCCGGACTTGGCTGTCAAGGCAGTAATGCTTGGTAAACGTGTGCAGCGAGGCCCACGTAGCTGCCTGACAAATGTCCTGCAATGGGACACCACGTGGCGGCTGTCGCCCTGGTGGAATGGGCACGTAGCCCAACAGGAGGCTCCTTCTTAGCCAAAGAATAGCAGGCCTTGATACACAAGACGACCCAGCGGGAGATGGTCCGCTTGTGTACCGCCCGACCTTTTTTGGCGCCCACGTAGCCAACAAAGAGCTGGTCGTCCACCCAGAACTTCTGTGTGCGGTTTAGATAAAATGAAATCGCACGTTTTGGGTCCAGACGGTGGAGCCTCTCTTCCTCTCTAGAAGGATGCGGAGGCGGAAAGAAGGTGGGCAAAGTGATGGTCTGCCCAATGTGAAAAGCAGTAACCAACTTTGGCAAGAAGGACGGACGCGTCCTAAGAACAACCTTGTCTGGATGGACAGACAGAAAGGGGGGCTTGCACGAAAGAGCCTGGAGCTCACTCACCCGCCGAGCGGAGGTGATGGCCACCAGAAAGGCTGTCTTCAGAGTGAGAAGACGAAGAGGACAGTTATGGAGAGGCTCAAAGGGAGCGCACATTAAAAAGGTAAGAACCAAGTTCAAGTCCCACTGAGGCATCACCAACGGAACAGGAGGGAAGAGGTGTGTAATGCCTTTAAGAAACCTGTTAACTACAGGGGACTTGAAAAGGGAGGGCTGATCAGGAAGCCTGAGGAAGGCCGAGATTGCACAAAGATAGCCCTTGATGGTACCCAGGGCAGAACCCTGTTGGGCCAGAGAAAGAAGGAACAGAAGAACCTCAGAAAGAGGGGCAGAAAGGGGATTCACAGCCTTTGCTGTGCACCATGCCACAAACTTGTTCCACCTGCAGGCGTATACCACCTTAGTGGAGGGACGCCTGGCTGCCAGAATCACATCACAAACTTCGGGAGGCAAGTCGAAGGAATCAACTGCCGCCGCTCAATCTCCACGCAAGGAGGTGGAGACTGGACAGGTTCGGGTGGAGGACCGTCCCCTGTTGCTGCGACAGAAGATCCTCCCGAAGAGGCAGACGGATCGGGGGATCGACGCTCATACTGAGTAGCTCGGGATACCAAACTCTTCGAGCCCAGTCCGGAGCCACAAGAATGACTTGGGCCCGGTCGCGCCGAATCTTCTTCAACACTCTGGGTAGAAGTGGTATAGGCGGAAAGGTGTACAACAGACCGCAACTCCACTCGCGACGAAAAGCGTCTCCGAGCGAGTGCCGCCTTGGAAATTCCAACGCGCAGAACTAATGACATTGCGCGTTCTCTTCGGTGGCGAATAGATCTAACCAAGGCTCTCCCCACTATAGAAAGAGTCCTTGCGCCACCTCCGAGTGAAGACGCCATTCGTGATCCATCATGCACCTGCGGCTGAGTTCGTCCGCCCTGGCGTTCAGAGAACCTGCCAGGTGTTGAACCATTAGGAATATGCCCTGATGTTCCAGCCATGTCCAGAGACGCAGAGCCTCCTGACATAGGGTCCACGACCCCACCCCACCTTGTTTGTTGCAGTACCACATGGCGGTGGTGTTGTCTGTGAACACCTGCACTACCTTCCCTTTGACAGAGGGAAGGAATGCCATGAGTGCAAGTCGGATCGCCCGGAGCTCCAGAAGGTTGATATGGAGCCGGGACTCCGCCGGAGACCAGAGGCCTCTGATCTCCGCCTCTCCCATGTGACCGCCCCATCCCAGAAGGGACGCGTCCGTCACAACTGTGTGCTCTGGCTGGGGAAGGGAGAGGGATCTGCCCATGACCCATTGCCGGTTCGAGAGCCACCACTGCAACTGTCTTGCAGACCCCTCTGAGATCTGGACGTAATCGGACAGGTTCCCCTGATGCTGTGCCCACTGGAACTTCAGGTCCCACTGCAGAGCCCGCATATGCCATCTGGCATGATCGACCAGCAGGATGCAGGAGGCCATGAGGCCCAGCAGCCTCAGGGTCATCCGTACCGAAACCCAGGTTAGAGGCTGAAAGATCGGAATCA
Source organism: Calotriton arnoldi (assembly GCA_963921515.1). Classification (NCBI taxonomy): domain Eukaryota; kingdom Metazoa; phylum Chordata; class Amphibia; order Caudata; family Salamandridae; genus Calotriton; species Calotriton arnoldi. Next base: position 2,059,431 of record CAWUFW010001977.1, read on the forward strand.
TAGCCTGAATATCCTGGACTCGCCGTTCGGGAGGATAGGCCCAAAGCACAAGTTACTAACTTGTGTAACGATATATCTGTAAGAGACAGTAGTTAGTGACAGATTCCTTACCTTAGAATATCCCCAGGCGTCAGGCTGGATCCGGAAAGTTTTTGCGTAGCAGAACCCCTTGCGCGTCGGTAGGCGGCGCCGTGCGGCTCCGCGTCCGTCGCCGGGCGCCGTGATCGCCGGGATGGCGTCGCGGAAGTACTTAGACGCCGCCCCTGCGCGCTGGACGTCAGTTCTGTACACGACTTTCCGCGCCAGGAAAGCAAAGCCATGCAAGAAGCTGACATAGGTGTCTGAAAAATACTAGGGCCCTGAAAGGGATGTCCTTAACCCTAGAAATCAGTTCGCAGAACGGGGAGGATGGCGGGCGGTAGGAATTCGTCACTAACTACTGTCTCTTACAGATATATCGTTGCACAAGTTAGTAACTTGTGCATCTGAAAGAGACACGCTCGTGACAGATTCCTTACCTTAGAATAGATACCCCAGCAATACCAACCCCGGTGGTGGGTCTGTGAACAAAGATCAGACAAGGAAGTCCCGGAGGACAGAACGGCCAAAGAAGCCGTCCCTCCGGACCTGACTGTCAAGGCAGTAATGCTTGGTAAACGTGTGCATCGAGGCCCACGTAGCTGCCTGACAGATATCCTGCAGCGGAACACCGCGGCCTAAGGCCATGGTAGCAGCCGTTGCCCTGGTGGAATGGGCACGTAGCCCAACAGGAGGCTCCTTCTTAGCCAAAGAATAGCAGGCCTTGATACACAAGACGACCCAGCGGGAGATGGTCCGCTTGTGTACCGCCCGACCTTTTTTGGCGCCCACGTAGCCAACAAAGAGCTGGTCATCCACCCGGAACTGTTGTGTACGGTTGATGTAAAAGGAAATTGCACGTTTTGGGTCCAGACGGTGGAGACTCTCTTCCTCTCTGGAAGGATGCGGAGGCGGAAAGAAGGTGGGCATAGTGATGGTCTGCCCAATGTGGAAGGCAGTAACCACCTTTGGCAAGAAGGACGGACGCGTCCGAAGAACAACCTTGTCTGGATGGACAGACAGAAAGGGAGGTTTGCATGATAGAGCCTGGAGCTCACTCACCCGCCGAGCGGAGGTGATGGCCACCAGAAAGGCTGTCTTCAGAGTCAGAAGACGAAGAGGACAGTTATGTAGAGGCTCAAAGGGAGCGCACATGAGAAAAGTAAGAACCAAGTTCAAGTCCCACTGAGGCATTACAAACGGAACAGGAGGGAAGAGGTGTGTAATGCCTTTAGGAACCTGTTAACAGGGGACTTGAAAAGGGAGGGCTGATCAGGAAGCCTGAGGAAGGCCGAGATTGCACAAAGATAGCCCTTGATGGTACCCAGGGCAGAACCCTGTTGGGCCAGAGAAAGAAGGAACAGAAGAACCTCAGAAAGAGGGGCAGAGAGGGGATTCACAGCCTTTGCTGTGCACCATGCCACAAACTTAGTTCCACCTGCAGGCGTATACCACCTTAGTGGAGGGACGCCTGGCTGCCAGAATCACATCACAAACTTCGGGAGGCAAGTCGAAAGGAATCAACTGCCGCCGCTCAATCTCCACGCAAGCAGGTGGAGGCTGGACAGGTTCGGGTGGAGGACCGTCCCCTGCTGCTGCGACAGAAGATCCTCCCAAAGAGGCAGACGGATCGGGGATCGACGCTCATACGGAGTAGCTCGGGATACCAAACTCTTCGAGCCCAGTCCGGAGCCACAAGGATGACTTGGGCCCGGTCGCGCCGAATCTTCTTCAACACTCTGGGTAGAAGTGGCATAGGCGGAAAGGCGCACAACAGACCGCAACTCCACTCGCGACGAAAAGCGGCTCTCCGAGCGAGTGCCGCCTTGGAAATTCCAACGCGCAGAACTGCTGACATTGCGCGTTCTCTTCGGTGGCGAACAGATCTAACCAAGGCTCTCCCCAGTGCTGAAAGAGACCTTGCGCCACCTCCGAGTGAAGACGCCATTCGTGATCCATCATCCACCTGCGGCTGAGTTCGTCCGCTCTGGCGTTCAGGGAACCTGCCAGGTGTTGAACCATCAGGAATATGCCCTGATGTTCCAGCCATGTCCAAAGGCGCAGAGCCTCCTGGACATAGGGTCCACGCACCCCACCCCGCCCTGTTTGTTGCAATACCACATGGCGGTGGTGTTGTCTGTGAACACCTGCACTACCGTCCCTTTGACAGAGGGAAGGAATGCCTTGAGTGCAAGTCGGATCGCCCGGAGCTCCAGAAGGTTGATATGGAGCCGGGACTCCGCGGGAGACCAGAGGCCTCTGATCTCCGCCTCTCCCATGTGACCGCCCCATCCCAGAAGGGACGCGTCCGTCACAACTGTGTGCTCTGGCTGGGGAAGGGAGAGGGATCTGCCCATGACCCATTGCCGGTTCGAGAGCCACCACTGCAACTGTTTTGCAGCCCCCTCCGAGATCTGGACGTGATCGGACAGGTTGATCTGGTGCTGCGCCCACTGGAACTTCAGGTCCCACTGCAGAGCCCGCATATGCCATCTGGCATGATCGACTAGCAGGATGCAGGAGGCCATGAGGCCCAGCAGCCTCAGGGTCATCCGTACCGAAACCCAGGATAAAGGCTGAAAGATCGGAATCATAGCCTGAATATCCCGGACTCGCCGCTCGGGAGGATAGGCCCGAAACTGCGTCGTGTCCAGAACTGCTCCGATGAAAAGGAGCTGTGGAGAAGGAATCAGATGCGACTTCGGCACATTGGATGGAGAACCCCAGCAAGTGCAGGAGTTCGGCCGTAGTCTGGAGGTGGGAGACGACTGCCTGGGACAAGCCCGCCTTCAGCAGCCAGTCGCCGAGGTAGGGAAGACTGGAACCCTGCCCGGCACAGATGAGCTGCGACCACCGCCATCACTTTCGTGAACACCCGAGGGGCACTTGTAAGGCCAAAGGGGAGCACGGTGAACTGAAAATGCTCGAGGCCTACCGTGAACCGCAGGTAACGCCGGTGGGCCGGCAGGACGGGGATGTGAAAATAAGCGTCCTGCAAGTCCAACGCTACCAACCAGTCTCCAGGGTCGAGGGCAGTCAAGACCTGAGCTAGGGTGAGCATCTTGAACTTCTCCTTCCGGAGGAAGCGATTCACGCTCCGGAGGTCCAAGATAGGACGCATGTCCTCCTTGTCCTTTTTGGTCACCAGCAAGTAGTGGGAGTAGCAACCACGTCCTACTTCTGGGGTCGGAACATGCTCGATGGCCCTCTTGGCCAAGAGGGCCGTGACTTCCTTCTGCAGAAGCACCAAGTGATCCCCTGAAATGCGGTGGAATTGAGGTGGCATGGCTGGGGGTGGTCTCGAAGGGGAGGGAGTAGCCCTTCGGACAATGTCCAAGACCCACCTGTCCGAGGTGATGGCACGCCAGTGGTGAAGGTGATGGCGGACCCTGCCCCCTACTGGCGTGCTGTGCACCTGAAAGGAAGGACTAGGAGGACTTGGAGGCCGCGGACGGGGCGGAGTTGGTGGCCTGACCCGCATGCTGGTTGCCCGAACCTCCACGGCGGTAGCCACGTCCTCGGCCACGCGAAGACGCTGCTGCGCGGGCCGGTGGCTGGGCAGCGGACGTGACTGGGCGCCCTTCCGTGGCCACGAAAGGGGCGAAAAGCAGAGGTTAGCGGAGGGCGCACAACAGAAAGGCCCAGGGACTTGGCAGTAGCCCGTGAGTCCTTAAACGCTCCAGCGCATGGTCTGCTTTGGAACCAAAAAGACCGACTCCATCAAAGGGCATGTCCATGAGTGTATTCTGGACATCACCCGAGAAACCAGTTTTCTCAGCCAGGCGTGGCGACGCAGCGCCACCGTCGTTGCAAGCGATCTGCCCAGTGAGTCGGCGGTATCAAGGCCACAACGTATGGTGAACTTTGCCGCATCCCTACCTTCCGCAATGGTGCGGGTAAGCAGTGTCTGGACCTCCTCAGAACACTGGGGCAAAACAGCCGCCACCGAATCCCACAGGGAGTGGGTATATCGGCCCAAAAGGCAAGCGGTGTTGACGGACCGCAAGCCAGCACTGGAGGAAGAAAAGCCTTCTTCCCAAACTGGTCCAGGCGTTGGATTCCCTATCCGGAGGGGCGGTAGGGAAGGCGGTTTGGGAGGCAGAAGCTTGGACAACCAAGCTCTCGGGGTGGGATGTTGAGAGAGAAACAAGGGTTCGCCCGGAGCAGGGCGATGGCGTCGGGCCACGTTCCTATCCACAGGAGCCCCTGTGGTGGGCTTGGACCAAGTGCCCAAAAGAACGTCAGATAGTGCATCATTAAACGGCAGCACAGTCTCCGAGGAGGAAGCTGCCGGCTGAAGCACTTCCGTCAGGAGATTAGTCCTGACAGCCACAGTAGGCAATTGGAGGTGCAAGGCTCCAGCTGCTCTACGCAACACTGTTGCGAATTTGCTCCTCCTCCGTAGCCACGGGAGGAGACAGCATGCCAGTGTCAGGGGAAGTGTCTAGACCACTGGCATCCCCAAATTCCTCTGCCCAGTCCTGATCATACTCACACTGCTGAGAGAGAGGGTCTTCCGACCCTCCCAGCTCTCCTGGTCCTCCTCTGGTTCAAAATATGGAGGAGGAGGGACATCTGGGACCCAAGGTCTCATCGGGCGCCGGAGCCGGCGCCGAGCGACGCCGGTCCGGCTCCATGTCCGGAACCGGAGAGAACCGGGAACGACGCCGCCGGAGCCCCGGGCGACGCCAGGAACGGCACCGGGACATCGGCGCCGGCGGAGGCGTGGTTAGGTCAACCGGCGTCGATCGGGGTTGCGGTACCACCGGAGCCGGGATCGAGGCCGGAGCCGAGGCCGGGATCAAGGCTGGTGGGACAGGCGACGCCGGGACCGGAGTCGTTGGCGACGCCGGAGCAACCCCATCAGGGCCCGCAGGGCCCGAAGGCGCACCGGAGGGACCTTGAGGCAGGAAGAGGCGGGCCATGGCCGACAGGAATTCCTGTATTTGGGCCGGAGTTGCCCCCGAACCCGGAAAGGACGGGTAATGCGGGGGCGGCTCCACAGGCACGTCCGGGGCCGCGGGGACGGTGCCGACAGGGGCCTCAGCCGAGTCGCGAGACCGCCGAGGCGAAGTCTTAGGAGCGATGATGCTTCTTAGACTTTTGTGCTTCGACTTACCCGAGGAGTGCGAAGACTTGACTCCGACGACCGGGCGGGGCTCCGCGACCGGCCCTCGACCTCACGGGACCGGGGCTTGGTGCGGCACGGAGCCGACTGCCGGACCTTGAGGAGCTTTCGAGACCGCTCTCGCAAAGCCTTCGGGTGTAATTTCCGGCAGTCAGGGCACGACTTCGTGTCGTGGTCTCGGCCGAGACAGAAGAGACACTCCAGATGCGGGTCCGTGATCGACATCATGCGACCACAGGCGCCGCATGGCTTGAAGCCGGGCATCCCTACCAACACCTAGGAGTCGAGAAGACTCGAAAAGACACAGTGAAAAAATCACCAAATATTTAGTCAAAAATTGACTAGGGCACTGCTCTTCCCGGATCTGCGCTACTGGCGCGGAAAAGAAGAACTGACGCCAGAGCGCAGGGGCGGCGTCTAAGTACTGCCCGCGACGTCATCCCGGCGATCACGACGCCGACGACGGACGCGGAGCCGCACGACGACGCCTACCGACGCGCAAGGGTACTGCTACGCAAAAACTTTCCGGATCCAGCCTGACGCCTTGGGATATTCTAAGGTAAGGAATCTGTCACTAACGTGTCTCTTTCAGATACTGCGTTGTGTCGAGAACAGCTCCGATGAAAAGGAGCTGTGGAGAAGGAATCAGGTGCGACTTCGGCACGTTGATGGAGAACCCCAGCGAGGGCAGGAGTTCGGCCGTAGTCTGGAGGTGGGAAACGACTGCCTGGGACGAGCCCGCCTTCAGCAACCAGTCGTCGAGGTAGGGGAAGACTGGAACCCCTGCCCGGCGCAGATGAGCTGCGACCACTGCGATCACTTTCGTGAACACACGAGGGGCGCTGGTAAGGCCAAAGGGGAGCACGGTGAACTGAAAATGCTCGAGTCCTACCGTGAACCGCAGGTAACGCCGGTGGGCCGGCAAAACGGGGATGTGAAAATATGCGTCCTGCAAGTCCAACGCTACCATCCAGTCTCCAGGGTCGAGGGCAGTCAAGACCTGAGCTAGGGTGAGCATCGTGAACTTCTCCTTCCGGAGGAAGCGATTGACGTTCCGGAGGTCCAAGATAGGACGCATGTCCTCCTTGTCCTTTTTGGGCACCAGAAAGTAGTGGGAGTAACAACCACGCCCTACTTCTGGGGTCGGAATGCGCTCGATGGCCCCCTTGGCCAAGAGGGCCGCAACTTCCTTTGAAGAAGCACCAAATGATCCTCCGACATGCGGTGGCATGGCTGGGGGTAGTCTCGAAGGGGAGGGAGTAGCCCCTTCGGACAATGTCCAAGACCCACTTGTCCGATGTGATGGCACGCCAGTGGTGAAGGTGATGGCGGATCTCTGCCTCCCACTGGCGTGCTGTGGACCTGAAAGGATGGACTAGGAGGGCTTGGAGGCTGCGGACGGGGCGGAGGTGGTGGCCTGACCCGCACGCTGGTTACCCGACCCGCCTCGGCGGGTGCTAGGTCCTTGGCCACGCAAAGACGCTTGCTGCGCGGGCCGGTGGCTGGGCAGCGGACGTGACTGGGCGCCCCTTCCGTGGTTACGAAAGGGGCGAAAAGCAGACTGTTGAGGAGGGCGCACAGCAGAAAGGCCCAGGGACTTGGCTGTAGCCCGCGAGTCCTTAAAGCGCTCCAGCGCATGGTCTGCTTTGTTGCCGAAAAGGCCGACACCATCAAAGGGCATGTCCATAAGTGTGTTTTGGACATCGCCCGAGAAACCAGTGGTCCTCAGCCAGGCGTGACGGCGCAGCGCCACTGTCGTCGCAAGCGATTTGCCTAGCGAGTCGGCGGTATCTAGGCCACATCGGATGGTATATTTTGCCGCATCTCTTCCTTCCGCAATGGCGCGGGAAAGCAGTGCCTGGGCCTCCTCAGGACACTGGGGCATGATCTGCGCCACCGAATCCCACAAGGAGTGGGTATATCGGCCCAAAAGGCAAGTGGTGTTGACAGACCTCAAGCCAGCACTGGCGGAAGAAAAACCTTCTTCCCAAATTGGTCCAGTTTTTGGATTCTCTATCCGGGGAGCGGTAGGGAAGGCGCTTGAGAGGCAGAGGCTTGGACAACCAAGCTCTCAGGGGTGGGGTGTTGGGAAAGGAACAGGGGGTCGCACGGAGCAGGGCGATGGCATCAGGCTACATTCCTATCCACAGGAGCCCTTGTGGTGGGCTTGGACCAGGTGCCCAAAAGAACATCCAAAAGTGCATCGTTGAACGGCAGCAGTGGCTCCGAGGAGGTAGCCGCCGGCTGAAGCACTTCCGTCAGGATGTTAGTCCTAACAGCCACTGTAGGTAACTGGAGGTGCAGGGCCTCAGCTGCCCTACGCAACACCGTAGCAAAGTTTGCTCCTCCTCCGTTGCCACGGAAGGAGGAGACAGCATGCCAATGTCTGGAGAGGTGTCCAGACCACTGGCATCCCCAAGTTCCTCAGCCCAGTCCTGATCATACTCACATTGGGCAGTGAGAGGGTCCTCAGACCCTCCAAGTTCTCTTCGTCCTCCAAATCAGGGTCAATGTAAGAAGGAGGGACATTTGGGACCCAAGGTCTCAGCGGCGCCGGAGCCGGCATCGGTCCGGATCCGGAGAGAACCTGGGGACGCCGCCGGCCGGAGCCCCGGGCGGCATCGTGAACGGCACCGGTGAAAGCGACGCCGGTGGAGGTGTCGTTAGGTCAACGGGCGTCGACGGGGGTTGTGGCAGCACCGGAGCCGGGGCCGAGGCCGGGGCTGGTGCTGGGGCTGGTGTTGCTGGCGGCGCCGGGACCGGAGTCGCCGGCGGAGCCGGGGCCGAAGCCGCCGGCGGAGCCGCAGGAAGAATCCCACTAGGGCCCGAAGGCGCACTGGGGGGACCTTTAGGCCCGAAGAGGCGGGCCATGGCTGACAGGAACTCCTGTATTTCGGCCGGAGTCGCCGCCGAACCCGGGAAGGGTGGGTAATGCGGCGGCGGCTCCACAGGCACTCCCGGAGCCGCGGGGACGGTGCCGTCGGGACCCTGAGCCGAGTCACACGACCGGCGAGGGGGAGTCGTCGAGCGATGACGCTTCTTCGACTTCTTATGCTTCGACTTACCGGAGGAGTGCGAAGACGTCGACCCCGAAGAACGATGAGGACTCCTCGACCTCTCTCGTGACCGGGGCTTTGATTGGCGCGGAGCCGACTGCCGGACCTCGAGGAGCTTTCGAGACCGCTCTCGCAAAGCCTTCGGATGCAAGGCCCGACAGTCAGGGCACGACTTGGGATCGTGGTCGCGCCCGAGGCAGTAGAGACAGTCTCGATGCGGGTCCGTGATCGACATCATCCGACCACAGGCGTCGCATGGCTTGAAGCCGGGCATCCCTACTGACACCGTTGGAGTCGAACAACTCGAGAAAACAGTGACAAAAAGTCACAAAAAGTTCAGTCAAAAAATGACTGGGGCACTTACTGGCGCGGAAAAATAAAGAACTGACGTCAGCGCGCATGGGCGGCGTCTAAGTACTGGCCGCGACGTCATCCCAGCGATCTCGACGCCGATGACGCACGCGGAGCCGCACAACGCCGCCTACCGACGCGCAAGGGTACTGCTACGCAAAACTTTCCGGATCCAGCCTGACGCCTGGGGATATTCTAAGGTAAGGAATCTGTCACTAACGTGTCTCTTTCAGATAAAGCAACTGGGGCTCTGAAGGGGAACAACCCTGACACTAAAGACAATTACGCAGTGCGGGGAGGATGGGTGGGTCGGTAAGAACTCTGCGGCTAGATGATGTCTCTACCAGATAAGGCGTTACCGAAAGTAAGTAACTTGTCCATATGACAGAGACATCTAGCCACAGATTCCATACCTTTGAACAGATACCCAAGCGATACCTTCCCCAGAGGTGGGACTGCGGAAAAGCTTAAAACCAGAAAATCCTGCTAGACAGAGCGGCCAAACAGGCCCTTTCTGTGAACCTAAGAATCCAGGCAATAGTGTCTGGCAAACGTGTGCAGAGATGCCCACATGGCCGCTTGGCAGATATCAGCAATTGGGACAACACGCTGGAGCTCAGTGGTGGCTGCCTTCGCCCTAGTAGCCTAAGGCTTCTGGAGGTTGTTTCTTCACTAAGGCATAAAATATTTTGATACAGATGATAGCCCAACATGATATGGTCCTCTTTTAGACAGCACACCCTTCTTTGCTCCCACATACCCTATAAAGAGTTGGTTATCCACCCGGAACTCTTTGGCATGATCAAGGGAGAACAAGGACGCTTTTTTGGGTCCAGACGGTGGAGATGCTCCTCTTCCTTAGAAAGATGCGGAGATGCATAGAAAGTGGGCAGAGTAACAGACTGTCCCAGATATAAGATATAAGGGTGTTACCACCTAAGGCAGAAAAGATGCCCTAGTCCGGAGTACCACTTTGTCTGGAATGACGGTCAGGTAAGGAGTCTGCGATGACAGTACCTGCAGTTCGCTCACCCTCCTGGCAGAGGTGATTGCCACAAAAAAGCTGTTTTGATAGTGAGCAGCCGAAGAGGGCAGTTGTGCAGCGGCTAAACAGTGTGCACATCAAAAAGGTAAGAACCAAGTTAAGGTCCCACTGAGGCATAATAAAAGGGGAAGATGGAAACAAATGGGTTAACCCGTTCAAAAATCTCTGCACAAGAGGGGATTTAAAAAGTGAAGGCTGATCTGTCAGCCGAAGAAAGGCAGATAAGGCCCTTCAGAGTGCCCAGAGCAGAGGCCTGCAGAAGAACATCTGACAGAGAGGCAGATAAGGGGAAGATAGACCCTGTCTGTACAATATTTACTAAGTTTGTTCCCTCAGCAGGCATATACCGACTTTGTGAAGGGACGCCTGGCTGCCAGTATAACTACCCAGACTTCGGCAGGAAGGTCAAAAGCTGTCAACTGTTGCCACTCAATCTCCACACAAGGAGGTAGAGAGTGAACAGGTTGGGGTGGAGAACCCACCCTGCGGCTACGATAGAAGACCCTCCAGAAGAGGCAGCCTGAGCGGAGGATCGATGCTCATTGCCAGAAGCTCGGGATACCAGACTCTCCGTGCCCAGTCCGGAGCCACAAGAACCACTTGTGCTTGGTCACTCCTGATCTTCTTGAGCACTCTGGGCAGGAGTGGTATGGGTCGGAAAGGCATACAGAAGGCCTGAGCTCCACTCGCAACGAAAAGCGCTGACGAGCGAGAGCCGCCTTGGAAACTCCAGCGCGCAAAACTGCGGACATTGTCCATTCACTTTGGAGGCGAACAGATCTAACCAAGGCTCTCCCCACCGCTGAAAGAGTCCTTGCACCACCTCCGGATGGAGATGCCACTCATGATCCGCAAGGCACAGTTGGCTGAGTTTGTCCGATCTGGCATTCAGAGAACTGCCCAGATGTTGAACCACCAGGGAAATGCCCTGTTGTTCCAGCCAGACAGAGCGGTCACGGCCACACACCGCCCTGTTTGTTGCAGTACATGGCGGTAGTGTTGTCCGTGAATACCTGAACTAGCCTTCCATTGATGGATGGTAAAAAGGCTTGAACGGTAAAAAATCGGATCACCCATAGCTCCAACAGGTTGATAAGCAGCCTGGCTTCCGCTGGAGACCAGAGTCCTCTTGTCTCCACCTCCCCCAGATGGCCACCCCAGGCCACCCCATCCCAGAAGAGATGCATCCGTCACTATTGTGAATTCTGGGTGGGAAGGAAGAGGGGTCTGCCTCTGACCCAAATGCATTTGTTAGCCACCACTGCAGGTCTTTTGCAGTGCCCTCCGTTATCTAAAACAGGTCGGTGGGATTTTCCCAAAGATGTGTCCATTAGAACTTCAGGTCCCACAGCAGAGGCCGCATGTGCCATCTAGCATGGTCCACAAGCAGGATGCAGGAGGCCATGAGGACCAACAGCCTCAGAGTCATTCTCACCGAAATCCAGGATAGAGACTGAAGCACAAGTTACTAACTTGTGTAACGATATATCTGTAAGAGACAGTAGTTAGTGACAGATTCCTTACCTTAGAATATCCCCAGGCGTCAGGCTGGATCCGGAAAGTTTTTGCGTAGCAGTACCCTTGCGCGCCGGTAGGCGGCGTCGTGCGGCTCCGCGTCCGTCGCCGGGCGCCGTGATCGCCGGGATGACGTCGCGGGCAGTACTTAGGCGCCGCCTCTGCGCGCTGACGTCAGTTCTGTACACGACTTTCCGCGCCAGGAACGCAGAGCCATGCAAGAAGCTGACATAGGTGTCTGAAAAATACTAGGGCCCTGAAAGGGATGTCCTTAACCCTAGAAATCAGTTTGCAGAACGGGAGGATGGTGGCGGTAGGAATCTGTCACTAACTACTGTCTCTTACAGATATATCGTTACACAAGTTAGTAACTTGTGCATCTGAAAGAGACACGTTAGTGACAGATTCCTTACCTTAGAATAGATACCCCAGCAATACCAACCCCGGTGGTGGGTCTGCGAACAAAGATCAGACAAGGAAGTCCTGGAGGACAGAACGGCCAAAGAAGCCGTCCCTCCGGACCTGACTGTCAAGGCAGTAATGCTTTGTAAACGTGTGCAGCGAGGCCCACGTAGCTGCCTGACAAATAACGGGCAGCGGAACACCGCGGCCCAAGGCCATGGTAGCAGCCGTTGCCCTGGTGGAATGGGCACGCAGCCCAACAGGAGGCTCCTTCTTAGCCAAAGAATAGCAGGTCTGGATGCACAAGGTAACCCAGCGGGAGATGGTTCGCTTGTGCACCGCCCGACCTTTTGGCGCCCACGTAGCCAACAAAGAGCTGGTCATCCACCCGGAAGTGTTTTGTGCGGTCGATATAGAAGGAGAGCGCACGTTTTGGGTCCAGACGGTGGAGCCTCTCTTCCTCTCTGGAAGGAGGCGGAAAGAAGGTAGGCAAAGTGATGGTCTGCCCAATGTGAAAGGCAGTAACCACCTTTGGCAAGAAGGACGGACGCGTCCGAAGAACAACCTTGTCTGGATGAACAGACAGAAAGGGAGGTTTGCAAGATAAAGCCTGGAGCTCACTCACCCGCCGAGCGGAGGTGATGGCCACCAGAAAGGCTGTCTTTAGAGTCAGAAGACGAAGAGGACAGTTATGCAGAGGCTCAAAGGGAGCGTACATTAAAAAGGTAAGAACCAAGTTCAAGTCCCACTGAGGCATCACAAATGGAACAGGAGGAAAGAGGTGTGTAATGCCTTTTAAGAACCTGTTAACAACAGGGGACTTGAAAAGGGAGGGCTGATCAGGGAGCCTGAGGAAGGCCGAGATAGCACAGAGATAACCCTTGATGGTACCCAGGGCAGAACCCTGTTGGGCCAGAGAAAGAAGGAACAGAAGGACCTCAGAAAGAGGGGCAGAAAGGGGGTTCACAGCCTTTGCTGTGCACCATGCCACAAATTTGTTCCACCTGCAGGCGTATACCACCTTAGTGGAGGGACGCCTGGCTGCCAGAATCACATCACAAACTTCGGGAGGCAAGTCGAAAGGAATCAACTGCCGCCGCTCAATCTCCACGCAAGCAGGTGTAGACTGGACAGGTTCGGGTGGAGGACCGTCCCCTGCTGCTGCGACAGAAGATCCTCCCGAAGAGGCAGACGGATCGGGGGATCTACGCTCATACTGAGTAGCTCGGGATACCAAACTCTTCGAGCCCAGTCCGGAGCCACAAGAATGACTTGGGCCCGGTCGTGCCGAATCTTCTTCAACACTCTGGGTAGAAGTGGTATAGGCGGAAAGGCGTACAATAGACCGCAACTCCACTCGTGACGAAAAGCGTCGCCGAGCGAGTGCCGCCTTGGAAATTCCAACGCGCAAAACTGATGACATTGCGCGTTCTCTTCGGTGGCGAATAGATCTAACCAAGGCTCTCCCCACTGTAGAAAGAGTCCTTGCGCCACTTCCGAGTGAAGACGCCATTCGTGATCCATCATGCACCTGCGGCTGAGTTCGTCCGCCCTGGCGTTCAGGGAACCTGCCAGGTGTTGAACCATCAGGAACATGCCCTGATGTTCCAGCCATGTCCAGAGGCGCAGAGCCTCCTGGACAAAGGGTCCACGACCCCACCCCGCCCTGTTTGTTGCAGTACCACATGGCGGTGGTGTTGTCGGTGAACACCTGCACTACCGTCCCTTTGACAGAGGGAAGGAATGCCTTGAGTGCAAGCCGGATCGCCCGGAGCTCCAGAAGGTTGATATGGAGCCGGGACTCCGCCGGAGACCAGAGGCCTCTGATCTCCGCCTCTCCCATGTGACCGCCCCATCCCAGAAGGGACGCGTGCCGTCACAACTGTGTGCTCTGGCTGGGGAAGGGAGAGGGATCTGCCCATGACCCATTGCCGGTTCGAGAGCCACCACTGCAACTGTCTTGCAGTCCCCTCCGAGATCTGGACGTGATCGGACAGGTTGCCCTGGTGCTGCGCCCACTGGAACTTCAGGTCCCACTGCAGAGCCCGCATATGCCATCTGGCATGATTGACCAGCAGGATGCAGGAGGCCATGAGGCCCAGCAGCCTCAGGGTCATCCGTACCGAAACCCAGGATAAAGGCTGAAAGATCGGAATCATAGCCTGAATATCCCGGACTCGCCGTTCGGGAGGATAGGCCCGAAACTGCGTCGTGTCCAGAACTGCTCCGATGAAAAGGAGCTGTGGAGAAGGAATCAGATGCGACTTTGGCACATTGATGGAGAACCCCAGCGAGTGCAGGAGTTCGGCCGTAGTCTGGAGGTGGGAGACGACTGCCTGGGACGAGCCCGCCTTCAGCAGCCAGTCGCCGAGGTAGGGGAAGACTGAAACCCCTGCCCGGCGCAGATGAGCTGCGACCACCGCCATCACTTTCGTGAACACCCGAGGGGCACTGGTAAGGCCAAAGGGGAGCACGGTGAACTGAAAATGCTCGAGGCCTACCGTGAACCGAAGGTAACGCCGGTGGGCCGGCAGGACGGGGATGTGGAAATAGGCGTCCTGCAAGTCCAACGCTACCAACCAGTCTCCGGGGTCGAGGGCAGTCAAGACCTGAGCTAGGGTGAGCATCTTGAACTTTCCTTCCGGAGGAAGCGATTGACGTTCCGGAGGTCCAAGATAGGACGCATGTCCTCCTTGTCCTTTTTGGGCACCAGAAAGTAGTGGGAGTAGCAACCACGCCCTACTTCTGGGGTCGGAACATGCTCGATGGCCCTCTTGGCCAAGAGGGCCGTGACTTCCTTCTGTAGAAGCACCAAGTGATCCCCTGACATGCAGTGGAATTGAGGTGGCATGGCTGGGGGGGTGGTCTCGAAGGGGAGGGAGTAGCCCCTTCGGACAATGTCCAAGACCCACTTGTCCGATGTGATGGCACGCCAGTGGTGAAGGTGATGGCGGACCCTGCCTCCCACTGGCGTGCTGTGGACCTGAAAGGATGGACTAGGAGGGCTTGGAGGCTGCGGACGGGGCGGAGGTGGTGGCCTGACCCGCACGCTGGTTACCCGACCCGCCTCGGCGGGTGCTAGGTCCTTGGCCACGCAAAGACGCTTGCTGCGCGGGCCGGTGGCTGGGCAGCGGACGTGACTGGGCGCCCCTTCCGTGGTTACGAAAGGGGCGAAAAGCAGACTGTTGCGGAGGGCGCACAGCAGAAAGGCCCAGGGACTTGGCTGTAGCCCGCGAGTCCTTAAAGCGCTCCAGCGCATGGTCTGCTTTGTTGCCGAAAAGGCCGACACCATCAAAGGGCATGTCCATAAGTGTGTTTTGGACATCGCCCGAGAAACCAGTGGTCCTCAGCCAGGCGTGACGGCGCAGCGCCACTGTCGTCGCAAGCGATTTGCCTAGCGAGTCGGCGGTATCTAGGCCACATCGGATGGTATATTTTGCCGCATCTCTTCCTTCCGCAATGGCGCGGGAAAGCAGTGCCTGGGCCTCCTCAGGGCACTGGGGCATGATCTGCGCCACAGAATCCCACAAGGAGTGGGTATATCGGCCCAAAAGGCAAGTGGTGTTGACAGACCTCAAGCCAGCACTGGCGGAAGAAAAAACCTTCTTCCCAAATTGGTCCAGTTTTTTGGATTCCCTATCCGGGGGAGCGGTAGGGAAGGCGCTTTGAGAGGCAGAGGCTTGGACAACCAAACTCTCAGGGGTGGGGTGTTGGGAAAGGAACAGGGGGTCGCACGGGAGCAGGATGCATGGCATCGGGCTACATTCCTATCCACAGGAGCCCTTGTGGTGGGCTTGGACCAGGTGCCCAAAAGAACATCCAAAAGTGCATCGTTGAACGGCAGCAGTGGCTCCGAGGAGGTAGCCGCCGGCTGAAGCACTTCCGTCAGGATGTTAGTCCTAACAGCCACTGTAGGTAACTGGAGGTGCAGGGCCTCAGCTGCCCTACGCAACACCGTAGCAAAGTTTGCTCCCTCCTCCGTTGCCACGGAAGGAGGAGACAGCATGCCAATGTCTGGAGAGGTGTCCAGACCACTGGCATCCCCAAGTTCCTCAGCCCAGTCCTGATCATACTCACATTGGGCAGTGAGAGGGTCCTCAGACCCCTCCAAGTTCTCTTCGTCCTCCAAATCAGGGTCAATGTAAGAAGGAGGGACATTTGGGACCCAAGGTCTCAGCGGCGCCGGAGCCGGCATCGGTCCGGATCCGGAGAGAACCTGGGGACGCCGCCGACCGGAGCCCCGGGCGGCATCGTGAACGGAACCGGTGAATGCGACGCCGGTGGAGGTGTCGTTAGGTCAACGGGCGTCGAGGGGGTTTGTGGCAGCACCGGAGCCGGGGCCGAGGCCGGGGCTGGTGCTGGGGCTGGTGTTGCTGGCGGCGCCAGGACTTCCTTCTGTAGAAGCACCAAGTGATCCCCTGACATGCAGTGGAATTGAGGTGGCATGGCTGGGGGGGTGGTCTCGAAGGGGAGGGAGTAGCCCCTTCGGACAATGTCCAAGACCCACCTGTCCGAGGTGATGGGACGCCAGTGGTGAAGGTGATGGCGGACCCTGCCCTCGACTGGCGTACTGTGCACCTGAAAGGAGGGACTAGGAGGGCTTGGAGGCCGCGGACGGGTTGGAGGTGGTGGCCTGACCCACACGCTGGTTGCCCGAACAGCCACGGCGGTATCCACGTCCTCGGCCACGCGAAGGCGCTTGCTGCGCGGGCCGTTGGCCGGGCTGTGGACGTGACTGGGCGCCCCTTCCGTGGCCACGAAAGGGGCGAAAAGCAGACGTGAGCGGAGGGCGCACAACAGCAAGGCCCAGGGACTTAGCAGTAGCCCGTGAGTCCTTGAAACGCTCCAGCGCATGGTCTGCCTTCGAACCAAAAAGACCGACTCCATCAAAGGGCATGTCCATGAGTGTATTCTGGACATCCCCTGAAAAACCAGTGGTTCTCAGCCAGGCGTGGCGACGCAGCGCCACCGCTCGTTGCAAGCGATCTGCCCAGCGAGTCGGCGGTATCAAGGCCACAGCGGATGGTATATTTAGCCGCATCACGCCCTTCCGCAATGGCGCGGGTAAGCAGTGTCTGGACCTCTCAGAACACTGCGGCAAAACAGTTGCCACCGAATCCCACAGGGAGTGGGTGTATCGGCCCAAGAGGCAAGCGGTATTAACAGACCGCAAGCCAGCACTGGAGGAAGAGAAAGCCTTCTTCCCAAAGTGATCCAGGCGCTTGGATTCCCTATCCGGAGGGGCGGTAGGGAAGGCGGTTTGGGAGGCAGAGGCTTGGACAACCAAGCTCTCAGGGGTGGGGTGTTGGGAGAGAAACAGGGGTCGCCCGGAGCAGGGCGATGGCGTCGGGCCACGTTCCTATCCACAGGAGCCCCTGTGGTGGGTTTGGACCAGGCACCCAAAAGAACGTCAGTCAGTGCATCGTTGAACGGCAGCACAGTCTCCGAAGAGGAGGCCGCCGGCTGAAGCACTTCAGTCAGGATGTTAGACCTGACGACCACTGTAGGCAACTGGAGATTCAAGGCTCCAGCAGCTCTACGCAACATCGTTGCAAAATTAGCCCCCTCCTCCGTTGCCACGGGAGGAGACAGCATGCCAGAGTCAGGGGAGGTATCCAGACCACTGGCATCCCCAAGTTCCTCAACCCAGTCCGGGTCAAACTCGCACTGTTGTGTGAGAGGGTCCTCAGACCCTCCCAGCTCTCCTGGTCCTCCTCAGGTTGAAAATATGGAGGAGGAGGGACATCAGGGACCCAAGGTCTCATCGGCGCCGGAAACGGCGCCGGGCGACGCCGGTCCGGCTCCATGTCCGGACCCGGAGAGAACCGGGAACGACGCCCGGACGGCGTCGGAAACGGCACCGGGGACATCGGGCGCCGGCGGAGGCGTGGTTAGGTCAACCGGCGTCGATGGGGGTTGCGGCACCACCGGAGCCGGGGTCGAGGCCGGGCCGGAGCCGAGGCCGGGACGAAGGCTGGTGGGACAGGCGACGCCGGGACCGGAGTCGACGGCGACGCCGGAGCAACCCCATCTGGACCCGCGGGCCCGAAGGCGCACCGGAGGGGACCTTGAGGCCCGAAGAGGCGGGCCATGGCCGACAGGAATTCCTGTATATCGGCCGGAGTCGCCCCGAGCCCGGGTAGGGGCGGGTACTGCGGGGGTAACTCGACAGGCACGTCCGGGGCCGCGGGGACGGTGCCGACAGGGACCTCAGCCGAGTCGCGAGACCGCCGAGGCGAAGTCTTAGAGCGATGACGCCGCTTAGACTTCTTGTGCTTCGACTTACCGGAGGAGCGCGAAGACTTTGAATCCGACGAACGGCGGGGACTCCGCGTCCGGCCCCTCGACCTCTCCCGGGACCGGGGCTTGGTGCGGCGCGGAGCCGAATGCCGGACTTCGAGGAGCTTTCGAGACCGCTCTCGCAAAGCCTTAGGATGAAGTTTCCGGCAGTTAGGACACGACTTCGTGTCGTGGTCTCGGCCGAGACAAAGAGACACTCGAGGTGCGGGTCCGTGATCGACATCATGCGACCACATTCTCGCAGGGCTTAAAGCCGGGCATCCCTACGACACCTTAGGAGTCGTGAAGACTCGTTGAAGAAACAGTGAAAAATTCACCAAAAAAGATAGTCAAAAAGTGACTAGGGCACTGCTCTTCCCGGATCTGCGCTTACTGGCGCGGAAAAAGAACTGACGTCAGCGCGCAGGGGCGGCGCCTAAGTACTGCCCGCGACGTCATCCCGGCGGTCACGACGCCGACGACGGACGTGGAGCCGCACGACGCCGCCTACCGACGCGCAAGGGTACTGCTACGCAAAAAACTTTCCGGATCCAGCCTGACGCCTGGGGATATTCTAAGGTAAGGAATCTGTCACTAACGTGTCTCTTTCAGATACATCGGTATCGTAGCCTGAATATTCTGGACTCGCTGCTCGAGAGGATAAGCCAGAAACTGCACTGTGTCCAGAATTGCTCCGGGGAAAGGGAGCATCTGAGAGGGAGTCAGGTGTGGCTTCAGCACGTTGATAGTGAACCCCCTGTGAGTGCAGGAGGTTCACCGTAGTCTGGAGGTGGGAGACAACTGCTTGGGACGAGCTTGCCTTCAGCAACTAGTCGTCGAGATAGGGGAAGACTGGAACCCCTGATCTTCGCAGATGGGCTGCGACCACCGCAATCACCTTGTGAACACCCGATGGGCAATGGTGAGGCCAAAGGGGAGCACGGCAAACTGACAGTGCTCGTGGCCCACCGTAAACCGCAAGTAGCGACGATGGCCCGGCAGGACGGGAATACGGAAATAGGCTTCCTGCAAGTCCAACGCGATATCCAGTCTACCGGGTCCAGGGCAGACAGGACCTGAGCAAGAGTGAGCATCTTGAACTTCTCCTTCTTGAGGAAGTAGTTGAGGGCTCTGAACTCGAGGATAGGACGAAGGCCTTGATCCTTCTATGGAACCAGAAAATAGCGGGAATAACAAACACAGCCTATTTCTGGCCCGGGAACACTCTCTATAGCTCCCTTGGCCAAGAGAGTCTCGACTTCCTCGTGGAGTAGGGCAAGGTGATCCTCCGTCAGCCGATCGTAATCTGGAGGCATATATGGAGGGGTAGTCTTGAAGCCGAGGGAGTAGCCCCTTCGGAATATTTGCAACACCCACTTGTTCGAGGTGATGTCCTGCTAGTGGTCGAGGTGATGGCATATCCTGCCACCAACTGGACGTGTATGATCTGGGGGGATAGGACTAGGAATGTTTGCAGTGGAGGAGGGGATTGTGGCTTGGCTCGACTTCTGGCCACCCGAACCTCAGGGTCGGGGTGAACAGCGTCCACGGCCTGGAGAGGTTGCTGAACTTGCGGGACTCTCTGGCGGGTGTAGGGCTGACGCTGTTGGAAGCCCCTTCCGTAGCCACAAAAGGAGCGAAAAGCAGACACAGGCCGGGATGTTGTGGTGAGGCCTAAGGACTTGGCCGTAGCTCATGATTCCTTAAAAGGCTCAAGTGGTGTTTCTGCTTTGTCTCCATAGAGCCGGGAGCCATCAAAGTGCATGTCCATGAAATTGGCCTGGAAATCCCCTGAAAATCCAGACGTCCTTAGCCAGGCGTGGCACTGTATGGCCACTGTCGAGAAATCGCTCTGCCTAGCGAGTGTGTCGTGCCCAAGTCACAACAGATGGCGAACTTCACTGCATTTCTCCTGTCTGAAATAGCTTAGGAGAGCAGAATCCGGTCCTTCTCCGAGACACAAAGCAGCACCTGCGCAACCATATCCCATATCGAATGGGAATAATGGCCCAAAAGGAATGCGGTGTTCACTGCCCG
This sequence comes from Calotriton arnoldi, assembly GCA_963921515.1. Lineage (NCBI taxonomy): Eukaryota > Metazoa > Chordata > Amphibia > Caudata > Salamandridae > Calotriton > Calotriton arnoldi. The sequence continues at coordinate 2,079,322 of CAWUFW010001977.1, forward strand.
CAATGCTAGACTGGCGGAAGAGAAAAGTTATTTCCTGAAGCTTTCCAGTCTTTTGGATTCCCTGTCCGGGGGTGTGGAAGGGAACACGCCACGGTAAGTAGAAGCTTGGACCACCAAGCTTTGGGGGGGTGGGGTGGGCGGTGAGGAAAGCTGGGTCACCCGGTGCAGGACGATGGCAGCGGGCAATTGTTCTGTTCACAGGAACCCCTGTGCTGGGATTGGACCAGGTGCCTAGAAGAATGCCCGTTAAGGCCTTGCTAAAAGGCAGCAAGGATTCTGAGGTGGAGACACCAGGCTGCAGGACCTCTGTCAAGACGTTAGTCTTGACTGCCACCGTAGGAAGCTGCAGGTCCAATACCTCAGCATCCCTACGCACCACCATTGCAAATGACACCCCTCCTCTGTAGCCAGGTTAGGGGGAGACAGCATGCCAGAATCTGGGGAGGTGTCCAGGCTGCTGGCATCACCCTGTTCCTCATACCAGTCCAGATCTTGAGGTTGCAGGATTTCCAAGGCATCCTGCTGCCCCTCACAAACCTCATCATGCATTCCTAACCCTTCAGATTAGGGCAGGCTCCGTCGTGGCGGTCTCGGCGTCCGGGGACACCCGAGCTGCTCCGTGTCGTCCGGAGTGACCTCAGCATCGGGGAAGGTTGCTGAAGGACGACCGGCACCGCTCTGGCCTTGGGACCGGGTCCAGTAGGAGGCATGGCGCTGGGGCCAGAGCCGAACCGTGTATCCTTCATCTGAGCCTGCGGGGCCCGAATAGCTCTCCTTGACGGATCTGCGCTGGCAGGCTGAACTGACATCAGTGCGCCGGAGTGGTAGTTATATTGATGACGCGGACGCCACGACGACGACGAACTCAACGCCAACGACGTCAAGCGGAGTCAACCGATGCCATCTACCGGCGCGCAGGGATACTGCAGTAAAAAATCTTCTGGATACAGCTAGACGCCTTAAAGTTCAGAGGTAAGGAATCTGCGGCTAGATGTCTCGATCAGATTGTGCATTTTATTGCTGCATAATTTAGTAAACCCTGCTGCCACCTAATTTGGCCCACTCTTGCCATATAATTGAGTGGCCCTGACTATAACCTACACTTTAATGCTGCAGACTGGCTCAGTGAGTTAACGTTCCCCACTAAAATATCCAATGTCCTGCAGGGTATCAGTTCAAACTGCAGGAAGTTCAATTCAGCCTTCCATTCTTCTGGGAGGTAGGTAAAGTGTGCTTCATTGGTATGGGCAATATAGTAACACCTGTTATTTACAGTGCTTCGAAACAGCAGAAGTGAGCTATGAAGCACAGGGGCAAGACTGCAAGCTAAAAACACTTGTGAAGTTGTGAGAGGGTAGCATCATCACCAAGCATGTACACTGCAGCATTACAACATACATCAACATTTATGTGAAAAGAATCTGAAAAAGCAACACTTTACTTTGCACCTCGTAAATTTGCACCTATATTTTTCTAAGTAGTTTAAAGTTAAAGGCAGTTCATAAACTTAAATACAGTCCATGTTAAAAAAAAAATACAAAAAGTTCAAAATACGATAAATGAAAATACTTTTGTACCGGAAAAACAGGCAAACGTTATTTACTGAAAAACTGTAGGTCTTCTGCAGGCTTTTACATTAAAAAGTTTGTTTAGGCTGGTTAAACATAACAATGACATCCTTATATTATGTCAGTCAACTACAGAAATTTACACTTTCACAGTAATGGGAGTGAGACAAATGTCAGAGAGGGAATTAATAAATTCCTATGAAAAATTCCAAAAAGTTTTTGATTGCATATACACAGAGAGAGACTGGGTTTATTTTCCAGCTAAGCACCAGTCCATTTATTTGCAGTGGCACCTTCCTCTCTCCAATGTGTTACATGTATTGCCACAATAATCACAAATATGTTCAAGAAAAAAACGTGCCATTGTCAGAGAAATGCTTTCTTTATGCTACTATCGGTAAGAATATGAGATTGCTATACTAGGATAAAACAGGGCTGATAAGTAAATAATAATATTGGATACAGTGGAACAACAAACAATCAGATGGCATGGTCTTGCCTCACTACTAGGATGATCGAGTCCTCAAAGACAGTGCTGAGTTCTATTTCAATTAGATATTTGGATTTTCGAATTCAATAAAGACTTGAGCATGCTGGCACACAGCAGAGCATGTTGGAAGACAGCAGGGCATGAGATCTGCAGAAAGCACCCGCAAGCGGAACCCACTGGAGGGCAGTGTGATGCAATGTGCAATGAACAAGTTACTTACCTTCGGTAACGATATATCTGTAAGAAACATAGGTTAGTTATAGATTCCTTACCTTAGACTTACCCCCAGGCATCAGACTGGATCCGAAAAGTTTTTCGTCAGCAGTACCTCTGCGCGTCGGAAGGTGGCGTCGGTCGGCTCCGCGTCCGCCGTTGGCGTCGTGGTCGCCGGGATGAAGTCGCGGTAGCTACTTAGACGCCGCCCTCGCGCGCTGACGTCAGTTCTGTACACGACTTTCTGTGCCAGAAGCACAAGTTACTAACTTGTGTAACGATATATCTGTAAGAGACAGTAGTTAGTGACAGATTCCTTACCTTAGAATATCCCCAGGCGTCAGGCTGGATCCGGAAAGTTTTTTGCGTAGCAGTACCCTTGCGCGTTGGTAGGCGGCGTCGTGCGGCTCCGCGTCCGTCGCCGGCGTCGTGATCGCCGGGATGACGTCGCGGGCAGTACTTAGGCGTCGCCCTGCGCGCTGACGTCAGTTCTGTACACGACTTTCCGCGCCAGGAACGCAGAGCCATGCAAGAAGCTGACATAGGTGTCTGAAAAATACTAGGGCCCTGAAAGGGATGTCCTTAACCCTAGAAATCAGTTCGCAGAACGGGGAGGATGGGTGGGCGGTAGGAATCTGTCACTAACTACTGTCTCTTACAGATATATCGTTACACAAGTTAGTAACTTGTGCATCTGAAAGAGACACGTTAGTGACAGATTCCTTACCTTAGAATAGATACCCCAGCAATACCAACCCCGGTGGTGGGTCTGCGAACAAAGATCAGACAAGGAAGTCCTGGAGGACAGAACGGCCAAAGAAGCCGTCCCTCCGGACCTGACTGTCAAGGCAGTAATGCTTTGTAAACGTGTGCAGCGAGGCCCACGTAGCTGCCTGACAGATAACCGGCAGCGGAACACCGAGGCCCAAGGCCGTGGTAGCAGCCGTTGCCCTGGTGGAATGGGCACGCAGCCCAACAGGAGGTTCCTTTTAGCCAAAGAATAGCAGGTCTTGATGCACAAGGTAACCCAGCGGGAGATGGTCCTCTTGTGCACCGCCCGACCTTTTTGGCGCCCACGTAGCCAACAAAGAGCTGGTCATCCACCCGGAAGTGTTTTGTGCGGTCAATATAGAAAGAGAGCGCACGTTTTGGGTCCAGACGGTGGAGCCTCTCTTCCTCTCTGGAAGGATGCGGAGGCGGAAAGAAGGTGGGCAAAGTGATGGTCTGCCCAATGTGGAAAGCAGTAACCACCTTTGGCAAGAAGGACGGACGCGTCCGAAGAACAACCTTGTCTGGATGAACAGACAGAAAGGGAGGTTTGCAAGATAGAGCCTGGAGCTCACTCACCCGCCGAGCGGAGGTGATGGCCACCAGAAAGGCTGTCTTCAGAGTCAGAAGACGAAGAGGACAGTTATGTAGAGGCTCAAAGGGAGCGCACATTAAAAAGGTAAGAACCAAGTTCAAGTCCCACTGAGGCATCACAAACGGAACAGGAGGGAAGAGGTGAGTAATGCCTTTTAAGAACCTGTTAACAACAGGGGACTTGAAAAGGGAGGGCTGATCAGGGAGCCTGAGGAAGGCCGAGATAGCACAAAGATAACCCTTGATGGTACCCAGGGCAGAACCCTGTTGGGCCAGAGAGAGAAGGAACAGAAGGACCTCAGAAAGAGGGGCAGAAAGGGGATTCACAGCCTTTGCTGTGCACCATGCCACAAATTTGTTCCACCTGCAGGCGTATACCACCTTAGTGGAGGGACGCCTGGCTGCCAGAATCACATCACAAACTTCGGGAGGCAAGTCGAAAGGAATCAACTGCCGCCGCTCAATCTCCACGCAAGCAGGTGTAGACTGGACAGGTTCGGGTGGAGGACCGTCCCCTGCTGCTGCGACAGAAGATCCTCCCGAAGAGGCAGACGGATCGGGGATCTACGCTCATATTGAGTAGCTCGGGATACCAAACTCTTCGAGCCCAGTCCGGAGCCACAAGAATGACTTGGGCCCGGTCGTGCCGAATCTTCTTCAACACTCTGGGTAGAAGTGGTATAGGCGGAAAGGCGTACAATAGACCGCAACTCCACTCGTGACGAAAAGCAGTCGCCGAGCGAGTGCCGCCTTGGAAATTCCAACGCGCAGAACTGATGACATTGCGCGTTCTCTTCGGTGGCGAATAGATCTAACCAAGGCTCTCCCCACTGTAGAAAGAGTCCTTGCGCCACTTCCGAGTGAAGACGCCATTCGTGATCCATCATGCACCTGCGGCTGAGTTCGTCCGCCCTGGCGTTCAGGGAACCTGCCAGGTGTTGAACCACCAGGAACATGCCCTGATGTTCCAGCCATGTCCAGAGGCGCAGAGCCTCCTGACAAAGGGTCCACGACCCCACCCCGCCTTGTTTGTTGCAGTACCACATGGCGGTGGTGTTGTCTGTGAACACCTGCACTACCTTCCCTTTGACAGAGGGAAGGAATGCCTTGAGTGCAAGTCGGATCGCCCGGAGCTCCAGAAGGTTGATATGGAGCCGGGACTCCGCCGGAGACCAGAGGCCTCTGATCTCCGCCTCTCCCATGTGACCGCCCCATCCCAGAAGGGACGCGTCCGTCACAACTGTGTGCTCTGGCTGGGGAAGGGAGAGGGATCTGCCCATGACCCATTGCCGGTTCGAGAGCCACCACTGCAACTGTTTTGCAGTCCCCTCCGAGATCTGGACGTGATCGGACAGGTCGCCCTGGTGCTGCGCCCACTGGAACTTCAGGTCCCACTGCAGAGCCCGCATATGCCATCTGGCATGAGTGACCAGCAGGATGCAGGAGGCCATGAGGCCCAGCAGCCTCAGGGTCATCCGTACCGAAACCCAGGATAAAGGCTGAAAGATCGGAATCATAGCCTGAATATCCCGGACTCGCCGTTCGGGAGGATAGGCCCGAAACTGCGTCGTGTCCAGAACTGCTCCGATGAAAAGGAGCTGTGGAGAAGGAATCAGATGCGACTTTGGCACATTGATGGAGAACCCCAGCGAGTGCAGGAGTTCGGCCGTAGTCTGGAGGTGGGAGACGACTGCCTGGGACGAGCCCGCCTTCAGCAGCCAGTCGTCGAGGTAGGGGAAGACTGAAACCCCTGCCCGGCGCAGATGAGCTGCGACCACCGCCATCACTTTCGTGAACACCCGAGGGGCACTGGTAAGGCCAAAGGGGAGCACGGTGAACTGAAAATGCTCGAGGCCTACCGTGAACCGAAGGTAACGCCGGTGGGCCGGCAGGACGGGGATGTGGAAATAGGCGTCCTGCAAGTCCAACGCTACCAACCAGTCTCCGGGGTCGAGGGCAGTCAAGACCTGAGCTAGGGTGAGCATCTTGAACTTCTCCTTCCGGAGGAAGCGATTGACGTTCCGGAGGTCCAAGATAGGACGCATGTCCTCCTTGTCCTTTTTGGGCACCAGAAAGTAGTGGAGTAGCAACCACGCCCTACTTCTGGGGTCGGAACATGCTCGATGGCCCTCTTGGCCAAGAGGGCCGTGACTTCCTTCTGTAGAAGCACCAAGTGATCCCCTGACATGCGGTGGAATTGAGGTGGCATGGCTGGGGGTGGTCTCGAAGGGGAGGGAGTAGCCCTTCGGACAATGTCCAAGACCCACTTGTCCGAGGTGATGGGACGCCAGTGGTGAAGGTGATGGCGGACCCTGCCCTCGACTGGCGTGCTGTGCACCTGAAAGGAGGGACTAGGAGGGCTTGGAGGCCGCGGACGGGCTGGAGGTGGTGGCCTGACCCGCACGCTGGTTGCCCGAACCGCCACGGCGGTATCCACGTCCTCGGCCACGCGAAGGCGCTTGCTGCGCGGGCCGTTGGCCGGGCTGTGGACGTGACTGGGCGCCCTTCCGTGGCCACGAAAGGGGCGAAAAGCAGACGCTTGCGGAGGGCGCACAACAGCAAGGCCCAGGGACTTAGCAGTAGCCCGTGAGTCCTTGAAACGCTCCAGCGCATGGTCTGCCTTCGAACCAAAAAGACCGACTCCATCAAAGGGCATGTCCATGAGAGTATTCTGCCCATCCCCTGAAAAACCAGTGGTTCTCAGCCAGGCGTGGCGACGCAGCGCCACCGTCGTTGCAAGCGATCTGCCCAGCGAGTCGGCGGTATCAAGGCCACAGCGGATGGTATATTTAGCCGCATCACGCCCTTCCGCAATAGCGCGGGTAAGCAGTGTCTGGACCTCCTCAGAACACTGCGGCAAAACATCAGCCACCGAATCCCACAGGGAGTGGGTGTATCGGCCCAAGAGGCAAGCGGTATTAACAGACCGCAAGCCAGCACTGGAGGAAGAGAAAGCCTTCTTCCCAAAGTGATCCAGGCGCTTGGATTCCCTATCCGGAGGGGCGGTAGGGAAGGCTGTTTGGGAGGCAGAGGCTTGGACAACCAAGCTCTCAGGGGTGGGGTGTTGGGAGAGAAACAGGGGGTCGCCCGGAGCCGGGCGATGGCGTCGGGCCACGTTCCTATCCACAGGAGCCCCTGTGGTGGGTTTGGACCAGGCACCCAAAAGAACGTCAGTGAGTGCATCGTTGAACGGCAGCACAGGCTCCGAAGAGGAGGCCGCCGGCTGAAGCACTTCAGTCAGGAGGTTAGTCCTGACGGCCACTGTAGGCAACTGGAGATTTAAGGCTCCAGCAGCTCTACGCAACACCGTTGCAAAATTAGCCCCCTCCTCCGTTGCCACGGGAGGAGACAGCATGCCAGAGTCGGGGGAGGTATCCAGCCCACTGGCATCCCCAAGTTCCTCAACCCAGTCCGGGTCAAACTCGCACTGTTGTGTGAGAGGGTCGTCAGACCCCTCCCAGCTCTCCTGGTCCTCCTCAGGTTGAAAAGATGGAGGAGGAGGGACATAAGGGACCCAAGGTCTCATCGGCGCCGGAACCGGCGTCGGGCGACGCCGGTCCGGCTCCATGTCCGGACCCGGGAGAACCGGGAACGACGCCGCCCGGAGCCCCGGACGGGCGTCGGAAACGGCACCGGGGACATCGGGCGTCGGCGGAGGCGTGGTTAGGTCAACCGGCGTCGATGGGGGTTGCGGCACCACCGGAACCGGGGTCGAGGCCGGGGCCGGAGCCGAGGCCGGGACGAAGGCTGGTGGGACAGGCGACGCCGGGACCGGAGTCGACGGCGACGCCGGAGCAACCCCATCAGAGCCCGCGGGGCCCGAAGGCGCACCGGAGGGACCTTGAGGCCCGAAGAGGCGGGCCATGGCCGACAGGAATTTCTGTATTCGGCCGGAGTCGCCCCCGAACCCGGGTAGGACGGGTAATGCGGGGGCAACTCGACAGGCACGTCCGGGGCCGCGGGGCGGGACGGTGCCGACAGGGACCTCAGCCGAGTCGCGCGACCGGCGAGGCGAAGTCTTAGAGCGATGACGCCGCTAGACTTCTTGTGCTTCGACTTACCGGAGGAGCGCGAAGACTTGGATTCCGACGAACGGCGGGGACTCCGCGTCCGGCCCTCGACCTCTCCCGGGACCGGGGCTTGCTGCGGCGCGGAGCCGACTGCTGGACTTCAAGGAGCTTTCGAGACCGCTCTCGCAAAGCCTTCGGATGAAGTTTCCGGCAGTCAGGGCACGACTTCGTGTCGTGGTCTCGGCCGAGACAGAAGAGACACTCGAGGTGGGGGTCCGTGATGGACATCATACGACCACATTCCTCGCAGGGCTTAAAGCCGGGCATCCCTACGACACCTTAGGAGTCGTGAAGACTCGTTGAAGAAAACAGTGAAAATTTCACAAAAAGATAGTCAAAAAGTGACTAGGGCACTGCTCTTCCCGGATCTGCGCTTACTGGCGCGGAAAAAGAAGAACTGACGTCAGCGCGCAGGGGCGGCGCCTAAGTACTGCCCGCGACGTCATCCCGGCGATCACGACGCCGACGACGGACGCGGAGCCGCACGACGCCGCCTACCGACGCGCAAGGGTACTGCTACGCAAAAAACTTTCCGGATCCAGCCTGACGCCTGGGGATATTCTAAGGTAAGGAATCTGTCACTAACGTGTCTCTTTCAGATACGCAGAGCCATGCAAGACACTGACCCTCTGGTGCACAAAACTAGGGCCCTGAAAGGATGTCCATAACCCTAGAAATCAGTTCGCAGAACGGGGAGGATGGGTGGGGCGGTAAGGAATCTATAACTAACCTATGTTTCTTACAGATATATCATTAACGAAGGTAAGTAACTTGTTCATCTGAAAGAAACACGTTAGTTATAGATTCCTTACCTTAGAATAGATACCCCAGCAATACCAACCCCAGAGGTGGGTCTGCGAACCAAGATCACAACAGAAAGTCCTGAAGAACAGAACGGCGAAAGAAGCCGTCTCTCCGGACTTGGCTGTCCAGGCAATAGTGTTTCGTAAACATGTGCAGCGATGCCCACGTAGTTGCCTGACAGATGTCATGTAGAGGAACTCCTCGTCCCAAAGCAGTAGTGGCTGCCGTCGCCCTGGTGGAATGGGCGCGTAGCCCCACTGGAGGCTCCTTTTTAGCTAGAGAATAACAGGCTTTAAAACACAAAACGACCCATCTAGAAATGGTCCGCTTGTGTACGGCCCGACCTTTCTTGGCGCCCATGTAGCCAACAAAGAGTTGGTCATCCCCACCCGGAACTGTTTTGTGCGATCCAGATAGAAAGAAAGCGCACGTTTTGGGTCCAGACGGTGGAGCCTCTCTTCCTCTTTGGAAGGATGCGGAGACGGAAAGAAGGTGGGCAAAGTGATGGTTTGACTGACGTGAAAGGAGGTGACCACCTTGGGAAGAAAGGACGGACGAGTCCTAAGGACAACCTTGTCCGGATGTACAGCCAGAAAAGGAGGTTTGGATGAAAGAGCCTGGAGCTCACTCACTCTTCTGGCAGATGTGATGGCCACCAGTAATGCAGTCTTAAGAGTTAAAAGTCTTAAGGGACAGTTGTGAAGCGGCTCAAAGGGAGCACACATCAAATAGGTCAAGACCAGATTCAAGTCCCACTGAGCCATAACGAAGGGGATAGGAGGAAAAAGGTGAGTTATGCCTTTTAAGAAACGATTAACAACCAGGGACTTGAAGAGAGAAGGCTGATCAGGAATCCGAAGAAAGGCAGAAATGGCCGAAAGATAGCCCTTGATAGTGCCCAGAGCAGAGCCCTGCTGGGCCAAAGAAAGGAGGAACAAGAGGACCTCAGAAAGGGGGGCAGAAAGGGTATCCACGGCCTTTGCTGTGCACCATGCCACAAATTTGTTCCATCGGCAGGCGTATACAGTCTTAGTGGAGGGACGCCTGGCTCCCAAGATTACATCACAAACTTCGGGAGGCAAGTCGAATGACGTCAACTGCCGCCGCTCAATCTCCACGCAAGGAGGTGGAGGCTTGACAGGTTCGGGTGGAGGACCGTCCCCTGCTGCTGCGACAGAAGATCCTCCCGAAGAGGCAGTCGGATCGGAGGATTGATGGCCATGTTGAGCAGCTCGGGATACCAGACTCTTCGTGCCCAATCCGGGGCCACAATAATGACATGGGCCTGGTCGCGCTTGATCTTCTTCAGTACTCTGGGCAGAAGTGGTATAGGCGGAAAGGCATACAACAGATTGCAACTCGACTCGCGACAAAAAGCGTCGCCTAGCGAGTGCCGCCTTGGAAATTACAACGTGCAGAATTGCTGACATTGCGCGTTCTCTTCGGTGGCGAATAGATCTAACCAAGGCTTTCCCCACTGTTGAAAGAGACCTTGCACCACCTCCGAGTGAAGACGCCATTCGTGATCCATCATGCACCTGCGGCTGAGTTTGTCCGCCCTGGCGTTCAGGGAACCTGCCAGGTGTTGAACCACCAGGGATATGATCTGATGTTCCAGCCATGTCCAGAGGCGGAGGGCATCTTGACATAGGGTCCACGACCCCACCCCCCTTGTTTGTTGCAGTACCACATGGCGGTGGTGTTGTCCGTGAACACCTACACTACTCTTCCCCGGACAGAGGGAAGGAATGCTTTCAGTGCAAGCCGGATCGCCCGCAACTCCAGAAGGTTGATGTGGAGCCCGGACTACGCCGGAGACCAGAGGCCTCTGATCTCCGCCTCTCCCATGTGGCCGCCCCATCCCAGAAGGGACGCGTCTGTCACCACTGTGTGTTCTGGTTGGGGAAGGGAGAGGGATCTGCCGTTGACCCAATCCTGGTTCATAAGCCACCACTGGCTTGCAGTTGGCGTGCAGTGCCCTCCGAGATCTGGACACAATCGGACAGATTCCCCTGATGCTGCGCCCACTGGAACTTCAGGTCCCACTGCAGAGCCCGCATATGCCACCTGGCATGATCGACCAGCAGGATGCAGGAGGCCATGAGGCCCAGCAGCCTCAGGGTCATCCTGACCGAAACTCGGGATAGAGGCCGAAAGATCGGAATCATAGCCCGAATATCCCGGACTCGGTGTCCAGAACCGCTCCGATGAAGAGGAGCTTCTGAGAGGGGGTCAGGTGTGACTTCGGCACGTTGATGGAAGACCCCAGCGAATGCAGGAGGTCAGCCGTAGTCTGGAGGTGGGAAGCGACTGCCTGGGCGAGCTCCGCCTTCAACAACCAGTTGTCGAGATAGGGGAAGACTAGAACCCCTGATCTGCGCAGATGAGCTGCGACCACCGCCATCACTTTCGTGAACACCCGAGGGGCGCTGGTAAGGCCAAAGGGGAGCACAGTAAACTGAAAGTGCTCGTGGCCTACCATGAACCGCCGGTAACGCCGGTGGGCCGGCAGGACGGGGATGTGGAAATAAGCGTCCTGCAAGTCCAACACTACCATCCAGTCTCCAGGGTCGAGAGCAGACAAGACCTGAGCCAGGGTCAACATTTTGAACTTCTCCTTCTGGAGGAAGCTGTTGACGTCCTTCAGATCCAAGATAGGACGCAGGCCCTTGTCCTTCTTGGGCACCAGAAAGCAGTGGGAATAACAACCACGACCTACTTCTGGGGCAGGGACGCGCTCGATGGCTCCCTTCGCCAAGAGAGCCGTAACTTCCTGTTGGAGAAGGGTCAGATGATCCTCCGACATGCGAAGGCACTTCGGTGGCATGGAGGGAGGGGTAGTCTTGAAGGGGAGGGAGGGGTAGTCTCGAAGGGGAGGGAGTAGCCCCTTTGGACTATTTGCAAAACCCACCTGTCCGACGTGATGGTGCGCCAGTGGGCGGAGGTGATGGCGGATCCTGCCGCCCACTGGCGTTTGGTGGCCCTGAAAGGCCGGCCTAGGAGGGTTTAGAGGCTGCTGCAGAGGGGGCGGTGGTGGACTGGCCCGCTCGCTGGCCCCCAGAACCACGGCGGTGGTTCCCACGTCCTCGGCTGCGCTGAGGTGGAACAGCTTGCGCTGGCCTGTGGCTCTGAAAGGAACGTGGTGGGGCACCGGGGCGAAAAGCAGACTGTGCAGGGCTCGTGGTGGAGAGGCCCAAGGACTTGGCCGTAGCACGAGAGTCCTTGGAGCGCACTGTCTGCCTTGTCACCGAACAGGCGACGGCCATCAAAAGGCATGTCCATCAAGGTGTTCTGGACATCCCCAGAAAAGCCAGTCGTCCTCAACCAGGCGTGACGGCGAAGCGCCACCGACGTTGAAATGGTCCTACCCAGTGAGTCGGCAGTGTCCAGTCCACAACGAATGGCGAACTTTGCTGCGTCTCTCCCCTCGGCAACAGCATGGGAGAGCACTGTCCGGGCCTCCTCCGGACACTGAGGCAGCACTTTTTTTTTTTTTAAACTTTGTTTATTTGCATTTTAGATTCAGCAATACAACGGTTACAGTGTATGAGCGACATTACATTGACAGCGCGGGTATGCATCAGTACAGTACAAAAGTTGGGTCTGGCTATACAGGACCCCATACATGGTGACAGGCGAAGGCATGAAGGGTATACATATATTTCACAGCAAACTTATCAGAGGTCGGCCCCGTTAACATGTGGCCTATCGGACTCTGCGTGGCAGACAGGCTGTGCCTGTGTAGCATTGTCTTCCGTGTCCCCTGCAGCTTCTCTCAGCAGGTAACTAGTAAGGGGCTCCCAGATATCGCAAGGTCGTGAGCGGAGTGGAAGCAGTTCAGCGTATATATTATTTTGCTCTTGACAATACGTGAGGTCTGCCACTGAGTCCTTAAATTTGGGTGCCCTGCCCCTCCCCCATCTGCAAGCAATTTTGCGTTTGGCCATGAGAAGGCCAATCGCCAGAAAGCGCTTAATGCGGCCTTTATACCCTGGGAGGTATCCTAAGAGACCCATTTCTGGTGTGAGGTCAATTTGCCCTCCTATCATGACCCCCAAGGCAGTTCCCACCGCAGTCCAGTATTGCGAAATGGATTTACATTCCCACTCCAGATGCGAAAAACCCAGCACCCTCCTGCTTGCAGCGGTCACATCTGTCGCTGTCTCGTAATTGGAGTCTGTGCAGTTTTACAGGGGTATAGTATATTCTGTGGAGGAATTTAAAATGAATAATTCTGAACCTGCTGGTAGCAGTAATACGCTCAGTCTGTTGACAGCTATATGCCCAGGCCTCGTCTGTAATGGGATGGCCCAATTCAGCTTCCCACCCTTGTTTCGCTTTCAGAGTGTTGTGTGTCCCCGCCCCTATGGTGGCTTTATATATACGGGACACGGCGTGAGGCACCCCCGCATATAACATTTTGTGTAGTGGGAGCAGTGTGGGAGGTTCCTCTGGGAACGCAGGAGTTACAGCCTTAACGGCTTGTCGCAAGCGGATATATAGGAATCTGTCCATGGTGGTGGGGAGGGTGTCGCCAAAGAACTGATGTACCTTTAAAGTTCCCTAGGTGTTAGATGTCCCCCCAAGTGTTTATGCCAAGTTTGAGGAGCATGCGTTTGCAGATACCTTCTTGTGTAACTGGCAGGCTAGGTTGATCGCGCAGGGGAAGTAGCGGGGAATATATCATGGGGGTTTGGGATCGTTTGGCTATGGCTCGCCACGCGTTATTGATACAAGCCACTGTGGATCGTTTACCCATGGCTGTGCTGTCATCGGCGCCCAGGAACCCGATGAGTGGTAAAGGAGCCATGAGTCCTTGTTCTACAGCCAGGTGTGTCATAAAGGGTGGAGGCTCGAACCAGTACGCTGCAAAGTGTGCCTGTGCGCTGAGATAGTAAAATTACGGATCGGGCGCTTCGAAGCCACCCTGTTCGAACGGCAGCGTGAGGGTGCGCCATTGATTCTGAGGCTGTCTCCCGCCCCATGCCAAGCGAATAAGCTGGCTCTTCAGCCTAGTAAAGAAGGGACGGCCGGGGGGAAGGGGATGTTTGTGGACAGGTATAAAAATTTGGGCATAATGACCATTTTCATTAAGTCGACCCGGCCGGCGAGGGAAAGCGGAAGGGCGATCCATCTAGTAATTAAGTCTTCTACCTTAGTGAGGACCACCCCATAGTTAGCACACAAAAGCTCCTCTCTGTCCTTGGTAACAGTGATGCCCAGGTACCGGACCTCGTCACCACACCACTGCAGCGGATAGTCCATCGGGAAAGGGGTGGTACAGTTAGTGAGCGGCATGATTTGGGATTTACCCCAGTTTATTGTAATACCCGAGAAGGCCCCAAATTTTATGATTTCACGGCTCATGGCATTTAATCCTTCTGCAGGATCGCGCACATACAGCGTGACATCGTCCGCATATAGCGAAATTAAGACGGGCCTCGTGGGGTAATCCAGCGCATATTGCTTATGGTGCTGTCGTAGCATAGCTGCCAGCGGTTCCATGGGTATCGTGAATAGCAGGGGTGAAAGGGGGCACCCCTGTCGCGTGCCTCTGGAGATGTCGAAGGCAGGAGAGCGTTCCCCGTTCAGGAGTAATGAGGCACAGGGCCGGTGATATAGCAACTTGATCCATATAAGGAACCCCGGAGGGAATCCCATGTGCGTTAACACTGAAAAAAGGTAGCCCCATTCCAGGGAATCTAACGCTTTGGTGGCGTCCAGGAAGACCGCCACCGCCTGTTCTTCTTGGTCAATACCATGTAGGATGGAGAAGAGGGTCCTCAAGTTGTGCAAAGTTGATCGCCCAGGTATGAAACCAGCTTGGTCTGGCCTAATGAGGTTGTCCATCAAGAGTGTGAGCCTATTGGCCAGAACCTTGGCCAATGTCTTAACGTCACAATTAATTAGGGACAAGGGTCTGTATGAGTCTGTGGACTCGGGGGCTTTTCCGGGTTTCAGGAGTGAGACCAGCATTGCCTCTCGCATGGTAGGCGGAAGCGTCCCCGTTTGGGCCGCCTCCTCATATACCCCTTTCAGGAAGGGGGCTAATGTGTCGATATAAGTCTTATAAAACTCAATTCAGAGGCCATCGGGACCAGACGCCTTTCCGTTCCTTATTTGCATAATAGCCGCACGGATTTCATCCACCTCAATGTCGGCTGCTAAGAATTCACGCTGCCGATTACTTAGCCAGGCCAGTTCTATCTGTTGTAAATATTGCATCGTCTCAGCCTGACGTGCCACGCAAATCGTGTACAATGTATGGTAGTGCGCAGTGAAAACCCTCATAATGGCCGGTGTGTCTCGGTGTAGCACCCCTTTCCCGTCACGAATGGCTAGCACATGATTTGCCGTTCTAGGTGGACGGATGGTCTCAACTAGTGCCCTGCCGGGGCGCCCACCCTCGCCATATCTACGCGCCGTGTGGTATTTGCTACGGAAGAGACACTCCCTTTCCGCCTCGGCTTGATACTTAGTAAGGAGTTCGTGTATCCTGGCCAGCGTAGGACCCTCGTGTGCCTCGTGCATGTTTGTTTCCTGCAGTTTAATCTGGCGTTCTAGGCGTGCTATTGTTGTACAAATATCTTTAAGGATGCCCCCTGCTTTAGCTATGCAATGGCCCCTAACGGTGACCTTCAGTGCCTCCCACACTGTAGCTAAGGAGGGAACTGAGTCTACGTTGAGTCTTAGGAATTCTTCCAGCGTTTCTCCCAGTTCAGTTTTGAACACCACGTCGAGGAGCGCCATGGGTTGCAGGCGCCACTGTCTGGGTTTCGGCAATGATCCTGGGGGGTTCTGTAACATAAGCACTGGGGAGTGGTCCGAGTAAGTTCGCGCTAAGTGACGCGCGGAGAGGGTATGGAGCACAATGTCTTGTGATGCGAGCCACATGTCCAGCCGGGACCAATTGTTGTGTACTGCCGAGTGAAATGTGCCTTTGCGCTGCGCCGGGAGATAGTGACGCCAGATGTCCACCAGCAGATTGTCAGCGATGATTTGCTGGAGTTGGCGCTGCGCTTTAGAGTAGTGGTGCGGTAGCGGGTGGGAGCGGTCCTGTGAGGGTTGCAGTGTTAGATTAAAATCCCCCCCCCCCATATGAGGTGAGTCGGGCCTATGCTTACTATGCGTGCCCAAAGGGTGGTGTAATAGTCTACATCGTCCACGTTAGGCCCGTAACTACACACCAGAGTGATGGACTCAGATGCTAGTCTGCCCCATGTCAGGCAGAACCTGCCCTGTGGGTCGAATGTGAAACCTTCCTCGATGTAAGGCACTGCTTCTTTTATTAGAATGGCCGCGCCTCTAGAAAAGGCTGAATACGAGGAAAAGTACCTGTGAGAGGCCCATCGTGAGGCGAATTGGGGCTGTTGGGAGGGCAGGGTGTGCGTTTCCTGCAGCATAGCTATGCTGACATGATGTCTGTCCAGGTAGGCCAATATATGCCTCTTTTTTCTGGGGTCACCCAGCCCCCTAACGTTCCATGTTAAGAGTCCCATGGTCGCTGTGATGTCGGTCTGTTGTCCCTCACCCGCCATTACCTAAGTTCCCGCATGTGTATAGGTAGTGTGTTTCTGTACCTTTGACTGAATGTGTACTGTACCTGCGCTGTCTGGTATCTATAGCAAGTTTAGTAATGTCTACCCTTCGACCCCTAAATTCCCCCCACAACGGCGACCCCAACTTGCTGTGTACAGTTCCCTCCCTCTGAGCCCCCCCCCCCCCACTGCATCGAAACTCATCTGTAACATTTTAGCCAAATTGTCCCAGAGTTGACATTGCATAGTCCATGTTATGGGAATACAAAGCGTTTGCAGCATAAGGAGACAAATGTACAAGGGTATGCAGGCACAAATCAAATGCAAGTTGAATGGAAATCAAGTCTCTGGGCATATAGTAACCCATAACTGCAGTGTCCCCATAACAAAAAAACAAAGGCCGCAGCCTAACAATACATTCCCCGTAAAGGGGGAGAAGAGGAACTCCCTTGGAGACGTGTGTCCCAGGGGGCGTAGCAGCTTCTCCTGCACCGTCGTGTCGTGCAGAAGGGGGCCCTGGAATGCAGGGTCGGTATCCTGCGGGGTCCTCGCCGCCTACATATAGACCGTGGAAAGAGCGGGAGGCAATACAATGTCATTATTGAATCTTACCTGCTGATTGGAGCAAATGTCTGTGCTGATAGTGCCCGTATGTAGACCCAAGGGCAGTGACATGCATCTCTGTGGCCAGCACTCTCAGTCCTCTTCATGATGCCCTGGGCCGTCTCTGACACTCGACGGGGATCGCTCCGCTCTTTTTGCCGCTCGCACTGTTTTTTTGAAGAAATCCGCTGCTTGCTGTGGGGTGTTACAGATGTGGTGCTTGCCGTCGTGAGTGATCCGTAGCCGTGCGAGGTAGAGCATTGCATACTCCACCCCTTCTTGCTGGAGCTTCTTTTTGAAGGGCTCGAACTTCTTCCTTGCTTCCTGGACGTTCAGAGTGAAATCGGGGAATATTGATATGGCATTGTTCTCGAACACAACATCTTTCAGCTCTCTCGCCTTTCTCAATGCTGTATCGCGGTCGCGATAGTTAAGTAGTCTCGCGACTATGGGCCGGGGCGGTGCTCCTGGTGGGGGCCGTGGTGCTAAGGTGCGATGCGCCCGTTCCACGATTAGCATTCTAGAGAAAGCCTCCTGGCCAAAGCATGTGGTGAGTAGTCGCTCTACATAATCTTCAAGCCTGGCCGTATTTGTGGACTTGGGGACACCAGTGATGCGAATGTTGTTCCGCCTCGAGCGGGCTTCAAAGTCCTCGTTCTTGGCCGCGATCACCTTAAGTAGTTTATCAATGTCCGTGAGGTGGCCCGCCGCCTGTGCGTGATCGTCTTCGAGAGTCGAGATACCCGTTTTAGCTTCTTTTATTCTCCAGTCTTGTTTTTCGATATTTTGGGTGATCTGGTCCATTCTGGCGCACATGGAGTCCATTTTCCCCTCGATAGAGGCGAAACTTATTTTCATTGTATGGAGTAATGTCTTCATGTCGACCTCGTCAGAGCCCTGGCTGGTATGGCCCGCGCCATATTGTTCCGGGTTAGGCGGCTGCCCCCTGGGCATCCTGCGGGTATCGAAATTGAGTTTGGGCTGTTTGCCGGCTGGTTTCCCCATCGTCGTGATGAGCCCAGCGGGCGACAGGGGCACTCGCCAACAATTAGCTGTTTTTCTGGCTGCCCTTCCCAGCAGCGGTGGGACAGTCACTCCTGGATAGTGGGAGGCGGCAAAATGTGCACAGAATACTTGTCTTGAGTTACGCCGCTGGCCAGCTGTGCGTCGTAAAGTAGGGACCAGTATTGCGGTCCTCGTGGTGCTTAGCCCCGGGGGGGGGGGGAAGGCTGTAGGTCTATGCCTCTAGCGTGGAAGCCTGTCCAGCGCGCGCTGAAGAGGGCCCGGGTCGGAGAGGGCTCAAAGGTGCGTCCGTGTAGCCTGCGTCTGGGGGGTGGTGCACCAAGTGCTCAGGCTAGGATGACGTTGCAATGGAGGAGAGAGTTAGTGTGAGTGAGGAGTGATTTGCCCCTCGCCTGTTGCGCAGCACACTGTCAATGTGGGCAAGTGCGGCAGTCGCTTGCGTGGAATCTTCAAGGCCTCATTCCCCCATCTAGGGGGACCGCAGGTGCGGCGCGATGTGGGATCGGTTTAGTCTCTGCGGCCCTTCTGGCGTTCTCCCGCGAAATCTGTGCTCAGTAATGAGGCTGCCGTGTGTATGCACTCCGGCACGGGGGGACAGGGTAATGTTAGGCAGTGCAGAGAAGGCCCGAGACCCCTAGCCCCGCGTGGCAGGCCGCCCGTCGCCCACAGCCCCCCGGTGATGCACAGGCCGGATGTTCACCTAGTACCGGAGCATGTGGCAGGCAGCCGCGAAAGGCGGGTGCGGGCCCTAGCCCAGCGGGCACCCAGTAGCTAAGGCGTCCCACACCAAGAGCAGCAAGAGCCCAGAAGGAGGCTGGAGGTCCAGCCGGCGTCAGCAGCGGACGCGGTGCCGGTGGAGTCAGCGCCGGTGGAGGCGTCAAAAGGTCAACCGGCGCCGATCCGGATCCAGGCCTGGATCCAAGGGGGCCCTGCAGTGCCAGGGCCGGAGCCGCCGGCAGGGTCCGGCAGTCGGAGCATTACTTGGGGTCGTGGTCGCGCTCCAGGCAAAAGAGGCACACGCGGTGCGGCTCCGTTACCGACATCATGCGGGAACAGGAACCGCAGGCCTTGAAGCAGGGCATCCCTACGTGCACCAGGAGTCGGTTAAGACTCAAAGAGACGTCGACAAAAGTCGCTCAAAAGTTCAGTCAAAAAATGACTGGTGGTACTGCTCTCTCCGGATCTGCGCTGGCTGGCGCGGAAAAAGAAAGAACTGACGTCAGCACGCGAGGGCGGCGTCTAAGTAGCTATCGCTACGTCATCCCGGCGACCACGATGCCAACAACGAATGCAGAGCCGACCGACGCCACTTTCCGGTTCCAGTCTGACGCCTGGGGGTAATCCTAAGGTAAGGAATCTATAACTAACTGTTTCTTTCAGATAGAACAGCTTGCGGATGGGAAATATCAACTCTCATTTCTGCTGTGCAAAAAGGGAAATATTCCGAGTTGGCACAGTGTCATGTTTTAAATGAAAACAATATTCTAACTTTGCATGGTAGTTACTTTGTGAAAATAGAATGGTTTCAGATCAGACTTTATACACAGCTGAATGTTTTACGGTTAGACCAGCTTGAAGTTTAGTGAAAGCGTGCTTTAAAGCACAAGTTACTAACTTGTGTAACGATATATCTGTAAGAGACAGTAGTTAGTGACAGATTCCTTACCTTAGAATATCCCCAGGCGTCAGGCTGGATCCGGAAAGTTTTTGCGTAGCAGTACCCTTGCGCGTCGGTAGGCGGCATCGTGCGGCTCCGCGTCCGTCGTCGGCGTCGTGATCGCAGGGATGACGTCGCGTGCAGTACTCAGACGCCGCCCTGCGCGCTGACGTCCAGTTCTGTACACGACTTTCGCGCCAGGAACGCAGAGCCATGCAAGAAGCTGACATAGGTGTCTGAAAAATACTAGGGTCCTGAAAGGGATGTCCTTAACCCTAGAAATCAGTTCGCAGGAACGGGGAGGATGGGTGGGCGGTAGGAATCTGTCACTAACTACTGTCTCTTACAGATATATCGTTACACAAGTTAGTAACTTGTGCATCTGAAAGAGACACGTTAGTGACAGATTCCTTACCTTAGAATAGATACCCCAGCAATACCAACCCCGGTGGTGGGTCTGCGAACAAAGATCAGACAAGGAAGTCCCGGAGGACAGAACGGCCAAAGAAGCCGTCCCTCCGGACCTGACTGTCAAGGCAGTAATGCTTGGTAAACGTGTGCAGCGAGGCCCACGTAGCTGCCTGACAGATATCCTGCAGCGGAACACCGCGGCCCAAAGCCGTGGTAGCAGCCGTTGCCCTTGTGGAATGGGCACGCAGTCCAACAGGAGGTTCCTTCTTAGCCAAAGAATAGCAGGCTTTGATACACAAGGTTACCCAGCGGGAGATGGTTCTATTGTGCACCGCCCGACCTTTTTTGGCGCCCCCGTAGCCAACAAAGAGCTGGTCATCCACCCGGAAGTGTTGTGTGCGGTTGAGGTAAAAGGAAAGCGCACGTTTTGGGTCCAGACGGTGGAGCCTCTCTTCCTCTCTGGAAGGATGCGGAGGCGGAAAGAAGGTGGGCAAAGTGATGGACTGCCCAACGTGGAAGGCAGTAACCACCTTTGGCAAGAAGGACGGACGCGTCCGAAGAACAACCTTGTCTGGATGAACAGACAGAAAGGGAGGTTTGCATGAAAGAGCCTGGAGCTCACTCACCCGCCGAGCGGAGGTGATGGCCACCAGAAAGGCTGTCTTCAGAGTCAGAAGACGAAGAGGACAGTTGTGCAGAGGCTCAAAGGGAGCGCACATAAGAAAGGTAAGAACCAAGTTCAAGTCCCACTGAGGCCTCACAAATGGAACAGGAGGGAAGAGGTGTGTAATGCCTTTTAGAAACCTGTTAACAACAGGGGACTTGAAAAGGGAGGGCTGATCAGGAAGCCTGAGGAAGGCCGAGATAGCACAAAGATAGCCCTTGATGGTACCCAGGGCAGAACCCTGTTGGGCCAGGGAAAGAAGGAACAGAAGAACCTCAGAAAGAGGGGCAGAAAGGGGATTCACAGCCTTTGCTGTGCACCATGCCACAAACTTGTTCCACCTGCAGGCGTATACCACCTTAGTGGAGGGACGCCTGGCTGCCAGAATTACATCACAAACTTCGGGAGGCAAGTCGAAAGGAATCCAACTGCCGCCGCTCAATCTCCACGCAAGCAGGTGGAGGCTGGACAGGTTCGGGTGGAGGACCGTCCCCTGCTGCTGCGACAGAAGATCCTCCCGAAGAGGCAGACGGATCGGGGATCTACGCTCATACTGAGTAGCCCGGGATACCAAACTCTTCGAGCCCAGTCCGGAGCCCAAGAATGACTTGGGCCCGGTCGTGCCGAATCTTCTTCAACACTCTGGGTAGAAGTGGTATAGGCGGAAAGGCGTACAACAGACCGCAACTCCACTCGCGACGAAAGCGTCGCCCGAGCGAGTGCCGCATTGGAAATTCCAACGCGCAGAACTGATGACATTGCGCGTTCTCTTCGGTGGCGAATAGATCTAACCAAGGCTCTCCCCACTGAAGAAAGAGTCCTTGCGCCACTTCCGAGTGAAGACGCCATTCGTGATCCATCATGCACCTGCGGCTGAGTTCGTCCGCCCTGGCGTTCAGGGAACCTGCCAGGTGTTGAACCATCAGGAACATGCCCTGATGTTCCAGCCATGTCCAGAGCGCAGAGCCTCCTGACAGAGGGTCCACGACCCCACCCCGCCTTGTTTGTTGCAGTACCACATGGCGGTGGTGTTGTCTGTGAACACCTGCACTACCTTCCCTTTGACAGAGGAAGGAATGCCTTGAGTGCAAGTCGGATCGCCCGGAGCTCCAGAAGGTTGATATGGAGCCGAGACTCGGCCGGAGACCAGAGGCCTCTGATCTCCGCCTCTCCCATGTGACCGCCCCATCCCAGAAGGGACGCGTCCGTCACAACTGTGTGCTCTGGCTGGGGAAGGGAGAGGGATCTGCCCATGACCCATTGCCGGTTCGAGAGCCACCACTGCAACTGTTATGCAGTCCCCTCCGAGATCTGGACGTGATCGGACAGGTTGCCCTGGTGCTGCGCCCACTGGAACTTCAGGTCCCACTGCAGAGCCCGCATATGCCATCTGGCATGAGTGACCAGCAGGATGCAAGAGGCCCAGCAGCCTCAGGGTCATCCGTACTGAAACCCAGGATAAAGGCTGAAAGATTGGAATCATAGCCTGAATATCCCGGACCCGCCTTTCGGGAGGATAGGCCCGAAACTGCGTCGTGTCCAGAACTGCTCCGATGAAAAGGAGCTGTGGAGAAGGAATCAGATGCGACTTTGGCACATTGATGGAGAACCCCAGCGAGTGCAGGAGTTCGGCCGTAGTCTGGAGGTGGGAGACGACTGCCTGGGACGAGTCCGCCTTCAGCAGCCAGTCGTCGAGGTAGGGGAAGACTGGAACCCCTGCCCGGCGCAGATGAGCTGCGACCACCGCCATCACTTTCGTGAACACCCGAGGGGCACTTGTAAGGCCAAAGGGGAGCACGGTGAACTGAAAATGCTCGAGGCCTACCGTGAACCGCAGGTAACGCCGGTGGGCCGGCAGGACGGGGATGTGAAAATAAGCATCCTGCAAGTCCAACGCTACCAATCAGTCTCCAGGGTCGAGGGCAGTCAAGACCTGAGCTAGGGTGAGCATCTTGAACTTCTCCTTCCGGAGGAAGCGATTGACGTCCCGGAAGACCAAGATAGGACGCATGTCCTCCTTGTCCTTTTTGGGCACCAGGAAGTAGTGGGAGTAGCAACCACGTCCTACTTCTGGGGTCGGAACATGCTCGATGGCCCTCTTGGCCAAGAGGGCAGTGACTTCCTTCTGCAGAAGTACCAAGTGATCCCCTGACATGCGGTGGAATTGAGGTGGCATGGCTGGGGGGTGGTCTCGAAGGGAGGGAGTAGCCCCTTCGGACAATGTCCAAGACCCACCTGTCCGAGGTGATGGGACGCCAGTGGTGAAGGTGATGGCGGACCCTGCCCCTACTGGCGTGCTGTGCACCGGAAAGGAGGGACTAGGAGGGCTTGGAGGCCGCGGACGGGTTGAAGGTGGTGGCCTGACCCGCACGCTGGTTGCCCGAACCGCCACGGCGGTATCCACGTCCTCGGCCACGCGAAGACGCTTGCTGCGCGGGCCGGTGGCTGGGCGGCTGGCGTGACTGGGCGCCCCTTCCGTGGCCACGAAAGGGGCGAAAAGCAGAGGTGAGCGGAGGGCGTACAACAGAAAGGCCCAGGGACTTGGCAGTAGCCCGTGAGTCCTTAAACCGCTCCAGCGCATGGTCTGCCTTTGAACCAAAAGACCAGACTCCATCAAAGGGCATGTCCATCAGTGTATTCTGGACATCACCCGAGAAACCAGTAGTTCTCAGCTAGGCGTGGCGACGTAGCGCCACCGTCGTCGCAAGCGATCTGCCCAGCGAGTCGGCGGTATCAAGGCCACAACGTATGGTGTATTTAGCCGCATCTCGCCCTTCCGCAATGGCGCGGGTAAGCAGTGTCTGGACCTCCTCAGAACACTGCGGCAAAACAGCCGCCACCGAATCCCACAGGGAGTGGGTATATCGGCCCAAAAGGCAAGCGGTGTTGACAGACCGCAAGCCAGCACTGGAGGAAGAAAAAGCCTTCTTCCCAAATTGGTCCAGGCGTTTGGATTCCCTATCCGGAGGGGCGGTAGGGAAGGCGGTTTGGGAGGCAGAGGCTTGGACAACCAAGCTCTCGGGGTGGGATGTTGGGAGAGAAACAATGGGTCGCCCGGAGCAGGGCGATGGCGTCGGGCCACGTTCCTATCCACAGGAGCCCCTGTGGTGGGTTTGGACCAGGCACCCAAAAGAACGTCAGTGAGTGCATCATTAAACGGCAGCACAGTCTCCGAGGAGGAAGCCGCCGGCTGAAGCACTTCTGTCAGGAGGTTAGTCCTGACGGCCACAGTAGACAATTGGAGATGTAAGGCTCCAGCTGCTCTACGCAACACCGTTGCAAAATTAGCCCCCTCCTCCGTAGCCACGGGAGGAGACATCATGCCAGTGTCAGGGGAGGTGTCTAGACCACTGGCATCCCCAAGTTCCTCAGCCCAGTCCGGATCATACTCACACTGTTGTGTGAGAGGGTCCTCAGACCCCTCCCAGCTCTCCTGGTCCTCCTCTTGTTCAAAATATGGAGGAGGAGGGACATTTGGGACCCAAGGTCTGATGGGCGCCGGAGCCGGCGTCGTGCGACGTCGGTCCGGCTCCATGTCCGGAGCCGGAGAGAGCCGGGGACCGACGCCGTCCGGAGCCCCGGACGGCGTCAGGAACGGCACCGGGGACATCGGCGTCGGCGGAGGCGTGGTTAGGTCAACCGGCGTCGATGGGGGTTGCGGCACCACCGGAGCCGGGATCGAGGCCGGGGCCGGAGCCGAGGCCGGGATGAAGGCTGGTGGGACAGGCGGCGCCGGGACCGGAGTCGACGGCGGCGCCGGGGCAACCCCATCAGGGCCCGCGGGGCCCGAAGGCGCACCGGAGGGGCCTGAAGGCCCGAAGAGCGGGCCATGGCCGACAGGAATTCCTGTATTTCGGCCGGAGTCGCCCCGAACCCGGAAAGGACGGGTAATGCGGGGCGGCTCTACAGGCATGTCCGGGGCCGCGGGGACAGTGCCGACTGGGGCCTCAGCCGAGTCGCGAGACCGGCGAGGCGAAGTCTTAGAGCGATGACGCCTCTTAGACTTCTTGTGCTTCAACTTACCCGAGGAGCGCGAGGACTTGGACTCCGACGACCGGCGGGGACTCCGCGACCGGCCCCTCGACCTCTCCCGGGACCGGGGCTTGGTGCGGCGCGAGCCGACTGCCGGACCTCGAGTAGCTTTCGAGACCGCTCTCGCAAAGCCTTCGGATGAAGTTTCCGGCAGTCAGGGCACGACTTCGTGTCGTGGTCTCGGCCGAGACAGAAGAGACACTCGAGATGCGGGTCCGTGATCGACATCATGCGACCACAGGCCTCGCATGGCTTGAAGCCGGGCATCCCTATGACACCTAGGAGTCGTGAAGACTCGATGAAGAAACAGTGAAAAAATTCACAAAAAGGTTAGTCAAAAATTGACTAGGGCACTGCTCTTCCCGGATCTGCGCTTACTGGCGCGGAAAAGAAGAACTGACGTCAGCGCGCAGGGGCGGCGTCTAAGTACTGCACGCGACGTCATCCCGGCGATCACGACGCCGACGACGGACGCGGAGCCGCACAACGCCGCCTACCGACGCCAAGGGTACTGCTACGCAAAAACTTTCCGGATCCAGCCTGACGCCTGGGGATATTCTAAGGTAAGGAATCTGTCTCTAACGTGTCTCTTTCAGATCCAGATGGCAATTACAAAACAAGCAGCAAAGAGGGAGGGGGTTGGGGGACAGGGAGAAAAAAATCTTCCCCATTTGTAGTCAGAGAAAGAAAAGGAAACAGGCGCCCCTGGAAAACAGCGTCTGACATTTGACCTCGGTCTTTGAATGCACAGCAAATGTGACGAGACAAGAACAAGATGTACAGCCTTGCTTACAGAAACGGAGGTCAGAGCAAGTGAAAACATGAGGTCTCGTGTTAAGTGCTGTTAAACAAAGACAAAAGTAGCTCCTAAAACAAATTCTCAATTGTGAGCAATGGATGGATAGTAGTAACTTGTCCATGCTCTCTGGAAGGGCTAAATACAGAAAGAGGCATGACGCATGCATGCCTTGCACAAATGGGGAGAAAGAATATGAGAGCAACGATGGAGCCAGCAAATGGGAAGCCTATGGGCAGGCTGAAGCCCACAAAGTATATACAAAATGTCTCTTCGAGACAGCGCAAGCGCTGTCTAGAGGAAAAATAAAAACAAGTCTCAATCTGGACGACCTCACAATCTTTGGCCCCATATCCTTACCTCCTTGTGAAGCTAAACTTTTGGAAAATAGTAACTACCCAACTGTGAGCCTATGTAGAAACCCAAAATAGTCTTGCTACCAGTTAGACATGTTAAGGTCAGATTTTTCTACGGATGTAGCCATTACATCAGCCACACACAAACTCAAATTGACTGTAGACAATGGGAGCTCAGGAGCTGTCTTTCTCCTAGACCTGTTCGCAGCATTTGATACCACTTACTATAAAATCTTCCTCCAATGCCTGAAGTAGCTTCATACTAAACAGAAGGCATACTTAGGGCTTCCGTTGTTTATCTCCAATAGATCACAGTTAGTTTTCCTGGGATCCATTTCATCTAAAGCAACTCCCTTTTTTGGGGGAGTTCTACAAGGATCCCTACGCTTCCCTTTGCTGTTTAACCTTTATAGACAACCTCTGGCTAACTTGTTGAACAACTTCAAAGCATCAACGTACCTTTATGCTATGTTATGTAAATGTGTATTGCGCACTAATCGCCCGGGAGGGTATCCAGGCGCTTGGACAGATGTGTGGGTGTGTGGCCCCCAAGGTGTTATATGAAGAGTCAGGAGACTGTGATGTATTGAGGGAGGGCGTTCCATGTCTTCTGTGGAATGTAGGAGAATGAGTGGTGGCCTGTTTGCTTTTGGGGATGCGGGGAGTGTGTGCGAGTGAGACAGAATGTAGGTGTCTGGGGGGTAGGTGAAAGTGCATGTGGCTGTTCAGGTACTCTGATCCTGTGTTGTGTAGTGCTTTGTATGTGTGCATGAGAACTTTAAATTGGCTGGGCTTGTGAATGGGGAGCCAGTGAAGTATCCTGAGGTGCAGCGTGATGTGGATGTGGCATGGGAGGTCTAGTATGAGTTTTGCAGCATTGGAGTTGTTGGCGATTCTGGCATAGAAAGTGTTGCCGTAGTCCAACCTGCTAGTGATGAGTGCCTGCGTGATGGTCCGCCTGGTGCTCTGAGGCAACCATTTGAAGATCTTTCACAGCATGCATAGGATTTGGAAGCAGAAGGTGCCGAGTTGATTGGAGCTGTCATTTTGAGCTTGTCATCTAGGAAGATTCCTAGATTTCTTGCATGGTCTGTGGGTGTGGGTCCTAGTCCAATGGCCACCAGGGGAGTCCAATGGGTAGGTCTTGTTGCCAAATACCAGTACTTCTGTCTTGTCAGATTTGAGCTTCAGGCAGTTAGTTCGCATACAGTCTGCAACCATGGTCATGCAGTTGGTGAAGTTGCGTCTGGTGGTGGTTGTCTTGTCTACCAGGGAGAGGATGCATTGTGTGTAATCGGATTAGGACATGATGGTGATGTCTTGTGATCGGATGATGTTGGCGAGCGGTGTCATGTATATGTTGAAAAGGGTGGGCATGTGGGACTCCACATATCAGTTTCTTGGTCTCGGATGTGAAGGATGGCAGCCTGACCCTTTGGGTTCTTCTCGTGAGAAAGGAGCAGATCGATTTAAGAGCAGATCCTGGTATGCCAATCTCATGGAGGCTTCTGATGAGGATGATGTGGGAGACGGTGTCAAAGGCAGCGGAGGTCGAGCAGGATGAGGGCCGCTGTTTCTCCTCGGTGCAGGATGGTACAAATGTCATCAGTGGCCGCGATGAGTGCTGTTTCTGTGCTATGGTTCTATCTGAATTCTGATTGAGCGTTCTCTAGAAGATGGTGAAGCTCAAGGTGGGTTGTGAGTTGCTTGCTGATGGCCTTCTAAATCACTTTGGCTGGATATGGGAGCGGGGAGATGTGTCTGACGAGCTTCTTGAGGACGATGTTGATTTCTGCAAGTTTCCATTCATCTGGGCAGATGTGAAGGAGGTGTTGATGAAGTGGGTCCAGATGGTGCTGATTGGTGATGTTCCCAGTTGTAGATGTGGTGGGGGCATGGGTCCATTGGGGTCCCCGAGTTGATGGTCCTTGCAAGTGCATCTTGAAAATGGTAGCACCGGCGTTCAAACTATCATGAATGCCATTGTCACATGGATAGGACGTTAACCCTCAACTTAAATTCCACTAATCCTGAAATCCTCACAGTCTTTAAAAAAAAGTAATCAATGGGATGCGTCACCTGGCCATTTACACTCAGTGATGGTCCCCAACCAGAGAATGTAGTCCGGGACCTTACAATTATTCAAGATTCCAAACTTGAAAAACAGATTGACTCCCTCATAAAATCATTGTTGCCAATAACTTTCTCCAATCGAGGTAAGACTGTGGAATCTCAATATACCTAGGTCTTGCAAAGACCTCCATTTGTCGACTGCAGAAAATCCAAAATGTCCTAGTCAGAGCTAATTTAAGTCTCGACCTATCGTCAACATCACTGGCTTCCAGTCCAGAAACACATTTCTATTAAAAAAAACTTCTTATATCATGTACAAAATCTACAACTCCCAACTTCTTGCCGAAAACTCTCAAGAAATATGCACCCACCTGAATGTTAAGATCCGGCAAGAAAGCCTACTTTGTTATCCCCACCATTAAATACAATAAGTGAGGTAGCAAGGCTTTTATGCTCTAGGGTGCTGGCCTATGGAATGAAATCCCTCGAGCCGTGATATCACCCAGCTAATGAATTTCAGGAAAGCCTTAAAACCTGGCTCTTCTGTGAATGATCGTGTCTACTTCTCTCTGTCATCCCAGGTCTAAACTGCAAACGCCAAGAGACTCCTTTGGAGGGATAATCACACTTTTATAAAAACCTATAAATAAACTGAATTCTAAGTAAGCCAGGTAAGCCTTATAAATGTGTTTGAGCAAGTCAATCTGCGTTTTCCGTTGGGGATGAGATACTGTTTTAGGGTTATTTTTATGAATCTGGAACTATCAAATTAGGATGCTAATGAGCATTATGCCATTTCAATCACTCCCTCCCTTTTTGGAGAAGGAAATATTGCATACCTTATCTCTCAACAGATACATAACCAACTTAACAAGCTTAACTAACGATAAAAGGGAAATAAAGTAACATGTTTCCTGGAGCTCTTTGACATGCACTCACTGTAAAAACAAAGTTAAATGACAGTCACCACTAGCTATGGTAGCATTACAATTTTTTCTGATTGCACATAAAAAAATTAAAAAAACGTTAGTTTTCTAGTCGGAACAAAAATGCTTTTAAAAAGCAAAGGAGAAATTGTTTTATTGGTGCATAAATATTAAAAAGTGAGGTTTTCTTGAGGTCCAGTCTGGGAAACAGAATTATTCCAAAGGTTAGGAATTTGGGGAGGAGTCAATTTTCATAGCTATATGAAATTACCATAATCATCTTTGATCACGTCAGAAACAGTAGAAATAGATTAAAAGCATACTGAAATGAACAGGTCCAATAGTTTGCAAATATTACCTCATCCAAGAAATTCTCTAGAGTAGATCACACGGTCTTTATGATTGTTGCAGGAAGCAAAAATACTGAATGTGAGGGATCACTCAATAGGAGGACACCCAACATGCTACATCTAGATGGAGCTTTTACTCTTAGTTAAACAGACTCTCTCTGGATAAAGAGTTCACTCATGCTTAAATGAAGCCAGTCTGCTGTTGGGTCTGCTTGCTTGTAGTTTTTTTGTTTACTTCCAAGAGAGTGGCAAAGAGTAAGATTCAATATCTCATAGCCCAAATCCAAACACAGCCCAATCACAATTCCGAAGAACAAGTTACGTACCTTTATTAATGCTTTTCCTTCTGGATACTCAATCTAACCACAGATTTCTGGCCATGTGAATACCCCCCAGGCACCAGAATTGTTCTGAAGATTTTTCTCAGCAATTCCCTCATGTGCCAGTAGGTGGCGTTGTGAGGCTCGCATCTGGGTCCATCCCTTCACAGAGGTGACGTTGGGGCTACATTTAACTGCCAGCCCTACGTATCAATGTTAGATTCTTTCTGATCACTGCCTGTGACGTCGGAAGCTTAGCTTTACGTGAATGAGATGTGACAGTGTGCAGATACCGAACTGGGAACTTTTTAGATGTAGCAAACAGTCCATTCCACAGCTCTGGCAGATGGGAGGGTTGGTGAGGAATCTACAGTTAAACAGAGTATTCACCAGAAAGAGACGCAGGTAATTAACTTGTTCTTCTGATGAATACTTTTAACTGCAGATTCCTGAGGTTCTGAATAGATACTAAACACATACCGTCTCAAGAGATGGGTCAGTAGAAAACCTCAAATCAAAAGGTTCTGTAGGACAAAACAGGCAAAATGTCCCTCTCGCCGGACCTTGCTATCACGATAGTGCTGCTTTGTGTACTGCTGTCCATGTAACAGCCTGGCATATGGCCAAGACAGGTACCCCACAGTGATAGCAGCCTTGGCTCTAGTAGAATGAGACAGTAGACCTAACAGAGGTTGTTTCTTACCCAATCTGAAGCAGATCTTGGTATAAAGATGGTCTGTTTCTGCATTGCTTTTCCCTTTTTGTCCCAGAGAATCCCCACAAAATGCTGATCAATCATGTGATGGTCTTTGGTGCAATTAATTTAAATGCTCAGGGCTCTCTTTGGGTCCAAATGATGGAGTCTCTCTTCTTCCTTGAATGGATGAGGTAAGGCAAAGAACGCCGGCAGGATATTAGACTGCCAGATATGAAAAGGAGTTACAACCTTTGGAGAAAACGTTGTCTTAGTCCTCAGCACTAGTCTGTCCAGAAAAAAAGGTGGTATATGGTTTCTGGGCAGATACTTGTAACATGATTGCTATGAGGAAAACTGTCTTCAGGGTTAACAACCTTAGAGGGCAGCTGTGCATTGGTTCAAATGGGGTACACGTTAAGACTGAGTACCAAATTCAGGGCCCACTGAAGCATCACAAAAGGTTTTGGATGGAAACATGTGGGTCAACCCTCATGGAAAACGCATCACTACAGGTGATTGAAACAAATATATCTGATCATGCAATCATAAAAAAGCTGAAATACAGATAAATAATCTTTAACTTTAGCCATAGCAAGGACTTGTTGGCTAAGGATAGGGAAAACAGTAAAACATCAGTTAACTGAGTTTGCAAGGTTTGATTAGGCCAAGAAAAACACCAAACAATGAACTTCTCCCAGTGGCCAGCATAGATGGTTTGGGTGGATGGACGCCTGGCTACTAAGATTATATTCACTACCTTGGGAGGAAAATCGAAGGCAGTTAACTCTCACCGCTCATTCTCCAAGCACAGAGGAGTAAGTTGTGCAGGCCTGGAAATAGGATACTGCCCTGCTTGTGCAACAAGTGTCCTCCCGAGTGGCAGCCAAATTGGAGGACGGATGCTCATGGCAAGAAGTTTTGGATACCACACTCTCCTGGCCCCATCTGGAACCACTAGGATGGCTAGGGCCCAGTTGTTCCTGATTTTCTTCAGAACCTTGGGCATGAAAAGTAAAGGTAGGAAGGCGTGCAGGACTCCAGAGTTCAAACTTAGCTGAAAGGTATCTCCAAAGGAGAACTGTCTTTAAAACTTCAATGTGCAAAAGTTTGTACACTGCATGTTCTCAGCGTTGGCAAAAGAAATCCAGTCAGGGCTCGCCCCATTGTTGAAAGACAGTGAAACGATCCAGCCAGGGCTCTTACTATTGTTGAAAGATGTCCTGCACCACCTCTGAGTGCAGTTGCCATTCATGATCCGCTGGCAACATCGGGTGTGTTCATTACTGGCACAGGACCCATGACCCCATTCCATCCTGCTTGTTGCAGAACCACATGGTGGTGATGTTGTCTATGAGGCCTTGCACACATTCCCCCCTAATTAGACCCCCCAGGATATTGCGGCATACATTTGCAACTTTTGCAGCATTATTGCAGCACTTTATTATACTTTTAATACTTTTCAGCCTTAAATCAATGGAAACTGTTTTAGCAGAGTATTCCACTTTGAAATAGGCATCTTTAAAGTGTCTGAGAATGTTTGTTTGTTATATTCTCACTGTGGTAACATACTGGAGCAGAGGTTAAGCCAAGCACACTAGCACAAGGTTGCTAGTCATCCTCATTTCTGTGGCATTGTGCAGATTTAGGGCTGCCTATTGCACTTGTTTGATGTGCTGCATTTAAATATAATTGATTTAAATAATTATTTGATATAAGTTAATTCTTTTGGTCATATCCCTTTCTTTACCTCCTAGTCTCTATTGACCTTGTCTAGCATTGTGCAATACACTGATTGCTATTGTATCAATTTAAGTATGCATATTTGCATTTGCCTTTCCCACCGTTTTGTGTTTGCCTCATTACTGTTTTACCACTGTTTACTGCTCCCTTCCCTCCCTGCCAGCCATCCCACCTCTCGGCCTACTTATGGAGGCCTCAATGCGGCTCACTTATCCTCGACCTCACCAGAAAGACCCAAATCACACCCCATCTCAGGAAACAACACTGGCTCCCGATTCAGAAGCGATGCAAGTTCAGGATGCTGACCCACGCTTATAAAGCCCTGCACAACGAAGGACCAGCATACTTCAACAAATGCATGAACTTCCACCAACCGACCAGACACCTTCAATCCTCTTCACTCCCCCTCACAGACACCCCACGGATCCGCCAAATCAACAGCGGAGGACAATCTTTCTCGCATCTGGCAGCCAAGGCATGGACCAACCTCCCCCTGCACCTCAAGACCTCACCGTCTCTCCAGCAATTCAGGAAGGACTCAAGACCTGGATGTTCAAATAATCAAACCACCACGCAGCAGTCATCTCTAGCGCCTCGAGACCCTCACCAGTGATTTGCTGTGCAATGTTTTATTGATTGTATAAGAACAAACACTCCAGCTTGCCTCCGAGAGCCTTTGTAGATAGTATCTTCTACTGAACAGGCGAGCGTGAGTGGTCTATGGATTGAGCTGTCAGAGCAGCTGCAATCAGGGAGACGATCTACATAACCAATCACCACTGCAAAATGTAAACTTGCACAAAGCTCCTGTGGGCTGATTAAAAATGTGAGAGGTAAGCATTGGCTGGAAATGACTCAAAAGAAAATCAAAGCTGGAGGTGGCCTCTCTATTCAGGTTCATAACAGGGGATGCCTATCGACAATCCTAAAGTGAAATAAAATGTGCAATAAATCCAGCACCACACACTAGCCCTGCCTTCGCATGAAAATCAAGTTGGGGCAGTCAACGCTGGCACTGCTCTGCTACTCCAGTCACACAGTCAGGAAGGAAGCAGGAGCAGGAACACAAAGTGAACAGGAGTCCTGTTGTCTTTTTAAGCTCTAGGTTTTGACAGCAATTGTGCCAAACAGATGTATTGCTAACAAAATACATAACTTAGACTCTGGGTCCGACTCTTTGCACCATTGGCTTTCTTGGACCAGCTTCTTTCACCATTTTATTTCACTAACATCTTTGCTCAAGGATTGATTGATTGATTGATTGATTGCTCAGTCTAGTGGAATATTCATCTCTCACCTAATACCATTGGCTATTTGGGTGTTTGTTTCCACCTCCACTTGAGTGCTTCCATTTGAACTGCATGAGAGATTATTTGACAACTATCGCCCTCTCTGTCTGCTTCTTCTGGGTATCTCTGGTGTGCTTCGCTCAAATGTGATAATACAGGGGAGATTTCAGACCCCGTAATGAGCATCGGCTGTGCAGAGCCTCTCAACGAGACCTGGAACCCCACTCAGTAAATATTTTCTAGCTCATCTCTCCTGTTCCAGTGTGGGATATGATAATGGCTCTTCCGTGACCGTGTGAAAGGAGTCAACATCGTGGGACACACAGTAGCATCGTGTGAGTTGGAAGGTCTGCTCTTATGGCTTTGATATTTGTTGTTTGGGTGTAATCGTCCAACTCCACTTGGGTGCTTAGATGAAATAAATGAGGGACTACTTTACAAATATAGCCCTCTGTGTCCATACCTGGTGGCTCTCCCCTGTGTGTCTTGCTCTAATAGTTTAACACTGCCTGCGTTTCCACATTAAAGCCAGAACTATGGGGTTTGCAAGTGCTTATTACTTTATATACTTTTCAGTCCTTCCCCTTAACCTCTCGGCTAATTGGCAACTTCTGAGGGGCCAAGGATGAGATTCAGGGTCAATCCTGTGATGTTCTTGGGAGGTCATATGATGTGTGATGTCACTTCCACTTTCCCTGACATTTTGATGAAAGACGTCATGTGCTTTTTTGCGTAGAGTTTCTTCTCATGTAATATCAGTACAAAAAGGGGCAAAACGTGCATCTGCAGATTTTATGAACAGATTCCCCAGAGTTGCTGCTATATGCTTAGGAAGCACCAATAACCACACGCCTTTATTTATTGTCTGTCTAAATGAAGTTTACCATGTGCTTTCTCTTCCAGAATAAGGTACCAGCTAAGACTCCATGCTAAGCTTTTGGTATAGTTTCTTTATAATATCCAGCAGGAGGGACCACTACATCAGCCTAGAAGTAGTTTATATGCACAGAGACCGAGCACCCTCAAACTTGGGAGCATCGAATATTCATGTAATTAAATAAAGATGTAGTTTCATGCAGCACTTGGTGGTGGGTGCTGGCTTCTTTGTAAGTTTTTAAGATACCAGAGGAAGATTTAACCGAGGCACAAGTTTGGTCTCATGCTCTTGCATTCATAACATTTCGCGGTGGGGGGACGCTCTGTGGTGGATCAGAAGAGAGATTCCTTCACACCTCCCTCTACTTACGGCTCTCCAAGAGACCGGTTTTGGGAGCCCCTTCTCTCTCCAGAGGAAGCACTGCAGAGCCTCCCAGACTTGCAGCCCCTCTTCCCACGACTCCCAGTGAAAGGACACAGTTTCCTTGACATTTGCAGCCTCGCAGCTCCTTATCACGGGATTTCACCCCAGAATTGAGACACTAGCAGGTGCTGCGAGCAGAGCGTTCTAACAGAGGAAGTATATCTTTTATGTCAAATGATTCTAATGAGGAACTCAACATTTGCCATTGTGCCACTGAAGACCAGTCTCTCAAGCGTGTTCAATAATCAAAGACCCGTAATTAGTGGATGATTAACCGAGGCACAAGGTTTGTCTCATGCTGTCTCATTCATCAAATTTCGCAGGTGCTTTTGAAAAAAGTGTTGCCTTATTGCACAAGTTACTAACTTGTGTAACGATATATCTGTAAGAGACAGTAGTTAGTGACAGATTCCTTACCTTAGAATATCCCCAGGCGTCAGGCTGGATCCGGAAAGTTTTTGCGTAGCAGTACCCTTGCGCGTCGGTAGGCGGCGTCGTGCGGCTCCGCGTCCGTCGTCGGCGTTGTGATCGCCGGGATGACGTCGCGGGCAGTACTTAGACGCCGCCCCTGCGCGCTGACGTCAGTTCTGTACACGACTTTCCGCGCCAGGAACGCAGAGCCATGCAAGAAGCTGACATAGGTGTCTGAAAAATACTAGGGCCCTGAAAGGGATGTCCTTAACCCTAGAAATCAGTTCGCAGAACGGGGAGGATGGGTGGGGCGGTAAGGAATCTGTCACTAACTACTGTCTCTTACAGATATATCGTTACACAAGTTAGTAACTTGTGCATCTGAAAGAGACACGTTAGTGACAGATTCCTTACCTTCGAATAGATACCCCAGCAATACCAACCCCGGTGGTGGGTCTGCGAACAAAGATCAGACAAGGAAGTCCTGGAGGACAGAACGGCCAAAGAAGCCGTCCCTCCGGACCGGACTGTCAAGGCAGTAATGCTTTGTAAACGTGTGCAGCGAGGCCCACGTAGCTGCCTGACAAATAACCGGCAGCGGAACACCGCGGCCCAAGGCCGTGGTAGCAGCCGTTGCCCTTGTGGAATGGGCACGCAGCCCAACAGGAGGCTCCTTCTTCGCCAAAGAATAGCAGGTCTTGATGCACAAGGTAACCCAGCGGGAGATGGTCCTCTTGTGCACCGCCCGACCTTTTTGGCGCCCACGTAGCCAACAAAGAGCTGGTCATCCACCCGGAAGTGTTTTGTGCGGTCAATATAGAAGGAGAGCGCACGTTTTGGGTCCAGACGGTGGAGCCTCTCTTCCTCTCTGGAAGGATGCGGAGGCGGAAAGAAGGTGGGCAAAGTGATGGTCTGCCCAATATGGAAAGCAGTAACCACCTTTGGCAAGAAGGACGGACGCGTCCGAAGAACAACCTTGTCTGGATGAACAGACAGAAAGGGAGGTTTGCAAGATAGAGCCTGGAGCTCACTCACCCGCCGAGCGGAGGTGATGGCCACCAGAAAGGCTGTCTTCAGAGTCAGAAGACGAAGAGGACAGTTATGTAGAGGCTCAAAGGGAGCGCACATTAAAAGGTAAGAACCAAGTTCAAGTCCCACTGAGGCATCACAAACGGAACAGGAGGAAAGAGGTGAGTAATGCCTTTTAAGAACCTGTTAACAACAGGGGACTTGAAAAGGGAGGGCTGATCAGGAGCCTGAGGAAGGCCGAGATAGCACAAAGATAACCCTTGATGGTACCCAGGGCAGAACCCTGTTGGGCCAGAGAGAGAAGGAACAGAAGGACCTCAGAAAGAGGGGCAGAAAGGGGATTCACAGCCTTTGCTGTGCACCATGCCACAAATTTGTTCCACCTGCAGGCGTATACCACCTTAGTGGAGGGACGCCTGGCTGCCAGAATCACATCACAAACTTCGGGAGGCAAGTCAAAAGGAATCAACTGCCGCCGCTCAA
This sequence comes from Calotriton arnoldi, assembly GCA_963921515.1. Classification (NCBI taxonomy): domain Eukaryota; kingdom Metazoa; phylum Chordata; class Amphibia; order Caudata; family Salamandridae; genus Calotriton; species Calotriton arnoldi. The sequence continues at coordinate 2,115,527 of CAWUFW010001977.1, forward strand.
TCTCCACGCAAGCAGGTGTAGACTGGACAGGTTCGGGTGGAGGACCGTCCCCTGCTGCTGCGACAGAAGATCCTCCCGAAGAGGCAGACGGATCGGGGGATCTACGCTCATATTGAGTAGCTCGGGATACCAAACTCTTCGAGCCCAGTCCGGAGCCACAAGAATGACTTGGGCCCGGTCGTGCCGAATCTTCTTCAACAGTCTGGGTAGAAGTGGTATAGGCGGAAAGGCGTACAACAGACCGCAACTCCACTCGCGACGAAAGGCGTCGCCCGAGCGAGTGCCGCCTTGGAAATTCCAACGCGCAGAACTGATGACATTGCGCGTTCTCTTCGGTGGCGAATAGATCTAACCAAGGCTCTCCCCACTGTAGAAAGAGTCCTTGCGCCACTTCCGAGTGAAGACGCCATTCGTGATCCATCATGCACCTGCGGCTGAGTTCGTCCGCCCTGGCGTTCAGGGAACCTGCCAGGTGTTGAACCATCAGGAACATGCCCTGATGTTCCAGCCATGTCCAGAGGCGCAGAGCCTCCTGACAAAGGGTCCAAGACCCCACCCCGCCCTGTTTGTTGCAGTACCACATGGCGGTGGTGTTGTCTGTGAACACCTGCACTACCTTCCCTTTGACAGAGGGAAGGAATGCCTTGAGTGCAAGTCGGATCGCCCGGAGCTCCAGAATGTTGATATGGAGCCGGGACTCCGCCGGAGACCAGAGGCCTCTGATCTCCGCCTCTCCCATGTGAACGCCCCATCCCAGAAGGGACGCGTCCGTCACAACTGTGTGCTCTGGCTGGGGAAGGGAGAGGGATCTGCCCATGACCCATTGCCGGTTCGAGAGCCACCACTGCAACTGTCTTGCAGTCCCCTCCGAGATCTGGACGTGATCGGACAGGTTGCCCTGGTGCTGCGCCCACTGGAACTTCAGGTCCCACTGCAGAGCCCGCATATGCCATCTGGCATGATTGACCAGCAGGATGCAGGAGGCCATGAGGCCCAGCAGCCTCAGGGTCATCCGTACCGAAACCCAGGATAAAGGCTGAAAGATCGGAATCATAGCCTGAATATCCCGGACTCGCCGTTCGGGAGGATAGGCCAGAAACTGCGTCGTGTCCAGAACCGCTCCGATGAAAAGGAGCTGTGGAGAAGGAATCAGATGCGACTTCGGCACATTGATGGAGAACCCCAGCGAGTGCAGGAGTTCGGCCGTAGTCTGGAGGTGGGAGACGACTGCCTGGGACGAGCCCGCCTTCAGCAGCCAGTCGTCGAGGTAGGGGAAGACTGAAACCCCTGCCCGGCGCAGATGAGCTGCGACCACCGCCATCACTTTCGTGAACACCCGAGGGGCACTTGTAAGGCCAAAGGGGAGCACGGTGAACTGAAAATGCTCGGGGCCTACCGTGAACCGAAGGTAACGCTCGGTGGGCCGGCAGGACGGGGATGTGGAAATATGCGTCCTGCAAGTCCAACGCTACCAACCAGTCTCCAGGGTCGAGGGCAGTCAAGACCTGAGCTAGGGTGAGCATCTTGAACTTCTCCTTCCGGAGGAAGCGATTGACGTTCCGGAGGTCCAAGATAGGACGCATGTCCTCCTTGTCCTTTTGGGCACCAGAAAGTAGTGGGAGTAGCAACCACGCCTACTTCTGGGGTCGGAACACGCTCGATGGCCCTCTTGGTCAAGAGGGCCGCGACTTCCTTCTGTAGAAGCACCAAGTGATCCCCTGACATGCGGTGGAATTGAGGTGGCATGGTTGGGGGTGGTCTCGAAGGGGAGGGAGTAGCCCCTTCGGACAATGTCCAAGACCCACCTGTCCGAGGTGATGGTACGCCAGTGGGGAAGGTGATGGCGGACCCTGCCCCTACTGGCGTGCTGTGCACCTGAAAGGAGGGACTAGGAGGGCTTGGAGGCCGCGGACGGGTTGGAGGTGGTGGCCTGACCCGCACGCTGGTTGCCCGATCCGCCACGGCGGAATCCACGTCCTCGGCCACGCGAAGACGCCTGTTGCGCGGGCCGGTGGCTGGGCTGCTGACGTGAAGGGGCGCCCTACCGTGGCCACGATAGGGGCGAAAAGCAGAAGTCAGCGGAGGGCGTGTAGCAGAAAGGCCCAGGGACTTGGCAGTAGCCCATGAGTCCTTAAAGCGCTCCAACGCATGGTCTGCTTTGGACCCAAAAAGACCGACTCCATCAAAGGGCATGTCCATGAGAGTATTCTGGACATCCCCTGAAAAACCAGTGGTTCTCAGCCAGGCGTGGCGTCTGAGTGCCACCATCGTTGCAATAGACCTGCCCAGCGAGTCGGCGGTGTCAAGGCCACAACGTATGGTGTATTTAGCCGCATCCCTTCCTTCCGCAATGGCGCGGGAAAGCAGTGTCTGGACCTCCTCAGGACACTGGGGCAAAACATCCGCCACCGAATCCCACAGGGAGTGGGTATATCGGCCCAAAAGACAAGCGGTGTTAACGGACCGCAAGCCAGCACTGGAGGAAGAAAAACCCTTCTTCCCAAACTGATCCAGGCGTTTGGATTCCCTATCCGGAGGAGCGGTAGGGAAGGCGGTTTGGGAAGCGGAGGCTTGGACAACCAAGCTCTCAGGAGTGGGGTGGACAGAGAGAAACAGGGGTCGCCCGGAGCTGGGCGATGGCGTCGTGACACGTTCCGATCCACAGGAGCCCCTGTGTTGGGCTTGGACCAGGCGCCCAAAAGAACGTCAGTGAGGGCGTCGTTAAACGGCAGCACAGTCTCCGCAGAGGAGGCTGCCGGCTGAAGCACCTCTGTCAAGATGTTAGGCTTGACCGTCAAAGTAGGAAGTTGGAGACGTAAGGCCCCAGCTGCCCTACGCAACACCGTACCAAAATTGGCTCCCTCCTCCGTAGCCACGGGAGGAGACAGCATGCCAGTGTCAGGGGAAGTATCCAGACCACTGGCCTCCTCTAGACTCTCTGTCCAGTCCTGATCGTACTGACAGTGTCGTGTCAGAGGGTCATCAGACCCCTCCCAGTCCAACTGGTCCTCCTCTGGTTCAAAATAAGGAGGAGGAGGGACAGTTGGGACCCAAGGTCCCATCGGCGCCGGAGCCGGCGTCGAGCGACGTCGGTCCGGATCCATGTCCGGAGCCGGAAGGAACAGGGGGACGACGCCGCACGGAGCCCAGGGCGGCGCCGAGAACGGCACCGGAGACATCGGCGCCGGCGGAGGTGTCGTTAGGTCGACCGGCGTCGATGGGGGTTGTGGAGCCGGGATCGAGGCCGGGGCCGAAGCCGGAGCCGGGATCGAGGCTGGAGGCACGGGCGACGCCGGAGCCGTCGGCGACGCCGGAGCAACCCCATCAGGGCCCGCGGGGCCCGAAGGCGCACCGGAGGGGCCTGAAGGCCAGAAGAGGCGGGCCATGGCCGACAGGAATTCCTGTACTTTGGCCGGATCCGCCCCCGAACCCGGGAAGGGCGGGTATGGCGGGGGCGACTCCACAGGCATGTCCGGGGCCGCGGGAGCGGGGACGGTGCCGGGAGGGGCCTCAGCCGAGTCGCGAGACCGGCGAGGCGAAGTCCTAGAGCGATGATGCTTTTGGACTTTTTGTGCTTCGACTTACCGGACGAAGAAGACTTCGACGCCGACGACCGGTGTGGACTCCGCGATCGACCCCTGGACCTCTCACGCGACCGGGGCTTCCGCGGAGCCGAATGCCGGGCCTCGAGGAGCTTTCGAGACCGCTCTCGCAAAGCTTTCGGGTGGAGGGCCTGGCAGTCGGTACAAGACTCCGTGTCGTGGCCTCGGCTGAGGCAGAAGAGACACTCCCAATGCGGGTCGGTGACGGACATCATCCGCGCACAGGCGCCGCATCGCTTGAAGCCGGGCATCCCTACGACACCTTGAAAGATGGAAAAACAGTGAAAAATTCACCAAAAAGTATGGTCAAAAAATGACCAGGGCACTGCTCTTCCCGGATCTGCGCTTGCTGGCGCGGAAAAAGAAGAACTGACGTCAGCGCGCAGGGGCGGCGTCTAAGTACTGCCCGCGACGTCATCCCGGCGATCACGATGCCGACGACGGACGCGGAGCCGCACGACGCCGCCTACCGACGCGCAAGGGTACTGCTACGCAAAAACTTTCCGGATCCAGCCTGACGCCTGGGGATATTCTAAGGTAAGGAATCTGTCACTAACGTGTCTCTTTCAGATACAAAACTACAGATTTCACAATTATTTTGGAAATTGCGAAATCCTGGAGGGTCTGCCTAATTGCTGGGAGGAAAGTGCCAGGAGAATTGCTTGCAAGGCCAACAGACTGATGTGGAGGCAGGTCTCCACCAGAGACCTCTGATCTCCACAGCTCCGAGGTGACCTCACCAACCAGCAACAATGCATCTGTCACAACCACTAGTTTTGGATAGGTTACAAAGAGGACTCTACCCCGGGTCCAAATGCGATCCAGGAGCCACATCTGCATGTCTGTTGCGATCGCCTTAGACACCTGGATGGAATCGGACATGTTCTCCTGGTTCTGAACCCACTGAAACTTCAGAATCCACTGCAGAGCCTGCATCTGCCACCTAGCATGGTCCATGAGCAGGATGCATGCAGTCAAGAAGTCTCAGAACTGCTCTCTCTGAGACCCAGGTCAAAGATTGAACCATCAAGATCATAGCCATGAATGTCCTGGACTCGTTGAGAAAATCATAAATGCAAGTACGTGTACTTGATCCAGTGTGCACAATTCACAAAAGACAAATGTCAAGCAGTTGTTTCAATTTCTTTAAATTGAGTTATATTTACATCAATTTTTTATATACTTCAATGCATCACATTTGGAAATCACATCCATGTTTGCTCACAAGTGGATATTAATGTACGAGTTACTTACCTTCGGTAACGATGTATCTGGTAGAGACGATTCTAGCCGCAGATTCCTTAACGTAGAATTATCCCCAGGCGTGAGTCTGGACCCGGAAAACTTTCTTTGCCCCAGCATCTCTGCGCGCCGGGGGGTGGTACCACGCGACTCCGCCCTGACGTTGTCCGCGGGCGTGACGTCAGCGAGGTCACATAAGCCCCACCCCGGCGCGCTGACATCAGTTTTCTTCGGAGAACTTTTCCGCGCCACAACGCGGAGCCATCACAAACAAAACTGTGGAGATTATGGGAACAGTGTGCGAAAAATCAGTGAAAAAGAGAGAAACGAAAGGTGAGGAACAACACCAATTGGAAAAGTGCCAAGCACTAAGGTACCAAAAGTCATAGCAGCGAAAGCCATAGCAGGGAAAGAGCAGAGCACTGCCCCGAGGAGCAACCTTGCAAGCTAAGGCGACATCCCGCCTGGAGGCAGAACACATGTGAAAAACGCTATAGCAGAAGAGAGAGAGAGAGAATCTGCAATCACAATCCACAACAGTGAAGGGGCAACAAGCCCGAAACAGAGGAGTAACAGCAATTCACCCCCAGACGACACCATCAAGGAGGGCCGCATCCCCTGAAAGGAGCGAAAGGGCCGAGGTACAAGCAAAAAAAAAAAAAAAACCCCAACGCAGAGAACTGCAAAGGAATCAGAAACCCCAAGCCAGTCAAAGGGAGAAGAGTCAAGGAGGCCCCTACACTTGGAGAAAAAACCAAAGTGGAGGAAGGCAGAAGCACACAAGAACCCACCGACCTCGGATCAGAAAGGAAGGGGTGGAACAATCAAGCAGAACGAAGCATCCTGTCCGGGGGGAGGCGAAGCATCCCCCACAGAAGACAAGCCACCCGGAGGGAGGCGAGTGCAGCAAACCAAACAGAAGACCCTCACAGAACGGGGAGGAAGGGCGGGTCGTGAAGGAATCTGCGGCTAGAATCGTCTCTACCAGATACATCGTTACCGAAGGTAAGTAACTCGTACATCTGATAGAGACTACTAGCCGCAGATTCCTTAACGTAGAATAGATACCCTAGCCATACCCAAGGGGAGGAGGGCCTGCGAGAGAACCTCCCCTGTAGGAAGAAACACTGGGGCCCCGCAGGGGATGTGTCACAGGGACAAGAAGGGCGGCCCAGCCCTCACCAAGCAGAAGTAAGCAAGAGCGAGGCGAAGGGAAGGCCAGGAAAACCCAAGCCCATCCAAGGTACAACCGCCAGAAAACCCCATGGGGTAGACAGCGCCAGAGGAGCACCAAGGAAGAAAAGAACTACCCCAAACTCCAGGGAGAAGAGGTAGAACCAGAGGTAGAGCCTGCCGTAGGAAAACACAGACACAGCGACAGGGGGCAGATGAACAGGCATCAGCCTCAAGGCAGCGGACAAGGCAGGAGCGGCTCCACAGCCAAAAAGCGCAGGTGAAAAAGAAGAGGCACAGGTGCGCAAAGCCCCAGCAGAACAAGAGGCAGGGGCACAAGGGAACACACCAAGGGCCACGGCGGTGGACCATAACGAGCAGGCATGCGCAGCCGGCAACACCATGGAGCAGTGCACCCAGAACAAGCCAGGCGCAAGCCGAGGACAGCGGCCAGGGAAATCCAGAACAATCCCCAAAGGGGGCCGTGCCAGAGACACACCGGCCCACGAAAGAAGTGGGACCAGGCAGAAGAGAAAGAGGAGAGACACGGAGGACGGACCAGCCAGCAACCAGAGCACAGGAAAGCCAGAAGAAACGTAGCCCCCCCTGGAACACCAGACAGCGGACCAGGCCGAAACGCTGGACAGGACGGCGGAAACGCCACAGCACGATGCCGTAGACGGCATGCCAGGCTGGGCTAGCGATGAAGCGAACACTGAGAATGACAGACGTTGGAGCCGCGTAAGCTGCACCAAGAAAGGCAAAAGAGACCGCACCAGCGGTATACAGTGATGCCAGGAAAGGCAAGGAACCCGAAAAAGGGCATCCACACCTCCCCAGCGTAGGACAGAGCTATGTAATAGCTACAAGTACCCCACTTAGGGCATGACACGTCCCAAGGAAAAAATGGGAACACCTCTTAGGAAAAAATGTCCGCATCAGAGGGCAAAACAGGAAGACCCGCGGACAAAACCGCAGACGGCTTACCAATCAGCTAACAAAAGAAGATACAGAAGGCCCAATCTCAGGACCAACACAGCTTTACCAACAGACAAAATCACAAGTCAAAACAGAGGGCCGGACCAGCCGCCAACAGCACCGAAGGGCCAAGCGAAGGACCCTGAAGGGGCACCAACCATACATAACACACAACCGGGTTACAGAGCACTAAGCTCCAGAAAAACAACGGGAGAACACCTCCCAGAACACACCAGAGAACCGACAGCCAGGTTCACTGAGGGGGAGGGGGAGGAGGAGGACGAAGCCCCGCAAGGAACCGCTGAATGGCAGAATCCGCAGGGGCGTGAAACAAAAGAGTGCCATCAAAAGGGAGGTCAACCAGACGCTCCCTAACATTCTCAGGGAAAACACTATCCCTCAACCAAGCATGGCGACGGAGGGCCACCGAACTACCCATAGTGCGACCAAGAGCCTCAGAGACATCAAGAGCCGAGCGAAGAATAAACGCGGCCAGCTCCCGGCCATCCAACACATGGTGCCGCAGATCAACACAGGCACCCTCCTGAGAGGCACAAGACAGAAGGGACTCCGCAGAATCCCACAAACTGGAAGTGGCTCTGACTAACACACAAAGCGTGTTGAGCGCCCCCAAGGCAGCACTGGAGGAAGCGAAGATGTTACGCCCCCAGGAATCTAACCACCAGGCCTCCCGTGATGGAAGAGACAAAATGGAAGGCAAGGAAGGAAAGGCCGTCTGCAGAAGAGGGCCCGAGTAGAAGGATGGAAGGAAAGACAGACAGGATCATGCGGAGCAGGGCGGTGCAGGAGTGACTGGGGCACGGGGTCCCCCGTGGCAGGACGCCCCAGGCCACCAAGAGAGAATTGTGGAGAGAAGCTTCGAAGGGAAGAAGCAGCTGCCGTCCACCAGAGCCCTGGTGGAGAACCTCAAGCAAGTGGTCCGCGGGGAAACGTGCAGCCAGGTCGCCCATGCGCAAAATCCCTGCGGCCGTGGAAACAGCCCGTGCGAAAGCAGCACTCGCCTCCGTAGGGCAACGCGGTGGGGAGAGCAACTCCTCCGTGGGTGACGGCTGCACACTAAGCCGGCCGTCCCCCAGCCCAACCGGAGGAAGAAACGGCCAAGCCCGGAAAAGTGGAGGGTTGACAGAGGAGTGGGGAACCTGAGGTGCCTCAGGGGAAGACCTTGGGCGCGGGGATGGCGAAGAGCCCTCCTGGGAAGACGCCGGGGAGAAAGCCACTACGCGGCGTCCCGTCTCTGGGGAAGAAGAGACAAACAGTTTCCTGACCTCTGGAGAAGAGGGGGCCTCCGAAGAGGAGTCGACGACCCGACGTCGACACAGCGCCGTGGAGTCTGCCACTGGCGCGGCGTCGACCGGCGCCGAAGGGGACGTGGCGACGACCTCCACCACCACCGGCGCTGCAGGAGAACGGGGCGGGGACGGAGCCGGGGCGGCCAAAGAAAGGCGCCGAAAAGGCACCGACCTGACCTCCGACGAGGCAGCCGCCTGCGTGGAGAGACGAGGAGGGCCCGGGGACACACCCAGGCCCTTAGCCAGCCCCTGCGGTGCCGCTAGGGCCGACAGCCGCCGGCGCCTGAGCGGCATCAGCTCGGCCTCGGACAAGGCCGCCGCCTGCCCAGAGGACCGAGGAGGACTCGGGGACAAGCCACGAGTCCCGGCAACCTCCAGCGACACCACAGGGACCCCCACGGGGGTTTGCGGCGAGGCAGAGGCGCGCCGCGCCTGAGCGGCGTCAGCTCGGCCAAGGCCGCCGCCTGCCCAGAGGACCGAAGAGGACTCGGGGACAAGCCACGAGTCCCGGCAACCTCCCGCGACACCACAGGGACCCCCATGGGGGTTTGCGGAGAGGCAGAGGTGCCATGGGCCGAGGAGGGAACCCCGGAGGGCCGCACCCTGACAACGCCACACCTCCAAGACCTGAAGCCGAACCTGTCGGCGTCGGAGCCACCGGTGACTCCGCAGAAGGCCCCGCACGTGGCAGGGGAGCAGCGGACATCCCAGGAAGAGGAGGAGGAGCCAAGGAGGCCTGCAGGGCTGCAGCATAGGCCTCCATTTGGACTCTGGACGCCCCCGCGCCTTGAAACGGCGGGTAAGGCGGCGACGTGCGAGGCCGCACGACCCTCGGAGAACCCGCGCCCCCCACAGGGCGGGGACCGGGCCTCGGGGACAAGCTGTGACACTTACCAACGGGCGAGCGACGCCCCTGCGGCCTCGGGGAAGGACGATGTCAGAGGCGGAAGCGGCGGTTCGTGGCCCCTTCCGCGGGGGACGGACGCGATGATGACGCTGACCTGGACATGCGGGCCGAAAGGAGTTTTATCCGGCGCTCCCGCCGGGACTTCGGTTTCATCTGCTGACAAGCCTCGCAGTCTGTGGAGTCATGGTGCTCCCCCAAACACCACATACAAATAGGGTGAGGGTCCGTCGCCGACATCTGGCGCGTGCAAGACGAGCACGTCTTGAAGCCCGAAGGCATTCGCACACTGTTCTCAAGGGAATGCAAAGCGTTGAAGAAGGAGGCCTGAAAACAGGCCAGGGACACAATCCGGATCCGCGTGGCACGCGGAAAAGAAGGAAACTGATGTCAGCGCGCCGGGGTGGGGCTTATGTGACCTCGCTGACGTCACGCCCGCGGACAACGTCAGGGCGGAGTCGCGTGGTACCGACCCCGGCGCGCAGAGATGCTGGGGCAAAGAAAGTTTTCCGGGTCCAGTCTCACGCCTGGGGATAATTCTACGTTAAGGAATCTGCGGCTAGTAGTCTCTATCAGATACATATACATATTATGTTTCTTCACATTACTGATTTAACATGTTTATATGCTTCCTTCCAACGTGCATATATTCTTTTCCTTCAAGCCCAATTCATTTCAGGACCTGTGTCCCTTCAACAGGGGCCAATCTGTAAAGATACAAAAGTGACAACGTACAGGGGAAGGTTATCATCCTCTATAGAACTGATTTTATGGTGTGGTTAAATAGTTATCATGCTCTTTAGAGTGGGTAGACATGCCCGTTCATAAACAAATTGTGTTCCAACTTTCAGTGAACCGTCAAACCACCTTCACCTCGTGTTCATACTCTTACTGAAAACGTGACCTTTGCTCAACCACCATGCTGTATTAGGTACCACAACCCTATCGCCCTTAATGCAATTACGGTCAAAAGCTGTGACCATGACTTACTCGATGTTAACCTCTATGGCACCGAACTCCACTGGGTGGTACTCTCACTGTTGTCTACGGACCAAGATACAATCCACATTAGATCTAAAAAAAACCTTTCTCAATGAATGACTTCTAAATTTGACCAAGACTGACCTCATCAAATGTACTCAGCGAGTACCGTCGGATGGAAGATGAAACCTATAATGTTCACTGTAACAATAAAACAACACCAGATGGCCAATGAGTGTACTCTTGCCCGCACAAGTTTATTGTCTCCAATCTACTCTCTGCCATGTATCCCCATAACTCCTCTCTGATAATCACCCTGCTCTCACCTGGGCAAAGGCTGTTGGTAATGTCAACAGAAGTTCGGACACCAATGTCTGTCGCGTAACCCGAGGCTTCTCGTCTAGATTGAAATACTCACGGAAGACGGACTTTCGCATAACCGTCATACAATCTCAAAACTGGTGCGGACATCTTAAAACAGTGAAGTACGATTTTGAGGGTACTGATCATACGAAAGTAAACAGGACTCATGCACGAGATGCTCTCTAAGGCTTAATTGTAACGTCTGTAGATATGCTGTTGTCTCTAGAATTCAAAAACTGAACTTAAACGCGCACATGCTTACTGATGTTCCGAATGTGCATAATGATCGAAGTGTGCGTTAGTGGTTACAAAATATGCATGCAGTTTAGTAGTATTAAACATTTGAAAATTATTCATTGGTAAACCGATCTCGTTGAGCACAGGCGACTTGGAACAGCACTGTATCTCCTTTGTAAGGGAGCTCTGCGAAGAAGAGAGGTGTGACTTCAGCAGATTTGATGAAGAATCCTAAGGATGTTAACAGATTGGCCATCGTCTGGAGGTGATCCATGACTAACTGAGGAGAACCTGCCTTGAACAACCAGTCGTCGAGGAACTAGAAGAATGGTATTCCCAACCTCTGAAGATGTGCACTGACCACCCCAATCACTTTTGTGAACAAAAAAGGGGCACTGACGAGGCCAAGGGAAGCAATGAGAACTGTAAGTGCTCATGGTCAACCTGAAACAACAGGTAATGTCTGTGGAACTGCAGAGCAGGTATGTGAAAAAGGGCCTCCTGCCAAGTCTAACGCCACAATCTAGTCACCTGCATCCAGGGCATACAGAACTTGGGCCAGGGGAGCATTCTGAACTTGTGCTGTTTGAGGAAGAAGTTCAGAGGGCAAGGATTCAAAATGAGACAAAGTCCTCTGTCTTTTTTCGGCACCAGGACGTAACATGAACAGCATCCAGTCTCCATTTTTGATGGTGGCAGGCACCCTCTTTATGGCTCCCTTGACCAAGAGAGCATGTACTTCCTTCCGTAAGATGGAGAAGTGGTTCTCTGGAAGTTGTTGTGGAGTAGATTGTCATGTCTGGAGGGATGGATAGTAAAGGTAGAGTGTATCCATTCCAGGACGATTTGAAGCACCCATCGGTCTGATGTGATGCTTTGCCACCTGTGGAGGTATTTACTTATCCTGACTCCAACTGGGCAACAAGGTGCTACAGAGGGTAATATAAAAAGGCTTTGTAGAGGTGACTACAGGAGGAGGGCAAGGTGCCTGAATAGTGTATTGCCCTGAGGTCCTGGATGCTGTTGGGCAGATCCTCACTTCTACCTCAAAAGGATTGGGAGGTCAGCTGTTGAGATGGCAGGTTTTGGTGTTCCCTTTGTTAGACGTCCTTTCCGAAGCCTTAAAAAAGGAGATATTGTTGGGGAAACTGACGCATGGGCAATGAAAGGTCAAGGGAGCAACTTCTAGCATTGTTCGCTTTAAAGCATTCCAGGGCGAATCTGCTTTGTCTCCGAAGAGAGGGTTGAATACATTGAATGAGTGGATAGAGGACACTAAGGTTCTCTCCCTATATCAGGAATGTTTTAGATTAAGAATTAGTACACTAGACCAGGTGTTTAGGCTCTCTGTCATCATGTGGAAGTATACAAAAATAACAGAAGACCACCTATGTGCAGTGTTTGTCTATCTGAGGGCTACTTTTGAATTAGTCCTAAGGAATCTGTTGTGGTGCTCACTAAGGTCGGCAGGTGTCCCAGATGCTATCCTCTTGAAAATATTAAGATTGCATGAGGAAAACTATGTGCAGGTGCGTTGGGAAGCCCAGGGGGAACTTACTGATTGTACACCGATATGAAGGGGAGTTAGACAGGGCTGTGTACTCACAGCAACACTCTTTTCTCTGTATGTGAATGATGTCATGAAGGCTTTGCTAGATTGTATTAATGACTCCCCAAAACTAGAAGGAGTCTCTCTACCAGCTTTACTATTTGCAGACAATACTTTTTTGTTGTCACAAACACCTATGGGGCTGCAGCTTTTACTGGATAATTTTAAGGTATACTGGGACAAGAAGGGGCTCGAGATCAATGTATCCAAAACTAAACATATGGCGGTATGATCACGTAAACACACAAGTCCTTCAAAGTGAATATATGTCTGGGGAAAAAAAAAAGACTCAAACGTGTATACAAATTTGAGTAACTGGGTATTATGCTAGATAGCAAGATGACATGGAACTCCCATATCTAAAAATACAGAGCCATTCTCCAAAATAGAGCCGCAGCAATATATAAGAGACACCAGTCCACGATCTCTAGAGCAACCTCCCCTGCATTAGAAGTTTATAAAGCCAAAGCTCAGGCCCCTGCTTTATATGGGGCACAGATAATGTAAACTCATTGACATTGGGTGAGAACTATTTTATAAAGTCATTATTACACCTCCCAAAAAGTACAGCGCTTACCCCTTTATATTTTGACATAGGCTTGAAAAGGATAGAGCATTTGGCAGTACTAAGATCGTTACTCTACTGGGGGAGTATTTGTATGGTGCAGGAGTTAGTATCTTACAGGGAGGGTCTCAAGTAGCTGATAAAGATTGATAATTCCATCACTTTCCCATGGCTTCGGCACATAAAAATATGGCTCGGTATTTTAGATATAGAAACCTATTGGACTGATCCATCCTCCTTAACAATGGTATCCAATCAGAGATTGAAGACCATTTATTGGAAATATGTTAAACTGAGTCTGCATGGATGCCCTAATATAGTGATGTTGATCGCACAATTTCTGGATGTTATACCCATACCTTTATCTGAAAAGTTTATGGATGTTATACAGCAACCATTTGCCAAAACACTTTATATAAAATTCCGTTTTGAAACTCTAGAAATTAGATCTTTTGTATTGAAATGGAAATACGTCGATAACAAGTATGACAACTGTAATTGCACTTTGTGACCCGCTCCTACCATAGAGAACGCGGCGCACGTCTTGTTCTTTTGGCCAACGTATGCGAAGCCTAGAACGAAATGGATACACCCACTATGTTTCAACTTAGGCTTTAGACAGTATTCGCAAGCTCGAACAATATTGAAAAGCGATACATCTATGCACATTGTCTTTAGCCTGAGTAAGTTTTTGTTTGCAGTAAGACTAGTGTGTAAACGCAGGGCATTGAACTTTTAATTGAAAGTATTAATGTGTAGCTGTTGGCAATAGAGAGAACAAGGATCACACTAAGATGATGGGCCCAAAACACCTTGATAAAGCTAGTTGCTGGCCTTCTAGTAAGGCCACTTCAACTTGTTCTTGGTATGGATCCTTGAGAATAAACTTGGAGTTTTTATACATTCATAAGTGTTGACTATCGTCTCAGGATATGATAAAAATATTTATAGACCAGGAACTTATTCTACGTGCAACCGTGAATGAGTCGCCATAAAAGTTGGTGAACTTGACGGACCCTTTTGAAGTTTTTGTGAACTAGACCTATATATGCCACTCATTAATCCGGTGCTCTCTTTAATCCTTGAGTTATAAATGTTGAACTATGGGGCGTTGCCAAGATGGCGACCGGAGCAGTCGCATCTTAAGGAGTTCCGTGTCCCACCTGTGAAGTAATCCTCAAATAATGTCCTCCCAGCCCAGCCGATCATCCCAGAGTGGCTACCCTGACCCCGCAACTCATGGGTAACCTGTAGGGGATCAACGACTCTGAGGAACAGCTGGTCGATCCTTTGTGACCAGATTGATTGCACCATCGGGCGCAGCCTACCATTGAGGCAGCAGCCTGCATCAGGGCCCTGTTCAGAGTTCCGGAGGGCGCTCCCAAGTGCATCGGTGCCACTGGCCGGAGTTGAGACGGCCGTGGATGCTGTGGCACTATCGCCCTGTGGCAATACTGTCTCCCCCCCCCCTGATGAGACAGTGGGCCTGTGAGGCGAGCGGAGTGGCTGGGCGGGCCGGCCCCAACGATCTACAGGGGGTACAGCCCCGTCGCAGCGTGCAGCTCGCCGCCCTGATTGAGAGGGGAATTGGCGAAAGAGGCAGGCGATGACCGCCCAAACGTACTCGAGGCCTCAACTGCAGGAGTCGCCGTTGACTGGGGTTCGCCTCACTGCTGACTGTCTCGGCTACGCGGGAGCAGCCGGGAGGCTGTGAGCGAGACCGGGAGATGAGGTCTGCGCGGACGCCCCAGAACAGCCGCAGAGTGGAAGCTGTGTGCCTGGGACTACAGACAAGCCCTGAATGCTGGAACCAACCCCGACACATAGAACGTGCTAAAGGTTGGTGGAATCGCCCTGCGGCGGGGGGGGTGAGGGGCTGCCGGCAAACGCGGGGGCCCACTGGGCCCTGCAGTAGAAGTAGACTGGCAAACAGTGTGGCCCCTCCGCCACTACTTGACGGACTGGTGGTAGTGCGAGGGCCAGAGCAGGAACGCAACGCAGACGGGGTGCTGTCTGCGCCTGCCTTGGGAGGCGGTCCGCGCGGCTAGCCCCAGGAGGCGGCCTGCCCGCGCAGGAGGGCCTGTGACTATCTCGTGGCCCACCGCGTTGGTGAACGGGAAGATTAAATCCGGGGCCGCTGGGGGCCGGATTGCATTGTTGCTGTCACCCACAGCCCTGAAACACAGAGACAGGGCCGCTGGGGTTACGGAGGCCCGCAAAGTCGACAATATGCCAGAAACACTGAGGCGGGGGATTGCAGTGCCTGCAGCTGCGTAGGAGCTGCCATATTAGCAGCGAGAGGGCGAGATCCACTCCCTGGTGGAGCCCAGCTGGACTCCCCGGGGGGGGGCTGCGGAAAGAACTGGACAGATTGTGTGGGGGGGGGGTGGTTTGGGGGAGGCTGGCGCACATGCATACTGGAACCCGAGACGCCCACCAACTATAGGCCCAATCAAAGGATGTCGCGTTCGCCGGATAAGGGCCTGTGTTTCAAGCAACAACGACCTGAGAATATCGGGATTATTGTTGACACTAGGAGGTGGCGAAAACGGTGAGCGACACATCGCTCTTCAACAGTTCAAGCATCGTTCAGGGGCCCCTCATGATATGAGCTGTGACCATAAAATACTCCGCTTGACTGCACCCTGCACCTAGGGACCAGAGACCCTCTGAATTCACTGTACGCTCGAATACCAGGAGAAAGTCCCCTGGCCCACTAGAGAGAGGGACCTATCTCAACGTCGCATAGTGCCTCGCATAACCCCGATTAAGATACTGCGCAACATAAAAATATGGGCAAGGATCGCCACAAAGAGGGGGGCCGCAGACAAAAATGGACCAATACACTACGCAAGGTGTGGCGTCCAAACCGGACAACCAGCTTAAGGCCCCAGTGTCAGACTCGGAGATGTTGCAGTCGGGACCTTCAGGGACTCAAATCCTTGCAGCCATAGAAGCCTCGAGCATGGTAGTCCAGGCCAAAATCAACGCGATGTCACTGGATATCGGGTTGCTGAGAGTCGACCTCCGTACAGTGGCAGAGAGATCCCTAGCCACAGAACAGAATGTATCTAAACTAGAACAAGAAGTTTCCACACTGAAAACAACCCTTGCTGGGTTAGCTTCAAAAACTGCCACGCTGGAGAGCAGAGCAGAAGACTCGGAGCGGTGGTCACGAAGAGGTAACCTTAGGTTTGTGGGGTTGCTGGAGGGCGCTGAGGGTAGGACTCGGGAGCTCTTTTTAGAACAATGAGTCAGAGTTCCCCTTCCCATGTCTCAGTTGTCAGCCTTTTTCGTGGTCGAGCGGGTGCATCGGGCACTCATGCAAAGGCCTCCTGCGGGCGCACCACCCAGGACACTCATCGTCAAAGTGCTTAACTATAGGGACAGAGACTGCATACTAAGAGCATCCCACCAAGAGGGAGACCAAATGTATGACAAACATGTCATCCGTGTCTTCCCGGATTATACGAGATCAACACAACAACAAAGGGCATCTTTCAGTGGGGTAAAGCAAAAACTCAGGGCAATGGGCCTACAATATGTGTTACTTTATCCAGCTAAATTAAAGGTGATGCACAATGATCGAGCACATTTCTTCACCACAACTGAGGCCGCTTGGGACTGGCTGGAAGTGCGAAGAGAGGCAAGAGCGATCTACAGAGCGACAGAACGATCGAACGTATGAGGCTCGAGGACAACAAGGAGAACTAATGGCAAAGGGGAAAGATCTAGAAAATCATGGAAGTCCTCTCAGAGAGTAGAGGTCCGTCAGGATGGCTCCCTGGAACTGGAGTCTGCAGACGCCGACGGCTGCATCCTAAGGCCTCCCCTGTGTAGATCCACTCGAGCAGCAGGCGGACTGAGAGGCGTCGAGGGCACTAGTGGAGGTGGTCACGGCATCCAGTTCTGATGCCAGCACGGGCGACATGGTGGAAGACAGGCCACAACCCAATGAACATTGAACTGGCCACAATCCGAACAATATAAGTATAATCCTGAATGGGAACTCTGAACGCACTGAGGGTCAGAATGTATGTTAAGTGACGGAGAATGAGGAGATGGCTGAACGAACTCGTAAGGCTGTTGAAAGGATTGATATGGGAGATAGCTGTGTGGCCACTTATACACGATGGGCGGGGACGCGCCCTTCTACCTACTTTTCATCTTACCTATACTGTTTTACTATTTCTATTTCCTCTACAGTGTTATATCTCCCCTAGTCCCACATCTATTTCCCCCCCCTGCTATTATTGAGGTGTGTTGGGTGGTTGCGGTATAAGTGTGTGAAATGATGCGAATGGTGGTTGAGTGGGGAATGTCTGGCGGTATTCATGGAGGCCAAGAGAAGAGGTGACTTGATGTGTGATCCACGGCTGTGGCCTGACGCACTAAACCCACTCTGGCTGCAATCTTGACATTGGACGAATGAAAGTATTGTGTATGTGTGATAGTTGGGAGTATTGATGAACAAGTGACTTACCTTCGGTAACGATATATCTGTAAGAGACATAGATTAGTTATAGATTCCTTATCTTTAGAATTACCCCCAGGCGTCAGACTGGATCCGGAGAATTTTTTCGTCAGCAGTACCTCTGCGCGTCGAAAGGTGGCGTCGGTCGGCTCCGCGTTCATTGTTGGCGTCGTGGTCGCCGGGATGACGTCGCCGCAGCTACTTAGACGCCGCCCTCGCGCGCTGACGTCAGTTCTTTACACGACATTCCACGCCAGAAGTGCAGAGCCATGCAAGACACTGACCACTGGTGCACAAAACTAGGGCCCTGAAAGGGAGTCCTTAACCCTAGAAGCCAGTTCGAGGAACGGGGAGGATGGGTGGGGCAGTAAGGAATCTATAAGTAATCTATGTCTCTTACAGATATATATCGTTACCGAAGGTAAGTAACTTGTTCATCTGAAAGAGACAATTAATTATAGATTCCTTACCTTTCGAATAGATACCCCAGCAATACCAACCCCGGAGGTGGGCATGCGAACCAAGTTCACACCAGAAAGTCCTGGCGAACAGAACGGCCAAAGAAGCCGTCTCTCCGAACTTGGCTGACCAGGTAGTAGTGTTTTGTGAACGTGTGCAGAGATGCCCACGTAGCTGCCTGACAGATGTCACTGAGAGGGACTCCCCATCCCAAAGCAGTGGTAGCTGCCGTCGCCCTGGTGGAATGGGCGCGCAGTCCCACTGGAGGCTCCTTCTTTGCCAAAGAATAGCAAACTTTTATGCACAAAACAACCCACCTAGAGATGGTTCGTTTATGCACAGCCCGACCTTTTCTGGCGCCCACATAGCCGACAAAAAGCTGGCCATCCACCCGGAATTGCTTGGTGCGATCCAAATAAAATGAAAGCTCATGTTTTGGATCCAGACGGTGGAGCCTCTCTTCCTCTTTAGAAGGATGCGGAGGTGGAAAAAAGGTGGGCAAAGTGATGGTTTGACCAATGTGGAAAGAAGTAACCACCTTGGGAAGAAAAGAAGGTCTGGTTCTTAGGACAACCTTGTCCGGATGAACAGCCAGAAAAGGAGGTTTTGAAGAAAGAGCTTGGAGCTCACTCACCCTGCGAGCAGAGGTGATGGCAACCACAAAGGCAGTCTTTAAAGTAAGAAGTCTGAGAGGACAGTTATGAAGCAGCTCAAAGGGAGCGCACATAAAGAAAGTAAGAACCAAGTTCAAGTCCCACTGAGGCATTACGAAGGGAACAGGAGGAAAAAGATGAATAATGCCCTTAAGGAAGCGATTTACAACAGGGGACTTGAAAAGAGAAGGATGATCAGGAAGCCTAGGAAAGGCTGAAATGGCTGAGAGGTAGCCCTTTAGAGTGCCCAGAGCAGAGCCCTGCTGGGCCAAAGACAGGAGGAACAAG
This sequence comes from Calotriton arnoldi, assembly GCA_963921515.1. Taxonomy (NCBI): domain Eukaryota; kingdom Metazoa; phylum Chordata; class Amphibia; order Caudata; family Salamandridae; genus Calotriton; species Calotriton arnoldi. Next base: position 2,134,365 of record CAWUFW010001977.1, read on the forward strand.
AGAACCTCAGAAAGAGGGGCAGAAAGGGGATCCACAGCCTTTGCTGTGCACCATGCCACAAATTTGTTCCATCTGCAGGAGTATACCGTCTTAGTGGAGGGACGCCTGGCTGCCAAGATAACATCACAGACTTCGGGAGGAAGGTCGAAGGCCGTCAACTGTCGCCGCTCAATCTCCACGCAAGGAGGTGGAGACTGGACAGGTTTGGGTGGAGGACCGTCCCCCGCTGCTGCGACAGAAGATCCTCCCGAAGAGGCAGTTGGATCGGAGGATCGATGGCCATGTGTAACAGCTCGGGACACCAGACTCTTCGTGCCCAATCCGGAGCCACAAGGATGACTTGGGCCCGGTCGCGCTTGATCTTCTTCAGCACTCTGGGCAGAAGTGGTATAGGCGGAAAGGTGTATAGAAGACCGCAACTCCACTCGCGACGAAAAGCGTCGCATAGCATTGCTGACATTGCGCGTTCTCTTCGGTGGTGAATAGATCTAACCAAGGCTCTCCCCACTGCTGAAAGAGACTTGCGCCACCTCCGAGTTAAGACGCCATTCCTGATCCATCATGCACCTGCGGCTGAGTTTGTCCGCCCTGGCGTTCATAGAACCTGCCAGGTGTTGAACCACCAGGGATATGCCCTGATGTTCCAGCCATGTCCAGAGACGGAGAGCCTCTTGACATAGGGTCCACGACCCCACCCCGCCATCTTTGTTGCAGTACCACATGGCGGTGTTGTTGTCCGTGAGCACCTGCACTACTCTTCCCCGGACAGAGCTGCAGAAGGTTGATGTGGAGTCCAGAGGCCTCTGATCTCCACCTCTCCCATGTGGCCGCCCCACCCCAGAAGTGATGCATCCGTCACCACTGTGTACTCTGGTTGGGGAAGGGAGAGGGATCTGCCGTTGACCCAATCCTGGTTCGTTAGCCACCACTGCAACTGAGGTGCAGTGCCCTCCGAGATCTGCAAATAAATGTAGATACTGCAGCTGACTACACGTTTAGCACTTCAATCATAATGTCCACATAGTAATAAGGTCCTGTGCAGGTAGCCTCCGAGACCTGCTGCAGTTGGGTCTCACTGGAAATCCAGAAACATAAATTGGAGAAAAATGGAGGCAGCACCAGGGATGAAGTCACACTTTAGTCAATATGATCTTTTCAAATTTCTTTATTCTTCTTTAAGATAAAAGACGACAGGACAACAGCCAACGCGTTTCGTTCCTTTTAAAGGAACTTCATCAGGGCTGAAATTAACATGAAACAGTACATAAATAACCACATACAAAATAAATAAGACCAAAATGCACACAGACATAAATATGATCCACATAACATATAATTTATATATATATATAAGAAAAAGACATGCTGTTGCACTTATGGCACTATCGGACAGATTCCCCTGATGCTGTGCCCACTGGAACTTCAGGTCCCACTGCAGAGCCCACATATGCCACCTGGCATGATCTACCAGCAGGATGCAGGAGGCCATGAGGCCCAGCAGCCTCAGGTTCATTCTTACCGAAACCCGGGATAAAGGCTGAAAGATCGTAATCATAGCCCGAATATCCCGGACTCGCTGCTCGGGAGGATAAACCCGAAACTGCGTCGTGTCCAGAACCGCTCCGATGAAAAGGAGCTTCTGAGAGGGAGTCAGGTGTGACTTCGGCACGTTCATAGTGAACCCCAGTGAGTGCAGGAGGTCCGCCGTAGTCTGGAGGTGGGAGACGACTGCTTGGGGGGAGTCCGCCTTCAACAGCAAGTCGTCGAGATAGGGGAAGTCTGAAACCCCTGATCTGCGCAGATGAGCTGCGACCACCGTCATCATCTTCGTGAACACCCGAGGGGCGCTGGTAAGGGCAAAGGGGAGCACGGTAAACTGAAAGTGCTCGTGGCCCACTGTGAACCGCAGGTAACGCCGTTGGGCCGGCAGGACGCGGATGTGAAAATAAGCGTCCTGCAAGTCCAACGCTACCATCCAGTCTCCAGGATCGAGGGCAGACAGGACCTGAGCTAGCATCAACATTTTGAACTTCTCCTTCCGGAGGAAGCAGTTGACGTTCCTGAGATCCAGGATAGGACGCAGGCCTTTGTCCTTCTTGGGCACCAGAAAGTAGTGGGAATAACAACCACGACCTACTTCTGGGGCAGGAACTCGCTCAATGGCTCCCTTGGCCAAGAGAGCCGAAACTTCCTGTTGGAGAAGGGCCAGATGATCCTCCGACATGCGATGGTGCTGAGGTGGCATGGATGGATGGGTAGTCTCGAAGAGGAGGGAGTAGCCCCTTCGGACTATCTGCAAAACTCACCTGTCCGACGTGATGGTGCGCCAGTGGGGGAGGTGATGGCGAATCTTGCCGCCCACTGGCGATTTGTGGCCCTGAAAGATCAGACTAGGAGGGTTTGGAGGGTGCTGCAGAGGGGGCGGTAGTGGACTGGCCCGCTCGCTGGCTCCCAGACCCACGTCGGTGGGCCCCACGTCCGTGGCAGCGCAGGGGCTGAACAGCTTGCGTCGGCCTGTGGCTCTGAGTGGAACGTGGTGGGGCACCCCTTCCATCGCCACGAAAGGGGCGAAAAGCAGACTGGGCAGGGCTGGTGGTGGAGAGGCCCAAGGACTTGGCCGTAGCCCGAGAGTCCTTGAAGCGCTCTAGCGTGTGGTCTGCTTTGTCGCTGAACAGGCGACGGCCATCAAAGGGCATGTCCATCAGGGTAGCTTGGACATCCCCAGAAAAACCAGTGGACCTCAGCCAGGCGTAGCGTCGAAGGGCTACCGACGTTGAAATCGTCCTGCTTAGTGTTAGTGTATCAGCGGTGTCCAGTCCACATCGAATGGTAAACTTGGCTGCGTCTCTCCCCGCGGCAACTGCATGGGAGAGCACGGCCCGGGCCTCCTACGGGGACTGGGGCAGCACCTGCGCTGCCGTATCCCACACAGAGTGGATGTAACAGCCCAACAGACATGCAGTGTTTACCGACCGCAGTCCCAAGCTGGAGGAAGAAAACATCTTCTTCCCAAGATGGTCCAGCTTTTTGGATTACCTATCAGGAGGAGCGTTAGGGAATGCACCTTTGGACGTCGAGGCTTGGACCACCAAGCTCTCAGGGGTGGGGTGTTGGGAGAGGAAAGTGGGGTCGCCCGGAGCCGGGGGGTGGCGTCGGGCAATCATCCTATCCACAGGAGCCCCTGTGTTGGGCCTGGACCAGGTGCCCAAAAGGATGTCAGTTAGGGCTTCATTAAACGGCAGCAGGGGCTCTGAAGAGCTTGCTGCCGGTTGAAGCACCTCTGTCAGGAGGTTAGTCCTGACCGCCACCGTAGGTAGCTCGAGGTTCAGAGCCTCGGCCGCTCTATGCAACACCACTGCGTAAGAAGCTCCCTCCTCCGTAGCCACGGTAGGAGGAGACAACATGCCATGGTCTGGAGATGTATCCAGACCACTGGCATCTCCCAACTCCTCTCTCCAGTCCGGATCATATTCCAACTGGTCAGTTAAAAGGTCTCCAGACCCCTCCCAGTCCTCCTTACCCTCCTCTGGTTGCCAATCACGCCTGAAAGAAACAGGGTGGAACAGGGGTACAAAAGTAACAGTCGGCGCCGGATTCGGCGCCGGTCGATGCCGGTCCGGCTCCGTGCCCACGTCGTGGTGGAGGCCGGGGTCGACGCCGGCTGGGGACACAACCGGCATCAGCTGCGGGTGTGGTGCTGGTTGAATCGACACCGGTGGAGGTGTGATGAGGTCGACCGGCGCCGATCGGGATCCAGGCCTGGATCCAAGGGGACCCTGCGGTGTCGGGGCCAAAGCCACCGATGTCGAGGGCCCAGGGCCCCCAGCCGAGTCCGCGGGGCACGAAGGCGCGCCAGCGGAGTCGGACTGCCCAAAGATGGCATGCATCGCTTCGTAAAACTTTCGAAGCTGGGCAGGGGTCGCTCCGGGTCCTGGGAAGGGAGGGAAACACGGAATCGATCCTTCGGGCTCCGTACACGGAGCCGCGGGAGGGGCACCACCCGCATCCCTCGTCACGTTGGCCGACGGACGGGGAGAAGTCGAAGAGCGACTATGCTTCTTCGACTTCTTCTTGTGCTTCAACTTACCTGAGGAGTGAGAAGACTTTGAAGACGAGTGATGGTGGTGGCTCTGCAGCCGGTCCTGCGCGACCGGGACCTCAAACGGCGCGGAGCAGACTGCCGGGCCTCAAGAAGCTTTCGGGACCGCTGCCGCAAGGACTTCGGATTCATGGTCCGGCAGTCGGAACACGACTTGGAATCGTGGTCGCGTTCCAGGCATCACAGGCACACGCGGTGCAGTTCAGTCACCATTAGTTTTCGGCAGGAACCGCAAGCCTAGAAACCGGGCATCTCTGATGTGCACCAGTAGTCGAAGACTCAAAAACGGTGTCGACAAAAGTCGGCAAAAAGTCAGTCAAAAAATGACTGGAGGTACCGCTCTCTCCAGATCTGCGCTGGCTGGCGCGAAAAAAGAAAGAACTGACGTCAGCGCGCGAGAGCGGTGTCTAAGTAGCTGCAGCAACGTCATCCCGGCGCCCACGACGAACGCGGAGCCGATCGACGCCACCTTTCGACGCGCAGAGGGTACTGCTGATGAAAAAATTCTCCGGATCCAGTCTGACGCTTGGGGGTAATTCTAAAGGTAAGGAATCTATAACAAATGGTCTCTTTCAGATTAGTGCTGCAGTTGCTGATAGCGCACTATCAGATCATAAAGGGCATATATGCTACAGACGTTGATGTGGATTTAATGTTATTGTACGCTGATCAGGCTGGGAAAGGGGGGAGGGGTCTAGGGGGTTACAGTAATTGGGAATGCACGATTTGTTGGGACAGTGTCTACCCGGGGGAGAGGAGGGGGGAAGTTAAAATGTTACAGAGGGGGAATATCAAGTTTTTAGCAGCAGTGATGATAGTGGACCAAAGAAGGGAAAAGACAGGGCCGGGGACTGATAGCCAGTTACATGGGACAATTTAAGATAATAACATGGAATGTGAGGGGGCTTAAACTTGTACACAAAGCGATACCGGGTACAGACTTACCTGCGCAGACAAGGGGCACAAATAGCAATGTTGCAAAAGACCGACACACCCGGAGGTGCAGGGTTATACCTGCTATACACCGGCACGAGGTCCAAAGTAGACTAGATAGATTCCTCCTCTCCAGAGAGGCCGAACATGCCACCACACAGACCTACATCCTTACACAATTCCTCTCAGACCACGCCCCAGTCCTGCTTGAATGGGGCCCAACCCGTGCCAGACCGAAACTGCCCATTTGGCGGCTAAGACCTGATGTGCTTCGGGACCCTACAGTCCGTACAGAACTTAAAGAGTCAATTGTTGGATTCTTTAACTTGAACTGGTCCAACGCTAGCTCTAGGGGAATAGAATGGGACACACTCAAAGTGGTGATTCGTGGGGAGTGTCTCTCCAAAGTTGGAGGGACGCGACGCAAGTTAGAAGGTGAACTAAAAGAAGCGGAAGTTGAGCTCTCCCGGTTGCAACGTGGACTGCAACCAACTGCGTCATACGGCTCCCTGCTGCAGACCCACCGCCGGGTGAGTGAAATATGAGACAGACACGACTGTCTCACGAGGCGGGAATATCACCAGCTGTTGCACAAACAGGGTGACAAATCGGGGAGGCTCTTAGCATGGTTACTGAAGAGGGAACACCCGCCCCCGCTGATCCTTACGTTAACACACCCGGATGGGAGTACCATAAATACACAAGCAGGAATTAATAACCAGATGTACGAACACTTGGCCACAGTATACCTTGAGCCTTTGGAAACTACGGGGCCCACTGATCTCGAGTTTCTCATGAATATACCACTTCTCCGCGTTACAGGAGAACAGGCACAGACTTTAGGGGCCGCGATTCAGTGAGATGAACTACGCGAGGCTGTGCGGACAATGGCCCGGTGCAAAGCCCCAGGCCCGGATGGCCTACCAATATAACTCTACCAGGAATGCAGCGATTTACTACTCCCCAGATTGCTGGAGGCCCTACAAGAGGCTAAGGTAGAGGGAATCCTCCCACAATCTATGAGAGATGCCCGCATAGTCATGCTTTCGAAACCAGGTAGGGACGTGCGAGACCCGGGATCGTATAGGCCCCTGCCAATGCTGGGAGTAGATGTAAAAATACTGGCTTAGGTTGTAGCCACTCGCCTCAGCCGTGTGGTATCACATCTGGTCCATGAGGACTAGTATGGTTTTATACCAGGAAGGGGAACTCACATGAACATACGCTGCCTCTCACATGTGCTACACTCGCTGTCAGGCGGAGCAGATAGGGCAGCAGTGGTCGCACTCGACATTGAGAAGGCATTGACAATCTACGGTGGAAATATTTGTGGGAGGTTCTCAGAATAATGGGACTCGGCGACAAGTTCATTACCTGGGTGCAACTATTATACCGAGGGCCACGGGCCCAAGTGTGCACAGGAGATCACATTTCGGAGTGTATCACTATTGAAAGAGGCACCCAACAAGGATGCTCTCTCTCTCCGTTGCTCTTCGCCCTGGTAGTGGAGCCATTGGCGATCTGGTTGAGGAGAGATATGGTCGAATGGGGAATTACAGTCGATGGCCGCACTCATATTGTGTTTCTATATGTGGACGATGCGTTACTCTATATCAGGCAGCCAGACGAGGCAGTGCCGGCTCTACTGGGCGTATTACACTCCTTTGGGTAGTCATCGGGCCTCCGTATAAATCATTTTAAGACGGTCATCTTCCAGTTAGCCGCTCTAACACAAGTGGCTATACAAGATCTCCCGCCGGTGGAGTTCAGTTGGGAAATTGATCATTTTAGGTATCTGGGCATACAGGTGACACATAGGCCTGAGGATCAGTATGCCCTAAATATGGGGACGGTAATCGTGAATTCGACGGAGTCGATCCGGTTCCGGAAAAAGCTCCCTCTCCATTATGGGGCGTGTTGCATTGGCTAGAATGGTCATGTTACCTAGGTGCTTGTATGCCCTACAGAATATACTCTGCCATATCCCGGACACTACGTTTGTTACTCTGAACAAATTGTTGGTCTCGCTGGTGTGGGCTGGTGGTCGTAGTAGGGTGAAATTCGACACACTCAAACTGGATACTGACCTGGGTGGAATTGGCCTCCCGGACTTTAGATTTTATTATTTTGCTGGACTGCTTCAATATGCTGCACAGTGGTGCATGGAGGGGCACAATATGGAGAAAGCATTATTAAAGAGCCGTAATAATGGTTCTTATCTGCCCAAATACTTGATGGGCACTCGGTCCCCAGCTCGTGCCCATTTATAATTCGGCAGGTAGCGACAATCTTGAAACAGGCAGTCACCCGGGTTGTCCGTAAGGTGCCCTACACGGCCTCACTCCCCTTGCAATGATTGCAGGGGTTCTGTCAAATTCAGGCAGTTATGGACATCTCTAAATGGCACAAAGGAGGGTGCTTGACAGCAGGGGATCTCTTTGCTAACGGGATCTTCCTAACGTACGAGGAAGCGATGGAATGGTACCAAATACCTGAAGGACACTTCCTACAATATACCAAGTTTGCACATACGGCCAGAGGAATGTGGCCCTCCTTTCCTGATGAACCGACAGTCACACACGCTGGCCCTCCTGCTAAACCTGGGTTCAACTAGAGGCCTAACCTCCCACATATATAAGGCCCTTAAAAAAGACCGCGTCATTGAGACGTCACAGATAAAAGACAGGTGGACTGCCGACCTGACAGTCCCCCTTACGGAAGGGGAATGGGAAAGGGCGTTTGCTCAGGTCCGGGAGGTACCTAGTAACGCTAGGTTTAAACTTACCCAGTTCCACTACTTACATCGTACATATTTGACCCCTCAGAGACTAGCTCGCTTTAACCCAGCACGCCCTTCCCACTGCCCCAGGTGCGGCTCAGACCCTGCCACTTTCCTGCACATGACTTCGACATGCATCAGGTTACAAAGATACTGGCATCAAATTATTCAGACACTCTGGACCACCACAGCAGTCCGGATAGAACAGACGGTTAAACACTGCCTACTGGGTGGGTACTCCCAACACCATAAAAGGGAACACGCGCCAGACACAAATTTGCCCTCCTAGGCCTGTTATTGGCAAAACGGCCATTGCGATACACTGGACTCAAACACTCCCTCCAAAATTTGCTACATGGCTGTAAGATATGCGAGAGTGGGAGGTGGCGGAAGAAAGTCGCCTGAAAATTGTACGCATGGATGAACATGCTCAACAGGATCTGGAGTACTGGGGGCACATGTCGGAAGGGTTGCAAATGCCAGACTCGCAACTGGAGTCAGAAAACACCACCAAACACCTCTTTGCCACATACAGAGACAAGGGAGAGCCCGGACAACCAAGCGCAGGGGAGTCAGATATTGCTAAGTAGCGAAGCCCCCTCCTATACCGGTCACATAACCCCTGAATGACGGGCGGTCGTCCGGTCCCCCGAAATGGATAATTAACAGTTTGGTATCCTCAATGCTTAGAGCGAATTCCGTCACCAGTCACTGCTGTGCAATGTTATGTTTTTGTTTTTTTCCTTACTCATGCTGTACGATCCTTATTATTGTGATTACTGCACATGGACTGTAAGTATAAATGATGAGTGGGTGAGTAACCCTGGTGCATCATGCACATTGCAATATACTCCTTGTCGTTTGCCCATGGGCAGATTACGAGTAAATGTAGAAAGTAATAATTTTTGTGATTAACAATGCAGTATTATAATAAAAATAAGTATATATAAAAAAAAAAAAAATGTTGAACTATTGTATTATCTATTTTATCCTCTGTATTGTATTTTAATTGCTATCTAGGAGCATAGCACCTATCAGTTGATTAATGGTGGATTTTTTAATGTTTGTAACTTGCGTATTCATCATATTTTATCCTATATTACCAAATGCTGTTTTATTTTGTATAGTAATGCACTTTAATGGTTCTGTATCGAGTCATATAAAGTGTAAATATATACACATATAGAACAAGTTACTTACCTTCGGTAATGCCATATCTGGTGGAGACAGGATCTAGCTGCAGGTTCCTTATTTTGAATTCTTCCCAGGCGCCAGACTGTACCCGGAAAGTTTTTCAGCAGAACCTCTGTGCTTCAGTAGAGGACGTTGTGCGACTCCATAGTGACATCGTCCACCAGATGTGACGTTGACGCCTATGGAAACAGTGTGCCAAAAAAGAGTGTCAAGTAATTACGACCTCCCAAAGAAGATTTCTCAATGCCAAGAAAGGGATTTTTAGGTTAAAAGAAAACAGTTCGCAGATTGGGTAGGATTGGTAAGGAATCTGCGGCTAGATCCTGTTTCTATCAGAAAGGCGTTACCGAAGGTAAGTAACTTGTTCATCTAGTCGCAGATTCCTTATCTTTAAATTAGATGCCAGAGTAATACCATGCCCGGAGGACGGTCTGTGAACTAATCCTACTAAAAGTCCCTGACTAGAACTAGCCAGTCTTGAACAAGAGAGAAGAGACCGGACCACAGACAAAATGAAGTCGCAAAGGCATTGAAAGTTTTGGGAATAGAGTTACCTAGGGCAGTGTATCAAAAATTTGTTAGAAGACAACCGCCAACATAAACAAAAATACTACTTGCTCCCATGGTGGGATGTGAACACATGATCGGCTGGGACTTAAGAGACCAGAGGCAACAGTCAATGCCACTGAGCTGAAGCTCTAACTGTAGAAAGTCATGATTTTAGCCAAACCTGCACTGCAAAAACACAGAGAAATTGGGAAAATCAAAGAACCCATCTTTGATGGAGAAAGCATTGGTCAATGCTGCAAGAGAAATTTGAACAACAACAACTATTGGTATAGAACCAACTCTTGTTCTAAGAAAAAACTGCCAAAGATAATGTCAACACCTCTGGGATCAGACAGAAACCCTCACTACAATGATGTCATAAAAATATATGAGGACCGAGCCGAGTAATAAGCAGGATAGCACTAATGTAAAAGAATGAACTGTGTGGAGGACATCACACATACACCCTAGTAAAGTAATGGTTGTGGAAGCATGTAACCCAATGCTAACAGACTGAGTAGCCCACAATCAGGCTGCCGGTATCATAATCTTGAAAGAAGACAACTTGGACCTACAAGAAGGTCAAGGTGAAATAGAGGCCTATAACAGGGATCCAGCTTCAACATCGAACAGTAAGTTATATCAGACAGAGCAGGATCTAAAGGAAAAAATACATAGTTCACTAGGGTTATAACCCCCACAAAAGTCGAAGTCTGAAAACTAAAAACAATTTATTAAAAGCTGAATCAACGGTAGGAGTTGCAACCTATAGAAGAGTAACAATTGTTGATTACAGGTAAATAATGTCCCTACAGGAGATAGGAGACTTAAAAAAACCTGGAAGGGATAAGGCTAAGCACGCCTACAGCCTTCATTATACTAATGTATATGGGCACCTTCCGAAGAAAGTGAAGGACACAGCAAGATGGGGATAGTTCCTAATGAAGAAAGGAACCCAAATAACGCAGAAGCGTTATAACTAACCCCAAGGCTAGAAATATGATAACACCCTGTAAAATAGAGTGAAAGAAACAGACCAGGGAGATTGTGTCCGAAGGGAGCGACTATTCCCGATTGGGAACTAATCCCATAAAAAACCGAACCATAATGTTGACGGAACATGCGTAAATAACATGGTATCCATCGTAAAATGGAAGATAACCATCAACACAGAAATGGCTATATGACGACACTCGAAGAATAAATATTTAGACATCATGATGCCATGGGTGGTGCGTGAACTCTTGTAATAAAGGTGCTCATGGCAGCAAATGCACACATCTTGCCTCTAAGCAATAAGTATCACTCATGTCCTTGCAGTGAAGAGTCAGTGTGATGACAACAAGACTGGCGGTACAAGAGAAGAGCGCCTTGAACATGACCGGCACAGACTAGGAATTTAGGTAAGATTCCGCAACAAGGAAGACCAGCAGGGTACAAGGATGAAGGAAAAATCCCCTTCAATAGAGAACATAAGAAAGAATTTAAAACCAGGTACCACCGGTGCCTGAGAGGCCAGTGGCAAGAGCCAATCCTGGTGATGTATAGCGAAGGCAGCTCGCTAAGAAAGCGCAAGGACGCAATGATGTGGAACGACGTTACCACTTGTTCCATTGCTCCGTTGGGAAAATAAGAGAGAAGTAAAATAACCCCAGAAAAAGAAGCATAAGTAACGCTCCATAGAGTGAAGCACGTAGAATGAGAGATTCACAATAAATAAGGTCATGTGCAAAGTGGTGAGCCATGCACAAAGTCTCCCAGGGAGTTCTAATGACAAGCTTTCCATAAGGGACACTAAATGTATCACAAAGGTACCTACTAATGCTTATAAGGCATACCGAAAATGCTCCACATAGAGTAGGGAACATACCATACAGGTAACTATCTCTAGGACAGGAAGCCCATCTTTAGAGACAAAGAAAAAAACCCTGTTCCATCAGGTGGTAAACCCATTTAGGGCCACAAAGACAATACCTTCCAGAGAGCGGAAGCTAAAAGCTGTGATCGACAGCCCTTAAGAAATAATAATAATACCTACACAAGGCAGAAACACCTCACTCTGTGACAACAGAGGGTGGTATTGTTCCTATGAATAGGAAAAACTATAGGGGGTAGGCCATAGAGGGGGGGGTTGAAGCCTGCTCTTAACCGGAAGTAGAGGACTCCACACCAGTATAGCCCATCTACAAGAAGAAACATAGGAAACTGGTGAACACTCAAGGACACTAGCCTCACCCAGCTCTGAAAACCAGCTATCCTTCAGAGAAGGCTTGACAGTCTCGTCCACGGGGGTTATAAACTCCAGCTCCTCTGCTTGACCTCCACAATTCTGTTACCACATAGGAAAAACAGCAAGGGACTGTTGAGAAGGGAAGGTGTCCAAGCCAGACGGCACCACTTACGCCATACCCGATGCCAACAAGCATAGGTGCGTCTTTGTTTCGGCATCGGAGAGGGTGACCGGGGCCGCCACTGACAGCAGTGGCAGATCGACCTCCGGTGTTGCAGGTGGGAACCGCAAAGGGCTGTGCACTGGAGCGGGCACGGATCGGTCTACAGATCGGTCACGTTGTGAGCGAACCCGCTGACGTGGATTCCAGTAGTACACCTCTCACATCCTTGGGGCTCGAAAGCATACCAGAAGGAGATGGAGCCCCAAAGATGGCTTGGAGGAAAGTACAGTAATCCTGCATCTGGGCTAGAGTTGCCCTGGCTCCAGGTAAAACAGGGAGGCGCAGGGTGGACTCTTGCGGAGGCTCTGAGGCCGGAGGTTTGGAAAAGGAGTTGGAAATTCAGGGCCTACGTGGCTAAGTCGGGGGGTACTGCGACTTTGACCGCTTGCGCTTGGATGACTTATCCTTCAACGTCCAGGACAATGAACGCCCATGGGAATGGCTTTTGGACTTGTCTCAGGATCACTCCCAAGACCTGGAACGAGACCGACGAAGCGGGGACTCCGCCAGTCACACCGCCAGGATTCTCATGCGCCGTTCCCGCAACGCACAATCCTCAGAGTCATGGTGCTCCCCGAGGCACAACATACAAATAGTATGAGGATCTGTGGCCGACATCCGCCTTCCACAGGACCCACAAGGTTTCAACCCCGAAGACATGAGCGAAAAATAAAGGGGCATACTGTTCCTTCGAGAAAAGAAATGTTGAAAAAGGCTACAAAACGGCCTAAGGAACCGCGTTGGAATCTCAGAAAAGAAGGAACTGACGTCAGCATGTCGGTAGGGTGAGTATATGGACTCCATCAACTTCACATCTGGTGGACGACATCAGTCTGGGGAGAATTCAAAGGAGGATATATATATATTTTTTTTTTTCTTCGTTTGTTCTCCCGTGAATTCCCGCCGCTTCTCCTAACAGAAGGGCGCATCGCCAACGCGGACCTTGCGAGAGAAGGTCTGTATTAATTCCACTTCTCCCTTACACCAAGGATGAGGACGCCGTGTGCAAATACTTTATATATTTATTGTTCGACCACCATTGAACGCGTTTCGGCTGCAACCAGCCTTGTTCACCAATGCGGAGGCGGTGTTACAAACTGTTTTTTTAACCATTTTTTGTCACGTGCTACACTCTGTGCATGATGATAGTGAAGACAGACTCATAGTTTTTCAACTTAAATAATAAATTCATTCGTTTTCCAATATTTAAGCAATTAATCATTACAATCATTATCAGAAAGTTATTAAAAGTGTACCATTAATTATACTTCATAATGCACCGCATAAAAACTTTACATTCCTTCATTACTGATTATTAATTAACATTTGCAATAACCAGTCTGTAAGAGGCTGTAGACTGAGTTATAACTTAAAAATGATCATTCAGACATTGTCACCTCTCAATATAATAATTCATTGACATTAAATCAGGTTGTTTCAGTATAAACGTCAAATACGATTAATCAAAAAATCTCTACCCGATTTATTCAGCCTATTGCCATAGTGTAAACTCATTTACTCCTTTAATTCTTGCGGATATGTGATATATATATCAAATTGCCCTACACAAACAGTTAGTAATGTCCAAGCATACTTTGCTGCGTCTTGGTTATCTTGAATTATCTATGCCAAATTGGCCTGGAGGTCATCATGGACCAAGGGCAAGATGTTGACCACGATGCACCACAAAGCATGCGAATAACGTCCTAGGAGGCAACTTGAGTTAATGGATCTGAGGGTGAGGCTGGCAGAGAAGAACAAGTTACCAAAAAGTTACTTACCTTCGTTAACGATATATCTGTAAGATACATATATTAGTTATGGATTCCTTACCTTAGAATTACGCCCAGGTGTCAGACTGGATATGGAGAATTTTTCTTCAGCAGTAGCCCTGCGCGTCGGTAGGTGGTGTCGGTCGCCTCTGCGTTCGTCGTTGGCGTCGTGATCGCCGGAATGACATCGCGGTGTCTACTTAGACGCCGCCCCTGGGCGCTGATGTCAGTTCTTTACATGACATTCCACGCCAGAAGCGCAGAGCCATGCAAGACACTGACCACTGGTGCACAAAACTAGGGCACTGAAAGGAAGTCCCTTACCCTAGAAGTCAGTTTGCAGAACGGGGAGGATGGGTGGGGCGGTAAGGAATCCATAACTAATATATGTCTCTTACAGATATATTGTTACTGAAGGTAAGTAACTTGTTCATCTGAAAGAGACTATTCGTTATGGATTCCAGGCAGTAGTGTTCGGTGAACGTGTGCAATAAAGCCCACGTGGCTGCCTGGCAGATGTCATGAAGGGGGACTCCACGTCCCAAAGCAGTAGTGGCTGCCGTCGCCCTGGTGGAATGGGCGCGCAGCCCTACTGGAGGTTCCTTTTTCGCCAATGAATAACACATTTTGATGCAAAGAACGACCCATCGAGAGATGGTTCGCTTTTGCACGGCCCGACCTTTCTTGGCGCCCACATAGCCAACAAAGAGCTGATCATCCACCCGGAATTGTTTTGTGCTATCCAGATAGAATGAAAGCGCACGTTTTGGATCCAGACGGTGGAGCCTCTCCTCCTCTTTAGAAGGATGCGGGGGCGGGAAGAAGGTGGGCAAAGTGATGGTCTGTCCTATATGGAAAGAGGTAACCACTTTGAGAAGAAAGGAAGGCCTAGTGCGAAGGACAACCTTGTCCGGATGAACAGCCAGGAAAGGAGGTTTCGAAGAAAGAGCCTGAAGCTCACTCACCCTGCGTGCAGAGGTGATGGTAACCAAAAAGGCAGTTTTGAGGGTCAAAAGTCTGAGAGGACAATTATGTGGCAGCTCGAAAGGAGAGCACACAAGGTAGGTGAGAACAAGATTCAAGTCCCACTGGGGCATTACGAAAGGAATAGGAGGAAACATGTGAGTAATGCCCTAAAGGATACGATTTACAATAGGGGACTTGAAAAGAGAAGGTTGATCTGGAAGGCGAAGAAAGGCTGAAATGGCCGAAAGATAGCCCTTGAGAGTGCCCAGAGCAGAGCCCTGCTGGGCCAAGGAAAGAATGAAAAGGAGAACCTCTGAAAGAGGGGCAGAAAGGGGATCCTCAGCCTTTGCTGTGCACCATGCCACAAATTTGTTCCATCTACAGGCGTATACCGTTTTGGTGGAGAGACGCCTGGCTGGCAAGATAACGTTACAGACTTCGGGTGGAAGGTCGAAAGCTGTCAACTGTCGCCGTTCAATCTCCACGCAAGGAGGTGGAGACTGAACAGGTTCGGGTGGAGGACTGTCCCCTGCTGCTGCGACAGAAGATCCTCCCGAAGGGGCAGTCTGATCAGAGGATCGATGCCCAAGGACAAGAGCTCGGGATACCAGACTCTCTGTGCCCAGTCCGGAGCCACAAGAATGACTTGGGCCCGGTCGCGCTTGATCTTCTTCAGCACTCTAGGCAGAAGTGGTATAGGCGGAAAGGCGTATAGAAGACCGCTAATCCACTCGCAGCGAAAAGCGAGCCGAGCGAGTGCCGCCTTGGAAATTCCAACGCACAGAACTGCTGACATTGCGCATTCTCTTCGGTGGCGAATAGATCTAACCAAGGCTCTCCCCACTGCTGAAAGAGACCTTGCGCCACCTCCGAGTGAAGACGCCATTCGTGATCGAGCATGCACCTGCGGCTGAGTTTGTCCGCCCTGGCGTTCAGAGAACCTGCCAGGTGTTGAACCACCAGGGACATGCCCTGATGTTCCAGCCACGTCCAAAGACGAAGAGCCTCTTGACATAGGGTTCAGGACCCCACTCCGACCTGTTTGTTGCAGTACCACATGGCGGTGGTGTTGTCCATGAACACCTGCACAACCCTTCCTTTGACAGAAGGAAGGAATGCCTTCAGTGCAAGATGAATCGCCCGGAGCTCCAGAAGATTGATGTGGAGCCCAGACTCCGCCGGAGACCAGAGGCCTCTGATCTCCGCCTCTCCCATGTGGCCGCCCTACCCCAGAAGTGATGCATCCATCACCACTGTGAACTCTGGTTGGGGAAGGGAGAGGGATCTGCCGCTGACCCAATCCTGGTTTGTTAGCCACCACTGCAACTGCTGTGCAGTGCCCTCCGAGATCTGGACGCAATCGGAAAGATTCCGCTGATGCTGTGCCCACTGGAACTTCAGGTCCCACTGCAGAGCCCGCATATGCCACCTGGCATAGTCCACCAGCAGGATGCAGGAGGCCATGAGGGAATCATAGCCCAAATATCCCGGACTCGCTGCTCGGGAGGATAAGCCCGAAACTGCGCCGTGTCCAGAACCGCTCCGATGAAAAGGAGCTTCTGAGAGGGAATCAGGTGTGACTTCGGTACGTTGATGGTGAACCCCAGCGAATGCAGGAGGTCGGCCATAGACTAGAGGTGGGAGACGACAGCCTGGGGCGAGCCCGCCTTCAACAGTCAGTCGTTGAGATAGGGGAAGACTAGAACCCCTAATCTGCGCAGATGAGCTGCAACCACCTCCATCACTTTCATGAACACCCGAGGGGCGCTGGTAAGGCCAAAGGGGAGCACGGTGAACTGAAAGTGCTCGTGGCCTACCGTGAACCATAGGTAACGCCGGTGGACAGGCAGGACAGGGATGTGAAAATAGGCGTCCTGCAAGTCCAACGCTACCATCCATTCTCCAGGGTCGAGGGCAGACAGGACTTGAGCCAATATCAACATTTTGAACTTCTCCTTCCGGAGGAAGCAGTTGACGTTCCTGAGATCCAAGATAGGACGCAGGCCCTTGTCCTTCTTGGGCACCAGAAAGTGTAGAGAATAACAACAATGACCTACTTCTGGGGCAGGAACTCGCTCAATGGCTCCCCTGGCCAAGAGAGCCGTAACTTCCTGGCGAAGAAGGGCCAAGTGATCCTCCGGCATGCAATGGAGTTGCGGTGGCATGGTTGGAGGGGTAATCTCGAAGGGGAGGGAGTAGCCCCTTCGGACTAGCTGCAAAACCCACCTGTCTGACGTGATGTTGAGCCAGTGGGGGAGATGATGGCGAATCCTGCCGCCCACTGGCAATTGGTGGCCCTGAAAGATCCGACTTGGAGGGCTCAGAGGCTGCTGCAGAGGGGTCGCTGGTGGACTGGCCCGCCCGCTGGCCCCCAGACCCACGACGTTGGGTCCCACGTCCCCGGCCGTGCAGTGGCTGGACAGCTTGCGCAGGCCTGTGGCTCTGGATGGAACATGGCAGGGCACCCCTTCCGTTGCCACTAAAAGGGCGAAAAGCAGACTGCGCGGGGCGAGAGGTGGTGGCGAGGCCCAATGATCTGGCCGTAGCCCTGGAGTCCTTAAAGCGCTCGAGAGCGTTGTCTGCTTTCGCCAAACAAGCGACGGCCATCAAAGGGCATGTCCAAAAGTGTAGACTGGACATCACCCGAAAAGCCAGTGGACCTCAGCCAGGTGTAGCGTCTCAGGGCTACCGACGTTGAAATTGTGCTGCCTAGCGAGTCGGCGGTGTCCAGTCCACATCGTATGGCGAACTTTGCTGCGTCTCTCCCCTCGGCAACTGCATGGGAGAGCACGGCCTGGGCCACCTCCGGGCACTGTGGCAGCACCTGCGCGACCGTGTCCCACACAGAATGGGAGTAACGGCCCAAGAGACATGCAGTGTTCACCGACTGCAGTCCTAAGCTGGCGGAAGAAAACATCTTCTTCCCAAGATGGTCCAGCTTCTTGGATTCCCTATCAGGTGGAGCGGTAGGGAATGCGCCCTTGGAAGTCGAGGCTTGGACCACCAAGCTCTCAGGGGTAGGGTGTTGGGAGAGGAAAATTGGGTCGCCCGGGGCCGGGCGGTGGCGTCGGGCAATCATCCTATCCACAGGAGCCCCTGTGCTGGTCTTGGACCAAGCGCCCAGAAGGATGTCCCTGAGGGCCTCATTGAATGGCAGCAGGGGCTCGGAAGAGGCTGCTGCCGGTTGAAGCACCTCGGTCAGGAGGTTAGTCCTGACCGCCACCATAGGAAGCTCAAGGTTCAAGGCCTCAGCCGCCCTACGCAACACCACAGCGTAAGAGGCACCTCCTCTGTAGCCACAGTAGGGAGAGAAAGCATGCCAAGGTCTGGAGAAGTGTCCAGACCACTGGCCTCACCCAACTCCTCCCTCCAGTCCGGTTCTTCTAACTGGTCTGCAAGAGGGTCCACATACCCCTCCCAGACATCCTCACCCTCCTCTGGTAGCCACTCGGGGCGATAGGGAACACCAGGGGAGAACCGGGGTACAAAAGTACCGGTCGGCACCGGTACCGACGTCGGTCCGGCTCCGTGTCCACGTCGAGGGGGAGGCTGGGGTCGACGTCGGTTGGGGACACAACCGGTGTCGGAGGGGGCAGACTGGTGGTGATGGCTCCGCGACCGGTCCCGCGACCTCCTTCTCGACCAGGACCTCGAGCGGCCCGGAGCTGACTGCCGGGCCTCCAGAAGCTGTCGGGACTGCTCCCGCAAAGACTTTGGGGCCATAGCCCGGTAGTCGGTGAACGACTTCGGGTCGTGGTCGCGCACCAGTCGCCAGAGGCACACGAGAGGGGGGTCCGTCACCAAAATCAGCTTGTGGCAGGAGCCACAAGGCTTGAAGCCGGTCCGCCGATGTGACATCCCTGTGCACCAGAAGACAAATGACTCGAAAAGATGTCGAAAAAAAGTCGGGAAAAAAAAGATAGTCAAAAAGTGACTAGAGGTACCACTCTCCCCGGATCTACTCTGGTTGGCGCTGAAAAAGAAAGAACTGACGTCAGCCCGCAGGGGCGGCATCTAAGTAGATACTGCGACGTCATTCCGGCGATCACGATGCCAACGACGAACGCAGAGTCGACCGACGCCACCTACCAATGCGCCGGGGTACTGCTGAAGGAAAATTCTCCGGATCCAGTCTGACGCCTGGAGGTAATTCTAAGGTAAGGAATCCATAACTAATAGTCTCTTTCAGATCACTGCTTTTCCAAAGGCCTCCGTGGATATAGATTCGCCATCTGGAGGTGTGGATGGGAACCAGTTAGAGTTCAGTATGAGTGTACTACAAGACATTTTGGTGTGGGATGCTGGAGGAGATGGAACCCCCTGAGACGATCTATGGTGCCTCAAAATTTCTGTTGCTGGAGGGGCAAGATCCTGGTTTTGCTCTAGTGCTCATCAAGGTTGTTAAAAAAAAAAAGCAGCAACTCTGAAGAAGTCTGCCCTGGCTGCAAAACTTCCATAAGGACGTTTGTTTTGACCTCCACTAAAGGCAGCTGGAGGTCGAGGACTTATGCAGCCCTCCTGACAACCACGGAAAAAGAGGCTGATTCTTCTGTGGAAGGTCCAGGTGGAGAGTTGAGACCGGTATCAGGAGATGTGTCCAGACCACTGGCATCTTGGAGAACGCAAATTAAATTCTCCTCATCATATAACTGGGACTCATCGCCATCGTCGTCATCATCATCATCATGTGGTTCCTGGTCTGAGAAGTGTTATGGCAAAGGAAGCGTACCTTCTGCATCTTAATGAGCTTGAGAATGAGGTGGGCGTGACTTTGGCCGAGGTCACGGTTGGTTCTCTTCTGAGTCCAATAGGAAAATAGGTCTTCCCCTGGTGTTAGTGCCGGTGTTGAAGCATTGGGAACCAGTAATGGTTTCAAAGTCAAAGCAAGCATCACCTCGGAGTCAGACGGACCCCAAAACAGGGTGAAGAGGCACAGGCAGCATAAGGCATCTGCTGGTGTTGATCCACCTGGAGGCCTCCTCAGATTCTTTGAGTCCAGAGCTGTGTCTGAGGGAGCCAGAAGGATATGAAAGATACACAACATAGCCTATTTGAAGTCCTGGATCTGTTGCAGCATCGCTGATGGACTCAGGAATTTAGGCTGGATATAGACCAGCTGAGGGATCAGTTCTGTGGTGAGAGATCTGACATCCATGTGACTTCTATTGACAAGAGTGGCGGGAATGAGAGTCATACTTTGACTTATTATGTTACCTTTTCAACTTTGACTTAACTGATAACATGGAGTGAGATTAAGACCTTTCTTGTGAACAGCCTTGAGAGCAATAACGTGTCTGTGTCCTCGATTTAGACTGAGAACAGGCCTTAAGCGCTTTTCTGCGGTGCTCAGCGACAGAGTTTCAAATATCGGTCTCGAATGGCCTTCAGATTAATCCCCCAGGCCACATCTACCGGCACGCAAGGGGACTGCTGAGAAAATCTCGAGATGCAGTCTGGCACCTGGGGGTATTCACAAGGAATCTGTGGTTAGAAGAATCCTTCAGAAAGCTTTGTGTTGTCTGAATGGAGGGTCTTGCATATGAGAAAAGCATTCACTTAATAAGGAATCTGTGACCAAACCTTTTTGATATCAAACAATGAAACAATTGTTCTCGAAGAAGGCTGCTCTCTGCTGAACACTATTTCTTAGCTCAAACGCTGTGACATCATCCATAGATCCAAAAGCTAACCCTACTTCACTGACACCACTAAGAGCAGATGTTCCAATTGAGATATCTCATCATTGGCCTGTTTTGAGGCATCAAGAATATCACCATTTCTAGACCACATAACAAAGTGACAGCTTGAAGAACTGAAAGGAGGAAAAGTGCAACCACGCCCAACATATTCTCTACTCTTACTGCTGTTGAAAAGGCACATCCTTGGACTGCACTCATTACTGTTCCATATAATTTGCCAGCGTGCCAGCACTGAGCAAGAATTACAAGACTCCCTAAAGTTAGAAGGAAATATAGATTTTGAAAAAAAGTGCAGATCTTGCAGAGAGGTCCCACTGAGGAAAGACCTATAAATGCATGCAATCTCTGCCTCCCGTCTCAAAGGTACAAACAGACAAAAGTGTAAGGCAAAAAATTGATAATGCTTCCTAGCCAACATATGCAATCATCAGGATGTCAAAGCAGGGGCACATAAGATTACGATAAAACCATCAATCTTTCTAACTTCAAAGCCTGAAGAGTTATCCCTAAAATGACAACTAATGGTTCCCCTTTTTTAGCACCTTGCTGAGGAACTACAGATCTATTATGGGGTACAGACCTCTTTACCTTTTGGCAACTAGAAAGTACCTCAAAGCAACATGCTTTTTGGCTCCGTCATGCTGTAAAATACCCAGGTGAGGATGATGAAAAAAAGATTATAAATTGGAGTTAAATCTCATTCGCCACTGGAGTATTTTACGTGGGTAAATAACCAAAAGTATTTTTTTTTACTTCTCAACCATGGGTGTTCGTTTTATGTAACGATTTCTTTTATTGTAGCTAAAACTGCAGATTAAGGAAGACATCCATTTACCACCTTAACCCCTTCTTCAGAGTGGGCAAAAACAAAAATAGAGTTTATTTTTCTGGCACAACAATACATATGTGACTGATAGGGACTTCAAACTATAGCGGTGTGGGTGGAAACTTCAGTAGGGGCCTGTGCATCAGTTAGTCCGTATTTTTTTCCTGTTGGGAATATTTGCCTACCCACAGGGACAATAACAGACAATACACTGCTTAGATGACCTTTCGTTGTTGCACTTCATTCATTCACATTGCAGAATAACTTCTATTCTTTTATTTGGTCTACTGTCTTGGGCTGTACTATGTATTTTATATATCCTCAATTTCCACTTGGTTGATCCGTGAAACTTCACTTTAGTCTGGAATCTGGTTAGGATGACTATTTTTGCACTCTCTGGCACTGGTAGAGTCATGCTGTAAACAGGTTTTGATTACTATCAATAAGAATGTATAGCACATCCTATGTTTGAAATATGTTTTCTGGCTCCCTCCAGTCTTCCTTTGGATCACTATGAGCTCTCTGATGACTCTCCTGATCTGCTATGTGCAGATTGTTCTAGGAGCTGTGATGGCTTAAGCATCTACAGAGCAACACTGCTTTATTTGCAAATAATAGCAAGTTAATATTTAGTGATTTGTTAATTGCACAGCCATACTTGTGAGAATGGCGAGTGATACACTACATTCCAGGTCTCCTTTTTGTAAACTTGGCACTTATTTTTATGTATTGTAAATCACTAACTTACAATACAAACACACTTTTACATTTGGCCCTGCATTTACAAGGTGTGTTCTAACTGTGGCTTAGGATACTTTGCGGTGTAATAAAACTGTCATCTTCGTCTTTGTCTTCAGTTCCCCTACAGGACAAGAAGAGCACATTTCATTTTACATTGGATTGCAACTATCTATAGAGTTGTTGGAAAATACTGGCAAATGTAACATTTCAAAGCAGCAGGAAATATCATACACAGTCCTTGCTTTTTAATTTCACCACAGAGAGAGATGGAAGCGGTGAGGATGTGCATTATTTTAAAAAGCTATCTACCATTAAAAGTTCCACCCCAGAGTCAGATGTGAAATAATGGTGGGAATGTCCACAAGTGTTTCATTTGCATCCTTTCTAGTATGAATCTACAATCCTCAAGTGTGCATTAAACGCCTTTCCTACAGAGGTGGTTTGAAAATGGGGCACTTGGCCATTTGCTGCAAACGTGAAAAGACTGTTACTCTAGACAGGTGTGCTCAAGAGCAAGAGATTCTGTTTAGTTCTGCAATTAAATAAATAGTCTTGTTTCCAAGGTCTGACTGTGGTAAATGCCCCAAAACAATGAGCCCCCAGAGGCCCGAAATGTTATTCTTTATCTTAACAGTGGACAGAGAAGCTTCATCTTCATCATCCCCCATGCTCTCTCCACCTTGGTCTTCATTTCCTCTTTCCATCTCCAAGCTCTTTGGTCCTCTCTCCATCTACTTTCACTTCAGTAGTGCTACTGCCATTTTCTATGTTCTGGACCATATATTGCCAGGCAGTAATTGCCTGCCTGTCTGAGAAGAGTGACCCCACTGCATCTATATCACACACACATACTCCTGGTCCAGCTCAGCATGAGCTTCCCAACCCACAATACTGCTGCTATGTTGCTTCCCCTCAACCACTGTGGGCTTCCACTTTGAGATGCCTGTACTGCAGATGGTAGAAGGAGGCAACCAGATTACCAGCTCAGTGGGAGAGAGGATGAGTGTTCAAACGTAATAACTCCCCAGAGGTGGGTCTGCGAAACAATTTCACACTAAAATGTCCTGCAGGACCGAATGGGCAAAGTACCCTTCTTGACTTACCAGGCAGTAGTGTTACGTGAACGTATGCAGAGAGGCCCACATTGCTGCCTGGCAGATGTCCAGGACCGGGACTCCGCAAGGTAATGCAGTGGTCGCAGCCTTGGCTCTGGTGGAATGAGCATGCAATCCCACAGGGGGTTGCTTCTTGGCCAGTGCGTAGCAGATTTTAATGCAGAGCGTGATCCATCTGGAGATGGTCAGCTACTGCACAGTTCGTCCCATCTTTGCTCTGACATACCCCACGAAGAGTTGGTCGTCCACCCGGAACAATCTTGTGTGGTCAAGGTAGAACGACTATGCTCTTTTTACGTACAGTTGGAGAAGTCGCTTCACTTCTTTAGAGGGATGAGGCAGAGTGTAAAAAGCAGGCAGGGTGACAGACTGGCCTACATGAAAGGGAGTGACGACTTTTGGCAGAAAGGAAGCCCTCGTTCGTAGAACCAGTTTGCCTGCGTAGATGTTTGAGTATGGAGGCTTGGATCACAAAGCCCGAGGTTCACTGACCCTCCGGGCAGATGTTTTTGCTACCAGGAAAGCCGTCTTGATGGTAAGGAGCCTGAGAGGACTGTTATGCAAGGGCTCAAAAGGAGAATACAGCAGGAACGTCAGGGCTAGATTAAGGTCCCACTGAGCCATGACAAAGACTGAAGGAGGAAATATATGTACAACAGGGGATTTGAAGAGGGATGGCTGGTCAGGCAAACGCAGAAAAGCTGATATAGCAGAAAGGTAGACCTTTAAGGTGCCAGAGCAGAGTCCTGCTGGGCAAGGGAAAGAATAAGTTAAAGAACCTGAAAAAGGGAAGCAGAAAGGGGTCAACCTACTTTCTGCACACTATGCCACAACTTGCCCCAAACGCAAGGCGTATACTGGTTTGGTGGAGGGATGCCTGACTGCCAAGATAACATTGCAGACTGGGAGGAAGGTCAAAAGCTTTCGACTGTTGCCGCTCAATCTCCACACATGAAGATGGAGTATTGACAGGTTCGGGTGGAGAACCCTTCCCTGCTGCTGCGACAGAAGATCCTCCCGCCAGCCTGATCAGAGGACCGATGGCCAAGCTTATCAGCTCAGGATACCAAACTCTCCAAGCCTAATGCAGAGCCACAAGGATGACTTGGGTACGGTCATTCCACATCTTCTTGTGAACTCTGGGCAGGAGTTGTAAGGGCAGAAAAGCAAACAGGATGCCTGAGCTCCTAACGAGACAAAAAGCGTCTCCGAGCGAGTGCCGCTTTGGAAACTCCAGCACGCAGAATGGCTGACATTGCCAGTTCTCAGCAGTGGTGAACAGATCTAACCAAGGCTCTCCCCACAGCTGAAAGAGACCTTGCACCACCACCGGATGGAGACACAATTCGGAAACTGCTAGGCATCTTCAACTGAGTCAGTCTGCCTGGCATTCAGCGAGCCCGCCAGGTGTTGATCCGCCACGGATATGCCAAGACATTCCAGTCATATACAAAGACGCAGGGCAAAGGTTAGAAGGACACTGCCCTGTTTGTTGCAGTACGACATGGTGGAGGTGTTGTTCGTAAACACCTGCACTAGCCTACCCTTGATGGAGGACAGAAAGGCTTTCAATGCGAGCCGGATCGCCCGGAGATCCAGCAGAATGATGTGGAGTCTGGATCCTGCCAGAGTCCTTCGATATCCGCCTCTCCCAGATGGCCTCCCCATCCCAGGAGTGACACCTCTGTCACAACTGTCAGATCTGGTTGGTGAAGGCAGGGGGGTCTGCTTCTGACCTAATCACGGTTTGTTAACCACCACTGCAGATCTTTCGCAGTTCCCACTGAGATCTGGACCATGTCGGAGAGACTTCCCTGATGCTGCACCCACTGGAACTTCAGGTCTCACTGCAGGGCTGGCATATGACAGCAGGCATGTGTCACAAGCAGGATGCAGGAGCCCATGAGGCCCACCAGCCTCAGAGTCAGTCTCACCGAAATCCAGGATAATGGCTCAAACATCGCTATCATAGCCTGAATATCCTGGACTCGCCATTCGGGAAGATAGGCCCGAAACTGCACCGTGTCCAGGACAGCTCCGATGTAAGGGAGCATCTGACAGGGAGTCAGGTGTGACTTCAGCACTTTGATAGTGAACCCCAGCGAGTGCGGGAGGTCCACCGTAGTCTGGAAGTGGGAGACGACAGACTGGGACGAGCCAGCCTTCAACAGCCAGCGCTCGAGATAGGGGAAGACTGGCAGCTCTGACCTCCACAGATGAGCTGCAACCACTGTCATCTTCTTGGCGAACACCTGAGGGGCACTGGTAAGACCAAAAGGGAGCACGGCGAACTGAAAGTGCTTCCGAGCCACTGTACACTGCAAGTAACGCCTGTGGGCAGGCAGGACGGGAACGTGGAAATATGAGTCCTGCAAGTCCATTGTTACCATCCAGTCTCCTGGGTCCAGGGCAGACATGACCGGAGCGAGAGTGAACATTTTAAAACTCTCCTTTTTGAAGACGAAGTTGACAGGGCGCAGATCTAGGATAGAATGAAGGCCTCTGTCATTCTTGGGCACCAGGAGAATAGAAACCACGACCTACTACTGACATCTGGCTACCTTGGCCAAGAGAACCATTACTTCTTGGCAAGGAAAGGACAGATGGTCCTCTATCCAGCCTGTCGTAAGCATGTGGCATGGGTGGAGGGGTAGTCCCGAAGGGGAAGGAGTATCCCCTCCAGGCAAATTGGAGGACTCATCGGTCTGATGTTATAGACCTCCAGTTAGACAGGTGATGGCGTATCCTGCCTCCCACTGGGTGCCCATTATGATACGAGGACAGACTATAAGGGTTTGGAGGCTGCGGCTGCTGGGGGGATGGACTGGCACGACCTACGGGGACTGTGGGTACCGTGTCCTCGGGCACAGAGAGGCTGGGAAGCATATGTGTTGCGGTGGCTAGGAGGGTACAGATGCTGTTGGAAGCCCCTTCCGTGGTCACGATAGGGTGGATTGGGGGTGGCAAGGGGCCATGAAAAGGCCTAATGACCTGGGTGTAGCCCTGCTGTCCTTAAGGCGCTCCAGCGCTATATCTGCCTTGTCTCTGAAGAGATGGGAGCCATCAAAGGACATGTCCATAAATGATGCTTGGACATCCGCAGAAAAGCCAGTCATTCTCAACCAGACGCAGGGCAGTAAGGCCACACCATTGAGGAAACCACTCTACCCAGCAAGTCAGTGGTATCCGGTCCACATCTGATCATGAACTTAGCTGCATCTCTCCTGTTGGCAAAGGCCTGGGAACAACGCCCCTCCGGCTCCATGTCGGGGATAAGGATGGGGATGGCACTGCCGGAGGGCACTGGCAGTGCAGAAAACTGGATTGGCATCGGGAAGGTCAAGGTGGCTCGACCGACGCCGGTCCGCATCCATCTGTGGATCCAAGGGACCAGATTGGTGCTGGGGGCCTTTCCCGAATCTGCGGGGCCCGAAGGCACTTCAGCAGGAACGGGCCGCCCAAATATGAGGTGCATGGCCTCATAAAATTCTCAGAGTTGGGTAGGGGTCACTCAGGGAGGTGATGAGATGGCCCAGGCGCAGGCTGAACTGCAGAGTCAGTCCGCGAGTGACGCGCTCCCTCGTCTCGTCTTCGACTCGTCCCCTCTTCGACTTCTTACTCTTCTTCTTTTTGTGGGACTTACCGGAGTGGGACTAATTTGATGAAGATCGATGGATCCACGACCGATCCCGGGACCTTCTTCTCGACCGGGATTGAGACCGTCGCAGCGCTGCACAGCAAGGAGCTTGAGGGATCGCTCCCTCAAGGCCTTGGGATGCATTGCGTGACAATCGACACAGGTCTTGGCGTATAGGGCGTGCTCAAGACACCAGAGACAGGCCATAGGGGGCCCATCACCGACACCATAACAGGCCCACAAGGCTTGAATCCAGCCTTCCTCACAGACATCCCTGCCACACAAGGAGACAAATCTAAAAAAAACTTTGAAAAAGAAGTCATAAAATGACTGGGGTTATCTCTCTCCGGATCTGCACTGCACATCAGGACTAGTTTGAGGTCCCATTGAGGCATAACAAGGGGAGAGGAAGAAAACAGATGATTTAAACCTTTTAGAAACCTGGTCACAAGGGGAGACTTGAACAAAGAGCTGGTCTGGCAACCAATGGAAAACCAATACTTGAAATGTAAATGTCATAAGTGCTGACACTGCATGTTCTCTGCAGTGGTGAACAAATTGAGGCAGGGTTCTCCCCATTCTTGGAAGAGATGTCGCACCAACTCAGGGTGTAACTGCCATTTGTAATCAGCAAGGCATTGACGACTCAGCTAGTCTGCCCTTGCGTTCAGAGATACTGCCAGGTGCTGCGCAACCAGGAATTTGTGCTGGAGCTCCAGCCAAGTCCAATGGCGTAGAGCCTCCAGGCACTAGGTCCACAATCCCACCCCGCCCTGTTTGTTGCAACCCCACATGGCGGTGGTGTTGTATGGGAACACAGGACCAGCCTTCCCTTGATGGAACGAAGGAAGGCTTACAATGCCAAGCGGATAGCCCTCAGATCCAGGAAATGCATGTGGAGTAGAGAATCTGCCAGAGACCAGAGTCCTCTGATCTGCACCTCCCCCAGATGGCCGGCCCATGCCAGGATGACGCATCAGTCACTACTCTAAGCTCTGGTTGGGAAATTAGAAGGATCTGCCAATGACCCAATCGAAGTTAGTCAGTCATCGCTGCAGATCTTTTGCAGTCCCTTCCGATATATGGACCAGGTCGGAGAGATTTCCCTCATGCTGTGTCCAGTAGAACTCCAGATCCACTGAAGAGCCGAATTGTGCCATCAGGCATGCTTCATTAACAGGATGGAGGAGGCCATGAGACCCAACAGCCTCAGAGTGTCTCTCACCAAAATCCAGGATAGAGGCTGAAATATCAGAATTATAGCCTAAATATCCTGGACTTACCGCTTCGGAGGATAGGCGCACAATTGCACTGTGATCAGAATGGCTCAGATGAAAGGGAGCATCTGAGAAGGAGTCAGGAGTGACTTCGGCACATTGATAGTGAACCCCAGCACAGGTGGAAGGTTCACCCGACTCTGAAGGTGGGTGACACCTGCCTGGGGTGAGCTCGACTTGAACAGCCAATCGTCGAGGTTGGGGAAGACTGGAACTCCCGACCTCCACCTCCACAGATGTGCTGCAACCAGCGTCATCCATTTCATAAACACCCAAGTGGCGCTGGTGAGGTCGAAGGGGAGCACTGCGAACTGAAAATGCTCGGAGCCTACCGTGAACCACTGGTAAGGCCTGTGGGCCGGCGGAAGGGGGATGTGGAAATACACATCCTTCATGTCCAATGTTACCATCCAGTCTCCAGGGTCCAAGGCAAACACAACCTGAGCCAATTTGAGCATCCTGAATTTCCCTTTCCTTATAAAGTATTGGAGAGGGTGAGGATCCAATATAGGGCGGAGGCCTCCATCCTATTCTGGCACCAGAAATTAGCAGGAATAACAACAATGCCCTACTTCTGCTGCAATTTGTTCTATCGGATCGAACAATTTCTTAATATGCCATATTTAATATGAATGAAAGAAACACACCAAATAATGTTAATCAAGTGATTTGAACAGTTACTATTCTTATTTCAGTTTGTAAATATGGCTGTCAGAAAAACAAACAAATTGTTCTGACAAATAGGAGACATTTTGTGGGTATGTGAATCGAGTGAGTAAGGTGACAATGTGATAGTGAGCATAAAAGGATTATATATAATAAGGGGGACTGTACAACAGTAAAATGAGTGATTCAATTAACATCTGTCCTTCTATAACTTGTTTTACATGTTTTCACAGAACCCTAGCACATGACTTATTTAAGCTTTGGGGCGATGAAACCATAGGACATGAGCAGGTGTGGAGCGTTGACGTTTTAGACCCTGGGAGGCACGTTAATCAGGAATAAGGTCGCAACGGGTCTTCTTCAGGACAGTAGGATGCAAGGGGACAGCCTAAAAAGGGCAAAACGTATCAGAATAAGGATAGGGTGTGTTTCAGGAAATCGGAGACTAGCAGAAATGGGTGGTCACAAAGACCTACCAGATACTGTGATATACACGTTGTCGATCTGGTTCAAGAAGGCGTTATGCACTGGAATCTTCTGTTAGCACCAGGTGCTTAAGTTAGAAGCAGTCTGAAAGTAACAATGTGAGCGCGTGATTAGAGGTTGGGTCATTATTTGCATAGCTGAATTGGCTGAGACATGTAGAAAACATACCTCTGGTTTAGAGGAGGCTTTACTGTTAGACAAATACCATCATCCAAGATTGGAATATCAATTTAGATATATTAGTACGTATCGCGATTCAGGGCATATACCGGATTTCAGGTCATCTAAATGGAAGAACAAATTGAAGTGTGTCAGGCAGTCAGAGACCCAATGGGGGGTGGGGAAGTGATTGGCACGTAGGACGCTGCAAGCGTCTTACCTTGATCTTTGATCTGCCAATTGTTGGTTATAGTGCGCAAAACCAGTCCGTGTAAATCTGGGTAATGGGGTAGATAAAAAATGTGGCGATTTAAGATCATGCAGGAAGCTATAGAAAGCGAAAGAAAAACACGCACGAAATCGCGCATCTTACCTGATGCAGCGCTCGTCAGTGAATGACACAAAGGGAGCGCGTCAGGTTTGACAGGGAGCAGTTGAAAAATGAGTTACACGCCAAATCGAGATTGACAGCATAGGAATCGTGCACGTTAGATGACGGCATGGCATTCGTGTAGGCACGTCGATCTACTGGAACGGTAACGAGCGGCTGATGTGCTCATGCAGTAATTTGGCACGGGCATGGGGAGAAGTAAAAGGCGGAGTGTTTATTGATGGATGAAGTTGATTACAGGACTCAATCATGCGATCATTTTCCTTGTCCACGAATCACAGTCTTATAAGTTCGTGTGAGAACCGAACATATTCAGTAGTGCGGTCCAATGTAAAGGATATCAGTACTACACATGTACATTGTAACATTGAGATGATTACAAAAGAAATTAAAACAAATTATTTACATAGATAATGCGAACACTGTGTTTCGTGGTTCGTAAGAGCGTGAAATAGCCGCCCTATTTAACTTAAGAAACGGAGACGAAGCGGGCATTCGGATTCACTCACAACACTGGTAAGCGGCGCTGTGATTATCGGATCTGCCCAGCGCACAGCTTGACCCACATGCAGCTTCTCCACCACCGCGAAGGCGCCAGTCATCTTATAGGGCCGCCATGTCTCGCACCAGTCCGCATCCATAGCGAGCAGCAGGGCGCATCAATCCAGGCCGCTGTCCGTGAACAAACCACCTCAGCCCCTTGCCCTGCAGTCCAGCTTCGATTGCCTCCAATTATTTAGCACGGATGGCGTGTAGGGAGCAGGATAATGGGCGGATTAGCAAATTGGCCGGCGGAGCTGCACTACGGCGCAGCCATCTTGCCGTGCGCCCTCTAGCGCCCCCCCCCCCGAGCATCATAATAGTTGTAAACACATTACATTGAAGACATTAATACAGTACACATGGCAGGAACTCAGTTGTCACGTGTAATATAAATCACAATCAATAGACACAGGGTCCATTTAATCAGAGACATAATGAACATCTAATCCTAGATGTATAGATGAGAAGATAGTCTGACAGGAAGGATCTGACAAATTGGGGTAAATCGTACCTACTGTATGATCATAACTGTTTTTTTTTTTTTTTTTAAGAAGGGAAGATTCATGTCATTCTAAGAAGACCTAATTGCCCATAGGTCTCCTCTGATTCATTCAATTTCCTACAATCATGGGTGGCGGAAACCAAATCGTATGTACGGGACACTATGCATATTATACAAATGGTGGAGAACCAACCATTTGACGCTACTACTCAGTTCCTTGTGACATTGGACGTCACATCCTTGTACACTAGCATTCCCCAAGATCAGGGGATGGAATGTATACATGAGGTCTTGGAAAGAAGACCAACTCCACATTGGATCCCCACCAATTTTTTGGTCGAAAAACTGGAAATCGCAATGACCAAAAATTATTTTTTGTTCCCGAACCAATACTACTTTCAATGCAAGGGAGTAGCTATGGGAGCAGGATTTGCTCCCAGCTTAGCTAATCTCTTTATGGATAAATATGAGGACACCCACATATACAACTTGAACAACCCATTCATTGACAATATCACAATGTGGAAACGCTACATTGATGATGTTTTAATGATTTGGACCGGCACCGAGCAGAACCTGATTGACTTCTTATCGTGGTTGAATGAAACATCACCAGACATTAAATTCACCATGTCTTATGACAAAGAAACCATCTGCTTCCTTGATTTCACATTAAGAATTGAGGAAGGTATGATTTATACTACCTTATTCAGAAAACCAACAGAAAGAAATACCCTCTTGAAATACAATTCCCACCATCCAAGAATCCTACATGATAACCTGCCCTATGGACAGTTCTTGCGATTGAGACGCAACAGCACACATAGAAGTGATTTTTTTCAAAGAAACAGACACCCTGATGAACAGACTGAAAGAAAGAGGGTACCCGAAGGGTCAACTCAACAGAGCAAAGAAAAGAGCGTGGTACTGCCCACGGGAGACACTACTGGAAGTAAGACAAAAGGAAAAGAGCCCTGAGAAGTTGGTATGTGTTACAACTTTCAACTTCAGGAGCCAAGAAGTCAAAAAGATTGTCGAGAAATATTGGAACTTGGTGGCCTCTGAAATAGACACTGTAGAAGATCCCATTTTTGCCTTTAAAAGGACTAAGAACGTGAAGGACTATGTGATTAACGCATATCTGAAACCCCCTAAAGCAATCAATATCAGGACTCAACTAAACCTACCACCGTTACTTGGACACTTTAAATGTAGTCATTGCAAGGCCTGTAAACTAACAGTGGAGGGTACCACCTTTTCCAATCTGGGTCGCACATACACTTTGACACACCATACAAATTGTAATAGCGCCAATCTTATTTATGCGATAGGATGCCTTTTCAACAAGCTTTATATAGGCCAGACGACACAAAGTCAAAACACGGATCCTGCAGCACTGTAGCAGGATACGCTGCAGAGTGCAGTGGGCCCCACTAGATGACCACTTGTCTAGTAAGGGCCACCAATCAGAGGATCTAAGATGGTGGGTGGTGGAGAAGATCTGCCCACAACCCAGAGGTGGTGATACTGCATCATCTCTGAACTACAAAGAGTGTAGATGGAAACACACCTTGGATACTGTAGCCCAGGGGCTGAATGAATCAGAGGAGACCTATAGGCAATTAGGTCTTCTTAGAATGACATGACTCTTCCCTTCTTAAAAATAAACCCCCAGGTTATGATCATACACTATGTAGAATTTACCCCAATTTGTCAGATCCTTCCTGTCAGACTATCTTCTCATCTATACATCTAGGATTAGATGTTCATTATGTCTCTGATTAAATGGACCCAGTGTCTATTGATTGTGATTTATATTACACTTGACAACTGAGTTCCTGCCATGTGTACTGTATTAATGTCCTCAATGTAATGTGTTTACAACTACTATGATGCTCGGGGGGGGCGCTAGAGGGCGCACGGCAAGATGGCTGCGCCGTAGTGCAGCTCCGCCGGCCAATTTGCTAATCCGCCCATTATCCTGCTCCCTACATGCCATCCGTGCTAAATAATTGGAGGCAATCGAAGCTGGACTGCAGGGCAAGGGGCTGAGGTGGTTTGTTCACAGACAGCGGCCTGGATTGATGCGCCCTGCTGCTCGCTGTGGATGCGATCTGGTGCGAGACATGGCGGCCCTATAAGACGACTGGCGCCTTCGCGGTGGGGGAGAAGCCGCATGTGGGTCAAGCTGTGCGCTGGGCAGATCCGATAATCACAGCGCCGCTTACCAGTGTTGTGAGTGAATCCGAATGCCCGCTGGGGCCTGTGCGAAGCCGATCAACAACAAGCCTGGGCGTGCAGCGCTGATCTGAAGCGCAGCGGTTTCTGCCCGCCCCCTGGTGAATGCTGTATAACGCCGGAGGAGCGTTGCGGGAATTTCATGTGGATTCCAGGTGAGGCGGACAGGCTGGAATATTTATGTGCCCTGGAGCGGATCCCGATCTAACGGAACTGTAGTTGCAAGGCACTGCTGGAGGCGCGCGGCGCGGTTGGCCCAGGACTGCTAAGCATTAATGGGAGGCCCGCGTCCATGAACTGCATGCGCACGGAGGCGGTGTAGAACTCCACTCTGGGCGCTGTCTCATATCGCTGCACCGGCCCCTGCTGCACGGGTATAAATCTATCGGAAGGTGTAGTGGAACTGCTGCGGTGCCTGCCTGGACGGCGACTCGGATACCGGGGGACCCGTGCTGGTTACAGGGCGATACATCGATAAGGTTGTTTGTCCCCCAGTGCGATAGTCCTGAATCGACTCATGCAGTATTGTGATGCGGGCTATTGATGGTTCGACGCTGGGTGTAGGGCGCTGATGCTGGGTGCATCATCCTCCCCCAGTCTGGCATTAACTCGGAGGCTACGTAGTACAGCGGTGACGCATTTGTGGAGCGCTGGGCCTGCAGGAGCAGGCTTATGCTAACTGCTGGAAATTGCGGCGGCCGCCAGAGGGAGGTGAACCCAGCGTGTTGCAGGACAATTTGACGGGTGCTGCTCGCAAAGACGCTGGGCACGGCTGCGCTGCACGGAGGGGCAAAATATGGGCAAGCTAGACAAGAATCAACCGCGCCTCAATTTTGAACTGCGAAAGCCTGACAGGTCGCAGCAGAGGGCTACCTCGGACTCCGAGCTGGATGCACCTTCAGAGCACCCATCATCGCTGGAGGCAACGCTACTTGCCATGCAGAGCAGTCTGCAATCCATAGATGACAAAATTGATGCTCTTACTATCCGGATGGACCACATGTCTGCAAAACTAGACAAGCATGCAGCTCGGCTGGGAGAAGCTGAAAAACGCATATCAGATGCGGAGGATGGCTTGCAGCATGTGACCTCCAAGTCTCTGGATAGGGAGAAGGTGCTCGCTGTTATTCAGGCCAAAAATGAAAATTTGGAGGCCAGGTCCCGGCGAAATAATCTACGAATAACTGGCTTGCCGGAGTCGACCAATACTGGTAAGCAGGAGACCTACGTCGAGAACATGCTGCGGGAGATCTTTGGGGCGGAGCACCTGTCTCAGTTACTGATAGTGGAAAAAGCCCATCGCTCCTTGGCAGCTCGTCCTCCTCCAGGGGCCCCATCCCATTATTGCCCGTTTGCTAAATTATAGGGACCGTGATTCTGTGTTGCGCATGTCTCGTGAGAAAGGCAACATAAGCTATCAGGGCAATACTGTGGCTTTTTATCCCGATTTCACCGCCGCAGTCCAGGCGGCGAGGAAGGAATATCAGCCGGTGAAAAAGATGCTAATGGCCGAAAATGTGAAATATGCCATGCTGTATCCGGCCCGGCTACGTTTTGGATCGGAAGGCAAAGCCAAGATCTTCACCAGTCCCAAGCAGGCTTTGGAATACGCAAAAACTATCAAACGTAGCAAGCAAGCGCCCCCTGATGCACTGGATGAAGAGAACTAACCCCAGCGGGACACTATGCACGGGTACATTCAATGGACACTACAGTAATAGAAGTTGTGACTGACAGCTTAAATAAACTATATGATGTCACGTATGTGTGGGCGGGCCCCTGCCGAGATGTATACTCCTGCCTACACTCTTTATCCAACTGATTAACCACCGGTTTGTGAGTATTGTAAAACGATATGCTGAAATGTTTAAATGTTTGCATACTCCACTGAGCTGATCTTTAAGAAGTTAAGGGAGATTGTCTAAGTTGTTCGGCCACCTCCCTTTACATCAAGGGAGTTAGATGTGCTCTGGCGTTCCCCAGTGGGTGTACCCCGCATTTAACTATGTTCATGTTCTACACTCGGGTCTTCTGTTTAGTTCACGGGATGGCTTTGGCAAGTTGGGCATGCTAAAGTGGGTGTGGGGAGGGAGAGGGAAATCTGGTTACAGGGGTATGTTGTATGTGGTTAGGTGGAAACCAAGATCATCATTGCAATGCTGCTGTTTGTCCTTGGACATGGCTGAAATACATGTATCATCAGATAGTGTACATGACAACGCTGGATAAGGATTCATTCACTTGCCCTACATGGAATATCCGGGGGTTAAACTCCCTCAAAAAAATTAGACCGGTATTGGCTCATCTAGACAGGCATGGGTCAAGATCGCTCTCCTCCAGGAGACACATTTGTCCAAACAGACTGAGACCAAGATTGCCCTTAGGTGGGCAGGGTATCGGCTGGCTTCTTCATATTCTTCATACGCAAGAGGGGTCATTACACTCATAAAGAAAGGTCTTGCATTCACCGTGATCAAAACGTGCACGGATGATGGGGTCGATACGCTATTGTTCATTGCAAGCTGGGAAGCTCGCTTATAACCATTGTAAATGTATATGGGCCCAACACTGATGAGCCTGAGCTATTCGCAGGCATTCTTAATGTGCTGCGTGAGTGGCCTGAAGACGAAATTCTGTGGGGAGGCGACCTGAACACACACCTAGACCCCAGCAAAGATAAATCAAGTAAGCAGGGCGGACACTTACCTAGGGCTGCCCAGATTATAAATGATGGAATGGTTGAAATGGGACTAGTAGACACGTGGCGGATCCATAATACTGATAAACTAGAAGACACACACGCATCTGCTGCACATGGTAGCTGGTCCCGGCTGGATTATTGGCTAAGTGAAGGGGCGAATGCCTGGGCAACTGATATAGTCACATTACCCAGAACTTTATCCATTCACAATCCAGTCAAACTCACTTTACATATCCCGATGAGTATCCCTCGCCAGTTCACATGGCGGTTCCGCTCCGAAGCTCTGCTAGACCCGCTGTACGCTAATATGATCAGAGAAGCCATAGTCCAGTATTTTTACTTAAATAAGGGATCTGTGGACAGCGCTGCAACTCTTTGGGAGGCCTTTAAAGGCTACCATCAGGGGCACTTGCATTAGCACAACGGCAGGTATACTTAAGGATATTAGGGGGCAAATCACCAGAGTGGAGAAGGCACTGACAAGGCTTGAGAGAGAATACGAGCTGCTCCCATGCGCGCATACATTATCCCAAATTAAAGATCTAATATTAGAGCACAACGAGTTGGTAGCGGGAGAGATTCATTACCTTTCCAAGAGGTATGTAGCTCGGGCGTACGGCGAGGGAGGCAGACCAGGGCGCAACCTAGCTTCTAAGATTAAATATCGAACTGAGCACCAGGTCATAACAAAAATTACAGATGATAAAGGTACTGACCACTATACACCGCGGGCCATAGTCGCACAGTTTCGAAACTGCTATGCTGAGCTGTACACGTCGCAAGGTGGTGCCGACCCACAGGAATTAGATGATTACCTGGCAGATATCGCTTGCGCGTGGTTAGCTAAGGGGCATCAAGAGTATTTAAGCCAGCCGATTGAAGCCACTGATATTCAAGAGGCAATTCTTGCCCTGCCAAACAAAAAGGCACCAGGACCGGACGGCCTCACAGCCGAATTTTATAAAGAATATGCAGAGGTGCTAGTGCCACATCTATTAGAAATGTATGGAGGGGCATATGAATCGGGCAGGCTACCGCCAACGCTACGACAAGCCCTGATAATCACCCTTTTAAAAAAAGACAAGACACCTTCCCACTGCGAGTCATACCGTCCCCTATCATTTTTTAATTTAGATGCGAAAATTCTGGCCACTAGGCTTCAACCTCTAATGCCGAAAATGGTCCTACCGGATCAATCTGGGTTTATTCTAGAAAGGTCCACGTCACACAATTTGCGCACGATTTTTGCGACGTTTCATTTACTCGACCCTGATCTCTTGGCTGCTGCTGTTATGTTAGATGCGGCTAAGGCATTCAACTCCATTGAATGGAGTTATATGTTTCAAATACTTAAGCAAATGGGGTTCCCCGA
The DNA here is from genome assembly GCA_963921515.1 of Calotriton arnoldi. Lineage (NCBI taxonomy): Eukaryota > Metazoa > Chordata > Amphibia > Caudata > Salamandridae > Calotriton > Calotriton arnoldi. Next base: position 2,171,463 of record CAWUFW010001977.1, read on the forward strand.
AGTTTTTAATGGATGGGTGCGACTGTTATACACTGATCCAACTGCGCGGGTTCGTGTGGGCGGACTTACATCTGAGCCATTTCAGATTGGCAGAGGAACCAGGCAAGGGTGTCCTCTATCGCCACTCCTCTTCTCTATAATGCTGAAACCGCTGGCTTGCATAGTCAAAGAGCGACATAGAGAGACCGCCCTCCGATTTGCGCACGGTCCAGTAGGCATATCGCTCTATGCTGATGATATGGTGCTGTTCGTAAGGGAGCCGTAGAGATATTTAGCATCTATACTACGCGAGTATATTAGATTTGGTTGCTTTTCGGGGATCAGCATTAATTGGAATAAATCAGTGGTGGTGCCCCTAACAGCGAATACAACTCCACACGCTCTGGAGTTCCCTCTTGTGTGGTCATCCGACCCGATCAAATACCTGGGAATATGGGTGGATCGTGATCCTGAGATAGTGGTCAGGGAAAATTATGGCACTGCATGCACTGTGCTGGAGCAACAGGTGGGCAGATGGACGGGGATGCCGATGTCTTTAGCGGATCGTATTGCCCTCATTAAGATGGTTGCTCTGCCTCGCTTTTTGTACCTGTTCAGTAACATACCAATAAAACTGACTCAGCAGTTTTTTACTAATGTGCGCTCGCTGCTGGTGCAGTTAATCTGGGGAGGAAAACAGCATCGTGTGAGTTGGAACACACTCACCCTTGATTAGAACAAAGGCGGCTTTAGTGTGCCAGATTTGTATTATCTCTGCGCACAGGCGCAATATGCATATTATTGGTACAGCCATCATGACTTTATTCCACATGTGGCGGTGGAAGATGGGGATGCACACCAGATTCCATTAAAGTATATGCTAACACATTCCCATAGAGGCACACCTAAACACGAAATCAAAACGATAGACACCACAATTGCAGCTTGGCAGTCTATAGGTCAGCTTGCTGCGAAGCTCCCACTATATGCCCCTTCGCTCCCCTTGGCACATCATGCTGCACTCTCTGTGACACAAGAGGAAGGTGCAATACACTCCTTGAGACGGGTGGGTATAGACACAATGCAGGATCTGTACCCAAATGGTAGTTTCCTCACAACAGAGGAGCTGCAATATATACACAACACGTCGCCGCTATTCAAGTTTACATTTCACAGGCTAAAGCTGGCGTTGCAAGCACACTACCGCACATTTCCTGCAGAGTCACCTGTACTGCAAACTTTACAGATGCTATTGATCAGCCCTACACATCATAAATTAATCGCTAAACAGTATAGGACAGCAAGAGAAGAGAAGGTTAGTGGTACAGATAAAAGCCTTGCTCGTTGGAATGCTAGACTTAACCCTCCACTGACGCAGAAGGAATGGGAATACTGCTGCAAACTTACCAGTGCCTTCACGCCAAATGGCAATCTGCGCATCATTCACTTTAAATATATTCACCAAGTATACCACACACACCACTGAAATTGCACAAGTATGGTCTCCGTGATAGTAATAGATGTAAAAGATGTGGGGATCCGGAAGCAGATTTCTGGCACCTAGCCTGGGATTGCAGGCACGTGTCCGAGTTCTGGGTGGAGGAGCTGCAGCGAATACAGGTTATGACTTCTGTCACTGTACAATGCACTCCAAAGGTTTGTTTATTGTGCTTCACACCGCAGCTGAAGGGCGCAGTGGGCAAATTTATTAGAATTGCACTATTGATGGCAAAGCGAAGAGTGGCGCTGACATGGGAGAGTACTCTGGCCCCACTGCCAGAGCATTGGATAAAAGAATTGGTATACTGCAGGGAGAACCTTGAACTATATGCGGAGGAGCTACCGTCTTTCTCACGACCCAAGGACATTTGGGAACCATTAAGGCAATACCTACGGACAAGAGACCAACCAACGCTCTCGAACAATGAAGATTGAGAACGCTATGCATGCATCTTTCCCGTCCTGTCACAGATATTAGTTAACGTGTGTTTCAGAGGGCAAATGGGTTAAGGGTTCAGCTGACCACATGTTGTTTTTGCATTGTTACTGTAATGTATGCTACATTAGATATGTACATAATCTGAAAATCAATCAAAAATAAATAAATAAAACAACTATTATGATGCTCTATATGACACACTGTGTAAAGCATTTAGATTTATCTATTTGAATGCATGACAGCTTTGAAGTCTTCGTCTCTATGTTTCTTAAGTCAAATAGGGTGGCTATTTCACGCTCTTATGCACCACGAAACACAGTGTTTGCGTTATCTATGTAAATAATTTGTTTTAATTTCTTTTGTAATCATCTCAATGTTACAATGTACATGTGTAGTACTGATATCCTTTATATTGGACCGCACTACTGAATATGTTCGGTTCTCACACAAACTTATAAGACTGTGATTCGTGGACAAGGAAAATGATTGCATGATTGAGTCCTGTAATCAATTTCAGCCATCAATATACACTCCGCCTTACTTCTCCCCATGCCCGTGCCGAATTACTGCATGAGCACATCAGCCGCTGGTTACCGTTCCAGTAGATTGACGTGCCTACACGAACGCCATGCCGTCATCTAACGTGCACGATTCCTATGCTGTCAATCTCGATTTGGCGGGTAACTCATTTTTCAAATGCTCCCTGTCAAACCTGACGCGCTCCCTTTGTGTCATTCACTGACGAGCGCTGCATCAGGTAAGATGCGCGATTTCGTGCGTGTTTTTCTTTCGCTTTTTATAGCTTCCCGCATGATCTTAAATCGCCACATTTTTTATCTACCCCATTACCCAGATTTACACGTACTGGTTTTGCGCACTATAACCAACAATTGGCAGATCAAAGCTCAAGGTAAGACACTCGCGGCATCCTATGTGCCAATCACTTCCCCACCCTCCATTGGGTCTCTGACTGCCTGACACACTTCAATTTGTTCTTCCATTTAGATGACCTGAAACCGGTATATGCCCTGAATCGCGATACGTACTAATATATCTAAATTGAGATTCCAATCTTGGACGATGGTATTTGTCTAACAGTAAAGCCTCCTCTAAACCAGAGGTATGTTTTCTACATGTCTCAGCCAATTCAGCTACGCAAATAATGACCCAACCTCTAATCACGCGCTCACATTGTTACTTTCAGACTGCTTCTAACTTAAGCACCTGGTGCCAACAGAAGATTCCAGTGCATAACGCCTTCTTGAACCAGATCGACAACGTGTATATCACAGTATCTGGTAGGTCTTTGTGACCACCCATTTCTGCTAGTCTCCGATTTCCTGAAACGCACTCAATCCTTATTCGTTTTGCCCTTTTTAGGAAGTCCCCTTGCATCCAACTGTCCCGAAGAAGACCCGTTGCGACCTTATTCCTGATTAACGCGCCTCCCTGGGTCGAAACGTCAACGCTCCACACTCGCTCATGTCCTATGGTTTCATCGCCCCAAAGCTTAAATAAGTCATGTGCTAGGGTTCTGTGAAAAGGTGTAAAACAAATTATAGAAGGACAGATGTTAATTGAATCACTCATTTTACTGTTGTACAGTCCTCCTTATTGTATATAATCCTTCTATGCTCACTATCACATTGTCACCTTACTCACTCGATTTACATATCCACAAAATGTCACCTATTTGTCAGAACAATTTGTTTAACGTTTTGTGACAGCCATATTTACAAACTGAAATAAGAATCTAACTGTTCAAATCACTTGATTAACGTTATTTGGTGTGTTTCTTTCATTCATATTAAATATGGCATATTAAGAAATTGCTCTATCCGACAGAACCAACTGTAGTATTTTGGTTAATTGCCCAGGTTCTGAGGGATACAGGGCTACCCCATTCTTATTAACGTCTACTTCTGCTGCATGCACCCTCTTGATAGCTCCTTTGGCCAGAAGAGTCTGCACTCACTGATGGAGCAAGGAGAGATGGTCCTCTGTCAGCGGTTCTTGTGATGGTGGCAAGGGTGGAGGGGTTTCTACAAATGGGAGCGTGTACCCCTTCAGCACAATGTGGAGCGCCTAGTAATCGCAAATGATTGCAGACCATTGGGGCAAGTGGTGCCTGATCCTGCAGCCAAGAGGATGGGTGTGCTGGATAGAGGGCACACTAAAGAGGCTTAGAGGCTGTGGCAGCCGTAGGGGTGGGGAGAATGCGCAGTACATTGGGTGTGGCTCCCACATCGTTATTGGGATCTGAGAACCCATGCTCTAAAGGACTGGATGGGCTGCTTTACTACAGGTTAGGGTTGGAATTGCAGCAGCCCGTAAGTGCCCCTTCCACATCTGAGGTAGGGCTGAAAGGACTGTTACTGGAATTGGGCACTCAAAGAAAGACCGAGAGACCAGGCTCCCTCAAAAATACACTCTAGCGCGGTGCCAGTCTTGTCCCCAAATTGGTGATCGCCATCAAAGGTCAATCAGGCAGGCAGTGGACTGCAACCAGATGTCGAAACGCAGCGCCACCGTAAAAGCCATGGCTCTTCCTAGAGAGTCCGAGGTGTCCAGCCCACACCTGATGGTGAACTTCGCGGCATCTTGGACATCCAAAAAGGCTTGGTTGAGGATGGGGAGGCCCTCGTCAGGGAGCATGAGAAGAAGCTGTGCAACCAAGTCCCATAACGCATGGGAATATCAGCCCAAGAGGCATGTGGTGTAATGTATACGTTTTTAGACAATATCTATGATGCCTATAAATGTTTAAGTATCTTTATTCAAAAAAGGTCAAATCCTAACGTGCTTCTTTTCTATGGAATAAAACAAAATCTTGGATATCACTTTCTAAACTAAAACTGAATCACTAAGACAAAGGAGTTAATTACCCTGATTTGCAGTTTTATCATAATGCTAGGAAATTGATATTTCCTTCAGTCCCTTTTAGGTAGATATAGAAAAATTCCTACTTGCACCCTTCTGTTTCAAAGAAATACTGTCTCTTACTAAGAACCCAACCATTTGTTTGTTTGAATCTGTTTATTGAGGTTTTCATTTTTGCGATAGAAAGATAATACAATTGACAGATAATATAGCACACATTCAGTGGAGGATACTGTGACAAACAAACTGCATCAACAATATAGTTGGGCTACAGTTATAGATAAGCTCAAAGAAGCCTGCGCAGAAAGGTAGACACTAAAGACCTGCCCTGGATTATGACACATGTCTAAAAGGGTACGTCTTTATGTATATGATGGGGTATCAGTATGTTAACCCCTGCAAAAAAGCAAAAGAGGTGGAACGTCAGGCGAACCGCTGATGATGTTGGGAAAAGATTCATAACATATAAGCAATAGCATGGGAACCCAACCATTTGTTGATCCTATTTTTAAAAAATAGCCGTATTCTAGTAAAGCCATTATATTTCCATATGAGAATGGGAAAACAGTTTTTCTTCATTCTTCTACCTGGTAAAACACACATATCACAATAAAAAATAGAGCTGTTTATTGGGGTTTCTGGAGAGATAAAGGTTACTTATGGGTACACGGGTTCATTTTAAATGATAAACAAATTGAATAGGAGAATTGTGGCACTCTCTGGTTTGTAAATAGTGTTTCTTTAATTGGAGTAACCCAGGTGGAGGGTGCCGGTGGGTCCCGCCCTCTGATCCGGGGCGTGAATCCAAATAAATGTAGTCTGCGTTGTCTGGGACAAGAACAACATCCCCACTAAGCACTCCTTAGTAAATTATATCCGAATATTTGTTTTCAATATGTCATCTTGGTTCTCACAGTTCCGTATCACTTTGGTTGCACATTAGTCTTTTTTCTTTTTCTCTGTCGAACCTCTGCATTTTTCTATTTCCGCACTTGCGTGAACGGCTATAGCATTCTCTGGCTTGCAGACTACCGCGCACGAACGTACTTGTCAACACTTCGGTCTTCTGACGAACGGTACGTAATTGTTTACAGTAGCGTTTGCTTTCTTTTTGGTTACTTCAACACTGGTGTTCACAAAATATGTATAGTTCAGTCACGCAACTGGTTTTTACCCTTCTGATATTCAAAACTCTGCTTTTCACTTTGTTAGTTTGCAATACACAAGCACATGAGTTTTTAGGTTACTAACTTCACTTTGCAACATGGGCACATCCATGAGACAATTTCTATTTAACTCAGTTGGTGTTTCGTTTACTAACAGCTTCGTTTTTTCTACATTTGGTGGACACTTTCTTTTCACCTTCTTTCCTTCTATTTAAGTGATTTTCTCAGAGCACACTTTACTGATTATTGAAACGGTTCTGCTTCGATCATTGACTATATGCACTTTGGTTATATTTTAGGATAATTTTCCCTGATGAAGGGCTTTGTCCGAAATGCATTGGGATTTGTTCAACCAAATGAAAAACTAATTTGCGTTTCTACGTGTGATTACTCAACACGATGAACGTGTTATTAGAGAAAATTATCAAATAAAGAACTTTTTTTTTGCAAAAAACAGGATGACATAATGAAAACAATTATTCGGATATAATTTACTAAGGAGGGCTTAGTGGGGACGTTGTTCTTGTCTCAGACAACGCACACTACACTTATTTTAAATGATAACATGTTTTCCTTTCAAGGAGCTCAGTGTAAATTTGATTTTCCAAGGTTACCCAAGATCTTATAGAAATAAATATATTTTATTGCCTCATAAATTATCATATGCTTTTAATGAATATCAGGATACGAGTCAACCAAATTCCCAGAATAATAGAATTTTACATACGTTGCTTTCACATGCCAAAACCTAATAAAAGCTATTGAAAAACTCCACTGAAGTAAGGCTAAAATGAAAAACTAAAGTGCTCTGGGAACAAGATGAACAAGTTACTTACCTTCGGTAACCATATATCTGTAAGAAACATTAGTAGTGATAGATTCCTTACCTTAGAATATCCCCAGGCGTCAGTCTGGATCCGGAAAGTTTTCGTCAGCAGTACCCCTGCGCGTCGGAAGGTGGCGTTGTGCGGCTCCGCGTCCGTCGTAGGCGTCGTGATCGCCGGGATGACGTCGCGGCAGCTACTTCGACGACGCCCTCGCGCGCTGACGTCAGTTCTGTACACGACTTTCCGTGCCAGGAACGCAGAGCCATGCAAGATACTGACCACTGGTGCATTGAAACTAGGGCCCTGAAAGGGATGACCTTAACCCTAGAAATCAGGTCGCAGAACGGGGAGGATGGGTGGGGCGGTAAGGAATCCATCACTACTAATGTTTCTTACAGATATATGGTTACCGAAGGTAAGTAACTTGTTCATCTGAAAGAAACACGTAGTGATAGATTCCTTACCTTAGAATAGATACCCCAGCAATACCAAGCCCGGTAGTGGGTCTGCGAACCAAGATCACACCAGAAAGTCACGGAGAACAGAACGGCCAAAGAAGCCGTCTCTCCAGACTTGGCTGTCAAGGCAATAATGCTTAGTAAAAGTGTGCAGCGAGGCCCACGTGGCTGCCTGACAGATGTCTTGCAGGGGACACCACGTCCCAATGCAGTAGTAGCTGCTGTTGCCCTGGTAGAATGGGCGCGCAGCCCCACCGGAGGCTCCTTTTTAGCTAGAGAATAGCAGGCTTTTATACACAAGACAACCCAGCGGAAGATAGTCCTCTTGTGTACAGCCCGGCCTTTCTTGGCGCCTACGTAGCCAACAAAGAGCTGGTCATCCACCCGGAACTGTTGTGTGCGGTTGAGGTAAAATGAGATCGCACATTTCCAGACGGTGGAGCCTCTCTTCCCCTCTGGAAGGGTGCGGAGGTGGAAAGAAAGTGGGCAAGGTGATAGTTTGCCCGATATGGAAGGCAGTAACAACCTTTGGCAAAAAGGATGGACGTGTGCGTAGCACAACCTTGTCCGGATGAACAGTCAGAAAAGGAGGTTTACATGAAAGAGCCTGGAGCTCACTCACGTGCCTAGCGGAGGTGATGGCAACCAGGAAAGCAGTCTTCAAGGTTAATAAACAAAGAGGACAGTTGTGAAGCGGCTCAAAGGGAGCGCACATCAAATAAGTAAGAACTAGATTCAAGTCCCACTGTGGCATCACAAAGGGAATAGGAGGGAAAAGGTGAGTAATGCCTTTGAGAAATCTATTTACAAAAGGGGACTTGAAAAGAGAGGGCTGATCAAGTAGCCTGAGAAAGGCTGAAATTGCAGAAAGGTAGCCCTTGATAGTGCCCAGAGCAGAGCCCAGCTGGGCTAAAGAGAGAAGGAACAGGAGGACCTCAGAAAGAGGGGCAGAAAGGGGATTTACAGCCTTTGCTGTGCACCATGCCACAAATTTGTTCCACCTGCAGGCGTATACCGATTTAGTGGAGGTACGCCTGGCTGCCAGAATGACATCACAGACTTCGGGAGGCAAGTGAAATAGAATCAACTGTCGATGCTCATTCTCCAAGCAAGGAGGTGGAGGCTGGACAGGTTCGGGTGGAGGACCGTCCCCTGCTGCTGCGACAGAAGATCCTCCCGAAGAGGCAGTCGGATCGGGGATCCACGCTCATACTGAGTACCAAACTCTTCGAGCCCAGTCCGGAGCCACAAGAATGACTTGGGCCCAGTCGCGTCTGATCTTCTTCAGCACTCTGGGTAGAAGTGGTATAGGCGGAAAGGCGTACAATAGACTGCAACTCCACTTGCGACGAAAAGCATCGCAGAGCGAGTGCCGCCTTGGAAATTCCAACTCGCAGAACTGATGACATTGCGCGTTCTCTTCGGTGGCGAATAGATCTAACCAAGGCTCTCCCCACTGTTGAAAGAGACCTTGCGCTATGTCAGAGTGAAGACGCCATTCGTGATCCATCATGCACCTGCGGCTGAGTTCGTCCGCCCTGGCGTTCAGGGAACCTGCCAGGTGTTGAACCACCAGGGAAATGCCCTGAAGTTCCAGCAATGTCCAGAGGCACAGAGCCTCCAGACATAGGGTCCACGACCCCACCCCGCCCTGTTTGTTGGAGTACCACATGGCGGTGGTGTTGTCTGTGAACACCTGCACCACTCTCCTATGACAGAGGGAAGGAATGCTTTGAGTGCAAGTAGGATCGCCCGGAGCTCCACAAGGTTGATATGGAGCTTGGACTCCGCCGGAGACCAGAGGCCTCTGATCTCCGCCTCTCCCATGTGGCCGCCCCATCCCAGGAGGGACGCGTCCGTCACCACTGTGTGCTCCGGTTGGGGAAGGGAGAGGGATCTGCCGCTGACCCAATGCTGTTTCTTGAGCCACCACTACAACTGTCTTGCAGTGCCCTCCGAGATCTGGACGTAATCGGACAGATTCCCCTGATGCTGCGCCCACTGGAACTTCTGGTCTCACTGCAGAGCCCGCATATGCCATCTGGCATGATTGATCAGCAGGATGCAGGAGGCCATGAGGCCCAGCAGCCTCAAGGTCATTCTGACCAAAACCCAGGACAAGGGCAGGTAACGCCTGTGGGCCGGCAGGACGGGGATATGAAAGTAAGCGTCCTGCAAGTCCAACGCTACCATCCAGTCTTGTGGGTCCAGGGCAGACAAGACCTGAGCAAGTGTGAGCATCTTTAACTTCTCCTTTCGGAGGAAGAGATTGACATTCCGAAGAGCCAAGATAGGACGCAGGCCCTTGTCCTTCTTTGGAATCAGAAAGTAGTGGGAATAACAACCACGACCTACTTCTGGCGTTGGAACGCGCTCAATGGGCCCCCTTGGCCAAGAGGGCCACAACTTCCTGCTAGAGAAGTGCCAAGTGATCCCCCGACATGCGGTGGTATTGAGGCGGCATGGCTGGAGGGGTAGTCTCGAAGGGGAGGAAGTAGCCCCTTTGGACTTTTTGTAAAACCCACCTGTCCGACGTGATGGTGCGCCAGTGGGGGAGGTGATGGCTAAGCCTTCCACCCACTGGCATTTGGTGGGCCTGGAAGGTCGGACTAGGAAGGTTTGGAGGCAGTGGTGGCTGGGGTGGTGGTGGACTGACCCGCCCGCTGGCCCCCTGAACCGCCGCAGCGGTTCCCACGTCCGCGGCCACGCGTGGACTGTTGCGCCAGCGTGTGGCTCTGTTGCGAACGTGGTGGGTTGCCCCTTCCGCGAGCACAAAAGGAGCGAAAGGCAGAAGGCTGAGGAGGCCTTGTGGCCGAAAGGCCCAAGGACTTGGCCGTAGACCGTGAGTCTTTAAATCTCTCCAAAGCACTGTCTGCCTTGTTGCCAAATAGGCGAATGCCATCAAAGGGCATGTCCATCAAAGTGTTTTGGACATCCCCCTAGAAGCCAGTTGTTCTCAGCCAGGCGTGGCGGCGGAGCGCCACTGTCGTGGAAATCGCCCTGCCCAGCGAGTCGGCGGTGTCAAGGCCATAACGGATTTTGAACTTGGCTGCATCTCTCCCCTCAGCAATAGCCTGGGAGAGTAGTGTCCGAGCCTCCTCCGGACACTGAGGCAGCACCTGCGCCACCGTATCCCACAGAGAGTGAGAATAACGGCCCAAGAGGCATGCAGTGTTCACCGACCGCAGCCCTAGACTGGCGGAAGAAAAACCTTCTTCCCAAATTGTTCCAGCCTCTTGGATTCCCTGTCCGGGGGTGCGGTAGGGAATGCGCTTGGGGAAGCGGAGGCTTGGACAACCAAGCTCTCAGGGGTGGGGTGTTGGGAGAGGAAGATGGGGGTCGCCCGGGGCCGGGCGATGGCGTCGGGCCACGTTCCTGTCCACAGGAGCCCCTGTGTTGGACCTGGACCAAGAGCCCAAAAGAACGTCCGAAAGTGCGTCATTAAAGGGCAGCAGTGGTTCCACAGAGGTAACTGCTGGCTGAAGCACTTCCGTCAGGAGGTTAGTCCTGACAGCCACCGTAGGTAGCTCGAGGTTGAGAGCCCCGGCTGCCCTACGCAACACCACAGAAAAAGAAGCACCCTCCTCCGTAGCCACGGTAGGAGGAGACAGCATATGCCAAGGTCTGGAGAGGTGTTCAGACCACTGGCATCCCCCAACTCCTCTGCCCAGTCCGGGTCATACTCGTATTGAGCAGCGAGAGGGTCCTCAGACCCCTCCCAGTCCTCCCCTTCCTCCTCATGCTGTTGTACAGGCCTAAAAGGAGGAGGATGGAGATAGGGAAACAGATTCCCAAACGGCGTCGGAATCGGCGTCGGGCGGCACCGTCTCCACTTCGGGGCTGAAACCGGGGACGACGTCGTCTGGCGTGCCGGCCGACGCGAAACGTGGTGCCGACGTCGGTGGAGGTGTCACGAAGTCAACCGGCGTCGACCGGGATCCACGACGGGATCCACGGGAGTCCTGCGGTGCCGAGGCCGGAGCCGACGGCATCAAAGGGCGAGGACTCCCAGTCGGGCCCGCGTGGCCCGAAGGCACACCGGAGGGGCCCGAAGGCACACCGGAGGGGCCCGACGGCCCAAATAGGCGAGCCATAGCCGTCAGGAATTCCTGCACCTGGGCCGGAGTCGCCGATGAACCCGGGAAGGGCGGGTAGGTCACCGGCGACTGCGTAAGCTCTGCCGGAGCCGCGGGGGTGGCACCACCCGCACCCAAGTCGCGCGACTGGCGAGGGAAAGTCGGGGAACGATGACAGTTCTTCGACTTCTTTTGGCGCTTCGCCTTACCTGACCCAGAGTGCGAAGACTTCGATTCGGACGACTTCCAATGGTGGTGGCTCCGCGACCGGTCCCTCGACCTCCCTCTGGACCGGGACCTTTCACGGCGCGGAGCCGACTGCCGGGCTTCAAGCAGCTTTCGGGACCGCTCCCGCAAAGACTTCAGTGCCATGGACTGGCAGCCGGGGCACGACTTGGGGTCGTGGTCGCGCCCCAGGCAGAAGAGACACACGCGGTGCGGGTCCGTCACCGACATCATCCGATGACAGTCCTCGCAAGACTTAAACCCGGGCATCCCTAACTGCACCAGGAGTCGTATCGACTCAAAAAGGTGAGACAAAAATCTCAAAAAACTCAGTCAAAAAAGACTGGGGGTACCGCTCTCTCCGGATCTGCGCTTGCTGGCGCGGAAAAAGAAAGAACTGACGTCAGCGCGCGAGGGCGGCGTCTAAGTAGCTGCCGCGACGTCATCCCGGTGATCACGACGCCTACGACGGACGCGGAGCTGCACGACGCCACCTTCCGACGCGCAGGGGTACTGCTGACGAAAACTTTCCGTATCCAGACTGATGCCTGGGGATATTCTAAGGTAAGGAATCTATCACTAATTGTTTCTTTCAGATTTGAATGTGTCTTTTCCTATTTCAGCATGGTATAACATCTGTAAGAAAATACATAAATCTTCTTGTATTGCTGGTGTGGCACAAATTTTACTCTTCATAAATAACAATTATTAAATACATCAGAGTCTTTGCATAAAATGAATACTGATCTGCATTCAAAACATTGGGCTTATGGCAATGCTAATTTTAAAGATATGCTTTTTACTTTCCCGAATATTGCAAATGTTTATGGTCCCAACAAAATTATATCTTTAAATCCAATGTATCTTTTAAACTGAGTAATATTCCTAGGAAGTCTATCAGAAGACTGGAAGTGTTGTTCCTATAATGTAGCTATCATTTATGTTTTATTGGCAGTAGCTTTTCAGGAAATTACAAACAACTGGAAAATAATATGGTGTTACTTTCTAATCATGGATGTAGAGAGTCTGATATACCATAGACTAGATAGAGAATTCATATCCCCTATCTTGCTCACAGTCAGAAGAAAACTTGTGGTACCCTATAACCTCTTTTCTTACCAGCCTTCAAAATTCAAGATGCATCATTCAAAACATAAAGACGTATCTATGCTACCACCATCTTAGTCACTATTTTGTTTTAAAATGGTATCTACATCTTTTACATGCTCAGGTGTTTTACACATATCAAAATACTAGTTTTATAAAATTACCGACTTCTTCAAAATGAAATCCAATGTTTTTACTGTTCCCATTTATTTAGGAACTATATTATCTATATTTGTTATGCTGTTTCTTATATTTAAGATACTGATTTCCTCAGCCTTTCCTCTACCTTCTCTTCTTTTCTTTTATCCCTCCCATATCTGTCTTTTAACCAAAGGGGTGCAAAATTATTTATACCTGCTTAGCTGGTGACATCTTGTGTAGAAAAAGAGTACATGCTTAATGGGCAGGACCCTGAGTTTGCACACCCATAGCTGCCCATATGAAACTTCATAGGTGACGTTTTAGCCAAACCTAGAGGACAGCAAATTAATTATGCCTGTTTGACTAGTTATGTTTTGTGTACAAGAACAGCACGTGCATCATAGGGGAGGGCGGGGGGGAGTCTTGCAGTTAGCACACTCCATATTTGCCCAATGGCCAGATCTGCCTTGAAAATTAACAATCACTTGTGACATTTCAGCCAAAACATGATTACGAAGCTGAAAATCTTTAATTGGCAGATGTGTTTAAGCTTTGCAAACCTGAGGAGGGGAAGCTTAGACAGAACTTTCCACCACACCAAAGAAAGGGAGTTCCTCTCTGTGGTACCCCATCTTGAGCGCTTTGTGAAACTGTGGCCCTGTGATTGGAGCCTAGGCCCAGGTGCCTCTAACATGCCAGAGTTCTGACTGCGGGCCTGGTAACCGCTTTCCACCTCTCCTAAGGAGGGAAAGCCTCCCCAAGCCGGCAGACGTGCGCTTGGGAGACACCAAGCTGGGGAGACCAACAGAGCATGGAAAACCCACGCTAGGCATGTGGCTGGGTGTCCTAGCTCCTTGGGACACAGACGGTCAGGTGCCTGTAGCCCATGCCGCACCTCTGGCTGGGGACCTGGTCAGAGTCTTTCACCCTTCCAGGCAGGGGAAGCCTCCCTGACCCCCTCCCTCCCCCCAGTAATTCGGCAACACCATTAGCTGCTTAATGGAGCCCTGGCCAACTGGAGCCCTGGCCAGGACCTGGTCAGAGCTCACAATTCTGCTCGAGGAGGAAAAAGGAGTGTTTGGGACATGAAGGGGTTGTGCCTGAAGCCCCAGGCATCCACAAACAGCTTCACAAAGCTCTCCCTGGGGCTTATCCGAGTTTGTCAGCATGTTCTGGCACAAATATCCGCATCTCAATTCCCCACTTCCGGGCCTGGCACCACTCTGCCATGGGTAGGAACTGCTAGCTCAGTCAATCAGTCTAGGGTTCCTTCGACCTTCCTGGAGACTGTGTGACCATGGAGGATTAAAACCTTTCCAGCAGCCTCCCTTGGGGCTGTCCCGGGAGTCGTTTTTTCTTGAATATTAAGCCCCCAAAAATGTGGGGACTTTCGGAACCTGGAGGAAGACAAATCAGATTTCAGACCTCTACCCATCTGGTAAACCAACCACCTACCAGATGGCCCGGGGACTCCTGATGACCAGATGTCCAGGGCCCACGAGAGCCACAGACCAGAAGGCCATGCACAACTGAGACCCATTGAGTAGAAACCGGCATCCATGGGTGGAAAGGGTGACCCACCCCCATCATGGAAATGGGCACCTGCGATGGTGCATGAGGGCAACTGTAGGACACCACAGACAGGCACATGCAGCACGTAGTCAGGCGTCCCACACATTCATGCTAGTGCAAACCGGTCCCTTGCCTGCCACACCAGGGAGGCGGCCAGTGTAGGAAGCTGGGTTTTTATGTAGTGCACAAATGTAGTGGTACACCATGCAAGAAGTCCAGACGACCCTTTACTTTAATAATCCCAAGTGCTCTATTAGTGGTAGTGTGGTAGAACAGCTTAGGCTTATCAAAGGGGAGTGTTGAGCATTTGTTGTACACACAGAGTCAATAAATGAGACACACACTAATTCAAGACCAAGTTAGAAAAATAACAGACTTTTATATAGTTTTAGACAGCAAGATATTCGGGATCAGGCAAGTACTTTTGGTGTTATCGTTTTTACAGAGAAAACAGTAAAAATAGCACATCTTTAGATTTGAAGCATGAGCCTCGAACGCAGTAATGTTATCCTATGGGAGGAAAAGACATGTACTGCAAACATATACTTGCAAGCGGTTGTAGAAGGGGCCCTTTCGGACTTAAAGTGCTTGGGGGCCAAGGTCCAAAATACCACCAGCAGTTTCGGTTTAACTGCCCTGATGTGTCTGGGTGCAGAGCTTCTGGTCGCGATGGTAGTCTCGAGCGCAGTTAAAGGTTAAAGGGATCTGTCAAAACAACAGAGGCTGCAAAGGGGTACTGGGGGACAAGCCTGGCAGAACCCAAAGGGGGGCTTGTGAGGATCTCTAGAGCAAGGGGATGCAGTTGGTTTCTGTGAACCCATGAACTGTGCAGCTCAGGTGCAGAGGTTTTTGGCTGGCTGGCTACTGGCGTTGGAAGATCGGACAGTTCTTGGGTGGACCTGGAAAGAGAAAGTAAGCAAGACAGCAGGGCCACTCTTGCTGTAGGCCTTGTTGGTCCTGAAGTCCCCCCTCGGCAGGGGTGGTGTTCGGGCTGGACACTCAACAAGCCTTGGTTGCAGCAAATGCAGGGAGGCTCCTGTAGGGTCTAGCGTTTCGAAACTTGCTGGAGAGATGGGGCTGATCTCTTGGAACCACTGTGATCACCTTCTGGTGAGAAGCTTCCTCGGTAGGCCTGCTGTCCAGCAAAAC
Organism: Calotriton arnoldi; assembly: GCA_963921515.1. Taxonomy (NCBI): domain Eukaryota; kingdom Metazoa; phylum Chordata; class Amphibia; order Caudata; family Salamandridae; genus Calotriton; species Calotriton arnoldi. The sequence goes on from CAWUFW010001977.1 coordinate 2,186,982, forward strand.
GAAGAACCGGGCAGGTGCGGCTGGAATCCTGCAGATGCATGGGCATGGCTCCTTCAACCCAAAAGAAATACTCTGTGGTTGGTGAAGTACTTGACAGCCCTCCCAAGACATAGGAGAATGCACAGCTTCGGGGTAAGTCCTCAGTTCTTGCGGTGACTGCTCTTATTTGTCCTTCTATTCCTAGGTAGACAAATCTGATTTCCTGGTGTCAGGGGTACCCCAATATACTGAATTTAGGGGTGTTTAGGGAAGTGTAGGGTAGTAGCCAATGGGCTACTTACCCCGGGGGTGACTACACCCCCTATATGACCACTTCCTGTGGAGAGTGGGCATAATCCTGACCCAGAGTTTCTAGTTTGAGCAAATCCAAAATGGTGACACCCTTTCTTTGCGGTCCACTTCAGCTGGCCCACTTTAGGAGTGTGCCTAGTCTGAAAGTGCAGCACGCCTACTGACTATCTAATTTTCCACCTGCTCTGGTGCCAAATGGGCCCCAGGTCAGGGGGTGGGGTTCCCCAGGTCTGGAGGGAAGCCGCTGTCGAATATCAAAGGCGACATAGGCATAGAAGCCTCTGGCCTCGAGGCACAAGTTACTAACTTGTGTAATGATATATCTGTAAGAGACAGTAGTTAGGGACAGATTCCTTACCTTAGAATATCCCCAGGCGTCAGGCTGGATCCGGAAAGTTTTGCGTAGCAGTACCCCTGCGCGTCGGTAGGCGGCGTCGTGCGGCTCCGTGTCCGTCGTCGGCATCGTGATCGCTGGGATGACGTCGCGGCCAGTACTTAGACGCCGCCCATCCACGCTGGCGTCAGTTCTGTACACGACTTTCCGCGCCAGAAACGCAGAGCCATGCAAGAAACTGACACTGGTGTCTGAAAACTAGGGCCCTGAAAGGGATGACCTTAACCCTAGAAATCAGTTCGCAGAACGGGGAGGATGGGTGGGGCGGTAAGGAATCTGTCACTAACTACTGTCTCTTACAGATATATCGTTACACAAGTTAGTAACTTAGCGACAGATTCCTTACCTTAGAATAGATACCCCAGCAATACCAACCCCGGTGGTGGGTCTGCGAACAAAGATCAGACGAGGAAGTCTCGGAGAACAGAACGGCCAAAGAAGCCGTCTCTCCGGACTTGGCTGTCAAGGCAGTAATGCTTGGTAAACGTGTGCAGCGAGGCCCACGTAGCTGCCTGACAAATGTCCTGCAATGGGACACCACGTCCCAAAGCCGTGGTGGCGGCTGTCGCCCTGGTGGAATGGGCACGTAGCCCAACAGGGGCTCCTTCTTAGCCAAAGAATAGCAGGCTTTGATCCACAAGACAACCCAGCGGGAGATGGTCCGCTTGTGTACCGCCCGACCATTTCTGGCGCCCACGTAGCCAACAAAGAGCTGGTCATCCACCCGGAACTGTTGTGTGCGGTTCAGATAGAAAGAAATCACACGTTTTGGGTCCAGACGGTGGAGCCTCTCTTCCTCTCTGGAAGGATGCGGAGGCGGAAAGAAGGTGGGCAAAGTGATGGTCTGCCCAATGTGGAAGGCAGTAACCACCTTTGGCAAGAAGGACGGACGCGTCCTAAGAACAACCTTGTCTGGATGGACAGACAGAAAGGGGGCTTGCAAGAAAGAGCCTGGAGCTCACTCACCCGCCGAGCGGAGGTGATAGCCACCAGAAAGGCTGTCTTCAGAGTGAGAAGACGAAGAGGACAGTTATGGAGAGGCTCAAAGGGAGCGCACATTAAAAAGGTAAGAACCAAGTTCAAGTCCCACTGAGGCATCACAAACGGAACAGGAGGGAAGAGGTGTGTAATGCCTTTAAGAAACCTGTTAACAACAGGGGACTTGAAAAGGGAGGGCTGATCAGGAAGCCCGAGGAAGGCCGAAATGGCACAAAGATAGCCCTTGATGGTACCCAGGGCAGAACCCTGTTGGGCCAGAGAAAGAAGGAACAGAAGAACCTCAGAAAGAGGGGCAGAAAGGGGATTCACAGCCTTTGCTGTGCACCATGCCACAAACTTGTTCCACCTGCAGGCGTATACCACCTTAGTGGAGGGACGCCTGGCTGCCAGAATCACATCACAAACTTCGGGAGGCAAGTCGAAAGGAATCAACTGCCGCCGCTCAATCTCCATGCAAGGAGGTGGAGACTGGACAGGTTCGGGTGGAGGACCGTCCCCTGCTGCTGCGACAGAAGATCCTCCCGAAGAGGCAGACGGATCGGGGGATCGATGCTCATACTGAGTAGCTCGGGATACCAAACTCTTCGAGCCCAGTCCGGAGCCACAAGAATGACTTGGGCCCGGTCGCGCCGAATCTTCTTCAACACTCTGGGCAGAAGTGGTATAGGCGGAAAGGCGTACAACAGACCGCAACTCCACTCGCGACGAAAAGCGTCGCCGAGCGAGTGCCGCCTTGGAAATTCCAACGCGCAGAACTGATGACATTGCGCGTTCTCTTCGGTGGCGAATAGATCTAACCAAGGCTCTCCCCACTGTTGGAAGAGACCTTGCGCCACATCCGAGTGAAGACGCCATTTGTGATCCATCATGCACCTGCGGCTGAGTTCGTCCGCCCTGGCGTTCAGGGAACCTGCCAGGTGTTGAACCATCAGGGATATGCCCTGATGTTCCAGCCATGTCCAGAGACGCAGAGCCTCCTGACATAGGGTCCACGACCCCACCCCGCCTTGTTTGTTGCAGTACCACATGGCGGTGGTGTTGTCTGTGAACACCTGCACTACCTTCCCCTTGACAGAGGGAGATCGCCCGGAGCACCAGAATGTTGATATGGAGCCGGGACTCCGCCGGAGACCAGAGGCCTCTGATCTCCGCCTCTCCCATGTGACCGCCCCATCCCAGAAGGTACGCATCCGTCACAACTGTGTGCTCTGGCTGGGGAAGGGAGAGGGATCTGCCAGTGACCCATTGCCGGTTCGAGAGCCACCACTGCAACTGCCGTGCAGTTCCCTCCGAGATCTGGACGTAATCGGACAGGTTCCCCTGATGCTGCACCCACTGGAACTTCAGGTCCCACTGCAGAGCCCGCATATGACATCTGGCATGATCGACCAGCAGGATGCAGGAGGCCATGAGGCCCAGCAGCCTCAGGGTCATCCGTACCGAAACCCAGGATAGAGGCTGAAAGATCGGAATCATAGCCTGAATATCCTGGACTCGCCGTTCGGGAGGATAGGCCCGAAACTGCGTTGTGTCCAGAACTGCTCCGATGAAAAGGAGCTGTGGAGAAGGAATCAGGTGCGACTTCGGCACGTTGAGTGCAGGAGTTCGGCCGTAGTCTGGAGGTTGGAGACGACTGCCTGGGACGAGCCTGCCTTCAGCAACCAGTCGTCGAGGTAGGGGAAGACTGGAACCCCTGCCCGGCGCAGATGAGCTGCGACCACCGCCATCACTTTCGTGAACACCCGAGGGGCGCTGGTAAGGCCAAAGTGGAGCACGGTGAACTGAAAGTGCTCGAGGTCTACCATGAACCGCAGGTAACCAGAAAGTAGTGGGAATAACAACCACGCCCTACTTCTGGGGTCGGAACGCGCTGGATGGCCCCCTTGGCCAAGAGGGCCGCAACTTCCTGTCGAAGAAGTACCAAATGGTCCCCCGACATGCGGTGGTACTGAGGTAGCATGGCTGGGGGGGTAGTCTCGAAGGGGAGAGAGTAGCCCCTTCGGACAATGTCCATAACCCACCTGTCCGATGTGATGGTGCGCCAGTGGGGAACGTGATGGCGGACCCTGCCCCCCACTGGCGTGCTGTGGACCTGAAAGGAGGGACTAGGAGGGCTTGGAGGCCGCGGATGGGGCGGAGGTGGTGGCCTGACCCGCACGCTGGTTACCCGACCCGCCTCGGCGGGAGCCACGTCCTCGGCCACGCGAAGGCGCTTGCTGTGCGGGCCGGTGGCTGGGCAATGGACGTGACTGGGCGCCCCTTCCGTGGCCACGAAAGGGGCGAAAAGCAGACTGCTGCGGAGGGCGCGAGGCGGAGAGCCCCAAGGACTTGCCCGTAGCCCGCGAGTCCTCAAAGCGCTCCAGCGCGCTGTCTGCCTTATTGCCAAAAGGCGGATACCATCGAAGGGCATGTCCATAAGGGTGTTCTGGACATCGCCCGAAAACCAGTGGTCCTCAGCCAGGCGTGACGGCGAAGCGCCACTGTCGTAGCAAGCGATCTGCCTAGCGAGTCAGCGGTGTCTAGGCCACATCGGATTGTGAACTTCGCCGCGTCTCTCCCGTCTGCAATAACACGGGAGAGTAGTGTCTGGACCTCCTCAGGACACTTAGGCAGCACTTGCGCCACCGAATCCCACAGAGAGTGGGAGTAACGGCCCAAAAGGCAAGCAGTGTTCACGGACCGCAAGCCAGCACTGGAGGAAGAAAAAATCTTCTTCCCAAATTGTTCCAGTTTTTTGGATTCCCTGTCCGGCGGAGCCGTAGGGAAGGCGCTCTGAGAGGCAGAGGCTTGGACAACCAAGCTCTCGGGGGTGGGGTGTTGGGAGAGGAACAAGGGGTCGCCTGGGGCCGGGCGATGGCGTCGGGCTACGTTCCTGTCCACAGGAGCCCCTGTGGTGGGCCTGGACCAGGTGCCCAAAAGAACGTCAGAAAGTGCGTCGTTGAACGGCAGCAGTGGCTCCGAAGAGGTAGCCGCCGGCTGAAGCACTTCAGTCAGGAGGTTAGTCCTGACAGCCACTGTAGGGAGCTCGAGGCGCAAGGCCGCGGCCGCCCTACGCAACACCGTTGCATAACTTCCTCCCTCCTCCGTAGCCACGGAAGGAGGAGACAGCATGCCAAGGTCTGGAGAGGTGTCCAGGCCACTGGCATCACCCAGTTCCTCTGCCCAGTCCTGACAAGGCTCACATTGAGCTGTGAGAGGGTCTTCCGATCCCTCCCAGTCCTCCTCGTCCTCCAAAACAGGTGAAAAGTATGGAGGGCGGACATGAGGGAAGAAAAGTCCCATCGACGTCGGAATCGGCGTCGGGCGACGTCGATCCGGCTCCGTGTCCGGTTCCGGGGAGAACCTGGGGACGGCGCCGCCCGGGGCCTCGGACGGCGCCGTGAACGGTACCAGGGAGGTCGGCGCCGGTGGCGGTGTTGTTAGGTCAACCGGCGTCGACTGGGATCCAGTGCCGAGGGAGGACCCCCACTGGGGCCCGCTAGGCCCGAAGGCGCACCGGGGTAACCCTTAGGCCCGAAGATGCGAGCTATGGGCGACAAGAAATCTTGGATGTCAGCCGGAGTCGACGTCGGACCCGGAACAGGCGGGTAGGCCGGCGTCGGCTGTTCGGGTACTCCCGGAGCCGCGGGGGCGGTACCAACAGGACCCTCGGCCGAGTCGTGAGACCGGCGAGGGGAGGTCTTAGAGCGACGCTTCTTAGACCTCTTGTGCTTCGCCTTACCTGAAGACGAAGACTTCGACCCCGACGAATGACGACGGCTCCGCGACCGGCCCCTCGACCTCTCCCGGGACCTCGAGCGGCGCGGAGCCGAGTGCCGGGCCTCGAGAAGCTTTCGAGACCGCTCTCGCAAAGCCTTCGGGGCGAGGGACCGACACTCGGGGCACGAATTGGGGTCGTGGCCGCGCCCCAGGCAGAGGAGACACTCTCGGTGCGGATCCGTAATCGACATCATGCGATTACAGACCTCGCATGGCTTGAAGCCGGGCATCCCTACTGACACCTTGGAGTCGAAACGACTCGAAAACCTGGACAAAAAGTCTAAAAAAATACTCAGTCAAAAAATGACTGGGGCACTTCTCAATCCGGATCTGCGCTTACTGGCGCGGAAAAAGAAAGAACTGACGCCAGCGCGCATGGGCGGCGTCTAAGTACTGGCCGCGACGTCATCCCGGCGATCACGATGCCGACGACGGACGCGGAGCCGCACGACGCCGCCTACCGACGCGCAAGGGTACTGCTACGCAAAACTTTCCGGATCCAGCCTGACGCCTGGGGATATTCTAAGGTAAGGAATCTGTCACTAACGTGTCTCTTTCAGATCCCCACTTTGGGCGGGAGAATCGGCGGGAAAACCAAGTGAGGAAGAGAGGTGTGCCCACCTTTGCCAACACCACCCCTCAGGTGGGGGAGAAGAGATGAAGTACACATCTCAGTCCACTCCATCTTGAAGATGAGGGGACACAGCCAATTAGAGAGGCTCATGCCCCCCTCCCACTGGAGGGTGGCATAACAGGCGGTGCACTCACCCCAAGGAAGGGACCTATTGGTCCCGACCTGCACACCCCTGTAAAGCCCCTAAATTTAATATTTAGGGGCTACCCTGAACCTTGCCTCCTCAGATACGAGAAAGAAGGACCGAACAGCCATGCAGAAGAAGGAAGAAGAGGACACCAACTGCTTTGGCCCCAGCCCTACAGGCCTGCCCCGACATCGACTTGCAAACCTCGAAATCCTGGCATGTCCAGCAGCTGCCCAGAGGACCTGCCCTGCTTTCACCAAACTGACTCTGTCTACCGTGAGCAGCGGATTTGCTCACCCCAAGATTCCAACACAGAACCCGGATCCAGGTGGCTCTGCGGTTCTGCACCCAACGCCCACGACCCAAGTTTGAGTGGCCCAACACCACGAGGAGGTCTCCTCAGCGATCCTGACCAGGGATCTGGTGATCCCTGACCTACCTCGAGCACCATACAGAGGCCTGCAGCTTCAACTTGAAGGGTCCCTCCGTCCAGAGCTGGTAAGAAGATCCGATGCCTAAAGACACCCCTGCACTGGACGCCCCACGGCCTTGGGTGGTCCAACCGCCGGTGTCCAGGCATCCCCCAAGAACCCAAGTTACCTCTCCTGCTGGTGGTCGCCTTTAGGAAACCTCTTTGCCTGAGACTGCAGCTTTTCTTCCAAACCAGAGATCTCCATTGAAGACCACAGGGCTCCCGACGTCTTCATGGCACTCTGCTTCCGGCCGCCTCCGTGCCGCTAGTGGTGCAGCTCCTGTGCTGAGTGTTGGCCCCTGAAGTGCTGATCCTAACCCCCAGAAGCTTTGCTTCCACAACCGAGAGGCCTGTTCGTAAGCAGCCCGCAGCCAGTGGCCCCCTAGCCCAATTGGCTAACATTTGGCCTCTGCACCCTGCACCCGGCCGCTCTAGTGCTGATGGTGGTGCAAATTGAGTTCATAACTGAACCTTGGTTCTAAATCCAAAAAGCTATTCTTGCAGGTCATTTACTTACCTGCAAACCGATAACCTTCCTTTCTCCCATAGGAACCCATGTTATGGATTTCCTCCCAAAAATGTTGTGTCGAACTGTTTTTGTATGAAAGAAAAGCAACTGTGCTTTAAACAAAAAACTGTCCTACTTATCTGTGTTTTCTAAGTTCCACAAGGGGATATCTAGACATATCACCCTGAGTAGTCGAAGTAATCAAAAAGAAGTCTAAAAGTAATCAAAAGTAATTTCACTGTATTCTGAACTGTTTTGAAAGCAAATACAAACCTGTAACGATTCCAATTCCATTCCCCGCTCCATTTCCTTGTTAGGTTTAGCATTTGAAGGTATATTCTACTTGCCTGTGCCAAGTCCTGCTTGGTTCTAGAAATAAATCTAAGTATACCTTTTTTATACTTACCTATTTGGTCTGGATTCTTTCTCTGAGTGTGTACCATCAGTTCTTGCCCGAGTGGATACAATAAATGTTTAACACACCTTCCTGATTAGCCTAACTGCTCGACCACACTACCACAAAGACAGCTGTTAGTGATTATTTAATTTAGCCTCTGCCATACCACTGTGGATCCACTGGACTCTCTGCACACTATACCTTACTTTGGTATAGTATATAAAGAGCCTGCTCCCTACAGCATGTTGCAGTTTTTAGGGTAAGAGGACTGGCACTGGGGCTGTTTAGCAGGAAGCAATTGTTTCTTACCTGTAACTCCTGTTCTCTCGGAAGGGTATTTACATTATAGTCATAAGCGCTGAACAGTCCCGCTCATGTGCGGAGACCTAGGAGCAGTTGTTAGATATATATCTTCTTAAGTGTAGATTTTCGCCTTTATTTAGACACTTAAGAGAGAGACAGATTATGCAGCCTATTTACCTAGGCTACAATGGCCAGATTCTTTATCATGAATATTAAAAAGGGCCCGATTAAAGCATTTGCGGATCATTTTAGTGCAAACAGTATAAATATCCCTCACAAACCCTTTTTTATGATAAAGATAAAGGGAGTAGGACAGAGTAGACTCATAGGCTGTCATATGTCCAAAAAAAGACACTGTGCCTTTAAGAACCCAGATACCACCAATATCGCATCATGCACAGCAGGTGGCAGTTACTTCAGTTTTTTTTTAAGGCTATGTTAAAAGATATAGAATATAGGAATACCTCTGTTCATTCCACCGGGAGGAGGGAGGGTTGCTTATAACTATAATGGAAAAACCCCTATGGGAGTTACAGGTAAGAAACAATTTCTTCTCTCGTAGGGGGATTTCGATTTACAGTCATAAGCGCTGAATAGAGTAGCAAGCCCATCCCTATATAGCGTGGTGGAATAGACAAAGGATAATGTGGCCAAGTCAAGCAAAGAGATTTCTGAGGGAAGCCTGCCCTACTTGAGTGTCTGCTCTAGTGTCAGAATCTAGGCAGTAGTGTTTGGTGAATGTATGTACTGATTTCCAGGTAGCTGGTTTACAGATTTCTGGAATAGGGATATTGCGCAATAAAGCAGCAGTAGGCGACTCCCCCCTAGTGGAGTGTGCTTTAGGTTTAGCTGAGGGATTCTTGTTAGCCTTTTGGCAGCACAATAAAATACAAGACACTATCCATTATGAAATGTATTGTTTGGAGGTAGCTAGCCCTGTTCGGACCGGACCATAGTTGATAAATAATTGGTCTGATTTGCAGATGGTTTTTGTTTTGTCTAAATAGAATTTTAGAACTATCCTCACATCCAGTGAATTAAGAGTTATTTCAGTTGTAGTAGAGGGATTCTGAAAGAATGTAGGCAATGAGATTGTCTGGTTGACATGGAAGTCCGACACCACCTTAGGGAGGAACTTTGGGTGAGTTCTCATAACCAATTTGCTAGAATGAAATACAGTATATGGTTCATGAGAACAAAGTGCTTGGTTCTCACTAACCCTATGGGCCGATGTGATCACCACAAGGAAAACGGTTTTCCAAGACAAGTGTTGGAGAGATGCCTTTTTGGAGTGTTGGAGAGATGCCTTGGCTCGAATGGGTCCGGCATAAGGCGTGAGAGGACTATATTAAGCTCCCATGGAGGGGTTAGAGAGGTAGCCTGATGGGAGAAAAAACCTGCCTGACCAATTGATTCATAGGGCATTCCGTAGAGTCCCTGACTGGAAGAACCGTAATGCGAAGCTTTGGCATTCGCTGTTTTCTGCGGTGGCGAACATGTCGATGGTCAGAGTTCCCTACCATTGAAAAATGTTTTCTACAACGTCGTACTTTAAGACCCACTCGTGGTTTTCTGGCCGGAATCGGCTGAGTGAGTCTGCTTGAGCATTTTGGACACCTGGCAGGTGCGTTGCTCTGATCGTAAGGCCTCTGGCTAGAAGCCACTTCCAGATTGTCTGGGACTCGTGTGACAAGAGCCTGGACCTTGTTCCTCTCTGCTTGTTATGGCAGTACATGGTTGTGGTGTTTTCCAACTGAACAAGTAGGGAGTGGGATGTGAACAACACAAAAAACGCTTTCAGCGCGAGATGGACTGCGCGTAGTTCGAGGAGATTGATATGGTACGTTGATTCCCTCTCCAACCATCTTCCCTGGATTTGGAGGTGATCCCCATACCAGAAGTGAGACATCCGTGACTATTATTTGAGGCAGGATCTCCTGATGAAATGGAGTACCTTGGAGGAGATTGGTTGGAGAGCACCACCATTTGAGGGACAGCTTCGCATGGAGGGATAATTGTATCCTGACTTCCCAACCGCCAGTCAGTTGGTCTTTGAGATATTCCTGTAGTGGTCTCATGTGGAGACGGGCATTCGGTGTGAGAAAGATGCAGGAAGCCATCGATCCGAGAAGGGAGGATACCATTCTCACTGTTGGATGGGAAGCTTTCATGAGAGCCTGACATTTCCGAAGCATCTCTCCCCCGAAGGACACACTGTTGCCCTTGTATGTCGATGGAGGCTCCCAGATAATGTAAAGTTTGAACTGGGACAGAGATGGACTTGCTGTGGTAGATCTGAAGGCTTAATCTCTGCAGGAGATCGCAAGCCCAATTGTAATGAAGCTGAGCTTCCTAAGATGTATACGCCTTGATTAGCCAATCGTCTAGGTATGGGTAGATGAACTTGGACAATATCCTGGGTGCTGACTTCAGACCAAATGGGAGGACTTGGTATTGATAATGGTCCTGCCCTACTACGAACCTCAAGAACATTTGATGCTTTCTTGCAATTGCTATATGAAAGTATGTGTCTTGTAGGTCGATGGAACAGAGCCAATCCCCCTAGTGTAATTTGGGATAAATTTGGTGTAATGCCAGCATCCAGAACTTTTCTCGCCGAATCCACTTGTTGGCTATTTTGAGGTTGAGAATGGGTCTGAATTTGTTCTTTTCTTTCTTCTTGAGGAGAAAGTACCTGTAATAAATGCCTGTTCCTCCTTGTTGGTGAGGGACTGGTTCCACCGCCAACTTTTGTAAAAGGATGTTGATCTCCGCTTGTAACAGTGGGAGTTGGTAACTGAATGGCTTTGGAAGTATGGACGGTGGAGGACTGATGAACCGCAGACAATATCCATTGTGAACAATATTCAGCACCCAGCCGTCTTGCGTTATGTTTTGCCACTCTGCCAGGTTATGTCGTATGCTTCCTCCCACCGGAGTGGGAAATAGAATGGGGGGAGGGGGGGGGGGGACTAGTAATTCATGGCTTCAATCCGGAAGGCTGTTTCCCCCTTGAGCAGTTTGTTGGGTAGACCTCCCTCTAAACTGCCTTCGTTGGTACGATTGATAGGGACGTTGGTGCTGTTGCTGCCCACCGCTTTGCTGGTGGCCCCGATACCATTGAGAGGTTTGACCCTTCTGGGAATAGAAGCAGCATTGATATGGCAGGAAAGATTTCCTCTGTTCCCTGGGTCTTTCTAAGCCGAATGCCTTAAGTGTCCATTTCTGTCTTCATCCGTGCCATTTCCTCGTCGGCATGAGCCCCAAATAGAGTGGCTCCAGAGATTCAAAATTCTTTGCTGTGACTGTCTTGAGGAATCTTAGGCGAAGCCAGGAGTGTCTTCGAAGAGAGACGCTGTGGCAGTACTCATAACCTGCTAAGAAGGAGTCTGCTGCAGCACTAATGACCTGATTTGAGCCCATCAATCACTCGTTCAGGATTTTCATGAAGACTTCCCTCTTATCTCTATGGAGATGTTAAACAAACTGGTTCATGGATTCCCACAGTGCTCTGTCATATCTGCCTAGTAGGACAGTACCACTGGGTGCTTTAATGGAGGTTGCTGCTGTGCCGCACATCTTTTGACTTACAGAGTCCAGGTTTTGACTCTCCTTATCAAGAGGAGCCATAGAAGTGGGAGTAGTGGCATGTTGTTTCTTTGCCGCCATGACGATCATAGAGTCTGGTGCAGGATTTGTGCGGATACTGAGCCCTGTGCTCTTTAATATCTATGTACAACCCTTAGCAGCGGTAGCAAAAAGCAGAGGGTTGTCGTTGGCTTCTTATGCCGACGACACTCAATTAGTTATCGCCTTCTCCAAGAAATGTAAACAAAATCTTATTAAATTCAAGGAGGATTTATTGTCGGTCGCCAATTGGCTGACAGCAAATTGTCTGCAGCTAAACGCCAGTAAGTCCGAAATTTTGATGTTTGGAAGAGATAGCGATATGTGGTCAGAGCAATGGTGGCCAGACCAACTTAAACCAGCTCCTTTGCCGAAGGAGGCAGTCAAGAACTTGGGCTTTTGGATGGATAGAGGTCTCTCTTTTGACACCCAATCCAAAGTAGTCGCAGGGACATGCTTTGGCTTCTGAGAGGGCTAAAATCTCTATTGGGCTTCTTTGAGCCCAAAATCCAGCAGACTATCGTACAGGCTACAATCTTATCCAGATTGGATTATGGGAATTCCCTTTATCTGGGTGCCAACAAATCCTGCATTCAGCGCCTGCAGGGAATACAAAACGCAGCAACTCGCACCTTACTAGCGCTACCGAAAACCTGCTCCGTGTCGAGATCTCTACCCAAATTACACTGGCTACCGGTGGAGAAAAGAATTCAGTTTAAGACTTTATGCATCGCCCACAAAATTTTGACTAAACAAGCCCCCCCGGTCCTATCAAACTTGTTAACATCTTATGTCCCGGACCGGTGCCTACGGTCAGCTGACCAAGGGCTGGTGTATACCCCTAGAGTTTTAAGAGCCAGAGCGGGGGGTTGTTCTTTTAAAGTTCTGGCTGCTAAACTCTGGAACTCTCTTCCTACTGGTATCAGAGGGCTCCAAGATCATTTAGCCTTCCGGAAAGCCATAAAGACCTGGCTTTTCCCAGCGTAACTCTCTCTTCCTTTCCCAGGCTGTCACTACTTATCGGTATGCTGTTTTGGGTAGCGCTGGGACGCCCCGTCGCTGGGGCAGCCATGTGCGATACAAATCTGTTAATAAATAAATAAATAAAAGCTGGATCCTGCTCCGAAGGGCGGTCATTTTTATGGAGCCTGGATGGTGCTGTCTTAACCAAGGCTGGTTTTAGAAACAGATCCATAGCCGGTTCAAGGAGACCGGGTCCTAGAGGCAGCAAGGGTCTAGATGCTGATCTCTGTTGCAGAGTCTCGCAAATGACCGATGTCGTCGATGTTGGAGTCGGCATAGGTATATTGAGTTTAGTTGCTCCTCTCACAAGAACTTCTTGGAATTTGGTGACATCATCTACCGGTAAAATATGTGGAGGTGGAGAGTCAGACAGTGTTCGAGAATAACGTCCAGTAGAAGTGGAGGATCGTGTCTGAGAGCGTAGGTGATGATGATGATGTCAATGATTGATGGGAGAGCCTAGAAGAAGTAGAAGTGCGCCGTGAGCTATGACGATGGTGCCTAGAATGATGGTGCGATATGTCACACGATCTTCTTAAAGTGACTGGCGCCTGTGGTGGAGCCAACGGTGAAGGTGGACCTGCTTGTCGATGGTGAGTGCCGATGGCGTCTCCACTTTGGAGTAAGCCTCGACGTCGATCTTCGCCGTTGCCTCGACGGCGACTTCGATGCCAAGCAAGGTCTGTGGGTTGATGGAGCAATGGACGACGTCGACAGACCTGGCCTCGACGCTGATCTTCGGCGCTTGCTCGACGTCGTACCTTGGATAGACGGCGAAAAGGTCAGCGCCGTACCTCTCCTCGATGTTGACCAGGACAGATGTAGTTTTTGTGCCGTTTTCTTCTTGGCATGCCCTCCAGAGGCAGTTGACACCTTCAGATTGTGTCTGTAGTCTTATTCGCTCCTCTGTACTGTGACTCCAAAGAGTCACAGGTAACTTTCACAACATTCGCCTACTTGTGGGTGCAGGAGAGGAGGGAGGAAGACGTGGAGTCTGCCTCCACAAAAAAGAGTGTTTCCAGGCATTCGGCTTAAGAGCCCGACCCCACAGCCCTTGGGGGAGTGGCTCCCACAGCAGCACCCTAACTCTAGGACCAGGTAAACGGGTACCTGCAACGAGGGAAGGTTGCCTCACCTGCATGTTGGCCATTCGCCACCAACCAGGGTACAGGGCTCAACCCTTTATCGTGGAGAGTCCCTTGCCTACACAGCAGCCCCAAGCTATCATGGCTGGCTGGTGCCCTTGGCCTGGGGGAGGTGCCGTTGGAGAAGAGGCCACTACTCTTTCTCGTAATCCATTCACACCGGGCGACAGAGGTGGAAGTTTGAACTAATGTATCTAACCCCCTGGAGACTTGGCTGGTCTTGAAGCTCCACATGGGCCCTCATTGGGACTTCAAGGACAGCTCAGCATTTCGAGTCACGTCTTGATTGTTTATTTACTTATGAATGTGTCTGTTTCTTTATTTTTTCAAGCAAAACATCACCAGTGAAGGTGGTGTGACAAATGTTGCACACACCACTGCGTGATAAAAGTCACACAGAGGTAATTTCATAGGAGTGATTTTACACATCCCTACTTGTTACTCAGCTCTTACTCAATATTACATATTTATTGATACATATCTATTCACTTTATTACACTTCATATGTTTTTAATTTAATTTCACATTAATAACTTCTCTTGGAAAACTTAAAAAAATTACTCCAGTGTATTTTGTTTAGTGTTGACTGAAAACTGGCTGAAATTAAGTAATTTCCATTGAACATCATTGGTACTGGTACGCTAGCTTTAGCTCAATACGGAATTTTCACCATCTGTCAGACAAAATGCTGCGACTGACCATTATACACTGGAGAAAGTGGTCTTTGAAAGCAGTTAGGATTATAAGAACTTTAGTAGTGGGGCAAGCAGACTTCTAATTTTTCACAGTAAAAGAGGTAGCTACTGCATATACGTTTGGATCTACTCTTCTAACTTTCAAGCTTAATTTTTTTGATTTGGTAACATCATGTTTCATAACCTGTTGGAGCTAATGTTTTTGCCCTTAGTTGATCTTTGCGTTGTACACTGTTAGATTATTTAATTGATTATACTTTTCTCTTGCATTTTTCGTTGCAAAAAAAAAAAAAAAAAAAAAGTGAAAAATGTGTATGTGGCAGTCAAACAATAAAAAATAGAACTGTTAAATTTGGTTCAGCATTAAACAGAAAGCACTGTAAAGAATATATTTCATTTTCACCTGGAAGTTCAAAGTCAGTCCACTTTTGTGGTGATCCACTGAAAACGTGCCTATCTTGCAGGAAATCTCTGGTGCTGGAGATCAGCAACTCATCACAGCCATCTTCTGTGTTACACTGAGGGTCAAATTTGACTGAAAGGTAGATAGCACCAGGTATATGGACTTTATCCTAAACAAAATAAAACCATGATATTAAAATGTAATGCACCAGTTCCAATGTATCCTACAGTGATAGCCAGAGCCTTCTACTAAATTGTTAATTTTGCGTTTGAATATTTAACCCCTTAAATACTGATGCTTCCTAGCCAACGACTCCCTCCCTTTAAACCCTCCACCTCACCCAAGTGCTGAGCCCTTTTTTGACGTTTGGGGCAGTTTAATCCTTCATAACTTTTTTCCCCACAAAAGTAATCCAGGCCGAATTTGCATGCTTTTTTTACCCCACATGTTGTAAATTCAAAAGATAGCACAAGTTTTGGGATTAACCTGGAGGAACTGGAACTGAGGAGATAGCCAAAATGTAGCAAATTGTATTTATTGTTTTAAATGTGCTGTGCAAAAAAGTAAGAACTAATTTTCCTAGGAAAGGGATCAACAGAAAGGTTGCTATGTTAAGATCTCTCTTTTCCCAGATTTCAGGAATAGACACAAATCATTTTTTACCTGTTTTTTTAAAGGGCAGTCATTTTTTTAACTATTTTTGTTGTGTCCACCTATCTTGCAGCTTATGGTGCAAACAGGTGTGATACTCTGAAAAGCTATACATTTCTGAAAAAGGAGACCGTTTTGAATTCAGGAAGAGTCGTTTGTGTAGATTGTTTAAGGTTTTCACAAAGAAGGAATAGATTCTTACCTGTAACTCCAGTTCTCTCGTACGGGTATTTCCATTATAGTCATAAGCACTGAATAGTCCCGCCCACGTGCCGGGACCCTGGAGCACTTCAATATATCTTAAGTGTAAACTCTTGCCCTTCTTGAGGAAGGCCTGCAAAGACACTTAAGACAGAGACAGATTATGCAGCCTATATACCTAGGCTACAATGGCCAGATTCTTCATCATGAAGACAAAAAAGGGCCAATATAAAGTAAATAAGGACAGATTGAGATGATTTGCCAACAGCATAAATCTTCCTCACAAACCCTTTTTTATGATAGAGATGAAGGAGAGCAGGACAGAGTAGCCTCATAGGCTGTCATTATCTGGCTAAAAAAAGAAACTGCACCTTTAAGAACCCAGAGACCACCAGTGTCCCATCATGCTCAGCAGATGGCAGTTGCTTCAGTTCTTTTTGAAGGCGATGTGAGAGCATATGTAAATTGCATAAATACCTCTGTCCATTCCACCGGGGAGGTGGGAGGGTTGCTTATGACTATAATGGAAATACCCCTACGAGAGAACTGGAGTTACAGGTAAGAAAGTATTCCTTCTCTCCTAGGGGATTTCCATTTATAGTCCTAAGCACTGAATAGAACAGCAAGCCCATCCCCACTGAGAGCGGTGGAGGGGACAGAGGATGAACCAGGATGTTCAAGCAAAGAGATTTCTGAGGGAAGCCTGCTCTACGTGAGCATCTGTTCTAGCATCAGAGTCTAGACAGAAATGCTTTGTAAAGGTATGAACTGCTTTCCAAGAGGTTGCTTTATAAATTTCTTTAATAGGCATGTTCCGCCATAAAGCAGCAGCAGCCAAGTCACCCCTAGTGGAGTGTGCTTTAGGGTTAGGTGAGATTGTTTGTTAGCTTCATGATATCACAACAGGATACAAGAAACTATCCAATGAGAAATGGATTGCTTGTAGGTGGCTAAATCTGTACAGACCGGATCATAGTTGAAAAACAATTGGTTTGATCTGTGGATATCCTGTGTTTTCTCCTCACATCCAGGGAATGAAGAGTTCTTTTCGCTGGAGTAGAGGGATTCTGAAAGAATGTAGTAAATGAGATCGTCTGGTAGACTTGAAAGTCTAAAATAACTTTAGGGAGGAATTATAGGTGAGTTCTCAGATCCACTTTGCTAGAGTGAAAAACAGTATATGATTCAAGAGAGCATAGAGTTTGGCTCTTGTTAACCCTGCAGGCAGATGTGATCGGCACAAGGAAATTAGTTTCCCAAGATAGATGTTGGAGAGATGCTTTATGCATGGGCCCAAAAGGGTCCAAGGCGTACAAGAACTACACCAAGTTTCCCTGGAGGGGAAGAGCATCTAATGGGAAGGAAAAACTTTCTACAACCCCTTTAGGAAATCCTTGATGACAGGAATTTTGAAGTAAATAGGGTTTTGAAGGACGTTTTCTGTAGGCAATAAAAGATACTAGGTGAACCACTCTAGTAGAGAATTGTAAGCCAGCTTGACCCAACTGGAGTAAGTATGGGGAAATGACATTTTTCTGGCAAGATGTAGGGTCCATGTTCTTAGCTGAATATCATATGCAAATTCTCTACCATTTCAGGGCATATGCGCCACCTGTGGAAGGCCATTTAGCCTCTTCAAGAATGTCCATGCAGACTTGGGGCCGAACTAACTGTCCGTACTGCACTAGCTCAGAAGCCATGCTGTCTAATTTAAGAGGAGAGATCGGGTTGTCCCATCTGGCCACTAAACTTCGTTAGCAGGTCTGGTCTGCATGGTAGTTTGAGATGTGGATGGACCGGAGAATAAAGCCCATGTACCACCACTGAGATGGCCTCTCCTGAGGTATGATGGTCATCTTGAGTCCTGATTGGGACAATTCGATGAGGGCTGTTGGGATCAGGTGAATCGGCGGAAAAGCAAAAAGAAATTTGCCAGACCAGTAGACCCATAGGGCATTTTCTAGTGTGCTTGGTGTGAAGTACCTCGAGGAGAAGCTTCTGTATTTTCTGTTGTCCGTAGTGACTAAAAGGTCGATGGCCGGAGTTCCCCACCTTAGGAAGGTGATCTGGACGATGTCGTAGTTTAAGACCCACTCGTGGTTCTCTTGCAAGAGTCTGTTGAGAGAGCCTGCTTGAGCATTTTGTACACCTGGCAGGTGAGCTGCTGTGATCGTGAGGTCCCTGGCAAGAAGCCACTTCCAGATTGTCTGGGCCTTATGTGAAAAGAGCCTGGACCTCGTCCCTCCCTGCTTTTTGAGGTAGTACATGGTTGTTGTATTGCCCGTCTGAAGCAGCAGGGAGTGGGATCAGAAGGACGGATTAAATGCCTTCCTCGCTAAATGGACTGCGCGCAGCTCGAGGATGTATGTCTATTCCCTCTGTGCCCACTTGCCTTGGATTTGGAGGTGATCTATGTGGGCTCCCCATTCCAGTAGTGAGGTATCCGTGACTATCGTTTGAGGAGGGACCATCTGATGGAATGGCGTACTTCGAAGTAGGTTGGTTGGAGAGCAACACCATTTGAGGGAAAGCTTAGCATGAGGGGACAGCTGTATTCTGCCTTCTCAATTGCTTGCCAGTTGGAACCACTGGTCCACTAGACATTCCTGCAGAGGGCGCCTGTGGAGACAGGCATTCAGAGCGAGAAAGATGTTGGAAGCTATGGAGCCGAGGAGCAAGAATACTGTTCTCACCGTTGGATGAGAGGCTTTCATGAGAACCTGACACTTCCTAAGGATCTATAACCGTCTCTCCTCCGAAGGACACACTCTTGACTGTATAGCGTTGATGGAGGCACCCAGATAGTGTAGAGTCTGGACCAGGAGAGGTGTTGACTTGTTGAGGTTGACCTGAAGGCCCAACCTTTGGAGGAGACTGCAAGTCCCGTTCAAATGAAGCTGAGCTTCTTGAGGGGTGGACGCTTTGATCAGCCAATCGTCTAATTATGGATAGACACATATTTTGTGTCTCCTAAGGGCAGCAGCTACTGCCATGCACTTGAAGAATGTCCTGATTGATGTCTTCAGGCCAAATGGAAGTAAGTGATACTGATAATGGTCTCGCCGAATTTTAGGAGCGACCTCAACTATATACTTTGCAGCTGTCTTCCTGTTGAAAAAATGTGAGATGGTGCCCTTTACTGGAGATAGTAACAGAAGAGAGGGGACAACAAGTTAATGGCTTAGTGCCTATTGGCTTGATACTAAATGGGTAAATTAACCCTCTGAGGATAAAACTAGCTCTGGTAAGCTTGAGGGAGCGTTCTTGTTCCTTAAGCCTTTCCAGGCCGAGCGGCATACGAATCTCCCTTTATATATTCTATGTACGGCATCTTGTTGCCTAAGAGGGAAAAATTCTGAATCTGAAATATTGAGAATTGTCTGCTGAGACTCCGGAGTAGGAGCCCTAAGACGAGGAATCTGAAAGAGACACGTTAGTGACAGATTCCTTACCTTAGAATATCCCCAGGCGTCAGGCTGGATCCGGAAAGTTTTTGCGTAGCAGTACCCTTGCGCGTCGGTAGGCGGCGTCGTGCGGCTCCGCGTCCGTCGTCGGCGTCGGGACCGCCGGGATGACGTCGCGGGCAGTACTTAGACGCCGCCCCTGCGCGCTGACGTCAGTTCTTTCTTTTTCCGCGCCAGTATGCGCAGATCCGGGAAGAGCAGTGCCCTAGTCATTTTTTGACTAACTTTTTGGTGAATTATTCACTGTTTTTCTCGAAGTCTCTCGACTCCGACGGTGTCAGTAGGGATGCCCGGCTTCAAGCCATGCGACGCCTGTGGTCGAATGATGTCGATCACAGACCCGCATCTAGAGTGTCTTTACTGCCTCGGCCGCGACCACGACACGAAGTCGTGCCCCGACTGCCGGGCCTTGCACCCGAAGGCTTTGCGAGAGCGGTCTCGAAAGCTCCGCGAGGTCCGGCAGTCGACACCGCGCCATGCCAAGCCCCGGTCACGAGAGAGGTCGAGGGGCCGGTCACGGAGTCCTCAGCGGTCGTCAGGATCCAAGTCTTCGCACTCCTCCGGTAAGTCAAAGCATAAGAAGTCTAAGAAGCGTCATCGCTCGACGACTTCACCTCGCCGGCCTCGCGACTCGGCTGAGGGTCCTGTCGGCACCGTCCCTGCGGCGCCGGGAGTGCCTATGGAGCCGCCCCCGCATTACCCGTCCTTCCCGGGTTCGGGGGCGACTCCGGCCGAGATACAGGAGTTCCTATCAGCCATGGCCCGCCTCTTCGGGCCTCAAGGTCCCCCCGGTGCGCCTTCGGGCCCCGCGGGCCCTAGTGGGATTCCTACGGCGCCGCCGGCGACTCCGTTCCCGGCGCCGCCAGCAACACCAGCCCCGGTTCCGGCCCCGGCGCTGCCACAACCCCGATCGACGCCGGTTGACCTGACGACACCTCCACCGGCGCCGATCTCTCCGGTGCCGTTCACGACGCCGCCCGGGGCTCCGGGCGACGTCGTTCCCCGGTTCTCTCCGGATCCGGACATGGCGCCGGACCGGCGTCGCTCGACGTCGGCTCCGACGCCGATGGGACCTTGGGTCCCGCATGTCCCTCCTCCATATTTTGAACCTGAATTGGAGGACGTAGAGGACTGGGAGGGGTCTGATGACCCTCTCACACAGCAGTGTGAGTTTGATCAGGACTGGGCTGAGGAGCTTGAGGATGCCAGTGGTTTGGACACCTCCCTGACCCTGGCATGCTGTCTCCTCCTTCCGTGGCAACGGAGGAGGGAGCTAACTTTGCAACGGTGTTGCGTAGAGCAGCTGGGGCCTTACACCTCCAGTTGCCTACAGTGGCTGTCAGGACTAACATCCTGACGGAAGTGCTTCAGCCGGCGGCTACCTCCTCGGAGCCACTGCTACCATTTAACGAGGCGCTTTCCGACGTTCTTTTGGGCACCTGGTCCAAGCCCACCACAGGGGCTCCTGTGGATAGGAACGTGGCCCGACGCCATCGCCCTGCTCCGGGCGACCCCCTGTTCCTCTCCCAACACCCCACCCCTGAGAGCTTGGTGGTCCAAGCCTCTGCTTCTCAAAGCGCCTTCCCTACCGCTCCACCGGATAGGGAATCCAAACGCCTGGATCAATTTGGGAAGAAGGTCTTTTCTTCCTCCAGTGCTGGCTTGCAGTCCGTCAATACCACTTGCCTCTTGGGCCGATATTCCCACTCCTTGTGGGACTCGGTGGCGCAAGTTCTGCCCCAGTGTTCTGAAGAGGTCCAGACACTGCTTACCCGCATCATCGCTGAGGGTAGAGATGCGGCAAAGTACACCATTAGATGTGGCCTTGATACCGCCGACTCGCTGGGCAGATCGCTTGCGACGACAGACTGGTTTCTCGGGTGATGTCCAAAACACTCTTATGGACATGCCCTTTGATGGGGTCGGTCTTTTTGGGAACAAGGCAGACCATGCGCTGGAGCGTTTTAAGGACTCGCGGGCTACGGCTAAGTCCCTGGGCCTTTCTGCTGTACGCCCTCCGCAGCCCTCTGCTTTTCGCCCCTTTCGTGGACACGGAAGGGGCGCCCAGTCACGTCCGCTGCCCGGCCACCGGCCCGCGCAGCAAGTGTCTTCGCGTGGGCGAGGACGTGGCTCCCGCCGTGGCGGGTCAGGCAACCAGCGTGCGGGTCATGCCACACACCCCGCCCCGTCCGCGGCCTCCAAGCCCTCCTAGTCCTTCCTTTCAGGTGCACAGCACGCCAGTAGGGGGCAGGGTCCGCCATCACCTTCACCACTGCGATACAAAAGGGGATGATGGACGGAACGTTTGAGCCAATCAAACACTCACCCCCAGTCAACTGATCTGGGTTTAATCCATCATCATTCTTTAGCTCACTCCACCACCCCAGTTCAGACATGGCCATATGCAAATCAGTCTGACCCTGTGCCTCATGGGAACAGTCCAGCCCGAACTGCCAAGCCATGTCTTCCCTGGACCGGAAACAAGCATCCTAGGACCGGTTTCTGGCATTTCAGCCGTCATCAGCCAGGCTTGCTTGAATCCAGTGGCAAAGTGAGCAAGGGACCCACGTCTGGGCATACCCCCGCCAACTTAGGGCGACCAAAGCGATACAAAAGGGGATGATGGACGGAACGTTTGAGCCAATCAAACACTCACCCCCAGTCAACTGATCTGGGTTTAATCCATCATCATTCTTTAGCTCACTCCACCACCCCAGTTCAGACATGGCCATATGCAAATCAGTCTGACCCTGTGCCTCATGGGAACAGTCCAGCCCGAACTGCCAAGCCATGTCTTCCCTGGACCGGAAACAAGCATCCTAGGACCGGTTTCTGGCATTTCAGCCGTCATCAGCCAGGCTTGCTTGAATCCAGTGGCAAAGTGAGCAAGGGACCCACGTCTGGGCATACCCCCGCCAACTTAGGGCGACCAAAGCGATACAAAAGGGGATGATGGACGGAACGTTTGAGCCAATCAAACACTCACCCCCAGTCAACTGATCTGGGTTTAATCCATCATCATTCTTTAGCTCACTCCACCACCCCAGTTCAGACATGGCCATATGCAAATCAGTCTGACCCTGTGCCTCATGGGAACAGTCCAGCCCGAACTGCCAAGCCATGTCTTCCTGGACCGGAAACAAGCATCCTAGGACCGGTTTCTGGCATTTCAGCCGTCATCAGCCAGGCTTGCTTGAATCCAGTGGCAAAGTGAGCAAGGGACCCACGTCTGGGCATACCCCCGCCAACTAAGGGCGACCAAAGCGATACAAAAGGGGATGATGGACGGAACGTTTGAGCCAATCAAACACTCAACCCCAGTCAAGTGATCTGGGTTTAATCCATCATCATTCTTTAGCTCACTCCACCACCCCAGTTCAGACATGGCCATATGCAAATCAGTCTGACCCTGTGCCTCATGGGAACAGTCCAGCCCGAACTGCCAAGCCATGTCTTCCCTGGACCGGAAACAAGCATCCTAGGACCGGTTTCTGGCATTTCAGCCGTCATCAGCCAGGCTTGCTTGAATCCAGTGGCAAAGTGAGCAAGGGAGCCACGTCTGGGCATACCCCCGCCAACTTAGGGCGACCAAAGCGATACAAAAGGGGATGATGGATCGGAACGTTTGAGCCAATCAAACACTCACCCCCAGTCAAGTGATCTGGGTTTAATCCATCATCATTCTTTAGCTCACTCCACCACCCCAGTTCAGACATGGCCATATGCAAATCAGTCTGACCCTGTGCCTCATGGGAACAGTCCAGCCCGAACTGCCAAGCCATGTCTTCCCTGGACCGGAAACAAGCATCCTAGGACCGGTTTCTGGCATTTCAGCCGTCATCAGCCAGGCTTGCTTGAATCCAGTGGCAAAGTGAGCAAGGGACCCACGTCTGGGCATCATCCCCTTTTGTATCGCTTTGGTCGCCCTAAGTTGGCGGGGGTATGCCCAGACGTGGGTCCCTTGCTCACTTTGCCACTGGATTCAAGCAAGCCTGGCTGATGACGGCTGAAATGCCAGAAACCGGTCCTAGGATGCTTGTTTCCGGTCCAGGGAAGACATGGCTTGGCAGTTCGGGCTGACTGTTCCCATGAGGCACAGGGTCAGACTGATTTGCATATGGCCATGTCTGAACTGGGGTGGTGGAGTGAGCTAAAGAATGATGATGGATTAAACCCAGATCAGTTGACTGGGGGTGAGTGTTTGATTGGCTCAAACGTTCCGTCCATCATCCCCTTTGTATCGCTTGGTCGCCCTAAGTTGGTGGGGTATGCCCAGACGTGGCTCCCTTGCTCACTTTGCCACTGGATTCAAGCAAGCCTGGCTGATGACGGCTGAAATGCCAGAAACCGGTCCTAGGATGCTTGTTTCGGTCCAGGGAAGACATGGCTTGGCAGTTCGGGCTGGACTGTTCCCATGAGGCACAGGGTCAGACTGATTTGCATATGGCCATGTCTGAACTGGGGTGGTGGAGTGAGCTAAAGAATGATGATGGATTAAACCCAGATCTCTTGACTGGGGGTGAGTGTTTGATTGGCTCAAACGTTCCGTCCATCATCCCCTTTTGTATCGCTTGGTCGCCCTAAGTTGGCGGGGGTATGCCCAGACGTGGGTCCCTTGCTCACTTTGCCACTGGATTCAAGCAAGCCTGGCTGATGACGGCTGAAATGCCAGAAACCGGTCCTAGGATGCTTGTTTCCGGTCCAGGGAAGACATGGCTTGGCAGTTCGGGCTGGACTGTTCCCATGAGGCACAGGGTCAGACTGATTTGCATATGGCCATGTCTGAACTGGGGTGGTGGAGTGAGCTAAAGAATGATGATGGATTAAACCCAGATCACTTGACTGGGGGTGAGCGTTTGATTGGCTCAAACGTTCCGTCCATCATCCCCTTTTGTATCACCTTCACCACTGGCGTGCCATCACCTCGGACAGGTGGGTCTTGGACATTGTCCGAAGGGGCTGCTCCCTCCCCTTCGTGACCATCCCCCCAGCCATGCCACCTCAATTCCACCGCATGTCAGGGGATCACTTGGTGCTTCTTCAAAAGGAAGTTGCGGCCCTCTTGGCCAAGAGGGCCATCGAGCGTGTTCCGACCCCAGAAGTAGGACGTGGTTGCTACTCCCACTACTTTCTGGTGCCCAAAAAGGACAAGGAGGACATGCGTCCTATCTTGGACCTCCGGAACATCAATCGCTTCCTCCGGAAGGAGAAGTTCAAGATGCTCACCCTAGCTCAGGTCTTGACTGCTCTCGACCCTGGAGACTGGATGGTAGCGTTGGACTTGCAGGACGCATATTTCCACATCCCCGTCCTGTCGGCCCACCGGCGTTACCTGCGGTTCACGGTAGGCCTCGAGCATTTTCAGTTCACCGTGCTCCCTTTTGGCCTTACCAGCACCCTCGGGTGTTCACGAAAGTTATGGCGGTGGTCGCAGCCCATCTGCGCCGGGCAGGGGTTCCAGTCTTCCCCTACCTCGACGACTGGCTGCTGAAGGTGGGCTCGTCCCAGGCAGTCGTCTCCCACCTCCAGACAACGGCCGAACTCCTGCACTCGCTGGGGTTCTCCATCAACGTGCCGAAGTCGCACCCGATTCCTTCTCCACAGCTCCTTTTCATCGGAGCAGTTCTGGACACGACGCAGTTTCGGGTTTATCCTCCCGAACGGCGAGTCCGGGATATTCAGGCTATGATTCCGATCTTTCGGCCTTTATCCTAGGTTTCGGTACGGATGCTCTGAAGACAGCATTCCTGGTGGCCATCACCTCTGCTCGGAGGGTGAGTGAGCTCCAGGCTCTTTCATGCAAACCTCCCTTTCTGTCTGTTCATCCAGACAAGGTTGTTCTTAGGACGCGTCCGTCCTTCTTGCCAAAGGTGGTTACTGCCTTCCATATTGGGCAGACCATCACTTTGCCCACCTTCTTTCCGCCTCCGCATCCTTCCAGAGAGGAAGAGAGGCTCCACCGTCTGGACCCAAAACGTGCGCTTTCCTTTTACATCAACCGTACACAACAGTTCCGGGTGGATGACCAGCTCTTTGTTGGCTACGTGGGCGCCAAAAAAGGTCGGGCGGTACACAAAAGGACCATCTCCCGCTGGGCCACCTTGTGTATCAAAGCCTGCTATTCTTTGGCTAAGAAGGAGCCTCCTGTTGGGCTGCGTGCCCATTCCACCAGGGCTACGGCTGCTACCACGGCTTTAGGCCGCGGTGTTCCGTTACAGGATATATGTCAGGCAGCTACGTGGGCCTCGCTGCACACGTTTACCAAACATTACTGCCTTGACAGTCAGGTCCGGAGGGACGGCTTCTTTGGCCGTTCTGTCCTCCGGGACTTCCTTGTCTGAATCTGTTCGCAGACCCACCACCGGGGTTGGTATTGCTGGGGTATCTATTCTAAGGTAAGGAATCTGTCACTAACGTGTCTCTTTCAGATGCACAAGTTACTAACTTGTGTAACGATATATCTGTAAGAGACAGTAGTTAGTGACCGATTCCTACCGCCCCACCCATCCTCCCCGTTCTGCGAACTGATTTCTAGGGTTAAGGACATCCCTTTCAGGGCCCTAGTATTTTTCAGACACCTATGTCAGCTTCTTGCATGGCTCTGCGTTCCTGGCGCGGAAAGTCGTGTACAGAACTGACGTCAGCGCGCAGGGGCGGCGTCTAAGTACTGCCCGCGACGTCATCCCGGCGGTCCCGACGCCGGACGCGGAGCCGCACGACGCCGCCTACCGACGCGCAAGGGTACTGCTACGCAAAAACTTTCCAGATCCAGCCTGACGCCTGGGGATATTCTAAGGTAAGGAATCTGTCACTAACTACTGTCTCTTACAGATATATCGTTACACAAGTTAGTAACTTGTGCATTAGTTGCCGTATTGATGACCTTATTAAGCACAATGAAGCCTGTATTGTCTATATGTAGAAAGACATCTCATTGGACCCTGAGAACATCATACGCCGACTTCTCAATAGATTCCCAGAGCGCTGTCTCATAACAGCCTCTTGTACTGGTATCTTTCATGGTGATGGTCAATACGATCTGTGAGACCGAAGATTCAGAGCAGAGGAGAAGAGAATTTTGCTCGGGAGAAATTGATATAGCAGAGGCCGGATGTAACACAATTCCTGTGCGAGCTTAAGAGCATCGGTACTAAAGGACATATTGGTCACGACGCTGACCGTGGTATGTTAAGTTGTGCGGCACCTCTTTCCAGAACCGTCTGGAAGGAGAAGCTCCTCAAGCTATTACTGAAGCCAAAGACAATGGGACTGACATCTGTAATGCCAACCACCTAAGAAAAGCAAAACGGTAGAGAGTCCGACAGACTTGGCATAAATCTCCCTGCAGAAAAGGAGGAAGAGTATTGTGATTGATGCCTAGATCATGTGCGTGATCTGATCGCGACACATGACTTCGGAGGTGAAAACGCCTGTAGATGTGATGGCGTAAGCAATGGCGCTTATTTTATTTATTTATTTATCTGAGGAGAAAAAAGCATTCCAAGCAGTATTAGCACCGGAATGGCTCTGAGAATAGATGGTAGAGGCAGAGGAGGCGGAGGAACAGAGCTTTTAATGTCCTTGACATCAGCTCTCGTTGGCACCTAGATGGCGACATGCTCCTCGACGCTGACCTCATGTAACAATGCCTCGACGTTGATATGTCTCAAAGTCGGAATACTCCTCATCGTGGACCTCCTGTTTTGCCTCGACACCAACTCTGACCTTGACGTTTATTGTCATGACGTTCAAAGCCCATGACGTCAATGGTCATGACGTCGATGGTCATGAGGTCGATGGTCATGACGTCGACACTCTTGATATCCAAGGTGACCATGACGTTGAAGCTCATGGCGGCAACAGTCATGACGTTAACGGCAATGATCTTGAAGTCGAGGGTCATGACGTCGAAGCCCTTGACGCTAACGTCGACCGGAAAAGATGTTGTTTTTGGGCTGAAAGCCTCAGTTTGGACCTTCCACATCCATTAGAAGGAATGGTAGAGCCCTGGTGGAGGACTGACCATCTCCTCGCTTTTCTTAAGTAAACAGCAGAGCACTGGTAGAGGACAGACCCTCTCCTTGCTCTTCAAAGGTAAATGGCAGAGCCCTGGTAGAGGACTGACCCTCTCCTCGCTCTGAAGTCCTACCTTCAGACGATATTATGTTAGAAATCTTCACATAAATGCTGTCTAGAAGGCAGAGTCTTGCTCCCCCAGGCAGGTCATTTGGACAAATAAAAAAGAGCATTTTATTTGACAAAAGTACGAGTTACTTACCTTCGGTAACAATGTATCTGGTAGAGACGTTGTCTAGCCGCAGATTCCTTAACTTAGAATATCCCCAGGCGTCAGACTGGATCCGGAAAATCTTGCGCAGCAGTACCTCAGCGCGCCGGGGGGCGGCGCCGCCTGGCTCCGCCCTGACGTCGTCCCCGGACATGACGTCAGTGGAGCCATATAGGACCCTCCCGGCGCGCTGACGTCAGTTTTCTTCGGAGGAACTTTTCCGCGCCACAACGCGGAGCCCCCAGCAAAACTGTGAGAGTATGGGAACAGTGTGCGAATAAAAAAGAAAATTGGTGAGAGAAAAAGAACCAAAGGGTGAGAAAGCACCATGAACGACAGTGAGAAGCACTGTCGACGGAAAGGTGTTGAAAAGGAAAGAGCAGAGCAATACTCTGAGAAGCTAATTCGCAAAAGCGAAGTGAATGTCACCCCCGAGGGAAATCGATCTATAAAAAGAAGACCGAGGCAGACGACAGAAAGTCTGCACTGGATGAAAGGAAATGAAGAGGGCAGAACAGTATACTGAGAAGCAACCCCGCAAAAGCGAGAGAGTGCCCACTCCTGAGGCAAGACGGCAATAAATGAGCCGAGAGCGACAGGCAAAAAGCTCCAACCCATAGGATTAAGAAAAGAAAGAAAGAAATAGGGAGACCGTGTCCCCTGTGAGAGAATTATCGGACTGAGGAACAGGCCAAAAAGACGTGAAAACCAATTGACTGCAGGAGCGTCAACGGAGAAGGCGGGTGGGAGGGTAGAGAACACCAGTAGGCACCATACTGGAAGAAACTGATGCGGAAAAACGCAGAAGGACACCTGAACCCACCGCCCCAGTATGAGAATGGGGGGAACAGAACAAGTAAGCCAAAGGAAGAGTCCAACGGGGAGCAAGGCGAAAAACGCCGTCCCGGAGAAGGACAAGCTACCATAAAGGAGGCGAAAGCCGAAAACCCCACCTGAAAAGGTCCTCGCAGATCGGGGAGGATGGGTGGGCGTTAAGGAATCTGCGGCTAGACAACGTCTCTACCAGATACATCGTTACCGAAGGTAAGTAACTCGTACATCTGATAGAGACATCTAGCCGCAGATTCCTTAACTTAGAATAGATACCAAAGCCATACCCCACTGGAGGCGGGTCTGCGACAGAACCCCACTAAGTTCCCAAGGGAACAGAAGTGTCAACCAGCTGACTAAACACAGTGGGGACAGCGCTGCCAGAATGGCCAACACCGGACCAGGATACTCCGGAGGAAGTGGCCAACAATGAGAGGCAAAGGCATCAAAGACTGCCGAGGGCGGCAGGAAATCCCTGTTGGTCAACAGCGGAGAAAATGAGCACAAACCCAAAAGGGGAGTGTGGAATAAGAGTGGACACCTGCTGTAGCCGGAGAGGAACCAATGCAGGATGTGAGGGATCCACAGGTTCCGATGGACCGTTGAAAGAGGAAGGTCTAACTAGGGTACAAGGACGTACCGAGTCCGAGAGCAGGAAGGCCATGCATGACAGTGAAAGAAACACTGTGAGAGTGGGAACAGCAGCGGGAAGATGCTGACGACGCCCAAGATGAGTCAGTGTTACAAGAAACACAAGACCTGCCAATACACCCGTTACGCAAAAGGGCGGACAGCCCAAGGCAGAAAAGAACGGTAACAACCAGTGCCACGCACGTGGGTAACAGAAGTACACCAAAGAAACCGTATGTACCGCCAGAACCACACCATGGAAGGAGAAGGTCCCATGAAGCGCCACGAGCAAAAGCTGAGACACAAGAGGCGCATGACCAGGCGCATTGTGTCAACGGCACTCACGAAAAGTGAAGGACCAGACCTCGGCGACCACCCGGAGTAGTAAGCCTGTGGGAGGCGTGTGTGTGTGTAGCACACTGGTGAAAAAGAAAAGAAAAAAACACCAGAGCCCCAACAGCCACGCAGCAGCGGCACTGGACAGAACAATGCCCAGAGCTAGACGCAACAGCCACCGGCGGTGGAGCAGACCCACTGGCGATCACGAGAGAGGCATGGAGGCCAAGCCAGTCGTGATTTGCCCAGAATCACAGGATGTGGAGTCGACCCCGAGACCGGAACCTCGTTTTCCAGCTCGAAAATCGGCATCTAGCCGGGAGACCACATCCGCTCCCCTAAGACGCCCCATCAGACAACAATGCTCTGAGGAGAACGCCCCCGCTGAGAGCAGCAACCGCAGCCCGAAGGAAAGCACGACAACACCTGCGCGGAACGCAACAGGGGCATGAGAAACGGTGGCAGATGAAGTGCCAAAAGCAAGGCACAAGACAAGGAAGATCATCCACGTCTGGAGCCAGAACGCCACCATGGAGAGCGAAGTCCACCATGAAAGGGCTACGCAGCATGGATATAGCAGAGTAGAACGAGGCAACATAAAGTCGCCGGAAAAACGCACCAGCCGGTGACACTAGGGAGCAGGCATGGTACGCCGATAGAACACAGAGGGATAGTGCCGAGCTAAGTATGAGTGCTCGGGGACAACGACAGGGCCTTCCGGTAGGGCGGCCACAGATGGAACAGCCGCAGCGAAGAACCATGAGGGGACGGGAGGGATCAGAAAGCCCTTCCGTCCTGAAGAAAGGTATTGGGAAAATGCAGGCCAGCAGCCGACACCCAACAAATGGCTCGCAAGAAGGCCCCTGAAGGGCCCGCAGCAGGAGCGTGCAAAACATACAGGCACAGCTGCAGGAGGACCTAGTGAAAGGGACCCCACAGAAGCGAACAAAGGCTACTGTAGGAGGAAGGCAGCTATACAATAGCAAACAAATACCCCACATAGGGTAAGTATCAACCCCAACCAGGGGCACCTCTGGAGCGTGAGCTCATAGACAGAGGACGTAAAAGTGTAACTTAGAAACCACAGGCTCCGAACACATAACCCGTGGAGCAAGGGTGCAACCTTAACCACCAGGCTATAGGAACTTAGAAGGATAAGCAGCAAATCTGCTGCATAAAGGAAAGAAAATACGGCAAGGAGCCGCCCAGGCCGTTCAGATATTACAGCATGAACCCGGGCCCAACATGAAGTCAAGACAACAGAGCAGGGTGAGGACAAGGACCTCAACCGGAACAAAAACTACGGAAGGTTAGACAGAAGGCGGCGAACCGCAGAGTCCGCATGTGCGTCAAACAGGGACACACCATTAAAAGGCAAATCCCGGAGACTGTCACGGACATTGTCGGGGAAACCCCCGTCGCGCAGCCAGGCATGGTGGCGCAAGGCAACGGACCGCGCCATTGTCCTACCCACCGAATCGGTAGAATCAACGGCGGACCAAATCGCAAACCGCGCCATCTCTCTGCCTTCATGAATGAGACAAGCCATGTCAGCCCGAGGACACTCAGGGAGGGTAGGCAAAAGACACTCCACGGAGTCCCAAAGGGCAGAAGAAGCCCTGGCAAAAACGCAAACTGTGTTTAGAGCACGTAATGCAGAACTAGCGGACGCAAAAATGCCGCGTCCACATGTCTCCAGCCAACGAGACTCCCTAGTAGGAGGCTGCAGTAGAGGCAGAGAAGAAGGCTGCAAGGCGAAATACACCTGTACCACGAGGCCGTGAGCACTAGGCTGAAGGGACAAACAGGATGGGCCCCCAGGGGCCGGACGATGCCTATGCGCAATGGCCCTGTCGACAGCATCTCCTGAAGAGGGTCGCGCCCAAGTCCCGAGAAGGGCGTCGAACAACAAGCCGCTAAAGGGCAGCAAGGGCTCAAGATCCACTGCACCTTGGTGGAGGAGATCCAATAACGGATCAGAGGACAAGAGGACAGAAGGAGGGTGCAAGTGCAAAACAGCTGCCGCCCTGTGAACACCCCGTAAAAATAAAGCACCAGCTTCAGTGGGCGTCCTGGGGGGCGACAATAGCCCATCTGTAGGGGACGGTTGCAAGCTAACACGTCCCCCAGCAGGAGGAATAAGGGGCCACTGCCCCCATGGCGGCGGAGCCAACGGGCGTGGAGACAAGCCCGAGCACACCGGTACTGTGTCCTCTGGAAGCAGAGAGCCAATAGGTACCGGCGACCTTTCCGGCGTCCTTTCCGGCGTTGAACGACGCCGCTCCGACGTCGAAAGGCGCCGAACTGGCGTTGAAGCGACGTCGAGCTCCATGAGGGGCGACTCGGCTGGACGAGTGGGCGGCGACGTCTCCACCACCGAGAGGTGCAGAGAAAGTGCCTGAGGGCCAGGAGACGACAGGCATAGTGCCGCCGGTGCCGATGTCGACGCAGGGAGCCGCCAGGGGCTATGCGGGGACAAGGCAGAATGGCTCGGCGTAGGGCTGGAACGCCCTTCGGGGTTGGAAACCAACGCCGGCACGACTCCGGAGTCGAGGCATTCGGCCGGCGCCGAGGGCGAATCCGCCGGCGGAGACCCGACCTGAATGCCTACCTCCACTGTGGGACCCGAAGGAGCACCAGGGAGTGGAGGTGACCCGAAGATGGAGTGCAGAGCCTGGTAATAGGCTTCCATCTGGGGTCGAGTCGCACCAGTACCCGGAAAGGGCGGGTAAATGGAGGCCGACTCCGGGGGCACGGCTCCGTGAGGGAGCGGGAACCATGGCCCCCATCGTCACGTGGAAGCGAGGACTTCGACTTCCGTGACTTGTGCTTACCTGTAGATCGACGTTCGCGGGATCGACTCCGGGAGCGGGCGCGGAGAGAAGAACCCACCGGAGAACGTCGGGGAGAACGTCGGGGAGACGCCGTGCGGGTCAACCGGGTGGCCAAGAGCTTCATCCGCCGCTCCCGTAGGGACTTCGGACGCATCTGCCGGCAGGCGTCACACTCCACGGAGTCGTGGTGCGACCCAAGACACCACATGCAAATGGCGTGCGGGTCCGACGCCGACATCTGGCGTGAACAAGTCTCGCACAATTTAAAGCCCGAAGGCATCGCACACTGTTCCCCGACGCCAACGACGTCGAAAAGGGCCTGAATAAAAACAGGCCAGAGGAACAGCTGAATCCCGGATCCGCGTTGCAACGCGGAAAAGAAGGAAACTGACGTCTGCGCGCCAGGAGGGTCCTATATGGCTCCACTGACGTCATGTCCGGGGACGACGTCAGGGCGGAGCCAGGCGGCGCCGCCCCCCGGCGCGCAGAGGTACTGCTGAGCAAGATTTTCCGGATCCAGTCTGACGCCTGGGGATATTCTAAGTTAAGGAATCTGCGGCTAGATGTCTCTATCAGATAAACACAATGTTCTGTCAGAAAAAGAAACTGCAGGGGAGAGATGAAAAACGTCAAATGAAGTTGTTTAAACCAAAAGAAAACAATGTTTTTGAGAGAAAAAGTCTAAAAATGCTGAGCTCAGGCTCCAGGATCCTCTCAGCAGGAGCCGGAAAAAAGAACTGAAGCAACTGCCATCTGCTGAGCATGATGGGTCACTGGTGGACTCTGGGTTCTTAAAGGTACAGTTTCTTTTTTAGCCAGATAATGACAGCCTATGAGGCTACTCTGTCCCGCTCTCCTTCATCTCTATCATAAACAAGCATTTGCAATGCAATAGGTCTCGCATTTGCGAGATTTTGAGCTATTGGCATTGTAAATGACAATGCTTTTTATTTACGTGTTGGTTTTCAAAACAGATAAATAAAAGGAATTGTCATTTACAATGACAATAGCCTAAACTCTCGCAAATGCGAGACCTATTGCATTGCAAATGCTTGTTAAATTATCGAAGTGTAAATTGCATAGATGCAGAAAGGTCTTGACATTGCGTTGGGCATGTAAAGATTTATGGAGCTGCTGAGTGGCAACCTTCTTGCCTGAAAGAAGTACACAGGAATCTTCTTAAACCCTTAAGTAGGCAGGAATTTCAGTCAATCTCTCCATTTACTCCACAGGCACAACAGCTGAGGCATGAAGCCCTGCTTCTAAACCAATCCAGCACTTTCACAGACATTTTGCCTCGAGTGTCATGCACTTTAGATTCCTCATACAAATATAAGAAATAGAGGCAGTTGGCAGTTTGCCGTTTTCCTAAAGCAGTGAAAACGCCCACAAAATAGAGAGAAAGGCCCAAACACTGTAATTGGGTTGCACTGTAAGGTTGTTCGATGGAGATATCATTAGTACATATAAGGTCCTGCTTCATACCTATGACTCGCTCTCGTAGCACTATAATACACAACTCACTATTACCCACTGCACCAACCTGGATTCAACTATGTGACTTTTCGTTCATACACAGACAGCTGCAGTGATCAGATTAACCAGCTGAGGTCATAATTTTAAAGAGTGGATTTCCCACTAAATAGTTTAAAAACTTGCTGTTATTTTACATGCAGTAAGTAACCTTAAGGTGCAAAAACAGCAATATATTTACACAATATTGTGTTCTCTGTAGACATGTCTTTGACCAGGCCACCACACTTGCTCACACTTGCCCCGCAGCACTCCGGATCAGTTCCCATGCCCTTTATGTACTTTTATCACTATAAATGAAGACAGACTGGAAACCCGACAAATAAATAATGTCTTGCCATCTTCATTTACAAATTCTTGGAGGCTTTTCATCCCCTGGGAATGCAGCCACAAACCCCAAGGAGGGTGACTAGGTGTAGGGAGACACGCCCCACAGTTTGAAGACCTTCACTCCAAGGGATAAGTGGTGGATTAAAAAATATATATATATATTTGTATGCCAGGTATTATATTGATTTATTGTTCATGACAGAAATGTGGCTCAGGGATGACAGGGTTCGTGATACCACAGGACGAGTACACATCACTTCTGTGCTTATGTCCTACATTTGTTGCCCATCCACTCTAGAGGCCCCTTTAAGGCACTAACCATCGTCTATAAAGTCTTATGTGATAAACAAACAGTCTTTCTGGCCTCAAAGTGCTTAATTTGGGTCCTGAGTAGTCTCATTTGTGACGATCAGAGGCCGACAAACTTCAATTAAGCCCAAATAAAAAATTAGATGCGGAAGGAAACCATTACTCCCTACATAACTGCAACATCAAGGAATACAAGCACGGAATAGAAACCTGGTGCGCGCGCACCACAGAGGAGCCGAACGCGAAACCAGTGGTGCGCGCGCACCACAGAGGAGCGGGGGCCAGGGAGCGCGGCAGCGAGGCGAACGCGCGCTGCTGCGCGTTCTGGCCACGGTCGGGAATGGGAGGAGCGAAGGCGGGACATGCGCCCGCCTTTGCCCAATCCCGTGCCGTTTTCTTTTAAAAAAACGCACGCTACAGCCAATGTGGGCTTCTGAAAACAAAACCACACGCACGAGCGTGTGGGTCGTTTTCAGAAGCCCTTTCTAAAGGTCTCGCGCTGCGCGAGCAGTGCTGCGCACTGCAACGCTAGGCGCGAGACCTAAAAAGGGTTTGTGAGGGAGATTAATGCTGTTGGCAAATCATCTCAAATTGTCCTTATTTACTTTTATATTGGCCCTTTTTTGTCTTCATGATGACGAATCAGGCCATTGCAGCCTAGGTATATAGGCTGCATAATTTGTCTCTGTCTTAAGTGTCTTTGCAGGCCTTCCTCAAGAAGGGCAAGAGTTTACACTTAAGATATATTGAAGTGCTCTGGGGTCCCGGCACGTGGGCTGGACTATTTAGTGCTTATGACTATAAATGGAGATCCCCTACGAGAGAAACTAATGGTTGCAATCAACAACTAATAAAAACACGTACGAAAAATATAAAAAGGTGATAATGTATTTATCTCTAGGTTTTCGCCCTTACGGCCGTTGACACAAGTAATATACAGTTAGATCTTTCAGACTCTTCTGAAGGCAAGGATATGTATTGTTTGCTGGTTTTCAAAAACAAGCCATACCCAGAGCCATCAAATAAGCTGCAGTGTATAATGATTTTTCATTGTGTACCAACCATGCATCAATTCGTATGGTATAATCAAATGAATGGGGAACTCGTGAACCTATGTATTTCTGACATGTGCCCAAAAGATTAGTTTAGGAATAGTGGTTTTGTACAACTCTGAGTTTGGTGTTGCCCATATTGGCGTGTGATTGATTCAGAAAGCATGTTGCAATATGTGTCCTTTCTTGGACACTGGCTTACATTTAGAAGCAAAAATGGAGACAAAATCAATTGATAGTGTCAAATGTCTTACTATTTTGTGTTACCAGCCCCATACATTTCTGAAAACTAGACAACCAGGGAAGTCGAGGGTAGTGTGATTTGCACGTTTACCACTGTTTGCTTACACATAAATCCCATGCAAATGTCAGTCTGTCTAAAATCACAGATTTTCCTCACTTGTTTATGGGGAAAAGGTCCAGAATCTGCAGGGATCCAAAAGACCATCCAGTATTTCCACACTTCTGCTAAGAAAAGACCCCACTTGTGTGGGTGGGACTATCGAATGCAAAAGGAAGTGTTTACTACTTGGCACCATATGAACTCAATGTGGTGTCAATTAGGTCTTGACATTTTTAAAGTTTTGGTCTGTTTCTATGATACGGGGTAGGTCCACCCACCTATAGGAGGCAACATTTCAATTGGCAAAAGTGTGTGAATGCAGGGTGGTAAGACTTCAGCTGCTGGCAAGAGGTACCGTGTTTTCTGTAAAATAACTCTGGAAAATAGTGTTGTTTGCACCATACTTTGACATTTGCAAGGCATTCTGAGTAGGAAAATGTGAAGGGATCGACGCAAGCCATACCATTCTGGATTCCCCTGGAACTCTAGGTTCCAGAAACGCACAAGCAGTTGTCAAAACCTCAGAACCCTCCATCACCGCATCACGATACTGTACACACTGTCCTATATTGTGCAATGATTGCATGTTCTTTTTAATAGGTGACATGAGGCCCATATAGTTCAGTTTGGATGCTGTTGATAGGGTGGGTGTTATTAGGAGCCCTACATATGTGACTTTTTCCAGGGCCAACCGGAAAGGATTGTACTCCGATGAGGTCTTGCTGTTCTTTTTGGAGATTGAGGCTTAGAATAACAGATGTCTGGAGTTTCAGGCTGAAGCCCGAGGCTTTCCCAAAGACCTGCATTTCTTCCATGAGAACCTACAGGGATTTCAGAGGGTCTGATAAGCTGGCATTGACATTGTTGGTGTACATGTTAATTGTGTGCGTATCAGGCCCGATTTTGACTCCTATGATTCCTTCTATGTTCCTTAATGTAGGAAAGTAGGATCTGCTTTCATGTTTACCCCCACTTTTTGCTGGTGTCAGTAGGCTTTTTTTTACTATTCTGGCTGGAATCCTGCTAATCAGGAACCCAGCCACCGTGCTTCCTCCCTAAATTTGTCATGGTAAGTACTTTGGTAGCTCCACAATTGGCTACTGGTGTACCAATGTAAGTCCCTAGTATATAGTACTAAGGTACCCAGGGCATAGGTACACAAGGGGTCTCCCATGGGCTGCAGCATCACTCAAACTGTGACTACAGGCCTGCCATTGCAGCCTGTGTAAGCTGGTGCTAGCACCACTTACGACAGATAAACGTTTTCTTATATCTGAGGTCACGGCACTTAAAACCTATAAGTCACCCCTAAGGCAGGCCTTTCAATCCTGAAGTTAGGGTGCTGGGTTACAAGTGTGAGGGTGCCCTGCATGAGCAGGACACCCACTACAAAACCCGGAGTCGATTCTCCAGGCTTTGTAAGTGCGGTCAGCCATTTTGATACATATAGTGGCCATGCGTCATTACACAATGGCTAACTATATAGTGGCTGTGCCGAACCTGGGCATGTTTGGCAGCAAACATGTTGGAATCATACCGAACACCGTTACCGGTGTTAAAGGCATGATTCCATGTACTGGTGGGCTCCTCCGGAAAGCCCCCAGTACTCCCAGTAACAGCCTTACAGGGTCTGCTAGCAAGCTAGTGCTGCTGCTGACCACAGACACGATTCTGCCCTCCTGTTGCTGAGCTCAAGCAGTGGAGAGTAGAACAATAGGTTTCCTGTCACAGGGAGGTGTGACCACCTCCCAGACAGGACTTAGTGTATTGGGCTGGGGTGGGGGCGTTTGCCAGCACCACCAGACTGCTTTGAAAGGCACGTTTGGTGGCCTCCTTGCATACTCTAGTTAGAACCAGTTCTGGGAGCCCTTGGCTCCCGCTCTGGTGCGAAACTGGACAAAGGACAGGGGAGTATTCTCCCCTCTGTCCAGCCCCTCCTCTGGGTGGGACCCCCGAGTCGTCCTAACCCCTTTCCTAGGGTATAAAAGGGCTTACCTGTGGGTGGGTCCTCAGATTCATTGTGGGACAATACTCAAGCCTGAAACTACGTCACTCTTCGACCGTCTGGACACTTGGACTTCGCTGGACTTCACCTGGAACCGAGACTGCATCAAAGACTCCTCCTGCTGCTTCTGGTCTCACTGTTCTGCAGGTTTTCATCATCTGTGTCTGTGCTTCACCCAGGGTCTTCAACAGATCTGGGGGCATCAAGGACACCCAAAGTAATCTCCCGCAACGAAGCTGACTGGTCTGCTGCGCCTGACGTCCCACAGACTTCGGAAAAGGCTCAGCAACAAAGGTGGTGGTTCTCCAACTCCCTCAAGGCCTGACCTGTCCTCTCTTCAATTTTGAGGCCAGTATCCCTCGTCAGAACCGCTGGGACTGAACCTCTGTACACCGCGTCAACTTGCCTTTGCCAAGGCTTGTTGGCTCTGCATTTTAGAGATCTTCGGGATACAAAAAAGCTCTAGCCACCAGCATCCAGCATCTCTTCTTGCCAAGATCTTCGTCCTCACCGCATCCTCTGCACCGTGGGCCTGCATCTTTGGTGAGCTGCTCGAGGTCCTCTTGCAACTTCTGTGCCTTTGGCCTGTGGGCCCTCTTGAGGGTCTTCTCTTGCTTCAGTGGGCTCTCCTGCTTGCTCTGACTCTCCTGCACTTGGTGAGTCCCTTGGACCTTGCTGGTGCCAACTGTACTCGTTCATCGTTTTCCACATCTGTTGCTGCTGCCAAGGCTTGTTGGTGCTCCCGCCGGACACCGACCCCTTGGTTCTCTACTTCCGACGTGGGACAGCTCGTGAACGGCTCCTGGTCTTCCTCAGCGTCACCTGGTCCCCCCAGCTGCAACAAGGTCACCGTCATCACTCCTGCATCTTCCGGCATCGGTGGTCATTGCTCTTCCGTGCCTCCAGGTCACCTCCGAGTGGCATAGACTCTGTCCCCTCTGCTTGCAGGCTCTTCGCTACAAGAATCCACCTTTGGATTCCACCGGACTCTTGCACTGGTCTTCGCCTGCAGCATCTTTTCTGAAGTCCTCCATTGTGGTCTACGGAGGAATCCGATGTCACTTCGCACCTATGCACCCGGCTTCCCGGGTGTAGGTATCCTGGTTCCTGGCATATCCACGATTGGGATGACTCTCAAACCTTCTGTCTTCCACGGATTTCTTCAGGGTGCACTAGGAAGGATCCTTCTTCTTTGAAGCTGCAACCTTGACTTTCCTGTTGACTTGTATTAAGTATGCTGCTAGGTTTCCATTCTGCACACAGCCTCGGTGGGGTTCCTGGGTACTTACCTTGGGTAGTTTCTTCCTTCACCAGCTCCTCTGAGTCTCCTAGTCCAAGTTGCGACTTCGGTCGCAGTTCGCATTCCACTTTCTTAGTATATGGTTTGGTCTCCCCTTGGAGACGACTGTGTATTGTGTTTACTTACCTGTTCGCAATTGAAGTATTGTGTGTATTTGTTTTGATATCTCCGGGTAGGAGATATACCAATGTGTGAGTGTTATATAATAAATAGACCTATTTTTAGAACTACACTGTGTGGTTCTTTTTCGTTTAACCTACACTATATGATGAGATCTGGTAAAACAAGCTGCTTAACACTCCTTATAGACCAAGCCTGAAGGCTGCTCTCCACAGCTACCACTTAGAGAGCTTTCTATGGTTGTCTAAGACCACTAAAATCGCCATAAGGGTTGTCTGGATTAGTACAAAGTGCTTCACTTAAATAAGTGTTCACCATATACTAAGCCTGCCTCCTACACTTATTCTCTCCGCTAGTGGTTCCATGTAAAGGCATAAAAGCAGCAGAGAAATTAGGAACCCCTGTCGGGCCCCCCTCTGTATGGACAGGCTGGGGAAATATAATCCATTTACCTTCACTGTTGCAGATGGGGAATTACATCTGCAGTTGATCTAAGTTCTAAATTTAGGAATGAACTCGTATTTGACCAGAACCTCTCAAGGTAGGTCCAAGGGCATTAAGGCAGCTCGTCAGGATCCCAGTAAACATTTTGACATCTACGTTAATTAACAAGATGAGCTTGAAAAAGGGGCAGAGAGAGGAGCCTTTCTTCTGTTTTGGTATAGCTGAGCTGGAGGCCTCTAGCACTGAGCTTGTGATTGAGCCGTCTCAGCAAAGCTATTCTACAATTTGGTGAAGATGGTGGCCAACTCCTGACAGAAAAGTTGATAAAAAAAACGGTGTAAAGCCATCAGGTCTCATTGCCTTCTCGATTTTCAGCTGTAATATACTGAAGATGACTTCTTCAATTTTTATAGTTTGGTATAGGAAGTCTGTGTACTCCTGAGAATGTGAAGTAACCGAGGCCTGCTGCAGGTAGCTCACTACTGCATGACTTTTTATAGTCTGTGTTATAGAACTGGACACAGAAATCACAGAATGCCTGCACTATGTCATCGTCTTTGGGGGGTTCTCACCCTTACTATCCCATACTGCTGTTACTCCGTCTGTTTATTCTGGCCCGCACATTTTAAGGCAACATGTGGCTTCTTTTATTCCCCTCAACTAAGTATCTGTTTTGTCCACATGAGCAC
This sequence comes from Calotriton arnoldi, assembly GCA_963921515.1. Taxonomy (NCBI): domain Eukaryota; kingdom Metazoa; phylum Chordata; class Amphibia; order Caudata; family Salamandridae; genus Calotriton; species Calotriton arnoldi. Next base: position 2,227,118 of record CAWUFW010001977.1, read on the forward strand.
ATACTCTGCTTTGTCTGTGTCAAGCATCTGCAAGATAGACACACTTAGGGATATTGGGGGCGTGATTAAAATATGAAAGAATGCCTATGTGTAAACTTGTAATTCTTTATTCTATTGAGATGGACACCAGTAAGTGATCCATGCATGCGCACGGTCTATCTACCACAGAGAAATAGATGTAGTACCTCTGGTCAGGGTGTTGGGTTCTCCAGATATCGAGCAGGCAAAGTGAACTCGACCACTTACCCCCTCACTTCTGAGTTTACTCCACACTGCCCTGATCTCAATGTTGAGCAAGTTATCCATCACCAAGGTTAGATCTCCCTCAGTGATCACCTCTCTTTCAGGGTGCGTAAAGTCTCTGGGTTAATGCGAGTCATGAAGGCTTTCTGACCCTTGTGTGGTCCATATATGTCGGCAAGTGTGAGTCTAAGGGGCCCTTCTGAAGTTGGAGAACCAACACTCTACTTCTCTCTTTCTACATGGTCTCAGTGACTGTCTGTTGGAAAGAGCTGAACAATAGGATTGTTGTCCCACCCCACTGTTGGCTCAGTCCCATGATAAGCATTGCCTATGGAACCACTTCAATCTGAGTCAGCAGCCATCCTTACTCGGAAATAAGGTTTCTTGAATTAGGGCTATATCGCATTTTGTCTCATGCAGTAAGTAAAATCTGCTGGGAGGTTAAGGCCTCATACATGGAGACTAACAATTTTCAAAGGTGGGACCTCTGTGTTACATTGGTGTTGCTGTAAGACACATCCCTTATCTCCCAGTGGATCTTCACTCCCTAGGTGCATTGTGAAGATTGGGTCTCAATGGCAGACGGATCCAAAGGTCCTGTGCCACCAAAAAATCAATGTGAAACCTATGTAAAATAAACTTAACTAGACATAACCTTGTCTCCACTTGGGCTGGAACTGGTCAGAACCACCTTCTCATCCTTCTGGTGTTCCCACTGCCCCACCAGGTCACTAGGCTCAGGTCTGTGTCTGCTACTCTAGGGCTGTTACCCGCAGCTTGTCAGGCCTGTAAAATTGCTGAGGTTCAGCATGTGGTCTTTCAGAGGAAACTTGGGATTTTTAAGGGTTGTCTCCTAAGCTTGCTCGGGGCCTGCTCTGACTCTCCTGCACTTGGTGAGTCCCTTGGACCTTGCTGGTCCCAACTGTACTCCGTTTTCCACTCTGCTACCAAGGCTTGTTGGTGCTCCCGCCGGGCACCGACCCCCTGGTTCTCGACTTCCGACGGGGGACAGCTCGAGAACAGCTCCTGGTCTTCCTCATCGTCGCCTGATCCCCACAGCTGCAACAAGGTCACCGTCATCACTCCTGCATCTTCCGTCATCGGTGGTCATTGCTCTTCCGTGCCTCCTGGTCACCTCCGAGTGGCATAGACTCTGTCATCTCTGCTTGCAGGTTCTTCGCTACAAGAATCCACCTTTGGATTCCACCGGACTCTTGCACTTGTTTTCGCCAGCAGCATCTTTTCTGAAGTTCTCCATTGTGGTCTACGGAGGGATCCGATGTCACTTCGCACCTATGCACCCAGCTGGAACTGTTCAGAGCCACCTTCCCATCCTTCTGGTGTTCCCACTCCCCCACCAGGTCAATAGGCTCAGGTCTGTGTCTGCTACTCTAGGGCTGTTACCCGCAGCTTGTCAGGCCCGTACAATTGCTGAGGTTCAGCATGTGGTCTTTCAGAGGAAACTTGGGTTTTTTGAGGGTTGTCTCCTAAGCTAAGGAGCATGGATTCTGGTCCTGGTCTTCTACGCTGCGCTGGGTTTGTTTATTCCCTGCCTGTTATGCACAACAGTGCAGCACCCAGGGACCATGGCCAGGCTGATCTGCTTCTGCTGGTCAGGTCTGTTCAGTCCTAATATACACCTGGCTTCAGTGAGCGACCTCAACTTGAGGGTCTGGCCTTTCCACTGGAAAATAAGCCTGAAGGGGTGACCCCCTATCTGTAAGAAATGTGCTTGACCCTCAAAACGTTAGGGGTGAAGGATCTCAGCTTCTGCAGTGTGAACTGCGATAAAGTCTTGGGAAAGCCATAATTTAGCCCCTCAAAAGTGAAGACGCCCTTCTTCCTGGCTTGGGTCATGATCTCCTGCTTTTGCTTGAAGTCACTGACACACACACAATGATGTTGGATGGTTTGGCACCCTGAGCTGAGGGAATTCCAACCCTGTGAGTCCTGCCCAGTTTAATCAAAGTACCATCGGTTTTATCCACATTAGCGATGAACAGCCGTCATACATACCATTTAGTATTAAAGGTCTCAGCTCCCGCAGGTACCCCTCATATATGGATGTTATGGCATCTGGACCTATTTTTCAGGGCCTCCAGGTGGTTCTGCAAGTCTATTCTTTGATCCTTAGTTAGCAGGATTTCCTGCTTGAGGGCTTCAACTTTTTCTCTTACATCACGGTGTTCTCCATAGGAGATTTCATGTCCCCTAGGTCTGCTAGGTCAAGTTGGAGAATTGCATCTCCCCTGTGAGGTCAATCTTCAGGAGTGAAATGTCCTCTCTCAGGCCCCAGACCAGCTCTTCTAGAAAGGACTATGTGACGGGGCATCAGTGCCAGAGGTATTGGTTGAATACAGGCAGGCAGCTAAATGTATCCCCATTTGGGGCTAGGGTCCCCTCTTAGTGTAGCCAATCTCAGGAGCATCTCCCTATGCATGTGATCCTTCCTTGACTTTGACACCACTATCCTGGGTTCTGCTGTCCTTCTACTTTGATGTCATTTTCTTATATGCCCCTTCTCCAACTTGGGGGGTGGCTTGGACCCAATGAAATCGTTCCCAGAGCGATCTCACCGACTAATAGGTCTGGTTGGCTCATCCCAAAGGTGGCAGTCCCGTCGCCCGCAATTAAGCCAGGATCTATGTCAGATCTTTCCTGGCCCTTTCTCCAGAGCATTTTTTTTTTGTCTATATGGGCATAGAGACATCTGGTCAGGCAGGGAGAGGTAACGGATTAACCGCTCACTCGTTGTGTTCTACCTCTAACATATAGTGACCAAATGCCAATCGCCACATTTGACGTTTTGCTAAGTCCACAGTAAAATGGTGCAAAAGTTGTACAAGTGGAACATATGGTGTAAAAGTAAAATGCCAAATTTAGAACGTAGTGTAGACTTACACTACAGATGTGTGTAATTTAAAACAGCTAAAAAATGGCCAGGCAGCCCAGGGACACCACAGCCACAATGTGTACATGTTAAGACCAACACATTTTGACATGCAGGCCTACAGTGGACATAAAACCTGCAAGACTTCATAACAGATGCATAATGTCAGAAGTTAAATATAAATGTTAAACTATCTGAAGTTTCTGTAGTAAAATGAATCCTAAAGTGCTGTAGTAAAATTGACACCAAAGTGCTGCTTTTAACTAAGATTGTAGCGATTGTGCTTTTGCAGAGTATGCTCCATGTTTTAAATGCCAAATATTGTGTCTTGGGCTATGAGCAAAACAGAACTTTGACACTTCTGATATTTTGTTAATTAGAGAAAATCTAATTTAGTGGCAAACTCAAACCTTTAAGTAAAAGTGGCACACAAATGATTTATTTAAGTAATATTATATTCTGCCTTTCCTCTATTTGTGCCAAAACCAAAACTGCCAGACATGACCCTTCCTTGGTAGCAGTAATTAGCTTTTCTTCCCCCACCCAGAACTTTGAGAGTTTTAATACTGCATTGCCTGTAATCATTTAGTAATGTCAGAGCACAGAGAATATAGGTGTAATGTCTAATCTGAATAGAAAAAAAACTGTGATTTAAAGGAGGTTGGAGAACACTGACGAAAGGTGTAAAGTTCCACAGTACTCAGCCTAGTGAAAATGGGACTTTTTGGCAAAATGGCACCTGCTTTGGGCTCACCATGAGCAAAAGAAGGAAATATAATTGCAGGAAACACCAGAACTGTACTAAGCAAAGACATGAAAATGAAGAGAGGAGAAGCTCATGTTTGCTCACACAAAGATAAGCGTGGTATTCTCTTAGCTCACTTTCCAGTAAAGAAAAAAAGTAAAGAGGCTGTGAAACAAATTTTGTCACAGACAGACTGGAACCACCCTCCAAGAGGAGAAAACAGACAGTTAAGGGGGGGCACGGCTAGGCAACAATGAGCTGCTGAAGCTTCGCGGCAGCGTCCCTCGAGGCAACAGTGATCCTGGCGTGCAGGGAGCGTGACTGAGAGCCAGACGCAGCCCAAGACTCAGGGTGAGCCTGGAGACCACCAGGGAGCCTGTCCGGCCTGGGGAAGTTCTGTACAGAGGGGAGAAGCACGGGCACGACAGCAAGATGGCGCCAGCCCAATGAACGGACCGCGCATGGACTAATAAGGGCCTACCCAGCCGCAAGAGTCAGCCCGGAGAGACAGCTGGCCGTCCCTAAGGCAACTGGGACCCAGGCTGCGCGGGGAAGAGGAGTCCCAACGTGGATTGCTGTGGGCCAAAGCGGCCTGGCAAGTATTACAGGGCTACGGCCCTCCGGAAACAGCAGATCCTGCGTTGATGGGGAAAACCACCGGAGGCCCTGAATTACAGAGAGCGACGGTGGCTGGGGCAGCCGTGAGGCTGGGGACGCCCGAGTCAGTGGTGGAGTGGGGTGATGTGTTGAGGGGGTTCTCCCCCAGCCCTACCTACCATACATGTGCATCCAAAGCAGACAGGATCTGGAACACGGACAGTGGCCCGAGTTCTAGGGCAGTACACTAGAGAGTTTGCCTCAACGGCGAGGCTGCAAGGAGTGCTGTGCTTGAGGGACGCATGAGGCCTCCGCTCGGGTGGAAAAGAGTTGGCCCGGGAGCACAGCGTGCCATTGGCAAGCTACCTCGGTCCCAGAGCATTCAGGGAGCCGACCCAGCACATGTGGAGGGTTGGCCGCAGCAGTCCCAGAGAGCCCAAGATAGGCCGCAATTGACAGCTGCAGTGGTTGTGGGCCTGGGGGTGCCCCAGGGTGACGTTGTGCCACCCTCTTCCACCTGTATTACAGGAAAGCCCTATGTTGTGGACGAGCCCTGGCAAGTGGACAGTGCTCCGAGGGCTAGGACTGAAGGCCAGGGAGGTTGCCCCTACTGATTCAGCAGAGTGAGGTGTGGTGGCTGCGGCAACAGCACTGGTGGAGATGGAGCTACTCACACACCAATGATGACAGAGGTGAGCTGGGGATGCTTGTGCCGGCTGGAGGGAGTGGCTGCCTCACAGGAGCTGGCTGGCGTGGTGGCCCAGGAGCTCCCCTCCGGAGGATTGAGAAGTCGGCCTCTTTGGGGTTGGGGGGGTTGGGCGGTGCATTGCAGGTCGTGGCAGGACCTTCTAGGGGGTGGCATCGATCTTTTGTGGCCAGCGGCCCCCGGGCTGAGGGAGTAACAGACTTGGAGGCAATGCTATCCACAATGTTGTGCACTAAATTGACTCGATCGGGCTCACCACCAGGGGTGAAGCGGGGCAGGTGGCCCCAAGAGACACTGATCAGACACAAAGGCTGCATTGGAAAACAAAATAGAACTCGAGGTCTTGGATTTAGGGGCTTCTCTGGGCACACCATAAAAAAATTGGTTGACAGAGTGGGTGAGACGGATTCCGCCATGACACACTTGCAGCCCATCGTTAAAGCCATGAGAAATAAATACAGTCCTTGCGGCAATCAGTGCTGCATCTGCAGCAGAGAGTGGAGGATGCGGAGGTTTGGTCCCGCTGCAATAATGTGCGAGTGGTTGGTCTACCAGAAAGGACTGAGGGCCCCAGCACGGAACTATACACGGAAGACTGGCTGCTGTAGGTAGTAATGGAGGTAAAGGCCTGGAGGCTAATTACGGTGTAAAGGGCCCATAGAGTACCGGGTGGCCCATCGGGGACCCTCCGCCGAGGACAATGGTTGTCTGACTCTATAATTTTCGCAGCAGGGATGATATCTTGCAGCATGCCCGTACACATGGACCTTGGCAGGTGGATGATGGGTCAGCAAGCATTTACACAGACAATACCCGAGCGGTCCAATGCCAAAGGGAAACGTTTTTGGGGGTGAAATGACGACTACGCACATTGAATTTGAAATACGCACTCCTCATCCCAGACAGACTGAGGGTGGTAGATCAGGGTCGCTCTCACTTCTTTAACATAGCTACTGAGGCGTAGACATGGCTGGAGAGCAAAGGCTGTACAATGTCAGACGCACAAGAGTCCCAGGGATGAGATGGCTGGCGAAAACCCAGGTCGCCTAGTAGACTGCACCACCGGTCAAAGCAGCCCAGATGAAGGATCAAGCAGAGATTTAGACGGTGAAGGTGGTGGCGGCGGCATTGCAGCGAAATTACCCTTTACCCACGAGCAACAGATGGGCGGAACTGGTGCAGTCTCCAGAAGGCCCAGGGGACAATCAGAGGGCTTCCAAAAGACCGAGGATGAAGGGGAGATGCCTGAGGTGACCCCGATGACAGTGGACATGCTAGGCTGACGGGGTTGGTGCCTGGACAGGCTCTGGGGACTGTGGTGACTTAGTGCCCAGTCAGCTGGGCGTACTACCAGGCGCAAGCAGCAAGGGGCAACTGGTAGTCCAGAGGGCCGTGCCCGCTCGCTGCTTCAGCAGGAGACCACAGCTCTCACTTAGAGACAAGTCTGAAGTAAAGTTCTAGTTATGCAGTTGGGGAGACAGGCATCTCAAACATTGGGAAGGTGGGTAGTATCGAGCCCACAGCACAAGGTGATTGAATGGAGGAGGGGGGAGTTAAGGGCTGAGGAGAGTTTGTTTGAGGGCATGTGAGTTACAGCATGGGTCCTGGCAGAAAGGGACTGGAAACAGAGGAATTGAGTCAGAAGCTACATGGAGAGCAGGACACAAGCGGGCTCAAGTCGAGGCTTGACCCTGAATGGCCTGGGGGATAAACGCAAGAGATGGGTGGTAAGTGAATACCTGTTGCGACATAACCCTGACATAGTCCTGTTACAGGAGACTCATCTAGTAGGCAACAACTGCAGGTTTTTGGCATGAGGCTGATATGTTCTGTTGGCACACGCTGGATTTTCTAGAGGCTCCTCGGGGTGGGCATTCTGGCCCATAGATTCCTCCAGCTGGGGAATGGGTGCCAGACTGCAATACATGGGTGATGTTATGGCCAAGACTTGGTGCTGGGCTCCTGGTACTTTCCTCCGAGCCTCCAGTCTGATGATCTGGAACGTGAGGGCACTTGGATGGCGCAAGCCCCGGATGCACTGACAATCATTAGGGGCAACCTCAATCTGACACTACAGGGGGACCTGGACAGGGTAACGAAAAACTGGGAAGAAGCCCAGGGCAGATAAACAACTGGACACCTTTGTGGAGGCCATGGGGCAGGGTGATTTGTGGCAAGAGACACATCTGAGGCAACGCCACTTCTTCTATGTGGTCAACTCCATGGGCACTTTGTCAAGGTTGGACTATCCCCCTGGTATCCAGACACCAAATGGGTAGGTTCACTCATTCGGCTTTTCTCCCCCTGGGAATATCGTATCACTCACCCTTGAATACAGTGGTTCAAATGGGCCTGCTTGGCCTGTGGGGGGACACGACGGCTTGATGCCTGGGAACTGACGGGCAGAACTGCCAGACAACTGATGGTTATGGCCACGACCAGTATTTTGTGGAGAACGAGGGGTCCGTCCGATCAGCGACAGACTTACAGTATGCCTATAGAAAAGTTCCTAGAGGACATAAAATAGCATATGTGGAGGGCAAGAGGCGTAATAGGGAGGTGGAATGTAGGACGACTGAAGAAAAGCTTATACACCTGGAGAGTGATTATTTCACCTCTCCCTCTAGAGAATTTGCACGTAGAATGGAGGAGGTGAGGCAGGAGTACGTAAACCTGGTTTACCAGGAGGCTAGGGCCCGGTTCCGAGCAATGCAGGGCAGAATCTATGAAGTGGGTAACAAGGTTGGAAAGCTCCTGGCATGCTTGCCAAAAAAGAGGAGGGACAAAGGTGGATACGGGGGTTAGAACGAGGGAGTTGGGGCTGAGGAAGAACCCATTGGAAATTGCTCAAGCATTTGCTAATTATTTGGAGAGGCTCTAAAGGGTGCGCACCATGGCCAATCAGGGAGATCTGGACGACTTCATTGCCAACCTTCCAACCCCCGAAAGGTCACTGAGGGTGAGGTGGCAGAAGTAATATCCCAGCTGCGTAGTGGTAAGACCCCCTGGCATCAATGGCTTTCTGCAAGAATTCTTCAATATGTAAAATTCAGTGTGGTGGGACCGATGTTTAAAATGTTCTCTAAGGCAAGAGAGTCACGTAGTTTGCCACCGGACCTTAGGAAGGCAACGGTTGTCCTGATACACAAAGCGGGAAAACCAGTAGAAGACTGTGCCTCCTTCAGGTTAATCTCGTGGATTAATGGGGAGACGAAGGTTTTGGTAAAAATTATGGCAAGCAGGTGGTGGACTCTCTGAATGCCCCTGACCAATCTGGAATTATGTCCTACAGGGCCCACGCGGCACAACCTATGGGGGGCAAATAGGGCTGTTTGGTGTGTAGTTCTAGGATTGAGGAACTGAGGGTCCTCCTGGCCCTGGATGCCGAAAAGTCCTTTGATTCTCTGCAATGGCTACATATAATGGCGGTGCGCGATAAGATGGACTTTGGGCCATACTTCCTCTTCTGCTTAAGGTTACTGTACAAGGACCTTGTGGCGAGAGCCCAGGTTAATGGTGCGCAGTTCCGCGGATTTGGGCTGTACAGAGGCACCAGACCAAGGTGGCAGTTGTCACCATTACTATTTGCAGTGGCCCTGGAGCCACTGGCTGTCTGCGTCCATTTGGATACACAGATCAGAGCTCTCCAATGTGACTCGGTGAGAAGATGTCATCTCATTATATGCTGATGACACCCTTCTATATCTGGCAGACCTGCCACCTTCCATACCAAGAATCTTGCGTATACTATACGTCTTTGGTGCATATGTGGGGCTCCGCATTAACTGGCACAAGTCGGTGGCGTTCCCCATAGAGAAGAGGGCCTAGACCAGAAGCGGGACTACCCATTTTGTTGGGCGACTCAGGGGTTCCGGTACCTCAGTATTATTCAAACTCTAGATCGCTATCGGTTTCTTGAAAAGAATCTACTGAAGGTCCTTGAGGCCTACCGCCTTGATGTGGAGAGGTGGAGGAAACTCCCTTTATCCATGCTGGTATGGGCGGCCCTTTATAAAATGATTCATCTACCCAGATATGTATATGTATTGAAGAAGGATTAGTTACTTACCTGTAATCCTAGTTCTCTTCCAGGGGTATACTCATCAAAGTCATAAGCACTGAATAGTCCCGTCCACGTGCGGGGACCCCGGAGCAATAGCCAATAATATGCATATACCTACATATATATCCATATACACATATAAGTAAATATATATATATATATATATATATATATATATGTGATATGCATAAAACAAACACATATGCAGCCTGACCATATATACTAGGCTCAGAAAAACTGCCTCAATTGCAATGTAAAACCTTTTAAATTTGAACAATAAATAAACATACCCCATGATATAATCATGATTAAAAACAAGTAAACCACTTTAGTTTGCTTTGAAACAACAGAACCTTTATTTTCAAAGGTAAAAGGGGTAAGACCATAGAGGCAGGTCAGCCTAGAGAGGCTGCATATAGAACAGTTAGGAAAAACTGGCGCCGTGCCTTTAAAACCTCTTGGAACCCTCAGGCTCCCATCATGCACTACAGGTGACCGTTAGGTCAGTTCTTTTGGACGGCGTAAACAGTGTGATCACAGTATGGGTAACAGTTACATCTCACATGAACATGGTATTCGCCCGGGGAGGAGGGAGGGTTGCTTATGACTTTGATGAGTATACCCCTGGAAGAGAACTAGGATTACAGGTAAGTAACTTATCCTTCTCTTCCAGGGGATACTCATCAATAGTCATAAGCACTGAATAGAGTAGCAAGCCATCCCCATACTCTGCGGACGAATACCATCATATCATGCCAACAAATTCAACTTATATTACCCAAATAAGTTCCTCAAGGATGCCTGGCCAACCCTAGCATCAGCTTGAGTGTCAGAATCAAGACAATAATGGCGTGCAAAAGTGTGCACCGAACGCCATGTGGCCGCTTTACATATGTCTTGAATAGGTACATTACTCAGCATAGCTATTGTAGCTGCCTTTCCTCTTGTAGAATGCGCTCTCGGCCTGCCTGGGAGCTGTTTGTGTGCTAGCTGATAAGATAGCATAATGCATGACACAATCCATCTAGCTATGGACCTTTTAGAGGCCGGAAAACCAGTGTTCAATGGACCGTAATTAACAAATAATCTGTCCGTGTTGCGTACACTCTTAGACTTATCCAGGTAAAACTTCAACACCCTTTTGAGATCTAGTGAATGTAATGCCTTCTCAGCAGGTGTGACAGGGTTCACAAAGAAAGTGGGAAGAGTGATCGACTGGTTGATGTGGAACTCCGAGACCACTTTCGGAAGGAACTTTGGATGAGTTCTTAGTACCACTCTGTTTGCATGAAAAACGAGATAAGGCTCGGTCGAGCACAAAGCCTGTATCTCGCTCACCCTGCGAGCAGACGTGATCGCCACAAGGAATGCAGTCTTCCAAGAAAGATGTTGCAGGGAGGCCTTGTGTATAGGTTCAAAAGGCGGACCCATTAACTTGGAGAGAACGATATTGAGTTCCCAAGAGGGAGATGGAGCCCTCACTGGAGGATAGACTTTCTTTAAGCCCTCTAAGAAGTCCTTAACCACTGGCATTCTAAAAAGGAAACCTGATTGGGGGACTTCCTATAAGCTGTTATCGCGGCCAAGTGAACCTTAATAGATGAGTACTGTAATCCTGCTCTTGCCAAAGACAGTAAATATGGTAACAGTACCTGTTCCTGACCATGAATAGGATCATGACCCTCTGCAGTACACCACATGTAGAATCGCCTCCATTTGAAAGCATATGTTCTCCTTGTGGAAGGCCGTCGAGCCTCTTTCAAGATCTGCATGCAGTCCTGAGAGAGACCTAAATGCCCATATTGGATGAATTCAGGAGCCATGCTGCTAGCTTCAGTGACGGCAGATTGGGATGGAACACTTTGCCGCCCGCCCTGGTCAGCAGATCTGGATGACAGGGTAGCCTCCTGCGCGGTACTGCCGAAAGACGAAGAAGGTCCGGGTACCACCACTGGCGAGGCCAGTCTGGCGCAACCAAGATCATCCTCGTTTTGGATCTGTACAGCTTCCTGATCACAAGAGGAATGAGGGGAACTGGTGGAAAGGCGTAGAGTAATGTCTCTGACCAGTCTATCCATAGAGCATTCCCCTTGGAGCCTTGTTGTGGGAACCTGGAGGCGAAGGTGTGGCATTTTGCGTTGTCTGCATCTGCGAACAGGTCTATGTCTGGTTCCCCCCCATGCTTGAAAAATGTCCAGTGCTACTTCTTGCTTTAACACCCAGTCGTGCGCTTCTGCGAAATGCCTGATTAGGCCATCTGCCTGAACATTTAGAACGCCCGAAAGGTGGATTGCTGAGATCTTCATGCCCGAGCCAGAAGCCACCTCCAGATCGTCTGTGCTTCCAGTGACAGAGGCCTGGACCTGGTGCCCCCCTGCTTGTTCAGGTAAAACATTGTTGTGGTGTTGTCCGTCTGAACAAGGAGGGTATTGGAGCTGATGGACGGAAAGAACGCCTTGAGGGCCAGATGAACCGCCCTGAGCTCCAGCATGTTTATGTGATAGAGCTGTTCTCTTTCCGACCACAGGCCTTGTACCTGCAGGGACCCCATGTGGGCGCCCCATCCTTGAAGGGACGCATCTGTTACGAGAGTCAGCTTTGGAAATTCCTCGTGAAAAGGGCTGCCCACGAGAAGATGAGACCTCCGCATCCACCAGCCGATGGAGAGTTTGACAGACAGATTTATCGTTATCGTGTCCTCCCAGCGATTGGAGATCTGGGACCACTGATCTTCCAGAGCCTGTTGAAGAGGTCTCATGTGTAGCCTGGCATTCGGGACTAGAAAGATGCAGGATGCCATAGAACCCAGAAGAGACGAGACTTGTCTGGCCGTTGGGTAAGGGTTCCGCAAAATGGTCTGACACTTGAGGAGGATGGATGACAGTCTCTCCTCCGAAGGATACGCTCTTGCGTTTACCGTGTCCAGAGTTGCCCCCAAGTAATGAATTCTCTGCGTTGGGTTGAGGATGGATTTTTTGAAATTGACATGCAGACCCAATCGATGCAGCTGTCGAACGCAGTAAGCGAGGTGTAGTTGCAGAAGTGCTGGAGAAGCACTTTTGAGAAGCCAATCGTCTAGATAGGGGTAGACGAATATTTGTTTCCTCCTCAAAAACGCCGCTACTACTGCCATGCACTTTGAGAAAGTGCGAGGGGCTGACTTGAGTCCGAACGGCAGGACTGTGAATTGGTAATGGTCGGACTGAATGCGAAACCTTAGAAACTTCCGATGCTTCCGAGAGATGGGAATGTGGAAATAGGCATCCTGAAGATCTATGGAACACGTCCAGTCTTGTGGATGCAAGTGTGGAATTATCTGATGCAACGCCAGCATTCTGAACCTTTCCTTCAGAATAAATTTGTTCAGTCGCCTGAGGTCTAGAATGGGCCTGAACTCTTTGCTGAGACCTTTCTTTGGGACTAGGAAATAACGAGAGTAAAGTCCTTTATGACGTTGCTGCCATGGAACTTTTCGATGGCCTCCTTTAAAAGTAGGGCAGACACCTCTTCTTGTAGAAGACTTACACGATGGGAGGCGGTCTTCCGGGGAGGAATAGAAGGTGGAGGAGACTTGAACCGGATGGAGTATCCGTTCCTTACGATGTTTAGAACCCACTTGTCCAGTGTAATTTTGGTCCACTCTTCTAGAAACATACGAATGCTTCCCCCCACCGGAGTGGGTAACGGGGTCAGGGGAAGCAAGCACTCACTATTTCTGCTGTTGCTGCTGCTTGGCAGCTGGCGCAGACTGCCTGGAGGAGCCTCCTCGTCCTCTGCCTGGACGTCGCTGATTGGACTGGGATCTCCTTGGTGCTGCTGTGTTGACCAATGAGGGGTTTGAACCCTCTGCTGGTAGTTGCGCCGATCGTAGGGGCGGTAGCGCCGCCTAAAGTCTTTCCTCTTTTCGAGCCCCACTGCCTTGACCGTGTCCAGTTCTGTCTTCATGCGCGACATCTCATCATCGGCATGAGATCCGAAGAGCGAGGATCCATTGAACGGCAGGTTCAGAATCCGATGCTGGGCCTCCGGCTTCAACCCTGTCAACCTTAGCCAGGAAGAGCGACGGGCACAGATTCCATGAGAGTACCCATGTGATGCTAGGTCTGAGGCCTCCGCTGCCGCGCTGATGATCTGGTTGGACACCAGACCCCCTTCCTGAAGGACCTCCAGGAAGTCCTGCCTGTCCACCTTAGGGAGTTTGTCCGTGAAACGTGACAGGGAGTCCCAAAGAGAGCGGTCATAACGACCCAGCAAGGCCGAAGCGCTGGCTACCTTCATGTAGGATGCGGAGGTGTTGCACATCCTTTTGCCTATTGAATCCATGGCCTTACTGTCTTTGTCAGGGGGTACCGTCGAAGACGCTGCCCCTGTCTGGTTCTTCCGCGCGGCCGAAACAATGACTGAATCCGGAGGTGGATCGGATCTCAGAAACAGAGGGTCTGTGTCAGGAGCTTTATATTTCTTTAGGATTCTTGAGGGAGCAGCACCCACTGAAGCTGGAGTCAAGAACTTTTGCAACGCAGGCTCCAGTAGACCAGGCACCAAGGGAAGTAGAGGTCTGGATGACGCCCTCTGATGCAGCGTTTCAAAGATGACTGAGGTTGTTGGAACATGAACAGGCATCTCAATTTGAAGTTTAGCCGCTCCCGTACACAAAACCTCATTGAAGGTGTTGAGATCGTCAATCGGGGATACCCTACTCGGAGGTGTTGAGGAAAGAGTGGGCGAGTAGTCCGCTTTAGATGGTCTAGATGATGAAGACCATGAAGACGACCTATGGCTCTTACTCCTGTGAGAGCGATGACTAGGTCTAGAAGCTCTATTTCTGGGAGAGCGGGGTGTATGCCTTCTCACCAATGGAGATCTGCGTGACGGGGCTCGTCGATCATGCCGCTCTGAGGAATGCACCGACTGAATCAAGGGAGACCTGGATCTGCTACGGAATGGACCACCCTGGTAACCTTCCGTATCTTCCACTCCCTTATATCTCCCAGCCATCTAGGAGAGATGTTCGTTACAGGGTGTGCAGGTGGAGCTGGAGAACGTTCTGGCGAGATCTGTACGATCTGAAGCCCCGGGGAGGAAGAAGCACTCCTGGAGGCCATTTGAATGTTCTCCGACGCTGACTCCGACCTCCTCGACGTCGACCTCCTCGACGGCGATCTGGACCTCGATCTACGGGACCTAGATCTCGACGTCGACCTCCTCGACGCCGAAGTCCTAGACGGCGATCTCGACGTCGACCTCCTCGATGCCGAAGTCCTAGACGGCGATCTCGCTCTCGATGTCGACCTTCTCGCCGTCGACGGCGACATTCTTGCGGTCGGCCTTCTCGACGCCGAACGCGCCCTTCTCGACGTCGACCCCCTGGGTAATGCCTGTTTCGACGTCGAATGCCTCGACGGCGACGGCTGCCTTGCCGGCGTCGACACCAAAGCCGCTCTGCTTGATGATGAAGCTTGCAGCGCCTTCGACGTCGGTGGTGTCTTCGACGTTGTTAGAGGTGCTCTCGCCGGCGGGCTTCGACGTTGATGTGCCAACGTCGATATCTCACCGCCTCTCGCTGTAGGTGAGCCAGATGTGGACCGCCTACGCGTTACCTGAAGACTTGGAGCCCTCGACGGCAAAGGACGTCGACTTCGACGCTGACTCAGAGCACAAAGGTACCTTGGACGTTGATCTGTCCCTCGACGGCGACCGATGTCTTCTTTTGTCACCTTTTTCTTTGCGTTCTCTTGAGTGAGAGGAGGGCTTTCTTGCAGACAGTTCTCCTTTAGCACTTGTCGCCTTACTTCCTCTCTCCAGCATAGAGTGCAGCTTAATCTTCTCCCTTTCCTTAAGGGTTCTTCTGGAAAACTTGCTGCAATGGTAACACTGGTCTGGCTTGTGTGATGAAGGGAGACAAGCAATACAGACCGAGTGTGGGTCCGATTTGGACATCTTTTTTCCACAGGCCGGGCACTTAATAAATAAGGCCGGAGGGGCGTGGCCAAGACCCGAACCGAGATGGCCGCCTAAAGAGGGAGCTCCGTCATAGCTGATCTCCCCACGTCTATCCGCCACACAAATCCGAATCCCAAAGGTTGGGAAACGCACCGGAACGATAGCGGAGGGCATTGAGCCGTGTGTGAGGGCCGAGCTCCGCCCGAGACAGACACTGCGACCCTCGTGAGAAGAGGGCCTGTGAGCACCGTGAAGCCGGGAGCTCGATTTTCGGGACAGGCCGCTGCAGCGCAACGCAACTTCGGCCTCTACCATCTGAAGCCGCCGGGCCGGCACAGTGCCGTAAGCAGACCGTGCAAGCGGTTGGGACCTGCGGGGGGCGCCGGCTGTGACTGAACCCGGAGATCGACACAGCCTGAAAGGAGAGGTGAGGTGGCAGGAGACCCCACTAACGAAGGCATGGGGCGTGAGGGAGGCGACTGAACACCACATGAGCCGGAGACTGCAGACACAGTGAAACGAGGGCCTACAGACACATCAAAGCCAGGAGCTCGATTTACGAAGCAGGCCGACGCACTACATTACGCCCTCACCTTTTTCTATCCGTGCTTGCTGAGACCAATACAGGGCCGGGGACTGTCTGTGGTGTTGCTGGGACCTAGCAGAGGCGCCGAGGGTAGTGGGTCCATGTCATGAGTGTTGCTGGAGGATCGGCGCAGACTGGAGCACCAGGTTTGAAGGCCCAAGGTACCGAGTGATAGGGTGTGGCGGCAGAAGGCCACCTGGGAGTTGTGGGCAGTAGCGGTGTACGGGCCCTCACCACCCTCTGAAAATGTCTACATCCCATTGCGAGGGCGATTCGCTGGAGCCCTGGGTGGCAGCCCTCCCCCATTGATCCGTGGACGCAGGGGATCGGCGGGGATCGGCTGGAGACGTGTGAAACCCTGGGCGCCGGGCAAGCCCAGTGGCCTTGAAAGCAACAGCTTGCTGACACACCCTTGCCACAAATAGACAGCGCCCAACTGGGGGTGAAGCAGCTGCACCACCGCCCCTTCTGCGGCCGCAGGACGTCGGGCAGAAATTCCGGACGCCCGGAGCCCGGGATACGGTGAACGCGTCTTCTCCCGCTCCCTTGTTTGGGTGCCGCTGATTTCTGTGGGTCAGGCGGTGAAGGGCGACAGTGTCCGCGACCGGGCCACGGCTCAGGCTGGAGCCAAGCTCGGACTGACCAAGGGGCCCAGAGAGTGACACTGAGCAGACATGGAGAAGAGCAAGTCGGCAAGTGCCAGGGGATCTAAGGTGGTGCAGTCCAATAAATTAGATCGCTACACCCTCCCCAAAGAAGTGATCCAACGCCGCCAATCCAGGGACAGCCCCGCGAGTGAACAAGTTGGGGAAGACCAGGAACTGTCCCTGAGGGATGTCATGGAGGCCATCTCCAGTGTAAAAACCTCTCTGGAACACAAAATGGACACAATCGCCATAGAGGTTAATTTAATCCGAGCAGATCTGTCTAAACTTAGTGAAAAAGTCAAGCAGGTCGAGATTACCACCTCTAGCTTGGTGGGAGATGTGTCGCAGATCCAAGAGGAGATGCAAGATATGCGAACATTCCGTACGGCGACCGAGTTAAAACTGGATGATTATGAAGGGCGGCTGCGTCGCAATAACCTACGGATCCTAGGAGTGCCGGAAAAAGCTGAGGGGCAGTCCCCAGACCTCTTTGTGGAGGACCTTATCCTGCAACATCTGCAGCCCAAGGGTCTCAGCAAGTTCTTCGTCATCGAAAGGGCCCACAGGGTTCCCGGAGGCCGCCCCAGGCCGGGGGCTCCGCCTCGCCCGTTGTTAGCTAGAGTTCTGAACTTCCGCGATCGAGATATAATCCTCCAGAATGCCAGGACTCGACCCAGCCTCCGCTACGAGAATGCAGACATTTCTTTCTTTCCGGACTTTACACAACGAGTGCAGAGACAAAGGAGGTCCTTCCTCCCTGTTAAACGAACACTGAGAGAACGTGGTTTCAAGTACGCCATGCTATTCCCGGCGCGTCTCCGGGTGGAGGCGGAGGGAAGGGCCTGGTTCTTTGAGCGGCCGGAGGAAGCGGCGGAATGGCTGGACTTACACTCGAATCGTGAGACGGGCGGCGGCGGTGCAGCGGAGGTGGAGGCCTCTCAGCAGCGTGAGTGACAGGACTAAGAGAGATGTGGGCTCTCCGTGGTGCGGACGCTTTCCTGTGAAGCCCTGAGACAGGTAACGGGCGGGGTGGGGGCCGAACACCAACGTAGTGGCCCCCGGCCCTCGGTCTCTACCCAGAACTGCGGTGCGTGACTCTCTGAGGGACTTTAATAGTCACTAAGTGGGGAAGGTCAGCTAACTGGTATGGCATGACCCTACGTTTTCTACTTTTAGTGTTCATTCAGGGCGACAGGCACTCTGCAGAGTTTTTCATGGGCAGTTCTAAGCTCACAGTGCAGGGAAGCAGGGTGGGGGGCAGTTGGGAGGGGGTTTCATATTTTTATGTTTGTATTGTTTTCACATTGTTATTCCAATTTTATTTTACAACAGAGGAGTCTGTAATTTTTGAGCTAACTAATGGGTACGCAAGGGGGGAAAATATTAGGATATTGAGTTGGAATGTTAACGGACTGGGGGACAAGATCAAGCGTAGTGTAGTCCTCCAGTATATCAAACGCCAAGCCCCGGATGTTGTCCTATTACAGGAAACACATCTCATTGGCAACATGTGTAAGGCAATGCACAGACGGGGATACAAAATGGTGGCCCATGCAGGATTCACCTCGGGTTCAAGGGGAGTGGGCGTTATGATGAAAAACTCCTTCCCCCTAGCTGTGAGCACCACGTGGGTGGACGACCGGGGCAGTTATGTTGGGGTGTCGGGCATGTGGGAGGGGCGTCCCACCACATTTATGTCAATCTACGTCCCACCGGGACTACAGAACACAACATTTGCAGATCTGAGCTCTATCCTACTCACCATTCCAGAAAGCCACTTGATTATAGGGGGTGACTTTAATGCAGTAGTCTCTGGCGCATTGGATCGTTATCCCCCGCGAGAAGTGGGGCCTTCTTCTCAATGGTTGCCTGACTTCCTCAATTCCATGGGGCTGGTAGATGGGTGGAGAACATATCATCCGGATCAGCAGCAATATACCTTTCATTCCGGAGCGCACAATAGTCTCTCCCGGTTGGATTACTGCCTGGTTCCGGCAGCACAGGCCCACTGCATACAGGACATCAAGCACCTAGCTAGAGGCATTTCAGATCACTCGCCAATATGGACACATATAGCCCTTAGTCGCTCCACGGTGGGCAGGCTAGCTCCCATTAACCCCTGGTACCTAAAAAACCCCAAAATCCGGAATGACCTGGTGAAAGCCATGGATAACTACTTCTTAGATAATGAGGGCTCTGTTTCCTCACCCCAGACACTGTGGGAAGCATTCAAGACGGTAATCCGAGGCCAGGCACTGTCATTGATCTCTGGAGTTAAGAAAGACAATCGCAAAGAAGTGGTTGACATGGAGTCAGAAATTAGTATTCTGGAGGGAGACCCTGAACTTGGAGCAACGCCAGAAAAGCTCCACCTGTTGAGCCTGAAACAACATGAGTACAAGGCCCTGGTGACGGATAGGGCGAGGGCGCTGAGCAGGGAGCAGCTAGGTAGGGTCTATGGCCTTGGAGATAAAGCAGGGAAACTTATAGCGTGGCTCGATAAAAAAGAGTATGCGAGCAGGCTGGTGCCGGAACTTAGGGTTGCGGGAGAGACTTCCATTACGGAGCCACATGCCATAGTGGATAGGTTTGCCACTCACTTCTCCACTGTATACAAAACAGTAACCCCGCACTCCGAAGAAGACTCTCAGGAACTACTACGTGACATTAGGCTCCCCCGACTCACTTTAGAAGACCGTCAATATATGGACAGCGACTTGACAATAGATGAGATTGGGCAAGCAATCCGCGCCTTGAATTCAGGGAAAGCGCTCGGTCCTAATGGACTCCCTATTGAGCTATACAAACTTCGGCCAGATAAACTGGCACCATACCTGAAGGCCATGTTCGAGGAGGCCAGAGAGGGCGGTGTGCTGCCCAGGGAGCAGAGGATCGCGACCATAGTTACAATCCACAAAGAGGGCAAGGCCAAAACCGAATGCACATCATACAGACCCATCTCCCTTCTAAATGCCAAACCCAAAATATTGGCCAAATTATTGGCCACGCGCCTAGCTAAAATAATCAGCGTCTTGGTTCACCCGGACCAATCTGGATTTATGCCCCATAGGAACACGGCACTAAACCTGCGCAGACTACATGGAGTGGTGAGTAGAGCACATACTATTCAAGAGCCAGCTGTGGTCGTGTCCTTAGACGCCACCATGGCATTTGATACTATGGAGTGGCCTTATTTGTGGGCAGTCTTGGCTAAACTGGGCTTTGGGCCTAATTTTATCCAATGGGTACGTCTTCTATACAGTGAGCCCCTAGCCCAAGTGGTAGTTAATAACAAACTTTCCGCAGCCTTCCCACTTAGCAGGGGAACCCGCCAGGGATGTCCGCTCTCGCCCCTCCTCTTCGCCCTGGCCCTTGAACCTTTTGCAGCTTGGATCCTCTGTGACCCTAGGATAAGAGGACTGAAATGGTCCCCGGACTGGGAGGACCGCATTTCCTTGTATGCGGACGACATCCTCCTTTATTTAGCCTCTCCTAAACACTCCCTGGTGGTGGTATTGGATATACTGGAGGTCTTTGGCAGATTTTCTGGCTTCACTGTAAACTGGAGTAAGTCCCTGTTATATGCCCTCAGTGGTGACCCACCTCTTCCCCCTAGGAACTGTCCAATACAGATAAACACCATTGGGTTTAAGTACCTGGGCATGTTTGTTTCCCTAGATGCCACACTTCGGTACGAGCGGAATCTCCTTCCACCCCTTCACAGACTCCAGAAGGATATTGCTAGTTGGAAAAAACTCCCCTTTCGCTTTTGGGTAGGGCGGCCCTTTTTAAAATGATGTCCCTCCCTAGATTCCTATATATCCTGCAGAACACGCTGGACCCTGTCCCAGCTCACTACTTCAAAGAGATTGAGAATCTCCAGCGAACTCTGCTATGGGAAGGAAAACCCTGCATTGCTTTGACTAAACTTACCTTATCGTGGTATGACGGAGGCATTAGCCTTCCCGACATTAAAAAATACTATTGGGCAGCTCACCTGGCTGCCGTTAATCACGGCACCTACGGTCGCCCGGATGACCCTGGCTATGCTATGGACAGATGGCTCCTCCCGGGAGGGACGTATGGTAGAGCATTATACTCAAGGCCTAGACGGTTTGCCCTAACTGGCCCCACTGCACATACCGTTCAAGTTTGGCACAGCGCGACTAACTCGCTCGGATGGGGCAATACATTGACACTAGCAACTCCATTGTGGGACTCAGAGAGGTTGGGTAGTTTGTGGAAGACGAAAGGGTTTGACAGGTGGGATCTTATAGGAATTTCACACATAAAAGATATGTGGGGAGCAAGCGGGATCAAGCTCTTTGCTGACCTTCAAAAAGAATATAAATTGGCAGACACTGAACACTTCCGCTATGTACAAATCCTGCACTCGCTACGTACGCACCTGTCACGAGACACCGTCCCTCCCGACTCTTCACCATTGGAAGATAGAATACTAGATGGGTCACTACCTGAGAAAACCATTTCTCTCATATATAAGAAGTTAATCAATAATGGGGTAGACCTGCTCCAAACACTGCGGGAGAAGTGGACAAGGGACGGGATTGAACTGGATGAGGAAGATTGGCAGGAGGCGATATCCTCTTCCAGGGTGGTAGCCATACCGGCGCGCCTCAGATTAGTTCAGCTTAAAATCCTACACAGGATCTACATTACTGGGCCCCAGCTATTACATATGGGAAGGGAGACAAGTGGGGAGTGTAGGAGGAACTGTGGGCACACGGGAACATTCATACATATTCTTTGGGAGTGCCCGGCCATCAGCCCATTCTGGCGCAAGGTTCATGACGTCATCAACACAGTACTCTCGATCTCGCTTCACCCTGAGGTGAGACGTTGCCTCCTGAACATCTGGGAACCTACTGACTTGAACACCGCCCAGACACAATGGTCTACACTGGGATTCATGATAGCAAAAAGGAACATTGCGCAGCGGTGGGGAGCAGAGCAACCTCCCACAATAGAAGCCTGGGAGAGGGATCTAGACTGGTGCATGTATAGGGAAAAAACGGTATACCTAGCCAGGGGTTGCCCCAAAAAGTGGTCCCGTGTATGGGGCCCCTGGAATATATATCACGGAGAAATATGCTCACCGCCTTGCTGTTTTGATATTGCAGACCCGCCCTCACCGTAGCATTTCTCATTTCATGTATTTATGTTACACGATTTTGCTCCCCCAGGGTACCTCATGCCCTTAAGTGGTTGACTCCTCTGTAATGTATTATTGCACTAATTTCTGTTTAATAAAAAGAAATATAAAAAATAAATAAATAAATAAGGCCGGCATTTTGAGAGGGAAAAAAGTGAAAAATTAGGGGGAAAAAAACAGCTGAATCTATCAGTTAGTCAGTAAAGACGTCGAGTGAAACAAAAATATTCCACCCAAAACCAGAATTAGTGATAAAAAAACCACTAACTGGGGAGCTCAAACTCCAGGGTCCTCAAAGAAGGAGCCGGAAAAAAGAACTGACCTAACTGTCACCTGTAGTGCATGATGGGAGCCTGAGGGTTCCAAAAGGTCTTAAAGGCACGGCGCCAGTTTTTCCTAACTGTTCTATATGCAGCCTCTCTAGGCTGACCTGCCTCTATGGTCTTACCCCTTTTACCTTTGAAAATAAAGGTTCTGTTGTTTCAAAGCAAACTAAAGTGGTTTACTTGTTTTTAATCATGATTATATCATGGGGTATGTTTATTTATTGTTCAAATTTAAAAGGTTTTACATTGCAATTGAGGCAGTTTTTCTGAGCCTAGTATATATGGTCAGGCTGCATATGTGTTTGTTTTATGCATATCACATATATATATATATATATATATATATATATATATTTACTTATATGTGTATATGGATATATATGTAGGTATATGCATATTATTGGCTATTGCTCCGGGGTCCCCGCACGTGGGCGGGACTATTCAGTGCTTATGACTATTGATGAGTATCCCCTGGAAGAGAACACCCCCTTCCCGATCTCAGATAAATTCTCCAGAATGTGGATGGAACCATGAGGGTGCTACTGTGGGACAATGCCTGCAAGGATGCAGGATGAGGGGCACCCTGGTCCGGGTCTGTTGGGAGCGGAGAGGCAAACGGCTATCGGAGGCATTGGGTTATGGGCTGAAACTCATGCCCCAGCTGATCCCCCTGGGCAACTGGGGGGGAACAATCTTTGGATCGATACGCCCTGTTTTTAGCAACCTGGCCTTGATAGTAGCCTGTAAGGATCTCCTTACGCACTGGGGAGTGAGGACTTTGCCAACCAGGCGGGAGTGGGAAGAAGGCATGGATTGGTGCTTGGGGGTGAAGAAGTTGATATATCATGCGAGAGGATGCCCCTGTCAATTCGGGAAGACCTGGAGTCCATGGATGGAAATGAGAGAGGAGATGGGGTAGAGTTCCAGGGGAGAAACGAGACTCGGAGGGGGGGGGTCCAACTCGGGACTGGTGAGGTATCACAGCTGTAGGAAGCTACATCTCCATATACTATACCAAAAAGAGGTATAGTGCGCAAAGAGTACATTCGCTTACGCAGCATCGACCTACAAGACCAGTCTTTGGAAATTAAGGTCAGTATTGGGAAAGGTTTAGTTCAGCACCAACACTACACCACACCACCAGCAGCACAGGGGCGGTCGGGTGCAGGTTCGAGGTCGGGCGGTCAATACAAATCAATTGGGATTGGGGAAATCGGACAGAAGCTGCTTACAGGCAAGTAGCAGTGGCTTGGAGGACCAGATTCCAGGGGTTGAGGTCAACACTGGACAGGGCCCAAGGCAGCATCAACACTACATCACCAGCGGCACAGGGGCGGCTGGGTGCACAGTGCCAAAACACCGTTGGGTGCCCAATGAAAAACAATGGAGACAGGCTAAATCAGAAAAAGGCTGCAGGCTCAGGCTAGGAGGCCAGTCGAGAGAAGCTAAGAGCTGTAGAAGTTACAATGCTCAGGGACGTAGGGACAGCTTTTGTCTTCTTCACCAAGGCTCAGGACGGATGGTTGCAGGGGTGCCTTTTGGTGCCGGAAACGGCTTACCGGAGCAGGTGCGGTTGAGGGGGTCTCCATGCAGAGGCTGCAGGTGACGTCGAGGAGTTCGGGAGAGGTCAGCTCATGGTGGACTCAGGCTCTGGAGTGCTGGGGAACCTTGCTGGAACCGGTGGGCCACTTGTACTCGGGCCATAGGCATCGGGTGCAGAGGTGGAACAGGGAGGGGGCAGGCTTTGCGGTTTATCAGGTCACATAGTCTTTACTTTGAAGATGGTTGCTTTGTGAACCGGCCCACTGTTCTCGGGAGATCTTGGTCTTTATCGAAGGCAGGCAGTCCTCCCAAGGTTCTGGAGGTCGCTGGGCTGCAGGACGAGTCGTCTTTGGTGTAGGATCGTCGAGGGCTGCAGACAGACTGGCTGGGCTGGGGCCAAGTCAGTAGTTTTCTGCAGTCTTCTCTGCGGGCGCAGCTTTGTGGTGTCTGGCTCTTCTTATGTCGTCAGGAACTGAAGTTCAGGGTCTGGGGATGATACCTAAATACTAGATTTAAAAAGATTATGAGTTGGCGGCCGGTGAGCTCTTCCGTTATCTGCAGATTCGACATGCTCTTCAAGCCGCCCTATCTGAGATTGGGGAGATACCAGAATCATCCCCTCTGGAGGACAGGTTACTTACGGAACCATTACCAAGAAAGGCGATCTCACTAACCTATCGTAAATTATGTAATAAACTTGCCTGACCCACTTAGGCGCCTTCGTGAACAATGGCAGGCTGACTTGGGTATATTAGAGGACGAGGATTGGCAAGCTGCACTTATGTCTCCGAGAGAATCAGCCATACCACTCAAGTTTAGACTTATCCAACTGAAGGTACTGCACAGATCGTATTTTACTGGGGCTACACTCATGAAAATTGGGCGAAGGCAAGACACCTCTTGCCTTAGACAGTGCACAGAGGAAGCAACCCTTTTCCACACTTTATGGAACTGTGCACACATTATGCCTCTTTGGAAAGAAGCCACACAGCCCATGTGCAGGGCCAGAGAGAGATCCAACTGACGCCAAGATTGGGGCTGCTGAATATTTGGGAGGCAACAGATCTTACTGAAGTGGAACAACAATGGGTCACCCTGGGTTATACACTAGTGAAAAGAGCAATTGCTATGTATTGGGGGAGTGCTGAGGTGCCGAATGCAAGGGGTTGGGCTAAGGAGCTAGATAAATGCATGATTGCAGAAAAAGAGGTGTTTAAATCCAGAGGATACCCCAAGAAATGGGACAAAAAATGGGGCAAATGGAACCTTTATCGGGGGGGATATGCACCTCTCCTACGGTTGAGATGGAGATGCGAGAACAACAAAGAACTGACTACCTATAAATCAATATATGTGGACCTACTAATGTATGACAACTATAATACATGTTATGTAAGATGTCTGATAAGATATTGATAATGTCTCACTGGTGACTGTTTAATTTTATAAAACGATAAAAACATCTTTAAAAAAAAAAAATACTAGATTTAGGGGCATTACAAAGAAGTGACAGGTAGTGGCCAATGGGCCCCTTACCCGGGGTGTTCACACCCTCTATCATGACCACCTCATGGGGCCATGGACCTAGTCCTGATTGAAGGAGTCCCACCATCTTCAAGATGGTGGGCACTGAAAAGTGTACTTCACCTCCCCTCCAGCACCTGAGGGGTGGAGTTGTCAGAGGGGGGCACACCTCCTATTCTTTCTATGTTTTCCCGCCTGTCCTCCCGCCAAAAAGGGGGTGAGGTCAGAAAGGGGGCCTGCTCCCTCTAACAGGAGAGGCTGGGGTCGCATTACAAAGGCAGCGAGGCCTTTGAAGTTTCCCGCCACGGATGGCTCTTCCTGACCAGGGGGAGGTGTTAACACCTCCACCAGGGAAAGGCATTGTTCTCGACTTCAGAGCACGCAGGCTCTCCCCCCATGAGGTCAGAACACTGTCTGGTGGTAGCAGGCTGGCTCACACTAAAGATTGGTAGGTTTCAGGGGCTGGCTGGCTCACACTAAGGATTGGTAGGTTTCAGGTGACCCCTCTAAGAGGCCCTCTGTGTGCAACTTTTAATACATCAGTGCAGGTTTATTATGCTGAGATGTTTGATAAAAAAACATCCCATATTTCAGTGATACAATCATGGAGCTGATGAACTCGTAATGACGAGTGTCCAGCCCGTGTGCTTACTATGGCTTCCCTGGTCACTTACAATATCCAGGAATTTATAAGGATATTGCAGGGGCATATCTGATCACGCTGATATGCCCTCACAGGAGATATATTGCACCCTGCCTTAGGTCTAAGGCCTGCTAGAGGGGTGGCTTACCTATGTCTCATGCAGTGTCTATGTGATCTGAGTCTCTTTTATAACAGATTAGATCGGGCCAGAAAACTGTGGAAGTATGAAGCTAATTTGATAGATTTAAGAGTCACCAACAAACACTACTAGACAAAAAGACTGTGATAGTATTAATGTGTCTAATGGCGTCTGTCTGAGAAATGGCTGAGAACCTTAACCCTACATTCTCTTGAACCCAAATTCTAAATGTTGTACTCGGGGTCAGGGAAGAGGACATCATGCAAATCCACAGGAAAAAGGGTTTAAGGACTGTTCTTATAGAAGACACTGCTGCTGATTGGGTTCTCTTGAAGTTGGAGTAAGATTCCATGACAAGACAGAGTGAGCTATGCTGCCTTGGAGAAAATCACCAGGCACAGTGGGAACTGACTTTTGACAGTAATCCTGAATAGAGTGCTTGATATACCGGTCACCTACTATAAACCATGCCCTGGTACTCAAGAAGTGGTCCCCAATGATTTGGGAACATTTGGAGCACCAAAGCTGACATTTCAGAACTTCTGAAACTTTGGACACTTGTTTCCTCGTTTTTCTAAACATGCCCACATAAGCGAACTTTGCTTTAAACAACAATTTCTTTTTTTATTTATTTACACAAATCCATTCCTTCTCACTCTGACGGGCCCTGATGGATTTCAGTATCAAAAATGGCATGCACTGCTACCACTCAGACAGTTTTGAAAGGAACACCCAGAGCTCTGTGTTGGCAAAATTTACACATAGAAATTGTTTTGAATACAATAAAAAACAAATATTGTAATTCACTTTTCAATTATATCTTGAGTTCAATATCAGACTTGCTTAATTTCTGTGCCGTTTAGTTTTCCTTTTTAGATATTTGGTTTGGGAATTGTATTTTCTAACTTCACAATTATGTTTGGTGCTGTTCTTCAAAACCCACATGCATTTTCTGAGTGAAGCCGGTCCTCTAGTTCCAGGTTACAAAGGTGTAAGCAGGATTACTAACAGAAGAACAAGTTGCTTACCTTTGGTAACACTCTTTCTCGTGGATACTCTAACTGCAGATTCCTCACCTTTAGAAAATCCCCAGGCTAGAACCGGAAGATTAAACACATTGCTCCTGCATGTTAGTAGGTAGCGCTGTGAGGCTACACACGGACTTTGATTCACTGCATTAGTAATGATAGAGCTGCATATAGGCGCCATATATGCACACTGTCAGTTTATTTCTTGAATCCCTCTGCACCATCAGACTTAGACCCCAACAAAACCTAGAGCTATCAGTATGTGGCTCTCTAATTTGGGACCTTTGTAGATGGATAAAAAAAACATTTCACAGAATGGGGAGATTGGAGGGCAGAGAGGAATCTGCAATTAGAATATACACCAGAAAGAGTGTTACTGAAGCTAAGTAATTTTTTCTTCTGATGGATACTTCTAAATGCAGATTCCTCACCTTTAGACTAGATACCAAAGCAGTACCCTTCCATGCTGGTGGTTTTATGGAATGGCTCAGACCAAATATTTCTGCAGGACTAAATGGGCGAAATGCCCTTCCCGATGGAGCTTGCTATCAAGGCAGGTGCGATTTGTGGACAGCTGTACTGACGCTCACATCGCAGCCTGACAGATACTAAGGACAGACGCTCCACGTTTTAGCACAGTACAAGCAGCCTTGGCCCTAGTAGAAAGGGCCCTCAATCTCTCCAGAGGCTGCTTCTTGGCCAGTGTGTAGCAGATCTTAATACAGAAGACTATTCACTCTGACAGTCCATTTCTGTACTGCTTTGCTTTTCTTTGCCCAGAATACTCCACAAAGAGCTGATGGTCTACTGGATGGTCATTAGTGCAGTCAATGTAAACGTTTAAAGCTCTTTGGAGTCCAGCCAATGGAGTCTCTCCTTCTCTTTCGAGGGGTGAGCGAAGAATAGCAGGTTGGGAGAGTGTTGGACAGCCCAATGTGAAAAGCAGCCATGACTTTTGGCAAAAAGGCTGCCCTGGTCGTCAATACCACTTTATCTGCGAGAAAAAGGTGGTGTAAGGCAGCTGCATCAAGAGAGCTTGGAGTTCACTTACTTGGAGAGCCAAAGTCACCATGACCAGGAACATAGTCTTCAAAGTCAGGAGACGTAGTGGACAGCTGTGCGCTGGTTCGAATAGCTTACACATGAGCTAAAGGAAGACCAAATTAAGATCCTGGTCTGACATCACAAGGGGTTTAGCAGGAAACAAATTAGTCAAATCTTTTAAACCTCGCATCGAAATAGGTGTGGTTTGGCCAACACAGCCGTAGAGAGACCTCCTGCACCGAAATCTGAATTTGAGTAAGGACGACTGGTCCGGTAAACGTAAAATGTACGAAAGGGCTGACAGATAAACATGGAGTCCACTGTAAGACCTTCCTGGGCCAAAGATCAAACAAATAGGACATCCAACAGATTAGGATCTAATGAGTCAGTATTGGGAGTGCCACACCAGGCTACAAACGTATCCCAGCGAACAGTGTAGACAGATTTTGCAGAAGGAAGCCTTGCAGCCAGGATGAAATCTACAACTACAGGAGGAAAACTGATTCCAGTCAAATACTGCTGCTCAATCTCCACGCATGGAGACACAGATTATACAAGTTTGGTTGCAGGACCCTACCCTGCTGCTTCGACAGGAAGTCCTGCCAAAGTGGTAGCCTGATCAGAGGGCAGAAGTTCTGGGTATGACTTGGGCCCTGTTGTTCTTGTTCTTCTTTAGAAATCTTGGCAGTAGAGGCAGTGCCAGAAAGAAATACTGGAGTCCTGTGCTCCAGTCCATCGGGAATCCGTCTCTGAAAGACAGCCTTTTTCGAAACTCCAGCGCACAAACGTTTGACATTGTGTGTTCTCATCGGTGGTGAAAAGATCTGGCCAGGGTTTTCCCCATAGCTGGAAAATGCACTGTGCCACTTCTAGAGGTAACTGCTATTCGTCAGCTGCCAGGCGCGGCCGGCTGAGTTCAACCACCAGGAGGATTTCAACAGTAGGAAGACTTTCAGTGTAAGGCAACTTGCCCGCAATTTAAACAGGTTGATGTGGAGACCAGAGTCCTCTAATCTCCATCTCACCAAATGACCTCCCTGTCCCAACAGTGATGCATCTGCCGCAGTTCTTTTGCAGTCTCCTCCAAAGCCTGGATGGAATGAGACCAGTACCCCTGGTGTTGGGCCGATTGAGACTTTAGGTTTCCTGCAGAGCCTGCATATGCCACATGGTATTGTCAACAAGCAGGATTTAGGATACCAAGAGACCCAGAAGTCTCAGAGCTACTCTCACTGAGACTCAAGACTGAGGCTGAAATATCTGATCATAGCTTCAATATTCTGAACTCACCGTGCTTGAGGGAAGGCTTGAAACTGCACTGCATCCAGAAAGCCTCCAATGGAAGGGAGTCTCTGCAAAGGAGTCAATTGTGACTTTAGCAAGTTGATAGTGAACACCAGTGATATCAAGAGGTTCACCGTCGTCGTCTGGAGGTCAGATACAACAGCCAGTCAATCGAGGTAGGGTAAAATTGGAATCCCCGACCTCCAAAGGTGCGCTGCGAACACTGCCCTCACTGTTGTGATCACACGAGGGGCATTGGTGAGGCAGGAGAGGAGCACGGCAAACCGGAGGTAGTGTCAGTAGGACTGCAAAACAGTCTTGCAGGTCCAGAGCCACCATCCACTTGCCTGGATCCAGGGCATACAGAACCTGGGCCAGCATGAGCATCTTGAATTTGCCCTTCCACAAGGAGGGGTTAAAATCTAAAATGGGACAAAGGCATCAGTCCTTCTTCGGCACAAGGAAAAAACGGGAGGAACATCCAGATCAGATTTCTGGTGCAGGGTCCCTCTCTATGGCTCCTTTGGCCAAAACAGCTTGCAATTCTTGGAGCAAGATGGACAGGTGCTGCTCTAAAAGATGCTCTGAGGTGGGCAGGAGGTGTGACATGCCTAACAGGAAAGGCAGGGTACAGCCTTGTTGAATGATTTGCAGGACCCACCTGTCAGATTTTATCACCATGCTTAGTGCAACTTGCTCTGCCCAAGCAGTCGGTACTGTGCAGCCCAGTCCAGATGATGTACTTTGCAACATCCTGACCAACCTGGATAGTTTAATTCAATGCTGCCCAAAATTCCTTGTTGACCGTCGGTAAGATCTCACTAACCCTGTCCCATAGAACATTGGAATATCTCCCCAGCAAACAGCTGGCAAAGACTGAGGGCTGAATGAGGAAACATTTGCTTCCTAAATTCCCATATTTGTTTTGCCTCTCTGTCTGGGGGAGTAGTAGGGAATGAGTTGGGGTTCACCTTACTGGTGGAATCCTGAACCAACAACCTTTCTGGTGTAGAGTGCTGTGTCAAAAAGTCAGGGTCACTTGGTGCCATCTGTGACGCCTGGAGACCTGCCTGTTCACTGGAGGACAGGAGCATGGCTTAGACCAGGTGACCACAAGATTGTCAGTCAGGGCTTTGTTTAATGGAAGTAAGGGCTCAAAGTAGGTGTGTACAGATTGGGAAACTTTGGTTAAGACATTAATTTTGACTGTCATAGTGGCAACTGCAAATTTAGTACTATCGCTGCCTGTTTCACCTCCACAAATAAAGGATGTACTCTCAGCCACTGAAGGCCCAAGGGGAAAGCACAACCCCCTGTCTGGAGAATGGCCAACCCACTAACCTCCTTTAAGTCCATGTACGGCTTGTCACCGTCAAAAAATGGGGGAAAATAGTCCCCATCATCTTCACTGTCGGAACCAAAAAGTTGCTGGAGCGCTGATGTGCCCCTCCAAGGCAGAGGCATGGTTCTGTCTGACTCAGATTGGACTTGGTCCAGGTGCATCATTACCGGGTTGGGATAAGATGAATTTGGCTCGGAGAAAGGACTATAGGAACGTAGTCTTTCTCTAGCAGCATGGACCAGTGTCAATGTCAAAGAGACAGGTCTGGATTTCGGTGACAGATTGGAAGTCTACTCCGGTATCAGAGAGGAACACAAGACGGCAGACCTTGCCGATGGTAACCCAGCTAGAAGCCTCAACGGATTCTTGGGACTCAACAGCACACTGAGGGTAGCACACTGAAGGGAGCTTCTTTAAAGGCCTAAATCTGCTGCAATGTTGCCAATGGCCATGGAAACTCCCGGTACATCTGGATCAGCTGTGGAATCAGCTCCTCGGTGTGGGACCGGGAGCGAGACCAACAGGCACCCATACGTCCTCATGACTTCTCGGACAGAGAATGGTGGGACTGGGACGAATCCCGCTTGGCCTTCTTCTGCTTGGTCTAATAGGAAGACTTGAATTCTTGGAATGTGGCAAGGCCCTGTCCCAGGAATGGGCCCACCTCCTTGACTTTGAGTGGGACTGATCTTAAATCCTCAGAGACAGCACTAGTACAGTGTAAAATGCACTGAACCCAAGCAGTTTCCCAAGAGCACTGTTTGTATGAATGTATGTTGTATTTATATAGTGCAAACCCGGCTGAAAGGCAGTTGAGTGCTGCAGATGTGTGGGGCAAACTGGCTTCCCCTCCCGGTCCTCTGAACTGGCATGAAGGATGACAAGGTCACATACTACTGAGTGTAATGCAACTCTGGTGCCAAAGTGACCACCCTACTAGGTTGCCAATGGGACGAACCTGAGAGGCTAGTTTGGCAGGGACTGATGCTGCCACCGATAGGGTGGAGGCATTGATGCTGTGTCCAAGCACTGAGAAGACAAGTCGACTACAGTGATACTCTTCATTTGCTGACTGTGTGGTAACCTCCCACTCAACTGCCATGTGCACAACATTGGAGGTTGGCTGAACCATGGGGGCAGAGGAGAAGTCAGGAGCTACAATAGTTTGGTCAGAGAGTTATCATTGAAAAATTACACCAGGCTGTTCAGCAGATTTTCACTATCCACCATGTCGAGATGTTCAGATAAAAGAAACCCTGCAAGTTTTTGCATCTTTTTCTCTTCTCCAAAAATCAACTTATGAAGCTACATATAACGGGAGTAAAACACTGCCATGCTTTTGCAAGAGGCAGTTTGGAAGTGGATGAAATTTGATGGCAGTAGGTTTTAAATTTCCAAAACTGATCTTACAGGTTGAAACGTACGTGAATGTAAATATATCAGTGATATGTTGATTGCTTTGTTCCTGCCTCTTAAGTTTAGAATGTAGTTTCTTCTCTTTATATAATAATGTTTTATGCAACACTTTAGCTTCTTGTTAGTACTAGTGTAAGAAATTGGGTTATTAGTTGAGAGGGGTTGAAGTCCCACTCAGGAAAAAAATCAAAATCCTTGTCAGGGTGAGCCACAAAAAGTCACTAAATTAACCTGTCCTTAACCTCTGGTAGCTTGGTACAAAAACAGACTGGCTTAACTTGGGGGTAATTTGTAAAGTATTTATGCAGCATACAAACAATAATAAAGTAAAAACAACACAAGAAAAACCACAAACCAATTTAGAAAAATAGAGTAGATTTTCATTAACAAATTATTCCAAAACGAACAAAATCAGTAGAACAGAAGAAATAGATTTTTAAAGTTTTTAGCAAAACAGCACCTAAAAGCACAAAGCGGCACTCACGGTCATATGGTCGCACTATATTGGGGAGAAGTCACAGGTACAGGCTGTCTGCAATGGAGAGTGGGCTAAGTACTGTGACCGGGCTCGTCACCTTCTAAAGTCTGGTGTGAAGAGTTCCATTTGCGTGGGGTCAGGCTGTGAAGAGAGGACTTTTAGCGCGAGGAGCTGGTCTATTGTTGCGGATGGTCGTAGCTGTAGCGCAATTGTTGTGGTGAATCGTCGTGGATGGTCACTGTCAGAGCAAAGTGCAGGACTCACATTGCCAATTGGCTGCTGTCGGCGAGAAGAGCAGGTCACATTGGAGCTTCACTCTGGCGGTTGTCGCAGCAGCAGCAACATTTTGGCGCAAACGGGTCTGATTGCGAG
This sequence comes from Calotriton arnoldi, assembly GCA_963921515.1. Taxonomy (NCBI): domain Eukaryota; kingdom Metazoa; phylum Chordata; class Amphibia; order Caudata; family Salamandridae; genus Calotriton; species Calotriton arnoldi. The sequence goes on from CAWUFW010001977.1 coordinate 2,259,849, forward strand.
GAGCCCTACTTCAGGATTTTCACTTTGTTTTCTTGGAGGAGTTTCCACTGTTGCCAGCCAAGGGACCAGGACCTTGGGGGCACCTCTTGGGGATCAGGACTCACCCCAGTAGAAGCCAGTAGCAGGGTTCAGGAGGGTCAAGGTGCAGGGATGTCTTTGGAAGCTTGCTTTGTCCCTGTAGCTCACACAGGAGTTCAGCCACTTGACCCTTGGAGTCACTCTGGTGGTCCTTGTTTCAAGGAAGCAGGTCCAATCTTCCTTCCTCAGATATTAGGCAGCAAGGCAGTCCTTATCACAGCAGGGCAGCAGGACAGTCCTTCTGAACATTCCAGAGGTCCCAGAATGATCTGATCAGTGGGCCTTGACTGGATCCACTCATTCCTCTCTGGCAGAACACAGCGGGTCAGACTCCCACCCTTACTCTCGAATCCCACACCGACCACCTGCAGAGTTCCCCAAGGATCCTCCATCAGCCCCACCCTGTTCAACGTCTACATGGCCCTGCTCGCACCCATCGTCAGATCCCATGGACCCAACATGGTATCCTACGCAGACGACACCCAATTCATCCTCTCCCTATCCAACGAACCCAATGTCTATAAACGCAACTTTCAAGAAGGAATGGAAGCTGTCGCCAGGTAGATGAAGAACCGCTGCCTACAACTCAACACGGAAAAAACCGAAGTACTCATCATGGGCCCACACTCCGATGCCTGGAACGACACCTGGTGGCCCCCCGCCCTCGGGAAGCTGCCCTCCCCCACGCATGCAACTTCGGAATCATCCTGGACTCCGAACTCAAAATGGACTGCCAAATCAACGCTGTCTCATCATCTTGTTTCCGCACCCTCGACTCCTACCAAAGACCTTCAATTGGATCCCCTCGAACACAGGAAAACCGTCACCTACGCCCTCATCAGCAGCAGACTCGACTACGGCAACACTCTCTACGACGGAATCAACAAGAACAACACCTGTAAACTCACTTCCAGAACGCCTCCGCCAGACTAGTCCTCAACCTACCACGTCACTGCCACATCTTCCAACACATGTGGACTCTGCATTGGCTCCCAATCAACAAGAGAATCACCTTCAAGCTTCTCACCCACGCCCACAAAGCCCTCCACAACACTGGGCCTGCCTACTTGAACCACTGCCTCTCGTTCCAAGCACCCCAAAGATCCCTCCGTTCAGCCCAGCTCTCCCTCGCTACAGTGCCTCGCATCAAGAAGACCAGAACAGGAGGTCGCTCCTTCACCTTCCTCGTGGCCAAGGCATGGAACACCCTCCCACTCCACCTCAGACAGACGCCAACACTCTCCAAGTTCACGAAGGACCTCAAGACCTGGCTCTTCGACGGATCACCATGAACTTCCAGGATCTGCGCATCCCCCCCAACCCCCCTGTGACGAGGAGCTGCCCCCAGACAATGCCTCCTCTTCAGGGACGCTACATGAACAATTACCTCCTTACCTCTCCCCCTATTCCCCTCCTCTATTTTCAGACCCCGGCTCCTGTGAGTAATGAACACTGTCCCTTTAACTTGCCTCGGCAACCCGACTACCACGCCGATCATGTGACTTGGTCACCTGACTGCCCTCCCTTCAAAGAGGAAGTGACTCCGAGAATGAGGAGTTCGCGTTGGAGCCCAGCGAAGGAAGCAACGGCAGCGTCTGGAAGAGACCATGACGTACAGACCTTCTTCATTGGCCCAGGACTCGTGGAACCGTGGAAGTACCCCGTCGCGGAGGCGGAAACAGTCAGTCAGCACGCCGACACCCCGCTAGACGGAGACACGGAGAAGAAGGAGCCGGACCTTCTCCGGCAACGGCCCAGGAGGGTCGTGGCTTCAGAAGGTATGGGGACAACTGGGGGCTGTGTGGGGCAGGGGGAGGCCGGGAGGTGAGGGCGGGCGCTTTCGCATACACTCGAAAGCGGAGCTCAGTACACAGAGGCCAAGTTCCGTAGAGCGCAAAGACTCCTAGAAAGGAGTAGGCGATTCACTGGTGTTGGTTGGTGCCTAGACCCTCACTCCCTTACCCCTTTTGTTCTTCAAACCCCGGAGACCCTCCTTACCAAGCTTTTGTTTCTTTTCTATATTTTTCCCTGAGTTGTGGCGTCTACTTGGTGGGAGCAGTCCTTCAGCCTCGAGCACCCTGAAGTCCTGGGACAAGGTCCTCTGACGTAAGAGAACAAAGACTCCGCCCTAGGAAAAGGGACTTGCAATTTACTCAGAATTGAGTATTTACTTTGAACATTAAAGAACAAAATAAAATACTACTTACCCAAACACTCCCTGTCTCCTTCTCCACTGCGCCACACGTGGTGTCAGAAGTGGGATTCGGGCGCCTACTACATCATGGAGAACCTAATTCAGCAGCTCATACGTGGCCAGGAGAAGCTTGAGTGGGCAGTAGAGCGACAAATGACAACAGCCCACGCGGACAGGGAACTCTTTAAGGACACTATGTCTAACCAAGCTTAGCAACTACAAAGGGTTGCAGACGACCGCCTAGAATTAACCACTCAGTTACAGAATCGTGCAGGAACCGGGCCCAACATTTCCCTACAAAAATATATCAGCGGTGAAGATCCTGATACATTCTTACTTAATTTTGAGAGAGCAGCTAGAGCATCGGGATGGCCAGAAGCTAAATGGCCATTCTTTTTAGCTCCTCTCCTTACCGGAGAAGCCCAAGCCGCGTATCAAGTGGCGAACGCAAATGGGCGCACTCCCTATACCGAAATAAAAAGTATTATCGTAGATCACCTTGGACTGGACGCAGAGGCCTACCGGGTCCGGTTCAGAAAGGAGCGAGGGACCCCCACCGATAATCCTAAAACACTCTATTTCAAACTAAAGACAGCAGCAGACAAGTGGCTAAAGCCCCAAACGAGCACAAAGGAAGAAATAATGTCACTTATATACTTAGAACAATATATAGAAGCCCTACCATACCCGATACAGAGGTGGCTCAAACAACACACCCACCTGACGGCTGAACAGGCAGTGGAAATGGCCACCTCGATCTACCGAGCACAACCCCGCAACTTGTCAGGAGATATAGAGAAAACAACACAACCACCTCCCCCTTCAGGACGACTGGAAAGAAAACCTACGAAACCCGATCCGGAACCCTTAAAACCCCGCCACCATCGACCAGAACCCATTCCTATCAGGGGTCCGCAATGTTTTGAATGTGGGGACTGGGGGCATATTGCTAGAAACTGCCCCAGAAAAAAGCCTCAGAAGAACCAATGGACATAGGATGTGTTCCTCAATCCATTCTGTATACTGATGAAATGGGGCCCAGTTTCTACGTGAGTGTTCTTGTGGAAGGGGTGACTGTAAGAGCTCTCTTAGACTCCGGTTGTCGGCAGTCGGTAGTGCGCCGGTCCTTAGTACAACCCTCCTCCCTTACAACCCAACAGGAGGTCCCCATTAGGTGTGTACACGGGGACGTTCAGCTCTATCCCTTGGTGCAGTTACCCATATCCCTTCCTAGTGGGGTCACATTAGAAGCCAAGCTTGGGGTTCTCCCTTTTCGCCCCGAAGACATGATCCTGGGTCAGGACAACCCATCCTTTTTGGTACTCCTAAGGGACTCTCTACAGACCAACAAACTAAACAAGACACCGCATCCCACCTTCCTTACCCAAGCCCCCTGGCTTTCTGACAAGAGCTTTCGTTATAGCCAATTGAACGACCCCTCTCTTCAAACCGCCTGGGATTATGCCAGACGGTCCCTTCCAACTCAGAAGCCTGTATACCTGTCTTTTCAGATACAGAATGATCTCCTCTATAGAATAGCAAAGGAAGGTAACCCACCCCAACTCATAGTTCCCCAGTCCTTCCGTGACCAAGTCCTCTTCTTCGCACATACACACCTAACAGCAGGTCATAGAGGAACACAGAACACAATAGACATGCTTTTAAAACATTTTTATTGGCCAGGCATATTCTCACACGTCACAAAGTACTGCCAAGAGTGTGAAATATGCCAAAAGAAGAATCCATACAAACCTCCTCCCGTGCCATTGCAACCTCTCCCCATTATCGGAACCCCCTTTGAGAGGATAGGTATGGATCTCAAAGGTCCACTACCTAGAACCAAGAAGGGTCATCTATACGCCTTGGTGGTCGTTGACTACGCCACCCGATACCCCGAGGCCTTCCCCTTGCGTACCCCTACCAGTCAGAACATCAGCGACCGGCTTCTGGAATTGTTTTCCAGAGTTGGCTTTCCTCGTGAGATACTCACGGATCAGGGGACCCCATTTGTCTCCAAGATAATGGGGCAGGTGTGCAAATCTCTTGACATTTCACACATAAAAACATCTGTTTATCATCCCCAGACAGACGGCCTATGTGAGAAGTACAATTCCACCCTGAAACTGACATTAAAGAAACTGTTAAGCATGGAGGGGAAAGAGTGGGACATGCTCCTTCCTTTAGCATTGTACACGATCAGAAGCCAGTCTCAGGCTAATTTGGGTTGTTCCCCTTTCCAACTTCTCTACGGACGAGAACCCCGAAGCTTGCTAGAGATCACAAAGGAATACTGGGAGCAGGAAAAAGAAGTACACTCAGGGCCTTCGTAGTAGGCTACAGAAGCCAAGGGATTTCGCTGATGCGAATCTGGAGAAGGCCCAGATTAAACAACAAACGTTTTACAATCAAGGGAAGAAGTGGCGCCACCTAAAGAAAGGGGAGTGGGTACTGGTCCTCATGCCTTCTGGTCTCACAAAGGTAAAAACAGGCTGGCAGGGTCCCTATCAGATAGTGGAAAAGGTCGGATTGACATCCTACCAGGTCCAGATCACTCCCAAAAGAACACAATTATACCATATCAATCTTTTAAAGAAGTGGTTGGGTCCTCTGCCCAGGAATGTTCACTTGGTAAATCCTATATCTGAGACCGGTAGTACACTACACCAACTGCCAGTCAATCAGGAGCTGTCCCCTGAGCAACGTAATGCCCTACGAGACACACTAAGTCCGTTTGCTTCCCTATTCTCAGACCTGCCAGGCCGGACTTCCTTAGCACAACATTCCATCCCTACCCAACCAGGAAAGATAGTCAGACAAAGACCATACCGTATCCCTGCTGCTAGACGGAAGGCCATAGAACAAGAGGTGAAAAACATGCTTGCCCTGGGGGTAATACGCCCATCACAGAGCGAATGGTCTTCCCCAATCGTACTGGTACCAAAATCGGATGGCTCCGTCCGGTTTTGCGTAGACTTTAGAGCCATCAACGCAATCTCCAAGTGTGATTCATACCCTCTTCCACGTGTAGACAAGTTGATTGAAAGACTAGGGGAGGCGCAGTATATCACCACCCTTGACCTTACGAAGGGATATTGGCAGGTGCCTCTGAAACCACAAGACCAGGAAAAGACAGCCTTCTCAACACCCTCTGGCTTGTTCGAATTTACTGTCCTGCCTTTTGGATTACATGGGGCACCTGCCACATTTCAGCGGCTCATGAACCGAGTATTGGCGAACCACCAAGCCTACTCCTCGGCATACCTAGACGACAGTCATTTACAGTCCCACGTGGGAAGCTCATCTCCAACATTGCCGTCTAGTGTTTCAGGCCCTCCAGTCAGCGGGTCTACATGTCAATGCAAAAAAATCCAAAGCAGGGTTCCAGAAGGTGAAATACCTGGGATTCCTTCTAGGAAACGGTAACATCGAACCGCAAGAAGAAAAGGTCAGGGCAATATCCCAAGCCCCTTTCCCTGTCACAAAGAAGGAAGTTAGGGCTTTCTTGGGCCTACTCGGATATTATCGCCGGTTTATACCCCAGTTTTCTGAATTGGCCACGCCCCTTACGAACCTCTTGAGGAAGGACGTAAAAACGAAGGATCTCCTTCATCCCCCTCCTGAGTCCCTGCACGCATTTCTTGAACTAAAAAAAGCCATTACCTCTGGTCCCATCCTACGGTCTCCTGACTTTTCTGAGCCCTTTCTGTTGCAGACCGATGCTTCTGAGAGTGGGTTGGGGGCGGTTCTCTCACAAGTGGCTTCTGATGGTCTAGAGCATCCCATCCTCTTTTTGAGTCGGAAGTTGTTTCCCAGGGAACAGGGTTACCCCATCATTGAGAAGGAGTGTCTTGCCATCAAGTGGGCGGTGGACAAGTTGAGGTATTACCTTGAGGGCTCCCGTTTCATCTTGTACACCGATCATGCCCCGCTCGTTTGGATGAGCCGTAATAAGGGTAACAACCCGCGCGTCCTACGCTGGTTTCTTGCCCTGCAGCCCTTTTCCTTTGAGATTCGCCATCGCAAGGGTTCGGACAACGGGAACACAGACTTTCTCTCCCGTGTCTCCCGGTTTCCCGATCGGAATCAGGCTGGGGTGGGGGTGTGTGACGAGGAGCTGCCCCCAGACAATGCCTCCTCTTCAGGGACGCTACATGAACAATTACCTCCTTACCTCTCCCCCTATCCCCTCCTCTATTTTCAGACCCCGGCTCCTGTGAGTAATGAACACTGTCCCTTTAACTTGCCTCGGCAACCCGACTACCACGCCGATCATGTGACTTGGTCACCTGACTGCCCTCCCTTCAAAGAGGAAGTGACTCCGAGAATGAGGAGTTCGCGTTGGAGCCCAGCGAAGGAAGCAACGGCAGCGTCTGGAAGAGACCACGACGTACAGACCTTCTTCATTGGCCCAGGACTCGCGGAACCGTGGAAGTACCCCGTCGCGGAGGCGGAAACAGTCAGTCAGCACGCCGACATCCCGCTAGACGGAGACACGGAGAAGAAGGAGCCGGACCTTCTCCGGCAACGCAGTGAATCCTGCCACGGCCCAGGAGGGTCGTGGCTTCAGAAGGTACGGGGACAACTGGGGGCCGTGTGGGGCAGGGGGAGGCCGGGAGGTGAGGGCGGGCGCTTTCGCATGCACTCGAAAGCGGAGCTCAGTACACAGAGGCCAAGTTCCGTAGAGCGCAAAGACTCCTAGAAAGGAGTAGGCGATTCACTGGTGTTGGTTGGTGCCTAGACCCTCACTCCCTTACCCCTTTTGTTCTTCAAACCCCGGAGACCCTCCTTACCAAGCTTTTGTTTCTTTTCTATATTTTTCCCTGAGTTGTGGCGTCTACTTGGTGGGAGCAGTCCTTCAGCCTCGAGCACCCTGAAGTCCTGGGACACGGTCCTCTGACGTAAGAGAACGAAGACTCCGCCCTAGGAAAAGGGACTTGCAATTTACTCAGAATTGAGTATTTACTTTGAACATTAAAGAACAAAATAAAATACTACTTACCCAAACGCTCCCTGTCTCCCTGTCTCCTTCTCCACCGCGCCACACCCCCGCAGCACCTTGAGACCCTATCAGGTGAGTAGTTGCGCTCAACAAACCTATGATTGATTGATTGAGTGGTTATGAAGGTGCTCTTTTTATACCTGGTGCCAGTTTTTGTGTGCGGGAACTCCCTGACTTACCCCCAAAACTTTGTCCTGGTCAGTTCTTCCCCTGGTCCAGGCTCCAAACTGTCTAGGGCAGACCTGGTGGTAGGTTCCTTTGTGTGTGCCAAAGTGTTAGTGAGGCTGGCTACAGTCCATCCCCAGCCATCCTGTCAGGATGGCCCATCCTGTCCAAACCAAAACCGTCTTTGTCTCACTATCTGGAAGCAATACACAAAACCTCAATAGCAGAGCCATTCACAGTCATGTGACTCAGGATACTGGCAGGAAGGCACAGTTCGTTGGGACTAGAAAATAACTTTCTAAAAGTGGCATTTTCAGAATTGTAACTAAAAATCGGACTATGCCATTAAAGAGGGGTTTCAATTACAGTTCATTTGATTATATATCACCTATCTCTATCTGCTACTAATCTGAAATAGCACTTATTAAATGTAATAAAGTAACAAAGTGTCAGTCAATGGAAGAGATGGGCCTTAAAAAAATTAAAAACAACTTCAGGAGATTTTCACTACCAGGGCATGAAAAACTTAAGTACACACATCCTACTTTTTACCCTGCCCTATGAATCTTTAGGGTCTACCTTAGGGGTGACTTATAAGTATTAAAAAGGAAGGTTTAGGTGTAGCAAAAGATTTATTTAGCCAGGTCGAAATGGCAGTTTAAAACTGCGCACACAAGGTGCAATGGCAGACCTGGGACATGCTTTTAAAGACTATTTTAGTGGGTGGCATGAGAGCTGCAGCTCACTAGCAGGAGTTAATTTACAGGCCCTGGGTATGCAGCACCATATAGTAGGGACTTATGAATAAATTAAATGTACCAACCAGGTGTAAGCCAATTTGACCACTTCTAAGGGAGGGAGCATAAGCACTTTACCACCGGTTACCAGGGAAGACAAGATTTTACACACTCAGGGCCATATGTACTAACACATTTTGTGTTTGCAAAAGTACGATTCACAGAATCAGGTCACTTGCAACAGCAGAAATGCCTTTTGGTATGTGCTAAACTAGGCCTGGGCAGAATTTTTAATTCCACCAGAGGAATTAGAGGAATTTGGTAATTCCGCATTACTCTTGTAACGGAGAATTTCTGATAAATTCCAACTGCTCTGCTGATGAAAATAACTACTTTAATATGCGGTGGATTCTAAACTAACTGCTCTCCCTTCCCTGTCATGTTTAGAAACCACTGCATATCCCTAGGTGCTCTTATATACTCTGCACTGATTTAAAGTTTCAATCACTGCAGAATATGTAAGGGCGCCCAGAAGCTGCAAAAGTTTGTTAGGCAAAATGCATCCTCGCATCTATTTTTGGAAGCTAGGGTGCACTTAGCATTAAGAAAATCACACCAAATGTCCACTCCACCCCATTGTGGAATCTTGCTGAATTTTCATGTAATTTCGCATGATTTAGTGGAGTCAAACTTCGCAAATTCTGTCCAACACTATACAAAACACAAACTGAAATTTGGTAACATGTTACAGATTTGCAAATTTGGTTTGCAACCGAATGCTGAATAGGTATTTGGAAGGGACGTGTTTAGGGCATCCCTTCAAATACCGCATTGGAATTGGAATGTATTCATGTTTTGCGACTGAAATCCAGTTGCAAAACTTTAATGTTTTACCAACTACAAACATGCAGTAGTAATCCATTACCCACACAGAAATGAGGCATCAAAGGACCCCTTTCCATTTGTGAACAGGAGAGAAAGCCAAGCTGATCCATAATTATTCTACCATTTGGCCTTGGTTGATAACTGAACTGATAAAAGTGCATTTTTTCAAGTGAGTAATAATATTAGCTAAATCATCATGATTCTGATACATCATCAGTATCAGTATTTTCTGAATTAAATAATTATGTTAACCTTGTAAGCAATGTCCAAGGACTGTTTTTTTTATTTGATCGGTAAGATGCAGAAGTGTTTTCTAAGACTTCATTTGAGAAAATAGTCAGAACAAAATGTTAGTTATGACTGAGTAGTAAAGCAGTAGATGAGAAAAGCAGCATTAATCATTAATATGAATCAATTTGCTCCTTGTTGCAGGTGGTCCCATTTCAGGCTGTATAAAACTTGTTTGCAATATTTTTGAAGGAAGCGAAAAGGAAAGGACATATTAACAAATGACAAACTGAGCCATATATTGTTTCCAAGGCTTCCTAGAAACTGGACACTACTGGATCATTTACACTGTTGGAATCCCATGTAAGACCAACATGACTATAAAAATAGTGAATACTTTATTTTAAAGTAAAGTTAATGACAACTGTTCCAAACAACAAACTTAGTTCATACCTCAAAGTTAGTGTTGTTATTATAAGGATGTGGAGACTCTCGGGTCTGGATTGCCATCCCAGGCTCCTCCATGAATTGGCAGGCTGTGAGAGCCACTGTCCCCAGCATACTTTCACTGCAACCTTGCAACACCTTCTGCAAAATCTAGGAGGAAAAGATGGGTTTGAGAGCCTAAAAAAGCATTGCACAATTAAAATAGGCCAAAGGGAAAAAGTCGATACATTTTAATTGTAAACAAAGACTTAAAACAGAAGAAATCTTAGAGGACTTGTGTTCAAAATTACATAAAAAAATCAAGTAAACTAAAAATGTTTTGAGTTTTTCTCATATGAAACTCATAATGAACTAAGGGTAACTGAGGAACATAGATCAGAAAGCCATGCCTAAAGTCTTCGATTTAAGATTAATTTTAAATCCTAAATTGGGAAACAACTGGAATTTGGCGTGAGAGAAAACTGTGATAGCCATATGTAATATTTCACACAATCTAAAATATAAAGGAGTGAGATAAAAAGGCTGAAGTGATACAGACCAAAATATCAATGTTGCTGGAAAACCTGAATACAATACCAATTTAACACAACTATCTGCCAGGACATATTTAGACAAATGTAATCTACGCTAGCACTATGGACGCACAGTGAAGCAGTGTACAAACGTATTCTACAGATAGCCACACATCTAAGTGGCGTTTGCAAAACAGCACACGTGGCGTCATTCTACAGATTTCACATTTTGATAATCTTCACATCTCACACCAAGTCTCTGACATTATTACTACTTTATATACCTGCCAAACTGATTAACTCTGGAATTAAAATAAAGCTGTTGATGGAGAGAACTTCTAGGTAAAGTTGACACAACAAGTTGGTAGAGGGATATAAGGAAGCCAGTATTCTGAAAAAACATGGTCTGAATAGCAATCCAATGTCACCCTAAGCACCATGGGGTGCCTTAAATTCAGAAGATTAGTTATAGGCTCAACTACTGTGCAAGTAATCTTGGTACTGCCCATGGGACGAGGAAATGCAGAGACGATATCTGTACACTCTGTCCATTTCCACAGAAGCAGATCTTCAGGACTGCCTTCTTGACTGCTGATTTGATAGGGCTAAATTGACATGAAGATGATGATTGCAGGGAAGAGTCCCTTACACAGTGTTCATATGATAATCTGCTCCTCATTGTAATGTTCTTGCAGATCTTGTATGTTATCATGTAGAAATGAACCATATCCTGAAGTCTCCTGATGTGCCCTAAGTGACTGTGCACATTGCCCATCCCCTTGCTTAGACTATATCACTACAAATGGTGGAAGGCAGCTGATTAAAGTAGTGAGGTACAGGACATATTAGCTGTATCTCACTGAGGACACTGCCTACTGGCTATCACTTATCATTCCCCTCCACCCCCGAGTACATGTTGCATGAGCGTGTGACTGCTTGGTTACATGGCAAGTGGGTTTATAGGCTGGACTCTTCAGTGTGTATGATCACAGTTGGACTGGTACGGAATAAGGCTTGGGCACTAAAATTAAGTGGGCCCCACTAGTGAGTAAAATAGCTAAAAAAGTAACCCACGTTTGCAAATCTGGCCAAGTCAAAAGAGAAATCCTAAATAGAAACGACTGGGCAACTTATTGCACCCCTACATCCTATGCTTTGTGCTGCAGGCAATGACTGTCTACATGGACTACACATAGAACATGTAACAGTTCCTCCTCTTAATGACTGCCATTGAGCTGTGGCCAAATATGCTATGCTTTGATTCTTTCTCCCCAAAGGTGTGCAGCATACTCTGAATTTGAGTAAGACAGCACCCTTGTATTGGGGTAAAGAACTTTGCTGCTTCTGCTGAAAGAAGCAAGAGGTGGGTTGAACGATGCAGTCTGCTTTGCTGAACAGTCTAGCTCCTCTCTTCTCAGGACTCAAGATAGCCTGACAGGAGAGGACATGCACTGTTCAGCTGAAGCAGAGGTCAGAATTCAGCAACTTGACATGAGGAAATTAGAAATACCATGTCTATTAAGAGCAGAAGCCTGCACCTGCTGCCTAGCCTGACAGGAGAGTGAATGAATGAATGTCTTTATTGTATAAAATATTCATCACAATAACAAATACATTAAAATCACAAATATATCCTGAAATATTCCATGAGAACTGCATTTCAATCACACTTCCTTAAGACAACAATTAACAATCAAAAAATGTTGTTCATTTCCCAATAAAATGACAATAGGGAACAGACTCTTTGCCAGATCTACAATTAATTAAATTAAATGCACTTTTCAAGTATTTCTTCTGCATGTCTAGTAAACTAGGACATAAACAAATTAAGTGCTCAATCGACTCCTCTTATTAATTATACACGTGACAGGACTTTGAGGGTAAGCAATTAACGTTCCAAGACCCCTCAATTTGAGCTATAAGTATTAACAAAAAATTAAATCTCATGTATTTTAGTTTGCATCCTGGATTAATATTAGAGGCTAAATATTTTTATTCTAGAGTACGACTCCTGCTCAAACAAGCTTTATTCAATTTAAAATAAATCATAAAAGCACATGAGCAAATATTCATCGTAAAAATATATTTAAAAAACATGTAAAAAGAAATACCAAAATTTGTCACAGTAAGCAATAGAAAATAGCTGCACCGGGGAGTGGCCAAGCGGTCCAACATGGAGGAGGCGCTGTAAGAGAGCTCCCATAGCCCCTTAGTAATCCACCTGTTAATCCTGCCGTGTCGGCCTTTAAATACGATACCCCTTATAACGCGGATATTTCTTATGCCTGGCGGCTTCTTATGAGCTGTGTCGGACCCGTCGATCCAGCTGCTGAAGGAGCGATTGAGACCTGGTGATCCTCAGCCTTGCGTGAGGGGCGGCGCCGAAGAGCTGCGACGTGTGCCTGGCACACCGAGAAGACTGCTGTGCCGCTTTGCTGCTAGCGAGAGGTGAGGCGCCAGCGGCTGTGTGGCAGTGTTCGCTGAGAGGGGCCTGTCCGAGACTCGGCAGCTTTATCGGGCCGCGGCATGCCTACTCCTGATCTGCGTAGCCCAGCGCGGTGTGGGAGGGGACCTCTCCTCTGCCCAACAGACTTCGCCGCTTCACATGGCTGCCGGTGGCCGCTGCGGAGCCGCGCTCGTAGCTGTGGGCGACGCCGATCCCTGTGGCGGTGCCCGCGGTTGACCTGGGAGTGCTTCATCTTTCGGGGATGTCCTGACTGTATGCCCTACTCCTGGGCGGTCATCGGCGTGCCTGGTGGCGCCAGGGCAGTGAGACTCGCACAGGCCCGGCTGGGATAGGGGGCTAGAGACACTGGCAAGTGCCCTTCCCTCTGCAGGGCTGGTCTGGCGATTTTGCTGCCGCGGGAGAGCGGGCCCACCCCCTTGCTCCCACATGTGATTTGAGGTCTGGATTTGGGGTCACCCGATCTCCCTGAATGGAGGCTGGCAGAGCAGGAGGGACTGGCCCGGTGATGCAGACACTGCTCTCACGACCCACAGATATCCTACGTGGCCCCTGTATGTAATGCCCAGAGCCGGTGACTTGCCAGGGTGATCGCTGCCTGCGGTCAGTTTAGGCCTCCCGCCCCCCTTCAGTACGGTGGTCCCCGGGTGAGTCCTCCAATATTTTAAGTGACCCTATCGCCATCTTGAACTGGTCCTACCATATACATCTTCGTCCATAATCGGCGTGCCCACCGTTATCGTCTCTACGCCGTATCTCTGCACCATGACTAAAGACAAAGTTCCCGGTGCAACGGCGCGATAGAACACAATAGATAAATATGCATGGTGCTGCTGCCTCAGCTCCAACTACAGGCAGCCCGCCGCCGCACATGCCAGACAATGCCGCCATATTAGCGGCCATAACACAGTCCAGAGACATGCTGGAGGCCAAGATAGGAGCAGTCGGGATCTGATGTCATGCTCCTCAGGCAAGATCTTCGTAACGCAGTACAACGCATAACTAAGGCCGAATCCAGGATATCGACAGTGGAAGATTTGGTGACGACGCTTCAAAAGAAGGTTTCTGCCCTGGAGTCCGTTGCAAAGGGCCTGGTAACACATGCTGAGGATGCGGAGGGGCGCGCCCGCAGAAATAACCTCCGCTTCGTTGGGTTCCCCACGGGCTGCGAGGGCGGTGACATGGTGGGCTTTCTTGTTAAATTGCTGGCGGACTGGCTCCCTTCTGGACTGATGTCCCCTTGCTTTGTCATTGAGCATGCGCATCGAGCCCTGTTACAGAAACCACCAGCCGGCGCTCGTCCCAGGCCTATTATTGCTAGATTTTTAAACTTTAAGGACAGAGATGTCATCCTACAACAGGCTAGACCCAAGGAGTCCCTCGACTATTGCTCACACCCCATCATGATATTCCCGGACTATACAAGGCTAGTCCAACAGCGCCGACAATCCTTTACGGAGGCTAAAGCTAGACTGCGGAACCGCAAGATCCAGTATTCTCTGCTGTTCCCGGCCAGGTTGCGAGTACCCTACAAATCGCGGACATATTTCTTCGATTCACCTGATGAAGTGTTCATCTGGACAGACGAGAATGTCAGGCTCAAGCCACGTACTCCACCTAGAATTGATTCTGACTCTTCATCTGGGGGCCCGGGCTGCGGGTCGCCTCGGGTCTCGGAGGAACAGCGCCGCAGATCGACATCCAAGAAACGCTCCAAATCTTGCAGCAAATCCCACATCAGATCCACAGAAGACACCATATGAAAGACATTTAAACTAGTTAATTCTCGCTACAAATAATTTGTATACACTGTCGACGGCATAATATTATGGGTTACTTTTCTTAACGCTTTCCCTTAACTCTGGAGACATCTTTACGTCTAAGGGAAGCCACATAGGGCTCCATTGGCCGAGGGTCGATCCAGACCCCCGTTGGGGTCGGGACGGGCCTCATGCCGTGACAGATGCCTCAACGTCCATGAGGTATTGGGGTGGGAGGGAGGGGGGTAGGTGTTTGGGAAAGTTATTGTTTTTTGTTCTTAAGTGTCATGCATATACAAATCTAGATGCCATGTCAATGTCTATGACTATCGCATAATGTCCCCCGCCCGCACGCATCACTGTCAGCCACGTCCTTAGATATGTCTGGATTATATGAAAGACGCCTCCGCGTTGTTAGTTGGAATGTCCGAGGATTGCTGGATAAGGTTAAAAGGGGGGCTGTCCTACGCCAAGCTAAATGCTATGAAGTGGATATCCTACTGCTGCAAGCAACACATTTAATGGGGAATAGGATCCCATGTCTGACACGATTTGGGTATGTACATGCCCTCCACTCCGGATTCACTAGAGGCTCACGGGAGCAGCGATTCTCATTCACCGCAGAATCCCTTTCCTTCAAGATAAAACTTGGACTGACCCCCAGGGCAGGTATGTCATCGTCACTGGCTCACTGTATGGCCAGTTGCTCGTTCTGGGTAGTGTGTATGCCTCTCCGCCCCTTACATGGAGCCTAACGGAACGCCTGATGAGGCTCTGGGTGGAAATTCCCCCGGGACTGACCTTAGTTGGGGGCGACTGGAATGATACTCTATGTCCCCATTTGGATAGGTGGCGCAGCTTGGGCAGACCTGCGGAGATGCGTGAGTCGAGGCTGCAATCCCTGGTGCAGGGGCTGGATTGGGCTGATACTTGGCGATGATTGCACCCCACTGACCTAGGCTACACATTTTTCTAGCACACACGGGTCCTTCTCCCACATAGATTATGTTTTCATATTAGCTACACATGTACATAGACTCGGGTCGGCAGAGATATTATCCACGGGCCTCTCGGATCACTCCCCTCTACAGCTTGATTTGCGATTTGACTCTAAACGCTCCCCTTTCCGCTGGCGTCTATCGCCATGGCACCTACAAGATAAACAATATAGGACCCATATGCACAATGCCATCACAGAATATCTCTCCCACAACACTGGGTTGGTCGAGTCACCCACAATCTTATGGGAGGCCATGAAGCCAACACTTCGGGGGGTGGATATTGCACAACGCAGCGTAGACAGCGCCGTGAAAAGCTGATACAGCTGAAAGCCCAGCTTCTGAATGCGGAGTGCTGGTGTAGGGGGGAAGATGGACACGCCGCACGTAGACAACTGCTCCAAACTCAGCAGATCTATGCCAGTGAGCTTATGGACGAGGCTCGGGTGGCATGGCTAGCTACCCGTAGTAGGATATACCAGTGGAGCGATACATCTAGTGCACTATTGTATCGTCTCTGTCAGAGGGCTCTCTGCCCCCTCACCATTCCGAGTATCCGTGACCACACTGGGGAGGTTCTCACAGATCCCCTACAAGTCGCAGCAAGCTATGCAGACTATTATAAAGATCTATATGCCCCAGAGAGACTATCTCACCACATCTTGTCCACAAGTTTATAGATGACATGCCTCAGCGCGCCCTCACAGACTCTGCAAGAGAAGAATTAGATGCCCCAATAACAACAGAGGAACTTTGGGTGGCATTATCAGAGATGCGCCTGGGTAAGGCGCCCAGCCCAAACGGCTTTCCGTGTGAATTCCATAAGAAATATCAATCCATACTCACGACCCCGTACTTAGCTGCACTTCAAGCCGATTTAGATGAACGGAGCCTCCCAACGGATTGGCCTCATGCAGAAATAGTGGTGTTCCTAAAACCAGGCCGACCTCCCGAGCACCATGCCTCGTATCTCCCAATATCACTCCTTAACGTCAAGGCTAAGCTCCTCGCCAAGATAATAGCCAATCGCATAGTATCATATATTTCAGACCTAGTCCATCCAGACCAAGCTGGCTTCATGCCTGGCCGTGCCACACGACACAACATCCGTTGTGTGCACAATGTCATTGAATCGGTGGACCGCCTGGGGGAACCGGCTGCACTCTTGCTGGCAGATATAGATAGGGCGTTTGATTCCCTCAGCTGGACGTACCTCTTTGCGCTCCTGAGTGGTTAAACTTTGGCCCCGTCTCCTCAAATATATTCAACTTCTCTATACTGATATTACTGCCTCCGTCCGCGTTGCGGACACTCTCTCACAAATCTTTCCTATAGGGCGGGGTACCCGTCAGGGCTGTCCCCTCTCTCCATATCTCTTCGCGCTCACCATGGAACCTCTCGCAGCCTGGGTGCGGATAGACGCGCAGGTCCGTGGGTTTGAGTGATCTAAGGAGACCTCTGACTGCATAGCCCTTTATGCGGATGATGTCTTATTCTTCCTTACGTGACCAGACCGGTCGGGACCCAGACTGCTTAGGATCATGCAGGTTTTTGGTGAAACTTTTGGGCTTTATATGAACCCCCGTGGCGCAGGCCCCCCTCAGACGAGGTGACGGTGGTGCAAGATGGGTTTAAATATTTGGGAGTTTTTCTGGCCACATCACAATCTCTGTCCTGGGAAAGAAATCTGCCCCACTATGGACGCAAATCAAGGAACAGACCCGTTCTTGGTCACACCTACTGCTTTCCTTATTTGGTAGATCTGCCATCTTTAAGATGGTCTCCCTGCCCGCCTACTATATCAACTTCAGAATCACCCATATTTGATACCACCCATTTGGTTTAAGCAATTAAACTGTACCCTTCGACACTTTCTCTGGGGGAAGGGGGGGCTCGACCTGAGCAGCATTGAAAACATGCTTCCAATCTACATATTGCGGTGGCTTAACAACGCCAGACGTACAGGTATACTACGCGGCCTCGCATCTCCTTATGCTAAACTAATGGTTGTATGGGAATAGGTCCGATCCTGCATATGCAGTCGAACGCTGACTGATGAGCAACACGCCCCTACACAGGATCTTATATGCAGGCCCGACCCTAAAAGTGTTACCGCCGGCGACTGCCACGATCTTCAAGCTCTGGAAACAAACACTGAGTCAGTTGGGATGGTGGGGCAGATTAACAAAAGAGGCACCCCTCTGGCACAATGGTCTTCTACCTCAGCTAGCCGGACTGCCTGGCTTCTCTGGATGGGAGGCTATAGGGATTTCCACTATTGGGGATGTCCTCCACGGTCAGACTTTGAAGTCCTTTCAGGAATAACAACAAGAATAAGCGATGCCTCGATCACAATTTTATAAATACCTCCAATTCCGTCACCCTTTCTCCCCATATCTCAGACTCCAGGAGACCATACCAGACTTTAGCCCTATTGAAGCCTAAGTGTTTATGGGCGAACTTGGGGGACATAAGATTACCAAAATATATTGTACACTCATTACGAATAGCCCTACTATGCTTTATAAAACACGTGAGGCCTGGCAGGTCGACTTGGGTCCCTTGGATGACGAGGACTGGACTGAGGCGCTAGAGTCCCCACGCAGCGCTGCCATTGCGACTCGACTACGGTACATACAATTCAAGTACCTCCACAGGGCCTACTACACTAGACAAGCTTTGGCGTGCAGGGCTCATTGCATCTCCACTCTGCCTACGATGCCATGCTACTGATGGAACCCTCATACATATACTGTATGGCAATGCACATCAATCAAGGTTCTGGCACGGGGTCATTGCATGTCTGTCGGAAGTCTTGGGGTGGGACATCCCTTATTCACCACGACTACCCCTCCTCCATATTACTGATGGCATCGGTGGCAATATATACAAACGTCATCTACTACTATTGGGCCTTATACTGGCGAAACATGACAATGCGAAGGCTTGGAAAGACACTTCCCCGCCCCCCCCTTGGGGTATGGAAGAAGGGCCTCGATTTCTGTATGGGGTTGGAAATACCTATATTTACAGCAAGAGGATGCCCCCAGAAACATCCCAAGATATGGAAGAAGTGGGCGGATTATCGGGGGCTCTATTTGGAACTTATCCCAGCTGTTTCAATAGACTAGCAATGGATACGACAGACACGATGTGGGGTGAATATGGGTTTAGAGGCTTCGCTCTTCAATTGGGGGATGATTTGGCATATACTGTATTGTATATTGGATTTATGACACTTCAGTTTATTGTTAGTATAATATGTTTATTTGCACTTCATCCGCCATTGTCTAATTGGCAACAAAATGTCGACATCACTATGGCTAACTTGTATACTGCACTGCTTTGGAACCTGGCTTTGCCAGGCCTACTTCAGCTGTTGACAATAACATTTTGTTGTAAAAATAGCTGCACCCCCACTGGATCAATGCAACTTTAAGCATCTGTAATAAATCAAAAAATAATCAGACCAATACAGAATGCACTGACCCTCCCTTATCCATAATTCTTCCTCACTGCAATTGCTCCTCTGATAACATTTTAAAGCTACACAACAAATGTTCAGAGTCCAAGGGAGGGGGACCTATAACCATCCGTATACTATTCTAATACGTTTGTTGTTTGAACATAAGATCGTTACAGTGGAAATGGACAACGATAATTAGCTGGTTGCACAGTACGAACAAGGCCAGGTGCTAGGTCACTGAAGTGGTTCACTTTTAGAACTTAAAATCGAAGCGGCCCAGCTGATCATTAGTCCAGTGGTAAGATTGTTTAAAAAGAAGAGTCTAGAAAGGCTAAAAGAATCCGTGGTCTACTACTACAATTTAATCTAAGCAATCATGATGGCTCTGGGATAATGGCGAAGAAGGAATAGCCAATCCTCCAGTTCGAGCGGTTGACTAGCGCCCACGAATTCTGCTTTTGTGAGCCTTCGGTTTAAACTGAAGGTGGCCGGTACCTCAATTTGTCTTGATTGAATTAGAGGCTTGGGGGACCATGAACTGATAAGCCAGATGAATGAAAATCCTAAAGCTGATGTTTAAAGTCGTTTTCTTTGGGTTCACGTCGTCAATAATGCCCTGCCTACAGGTCAGGACTCCCAGTTTGTTCCACTCGGACCTCAACTTTGTTCTACGCAGGGCCAACAGCGCTGGGCAAATGTATACAACATGCTCCATAGATTCATCTGATTTGCCACATCCTCTGCACACAAGATCGTCTGAGGAGCGCCGCCGTGAAGGTAGATGTTTCAAGAAGAGCCACTCGCCCAGCCTGAGGGCCAAGAATCTTTGCTTTAGAAGTAAGGAGTAAGAACAAGCCAAGTGTGGCAGGGGAGGGGCCAGCTGGTAAGAATTAATTACTGCCCATCCGTGCTTATGTTTGGCTAGAGTCTCTCTATCTAACATTCTGGAACATAGCTGGATTTGCTTCTTAATGCTTAGTTTAAATGCTTTTTTGCCAGGATTTAGAGACCACAGGTCTTTTGCTGATAGTTGTAGGCTGCATTTGTTGAGGTACCGACTGTGTGATCCACCAGCGTTACTGGCACTGATATCAGTCCACAACAAGGACTCAAGTGAGCTGGCTCTGGCCTGTCTCAGCTTATAGCAAAAGTTGGGAAAGGACCCCGTGCTTTGCAAAGCATAGTTTTGGCAGCCGGAGCACCCTTTTATAGATTTTGATCATGTGTTGATTAAGGGCAGTGCTGAGCTTGCCAAGAGAGATCTCAAAACCGTACGACAGGGTGGGACCTATCTTGGCTCGCATTACTTCCAGCATTTAAGGTTAATTGGGGCCAGTCAGTTTTCTGGAGAGCTTAGAGAGGCTAACTTGAAGAGCCGTGGCTTCCATGGCAATTTCATAACAATATTTAATTAGTGTGCCCCTTGAATTGATGTGGATTCCCAAGTACCTGTAGGTTTTATCAACTGGAATTTGGACGTTGTCATATGACCAGCCACCACCTATGTACAACTTCCTGCCAAATATGACCACTTGGGTTTTCTTTAGGTTTACCTCCAGTTTGTTCATGGTGGCGTAACTGTAACAACTGTTGTAGTCCGACTCTTGTATGGCTAAAGAGAGCGAGGTCATCGGCATATAAAAGGTTGCAAATCTGTGTGCCACCAATCCGGGGTGGGCGGGGGTGGGAGGGGAGGGGGTCTTGGGTTTTTCTGGATAGGTGCGACTCGGTGCCGATCTTAACTTGAATCCAGGTGTTATTGTGGAGCTGGAGGATAGGTTCCAGCAATTTGAATTTGGCTGGTATTCCCCAGTTGGATAGCTTGGCCCAGAGGGACTCCTTTGGTACATGGTCAAATGCTGCTTTGAAGTCCACAAAGCAGCAGAAAAGTACAGTAGCAGAAGCAATTGCTTTGTCAATGAGGATGGATAAAGCTAGGAGATTGGTCATTGTACCTCAATTAGACACGAACCCAGTTTGATTTTTAGGTAGCAGTCCTTCTGAATCTGCCCATCCCTTCAGGTCTTCCAGCAACAGGCTGGCAAAGAACTTTACCTCATTGTCCAATAGTGCTATCAGCCTGTAGTTACTTGGAGCTGATCTTGAGCCAGACTTATGAATAGGCTGGATAATCGTGCCATGCCAATAATCGGGTATGGTTGAGCTTCGTAGAGAGTAATCAAACAGGCTGGCTAGCTGCTTGGACCAGAAGTGTATGTTCCTTTTGAACAAGGGCTATGGAGCTCCATGCAATCTGGCTTTAGTTAAGAATTTTGGCCAGCTTTGAGGGAGAGATTAAGGTTTCTTCCGTTGGGTTTTGCTGTCCACCTTGCGGGATATCCTGCCGCTCTCAGGGAGAGTTTGTCGCTGGAGATGCCTTCCGCTCAACCGCCAGGAAGTGACCGGCAACGAAGGTTACCCAATCTTGCTCAGCAATGTTTGCGCTTCCCATGCTACGGTTTTCATTAGATTGGTTATTTACTAGCGCCCAGAATTTTCTGGGGTTCCGGCTCTTGCTTGCGTAGTGGAGGGGGTACCAAAGTTACTGAAGATACTGTTGTTTATTGGTTCGACATGCCAGTCTGTAATTGTTATGTGCAATTTTGTAGCTCTTCAGTAAATTATCCGATTCTGGATGTTTCCTGGCTGCCCTGAAGGAGGCGTTTCTGATTTTTTTTTTTTTAGACCTCTTGTCTGAGAGGAGAGGGGGAGCCTGCTTATTGCTGGATCCGACATGATGTTGCGGTGGCTGGTTGAATTGCTTTAAGAGGTGATAAAAAAAGATTGCCCAGTTATTTACTGGGGAAACAGACCGCTGGTTGAACCATGTTGTTAGTTGCTCACACTCTCCCATAATCATTGTGCTAACAGCATCACTCCATCTTAGACGTTTTAGGTACTCATAGTAAACTCCTATGTGTGTGGAGTTGGCAGGATCATAGTGCTCTAAGTTCAAAGCGATGGTAGTGACCTGGGGACGATGGTCGCTTTCCGAACATGTTTTGATGCTGTAGTTTTCTATGTATGGTAGCAGATCTAAGTTGCAGATAGAATAATAAAGGTAGGTGCACTTGCGGCTGTTTGTCCATGTCTAATTTGGAGGGGTGTCCTGTGGAAATCTCCTGTTCAGAAGGTGAAGCCCGCACTGTAGAATTGCAAGACCCAGTGTTTCCCTAGGCTACAGCATTTTTGTATGTGGGTTTTACCTGTGCCTTTAGGACGACTCCAATTTATAATGAGCATATCTATATTTCTGTAATGACAAGTCGGCAGCTCTTGCGTTAATCCAGAGCGTTTGTCTAATTAACCTCTTCCGCTCCAAAGAAGGCAATTTTATAGCATCTGATAGGAGAGTCCTCCCCGTGTGGCGCACCCGAACTCTGCATGTTTCTAGCTGCTGACATTGCTGCCACTGATCCAGTGCAATGACATCATGAGGTCAGTCAGCCCTGCACTCTGCCTTGTCACACATGTGCTCTGCATGTGGAACCATTACCTTTGTGAGGCGAATGAGCCTACACTTGCACACACCTGCAACCCATAAGTCACTGAGGCAGTGAGCTCGGACCATGTATTAACGTACATCTCCTGTGACGCAGATGACCCTGGGATGCCTGTGACCACCACGCATCCTGCTCCCCATGTGGTACAAATTGTAATTTGAAGATCATGACGTTGCATTTTTTATCGGCCTCCAATTTTCTTTAAGTGATATGAGGACACAACCAGGCCTGTGAATCTGTATTACTGCCGCAACCTTTCTTGAAGCGACGTGAGGATCCAACCAGGCCCATAAGCCAGCAATCTGCATCATCAGTGCACCTTTCTCTTCTTGCTAAACGGGGACCCAGTGTGGCCTGTGCGCCCACATCCTGCCTCTGCTGTATCCACCAATCTGTGAATCTCTGCCTGCCACTCACTGATATTTTGGCTTTCACTTCATCAAGAGAGTTCAGCTCTTTCTTCAGTGTTGCCAGTGACCTCAAACTGTTCGACAACTTCAACTATCGCATGTCGAGAATTGTGGGCCTTGTTTCCTGCTTCTTTGAAGCTGTATTGGAATGATTTCAGTAGTGGAACCTGGCATCAAGCCATACAAACTAAATAAAAACACTCCACGATCCAACTTTGTACTTTGGCCATTGCATAGGGATAAATCCCCCTTGTAAAGTGCCCTGCAAGTACGCATAAAGTAAAAGCAGCGAAGAACAAGTTACTTACCTTCCGTAACGATATATCTGTAAGAAACATAGGTTAGTTATAGATTCCTTACCTTAGAATTACCCCCAGGCGTCAGACTGGATCCGGAAAGTTTTTCGTCAGCAGTACCCCTGCGCGTCGGAAGGTGGCGTCGGTCGACTCCGCGTTCGTCGTCGTGGTCGCCGGGATTATGTCGCAGTAGCTACATAGACGCCGCCCTCGCGCGCTGACGTCAGTTCTGTACACGACTTTCCACGCCAGAGCGCAGAGCCATGCAAGACACTGACCACTGGTGCACAAAACTAGGGCCCTGAAAGGATGTCCTTAACCCTAGAAGTCAGTTCGCAGAACGGGGAGGATGGGCGGGGCGGTAAGGAATCTATAACTAACCTATGTTTCTTACAGATATATCGTTACCGAAGGTAAGTAACTTGTTCATCTGAAAGAAACAGTTATAGATTCCTTACCTTAGTATAAATACCCCAGCAATACCAACCCCGGAGGTCCTGGAGAACAGAACGGCCAAAGAAGCCATCTCTCCGGACTTGGCTGTCCAGGCAGTAGTGTTTGGTAAACGTGTGCAACGATGCCCACGTAGCTGCCTGACAGATGTCACTGAGGGGGACTCCTCGTACCAAAGCAGAAGTAGCTGCCGTCGCCCTGGTGGAATGGGCACGCAGCCCCACTGGAGGCTCCTTCTTTGCCAAAGAATAGCAAGCATTGATGCACAGAACAACCCACCTGGAGATGGTCTGTTTGTGCACGGCCAGACATTTCTTAGCACCCACGTAACCAACAAAGAGCTGGTCGTCCACCCGGAATTGTTTTGTGCGATCCAAGTAGAAGGAAAGCGCAAGTTTTGGATCCAGACGGTGGAGCCTCTCTTCCTCTTTTGAAGGATGCGGAGAAGGTGGGCAAAGTGATGGTTTGGCCAATGTGGAAAGAAGTAACCACCTTGGGAAGAAAGGAAGGCATAGTTCTTAGGACGACCTCGTACGGATGAACAGCCAGAAAAGGAGGCTTGAAAGAAAGTGCTTGGAGCTCACTCACCCTGCGAGCAGACGTGATGGCCACCAGAAAGCCAGTTTTCAAAGTGAGAAGCCTGAGAGGACAGATATGTAGTGGCTCAAAGGGAGCGCACATAAGGTAGGTAAGAACCAAGTTTAAGTCCCACTGGAGCATTAAGAAGGGAACAGGAGGAAAAAGATGAGTAATACCCTTAAGGAATCTATTTACAACAGGGGACTTGAAAAGAGAAGGCTGATCAGGAAGCCTAAGAAAGGCTGAAATGGCAGAGACGTAGCCCTTGATTGTGCCCAGAGCAGAGCCCTGCTGTGCCAAAGAAAGGAGGAACAAGAGGACCTCAGAAAGAGGGGTGGAAAGGGGATCCACAGCCTTTGCTGTGCACCATGCCACAAATTTGTTCCATCGGCAGGCATATACCGTCTTAGTGGAGGGACGCCTGGCTGCCAAGATAACATCGCAGACCTCGGGAGGCAGGTCAAATGACGTCAACTGCCACCACTCAATCTCCACGCAAGGAGGTGGAGGCTAGACAGGTTCGGGTGGAGGACCGTCCCCTGCTGCTGCGACAGAAGATCCTCCCGAAGAGGCAGTCGGATCGGAGGATCGATGGCCATGTTGAGCAGCTCGGTATACCAGACTCTTCGTGCCCAATCCGGAGCCACAAGAATGACTTGGGCCCGGTCACGCTTGATCTTCTTCAGCACTCTGGGCAGAAGTGGTATAGGCGGAAAGGCGTATAGAAGACCGCAACTCAAGACGAAAAGCGTCGCCTAGCGAGTGCCGCCTTGGAAATTCCAACGCGCAGAACTGCTGACATTGGGCGTTCTCTTCGGTGGCGAATAGATCTAACCAAGCCTCTCCCCACTGCTGAAAGAGACCTTGCACCACCTCCGAGTGAAGACGCCATTCGTGATCCATCATGCACCTGCGGCTGAGTTCATCCGCCCTGGCGTTCAAGGAACCTGCCAGGTGTTGAACCACTAGAGAAATGCCCTGATGTTCCAGCCATGTCCAGAGGCGGAGGGCACCCTGACATAGGGTCCACGACCCCACCCCGCCTTGTTTGTTGCAGTACCACATGGCGGTGTTGTTGTCCGTGAACACCTGCACTACTATTCCCCGGACAGAGGGAAGGAATGCCTTGAGTGCAAGACGAATCGCCCGAAGCTCCAGAAGGTTGATGTGGAGCCCGGACTCCGCCGGAGACCAGAGGCCTCTGATCTCCGCCTCTCCCATGTGGCCGCCCCATCCCAGAAGTGGTGCGTCGGTCACCACTGTGAATTCTGGTTGAGGAAGGGAGAGGGATCTGCCGTCGACCCAATCCTGGTTCGTTAGCCACCACTGCAATTGGTGTGCAGTGCCCTCCGAGATCTGGACGCAATCGGACAGATTCCCCATATGCTGCGCCCACTGGAACTTCAGGTCCCTCTGCAGAGCCCGCATATGCCACCTGGCATGATCTACCAGCAGGATGCAGGAGGCCATGAGGCCCAGCAGCCTCAGGGTCATCCTGACCGAAACCCGGGATAGAGGCTGAAAGATCGGAATCATAGCCCGAATATCCCGGACACGCTGTTCGGGAGGATAAACCCGAAACTGCGTCGTGTCCAGAAATACTCCGATGAAGAGGAGCTTCTGAGAGGGGGTCAGGTGTGACTTCGGCACGTTGATGGAGACCCCCAGCGAATGCAGGAGGTCGGCCGTAGTCTGGAGGTGGGAGACGACAGCCTGGGGCGAGCCCGCCTTCAACAGCCAGTCGTCGAGATAGGGGAAGACTGGAACCCCTGATCTGCGCAGATGAGCTGCGACCACCGCCATCACTTTCGTGAACACCCAAGGGGCGCTGGTAAGGCCAAAGGGGAGCACGGTAGTGCTTGTGGCCTACCGTGAATCGCAGGTAGTGCCAATAGGCCGGCAGGACGGGGGTGTGAAAGTAAGCGTCCTGCAAGTCCAACACTACCATCCAGTCTCCAGGGTCGAGGGCGGACAAGACCTGAGCGAGCGTCAACATTTTGAACTTCTCCTTCCCGAGGAAGCGGTTGACATTCCTGAGATCCAAGATAGGACGCAGGCCTTTGTCCTTCTTGGACACCAGAAAGTAGTGGGAATAGCAACCACGACCTACTTCTGGGGCAGGAACGCGCTCAATGGCACCCTTGGCCAAGAGTGCCGAAGCTTCCTGTTGGAGAAGGGCCAGATGATCCTCCGACATGCGATGGTACTGAGGTGGCATGGAGGGAGGGGTAGTCTCGAAGGGGAGGGAGTAGCCCCTTCGGACTATTTGCAAAACCCACCTGTCCGACGTGATGGTGCGCCAGTGGGGGAGGTGATGGGGGATCCTGCTGCTCACTGGCAATTGGTGGCCCTGAAAGGTCGTACTAGGAGGGTTTGGAGGCTGCTGTGGTGGACTGGCCTGCCCGCTGGCCCCCAGAACCAAGGAGGTGGTTCCCACGTCCCCGGCCGCGCTGAGGCTGAACAGCTTGCGCTGGCCTGTGACTCTGGGCGGGACGTAGCGGGGCACCCCTTCCATAGCCATGAAAGGGGCGAAAAGCAGACTGCACAGGGCGGGTGGTGAAGAGGCCCAAGGACCTGGCCGTAGCCCGAGAGTCCTTAAAGCGCTCTAGCTCGTTGTCTGCCTTGTCGCCGAAAAGGCGACGGCCATCAAAGGACATGTCCATAAGGGTGGATTGGACATCCCCGGAAAAACCATTTGAACGCAACCAGGCGTAGCGTCTAAGGGCTACTGACGTAGAAATCGTTCTGCCAAGTGCGTCGGCGGTATCCAGCCCACAGCGGATGGTAAACTTCGCTGCGTCTCTCCCCTCGGGAACTGCACAGGAGAGTACGGCCCGGGCCTCCTCCGGACACTGGGGCAGCACCTGCGCCACCGTATCCCACACAGAGTGGGAGTAACGGCCCAACAGACATGCAGTGTTTACCAACCGCAGTCCCAAGATGGCGGAAGAAAAATTTTTCTTCCCAAGGTGTTCCAGCTTTTTGGATTCCCTATCCGGTGGTGCGGTAGGGAAGGCACCTTTAAGAAGTAGAGGCTTGGACCACCAAGCTCTCAGGGGTGGGGTGTTGGGAGAGGAAAGTGGGGTCGCCCGGGGCTGGGCAGTGGCGTCGGGCAATTATCCTATCCACAGGAGCCCCTGTATTGGGCCTGGACCACGTGCCCAAAAGGATGTCCGTGAGGGCTTCATTAAACGGCAGCAGGGGCTCCGAAGAGCTCGCTGCCGGTTGAAGGACCTCTGTCAGGAGATTAGTCCTGACTGCCACCGTAGGTACCTCGAGGTGGTTCGGCCGACCTACGCGACACCACTGCGTATGACGCTCTCTCCTCCGTAGCCACGGTAGGAGGAGACAACATGCCAAGATCTGGTGAGGTATCCAGACCACAGGCTTCCCCCAGTTCCTCTCGCCAGTCCTGTTCGTACACCAACTGGTCGTTCAAAGGGTCCCCAGACCCTTCCCAGCCCTCCTCACCCTCCTCTGGCTGCCAATCTGGTCTCAAAGAGCCAGGATAGAACAGGGGCACAAAAGTACCCGCCGGCGTCGGTCAACGCCGGTCCGACTCCGTGTCTACCTCGAGGTGGAGGCCGGGGTCGACGTCGGCTGGGGACACAGCCGACACCGGTGGCGGACGTGGTGCCGGTGGAATCGGCGCCGGGGGAGGCGTAACGAGGTCGACCGGCGCCGATCCGGATCCAGGCCTGGATCCAAGGGGACACTGCAGCGCCGAGGCCGAAGCCGCTGACGCCGAAGGCCCAGGGCCCCCAGCCAAATCCGCGGGGCCCGAAGGCGCGCCGGCAGAGTCGGACTGCCCAAAGATGGCGTCCATCGCTTCGTAGAACTGACGAAGCTGGGCAGGGTTCGCTCCCGGTCCCGGGAAGGGGGGGAAACCCGGAGTCGACCCTACGGGCTCCGCACGGACAGGGAGAAGTCGAAGAGCGACGATGCATCTTTGGCTTCTTTTTGTGCTTCGACTTACCTGACCCCAAGTGCGAAGACTTCGACGAAAAATGGTGTTGGCTCGGCGATCGGTCCCTCGACCTCCTCCGCGACCGGGACTGCGAGCGACGCGGAGCCGACTGCCGGGCCTCGAGTATCTTTTGGGACCGCACCCGCAAAGACTTCGGGCCATGGTCCGGCAGTCGGGGCACGACTTGGGGTCATAGTCGCGCTCCAGGCAGTAGAGGCACACGGGGTGCGGATCCGTCACCGACAGGAGCCGCAAGCCTTAAAGCCGGGCATCCCTCGTGCACCAGGAGTCAATGGACTCGGAAAAGAACAAAGTCGACAAAAGTCGAGAAAAAAGCTCAGTCAAAAAATGACTAAGGGTACCACTCTCAGCGTGCGAGGGCGGCGTCTTTGTAGCTACCGCGACGTCATCCCGGCGACCGCGACGACGAAAGGGGAGTCGACCGACGCCACCGTCCGACCCGCAGGGGTACTTCCAGTGCTTAATTGTAAAATATTAAATGCCAGAGCTCTGACCAGGAGGCCACTGCAGCTTGCACCACACATCACCCCTGTCATTGCTGCCAAAACAACTACTAACCATCTCTCTCACATGTAAATGTGACAGTTCAGATTATTCCAGGTCCCCAAAGCTAAAGGAATGGCTGGGGAGGCAGGTATTAGCAATGTTTTTAACGTATATTGTTTTCCTAAACAACTGTTATACTGCTCATCTCTAAATTACATGAGCAGCGCCACCTTGCGGCAGACTGCCCTAAGTGTGGTGTTGACAATTAAGTGCCGGTGCCGAGCACCGGCAACCAATTAAGTGCCAGTGCTCAGCACCGGAAAGCACCGGCTCAAATTAAGCACTGGGTACTGCTGACGAAAAACGTCCGGATCTAGTCTGACGCCTGGGGGTAATTCTAAGGTAAGGAATCTATAACTAACTTTTTCTTTCAGATGGACAGTGTAGCTGAGATATTGTTTCACAAGAATGTTAAATGTTATTTCAACATGTTAAAGTTATGGTGCATATTACCTTAAATATAGCTGTAAGTCATATCTTTCTCTAAAAGAATACCGCTGCTTGGACATTATATTTTATATAAATAATAGATGCGCCACCTGAACTGACTTCTACCCACAATTCCCTCCAAGAGTAAGCCTTGAGTGTTTGTCTTTCCACCCAGTAGCATTTCAGTGAGCTTGCATCAGTACTAGGTGTGCGCGTTATGGAACAGAGAGTAGAAAACGGTGAACTGTCTGACAAGGGACACTTCTTTGGAGAGTTACAGTAGGAGCAAGCAGAGAAGACCAGTGTTGAATTCAAGAGGTGACAGACGTTGGTCTATGGCAAGTAAGTAAATACAACCTTTTAAGTAATTAAACCCAGTTATTGAACACTTCTCAACTTTTCACGAGGTTAATGAAGGCACAGACAGAAAATATACCTTCTCCCACATGTGCTTCTCTTCCAGCTGCACAATCATGTCCAAAATGTACGTCATGTGGGCAGGACCACTGAGTTCGAGGGTCTCCTCATTCACTGGCAGACCATCAGGCCATTCAGCCAACACCGATGCGAGGACATGTCTGGCGTAAAGGACAGCAGTGGCCTCGTTCACACGATACAAATAATCGCGCACTGCTTTTTTACTCCTGGAATCCAGTTCCTTGTGCAGAAGTACAGAGCTCTTCGTGCGGCGTTGCTTGGCATAGCTCAGCTGGAGATCACTCTCTGTGTGTGTGATCAGTTTCTGGGTCACCACATTGGTTTCTTCTGTTGCCTTATCGCACTGCACCGACTTCGACTGCAAGAAAAAAAAAAAAGGTCCTGAGAAAACACAACCATTCACTGACTTGTAAAGCAGCATGCTCTCTAATCTAACGTTGTATTCATCTGTGTTTCACTAAATCTAAAGGACTGTTCACATTTTCACAAGAAAGAATCATAACAAGATCCTCCTCAAGAAACAATGTTCAAACCTGAAATTTGTAACTCATTACACAAAAATAAAATGTTTATATATGTGTAGATTTGTGGCTTCATTGTTTGAAGTGGAACCTGGAGTTCCAAATGTGCCAGGTGATGCTTTTGTTGTATAAAATTTAGTTTTAAATTGATGCCCCAAGTTAATTTTGGTAGAATTAATTTTTTTTTCAGCATTGAATCAGTATTGCTGTTTTTGTTCAAGTATGAACAATTAGTAATCATCTAATAATCTAAGGTCACCCCTCTCTCCCTTTTCTCTGTCCACTGCACAAGCCCTCGTATACTTTTTAAGACAATGTCAGTTATGGACCACATGCTGTTGTGTTCTTTGTAAGGTTCCCTTTCTATGACTTACACAAATATGCATTATTTTTCCTTTTTTAAGTGCAGTTATCCTCCCGGTACTTTTGATCTTTTAAAGTACCTTGCTTTCCCCTCTTTTCTTTCCGCCACCGATCACTTCCCTTAGGTAGTCTGATTCCTTTGAGCTCTTGTGCCCTCCGTGTTCACTTTCTTAACCTCACCCTTCTCTCTCACCTCCCTACCTCTTGAGGCAGTGATGGTTCTGTGAAGGATCATCAACGTGATTTAAATTTTTTTAAGGTTGATTGTATAAACAAAGACATGACCAAAACTACAGTTTAGCAACATTTATCACACCAAAATTGTTTCGAAAGTAAACAGTATGTAGTCATCCAATCATCTCCATTTCCACTTGAATGACTCCTCGGCAATATCACTCTGTGACTCTGTTCACTTGTACCAACTAACACCTTTATACCAACAACACACCAGTATTTAGCTAATATACAAACAAATTACTTACGTTAGGTAATGATCTTACTGATGGATAAACTACCTGCAGATTCAACAACTTTTTAATTCCCTCCTGGTGATAGACTGTGGCTAGAAGCTTTGCGACAGCCGATAGGTGGCAGCACAACTCTGCCTCAGCTCCAGATAGCACAACAGACATGGCATCAAAAAGTCATGCAAGGATCTGCCCTGATCTTTTTTTCCATGCCCTCAGAGGCGGACACAAGGCTGATAAGGTAACTTGGGACGTGAATAGGAAACACTCACGTAACCACTCTTCAGTACTGTGAGGGGGCAGGTTCGGTGAGGAAAATGCAGGTAGAGTATCTGCCAGAAAGATCATTACCAAAGGTAAGTAACTTGTTCTTCTGATGGCTACCTCTGCCTGCAGATTCTTCTCCTCTTGAATCACTATCCAAGCAACAGCCCCGCAGATATGCAGAATAGCAACATCCACAGCATTCTAGATGGTGAAATGGGCTCTCATGCTCTCAGAAGACTATTTCTTGCAAGAGTATAGCAGATGTTAATTCACAACATAATCCAGCGAGAGGTAGCCGCTTCTGTGTTGCCTTGACTTTCTTTGAGTCAGCATAGCCAAGGAACAGCTGATGGTCGAATTGGTACTCGCGGGACCTGCCATCTAAAAAATTAAGGTCCACTGTAGTCGGTCCTGCTCTTTGGTGGACTGAGGAGGAGGATAGAACGTTGGCAGAGTTGTGCACTGAACCACTTCAAAAGGGGAGAACCTTTGGATAAAAAAAGGCCTTGACTCTAAGAACCAATTTGTCTGGAAAAAAAGTAGTGAAATAAGGATGGGCAGTGAAAGCTTGTAGCTTATATAGTAGCAATCAAGGACAGTCTTCAAAGGGAGCAACCACAGAGAACAACTGTGCACAGCCTCAAAGGGTGAATATATTAAGGAGATGAGTACCAATTTAAGGTCTCATGAGGCATAACAAATGGAGAAGGGGAAAACAAATGGATCAACTCCTTCGGGAAAAGGATTAATAGAGGTGGTTTGATCAACTATGGCAGATCTACAAAACAAACAGTCAGAATAAACTGATCTGGTGAAGGAGCAACGAGCGAATAAACTCACCGCCACCAACTTAGCAGACAGATAAAATGACATCAGATTTCCCTACTTTATCTTCAGACATGAAGGTGGAGGACTCTGGAGGTTTGGATGGGTCAACTCCTTCAAAAAACCTTTAACTAGAGGTGTGTCGAACAGCTAAGGCTTATCTAGAAAACAAAGAAAAGCAGAGAGGACTGAAAAATAGCCTTTAAGAGGGCCCACAATAAAATATTGCTGGGGATAGAAGACCCCAAAGTGCAACCCATCAGGTAAATGTGCCTAGAGGGGGTGAACTTTTGTCTAAACGCACCAAGAGATTAAACATGTCCCAAAAGTGGATGGCCAATGAGCAGAGAAAATCATGTCCCCCCACCTCAGCAGGCAGATACAATTAACTCAAATTTCCCCACTCAATCTTCAGACCTAAAGGTGGAGACTCTAGAAGTTCAGGTGCAGAATCTCTCATTGTCAAGGAGGTTTGTCCTCAGCAGAAGCACAAAATGAAGGCAAGGGAAGGAGACCCCCAACATGCGAAGCTGCACTGCAACCACTACCATAATTTTTGTGGACACACAAGGTGCCGAATGGGAGAACAGCAAATTGGCAGTGGGTGGAACCCACCACAAAACACAGGTATTTCCTGTATGATAGCAGGATGGATATGTGAAAATACATCTCCTGTAAGTCAAGAACACCATTCAATAACCTAGCTCCAAAGCTAGCAGAACATGTGCCAGAGACTGCATTTTAGACTTCTCCTTGTGGATAGGACTTCAGAATGGAATGGAGTCCAGCGTCTTTGAGGGTCAGAAAATACCAAAAATAGCATCCCTGCCCTAACTTAGTTTTCGGTGCCAGTTCCACAGCCTATTTGTTCAACAATGCAGTATCTTCCTATCGTAAGATGTGAGTGAGGCTATTGGGTGTGACTGAAGCTACAGGAGGAATGGAGGGGGACAATTCCTGAAAGGGAAAGGTGGAGCCCTATTGTACAATCTGAATGAGCCAATGGTCCGCAATAACGGACTGTCAGAACTCAGCATGGAAAAAAGCTTTCCGCCCCACAAAGGCTGCATATGAGCCTTCAAGAATGGGTTAAAGCAGTGTAGTTGGAGTTGTCAGGAAGAGAAGTCGGACAATTGCTGCTGCTACTCTACACGGCTTCTGGGACCACCATACTCTCTATACTCCTGAAAGAACTTGTTGGGCTGCAGCACCCACTGGCAGGGCTAGAGCCTTCACAAGGGCATACCCCAGGGATGAACTCTGAATTTACCATACTGCTGATGAAATTGACATGCTAGGAAGCCCAGGAACAAAGATCAGGCAGTGGCCCATCCATGTTTAAGACATTCCAGAGCTGACCGAGTCTTTTCTCCAAAAAGACGAATGCTGTCAATTGGTGGGACCATCTGGGACATCACCTGAAAATCCGGACGAATGCATCCAGACATGAGGATGGATAATGAAGAGGGAGCACATCGATCTAGCCACCAAATTCACCACATCCAGGCCAGAGTAGAGAATGTGTTTTACCATATTTTGTCCATCGCACATAACCTCTGCAAAGTGATCAAGTAGACGATCTGCAAGGTTCAGTATGAGTAGCTGTGCCTTCCCACAAAGCATGAAAGTAACAGACCAAAAGCCAAGGGGCATTAGTAGATGGCAAGGCTACCTGAAGTGAAACCCTTCTTCTCCTTAGCTCTGATTTTCTTAAGATTTCCTATTCTGGGCGGGGGAGCAGAAGGAATCAGTGCTCTGAACATGTGACTTATTGAGGTACATTTCCTTGGACCACTGTCAGCCTGGAGGACTTTCCAGTTGAAGATGAACTGTAGAGACACTCAACGCCACCCCTAAAAGAGGAGCGGTTTGAATACCTCACTCTCATATCAGGTCCGGACCACAAAGAGTTTTGTCTCGTGTTCTTTGATGTCCTATGAATGCATTCTACCACATTTGTTAAAGGACTTTGAGCCGTGCCGCAGCATAAAACAGCATTAGCAGACTTGAGGAACAATACTACACTTATAAATTGAATTAAACTCATGGTGTCATCGGTGCCCCAGACATACTGCAATGGGCATTAGAAGCTTTAAATATGCCTTAAAGCACAAGTTACTAACTTGTGTAACGATATATCTGTAAGAGACAGTAGTTAGTGATAGATTCCTTACCTTAGAATATCCCCAGGCGTCAGGCTGGATCCGGAAAGTTTTGCGTAGCAGTACCCTTGCGCGTCGGTAGGCGGCGTCGTGCGGCTCCGCGTCCGTCGTCGGCGTCGTGATCGCCGGGATGACGTCGCGGGCAGTACTTAGACGCCGCCCCTGCGCGCTGACGTCAGTTCTGTACACGACTTTCCGCGCCAGGAACGCAGAGCCATGCAAGAAGCTGACACAGGTGTCTGAAAAATACTAGGGCCCTGAAAGGGATGTCCTTAACCCTAGAAATCAGTTCGCAGAACGGGGAGGATGGGTGGGGCGGTAAGGAATCTATCACTAACTACTGTCTCTTACAGATATATCGTTACACAAGTTAGTAACTTGTGCATCTGAAAGAGACACGTTAGTGATAGATTCCTTACCTTAGAATAGATACCCCAGCAATACCAACCCCGGTGGTGGGTCTGCGAACAAAGATCAGACAAGGAAGTCCTGGAGGACAGAACGGCCAAAGAAGCCGTCCCTCCGGACCTGACTGTCAAGGCAGTAATGCTTAGTAAACGTGTGCAGCGAGGCCCACGTAGCTGCCTGACAGATAACCGGCAGCGGAACACCGCGGCCCAAGGCCGTGGTAGCAGCCGTTGCCCTGGTGGAATGGGCACGCAGCCCAACAGGAGGCTCCTTCTTAGCCAAAGAATAGCAGGTCTTGATGCACAAGGTAACCCAGCGGGAGATGGTCCTCTTGTGCACCGCCCGACCTTTTTGGCGCCCACGTAGCCAACAAAGAGCTGGTCATCCACCCGGAAGTGTTTTGTGCGGTCGATATAGAAGGAGAGCGCACGTTTTGGGTCCAGACGGTGGAGCCTCTCTTCCTCTCTGGAAGGATGCGGAGGCGGAAAGAAGGTGGGCAAAGTGATGGTCTGCCCAATGTGGAAAGCAGTAACCACCTTTGGCAAGAAGGACGGACGCGTCCGAAGAACAACCTTGTCTGGATGAACAGACAGAAAGGGAGGTTTGCAAGAAAGAGCCTGGAGCTCACTCACCCGCCGAGCGGAGGTGATGGCCACCAGAAAGGCTGCCTTTAGAGTCAGAAGACGAAGAGGACAGTTATGCAGAGGCTCAAAGGGAGCGCACATTAAAAGGTAAGAACCAAGTTCAAGTCCCACTGAGGCATTACAAACGGAACAGGAGGGAAGAGGTGAGTAATGCCTTTTAAGAACCTGTTAACAACAGGGGACTTGAAAAGGGAGGGCTGATCAGGGAGCCTGAGGAAGGCCGAGATAGCACAAAGATAACCCTTGATGGTACCCAGGGCAGAACCCTGTTGGGCCAGAGAGAGAAGGAACAGAAGGACCTCAGAAAGAGGGGCAGAAAGGGGATCCACAGCCTTTGCTGTGCACCATGCCACAAATTTGTTCCACCAGCAGGCGTATACCACCTTAGTGGAGGGACGCCTGGCTGCCAGAATCACATCACAAACTTCGGGAGGCAAGTCGAAAGGAATCAACTGCCGCCGCTCAATCTCCACGCAAGCAGGTGTAGACTGGACAGGTTCGGGTGGAGGACCGTCCCCTGCTGCTGCGACAGAAGATCCTCCCGAAGAGGCAGACGGATCGGGGGATCTATGCTCATATTGAGTAGCTCGGGATACCAAACTCTTCGAGCCCAGTCCGGAGCCACAAGAATGACTTGGGCCCGGTCGTGCCGAATCTTCTTCAACACTCTGGGTAGAAGTGGTATAGGCGGAAAGGCGTACAACAGACCGCAACTCCACTCGCGACGAAAAGCGTCGCCGAGCGAGTGCCGCCTTGGAAATTCCAACGCGCAGAACTGATGACATTGCGCGTTCTCTTCGGTGGCGAATAGATCTAACCAAGGCTCTCCCCACTGTAGAAAGAGTCCTTGCGCCACTTCCGAGTGAAGACGCCATTCGTGATCCATCATGCACCTGCGGCTGAGTTCGTCCGCCCTGGCGTTCAGAGAACCTGCCAGGTGTTGAACCATCAGGAACATGCCCTGATGTTCCAGCCATGTCCAGAGGCGCAGAGCCTCCTGACAAAGGGTCCAAGACCCCACCCCGCCCTGTTTGTTGCAGTACCACATGGCGGTGGTGTTGTCTGTGAACACCTGCACTACCTTCCCTTTGACAGAGGGAAGGAATGCCTTGAGTGCAAGCCGGATCGCCCGGAGCTCCAGAAGGTTGATATGGAGCCGGGACTCCGCCGGAGACCAGAGGCCTCTGATCTCCGCCTCTCCCAAGTGACCGCCCCATCCCAGAAGGGACGCGTCCGTCACAACTGTATGCTCTGGCTGGGGAAGGGAGAGGGATCTGCCCATGACCCATTGCCGGTTCGAGAGCCACCACTGCAACTGTTTTGCAGTCCCCTCCGAGATCTGGACGTGATCGGACAGGTTGCCCTGGTGCTGCGCCCACTGGAACTTCAGGTCCCACTGCAGAGCCCGCATATGCCATCTGGCATGATTGACCAGCAGGATGCAGGAGGCCATGAGGCCCAGCAGCCTCAGGGTCATCCTTACCGAAACCCAGGATAAAGGCCGAAAGATCGGAATCATAGCCTGAATATCCCGGACTCGCCGTTCGGGAGGATAGGCCCGAAACTGCGTCGTGTCCAGAACTGCTCCGATGAAAAGGAGCTGTGGAGAAGGAATCAGATGCGACTTCGGCACATTGATGGAGAACCCCAGCGAGTGCAGGAGTTCGGCCGTAGTCTGGAGGTGGGAGACGACTGCCTGGGGCGAGCCCGCCTTCAGCAGCCAGTCGTCGAGGTAGGGGAAGACTGAAACCCCTGCCCGGCGCAGATGAGCCGCGACCACCGCCATCACTTTCGTGAACACCCGAGGGGCACTTGTAAGGCCAAAGGGAGCACGGTGAACTGAAAATGCTCGTGGCCTACCGTGAACCGAAGGTAACGCCGGTGGGCCGGCAGGACGGGGATGTGGAAATATGCGTCCTGCAAGTCCAACGCTACCAACCAGTCTCCAGGGTCGAGGGCAGTCAAGACCTGAGCTAGGGTGAGCATCTTGAACTTCTCCTTCCGGAGGAAGCGATTGACGTTCCGGAGGTCCAAGATAGGACGCATGTCCTCCTTGTCCTTTTTGGGCACCAGAAAGTAGTGGGAGTAGCAACCACGCCCTACTTCTGGGGTCGGAACATGCTCGATGGCCCTCTTGGTCAAGAGGGCCGTGACTTCCTTCTGTAGAAGCACCAAGTGATCCCCTGACATGCGGTGGAGTTGAGGTGGCATGGCTGGGGGTGGTCTCGAAGGGGAGGGAGTAGCCCCTTCGGACAATGTCCAAGACCCACCTGTCCGAGGTGATGGTGCGCCAGTGTGGAAGGTGATGGCGGACCCTGCCCCCTACTGGCGTGCCGTGCACCTGAAAGGAGGGACTAGGAGGGCTTGGAGGCCGCGGACGGGTTGGAGGTGGTGGCCTGACCCGCACGCTGGTTGCCCGATCCGCCACGGCGGAATCCACGTCCTCGGCCACGCGAAGACGCCTGCTGCGCGGGCCGGTGGCTGGGCTGCTGACGTGAAGGGCGCCCCTACCGTGGCCACGATAGGGGCGAAAAGCAGAAGGCAGCGGAGGGCGTGTAGCAGAAAGGCCCAGGGACTTGGCAGTAGCCCGTGAGTCCTTAAAGCGCTCCAACGCATGGTCTGCTTTGGACCCAAAAAGACCGACTCCATCAAAGGGCATGTCCATGAGAGTATTCTGGACATCCCCTGAAAAACCAGTGGTTCTCAGCCAGGCGTGGCGGCGGAGCGCCACCGTCGTTGCAATCGACCTGCCCAGCGAGTCGGCGGTGTCAAGGCCACAACGGATAGTGTATTTGGCCGCATCCCTTCCTTCCGCAATGGCGCGGAAAGCAGTGCCTGGACCTCCTCAGGGCACTGGGGCAAAACATCCGCCACCGAATCCCACAGAGAGTGGGTATAGCGGCCCAAAAGACAAGCGGTGTTAACGGACCGCAAGCCAGCACTGGAGGAAGAAAAACCTTTCTTCCCAAACTGATCCAGGCGTTTGGATTCCCTATCCGGAGGAGCGGTAGGGAAGGCGGTTTGGGAAGCGGAGGCTTGGACAACCAAGCTCTCAGGAGTGGGGTGGACAGAAAGAAACAGGGGGTCGCCCGGAGCGGGGCGATGGCGTCGTGACACGTTCCGATCCACAGGAGCCCCTGTGTTGGGCTTGGACCAGGCGCCCAAAAGAACGTCTGTGAGGGCGTCGTTAAACGGCAGCACAGTCTCCGCAGAGGAGGCTGCCGGCTGAAGCACCTCTGTCAAGATGTTAGGCTTGACCGTCAAAGTAGGGAGCTGGAGACGTAAGGCCCCAGCAGCCCTACGCAACACCGTACCAAAATTGGCCCCCTCCTCCGTAGCCACGGGAGGAGACAGCATGCCAGTGTCAGGAGAAGTATCCAGACCACTGGCCTCCCCTAGACTCTCTGTCCAGTCCTCATCATACTGACAGTTGCGAGTCAGAGGGTCATCAGACCCCTCCCAGTCCTCCTGGTCCTCCTCTGGTTCAAAATAAGGAGGAGGAGGGACATTTGGGACCCAAGGGCCCATCGGCGCCAGAACCGGCGTCGAGCGACGTCGCTCCGGGTCCATGTCCGGAGCCGGAAGGAACTGGGGGACGACGCCGCCCGGAGCCCAGGGCGGCGTCGAGAACGGCACCGGAGACATCGGCGCCGGCGGAGGTGTCGTGAGGTCGACCGGCGTCGATGGGGGTTGTGGAGCCGGGATCGAGGCCGGGGCCGAAGCCGGAGCCGGGATCGAGGCTGGAGGCCCGGGCGATGCCGGGGCCGGAGCCGCCGGCGACGCCGGAGCAACCCCATCAGGGCCCGCGGGGCCCGAAGGCGCACCGGAGGGGCCTGAAGGCCCGAAGAGGCGGGCCATGGCCGACAGGAACTCCTGTACCTTGGCCGGATCCGCCCCCGAACCCAGGAAGGGCGGGTATGACGGGGGCGACTCCACAGGCAAGTCCGGGGCCGCGGGGGCGGGGACGGTGCCGGGAGGGGCCTCAGCCGAGTCGCGAGACCGGCGAGGCGAAGTCCGAGAGCGACGATGCTTCTTGGACTTCTTGTGCTTAGACTTACCGGACGAAGAAGACTTCGACGCCGACGACCGGTGTGCACTCCGCGAGCGACCCCTGGACCTCTCACGCGACCGGGGCCTCCGTGGAGCCGAATGCCGGGCCTCGAGGAGCTTTCGAGACCGCTCTCGCAAAGCTTTCGGGTTGAGGGCCTGGCATTCGGGACAAGACTCGGTGTCGTGGCCTCGGCCGAGGCAGAAGAGACACTCCCAATGCGGGTCGGTGACAGACATCATCCGCGCACAGGCGCCGCATCGCTTGAAGCCGGGCATCCCTACGACACCTTAAAGATGGAAAAAACAGTGAAAAAATCACCAAAAAGTATGGTCAAAAATTGACCAGGGCACTGCTCTTCCCGGATCTGCGCTTGCTGGCGCGGAAAAAGAAGAACTGACGTCAGCGCGCAGGGGCGGCGTCTAAGTACTGCCCGCGACGTCATCCCGGCGATCACGACGCCGACGACGGACGCGGAGCCGCACGACGCCGCCTACCGACGCGCAAGGGTACTGCTACGCAAAACTTTCCGGATCCAGCCTGACGCCTGGGGATATTCTAAGGTAAGGAATCTATCACTAACGTGTCTCTTTCAGATACATGAAGCACAGAAAGGAAACAATGAGCTGTTCCCTGCTATTAGGAGGTTTGCTTGAAGATACTTACATTTTAGAATGATGGAAGAAAGTATTTCCTTTGCAGCAGATACTTTTGTTTTCCCGTGTCCAGAATTGTCACTTGGCATTTGATGTTTTGCACTGGCAAAAAAGAAACTGTTTCTTAAAAGTGTTGCTATTATTGCCATGCACTTGTAGAAGGAGTGCAGGGATTTAAGAGAAGGACGCTGGACTGATAATGGCCCTTTCCTACGTGTGCTTTCATTTTGAAATTAGAATGTTGAAGTACATTTCTTGATGATCAACTGTGCCTCACCAGTTTCCTTGATGGAGTTGGAGGAAGACCTGAATCCCGAATTTCTCACATCCGATAAAACTGTTTACAGGTTTTGATTTAAGGATGGAACTCAACTCCTCCTTTGGAGCTTTCTATTAAACCAGAAAGCAATGGGAGTAAATGCCTTGGCCTTTCAGGGAGGAAGGAACTGTATCCACCACCTGCTGATATAGTAAGAAGTAGAATTTTCTTGTAGATGCATCTGGTGGAAGAGAGAAGGATTTTGTGGTTCAACAGTAGGTAGAGGTGTCTTAAACCTGAATACATTGTTATTTAGAAAAATAGTTAGCACAAATTATTTTTTTGCTATTTAGTGCCAATCTGCAATGTTATATGTGATGCCTGCACCCAACAAAGTGATTACTGGGAAAAATGGAAGAGAAAAGTAATTGCTTTCTAAAGGCATGGTTCGGCCTTATCACAAGCTTGTTTTCTGTGATGTTAATGGTGCTTTTGATGTTGCAGCTGTTGTTCTTGCCATTATCATATCTTTTTTATATTATTTTGCTATGCTAGAAGTCCTTTTCCTTCAGTATCAGAGCCTTTAGTATTTCATACTTCATCTTCTGGTGTACTGCCTGGTGTGGCAATTGATAATCAGTTGCAGAATGTGCACAACTCTTTGTGCCCCTGTTGCAGGTGTTCCACCCTTGAGGCGATCTTGCAGTGAGGAGTACCACTCTAGATAAAGGCTGTATCTAGAAGACAACCTAAGAAGGACACCTAAAAACAGAACCAATCGAAACTGGTTCTGAAAGTGCAGACAGAGAATACAGATCCACTGTCTGCCATCTCTGTATAAAAGTCACAGTAGCTGAACCCAAGACTCACCAACCACGAAGGAAGAATGCCAAACAGCGAACATTGGGTACCCCAGCCAGCAACCTCCTCTGGCCAGAAGAGGGCCGCTGACATAAGGCCTACCACGAAATCAAACTGAGGGTGAGAGACTGAGTGTTTGCTATTACCGGATAAGACTATTTAAAAAAGGGGGAAGCGCTGCTCCTGCACTGAGACCCCACACCAAAGCAACCTCGGAGTAAGTGAGGTGGAAACAGGCAAAGGAGGAGGGTGGGTGGCATCCTCGCCTGAAAGTAATAACTTGACAACCGTACCTTGGAAATCTGTACTTGTGGTGAAAGTGTGTAATATTGAGTTTCATTGTGTGATAAAGCACTTTCCTAAAATAAAGATAAGCACTGTGCTAGAAAATCAAGTTACTGTGCTATTGGTTGTCTTGAGTGTTGAGCCTGTTCTTGAGTGTTGAGCCTGTTGTAGCCCCAGACTAACTTCCCTGAGAAGCTTGTGAATGTTCGTTATCTCTCAGTCAAGTGCCAAAGAGGTTGTACTTAGCCCAGCTGGCATAGTAATACAGACCCTGGGACATCAGAGGCAAATTATTTCAGACCCCACGGCTGTGGCCCAGTAAGTACCCCCTGCTTGGCAGTGTAACCCCTTCCACATCCCCCAGGATCTGACACGTGCTATGGAGTCAAATCTCTTGCTCTCCTTGTTAAGTGGTTACTGTACTAGGCTGAAAGCCCTTGGTCCAGTTATTGCTGGAGTTTTGACGGAGGTCTGTGCTAAAGCATCTCAAATATACAATAAGTCATTACTTTGGGGCAGACAGTGTGTTCAGTTTTCCACATATGTAGCCAAGGCACCATAAAAGGTGGCAATGTCATCCACTGGCAATATCCTTGATAGAGGGGAGGTTGGAGATTGGCTCCCAAAACTTGTGATGGGTCTCTGTAATTAATACCCGAGTTAACATCCCAACAATTGAATGTTTTGAATAAAGGCATGGGATTCGTCCCGACATACAGAACAAATATATTGGAGTGTGAGATTGCACTTTTTAAATTTATGAGGATACTACGGTTGAGACATTTCTTCACAAACATCCTTCCACCGAGAGAAGAGAGCCCCGAAGTCGAATTCCTTGAATTCAAACCCAAGTCAAAGTTTCAAGCTCCAGTATCACATAAGGTTTTACATTCATTTGAAAACCTAGTAAAAAAAGACCTACAGAAACTGAACATCAAGACGGAACAAAGGGGCAATTTCACCATTCAAGAAAGAAATTTATTAAGGTCACTCTCAAATAACTCTGAGATCTTCATCCAAAAAGCTGACAAGGGCGGAGCCATTGTGGTGATGGATAAGAAGTTTTACATACAGAAGGTCAATGAACATGTCAATGATGCATCCACTTACCTTCCTATGAGCCAAGATCCGACGCATAGATTGATAGAAACACTAGAAGTTATTCTCGAGAAAGCTATGGAGATGGGCTGGATAACTTCCACCACCAAATCGTATCTCACAGTGTTGAATCTGAGGAGACCACGTTTGTACATGCTTCCGAAAATTCATAAGGACATCCAAAACCCACCATTTAGACCCATTGTTACCGGATGCGGCACAATATTTGAACCATTGGGCCAATATTTAGATTACTTTTTACAACCATTCGTACAACAATGGGGATCTTATGTTAAAGATACAACAGATTTTCTTCGAAAGTTACAATCAGTTACGCAAAAGAAAGAGATCATACTTTGCACGATTGATGTCAAATCACTTTATACCTCAATTCCTCATTCAGGAGGCATGGAAGCTGTGGAATGGGCTCTCTTGGAACAAACAGGATTAAAAGTGGATAAAGTTTTTTTACTTGAGTGGTTACATTTTTGTCTTAATCACAGCTATTCCCAATGGGAAGATCAGTTCTATCTGCAGTTAACCGGGACATCCATGGGTTTTGCAGGGGCGTCTGCGTATGCTAACACCTATATGGCCAAATTCGAGGAGGACTTTGTATACCGAGACAAAGAATGGACAGATAATCTTCTACTACTGCAGATACTTTAATGATATTTTTTTAATGTGGACCAACAGCCGTGAAAGTCTAGAACGAAAGATCACACAACTCAACACA
Organism: Calotriton arnoldi; assembly: GCA_963921515.1. Lineage (NCBI taxonomy): Eukaryota > Metazoa > Chordata > Amphibia > Caudata > Salamandridae > Calotriton > Calotriton arnoldi. Next base: position 2,303,024 of record CAWUFW010001977.1, read on the forward strand.
CATGATGACCACATCCAATTTACCCATACTATTAGTGATGCATCTATTGCTTTTCTTGATGTACTCATCACCAGGGATTCACACTCAAGTCTACCGCAAAGAAACGGATAAGAACAATGCATTGTTGTTTAACAGATTTCATCCCAACAACTTGATCCACAATCTACTGTATTCACAATTTTTACGAGCCAAGAGGATCTGTTCACAAACCACCACTCTCAGTGAAAATGTAAGCATGCAGAAACAGAAGTATATTGCCAGGGGAGACACAGTAAGAATATTGGATGAAACTATTGATCGCATGGATAAACAAGATCGGACTACACTGTTGACTAATCAACCCAAAAAGAACTTACAACGACAGGTTTTTGAGTCAAAATATTCTACCGGCTCTGGGAAAATCAAGAGAATCATTAACAATAGATGGGAGATACTGCAGAATGAAACAGATTTCAATGATCTCTTCAAAGAAAAACCTCTGCATGCTTACAGCAGGTCCAAGAATCTCAAAGAACTGCTGATGACTACGTTCCAGGGAGAAACATCGGAATTTCACGGCACCAAGAAATTTTACAATTGTGTGCATTGCAACAATGTAATAATAGGCAATAAGATCCAACATCCCATGACAGGAGAAACCATCGCGTTGAAGCATACTACCGATTGTAACTCCAAAAATCTGATTTACGGCATTAAGTGTCCCTGTGGACTACTTTATGTCAGGAAAACTGAGAGCAAAATTAAAACACGCATCTCAGAACACAAAAGCACAATCAGAACAATGAATAAAACAATTAGTCTAGCAGCCCATTGGACAGAAGCTCGACACTCAATTGCACAGATCAAGTTTCAGGTGATTGAGATAGTATTACCCACTCCAGGCAAAGATCTTACGAGATCCCTATTACAAAGAGAGATCTTTTGGATCAGGATATTAGATACCAAACAACCAAAGGGATTAAATTAAAACGTCGACATGAGCTGTTTTTTATAATTTTAATACAGAATGAGATTGTTCAATTTGGTGAGTTGCTTGTAGTCACTTTGTTTTGTACATAATGACATGCTTGTTGACTGATGACTATGCATTCATACACACGACATGACCTTGACAGATTACTATTTTCATCCGTGTCACCCACAGTTTCTTCATATTCTTTCTTCCGTTTGGCATATTAATAGCTAGGTACCAAGCTAGTCCATTTTGTACCATGAAGCGTCCTTCCATAGGTATCGCTACTAGTGAGTCCACGTTATGAGACGCACATCTGACATCATCTCCCATTAGGCACTCAGCCGTTTTGCTGTTAGACTTGGGTAAATGTAATTCCTTTTCACATCCTATGTCGAGTGTTGTAATTCTAATAATAGATATCAATAAGAGAGAAAGGAAACAGAGAGAGGCTAGTTCTCTTCCCCTGATATAAATATGAAAATCAAAAGGAACTAGCTGTTGAGTGGAAGCTCAAAATGTGTGTTTGGGTAGTAAGGAAAAAACCTTTGTTTTTTAAGAAAGCCCTCACCCACCAACCTAGTTGGTGGCATGCTTCATCATCGGGCCCCACCCAAGGCACCGAGTGTGCCTCGGGTGTGCTACGACGCCCGACTACAGCGGAGCGGGTATTGTTAAGTGAGAGTGCAGTGGTGGTGTTTAGGGTGTAGGTTAAAAGACTGTCCTAGGGTCCCAATGTCCACAAGGGTTATTTTAATGCTGGGCCCTTGGCAGTATTAAAAGCAAGGCGGTGGATGTGAATGGAGGTAACTATGGTCTCCCACATCCAGTGTGGTCAACATGTTTCAGCCAGGCCTCTTGTTAAATCTGGCTTTCATCAGGACCTTATGTGCAAAGTGATATTAAAAGGTGGTCTACAGGGTATGTGTGACCATCTATGTGACGCACTCGCTAAGGTGCGATATATGTTAAAGGGAGAGTTCCGATGCGGCCAAGTAGGTTGACACACGGGTCTCGTGCTTTGATGAATGTGTGACTAAAAGCCGGACCCCCTCCCTGAACTCATGAGGTTTTTCTCTGATAATACCAGAGTACAAAACCGCTAGAAGAAATATAGTTTGTATCTCTGCAATTAATACCGGTAGGTGTGTACTCGGGGAATGCTTGAAATGATAGAAACGTTTAAGTGAAAGCAAGTTTTTGGATGTGTGAACTATCTGTCTGCCCATTTCTTGGGGTCCTGACCTTCCAAGAGGTACAAAGATAACTGGTGTTTCTTGGAAGCTTAGGTGGCATCTGATCTTAATTCTAGGTAGAAAGAGAATAGCTTTTAAAAGTGAGTCATAGCCTTACTATGTCTCTATTGGTACTATAGCGCAAACCAAGCTATGAAGCAACCGAACGCTGTATATTACTTAAGGGGTTAGAAGACTATCTACAAGATCATGTACATCAATACATTGTACATACATTACCTTTCACACTTAGAGAGAAAAAAATGCCGCATGGAGATAAGTGTGCAGATGAAAAGATATTTTACTCAATAGTGCTCCTTGGCAAGCTCCCCACCAGGCATATGTCCTCACATTTAATGGTGTTTCCCTGACTGTTACATGACATCCATAAGAGCTATAATGACCTTTCCCCTTCAACTCTGTATATATGTAACATGCGCTTATGTAACCCTAAGCGCTTTAACTTTTCTAAATATGTAATTTGTATTTAATATGTAATATGTAAATGCGTTACTATCACCATGAGTAACCGTAGTAGCTACACGTCTCGTCACCTACTACCTTGTTACTCTAAATTTCTCATGTAAAGATCTTTCGAACTATTGTAAAGCGCTCCGACACCTCTGGGTAATGTCTGCACTCTATAAAAACGCATAAATAAATAAGAAGTGATTTGCGCAGTATCGCACGATGTGGAGTCAAGTGCAGAGGCAGGGGTTCAAACCCGGGTTCCCAGGTTCCAAAGGCGGCAGCTCTACCCCCTAGGCCACATCTCCCAGCAGGACTTCCTCTTATGAAATTGGTCTGAGACCCACCTTCTTGGGAGGTATTGCTTGGGTATCTATTCTAAGACAAGGAATCTGTGGCTAGAAGTCTCTACCAGATGAACAAGTTACTTACCTTCGGTAATGGCTTATCTGGTAGAGACTATCTAGCTACAGATTCCTTACCGACCTATCCATCCTCCCCGTGCTGCGAACTGATTTCTACGGACAGGGCTTTTCCCTTTCAGGGCGCTAGTTTGCCTCACCAGTGGTTAGTGTACCTCTTGGCTCCGTGCTCCTAGTGTGGAAAGTCATAAAAAAATAACTGCCATCAGCATGCCTAGGTGGCACCATAAACGTCACTCTGGCACATATGATGCCATGTGGAGCCGAACAATGCCACCTACCAGCACGTAGGAGTACTGCTGATGAAAGGTTTCCAGCTACAGGCTGACGCTGAGAATAATTTTAACGTAAGGAATCTGCGGCTGGATAGTCTCTACCAGATAAGGTGTTACCGAAGGTAAGTAACTTGTTCATTAAGTTGCTTAATGCTCTTCACCCAAGAATCTATTAGGCCAATTTATGCCTCTGTCTATCGGCTGAAGAAGAAGGATCTTGACCTGAGTGATATTTGAGTCGAGTGTGAAAAGCTGAGAAGCAGATCTGAACTGGGTGATGGCCAACAGGCTCTGGCTGACAAGTTTACACTCACCACTACCATTCAGAATCCCTACTGACTTGGCTTTCTACCATATCAAGTCATCTCTTGGTGAAGGCTGACCATTTAAATCACTAGCCCAAGAGCCCTATGGACATAATTTAGGTCATGCCTAGTGAGCTCTGGGTGTAGCCCATACTCTCAATCCGAATACTTGGCACACTATTTTCTCACAGCACACTACAATTAACCTTTGGCTGTGCTCAGTACATTATTGGCCAGGCTTTGGAAACACCATGCCACAAATATTGCCCAACAGCAGGCGTAAACCATCGTCGTCGAAGGATGCCTGGCTGCCAAGATAACGTTACAGACTTAGGGAGGAAGGTCAAAAGTTGTCAACTGTCGCCACTCAGTCTCCACACAAGAAGGCAGAGCACTGACAGGTTAGCATAGAGAACCCGACCTTGTTGCTGCGACAGAAGATCCTCCCGAAGGGGCAGCCTGATCGGAGGATTGATTGCCATGCTCAGTAGGTCGGGATACCAGACTCTCCATGCCAAATCCAGAGCCATAAAATGACTTGAGACCGGTCAGTCCTGATCTTCTTGACAACTCTGGGCAGGAGTGGTATGGGCGGAAAGGCATACAGGAGGCCTGGGCTCCACTCAAGATGAAAGGCCTCTCTGGGTGAGAGCCACCTCGGAAACTCTAGCGTGCAAAACTGCTGACGTTGTACGTTCTTGGAGGAGGCAAACAGATCTAACCAAGGGTATCCTCACTGTTGAAAGAGACCTTGTATGACCTTCGAGTGGAGACTCCATTCGTGATCTGCTAGGCATCGACAGCTGAGTTCGTCTGCCCTGGCATTCAGAGAACCCCCCAGGTATTGAACCATCAGGGATATACCATTGTTCCAGCCCTGTCAGAGGCGCAGGGCAACTTGACAAAGGGTCCATGTTCCCACCCCGTGCTGTTCGTAGCAGTGCCACATGGCGGTGGATTTGTCCGTTAATCCATGTACCAGCCTTCCCTTGATGGAGGGTAGAAAAGCCTTCAATGGCAGTCAGATTGCACAGAGCTTCAGCAAGTTGATGTGGAGTCTGGATTCCGCCGGAGATTAGAGTACTCTGATCTCCACATCTCCCAAATGGCCGTCCTTTCCCAGGAGTGACAAATCTGTCACTACTGTGAGATCTGGCTGGTGAAGGCAGAGGGGTCTGCCTCTGACCCAATCGCGGTTCGTTAACCACCACTGCAGATCTTTCGCAGTTCCCTTTGAGATCTGGACCATGTCGGAGAGATTTCCCTGATGCTGCACCCACTGGAACTTCAGGTCCCACTGAGGGCTCGCATATGCCAGCGGGCGTGTGCCACAAGCAGGATGCAGGAGGCCATGAGGCCCAACAGCCTCAGAGTCAGTCTCACTGAAACCCAGGATAGAGGCTGAAACATCGGTATCATAGCCTGAAAATCCTGGTCTCGGCTTTCGGGAAGATACATCCGAAATTGCACTGCGTCTGAGAGGGAGTGAGGTATGACTTTGGAATGTGGATAGTGAACTCCAGCGAGTGCAAGAGGTTCGCTGTAGTCTGGCGGTGGGAGATGACAGCCTGGGGTAAGCCTGCCTTCAACAGCCAGTCGGCGAGATAGGGAAAGACTGGCACCACTGATCTTCGCAGATGAGCTGCAACACCCGCCATCACCTTGGTGAACATCCGAGGGGCACTGGTAAGGCCAAAAGGGAGCACAGTGAACTGAAAATCCTTTTGGGCTACGGTAAACCACAGATAGCGTCGGTGGGCAGGCACAACGGTAATGTGGAAGTAGGCGTCCTGCAAGTCCCACACTGCCATCCAGTCTCCTGGGTTCAGGGCAGACAAGACCTAAGCCAACGTGAGCATTTTGAATTTCTCCTTCTTGAGGAAGAAGTTGAGGGTCCGCAGCTCTAGAATAGGACGAAGGCCTTTGTCCTTTTTAGGGAACCAGAAAGTAGCGGGAATAGCAACTACAGCATACTTCTGGCACCGGAACCCTCTCTAAGGCTCCCTTGGTCAAGAGAGCAATGACTTCCTCGCGGAGAAGGGACAGATGATCCTTCGTCAGCCGGTCGTGAGATGGTGGCATGGATGGAGGGGCTGTCGCAAACGTGAGGGAGTAGCCCTTTCTGTCCGATGTTATGGACTGCCATTGGGGCAGGTGATGGTGAACCCTACCGCCAACTGGATGCCCTTGGTGGTAAAGGGGTAGATCAGGAGGGTTTGGAGGCTGCAGCTGCCAGGTGGGTGGTGGACTAACCTTGACCCACAAGGTCTGTGGGTACCGTGCCCTCAGCCACGCAGAGGCTGAGGAGCATGCGCAGCCTGGGGGCTTAGAAGGGACTGATGCAGTTGGAAGCCCCTTCTGTAGCCACGAAAAGTGTATTGGGGTGATGTGGAGCCATAGAAAGACCTAAGGACTTGCCCTTAAGCTTGACTGTTCTTAAAGCGCTCCAGCGATGAATCCGCCTGGTCTTCGAAGAGAGGGATTTCATCGAAGGGCATGTCCATAAAGAATGCCTGGACATCCCCCGAAAAGCCAGCCGTCCTCAACCAGGCATGGCGCCTCAGGGGCACTGTCGATGAAACCGTTCTACCCAGTGAGTCGGTCGTGTCAAGACCACAGAGGATGGTGAATTTTGCTGCATCAACAGGCTGAGAGAGTACAGCCCGGGTCTCTTCTGGGACCTGTGGTTGCGCTTGCGCAAACGTGTCCCATGGCATGCAGTGTTCACAGACTGCAATGCCAGGCTGGCAGAAGAAAACATCATCTTCCCGAAGGAGTCTGGTCCCTTGCATTCCATATCCAGGGGGGCAGTAGCGAATACGCCATGGGATGTTGAGGCTTGGACCACCAAGCTCTCCGGGGTAGGATGTTGGTTGAGGAAATTTGTGTCCCCTGTAGCAGGGCAGTGGCAAAATGCAATTGTCCTATTCACAGGAGCTCCTGTGTTGGGTTTGGACCAAGTGCCCAAAAGGACTTCAGTGAGGGAGTCATTGAAAGGGAGTATTATTTCCAATGTGGAGACTGCCAGTTGCAGCACCTCTGTCAATATGTTACTCTTAACTGCCACCAAGGGCAACTGAAGTTAAAGGACCTCTGATGCCCTTTGCACCACCATTGCGTACGAGGCTCCCGTCTCTCTAGCCATGGTAGGGGAGAAAGCATACCAGTTTCGGGAGAGGTATCCAGTCCACTGGCTTCACCCAGTTCCTCACACCGGTCAATGCTAGGGTCTTCCTCACATGACTGGTATTCTTCAGGGTCCAGTGACCCCTCCCATTCTTCCCCGAGTACCAGCCTGAGGAAATAGGACTCAGGCTCAAATCTAGGAGGCAAGCAGGTGATGCACATCTAGCTCCATATCAGAGTTGGGGATCACAATGGGGATGGTGGAGCCGGGAACATCGGCATCAGGACCAGCATCGGGGAAGGTCAAGTTGGTACGACCGGTGCCGGTCCGGATCCAGGAATGGATCGAGGGGGGCCCACTAGAGCCGGAGCTGCTGGTGCAGAACCAGATGGGGAGCCCTCGGACCCCGCGGGGCCCAAAGGTTCGACGGAGAGGTTGGACCGCCCAAATATAGGCGCATGGCCTCATAGAACTCTTTTAGTTGGGCGGGGTCACTCGGGCTCCAGGAAAATCAGGGAGATGCTGAGCCAGCCCAGGCGTAAGCGCTACCACGGAGTCAGGCCCTGAATATCAACGCTCCCTCATCTCGTTGTCAACAGACCAGGAAAAATCGAAAACCTCTTCGACATCTTTTTGTGCCTCGACTTACCCGAGTGTCCCGAGGACTTGGAAAGGGACGATGACCTCGGACTCTGCGACCACTCTTGGAACCTTCCTCTCAACAGAGACCTGGCTTTACACGGAGTCACATGTCGGGCCGCCATGAGCTTTAGGGATGCCTCCCGCAGGCCTTAGATTCATGGCAAGGCAATCAGAGAACTTTGGTTCTTGGTTGTACTGCAAACACTACAGGCAGACAAGGTGCGGGCCCATCACCATCATCAGCCGATGACAGGCTCCGCGGGCCTTCAATCCTAACTTCTTAGATCAGATGCTACACACCAGGAGGACAAAACCTCAAACACTAGACAAAATATTGAAAAAATCCAGTCAACCAGTGACTGAGGGGAAGCTCTTCTCTGGATCAGCACTGGCTGGCGCAGAAAGAAAAGAACAGACATCAGTTTGCCTAGGTGGCGCCTATATAGTTGCCACGAGCATCATTTCTAGCGCAGATGGCGCAAACGATGCACGCAGAACCAAATCGACACCACCTATCGGTGCGCAGGAGTACTGCTCACAAAAAGCTTCCGGATCCAGTCTGACGCCTGGGGAAGTTCAAAGGTAAGGAATCTGCAGTAGAACTCTCTAGCAGAGAATGAGCTTTCTTTCCACCAACAGCAAAAGGCAGGGCTTCATGTACCTTATGGACCACAACCACGAGACACCTGTACTTAACTAACAGAGGTACATAGCTTTCAAGAAATTTTAATCCTGGTGCCATTCTAAAATCAATGAGCAAACCAGTGTTTGAGTCCAAAAGGTAAAGCAAGCTGCCCGCTTGAGTTGTCACAATCAGCATTGAGCTTAATCTCTGAGAACACCAGTGCATCCTCGTCTGACCTGAAAAGTGTCTCCACCTTTGAAGATTTTCCATAGCTAGGAATATTCTTGCCCTGTTCTTATTAGACTAAACTTCTGCCACTCTTGCAAACAGTGGGTGAATGGAGTCAGTGAGGAGCAGATATCGGGCCACATACACTTATCCAAGTCTCACAAGTTTGCTGTCTCTCAGCACCACACACCATCTGAAGCCACCCAACGCTGAGCTGTAGCCAATGGAACTGGACCCAACATGCAGGCTCGAGACACGTGGGGCCAAAGCAGCAAGTATGGTCTTGGTGAATGGTTGTGAAATCGTAAATGGATACCAGAGACTCCAAAAAGCATGAAAGAAGTTACAAAAATCTCTATCCAAGCAACTCTAAAGGGCCCAACGTGCACTGCAATGGAAGAAAGGGATGGAAAAGTACTATTAAAGTTATAAGTGAGAAAACACTTCGTTATATACTGACCCACGGTCGAGGGACTTCAGGACCGACGAGGAGTACACCAAGAGTGGCCCTGCTGTCTTGTTTTCTTTCCCTCTCCAGGTCCACCCAAGAACCACAAGAGCCTAAACTAAATCACCAGTGACCAGCTGGCCAAACACCTCTGCACCTGAGCCTGGGTCCACGGACACCGACTGTGTCCCCTTGCTTCAGAGACCCTCATGAGCCGAGCCCTCCTTTGGGTTCTGTCGGACTTGCTCACAAGTCCCCACTTGCAGCCTTTTTGTCACAGGTACTCTTCCACTGACTTTATCGTTTAGAGCTCGAGGCTACCAATTCGACCAGCACCTCTGCACATGGACACACCAGGGCAGGCAAACCCAAACTGCTGTTGGTTCTTTGGACCCTAAGCACCTTAAGTCCTAAAAGGCACCTTTAACAACCACTTGCACTTCAACAACCGCTTGCAAGTATATGTATGCAGTGTATGTTTATGCCATAGGATAACATTACTGGGTTTGAGACTCATACCTCCAAAACCGTTATTTAAGCATTTTACTGTAAAATCTATATCTCCAAAAGTACTTACCTGATTCCGATGATCTTGGTTTCAAAAATTAAATAAAAATCTGTTATTTTTCTAAATTGGTCTCAGATTACTTTTTGAGTGTGTGCCTCATTTATTGACTCTGTGTGTACAACAAAATGTTCAACACTCCCCCCTGATAAGTCTAAAATCATTGACCACACTACCACAAATAGAGCACCTGGAATTATTAAAGTAAGACCCTGTAAACCAATAAGGGTCGTCTGGATTTTTTGCATGGTGTTCCCCTAAATTGGTACACTACATAAAAAGCCAGCTTCCTACATTGGTGGTTCAGCAGTGGGACACAAGACTTTGCATTAGCTGAGACGACTCTGTCAAAGGATGATTCCACAAAGAAATTCAAAATTGACTTTAGTCAAAAATATTTTTGAAAGCATTTCAACTCGATTTTTTACACATTTTTTTAATTTAAACTGTTAGGATCTTATGTTAAGTCCCTTGCATTAGAAATTTAAAATGTGTACCAGTCAGTTTAGCCTTAAATAGAATTTTAGATTTTTTTGTCGATTTTCTAAAAAGGTCGCACTGTACTAAAAATGTCTGGCACAGATGAGCTAGTCCAGGATCTAAACCTGACTCCTTATCCGCATCTTAGTATAAAGCAGTTAAGAAACCTCAGTACAGCCAGCAAAATTAAAACTGCCTCAAACATTACAAAAACAAGCCTCCAAGAAGCCCTTGCAGAGTTTGATGCAGCCAAAGCAGCAAGTGATCATGTCCCCTCTGAAGAGATTGACAGTGACCATGAAAGTGGAGACAGTACTCCAGGAGATTGTCCCACTAACCTAACTAGAGAAGGTGATGAAGTACCCCCTCACATCTACCATAAAACTGTAACTTGAGGTGCCTTCCCCTACTGGGGTTAGGTCAGGCATCTATTTGAGTCTATGCAACTCCACTCTACACCACTTCACTGTATGTCACTCCACTGTACCCCACTGTACGTCACAACAATTTGGTATGCTATTCCAGTGTGTGCAACTCCAATCTATCACTCCATTGTACCCCATTCCACTCTTTGCCACTTCACTGTACACTATTCCACTCTATGCCACTCCACTCTACCCTACTTCACTTCAATTCACCGTACGCCACTACACACTATTCCACTGTTTGCCACGGGACTCTACACCACTCCAATGAACGCTATTCCACTCCATGCCACTCAATGCTATGCTATTCCACTCTATGCCACTCCATTGTATGCCACAACAAAGTTAAATATTCCACTTTACGGGGGGCGTGGCCTAGGAGCCGAACATGGCGGACGCGTCTCCGTAGAGCTCCGCTGTTCGCTCCTTCCAGGGACAGCATCCGCCATTATCCTGGTCCCTGACACTCGGGCTTGTGCGAGCGGGCTGCTCACGGGCCCGCGGCGATCGCGCCGGGACATCTTGGTGGCGGCAGGGAGCTCAATTCGGCCGCTGCGGCCGCGGCTTGCAGGACCGGTGGAGACCACGCATCGGCGGGCGGCTGCGGCTGAGCTGCGGCGGCCGCGATTCACTGGCGGTGCGGCTGGGGACGCTATCATCCTGCCCGGCGGCCCCCCCGGAAGGCTGCTGATCGGGCCCCGGCCCTGAGGGGCAGCAGGGAGTGCACCAAGATCGCGGCGCCCCTCTGCCGGCTGCGCCTACCTCTGGTCCCTTGCAGGAGGGGCTCTGGATTTGTGGGGCCTACCCTGGGCCTGGACGGCCGTTGACTGCGGCCCTGCCTGAGGACTCCGGTGCCATAGGGTGTTGCGGTGAGCTGGGTGGGGACCTGTGGGGCTGGACTCTGCTGCTACCCACGCGCCTGACCCCCTGGCGGGGGGCTCCGCCGGTTGAGGATACTGTCTCCACCCTCCAGAAGAAGGTTGACAAGCTGGCCATGGTATCTAGAGAGCTGGAAGCGAGGGCCGAAGACACGGAGGGGCGGGCCCGCCGCAACAACATCCGCCTGGTGGGTTTTCCAGAAGGTTGCGAGGGATCCTCGATGGGTGGCTTCCTCTCCGAATGGCTCAAGGCGCGGCTACCCGCAGATGACATTTCTTCCTGCTTCATGATCGAGAGGGCCCATCGCGCCCTGACCAAGAAGCCGCCGCCGGGGGAGCGCCCACGCCCGGTTATTGCTCGCCTCCTAAATTATGCGGACCGCGATGCCATTCTTCGCTTTGCCAGGACGCACAAGGATGAAATGATCTTTGAGTCCCATCCCATCATGGCCTTCCCGGACTACACCCGGACGGTTCAGCAGCAACGCCAATCCTTTGTTGCGGCCAAGCGGCGGCTGCGGGACCTGAACCTATCCTATGCGCTCATGTTCCCGGCCCGTCTGAAGGTCATTTATGATTCCAAAACATATTTCTTTGATACGCCAGAGGAAGTATTTGCGTGGACAGATGAGCGCCGCAACTTGAAGCCGCATTCCCCACCCCCTTTAGACTCTGACTCTTCTCAAAGCTCGCATCGGGGTGGACGGCAGGGAGGCGACGCTACTCATCGACGACATCGATCCCGCTCAAACTGGCGCTCCCAGAACAAGAAGGACCCTGCGGACTGAGGCAGCCCGAGGCTGGGACATACGCTGGTGTATTGACTCTTCCCGGTTTCATGTGACGGCGGAGCCCGTTGGCTGCTGCTACTGGCCGGGATATCCTGCCACTAAGAGCCAGGGACTTTTGCTCTTCCCCTGGAGGGAGTGGGTTCTCCACGCCTTCCCAGTTGTGAGTTTTTATGGGTAATGTTGGGTGGGGGGGGATCCTTTGGAGGGTCCGCCGGGGCCTCCACGTTGGGGGGCCAGGACGAGATTCCGCCGCGACAGGTACTCCGTGTTCCAGGAAGTATAGGGGTTGGGGGCGGGGGGAGGGGTTGGGAGGGCGATTTGTTGTTAGTTCTACAGTTGGTTTTTAAGATATACGCACCACGATGTCCCATATGTCCACAATGTCCGCTGCTCTACACCTTACCGATAGCACATGACACATACAGCTAATGGCACTCCCCTAGGAGATCTCAATATCGTGTCTTGGAATGTACGGGGCCTGTTGAATAAGATTAAAAGAGGGGCTGTACTACACATGGCAAAACGCTACTCAGCAGATGTCTTGCTGCTGCAAGAAACTCACATGCTAGGCAACAAGGCCCCGTGTCTGTCTCGCTATGGCTATGCCACGGTGTACCATTCTGGCTTCTCAAGGGGGGCACGAGGTACGGCCATCCTTATTCACCGCAGGGTCCCATTTCAAGTTACACAGCATTGGTTCGACCCGGGTGGCCGTTTTACGGCCGTTTCCGGCACCCTGGCTGGGGAACAGATTACAATTGGGAGCATATATGCACCACCTCCTCTAGGCCGGACGTTCATTGACAGACTGACGCAACTCTGGGGGAATTCCCCGACGGCCTGACTATCCTGGGTGGGGACTGGAACGACGTCATGGCTCCCCGGATAGGTGGCGGGCACGACCGCCGACCACCCCTCCTCCTAGGTCTAAACTCAACATCTTGGCCCATACATTGGGATGGGTGGACACATGGCGGGCTTATCATCCTTCCGAAAATGGATTTACATACGCATCATCCGTCCACCCCACCCTCTCACGTCTGGATTACATATTCCTCCCAGGCAGCTACCTGCATCGGGTGTCACATACTTCTATCTTCCCACGTGGCCTGTCTGATCACTCACCCATTCAGCTCAAACTCCGTCTGCAGACCAGTCGTCCCCCTATCACTGGCGCATGTCTCCCTGGCTGCTTAGAGATCCCGGGTATCGGGAGATGCTCCATCGAGCCACGGCAGATTATTTTGCTTTCAACACCGGGTCCACTCAATCCCTGATAATATTGTGGGAGGCCTTTAAGCCGACTATTCGGGGGCGGATATTAGCTATCGCACTGGGGAAAAGCGGCGCCGCCTGGCACAGATCCAAGATCTCGAAGATAGACAGCTCGCTCTCCAGGCCTTGTTAGTGGAAAGCTCCGACGCCGGTGCCCGCCGTAACCTGCTCCATGTCCAACAACAGCTGCACCAGCTGCTCACGGACACTGCCAGGGATGCTTGGCTGGCGACCCAGCACCGGATATATCACTGGGGCGATAAGTCTAGCCAGATGCTCCACCGACTGTGTCAGGCGAGGGCCTCCCCGACGCAGGTCCCTCTCTTGAGGTCCCCTGCCGGTGACATGTGCGTCACCCCGGGGGCGGTGGTGCAGGCCTTTGCCGATTTTTATACGGCCTTGTACGGTGAGCGTGAGGAACTTGCGGCACCGCTTATCGATGCCTTCCTTGTAGATATCCCTCCAAAACGCCTCTCAGATGTGCAGCGAGCGGTTCTTGACGAGCCTATCTCGGTGGAGGAGCTGCGGGCGGCCCTCACCGATACCCACCCGGGCCGTGCACCAGGCCCCAACGGGTTCCCCTGCGACTTTTTGCGCTCCCAAATGGGGACCGTTGGTCCTCATCTTCTTGGCGCGCTGCATCAGGCGTTGGAGCAGAAGATCTTGCCCCTGGACTGGCGCCATGCCGAAATTGTGGTTTTTCTCAAACCGGGCCGCCCTCCGGAGGCCCCGGGCTCATACCGTCCCATATCCCTATTAAACTTCGAGCCGAAATTACTGGGGAAGGTGTTGGCTGAACGCCTCCGCACCTGTATTCTGGACCTTGTCCACCCGGACCAGTCAGGCTTTATGCCCCAACGCTCCACGAGGCATAACATACGGCGAGCGCACAACGCTGTTGCCGAGGCCCACCGGCTGGGACGCCCTGCGGCGGTCCTGCTAGCTGACATCGACGGGGCGTTCGACTCCTTGAGCTGGACCTACCTTTTTAAACTTTTGGAAGCTGTCAACCTGGGGCCCCGGTTCCGCGCGTATGTTAAATTGCTGTACACAGATCTTACGGCTTCAATCCGTGTGGCTGGCCACCGTTCTCCCTCCTTCCCCATCTGCAGGGGGACCAGACAGGGTTGCCCCCTCTCTCCGCTTCTGTTCGCTTTAGCGATAGAGCCACTGGCTGAGTGGGTACGCAGGGATGCGGTTTACCGGGGACTGGTCTGGTCGCCCGAGTGTTCGGACAGGATAGCACTATACGCGGATGACGCGCTATTTTTCTTTTCTGACCCTTGGGTCACCGGACCGAGGGTGCTCCAGATCTTGCGGGTGTTCGGTGAGACGACAGGACTACACGCCAACCCGTCCAAGTCGATCCTCTTTCCCATATGCGGCGCACAGGGAAGTCAAACCTGGGCCTCACAGCTGGTCATTGCGGACGAAGGGTTTAGATACCTCGGCGTCCATATCTCTAGATGCCCCGTCGTGGCGTGGTCGCGCAACATAGCCCCCCTGCTTCCGGCAGTACGTGAGGAGACGACGGTATGGTCCCACCTTCCCTTATCCTTATACGGCCGGTCTGCAATATTCAAAATGGTATCACTGCCACGCTTGCTTTATAGGTTGCAAAATTTCCCGTTCCCGATCCTTCCGTCGTGGTTTCTTCAAATCAATGCGCTCCTAAATAGATTCCTCTGGGGGGGTGGGGCGGTCCGGGTGGCTCTGGCGACCTGTATCCAATCCACCTATTGCGGTGGCATTGCTGCGGCGGACGTACGGGCGTATTATTGGGCGTCCCAGCTCTTAGTCATCAATGAATGGTGGTACAATCCTCAGACCGACCCGGCCTATGCGGTGGACCGGCTTTTCCTGGCGGCACATCCACTATTAGATCTCTTATACAGCAATTCGTCCTTGGAGGCTCTTCCCCCCGCCTGTAGTACCGTAGTCCAGATCTGGAGACGAGTGTCCCGGTCCATGGGTTGGTGGGATACGCTGACAGGCGCGACTCCCCTTTGGCGCGGCACGCGCCTTCGGCCCGTCTCCACTCTGGCCGGGTTCCGGGGCTGGGATACTATTGGAATCTCTACATTGGGTGATGTGATGCGAGGGACCACGCTTAAATCCTTTCAGAGTCTGCAGGAGGAGTTTGATCTACACAAGTCCCAGTTCCACAGGTATCTTCAGCTTCGCCATGCCCTGTCCCCCTGATAAAGCACCTCACGTCCTTACCCGAATTCCACCCACTAGAGGGCAGACTGTTGATGGGGGATCTGGGAGGGCACAAAATCCGTCAAATATATCAGACCCTGACAACACACTCCAAGACGCGCATACACCGGACTAGGGCAGCTTGGGAGGTGGATTTACCGGCCCTCACGGACGATGATTGGACTGAGGCCCTTGCCAGCCCCAGGTATGCTGCCGTCTCCTCTAGGTACAGGTTGATACAGTTTAAGTACCTTCATAGGGTATATTATACCCGCCTTCGCCTTTGGAAGACGGGGGCTATTCCGTCCCCGACCTGCCTCCGTTGTAATTCTGACGATGGGTCCTTCCTCCACACGGTTTGGAGTTGCACGGCACTACACCAATTTTGGGCGGGGGTGCTGTTCTGTCTGGGGCGGGTGTTGTGCTGGGACCTCCCGGAGGATCCTCGATTGATACTTCTTCATGGCACGGAGGACATCGGGGGAAACCGATATAAGAGGCACCTTCTATTCCTCGGTCTCACCTTAGCCAAGCGTGATATAGCGCAGAATTGGAAGTCTCCCTCTCCCCCCGGGGTGGCGGCCTGGAAGACAGCCCTGGATACATGTATGTCGGCGGAGGTGGCGGTGTTTCAGGCCCGGGGTTGCCCGCAGAAACATGGGAGGATCTGGTCCAAGTGGGCAGAATACCGGGGCATTGACCTATCTATTCATACACAGTCAGCGAACCCGGACCCTATTGCAAGACTAATCATCAATGATTCCCCAATCTAAGGTGCTCATTGGCTGGGGCATTGGACATAGTGTTATGATCATGTATGTCTTTCTCATTTCAGGTGGGAAGAGTGGTGCAGGGGAAGGGGAGGGGGAGGGGTGGGATGTTGGACTGCATGTT
Organism: Calotriton arnoldi; assembly: GCA_963921515.1. Classification (NCBI taxonomy): domain Eukaryota; kingdom Metazoa; phylum Chordata; class Amphibia; order Caudata; family Salamandridae; genus Calotriton; species Calotriton arnoldi. The sequence goes on from CAWUFW010001977.1 coordinate 2,319,261, forward strand.
TCGCAGATTTTTTGGTGAAACCTTCGTAGGTATCGGTTGTATATGCATATTGATATGTGTCTCTATATTGACTACAGGGGTTCACCCACTGGGAGTTGTAAACTCAATAAAATTTGTTGTTAAAAAAAAATATTCCACTTTACGCCACTCCACTTCACCCTATTCTATTCCACTGTACTCGTATGTATGCCATTCCACTGTACACCATTGCACTTTAAACCACTGAAACTCTTTGTTATTCCATTGTATGACACAACTCTACACCACTCCACTCTACGCTATTACACTCTACGCCACTACAATCTACACTATTCCAGTGTACGAGACTCCACTTTACACTATTCAAAGCTATGCCACTCCACTCATTACTCTAATGTACAACATCATACTCTTGGCAGCTCCACTGTACGCCACTCCTCTCTACACTATTCCACTGTAAACCACTCAATACTATGCCACTGTATGCCACAACACTTTGTTATTCCACTCTACGCTATTGTAGTGTACGCCACTCTACTCTATGCCACCCCACTCTAGCTATTCCACTCTATGCCACTCAACTGTACGCCATTCCATTCTATGCTATTCCACTGTACGCTACTCCACTGTATGCCCCTCCAGTCTACGCTATTGCACTTCTCGCCACTTCACTGTATGCCACTGCACTGTACACCACTCAAGGCTATTGTACTCTACACCACTTCAAACCACTCTACTGTACGCCACTTAACCCTATGCCACTCCACGCCACTGGACTCTACACCTTTGTATGCCACTCCACTAAATGGTATTCCACTCTATGCCACTCTCCTGTATGTGATTTCACTCTACGCCCCTCCACTTTACAATGCTCTACTGTTTGCCACTCTACTGTACGCCACTTGAGTCTACGCCCCTCCACTGTATGCTATTCCACTGTATTCCACTTCACTCTACGACACAGTCTTCCATTGTACTCTATAACACTACACTTAGCACTCCACTCGACAACAGTTCACTCTACAATTTGAAACACTTTTTTATTACAAAATAAAAACCATTGGAATACAATAAAAATGAAAAAAACAATAAAAGCTTAAACGTTTGTTTTAGTTAGGAAAACTTTATTTTTCTATACAAACCAAACAAAGTACCCAAATATTAGAAATTCTAAATTTATAGTTATATCTTAAATTTATAATTTACGCACCACCTTCAAATTATTATAACTTGCACATCTCCATACGCAGTTTAGTGAACTCAGTAGCTACACTACATTAGCTATAAGTCACCATTATACCATGCACTGTGTTCTGACAAATGATGTGATTTGCGATATCATAAGTGTTGTTATTAATGCTATAATTTCAGATGGCATAAGTGATGTAATATGAAAGGGTATAAGCAGTGCATGTAGAAGGTGCCAGTTATAGTGAATGTAGTGTGGCTACCGAGTTCACTACACTGTGTATGGAGGTGCGCAAGTTATAATAGATTGAAGGTGGTGCCCAAGTTATAATAATTTGAAGGTGGTGCGTAAATTATAAATTTAAGGTATAAATATAATTTTAGAATTTCTAATGTTCGGGTACTTTGAGTTTGGTTTGTATCGAAAGAATAAAGTTTTTCTAACTATAACAAAGGTTTACCCTTTGGTTTTTTTCATTGAATATATAAACATAAATTATATTTCCTCCTCATTAGGGTCCAGAAAGAACAACTCGCACCTAGAGGCTCCAGCAGTGCAATAGAGATCTTTCTATACAAACCAAAGGTTTATCCTATGTTTTTTTTAATTGAATATATAGACACAAATTATATTTCCTCTTCCTTAGGGTCCAGAAAGAACAACTTGCACCTTGCGGCTCCAGCAGTGCAATAGTGTAGTTCTATAGCACTGCTGGAGCCGTTTCGAGTGCATGTTGTTCTTTCTGGACCCAGGGGAGGAGGAAATATACTTTGTCTTTGCCTGTATGCCCCACCTTACAACAACATGCCGTCCCCAATAGGGTGAGGGGCGTTTAGAGGGAGCTGTGGCTGATATGGAGAGAGACTTACAGACACACACACTCACACACACTCTCACAACTTCTGTTTGAGATGCATTACTCATGGGCAGCCAGCTATCACATGATGACATTCATAATGAGCATTTGTGTTTGACTCAACTTGTAGAAGAGCTACCTGCTAAAAAGGGTGATTATTATTTTGTCTTTTCTGTACACACATTTGTTCAATGATAATTGAACTTTCATTATAAGATTATTGCAGAGAAGCCAAATAAGTAGAATGATAGGCCGTCTCCATGTATATGATATAGGTTGCATCTGGTGATCTAGAGATACAAACTCTCAAATTCTAGGCTAAATAATTTAGATAGTATACATAATGTGCTTAATAAAATGAAAAGTATTTGTTCTCCTGGGAACTGTGTCTCCCTCTCAAACAAAACCTAAACAAAATGATCCATAAATTCATGTTTGGCCAAGTCAGCAACAGCCTTAGCTATTACTCTAGACAATGTTGGCTATCTAGAAGGATACACTGAAAAACAAACAAAAATACCATGGTCAGAGAGTTCAGTTTGTAATCATTTCATAATTGTACAAACCAATGCTACATATTCCATTCATTTAATTTAGAACTACCTACCAGAGAGGGTAAGATGATCATATCTGTATCAACTGCTTTTGAGCCCAGATCTTCAGATCTTAACCGCTTCCCGGGCTGCCATTTTCGAGCCAACATCCGTATTCTCTCATCTGTAGTGATAGCATCTCCATCAAACCTTTAAGTTGAAGAACATTTGCTGGGTAACCAATGTGGCAAAACAAGGGTCAAAACACCAGAGCAATTGCAGCAATTCTAAGCACATACGAAGTGTTAAATAGTCACTATATCATCGTCAGATTACCTAAAATTATTGAGTACAGATTTCCTGCTTCAAAACTGAAAATAAGGCAGGCATCATCAACTGAAAACAATAACTATCAAGCATAACGTGAATTAGCCATCTCCAAAATAAATCTTAGGTAGGACAAATACTACAAATAAACAAAACTCTAAGTTCGAAATACTGACATTTAATGAAAGTAATCAGTAAGCAAAACACCTTTGTATCAATGCCATTAAAGGATTAAAGGACACAAGCCTGTATTGATGAAACTGTAGCAAGACTATTAGCCCTTTAGGTCGATAAAGCTTTCTAATGATGAAATTAAACGAAATTCAACTATTCATCAAGAATTGAAACTCATCAATTTTCACATAACTTGCAAGGGACAAAACATCTTTACATAAAGTGCTTAACGGCTCAAATGTAATTAAAATTCCTTCTCCTGGATTCACTCTTCTGAATGGTACTTAGCCTTCCAATCTGTCCTGGCAGAAAGATTGCTGCTTCCAGAATATTGCCTTTCAAATATACATGGTCTACTTGTGCATTCAGCATGCAGGTTGCATGAGTTGGTCTTCCCAGTCTTGAAAACAAGAGACACATAATTTCCACTGCACCAGGAGCAACAAGAGGACAGTTCAACTCCATAGAAATATCCTGGGTGCAGCAAGTCAATTCCTTAGAGGGATAATAGTTTCTCCTGTACTCCATTTAGTGCACTGCGTGGAGATGTAATTGATGCACAAGTTACTAACTTGTGTAACGATATATCTGCAAGAGACAGTAGTTAGTGACAGATTCCTTACCTTAGAATATCCCCAGGCGTCAGGCTGGATCCGGAAAGTTTTTGCGTAGCAGTACCCTTGCGCGTCGGTAGGCGGCGTCGTGCGGCTCCGCGTCCGTCGTCGGCGTCGTGATCACCGGGATGACGTCGCGGGCAGTACTTAGACGACGCCCCTGCGCGCTGACGTCAGTTCTGTACACGACTTTCCGCGCCAGGAACGTAGAGCCATGCAAGAAGCTGACATAGGTGTCTGAAAAATACTAGGGCCCTGAAAGGGATGTCCTTAACCCTAGAAATCAGTTCGCAGAACGGGGAGGATGGGTGTGGCGGTAAGGAATCTGTCACTAACTACTGTCTCTTACAGATATATCGTTACACAAGTTAGTAACTTGTGCATCTGAAAGAGACACGTTAGTGACAGATTCCTTACCTTAGAATAGATACCCCAGCAATAAAACCCTGGTGGTGGGTCTGCGAACAAAGATCAGACAAGGAAGTCCCGGAGGACAGAACGGCCAAAGAAGCCGTCCCTCCGGACCTGACTGTCAAGGCAGTAATGCTTTGTAAATGTGTGCAGCGAGGCCCACGTAGCTGCCTGACAGATATCCTGCAGCGGAACACCGCAGCCTAAAGCCGTGGTAGCAGCCGTTGCCCTGGTGGAATGGGCACGCAGCCCAACAGGAGGCTCCTTCTTAGCCAAAGAATAGCAGGCTTTGATACACAAGGTTACCCAGCGGGACATGGTTCTCTTGTGCACCGCCCGACCTTTTTTGGCGCCCACGTAGCCAACAAAGAGCTGGTCATCCACCCGGAAGTGTTGTGTGCGGTTGATATAAAAGGAAAGCGCACGTTTTGGGTCCAGACGGTGGAGCCTCTCTTCCTCCCTGGAAGGATGCGGAAAGAAGGTGGGCAAAGTGATGGTCTGCCCAATGTGGAAGGCAGTAACCACCTTTGGCAAGAAGGACGGACGCGTCCTAAGAACAACCTTGTCTGGATGGACAGACAGAAAGGGAGGTTTGTATGATAGAGCCTGGAGCTCACTCACCCGCCGAGCGGAGGTGATGGCCACCAGAAAGGCTGTCTTCAGAGTCAGAAGACGAAGAGGACAGTTATGTAGAGGCTCAAAGGGAGCGCACATGAGAAAGGTAAGAACCAAGTTCAAGTCCCACTGAGGCATCAGAAACAGAACAGGAGGGAAGAGGTGTGTAATGCCTTTTAGGAACCTGTTAACAACAGGGGACTTGAAAAGGGAGGGCTGATCAGGAAGCCTGAGGAAGGCCGAAATGGTACAAAATAGCCCTTGATGGTACCCAGGGCAGAACCCTGTTGGGCCAGAGAAAGAAGGAACAGAAGAACCTCAGAAAGAGGGGCAGAGAGGGGATTCACAGCCTTTGCTGTGCACCATGCCACAAACTTGTTCCACCTGCAGGCGTATACCACCTTAGTGGAGGGACGCCTGGCTGCCAGAATCACATCACAAACTTCGGGAGGCAAGTCGAAAGGAATCAACTGCTGCCGCTCAATCTCCACGCAAGGAGGTGCAGACTGGACAGGTTCGGGTGGAGGACCGTCCCCTGCTGCTGCGACAGAAGATCCTCCCGAAGAGGCAGATGGATCGGGGGATCGACGCTCATACTGAGTAGCTCGGGATACCAAACTCTTCGAGCCCAGTCCGGAGCCACAAGAATGACTTGGGCCCGGTCGCGCAGAATCTTCTTCAACACTCTGGGTAGAAGTGGTATAGGCGGAAAGGTGTACAACAGACCGCAACTCCACTCGCGACGAAAAGCGTCGCCGAGCGAGTGCCGCCTTGGAAATTCCAACGCGCAGAACTGATGACATTGCGCGTACTCTTCGGTGGCGAATAGATCTAACCAAGGCTCTCCCCAATGTAGAAAGAGTCCTTGCACCACTTCAGAGTGAAGACGCCATTCGTGATCCATCATGCACCTGCGGCTGAGTTCGTCCGCCCTTGCGTTCATGGAACCTGCCAGGTGTTGAACCAGCAGGAATATGCCCTGATGTTCCAGCCATGTCCAGAGGCGCAGAGCCTCCTGACATAGGGTCCACGACCCCACCCGCCCTGTTTGTTGCAGTACCACATGGCGGTGGTGTTGTCTGTGAACACCTGCACTACCTTCCCTTTGACAGAGGAAAGGAATGCCTTGAGTGCAAGTCGGATCGCCCGGAGCTCCAGAATGTTGATATGGAGCCGGGACTCCGCCGGAGACCAGAGGCCTCTGATCTCCGCCTCTCCCATGTGACCGCCCCATCCCAGAAGGGACGCGTCCGTCACAACCGTGTGCTCTGGCTGGGGAAGGGAGAGGGATCTGCCCATGACCCACTGCCGTTTCGAGAGCCACCACTGCAACTGTTTTGCAGTCCCCTCCGAGATCTGGACGTGATCGGACAGGTTGCCCTGTTGCTGCGCCCACTGGAACTTCAGGTCCCACTGCAGAGCCCGCATATGCCATCTGGCATGATCGACCAGCAGGATGCAGGAGGCCATGAGGCCCAGCAGCCTCAGGGTCATCCGTACCGAAACCCAGGATAAAGGCTGAAAGATCGGAATCATAGCCTGAATATCCCGGACTCGCCGTTTGGGAGGATAGGCCCGAAACTGCGTCGTGTCCAGAACTGCTCCGATGAAAAGGAGCTGTGGAGAAGGAATCAGGTGCGACTTCGGCACATTGATGGAGAACCCCAGCGAGTGCAGGAGTTCGGCCGTAGTCTGGAGGTGGGAGACGACTGCCTGGGACGAGGCCGCCTTCAGCAGCCAGTCGTCGAGGTAGGGGAAGACTGGAAACCCTGCCCGGCGCAGATGAGCTGCGACCACCGCCAACACTTTCGTGAACACCCGAGAGGCACTTGTGAGGCCAAAGGGGAGCACGGTGAATTGAAAATGCTCGAGGCCCACCATGAACCGCAGGTAACGCCGGTGGGCCGGCAGGACGGGGATGTGGAAATAAGCGTCCTGCAAGTCCAACGCTACCATCCAGTCTCCAGGGTCGAGGGCAGTCAAGACCTGAGCTAAGGTGAGCATCTTGAACTTCTCCTTCCGGAGGAAGCGATTGACGTTCCGGAGGTCCAAGATAGGACGCATGTCCTCCTTGTCCTTTTTGGGCACCAGAAAGTAGTGGGAGTAGCAACCACGTCCTACTTCTGGGGTCGGAACATGCTCGATGGCCCTCTTGGCCAAGAAGGCCGTGACTTCCTTCTGCAGAAGCACCAACTGATCCCCTGACATGCGGTGGAATTGAGGTGGCATGGCTGGGGGGGTGGTCTCGAAGGGGAGGGAGTAGCCCCTTCGGACAATGTCCAAGACCCACCTGTCCGAGGTGATGGCACGCCAGTGGTGAAGGTGATGGCGGACCCTGCCCCCTACTGGCGTGCTGTGCACCTGAAAAGAAGGACTAGGAGGGCTTGGAGGCCGCGGACGGGGCAGGGTTGGTGGCCTGACCCGCACGCTGGTTGCCCGAACCGCCACGGCGGAAGCCACGTCCTCGGCCACGCGAAGACGTTTGCTGCGCGGGCCGGTGGCTGGGCAGCGGACGTAACTGGGCGCCCCTTCCGTGGCCACGAAAGGGGCGGAAAGCAGAGGTGAGCGGAGGGCGCACAGCAGAAAGGCCCAGGGACTTGGCAGTAGCCCGTGAGTCCTTAAAGCGCTCCAGCGCATGGTCTGCTTTGGAACCAAAAAGACAGACTCCATCAAAGGGCATGTCCATGAGTGTATTTTGGACATCACCCGAGAAACCAGTCGTTCTCAGCCAGGCGTGGCGACGCAGCGCCACCGTCGTTGCAAGCGATCTGCCCAGCGAGTCGGCGGTATCAAGGCCACAACGGATGGTGTACTTTGCCGCATCCCTTCCTTCCGCAATGGTGCGGGAAAGCAGTGTCTGGACCTCCTCAGGACACTGGGGCAAAACGAGCGCCACCGAATCCCACAGAGAGTGGGAGTATGGGCCCAAAAGGCAAGCGGTGTTGACGGACCGCAAGCCAGCACTGGAGGAAGAAAAGGCCTTCTTCCCAAATTGGTCCAGGCGTTTGGATTCCCTATCCGGAGGGGCGGTAGGGAAGGCAGTTTGGGAGGCAGAGGCTTGGACAACCAAGCTCTCGGGGGTGGGATGTTGAGAGAGAAACAAGGGGTCGCCCGGAGCAGGGCGATGGCGTCGGGCCACGTTCCTATCCACAGGAGCCCCTGTGGCGGGCTTGGACCAGGTGCCTAAAAGAACGTCAGACAGTGCATCATTAAACGGCAGCAATGGCTCCGAGGAGGTAGCTGCCGGCTGAAGCACTTCCGTCAGGAGGTTAGTCCTGACAGCCATTGTAGGCAATTGGAGGTGTAAGGCTCCAGCTCCTCTACGCAACACCGTTGCGAAATTTGCTCCCTCCTCCGTAGCCACGGAAGGAGGAGACAGCATGCCAGTGTCAGGAGAAGTGTCCAGACCACTGGCATCCCCAAGTTCCTCTGCCCAGTCCTGATCATACTCACACTGCTGTGTGAGAGGGTCTTCCGACCCCTCCCAGCTCTCCTGGTCCTCCTCCGACAGAAAATAAGGAGGAGGGGGGACGTCAGGGACCCAAGGTCTCATTGGCGCCGGAGACGGCGTCGGGCGACGTCGGTCCGACGCCGCGTCCGGATCCGGAGAGAACCGGGGAACGACGCTGCCCGGAGCCCCGGACGGCGTCAGGAACGGCACCGGGGACATCGGCGGAGGCGGAGGCGTGGTTAGGTCAACCGGCGTCGATGGGGGTTGCGGTACCACCGGAGCCGGGATCGGGGCCGGGAGCGAGGCTGGTGAGACAGGCGGCGCCGGGACCGGAGTCGTCGGCGGCGCCGGGGCAACCCCATCAGGGCCTGCGGGGCCCGAAGGCGCACCGGAGGGGCCTTGAGGCCCGAAGAGGCGGACCATGGCCGACAGGAATTTCTGTATCTCGGCCGGAGTCGCCCCCGAACCCGGGAAGGACGGTAATGCGGGGGCGGCTCCACAGGCACCTCCGGAGCCGTGGGGACGGTGCCGACAGGGGCTCAGCCGAGTCGCGAGACCGGCGAGGCGAAGTCTTAGAGCGATAGTGCTTCTTAGACTTTTTGTGCTTCGACTTACCCGAGGAGTGCGAAGACTTGGACTCCGACGACCGACGAGGACTCCGCGACCGGCCCCTCGACCTCTCGTGTGACCGGGGCTTGGTGCGGCGCGGAGCCGACTGCCGGACCTCGAGTAGCTTTCGAGACCGCTCTCGCAAAGGTTTCGGGTGTAAGGCCCGGCAGTCGGAACACGACTTCGTGTCGTGGTCGCGGCCGAGACAGTAGAGACACTCTAAGTGCGGGTCTGTGATCGACATCATTAGACTACAGGCGTCGCATGGCTTGAAGCCGGGCATCCCTACCGACACCTCGGAGCCTAGATGACTCGAAGAAAAACAGTGAAAAAATCACCAAAAAAGTTAGTCAAAAAATGACTAGGGCACATCTCTTCCCGGATCTGCACTTACGGCGCGGAAAAAAGAAGAACTGACGACAGCGCGCAGGGGCGGCGTCTAAGTACTGCCCGCGACGTCATCCCGGCGATCACGACGGAGTCGCACGACGCCGCCTACCGACGCGCAAGGGTACTGCTACGCAAAAACTTTCCGGATCCAGCCTGACGCCTGGGGATATTCTAAGGTAAGGAATCTGTCACTAACGTGTCTCTTTCAGATAGGTTGAATTTACTTCCTGCATCCAGCGGTAAACAATGAAAGTTCCCCAATATTAGTTTTATAGGATTAAATGTTTTTGAGCCTGTAGTCAGTCTCACTGCTGAATGCAACTGGGCTTTCATAGACGCTAAATTGTTTTGAAAAGCTTCTATGAGTGGGTCATTTCCATAATCCATCTGAGAAATTATAGACTAAATGACATATGGAAGTCGGGCTGCTTTAGTAGGCAGTTTAAGGCGTTCCAAAGAAAGCAATGGTGCTCTAGTCTAGCTGATTTTACCTTTCAGTGTGTGGCTGTTTTCATGGTGAGAATTAATCTATGGACTGAATCTATCCAAAAAAACAAAGATTTAACATTTTGGGTCTGTTCTGGATAGGTGAAAAGCAGTCATTTAATTTTTCCATCCAATAAGCATTCATTTTCGAGTGAAGTTCTCTTTTTTCAAAGAATAAATGTAACTATTTCAAGAAGTTTGCAGACATCCACTTTTCAATGTTTGTAAGACAGGTTTGAGACCTAGGATGTCCTAGAAGGAAGCAGTTTTCATCCAAGTGAGTGTAAATGAATATACCAGTATTCTTGATCAATCAATCAAAAATACTTTATTTCGGCCACTTGGGCCATAAAAGTGCATCAAGAAAACAAACAATCAATACATCTATCTTTAAAAAAAAAAAATTGATAAATACTCGCATGAAAATTCATATACATTAATCAACCCTCAAATAAAAAAATGGGAACACGAACACATAGCACATGCCTCAAAAGGGCGGCAGGGATGGAGATTATCTATATAAAACAAACAATTGTAATACAACCAACCAGATAAAAAAACACTAAAAAAAATCACATCAAGATACATAAAAATGTCCAAGCAATAAAATCTTAAGCTAAAATCTTATAAAAATAGAGCAGTGAGGCTATAGTGAAGGGCCGAGAACCATAGCAAAGACCTACTCACCCATATCACAAATTACCCCAAGCCCCAGTTGTCACTTTATATAACCCCGTCGGATGAGCCACATACAATTCAAAAAGCGCGATACAGCAAAAACAATTGTAGGATGGGTATCGTATTTTAAGACTCTGTGCGCCTCTGTGGCACGCTCAAACCCTAGATTTTTACACAGTTGGATTAACCAACGCTGTCGTGGCATCCGATAGGCGGGGCAGAGGAGCAAAACATGGATTTCAGACTCCAACCTATACTTACACGCAGGGCATTCACCGTTTTGATCCTTCAGCCATTTGGTAGAATATGCTGCAAGTGGAAGAGTCCCCAACCTCAATTGCATATACAGTTTCCTTGCAATTGGGGGTTCGACAAAGTCTAAAAAGGTTTCCCTACTATATACATCCTTTATTAATAAAAACTCTAGGGTTAAACGACCACTTGAGGCACTTTCTCGGATGGCACTCAGCTTTACTGCTCTATATGCATTAACTAGATCCAGCCTTGAGAGCTTAGCACACGAGATCTCAGGTGTGTTCCACAGGTCCGGCTTACCTATCCTACGGGCAAGATCCCTTATATGGCAAAGCCATGTGATTTTCTTTGTATTACTCATTGTTAAAAACTCAGACAGTTCATCCCTAAAAACAGACAGCTCCGGTGTCACCCACATCCTCCGCCAGAAAACTAGGGGTCTTATAGCAATTTCTTCATCCAGCGGTCTCAATCCGAGATCCAAACGTAGGGGAATTAACGGGGTGCTACGGGGTAAACCTAGGACTTGTCGCATGAAATTATTCTCTACCTTTGTCAGGCTTCCAGTAGGACAATGTCCCCACAACTCTACCCCATAAAGTGTGGCACCCCTTGCCTGGGCTTTATAGATTTCCACCACAGGGGCCGCCGGTTTAAAAGCAGAAGATCTATACAGTTTCATTATACCTCCAGCAATCTGGGTTAGTCTGAGCCTCGCTTTGTCTATTTGGGGGCCCCGTTCGAATTTTTCAGCCAGGGTAACTCCCAAATAGTCAAATGTCCTAACTCTCTCCAAAGCGACACCAAAGAAAGAAGGACTTGGACGGGTTTTATTAGGAGGGTTGAAGACCATATATTTAGTTTTGTCCAAGTTGATCTCCAGCCCTCTTAACTTACAGAAGTTTGCAAAGCCGTCTAAAATGCGCTGAATGCCCATTGGCGATTTGGAGAGCAACAGTGTGTCGTCGGCGAACATCAGCGCCGGGACCTTCCCTGAGGCTAGCCTTGGAGCATCATTATCCTTAATTAATAACAGGTGGTTGATAAGATCATTGATAAATATACAAAACAAAGTAGGAGCTAAAACACATCCCTGCCGCACCCCTTTTCAACTGGGAAGCGAGCGGTGAGTTCCCCATACCTCCCACAACGCACTTGAGCAAAATTGATCAAAGATACTCAATGGATTTATGTACGAACTGAACAATGTTGGAGAACATATGGAGAACATATGGAGCCCTCAAAAACTCGACGTGACCACATTAGCGTCAGAGCAGGGATTTCCTGTTCTGACCAGCTATGCACAGTTAGAAAGGTAGGAGATAAACCAACTCAATACTGTTCCTGCAAAACTCAAGTGGATCTCAAGAACCTCAATGATGCTTTTATGGTCTTTTGTGTTGAAAGCTGATGATATATTAATACGTCCAAGAAGGCCGAGTTCACCATTGTCCAGCATGTGGAATACATCAGCCATAATTTTGACAGTGGCTGTTTCTGTTCAGCAGCCTCTGTGGAGATTGGTGACTCGCCACTACATGTACTTGTTAAAATGAGTTTGATAGTTAAATTGCAACACCTTTCTTAATCGGTTTTCACAGCAAATGGCGAGTGGCTACTGATTTGTAGCTGGTCAGAGAGCTAGAATCAGTTTGGAACTTTCATTGGGGTAAGTGGTCGAATTTCCTAGGCGAGCCATCATACATCAAATGAGGCATTTTTTTTATCTGATTAAGATATTATTTTATAATATATGGGATTCTGTAATCCCTGTATAAACAGCAGTTACTTATTTCTTTATGACAGGCGACTTATGAAACACCAAGTTGCCGATCATAATGAAAAGATGCAGAGCTTGACTATTTTAAGGTTATTACAGTTGAGTTCCAACATCAGAATGCCTGCTGCCAAAGACAGTAGATGAGAAGAAAGGCAGGTCTGGTCATGGAGCTTAATTAAAGCAGCTGTTCAAAGCAACAAAAGAAATGTTGCTTTTCTTTCTTCCACTCCATTTTAATAGCTTACAATGACAAGCAGAGAGAATAGGTTTATTTTTTGCACTCCTTAGAGAAAAGCTAGAATCTTTCTGCATGTTTCTATACGTTACGAGCTACTGCAGCTTTTTTTCTTTTTAAAAACTGACATGTGTTGAACTGTTTCTAATATCTGTTTGCAACAAATATCTAAAAGGTTTTTGATGTGTTTAATTTTGCACTAGAGGTTTTAATTTTTATTCTTTATGTTTGCAAACTAACTCGCTCTTTCATATGAAAGAGCTTCTGCACTAAGGTTTTAAGTGGTTTGTGGGAAAGATGATGGTTTGACCATTTATATATGTTAAGGAAAGTGCCCCTTTTTAGGTCAGCGAGACATAAAGTAATCTGTATGTTGGCTGAAACTCTGTGTAATTTCTCCTGCCGCTTGCGATTTGTTTAATTCTGGCATTGCTGTTCTTAGCTTGCTTTCTGTTGGCTGTTGATCCGATGCATCACTTCCGTTTTTATCGGAAGCAGCACCGACCAACTACAGTTTAGTTACGCTGCTGGCTGTTATCTATGCATTTTGGGACTACTTGTTTAACCTCTGGTCGCTGCTTGTTCTAAACAGCTGCTCTTCGCTCCCTCTCGGACTGCAGATGCCCCCACCTCCCTTCTGCTTGATGGGCTCTTTTCTTCTTGGAGCCTGCATGTCACTGCTGATTCCCCTCCCCTTGTTTAGAAGGGACTTCTGACTTTTGTTACAAACGCCGCACTCGCGCTTTAGCTGTAAACATCATAAGGTAAAGCGAGGGTGCCGTGATTGCTTAAAAGTAAAGAAATAGAAAAAAAATCTATTTCTTTACATTTTAAGCAATCGCGGCACCCGTGCTTTAGCTTACAATGTTTACAGCTAAAGCACGAGTGCCACAAAGGTCACGCATTTGCGAGAGTATGATGTACTGGCATTGTAAATAAATAAGGCATTGTCATCTACAATGGTAATACCTCTAAATCTCGCAATTGCGAGACCTATTGAATTGCAAATGCTTATTGTTTGAGCCGTGACTTGTGTAAACCAAACCTGCTCTCACAATTGAAAGGGGAGGCTGTGTAGCTGCTAGCCAGGCTTCAGGGTCAAACAGCAGGAGTGGAAAGAGGCTAAACCGGGCTATACACCAGGGAGGCCTCCCACCGAGAACAAGCAATAGAGCTATCTGTGTGGACTTAGCGCATGGGCCTCTCCGGGGGAGATGGATAGCGGCCTTCGTAACAGGAAGAAATTTACCAAAAACAACGGGTGCCCCTGAAAAGACCTTTCGAGGCGTTGTGCTGCGGTGAGGGCTTTTTTGAAGGATGAGGTCCGAGCACTTTATTAATGTCAAACTAGCCCGGTGAAAACGTTTACTGTCAGAGCGGTCTCCGAGTGAAGCCCTGGCAGCTGGAATCTGTTTGGCATCTACTTATAAATCATGTGCTGTGACGTGTCCGCCTGCTCTGCTCATATATCCGCAGACAACAAAATAAGGAGTGTATTGCTCCTTGCCTGACAACACCTCTAAGTCATAAACCTGAAAGTATGAGTCAGCTGTTTAGGAATTTCTAGCCTTTGACCCACGGGCCGGCAGCCGCCTCACACAGCTGCTAAACGGTGCAAAAGCCTTACCGATAAAAGCACAATACTTCGGGCAGTTTTGTGTTATAATCAGAGGGCCTTAAATGCCCAGTTCTAGTGACATTAATCTTTTCCTAATGATGTAGATCCGCCTCTTACCCGTAGCTTTGTGAAGCGGCCCATAGGTGTTTATATACTGCATCCTCGTGGTGAACACGAAAGACAAAATTGCACTTTTTAGTGCACTGAAAAAGAGTTTGGAATTTTAAAAAAGACCCTGATTTTTTTTTAACTGCGAATTCCGCGAGTAAAGCGAATTTGGCAAAATATGAATAAAAATGTTAATTTGACGATCCGGGTGAGACGTAGCAAGTCTTCAAAGCGTCTATTTTGCTGTGATAGTGCTAATATGATTTCCTTGAAAGACCCTTTTTTAAAGTTTTATAGTACGCAAGCTCTGCCTGATGGCTTTGGAGCGCTTTATTGAGCACCAGATTATGTTACTCTAAATCCGATTTATTTATTTATGTCAAGGCACACGGAGATTAAGTGATTTGCACAGTATTTATTTTAAGAATTGCCTTACTTCTATGAATCAAGCTTATTTCAGAAGAAACTTCACACATTCCCTCCAGAAAAAAACACACGAGGCACAATACGCCATGATGGCATCTAAAGATGCTTTTCTTCTGTGTGGTGTTATTTCATGCCCAAGAGTTGTTTTAAAAAACAAAGGTGTGGCATTTCACTTCTCCGCCATAATCGGCCACTGATTAGATTGTGGTGAGAAAACCCACCACAACTGGTGAAGGTTTAAAGGAAACATGCCCCATTGTGTTCTCAGCTGGCAGTTTACATGACCCCTGAACCGGTGCCTCTCAAGCGTGGCACAAGGGACAGGAAAAAAGGATGTCTAGCTTCACAGCGGGTCATTGTTCTTAAATGTCGACTTCAAATGCAAATGGGAGTACTCAATGTTTGTATAACTAGTGCTTGACACTCACACTAACCCGTCATGATGAACTGTTTACTGGTTCCACCAAACTGGTCGCGATATGTACAATCTCAGGAGAGCATAAGCTCAACACACAAGGTAAACAAGCATTGGCATAGCCAATAGGTCTCGCCTTTGGGGCCTTATAAGTGTTTAGCCAGAGCTATTGACTTTGCCAATGTCTTCAAGCTGTGCTGTAGAGAAGTGTGGCTGCTGTGCAGCATGCTGAAAAGTTATAATAAAAAAGTGTCAGAAGCATTTTTGTTACTTTATATATGACTAAGAAGGCATTATGTAAAACTGAACGACCATATTAAAAAAAGTATTTACAATAAAAATTGTCCTCAGTTTTCTTTTGTTCTTGCAATGCTGGCAACTTGTTTCTGCCTATTGCAATGGTTGTTTGTTAAAGCTTTTTTTTTGAGGGGGCATAAAATAATCGGAGGGTGAAGGTTGGGAACTAGTACCTGTATTATAACACTAGCAGCGGCCAGACGCTAGGGGAGAATCAACAGATGCCAGATTCCGAGAGCAGGCTGAGGTGGTGCTGAGTGATGCTGAGGTGGTAGTGGTGGTGGTGACTGTTGCGGATACGATGCTGAGGTGATGCTGAATGATACTCCGGTCTTGCTGAGTGATACTGCTGTGGTGCTGAGTGATGCTGTGGTGGTGCTGAGTGATATTGTCTTGGTGCAGAGTAATGCTGTGGTGACGCAGAGTAATGCTGTGGTGGCGCTGAGTGATGCTGTGGTGGTGCTGAGTGATATTGTCTTGGTGCTGAGTGATATTGTCTTGGCGCTGAGTGATGCTGCGGCGGCGCTGAGTGATATTGTCTTGGCGCTGAGTGATGCTGCGGCGGCGCTGAGTGATGCTGTGGCGGCGCTCAGTGATGCTGTGGCGGCGCTGAGTCATCCTGTGGTGGTGCTGAGTCATCCTGTGGTGGTGCTGAGTGATGCAGTGTTGGCCCTGAGTGATGATGTGGTGTCGCTGAGTGAAGCTATGGTGGTGCTGAGTGATGCTGTGGTGGTGCTGAGTCATCCTGTGGTGGTGCTGAGTGATGCAGTGTTGGCCCTGAGTGATGATGTGGTGCCACTGAGTGAAGCTATGGTGGTGCTGAGTGATGCTGTGGTGGCGCGGAGTGATGTTGTGGTGCTGCTGAGTAATGCTGTGGTGGCGCTGAGTAATGCTGTGGTGGCGCTGAGTAATGCTGTGGTGGCGCTGAGTAATGCTGTGGTGGCGCTGAGTGATGCTGTTGTGGCGCTGAGTGATGCTGTGGTTGTGCTGAGTGATGCTGTGGTTACGCTGAGTGATGCTGTGATGGCGTTGAGTGATGCTGTGATGGCGTTGAGTGATGCTGTGATGGCGTTGAGTGATGCTGTGATGGCGTTGAGTGATGCTGTGATGGCGTTGAGTGATGCTGTGATGGCGTTGAGAGATGCTGTGATGGCGTTGAGAGATGTTGTGTTGGTGCTGAGTGATGCTGTGCTGGCTCTGATTGATGCTGTGCTGGCTCTGATTGATGCTGTGCTGGCTCTGATTGATGCTGTGCTGGCTCTGATTGATGCTGTGCTGGCTCTGATTGATGCTGTGC
This sequence comes from Calotriton arnoldi, assembly GCA_963921515.1. Taxonomy (NCBI): domain Eukaryota; kingdom Metazoa; phylum Chordata; class Amphibia; order Caudata; family Salamandridae; genus Calotriton; species Calotriton arnoldi. The sequence goes on from CAWUFW010001977.1 coordinate 2,336,004, forward strand.
TGGCTCTGATTGATGCTGTGCTGGCTCTGATTGATGCTGTGCTGGCTCTGATTGATGCTGTGCTGGCTCTGATTGATGCTGTGCTGGCTCCGATTGATGCTGTGGTTGCGCTGAGTGTTGCTGTGGTGATGCTGAGTGATGCTGTGGTGTTGCCGAGTGAGAGATAGAGTGAAGATATAATGCCCAATTAGAGAGGGTGGTGAGAGAGAAAGAGAGAGAAAGGGTGTACATAGAATAAAGAGTGGAGCGGGATAGAGAGAGAGAAAGAAGGGGAGAGAGAGTGAATGAAGGAGTTTGAAAGAGAAACAGATAAAGGGGTGAGAGAGAATGAAAGGCTAAAAAAGATAGAGAGGGGAGAGTTAATTAAGTAGAGAGAGAATTAGAGAGGGGAGAGAGAGAGAAGGAGAGAGACAATAAGAGTGGGGGTGTGGAGTTTAAATAGAGTGAAGAAGTGACGCGGAAAAAGTAACCTTAAATATAGCTTTGTGCTTTGCGCGAATAAATATAAAAAAAAAAACAGAGTGAGACAAAAATACTGGTAATTAGGCTGTGACTCCCAATATAAAACAAATAGCGATATAAGGTGAAATCAACCCACCGAAGCAATATTTCTAACTAGACAAACAAAAGCTTGCATTTCAATGCTAATCGCTGTTGTTTTTCATGTGACTGTAGTCCAGGGCCGTCAGTTGATAATGTGAGCTGCTGCTGCTGCGATTGAAACATCAGAGTCCAGAGAGTTAATGAGCCATGACGAGGAAATGAGGAAGAGATAGGAAACCCAGATGGCAGCTGCGCGCGTGCACGCATCGTGAACGCAAGCTGGTCGCCAGCCGAAAGCCAGTGGGTTTGCACTTCCAAAACCCGCTTACTAAAACTCTCGGCCAGACCAGCGCAAGCGCTGGTGCAGGCCGAGACCTAAAAACCACATATAGCAAGCACCAACTGGTTGTAAGCAGATATGAACAATCTGTTTTATATTAAATAAACCTGCAGTTAAAGTTTATAGTTCTGTGTTAATGTACCGAGAGTTTCGTAAACAATAGCATCCGGAGCAATACCACCCCCCTCCCTTGGGGCCCCACTGGTTGTAGTGCCACACTATTGATCCAAATAGCCTTTATCTCCACTGAGCTCCATAAACAATAGCATCTGGAGCAATACCACCCCCCTCCCTTGGGACCCCACTCGTTGTAGTGCCACTGTTGATCCAAATAGCCTTTATCTCCACTGAGCTCCATAAACAATAGCATCTGGAGCAATTCCACCCCCCTCCCTTGGGGCCCCACTCGTTGTAGTGCCACAGAGTTGATCCAAATAGCCTTTATCTCCACTAACATTATGTTTTGGACATTTGTGGGATTGGTTTCAGTTATGTTTTGGGGCCTATTTTACCCCAGCTTTATATTGCATAGTGAGGTTGAAAATTGCACAATAAACGCAACAGTAAGAAATAAAAAAATGTGTAAGACAGAAGTAGGGTAGGATTAACAAAAAATAATGGGAAGGATATAAAATGGAGTTAAAGAATATGCAATAAATGATGAGAAAAAATATATATAAAGGATAAAAGAGAAGCAAAACATTGTAATTAACATGAGCGCTAGGAAAGATTAAGCAAGCTACAGCTTATAATGAATTAATACTGAGATGACCTGCTGCGGGACCCAGGAATCGAACCGTTAGCCTTGTGCTACGAAGTTAGCTTGTGTAACCGCTGCGCTATACTTTATGTCAATAAAGGCACGGCAGAGAATACAAGTTTGAATAATGCTACATAAGTGCAAGCTCTTAAAAGCTTACGCACCTTGTTACAGAACAGCGAAAATGTGCGCATTGCAAAAATTCTGTGGCAATGTTAAGAAGACAATCTGCCTACTGCACGTATAGACTGTGTTTAAAACAGTGTGAAAACAAACAACATCCTGTAAATAAGCCGGAGCTTGTGAGGCACATCAGCTATATGTAATTACTGTTATAACTATTGCTATATTTTAAAACGACATATAGCAAGCACCGGGCTGTAGGAAAGATTAAGCAAGCTATAGCTTATAATGAAATAGTACTGAGATGACCTGCTGCGGGATCCAGGAATCGAACCGTCAGCCTTGTGCTAAGAAGTTAGCTTGTGTGGTCGCTGCGCTATACGGCAGCTCGATACAGTACTGCTCAATCGCCAGTACTGCTATTCACCTGTGGCTCATGTGGAAACTATTGCAGCGATAAGTATTGCAGTTACCTATAAAACAAGCACAAGCGCGCGCCTCGCGCGTCAGCAGAGGGAGGGGCGAAAGGAGGGGGCCAGCGCGATTCCCTTGCGGGAGCGAGCGGCAAGGCGCGATAATTAACATATGGCGCCAGCTGCTCGCTCCCGCAAGTGAATCGCCAGACGTGCACGCGTTGCCATTGGAAGCAATGCAACGCGTGCACGTTTTTGCAGGGAAAGCTGTGCCGATTTCTAAAGGTCTCTCCTATGCAGCGCATGCGCGCTGCGTAGGCGAGACCTAAAAACTGCAGCAAGGGTGTAAAGAGCCCTAAAGCAAGGAGGCAACCTGCCTCCTCCCATCCCCTTTTTAAGAAGGAAGAGACAGCTATTGGCAGAATGGGCTCTCCAGAGCTATTGGCCCTGGTGCCACTGTACCTGCTGTGCTATCGACAGCAACAGGTCCCTTCAATTGTCCAGACGTGTAGCTACACGCCCCCTATACATGATTATTAGACAAAAACTACATACTTGTTCGAAAGGTGTCAAAAGACATGTTTTGAACAAATGTAGATCATGACCATATGACGTTGGCAGACACATTTATATCATATGTAAAACCATGACCATCTGGAGTTAACAGACATGGAATAAATGAGCCTGTGTTCGCTTTCATCGTGTATAGGAGTGTGAACAGGTCTGCAGTTATTAACCGCTCTTCACCATGTTGTAATTGGGAATTACAACAGATAGAAACACTGTCGTGACTGCACTTAAGATATGTGTTTCATGTACCCCATTATTCACGTTTGGAGGGAAGCGAGCTTCCTGTTAGCACAAGTGATGTTAGCTTTTCCACGTAGCATGGATTCAGCATACATTTGTATTTGGCAGAATTTAATTTATGGCACCTTCGCTTCATTTTTGGAATGCTGATATTGACTCATCCAATCTGAGTGCTAACATTTCTGTATCTGACTACTGTCATTTACCTTCTAGGTTCAGTAGCTGGTAGATGAAGCAGACGGAGGTAGTGGCCATGTTTAATTGCCTTTGTTGGGTGGCATGGCAATGAGGTATTAATAGCCATATGTTGTTGGGCACTAACAGCTGTTATTTCCCCTCTTCTCAGTTTGATTCCTCACATCTAGCCCATAGTAGTGGGCCTATAACTAAGATTTAAAGCTCTGTGCAGAAGGCTTTAATGCTGGTAATTCCTTAAGTAGAAGCCACTGATGTGTAATTATTAGTCTGGTGACCCTGATATGTCTCAGAGCTAATCTGGCCACCGCATAACTATTCTTTCAGTATGTATACCATTAATAGGCGAGGAAATTAGCATCTAGGCAACTGCTGTTGATTGTGTACCCTCCAACAGCAATGACATCAGCTTGAAAACACTAAAGTGATGGATAAAAATGCTTGAATGAATCTGAACCACTGGTAATTACTCTGTGTGCTCTACTTGCCACACTTTTGTAGCTCTTGTGTTCTAATCCTGACAAAGCCCAACCCCCTGCACATTTTTCTTGAAGCAACATCCCCTGGCCTCTCGGTTTTCAGTCCGGTCCAAACTGATAACCCATTTTCTTCAGAACACAAGCAACCCTTGATGCTATTGGCCTGAGCTAGAGATAATTATCTAAACTGCTGCCTGTGACCAGGTTTTCTTAATAAAATGTGTGCTGTTAAGAATATCCTTTTAAAGGTGTGTTATTAACCCCAAACCTACTTACTGGGCCAGCAGAGATGTTTGTTTGCTTAGTATGTTTAAAGATATAGGTCTCATTCTTTGTATGTAAGTGTGGTTACATGGACGTTTCTTGTGATAATGCTGGAGATGCCCTGGTCATACACAGACCTCCTTGTCGTAGAGAGGCCGTTTGACCAGTTCTTACTTACACTTGCTCTATGAGCTTGCAGCCTTACTTGATGAAGCTACCAGTACCAGAAGAATTACAAAGGAGCTCCTTTTAACACCTCGTCTGCTTTAAGGTACTGTCCACCACATGGGACCTCGAATTATTTCTTTTTAGATCTATAAATTAAATTTGACTCCAATTTTGGACTCTGCTACTACTAGATTATGAAGTTTCCCACTTCCTGCTCGTCAAATTTCACCAAGGGCCTTATGTATCAAGCCTTTTTCCCGTTTGCAAACGGTCAGATTCTCAGAATCTGCCCGTTTGCGAATGGGAAAAAGCCTTTTGGGATGTATCATCCCAAAAGGCCATCGCAAAATAGAGAATTGCAAAATTTGCGATTCTCTATTTTGCGAATGCAATTAAGGAATTGCAAATTGCGATTCCTTAAATGCAATTCTGGAAGCACCAGAAATTTGCTATTTGGCCTTAAGGAATTGCAAATTACCACCAACTTCAAGTTGGTGGTAATTTGCGATTTTCTTTAAAAAAGCACTTTTTTGATTTTTTAAAAGTGCCATATGTCGCACATACATGTGCGCAAAATATGCACACATGCATATTTCAGGGGTGCAACAGGGTGTCCTTTTGGCACCCTTGCAACCTTGAAATTGCATTCTCAATTTGCGATTCTCTAATTGGTAATCGCAAATTGAGAATGTCTTCCCATTCATTCCTATCGGCCTCCTAGCCCATAGGAATGAATGGGAAGGTATTCCTTATTTGTGAATCTCAATTTGCGATTCGCAAATAAGGAATATGTAGGATTTGCCAAATTTTTAGCAAATCCTACATACATTGCATTTTGCGATTCTCTAATTGCGATTCTCTAAAAATCGCAATTTGAGAATCGCAAAATTCTTTTTGATACATATGACCCTAAGTTCCTTACGGAGCCTAAATAATAACTTAGCCTTAAAAAACGTTGGGCTGCACCCCATCAAATAGGGTGAAACACGTGTTGGGTGACAATTGGAATAGCAAATAACCCAAAAATTTAGATCTAAGGGATTGTTTTGTTAATCTGAGTACAGCTCACAAATTGTATGTTAGAATGGTTCATGAAGACATTAATAATATTACCAGAAGCATCCAAATAACTGTCTTGCTCTCTGTATATAAACCTTTATACCTTTGAGTGAATAATGCATAAAGCAGTAAGATTTTGGTAGAAGCATCTGCCTTAGGATCACATTTTATTATTTGTGCTGACCTGAAAGAGTGCACATTTTAAAAACGTGATCAAAAGGAATAATGCTCAAAGAGATCTTAAATAAATAATAATGATCATTTGGACACATTATTATTATTGGAGCTTAACATAGGACACTATCTCTGTACTAGATAATAAACAAGCATTTGCAATGGTATAGGTCTCGCATTTGCTAGAGTTTGAGCTATTGGCATTGTAAATGACAACACCGTTTATTTATTTGTTTTGAAAACCTGCAAGCAGTGCATAAACACGCACTTTGTACTTATGGACCTTGCATACGAGAAGCAAGGCAGGTAGTAAAAGAAGTGCAGTTACTGCCAGCCTTGCTTATCATAAGCAACAACTGTGAGTACACAGTGCATGTTTACATACCGCTTGCAGGTTTTCAAAACACAAATAGAAAGCATTGTCATTTACAATGCCAATAGCTCAAACTCTCGCAAATGCGAGACCTATTGCATTGCAAATGCTTGTTGACATGGTCACCCCACTTTTTGCCCACTGGTACTGATGTTCTTGACAGGATGTATAGTGGGTTTCTGCTAAACAGGCCCCGGTGACAGTGCTCTTTCCCTAAAAACTGCAACATGCTCAATTGTACCCCAATTGGCAAGGCCTTTGGCACCCCTGTAAGTCCCTGGTAAATGGCACCTAGGGCATGGGTACTAAAGAGGGTCCCTATGGGCTGCAGCATGTGTTATGCCACCCAAAGGGACCCACACAAAAACTGCATGCAGACTGCCATTGCAGGATGCGTGAAAGGACGCAAGCCCTTCTGAAAACACATCATTGCACACTCCCTGTATACAATGCCCACGTACACTGTATGTCCTATATGTAAGTCACCCCTACAGCAGGCCTTAGAGCCCTAAGGTAGGGTGGATTATAGTACATGTGAATGCACTCTGCATGAGTAGCTATGCCCTTGTGATGTCTAGTTCCATTACTAAGACATTGCAAGTGATCAGGAAGCCATCTTAAGTATATGTACTAGGCACTGGTCATTACGAGTTACCCAGCTACATAATGGCTTCACTAAAAAAAAAAAAAGGCGTTTGGTATCAAACACCTCATCTCAATAAATCTATACTGATGCGAGTATCAGACTTATTGTGACATGTAGCCAGAAGGCACCTTAGAGGTGCCCCCAGAAAACTACTAGTCCTCTACTGTGTTGGATGACTGGTATCGCCCAGCCTACCATCACAGAATAATTTCTGACCACCTGCAGGTGAGAGCCCACACTCTGAGGCCAGACAATGCCTGCTACAGAGGAAGGTGGGAGCACCTCCTCCAGTAGGATGGACAGTGATTTAGCATAGCAAGGCCAGCTTCACAACCTCTGCCACCTTTGATACACAACAACGGCTTCCCCCCAGACCGGGGGAATCCCACCCCCTGGGGACCAACTGGCACCAGAGCAGGCACGAAATCGGATAGTCAGTAGGCATGTTGCACTTTCAGATTAGGCACACCATAAGGTGGGCCACCTAAAGTGGACAGCCTAGAAATGGTTTCACTATTTTGATTAAACTAGAAACTCTGGGTCAGGATTATGCCCACTCCTCGCAGGAAGTGGTCATGTAGGGGGTGTAGTCACCCCAGGGGTAAGTAGCCCATTGGCTACCACCCTACACTCCCCTAAATTCAGCATTTAGGGTTCCCCCTGACACCAGGAATTGAGATACGTCTACCTGGGAACAGAAGAAGGACAAAGAGCAGTCACCACGAGAACTGAAGACTTGGGGTGGAGAAGCCATCCCCCTGCATCTGCAGGCACTGACTGCACTTGCCTGGTTCTTCACTTTGCTGGCTATTGGGAGCATCTCACCATGAGGAGGTCACTGTGGTTCCAAGAGGTCAGCCCCATCTCTCCAGTGACGTTTGAGATGCTAGACCCTCCAGGAGCCTACCTGCACCAATACCCTGGGGACCAGAGCATAAGCCGCAACAAAGGCTTGTTGAGTATCCAGCCCGAACACCACCCCCGCCAAAGCTGACCTGCCTTCGAGGGACTTCAGGACCGACAAGGCCTACACCAAGAATGGTCCCGCTGTCTGGTTTTTCGGCCCTCTCCAGGACCGCCCAAGAACCGTGAGAGCCTCCAACACAAGTGGCCAGCCGGCCAAACACCAGTGCACCCGAGCCCCACAGCTCAGGTTCACGGAAACTAACTGCGTCCCTTGCCCAAGAGACACCCACGAGCCGAGCCTCCCACTGGGTTCTGCCGGACTTGTCCCCAAGTCCTCCTTTGCAGCCTATGTTGTTTTGACAGGTCCCTTTAAACTTTAACGCCACTCGAGGCTACCATCGTGACCAGCACCTCTACATCCAGACACACCAGGACAGGTAAACCCGAATTGATGGTGCTTGTTTCGACCTTGGCCCCCAAGCACCTTAAGACCTAAAGGGCACCTTCTAAAACCGTGTGAAGGTATATGTTTGCAGTACATGTCTTTTCCTACAATAGGATAACATTACCACGTTCGAGGCTCGTGCCTCAAATCTGACAGCACTGCTATTTTGACTGTTTTCTCTGTAAAAACAATAACTTCTAAAGTACTTACCTGATCCCAAATTTGTAAGTTTCTAAAATTATATAAAAGTCTATGTTATTTTCCTCAATTGATCTGTAATTTGTTTTTTAATGTGTCTCATTTATTGACTGTGTGTACAACAAAAGTTCAACACTCCCCTCTGATAAACCTAAGCTCCTCGACTACACTACCACTAACAGTGCACATGAGATTTATTAAAGTAAGCCCCTGTAAGCCAGTAAGGTTCATCTGGACTTTTTGCATGGTGTACCCCTACATTGGTACACTACAAAAAAGCTTCCTACCATATGGGATAAAGTAGCCCTGGCATACATGATAAGGATATTACAAGTCACCTCGGAGTTCCATAACTTTCGGCCTCGTTCCTCTATATGTATATGGATCTCCTCGGTAACTTCCAATATTCTTATAAGGTATGGCAGGGGGTACTTTATCCTTTACATCACTGTCCAGGCAAATGTAATTCATTAACATCCAGTGCCTGATCGCCATTAGACAGTCAGTAGGCCAATAAGGTCATCTTCTTGGGGGTTTCCTGATAAGATCAACCAGAAACTGGGTGTTATTAGTGCACATTTGGCAATGGAATCCTCTCAATTTACACAAGAGGGCTACAGATAACGTGTATAGGTTAAAGAGGAGCGGTCACAAGGCACAGCCTTTAGGTGCACCACAGTTTAGTATGACAGGATATCAGGAATATTGTCCTAGTTTGATCTGCTGCCCTTGCCTCATTTGGTGCAAAATGAACCAATCCCACAATTTCCACAAGATGTTAAAATAATTTCTCAGATAATTCAAAACGGTCTTGTGTCACAGTATCAAAGGCTGCTGAGAGGACTGCACCCTTTCTTTGAAGTTTAAGATGATTGTCTCTAAACCCCCTCAGGAGGCAATAGCTGTCTTGGCAATTTAAAGTAGGTTTCTTGATGCCATTTCATTTTGGAAGTGCTAAACAGCCTCTATTTCCAGAATCATCTCTAGTAAATGGCAGAGGGGCAAGAGGTCATAAAATTGATATGGTTGGAAGGGCCCAAATTAGATTTTGGAGAAGGAGAACAATTGCTTGTTCAAGATCAGCTAGGCACTGGGTTCAATCCAGGGATACACTGATGATGCAGATGTCAGCTGCCAGGAATGCTCATATTATCTTTTGTTAACTCAGAAAGTCATGTACATCTCATGGAGCTGGATGGTCTCATTTAGCTACTTGTGTCGCTACTCCTTTATCTGGTACTAGGTTAAACGCTGAAACTTGTATTTTAAAGTGCATGTTGGTGGTGGCACCGGTCCTTGATACATCTAGGTGTCCTAATCAGTCACAAGACTTTATTCAATCTTTTAAAACAGATCATAAAAGCACAAATTCATCCAAAATATTAAAAATCAACTTATATAACCATGTATACAAAAGACTTAAAACCAATTTATCAAATTAGCCATATACATAATAAAGATAATATCATAAAACCATTAAAATCAATTAAAATCCTGCAGGTCTCTTAGTAGCAGTTAGGCCCATGTTACATAAATGAGTCCAGTTTTATCCTAGTTGGTGCTAATTAAAACATCAGCCCGAGTTTTCCTTTTCCTCATACAGGCCCAAAGAAATGAAGCTAGGAAAAAGCACACAAACAGATCCGGAAGAGCCTTTAAAAAGTACAGAGCCACCCTACATTGTGTAAATTTATGTGACCTTAAAATTGGAAGAATACTTTTCTTTCATCAGAATAGTAATTGCAGAATAGTATTAGATGCAGATCTGACGGAGGAGACTGATTATTACATGGGCAGGGTGACAAATCTGAGAGTTTATATTTCCTCTCTGGGTACCCTAACATCAGTGGGATCAGGTTCAATCGGAAACGCAGTAAAATAAATCTATGCTGTGCATTCGTGATACAAGAGAGGTACGAAAAACCTTCCCCTGATCTTGATGGAATACAGTCATGTACAAGGGAAGTTTTTTGGAGGTGATTTTTTTTCCTCCAGGCATAATTAGCTCTTTGCATAGAGAATTCAATTATTTTCTGCTTCGAAACCCTCCTACAGGAGTCGGGATCCTGAAATAATTCGCCCTGCCCCAATGCAGTCAATTCTGCCTCTACATAAATGAGCCAACAAATCCTCTTATAGTAATCCAATTTCCGACAGTCCTTAATGATGCGTTGCATTAAATTAACAGTGGACCTATGCCAGATTGAAAGCCATAACAGGATTGGAGCCAGTCTTATAAAATCACTCAAATAGGGTAGCCCCAATTCTAAATGTAAAATATAATTTGAAACTGTGTGTGGTAATGATACTCGATTTTAAAAAAAACTCTTACAATTTCTGGAGTTGGTCTACGTTTGCCATCCCCCAGACTCCTGCCCCGTAGGTAGTTCCAGCCTTAGTTTTTGCGCAGTAGATGTTTTTAATCGTGTCCAAGGGGCTGGCGCCTAACTTCTTAGCAAAGGGCTTGGAGGCTTCTTTCCATACCTTGTGCTCTTGCTGCCACCAAGTTAGACCAGGAATGTTTTTTTATCAAAAAGTACAGAAACAAATCTACCACCTCAATTTTCTTTGCGGCCAGATGAAAATAGGGGTGTTTCTCTCCTCTACCCGCTCCCGCTATGATTATCAAAGATTTAGATTCATTTACTTTTAGGTCTAATGAAGCCATAAATGACGTGCACGATGTTATAAGGGACTGTAAGGCTACCCCAGTTCTAGCCAATAGTATTGCATCGTCAGCTTACGCCAATATCGGAAGAGGAGTGTGATCAAATGTAGGCACATCCAAAGGTGAGGTGGTCAGGGCGGCCTCCACCCCGTTTGTGTAGATAGAAAAGAGAAACGGGGCGAGGACACATCCCTGCCTTACTTCCTTCTCGATCTTAAAAAGCTTGTGCATTCCCCATTCCTGCCATACCATACACAGGCAGTGGCATTGGCGTACAACTGGCGAATAAAACAGATTATTGGGGGATCAATGCCCATCCCTTCCATCATGGGCCACAACTTCTGGTGAGAGACACAATCAAAAGCTGCGGTCAAGTCCATGAAGGCCATATAGATCTTCCCGCTTTTTGCCTTGGTATATTTATCTATGGATAATGAGAGATTTAGGCATTGATCCACCGTCCCCATTCCCCTCCGGAAACCATATTGTGCCTGCATAAAAATGCTATGTTCTTCGGCCCAAGCCTCCAGTCTGGCTAATAAAAGCCGTCCCATAAGCTTGGGGTGGTGTCCAGGAGGGAAATTGGGCGGTAGTCCTTTGGGGATCCCCTATCACCTTTTTTGTATATAGGCACTACTACACTCTGTTTCCAGGATGGTGGAGGACCCTCTACCACAATGGTATTAAAAACGTTTGTTAGTAGGGGGACCCACATATCGTAGTTCTCCTGGAAAAGATCGATTGGCACTCCGTCAGGGCCCGGAGCCTTTCCAGGGCCACAAGCCTCCAGCCCCTTTCTAACCTCAGATAATGAGAAGCTTAGCCTGCCATGAGATACGAAGTCTAGCTCGGGGGGTAGAAGTGGTAGGGAAATACGGGAACCAAAGATATTTTCAAAATGTCCCACCCATGCTTCCTCGTCTACATGTGTATTTAGGGACGGGTCTTTAAAATCTTTAAAATAGGGGGCATTTACAACTTTCCAAAAATCCCTACTACTACCTGAGATAGCCGCTTGTTCGAGATCTTCCCAGGCCTGCTCCCTAAGATCCGTCTCTCTTCTTCTTCTCGCTTGTTTATAGTCATTGCGTAGTACTCATATCATGATGGGATCTCTAGGGTGGGTTTTTAAAGCGTTGACAAGGGCTCTTTTAGCAGTAGAGCATAATGAATCAAACCAGCGGGTGGTAGGGATAATATTTGTCGAATTCGGGCGAGTAAGAGCCTCTTTCAATTTCACCAAAAGGGCTCTAAACTGGGTGACTAAGAATGAAGAGGAAGAGCTCTCCTCCAAACAATATGAGATTTCTTCCCTGGCTTGTGCTAGTATTTCAGGGACCAGGTTCAGTTTCTGTGCCTGTGTCCACTTAAGTTTGTAGCCATTTTTCCTGGATAGGGTTATGCCATCCATTACCTGGTGATGTTCTTTTGCCTTACTCAGGATACTTAAGTGGGTAAATAAGATAGCATGAGCGCTATGACAAGAAAATAGTCTACCTGTGTGGACCACTTTCCCATTTAACGTAGCAGAAGCTAAAATGAAGTCAATCGTAGACTCTTGGTTTCCCCTCCTAAATGTTATCCCTGTCTCACCCGCTTTTATGTCATTAATTATTCCCAGATTCCACTTATATAGTAGTGTATTTAAAGCTTCACCATATTCGTTATGCATGAAATGTGGAAGAGGGTTACCCTGGGGGTCTTGTAAGCCACACACCAGAGCCCCACTATACTTACAGCACAAGTTACTAACTTGTGTAACGATATATCTGTAAGAGACAGTAGTTAGTGACAGATTCCTTACCTTAGAATATCCCCAGGCGTCAGGCTGGATCCGGAAAGTTTTTTGCGTAGCAGTACCCTTGCGCGTCGGTAGGCGGCGTCGTGCGGCTCTGCGTCCGTCGTCGGCGTCGTGATTGCCGGGATGACGTCGCGGGCAGTACTTAGGCGCCGCCCCTGCGCGCTGACGTCAGTTCTGTACACGACTTTCCGCGCCAGGAACGCAGAGCCATGCAAGAAGCTGACATAGGTGTCTGAAAAATACTAGGGCCCTGAAAGGGATATCCTTAACCCTAGAAATCAGTTCGCAGAACGGGGAGGATGGGTGGGGCGGTAAGGAATCTGTCACTAACTACTGTCTCTTACAGATATATCGTTACACAAGTTAGTAACTTGTGCATCTGAAAGAGACACGTTAGTGACAGATTCCTTACCTTAGAATAGATACCCCAGCAATACCAACCCCGGTGGTGGGTCTGCGAACAAATATCAGACAAGGAAGTCCTGGAGGACAGAACGGCCAAAGAAGCCGTCCCTCCGGACCTGACTGTCAAGGCAGTAATGCTTTGTAAACGTGTGCAGCGAGGCCCACGTAGCTGCCTGACAGATATCCTGCAGCGGAACACCGCGGCCCAAGGCCGTGGTAGCAGCCGTTGCCCTGGTGGAATGGGCACGCAGCCCAACAGGAGGCTCCTTCCTAGCCAAAGAATAGCAGGTCTTGATGCACAAGGTAACCCAGCGGGAGATGGTTCGTTTGTGCACCGCCCGACCTTTTTTGGCGCCCACGTAGCCAACAAAGAGCTGGTCATCCACCCGGAAGTGTTTTGTGCGGTCGATATAGAAGGAGAGCGCACGTTTTGGGTCCAGACGGTGGAGCCTCTCTTCCTCTCTGGAAGGATGCGGAGGCGGAAAGAAGGTAGGCAAAGTGATGGTCTGCCCAATGTGAAAGGCAGTAACCACCTTTGGCAAGAAGGACGGACGCGTCCGAAGAACAACCTTGTCTGGATGAACAGACAGAAAGGGAGGTTTGCAAGATAAAGCCTGGAGCTCACTCACCCGCCGAGCGGAGGTGATGGCCACCAGAAAGGCTGTCTTTAGAGTCAGAAGACGAAGAGGACAGTTATGCAGAGGCTCAAAGGGAGCGCACATTAAAAAGGTAAGAACCAAGTTCAAGTCCCACTGAGGCATCACAAATGGAACAGGAGGAAAGAGGTGTGTAATGCCTTTTAAGAACCTGTTAACAACAGGGGACTTGAAAAGGGAGGGCTGATCAGGGAGCCTGAGGAAGGCCGAGATAGCACAGAGATAACCCTTGATGGTACCCAGGGCAGAACCCTGTTGGGCCAGAGAAAGAAGGAACAGAAGGACCTCAGAAAGAGGGGCAGAAAGGGGGTTCACAGCCTTTGCTGTGCACCATGCCACAAATTTGTTCCACCTGCAGGCGTATACCACCTTAGTGGAGGGACGCCTGGCTGCCAGAATCACATCACAAACTTCGGGAGGCAAGTCGAAAGGAATCAACTGCCGCCGCTCAATCTCCACGCAAGCAGGTGTAGACTGGACAGGTTCGGGTGGAGGACCGTCCCCTGCTGCTGCGACAGAAGATCCTCCCGAAGAGGCAGACGGATCGGGGGATCTACGCTCATACTGAGTAGCTCCGGATACCAAACTCTTCGAGCCCAGTCCGGAGCCACAAGAATGACTTGGGCCCGGTCGTGCCGAATCTTGTTCAACACTCTGGGTAGAAGTGGTATAGGCGGAAAGGCGTACAATAGACCGCAACTCCACTCGTGACGAAAAGCGTCGCCGAGCGAGTGCCGCCTTGGAAATTCCAACGCGCAAAACTGATGACATTGCGCGTTCTCTTCGGTGGCGAATAGATCTAACCAAGGCTCTCCCCACTGTAGAAAGAGTCCTTGCGCCACTTCCGAGTGAAGACGCCATTCGTGATCCATCATGCACCTGCGGCTGAGTTCGTCCGCCTTGGCGTTCAGGGAACCTGCCAGGTGTTGAACCATCAGGAACATGCCCTGATGTTCCAGCCATGTCCAGAGGCGCAGAGCCTCCTGACAAAGGGTCCACGACCCCACCCCGCCCTGTTTGTTGCAGTACCACATGGCGGTGGTGTTGTCGGTGAACACCTGCACTACCGTCCCTTTGACAGAGGGAAGGAATGCCTTGAGTGCAAGCCGGATCGCCCGGAGCTCCAGAAGGTTGATATGGAGCCGGGACTCCGCCGGAGACCAGAGGCCTCTGATCTCCGCCTCTCCCATGTGACCGCCCCATCCCAGAAGGGACGCGTCTGTCACAACTGTGTGCTCTGGCTGGATAAGGGAGAGGGATCTGCCCATGACCCATTGCCGGTTCGAGAGCCACCACTGCAACTGTCTTGCAGTCCCCTCCGAGATCTGGACGTGATCGGACAGGTTGCCCTGGTGCTGCGCCCACTGGAACTTCAGGTCCCACTGCAGAGCCCGCATATGCCATCTGGCATGATTGACCAGCAGGATGCAGGAGGCCATGAGGCCCAGCAGCCTCAGGGTCATCCGTACCGAAACCCAGGATAAAGGCTGAAAGATCGGAATCATAGCCTGAATATCCCGGACTCGCCGTTCGGGAGGATAGGCCCGAAACTGCGTCGTGTCCAGAACTGCTCCGATGAAAAGGAGCTGTGGAGAAGGAATCAGATGCGACTTTGGCACATTGATGGAGAACCCCAGCGAGTGCAGAAGTTCGGCCGTAGTCTGGAGGTGGGAGACGACTGCCTGGGACGAGCCCGCCTTCAGCAGCCAGTCGTCGAGGTAGGGGAAGACTGAAACCCCTGCCCGGCGCAGATGAGCTGCGACCACCGCCATCACTTTCGTGAACACCCGAGGGGCACTGGTAAGGCCAAAGGGGAGCACGGTGAACTGAAAATGCTCGAGGCCTACCGTGAACCGAAGGTAACGCCGGTGGGCCGGCAGGACGGGGATGTGGAAATAGGCGTCCTGCAAGTCCAACGCTACCAACCAGTCTCCGGGGTCGAGGGCAGTCAAGACCTGAGCTAGGGTGAGCATCTTGAACTTCTCCTTCCGGAGGAAGCGATTGACGTTCCGGAGGTCCAAGATAGGACGCATGTCCTCCTTGTCCTTTTTGGGCACCAGAAAGTAGTGGGAGTAGCAACCACGCCCTACTTCTGGGGTCGGAACATGCTCGATGGCCCTCTTGGCCAAGAGGGCCGTGACTTCCTTCTGTAGAAGCACCAAGTGATCCCCTGACATGCGGTGGAATTGAGGTGGCATGGCTGGGGGGTGGTCTCGAAGGGGAGGGAGTAGCCCCTTCGGACAATGTCCAAGACCCACCTGTCCGAGGTGATGGGACGCCAGTGGTGAAGGTGATGGCGGACCCTGCCCCCGACTGGCGTACTGTGCACCTGAAAGGAGGGACTAGGAGGGCTTGGAGGCCGCGGACGGGTTGGAGGTGGTGGCCTGACCCGCACGCTGGTTGCCCGAACCGCCACGGCGGTATCCACGTCCTCGGCCACGCGAAGGCGCTTGCTGCGCGGGCCGTTGGCCGGGCTGTGGACGTGACTGGGCACCCCTTCCGTGGCCACGAAAGGGCGAAAAGCAGACGTGAGCGGAGGGCGCACAACAGCAAGGCCCAGGGACTTAGCAGTAGCCCGTGAGTCCTTGAAACGCTCCAGCGCATGGTCTGCCTTCGAACCAAAAAGACCGACTCCATCAAAGGGCATGTCCATGAGTGTATTCTGGACATCCCCTGAAAAACCAGTGGTTCTCAGCCAGGCGTGGCGACGCAGCGCCACCGTCGTTGCAAGCGATCTGCCCAGCGAGTCGGCGGTATCAAGGCCACAGCGGATGGTATATTTAGCCGCATCACGCCCTTCCGCAATGGCGCGGGTAAGCAGTGTCTGGACCTCCTCAGAACACTGCGGCAAAACAGTTGCCACCGAATCCCACAGGGAGTGGGTGTATCGGCCCAAGAGGCAAGCGGTATTAACAGACCGCAAGCCAGCACTGGAGGAAGAGAAAGCCTTCTTCCCAAAGTGATCCAGGCGCTTGGATTCCCTATCCGGAGGGGCGGTAGGGAAGGCGGTTTGGGAGGCAGAGGCTTGGACAACCAAGCTCTCAGGGGTGGGGTGTTGGGAGAGAAACAGGGGGTCGCCCGGAGCAGGGCGATGGCGTCGGGCCACGTTCCTATCCACAGGAGCCCCTGTGGTGGGTTTGGACCAGGCACCCAAAAGAACGTCAGTCAGTGCATCGTTGAACGGCAGCACAGTCTCCGAAGAGGAGGCCGCCGGCTGAAGCACTTCAGTCAGGATGTTAGACCTGACGGCCACTGTAGGCAACTGGAGATTCAAGGCTCCAGCAGCTCTACGCAACACCGTTGCAAAATTAGCCCCCTCCTCCGTTGCCACGGGAGGAGACAGCATGCCAGAGTCAGGGGAGGTATCCAGACCACTGGCATCCCCAAGTTCCTCAACCCAGTCCGGGTCAAACTCGCACTGTTGTGTGAGAGGGTCCTCAGACCCCTCCCAGCTCTCCTGGTCCTCCTCAGGTTGAAAATATGGAGGAGGAGGGACATCAGGGACCCAAGGTCTCATCGGCGCCGGAAACGGCGTCGGGCGGCGCCGGTCCGGCTCCATGTCCGGACCCGGAGAGAACCGGGGAACGACGCCGCCCGGAGCGCCGGACGGCGTCGGAAACGGCACCGGGGACATCGGCGGAGGCGTGGTTAGGTCAACCGGCGTCGATGGGGGTTGCGGCACCACCGGAGCCGGGGTCGAGGCCGGGGCCGGAGCCGAGGCCGGGACGAAGGCTGGTGGGACAGGCGGCGCCGGGACCGGAGTCGACGGCGACGCCGGAGCAACCCCATCAGGGCCCGCGGGGCCCGAAGGCGCACCGGAGGGACCTTGAGGCCCGAAGAGGCGGGCCATGGCCGACAGGAATTCCTGTATATCGGCCGGAGTCGCCCCGAGCCCGGGTAGGGCGGGTACTGCGGGGGTAACTCGACAGGCACGTCCGGGGCGGCGGGGACGGTGCCGACAGGGACCTCAGCCGAGTCGCGAGACCGGCGAGGCGAAGTCTTAGAGCGATGACGCCGCTTAGACTTCTTGTGCTTCGACTTACCGGAGGAGCGCGAAGACTTTGATTCCGACGAACGGCGGGGACTCCGCGTCCGGCCCCTCGACCTCTCCCGGGACCGGGGCTTGGTGCGGCGCGGAGCCGAATGCCGGACTTCGAGGAGCTTTCGAGACCGCTCTCGCAAAGCCTTAGGATGAAGTTTCCGGCAGTCAGGACACGACTTCGTGTCGTGGTCTCGGCCGAGACAAAAGAGACACTCGAGGTGCGGGTCCGTGATCGACATCATGCGACCACATTCCTCGCAGGGCTTAAAGCCGGGCATCCCTACGACACCTTAGGAGTCGTGAAGACTCGTTGAAGAAACAGTGAAAAAATTCACCAAAAAAGATAGTCAAAAAGTGACTAGGGCACTGCTCTTCCCGGATCTGCGCTTACTGGCGCGGAAAAAGAAGAACTGACGTCAGCGCGCAGGGGCGGCGCCTAAGTACTGCCCGCGACGTCATCCCGGCGATCACGACGCCGACGACGGACGCGGAGCCGCACGACGCCGCCTACCGACGCGCTAAGGGTACTGCTACGCAAAAAACTTTCCGGATCCAGCCTGACGCCTGGGGATATTCTAAGGTAAGGAATCTGTCACTAACGTGTCTCTTTCAGATAAGATGCATATTAAAATCCCCCACCCAAATGATGTTAACAGGGCCCCTATTTTTGTTTGCAACAGTTTTTTCTCTCTCATTTGCTAGTTCTTCTACCACTTCCTTCATATTTCCCCCAAATTCATTGTTGTAATAATTAATTTCTAGCCAGATCTCTTCTTTCCTATATTCAAGTTGAAGGAGCTGGAAAAGCTATTTGAAGAGCCAACCTGCCTTACTTGTAGGGGTATTGTGTTAGAGGTTAAGGTTATTAACCCCCCCTTCGCTCTGCCTGACAGTGATGGGCGTGTGAAAAGTGCGGAATCCTGGGAAAAAAACTGGGTCTTTGGCCCACGTCTTCTGCAAGCATATAATCTCCAGTGTTTGCCAAAGGTTATGCCAATGGGGATTTCCTATCTTGGAGGCTATTCCTGCCACATTCCAGGATGCTAGGCTAGTCTATTTTCCTCTGCGACATTCAATGGTAATATGATAATCGGGGGAGTCTCCTGGACACTGAGCACCGGAGTTACTGATGTGGGAGCCCTCCCTACAGATAATGGGATTAATGGGACCTCCTGCAAACTGGGCACTCGGGTAGCTGGTATAATTGCTCTCGCTATTAATGAGGGAGCTGGTGGCATTAGTCATTCGCAAGATTCCAAATCTGAAAGGGCGGTGTATCTATTATACAACCTTATCCCCGAAGTAATATTAGAATCCTCACTATGTCTCGGGAAGGGTTGTTCAGGCATTCTCCTAACCCTATGACCCATACGTAAGATTGGACCCTGCTTATAAAAGTGCTCCAGTGGTAAAGGAACAATCTGTGAGCTCCTAGGGGAAAATCTATAAAGATTATCTAGGAGAAAATATCCAGTGGAGGCATTATTGAAATTTATCACCACACAGTCGCCGGTTATAACTTTACTTGAGCTGCCCACCCACCCCACTCTCCTGGCCATAATAATTTTATTAGCCAGTTGGTGGCTCCCCAGTCCTGTGCCCTTAAGGTTGTTTGTTAGCCAATGGAGACATTTATCCATTAGCTGTGTCGTGGATTCGTTCTGATTTTCCCGGAGCGGGGGGACATTCGCCAAAACCAGTACCAGAGGGGATGCTGCTGGTGGGAGATGAAGGACTTGTTGCGAATAATTATCTGCAGCCACAGGACAGTTCTCTCGTGTTCCTACTGACTGGACAACCACTCTTATTTCCTCCTGGGCTGTTGGAACCTGCTGAAATTCATCTCTTTTACTCATTCCTTGGGGATTCTGAACCTCCGGAGGTGCACTGGAATTCGCAGTGCCAATTGAAGGCTGTCCTAAGACCCTGGTAGTAGAGGTGGATGGAATAATCGTTGTCGGTAGAATGGGCGGTCCCCGATCCTCATTCAAGTGGACTAAATTTCCGTTTCTTGGGGGCTCCGGTCGGGATAGGACCAAATGGTGCTGCGTTTCTAAATTGGTTAGTCTCTGTTCTATTTACGTCAATTTCATTAGAATGGGCTCCAATATGATAGTTATCCTTTTACTCACTTCTGCTCATAATACGTCATCCAAAGCTAGTTGTGGTGGCAAAATATTTGCAGTAGCTGGCAGCGGTGATATTATAGAATTCGCTGTGACCGCCCTGGTTTGTGGGCCTTTAGGTTTGGGAACACGAGTTCATTTATATGGTTTTGGCTTGGGACCCCCCCCACCCCCCCGCCGCTTTGCAGGGGGATTGCGCATAGGATCCTTTGGAGCTGTATTAGGGGGAGAGGGATCCAGCTCCCTCCTCGATGTAGCCGGGTGAACTAAAGTGACAGAGGAGTGTCCAAATTGACCCGGTGGAAGATCGCATGATATTTGCAATGATGGTGACTGAGTTTGAGGAGAAGTCTTGTTGGCACTTCCTGTAGGCGAACCCAAAGGGAAAAGAAGGGGTTCCATTGATAAGCGCCTTTCAGTTATAAGCGCTCTAGTCAGAAACGCATCCAACGTCGCTACCGCCCCTCCACCCGTTTTTTCAGCAAGACCCTTTCGCTTAACCATATTTACAATATTGTAGAAAAAACAACTGCGAATAACAATACCTTATTTCAGGCGCCAACGTTAGAGGGGGGGTGGCCCAGCCCAGCCTCCTCCGGGCTCCGACAGGCGTGGACGTGCAAGGGCGTGCCCGGGCACGCCCTTGCACGTCCCGCGCTGCGGGAGCCCTGGCTGGAATTTATGCGCCTCCTGGCGCGATCGGGAAACGTTGGCAGCGACCAAGCCGCTTAGCAGGCTGGGGGTTGTAGTGTTTGCCTCCCCCCGCGAGTCGACAGCAATCCGAAATGAGCTCCCGCGCTGCGGGAGCCCTGGCTGGAATTTATGCGCCTTCTGGCGCGATCGGGAAATTTGGAGGCGACCAAGCCGCTTAGCAGGCTGGGGGTTGTAGTGTTTGGCTTCCCCGCGAGGCAACAGCAATCCGAAACGGGCTCCTAATCAATTCAGTCTTGATTTAGAGTTCGGTGGACTGGAAACTCAATCACAAACATGACGAATATCCCATCGGCCATATTACAAGTGCATTATATCCTATGGCACTTGCAATAGGGTGGAAAGGATAACCGTCATGTTTGTGGCAGAGTATCCCATCCACTGAACTCTAAGTCAGTCCCATAATCTCCTGCAGGCAGCTGATGGCTATGGAATCTTGCAGAGATTATGTCCGTCCATCTTACTGTTTTGCCAGTGCTCTTTATAGAAACGTATTTTTTATCTGTTTAGTTTTTAATAGACACTCACTCATTGAAGTTTTGTTTCTTGGCAGTTCCAGTTTCTTCTGTAGATGGCATAATGCTTAGCTTGCTAGTTTGTCTGACTCATCAAGGATTTTATGCTATTGCACTACTGTTTTAGCTGAGAAAAGCGGGGAATGCACCAGTACTGGACGAGTGTTTTACAATGGACCTGGCATCTTACTGCACAGCTCAAAATGCAAGAAATTGGTACGCTGACTTATTTTGGTCTTGGTATCATGTTATGCCTGTCCCTGAACATACGAGATCCTGTTCTGTGCCCTAGAGGGGAGCACCAAGCATGCTCACATACTAGGCCCTGGGCTACTGTCTACATTAAGTGATGTGGTGGTTTAAGCATTTCATGTTTTGAATCTTAAGGGGGACCAGACCTTTCTCCTGTGACGATGTTGGCCTACTACCCTTCCTGTGTCAAGTACTGCAGTGGTGTGAAACCATACACCTTACCCTGACATCCTGTGTGCATGCTGTGTGTGTTTGTGTGTGAGTGCAACAAATACGTAGCATATTTATGGTAGGTGGACTCTGTGTGTTGTACAAGTATTGGCGCCAGTGAGATCTATTTCGGATGCACCTGATTTAGCATGGCACACAATGGAGGATGAAAATAGCTATTTCTCACACAGTGGAAGTGTATTACCTGCATTCCTGTGGCTAGAGGTTGGAGACACAGATAATAAGAGAGGAAGTTGGAGGCAGGGCTCCCTTTAGAAATTCATTGAAGTGTTTGTTAATAAAGGACTGCTGAGTAGTTCTTCCGAAGCACTGCCATTTGTTAGATGGTAGGGGTAAGGGTTGGGACTGAAGTTTCTGTTACTTAAGGTGACAAAGCTTCTAGGCAGAGTCTGTTCTTTGGTCTGTCCCTGATTACTGCTTCAGGAAGGATGATGACAGCCATACGAAGAGAACTCGCATGTCATTGCTTCCATGTTTTGGGTACTCCTGCTTGGAGCCCGCCCCACTGCAACATGCTGTAAGAGTTGTCACTTTGCACAAAGGCTTGTCTAGAAAGCAGCCATAAAATTACATCTGAAAGAGAACCAACCAAACTGGTTCTGAAGGCTCAGAAAGGGGACCCACATCAGTCTGTCCAGAAAATGAGATCTAATCCACTTCACTTTGTTTCAGTCCCAAGTTATTCTTGACCAGGGAAGGGAGTGCTCTGCAGAGTACTGGAAGAGCTGCTCTGCGATCAAAGGCTGGTATCTGCCAGACAGCTACTCTCCTAGGGGTGAGAGGACATTTCCTGAAGTCTGCACATTCTGCTGGAAGAGCTATGGATCTGCATTAAGAGCCTAGAAGGCTATCTGCCTGCTGAGAGAGGGAAGGAGTGTGCCTAGCCCTGCAGTAGGAGAGTGTTCAGGAGGAGTAGTCCAGCCTGACCCCAGCTTGTGGAGCGACGAGAGGAAGGCAGACAACTCAAGAGCAAACCAGGAGTGACCCAAGCTACAAAGGGGTCTCTCTGTGCAGTTTCAGAGAGAACTGTACCACAAATGCACCAGAGCAAAGATCGCTGTCTCGCCCTGAAGCCCCTCATGGGCTTGAGATACAAGTACTGCTGCTACTGGTGGAAAAACAAAACCTGTGTCGCTGCTGAAGCAGGAAGCCAGGATAGGTCTGGGGGCTACAACAGAGACATCATTGTGAAGAAACTCAGCTAGAAGGCCGCAACTGCCAAGTACGATCAACGGTCCGCAGCCCAAACAAGGTTTGGGTGATCGCTTTGGTGCTGAGATCACACAGACCTACCCAGCATGTCTGCTCCAGGAACACTGACCTGAACAAGGTTGCCACAGCAGCCCAGATGAAGGAAGTACCAGTGCCATAAGGGTGGAAGCGGGTTCCAAGCCCACACTGCAGCCTGAACTGCAACACAACCAAGAGCAGGTAAAAAGTGGGACTTAACCTGCCAATAGGAACAGAGACTGACTTGTGTGGGCAAGACCAATGAGCCTAAGACTTTTTAACTAAGGACATTGAACCGAGTTGATCTGCTAATCCGTAAGACTACTTTGAGTTGTATCAACCTGCATCTAATTCCTGCCTACTGCATACACTGCTGGCAAGTGTAGAGACAGAAACTTGACCATAGCAGGAAGGAGGAGGAGGGTGTAATATTTACTGTTCGATGCAACTGATTACATCCCTATAACATATTTGCATTATGTTACTTTTAGTACAAGTACTTTTTTCTATAATAGAATAAGCACTGAGTTGGACATTACGTAATTAGGCCTGCTGGTTGACTGTTGAGCTCTGAGCACTTGCCCACCACACTGCTCGCTCTCACTACCCCAACAGTCAGTAAAGTGCAGAAAGGGTTGTACTTGGCTCAGTTTGCAGAGTCACAGTAGGACAGATACCACTGGCAAACAACCTGAACTAACTCAGTTGATACCCATTAACTCTTGTCAGCCCGGTGCCCCCTGAAAAGGGATCTGACTCTCAGTATATAAGGGGTAGAGTTTGGAAAGCACAGTGCAGAAGGGAGAGTAAAGGACTAGCACGAGTAAATAGGTGTTAAAGTACGAGTTAGGTAGGAGTAAAAGCATGAGTAAGAAATAAAGTTGGATTATGTGTAATAACAGATATGGAAATTAAGGATAGGAATGGAAGTGGTGGTAGGGGCAGGGTTAGGCATAAGGTGGAACAAGGGCAAGAGGTGAGGTAGGAGTTGGGACAGAAGTGGGGGATGAGGATAGGGGGAGTAGGAGAAAGGTTCCTGGGAGAAGGGTTCAAGTGAAGGTCTCTTAGATTAATGGGGCAGGAGTAGGAATAAGTTTTAAGAGGACTTAAGTACGAGGTTGATGCAGAGAAGTAGGGTTTAAAGAGTTGGATTAAAGGGGAGTTTTGCTCTGCACTCTTGATTTCAGTTGAATGGAGTTTGCTGTGCAGAGAGAAGTCTCCTTGAAAACACGGCTGTGGAATAAGGCATAGGGTCAATTACTGTGGATTTGTCACTGTTGAGAGGGATGTACATGAGTAAAACCCTTGTATTCAGAACAGTGATTAATTTTAGATCTGATGCTGAAAGCCTTTGCCTTGTTCATTGAAATGTTAAAGACACTGCAAAAGAGACAATGCTATCCCTAAGTACTATGAAAGCAAAATTGGAAATTTCACTATTATAAGCGAATCATCTAACGACTGATTAACTCTAGAAATCTCTAGATAAACTCCTTTGAAACTGGCACTGCTGTACAATTCTCACAAATCTCAGATACAGTCTGACATTTCATGACTGGTAGATGGTGCAAGGATACCATCCAATCTTCCTCCTGCACAGCCTGAAGTACTAACTGTGGAGTAACCATCTAGAATCTTACTTTGTTCAGGTGTTTTTTTGATGTAATTTTTAAAACCTTTATTTGTAATTTTGCATTGAAAACAACAAACAAAATGCCCCCACGACAAGTACATCAATCCATCATGTAAGATCTCTTGTTGGACACCCACTGATGTGGACAAACACCACAACTGCTCCCAACCATTCCCTGTTCTATTGGTCACAGGATTGTGTGTCAGTGTTCAAGCTGATGACATTGGGGGGCTGGGCGTGGGAAGGGATAAGGGGGTTAGATCGTCTGCTGCTTTCAGGGGAAAGGGTTCAAGTCAGTGGTACAAAGGCTGTGTCTCGTTGATTTCCCATTTAAGTTCATAATGTTGTCCACAACTTGCCCATATTTGATCAACATTTTTGGAGCAGCCCGCGCTGTGTAGACCACTCTGTTGGCCTCGATGCAGTGAGTTATCCATGTTACCCTCATCTCCCTGGTGAGGGTCAGCCGGTTCCCCAGTGCCTAGCTATGTCTCTTTTGGTCAGGGCGAATCCCCAATGCACAAAACAGCAATTATTTCCTCTGTAGGTCTACATTCCCCAAGATACGCAACAGAACAAACTGTGGGGTCGCCGGGAGGGGTACCCCCAGGATCTCAGACAGGTTTGTGACTATCTCATTCCAGTAGCTCCCTATACGAGGGCAAGTTCACACTGGGTGTATATAAGTGACGTCTGCTGCCCCGCACATCAGACATTTTGGAAGGAGGCTCTTCACATTTTGTGGTGGCTACTTCTGTTGTAGAATACCTTGCTAAGTATTTTTGACTTAACAAGTCTTAGACTTGCCTAAATGGCCATCTCACGCGGGTGCATCAATGCTGCTTCTCAGTCAATGTTTTCCATGTCCCCAATGTCAAGTTCCTATTTCTTCTTCAGGGGCTGTAGGTTATTGGGTCTGTTAATTATGAGTATCCGGTATGTCCGCAAGATCATCATCACTGTCATTGCGTCCCCCAGTACCCTGCTATTGTTATTGTTAATTGGGATTTCTAGAGCGCGTAATCACCTACTGGTCTCTAAGCGCTGTGAGAGAGAGCCCAACCACGGCACATCTGCAAGAGTGTGCGTCCAACTTGGCCTAATATGTGCCCCAAGCTTCAACAAAAAGGAGTGTTTTTAGTTTCTTCCTGAATGGGAGGAGGACTGGTTCTTTACGAAGGTCTGGCGGCAGCTTATGCCAAAGTTGAGGAATGGTTGTAGAGAAGGCTCAGCTATCCACTGGGCTACTATCTTCCAGGGCTTCCCAAGCTATAGGCTCTGCTTGTAAAGCGTTACTTATTTGAAAATAATCAAACTCCTGTGAGGGGTCATGGTCATATATCCCTTCTGCACCTGCTATGTCCCCAAAGGTGGAGATATCCATTTAGTCTCATTTCGTATAGCCCACCAGATTCCTCACATCCTTCAGGTGGTCGCCACCCATAGGTGGCCTGCGTTAGGCGGACACCTGTTTGCACGCTCTGAAGGAAGTCCCTTACAGACAAGGGAGCAACTGCCTGTGCTTTTTCCCATATGTACAGTGGAGGTAGGTACTGGTCTCCATCAGGACCCTTCTCCAGTCTCATTGCTGGGTCATCTCTAGGGGAGAAGCATCACTCACGTATGGGCTGACACTGGCCAGCACAGTAGTAGGCCTGAAGGCTGAGAAGTGACACACCCACATTGTATATGTTGTGCTGCTGGAGCCTCTCTTCCTCTCTGGAAGGATGCGGAGACGGAAAGAAGGTGGGCAAAGTGATGGTCTGCCCAATATGGAAGGCAGTAACCACCTTTGGCAAGAAGGACGGACGCGTCCCAAGAACAACCTTGTCTGGATGGACAGACAGAAAGGGGGGCTTGCAAGAAAGAGCCTGGAGCTCACTCACCCGCCGAGCGGAGGTGAGAGCCACCAGAAAGGCTGTCTTCAGAGTGAGAAGACGAAGAGGACAGTAATGGAGAGGCTCAAAGGGAGCGTACATTAAAAAGGTAAGAACCAAGTTCAAGTCCCACTGAGGCATTACAAACGGAACAGGAGGAAAAAGGTGTGTAATGCCTTTAAGAAACCTGTTAACAACAGGGGACTTGAAAAGGGAGGGCTGATCAGGAAGCCGGAGGAAGGCCGAGATTGCACAAAGGTAGCCCTTGATGGTACCCAGGGCAGAGCCCTGTTGGGCCAGAGAAAGAAGGAACAGTAGAACCTCAGAGAGAGGGGCAGAAAGGGGATTCACAGCCTTTGCTGTGCACCATGCCACAAACTTGTTCCACCTGCAGGCGTATACCACCTTAGTGGAGGGACGCCTGGCTGCCAGAATCACATCACAAACTTCGGGAGGCAAGTCGAAAGGAATCAACTGCCGCCGCTCAATCTCCATGCAAGGAGGTGGAGCCTGGACAGGTTCGGGTGGAGGACCGTCCCCTGCTGCTGCGACAGAAGATCCTCCCGAAGAGGCAGACGGATCGGGGGATCGATGCTCATACTGAGTAGCTCGGGATACCATACTCTTCGAGCACAGTTCGGAGCCACAAGAATAACTTGGGCCCGGTCGCACCTGATCTTCTTCAGCACTCTGGGCAGAAGTGGTATAGGCGGAAAGGCGTACAACAGACCGCAACTCCACTCGCAACGAAAAGCGTCGCCGAGCGAGTGCCGCCTTGGAAATTCCAACGCGCAGAACTGATGACATTGCGCGTTCTCTTCGGTGGCGAATAGATCTAACCAAGGCTCTCCCCACTGTAGAAAGAGTCCTTGTGCCACCTCCGAGTGAAGACGCCATTCGTGATCCATCATGCACCTGCGGCGCAGGTTCGTCCGCCCTGGCGTTCAGGGAACCTGCCAGGTGTTGAACCATCAGGAATATGCCCTGTTGTTCCAGCCATGTCCAGAGACGCAGAGCCTCCTGACATAGGGTCCACGACCCCACCCCGCCTTGTTTGTTGCAGTACCACATGGCGGTGGTGTTGTCTGTGAACACCTGCACTACCTTCCCTTTGACAGAGGGAAGGAATGCCTTCAGTGCAAGTCGGATCGCCCGGAGCTCCAGAAGGTTGATATGGAGCCGGGACTCCGCCGGAGACCAGAGGCCTCTGATCTCCGCCTCTCCCATGTGACCGCCCCATCCCAGAAGGGACGCATCCGTCACAACTGTGAGCTCTGGCTGGGGAAGGGAGAGGGATCTGCCCGTGACCCATTGCCGGTTCGAGAGCCACCACTGAAACTGCCGTGCAGTTCCCTCCGAGATCTGGACGTAATCGGACAGGTTCCCCTGATGCTGCACCCACTGGAACTTCAGGTCCCACTGCACAGCCCGCATATGCCATCTGGCATGATCGACCAGCAGGATGCAGGAGGCCATGAGGCCCAGCAGCCTCAGGGACATCCGTACCGAAACCCAGGATAGAGGCTGAAAGATCGGAATCATAGCCTGAATATCCTGGACTCGCCGTTCGGGAGGATAGGCCCGAAACTGCGTTGTGTCCAGAACCGCTCCGATGAAAAGGAGCTGTGGAGAAGGAACCAGGTGTGACTTCGGCACATTGATGGAGAACCCCAGCGAGTGCAGGAGTCCGGCCGTAGTCTGGAGGTGGGAGACTACTGCCTGGGACGAGCCCGCCTTCAACAACCAGTCGTCGAGGTAGGGGAAGACTGGAACCCCTAACCGGTGCAGATGAGCTGCGACCACCGCCATCCCTTTCGTGAACACCCGAGGGGCGCTGGTAAGGCCAAAGGAGAGCACGATGAACTGAAAGTGCTCGTGGCCTACCGTGAACCGCAGGTAACGCCGGTGGGCCGGCAGGACGGGGATGTGAAAATATGCGTCCTGCAAGTTCAACGCTACCATCCAGTCTCCGGGGTCGAGGGCAGTCAAGACCTGAGCTAGGGTGAGCATCTTGAACTTCTCCTTCCGGAGGAAGCGATTGACGTTCCGGAGGTCCAAGATAGGGCGCATGTCCTCCTTGTCCTTTTTGGGCACCAGAAAGTAGTGGGAATAGCAACCACACCCTACTTCTGGGGTCGGAACGCGCTCGATGGCCCCCCTTGGCCAAGAGGGCCGTAACTTCCTGGCGAAGAAGTGCCAAATGGTCCCCCGACATGCGGTGATGCTGAGGTGGCATGGCTGGAGGGGTGGTCTCGAAGGGGAGGGAGTAGCCCCTTCGGACAATGTCCAAAACCCACCTGTCCGATGTGATGGTGCGCCAGTGGGGAAGGTGATGGCGGACCCTGCCCCCCACTGGCGTGCTGTGGACCGGAAAGGACGGACTAGGAGGGCTTGGAGGCCGCGGACGGGGCGGGGGTGGTGGCCTGACCCGCTCGCTGGTTACCCGACCCGGCGGGAGCCACGTCCTCGGCCGCGCGAAGGCATTTGCTGCGCGGGCCGGTGGCTGGGCAGTGGACGTGACTGGGCGCCCCTTCCAAGGCCACGAAAGGGGCGAAAAGCAGACGGCTGCGGAGGGCGCAAGGCGGAGAGGCCCAAAGACTTGGCCGTAGCCCGCGAGTCCTTAAAGCGCTCCAGCGCGCTGTCTGACTTTTGGCCAAAAAGGCGGATACCATCAAAGGGCATGTCCATAAGGGTGTTTTGGACATCGCCCGAGAAACCAGTGGTCCTCAGCCAGGCGTGACGGCGAAGCGCCACTGTCGTAGCAAGCGATCTGCCTAGCGAGTCAGCGGTATCTAGGCCACATCTGATGGTGAACTTCGCTGCGTCTCTCCCTTCCGCAACTGCACGGGAGAGAAGTGCCTGGACCTCCTCAGGACAATTGGGCAGCGCTTGCGCCACCGAATCCCACAGAGAGTGGGAGTAACGGCCCAAAAGGCAAGCGGTGTTCACGGACCGCAATCCAGCACTGGCGGAAGAAAAAACTTTCTTCCCAAACTAATCCAGTTTTTTGGATTCCCTATCCGGTGGAGCAGTAGGGAAGGCGCTCTGGGAGGTAGAGGCTTGGACAACCAAGCTCTCGGGGGTGGGGTGTTGGGAGAGAAACAGGGGGTCGCCCGGGGCCGGGCGATGGCGTCGGGCTACGTTCCTGTCCACAGGAGCCCCTGTGGTGGGCCTGGACCAGGTGCCCAAAAGAACGTCTGAAAGTGCGTCGTTGAACGGCAGCAGTGGCTCCGAAGAGGTAATTGCCGGTTGAAGCACTTCCGTCAGGAGGTTAGTCCTGACAGCCACCGTAGGTAGGTCGAGGCGCAGGGCCTCAGCCACCCTACGCAACACCGTAGCATAAATTGCTCCCTCCTCTGTAGCCACAGAAGGAGGAGACAGCATGCCAAGGTCTGGAGAGGTGTCCAGGCCACTGGCATCACCCAGTTCCTCAGCCCAGTCCTGACAAGGCTCACATTGAGCTGTGAGAGGGTCCTCAGACCCCTCCCAGTCCTCCTCGTCCTCCAAAACAGGTGAAAAGGAAGGAGGAGGGACATAAGGAACAAAAGGTTCCGTCGGAGTCGGCGTCGAGCGACGTCGATCCGGCTCCGTGTCCGGTGCCGGGGAGAACCTGGGGACGGCACCGTCCGGGGACTCGGACGGCACCGTGAGCGGTACCGGTTGGGTCGGCGGAGGTGTCGTTAGGTCAACCGGCGTCGACCGGGATCCACGCCTGCATCCGAGGGGGTCCTGCGGCGCCGGAGCCGCCGGCGGTGCCGAGGGAGGACCCCCACTGGGGCCCGCGGGGCCCGAAGGCGCACCGGGGGAACCCTTAAGCCCGAAGAGGCGGGCCATGGCTGACAGGAACTCCTGTATCTCGGCCGGAGTCGACGTTGGACCCGGAAAGGGCGGGTAGGCCGGCGTCGGCTGCGCGGGCACCCCCGGAGCCGCGGGGGCGGCACCGTCTGGACCCTCGGCCGTGTCGCGAGACCGGCGAGGGGAGGTCTTAGAGCGACGCTTCTTAGACCTCTTGTGCTTCGCCTTACCTGAAGACGAAGACTTCGACCCCGACGAATGGCGATGACTCCGCGACCGGCCCCTCGACCTCTCACGGGACCGGGACCTCGATCGGCGCGGAGCCAAGTGCCGGGCCTCGAGGAGCTTTCGAGACCGCTCTCGCAAAGTCTTCGGAGCGAGGGACCGACACTCGGGGCACGACGCGGGGTCGTGGCCGCGCCCCAGGCAGAAGAGACACTCACGGTGCGGATCCGTAATCGACATCATGCGATTACAGATCTCGCATGGCTTGAAGCCGGGCGTCCCTACTGACACCGTTGGAGTCGAAGCGACTCGAAAACTTGGACAAAAAGTCTCAAAAAATATTCAGTCAAAAAATTACTGGGGCACTGCTCAATCCGGATCTCCGCTTACTGGCGCGGAAAAAGAAAGAACTGACGCCTGCGCGCATGGGCGGCGTCTAAGTACTGGCCGCGACGTCCTCCCGGCGATCACGACGCCGACGACTGACGCGGAGCCGCACGACGCCGCCTACCGACGCGCAGGGGTACTGCTACGCCAAACTTTCCGGATCCAGCCTGACGCCTGGGGATATTCTAAGGTAAGGAATCTGTCACTAACGTGTCTCTTTCAGATACCTCAGATATTCTCTACAAGACTTGCATTTTAAATCCTCTAGCGTTGGACCCAAGCATACCAATCCATGCTATGGGCCACTATGTAAAATGGTTCCAATTTTTGTTGGCACGGTACTGTTTCGACTGTTCTTCAAATTATGCAGATACATTTTCATAAGCCAGAGTTCATGTGCTCCAGCCCCAAGTCTATTCGGCGGTATGACTTCAAGATCGATCTCGTAGAGAATATCTGAGGTGTTATTTACAAAGACATATACCAGCACAGTTTTATCTCTGAGAGAATTGAAAATGAAGCCCTAAAGAAGTCCATGAGGACGAAACGCGCTGGCTACTGCTTTTAAAGTAATAAAAAGAAGACGAACATGAACAAAGGATTATCGTCTAAATATTTATTTTGAACCATTGGCACTGTGTGCATGAAATGCCAAAAGAAGTGTGCTGACCTTTTAAGAACACTATGAAATGTACTTGATAGAATAAGGGTGCTGAACCATCACAATTTGTTTATGTTTTGGAGCTTTCTCCGCTGGAAGTTGAAGGGGGTTGTACTTCCGGTTCTGTGCACCACTCTATCGGTCTTTAAATCTTTTCCACTGTGGTGGTAGGTACGGTAGCATATTGCTTCAACCTCTTTTGTGTGTATTTGCTAATTTAACAGTATCTGCCTAAGCCTCACAGGAGAAGAGGTTCCACTGACTGCTTCTTCAACAAAATATCAATGAAATAATATATTTGACATGCCCTGTGCGCAGCTGAATTGCCAAAGCATCAGCAGCCTTTTTTACTTCTGTAATGAAGAACTCTTCCTCTGTGGGACCTCTGGAACCAGGATCTCCAAATCAAGCTAAGTGTTAATGTCACTGTCATTTTGCAAATCACGTAACAAACCTTCATAAGAATTTCTAAAGAGAAGCAAATACTCTACATAACTGCCATCATTGTCACCATACCAGGGTAAAGTTCATCACAGTCTAACGATTCTAAGTCAGAGCCAAAAGAATTATGAAATATGTAAAAAGACTCCTCAGTGATTACTTTCTTTATATGAAGAATCTTTTTCCTCAAGATCTTTTCACAGACCTTTTTCTCACAATCTGTAATATCAAGTCTCATGGGATTTTTTGTAAATCTCGTCAAGTTAGGAACCACTGGCACATCAACAATATTGCATGGTGAGAAACATCTCAATGAACACAATTCTTGAATGACTCCAGTGGAGCTGTAGGTAACACCTCCATAGGCCTAAGCAAAGCACGGGATAAAGCTTCTGGCACAGCACCAAGTCGCTCAACACCAAAGGTGCCACAAAAGTAGCAAATACCTTTTAGAGGAGGTGACCAATTTGTTTTTAGTAAGGTCTAGAATGCTTGCATTTTCTGCTCAATAAACATTTTTAAAATAAAAAAGCAGATACAGAAAGAGTATCCCATGTTTTAATTAATATCCAGATAAAATATACTTTTTACAGTTTAGCTGCTCCCTAAATACAGCAATATATTTACCTCTTCTGGATTTCTAGAAAAAAGGAATCGGTTCTTCTCATTTGCAGTTCGTACATAGCACGAAGTATATGCAAAGGAGCATTAAGGGCATCATGTGTCATCTGTAATAGAAGACAGGTAATAAGGTCAATACATGAAGCTTAAACATTCATGCTTTTGCAAAAGCGGTATATGGCTTGAAAAGAATACAGTATTTTGAAAGCTTTATATACCATTTTAAACAGTGACATTGAACAAATAAGAACATTGTGTTATCTTTCCCATATAGTACATGCTTTTAAATTTACACTGACGCCAGTTTCCCACTCTTTTTTCCATACCCTCAAAGGTGGAGATGAGACTGACAGAAATTACAGTAAACCAAAACTAAACAGGGACCTTATTAAAAGTCACATGGCCAATCCTCAGAAAGGGGAGGTGGGTGGGATTGGTGAGAAAGAATGCTACTGAAGGTAAGTAACTTTGTATGGATACTTCTATCTGCAGATTCCTCTTCTCTTGAATCTACACCCAAGTAGTACCGCCAAGACAAGGAATGTGATGAGACGGTCAAACCAAGAAACGAAATAGCACCTATATCTAGAATAAACAGATTTGGTACCGGTGTGATGACCGGGCAAGATGACGTCCAACACCTTTGCAGGAAGGTAAAGAAGTTAGGATTATATTGCTCAA
Organism: Calotriton arnoldi; assembly: GCA_963921515.1. NCBI lineage: Eukaryota > Metazoa > Chordata > Amphibia > Caudata > Salamandridae > Calotriton > Calotriton arnoldi. The sequence goes on from CAWUFW010001977.1 coordinate 2,368,858, forward strand.
TCTTTTGGCCCATCTCAGGCAAAATGAGTCTTTCAAGGGTCCCTGGTGCGGGACCCACAGGGTGCAAAACTGTGGACAACGTGCGTTCTCGTAAGCGGCAAAAGGGTTTACTGGAGGGCTGCCGCATTAGGCAAAGACAGATTGCACCACTTCCAGGTGGAGACGTCACTCATGATCAGCATGGAAGCGGCGAATCAGATTGTCGGTCCGCACATTCAGGAAGCCCATCAAATGACTCACGACAAGCCACACATTGTGAGCTTGAACTCAAGACCAGAGCCTCAGTGCCTGCAGATACAGATCTTGTTTGCATACCACATCAAAATCATGTCGTCTGACAGGACCTGAAGTGACCAACTCCGAATGTAAAGCAGGAATGCTTTGAGGGCCAAGCAGATCGCCTGAAGCTCAAGCAGACTGATATGCAGTTTCTACTCCATTAGAGAAAAAAGGCCTCCAATTTCCAATATGACTGCCCCAACCACAAGAGGAAGCCTCAGTAACCACGGTAGCCACTGCTGAATGAGAGCAGAAGGGTTTTTCTGTGTATAAGGTGGCCCATCACCTGCTACCACCCTAGGTCTTTTGCCGCTTCTGCTGCTAAATACAATTGTTGTTTGTCAAGACTCCCCAATGCTGAACCAACTGGAAGCCGTGGCACCAATGGAGTACTCACATGGGCCACAGAGAGTGGGGAACTATCAAGATGCATGAGGTGAGCAGGCCTAAAAGACATACAACTGTCATGGTTGGAAGAAGAGCTCCCTCTTGAAACATCAGGATCCTCATCTGAATGGCCTGAACTCGCTGGGGAAAAGGAATGCATTGAGGGAGAGAGTATCTTGCTCCACCATGATGAAAATGAGATGTTGGGAGGACTGGAGGTGTTTCTTGGGAAGGCTGGCCAAAAACCCAATCGTGGTTTGCAGGTGGTTCGACAACAGTTGGGTGTTTTCGCCTTCAGCAGCCAGCCATCGAGATACAACAGCACAAAGATTGCTGTGTTGTGATTAGTTAGGGGCACCTGGCTGTGCTTCCTGTTCCTCGAGTCCGATGAGGAGAGCAGAGACGCGGGACCAGGCGGCAAGGTAATTTATTTACTTTTCTTCACATTGCGCACTCGCCCCGCGAGCACTTTCCCCCCTCGCCCCCTCCGCTTCTCCACCCGCGAGCCATGCTGATGTTATCTTAAAGGACCATAAATGGACAGTGGGTGGCACCTGCCACAAAACCTAGACACCTATTGTGTGAATTCTGAATCAGTCTATGAAAATGTTCGTCCTGCAACTCGAGGAACACCATTTAGACTTCCAGCTCCAGAGTAAAAATTAGCTGTTCAAAGTAAAACATCATTCCCTTATGGAGGAAGGGATTCAGAATGAAAAATTCAGAATGGAACAGAGAACGTTGCCTTTCTTTTGAACAAGTTAAAATGGGAGTAGAATCCCTGGCCAATCTCATTCTCTGGAACCAATTCCATTGCCTCATTACTCAACACAGCAAGGACCCCCTGCTGCAGAATGCAAGCATGGTTGTCTCAGCTGATAAATGGAGCTTGTTCGAAAATCTGTAAGATTTTAACGTCCGTGGTGATAGACCAATGCATTTTCTATATGCTTCATTACCGGTTGTATGTCTCCACAATGCATGCCATTACATCATGCCTTTACAACGCGGTTGTAACAAAGCAAGTGTTGTTACAACGCGTTACCATTACAACGCAAACTTTAACCACGCATATACCTTTACAACACATGCCTTTACAACGAATTTTGTTGTAAAAGCATTTTTTTTAAAAGCATATGTGTTTAAAGTTGTGACTGAAAATATAATTATTTTACAGGTAAATGTAAACGCTCTCTATGTATACATTATAGCCTTATATTTCTCTGTAAAATACTTATAATTTCTTGGTAATGCATGAAAATACATGTAAAACAAAAATAATGTACTTACTTTTATATATGTTTTTATATATTCCACACACAATGTCTATTGAAATATAATAAACCATGTATATAACTCCAACAACCCCTCAGTCCCTACCCACCCTAAAACTACCCTTGCCACCCCAAAACACCTACTCACCCTAAAGCACAAGTTACTAACTTGTGTAACGATATATCTGTAAGAGACAGTAGTTAGTGACAGATTCCTTACCTTAGAATATCCCCAGGCGTTAGGCTGGATCCGGAAAGTTTTTGCGTAGCAGTACCCCTGCGCGTCGGTAGGCGGCGTCGTGCGGCTCCGCGTCCGTCGTTGGCATCGTGATCGCCGGGATGACGTTGCGGCCAATAGACGCCGCACATGCGCGCTGGGGTCAGTTCTGTACACGACTTTCCGCGCCAGAAACGCAGAGCCATGCAAGAAACTGACACTGGTGTCTGAAAACTAGGGCCCTGAAAGGGATGTCCTTAACCCTAGAAATCAGTTCGCAGAACGGGGAGGATGGGTGGGGCGGTAAGGAATCTGTCACTAACTACTGTCTCTTACAGATATATCGTTACACAGTTAGTAACTTGTGCATCTGAAAGAGACACGTTAGTGATGGATTCCTTACCTTAGAATAGATACCCCAGCAATACCAACCCCGGTGGTGGGTCTGCGAACAAAGATCAGACAAGGAAGTCTCGGAGAACAGAACGGCCAAAAGCGGTCTCTCCGGACCTGGCTGTCAAGGCAGTAATGCTTCGTAAACGTGTGCAGCGAGGCCCACGTAGCTGCCTGACAAATGTCCTGCAATGGGACACCAGGTCCTAAAGCCGTGGTGGCGGCTGTCGCCCTGGTGGAATGGGCACGCAGCTCAACAGGGGGCTCCTTCTTAGCCAAAGAATAACAGGCCTTGATACACAAGACAACCCAGCGGGAGATGGTCCGCTAGTGTACCGCCCGACCTTTTTTGGCGCCCACGTAGCCAACAAAGAGCTGGTCGTCCACCCGGAACTGTTGTGTGCGGTTTAGATAAAATGAAATCGCACGTTTTGGGTCCAGACGGCGGAGCCTCCCTTCCTCTCTAGAAGGATGCGGAGAGCGGAAAGAAGGTTGGGCAAAGTGATGGTCTGCCCAATGTGAAAAGCAGTAACCACCTTTGGCAAGAAGGACGGAGCGCGTCCTAAGAATTAACCTTGTCTGGATGGACAGACAGAAAGGGGGGCTTGCAAGAAAGAGCCAGGAGCTCACTCACCCGCCGAGCGGAGGTGATAGCCACCAGAAAGGCTGTCTTCAGAGTGAGAAGACGAAGAGGACAGTTATGTAGAGGCTCAAAGGGAGCGCACATTAAAAAGGTAAGAATCAAGTCCCACTGAGGCATCACAAACGGAACAGGAGGGAAGAGGTGTGTAATGCCTTTTAGGAACCTGTTAACAGGGGACTTGAAAAGGGAGGGCTGATCAGGAAGCCTGAGGAAGGCCGAAATGGCACAAAGATAGCCCTTGATGGTACCCAGGGCAGAACCCTGTTGGGCCAGAGAAAGAAGGAACAAGAAGAACCTCAGAAAGAGGGGCAGAAAGGGGATTCACAGCCTTTGCTGTGCACCACGCCACAAACTTGTTCCACCGGCAGGCGTATACCACCTTGGTGGAGGGACGCCTGGCTGCAGAATCACATCACAAACTTCGGGAGGCAAGTCGAAAGGAATCAACTGCCGCCGCTCAATCTCCATGCAAGGGAGGTGGAGACTGGACAGGTTCGGGTGGAGGACCGTCCCCTGCTGCTGCGACAGAAGATCCTCCCGAAGAGGCAGACGGATCGGGGGGATCGACGCTCATACTGAGAGTAGCTCGGGATACCAAACTCTTCGAGCCCAGTCCGGAGCCACAAGGATGTCTTGGGCCCGGTCGCGCCGAATCTTCTTCAACACTCTGGGTAGAAGTGGTATAGGCGGAAAGGCGTACAACAGACCGCAACTCCACTTTCGACGAAAAGCGTCGCCGAGCGACTGCCGCCTTGGAAATTACAATGCGCAGAACTGATGACATTGCGCGTTCTCTTCGGTGGCGAATAGATCTAACCAAGGCTCTCCCCACTGTAGAAAGAGTCCTTGCGCCACCTCCGAGTGAAGACGCCATTCGTGATCCATCATGCACCTGCGGTGAGTTTGTCCGCCCTGGCGTTCAGAGAACCTGCCAGGTGTTGAACCATCAGGGACATGCCCTGATGTTCCAGCCATGTCCAGAGATGCAGAGCCTCCTGACATAGGGTCCACGACCCCACCCCGCCTTGTTTGTTGCAGTACCACATGGCGGTGGTGTTGTCTGTGAACACCTGCACTACCTTCCCCTTGACAGAGGGAAGGAATGCCTTCAGTGCAAGTCGGATCGCCCGGGCTCCAGAAGGTTGATATGGAGCCGGGACTCCGCCGGAGACCAGAGGCCTCTGATCGCCGCCTCTCCCATGTGACCGCCCCATCCCAGAAGGGACGCATCCGTCACAACCTGTGTGCTCTGGCTGGGGAAGGGAGAGGGATCTGCCCGTGACCCATTGCCGGTTCGAGAGCCACCACTGCAACTGCCGTGCAGTTCCCTCCGAGATCTGGACGTAATCGGACAGGTTCCCCTGAGGCTGCGCCCACTGGAACTTCAGGTCCCACTGCAGAGCCCGCATATGCCATCTGGCATGATCGACCAGCAGGATGCAGGAGGCCATGAGGCCCAGCAGCCTCAGGGTCATCCGTACCGAAACCCAGGATAGAGGCTGAAAGATCGGAATCATAGCCTGAATATCCTGGACTCGCCGTTCGGGAGGATAGGCCCGAAACTGCGTTGTGTCCAGAACTGCTCCGATGAAAAGGAGCTGTGGAGAAGGAATCAGGTGCGACTTCGGCACGTTGATGGAGAACCCCAGCGAGTGCAGGAGTCCGGCCGTAGTCTGGAGGTGGGGAGACGACTGCCTGGGGCGAGCCCGCCTTCAACAACCAGTCGTCGAGGTAGGGGAAGACTGGAACCCCTGCCCGGCGCAGATGAGCTGCGACCACCGCCATCACTCTCGTGAACACCCGAGGGGCGCTGGTAAGGCCAAAGGGGAGCACGATGAACTGAAAATGCTTGTGGCCTACCGTGAACCGCAGGTAACGCCGTGATGTGAAAATATGCGTCCTGCAAGTCCAACGCTACCATCCAGTCTCCGGGGTCGAGGGCAGTCAAGACCTGAGCTAGGGTGAGCATCTTGAACTTCTCCTTCCGGAGGAAGCGATTGACGTTCCGGAGGTCCAAGATAGGACGCATGTCCTCCTTGTCCTTTTTGGGCACCAGAAAGTAGTGGGAATAACAACCACGCCCTACTTCTGGGGTCGGAACGCCCTCGATGGTCCCCTTGGCCAAGAGGGCCGCAACTTCCTGCTGAAGAAGCACCAAGTGATCCCCCGACATGCGGTGGTATTGAGGTGGCATGGCTGGGGGGGGGAAGTCTCGAAGGGGAGGGAGTAGCCCCTTCAGACAATGTCCAAGACCCACCTGTCCGATGTGACGGTACGCCAGTGGGGAAGGTGATGGCGGACCGTGCCCCCCACTGGCGTGCAGTGGACCTGAAAGGATGGACTAGGAGGGCTTGGAGGCCGCGGACGGGGCGGAGGTGGTGGCCTGACCCGCACGCTGGTTACCCGACCCGCCTCGGCGGGAGCCACGTCCTCGGCCACGCGAAGGCGCTTGCTGCGCGGGCCGGTGGCTGGGCAATGGACGTGACTGGGCGCCCCTTCCGTGGCCACGAAAGGAGCGAAAAGCAGACGGCTGCGGAGGGCGCGAGGCGGAAAGGCCCAAGGACTTGGCCGTAGCCCGCGAGTCCTTAAAGCGCTCCAGCGCGCTGTCTGTCTTATTGCCAAAAAGGCGGATACCATCAAAGGGCATGTCCATAAGGGTGTTTTGGACATCGCCCGAGAAAACAGTGGTCCTCAGCCAGGCGTGACGGCGCAGCGCCACTGTCGTCGCAAGCGATCTGCCCAGCGAGTCAGCGGTGTCTAGGCCACATCTAATTGTGAACTTTGCCGCGTCTCTCCCGTCTGCAATAACACGGGTGAGTAGTGTCTGGACCTCCTCAAGACACTTAGGCAGCACTTGCGCCACCGAATCCCACAGAGAGTGGGAATAACGGCCCAAAAGGCAAGCGGTGTTCACGGACCGCAAGCCAGCACTGGAGGAAGAAAACATCTTCCCAAATTGCTCCAGTTTTTTGGATTCCCTGTCCGGCGGAGCCGTAGGGAATGCGCTCTGGGAGGTAGAGGCTTGGACAACCAAGCTCTCGGGGGTGGGGTGTTGGGGAGAGGAACAAGGGGTCGCCCGGGGCCGGGCGATGGCGTCGGGCTACGTTCCTGTCCACAGGAGCCCCTGTGGTGGGCCTGGACCAGGTGCCCAAAAGAACGTCTGAAAGTGCGTCGTTGAACGGCAGCAGTGGCTCCGAAGAGGTTGCCGCCGGCTGAAGCACTTCAGTCAGGAGGTTAGTCCTGACAGCCACTGTAAGGAACTCGAGGCGCAAGGCCGCGGCAGCCCGACGCAACACCGTTGCATAACTTGCTCCCTCCTCCGTAGCCACGGAAGGAGGAGACAGCATGCCAAGGTCTGGAGAGGTGTCCAAGCCACTGGCATCACCCAGTTCCTCTGCCCAGTCCTGATAAGGCTCACACTGAGCTGTGAGAGGGTCCTCTGACCCCTCCCAGTCCTCCTCGTCCTCCAATACAGGTGAAAAATATGGAGGGCGGACATGAGGGAAGAAAGGCCCCATCGGCGTCGGAATCGGCGTCAGCCGACACCGATCCGCCGCCGTGTCCGGCTCCGGGGAGAACATGGGGACGGCGTCGTCCGGGACGTCGGACGGCGCCGAGTATGGTACCGGAGTGGTCGGCGCCGGTGGAGGTGTTGTTAGGTCAACCGGCGTCGACCGGGATCCAGGCCTGGATCCGAGGGGGTCCTACGGCGCCGGGGCCGGAGCCGCCGGAGACACCGGGGCCGGAGCAGGATCCCCACTGGGGCCCGCGGGGCCCGAAGGCGCACCGGGGTTACACTTAGGCCCGAAGATGCGAGCCATGGCCGACAAGAAGTTTTGGATGTCGGCCAGAGTCGACGTCGGACCCGGAACAGGCGGGTAGGCCGGCATCGGCTCTGCGGGCACCCCCGGAGCCGTGGGGGCGGTACCAGAAGGACCCTCCGCCGAGTCGCGAGACCGGCGAGGGGAGGTCTTGGAGCGATGCTTCTTCGACCTCTTGTGCTTCGCCTTACCTGAGGACGAAGACTTTGACCCCGACGAATGACGACGGCTCCGCGACTGGCCCCTCGACCTCTCCCGGGACCGGGACCTCGAGCGGCGCGGGCCGAGTGCCGGGCCTCGAGAAGCTTTCGAGACCGCTCTCGCAAAGCCTTCGGGGCGAGGACCGACACTCGGGGCACGACGTGGGGTCGTGGCCGCGCCCCAGGCAGCAGAGACACTCTCGGTGCGGATCCGTATCCGACATCATGCGATTACAAACCTCGCATGGCTTGAAGCCGGGCATCCCTACTGACACCGTTGGAGTCGAAACGACTCGAAAACTGGGACAAAAGTCTCAAAAGATTCAGTCAAAAATGACTGGGGCACTGCTCAATACGGATCTGCGCTTACTGGCACGGAAAAAGAAAGAACTGACGCCAGCGCGCATGGGCGGCGTCTAAGTATTGGCCGCGACGTCATCCCGGCGATCACGACGCCGACGACGGACGCGGAGCCGCACGACGCTGCCTACCGACGCGCAGGGGTACTGCTACGCAAAAACTTTCCGGATCCAGCCTGACGCCTGGGGATATTCTAAGGTATGGAATCTGTCACTAACGTGTCTCTTTCAGATAATACCCTAGCCACCCCAAAATCCCTACCCACCCTAAACCCTAAAACTACCCTTGCCACCCCAAAACCCTTACCCACCCTAAACCCTAAAATTACCCTTGCCACTCCAAAACCCATACCCACCCTAAACCCTAAAATTACCCATGCCACCCTAAAACCCATACCCACTCTAAACCCTAAAATTACCCTTGCCACCCCAAAACCCATAGCCACCCTAAACCCTAAATTCACCCGTTGCACCCCAAAGCCCCTACCCATCCTAAACCCTAAAATTGCCCACACCACCCCAAAACCCCTACCCACCCTAAAATTGCCCATGCCAGCCCAAAACCCCTACCCACTCTAAACCCTATAATTACCCAAGCCACCCCAAAACGCATAGCCGCCCTAAACCCTAAAATTACCCTTGCCAACTCAAAACCCATACCCACCCTAAACACTAAAATCACCCTTGCCTCCCCAACACCCATATCCACCCTAAACCCTAAAATAACCTTTACAACCCCAAAACCCATAGCCACCCTAAACTCTAAAATTACCCATGCCACCCTAAAACCCATGCCCACCCTAAACCCTAAAATTACCCATGCTACCCCAAAACCCATAGCCACCCTAAAAGTACCCATGCCACTCCAAAATCCATACCCACCCTCAACCCTAAAATTACCCATACCCACCCTAAACCTTAAAATTAACCTTGCCACTCCAAAACCCATACCCACCCTAAAATTACCATTCCCACCCCAAAACCCATACCCACCCTAAACCCTAAAATTACCCATGCCACCCCAAAACCCATACCCACCCTAAACCCTAAAATTACCCATGCAATCCCAAAACCCATACCCACCCTAAACCTTAAAATTTCCCATGCCACCCCAAAACCCATACCCACCATAAACCCTAAAATTACCCATACCTACCTAATACTTACATTTGAAAAGGATATCCCTTTACCATTCATGCATTTACAGCGAAATTCGTTGTAAAGACATGCGTTGTAAAGGCCTATGCATTGCAAAAAAAGCATTGTGATGGTCATGCGTTGTTACAACGCTTGCGTTGTAATGGCATGCGTGGTAACAGCTGCTTTGTAATGGCTGTTCCCCTTCATTACCACCCTGGATGCCACAACTTACAGGAAGAGTTTCAGTGCTACAAAGAATGCCTTAGCACCAACACCTTTATGTAGAGGCAGGAATCTGACTTCTTTAAGAAAGCCAGTCTTTCAAAAGAAGACAGACGTGCACCTTTTGCTATTTAAGAAGGAGAAGTCTTTTTCATTAACTGTCTTCAGCTGGTAGTGAGAAATTGTGCAGCAGTGTCTTGCTAGGCATGGATGCGAGTTGTGCTGAGTAAAATGTATTTAGTGGGATAAAGTCTCTCCTTCGGCTTATACTGAATTTCTCTAGCTTGTGCTCTGTTTCAAAACAACTTACTTAGCTACAGTTTGTCACCACTGATATCTTTTGCCGATTCAAACACTGATTTATTCTCCATTAGCAGGCTGGGAATTAACTGTAAATTAACAAAGGGCAAATGTAATTAGCTCCTTTATTATTACAGCCTATTTACTTTATTGTGCACAATTCACTTTCCAAACAATGCCATCTTAAACGATATTCAGTATCTCAGTACACAGCACGACTGAACCCACAGACATTTCTCGTTTTGCTCTATATTTCCACTGAAAATACTGCAATAAAACAACAATGCATGAGAGAACAGCATTCTTTGTAGAACACTACTAAGACTTCTATATTATATTCAAAGTTTTCCTTTGCATTTTACTACTTCCTCGGACAACAGGACTGCTCTTTCTTTGCCTCAGGGCTAAGCTTGGTGTCGAGATATCCCTTTAATAGTGTAAAAACCAAGCCTGAACAACCCAAAAAAAACAACTGACTAGCGCTTGCTTTAGCAAATTCCAGTCTTGCAGCATCAAAGAGTTGTTTTGGGACAATCTGTATTTGGAATGCATATACTGTCTGCATTTTGACCACTTATGAGATAAATGAGAAAAGTTAAGGGTCTTTTCTCTAAAAAAAGATGAATTATTGTGTATTTTTCAATTAAGGTATATCCCCTTCGATACCTGGATTCTAAAGGAGCTTCTGAATCTATGTTTTCAAAAACAGGACAACATGTCACTAGAAAAGCAGGGATAAGTAAGCATCATACTCAGGACAGCCAGAAAAAGTGTAGCACATAGCCTTCACTTGCGACTTCAAAAAGGCACTGAGCTCTCTTCAGAGGAGCCTCAAAAAACGCTAATGTATAAAGTTGCCTTCTTCCATTGGATCGCCAACATCCAAACAGACAAGTTACTTACCAGCATTAATGATCATTTTGGTGCATACTCTATAAAACTACAGATTCCCCATATCAGAATATGCCACAGGCACCAGACTGGGTCCAGAAACCTATCTTCAGTGGTGCTCCCATGTGCCGCTCTGGTTTAGCTCTGTCCCACCCCGGAAGTAACAGAGCAGAGTTGCATAAAGGCACCACCCTTGCACGCTGACAGTTTCATATTTTCCTTTCTGCACCCTCTGACACGGAGTGTGAACAATTGAAGGTACCATTGTGAGGACCTCAAACTTGGGAACTTTTTGAATGTTAAAAAGAGGCCACTCTAAAGAATGGGAAAGCAGAAAAACAGTGAGAAACGTGCAGGTTCTTCTGATAGATATGTCTAACAACAGACCCCTCACCTTAGAACAGATATGAGGGAGCACCTCTCTAGGTGGAGGGGTCTGTGGAGAGGCTTCAGACAAAATGTCCAATGCAAAAAGAACAATTGATGGACAGAATGCAGTACAAGGTCATACATTCACCCCAGTACAGAGATCTGGGCCTAAGTCCATCAATTTTTTTGCTCACCATGCCATTCCAGTTTGGACCCAGCCATATGCAAATCAGTCTTGACCCTGCACCCAATGGGAACAGTCCAGCCCGAACTGCCAGGCCAGGTCCTCCCTGGACTGGAAACAAGCATCCTAGGACCGGTTTCGGGCTTTCAGCCCTCATCAGCCAGGATAGCTTGACTCCAGTGGCATGGAGAGCACGGGACCCACGTCTGGGCATACCCGTCCCACACGGGGTGACAAATGCAAAAAGAACAAATGATGGACAGAATGCAGAACAATGTCGTACATTCACCCCAGTACAGAGATCTGGGCCTAAGTCCATCCACCGGTCCCAGGATGCTTGATTCCGGTCCAGGGAAGACATGGCTTGGCAGTTCGGTCTGGACTGTTCCCATGAGGCACAGGGTCAAGACTGATTTGCATATAGCTGTGTCTGAACTGGGGTGGCAAAGTGAGCTAAAGAATGATGATGAATTCAACCCAGATCTGTGACTGGGGGTGAGTGTTTGAAAAGTTTCAGCACTCCGTCCATCATCTCCTTGTGTTTGCTTTGTTCGCCCTGGGTTGGCAGGGTATGCCCAGGCGTGGGTCCCTTGCTCACTTTGCCACTGGATTCAAGCTAGCCTGGCTGATGAGGGCTGTTAGCCCGAAACTGGTCCCAGGATGCTTGATTCCGGCCCAGGGAAGACATGGCTTGGCAGTTCGGTCTGGACTGTTCCCATGAGGCACAGGGTCAAGACTGATTTGCATTTAGCTGTGTCTGAACTGGGGTGGCAAAGTGAGCTAAAGAATGATGATGGATTCAACCCAGATCTGTGACTGGGGGTGAGTGTTTGAAAAGTTTCAGCACTCCGTCCATCATCTCCTTGTGTTTGCTTCAGACAAAATGTCCTGCAGGATAAAGTTGGTGAAGTGTCCTTCATGTCGGTCCTGGACATCAAGGCAGTAGTGCTTTGTAAACATATGCACTGACACCTATGATGCAACCTGGCAGATGCCAAGGTAATAGACACTATGCGAGCCAACACAGTGGGAGCATCCTTAATCCTGGTGGAATAGGTTCACAGACATTCCCAGGGCTGCTTTTTGGCCACTGCGTTGCAGATCTTGATATAGATGACTATCCACCTAGATAGTGTCTCCTTCTGCACAGCCTTCGCTTTCATTGCTCCAGAGAATCCCACAAAAAACTGATCAGCCACAAGGTGTTCCTTAGTGCAACCAGTAAGAAAGCTTAAAGTCTTTTTAGGGTCTAGCCGATGGAGGCTCTCCTCCTCTTTTGAGGAGTGCTGTGGGGCAAAAAATGCAGGCAGGGTGAGGTACTGCCCTATGTGAAACAGAGTCACAACTTTAGGCAAGAATGCCGTCAGAGTGCTCAGCATCAACTTGTCAGGGAAAAAGGTGGCATTTGGTGGTTCTGTGATCTGTCAGATGCTGCTTGCTCAAATGGTTCACTCTGAATTCAGGGACCCTGCCAGGTGATTCAAGAACAGGAAAATGTAGTGAACTATCCGTCCTTTTCTTCACTCCGGAGAAACCCGCAAAAAGCTCATCACCTACCAGATGGTCCTTGGTACAATCAATGCAAAACTTTAAAGACCTTTGGAGTCCAGTTGATGAAGCCTCTTATTTAAGGGGTGAGGAGGGGAAAAAATGGTAGTACCTTGATGAATAGCTCAACGTGGAAGGGAATGACGACTTTAAGTAGAAAGGCTGTCTCAGTCCTCAGCACCAATTTATCTAGGATAAAAGTAGTGCAGGGATGATGCACCGATATTACCTGAAGCGACTGCAATGAAAAATACAGTCATTAGAGTTAGAAGATGCAACGAGCATTGGCCGAAGGGTGTACACATGAGAAACGTCAAGACTAAGTTATGGTCCTACTGTGGAATCACCAATGGCTTTGGATGGGACATGTGTCAAACCTTTAATAAACTGCATCACTGCACAGGCAAACACAAAAAGGCTGATAGGGCGAAAAATAACCTTTAATAATACATACTGGAATGCTTTGCTGGGCGCCAAAGACAAAACAAACATTACAACATTCAGCAGTTTAGCTCATAAAGAGTCTGTCCTGTAGAATTCATACTGGTCACAAATCTGTCCCAGCACCTGGCGTAAATGGGCCTTGTGGAAGGTAGCCCGGCATAAAGGATCAGATCTACAACTTCGGGAGGCAGATCAAATGCAGTCAGCTGCTGCACCGCTCAATCTCATGCATGGAATTGAAAAGTATGCAGGCCCGGGTCCAGTATCTGACCCTGCTGCTGCGACAGAAGACCCTCCTGTAGTTGCAGCTTGATTGGAGGGCAGATGCTCATGCCCAGAAGTTCAGATGCCACACTCTCCTGGCACAATCTGATGCCACTAGGATGACTTGGGAATGGTTGTTCCTGATCTTCTTCAGAACTCAGGCAGGAGAGGCAGCAACAGGAATGTATACGGGAGTCCTGAACTCCAATCTAGACAGAAAGCATCTCTCCGAGAGAGCTGCCTTCAATACTGCAACACTTTAAAGTGCTTAGACTGTGAATCCTCAGTGGTGGTAGAAAGATCGAGTCAGGGGTCTACCTCTTGCTGGAAGATGCTCTGAATCACCTTGTGCTGCAACTGCCATTCATGATGCGTTAAACATCAGTGCCTGAGCTCGTCCGCCCTCACGATCACCACCAAAGAAATTGCCTGGCAATCCAGCCATTCCCAGAGGCATAGAGCCTCCTAGCACAGGGCCCAAGATCACACCTGCCCTGCTTGTTTCAGTACCACATGGCAGTGATGTTGTCTGGGAGCACCTGCAACAGCCTATCACTGATGGTAGGTAGGAAGAACTTCAGCGTAAAGTGAATCACCCTCAACTCCAAAAAATGTATGTGGAGTCAAGACACTGCCAGAGACTTGAAGCCTTTGATCTCTACATCTCCCTGCTGGCCTTCCCAACGCAGAAGCAATGCATCTGACACTACTGTCAATTCTGTGTGGAGTAGGGAGAGGGGCCTGCCACTGTCCCAATCGTGATCCAGAAGATTCCACTGCTGATGTTGTGCAGTCTCTTCCGAAATCTGGATACAATCTGACACATTCACCTGATGCTGTGACTTGAGGTCCCACTGCAGAGTTCACATGTGCCACCAGGTATGTCGGGTCAGCAGCTTTCAAGAGGCCAGCAACCCCAGCAGCCTCAGAGTTATCTAATTAGAGATCCACGACAGAGGATGAAACATCAGGATCATAGTCCAAATGTCCTGGACTCTCCACTTTGGGAGGAAAGGCACAAAACCGTACTATATCCATAATAGCTTTGATGAATGGGAGAGTCTGCAGAGTCAAGCGTGACTTTGACATGTTGATAGTGAAGCCCAACGATGTTAAGAGGTTCTCTGTTGTATGGAGGTGGTTAACAACTGCCTGGGGAGAGATAGCCTTCAGCAGCCAGTCATCAAGGTGGGAGAAGACAGGTATGCCCGGCCTCTTAAGTTGTGCTGCAACCACCGTCATCACTTTCGTGAACACCCTAGGAGCACTGGTCAGGCCAAAAGGGAGCACTGTGAACTGAACATGCTCCTGGCCCACTGTGAAAAACAGCGAGCACTTGTGGGCCTACAGGATCGGGATATAAAAAAAAGCCACCATCCGATTTACAGGGTATAAGGTAGACCGGTCCTTCTGCAGGAAAGCATTGAGGAGATGAAGATCTAAAAAAGGTTGAAGGCCTCCATCTTCTTCAGCACAAGGAAGTAGCAGGAGTAACACCCAATTCTTACTTATGAGGCTGGAATCTGATCTATGGCACTGCAAGCCAAAAGGGTGTGCACTTCCTGCTGCAAGACAGACTGATGGCACTATGTCACTACCCAGAAGGTGGTGAAAGGTGCGGCAGAGTGGAGAGAAATGGGAGGGCGTGGAGCCGATGTACAAGTTGGAGGACCCACTTGTCATTTGTCAAGTGAGGGTGTGCAACCCTTCAAGAAAATATCGTAAGAAATTATTGGATCTTGTCTCAGACAGAATGGCTGTGCACCAGCAAGGACACATTAAAGTGGTTTGAGGCTGCCAATGGAGATAGGGCGGAGGATTGAGCTGCAAGTTGTCCCTGCTGTCCTGGGCATTGTCTCTGCGAACCGTGGTCTCACCCATGAAAGGGCTGAAAAGCCTGCTGGGCTGGTGGAGGAGTCTGCCATTGACAAAACAGAAAACCCTGACCACAGCCATGGAGAGGGCAAAATTATTGGTGGAGTTATCTGGTTGGGGCTGCCAAACAAATGTGCTGTGGCCCTGCTCTCCTTAAACCGTTGCAGGTCCGGGTCAGCTTTTCGTCAAAGAGGAGAGAGCTGTCAAACCTTATGTCCATCAGGGATGCAAGGACATAATAAAAGAGGAGTTGGCCTAACGGCTAGGGTGGTCGACCTCGAATCTGGGGAACTGGGTTTGAGTCTCAGCAATGACGCTGAACATCCTGTGATTCTGGGCAAATCACTTAATCTCTCCGTGCCTAACAAAAATGAATGTGTCCTCATGTAATGCAACTGGTGCTATGTAAAGCGCTCTGATACCCAATTCGGATCAAGTTCGCGCTATATAAAACTCTGTAGTAAAAAAAAAAAAAAAAAAAAAAAAAAGGACAGCCCAGAGAAACCCACAGCCCTCATCCAGGCATGGCGCAGAAACGCTGAACTGGTACTCACTGCTTGACCTAAGTAATTGGTCATGTCCAAGCTAGAACATATTGCAAGTTTTGCTGCATCGCAACCATCCTGGATAGGTTGAGTGAGGGAAGGCCTTAGGTTGCCCAGAATGGCTGGTAAAACTTGTATCACCATGTCCCAGAGCACATGGGGGTAGCAGCCTAGAAGACAGATGGTGCTTAAGGACCTCAGAGCCAGGCTCTTATAGGAAAAACTCCACGGTCTAATGTCTCTATCCGTTTTGACTAATGATCATCAGGCAGGGTGGTAGGGAAAGTGTTGGGATTGACTTTACTGGTGCACGCTTGTACTGATAAACTCTCCGGCAACGGATATTGTGTGATAAAGACTGGATTGCCCAGTAGAGGACAATAGTGACAAGTGACCTGCCTATTAACAGGTGGACCCAAACATGCTTTTGTCCAATTGTCCAAAAGGGTATCTGTGAGGGCCTCACTAAATGGCAATAAAGGTTCTGCCAGGCCCTGACCAGCAGTAAAGCAGAGGGGAGGGGGCGGACGTGACCACAATTATGGTATGCATCTTGGTGTTCTTCATACCAGTTCTCCTCATCATACTGAGGAATATTAGCATCCCCTTTATCATAATAGTCATTGTCCAAGTCAGTGCTGAAAAGACTGTGCAAAGTAAGGGCAAAGTGTCAGAATTAGAAGGATTGTCTATTGGCTGCTGGATGGTCAGCGGCAGGTGTTGCCTTGGTCGAGGTCATGGTGGATTCTACTCGGTCAGACACCACAATGGGTGGCAATTCCTCCACCGCCGTCAATACAAAAGGAACCAGCGCAGGGAGTGGTGCTGTAACTTAAGTCTGCTACAGTGTTAAAGCTGGTGCTGAAACTAAAGTGGGCTCAAGGGACACAGATGGCACTGAGGACGAACTGCCTGCGACAGTCCAACAGGACGTTCCTGCAAATTCTTGGCCCACAAAGGCGCACCACGGGGAACCAGTAAATGCCAAAAATATGCAGCATGGTCTCTCAGAAGGCCTCTAATTGCTGTAATGTCGCAGATGGATCTAGGGTGCACAGGGACAATGCTCTGAATTGCAGGGGCAGCTGACACGTATGTACACCGGTCGGGCGAGCAACTAAGTGGTGGGTTTGTGTGCATGCAGGAAAGGTGAGTGGCAAATAATAAAAAATAAAGTCACTTACGTTGCCTGCTGCACGTGTGACGTCTTCTTCAGTCCCTCCTCCGTTGACTCTGCAGGCTCCAGAATCCAGGAAGTTCCACTAACCAATCCTGGTGCTACTCTCACCAGCATGAGAGCAGCGACAGGATTAGCGGGAGCATCCTGGCTGAACGCTCCTTCAGGCCCTTTAGGCTTGTGCTTGGTCTCCACCCAGCTGTCTAGCTGGTGCCCTTCTTGCATACACCGGTTTGAGCCAGTTCAGAAACCCTTGGTTCCCGCTCTGGCGCAAAATTGGACAGGGGAGTATCCTCCCCTCTGTCCAGCCCCTCCCTCTGGGACGGATCACCGAGTTGTTCCAACCCTTTCATATGATATTTAAGGGCTCGCCTGTGGGTGGGTCCTCAGATTGATTGTGGAACAAGACTCATCTCTGAAACCAAGACACTCTTCGACCGTCTGGCCACATGGACTTTGCTGGACTTTGCCTGGAACCACAACTGCATCAAAGAAGACTCCTGCTGCTCCTGGTCTCGCTGTTCTGCAAGTATTCTGCCTCATCCGTGTCTGTGCTTCGCTCAGGATCTCCAGGGACCTGTGGGCATCAAGGACATCCGAAGTAATCTCCCTTGGAGTGAAGGGGACACTCCCCTGCATCTGCAGGCACCACATCAAAGCTGACCGGTCGGCTGCTCCTGTCGTCCTACAGACTTCCCGAGGCTCAGCAACACAGGTGGTGGTTCTATGGTTCCCCCGTGGCCTGACCTGTCTTCACTGCAATTTGGAGGACAGTATCCCTCGTTGGAGACACTGGGACTGAACCCTTGCGCACAGCATCAACTTGTCAGTGCAAAGACTCTGCACTCCAGAGATCTTTAGGCTACAAGAAGGTCCAGCCTCCAGCATCCATCTCTCAAAGAACAGTGTCCTCCCTGCATCCTCTGCATCGTGGGCCTCCATCTTTGGTGAGCTGCCTGAGGTCCTCTTGAGACTCGTGTGCCTTCGGCCTCTGGGTCCTCTCGAGGGTCTTCTGCTTTGGTGGGCTCCCCGGCATGCTCAGGACCTACTCAGACTCTCCTGCACGTGGTGAGTCCCTTGGACCTTGCTGGTCCCAACAATTGCAACTTTCATCTTCCACACCAGTTGCAGCTACCAAGGCTTGTTGGTTCTCCCATCGCACACCGACCACCTAGACACGGACATCTGACGGGACAGCTCGTGTACGGCTCCTGGTCTTCCACAGTGTCGCCGGGTCCCCACAGCTGCAGCGACAAGGTCCTCGTGAACTCTTCTGAACTTCCTGACAAAGGTGGTTATTGTGCTTCCGTGCCTCCTGGTCACCTCCGAGTTGCATAGCCTCTGTTCCCTCTGCTTGCAGTTTTTCCTCTTCAAGAATCCACCCTTGGATTCCACCTGACATCTTCATGGAGTTCTCCAGAGGCATTTCTTCCCGAGTCACCCATTGTTGTCTACGAAGGGTTCTGACGTCACTTTACCCCTATGCACCCAGCTCCCCTGGTGCAGGTAACCTAGTTCCTGGGGAATCCACGGGTGGGATGGCTCTCCAACCTTCTGTCCGCCAGAGGGTTTCTGCAGCGTCCTCTGGGAAGGGTCCATTTTCTTTAAAACTGCAACCGCAACTTCTCCACTGACTTCCATTGAACACGCAGCTGTGTTTCCACTCTGCACACAGCCTCCTTGGGGTTCCTGGGTACCTAGCTTGGGTGGTTCCTGGTTCTCCAAGCTCTTCTAAGTCCTTTGGTCCAAGTCCTGCTATCCTTTGCAGTTCGCATTCCACTTATTTAGTATATGGTTTGGTCTCCCCCTGGAGACCAGTGTATATTTGTGCTACTTACCTGATTTCTTTGAAGTTTTCTTATGTGTATTATTGATATCTCCGGATAGAAGATATACCAAGTGATAGTGATTGTGTTGTGTTAATAAATACCTTTATTTTTCATAAACACTGTGTGGATCTTTCTCATCTAATCTACAGTCTTGATGAATTGTGGTAAAGCATGCTGCTTTACACTCCTTCAATATAAGCCTGAAGGCTGCTCTCAAACAGCTACCCTTTTGAGAGCTTTAAGGTTATCAAAGACCACCATAAGGGTTGCCTGGATTAGTGTAAGGTGCATCACTCCTTTAAGTGTGAACTATATACTAAGCCAGCCTCTTCCAGGTTGGCTCAGAAGCATGTGGCTTTGATGATTTTTTCGTAGCCGAACTGGGGCGGTGTGTATCTGAAAAAGACGGTCGGTGCTGACCATGGCACAGCAATGGTTTTAGGTCTCTCTTGGATGGGCTGCTGACCCTTTGTGGTGGTCTGCTGGGGTAGATGACGAAGTGGTGGGGGCACTGTACTCACACCGGCTGAGCTGGGGGCAGATCTTGCAGCTCGATCTCGGAGCTCGCTATCGTCGGGGAGAAGGTCCCTTTCATCTGCAGTGGACACTTGAGCCTGTAGTTTTTCCTGGCGGTCCTTGGGTCTGAAGAGGTCTGGTGTTTCGCCCACGCTCCTTTGAGACATTTCGAGACGTCGCGATGGACGGTCACGAAGAGTCTTCTTGGACCTGAAGGAGCGGCAGGCCTCTCTATTGGCCTCGTCCTGCTCGGGGAAAGGCACAGATTATACACCTGGTGAAGGTTGGTGCAACGATATTTTGCGTGACACAGAGGACAAAATCGAAAAGGCTTCCGTTCCATGACCGAATTGACATGATGCGGGTGGAATACCTTAGGATGAAAGCAGCACCCTGTATGGCAAAGGCCCACGAAGGGCCACAGTCGAGGCGTGTAGCCCCGATGAAGTTGACATCGTCGAACCAAACTGGAGGGAGTGAAAGAGGAACACAATCAGAAACAATACAGACGGGAAATAGGTATTTACAGAGAAAGTTATAGCACAATGGTGTCGAACCAGAGCAGAAGAGCACATGTCTGAACCCAATGATGGAACAAAACTATTTAACAATTGAGTCGATGACCATGCGCATTACCAGCAAGAGGAGGTGTCACACTACATTGTGACTTGAAATACTTTCTCTTTGCGAATAAAAACAACTTGTACACATCCCAGCCCAACACTAGATGGCGGGATTATGCTAAGCATGTGTATCTACAGCCATACATTCCTCGAACACACAGTTTCTCCACATGAAAATATATGAAATATGTCTGTAATTACCAAAAAGCACACTTTAGTAGCCTCATCTAACCCTTCCAGTGGATCTGGCTTGTTCTGGTCCAAATCAATGTTGCTGATGCTAGACTCATCCAAATCAAAAGTGCTAATGATGGACTGGTCCAATTCTGGATCTTGCTCAAGTTCTTCAAGTTCAGATTCAGCTCTTTCTGCAAAGGAATTAATCTCCTTCTTTGAGGAATACAGCATGATTGACAAAATCTGTAGGATAGTAAAAGTGGATGTAGAATTATTCCATAGCAACAATAGGGCAATGTTCCTTCTATGATCTGGCAGCACTACAAAACTTTAGCAGTCCATTCCTTTCTTCAGAAGATACTGAAGAAACACTTCCTCATTCAGAAAATACACGATCCTTTATACAAGCTGCATCTCTAAAATGGAGTCACAATGCAGTAAATCAAGATACTAATGTTAAAAGACAGTGATAACAAAATACCAGTGCTAAAAGGTCCCTCTCTAAATACAAAGTGGTCAAAAGTCAATATGGTGGCACTTTACCAAACACTAAATAAACTAATGGCACAAACAGTGGCTTGTCGAATAAGTTACTTACCTGTAGTAATGCTCATTCTGATTGATACTCTAGCTAAACATAGATTCCTTTCCCCAAGCACCTAATTGGTTCCGGAACATTTTCAGCTATTGCTCCTGCACAGCAGTACATGGCGCCATTAGAGTCTGCAGCGACTTCTCCCTGCCTCGTGAAGTGATGGCACGGATACAAAAGTGCGAACCCTGCATGCTGACATCAGCTTTCTTTTGAAACTCTTCTGCACTATCAGACGATTATCAATCAAGACAGATCATAATAACAGCATGCAGTACCTGATAATTACTACATTCTTCAGTCCAATAGGTCCTCGGGTAAAGTCGGGGGAGGGGTTGCAGCTATTATTCACCAGAAACTTCAGTTCACTGTACTGGGGATCATAGGCATCCCTTCAGTTGACAGTCTAATACTGAAATTTGAATCATCCCAGTCTTCTTTTATCTGCTCTTTATTCTATAGACCTCCTTATCATATGCCCACATTCCCTCAACTGTTAGGTGAAATGATTTCACACTTAGCTATAAACCATGCCAGACTTCTCATAATTGGAGATTTACGGTAAAGTACTGATTCTTTAGAATTCACTGATCTCCTTTCTTGGAATGAATTGCATCCAACATATGAAGGTAGCACCCCATATAAAGGGGCATACTCTAGATCAAGTTTGGTCCTCTAATTTGGAAATTTCTAAGCCTACAATTTCCCGTTGTACCTGGTCGGACCACCATCTTATCTCATTTACGATATCTAGTATTTCCCCTTTCAAAAATTCACAGAAAAGAAATCATTTGGCCAGAAATTGGAACCGTGTCAACATTAGTGACTTCTGTTCACTATTAACTGCCACTGCCCCTACGGCACAGGAGTCTCTTGACATCCAGGCTAAAAATATCGAGACGTGGCTTGAATCTGCCAGCGATCATCTTGCCCCCCTCAAGAAAATCAGAATTATGCGACCACATGATGCCCAACGTTGGTTTTCCGATGATTTGAAACTAAAAAAATTGGCATTCAGGCAAGCTGAACACCGGTGGAGACAGGACTATTCCCTGGACAAAAAACCTCTCTATGTAATACAGCTTAAAGAATATAAAAAAGCCATTGTTCAGACCAAAGCAGAATACTTCTCCTTAAAACTCATAAATTCGGCTAATAAGTCCAAAGAGATCTTCTCTATAGTGGACGAACTCACCAATCCGGACAGAGTCACTATGAAACCTGTTCCATCGCAAGCCTTATGTGATTCTCTCAATTCTTATTTTATCGAGAAAATCGCTACTATCAAGGCTAGCATCTCTCCTCCCATGTCTACACTGCCATCTCCAGACTTATGTAAAAATTCACTTTTTCTAGACCAAATCCCCCCCAATCTCAAAGGAATGTTTTTTCACTCTACTTAAAAGAGTCCGCTCTGGTTCCCCCACTGACTGTTGCCCGCCTCATATTCTACGTGAAGCCTTCCTTACCTCTCCGGATCCTCCCCTTTTATTTCTCAACAATTCCCTCAAATTGGGTATCGTCCCCAGTACCTTCAAAATTGCTGAAATTATTCCCATCTTGAAGAAACCCAATTCGGATCCCCTGGTCCTCAGCAATTACCGCCCCATTGCTCTGTTGCCTTACTTAGGTAAAATTTTAGAAGCCCACGTAACAGACTGCCTTTGTTCCTTTATCGAACAATCTCACTTTCTTGACTCTCGCTAGGCAGGATTTAGACCTGCCCATTTAACCGAGTCAGTCATTCTTGCAGTCATGGATGAGCTCAGAGGGGGAGCTGACAAGGGCCTTACCCAGGCTCTGGTACTCCTGGATTTATCGGCCGCGTTTGACACGGTCGATCATGGTCTCCTGATCGACCGTGTTAGCAACGCCGGGATCCAGGACCTGGCGCTAACGTGGATCTCTTCCTACCTCAGCGACCGATTCCAAGCAGTCCGCCTCGCTAGTTTCTCTTCTCACAAAAAGAAAGTAACTTGTGGGGTTCCCCAAGGCTCTTCCCTTTCGCCCCTTCTGTTTAACTTGTACCTCTTACCTTTGATTCGGTCCTTACGTGGAATGATGGTCGAAACTTTCAACTATGCTGACGACCTACAGTTAGTGTTTGACATCAATTCTTCCGCTTCCTCAGTGTTTAATTTTCAATCTACCATGAGTTTTATCAGTGATTGGATGAATGATAATCACTTGAAATTAAACCCTGATAAAACTGAGCTTATTCTCACAGGTGGAATTGCTAATCCGTGGAATTCTAACTTTTGGCCTTCCACGCTGGGCAGCCCTCCACTCCCAGGAAGCTCTGTTAAGAGCTTAGGGGTCCTGATTAGTAGTGACTTATCCATGAAGGCCCAGATCAGCTCAGTGGTCTCCGCTTGTTTTTACCATCTACGAAGAATCCGCAAGATCAGTAGATTCTTGACCACTGAGGCCTTGACTCTGGTCGTCTTAGCATTAGTAATTTCACGCATTGACTATGCTAACTCATTATATGCCGGTATTCCGGCATACCAACTGCATCGTTTACAGTTGGTGCAGAATCATTCGGCAAGGCTGATCGCCCGCCAGCCTATACGACATCATGTCAAACCTCTGATGAAGAGTCTACACTGGCTTCCGGTGGCTAAACGCTGTGCCTTCAAGCTGGGATGTACCATTTTTAAAGCCTTAGCAGGGAATGGCCCAGATGTTATTTCCTCGAGGATCCAGCATTATATTCCTTCTCGGAATCTACGCTCCTCCAATTCAAATCTGTTGATTACCCCCTCATTAAAACGCAAAAAACATGGGGGGCTCAGATTTGCAGTCTTGGCTCCGCAATTTTGGAACTCGCTCCCTGTGGAAGTGAGGTTGGCAACCTCCTATGTTCAGTTCAGGAAATTGCTAAAGACTTTTTTATTTTCTCAGTCATATCAGTAAGCCAACTGTGTTGTAAATGCCGCTTTCTCTTTTGCTCTCAGCGCCATGAAACCGCCTGGTGTAAGTGCGCTTTATAAGCACTTTTAACGTAACATAACAAAACCTAACTTAAGATCTTTTGAGAAAAATAAAGTCCGCTACAAGAACAGGGAGAAGGGAAGTTGGTGGGGAATCTGCACGTGGTTGGAGTATCCACCAGAAAGAGCGAGCAACTTGCTCTTCTGCAGGATACTAGTCTCTAAAAACTTTATATTGCATTTGTAATTATGAGTATGATATACCTTGCAGATTCCTCAGATTCCAAGTGAACAACTATTTTACTAAGCATGTATATATTTTCAACAAAGTGTTGAACTTGATGGCCATAAATCTAGGGATTATTTATTACAAAATAAGCCATGGTGCTAAATTTGCCAATAAGCTATACACTGAATCCATTTGGGACTGACTGGTTATGTTGATTAATAATCAAAATGAATAACATACTTTGTAGTCACAGATCTAAATCTGTCACTAAGGGCCAGCTGTACAAACAGCACAGTGTTTTTGCAACCAGTGTGAAATTTTGTGAACCAACCTGTGTATTACTAGGGTGATTTGCAAAAGTCATAATCGTAGTGGGTCTCAATTTGTCCTATCTCATCAATATTCCCGAGGTGGGTCACAAATTGCTACTCACCACAGTTGGTGACCATCACAGGGATGGGTCAGCAGACCACCATATATGTGATCACTTTTTACATTTTTTACGGAGATGGATTAAACCAGGGTCAATTGGAGTCCTTGCAGGTTGGTTTTCAGTGGCAAAAATGTGATGTGTCCATCTTGCCCTTAAGGACCTTTTCTGGTGCTAGCCCACCCACACAAGTGAGGTACCATATTTAGCAAGCGACATGGGGGACACTGGTTGTTAGGAAATCTGTGGCTCCCTGCAGATTCCAGAAGTTTTCATCACAGAAATTTGAGGAGAATGAGTGTTTTGAGCTAAAGTTTGATGTTTGCAAGGGCTTCAGGGTGTAAATAAAAAATAAAAAACCTGGTGAGGAACACCCTGCACTCTTGCGCGTGCCTAGTAATCTAAAATGTGCAGATCTGGTAGGTTTCCCTAGGTGCCAGCTCAGCTAGGGCCCAAAATTCAGAGCTGCCCAAACTGTAAAAAAGGATGAGTGGAAAAATAATTTGATGTGCCCATGTTGTGTTTTGGGCCCTCTCCTGTCGCAGGTGCTAGGCCCTCCCACACAAGTGAGGTACCATTTTTATGAGGAGGCGTGGAGGAACGGTGTGTGGTAGGAAATCTGTGGCTCCCTGCATATTCCAGAACATTTCCTCACAGAAATACAAGGAAAAATGCGTGTTTTTAGAATAAGTTTAAGGCTTGCAAGGACTTCTGGGTAAGAAAACCTTTTGAGAGCCACACAAGTAACAACACCCTGGACACCCATGGGTGTCTAGTTTCCAGAAATGTCTTGATACGTTTACACCGGTGGTGGGTGAGCTAGGGCACAAAATCCGCAGCCACCCACATTGTGTAAAACAAAAAAAAAAGCCTGGATTCTGCTGGGTGAAGTAGGACGTCTCCATGTTGGGTTTTGGGGCGTTTTGTGTCACAGGTGCTAGGTCCAGCCATATAAGTGAAGGTGCGTTTTTTATTGAGAGATATGATGGAACTCAGAATAGTAGAACATTTGTTATTACCAACTGAATTTCTCCTCTGCATGTGTGGCTTCCATATGTAAGCCAGTGTGGAAGAGCGAAGACATTTTGCAAAATGTCTTCTGAATAATGATAGTATGGATAACCCTAAATTCAGAGGTGTACAAATAACCACTGCTCCAAAACTCAGCATCTGGTGTAAATTTCAGAAATACATTTTTCACTCTTTACATTTTATAGCTCTCAGCTGTTGGCTCTGGGTATCTTGGGTTCTTCTTGGACAACCTACAAACCTTATATACCAGCATAACCAGAAGGGCCAAGCAGACGTAATGGTATATTGCTTTTGTAAATCAGATATGGTGACAGAAGTTACAGATGAAAACGTTGTCACAAGTGGCTGTTTTGCCCTGCTCATTTTCAATATATATTTTTTTCCAACAGTCATTTTCTTTGAGAAAACCTTGAGGTATCTATACAAATGACCCCTTGCGGAATTCAGAATTTTGTCTACTTCTCAGAAATCTATAGCGTCCCAGGATCACACATGGGTTTCATACTTGTTTCCAGGTCGTAGCTGAATTCAGGGCTGATTCGATCTCTGTATCTCCTGACCTTCATAACTTTGGTCAGAACTCGGGGCAGATGTGGAAGGGGTGAAAAGGAATACAGGAGACTGCAGTACCACTGTAAGTAGAATGCGTCTGACAGGGAGCCTTCAGGCAGTAAATCCAGCAAACAGTATTTGAGAAACTGCACGTTCTCGGCAGTGATGAAAAGATCTACCCAAAGCAAGCCCGAGTGGGCGACGATGCCTTGTACCTACTCTGGATGCAGGTGTCATTCGTGTTTCACCAGATAAGACCTGTTGAGCTCATCTGTTCTGGCATTTAGTGAAACCAGCAAATGATTTGTGAGAGAGATCCCTTGGTAGTCAAGTCACCTCTACATTGGCAGTGTTTGCTTCTGTCAGCAACTACTGAACGTCCCCGGTGGCCACTTACAAGCTATGAATGGCATCCGAAAGCCAACCCCAATGTTGGGCCCACTGTATTCAGAGTTTCTATGGAAGAGAGATAGGGAATCAGTAGAATGCATGAAGAACCAATACAGGAGGCCATAAATGCCAGGAAGCACTAGAATCATCCATAACGGAACACAGGAGTGAAACCGAAATATTGTGATTATAACCTGAATGTCCCGACTTGGTGTGTGGGCAGAGAGGCCTTCAAACCTACTGTGTCCTAGTGTACCTATGAAGGTAATAATTTGTGTCGGCTGCAGATGGGATGTTGTCTCGTTGATCGAGAACCCCAGAAAGGACAGCAGGGAGTCAGTTATCTGCTGATGGTTCGTAATTGACTGCAGCTTTCTCGTTTTCACCAGACAGTCATCTAGGCACGGAAATTTGTGTATTCCTGAGTTACAAAGATGGGTCGCAACAAGTGCCATCACCGTCTTAAAAGCCTATAGGGACAGAGGTGAGGCCAGGGTAAGATGTGTTTTGACCCCTCCATGAACCAAAGGAAGCAGCGATGGCAAGGTAGGACATACACACTATAGTGCACATCCTGCAAGTCCAAGGACTCCGTCTAGTACCACTCCAAGTCAGAAAGGACCTGAACAAGAGTCAACATCTTGAACTTGCCCAAAGGAAGTTATTCAAGAGCTGTTAATCTAATATCGGACTGAGACGACCTCCTTTTTGGGCACCAAAATATTGACATTAACACACCCTACTTTTCTTTTGTTCTGGAACTCTGTGTGGCTCCTTTGGCAAACAGTGACCAAACGTCCTAAACAAGCATGAAGGCCTGGTCTGCCAATGTCTGAACAAAAACAGAAAGAACAGGTGGGGGTCATAAAAGAGGGGGTGTAACCATGTTGAACATGCTGATGCGACCACTGGTCTGATGTAAATGGTCGCCAGCTGGACAGATAAGGATTATGCTACTTACCCAGTAAGCTTCTGGTCTTGGCATTTAGAGCTGTAGATTCACATGCTTTGCATACTCCTGCCATCTAGTGTTGGGTCCGGATGTTTGAAAGTTGTTTTTCTTCGAAGAAGTCTTTCCCAGTCACGAGGTAAGGTGACTCCGCATTTCGGTGCTAGGGAGCATGGGCATCGACTCCATTGTTAGATTGTTTTCCCGCAAGAGGATGAGAATGAAGTGAGTGTATTACAGAGATGTCCATGCCTATATAATGTGAGTAATGAAAACTGCAACAACTACAGGTGCCCAGGGAGGTGGGAGAGCGCATGTGAATCTACAGCTCCACATGCCAAGAACAGATGCTTACTGGGTAAGTAGCATAATCCGTTTGAGGCATGTGTGCTGTAGATATACATGCTTTGCATAGACTATATAGCAGTATTCTCCCAAAGCGGTGGCTAACCGGTAGATGTTGCAGCTGTTTGAAAAAGTGTCTTTAGCACTGCTTGCCCTACATTGGCTTGTTGACGTGCTAACACAGCCACACAGTAGTGTTTGGTAAATGTGTGTAGTGTGGACCATGTTGCTGCCTTACAAACGTCTGCTATGGGGATGTTACCTAGAAAGGCCATAGACGCTCCTATTTTACAAGTGGAATGTGCTCTAGGAGGTATAGATAAAGTTCTTTTAGCTTTAGCGTAGCAGGTATGAATGCATTTAACAATCCATCTTGCAATACCAGACTCAGAGATAGGATTGCCTTTGTGAGGTGTAGCAAATGCAACAAACAGTTGTTTTTTCTTCCGAAAAATCTTTGTCCTTTCAATATAATACAATAACGCTCTTCTAACATCAAGAGTATGAAGAGCTCTTTCTGCTACCGAATCAGGTTGAGGAAAGAACAGAGGTAGCTCAACTGATTGGTTGAAAGAAGGGTTCTTATAAGGTTAATGCTTGTAGCTCACCAATTCTCCTCAATGAAGTGATCGCAATGAGGAAGGCAACTTTCCATGAAAGAAACTGTAACGGACAGGTGTGTAATGGCTCAAAAGGTGGACCCATGAGCCGTGTAAGCGCAATGTTCAGATTCCAAACTGGTGCAGGAGGTACCCTGGGTGGTATTACTCTTTTAACGCCCTCAATAAAAGCTTTAATTACTGGACCTTTGAAAAAAGATAGATGTTGCCTGTTTTGCAAATATGAGGCTAACGCCGCAAGATGCAATATAATGGAAGTGTAGGCTAGACCAGCACGCTGTAGATGCAAAAGGTAACAAATGATATTTTGACTAGAGGCATCTAGTGGATCAATATTGTTGTTGGTAGAATATCTAACAAATCTTTTCCATTTTGCTGCATAACATGCTCTGGTAGTAGGCTTTCTTGCTTCCATAAGAATAGTCATACACTTTGGTGGCAAGTTTAGATAACCAAACTCTATGACTTGAGGAGCCAAATCGCTAAATTGAGCTCCTTGGGGTTTGGGTGTCTGACTTCTCCATGGTTCTGCGTGAGAAGGCTGGAATTCAGATGCAGCTTTTGATGTGGAACTACTGATAGTTCCAAGAGTGTTGTGAATCACAGTTGATGGGCCCAAGTGGGAGCCACTAGAATCAGTGTGAGGGATGTTTGCCTGAGCTTCCGAACCAGAAATGGAAGGAGAGGGAGTGGCGTAAAAGCGTAGGCAAATATCCCTGACCAATTCATCCAAAGGGCATTGCCTTTGGATAAAGGGTGTGGGAACCTGGAGGCGAAGTTTGGGCATTTTGAGTTGTCCACTGTGGCCAACAAATCTATTTGTGGGAATCCCCATTGTTGAAAGTATGGAAGGAGAACTTGGGGATGAAGTTCCCACTCGTGTATTTGTTGCCGCCTTCTGCTGAGGAGGTCGGCAATTTGATTGTTCACTCCTGGGAGGTGCTCTGCCAGAAGATGAACTCTGTGATGAATTGCCCAATGCCAAATGGTTTGAGAGATGTGTGACAGTTGCAGAGAATGTGTCCCCCCCGTTTTTGTACATAGTACATAGCTGTCATATTGTCCGTGCAGACTAGGACAACTTTCCCAATGAGGTGAGACTGAAAAGCTTTCAGTGCTAGATAAACAGCTAGAAGCTCTAAATAGTTGATGTGAAGACTTTTGTACTTGTTGTCCCATAGACTTTGAATTGTCAAATTGTGAAGATGGGCACCCCAACCTGTGAGAGATGTGTCTGCTGATTAGCACGATCTGTGGAACAGGGTCAATGAAGGGCCGACCTTTTGATAAGTTTTGTGTTCTCCACCACTGCAGAGAGCAATGGGTGAGGCTGTCTACCAACACTAGATTTGTTAATTGACCCTGAGACTGATTCCACTGAAGTGCTAAACACTCTTGCAGAGGACCCATGTGTAACTTTGCATGAGCCGCTATTGCAATGCACAATGCCATCATTCCTAACAGTTGCATGAAAGTCCTGACTGTTAAGTATTGATTGGTCTGAAACTGTAGTAGCAGAGTTTGAATATTTCGAATTCTGGCTGCACAGGGAGAGGCTAGAGCTGTGCAAGTGTTTAGAGTCGGTCCTAGATAGGACTGCATTTGTGAAGGCTGAAGATGCAACTTCTGTGCATTGACCGTGAAACCCAATTGATGGAGTAGGTCTAATGTAGTCTGAGTGTGTTGCAAACACTTTTGGTGTGTGCTGGCTTTGATGAGCCAGTCGTCTAGATATGGGAAGACATGAATCTGTTGTCTTCTGAGATGTGCTGCCACTACTGCTAGACATTTTGTGAATACTCTGGGAGCAGTAGTTACTTGAACTGATAGTGTTTTCTTACAATCACAAATCTGAGATATTTGCGATGTGCTGGGTGAACCGGAAGGCGAAAGTATGCGTCTTTTAAGTCCAGTGTGGACATAAAATCGCCTTGCTGTAGAAGTGGAAGCACTTGTTGAAGCGTGACCATGTGGAAATGTTCTGACAGTATGTACAGATTTAACATCCTTAGATCCAAAACTGGTCTTAAGTAGCCGTCCTTTTTGGGGATTAGAAAATACAGAGAGTAAAGCCCTGAACCTTGGTACTGTAACGGAACTGGTTCTATGGCTCCTTTTGCTAAAAAAGCTTGTACCTCTTGTTTGAGGAGCTGCAGGTGGTCTGACGAGAGTTTGTGAGTGCGAGGTGAAATATTGGGAGGATTGCTGGTGGACTCCAGGCAATAACCATGTCGGATAATGTCTAGCACTCATTTGTCTGATGTTATGGATTGCCAAATGTGGAGAAATTGCTGAAGTCTTCCCCCGAAAAGTGTTAAATAATCGGGGGGGAAAAGTAGGCAAGTCACTGTTTATTGGGGGAAGAGGAGTTACACGTTGGTGTGCTTTTACCCCTACATTTGAAATTGTTTCCTCTGTACCCTCCTCTGTAGAAGCCTCTCGAGGAAGAGGGATGCGTGTTGGATTTATATGAGGAAGCATTAGGGTCTGAGGATGTAGTTTTGGAACCTCCCCTATAAAATGATCGGCGAAAGGAGCCTCTGCTTGAAGGAGTCTGAAGCGATCTCATGGATTTCGCCACATCCGTGTCTTTTTTCATTTTTCTAAAGCCTCATCAACTTGAGGTCCGAAAAGATGTTGCTTGTCAAAGGGGGTATTTAAAAAAGATTGCTGGACTTCTGGTTTAAAACCTCAAATCCTAAGCCAGGCATGTCGACGTAAGAGAATGCTGGTGTTAACTTCTCTCGCTGCAGTGTCAGTAGCATCTAGAGCACATCTAATCGAAGAATTAGATATACGTTTTCCTTCTTGGACTAGCTCTTTTTCTTGTGCTCTTCTGGGAGGTATTTAAGTAGGCCTTCCATCTCGTCCCAGTGTGCCCTGGCATACTTAGCTGGTAGGCCTTGCGTGTTGGCAATGCGCCAGTGGTTAGCGGCTTGAGCAGCCCCCCTTTTACGGGATGCGTCAATTAATTTAGACTCTTTATCCGGGGGAGGTGCATCCCCAGAGGTCTGTGAGTTTGCTCTCTTACGAGCATTAGAAACTACCAGTGAGTCTAAAAGTAGCTGTCCTTTAATAAAAAACAGGATCAGATGGTGAAGGTTTGTATTTTTTTTATGTCAACCCTGGGTGTTAAAATACGGGCACAAACACGAACCTTAAAAATCTCATCTGCATGCCTCATCATACCTTTCAACATAGGGAGACTCTGACTAGTCCTATGTGAAGACCCTAGTGTCTCAAATAAAAAGTCGTCATCCAAAGCCTCTTTGTGCAGTGTAAGTCCATGATAAGCTGATGCCCTAGAAATCAGCTCTTGATAAGATACGTTATCATCTGGAGGTGAAGGTTTTGCATAGTATAAATCTGGATCATTATCTATGGGTGGATCAATATTATAATCATTCCATGGATCTGTTGTTAAAGGAACATTGTCATCATCATCCTCTCCTAAATCAGGCTGTGTATGAGGAGACCCCTGTGGTGTTATGTGTAGTGGATCTGGCAGTTGTGGTAATGGTGAAGATGGTGGAGGTGGAAGGGATGGTAAAGTAGGGTGGATAGGACTTGTAAGCAATGTCCTTCTTTTTAAGAGGAATCTTATATGCAGTGTCCTCTGAACTAACTTTCCTTTTCGAAGGAGTTTTAGCTAAAATGTGTCCAGTATCTGGGTTGATGCTTAGCTTTTTCTGTTTCGGGTCTAATCTCTCCTTCAAGACATCTAAGATCGGTTCCGAGGGATTTGGGAGATCTTTTGATTTCGGCGCCGAACCGGACTTCTCCTTTTTGTCCTTCGAAGCTGAAGATTTCGGCTCTGAACCGGACTTGTCTTTCGGAGCAAAATGTTTCGGATCCGAAGACGAACTGTCTCAACTCGATCCCGACCCGGAAGGCTTGACTATTTGTTTTGGTCCCGGGCCCGAGGGCAGGGCGTCGGAAACATCGGCTCGGTGCCGACCAACGCCCGAAGGCAGAGGTGGTGCCAAAGCTTTATGTTTAGTGGAAGAGAGTTTATGGTGTAAGGGGGCTTTAGTACTCGCGGCACCCTGTCCCGCTGGAACATCCTCGGACTCCAATTCGATTTCTAGGTTGGACTCCGATTCTGGGACTGAGAAGACCCCCTCTTCTTCAGCAGCTGTTGCTTCTTTCTGTTTGGATTGTTCTCCACAGATATCCGGAGTGTGTTGAGTGCTTTGGCGCTGCATCTCTCGTCGTCGAGCCCGACGATCTCGAAGAGTCTTTATCAATCGGAACGACTGACAAGCCTCACAATCTTCTTCCTTGTGCTCCGGTGAGAGGCACAAGTTGCAGACTTGGTGTAGGTCGGTCCGAGGGTACTTGGAGTGGCACCTAGGACAGAACTGAAACGGAGTCTGTTACATCGGTAGAAGGCTGGACCAACATGGCTAGGCCCGAAGGCCGCCCACGATGTTTTCAACCGAAGATGGAGACATTCCCTATCAAATCTATACGAGTAGAGAGGGAAATGCGTACGATAACAATACTGTGGAGGGTACAGTGGATTGCGCACCGAGGGGAGCCAGAAGGGTGGTTTCGAACCGGAGCGCAGTAATACACGTCCGAACCCGATGTCGGAAAGAAAACAATCTAACAATGTAGTCGATGCTCATGCGCACTATCATTGAAAGGAGGAGTCACCTTACCTCGTGACTGGGAAAGACTTCTTCGAAGAAAAACAACTTGCAAACATCTGGCCCCAACACGAGATGGCAGGAGTATGCAAAGCATGTGTATCTACAGCACACATGTCTCGAACAACTATGTTCTGCTGGGAAACATCCTTTACAACACATGCTTAACCACACTGTGCCTTTACCATGCAGCTTTTACCACATATGCATTTTTTTGATGATTTTACCATGCATACCTTTACCACACATGGTAAGTAGGTAAGAATATATGTGTTTGTGTGTGTGTGTCTGTGTGTCTGAGATATAAATATATATATATATATATAGATATGGATATATCCATATCTATATATATTCACACATTTAAGGGTTTATGGGGTGGTTAGTGGCATAGGGTTGGTAGGGTATTTTGAGGGGTGGGCAGAGGTATAGGGTGGTAAGGGTATTTTTAGGGTTTTAGGGGTATTTGGATTCTAAAGGTATTTTTAGGACTTAGGTGTGGGTAAGGGCATTGGGTTGTTAGGGTGTTTTTAGGGTTTAGGGGTAGGTAAAGGTATTGGGTGGGAAGGGTATTTTTAGGGTTTAAGGGCAGGTAAGTATTAGGTTATAAGGTATTTTTAGGGGTGGGTAAGGGTATTGGGTTGTAAGGGTGTTTTTAGGGTTTAGTGGTAGTTAGGGGTATTGGGTGGTATGGGTATTTTTTTTATTTTAGGGGTGGCTAAGGGTATTTAATAAATGTGGGTTGGGAGTTCCCCCCCATAAAAATAAGTCATTTTTTTTTTTAATGGGGTGTTGGGGGGTCTCCCCCCAAAATATATATATATATATATACACATTATCTACTGGCGGTCGCCAGTAGATAGTTATAGTTACAACCTATTATCCATAGGAAATCCGCGACATTCTATTTGAAATAACTCTCTTGCCGGTTGACGTATCTTCGCAAAATTTTCAAACTTTGTGGCCCGCTCCGGTCCGCTCCTACCCTGAAAGTCTCGGGGATTCGTCAGCGGGGCCGAGAAAAAGGGGGTCCCAAAGCGCGTTTTCCCCATGCAATTTTCCATAGGAAACTTTAGACACGGCTACAGCTCGAACTGCTGAACGGAATTACACCAAATTTGGCAAAGAGGTAGTTCTTGGTTCAGAAAGAACCCTTTTTGTTAAATGGTGTAAATCCGTTCAGTAGTTGCTGAGAAAATCAAAAGTAAAAAGATAGTGATATCTATGGCCGAGTAGGGTCCGCGTACCCTCCCGATCCACGAGCTGCATGTTAATTGGCTGTCAGTTGGCTGTCAACATTCCGATTCAGGAAATGTTGGCAGCCATTTTGTCCCTCGGTAGAACCGAGGGACAGAAACAAGTGCGCAAAGCGCACAAAGGGAGCAGGGTAGAAACACCTGACCCCTAGGTTTGCTCAGGGGGTCCCACAGGATCCCTGGGCAAAAAAAATTTTTTAAAAATCGGCAGGATGCGCTCAGGGTGCGCGAATCCTGCCGAAAAAAAATCGAAGCGCGGAATTGGCCCCCGGGTGGGCCAAGTCCCGGGGGCATGCTGGGGGGTTAATTTTATGTGTGGGGGCCTCTAAGGGACCACCACCCCCGGGCTTTATGTATAATGGTGCGGGAGGGCTCTGAGCCCTCCACGCAGCCCCGAGGACCACCACCTCCCGGGGCTTCTTTTTAAATTAAAAACCTGTGTGGGGGCTCCAGCCCCACACGCCTGAGACCACCACCTCCCGGGGCACTAAGAAGAATTAAAATGGGGGTCCGTTTTGGACCCCGAGCCCCGAGGACCACCACCTCCCGGGGCTTTCAAAATGTAGGGAGGGGGCCGCGCGGTGGAGCCTGTGGTGGAGGTGGTAATCCCCCGACTTAAAACGCGCCACGGGCGCGTTTGCACAGTGGTGAAGGGAGGGCGGGGCTTCAGGTGACATGTGTGCAAACAGGCCCCGTGGCGCGTTTTAAGATGGGAATTAAATCCCCTTCAATCCTGAGGGTCCTGAGGGCCAACTAGCCCAACAGGTACGTCCAGAAAGCGCCACAGAGCTGCGTTGCAGAGAGGTGTAAAAGGGGTGTGGCCTCTGTACATGTCTCTGCAACGCAGCCCCTGGCGCATACTGGAGGTTCCTGGTGGGCTAGTTGGCCCGTAGGGACCCTCTTGATTCAAGGGGACTTAATCCCCCAACTTAAACGCGCCACGGGGCGCGTTTGCACAGATGTCACCTCAGGCCCCGCCCCCTCCCTTCACCATTGTGCAATTATTCCTCTAAAATCAGCCGAAATACGAATTCTGATTTACTCACCTGTTATCAGGAGAGACCTCAGTGCTGCATCTTTCAGCCCAGTACTAATCCTGAAAAGTAATTTTAACCGTACTTACCAGTAACTTGAATTTCCTTCCATAGGCTAACATTGACTGGTTTCACTTGGAAATTCTTCTAAGTGTGGAGTTTTGGAACTTTAAAATATTCCTCTAAAATCAGCCAGAAATACGACTTCCGATTTACTCACCTGCTATCAGGAGAGACCTCAGTGCTGCATCTTTCAGCCCAGTACTGATCCTGAAAAGTAATTTTAACCGTACTTACCGGTAGCTTGAATTTCCTTCAT
Organism: Calotriton arnoldi; assembly: GCA_963921515.1. NCBI lineage: Eukaryota > Metazoa > Chordata > Amphibia > Caudata > Salamandridae > Calotriton > Calotriton arnoldi. The sequence continues at coordinate 2,403,868 of CAWUFW010001977.1, forward strand.
AGGCTAACATTGACTGGTTTCACTTGGAAATTCTTCTAAGTGTGGAGTTTTGGAACTTTAAAATATTCCTCTAAAATCAGCCGAAATACGAATTCCGATTTACTCACCTGTTATCAGGAGAGACCTCAGTGCTGCATCTTTCAGCCCAGTACTGATCCTGAAAAGTAATTTTAACCGTACTTACCGGTAACTTGAATTTCCTTCCATAGGCTAACATTGACTGGTTTCACTTGGAAATTCTTCTAAGTGTGGAGTTTTGGAACTTTAAAATATTCATCTAAAATCAGCCGAAATACGAATTTCGATTTACTCACCTGTTATCAGGAGAGACCTCAGTGCTGTATCTTTCAGCCCAGTACTGGTCCTGAAAAGTAATTTTAACCGTACTTACCGGTAGCTGAATTTCCTTCCATAGGCTAACATTGACTGGTTTCACTTGGAAATTCTTCTAAGTGTGGAGTTTTGGAACTTTAAAATATTCATCTAAAATCAGCCGAAATACGAATTCCGATTTACTCACCTGTTATCAGGAGAGACCTCAGTGCTGTATCTTTCAGCCCAGTACTGGTCCTGAAAAGTAATTTTAACCGTACTTACCGGTAGCTTGAATTTCCTTCCATAGGCTAACATTGACTGGTTTCACTTGGAAATTCTTCTAAGTGTGGAGTTTTGGAACTTTAAAATATTCCTCTAAAATCAGCCGAAATACGAATTCCGATTTACTCACCTGTTATCAGGAGAGACCTCAGTGCTGCATCTTTCAGCCCAGTACTGGTCCTGAAAAGTAATTTTAACCGTACTTACCGGTAACTTGAATTTCCTTCCATAGGCTAACATTGACTGGTTTCACTTGGAAATTCTTCTAAGTGTGGAGTTTTGGAACTTTAAAATATTCATCTAAAATCAGCCGAAATACGAATTCCGATTTACTCACCTGTTATCAGGAGAGACCTCAGTGCTGCATCTTTCAGCCCAGTACTGATCCTCAAAAGTAATTTTAACCGTACTTACCGGTAACTTGAATTTCCTTCATAGGCTAACATTGACTGGTTTCACTTGGAAATTCTTCTAAGTGTGGAGTTTTGGAACTTTAAAATATTCCTCTAAAATCAGCCGAAATACGAATTCCGATTTACTCACCTGTTATCAGGAGAGACCTCAGTGCTGCATCTTTCAGCCCAGTACTGATCCTGAAAAGTAATTTTAACCGTACTTACCGGTAACTTGAATTTCCTTCATAGGCTAACATTGACTGGTTTCACTTGGAAATTCTTCTAAGTGTGGAGTTTTGGAACTTTAAAATATTCCTCTAAAATCAGCCGAAATACGAATTCCGATTTACTCACCTGTTATCAGGAGAGACCTCAGTGCTGCATCTTTCAGCCCAGTACTGATCCTCAAAAGTAATTTTAACCGTACTTACCAGTAACTTGAATTTCCTTCCATAGGATATCATTGCCTGCTTTTTGCTGAAAAAGTTTCTAAGTGTTGATTTTTGAAACATACAAATATTCCTCTAAAATCAGCCGAAATACGAATTCCGATTTACTCACCTGTTATCAGGAGAGACCTCAGTGCTGTATCTTTCAGCCCAGTACTGGTCCTGAAAAGTAATTTTAACCGTACTTACCGGTAGCTTGAATTTCCTTCATAGGCTAACATTGACTGGTTTCACTTGGAAATTCTTCTAAGTGTGGAGTTTTGGAACTTTAAAATATTCCTCTAAAATCAGCCGAAATCACGAATTCCGATTTACTCACCTGTTATCAGGAGAGACCTCAGTGCTGCATCTTTCAGCCCAGTACTGATCCTGAAAAGTAATTTTAACCGTACTTACCGGTAACTTGAATTTCCTTCCATAGGCTAACATTGACTGGTTTCACTTGGAAATTCTTCTAAGTGTGGAGTTTTGGAACTTTAAAATATTCATCTAAAATCAGCCGAAATCACGAATTTCGATTTACTCACCTGTTATCAGGAGAGACCTCAGTGCTGTATCTTTCAGCCCAGTACTGGTCCTGAAAAGTAATTTTAACCGTACTTACCGGTAACTTGAATTTCCTTCCATAGGCTAACATTGACTGGTTTCACTTGGAAATTCTTCTAAGTGTGGAGTTTTGGAACTTTAAAATATTCATCTAAAATCAGCCGAAATACGAATTCCGATTTACTCACCTGTTATCAGGAGAGACCTCAGTGCTGTATCTTTCAGCCCAGTACTGGTCCTGAAAAGTAATTTTAACCGTACTTACCGGTAGCTTGAATTTCCTTCCATAGGCTAACATTGACTGGTTTCACTTGGAAATTCTTCTAAGTGTGGAGTTTTGGAACTTTAAAATATTCCTCTAAAATCAGCCGAAATACGAATTCCGATTTACTCACCTGTTATCAGGAGAGACCTCAGTCCTGCATCTTTCAGCCCAGTACTGGTCCTGAAAAGTAATTTTAACCGTACTTACCGGTAACTTGAATTTCCTTCCATAGGCTAACATTGACTGGTTTCACTTGGAAATTCTTCTAAGTGTGGAGTTTTGGAACTTTAAAATATTCATCTAAAATCAGCCGAAATACGAATTCCGATTTACTCACCTGTTATCAGGAGAGACCTCAGTGCTGCATCTTTCAGCCCAGTACTGATCCTCAAAAGTAATTTTAACCGTACTTACCGGTAACTTGAATTTCCTTCATAGGCTAACATTGACTGGTTTCACTTGGAAATTCTTCTAAGTGTGGAGTTTTGGAACTTTAAAATATTCCTCTAAAATCAGCCGAAATACGAATTCCGATTTACTCACCTGTTATCAGGAGAGACCTCAGTGCTGCATCTTTCAGCCCAGTACTGATCCTGAAAAGTAATTTTAACCGTACTTACCGGTAACTTGAATTTCCTTCATAGGCTAACATTGACTGGTTTCACTTGGAAATTCTTCTAAGTGTGGAGTTTTGGAACTTTAAAATATTCCTCTAAAATCAGCCGAAATACGAATTCCGATTTACTCACCTGTTATCAGGAGAGACCTCAGTGCTGCATCTTTCAGCCCAGTACTGATCCTCAAAAGTAATTTTAACCGTACTTACCAGTAACTTGAATTTCCTTCCATAGGATATCATTGCCTGCTTTTTTGCTGAAAAAGTTTCTAAGTGTTGATTTTGAAACATACAAATATTCCTCTAAAATCAGCCGAAATACGAATTCCGATTTACTCACCTGTTATCAGGAGAGACCTCAGTGCTGTATCTTTCAGCCCAGTACTGGTCCTGAAAAGTAATTTTAACCGTACTTACCGGTAACTTGAATTTCCTTCCATAGGCTAACATTGACTGGTTTCACTTGGAAATTCTTCTAAGTGTGGAGTTTTGGAACTTTAAAATATTCATCTAAAATCAGCCGAAATACGAATTCCGATTTACTCATCTGTTATCAGGAGAGACCTCAGTGCTGCATCTTTCAGCCCAGTACTGATCCTCAAAAGTAATTTTAACCGTACTTACCAGTAACTTGAATTTCCTTCCATAGGATATCATTGCCTGCTTTTTGCTGAAAAAGTTTCTAAGTGTTGATTTTTGAAACATACAAATATTTCTCTAAAATCAGGCGAAATACGATTCCGATTTACTCACCTGTTATAAGGAGAGACCTCAGTGCTGTATCTTTCAGCCCAGTACTGGTCCTGAAAAGTAATTTTAACCGTACTTACCAGTAACTTATATTTTCTTCCATAGGAATCCATTGTCTGGTTTTCAGCAGAAAGTTTCAAAGTGTCGATTTTCACAAACTACAAATATTCCTTAAAAATCGCCTGTATGACTTAAACACATTCTTTCAACTGTTTACAGGAGATGCACCAGTGCTGGATCCAGGATCCAACACTGAGTAAGAAAAAGTAACGATAACAGTTTTTACCTGCTAAGTGAATTTCCTTCCATAGGATAACATTGGTGATTCTATGAGAAAAAGTTTCTAAGTGTCAACTTTTAAAATACAATAATATTCCTTAAAAATCACGACTGTAACCAAAACGCTTTTACTCAACTGTTTACAGGAGATGTACCAGGACTGAATCTAGGATCCAGTCCTGTGGTTAGAAAAGTAATCCATAAAGTAACTAATTGCATTTAACTAGAAATTCACATTGAGCTGAATGTTGCATTGTGTATGAAAATGTGTTGCCCATTGCAACAACTGTAACTACTGTACTTAAAAGTCTATTGCCTATGTGCAAAGTATTTAAACTAAAGTAATTCATTCTGAGAAAGTATTTTTTGTAATGTAATGTATAATGTAATTACAATGTAATTTAAAAATAAAATATGTAAAAGAAATTGTTTCTAAAAATGTAGTAAATCAGTGTGAAAAAATTAATATAAAAATTAATACATTTAAAAATTGTCATTTAAAAACCTTTGAAATTCACTGAAAAAACCGTAGGTTTCAGGCACGTTATAGTTACAAATTAGCATTTTAAAAACCTTTGAAATTCACTGAAAAAACCATAGGTTTCAGACACGTTATAGTTAGAAATTAGCATTTAAAAAACCTTTGAAATTCACTGAAAAAACCATAGGTTTTAGGGACAGTTATAGTTAGTTGGACATTGCACTCGTACAAAACCCGTGAAATTCCCCGTTATAGTTAGTTCAGCTAACTATAACTCGCGCCCGCAATGCACTGCTGATGACGTCACATATTACATCACTCATGACATGGTCAGTGACATCACTGATGACATCTCAAATGACATCACTGATGACATCATCCAGTGACTGTGTGTTTCTGTAAAGTTTAAATATGTTTAATATATATAGGGAAAGGCGTATTGAAGAATGAGTGGGTGTATAAGTGTCTGAATGGATGATTTAGTACGTGCGTGACTGACTCTATAAGTGAGTGATTTAACGTATCTTACTGAATGCATGGGTTAGTGACTAAACTGGGTGAATGTCTGTATCCGTCTGTCTGTTGCTGTGTAAGTGGCTGCATGGGTTTGTGAATAGCTACATGAGTGTCTATATGAGTTATTGATTGGTTGTCTGAGTATCTGTATGGGTGCCTGAGTGTTTGTGTGGGTGGGGTGTGTGCAACTCTGTGCATAGATGTGTGAGTGGGTGATTCACTGGGTGGATGGTTTCAAGAGTGCATCTGTGATAGACTGTATGGGTGGGTAAGTGTGTGTAAGAGTGTGTTAGTGAGTGAATGTATGTCCCAGTGGTACATGTGTGAGTAACTACATATGTGAAAGCCAGTATATATGTGTGTTGGAGTATATAAATAGCTATAAGCAAGAGTGAGTGATTGTGATAGTGGCTGTATGGATGAGTGTGTGCTTGTATCAGTGATTGTATAAGAGCGTAACAATGTGCTAGTATTTGTATGATTAAGTGAGCTGGTGTGTGTATAACTGTATAGGTGAGTAAATGGCAGTGTGTTTAATTATTTGCATGACTGACTAGGTGTGTGAGTACCTCTTTGGATGAGTGGCGGTGTTTGAGTGTCTATATAGGAGTAAGAGTGCATATGATAGTCCTGTACTGAGTGACCATAAGTATGAGTGACTGTACGGGTGAGTGAGTGGATGTGTGTGTGTAGACCTAAGAATCAGTGAGTGGGTATGTAGTTATTGGTGTTGGAGTGTCTATAGTTTTGCGAATGGCAGTCTGTAATTTAGATTGGGTGTATCAAAGGTTATATTAGGGTGTGAGGAGCTGCATCAGATTATCACGTGGATGATGTCATCAGTGATGTCATTTGAGATGTCATCAGTGATGTCATCAGTGATGTCACTGACCATGTCATGAGTGATGTAATATGTGGCGTCATCAGCAGTGCATTGCGGGGCGCGAGTTATAGTTAGCCGAACTAACTATAACGAGGGAATTTCACGGGTTTTGTACGAGTGCAATGTCCAACTAACTATAACTGTCCCTAAAACCTATGGTTTTTCAGTGAATATATATATACATATATATATATATAACACACGCATATGTGTGTGTTTGTATATATATCACCTTATTTATACTTACCTGCGTGGTTAAGGTATTTGTGGTAAGGCCAGATGTGTGGTAAATGCATGAGTTGTAAAACAAATGTGTGGTAAACGCATGCTTGGTAAAGGCATGCATGGTAAATACCTGCAATGTAACATCATACAACCCTTCTGCTCCATTCTGGCTGCTATAGACCATCTACAGGAAATCAGAGCGACTTGGCCGTGATCACAGTGGGCAACGAGGAAGAAGAGTTTTGCTGTCCTCTGCCACCACCACATCCTTTGGCACCATGAAAGGGCTGTGTGGGCTGCTGAATGTGCTACAATGGCTTTCTCTGGTGATAGGAAATAGCCTGAGAGGCTCCTCAAAACTTTCAATGATTTGATGGGTTGGGGTTAGTAAGCACAATGAATGGGCCATGGCACTGCTGTCTTTGAAGCTTTCCAACACAAAAACAGCTTTTTCTTCAAAAAGCGAGGGCTGTTAAGTGAAATATTGATAATAGATGCCCAAACAGACACAGAAAATCCTGGTGCCCATGGTGCAATCCACGCAGTCTGTCTTGTCCAGACTGGATCTCGTTACATACTTAGCCGTGTCCAGTCCATCATGAATCTTTTTTGCAAACATATTCTTGTTTTCTTCAGAAACACTGAGTAAAATTTCAATGGCCATATGCCAGGGGAGTGTGTACAGCACCATAGTAGACAGCCAGCATTCAGCTTGCCCAATGCCAAACTGGCAGATAAAAAAACCTTCTTTCTCACGGATTCCAATTCAAGCATTCCAAGTGATGGATGGAATGCTTGAAATATTTTCAGCCACTGGTAATTACTCTGGCCGCATCCCGGTCCATCGTTACTTTGTACACCATGCCACCTCGTGGGTCCTGTGAACATTGTAGCTGGGACCATGCTATTTCTGACTGATAAGCCCTAATAAGGGCGAAACCAGTCTTGCGCTGCTAGTGTTCTGGTTCAGGCAGGACCTGGCCTTGCACTTCGGGCTGCGCAGTTCCTATACGAGCAGGATCAAGACTGATTTCTATATGGGTGGGTACAAACTGAGGTGGCTTGGAGTGCAAAATAACAATGATATGGGATGCAGCCCAAATAATTACCAGTGTCTGAGATTAATTCAATCATTACATCCATCACTTTTTTGTATACTTTAGTGTAATGCCTCAAGTTGGACAGGTATTCCCAGACATGGGTGCGGTGCATACTGTGCCACTGGAACCATGCTATACCCGAATGATGAGCCCTAATAAGGGCTAAATCGGTCTTGGGTTGCTTGTGTTCGGGTTAAGGGAGGACCTGTCCTAGCAGTTTGGGCTGGACTTTTCCTACTGGAACAGGGTCAAGGCTAATTTGCATATGGCTGGGTCCAAACTGAGGTGGCATGGTGTGCAATACAACGATGGAATGGGATGCGGCCCGAGTACTCATCAGTGGCTGTGATTAATTTAATCATTTCATCCATCACTTTTTTGTATACTTCAGTTAGATGGGTATACCCAGACTTGAGTCCCATGCACACTGTGCCACAGGAGCCAAGCTATACCCAACTGATGAGCCCTAATAAAGACAAAACAAATCTTGGGTTGCTTGTGTTCTGGTTCAGGGATGACCAGACTTGGCAGGTTGGACTAGACAGTTCCTATTGGAGCAGAGTCAAGACTGATTTGCATATGGCTGGGTCCAAATTGAGGTGGCATGGTGTGTAAATACTCTGATGCAGCCTTAGTAATTACCAGTGGCTGAGATTAATTCAAGCAATCCAACCATTATTTTTTTGTATATTTGATTCCCTGTCTGGCAGGGCACTGGGAAATGCATTCGGATTGACCTTGCAGGTAGAAGACTGAAGGTCTCAGGAGTCAGGTGCTGGTTTAGCAAGACAGGTCCCTAGTGGCAGTCCTATGAAAACCTAGGTCCAGGGGGCTTCACCAGTGGAGCAAGAATGGCTTAGACCAGGTTGCCATTAAAACGTCTGTTAGAGCCTCATTAAGGGGCAGTAAAAGCTCTGAAGTGGCAGACCCATTGTGCAAAATATCAGTTTGCAGATTTGCCTTTGTTCCTACGATAGACACCTGAAGGCCCAACATTTCTATGGGGTTGAAGACCACTACAGCACTCTCCTCTGTGGGGTCCACAGTGGAGAGTCTAACTTTGCCTCAGAGAAGTATCCAGGCAACTAGCACTTTGCAAATTTAAATTCAAACCTTCATCAAGGTAATGAAGGAAGAGTAAATTATACGCATACTTGTTGTCATCTTCATCATAAGGAATGTTCTGAAGACCCTGGAGAGTGTCTGATTCAGATCCAAATAAAGTCTCTAGCCTCCAGCTATACTGGTATTGAGGTGGTGGTGGCCCTGCCTGGGAGGCATCCCAGACCATAGACTGGGTTTTAGTTATTTCATAACGAGGAACAGTCTAGACTTGGGACAAATTTGGGTCTGGATCCAAAATTTATTGTGTTGGGGTTGAATCAATGCTGTTGGAGCAGTCAGAACCAAGAGGCCTTTGGTGCAGATGTGGAGGTACAGGGCGGTGACAGTTGGGAATCAGAGGCGAGCCCAAAGGAGTCAGTTGTGTTGGGATAGGCCCTGCTGGTCAGACACGGGCCCTGGTGAATTTATGGGGCCCAAAGGCACTTTATAAGGAGTCAGAATCACCTGGAAGAGCTGCAGCATGGCCTCCTTTAAGGCCTCAACTTTGGAGCATGTTGGGATCACCCTCTGGATAAGCTTCAAGGCAGAACAGAGACCGATTCTTTGCGTACCGACTATGCAATTTCTTCTCAAAGTGGAAATGACAGGAGAGAGAAGAATTCCATTTGAATCTCTTATGCTTCTGGCAAGAATTGTCTTTTGTCTTCAACTTACCCGAGAAGGATGACCTGGAGCAGGGATCAACCCTTAGACTTTGGAACAGGGGCGGACATAGGTCGGGTTCTTAAAGAGTGACCTGTCTCTACTTCTTGTGCTTGGTGAGGTATAGCTTCAGCTCACGCTCACTGGTGGCCTTCAGGTGCATCTGTCAAATGACTTTGAATCACATTTACACTCTAGACACTATGAGCAGAGGTGTGGGTCTATAACTGACATATGTTCCCTTCAGTCAGTATTTGGGGGGGGGACACTCTCGCAGCAAACTGTACGAAAAACTGTATTGGGGTCAGTAAGACATTGGCAAAAAGTTAGAGAGCGGAGTTCCAGATCTGCGTTGAAGAACACAGAAAGAAAGGAACTGCCGCTGCATGCAGGCTCTGTGCTGTAATTTTCATAGGCAGTTGCAAGCTGCTGTGGAGTCTGATGACACCACCATCTGGCGCACAGGAGTAGTTGCTGAAAAAGTTCCGGATCTAGTCTGGCACATAGAGGAATTTAAAAGGTGAGGAATATTGGGTTAGAAGTTTGTATTAGACAGATAAATATAGTTAGCTAATGCTAAGTAAATATGGAGCGATATGATGTCTCAAGTTCGTATGTGGTTAAGTAAATATGGAGCGATATGATGTCTCAAGTTCGTATGTGGTGAGACCCACTCACGTGTTGTCTAAATGCTGAGACGCTAAAAACACAAAATCTGTAAAAATTGTAGCAGTGGTCCTCTGAATAAGTTGGACTGAATGATAATAACAGGAACTTTGCAATCAGCCCCTACATGCTATACCCAAACTGAGACCTGCCTAATAAAATCAGCAACCTTCTTCAGTCATCTGTAGAAACCCCCAAGTCTAGTGTAACAAAAGAATGTTAACATGGGAATGAAAATACAGGTTGTTTCCCTCCCTTACCAACAATACAGGAAAAGCAGACTGCTCACTTTACAATCAAAGCATGCACACTTAACTGGAAAGGCCGATAACTTATTGAAACACATCTACTGTATCTGCCTTACAAGTTATAACACCTAATAAACAGACAAAAAATATGAAAGCATACTATTGATGTTCTTTTCTCTTTCTTGCAATGCAACCCCAATCAACTGCACTATTATTTATTGTTAAAATAATGATGAATATAGCTAAAATGCATAAAAGATTGTGATGTATAAGTATCTAATTGTAAATGAAACAATAGGTTTTCCCCCAACTTACCTCCAAGTCACGGAGAAGCCATGTTTTACTAAAGCCAGTGCCTTTGCTACATTTCTTCACCAGCAGCTTCAGCAATCCAGTTTGAAGAAAGGCTGCTTGGATCCCTTCAAATCCAAGACTCTAGTCAAAAACACATGAAACAAAGTTATATGTAAACTCCTTAAAAAATAAAGCGATGCTAGCCAATAACCTCCTTTTTTTAAGCGTTTCACAACAACGTTAACTATAATAATGTCAGACAAATTAATCAATAACCTCAGAAGAGACAACAATCAAAAGAAAAGTTTAATGGGTATCTTTTATCATGGCAAGATCTATAAGTTGGCGGTGGGGCCATCTCCTGCCAGGGACATGGAGTAATTTACTCTGTCACCCTGGCAGAGGTCCTGACCGCCAAATTATGACATATTTGTCAGCCCACCGGACATTTAAAGCATTCACAGGAACCGCCATTAAGGTTGTTCCTGTAAATACGTTTAAACTTTGTCGTTCGATTCCATCAAACATGACGGAGCTTTATTGCAAAGTCTCCAAAGTCTGTTGATTTTGAAAAATAAAAACCTAAAGTGTCGTTTTTTTAATATAATGACAACAATGTCCCTCTCACCATGGGCGTCATTTCCCATGGCGAGGGGGGGGGGGTCATTTTTTTTGTTTTTTACTACCCCTTACCACCAGTGTTTTCCTGGTGGCGAGGTGCAGTAAAAAACACCTATATGTCACCGCATCCAAATTGGGGGGTGACATATAGGCTATTCTCCCGACAGCCCGGATTAATAGTTTGGCCACAGCGGAAATGGAGTAGTCTCTGCTGTGGCCAAATTATGGTGCGCCCACTTCTAAATTCGGAGGGTAGACCATTATGTTGGCGGTAACCATACTTTGTATCAACAGAGTATGCTTACCGCCAACATATAAATCCAGCCCTCAGTAGCTACATTGTAAACAGCCACCAAATTGAAAAACTGTTTTTTTCTGACCAACTTTAAGTCAAGTATTTAGATCCTATACGTTAAGCATACCTCCTTTCATAATTCCAGGAAACTATGGTATTTGTTTTGCTTTGAAAAGTAAAAAAGAAGAAAAGAGGTAGCCAACACTCTAATAAACTCCAGTGAATTATTGGGCCCTGTGCCTTCACCAGAAGGAGACCACATACAAATTATGGCACTGTATGGTGCAATTTCCTCACCCAGTAGGTCTTAAGAGCCCTTTAGCACTTCTAGCCAAAAAAACATCATAAAACAACTAATAGATAGATGTTGCAAAGGGACTTCGGCTTCAGTGAATCAGATGAACAAGTTACTTACCTTCGGTAACGATATATCTGTAAGAAACATTAGTAGTGATAGATTCCTTACCTTAGAATATCCCCAGGCGTCAGTCTGGATCCGGAAAGTTTCCCCTGCGCGTCGGAAGGTGGCGTCGTTCGGCTCCGCGTCCGTCGTAGGTGTCGTGATCGCCGGAATGACGTCGCGGCAGCTACTTAGACACCGCCCTCGCGTGCTCACGTCAGTTCTGTACACGACTTTCCGCGCCAGGAACGCAGAGCCATGCTAGATACTGACCACTGGTGCATTGAAACTAGGGCCCTGAAAGGGATGACCGTAACCCTAGAAATTAGTTCGCAGAGACGGGGAGGATGGGTGGGCGGTAAGGAATCTATCACTACTAATGTTTCTTACAGATATATCAGTTACCGAAGGTAAGTAACTTGTTCATCTGAAAGAAACATGTAGTGATAGATTCCTTACCTTAGAATAGATACCCCAGCAATACCAACCCCGGTGGTGGGTCTGCGAACCAAGATCACACCAGAAAGTCACGGAGAACAGAACGACCAAAGAAGCAGTCTCTCCGGACTTGGCTGTCAAGGCAATAATGCTTAGTAAAAGTGTGCAGTGAGGCCCACGTGGCTGCCTGACAGATGTCTTGCAGGGGGACACCACGTCCCAATGCAGTAGTAGCTGCTGTTGCCCTGGTAGAATGGATCCTTTTTAGCTAGAGAATAGAAGGCTTTTATACACAAGACAACCCAGCGGGAGATAGTCCTCTTGTGTACAGCCCGGCCTTTCTTGGCGCCTACGTAGCCAACAAAGAGCTGGTCCACCACCCGGAACTGTTGTGCGCGGTTGAGGTAAAATGAGATCGCGCGTTTTGGGTCCAGACGGTGGAGCCTCTCTTCCTCTCTGGAAGGGTGCGGAGGCGGAAAGAAAGTGGGCAAGGTGATAGTTTGCCCGATATGGAAGGCAGTAACAACCTTTGGCAAAAAGGATGGACATGTGCGTAGCACAACCTTGTCCGGATGAACAGACAGAAAAGAAGGTTTACATGAAAGAGCCTGGAGCTCACTCACGCGCCTAGCGGAGGTGATGGCAACCAGGAAAGAAGTCTTCAAGGTTAATAAACGAAGAGGACAGTTGTGAAGCGGCTCAAAGGGAGCGCACATCAAATAAGTAGAACGAGATTCAAGTCCCACTGTGGCATCACAAACGGAATAGGAGGAAAAGGTGAGTATCGCCTTTGAGAAATTTATTTACAACAGGGGACTTGAAAGAGAGAGGGCTGATCAGAGTAGCCTGAGAAAGGCTGAAATTGCAGAAAGGTAGCCCTTGATAGTGCCCAGAGCAGAGCCCTGCTGGGTCTAAAGAGAGAAGGAACAGTAGGACCTCAGAAAGAGGGGCAGAAAGGGATCCACAGCCTTTGCTGTGCACCATGCCACAAATTTGTTCCACCTGCAGGCGTATGCCGATTTAGTGGAGGGACGCCTGGCTGCCAGAATGACATCACAGACTTCGGGAGGCAAGTGAAATGGAATCAACTGTCGCCGCTCAATCTCCCCGCAAGGAGGTGGAGGCTGGACAGGTTCGAGTGGAGGACCGTCCCCTGCTGCTGCGACAGGAGATCCTCCCGAAGAGGCAGTCGGATCGGGGGATCCACGCTTATACTGAGTAGCTCGGGATACCAAACTCTTCGAGCCCAGTCCGGAGCCACAAGAATGACTTGGGCCCGGTCGCGTCTGATCTTCTTCAGCACTCTGGGTAGAAGTATTATAGGCGGAAAGGCGTACAATAGACCGAGCGAGTGCCGCCTTGGAAATTCCAACGCGCAGAACTGCTGACATTGCGCCTTCTCTTCGGTGGCGAATAGATCTAACCAAGGCTCTCCCCACTGTTGAAAGAGACCTTGCGCCACGTCCGAGTGAAGACGCGCATTCGTGATCCATCATGCACCTGCGGCTGAGTTCGTCCGCCCTGGCGTTCAGTGAACCTGCCAGGTGTTGAACCACCAGGGAAATGCCCTGATGTTCCAGCCATGTCCAGAGGCGCAGTGCCTCCTGATATAGGGTCCACGACCCCACCCCGCCCTGTTTGTTGGAGTATCACATGGCGGTGTTGTTGTCTGTGAACACCTGCACTACTCTACCCTTGACAGAGGGAAGGAATGCTTTGAGTGCAAGTAGTATTGCCCGGAGCTCCAGAATGTTGATATGGAGCTTGGACTCCGCGGGAGACCAGAGGCCTCTGATCTCCGCCTCTCCCATGTGGCCGCCCCATCCCAGGAGGGACGCGTCCGTCACCACTGTGTGCTCCGGTTGGGGAAGGGAGAGGGATCTGCCGCTGACCCAATGCTGGTTCGTGGGCCACCACTGCAACTGTCTTGCAGTGCCCTCTGAGATCTGGACGTAATTGGACAGATTCCCCTGATGCTGCGCCCACTGGAACTTCAGGTTCCACTGCAGAGCCCGCATATGCCATCTGGCATGATTGATCAGCAGGATGCAGGAGGCCATGAGGCCCAGCAGCCTCAAGGTCACCCTGAACGAAACCCAGGACAAGGGCTGAAAGATTGGAATCATAGCCCGAATATCCCGGACTGGCTGTTCGGGAGGATAGACCCGAAACTGTGCTGTGTCCAGAACTGCTCCGATGAAGAGGAGCTTCTGAGAGGGAATCAGGTGCGACTTCGGCAAGTTGATGGAAAACCCCAGCAAATGTAGGAGGTCGGCCGTAGTCTGGAGGTGGGAGACGACTGCCTGGGGCGAGCCCGCCTTCAACAACCAGTCGTCGAGATAGGTGAAGACAAACCCCTGATCTGCGCAGATGAGCTGCGACCACTGCCATCACTTTCGTGAACACCCGAGGGGCGCTGGTAAGGCCGAAAGGAAGCACGGTGGACTGAAAATGCTCGTGGCCTACCGTGAACCGAAGGTAACGCCTGTGGGCCGGCAGTACGGGGATATGAAAGTAAGCGTCCTGCAAGTCCAAAGCTACCATCCAGTCTTGTGGGTCCAGGGCAGACAAGACCTGAGCAAGTGTGAGCATTTTGAACTTCTCCTTTCGGAGGAAGAGATCGACGGTCCGAAGATCCAAGATAGGACGCCGGCCCTTGTCCTTCTTTGGAATCAGAAAGTAGTGGGAATAACAACCACGACCTACTTCTGGCATTGGAACGCGCTCTATGGCCCCCTTGGCCAAGAGGGCCACAACTTCCTGCTGGAGAAGTGCCAAGTGATCCCCCGATACGCGGTGGTATTGAGGTGGCATGGCTGGAGGGGTAGTCTCGAAGGGGAGGGAGTAGCCCCTTCGGACTATCTGTAAACCCACCTGTCTGACGTGATGGTGCGCCAGTGGGGGAGGTGATGGTGAAGCCTTCCACCCACTGGCGTTTGGTGGGCCTGAAAGGTCGGACTAGGAAGGATTGGAGTCAGTGGTGGCTGGGGTGGTGGCGGACTGACCAGCCCGCTGGCCCCCTGAACCGCCGTTACGGTTCCCACGTCTGCGGCCGCGCGTGGACTGTTGCGCCGGCCTGTGTCTCTGTTGCGAACGTGGTGGGTTGCCCCTTCCGCGAGCACGAAAGGAGCAAAAGGCAGAAGGCTGAGGAGGCCGTGTGGCGAAAGGCCCAAGGACTTGGCCGTAGCCCGTGAGTCCTTAAATCTCTCCAAAGCACTGTCTGCCTTGTTGCCAAAGAGGCGAATGCCATCAAAGGGCATGTCCATCAAAGTGTTTTGGACATCCCCCAAGAAGCCAGTTGTTCTCAGCCTGGTGTGGCGGCGGAGCGCCACTGTCGTGGAAATCGCCCTGCCCAGCGAGTCGGCGGTGTCAAGGCCACAACGGATCGTGAACTTGGCTGCATCTCTCCTCAGCAATAGCCTGGGAGAGTAGTGTCCGAGCCTCCTTCGGACACTGAGGCAGCACCTGCGCCACCGTATCCTACAGAGAGTGAGAATAATGGCCCAAGAGGCATGCGGTGTTCACCGACCGCAGCCCTAGACTGGCGGAAGAAAAAACCTTCTTCCCAAATTGTTCCAGCCTCTTAGATTCCCTGTCCGGGAGTGCGGTAGGGAATGCGCTTGGGGAAGCGGAGGCTTGGACAACCAAGCTCTCAGGGGTGGGGTGTTGGGAGAGGAAGATGGGGGTCGCCCGGGGCCGGGCGATGACGTCCGGCCACGTTCTTGTCCACAGGAGCCCCAGTGTTGGGCCTGGACCAAGAGCCCAAAAGAACGTCCGAAATTGCGTCATTAAAAGGCAGCAGTGGTTCCGCAGAGGTAACTGCTGGCTGAAGCACCTCCGTCAGGAGGTTAGTCCTGACAGCCACAGTAGGTAGCTCGAGGTGGAGAGCCCCGGCTGCCCTACGCAACACCACAGAAAAAGAAGCACCCTCCTCCGTAGCCACGGTAGGAGGAGACAGCATGCCAAGGTCTGGAGAGGTGTCCAGACCACTGGCATCCCCCAACTCCTCTGCCTAGTCCAGGTCATACTCGCATTGAGCAGCCAGAGGGTCCTCAGACCCCTCCCAGTCCTCCCCTTCCTCTTCATGCTGTTGTACAGGCCTAAAAGGAGGAGGATATAGATAGGGAAACAGATTCCCAAACGGCGTCGGAATCGGCATCGGGCGGCACCGTCTCCACTTCGGGGCTGAAACCGGGGATGACGTCGTCCGGCGTGCCGGGCGACGCGAAACGTGGTGCCGGTGGGGGTCGACGTTGGTGGAGGTGTTACGAGGTCAACCGGCGTTGACCGGGATCCACGACGGGATCCACGGGAGTCCTGCGGTGCCGAGGCCGGGGCCGGAGCCGCCGGCGTCAAAGGGCGAGGACTCCCAGTCGGGCCCATGGGGCCCGAAGGCGCACCGGAGGGGCCCGACGGCCCAAATAGGCGAGCCATAGCGGACAGGAATTCCTGCACCTGGGCCGGAGTCACCGATGAACCCGGGAAGGGCGGGTAGGTCACCAGCTACTGCGTAGGCTCCGCTGGAGCCGCGGGGGTAGTACCACCCGCACCCTCAGCCAAGTTGCGCGACTGACGAGGGGAAGTCGGGGAATGATGACGTTTCTTCGACTTTTTTGGGCGCTTCGCCTTACCTGACCCCGAATGCAAAGACTTCGATTCGGACGACTTCCGATGGTGGTGGCTCCGCGACCGGTCCCTCGACCTCTCTCTGGACCGGGACCTTTCACGGCGTGGAGCCGACTACCGGGCTTCAAGCAGCTGTCGGGCCCGCTCCCGCAAAGACTTCGTTGCCATGGACTGGCAGTCGGGGCACGACTTGGGGTCGTGGTCGCACCCCAGGCAGAAGAGACACACGCGGTGCGGGTCCGTCACCGACATCATCCGATGAGAGTCCTCGCAAGACTTAAACCCAGGCACCAGGAGTCGTATCGACTCAAAAAGGTGAGACAAAAATCTCAAAAAACTCAGTCAAAAAAGACTGGGGGTACCGCTCTCTCCGGATCTGCGCTTGCTGGCGCGGAAAAGAAAGAACTGGACGTCAGCGCTGCGAGGGCGGCGTCTACGTAGCTGCCCGCGACGTCATCCCGGCGATCACGACGCCTACGACGGGACGCGGAGCCGCATAACGCCACCTCCGCAGCGCAGGGGTACTGCTGACGAAAACTTTCCGGATCCAGACTGACGCCTGGGGATATTCTAAGGTAAGGAATCTATCACTATGTGTTTCTTTCAGATACAAGTGTCAGCCAGAAATGCACAAAGCAGGGTAAAATAGACTTGTACATCATAAAATATTCTGCATCTAAATAGTTTAAAAAAAAATTATATATGTGTATGTGACTACTTTGACAACCTACAAAGAAGGAGATATCTATGTTGAGACCAAATTTTGTTTCTGAATAATGCTAACCATATTAAATTATTTACCATCCCACTGAACATTTTCAATGTTTGAAAAGATGATGCATATTAAACCATTTTTTAAAATAAATCACATTTTAAATCTTAAAAGATCATCTCTACGATTTGTAAATGTATTTTCAATAATTCTGTGCAAGCAATAATGATGATAACAGCATTTATGGTTTTATCAAAAAATCAAACAACATTTATGGTTTTAGCAACCCCTTTGGTGCTAATCTAAAGATTAAACAGTTTAGAGGGAATGTTTAATATTTCATAATATATAAAGAGAAAAAAAAAACTAACCAGCTTTGAATGCTTTTGGGACGGAAGTGAGACTGATCTGGGAATTTTCATACCAAAGAGTTAATATCTAACTGGAGAACGTAAGCAGTATTTAAGTATTGTACTTGAGTTTCTGAAGACTATGGTCACAGTTCAAAATCTCTGTAAAAGAATGCTTGGTACTACATTTTAAGGTCCCACATGGCTGCTTTCCATCTTCTTGAGTGATCCATTTTATTTTCGATTGGAGATAATTCACTGTGTAGACTTTTTATGGTTCTCTCACCAAAAGGAATTGCTAAGCGGTATTAATGCTAAGTATTATACACAATAACATAATCTCTCATTTTGCCTTGCTTATTTTCTAACCTTTTAAACAGTGGTATATTTTTCTCACCATCCGTTGTAATTTTCTTTATTGTTGGCTGAGTCAAAAAAGAACAAGTTACTTGCCCTCGGTAACGCTCTTTCTGGTAGATACTTTATGTAACTGCAGATTCCTCACCTTATGAATACCCCCAGGCACCAGAGTTAATCCAGATAATTTCCTTCAACAATTCCCTCTTGCAACTCCGCGTTGGATCCGCCCCACCTCAGGGCCCCTACAAAGTCACCACCTTCGCACACGGACGTCAGTTTCTTTCCGATATTTGCCCGTGCAGTTGGACGCGGAGCCTCAGTAATCAGATTGTGCCAGTGTGGAGATTTCTAAGATAGAATCTTATCAACATGTACAGGGAGAGTCCATTCCCAAGAATGAAGAGGTGGGAGGGCTGGTGAGGAATATGCGGTTAGATAGAGTATCCACTGGAATCATTCGGTAGGGTTGACGAAAAGACACATTATGTGGCGTAACGAGGCACATTTTGTGATAGTATTTCTTTATTATTTTGTCATTTTTAGATCTTGCGTTACCAAAACCTTTTTATTTTACTAAAGTTATATGTATAATATACTTACTTAAAGGTGCTTAAAGCCACCTCACTTCATTCATTGGTCTGTTTTGTAATTCATATTTTGCTTCCGCTCACTACAGCATTAGCGTGTCAGTCTACTCAAGCCACTGGATAACTTCACTCTGAGTGACTGCATTTTGCTCTCTCATAATGAACACATCCACAAAGAAGGTAGTTCCCTTCAGTGCCAGTGACTTTGTTTTTAGTTTATAATTACTTTAGCGCTAGATTTTTGTTTATAGCCTGATGCTATAGGATGCTTTCAACCAGTTGTGACCACAGCGCACATTCCAAATTTATCAGTTTCTGTATCCTGCCAATGCTGTTGTAAATTTCTTTTGGAGTGTCCTTTCTTTATCTGATGGCCGGTATTGCACAGAGTAACAGATTGTGTCCATTTGAAACTGTTCTGTATTAAGGTATTCTCTTTTTACTATGCATGCAGTGCACACACCAAAAGCTTCAATATTGTACTATGCAAATTCAAAAGCGTCCAATTCTTCAGAACGTGTGGATTGTGGACTGTTTCAACAATGGTTCTATATTAAACATTGCCCAGGGAGGAAACTGGCCTTTACTGTGTTCAATTTGCAGCACTTGTAACTATTCTTTCGTCTCTTCTTTCCTGCTTTTTTTTCTTGCTTCCTTTCTCCTTCCTTCCTTTCCTTTCGTCTTTCTTCCTTCCATTGCCTCCTTCCTTTCTTTCCTTCTTTCTCAAAGGCAAGAGGCTGGCACAACAATTGGCTTTTTTTAGGTATGTGTTAGCCAAGAACTTTTGATTTTACTAAAATTATGTGTGTAACATAGTTACTTATAGGGGGTTTGAGCCACATGTCATCCATTTGTCTTTGGTTATGAGATTCACACTTGTATTCCACGCAGTCGAGCATGCACCAATGGGCAAAGCACCAGGGAGTACTATGATAATGAGTGATTTCTTGAGACCCGAGAATAGTTTTTGCCATTAGCCAAATACATTTTTATTTTTTTTACATTGATGAAGGCCCAGCAGCTTCCTAAACAATGGGGTTTCACAAAAACCATGACAAAATAAAATTGCCAAAAGGCTGGCGGTCAATGCCAGACCTATTGGTTTTGCCAATGTTTGTTACATATGGTAACATGTCTGGGCCAAGATTTCACCTCATTAGTACCAGTTTAACAACCGAATGAGCAAATTACTTACCTTTGGTAACACCTTATCTGGTAGAGACTATCTAGCTGCAGATTCCTTACATTAGAATATCCTGAGGCACCAGATTGGGTCCGAAAGAATTTTGAGCAGTACCCCTGCGTGCCGGTAGGTGACGCTGTTGGCTCCGCATCGGCAGCACCGTCCGCACTGGATGCGACATGCGAGTCACCTATATAGACACCTGCTCAGCGCGCTGAAGTCAGTTACTTTCGTGAATTTCCACGCCAGGAGCATGGAGCCACGATGAGAACTGAAAAAGACTAATGGCCTGATTTAGATTTTGGCGGACGGGTTACTCCGTCACAAGGGTGAAAGATATCCCGTCTGCCGAAATATAAATTCAAAGGTGACAGATAACCAGTCTGCCAAAATATAAATTCCATAGGATACAATTGGATTTATATTTCGGCGGACAGGATATCCGTCACCATTGTGATGGAGTAACCTAAATCGGGGCCCTTGGGCCATAAAAATGGTGTGCATTACACCTTAACCAGTTCACAGAGCGGGGAGGATGGGACGGTCGGTAAGGAATCTGCGCCTAGAGTCTCTACCAGATAAAGCGTTACCAAAGGTAAATAACTTGTTCATCTGATAGAGACTTCTAGCCACAGACTCGTTACCTTAGAATAGATAAGCAAGCAATTCCTCCCCGGAGGAGGGTCTGCGAACCCGTTTAGATCAGAAAGTCCTGCAGGACTGAACGGGTGAAGTGCCCGTCACAACGGACCCGACTGTTCAGGCAACAATGTTTTGTGAACATGTGCAGTGATGCAGACGTTGCGGTCTGACAAGTGTCCAGGAGAGGAACGTGGCATGTTAATGCAGCCCTGGCTCTGGTTGAGTGAGCCCGCAAGCCCTCAGAGGGCTGTTTCTTGGCCAGTGCGTATCAGATCTTAATGCACAAGACGATTCATCGCGAGATGGTCAACTTCAGCACAGTCTTTCCTTTTTTGTCTCCAAGAAAGCCCACAAAGAGTCGATCATCCACCCAGAACTCATTTGTGTGATCAAGGAAGAACAATGCTCTTTTTGGATCTAGACGGTGGAGTCTCTCCTCGTCTTTACAGGGATGAGGTGGAGCAAAGAAGGTAGGCAGGGAAATGCTCTGGCCTACATGGAAGGGAGTAACAACCTTCTGAAGGAAGGTAAAAGGAGGTGTAGGGAGGGTGCTCAGAGAGGGCCTGTAACTCACTGACCATCCTGGCCAATGTAATGGCCACTAAAAAGGCAGTTTTAATGGTCAGCAGCCGTAAAAGGTAATTGTGCAAAGGTTCAAATGGCGCACACATCAGGAAAGTGAGAGCACGTTTGAGGTCCCAATGAGGCATAATAAATGGCTTGGGTGGAAACATGTACTGCAGACCTTTAAGAAACTTGGCTCCAACAGAGGATTTTAAAAAGAGAAGGTTGGTCTAGCAAACTTAGGAATGCAGTGATTGCAGAAAGATACCTGTTAAAAAGACGTAACCGTGTAGATGAAGAGTAGAGTTTATTGCCGTCTTACACCACCATCAGGTTCCAGTCAGCTGAAGTCAGCTGTAGAACCTTCGTCCACCAACTGAAGGAACATTCCAAAGTGAGGGGGAAGGGGGGAAAGGCAGGGGAATAAACCAAGGTACATTACAACACAACCCTTTGACAGTGCCAACAGCAGAGTCTGTCGTGTAGTTCCTAGGACCCCCCAGGATCTGCGCGTTTTGGATGACCTAAACTGAGGGCTTGGTGTGCAGACAGACTCTGGACACGCCCACAGGATGAGTCAGCCGTTAGACCTGCTACCTCATCAGTGCCACTACCATCCCTCTGTACTATACATTGTGGTAGATAGTTTCTAGCAACCACTGAACAGGACAACCCTGATTCCTCAGGTATCGTGGAAACAATACAGTATCTTTTGCTTAGCCACTCGTACTTCCTTTTCTCAGAATACATAGAATGACGATTGGAACGGTTTCAATAATTATTTATTGGTCAAGCGTCAGTTTAGTATGAAACATATTAGCTGCGACAATCAAAAGACAGTAGCAGACAAATGTAATCGCTAGTACCAATATTGTAAAAAGTAGATGCATTTCTACCATAGTGCTAATATGATGAATAAAAGCATATTACATAAAACAATAGCTTTGGTGTACTCCTACAATGCGTATCCTACATAACCGTGCCTAGCCTAGAGGTTTAGGTGAAGCATGTATGTATAAGTGCTAGGATATGTCCTAATGGAGCCTAATGGAGCCAAGAATTCCCCGGGGAAGTGCTAACCCCTCACTTGATGGTTCTGAATGAAGGACACCGTCTCTGCGTCGAGGATAGCACCCCGCAAGGGATGTCAGGTCTCCGCCTGTCGTAGGATCAGCCTGCAGAGTCTCGATCCAGCGTGGAAGGAATTCTCCTCTGCTTGTCTAAGGGGGAGTGAGGGTCTTTTATACTAAAGTGGTCACTCCGGGGTTTTTCTAGAATCGATATGTTTTGAAAACATTCCCTAATCCCCTGCTAATCCTTTTCTAAACAAATATGATCACGCACAGCTGGCTGTTGGCCATGGATGAAAAAAGTGGTGACCCTTGTACAGAATAGATCTACCGTGCCTGGGGACATGTTTATGTATGTCAGGTACAGGGATTAAGATATGGTACCAAGAGCCTGATGTCGGAGAGACAGAAGTAAGCTACTATGTAAAAGGTCACCTGTGTAAGACCTGTATGTCGTGTGGATGGGAGACAATGTATGTAATCGGTATGTACATGATGGGACTAACCTAAAGGACATGACGAGTCCTGCTTGACCAAAGATAAAGCAAACAGAAGAATCTTGGATAAAGGTGCAGAAAAGGCTTCAATGTTGTGGAAGGACACCATGAAACAAACTTCTTCAACAGCAGGCATATACTGACTTGGTGGAGAGAGGACTGACTGCCATAATAACATCAGACTTTGTGCAGAAGGTCGAAAGCTGTCGTCTGATGCCGCTCAATTTCCACGCATGCATGTGGAGAGAGTGCAGCTTCGGGTGCAGAACTTTGCCCTGTTGCTGAGACAGAAGATCCTCCCAAAGAGGCAGCCTGAATGGAGGACTGATGGTCATGCTCAACAGCTCGGGATACCAGACTCTCCGTGCCCAATCGGGAGCCACAAGAATGACTTGGGCACAGTTGTCCCTGATCTTCTTGAGAACTCTGGGCAGGAGTGGTATTGACAGAAAGGCGTACAGGAGGCTGGAGCTCCACTATAGAGGAAAAGAATCTCTGAGCAAGAGCCGCCTTGGAAACTTTGTCACACACAACACTGTGCATTCTCTACGGTGGTAAACTGATCTAACCAAGGCTCTCCCCACTGCTGAAAGACACTTTACACCACGTCCAGATGGTCCACTTTGTGATCCGCTAGGCATCTTTGGCTGAGTTTGTCCGCTCTTGACACAGGGTCCACAACCCTACCCCTGCCTGTTTATTACAGTACCACATGCCGGTGGTGTTGTTTAGGAACACCTGCACCATCCTTCCCTTGATCGAAGGAAGAAAGGTTTTTAATGCCAAGTGAATCGCTTAAAGCTTCAACAGGTTGATTTGGAGCTCAGACTCTGACGGAAACCAGAGTCCTCAGGTCTCCACCTCTCCCAGGTGGTCGTCCTAGCCCAGGAGTGACACATCTGTCACTCCCATTATAGCTGGTTGAGGAAGGGAGAGGGGTCTGCCACTGACTCAATCTCAGTTCATCAGCTACCACTGCAGGTCTTTGCAGTTCCCTCTGAAATCTGGACCATGTTAGAGAGATTCCCCTGATGCTGAGCCCACTGGAACTTCAGGTCCCACAGCAGAGTCCGCATATGCCAACGGGCTCATGTCACTAGGAGAATGTCATGAGGCCGAGCAGTCTCAGAGGCTGTCTCACCGAAATTCAGGATAGAGGCTGAAGCATCGGTATCATAGGCTGAATATCCTGGAGTCGCCGTTCAGGAGAATAGTCTGAAACTGCACTAGGTCCAGAAAACCTCCGATGAAAGGTAGTGTCTGAGATGGAAGGAGGGACTTCGGCATGTTGATAGTGAACCCCAGCGAATTCAGGTTGTCTGCCATGGTCCGGAGGTTGGAGACGTCGAGATTGGGGCAATCCTGAGCTCCGCAGATGTGCTGAAACCCCCACCATCACTTTGGTGAATACCGTGGGGTGATGATGAGGCCAAAGGGGAGCAAAGCGAAATGAAAGTGCTTGTGACCCACCGGGAACCATAGGTAACGCCGGTGGGCAGGCAGGACGCGAATATGGAAATATGTGTACTGCAAGTCCAACTCTACCATCCAGATTCCCAGGTCCAGGGCAGAGGGGACCTGAACAAGAGTGAGCATTTTGAACTTCTCCTTCTTGAGGAAGAAGTTGAGAGAGCACAGGTCTAGGATAGGAGTAGGCCCCTGTCCTAATGGGGCACCATAAAGTAGCGGAAATAATGACCAGAACCCACTTCTGGTGTCAGCACTCACTCTATGGCTCCTTTGGCCAAAAGAGCCATCACTTCCTGGCAGACACGAGATAGGAGGTACTGCGTCTGTCGTAAGTAGGTGGCATGGAGAGAAGGGTTGGGAGTAGCCCCCTCGGACAACCTGCAAAACCCACCTATCCGATGTTATAGACTGCCAGTGGGGCAGGTGATAGCGAATCCGGCCACCCACTGAGTGCACATGATGGAAAACGGGCAGACTAGGAGGGTTTGGAGGCTGCGGCTGTTGGGATGGTGTGGGATTGACCTGACCGCTGGCTACCCGACCCACAGGGCCGGTAGTAACCATGTCCATGACCAGGCAGAGGCAGGAAAGCTTGTGCGCTGTGGTGGCAGGGCAGGTAAGGATGCGGTTGCATGCCCCTTTCGTGGCTACGAAATGATCGAAAGGCAGATTGAGGGTGACAAGGGGCCTAGAAAGACCTAAGACCTGACCGTAGCCCTGCCAACCTTAAAGTGCTCCTGTGCCGAATTCTTCAGGTCACGGAATAGACGGGAGCCATCAAAGGGCATGTCCAGGAGTGAGGACTGAACATCCCCAGAAAAGCCAGTAGTCCTCAACCAGGAATGGAGTCGCAGGGCCACTGTTAACGAAACCGCTCTGCCTAGTGATTCGGTGATGTCTAGTCCACATCTAATGATGAACTTAGCTGCATACCTCCCGTTGGCAACAGCTGGGAAGAGAACGGTACAGGCAACCGTATCCCACAGAGCGTGGGAATAGCAGTCCAAAAGGCATGCAGTGTTGACTAACTGCAATGCCAGGCTGGTGGAAGAACACTTATTCTTGCCTAAATTGTTAAGCTTCCTGGATTTCCAATCTGGCGGGGAAGTTGGGAATGCACCAGGATTTACATGTAAAGTGGAGTACTGGACTATCAAGCTCTCTGGGGTAGGATGTTCTTTTTGTGGGACCAAATGGCTCGATGACCTACGACTCCGGGACCTTCTGCTCGACCGGGACCTCGAGCGACGCAGCATCAAACAGCCAGGAGCTTGAGGAATTGCTCCCTCAAGGCCTTTGGGTGCATGACGCGGCAGTTGGGCCAGGCCTTCGAGTTATGGTCTCATTCGAGGCACCAGAGGCAAACAAGGTGCCAGTCAGTTACCGACACCTGTTGGTGATAGGCATCAAAGGGCTTGAAGCCGGCCTTCTTTGATGACATTTCTGCCACACAAGAAGGTAATACCTAAAAAAAAACCTCAACAAAACGTCGAAAAAGCATAGTCAAAAAGTGGCTAAGGGTTAGCTGTTCCCAGATCTGCCCTGACTGGCACAGAGAGAAGAGAATTGACGTCGGTGTGCATATGTGGCGCCTATATAGGCACCGCAAACGTCACTTCTGGTGCGGAGAAAGCTAACAACCCCACGTGGAGCCAAACGATGCCACCTACTGGTGCGCAGGGATACTGCTCATGAAAAATTTCCGGATCCAGTCTGACGCCTGGGAATAATTCTAAGGTAAGGAATCTGCGACTAGAAGTCTCGATCAGATACATGTTATCAAAGCTGGAATTATGTTTATGCAATGTGTTTCTGAAAGGAGGTAGGTTTTCAAAGGCTATGAATACTAAGGTAGTCCTATGTGTGGAGGATATTGGCAAACTGTTCCAGTGAGTCACAAAATACAAAGATATGATAAATCACATCCCTCTGTGGAACATATCCTACAATTATCTGTTGCAATCTGTTTGCCGGAGCTAGGTAAATATAGTTCTGTAGTCATAAATATTCTAAATAAAGTGTTACTATGAATATTAAACTTTGTTCCCATGACTAAAAATGAGAGAACACATTTGTTTCAGATGTAAACACACTCTTCTCAATAACAATTTAAAAAACTGAAACATTTGTTTCTGCGATGCCCATTACAACATTTCCCTGTCTCTTCTGCAACTGAATTTTTATTTACCAAGAGTGGTCACTTTTGGAGCCTGTACGATCACTGAACGTCAATCTTCTCAAAGTAGTTTATGTTTTTAACAAGCATACAAGGAAATATGGAACAGGAATAAAATTCGATAAACATCACTGATTATATTCGAATTTAGGCTAACTGACCTGAATAAGCAAAGTACACAAAATCATGCCTTAAACTTACTTTACCTTCACAGTTTTATAAAGCCCTTTTAGAGCAAGAGACAGGACCCATGTCGCCTCTACTGCTTCAGAATAGGAGCTTTCCATGTTGGTCTGCAAAAGGTGACTTGTTATAAATGCCAAGTGCTGAAGATGGTGTCTGAACTGGGCTTGAAGGTCGGAACTTTCATCATCACAATGATGGATTAGTTGATAGTCTTTCACTGCAAAATAGTAAAACAAATGACCTTTTAGAATAAAATGCATGCCATTTCCTCCAGTTTGCTATTCTAAAAGCGACATGTTGTACAGTGTAGTGCAGGATGTAATTTACATGACTTTCAAATACTGTTTTAACTTTATAGACATTAACTTTAAAGATATGGACGAATCATAGCTGGCCTCATTGCCGCAGGGCTCTGGCATGTCCCCAGTTGCTAGCGGGTTTTGGCAGTTCTAACTAAGAGAGGGTCTAGACTCCTGAACGAGGCTCTCCTGAAGTCTGACTCTGGACCTGCAAGCAGCAGGTTAGTCCCTGCAATCAAAGATGGGCAGAACTTCTTCCTTGATTTGCTGCATGAGAGAGGTCAAGATGGCACTGAAGGGAGCCGCAATTCTATGGGCAGGGTAGCAGCATAACCCTGTCCTCCTTCAAGAGTGTTCCCCCATAAGGGAGCAGCATTTATCCAAAGGGTGAGGAGTGGAGACTTCTTGAGCAAATACCCAGACCCCAGCAGTTAAACAGACTGCAGGGGTAAATCTTGGTCTGCTGCACTGGTGTGGCTGAGGAACATGTGGGGGAGATCCAGAAATTTAGAGGGCTAATATGGTGTCGGGTATAGTTGAACTGAAGTTCTGTGCATGGATAAATTACCTATGCCCAGCTTGATCTTTAGAAGTGATGTACGCACCAGAGGGAGTGAGGTCTGTGGGATTTATTAAGGAGCATAGTGAAAACTACCCAAAATCATTCATGCCATCTAAAGAGGAACAGGGTAAGTGACAAGAAAGACTTTTTGAGCACTGTGTAATCTCACGTAGGTAACACAGAGAGAAATTACAAGATATTGACAACCCCCGTCTCCCCTTATCTAACAGAGCTACTAACACAATATCTAAACACCTTCTGGAATACTATGGAGGGCATAGATCGTAAGGTTTCCACTGTAGAAAGATCCTTGGGCAAGATAAAAGGAGGACTAGAACAACCTGAGAGAAATGTCTCTTGTTTTGACAAACAAGCGGATGAGTTAGAGACGAAACAGTCTACACTAGATCACCAGCTGAAGCTTAAAAACTGTGCGTTGCCCACTATCGTGCACTTAGACGAACATGTTCAACTCTGGAAAATAAAATGAAGGCTGTCAGACCGAGATTATTATTGCTATCACCCTAAAGAAAGTACTAGGAAGTTGTTGCTTGGGTTCTTATTGGCTGAGGTAATGGGGCCTGAGAATTCAATTGCACTGGACATGCAGACAACTACCAGGTGGCTGCCAGGTTGCCATCAAGAGGGCCTGGAACCCATGGAGCCAGTGCAATCTTGGAAAGAGACAGTCCAGGCCTGCAGGACCAGTAACATTATATTATTGATCAAGTCAAGATAGCATAGAAAAAGTGCCAAGCTCTACTTTACATCTAAGGCAACTAACATTGGAAATTTTTTACATTTCTATAGCCTGTCGGGGCCCAACAGTGTTCCCTCCGCTGCCGAAGAGTCTTCTTCAAGCGAAAGGCCATGCACGCCTCACACAACACCTCGTTGTGCTCCGGGGGAAAGCAGACATTACACATTGTGTGCTGATCCTGCCTGGAATCCTTGGCGTGACACTTAAGACATAAGCTAAAAGGCATCTTTTCCATGCCTCGTCATCGAGTATATGAAGTTGGTGTCTGGCAATACAACGAAGTCGAACCGGCCTGACCCCGGGCGGGTGCATCAAAAAAATTGAAGGAACAACAGTCGGTGAGTGTTTGTTATGTGCAGCCTTGTAGGTAGCTCTGTTGGTGGTCTCATGCCTGACTCTACATTTCCTTTCTAGCTGTTTTCAGTGTCATTTGGTGTTCCAGAGTGCTTCTGTGTATTGCAGCCTCCAGCTTCCTCGACTCCCTATTAGCCAAGGCTGTAGGGAGCATTATGGAAACCTTCTTTGGCCAGCAAAAGGCCTGCACCACCAGGCTCTCTGGAGACAGATGGAATGATAAGAATGGAGGATCCCTGGGGAAGGCTTGCAACTTCTCGCTGCCAACCTACTGACCACCGTGGCAGAAGTACGTTTTTCACAGGCAGCCACGACTGGCTTGAAAAGAGCATCATTTAAAGGCAACAGCAGTCCAGAAGACTGCATGGAGGGCTGCAACACCTCAGTCAGAAGCACAGGTTTGCTCTCCGCCTCAGGAAACAGGAGCTCTAGGGCTTCTGCTTCTTTTGTGCATTATGGAGTGGAATGATTCCCCCTCAAGAGGGAGAGGCCCTGAACGACAAGTTACTTACTTTGGTAACGCCTTATCTGGTAGAGACATGATCTAGCCGCAGATTCCTTACCTTTGAACTTCTAGGCGTCAGGCTGGATCCGGAAGATTTTTCTCAGCAGTACCCCTGCACACCGGTAGGTGGCGTCGGTCGACTCCGCGTGACGTCGTCGGCGTTGTGTTCGACATCGTCGTGACGTCCGCGTCATCAATATAACCGCCACCAGCTGCGACAGAAGATCCTGCCGAAGAGGCAGCCTGATCGGAGGATCGATGCTTATGTCTAGGAGATCGGGATACCAAACTCTCCTTGCCGAGTCCGGAGCCACCAGAATAACTTGTGCCCGGTCGCTCCTGACCTTCGTGAGTACTCTGGGAAGGAGTGGTATGGGTGGAAAGGCGTTTAGGAGGCCTGAGCTCCACTTGCAGCAAAAAGCATCGCTGAGCGAATGCTGCCTTGGAAACTCCAACACGCAAAACAGCTGACATTGCACGTTCTATTCAGAGGCGAACAGATCTAACCAAGGCTCTCCCCACCGCTTAAAGAGACCTTCTGCCACCTCTGGGTGGAGATAACATTCGTGATCCGCAAGGCACCTTCGGCTGAGCTCGTCCGCCCTGGTGTTCAGAGAACCGGTCAGGTGTTGAACCACCAGGGAAATGCCCTGACGTTCCAGCCAAGTCCAGAGACGCAGGGCCTCTTGACGAACAGTCCACGACTCCACTCCGCCCTGTTTGTTGCAGTACCACATGGCGGTAGTGTTGTCCGTGAACACCTGTACGGGCCTTCCCTTTATTGACGGCAAAAAGGCGTTCAGTGCCAGCCGGATCGCCCGAAGCTCCAACAGATTGATATGGAGCTTGGCTTCCACCGGAGACCAGAGTCCTTTGATCTCCACCTCTCCTAGGAGGCCGCCCCATCCCAGAAGAGAGGCATCCGTCACTACTGTGAGGTCTGGGTGGGAAAGAGAGAGGGGTCTGCCCTTGAACCAATCGCGGTTCGTTAGCCACCACTGCAGGTCGTTCGTAGTGCCCTCTGAAATCTGAACCAGGTCGGTGAGTTTTCCCTGATGCTATGCCTACTGGAACTTCAGGTCCCACAGCAGAGCCCGCATGTGCCTTGCATGAGTCACTAGCAGGATACATGAAGCCCAACAGCCTCAGAGTCATTCTCACCGAAATCCAAGCGAGAGGCTGAAACATCGGTATCATAGCCTGAATATCTTGGACTCGCCATTCGGGAGGATAGGCCCGAAACTGCACTGTGTCTAGAACCGCCTCAATGAAAAGAAGCGACTGAGAGGGAGTCAGGTGTGACTTCGGCAAGTTGATCGTGAACCCCAGCGAATGCAGGAGGTTCGCCATAGCCTCGAGGTGGGAGACAACTGCTTGGGGTGAGCCCGCATTCAATAACCAGTCGTCGAGATAGGGGAAGACTAGAACCCCTGATCTCTGCAGATGGGCTGCAACCACCGCCATCACTTTTGTGAACACCCGAGGGACACTGGGGAGGCCAAAGGGGAGCACCGCAAATTGAAAGTGCTCGTGACTCACCTGAACCGCAGGTAGCGACAATGGGTAGGCAGGATGGGAATATGAAAGTAGGCATCCTGCAAGTCCAGCACTACCATCCAGTCTCCTGGGATCAAGGCAGACAGGACTTGAGCAAGAGTGAGCATCTTGAATTTCTCCTTTTTGAGGAAGTAATTGAGGGCTCTGATGTCTAGGATAGGATGAAGGCCACCATCCTTCTTTGGGACCAGGAAGTAGCAGGAAAAGCAAACCACTGCCTACTTTGGGCCCTGGAACCCTCCTTCATCGCTCCCTTGGCTAAGAGAGTTGAGACTTCCTCGTGGTGCAAGGCAAGGTGATCCTCCATCAACCGATCGTACTCTGGATACATAGAAGGAGGGGTAGTCTCGAAGGGGAGGGAGTAGCCCCTTCGGACTATTTGCAACACCCACCTGTCTGATGTAATGTTTCGTCAGTGGTGGAGATGATGGCGCATTCTGCCACTGACTGGCTGAGAATGATCCTGGGGAATCGGACTAGGAAAGTTTTGTGGCGGAGGAGGGGATGGTGGCTTGGCTCGACTTCTGGTTTCCTGACCCACGAGGCTTGGGTGAACCGTGTCCACGGCACCGCAGAGGTTGTTAAACTTGCGGGCCCTCTGGCCTGGGTAGGGTTGGCGCAGTTGATACGCCCTTCTGTAGCCACGAAAGGAACGAAAATTGGATGAAGCCCTAGGGACAGTAGTGAGGCCCAAAGACTTGGCTGTGGCCTGCAAGTCTTTACAGAGCTCAAGGGCAGCATCCGCCTTGTCTCTGAAGAGACGGGAGCCATCAAAGTGCATGTCCATGTGGTTGGCCTGGACATCCCCCAAAAAAAGAGATGTTCTCAGCCAGGCATGGTGACGAACTGCCACCGTCATGGAAATCGCTCTGCCAAGAGAGACCGTCGTGTCCAAGCCACATCTGATGGCGAACTTAGTTGCATCCCTCCCGTCTGAAATAGCTTGGGAGAGTAGAGCCCGGTCCTCCTCCGAGACTCTGGGCAGCACCTGCGCTACTGTATCCCATATGGAATGAGATTAATGGCCCAAGAGGCCTGCGGAGTTCACCGACCGTAATGCTAGGCTGGCAGAAGAAAATGTTCTTCCCTAAGTTTTCCAGCCTCTTGGATTCCCTGTCCGGGGGTGCTGAAGGGAATGCACCATGAGAAGTGGAAGCTTGGACCACCAAGGTTTGGGGGGTGGGGTTGATGGTGAGGAAATGTGGATCGCCCGGTGTGGGGCGATGTCGGCGGGCAATCGTCCTATTCACAGGAGCCCCTATGCTGGGTTTGGACCATGTTCCCAGAAGGACGTCTATCAAGGCCTCATTGAAAGGCAGTAGGGGTTCTGGTCCAGGACCTCAGCAG
Organism: Calotriton arnoldi; assembly: GCA_963921515.1. Classification (NCBI taxonomy): domain Eukaryota; kingdom Metazoa; phylum Chordata; class Amphibia; order Caudata; family Salamandridae; genus Calotriton; species Calotriton arnoldi. Next base: position 2,435,506 of record CAWUFW010001977.1, read on the forward strand.
CTCTATGCACCACCATGGCAAAAGATGCTCCATTCTCCGTAGCCAGGGTAGGAGGGGAAAGCATGCCAGAGTCTGGGGAGGTGTCCAGACCACTGACCTCACCCAGTTCCTCATACCAGTCCATGTCTTGTTGTTGAGGGATTTCTAAGTGATCCTGCTCCCCCTCCCAATCCTCTTCCTCCATCCCCAACCCTTCAGAATAGGGCACAGAGAACGGCATGGAGCTGTACGGCTCCGTCAGCACCGGTCTCTGCGTCGGAGGACGCCCGACTGGCTCCGTGTCGTTGGTAATGAGGATCGGGGAGGTGCCGCCGAGGACCTCTGCACCGGACGCAATGCCAGGGAGGTCGCTGTGGAGGTACGACCGGCGGCGGTCCGGACCCGGGAACGGGTCCACTCGGAGGCTGTGGCGCCGGAGCCGCCGGCATGGGAACCCTGGGGGTCCCTCTGTCCTCTGAGCCTGCGGGGCCCGAAGGCACCCCAGCAGGGTCAGGCCGCCCAAATGTGGCGCAAATGGCGTCATAAAATTCCTTCAGCTCGGCAGGGGTCGCTCCCGGCCCCGGAAAGGGAGGGAAACGGGGAGACGACCCAGGCACCCGCTCCGCGGAGTGGGGCCTCTAACGCAGAGGTTCCTCCGCCGCGTTGCAAGACAGAAGGGGCGAAGTTGAAGCATGCTTCGACTTCTTGTGCTTCTTGTGGTGCCTCTTACCTGACTTTGACGAAGAGGACTTCGATTCATCGGAGCGGTGCTCGGACCTTCCTCTCGACCGAGACCTGAATCGAGACCGACGAGGCGACCTCCGCGGTGCAGGATGCCGGGCCGCGAGAAGCTTTAGGGACCGCTCCCTCAAAGCCTATGGAACCATGGCCCAGCAGTCGGAGCACGACTTGGACTCGTGGTCGCGCTCCAGGCACCAAAGACAGACCAAATGGGGTTCTGTGACGGACATGGTGTAGTGACAGTTGCCGCACAGTTTGAATCCTGAAGTCTTCTTGCTTGACATTGAAAACCTACACACCAATGAAGTCAAAAAAAGTCGAAAAGAGTCTGTCAAAAAATGACTGGGGGTAGCTCTCTTCAACGGATCGGCGCGGAAAGAAAAGAACTGACATCAGCACGCCGGAGTGGCGGTTATATTGACGACGCGGACGTCACGACAACGAACACGACGCCAACGACGTCACGCGGAGTCGACCGACGCCACCTACTGGCGTGCAGGGGTACTGCTGAGAAAAATCTTCCGGATCCAGCCTGACGCCTGGAAGTTCAAAGGTAAGGAATTTGAGTCTAGATGTCTCTATCAGATGGGAACTGCATCTTCATCTACGGTGACATGCCCAGCCTACTTGCATTTCTTAGAGCCAAATTGCCAGCCATGTCAGTGGAAAGGAGAGGCAGTAAGTTAGCTGCCTCACTGCAGTCATTTGTGTCATGGTGGACCATCTCAGGCATGTCACTGGGAACAGAATGTGACCCAAGGATATTGTGCACCAATATTGTCCCCTTTGCCAACTTTTTCCTAAAGTGCTGCTCCCCATCAGGAACTGAGCCTCCCTTCTGGACCTATGTATAATTTCTTGGGTCTTCTCTAGAAGACCCACTGGAACCACCACTGGAACCAGTATCTGAGGCATCAGAATTGGTGCCAGTGGCACAGCGTTCACCATCACAGGAGTTTGGGAGGTGTCATTTGTGGTGCAAGAACAGGATCTGCTGGAGAGAGAGCCAGAGTTGGCACCATTTCAGCCACACCAGAGGCTAAGAAACAGGAGGTACAAATGGTGGCAGGGAGGGGCCCACTAGTGTGAACCCTGAAAGGTGCTTCTAAGAGGACTGCTACTCTCCTGAACATCTCAAAGCACAAGTTACTTAACTTAGGTAACACTCTTTCTTGTGGATAATCTTTCTAATAGCAGATATCTCACCTTTAAAATATCATCAGTAGAATGGATCCGCAAGATTTAAACAACACTGCGCCAACACACCCATAGGTACCGTCATACAGATCTGCATTGACTTTGTTTCCATCGTGGAAGTGACGACGCAGATGTATACAAGCACCACCTCTGCTCAATGTAAATTTCTTTCTTGGCTATGTCCACACTTTTGGATGCAGAGCCCAACAATAATCAGAGTTGCCAGTGCACTGAGCTCAAATTTGTGACCTTTTTAGATGGAAAAAGAGACCATTTCACAGACCAGGGCAGTGAGGAATCTAAGGTAAGAAAGTATATGCCAGAAAGAGTGTTACAAAAGGTAAGTAGCAGTGTTCTTCTGATGGGTACTCCTTACTGCAGATTCCTCACCTTTAGAATAGATACCAAAGCAAGATCTCCAAAATAGTGGGTCTGTGGAATGGTCAGATCAAAACATCCTGCTGGACTGAACACGCGAAATACTCTTCCCATTGGACTTAGCTGTCAAGGCGGTAGTGCTTGGTGAACGTGTGCAATGATGCTCCTGATGCAGTTTGACAGATATCAAGAACAGACTCTCCACATGCCGATGCAGCGGAAGTAGCCTCAGCCTTGATGGAATGAACCCTCAGTCCTTCTGGCGGCCGCTTAACGGCCAATGTGTAGCAGATCCTAATGCAAAAGTCTATCCACCCAGACAAGCCCTTTCCTGCACTTCGTCTTTCTTTGCCCCAGGAAACCCCACAAAAAGCTGATCCTCCACCTAATGGACTTTGGTGCCACTGATGTAAAAGCTCAAGCGTCTCCTGCGGTGAACTCTCTCCTCCTCTTTCAAAGGGTGAAGCGGAGCAAAAAACGTGGGGAGAATAAAGGATTGCTCAATGTGAAAAAGAGTACTAACTTTTATAACAAGCATTGGTAAATGCATTAGGTTTTGCCAATTTGATTAATAATAAGATGTTTTTTGTTGCAAGTTGTAGCTTGGTGAATAGCTGTGCAATATAAGTTACTGAAAGTTTGTTCAAGTGTTCTGACTTGTTTTTTAAGAAAGGCAATATATTGTGCTGTTACTTGTGTTATTTTAAAGTGGGGAGATTAGTTAAATGGTAAAAAAAATTACCTGATAAGAAAATATAAAAAAAACTGTGAGATTTACACATGGAAGAAAAGGCAAAGCAGGACGTTTCTAGGAGCGTGGAGCAAACACCGCTAAACTAAGACATAGGAATAACGTTAATATCCATCTGGACAGTGCTCATGATATTGACCTCGGAAAGATGATTATCCGAGTAGACCCTACCGCCAGTTGGATGCTTAGCTCACTGAGATATCTTGCCTGTCACTACGATTGGAATATAAAAGCACAGCCTGTGACCACGAGGAAAACGCTGATCCATGGCGTGGATGCGTTAGCAGACGGAGCCACAAGACCCAACTTCAAAAGCAACATTGTCCCTTTGGAGTGTTCTCCGAAACGGCTGAATTACAAAAACAAGCCCATGTGACTTGTGACCCACTGCACCTTTTGACACACCTCGCACAGGCCCACATGGGTCCTAAGCCACTGCACTTCTTGCCATGCGCTACACTCGCCCATGTGAGTTCCGAGCCACTGCACTTCTTCACATACATCACGCAGGCCCATGAAGGTTGCGTACTTTGTTCTGTCCAGATGTCCTTGGCCTGAGGAATACCTGCTTGAGATTTTCGCACAACCAAAAGACGAATTACAAATACGGACAAAAAAGTGTTGGTGACAAAGATCCCATAGTGGCTAGTAGTACATGCGAGTCACATCTTAACGTCTGCACGGAGGGATCCGTCTCGGACGGAGCAGGCCCATCACCAATGTGAATAGAACGTGCTATTGGAAGAAACTAAATACAACAGAGACACTTGTTTGCATAGCAGTGATGAATCAAGAGTACTTGTGCCCGATATGTGTGCTTTTTATTGCAATCGCAACAACCCAGTGTTTTTCTTAACACAAACACTGGCAGAACCGATAATATTGGGCATGCTACCGCAGTTTTCATAAAATTTGAAATTTTGAAGACAGCTGCATAGTATTAGCATGTGCATAGTGTCACAACCTGTATCGAGGAGCTATGCAAAAGCTACAATCCTCCACATTGCCATAAAAAGTTGCAGGCGCATTTAAGGTTAGCGGCTGTAACAACATCTTTTCTAGTAGCCCACTCGGCCTTGGACACGTGTCAAGTATACAAAGTATACGTGCTCAAGGTATGTTATCATAAGCTTAAACAAGCAACTATCCTTGTTCCAGCACAACAGGCCGTTCAAAGGAAATAGCTTAACATGCGGCTGACTCTGCTCTCGCACTATGCTCCAATTAGAGATATTTTACTGGTTTAAATGCAGGTACTGTGTGTTTGCACTTCTTTAATTTGGAAGGGTGAGCTCCGCATTTGTCAGCAGGGGCGCAATATTTATATTGGGACAGCACAATCATCTGCTAGTAGTAATTAGGTACTCTGGGACAGTGAGTGCCTGCACTTCTTTATTTCTATTGCAAGCGCGGGGGCCAAGAACTTATGCTATTGATGCTCATCAAAAATAATCACAAGGCTGGATGTTGCTCTGCGGCGCGCACTTTAAGTGTTCAGCTGTTCTTAGTCTGTAGCGTTAACAGTTCATCATCCACCCGAGAGTGCATGTATGAGGAGCAAGCATGGCCTGGGCATCAAACGACACTTCAGAGAGAAGGGGGACAGCGAACAACGCAGGAGTGAAATTAAGGTTATGTGCCTACCAAAGACGGAAAAAGATTTCTGTGAAACAGCGTGATTAAATTTCAGTCCTGCTGCATTTTTTAACAAGCCCACGCTAGCCACTATGTACAGTAACGTCCAGGGGTTAGGTCAACCGTTGATGCATCTGAATAAACTAAGCTCAGGGGTCGGTCTTGAACAGGATTAGACCCCGGCACCATTAAAAAAAAGTGACCCCATAACAGAATGAGATAGCTATCAACAGTGTACCTCGTTTGCAAATCAGGGCAGTTTTAAACTTGTAACGACAAGTTTATGAGTGTTTTGCAAGGTGTGGGAGACTGCAAGCATTCACCCTTTCTGCAGACTATATTTGTAGTAATATCAGTGTTATCGATTAAAACCCGGCCCAGCAATAAAACCCAGCCCACCACACGCTGACCTCTGAGAAGAGCCCTTCGGGTACTGTCAGGCTGCTCAGTAGGTTAGTCCGAGGATGCTACTCACGATAATGAGCCCTCTTCCAAAATGAAGGAATGACAAGTGTGTTAAGTGCACACCCTGCCCTTCACTCACCCCCTGGACATCCTGAAGTGCACACAAGTTCGGTTAGTCGCACCTGCTCCCACCGGAGGCACACCACTTGTTTATAGTGGGTTTCCATCACTGCAGGCACCACATGTGTGGATGTACACACGTGCCAGCTGTGCCCCCTCCCTCCTGAAACCTGTAGGAAGCGCCGGGGGGGAAGGGGGGGAGGGGGGGAAAGGGGGTATAAAAGAGAGCAGCGCTCTGCTGAAGGCAGCAATGCTCGGGTGCGTTGCTGTGAAGCAGACATGATACCTTAAAGGCTCTTCAGGGAGCGGCACAGGCAGTCTACTGCTGCTGCAGTCACAGTGAGATAACTGAAATAAAATGATGCCAGTAAGGAAATATACAACTAGGTCGGAAATACTTCCTGATGAATTTTGAACTGCACGTTGGATGTATTCTTGCTGCTGAAGTTCATTTTGTGAGGGCTGAGCAGGGCCGTAATTCAAGCAGCAGCTGGGAGTGTGCACCGTAACTTTAAAAACAAGATCGCATTCATTTTGTTTTGTACATGATGTAAAAGTTACTTACCTTCGGGAACGTAATATCTGGTAGAGACAGAGTCTAGCCGCAGATTCATTAGCTTTTGAATTCTCCCCAGGCGCCAGTCTGGATCCGGAAATATTTCAGCAGTGCCTATGCACGCCGGTGGACGGCGTCGTACGGCTCCGCGATGATGTAAACTCCGGGTATGACGTCAGTGGAGCCATATAAGTCCCATCCGGCGCGCAGATGTCAATTTCTTCTGTGAAACCTTCCGCGCCAGAATGCGGAGCCACTATAGAAACTGGTTGTGGAAACAGTGTGCCAAAAAGATAAAAAATCTTTGAAACATTAATAAAGAAGAAACATCAAATGGTATGTTAATACCAGACTTGGATTTTAAAGAAAACCCCAAAAGAATCAACAAAACACACTGCTATGTGAAACCCTGCACCTTTGTGAATAACCATCATGTAAAGAAAGAAAACCTTACACTCTATAGACCATTCATCAATGGTAATGAATGGCATGGTAACGGCAAACTAAACCTATAAAGACAACACCAAGCTGTTTGTTGAATCACACCATTCCGTGACATATTGATAGTGGCAATACAAGGTATGATGATACCAAAGACTTACAAAGAAAGAACAAATAAATCAATACTGCCCACTGGTGTGTAATCCAGTGTGAAAGAGAAAACACCCCACCACCGTACTGACCACCGACATTTGGAAATGGATGGTATGGCCACATCTAAACAAAACCTATGTGGCCAGGCTAAGTGGTCTGTTGAGTCCCAATATAAGTTGAGATAGTGATCACTGGCATATAAAACCAGTACAGAAAAAGGGTATAACCCTTACCTCATAGGTCATTCGCAGAGTGGGGAGGATGGGCAGGGAGTTAATGAATCTGTGGCTAGACTGTGTCTCTACCAGATATTACGTTTCCGAAGATAAGTAACTTTTACATATGATAGATTCCTTAACTTTTGAATTAAATACCATAGCTATCTTCCACTGGAGGAGGGTCTGAGAACTAATCCTACAAAAGTTCTCAAAGAGAACCAGCCGGTCATAACCAACAACTGACCAAATGTACTTAGGAATAGCAGAACAAGAGCGTGGCTTTTAATATGAATCCATGATCAATGTCACAGAACAGATAAATAAAAAACAACCCTACAGGCCAGAGAGAATTCAGCCCTTGAAAGAAAAAGGGACAAATCAAGACCCCTAAAGATCCATCTGTCAGTTAACAGACATTATCCTCTATCCCCCAAGGGGAAAGAGAACTCGTTGACCAAAAGGGCCGAGTGCAAGACAAAAGTCATGAAATCCACATTCTTCACAACAATAAAGAAATATCAGAGAGAGAACTGTCCTGATAAAATCCAAAAGAAGGACTCCAAGAACTCATTCCATTATACCAAGATGAATGAACACCAAGAGAAAGATAAACGATAATACCTCCATGGTATAGAGAATTTAGTTAGAACAAAATGACCACCCGAAGATTACATAATGCACTGTAAAGAAACTAAAATGGCACTAATAGATTTGAATTTAATATTGATATTCATCAATTATGCCAGTTGTAAAAAAAAACATTTTGCCACAAATGTGTATCACCTGGAAATATGCATAGTATATATAAAATTGTGTCACAATAGACTCTGAGTGGTCTGAGAACACATAGAGCATCACTGGCCCACATTTACTGCATGACCGCAGGTATCTACAAAGCCTGCGCCTGCATGGCATTTATTGTCATGGCCCGAAAGTCTGAACAGGACTCTGAGCCGTGGGCACGCTCAAAATACCAAGGCAAGCGAAAGAATAAAAGGGAACGCACCTATCAGTGCAGTATAAAAATATTAAATAAGGAAAAAACAAAACATTAAAAGGAAATAATACATAAACCGAATCCTTGTTAGCAACAAGCGCATGCAACAACACTAGTGATACAAAACACAATTTGATCACAAGACCGCCTCAAGAAGTAACAGCAATGATTCCCTAAGGACTTGCAAAACAGAGAGAAAATGGGTACGTATCCAAAAAGACAAGTAATATATATCCCCCAGACAGATGCAAAAAGCATTGCGGGAGAATAACAAGAAGAGCTTCCTATAAAGCCTAAAAACTCCAAACAAACTGTGTGACCGAAAACAGGTAAGGAAACTGCAGCTAGAAGTCTCCATCAGATTGTTTCCGACACTACCTATCACACAGCATAAGATACAGAGTTCACCCCCTTATGTTCTAGGAATGAACAAATGAATCACCTATCCCCTCCACAGAGGAGAAGGCAACTAACTTGAGTCTTCCAAAGAATACACCATAAACTTTGAGCTTACTCACACAATTTTCCAAAAAGAGAAGCACATATAATAAAAATGTAGATATGCAATCCACTCAGAAGGAGAAAACAACCTGCACCATAAAACACATAGTCCAAGAGGACTTAAATGAAGGATGAACCACAAGAACATGTTCTCAAAAGAATACATAGTGAAACTCGACCTTTCCACGCAGTTAAGACATGGGTGGACCCGGGGGGCACATATACAGCGGTCCGAGGCACGTGGGGACTTCACACTGATTAGTGTTTATGCTCCACCGCGTTTGCAACCCCAGACGCTACAGGCCGTGACTAAGATACTGTTGGACTCAAACTCCGCAACACATATAATAGGGGGTGACTTTAACGATGTGATGAATCCACTTGTTGATAGATCACGCCCAGTGGCAGGCACTAGGGTGCCTACCCCACTGGCGGACTTTGTGAACTCACTAGGCCTGACGGATCTCTGGCGCCGCCATCATTCATTTGACCGTAGCTACTCGTTTTTCTCAGGGGCACATAAGTCCTTTTCCCGGCTTGATTACCTTTTTGCCCCGGCGGGGGAAATCCAAGACATTGTAGACACAGACCATCTGGCAAGAAGCATCTCCGATCATTCCCCATTACAGCTGCAGGTTGGGAGTAGGGAACAGAGGCCCAAATCGGACTGGAGACTGAACGCTTGGGAGCTACGCGATAAAAAGGTGGCAGTGGCCGTGGCCATAGAGACCAAATTATTCTTCCAAGATAATGATGGGTCCGTTTCTTCGGAGGCCACCCTCTGGGAGGCCTATAAGGCAGTGCTCAGAGAGAGAATGCAAGACGTAATTGCCCGTAAGCATAGAGAGGACACGCTGCAAATTCGAGACCTAGAGAATAAATTGTTAGAATTAGAAAAAGAAATATCCCCGGATACCGAGGCTGAGAAGCGTAGACAATTGGAGGTCACACGGAGGGAATTCCGGGCCCTAGCGGAGGGAGAAGTCCATACACAAATTCTGGCCACTCACCATAGACTGTATGAGACCGGGGACAGAGCGGGGAGGCTACTAGCATGGATGAGTCGGAAGGACCAAGAAACGAACTGGGTAGCTCAAATTGAAGAGGGAGGGGACACGACACACGTCGGCACCCGCGATTGCGGCTGCGTTCGTGAACTATTATGCCAACCTGTACGCGGCCCGCTCGACGACAGACGAGAGCAGCATAGATGACTATCTCACCAAGATAGCCATGCCCACCATGCGAACTGAAGACACGGAGGCCCTAGACGAGGACTTTACTCTGGAAGAAGTCACTGCTGCTATTGCCAAGCAGAAGTCAGGGAAAACCCCGGGGCCAAACGGACTCCCAGGGGAATTCGTCAAACAAAATAGTAGTATCCTGGCCCCACGCCTCCTTAATCTGTTTCTAGCGGCAAAAGAGGAGGGTGCGCTCCCCCCTGACCTCTGTCAAGCCACGGTTGTGGTCATACCAAAACCGAGTAAGCCCCCGGATTGTTGTGGTTCTTACCGCCCAATTTCCAAGATATTGGCCTCCATGCTGGCGACACGCCTTTTAACAGTCATAGTATCCCTGATACACAAGGACCAGTCGGGCTTCATGCCCAAACGCGCTACGCGCTTTAACCTTCATAGACTGGCAAACTGGCTAGACGTAACTAAGGGACGCAAAACTCCCCATCTGCTGCTATCACTCGACGCCGAAAAGGCATTTGATACAGTACACTGGCCCTTCATGAGACGGGTCCTCTTAAAATTGGGCTTCGGACACAACTTCCGGGCGTGGGTCGATCTCCTGTACACAAATCCCAGGGCTAGAGTACGAGTCAATGGTGTTAAATCGGCTGAGTTTCCCATCGGGCGAGGGACTAGACAGGGTTGCCCGCTGTCCCCCCTCCTCTTTTCGCTTGTTCTCGAACCCCTAGCATGCCTGATTAGAACGCACCCAGACCTGACAGGGTTCCGGGACCCCAAGGGTCAGCTGCTAGATGAACAAATCTCACTCTATGCAGATGATATTCTGTTGCATATAACGAACCCGGATAAGACACTCCCAATTATTCTGAACGTAACCGAGAAATATGGTAGGCAAGATCAACTGGGGGAAGTCGGTCTTGTACCCGATAGGGGGCCACGTTGACTTGCAGTCTATACCGGCGGGTCTCCCGATGGCTGAGGGAGGCTTCAAATATTTGGGACTCTACATTTCCGAAAATGTGGCAAGCTGCCTCTCCCATAACATTCATCGGGTCCGAGCGGACTTCCGGAGTGATGTGGCTCGCTGGCGGCGCCTCCCCCTGACACTGCTCGGTAGGGCGGCCATGTTTAAAATGATCACCCTGCCCAAGCTTCTATATATTCTTCAAAATACGTACTATAAAATACCGGAGGCAATCTTCAATACAATAAACTCTGAATTGGGCACTCTGTTGTGGGACAGAGGCCACCCCCGAGTAGCGGTGCGAACGTTGCAACGTAGCCAATACAATTGGGGAATTGCGTTGCCAGATGTCAGGGCATACTATAGGGGGGCACACCTTGTGGTTATCAATGAATGGGGACATGTGCCGCAGGACCACCCCACATACGCCGTAGAGAGACTCCAATTTCATAAACGCTCGCACCTCCACTACCTCTATGGGGGCCAAGGGACGAGAAGCCTACTACCAGCAACGCAAAGAGTGATTGAGGCGTGGAGGGAGGCCGAACGAGCGATGCAATGGGGTAAAAGGCTAACGAGAGCCACACCCCTATGGGAGGGTAGACGGTTACTTGAACTTGCAAAATTGAGGGGGTTTAACGAATGGGATGCTATTGGCATCACTACCTTGGGAGACGTAATACGACAGGGCACACTGATGACATTCGCAGACCTACAAGCGGAGTATAGTCTGACGGCTACACAGCACTATAAATACATTCAATTCCGACACGCATGGCGGGCACAGAAACCTGATATTGTAGATCTCCCGGAGTATGCCCCGCTAGAGGGTCGGCTACTACAGGAAGAGATACAGGAGAAAGTGGTCTCCTGGACCTACAAAACTCTAATAAATAATATGCCTGACAGACTAATGACACTCTGGGGCAAATGGGAAGACCTTGTGGGCACACTAGAGGATATAGACTGGGAGATGGCCCTGATACACCCCAGAGAGGTGGCGATTAAGCTCAGACTGCGACTGGTTCAGTTCAAAATCCTACACAGGGTATACTACGACCGGGCGAAACTACATGCGATGGGCAGAGCGGAGACGCCGGAGTGTCTGAGGTAGTGCAGCAAGAGGCTCCTTCATTCATACGTTGTGGGACTGTCCACAAATACACAGTTACTGGGCACAGATTGTGCAAGAACTAAACAACATATTGCAAGTGCAAATTCCGATGGACCACAAATATGTTCTGTTGGGCATTCACACAGACGTTGACATTTCTAGGTACCAACTTCTACTTAGTAACCTCGGGCTCATAGTGGCTAAACGGGACATAGCTAAGCACTGGGGGAGACCGGCGCTTCCCACATTGAAGGAGTGGCGGAGTGATATGGATATGTGTATGGGAGCCGAAAAGACTGTATATAAAGCGAGGGGGTGCCCGAGAAAGTTTAGGAAAATCTGGCAGCCATGGCTAAGTTATTACAACTTAGAGATGGCAGAAGACGTGGAGGACGTACTGGACATCATCTGAAACAGGGCCGGGACGAGGGGCTCGCTCTCCTAAGCCCACACTTAATCGAGGGACCCATGCACTATCTAGTACAAGGGGGGGGGACGAACCACCGGGGCTGTGCAAGGGAATCGTGATCTTGCTAATTTTGTATCCTTATCATTTGTAAATCTTGTCACTTGTGGCGGATGGACGCTGACCGAGATGTATCTGCTGAGTTGTTTTGATGTTTTATTAAAAAACAATAAAAATATTTAAAAAAAAAAAAAAAAACATAGTGTAGGCCTTAAATCCATCAGCGCTATAATAAAAATGCACACTATGAGACAACGAAAGGTCGAAACCATGCACATTTTAGCATAAACTTGCATCAGAAAATCTTCCATTCAAGAAGACGCGTCTCTTGACAATAACGACTTGAGCACAAAGCTCAATCTCAGAGGACAAGGCACAAAGGAAAACCTCTCTCGTTCATCTAACCCAATCCTAAACAAGGAGAAAAATGGTACTGAGAATAAAACATGCACTCTCGCAGGACACCAAGTGGTCAAACCAACAAGGCACATGTAAAATGCTCTAACAAAGCTTACTCGCTTGTAAAGAAATAGCCTGCATCTCAAGTATAAAGACAAGTTACCCAGTAACAAACAACGTAAAGCTATGATTCAAAAGACCTCTGTATGTCACGAAAGCATCTTAACGCTGCATCAGCTTGACTCACAAAAAGATGGGCACCATCAAATGGCATGTCGACCAAAGTCGACTAGACAGCCTCTGAGAAACCTGAAGTTGCCAACCAAGCCTGACGCCTTAATGCCACTGCTGATGCCATAGTGTGACCCACAGAGTCCGTAGTGTCCATACCACACCTTATGAAAACCTAGCAGCCTGCTGACCATCTTTAATCAAATCACCAATCTCTGAGCGGAGGTTATCCGGAAGAGATGGTAACACATTCTGTATCGAATCCCATAAAGCATGGGAATATCGCCCCAGCACACAAGATGTATTTATTAATCTCAAGGCTGAGCTTGCCAAAGCAAAGATGTGTTTACCTCATGCATCACAACTCCTAGACTCCTTACCCACTGGAGTTTTAGGAACAGAATCTACATTCCTGTGAAGAAGTCGGAATCTGAGTCACCAAGCTACAGGTGGAAGGGTGTCTATGAAGACAAACTGAGTCCCCAGGTTCAGACAGGTGTCTACGTGCAATATCTCGGTCCACTGAGGCCCCCAACTCAGGCTTGGCTTAAGTACTTAATAAAATAGTAAAAAGGGCGTTCCCAAACTGAAGAAAAGGTTCTTCCCCAGTCTGTCCCTGAAAAAGGACCTCAATCAAAGGGTCTGTTTACCTTAGCACTGTAGAAAGTGACAAGCTTAAAACTGTAGTCTCTTTCCTTAGCATGTCTGTGAAGGAGGAATTTGCCTTCGTAGCAAGGCCAGGGGGGAAAAGCAACCCCATAGCTGGTGAAGAATCCAGGCCACTAGCCTCTCCCAGAGCAGACAACCAGCTCTCCTCTATCTGAGGCACATTAATATCAGAAATGGGCTTAAAGGGCCCTGCCTTAATCAATAAAGGCTGTCTTTCCACAACCTGTTCCTGCGAAGGAATCAAAACCTGCATATTCCCCTCAGTTTGAATAGTCTACTCCGCATCCGACGTCGTACGGCGCCTACACCGAGGAGGAGAAACAACTTCGACTGACGCAGCCGACGTCGGTGTCGGCTGATCGAAGTCCGTCGTTGTCGGTCGAGATCTCGAAGGACTGTGGACCTGCGCCAAAGCGGCGCTGCCCGACGTCGACCGGCGCCGATCCATGGACTGCAACGGCCCCACTCACCTCCTTGGGGCCTAAAAGCGCTCCAGAGGGAGTTGGGGTACCAATAATGAGGGGTAAGAAATTCTAATATTCCCTCATCTGAGCCATCGATGCCTGACTCTGGGAAACACGGGGAGTCGCGGTGCGGAGTCGTGTACGACCTCCTCAACCGTCGAGTGGTAGGAGCCATGGGAGACTGAGTCTCCAAGCAACTTCACCCGTCCCTTACCTTTTGACTTACCCGGGCAACGACATCCTCCAGAACGGCTTCGGCTCCTAGATCGACCCCACAAACGCTCTTCCCGGGACGATGAAGACCGAGGATGGGAAGCCTCCGAGGACCGTGACACACGCGCCGCCATCAACTTCAAACACCACTCCTTTAGCGACTTCGGTTTAAGATTCTGGCAGGAGCCACAATCCTCGGCGTCGTGGTGCTCGCCTAAACACCACATACAAATTGTATGCGGGTCCATCACTGACATATGTCGGCTACAAGACCCTCAAGGTTTGTAACCTGTAGACATAGAAAAGGCACACTGTTCCACTGACAACAAAGTATTGAGGCAGGTCAAAAAACTGACCCAAGGAACCGCTTTTCCGGATCCGCGTTACAGTGCGGAAAAGAAGAAACTGATGTCCAAGTGCTGGAGGGGACTTATATGGCTCCACTGACGTCATGACCGGAGTCGACGTCATCACAGAGCCGTACGAAGCCGTCCCCCCCGGCGTGCAGAGGTAATGCTGAAAAATTTCCAGATCCAGCCTGGCGTCTGGGGAGAATTCAAAAGTTAAAGAATCTGCGGCTAGATGTCTCTATCAGATAGGCACCGTTAATACTCTGCACGAGGTTATGGTTGAAATACGATATCAGATGGGTAATGTTCAATTAAATTACCTACCTGTATACTGCATAGGGTCTCCGTCTAATTGGATAAAACAACGTTTTATTTACCATACGTCACGTGTGAAAGTCCCTTATCGCTGAAACAGAGGTTTGCTTCCTGGGAAGAGACGCCCTCATGCTGGGGTCCCAGAAGAATCTGCACACTTCTAGAGCACGTCCGTTGTCCAGGGAAATTTTACGAATGAAAGGAAGATTCAGGCAATTCAAGATTTAAAGAGATGTTTTATGCTAACATTTCCAATGCACAAAATACAAAATCACTTTTTAATGGCGCTTACTTCGAGGAGAAAAGTAGCTGCAATTTGTTTTGTTGAGGCTTTACAAACCATTTTCGTTTTCACTCTGAGATTGGAGGTTTCTCCCTTTCATGGTTCACACCCTGAGAGGTGTGTGGAGGCACGCATGACTTCCGGCCCAGGCATTTGTTTTGCTTATTAGCAATGCGGGCTCCTTCCCGTTGTTGTGTGTTTAGATTCCACTTGCTCGGTGTGGTAGTGATTTCTGCACTGCTTCCCATTAGCATTGAACTAAAAAACACCCCTGCAAGCCTCCCCTTCGCAAGCCTCCCCTTCGCAAGCCTCCCCTTCGCAAGCCTCCCCTTTGCATGCCTCCCCTTCGCATGCCTCTGCCCCGCTTCTTCCTTTAAGCCTGATATTAATCTCCTGCCGCTGAACACGGGTCACAAAATGGAGCTAAGTAAACTGCAGCCTGAGAGCCAGGTGAGACCTTCATGAGAAGTTAAAACTAATGACTGATGGAAGTTTCACAGGCGAGGAGTCACTTCAGTCTTAAACCTCCAATGGAAATGCATTTTAACAAACCTTCCAACTCTGAAATAATACATTTATAACTCAATTATCCGTGAAAAGAGGGCTTGCGCTAAAATAACCATCTTTCATAATTCTTCACATTCAGGTGATGGAGCCTGAAGCGACTGTTGGGCAGCTAGTAGCACTATTGACTGCAATAAAATAATATACAGACTATAATCATGGGACCAGAGCCTTCCTTCACTACTATGAACAGGAATTCAATAAGTTACAAGTATATAAGTAACTCACGCAAAGAAACAGGAAGAGAAACGAGCAGGGACAGTAAATGATTTCAAAGCTTTGCGGAGGTCAGGGCTGAAAGTGAAGCTTGTAGCACAATGTGTTGCAAGCCTCGTTTAATAATAAATTAAAGGAAAAATAAAAAACAGAGCTGGCATGCACGCTTAAGATGCATGCAGCCAGGGTGAGAATAATTAAGATTCAGGAGACTCTGTAAGAGAAAACACTCTTCCAAGAAATTCTTTTGAAAATCAGATTGAACCTTAAAGGACCCCGGACACATGGCTGAAGAAATGTAGTTCAATTACGATTAAGTGATAGCTGTTCATGTTTTGCTTCTACAGAAGTCAGGATAACGTTGTAATCACGCTATGGCAGCTTTGAAAGGGTGAATACGTGCAACCATACCCATAAGTAAACACAACAGATACACTGTATTTTCAATGAAAGCAAGTGAGGAGGACAATCTTCAATCTACTGTCAAAAGAGAACAAAAAGATTTGTATGTGTGGGCTATTTCAGCTCACCAATGAGATTTCTTTTACCCATTTCCTAATGGTACTTAAAATTTGAGATGTTCTTTGTGAAATTATTGTATTTCCTAAATATTCACGCAATTTGTTTGGACTAGCTTGTCCATCCACATTTAATGGGGGTTGCATGAGCTGCTGGATGTAGCGTTTCAGTGACAATGGTGCCCATCACTGAGCTAATAGTGAACTGAGACGGATGTTTTTGTTGTGAAAACTGGATGAAAATAAAAGTGAGCAACAAAGAATCACTCTGCATTATTAAGTCTTCTATCTTTTCTCTTGTCTTTGGGTGTGGAGGGGAAGGGAGGCAGTCTGATGCTGTGTGTGTGGCCTGTAAGGAAGGAGGCGATCCACTTGAAGGCGTCTTGCTGTATGCCTATGTTGTGGAGTCTGTTGATGAGGGTGTTGTGGGAGACGGTGTTGAATGCCGCAGAGTGGTCGAGGAGGAGCCATTTGACACCTTGGGATGCAACTGCCATTCGTCATCCGCCAGGTTTGTCTGCCCTGGCCTTCAAAGATCTCGCCAGGTGGATCACCACCAGGGAAATGTCCAGATGATCCAGCCGATTCTAGAGATGAAGTGACTGTCGGCAAAAGACCCAGGACCCTAACCTGCTCTGCTTGTTGCACTACTAAACAGCAGTGGTGTTGTCTATGAGAACCTGAACCAGCCTCCCATTGATGGACGGTCAGAAGACTAACCGCACCATGCAAATTGAGCAGATTAATGTGAAGACGCATCTCTACTAGAAACCAGAGTCCTCCGATTTGGTGAAACACAATATCCATAATATCCCCGATGACTTTGGCACGCTAATAGTGAACCCGAATTAAGTCAGGCAGTTAGCCAGTGTCTTGAGGTGGTCTACACCCGACTATGACGATCCCACCTTCATCAGACAGTCATTAAGGCTGGGAAAACCTGCCTGCTTAGTCAGACATAGTCTGCTGAAAAGTGTTGTTATAATCTTTGAAGAATTTGAGGAAAACCAAAAAAGAGCTCTGGAACCACATCTCTAAGGCATGTAAACACAGGAGCTAACACCATACGCCAGGGGGCATAATACAACTGCTGGTGTTGTCGCGTCTTGGGCAGATTGGGGCAAAATTGGAATTGAACGATGCCGCAAGAGAAAATGTTTGCAGACCTACCATGGAGACTCGGGATAATCATAAGGTAAGGAATCTGCAAGAACACATATCCATTACCACTGTGCATTAGAAAGAACATTACTCAAAAACACAGTTTACTGGATCCTAACATCATGTACAGAACTCGGCCTGCGCGATGGGCCTCATCGGAGGAAGCAGTACTGAAATACATTTCTCAACTGTAGCATATGTCTGTGAATCCTGTGAGAGAAGATGCTTGGTACTGACAAAAGATTTAAAGGATTTAAAACATATTTTTAAGGACATTATACACCTTGTAAGAAGAACAGTTATACTATGACCTGTATGGTGGTTCTTTAAAAAACTCCCATACTATGGGAAAGTTTGAATCATGAGATATACGATGAAAACAAGTCTATGGTCCATTTAGGTTTTTGAGGGCTACAATCAAAGCAATGTTGCTACTAACCTGTTTTTCTCTTCCGAGTCTTGATGTCAATGATGACAGCCCTATTTTTCTCTGTGAAGTGTTTTAGAATGATCACATCATGAGGTTCATTGGCATTGTCCAAATACACAGACCGAGTTCCCATACAGAGAACCTGGAACGAACAGCAAACACTTGATTTAACATTCAGTATAATAATTGTTAACATGACATTAAAGCATTTTTCAACCCTTTGCTAATCACAGATATTCTGGAAATAAGATATTTGACAGGTAATACCAGTAAGCAACCAATTGTACTATTTTTTGGGAGAAAAATACCAGTCCGAATGCCGTACATTTGCAATAGAACATTGTTCACTTGAAACAATTTTTAACTACAAGAGGATGGATGTTTTAATTTTAAAAGGAGAACTAATCACAGACTGCACACCCTCCTTCAGAAATGGGGTAAAGTGGTTTCCCTGGTGGTCCTGGGGAGGGAGTAGAAGACAAGGACTGGGTCTAAAGACCCCTTCCCTTGTCTCTGTCCTTCTACTGCTGCATGAAGGGAATCTGCTACTGCGGATGGTCTGTGGGGACTGCCGCTGCCTGTACTGGAACCTGTTAGAGAAGTCTCACATTTTCTCGAACTGGCTAATGAATGATGAATTGGTGAATGAAGCCCTAGAGACCAGGCTGTGCACCTCCCAGCCTTAAAGCGCTCCAAGGCTGCAACTGCCCTGACCATCAAAAGACGTTCACCACCAAAAAGCATGTCCTTGAGTGTGGCCTGGACATCCCCAGAAAAACCTGTAGAGCACAGTCAGGTATGAAGTTGCAGACATACAGAGGACCCCATCGCTCTGGCAATCAAATTATCCGTGTCCAGACCCACCTGATGGTATGGCAGGACGCTTCCTGACCATCGTGGATTATCTCCTCAAAATGATCCTTCAGATGGTCAAGAAGGTTGGGAGGGATCAATGCTAATATAGCCCACAAAGCATGCGTATTGACACCAAGGCAGGCAGCGCTGAGGGAATGCAATACCAGCTGCCCGCTGAGAACAACTTCTTCCCCACCTCTTTCAGCATGTTGGACTGTCTGTCCAACAGGTGGGTAGGAAATCCCAGGATAAATTGGGAGGAGGAGGAAGCCTGCATCACAACACTCACTGGCAAAGCGTGGACCGAAAGAAAAAGATATCGTGTCCCCCCGGTGCCGACCTGTAACACCTAGCCACTATTAATTTTTAGTGCCAGGGCTGTGGTTGGTTTTGCCTTGCAATACCTTACAGATTCAAGAAGGCCTCATTAAATGGCAACAACAGATCTGCTGAGGTAGGGGTGGACTGCACCATCTCAGTGAGGTTGTTAGATCTGAATTCCACAGAAGGAAGGGGCAACTCAAGCACCTTGGCTACCTTCTTAAGGACAGCAGTGAACGATGCCATCTCTGCTAGAGTAGGTCATGTAAGTGGATCAGTGTCAACATCTGGCCCAAGTTTATGGATCTAGTCTGGCAATTGGGGATAATCAAGAGGTGAGGAATGAACATGTAGAAGTAGCCATCAGAAATACTGATTCCCACATGTTATTCACTATCTGAGATATGGCATCTTGTAATATTCCATGTCAGGTATTACCATGTTGTTTATACTGTGCCACTTGTGGACTCTGGACACAGACGTCACCCTCAAGGGATACATAGGCAAGAAAATCAAGATGGCCTAGTTCCAGCTCTTTCTACTAAAGTAAGTGAAATCATTCCTCCCAAAAAGCGACTTCAGCCTTCAAACTCTTGTGCCCTTGTATCTAGATATGAAAAACATCACCCTCATTGTGATGGAGTTCAGTGACACCCATATCGACCCCACCAACTTCAAAACTAGTTACATTATCTACAAAACCGTCATCAGGCCCCCAGGTTTATCAGGCTGACATTAACCAAAGCCAGACCTTTATATTGGAGATGAAGTGCAAAAAAGAAAAAACAAGGCAAAAGGCCCTTTTTATTTATGAATGAAGGGCCTGGAACTACATCTCTGCATTCTTCAGGACCACCCCAGTCCGGCTGCAATTTCGGAAAGAGTTAAAGACACAGCTTTATTAAGAACACTACTATGCTGCAGTAACAATCTACTTCTGCTCTTCAGAACCCAGCTACCCTTCCAGTCACACATTGACTGTATCTTTGTTTTTGACCATGTGCAGAGCTATGCTGCCACTAGGTTAAGCTTGTGCTATACAAATACAATACACCTACATAAAACATACTTACAAACATACATATACATGAACAGGACCGTGATTTCCAAGCGCAGTCATATCTCTTACATTATGATTAGATCATAAAAATACAGAAAATCAGACTCAGCAGAAAGAGAGCGAAGAATGAGTTGACAGGAAAGATGTGTGGCCAAAACAGAGCATGTGTAACCTTAGGTAACCTTTTTGGTGATCTATTAATGTGAATGTATTCTTAAAATAAGTGGATGGTCAAACTGTGCTGATAAGATTGCCAGAAAAGGTTATTTAAAGGTGAAGGTTATATTATAATTCAGGAATGACCTGATTGGCCCTGGATGACTGATCCTGCAAAAAAGTGTTTTATTATTAACACTGCATGTCACCCTTACACAAACTGCTACTATGCATCCAAGGTTTGTTTCACAAATGAAGAGAGGGTGCACAGTGTATTAGGGATGGAAGCACTGCCCCAAATGATACTGTTGAGGTTTGGCGGTATGATGTTGATGTTAAGTTGGTATCGACTAGACGACACTAGTTATTCAGATACGTTCGAGCATACTAATTCTGTACATCGGGTAAAACTGCTATTGTAGGGGTACCATGAGTTCCTGTGTAAACGGCAGCGACGACTGTACCCCCAGTGGCACAATCTTTTATCAGGGAAGCCATCCCATTGGCAAGCAAATTGTTAATATTCTGTGTTTTTCCTGCCGGCCCGTATGGGTAAAAACTGTTTCAAGCTGAGCTGTTTTTTACGCTATCCAGAATGGGAATTGCTCCCGACTGGTGGGACTCTTTCCCATAACGGCGTTCAGCGTTTGGGGGCTGATACCCGTAGTAGCCAATTGAGGTTGTGCAGCCCTCGTAGGTTGAACTGTCAATATTCGCATTATGAACTGTGTAAGATTTCTGTATTTTTTTTATTTTTTTTACTAAATCCCTATAAAGTGTACGCATTCCTGCTGCTGGTAAAGTAACAATATCCGGATGCGGTGTATAAGAAGCTAAGACAGGCCAGGTCGCTTCTTCTTTACTGAGCAGACCGAGTTCCACGTTTTTTGTGGTATGGGGTAGGGCGCCTTTAAACCAATTAATAATCTCTTGGTAAGTTAACGGAATTTCTATGTTCACATAAGGAAAGTATTTTTCAGGTGGTTCATCTTCAATGTAAGAGTGAAACAACTGTGTGCGTGCATCTGCAGGCGGGAATTTAATCCAAGAGTAGAATATCTCTGTTCTGAATGCTTCATGTGCCTGAAACACGAAGGTAACATCTCCACCTGTTGCTGGGAGGCCATCTTGTAGTAATTTCATAGTAACTGCCTGTCTGCAATGTTTAGAGCAACTTCCTGCTCCTCAATGTCCTCACCTTGTTCTGTCATTGTTAAGGAAAAGGAAATTAATTAAATTAACTTATAGAGATATGGTAAGTACAATGCGGGAAACTTTTTAATCCTCCAAGCTTGAAAAACCTACAGCCAATACATAGGGTATACCTACTCAGCTAAGGCAGATTTATTTCCCTTCCCACTTCAGACGTCTCAGGTTAAAATGTGAGTAGGGTCTCTGAGAAAGCACGACTGAACTACTCAGATTGACGTTAAATAAGAACCCAACCAACGTTGGGCGCCATGTCGTGTAGTTCCTACTAATCCGTAGAATCTGTGCGTTTGTTGGACAACATAAACTAGGGGCTTGGTGCCTAGACTGATTCCGGACACCCCCCGCAGGATATGTTGGCCTATAGACCAATTGGCTCACAGTGCCATCGTAAGCCCGCCTAACCTTATCAGGGAGCGAATGGTTTCTGGCAACCACTGAACATGGCAACCCTGACCCCTCAGGGATCGTGGAAACAGTAAAGAACCTTTCACTCAGTCACTCGTGCTCACTTATTCTCAGAGAAGTATACAGGGAATACACAGTTTGAATTTTTCAATTAGTTTATTGAACCATCGTTATTCTTGTATAAAATATGTGTGCTGCAATGATTAATAGACAGAATCAGATAAAAGTGATTAGCAGCACCAAAAGCGGAAATAGTAGATGTAGTTCTACCAAGGTGCTAAAACAGTGTATATATGGAGGCATATATCAAGGCAGTAATCTGGCGTACTCCTACAACGCAAACCCTACTCTAAGTGTACCTAGAGTGTGTGTAGGTGTGGAGCCAAGAATCCCCCCAAGGGACAATCCAACCCCATTACCTGATGGGAGAGAATGAAGGACCCCGCCTTGGTCACAAACTGGATCCCCCTCATAACATCACTAATCTATACGCACATCACAAGGTCTGTTATAAAAGATGAGTTTCCCAATAGATTGGTAGAGGAGGCACTTCAGCTGACACCGAGGGTCATGCGACTTCACCACACAGTAAGGTGGATTTACATAGAGAGCATGATGTTCGCTCACATGTTTAGCTGAGGTTATGGCGATGAGAAAGACCGTATTTAAGATCAGAATTCTCAGGGACCAACTGTGCAGCGGCTCAAAAGGGGAGCACATCAAAATTGCGAGGACTAAGTTCAAATCCCACTAGATCATTACAAAGGATTTTGTGATAAACAATTATTCCAAACCTTTTAAAAATCACAACAATTAATTTAAATAATGAAGGCTGATCCAGCAAGTGCAAAGAAGCCAAAAGAGCTGCTAAGTAGCCTTTAACAGTGCCCAAACCAAGTCCTTCCTTGGTGATAAACAGCAGAACTTCAGGCAACTTTGTTGAAAAAAGTCAATCTGTCGAGCACCGCAGCAATCCACAAATTTGTCCCAACGGTTAGCATACATAAATTTAGTGGAGGGACGCCTCGCCACTAGGATGACATCAACAACCTCACGGTGCAGGTCAAAGGAGGTCAACTGTTGCAACTCAATCTCCAAGCATGCCGATGCAAGGAGGGCCGACCCAGGTGCAGACCATGCTGTGTTGCTGCATCTAAAGATCCTCCTGAAGCAGCATCTTGATTGGAGGACAGATGCTCATGCCAAGGATTTGCAGGTACCACGCACATTCATGGCACGATCTTCTTCGGAACTTGGGGCAGAATAGGCAGTTGGGGGAAATTATACACAAGTCTTGAACTCCACTGTAGATAGAATGCATCTCTGAGCTGCTTTGGAAACTCAAAGATTTGCTGACATCGCACGTACTCTGTGGAGGCAAAAAGATGTAGAGTTTGTCCGCCCTTGTGTTTAAAGATTCCGTCAAGTGGTTCACCACCAGGGAAATCCCTTGGCAGTTCAGACACTTCCAGAGGTGCAAGGCCTCCTGGCACAGGGCCCAAAACCCCACCCACTCTGTTTGTGGCAGTACCACATGGCAGTGGTGTTGTCCATGACCGTTTCCACCAGCTGTCCTTTGATGGTAGGCAGGAACAAATTCAACAACAAGCGGATCACTCTCACCTCTATAAAGATGATGTGGAGAGGGATCTGTGATAGAGACCAGAGTCCTCTGACCTCCACCTCTCCAAGATAGTCACCAACCCAGCAGTGATGCATCTGTGACTACTGTCAGCTCAGGGTAGGGAAAGGAGAGGGACCTGCCACTGACCCAATCATGGTCCAGTAGCCACCACTTCAAATCTTCTATAGTCTCCTCTAAAATCTGGATACAATCCGACAGATTTCCCGGATGATGTGTCCTCTGGAATTTCATGTCCCACTGCGGACAGTGCCTGCATGTGTCACGCAGCAGGATGCAGGAGACTAAGAATCCCTGCAGCTGCAGTCTCATCCACACAGAGATCTAAACATCAGGATCATAGCTATAATATCCTGGACTCTCCGTTCCGGGGGAAAAGTCACGGAACTGCACCATACCCAGAATGGTACAGATTAAAGGGAGAGTCTGTGAAGGGGTCAGGTATGACTTCGGCTAGTTGACAGTTAACCCAAACAATGTTAAGAGATTCGCCATTGTCAGAAGTGGTTGATGACTGAGTGGGGAGAACTCACCTTCAGTAGCCAGTCGTCAAGGTAGGAAAAGTATGGTACCCCGGGACTCTGGAGATGTGCTGTGACTACCGCCATCAGTTTCGTGAACACATGAGGGGTGCTGGTGAGCCTAATGGGGTGGCTGTGTGCCGTCAAGGACACATTAAAGCAGTTTTGCGGTTGAAGCCAGTGGATTGAGCTGCACATTGTCCCTGCTGACCTCGCAGTATCTGGAAACTGCTGCCTCAGCCACAAAAGAGCTGAAAAGCCTGGTAGGCTGGAAGAAGAGTCTGTCTTTGACAGACAGGAAAGCCTCTACGGTAGCCTTGAAGAGGTCAAAATTGCTCGTAGCATTGCCTTGTTGGAGCAGACAGTTACAGAGGTTCTTCTCTTTTTAAAGCACCCTAGGGCTGAGTCCCATTTATCCTAAAAAAAGGTGGGTTCCGTTAAAGCACAAGTTACTAACTTGTGTAACGATATATCTGTAAGAGACAGTAGTTAGTGACAGATTCCTTACCTTAGAATATCCCCAGGCGTCAGGGTGGATCCGGAAAGCTTTGCGTAGCAGTACCCCTGCGCGTCGGTAGGCGGCGTCGTGCTGCTCTGCGTCCGTCGTCGGCGTCGTGATCGCCGGGATGACGTCGCGGCCAATACTTAGACGCCGCCCATGCGCGCGGGCGTCAGTTCTGTACACGACTTTCCGCGCCAGAAACGCAGAGCCATGCAAGAAACTGACGCTGGTGTCTGAAAACTAGGGCCCTGAAAGGGATGACCTTAACCCTAGAAATCAGTTCGCAGAACGGGGAGGATGGGTGGGGCGGTAAGGAATCTGTCACTAACTACTGTCTCTTACAGATATATCGTTACACAAGTTAGTAACTTGTGCATCTGAAAGAGACACGTTAGTGACAGATTCCTTACCTTAGAATAGATACCCCAGCAATACCAACCCCGGTGGTGAGTCTGCGAACAAAGATCAGACGAGGAAGTCTCGGAGAACAGAACGGCCAAAAAGCCGTCTTTCCCGGACTTGGCTGTCAAGGCAGTAATGCTTGGTAAACGTGTGCAGCGAGGCCCACGTAGCTGCCTGACAGATGTTCTGCAATGGGACACCACGTCCCAAAGCAGTGGTGGCGGCTGTCACCCTGGTGGAATGGGCACGTAGCCCAACAGGGGGCTCCTTCTTAGCGAAAGAATAGCAGGCTTTGATACACAAGACAACCCAGCGGGAGATGGTCCAATTGTGTACCGCCCGACCTTTTTTGGCACCCAGGTAGCCAACAAAGAGCTGGTCGTCCACCCGGAACTGTTGTGTGCGGTTCAGATAGAAGGAAATCGCACGTTTTGGGTCCAGACGGTGGAGCCTCTCTTCCTCTCTGGAAGGAGGCGGAAAGAAGGTGGGCAAAGTGATGGTCTGCCCAATGTGGAAGGCAGTAACCACCTTTGGCAAGAAGGACGGACGCGTCCTAAGAACAAACTTGTCTGGATGGACAGACAGAAAGGGGGGCTTGCAAGAAAGAGCCTGGAGCTCACTCACCCGCCGAGCGGAGGTGATGGCCACCAGAAAGGCTGTCTTCAGAG
The DNA here is from genome assembly GCA_963921515.1 of Calotriton arnoldi. Lineage (NCBI taxonomy): Eukaryota > Metazoa > Chordata > Amphibia > Caudata > Salamandridae > Calotriton > Calotriton arnoldi. The sequence goes on from CAWUFW010001977.1 coordinate 2,460,878, forward strand.
TGAGAAGATGAAGAGGACAGTTCTGGAGAGGCTCAAAGGGAGCGCACATTAAAAAGGTAAGAACCAAGTTCAAGTCCCACTGAGGCATCACAAACGGAACAGGAGGGAAGAGGTGTGTAATGCCTTTAAGAAACCTGTTAACAACAGGGGACTTGAAAAGGGAGGGCTGATCAGGAAGCCGGAGGAAGGCCGAGATTGCACAAAGGTAGCCCTTGATGGTACCCAGGACAGAACTCTGTTGGGCCAGAGAAAGAAGGAACAGTAGAACCTCGGAAAGAGGGGCAGAAAGGGGATTCACAGCCTTTGCTGTGCACCATGCCACAAACTTGTTCCACCTGCAGGCGTATACCACCTTAGTGGAGGAACGCCTGGCTGCCAGAATCACATCACAAACATCGGGAGGCAAGTCGAAAAGAATCAACTGCCGCCGCTCAATCTCCATGCAAGGAGGTGGAGACTGGACAGGTTCGGGTGGAGGACCGTCCCCTGCTGCTGCGACAGAAGATCCTCCCGAAGAGGCAGACGGATCGGGGGATCGATGCTCATACTGAGTAGCTCAGGATACCAAACTCTTCGAGCCCAGTCTGGAGCCACAAGAATGACTTGGGCCCGGTCGCGCCGAATCTTCTTCAACACTCTGGGTAGAAGTGGTATAGGCGGAAAGGCGTAGAATAGACCGCAACTCCACTCGCGACGAAAAGCGTCGCCGCCTTGGAAATTCCAACGCGCAGAACTGATGACATTGCGCGTTCTCTTCGGTGGCGAATAGATCTAACCAATGCTCTCCCCACTGTAGAAAGAGTCCTTGCGCCACCTCCGAGTGAAGACGCCATTCGTGATCCATCATGCACCTGAGTTCGTCCGCCCTGGCGTTCAGGGAACCTGCCAGGTGTTGAACCATCAGGAATATGCCCTGATGTTCCAGCCATGTCCAGAGACGCAGAGCCTCCTGACATAGGGTCCACGACCCCACCCCGCCTTGTTTGTTGCAGTACCACATGGCGGTGGTGTTGTCTATGAACACCTGCACTACCTTCCCATTGACAGAGGGAAGGAATGCCTTCTGTGCAAGTCGGATCGCCCGGAGCTCCAGAAGGTTGATATGGAGCCGGGACTCCGCCGGAGACCAGAGGCCTCTGATCTCCGCCTCTCCCATGTGACCGCCCCATCCCAGAAGGGACGCATCCGTCACAACTGTGTGCTCTGGCTGGGGAAGGGAGAGGGATATGCCCGTGACCCATTGCCGGTTCAAGAGCCACCACTGCAACTGTTGTGCAGTCCCCTCCGAGATCTGGACGTAATCGGACAGGTTCCCCTGATGCTGCGCCCACTGGAACTTCAGGTCCCACTGCAGAGCCCGCATATGCCATCTGGCATGATCGACCAGCAGGATGCAGGAGGCCATGAGGCCCAGCAGCCTCAAGGTCATCCGTACCGAAACCCAGGATAGAGGCTGAAAGATCGGAATCATAGCCTGAATATCCTGGACTCGCCGTTCGGGAGGATAGGCCCGAAACTGCGTTGTGTCCAGAACCGCTCTGATGAAAAGGAGCTGTGGAGAAGGAACCAGGTGCGATTTCGGCACATTGATGGAGAACCCCAGCGAGTGCAGGAGTCCGGCCGTAGTCTGGAGGTGGGAGACGACTGCCTGGGACGAGCCCGCCTTCAACAACCAGTCGTCGAGGTAGGGGAAGACTGGAACCCCTAACCGGCGCAGATGAGCTGCGACCACCGCCATCTCTTTCGTGAACACCCGAGGGGCGCTGGTAAGGCCAAAGGAGAGCACGATGAACTGAAAGTGCTCGTGGCCTACCGTGAACCGCAGGTAACGCCGGTGGGCCGGCAGGACGGGGATGTGAAAATATGCGTCCTGCAAGTCCAACGCTACCCATCCAGTCTCCAGGGTCGAGGTCAGTCAAGACCTGAGCTAGGATGAGCATCTTGAACTTCTCCTTCCGGAGGAAGCGATTGACGTTCCGGAGGTCCAAGATAGGACGCATGTCCTCCTTGTCCTTTTTGGGCACCAGAAAGTAGTGGGAGTAACAACCACACCCTACTTCTGGGGTCGGAACGCGCTCGATGGCCCCCTTGGCCAAGAGGGCCGCAACTTCCTGTCAAAGTGCCAAATGGTCCCCCGACATGCGGTGGTGCTGGGGTGGCATGGCTGGAGGGGTAGTCTCGAAGGGGAGGGAGTAGCCCCTTCAGACAACGTCCAAAACCCACCTGTCCGATGTGATGGTGCGCCAGTGGGGAAGGTGATGGCGGACCCTGCCCCCTACTGGCATGCTGTGGACCGGAAAGGACGGACTAGGAGGGTTTGTAGGCCGCGGACGGGGCGGAGGTGGTGGCTTGATCCGCTCGCTTGTTACCCGACCCGCCTCGGCGGGAGCCACGTACTCGGCCGCGCGAAGGCGTTTGCTGCGCGTGCCGGTGGCTGGGCAGTGGACGTGACTGGGCGCCCCTTCCGTGGCCACGAAAGGGGCGAAAAGCAGACGACTGCGGAGGGCGCGAGGTGGAGAGGCACAAGGACTTGGCCGTAGCCCGCGAGTCCTTAAAGCGCTCCAGCGCGCTGTCTGCCTTATTGCCAAAAAGGCGGATACCATCGAAGAGCATGTCCATAAGGGTGTTCTGGACATCGCCCGAGAAACCAGTGGTCCTCAGCCAGGCGTGACGGCGAAGCGCCACTGTCGTAGCAAGCGATCTGCCTAGCGAGTCAGCGGTGTCTAAGCCACATCTGATAGTAAACTTTGCTGCGTCCCTCCCTTCCGCAATAGCACGGGAGAGAAGCGCCTGGACCTCCTCAGGACACTTGGGCAGTGCTTGCGCCATCGAATCCCACAGAGAGTGGGAGTAACGGCCCAAAAGGCAAGCGGTGTTCACGGACCGCAAGCCAGCACTGGAGGAAGAAAAGACCTTCTTCCCAAATTGATCCAGTTTTTTGGATTCCCTATCTGGCGGAGCAGTAGGGAAGGCGGTCTGGGAGGCAGAGGCTTGGACAACCAAGCTCTCGGGGGTGGGGCGTTGAGAGAGAAACAGGGGGTCACCCGGGGCCGGGCGATGGCGTCGGGCTACGTTCCTGTCCACAGGAGCCCCTGAGGTGGGCCTGGACCAGGTGCCCAAAAGAACGTCCGAAAGTGCATCGTTGAACGGCAGCAGTGGCTCCGAAGAGGTAGCCGCCGGCTGAAGCACTTCCGTCAGGAGGTTAGTCCTGACAGCCACTGTAGGGAGCTCGAGGCGGAGGGCCTCAGCCGCCCTACGCAACACCGTTGCATAACTTGCTCCCTCCTCCGTAGCCACGGAAGGAGTAGACAGCATGCCAAGGTCAGGCGAGGTGTCTAGACCACTGGCATCCCCCAGTTCCTCAGCCCAGTCCTGATAAGGCTCACACTGAGCTGTGAGAGGGTCTTCCGACCCCTCCCAGTTCTCCTCGTCCTCCAAAACAGGTGAAAAGTAAGGAGGAGGGACATAGGGAACAAAAGGTCCCATCGGCGTCGGAATCGGCATCGAGCGACGTCGATCCGGCTCCGTGTCCGGTGCCGGGGAGAACCTGGGGCGGCGCCGTCCGGGGCCTCGGACGGCGCCGTTAACGGTACCGGTGAGGTCGGCGCCGGTGGAGGTGTTGTGAGGTCAACCGGCGTCGACCGGGATCCAGGCCTGGATCCGAGTGGGTCCTGCGGCGCCGGGGCCGGAGCCGCCGGAGACACCGGGGCCGGAGCCGCCGGTGGTGCCGAGGGAGGACCCCCACTGGGGCCCGCAGGCGCACCGGGGTAACCCTTAGGCCCGAAGATGCGGGCCATGGCTGACAGGAAGTCCTGTATCTCGGCCGGTGTCGACGTCGGACCCGGAACAGGCGGGTAGGCCGGCGTCGGCTGCGCGGGCATCCCCGGAGCTGGCACCGTCTGGACCCTCGGCCGAGTCGCGAGACCGGCGAGGGGAGGTCTTAGAGCGACGCTTCTTAGACCTCTTGTGCTTCGCCTTACCTGAAGACGAAGACTTCGACCCCGATGAATGACGATGGCTCCGCGACCGGCCCCTCGACCTCTCACGGGACCGGGACCTCGAGCGGCGCGGAGCCGAGTGCCGGGCCTCGAGGAGCTTTCGAGACCGCTCTCGCAAAGCCTTCGGGGCGAGGGACCGACACTCGGGACACGACTGGGGGTCGTGGCCGCGCCCCAGGCAGAAGAGACACTCCCGGTGCGGATACGTAATCGACATCATGCGATTACAGACCTCGCATGGCTTGAAGCCGGGCATCCCTACTGACACCTTGGAGTCGAAACGACTCGAAAAACTTGAACAAAAAGTCACAAAAAATTCAGTCCAAAAATGACTGGGGCACTGCTCAATCCGGATCTGCGCTTACTGGCGCGGAAAAGAAATAACTGACGCCAGCGCGCATGGGCGGCGTCTAAGTATTGGCCGCGACGTCATCCCGGCGATCACGACGCCGACGACGGACGCGGAGCCGCACGACGCCGCCTACCGACGCGCAGGGGTACTGCTACGCAAAACTTTCCGGATCCAGCTGACGCCTGGGGATATTCTAAGGTAAGGAATCTGTCACTAACATGTCTCTTTCAGATGGGCATGTCCATTAAAGATGCATTGAGGTCCCTGAAGAAACCTGTGGATTTCATTCAGGTGTGGCGATGGAGAGCCAGACTGGTACCCATGGCACGTCCCAAGTAATCAGTTGTGCCCAGTCCTGAGAGCATTATAAAATTAGCCACATCGCAGCCGTTCTGAATAGCCTGCTTGAGAGACGCCTGAAGGTAGTCTATAGCAACCGGTAAAACTTGCACCATCGTATCTCAAAGGACATGCGAATAATGGCCAAGGATAAAGCTGGCACTGACTGATCTAAGGGCAAGGCTCGTGGATGAGAAGATCCTGTTGCCACAAGTCTCAATTTGTTTGGATCACGATCAGGAGGAGTGATGGGGGTAGTGTTTGTATTGCCCCTGCAGGTGAAACAAGGCTCTCCGGAGTGGGATTTTGTGGTAAGAAGGCAGGGTCGCCAGGTGCAGAGCAATGGTAACAGGCAACCTGTCTAGTAATGAGGGTCCCGAAATACAAAGTACTTACCAGCATGCAAAGGTACTGATGAAAAGTTGATGCCTGGGGAAGTATTTACAAGGAGAGGAATCTGCTTTCAACCAAGTGCCCAAAAGGGTGCCAGTTGAAGGTAACAGCGACTCAGTGGGAGCCTGAGCAGGTTGCAATACTTCCCCTTCAACTTCCAAAGTTTGCAACATAATCGTCCCCATAATCATAATTGTTGTTCTCAGAATCCGTGCCAAATAGGCTATGTAAAGTCTGGGCTCTACCATGTGGTAAGGGCTAATTATCAGAGTCAGTCGGAATAACAAGAGTTTGCACAATGGTCTAAAGCAGATAAGACTTTGGTCGAGGTTGTGGCGGATTCAGTTTAGAGTCAGATAGCACTACTGTTGGAAGCCGGAGTCCCCGTCACGCGTCACTGTCACAAATGCGCGACCCGGGACTCCCCACTCAACGTTAGGCCAAGTAAGGACACCGTTTGACATAGCCCTGCTCACCCCCTTAGTAGCTTGGCACGAGCAGCCAGGCCTATCTCCAAGGCACGAGTGTACAGTGTGTGCAACCACGCCCACAGCAACCCCCTGGTGACACCACAACAGGACTCCACACGAGTTTGATAAAAAAAAAAAAAAAAGAGTATAAACTTTATATAGAAAGATATACGATCAGACCACACGTTACAAAAGCCAACATATAATAAAGGGTAATATTTGTTCCGGCTGCCTGGTAGGTTCAAATCTAAACCACAGCTTTCCAAACGTTATGCTGGTCGTAATGCTAGAATCACACACGTTGCAATGGACAAACAATAGTGCTCTGCTTAACGATACAATCCTGTGCTGGGCACAGGAGAAATAATACAATGCGTAACGATACACTCCGGTACCTGCAATGGGAGAAATTATACAATGCGTACCGCTACAATCATGTACTGCGCAATGAAGGAATAATGCAATGAGTCACACCCCCAATCACGTACTTTGCAATGAAGAAACAATGCAATGCGCGCCGCCACAATCATGTACTTAGAAATTAAGGAATAATGCAATGCGTAGCTACAATCATGTTTGTTGCAATGGCGAAATAATGCAATGTGGGCCGCTACAATTCTGTACTTTGCAAGGGAGAAATAATGCAATGCGTAGCGCTACAATCGTGTACTTCATTAGGCGGGAATAATGTCAGGCGTCCTAAGACAGTCCGGCAGTTCGTTAGCAGCAGTATTGGCAATGTGTATTATGACAGTCAGCCTCTTCGATAACAGTTGCCCTCCACACGTATTCACGATGAAATACAGTACAGCTTCCCACTCGGGCCCCAGTACCACCACTCCTTGGTCAGTACGGGCCCCAATCTGAGCCGAAGCAAAGACTCACGTCGTCAGAAGGACTGAGAGGCCGAGAGAGTGTCCCTCCGAGCCCGCACCCCGCCCAGGCAGTGATCCACGTTATCTGGGGGGCGCGACCCCACTCTCCTCTCCACCTTCAATGAACTAGGCCTTTCGTGCAGAACTTTCTCAATGGGCCTCAGCGGCTCGGCCTGACAGCTCAGCTCCTCCGGGGCTGCCGGTCCGGGCCGCGACTGTTAGGAAGGTCTCAGGCGGCCGCAGGGCACACGTACCCCAAGCCCCTGAGATTACGTTACTCCTGGTGCTCGTTCACCACCGCACCCTCCGGGTCTCTTCTGGCACGAAGCCACACACACAACGCTGATGGGACTTCACGTCGACTCCAAGTGCACGTTCAACCAGCACTCCCTTCTGCGGTCTCAGTTCGCACCAAGACACGCACACCACGTTGCAGAGACTCACTTTCTTCCGGTGTACATGATGATCAGCCGATCACCTTCACAGTCCCAGGTTGCACCAAAGCACGCACACTGCTTCACTGAGACTTACTCCAATTCCGGTGCCCCGATATCCAGGCGCTCCTCACCAACGCCTCCGGCCGCACCTCGACACACTCACCGTGTCCGAGCCTCGCTTCTCCTCCGGTGCACTCGATCACCAGGCGCTCTTCACCAACGCCTCGGTGCACCCCGACACGCACCCTGCGCGTCCGAGACTCACTCCACTTCTGATGCACGCGTTGACCAGGCGCTCCTCACCAACGCCTCCGGCCGCACCTCGACACACTCACCGTGTCCGAGCCTCGCTTCTCCTCCGGTGCACTCGATCACCAGGCGCTCTTCACCAACGCCTCGGTGCACCACGACACGCACCCAGCGCGTCCGAGACTCTTCACCTCCGATGCACCCGCTCACCAGGCCCTCTTCACCAGCGCCTGCGGTGCACCCCCGACACACACCCTGCGCGTCAGAGTCTCGCTTCACCTTCAATGCACACTTCACCAGGCGCCCTTCACTGACGCCTCCTGTGCACCACGACACGCACCCAGCGCGTCCGAGTCTCGCTCCTCCTTCGTGTGTCCAAGATCACAAGGCACACCTTCTGAGGGTCTCAAGCTGCCACAGCACGCGCCCTCCGCGTTGCTTGAAACGTCTCCGGAAACTTTTATGTTCCTGTGTTTCCAAACAGGGAGCCAGCTCACCTCGGGCCCTTGGGGTTACAAGACACAGCACAAAGCACAGTCTTCTTCAAGCAGGGGGACCCAGCGCCTCCAAGCACAGTCCCAACAGCCTCTCCCTTAGTTAGAACAGCAAACTGCAGACCAGCCCCAGATCACGAAGCAAGGATTGGTCTCCCCCAGCAGTCTCTTCAGTTGCTCCTTCTTTAGCAGAGGTTCCTCTTGACCACAGAATGGGTTAAGCCTTATCAGTCTCAATCCATCTCTGTTTCATTACCACGTTCAGGGGCTTCAGCTCTCATAGATATACCCCTAAATGTCTTTGAAGTTCGTTGTGTCCCTGACCCCTGCCTAAATCAGTTCTGGGTGTCTCCCTCCCAGTGTCACCTTTCTCCCTTTGATACTGGGGGTCTGGATCCTTAATCACTCAGCAGGAGATGGGTCAATTGTTTTATAGCCGCAACCCAGGCCTCTTCACCTCCCGGGGATCCTCCTCGCATACTCTCCAGCTGCAGGTCAGCCTGGTGCCATCTCACCCCCTCCCTTCTCAGATCCAGACAGTCAATCCACATTCAACAGAGACACACAGAAAAGCTTAAAGCACAAAACTCAGCCACCTTCTAAAAGAGCGGCTTTTGAACACAGTGACAAAACCACTTTCATTGAAAGATGGGTTATGACGCTGTGAGTTCATACATACCAAACTTCACTTCTCCATTCTAAACTTATGGGAAACTAGGCTAACAAACACAATACCCAGCCTCCCCCATTCTGTCCTATGGGCAGAATGGCCTTTTACCAGTGAAAAACGAAATGGAGTGTTTTTCACTGTCAGGACATAACACACACCTCAGTATATGTCCTGCCTTTTACTTACACGGCACCCTGCCCAGGGGTTACCTGGGCCCTACCACAGTGGTGCCCATGGTGCATGTAAAGGGGAAACTAAGGCCTGACAAGTAGCTGTACTTGTCAGGACACATGCTAACTTAGCAAACTGCGCGCAGGCCCTACACTGTAGGCCTGAGTTCCCTTCTCCGCGCGCCCTTGCATTACTAGCCCTGGCACACACAGTGCACATCACTAGGGACTTTACTAGTAAGGCAAACATACCAATCATGGCCAACCAATTACCATTACACTTTACACAGGGAACTACTGTACTTTGACACTGATCAGCAGTGGCAAAGTACCCAAAGCATCTAAATTGGCACTCTATGTCTGGAAAACGGTCTAGGGGGAAAGCAAAAAGTTTTAGGGAACTTTAGCCAAAAAGGCCAAGTCCTACAACTACAGACTAGTGTTGATGTGAATTGGACTAGCACAGTTGGTGGCGCGGGACGCTAAGTGGGCACCGAAGTCGGTGTTGAACCGTATGTGGAACCAAGGAGCATATATTTGCCAAGGGTAGACCTGCTGGTGGAAGTTTGACTGTACGCCCATGCAGTTCTTTAGGCCCTGAAGGCACACTAAGAGAGCCTGTAAAGTTAAAAAAATCCACAGCATAGAGTCTCTGAAGGCTTCTACGTGCTGCTACATTGTTGACGGACGTGGAAAGTCAGGGTGTGTCAGGACAAAGGGTGGAATCAGCTACGATGGAGATCAGAAACGAGCCCGAGAGACATGATGACGTCCTTGTGCCCTCTCTTAAGTTCGATTTTGTATGTTTATTCTTCAACTTACCAAAAGAGTTCAACTGCAACGAGAACCTGCTGCAGGAATCACTTTGGCAGCAGGAACTCAACCTTCCTTTTGACTTTGACAGCTCATGGGGCAGAGTCTGACCCCAGGCACCACAAACAGACTTTATACAGGTCAATCGCCGACATTTGTTCGTGACAGTCCCTGCATGATTTAAATCCTGTCATTTTAGAAGGAGACATTTCCCTTGAACACTGGATAATTTGTGAGAAAAACTCTGGTCAAAAGACCAGGCAGAAGCTACGGTTTTGCATCTGAAGGCACGGAAAGGAGGTTTGGACGTCAGCTCACCTGGGTGGCACTCATATATAGCTCCGCATGCCACTTTTGGAGAGGAATGATGCTGGTACACAGCCACATCACGTACATAACAGCATGCAAAGGTACAGGAAAGTTGATGCCTGGTGAAGTATCCATTAGAACTGAATAATGTCTCGTACTGGCTGCTCGGTGGAAAGGCCTTGAATCTTACTGGGTCAGGGATGGCCACTATGAAGGACATCCTCCACACGGGTTGATAGTGAAATTTTGGTATTGTCGATGGAAAACCCCAGGGATGACAGAAGGATAATTGTAGCCCATGATCACCAACAACAAACGCAACATCAGCAGCCAGTCATCAATGTAGGAGAATACCTGCATCGCTGACCCGTAATGATGGGCCAGTGGCCCCTGCTATCAACTTTGTAAGTTAAAGGGGCATAGATGAGGCAGAAGGAAAGAACAGCCTCTGAAAAGCTCAAGGTGCGTAGCCAGGCACGCCGGCAAAGAGCTACCAAAGAGCCATGGCTCGCCCAACAGAATCAGCGGCATCCATGCCACAGCGAATCAGCAATTTAGCAGACTGACGGCCATCTTGGAACAGCTAAGTGTGTCCCGAATGTCATCCGGGATGGAGGGGAGAAATCGTGAGACCGAATCCCACAACACGTGAGAAAAACTAACCAGAACACAAGCGGTATTATGGGACTGCAAAGCAGAACTGGTGCCAGAAAAGCTATAACGGCCAAGAGCATCTAGTCCCTTAGGCTCCCTGTCTGGAGAAACGTCAGGCTGGGTGTTTATGTCGGGGGAGGCTGTAGCAGCCTGAACCACAAAGCTGCAAGGAGTAGGCTGTCGGAAGTGGCAGAACGGGTCTCCAGGGGCAGGATGGTGCATATGAGCTATAAACTAGTCCAAAGAGGCCTTCCAAATAGGTTTAGCCCAAGAGCCCAACAGAATATCAAAACAAGATTCACTGACGGGGAGCACAGGCTCAGCCCCCATCTGGCTCTGATGAAGCAACCCACATAGGGGATCAATGGCCACCTCCACAGTACAGAGCTGCAGCTCCAAAACCACAGCAACCCTCCTTAAAAGCTCAGCAAAAGCACGGCTTGTTATATTCCATATAGGTACCCTATATAGGCGCAGGTAACATCGTAACCTTTCGCCTACATCCTTCCCTACATTGCATACATAACGGTTCTTAGGCACTGACCTTTTACCTAGATATGACACTGCATCCAGAACGCAGGTTTTTCCCTGGTTCGATTCTCATACATTATGCATGAGGCTTCTTGGAAGCACAGCAAGACTAACAGTAGGATTACCATCTCCTGTATAATATCTCTGTATAGAGTTCAGGGCCGACGTCATCCTTTATGCCGACACAGTAACACAGCAAGGTAGGACCCCTGGGGAGACCTATGGGTATATATACAAAACATCTTGCTTAGGAAGAGAGAGGAGACCGTGACTTCCCGGCTGACACATTGACCAGAGACGCTGAGGTTCCTGCATGCAGACGCTCCAGCTAGCACTGATCCTACATCCCTCGCGGGGTGTCCAACTCGAGACCAGGACGGGGTCCCATATTCTCTACTCTCAGGTAATGGGGTGGACTAGATCCTAGAGGGATTCTTGGCATAACACCCACACAGATGCTAGGTACATTTAGGTACATCTAGTTAGGGTGACATCGTAGGAGTACGCACTTTTTATTGTGTTTTATGTACATGTATATATTCATGATTTCTGCAAGATGGTAGAATTTTACCATCCATTTACTTTCGTAGTATTGCTAATCATATATCTCTGCTACTGTCTAATGGTTGTTGCAGCTCATCTATTATACACTGGAATAACAACTGTTCAATAAATACTTATTGAAACGCCCAGCCTGTTTATTCTGTGTATCTCTCTGAGACAAACTAAGTGAGCACGAGTGACTGAGCGAAAGGTAGTATATTGTTTCCACGATCCTGGGGGATCAGGGTTGTCATGTTCTGAGGTTGCCAAGAGCTATTCTCTCCCCGATAAGAGGAGACTTAAGTGGCACTGTGAGCTAGTTAATACACACAGGCTAACGTATCCGGTGGGGGTGCACGGAATCCGTCCGCCACCAATCCCACAGTTTATGTTATCCAGAACGCGCAGATCCTGTATAGGTAATATAGGAACTACACGACATGGCGCCGCCAACGTTGGTTGGGTACTTATTTAACAGTAGAATCTGAGTAGTTCAGTCGTGCTATTCTCAGAGACCCTTACTCACAAAACACCAGAGACGTCTGGAGTAGGTGGGCACAAACTCCGCCACAGCTGAGTAGGCAAAAAATCCTATTTATTGGCTGTTGGTTAATCAAGCTTGAAGGACACATTGTTCCTAAATTGTGCAAAAACACCTTATCTTAGTTCCCTTGAAAAACTTCTTCTGTACAAAATGACTGAAGACAGAAATAACGGAGAATTAGACCCAATGCAACAAAATCTGCCCCTCACAGACGAGGACGATGCAGACGGGAAACAAATTGCACCAAACTTTAGAAATACAGTCACCCTGAAACTACTTGCGCAGCTAGGGGTGGCATAGTAGTTTTCGTGATTGAGGCACAAGAATCAAACAAAACAGAGGTATTTTATTCGTGGGTTACATTCCCAGCAGCAAATGCAAGAACAAAAACATTTCACTCCTACACGGATGGAGATGCACCAGCGGAATATTATCCGTTCGGGGATATAGAGGTTCCGCTCACGTACCAGGAACATTTATACTGGTTTAAAGGCGCCCAACCCCACATAAGAAGAAGACTAAGATAAGACTCTGCCCGCTCGGAAGAGAAGGGGCAACATGGCCAATATTAGCGACCTGCACACCACATCCTGACGTTGACACAATGCCACCAGGAGACTTACTCATACAACAAAGATTTAATCAAAATCTACAGAAACTTGACGCAATTCGTCAGGAGGACACTTACAGTCCAACCAGCAATAGTTGCAACAAATGGAACTCAAATTCAGGGTACAGCAACTAAAATTACACCACAAACATTACACGCAGTAATGGGTAAAATGCCCATAAAACGTGAACAAATACCATTCTGGGTAGCTCAGAAAATAACGCAGCTAGAGGCAGTATTCCCGAATACTACCCCGTATGAAAAACACAGAATGCTAACAATCTGCTTGCCCATGGGGATAACACCACAATTAGAGGATTGTACCACTTGGGTTACAGTCTTTGTTGCCATTTATACCAGAACACATGGTATCCCGTCATTAGCAGTAGTACCTGATGTATTGAGACAGATACAAAATGAGTACGAAGCAGAGCCTGCCCTAAACTTAGGGATGACGTTACTAGGTAACTATGCCCAGGTATCAGCCATAATACTAGCTAACATTAAGGGGGAAGCAGCTTCAGTGGCCATCCGCCAACGACTGAGGGAGTTCGATCCTTTAGAACAGGAACACAAACTACCCAAAATAATTGAAACTGCATATGCAGAGTTAGGCAGAGACAGTTTGGGTGGGAAAGCTTTAAAACCACAACTGATGGGCAGTCCTGAAAAGGACACTTCTAAGCAGACACCTGCTTCGACAAAGAAGAAATGGGACAATAAAAAACAAAACTTTAAAGAAAACAGATCTCAATCCCGAGGTAGATCTCCTCCACAGGAGCCCTCCGAAAAGAGGTACAACCTTAGGAATAGGGATAATATTAGGAAACCTGACAGGTATCAGGATACTAATACACGTTCCTCTCGTTCCTTTCAGGGTTCATCGAAAAACTCCGAGAGGGAAGGACGGTCAGAAAGACAAGAAGAGCGTGCAAAGTCCAGAGACAAGCAGCACGCTGAGGATTACACTTCTAAAAAAGAAGAAAAACCAAAGCAAAAGCCACAGTTCAAAAAGAAGAAAGTTGCAGGTCTAAAGATCAGACATGCCCAGAATTCTGAGGACTCGACTACTGAACGGGGAATGGGCTCTGACGATGCTAGACAGAGCGGCAGAAGTAACAATAGCTCGCCAGAACCTGAAGGAATTTCTGGTGACAGCGGACTTGAATGATTATATCACTGTGGAAACCCCCAATACTAGGATAAGCGACCCACATAAAGTATATGAAATAACGCTCCAAATGGAGGGGGACAAATGTAGAACAGTAAGAGGTCTCTTTTGGGAGAACCTGACTTTTGGCTACGATATTTTATTAGCTGAACAAGATTGGCCGCCAGCATTCGTCATGGATTGCCCTAAAGGAGAAACGGTAATTCTTCCGGCCTTCTCAGACCATATTCCCAGGCACCTGCAACACATATGCGCAGGAGTGGGCGGTAGTCCAGGCTCCGGCATTATACAAAAACCATGTTGGATGGGATGAGGATTCAACCCACCACATTATTCCTTTAAAAAATACTTCAAACTGCACAGAGGCAGTATCCAATAAAGCAAGAAGCTAAAAAACAGGTCAGGGAGATCTTAGATCAACTTGAATATCAAGGGGTGATTGAAACTTGCACCTCACCAATGAACAATCCTTTGTTTCCTGTCATGAAACCTGACAATTCATATCGTCTAGTTTTAGATTACAGACGTTTAAACATTTGCACTAAGACATTTGCAGTCCAAAATGCACACAGTGCCGCATTAATGAATAACATTGGGCGGAAAAACATACAAAACAGCACTTGATATCTCAAATGGATTTTTCTGCCAAAATATAGCGCCTGAAAGCAGATATCCGACAGCCTTCTCAGCGCTAGGGACCCAGCGTCAATTTTGTCGACTCCCCCAGGGGTATAAGAACAGCCCGGGATTGTTTTCGGCCAGAGTAACTGAGTTACTTCAAAAATTGGACGAAGAGGCATTGTCCTATGTGGATGATATTTATCTAACGGACGATGACCTAGAGGAGCACTTGAACAGAGTGAATACCATAATTTTGGGATTTGCATCTGAGGGCTACAAATTCAACTTTAAAAATCAAAAATTGCCCACCTCAGTGTCCTGTTTTTAGGATATGAGCTTTCAAGTGAAGGGAAAAGCCTGGCAGCCAATTTTTTTAGAAAAATGCGCGCTGCTCCAACCTCAAAAATCATTGAAAAATGTACATTCAATTCTGGGATTCCTAAATTTTGGTAGAACATACATTTTAGATTACGCAGAAAGAATAAAACCTTTCTACGATTTAATAAAACCTGATTTTTCAGTAAAACAATGGACACAGGAACATACAGATACACTTCGCTCCTTACAAGCGGACATGATAGCTTCCAAACACTTACAGACACACGTGAACGTACGCAACCTGGTGATCCGTATAATTGCGGGTCAATCTGGGTACACCTATCTAATATAAAATGAAGGTGAGACAGTACCAATTTCATACAAATCGCATTTGTACATAAATGCCGAGATGCGCTACGCATCTACCAAAAAGATTCTGACAGCAGTACAGACTGCTGTAGTGAGAGAAAGAGCACTGACTCAGGGGAAACGAATAATAGTAGTAACTCCGGTTCCAGCCTTAGAGGCTGCGACAAAGGCAAGTGTTCCTAATGCCAAAGCTTTACATCCGAGATGGATACAATGGGCTAATTCTCTCACTGCAACAGATGTAGAATACAGGTACGACCCAAATTTAAAGACACAAGCATTCCTGCAATACGAACAAGAATATCCTCTACCAAACAAAATAATGCCTCTAGATCAGTATGAATGCACAAGTTACTAACTTGTGTAACGATATATCTGTAAGAGACAGTAGTTAGTGACAGATTCCTTACCTTAGAATATCCCCAGGCGTCAGGCTGGATCCGGAAAGTTTTTTGCGTAGCAGTACCCTTGCGCGTCGGTAGGCGGCGTCGTGCGGCTCCGCGTCCGTCGTCGGCGTCGTGATCGCCGGGATGACGTCGCGGGCAGTACTTAGGCGCCGCCCCTGCGCGCTGACGTCAGTTCTGTACACGACTTTCCGCGCCAGGAACGCAGAGCCATGCAAGAAGCTGACATAGGTGTCTGAAAAATACTAGGGCCCTGAAAGGGATGTCCTTAACTCCTAGAAATCAGTTCGCAGAACGGGGAGGATGGGTGGGCGGTAAGGAATCTGTCACTAACTACTGTCTCTTACAGATATATCGTTACACAAGTTAGTAACTTGTGCATCTGAAAGAGACACGTTAGTGACAGATTCCTTACCTTAGAATAGATACCCCAGCAATACCAACCCCGGTGGTGGGTCTGCGAACAAAGATCAGACAAGGAAGTCCTGGAGGACAGAACGGCCAAAGAAGCCGTCCCTCCGGACCTGACTGTCAAGGCAGTAATGCTTTGTAAACGTGTGCAGCGAGGCCCACGTAGCTGCCTGACAGATAACCGGCAGCGGAACACCGCGGCCCAAGGCCGTGGTAGCAGCCGTTGCCCTGGTGGAATGGGCACGCAGCCCAACAGGAGGCTCCTTTTAGCCAAAGAATAGCAGGTCTTGATGCACAAGGTAACCCAGCGGGAGATGGTCCTCTTGTGCACCGCCCGACCTTTTTGGCGCCCACGTAGCCAATAAAGAGCTGGTCATCCACCCGGAAGTGTTTTGTGCGGTCAATATAGAAGGAGAGCGCACGTTTTGGGTCCAGACGGTGGAGCCTCTCTTCCTCTCTGGAAGGATGCGGAGGCGGAAAGAAGGTGGGCAAAGTGATGGTCTGCCCAATGTGGAAAGCAGTAACCACCTTTGGCAAGAAGGACGGACGCGTCCGAAGAACAACCTTGTCTGGATGAACAGACAGAAAGGGAGGTTTGCAAGATAGAGCCTGGAGCTCACTCACCCGCCGAGCGGAGGTGATGGCCACCAGAAAGGCTGTCTTCAGAGTCAGAAGACGAAGAGGACAGTTATGTAGAGGCTCAAAGGGAGCGCACATTAAAAGGTAAGAACCAAGTTTAAGTCCCACTGAGGCATCACAAACGGAACAGGAGGGAAGAGGTGAGTAATGCCTTTTAAGAACCTGTTAACAACAGGGGACTTGAAAAGGGAGGGCTGATCAGGGAGCCTGAGGAAGGCCGAGATAGCACAAAGATAACCCTTGATGGTACCCAGGGCAGAACCCTGTTGGGCCAGAGAGAGAAGGAACAGAAGGACCTCAGAAAGAGGGGCAGAAAGGGGATCCACAGCCTTTGCTGTGCACCATGCCACAAATTTGTTCCACCTGCAGGCGTATACCACCTTAGTGGAGGGACGCCTGGCTGCCAGAATCACATCACAAACTTCGGGAGGCAAGTCGAAAGGAATCAACTGCCGCCGCTCAATCTCCACGCAAGCAGGTGTAGACTGGACAGGTTCGGGTGGAGGACCGTCCCCTGCTGCTGCGACAGAAGATCCTCCCGAAGAGGCAGACGGATCGGGGGATCTACGCTCATATTGAGTAGCTCGGGATACCAAACTCTTCGAGCCCAGTCCGGAGCCACAAGAATGACTTGGGCCCGGTCGTGCCGAATCTTCTTCAACACTCTGGGTAGAAGTGGTATAGGCGGAAAGGCGTACAATAGACCGCAACTCCACTCGTGACGAAAAGCGTCGCCGAGCGAGTGCCGCCTTGGAAATTCCAACGCGCAGAACTGATGACATTGCGCGTTCTCTTCGGTGGCGAATAGATCTAACCAAGGCTCTCCCCACTGTAGAAAGAGTCTTTGCGCCACTTCCGAGTGAAGACGCCATTCGTGATCCATCATGCACCTGCGGCTGAGTTCGTCCGCCCTGGCGTTCAGGGAACCTGCCAGGTGTTGAACCACCAGGAACATGCCCTGGTGTTCCAGCCATGTCCAGAGGCGCAGAGCCTCCTGACAAAGGGTCCACGACCCCACCCCGCCTTGTTTGTTGCAGTACCACATGGCAGTGGTGTTGTCTGTGAACACCTGCACTACCTTCCCTTTGACAGAGGGAAGGAATGCCTTGAGTGCAAGTCGGATCGCCCGGAGCTCCAGAAGGTTGATATGGAGCCGGGACTCCGCCGGAGACCAGAGGCCTCTGATCTCCGCCTCTCCCATGTGACCGCCCCATCCCAGAAGGGACGCGTCCGTCACAACTGTGTGCTCTGGCTGGGGAAGGGAGAGGGATCTGCCCATGACCCATTGCCGGTTCGAGAGCCACCACTGCAACTGTTTTGCAGTCCCCTCCGAGATCTGGACGTGATCGGACAGGTCGCCCTGGTGCTGCGCCCACTGGAACTTCAGGTCCCACTGCAGAGCCCGCATATGCCATCTGGCATGAGTGACCAGCAGGATGCAGGAGGCCATGAGGCCCAGCAGCCTCAGGGTCATCCGTACCGAAACCCAGGATAAGGGCTGAAAGATCGGAATCATAGCCTGAATATCCCGGACTCGCCGTTCGGGAGGATAGGCCCGAAACTGCGTCGTGTCCAGAACTGCTCCGATGAAAAGGAGCTGTGGAGAAGGAATCAGATGCGACTTTGGCACATTGATGGAGAACCCCAGCGAGTGCAGGAGTTCGGCCGTAGTCTGGAGGTGGGAGACAACTGCCTGGGACGAGCCCGCCTTCAGCAGCCAGTCGTCGAGGTAGGGGAAGACTGAAACCCCTGCCCGGCGCAGATGAGCTGCGACCACCGCCATCACTTTCGTGAACACCCGAGGGCACTGGTAAGGCCAAAGGGGAGCACGGTGAACTGAAAATGCTCGAGGCCTACCGTGAACCGAAGGTAACGCCGGTGGGCCGGCAGGACGGGGATGTGGAAATAGGCGTCCTGCAAGTCCAACGCTACCAACCAGTCTCCGGGGTCGAGGGCAGTCAAGACCTGAGCTAGGGTGAGCATCTTGAACTTCTCCTTCCGGAGGAAGCGATTGACGTTCCGGAGGTCCAAGATAGGACGCATGTCCTCCTTGTCCTTTTGGGCACCAGAAAGTAGTGGGAGTAGCAACCACGCCCTACTTCTGGGGTCGGAACATGCTCGATGGCCCTCTTGGCCAAGAGGGCCGTGACTTCCTTCTGTAGAAGCACCAAGTGATCCCCTGACATGCGGTGGAATTGAGGTGGCATGGCTGGGGGGTGGTCTCGAAGGGAGGGAGTAGCCCCTTCGGACAATGTCCAAGACCCACTTGTCCGAGGTGATGGGACGCCAGTGGTGAAGGTGATGGCGGACCCTGCCCCCGACTGGCGTGCTGTGCACCTGAAAGGAGGGACTAGGAGGGCTTGGAGGCCGCGGACGGGTTGGAGGTGGTGGCCTGACCCGCACGCTGGTTGCCCGAACCGCCACGGCGGTATCCACGTCCTCGGCCACGCGAAGGCGCTTGCTGCGCGGGCCGTTGGCCGGGCTGTGGACGTGACTGGGCGCCCCTTCCGTGGCCACGAAAGGGGCGAAAAGCAGACGTTTGCGGAGGGCGCACAACAGCAAGGCCCAGGGACTTAGCAGTAGCCCGTGAATCCTTGAAACGCTCCAGCGCATGGTCCGCCTTTGAACCAAAGAGACCGACTCCATCAAAGGGCATGTCCATGAGAGTATTCTGGACATCCCCTGAAAAACCAGTGGTTCTCAGCCAGGCGTGGCGACGCAGCGCCACCGTCGTTGCAAGCGATCTGCCCAGCGAGTCGGCGGTATCAAGGCCACAGCGGATGGTATACTTAGCCGCATCACGCCCTTCCGCAATAGCGCGGGTAAGCAGTGTCTGGACCTCCTCAGAACACTGCGGCAAAACATCAGCCACCGAATCCCACAGGGAGTGGGTGTATCGGCCCAAGAGGCAAGCGGTATTAACAGACCGCAAGCCAGCACTGGAGGAAGAGAAAGCCTTCTTCCCAAAGTGATCCAGGCGCTTGGATTCCCTATCCGGAGGGGCGGTAGGGAAGGCTGTTTGGGAGGCAGAGGCTTGGACAACCAAGCTCTCAGGGGTGGGGTGTTGGGAGAGAAACAGGGGGTCGCCCGGAGCCGGGCGATGGCGTCGGGCCACGTTCCTATCCACAGGAGCCCCTGTGGTGGGTTTGGACCAGGCACCCAAAAGAACGTCAGTGAGTGCATCGTTGAACGGCAGCACAGGCTCCGAAGAGGAGGCCGCCGGCTGAAGCACTTCAGTCAGGAGGTTAGTCCTGACGGCCACTGTAGGCAACTGGAGATTTAAGGCTCCAGCAGCTCTACGCAACACCGTTGCAAAATTAGCCCCCTCCTCCGTTGCCACGGGAGGAGACAGCATGCCAGAGTCGGGGGAGGTATCCAGCCCACTGGCATCCCCAAGTTCCTCAACCCAGTCCGGGTCAAACTCGCACTGTTGTGTGAGAGGGTCGTCAGACCCCTCCCAGCTCTCCTGGTCCTCCTCAGGTTGAAAAGATGGAGGAGGAGGGACATAAGGGACCCAAGGCCTCATCGGCGCCGGAACCGGCGTCGGGCGACGCCGGTCCGGCTCCATGTCCGGACCCGGGGAGAACCGGGGAACGACGCCGCCCGGAGCCTCGGACGGCGTCGGAAACGGCACCGGGGACATCGGCGTCGGCGGAGGCGTGGTTAGGTCAACCGGCGTCGATGGAGGTTGCGGCACCACCGGAACCGGGGTCGAGGCCGGGGCCGGAGCCGAGGCCGGGACGAAGGCTGGTGGGACAGGCGACGCCGGGACCGGAGTCGACGGCGACGCCGGAGCAACCCCATCTGGGCCCGCGGGGCCCGAAGGCGCACCGGAGGGACCTTGAGGCCCGAAGAGGCGGGCCATGGCCGACAGGAATTTCTGTAGCTCGGCCGGAGTCGCCCCGAACCCGGGAAGGACGGGTAATGCGGGGGCAACTCGACAGGCACGTCCGGGGCCGCGGGGCGGGGACGGTGCCGACAGGGACCTCAGCCGAGTCGCGCGACCGGCGAGGCGAAGTCTTAGAGCGATGACGCCGCTTAGACTTCTTGTGCTTCGACTTACCGGAGGAGCGCGAAGACTTGGATTCCGACGAACGGCGGGGACTCCGCGTCCGGCCCTCGACCTCTCCCGGGACCGGGGCTTGCTGCGGCGCGGAGCCGACTGCCGGACTTCAAGGAGCTTTCGAGACCGCTCTCGCAAAGCCTTCGGATGAAGTTTCCGGCAGTCAGGGCACGACTCGTGTCGTGGCCTCGGCCGAGGCAGAAGAGACACTCGAGGTGGGGGTCCGTGATGGACATCATACGACCACATTCCTCGCAGGGCTTAAAGCCGGGCATCCCTACGACACCTTAGGAGTCGTGAAGACTCGTTGTAAGAGAACAGTGAAAAATTTCACAAAAAGATAGTCAAAAAGTGACTAGGGCACTGCTCTTCCCGGATCTGCGCTTACTGGCGCGGAAAAAGAAGAACTGACGCCAGCGCGCAGGGGCGGCGCCTAAGTACTGCCCGCGACGTCATCCCGGCGATCACGACGCCGACGACGGACGCGGAGCCGCACGACGCCGCCTACCGACGCGCAAGGGTACTGCTACGCAAAAAACTTTCCGGATCCAGCCTGACGCCTGGGGATATTCTAAGGTAAGGAATCTGTCACTAACGTGTCTCTTTCAGATATATAATTTACACGGACGGATCAGCTCAACCGGCCATAGGAAGTAAGCAACAATGTAGCGCAGCATGTGCAATTGTCAAAGGTAGCTTGCGGGATGGAAAGTTCCACCCG